>CM077909.1:44930161-47654467 GCA_039720435.1 Amazona ochrocephala | reverse complement strand
TAGGATTTGGGGGTGCTGATAGATGAGAAAATGAACATGAGTCGGCAGTGTGCGCTCGCAGCCCAGAAAGCCAACATTATCCTGAGCTGCACCCAGAGGAGCGTGACCGGCAGGTCGAGGGAGGTGATCCTGCCCCTTTGCTCTCGTGAGACCTCATTTGGAGTATTGCATGCAATTCTAGTGTCCTCAACATAAAAAGGACATGGAAGTGTTGGAACAAGTGCAGAGGAGGGCTACGAGAATGATCAGGGGACTGCAGCACCTCCCATATGAAGATAGGCTGAGAAAGTTGGGGCTGTTCAGCCTGGAGAAAAGAAGGCTGCATGGAGACCTCACAGCAGCCTTCCAGTATCTGAAGGGGGGTTATAGGGATGCTAGGGAGGGACTCTCCATGAGGGACTGTAGTGAGAGGACAAGGGGTAACAGGTTCAAACTTAAACAGAGGAAGTTTAGATTGTATATGAGGAAGAAATTCTTTACTGTAAGGATGGTGAGGCCCTGGAATGGGTTGCCCAGGGAAGTTGTGAATGCTCCATTGCTGGCAGTGTTCAAGGCCGGTTTGGATAGAGCCTTGGGTGACATGATTTAGTGTGAGGTGTCCCTGCCCATGGCAGGGGAGTTGGAACTAGATGATCTTAAGGTCCTTTCCAACCCTAACTATTCTATGATTTTATCTTAAGGTCCTTTCCAATCCTAACTATTCTGTGATCCTGTGAATTTTAAATTAGAACTTTAGAAGCAGCCTTTTTCATTCCATTCTAAGTTTTGTACTGGAACACTAGTAACCTATACTGATGTGTCACCTAATTCCATGTGCCTCCTTGAAGTTAGGTAAATAACAGCTATCATGTGCAAAGTTAGGAGTTTTTCCCATTTTTTCTCACTAAATTTTTCATAACAGGAGGAATTTCTTAAATTATAAAAAGCAATGGTGGAGCTGCGAATTTGGAGGGGGAGGGGGGATAAGAAAGGGAAAATTTGTCTTATATTTAAATTTTAAGTGCTTAAGTTCAATTACATATTTGTGATCCATAAATGCATTCAATAATAAAATCTAGCAGCTTTGCAACTGAACATTAACATGCTTATTAAAAATACATCAAATAGCAGACAAGTACAGAAATTTAAGTATTTCATAATACCATTGCAATACTTCATTTGTTTATACTGTAACTCTAACTTGTGCAAACACATTACATAAAGCCAAGTATCTTTGCCTATTTTCTAAAGCATTTTTATTTACTTACAAGAGTAGTATTTCCTTTCCTTTCCTTTCCTTTCCTTTCCTTTCCTTCCTTTCCTTTCCTTTCCTTTCCTTTCCTTTCCTTTCCTCCCTTTCCTTTCCTTTCCTTTCCTTTCCTTTCCTTTCCTTTCCTTTCTTTCCTTTCCTTTCCTTTCCTTTCCTTTCCTTTCCTTTCCTTTCCTTCCTTCCCTTCCCTTCCCCTTCCCTTCCCCTTCCCCTTCCCCTTCCCCTTCCCCTTCCCCTTCCCCTTCCCCTTCCCCTTCCCCTTCCCCTTCCCCTTCCCCTTCCCCTTCCCCTTCCCCTTCCCCTTCCCCTTCCCCTTCCCCTTCCCCTTCCCTTCCCCTTCCCCTTCCTTTCCCCTTCCCCTTCCCCTTCCCTTTCCCTTTCCCCTTCCCTTTCCCTTTCCCCTTCCCTTTCCCTTTCCCCTTCCCCTTCCCCTTCCCCTTCCCCTTCCCCTTCCCCTTCCCCTTCCCCTTCCTTTTCCTTCCCTTTCCCCTTCCCTTCCCCTTCCTTTTCCTTCCCTTTCCCCTTCCCTTCCCCTCCATTTCCCCTTCCCCTTCCCTTTCCTTTCCCTTCCCTTCCCCTTCCACTTTCCTTTCCCTTCACCTTCCCCTTCCCCTTCCCTTTCCTTTTCCTTTCCCTTTCCCTTCCCCTTCCTCTTTCCTTACCCTTCCCCTTCCCCTTTCCTTCCCTTTCCCCTTCCCCTTCCCCTTCTCCTTTCCATTCATCTTCTCCTTCCTCTTCCTCTTCCTCTTCCTCTTCCTCTTCCTCTTCCTCTTCCTCTTCCTCTTCCTCTTCCTCTTCCTCTTCCCTTTCCCTTTCCCTTTCCCTCCCCCTTTCCCTCTCCCTTTCCCCTTCCTTCCCTTCCCTTTCCCCTCCTTCCCCTTTCCTTTTACCTTCTTTTCCTCCCCACCCCTCCCTCTCCCCTTCCTTCCCTTCCCTTTCCCCTCCTTCCCCTTTCCTTTTCCCTTCTTTTTCCTCCCCTCCCCTCCCCTCTCCCCTCTCCTCTCCCCTCCCCTCCCCTCTCCCCTCTCCTCTCCCCTCCCCTCCCCTCCCCTCCCCTCCCCTCCCCTCTCCCCTCTCCTCTCCCCTCCCCTCCCCTCTCCTCTGTGGAAGCATTCCTTTCAGTTAATGGACATGTGAGCTATCCAGCCTTTGACTCAGCTTCACTCGAACAGTGAGCAAAAGGCTTTGTGAGGCGCTGCCGGTCGACGAAAGGGTTAACAAAGGCACTGAGCAGGATGTCGCGGCGCCCGATCAGGTTACCACAAAGAAAACCCTGCTTGCAAGCCAGGAGCCTGATGCTATGGACACTTTAAACCACAACCAATCATTGAACTGTTGCTAGCACTCTGCTAAGTGGAGTTAACCAATCAAGTGTTATCGAATGTTCTGGTGTTCTGACACTTTTCTATAAAAGGCACGTTTGCGCACAATAATTGTTCAGCGTTTGATCACATTGATCAGTATTGCTTTGTTCCATATCCCCGGCAACACTCCTCTCCCCTCCCCTCCCCTCTCCCCTCTCCTATCCCCTCCCCTCCCCTCCCTTCCCCTCCCCTCTCCCCTCTCCCCTCCCCTCCCCTCCCTTCCCCTCCCCTCTCCCCTCTCCCATCCCCTCCCCTCCCCTCCCCTCCCCTCCCTCTCCCCTCCCCTCCCCTCCCCTCCCCTCCCCTCCCCTCCCCTCCCCTCTCCTCCCCTCCCCTCTCCCCTCTCCCCTCCCCTCCCCTCCCTTCCCCTCCCCTCTCCCCTCTCCTATCCCCTCCCCTCCCTCCCCTCCCCTCTCCCCTCCCCTCCCCTCTCCCCTCCCCTCCCCTCCCCTCCCCTCCCCTCCCCTCCCCTCCCCTCCCCTCCCCTCCCCTCCCCTCCCCTCCCCTCCCCTCCCCTCCCCTCCCCTCCCCTCTCCTCTCCTCTCCTCTCCTCTCCTCTCCTCTCCTCTCCTCTCCTCTCCTCTCCTCTCCTCTCCTCTCCTCTCCTCTCCTCTCCTCTCCTCTCCTCTCCTCTCCTCTCTCTCCTCTCCTCTCCTCTCCTCCTGTCTCGCATTACCTCGCCTTGCCTCGCCTCTCCACTCCTTGCCTTGCATTATCTCATATCACATCTCATTGTGTTGCACAGCCTTCCATGCCTTTCCCTTTCCCTTCCCCTTCTCCTTACCTTTTTCCTTCTCCTTAGCCTTTCCTTTCCTCTTACCTTTCCCCTTCCCTTCCCACTTTCCTAATTAAGCTAAGGACATTACCCTATTTGTGTAGAAATTCTTCCCTATTCTAATAAAATCAGCTCAACCTCTGGTAATGAGATAACCTTATTTCATAACATGTTTTAAGAGTAAATATCAAAGTAGGATATGCATGTATATGAGCTCCCATGTATTTTCACATTCTCTATCTGAGGAAAAGCAAACTTTATTCTAGCAGTTGTGTGGGACTAATACTTACTTCCTATAATGTAGCCATAAGATCAGAAGGAAAACCTACAAGAAAAACCAACAGACACAGCCTCTCTCCCCACCCCCAAACTAATATCTAGGCAGCAGCTGCCAAAGATAATGGATGGACTTACTTTTTACATTTTTAACCACATGAACAGTATGAATTATTTAGAAACTTTAAATATATAATGCTTTCAAGGCAGGGAAATGGACCAGGTTTCTAAAGATATTGACCTCAAAACTGCTTTATGGAGAGCCAAAGTATTAGATTTTTAAATATTTTGATCTTAGTCTTTACCATACAGTCTATCAGTGTATTGATTAAAACATTGTGATTTCTTTCTTCTAGTGAAGGCCATTTGAAAATATTACTAGCTGACATTCTAGGAAATGCATTATTTTGTCTTCTTTATCTCACCGCATTATCACAACATCCCAGAGCTTGTTTTGTCAAGGCTGGTGTTTTGTCGGCCTTTTTTAAAGCATGATGTTCTCATTTTCACAAAGACCAGCTTTTTGTTCAATTGTTAAAGGTATACGGAGATTACTGTTCAATGGTAGGTTTGGATTTTACAAAGTCTGAGGTGCTGTTCCAGTTGTACAAGCTACAAATTGCATTCCAATGTTCATTAACAAAATTGGACAGAGAAACTGAGTTAAATTAGCTACTTATGCTAGAAATAAATAAAGTTCAATAGTAGAAGAGGGAGCTGGAATTACCCTATTCAGGCAGATATAAAGAAATTCAGGATTTCATAGTTACTGTTTAAAAAAAGGTTTACTGATTTCTGATAGAAATCAGTATAGACCTTCAATTTTTAATGTGACCTAAAAACTTCCATGGTGTGATTTATTTTCAAGTCATCTACAACACCATGACGTCATTTGTCAAAAAAATCTGAGAGAATGTCAAGATGTCCACTTACACTCCACATCCTTAGGTCAGCGTGCAAAAAATACAAGAGACCCGAGAAAATTTTGTTTCTTTTATTTCATAGTGGTAAAGTATTATTTATAAACAAGGTATTTAATAGCTTTTAATGTGATACTAAACCAGTAAAATTAGTTTAGAACTACACTGTAACTTCTATGCAACTCTGTATCTTTTGTTTTCTCCTGTGCTTTTAAAAAGTGGGTCAGGCATTGAAAGCTCTAGATTCAGGTTAGAAATGAGAAAAACTTTCCTACAAACAGTGAAGCACTGGAATAGACTTAATGGGGCCTCCAGGACTTGAAGTCTCTTAAAACAGCTTAGACCACCCTTGTCAGGAGTGAGAAAACTATAGTTGTTTCTGCTCTGGGGTAGAAGAACACAAAAGAATATCTTCTGAGTCTTTTCAAGCCCTATCAAATGATTCTAGGACGTTACCTCAATATGATATATTTTTCAGTACCTTCTTAAATGCTTAATGTACCACAGATTGACTGGTATAGGTTTCAGGAGGAAAGGAAAAATTCTCAAGTAATGTATTCTAGAAACCTTTCAAATGTAGTATTTTAACACTCTTCCTTCCCTAATTACATGATTCTCCTAGTTTTATAATAGAAGGAAAGTAAGGTAAATACAGAATCATTCATGTTTCAATCTTTCTCAAGCAAATCCAATCTGAAAAACTCTAGAACTGTCACTGCACATTCTGAGAAGAAATGGCATGAGGATTTACTGATCATAGAACTTTTTTACAATATCTATTGCTGTAGTTTAGCTATAGCCTGAAAACAATGCCAAAAAGAGATGAAAAGATTCAGAAATCAAAAGAGGAAAGTTATAGTGGAAAACATGCCAGCAACAATATACCAAAAATTGCAGAAAGCAACTGTGTTCCAAACTTCTTGTTTCTGCGCATTCAACTTCTTGAATTTGATTTCACTTCTAAAGTATTTGACAGCTGATTGTCATTAGTATGTAGGGGCTGCATCAAAAGGAGTGTGACCAGCAGGTCGAGGGAGGTGATCCTGCCCCTCTACTCTGCTCTCGTGAGACCTCACTTGGAGTATTGTGTGCAGTTCTGGTGTCCTCAACATAAAAAGGACATGGAAGTGTTAGAACAAGTCCAGAGGAGGGCCACGAAGATGATCAGGGGACTGGAGCACCTCTCGTATGAAGATAGGCTGAGAAAATTGGGGCTGTTCAGCCTGGAGAAGAGAAGGCTGCGTGGAGACCTCCTAGCAGCCTTCCAATACCTGAAGGGGGCCTATAGGGATGCTGGGGAGGGACTCTTCATTAGGGACTGTGGTGAGAGGACAAGGGGTAATGGGTTTAAACTTCAACAGGGGAGGTTTAGATTGGATCTGAGGAAGAAGTTCTATACTGTGAGGGTGGTGGGGCCCTGGAATGGGTTGCCCAGGGAAGTTATGAATGCTTCATCCCTGGCGGCGTTCAAGGTGGGGTTGGACATAGCCTTAGATGGCATGGTTTAGTGGGAGGTGTCCCTGCCCATGGCGGGGGGGTTGGAACTCGATGATCTTGAGGTCCTTTCCAGCCCTTACTATTCTGTGATTCTGTGTGATTCTGTTACATTCCTTCCAACAAAGGTGATTAGGAGAAGTTTTTGAACAGAAAGGGTAAACAACATAAGAATTCCTTCCAGCTGAATTTTGATAATACATTGAAAAAAGAATTATAAATAACTTTTTACTTAATCAAAACATAGATAAAATACTGAAATCAAACAGGTACAGATTTGGGTATGTTGGTCCAGTCCTGATCCTATTGAAATCAATAGCAAGATTTTTACTCCCTTCATTAAAGCCACAATATATGTATATACATATATATTTTTAATAGATATGTATTACCTAGGGAATTGGATAAAAGACAGATTTTCAGAGGTTTCTGTCTAAAAAAAAAGACTTAATTAAAACATATAAGAAAAAAAGAAAGGAAAAAGAAGTATTTGAAAATTAAGCAAAATTGAAGAAATGAATCCAAATATTCCAAGTATTGTAATTAAGGATTTGTGAGCTTTTCAATATGAATAAAACTCCAAAATGTTGTAATACATATGGAAGTGAAATAAAGCAAAAAACAGAAAATCCACAAAATAAATGAAATGTATATGGTGAAAACTTCTTCAGTATGTCAAATATTACATATAGTAAAACTCTATGGACCTTGTGCAGGAACCCCAGTAAGGGCTCAGTTTGAATACCTTTTTGTGAAGAGCGTTGAATATATCTTTGCATGTTATGGACCTCTGAAGATGTGCACAAGAGCATCCTGATGCATTGTTTTCATGCATGATTCTAATCTGATCCTTAACTCATCCTTACCAGCTATGCCAGGCAATTGACATAGTGTCTTTACCCATATATTCTCTACTAATTAATGTAATTAATTCAGACTCTTAGTGGTACCAGGCAATAGGATGAGAAGCAACAGGTATATACTAAACCACAGGATGATACACCTGAACATGAGGAAGAACTTCTTTACTATAAGAGTGACTGATCATTACAGTAAATTGCAGGGAAGTTGTGGAGTCTCTTTCTCTTGGAGTTGCTCAAGAGCCACCTGGACACAATCACCTCCAGTTTTTAAAAAGGTAAAAAGGAGACCCCTAGGAACTACTGGTCATTCAGCCTTAGCTCTATGCCCAGTAAGATCACGAAGCAGATTCTCTCTGGAGCTATGTCAAGGCACATGGATAAGAGAGAAGTGATTAGAGACTGCCAGAATGGTTTCACAAAGGGCAAATAATGCACAACTACTCTGGCGGCCTTCTACAATGGACTGTGGTAGTGGATGTCCTAGTTTCAGCTGGGATACAGTTATTTTTGTTCCTGGTAGCTGATGCAGCGCTGTGTTTTGGATTTAGTCTGAGAATAATGCTGGTAACACACTGATGTTTTAGATTTGCTCAGAAGTGCTTACCTGGATCAAGGACTTTTCTGCTTTTCATGCTCTGTCAGTAAGGAGGGGCCCAAAACGCTGAGAGGGAGTAGAGACAGGGCACCTAATCTGCACTAGCAAAGGGATATAAGGGGTATTCTATATCACAACACACCACGCCTGGTATATAAACTGGATGGAGTTACCTGGAAAGGATGGATTGCTGCTCTGTTCAGGCTGGGTATCCATCAGCGGGCGGTATTATGCATCACTTATATTTTCTGAGCTTTCACTTCTTTTTTTGTTGTTTCCTATTATTTTCACTATACCTTACTTTATTTTAATTATTGAACTGTTTTTATCTCAATTCGCAGATATGCATTCTTTTGATTCTCCTCCCCATCCCAGCCTGTGGGGGGGAGAAACAGGGGAGTGAGGAAGCAGCTGCATGGTGCTGAGTTACTAGCAGGGCTTAAACCACAACAGTGGATAAGAAAAAAGTAACAAATATTATCTACCTTGCCTTCTCTAAGCCTTTTAGCATGGTCCCACACATCTTCTTTGTTAAATTGGAGAGATGCGGGTTGGATGGATGGTCTATACCATGGGTAAGGAATTGCCTTGATGGCCAAAGCACCAAAAAAGTGCAGTCAGTGGCTCAACATCCAAATGGAAACTAGTAACAAGTGGTGTTTCAAAATGCTCCGTAGTGGGACTAATACTATACAATATCTTTCTTAATGACACAGAGAGTGGGACTAAAGGCACCAAGAAGAGTGTTGTAGTTGCCATAACTGAGGGAAGGGATGACATCCAGAAGGACATTGAGAGGCTTTTTGAGTGGGCCCGTGTGAATCTCATGAAGTTCAACAAGGCCAAGTGAAAGGTCCTGCACCTGCATCAGGACAATTCCCAGTATCAGGAAAAACTGGACAATGAATGAACTGAGAACAGCCCTGCAGAGAAGCTGGTGACACTGATGGATGAACATTTGTCTGTGAGCTGTCAAAGACTAGTTGTAGCCCAGAAAGCAAATGTATCTCAGGCTTCACAGAAGGAAGCATGACCAGCAGGTCAATGGAGGTGTCTCATAGCCTCTATTTCATATACCTTCAATGCCTGGAGTATTGCATCTGGTTCTGGGTCCTCAGCACAAGAAAGACATGGACCTGTTAGAGAAGATCCTTGTAAAGGAGGGCCACCAAAAAGAGCAGAGGGCTGGAAAACTCTCCATTAAGAGAGGCTGAGAGAGCTGCGGTTGTTCAACCTGGAGAAGGGAAGGCTTTGGGGAAACCTTATTGTGGAGGCTGAGAATTAAAATAGAGGAAAGCTTTTTACAGGGTCTGTAGTGATAGAAGCATAAACTAGAAGAAGGTAGATTTATATTGGATATAAAAAATAAATTATTCACTAGGAGAGTGTTGAGACGTTGTGACAGGTTGCTCAGAATAGTTGTGGATTCCCCATCCGTAGAAGTGTTCAAGGTCAGGTTGGACAGGGTTTTAGCAACCCAGTCTTTTTGAAGATCCCCCTGCCTATGTCAGGAGCATTGCACAATATGATCTTTAAAGGTTCCTTTCAACCCAAGCTGCTCTATATTTTTATGATTTATTCTTTCATTCTAATGCTGGCCCATTACTGTTTTGATCTTTCAAGTCTATCAAATACAGACGTTGGCCATTCTGTTCAGACAACAGCATAAGCCATGTAATGAGAATAAAAAGCAGGATTTAGGTTTTTCAAAGCTATACAGGGTAGCTTATAACTGCATTATTTTCAACAAGGAAACTTAAAGGAGCAGGTAATTTTAAAAATACTGTCTTGTTGACCCTCATGTAAAAAAAGTAGAAGATATTTCAATATTCTGAAAAGAAAAATAATTTTTCCATAGCCAATTTGTTGTTTATTGCAAAATACATGGTAACTTGTATTTGGCTTGAGAACATTTCTGTGTATATTCTATTTCCAAGGATATTGTAATTTTTGTGATGTTGGTTTTATCTCTGCTTTTACAGCAACATTCTTACTATTTTTAAGTTTATTGTGAAATTAAAGCGTTATCATGACATATAAAAATCTAAGTGATTATTGTGTATAAAATTGAGAATTCTATTTCAAAAAGGATTCTCAATATGTTAAACCCAGTATTAATAGTGCGTGTTACACAAAGACAGCAAAGAATTCTATTGATCAAGAAAGTAAAGTCTAGTTATTATGTGTCTGCCTTTTTGATGAATCTTAAATCTGGTTTACAAAAAAAAAAAAAAAAATTCTTTTTTTCTCCAGAAATATTCAGAAAAGAGAAGAAATCAAAGCCTCTTGAAAAAAATTCAGATGTCCAAAGAGTGGTGGAACCACTGATCTTAAAGCTCATTGGTATTGTTTATGTTGTGTCATGCTTGTTAGGCTTCACATCTTTTATTAGCTCTACATCAGGTATAAATCAAATTATCAACATAATATATGAACTAAACAGTTTATTCTAACCTTATTCCCTAAATGTAGGAGAGAAGAAATCAATATGCTCGTTTCATTTCTGGGAAGAGCGTGTACACAGTCATGAAGGGAAAGAGTAATCAATTGTAACTGATTACTTACAAATCATTTAATGTTGCCAGTAACAATTGTTTCAAAGTAAATAAAATATTAAGACACACTTAAATCTGATAACATATGTCTTCAGATCGGAGATCTTCAGGTCTAGTCATAGATAAGACACATATTTCTTAATTACCCTTCTCCTTAACCAACTTATTGAATATCAGGTGTTGTTTGTAGGCTTATCAATAGAGACTCCTTCTGTAATAGGACCAAATATTTAAATCTAACCAAGACCATTCTAAGGAAGTATTTGAGTGAAACATTATACGTAACCTATCTGAATTCAGGCTAAGAAAGTAAGGACTGTTTAGCCTGGAGAATAGAAGGCTGTGTGGAGACCTCATAGCAGCCTTCCAATATCTGAAGGGGGCTTACAAAAATACTGGAGAGGGACTTTTCATCAGGGACTGTAACGATAGGAGAAGGAGTAATGGGTTTATATTTGAACAGGGGAAGTTTAGATCAGATATAAGGAAGAATTTATATTCTGTGAGGGTGGTGAGGCACTGGAACTGGCTGCCCAAAGAAGTGGTGAATGTTCCATCCCTGTCAGTGTTCAAGGTCAGGCTGGACAGAGCCTTGTATAACATCGTGTAGTGTAAGACATCCCTGCCCATGGTAGGAGAGTTGGAATTGGACAATCTTAAGGCCCTGCTCAACCTTAACTATTCTATGATTCTACAATTCTATGTTTTAGTGAATGGTCAGAGGTAAAAAGAAGAAGAAATCTGTATTGTGTTCCTTCATCTTAGTCTTCAGGAACATTCATGTTCAATTTAGCACAGGAGTGCTAAAAAAATTGGACTTTAAAGTTTAACTTCAGGGATGTTTTAGTCTCTCCTGAACCTGTTCCTGAAGATACCTGTTTAAACTGTTATTGAAACAGGCAGCTCAAAAGCCTCAATTTGTCAGTGTCAGGCAAAAGACATTCTTTACACACGTTCTACTTGAGCAGGGAAAACACTGAGCTTTCTGAAGCACTGTATTTGAGCATACATAAAGTTCTTAAGTGAACAATATACTATTGTATCTTTTGCAATATCACCTTGCAGTGTGATTAAGAGCTAACAAAGGGTAAATCCCAGCACAGGGATACCTGTTTCTGCCCTAGAATTTATAATAGCTTAATTCACTCCACATGTACCACTAAAAATATTGTTCCTAATGATATAAAAGTCAGTATGACAAGTTGCCAAACCTCTCCCATGCAGAAAAAATGTCCTTCCTAAGTTTCCTCACTGGGATACCTTAACCAGACACAAACATCTGTCACTGATCTAATCTCCCGATCAATAGAATGATAATAATAAGGCTTTCTCATTACTGTAAGGAATCCTGACATGCATAACTTAAAAATAGTGACAATAAAGGTTAAGAATTAGGCAAACAAGACCAAAGCAGAAAAATTCAGTCTTTGTCACATTTGATTTTGTTTTTATTTTGTTTCTCTTGTGCGTTGTTGCATTTCAACAGGATGATGACTGAGTCAGCTGTTTCAATTCTCCAGAAAAATGGCAGAAATATCACTATAGTAATGCAGTTTTCTTCTAGTTGAAGCTAAGTAATTTAAGAACAATGTATGCCAAATCAAACAGAAGAAGCTTCAGATGTTTCTGTTTCACAGTTTTGGAATAATTTCTACTGAAGTGTTAATATCATGTACATTTTTGGAAAAGGATCCACTTACTAATTTATCAAGATAAGTTCTTAATTTTCACAAGAACATATATTCTGGTTCCTAAAGTGATTTGGGCACAGGGTAACAGGCAATTGCGGCCTTATGAGCATAGGCTTATTAAGTGTTCAGCAGAGATTACTATTGCAGGAACAATAATAGAAGCCTTAGGTGTTCTGAATGATCCTCTGCAGGAGCCTCCTAGATGTTCAACTGCTTATGGGAGAGTGTGACTTATTAAGGAAGGACATATTTGCAAGGAGAAATCACTGAGGCCAAACATCATTAATTTCAGTGTTTTGAATTTCATTAGATGTCACTTGAATTTAAACTGTTCTTTATTATTCCTAGACACATACTATATGTGGTTTTGAGGCTTCAGATAGCATTTTGCATTTGCACCTAAGAGCCTAAGTAACTCTAAAAAAAAAACCAAGCAAATAAACAAAAACCAAACAAAAAACCCTTATACCCAGACATTTTTATTCCAAGAAAATAATCAAGGTACCTAAACTGTATCAAACCAGACAGTTTATGTTTGATAGAAGTAGATTACTCTGGGGCTATATTAATTTTTAACAGAGGAAATACTATTATCTGGCACTGTGTAGACTAAATGGAAGTTTAGGTACATTTGCAGCAACTTTATCTCCTGGGCAAAAGCGAAGTTTGGGCATAGATGCTGACACTTCTGTACACACAGCTCTGCATTATGACCCTTACCCTGCAAATCATTCTGCAGCAGTGTAGAGAACACCGTGTTAATTCAGGTGCTGCTCATGACTAATTGGGATAGCAGTAAACAAAGTCAGCTAAGCAGTGAGAAGTAACAGACCTAGCATTTTTCAAACACTTATCTCAAAATTTACAATGTTTTTTTGTGTAGCTTCCGGTTGTTATTTGTAACAGTGGAGGTGTTTTGCCCTGAAATGGTACTGGGCATTTTCCTTTGGGTAAGAAATAGGTTGTTTCAACATTTGCTCATAAAATATTTTGTGATTTTGAAATGTAATTACAAGCAGCATTGTCACTTTTCTATATATGCCAAAAATAGCTTCAAATTTAGTTTGTATAATAAAATGTGCTGAGGACCTTGAAAACAAGAAAGATGGTAACTGACCATTTCAAACAACAAGTATAAGGCTATGATGGCTGGAGTTTCAACTCACTGAAGTGTCTCAAACTGTGACAACTTTCTAAAAATTATTCTGTGGCCCAATTATACAAGACTGCTGTGATGCACAAAGCAGAAGAGCCAAATGTATGATCATATTATGAATGAACGCAAACAAATCACTTATAGTAGTCTCTGTAATAATCTCTTATGACCTTAAAACATTTGGATTTTCTTCCTTCATCTGAACTTTCTGTTTCCAAACGTAACAAAAATATTTCTGAAGTTTGCTGAAGTGAAATAACCACAGCAACGCTGTTGTCTTAATGTAGTTTTTTCTCTACCATAAGCATGATACATCAGATTCCTTCTCTCTTTTTTTCTGTCAGTCCAACAAATTTGTGAACATTTCTGATTTGTTGCAAATAACCATCTATAAGTATTATTTTCAAATAGTTTATAAGTACATCATAACAGAACTGTATATGAGACGTGAACCAAAGATAAAATCTATGGTTTCCTTAATTAAAAATGAAAATAAATTGTGCAGTATTGACTACCTGAATGCTATAGAAGTGCTGAGGATGGCAGTGATATAGTTAAAAAGAAAACTCACATTGTTAGGTGGTTTGCTTTCCTTTAAACAGCAAATCCAATATAATAAAAATGGATGGAAAGAAGTCTTTTCTATTTCATAAATTATATTCAGAATTCTCAAATAACAAATATACAGGTTGAATATCTACATATCAACATGAGTTGCATGTTTTAACATTAGCTTACAGTGCCAAAGTCCTTGTCGTGGTATAAGCTGTAAATCACGCAGTTTGCCCACTCACTCCCCCCTCTTTCTTGCCCCCAGCTCCTGAAGGGATGGGGAGGAGAATTGAAAGAATGCAACTCCCACAGGTTGAGATAAGAACAGTTTAGTAACTAAGGTATAACACAAGCCACTACTGCTACCAACAATAATAATAATGACAAGAGAAATACAAGGAAAGAGAATACAACTGCTCACCACCCAATACCAAGCCCAACGCAGCCGCAAACTGAAATCTCCTGGGTTGCTGCCCCCAGTTTTTTTTCATCCTGGTCATGACGTGCTGTGGTATGGAATACCTCTTTGTTCAGTTTGGGTCAGGTGTCCTGTTTCTGCTTCCCCCTGGCTTCCCCTACTCCCTGGCAAAGCATGAGGCTCAGAACATCCTCAGTCAAACCAAACATTCTAAGCTGCAACTATAAACATTGGTGTTATCAGAGCTGTCCCCAGGCCGAAAGCCGAACACAGCACTGCACCAGCTACTAAGAAGGAGAAAAATGACTGCTACTGCTGATCCCAGGAGAGTCCTCAATCTTTGTGTGTCAAAAATCAGAAAGTACCAAATTTGAGTCTCAAAACAACCCCATCTTTCCTTCCCTCGTTCTGCCAGGAGAATCATGACAAAATATTTAACTTTTTGTTCACACAAATTGAATCAAAGTATATTATTTTTATTAATAAATCTGAAGTCTTCAATTATGTGTTGTTTTGACCTGAAACTCTCTATTGAACTGCTCATGAGCATAATGAGTTTTGTGGTGCAAAATCTTCAGTCATGCTCTCTTTTATGATTAGGACTGTCTAGAAAAAGATCTCTGTGGGGAAAATGAGCTTGAGGCATAGCACAAGATACTCATGACTACATTGTGTGTTGGCAGATGTATTTAGGTATAAGAGGAAGTGAATGTGGCCTAACATTAGAGATTTTGTGTACAAACCACACTTCTATTAATGCACAGAAGTTTAACAGAGATAAACACATCGCTGAGACAAAAATGAATTTGTTTTGATATCACCAAGTAAAATATTTAAAAGATTTTTGTCATGTAAAAAACCACCATTATTTCAGTTTGCATTGATAAGGACAAAAACAAACAAACAAAAACAAAAATTAGATTTTTCACCAGAGACACGGCAAGTTTCTGCTAGCTATGGGAAATATCTGCAATGGGTTTTCTTCACTCTCACTGCAAAATACCACTGAGGTCCTACCAGTAAAATCTGGTGCAACTTTAACGCACAGATTTTACACAGCAAACAGTCTGCATATTTTACTAGACTGAGTTTAAAATGACTACCTCAGAAAGGCAGCCTGGTAAAATGGCTAAAATAACATTTCTTCAAGTCACGTTCTGTAACTAGTTATTCTTTTCAATATAAACGACTCAGTGGATAGCAGATAAAGAATTTTTATATTTTTTTAATGTTTTCAGCAGTCACTGTACAAAAAAAGTCCTTCAATGTAACATGCATTTATTTCACATTATGTTTCTAGAGTCTGTGGGATTAATTACATTCTCTGAGGCCTCCATAAATATCAAAAGCAGCAAAAATCAAACAAGAATTTTTGAAAACAGAATCTGTGATGGTTTAGTACTATGCATTATCTTGAAGAATATATTAATGAAACGTGCTAATCAAATGCATTCTAATTCTGTTACAATATATTTTAAAGAAAAATAGTAAATATGACAAAGTAATCTACAATATTGCAATTTACTTACAATGATTTTTTTAAAATGTTAAATGGTAGTTCTAAAAATTTCATATTCTCGTATGATGTATTTAAACTGACAACACCTATCCATTTACCCTCTTAGTGTCTGCCACATCTTTTGGGTTCATGAGACTCAGGAACTGACTTTAAATGAAGGGATTGATAAAAAGAGGTCTGCTTTTTTTTTTTTCTTTTTTCTTATTCTTTTTTCTTTTTCAGTGTCTTTACAATGCTTTTAAATGTATTTAACAGAATTTATTTATGCTGTGCATTTATCTAATAATTCTTCCGTAATGGGACGGATTTTCATTTAATAAGCAAATGCAATTCTGTGTGAGCCAATTCTTTGAGTAACTGATGAGCAGCTGAAAGAAGAAAATGTATGACAACTGGGTGAATTACATGTAAACGATGCTATTTCAAGGGCTCTGTTATGCCAAGTGCCATTTAGTACTCTTCCAGAGTTGAGAGCAGATAGCAAGCTGCAATTGTTAGCTCAAATAATATCACAACCTGCTACTTTGCTCCTATGTCTTACAGATACAAAATAAAAATTATCTTGGAGAAAATGAAATAATAAGTAGTTGACAAGCCTAACAAAATGGCACATGTAATTCATAACCAAACAACAAGGTGTAGAGTGTAATGTATTACTGTTTCACAATCAATACAAGTTATTGGATATAAAATTACTTTTTGATTACCAGAGCGAAAACACAAGCTTCTCAAGCCATTCCTCACACCACTATTGATTTTAGTCTACTTTTTCCATTGCATTTTTTTAAGAATTTCATGTCAATCCTGTAAGTCTCCATTCTACTTCTAAATGCTAATGAAATGCATGACGGAGAAACCTGGAAGTTTTAAGGGTAGAGAACTCTAAATATTATTTTTCATCCTTTAATCTCTATGCTCTTTCTAACAGCCTGTTGAAGGCTGAAACCTATCTTCGTAATCAGACTACACATGGGAATTACCAGAATTTTCCTAACCTTTTAACACCTTCATTCATTTCATGTTATTAGCCTTTACCACTCCATAGCAGCTTTCTGTCATGTGGGAATTTGCTTCCTGCTGGTTCCCATGGCAATGGTCAGGTCATCTGTCAAATGACAGAGCAATATACTGTAGTCATCCCTCAACACTGGTAAGTGGGTTCTTTTATTTTTCATTTGTCAAGGTGTCAAATACAGAGCAACAAGCGCAGTATTTCTGCCTCTTCTTTTCCTGAGAGGTGAAGTAGGAAAGTTAAGGACAGAGATGAAGATAAACCTAGGAATCTTTTTCGCTGTTATATTCATTTTTTTTATTTTTTTTCTGAATGAACTGGGTTTTGTAAGGTATAAAGACTTACTCAGAATTTAGGGCTATATGTAGAATTAGCCTATTTAAATACCAGGTGGTAAAAATTTCTCCTCATCCTCATCTGTGGTGAGACTAGTGTGTGCATCTTGCTATTCTCTCCATTGTCTTGAATGTGCCAGTATTTCTAGTTTGCTGAAGTTCTAATGCTGATTTTGATGAACACCTGTCTGTGTTTACAATATATATCTGACTACATACCACTGAAAAACTATGTACCAATGTCTGTACAGGGAAAGTGTCAGCACAATACTGGAAACCTATCTTGGAAAGAAATAGAATAATTGGTTAGGAAGCATCAGGATAGCACCCACGCTAACAGTGAGAAGAACTACTGCACACAGTTAAAAATTCAAAGGTGTAACTGATGGACAGACTTTAGTTATATATAAAGTACTTAAGCCATGACTCAAATGTAGTCATCCTATGCTTGCAAGATTACATGATGTTGCACATTAGAAAAATGTTTAGTTTCAGGAGTAATGAGAAAGAGATGCATAAAAATACCATCTGAAACCTACAGCCTAATCAAGATTTTGATGGAAAACTTCATCAAGAACAGCGTCATGTGCAACAACTCTGCTGAGGGTGTGAAGAACTATTTTTATTTTTTTTACTCAGAGATTAAGCACACAAACACTGAACCTCAGGTTACTGTACATTGGACACAAGTGTAAAGAACTCATTGCTAAGACAATGTTAAGCAATATTCAACTGTAAAGTAAGATTAGAAAAAACCCTATTGCCTTTCTTGCAAGGTACAGCATTGATCTTAGCTTGTTTGGTGTTTGAAGAAGAATATAATCATCAAAGTATTGCTATTGACATTCAAATAGGAACCTCTAAAGCAGAATAAGAAACAAGAATACTAATCAGACCACTGGTTTGCTAAATTCTAACAGAAATTTCAATTTCCACTATTTTCCTTGTTCAGATTTCTACTATGTAGAGGAATTTATGGAAAACATAGCATTAGTTAGAAATATGAGAAAGTATTTGCTGTTTATAATTGGACATTGGAAATTGATGCAAGTTTACAGTAAATGAACTGCAGATATATTTCCTACATTTAAAAAATAAATATGAGGAACACAGAAATAATTTATTTAAAAGGGCAGAGTTTTCTTACAGGGTAAATAAAGTAATAGCACAATATGGTCATTTTATGTCAGTCTTTACTGAAAATTACCTTAAAGGAATGCCAGATTGACTTTTATTAACTATAGCCATAGACTTTATTAAAAGTAATCAACATTTTTACTTGAACAATACTTTGCATACCAACGGCATGGTTCATTGCACTTCGATTACATTTGATATTCAAGGATCACCTGCTGCAGGCTCAGGACCGGTGCATCACAACTAGAAGGAAGTTTAGCAGGAGGGCCAGGAGACCTCCTTGGATGGATAAGGAGCTGCTGAGGAAAATTCAAAGGAAAAAAGAGGCTTATAAAAGGTAGAAACAAGATCAGGCGACCTGGGAAGAATACACGGATGTTGTCCGGGAAGCTAGGGACCAGGTTAGGAAAGCTAAGGCCCACTTAGAATTAAACTTGGCTAGGGATGTTAAGGATAACAGGAAGGGATTTTATAGGCACATTGCCAATAAAAGGCAGGTCAGGGACAATGTGGGTCCTCTCCAGAAGCTATCGGGAGAACTGGCTACCCTGGACTTAGAGAAGGCTGAGGTTCTTAATGACTTCTTTGCCTCAGTCTTCACCGGCAAATGCTCTGACCATATCACCCAAGTCTTGGAAGGCAGACGTAGGGACAGTGAGAATGAAGACCCTGCACCCACTGTAGGAGAGGATGTGGTTCCAGACCATCTTAGGAGCCTGAATGCATACAAGTCCATGGGATCTGGAGAAATCCATCCGCGGGTCCTGAAGGAGCTGGCAAATGAAGTTGCTAAGACACTGTCCATCATATTTGAAAAATCATGGCAGTCAGGTGAAGTTCCCGATGACTGGAAAAAGGGAAATATAACCCCTATTTTTAAGAAAGGGAAAATGGATGAGCCGGGGAATTACAGACCAGTCAGTCTCACCTCTGTGCCTGGCAAAATCTTGGAGTGGATTCTCCTGGAAGGCATGCTGAGGCACATGAAAACCAACAAGGTGCTTGGTGAGAGTCAGCATGGCTTCACTAAGGGGAAATCCTGCCTGACGAATCTGGTGGCCTTCTATGGAGGGGCCACGGAACTGATGAACAGGGGTAGGGCAGTTGATGTCATCTACTTGGACTTATGTAAAGCTTTTGACACTGTCTCGCATGACACCCTTCTCTCTAAGTTGGAGAGGCATCAATTGGATAGGTGGACCACTCGGTGGATAAAGAACTGGCTGGATGGCTGCACGCAAAGAGTAGTGTTCAATGGCTCAATGTCCAGCTGGAGACCAGTAACGAGTGGTGTCCCTCAGGGATCGGTGTTGGGACCGGTCTTGTTCAACATCTTTGTGGGTGACATGGACAATGGGATTGAGTGCACCCTCAGCTAGTTTGCCAATGACACCAAGCTGTGTGGTTCGGTTGATACATTGGAGGGAAGGAATGCCATCCAGAGGGACCTTGACACGCTTGTGAGGTGGGCTGATGCCAACCTGATGAAGCTTGACCATGCCAAGTGCAAGGTCCTACACCTGGGTCGGAGCAATGCCAGGCACAGCTCCAGGTTGGGCAGGGAAGAGATTGAGAGCAGCCCTGTGGAGAAGGACTTGGGGGTGTTGGTCGATGAGAAAATGAACATGAGCCAGCAGTGTACGCTTGCAGCCCAGAAAGCCGACAGTATCCTGAGCTGCATCAAAAGGAGCATAACCAGCAGGTCGAGGGAGGTGATCCTGCCCCTCTACTCTGCTCTCGTGAGACCTCCCTTGGAGTATTGTGTGCAGTTCTGGTGTCTTCAACATAAAAAGGACATGGAAGTGTTGGAACAAGTCCAGAGGAGGGCCATGAGGATATCAGGGGACTGGAGCACCTCTCGTATGAAGATAGGCTGAGAAAATTGGGGCTGTTCAGCCTGCAGAAGAGAAGGCTGAGTGGAGACCTCATAGCAGCCTTCCGATATCTCAAGGGGGCCTATAGGGATGCTGGGGGGGGACTCTTCATAAGGGACTGTAATGAGAGGACAAGGGGTAATGGGTTTAAACTTAAACAGGGGAAGTTTAGATTGGATCTGAGGAAGAAATTCTTTACTGTGAGGGTGGTGAGGCACTGGAATGGGTTGCCCAGGGAAATTGTGAATACTTCATCCCTGTCGGCGTTCAAGGTGGGGTTGGACATAGCCTTGGATGGCATGGTTTATTGTGAGGTGTCCCTGCCCATGGCAGGGGAGTTGGAACTAGATGATCTTAAGGTCCTTTCCAACCCTAACTATTCTATGATTCTATGATTCTATATTACTTTATACTGTTGATCACTTGAACAAAAAAATCTGATGCTGAATTAGATTTTGATTCTTTCTACTCATAACACTACACACATAATTCACTTGTTTTCTTCTTGTTTCTGAGTAATTATTTACTTAGCAATTTTTTCAAAGAGAAAGGGGTTACTCAACTCATGTACTGACAGGTGCTTTATGTGATGTAATCGCATACAAGTATTTAACATGCTTGTGAATTACTTCAAATTAAAGTCGGAAGACAAAATAAAAGATGCATGGAGGTAATAAAATTTGCTTGTTATCAGCTTTATTTTATCACTTAGAATACATTCTTTCCCGGCAGATCTTAAATTTCTGGTATGTAGGAATAGACAGTATGTTGTCGGCTTCTCTGAAAATGCAAAAATACTCCATTCTTTCATCCAAATGCTTAATCTTTAATCCAATTCTTAATGCTTATTATTTTCTTGATCGTTTCTGCAAGCTTTGGTTACATGTGTAACCTTTTTTTGGTGCGTATTTGTGCTGGACTTTTCTGTCTTTTTATCTCTGTAATGCAGTGACAATCCACTTCTAATTTTCAGGGTAAGTTGAAGTGAGTCTTTATAGATGCTGTGAAAGAAATACCCATATCATTAAAAAGAAAAGATTCTCCACATTTTTCATTTCAGTTTAGCTTTTCAAATGGGCAACTAGTCTATTGTGGACTATGCAACAAAATATGCTTTCTCAGAAGAAAATAATACTTCATATGGATTTTTTTTAAACACCTATCTTTCTCCTGTAACTCTCAACTACATTTCTTCTACAGTTTTCCATCCTGATTCAAATAAGTTAGTGTTAGATTTGACAGTGATGAGAAACATGGTTTCTAAAAAAAATTAAAACATTCTCAAGCAGTAGAATTTTACCACCAGAAGAGATGATATAACTAGTTATTTCATTCAAATGAGTAGATGTTTTCGCATTAAAGATTTTCTTTCCTAGCATTATCATAGAATCATAGAATAGTTAGGGTTGGAAAGGACCTCAAGATCTTCTAGTTCCAACTCCCCTGCCATGGGCAGGGACACCTCACAATAAACCATGCCATCCAAGGCTATGTCCAACCCCACCTTGAACGCCGACAGGGATGAAGCATTCACAACTTCCCTGGGCAACCCATTCCAGTGCCTCACCACCCTCACAGTAAAGAATTTCTTCCTCAGATCCAATCTAAACTTCCCCTGTTTAAGTTTGAACCTGTTACCCCTTGTCCTCTCACCACAGTCCCTAATGAAGAGTCCCTCCCCAGCATCCCTATAGGCCCCCTTGAGATATCGGAAGGCTGCTATGAGGTCTCCACACAGCCTTCTCTTCTGCAGGCTGAACAGCCCCAATTTTCTCAGCCTATCTTCATACAAGAGGTGCTCCAGTCCCCTGATATCCTCATGGCCCTCCTCTGGACTTGTTCCAACACTTCCATGTCCTTTTTATGTTGAGGACACCAGAACTGCACACAATACTCCAAGGGAGGTCTCACGAGAGCAGAGTAGAGGGGCAGGATCACCTCCCTCTACCTGCTGGTCACACTCCTTTTGATACAGCCTGGATACGGTTGGCTTTCTGGGCTGCAAGCGCACACTGCCACCTCATGTTCATTTTCTCATCGACCAACACCCCCAAGTCCTTCTCCACAGGGCTGCTCTCAATCTCTTCCCTGCCCAACCTGGAGCTGTGCCTGGGATTGCGCCAACCCAGGTGTAGGACCTTGCATTTAGCATGGTTAAACTTCATCAGGTTGGCATCAGCCCACCTCACAAGCGTGTCTAGGTCCCCCTCGATGGCATTCATTCCCTCCAATGTATCAACCGAACCACACAGCTTGGTGTCATTGGCAAACTAGCTGAGGGTGCACTCAATCCCATTGTCCATGTCACCCACAAAGATGTTGAACAAGACTGGTCCCAACACTGATCCCTGAGGGACACCACTCGTTACTGGTCTCCAGCTGGACATTGAGCCATTGAACACTACTCTTTGCGTGCAGCCATCCAGCCAGTTCTTTATCCACCGAGTGGTCCACCTATCCAATTGATGCCTCTCCAACTTAGAGAGAAGGGTGTCATGCGAGACAGTGTCAAAAGCTTTACATAAGTCCAAGTAGATGACATCAACTGCCCTACCCCTGTTCATCAGTTCCGTGGCCCCTCCATAGAAGGTCACCAGATTGGTCAGGCAGGATTTCCCCTTAGTGAAGCCATGCTGACTCTCACCAAGCACCTTGTTGGTTTTCATGTGCCTCAGCATGCCTTCCAGAAGAATCCGCTTCAAGATTTTGCAAGGCACAGAGGTGAGACTGACTGGTCTGTAATTCCCTGGCTCATCCATTTTCCCTTTCTTAAAAATAGGGGTTATATTTCCCTTTTTCCAGTCATCGGGAACTTCACCTGACTGCCATGATTTTTCAAATATGATGGACAGTGTCTTAGCAACTTCATTTGCCAGCTCCTTCAGGACCTGCGGATGGATTTCTCCAGGTCCCATGGACTTGTATACATTCAGGTTCCTAAGGTGGTCCCGAACAAGATCCTCCCCCACAGTGGGCCCAGGGTCCCCACCCTCACCGTCCCCGCGTCTGCCTTCCAAGACTTGGGTGGTGTGGTCAGAGCATTTGCCGGTGAAGACTGAGGCAAAGAAGTCATTAAGAACCTCAGCCTTCTCTAAGTCCAGGGTAGCCAGTTCTCCCGATAGCTTCTGGAGAGGACCCACATTGTCCCTGACCTGCCTTTTATTGGCAATGTGCCTATAAAATCCCTTCCTGTTATCCTTAACATCCCTAGCCAAGTTTAATTCTAAGTGGGCCTTAGCTTTCCTAACCTGGTCCCTAGCTTCCCGGACAACATCCGTGTATTCTTCCCAGGTCGCCTGATCTTGTTTCTACCTTTTATAAGCCTCTTTTTTCCTTTGAATTTTCCTCAGCAGCTCCTTATCCATCCAAGGAGGTCTCCTGGCCCTCCTGCTAAACTTCCTTCTAGTTGGGATGCACCGCTCCTGAGCTTGCAGCAGGTGATCCTTGAATATCAACCAACAGTCTTGGGCTCCCCTGCCCTCTAGGGCTGTATCCCACGGAACCTTACTGAGCAGGTTCCTGAAGAGGCCAAAGTCTGCTCTCTTGAAGTCCAGGGCAGTGAGCTTGCTGCATGCTTTTCTCACTGTCCTGACGATCTCCAATTCGACCATCTCATGATCGCTGCAATCAAGGCTGCCTTGAAGCGTCACATTCCCAACCAGCCCTTCCCTGTTGGTGAGGACAAGGTCAAGCACGGCACCTCTCCTTGTCGGCTCCTCAATTAGTTGGAGAAGGAAGTTGTCTTCCACACAATTGAGGAACCTTCTGGATTGCTTGTGCCGGGCCGTATCATCCCTCCAACAGATATATCAGGGTGGTTGAAGTCTCCCATGAGAACAAGGACCTGTGAGCGTGAGACTGCACCTATCTGTCTATAGAACGCTCCATCCACCAACTCCCTTTGGTCAGGTGGTCTGTAACAGATGCCCACAATAATGTCACCCATCACTGTTCTCCCTTTAACCCTGACCCACAAACTCTCTGTCGACTGCTCACCTGTCCCCAGACAGAGCTCCATACTCTGCAGCCTATCCCCAACATAAATAGCAACTTCCCCTCCCCGCCTACCTGGCCTGTCTTTCCTAAAGAGCCGGTAACCTTCCATTCCAACACACCAGTCATAGGAGCCATCCCACCATGTTTCTGTGATGCCTATGACATCATACCTCCGTAGACATGCACACGTCTCTAATTCCTCTTGTTTGTTCCCCAGGCTACGGGCATTTGTGTAGAGGCATTTGAGCCGAGATCCAATTGAAGCCGGCTCATTGGCTGGAGCAGCTGGAATACCTCTACATTGCTCCGAATGTTTACTATAGGTGCTACCAACCAACTGGGTGTGTTGGGATGGAATGCTGCCCCCCTCCCCTGACACATCTAAGTTAAAGCATTCTTGACCAGTCTGGCAAGCCTCCTACCAAATCCACTCTTCCCCTTCCTTGTCAGACCAGTTCCACCAGCCCCCAGTAGACCTGGCCTGCTAAATTGAGTCCCATGTTCAAGGTACCCAAACCCCTGACTATAGCACCACCCTTCTAACCATTTATTGACCTGGCCAATCCTCCTAGCCTTTTCAAGGTCCTGCCCTGTTTCCTGGAGAATTGACGATAAGACGATCTGAGCTCCAGAGCCCCTAACCACTTCTCCCAGTTCTCTGTAGTCCTTCCTTATGGTCTCTGGGCTACTGCTATCTATATCAGTAGCACCCACATGGATTACCAGGAGTGGGTAATAGTCAGTGGGACCGACTAGAGCAGGCAGCTTCTCGGCCACATCCCTGATCCAAGCCCCTGGTAGGCAACACACCTCCCTTGAGGCTGGGTCAGGCCGGCAGATGGGTGCCTCTGTGCCTTTCAGATTAGAGTCCCCGACTACTATGGCCCGCTGCTTTTTTCCTGGCAGCACCAGTAGTGATCTTCTTTACCAGTGCACCAGCTGGTTGCGCCTGGTGGGAGCGCTGTTGCTCATCAGCCCCCTGCAGGACAGCAAAGCGGTTCTGGGTGGGGACAACAGATGTAGGAGGAAGCCCCTTGCTTTTAATTGCCCTCTTCCTCCTTTTTTTGTTGTTTTTTTCTGTTACTTTTCCCAGTTTCCTGGGTTAGCAGCCTCCTTTCCCGAATGGGCAACAGTAGACACTCGAGGCCCCGGAACAGTCTGGTCCCGGGGCAAGCAGTGCTGCTCCCCCTCAGCTTCCCTGACACCTTTCAGCCTGGTAACAGCTTCCTGCAGTTCAGCCACCTGCTGCAGGAGGACCTCCACCAGGGAGCGCAGAGTGCAGCCCTGCCCATTGCTCACCCTTCCCTTAGGACAGCAGTACAGGCACTCTCTACACTCCAAGCTCTGCACTGCAGCCTCCCTTTCCATCAGTTCCGTCTGGGTGCCTACACTGGCCACCGCCTGGGCAGCCAGAGCTGAGCTCCCAGACCGAGCCTTGCTCTTACAGCGAGTGTTCACCATCCCGCTCACCACCCTGCTCGCCTGCCGCGCAAAATGCCTCGAGCCTGCCCTGTTTGCCCACCCTGTTCGCCGCTCTCTGGGTCGCTCGCGCTCCCTGGGGCAGGATTTTAACCTGTCAGGTCTGCCGCTGGTCCTCCTGGCGCCTCCCCCTCTGAGTCAGCCGCTCGAATCCGCTGAGCTGCAGGCTCCTGGGCAGGCCTTGTCGAGGACTTGAAGCTCCCCCCGTGCAAGTTGCTGCTCCGAGGTGAAGCTCATAAACACCACGCCTCCCCCGATAACTGACACTTGAGGGGCATGGACAAATGGAAACATGACAGAAAAGAATAAAGATGATGACTGGATGCTGTGGTAACAAGGTTTATGGCAAAAGACTGAAGAAGTCAGCATTTCCAAATCTCATACCAGACAAAACTGAGGGAAGGTATGATTGTAGCCCTCAGCTCAGAAAGTGAGCTGCCTCAAAACCTGACCCTTACCACTGCAGGGTGTGCAAGAAAAGCCAGTGGGGTTAAATTGCACTGGGTGAAGTTAGAGTAGATGTACAAATTAAGCAAATAAAACTTTATCATGTTAGGGTGAGTTGAATACAGAAGTGCGGGGGATTAAGGAACAACGCAATACAGATCAATGTGATCAAACGCTGAACAATTTATTGTGCGCAATTGTGCCTTTTATAGGAAAGTTTCAGAACACCAGAACATTCGATAACACTTGATTGGTTAACTTCACTTAGCCAAGTGCTAGCAACAGTTTACTGATTGGTTAACTATTACAGCATATGTTTCAAGGTTACAGTTATCAGTTCCCTCCTGCACATCTCAGTAGCTTTCCATGTTAAACTTTCTCAAGGCTTCTGCACATACATGAACTTTAGTAACCCCCAGGCGAGGCCTCAGTGCCTGTGGGTCACTACCCCACAATTGTCAAGCAGTTGCCTGGATTGCTCACATGCCCATTCACAGCCAAATAGCTCTCCACACAGGAGATTTTGCAGTCTGACATGTGGTTGTGCAATTTCATCCCTAGAAATGTTACATGCAAGCTAGACAGTTATTCAAAACACTGTCATTGCTTTTTCTTGGTGGAAGGAGTATGAATTAGGTGATACCCTCTGTCTCGATCAAGAGAACACATAAGAGCTTATATGTTGTGAAGTCAGGGACAAACTATCATTGCTTAGGGAATCTTGTAATTTGCTAGTTAATCTTCTCTACACCAAGAAGAGACACTGAACTGTATTAACATAATGCTGAGCCTCAAGTATTCATGACCACTCTACCTCTAAGAAAAGGCTGCTGGTATTTAACACAAAATAACATTGTGACTTGTGTGTTTTTACTGTTATTAATGGATACTTTTGCCATTTTTCTCAATTCTGATATTTATTTATTTATTTATTCTGGCAAGCTGGAGACAGACATACATCCCTGGTTTAACAGCTGCAATACCTGGCAGTTGTTTGAAGTGACATTATAGCTCAGTATTATCTTCATTTATAGTTTACACATCATCTCACATTATAAATTAGGAGAGGGATCTCATTGCCAAAATGTTTTTCATTTTTTTCACAATCCTTATTTATGCTTAGTTAATTTTTCACACAAACATAATGAGGCAAGAATTTAGGTGTTTGTAATTATAGTATCTCTGATAGGTGAAAGATAGGTGAGAGCAGTGAAGAAAAAGAAAGGTGAAGGCAGTAAATAAAAGAACACTGCTAAGAACACAAAAATATTTTTCAGAATATATCTAACATTTAAAGATTATTTATTAAAATATTCAATAAATACTTAACAGAAACCTAATATACAGGGAACACTGACAGCTTTCTCTCTCCCTTTCTTAGTAAAACCTGAGGGCTTTTCTCACCTTTTGGTCAGTTAATACTTCTCCGTTTTCCAGTATATGATCAAAAGCTGAGACAAGGAAATTTGTATTTTTCTCTGACACTAGACTTAGTGTGACAGATGATAGACCAGAAGTGAAAGTGAAGTGCAATTATTTATTTCACATTAACAGAATTACCAGTTATAATCAAAGCAAAGTGCTTGTCACAACCGGTGCAACATGGGCCCTCTGTGCCACTAATCACACCACTGTGCTGCCAGTCAGCGTCAAGCTGAAAGTGCCATTAGGAAACAGCCAACCACATTAGACAAATGGGTAAAGTCATGATTCTAGAGTAACTGCATGCTTAGAAATAACAGAGATCACAGTTTTCATATGTATAGACCTCTGTGATACTATAATACATTCATCATAATGCTTGCTTCTGCTGGATTTTATTGTATGTATTCTCTCTTGCATCCTAATTTTCCAACCTTGAATGTTAGGAACCCTCTATATATTTAATTTAATCTGCTAATAAATTTCCAAATCGTCTTGTGTAGTCAGTCCTACTGCAGACTTCTCTCTCCCTCCTTTGATTTTACCAGAGAAAAAGCAAGATTTGTGCTTTGACAGAGTAAGCATTTGCTTTATCAGGCAGCATATTAGTGTGGGCATGTCACAGCATAATGTGCACTGGAATGTGAGATTATGACTAATGTGTTCTCCTATTAAGTGAGTGATAAAATTATTTAGGTATATAGATACAGAGCATCAGGCTCTTTAGGAATTATGTGTAGTTGTCTCACCCTAAGTTGGTGAAAGTCTGAAAGCTCTTAGGGAGGGACTCTTCATTAGGGACTGTGGTGAGAGGACAAGGGGTAATGGGTTTAAACTTAAACAGGGGAAGTTTAGATTGGATATGAGGAAGAAATTCTTTACTGTAAGGGTGGTGAGGCACTGGAATGGGTTGCCCAAGGAAGTTGTGAATGCTTCATCCCTGGTGGCATTCAAGGTGGGGTTGGACATAGCCTTGGATGGCATGGTTTAGTGGGAGGTGTCCCTGCGCATGGCAGGGGGGTTGGAACTCAATGATCTTGAGGTCCTTTCCAACCCTAACTATTCTATGATTCTATGATATGCAATTATGTTAAAGGGAAAGACTGGGCTTTGCATAGGGAAGAGAAGATTGTGAGAAACGGGAATTCTGCCTCCCAAGAGTTCAGGACTATAAACCGACTCAAGTTCTGCAGTCTCTTTACCTCGCCTGATCACTGCTCAGTACATGATACAGAGGTAATGGAAGTGGAAGAGGGAGACAATGTTTTTGTGGGAAGTAGCTTTCATTAAAGCGCACAGAATTGTCTTTCATGATCAAGTCTTGGCAGTGAATCTTTATAAATTAAACAGTTGTAAAAGCACATGAAAAGTGCACCAGATCTAAGTGTATCTTCTGTCAGATATATTTGAAAAATTATTTTGCAGCCTACTGTTTAATGGCCAAACTAATGATAGGCCACTAAATGAAAGTTCTCCTAGAAAGTCTGCATTACAAATTTCTGGCCTTGAATGAGGCTGTAAAGCCTGCAGAATTGTGTTGACTGCATACTGTTTTCAATGTAAATGTTTATTTAGGCTGCTGTACAAGAAAACCTGTTTCACTTTGTATTATTTTTAATTTTATTCCTTCTCAAATCTGCCTAAAGTTGTAAATCCAGTTACAAAACTATTCACCAATTCCACAATTGCTACAGACCTTATTATTCCCACTATTTCAATCATTTTTTTCAGTACTATGTAACCAATAATTCATAATTAGTTTTGTGATTGTTTTGTAATTGGGAATTAACATCTTTCTGGCTTAAAATGTCATTTTACAACAGCCCATTATAGTAATGAATTTCTATGTATTCATGGTTAGTTTGTGACATGACATTATCATTTGCACCTGTTTGCCCTATATCTTATAATTTTTCGTGGCATTGTTCTAGTGCCATTTCAGTAATGGCATTAGAATAGTACAGGCTAAACACCTCTACTGAAATTATTTGTGCAATATTTTGAATTCTTCTATATCATCCTTCATTTTCCCAATAAATTTCACTGTCTATATAACTTCTTCCATCTCTGGATAAACTTTTAACTGCTTTCAATAAACCCTTACAAGCTAGCATGATATCTATGGCATTTTGTAAAACAGACAATAGTTTTCAATAACATTTGTTTTCTGAGAGTATTTGTTAAGAACTTGTACAACCATAGGGTACCAAAAGACCTGCCCATACTGAAGTGTTTTTTGACCTTTTATTTTTGACTTAAATTTGCATTTTATTTGCAGGCAATAATTCCACCCATGCAGAGGAAAGGTCAATTATATTATTATTATTATTATTATTATTATTATTATTATTATTATTATTGTTATTATTATTTTTATTTTTTTTTCTCCCTTAAAATGGTGCAAATTTCTGTTTCACTGTGCAGTGTTTTATCAGGGAACTTTTCTCCCTCTTTGTTAGTATGCTTTGCCCTGACGTTCAGTTTTGAAATCCATTTTGTTGGAGAAAAGTGTATGATCAATAACAGGTTCATTTTAGACAATCAAGTTGTGGTTTAGATTGTTTTAGATAAACAATCTAAAGAGCTGACACTTGAAGCACAGAGTTCCAAGGAAGAAAACCCAGACTCCCATGTTTAAGAGCCCATCCAACACAGCAGCCTGTCCATGGCTGTGAGACCTGTCAAATACTCTACACCATGAGCCTGAAAATCTTTAGCTGCTCCTTGCAATCATTTTGTAACAATAATTCCTCCTGATGAGTCTCTGAAAACCACAAGCCCGTGGGCATTTGGACTGCTTCCTACCCTTATTTTTAGATTGGATATGAGAAAGAAATTCTTTACTGTAAGGGTGGTGGGGCCCTGAAATGGGATGCCCAGGGAAGTTGTGAATGCTCCATTGCTGGTGGTGTTCAAGGCCGGGTTGGACAGAGCCTTCGGTGGCATCGTTTAGTAGGAGGTGTCCCTGCCCAGTGCAGGGGGGCTGGAACTGGATGATCTTAAGGTCCTTTCCAACCCTAACTATTCTATGATTCTATGATTCTATGATTATGTATAACTCCTTTGAATGTCCACTCTCCTCACCACCTGACACCATGCTAGTGCTGCACTCCGAAGCATCTAGGATATGAAGCATGTAATTGTGCGCATCCCCTCTCCTTTTCATGATTTTTTAAAATTTTTTTTTTTAATTAATTTTAGATCTTAAATTCTTTTGGTAATGACCTGTTCCACAAAAGAAAAGAAACTTCAAGAAAGATAGCAATGCAGACACTACTAGACCTCCTGAACCCAGGCAGAGGCAGAGGTCCAGAGTGAAAAATTAGAATATTAAAACCCATTTAAACAAAAAATTTCAAGTGCACCACAAATTGTTGTCATGATTGGAATGCATTTCTGTAACTGATAGAAAGCAGAAAAAAGGCATACGAAGGTTTCTTCAGAAAGAGTCTATTATACTCGGGTGATGGAATAGGATATCTTATGTGGTACGATGCTTTCATATAACATTAAACTGACTTGCTTCTCATTGAAATACAAATAATAGAATTAATAGAACTATCCTTATGTCCATCAAACAATTGTACAATTAACATTTCATTCCCAGTTACTTCTAGTAAAGTATTACTCTGAAAAAGCTTTTACTGGTGGTTTATTTTTCTATTTGCTGAGGACTACTCATAACTGCCAAAATGTCATATCTTTGGGTTAACATAATACCTTACTATTCAATGACTTCTCATGTTTCCATTATCGTATTAATTACAATCCAAGCACATGACCTAAGTGTTATTTATTTTTCTAATTATCTAACATTGATTTGTTTTAGCTAGCAATATGATTTCTCTATTACTGATTACAAATAATCTTTTTAAGTAACTGTTTCATAATATGTATTAAAATATAAATTCCCTCTGAGACAAAGACTGGCGTTATGCAGAGCTCGTGCTGTACAGAAAGCTGTATATTTGACCTAGACTTTTCAAAAAGGGAAAGGCATTTTTCTTCATGTCTGTTGTCTTGGAGGTCCTGAGCAGGTTGAGCTGCTCTTTCCACAAGATGATTGACACCATGTAACAATGTCTTCTGCTTTGTCACATAGCTTCCCACTCAGATATTAGATATCCAAAAGCAAATGGATGCTTTTTAGAAGTAGTGAGTCTCCTAATGAAATAAATAGGGCAGGAAATAGATTATTATAAGAACATTGGAAAAGAAATCCCTACATCACATGAAGGAAGACCTGATTATAAGCTTAAGACCTGGATTCTCAAGGAGGAAGTCTACTCTCCAGTGCTTGTCTCTGCCTTCCTACTCAGAGATACAGAAGAACCCCCACACTTGAACAGGCTGGAAAAAATTTCATGAGGAGTTGCAAAGAAGTGTGAGAGACCCAGAGAGGATTAACACGTTCTTGTTCACTATGCAGCTCCAAAACCGGCAGCTTGACCAGATCTCTACTCTTCCCTCAGCCCTGTTCCCAGTTTTTACCTCGCCTTATTTTTTCAATGGAATTATTTTTCATCCTTTATTTCCAACACTCCAGAATTTTGAGCTGGTGTGGGTGTAGGCATACTGAGTGAAATCCTGTCCAGGTTTTCAAGTTATTTTCCATTAAAGTTTTACCTAGAAGTTTAGTATCTTGCACTCATATTAGTTAGACTAAATCCAAACCACATTTACAGCTATAATTTGAAATTTGCAGCATTTTGTGTTTTGATGATCTGAAACTAATGTGATTTATCCTTTTCTTTTTCCATTTTTTTTCTTTTTCTCTCCTTTTTTCCATTTAGAATACCACAGATTAATATTTGTACAGGAATCTCTCCTTAATGACTTTGTCTTTTGATATAACAAATATTTTTGGATTAAAATATCTATTCAACTCTCATACCATTTTGAGAAAGATCAAAGTTGCAGAGCATGGAAGGGTATAAGGAACTGATCTCCATCATAAATCTGCAGCAAATGAGTGCTCATGCAAACTTTGGGGTGGTGCATATCTGGCTAGAAACAGTCAGGAAAAGGCACAAAAGGCACTATTAAATTAGCCAGAAACTATCTACATGATCATAAAAATGTACATCTGTGTCTCAGAGTCTGTGTCCAGTAGACTAATCTACAGCAGAAATTAAGCTCTTATATCAGTGAAGTTTTCCATATTCAAAGATATACACACATATATATATGTAAGTTACAACATGCATACAGTAGTTATTGCATTAACAACCTAAATAAATGAGCCACCTATTGCTTATGTGAATAAAGATATGAACAATCATTAAAAGTGTACTTCTATTCAGTATTTGTAATACTGAATGTACTTCTATTCAGTATAGTTAATTGTTAGCTTTTTATTACTGAGGTACAAGAAGAACACCTTTGACCAATGCAAAAATCTCCCAATATTGGGTGGAAATCTTATAAAAGAATTCTTAGAATTAAGTTATGGGAATTATTGCTCATAGCTGTTGCTTTTCTCAGCAACTAAATAAAAATCTTCCCCAGACAATGCTGTGATATTTGTAGTAAGTAAATATATGTCTAGAGAAGTATACACGCTAGCATGAATAGAAAGAAAGTAGTAGGACATGACAGACCTGAATAAATTAACCTGGCAATTACACCAGAAGAAAGCTTTCATGAGACTGAGTATTGGAATAAATTGACTTTTGTCCATTTCTGAAACCCCGCTGCATTTGTCTGTCTTTGTATTTGGTTTATTTATTAAATAAATTTATTTATTGAATTTATTAAATTTCCTTGTATTTATTCTTTTTCTAATGCACAGACAAAAGATCATGAGTTGGAAACATTTTTATGTAACATTGTATTTGAACTAGTACAGTTTGTCCTTTTTTTAAGTTTGTTCATTTGTTTTCTTCAGACAGGCAACTTTACCAGGCTCAAGCCTATACCATTACTTGCTTTTTCTAGGTTCTGGGTGGGCTTGGCAGCAAACATTGGGTGCTTGAATTCACTTGTTCAAGGTATCAAATGCATCATCACTATTCAATAAAGAACTTACTTACCTACATTCTCTTACATTTTGCTGATCAACATATGATGACCACTCCTGAAATATTCACAGTGAATTGCCAATTCTATCTAAAAATTATTTGCAAGAGTCAGAATTGAAGTATACATGCAACGTTTGATAATTTTTTGTCAAATTTCTGTTCTTTCAGAAATAGCAAGGAGCATAATTTTGAGGACACCAGAATAAGAATTTGTTTAAGCGCACATCTTTTGAATAAGTTCCAGTATTGAAACTTGGTCCATTCTTCTCTTCTTTCTGGCTTAATTATATCAAAATTACATAATTCACCATAAAAAAGGATGGTCTATACTGAGGAATAAAATCTCCATAACTGGTACTCTCGTTGATTGTCTGTCTTTTAAATTGTCTTTTATATTGTGCTTGATGCTGCTGTCTGTATTCTTTTCTATTAAGAAAAATACTGGAATAAACCTACATATGCTGAAGGTAAGTATTATGTAAACTCTCCTTCCTTATTTGGTTGTGCTAATGACGGTGATGTTAATCTTCAAAGATTCAGCTCTATGGAAAGGAGACCAGGATAGGGTGGTATTGCAAAGGAAACGGAATTGACCACATTGACTTATGGAAAGCTGGGAGAACAAATCAGATGGAAGAACTATCATGGTGACAACTACCTCTGTTGAGCAACCAACCATGACTGGAATTAAAAGCTACTAAAGTCAGCACAGAGCTATACAGCCGAGATTCTCAAAAAGGCTTTCAAACTTCCAAGCTGTCCTGTACAGCAAACTGTACAGTAGCGTCTTCTGTAAATCCCTTTTTTAATGTAAAAGCTTGCTGTACACCTCCTCTGAACATACGCTTTCCTTGACTTCCTACTTATTATGATTGCATTTTGCCATGTTTTAGTGGTGCTTCTGTGTACTTTTTTCCCAGCTATCAAATGAAACATAAGTTGAAATGCAATATTATTATTAAATTCTCTGACAATACTGGAGATCTATCATTTTATAAGATGGTGAAGCATAAAAACAAGGGATATATAGAATCATAGAATAGTAAGGGTTGGAAAGGACCTCAAGATCATCGAGTTCCAACCCCTCTGCCGTGGGCAGGGACACCTCCCACTAAACCATGCCATCCAAGGCTATGTCCAACCCCACCTTGAACGCCGCCAGAAATGAAGCATCCACAACCTCCCTGGGCAACCCATTCCAGGGCCTCACCACCCTCACAGTAAAGAATTTCTTCCTCAGATCCAATCTAAACTTCCCCTGTTTAAGTTTAAACCCATTACCCCTTGTCCTCTCACCACACTCCCTAAGGAAGAGTCCCTCCCCAGCATCCCTATAGGCCCCCTTCAGGCATTGGAAGGCTGCTATGAGGTCTCCACACAGCCTTCTCTTCTCCAGGCTGAACAGCCCCAACTTTCTCAGCCTATCTTCATACAAGAGGTGCTCCAGTCCCCTGATCATCCTCGTGGCCCTCCTCTGCACTTGTTCTAACGGTTCCATGTCCTTTTTATGTTGAGGACACCAGAACTGCACACAATACTCCAAGGGAGGTCTCACGAGAGCAGAGTAGAGGGGCAGGATCACCTCCCTCGACCTGCTGGTCACGCTCCTTTTGATGCAGCCCAGGATACGGTTGGCCTTCTGGGCTGCAAGCGCACACTGCCGCCTCATGTTCATTTTTTCATCAACCCACACCCCCAAGTCCTTCTCTGCAGGGCTGCTCTCAATCTCCTCCCCGCCCAATCTGTAGCTGTGCCTGGCATTGCTCCCACCCAGGTGTAGGACTTTGCACTTGGCATGGTTAAACTTCATTAGGTTGGCATCAGCCCACCTCACAAGCGTGTCAAGGTCCCCCTCGATGGCATTCCTTCCCTCCAATGTATCAACCGAACCACACAGCTTGGTGTCATCGGCAAACTTGCTGAGGGCACACTCAATCCCACTGTCCATGTCACCCACAAAGATGTTGAACAAGACCGGTCCCAACACCGATCCCTGAGGGACACCACTCATTACTGGTCTCCAGCTGGACACTGAGCCACTGAGCACTACTGTTTGCGTGCGGCCATCCAGCCAGTTCTGTATCCACCAAGTGGTCCACCTATCAAACTGATGTCTCTCCAACTTAGAGAGAAGGATGTCATGTGAGACAGTGTCAAAAGCTTTACACAAGTCCAGGTAGATGACATCAACTGCTCTGCCCCTGTCCATCAGTTCCGTAGCCCCTTCATAGAAGGTCACCAGATTGGTCAGGCAGGATTTCCCCTTAGTGAAACCATGCTGGCTGTCACCAAGCACCTTGTTGGTTTTCATGTGCCTTAGCATGCCTGCCAGGAGAATCCGCTCCAAGATTTTGCAAGGCACAGAGGTGAGACTGATTGGTCTGTAATTCCCTGTCTCATCCATTTTCCCTTTCTTAAAAATGGGGGTTATATTTCCCTTTTTCCAGTCTTTGGGAGCTTCACCTGACTGCCATGATTTTTCAAATATGATGGACAGTGGCTTAGCAGCTTCATTTGCCAGCTCCTTCAGGACCCGCGGATGGATTTCATCCGGTCCCATGGACTTGTATACATTCAGGTTCCTAAGGTGGTCCCGAACAAGATCCTCCCCCACAGTGGGCCCAGGGTCCCCACCCTCACCGTCCCCGCGTCTGCCTTCCAAGACTTGGGTGGTGTGGTCAGAGCATTTGCCGGTGAAGACTGAGGCAAAGAAGTCATTAAGAACCTCAGCCTTCTCTAAGTCCAGGGTAGCCAGTTCTCCCGATAGCTTCTGGAGAGGGCCCACGGTGTCCCTAACCTGTCTCTTCTTGGCAATGTACCTATAAAATCCCTTCCTGTTATCCTTAACATCCCTAGGCAAGTTTAATTCTAAGTGGGCCTTAGCTTTCCTAACCTGGTCCCTAGCTTCCCAGACAACATCCCTGTATCGTTCCCAGGCCGCCTGACCTTGCTTCCACCTTTTATAAGCCTCTTGTTTCCTTCGAATTTTGCTCAGCAGCTCCTTATCCACCCAAGGAGGTCTCCTGGCCCTCCTGCTGAATTTCCTTCTAGTTGGGATGCATCGCTCCTGAGCTTGCAGCAGATGATCCTTGAATATCAACCAACAGTCTTGGGCTCCCCTGCCCTCTAGGGCTGTATCCCATGGAACCTTACTGAGCAGGTTCCTGAAGAGGCCAAAGTCTGCTCTCTTGAAGTCTAGGGCAGTGAGATTGCTGCACGCTCTTCTCACTGTCCTGAGGATCTCGAACTCAACCATCTCATGATCGCTGCAATGAAGGCTGCCCTGGAGCGTCACATTCCCAACCAGCCCTTCCCTGTTGGTGAGGACGAGGTCAAGCATGGCACCTCTCCTTGTCGGCTCCTCAATTAGTTGGAGAAGGAAGTTGTCTTCCACACAATTGAGGAACCTTTTGGATTGCTTGTGCCGGGCTGTACCATCCCTCCAACAGATATTAGGGTGGTTGAAGTCTCCCATGAGAACAAGGGCCTGCAAGCATGAGGCTGTTCCTATCTGCCTATGGAGCGCTTCGTCCAGCAAGTCCCCTTGGTCAGGCGGTCTGTAACAGATGCCCACAATAACATCACCCATCGCTGTTCTCCCTTTAACCCTGACCCACAAACTCTCTGTCGACTGCTCACCTGTCCCCAGACAGAGCTCCATGCTCTCTAGCCTATCCCTAACATAAATAGCAACTCCCCCTCCCCGTCTGCCGGGCCTGTCTTTCCTAAAGAGCCGGTAACCTTCCATTCCAACACACCAGTCATAGGAGCCATCCCACCATGTTTCTGTGATGCCTATGATATCATACCCCCGTAGATGTGCACACATCTCTAATTCCTCTTGTTTGTTCCCCATACTACGGGCATTTGTGTAGAGGCATTTGAGCCGAGATCCAATTGAAGCCGGCTCATTGGCTGGAGCAGCTGGAATATCTCTACATTGCTCCGAACGTTTACTGTAGGTGCTGGCAACCGACTGGGTGTGTTGGGATGGAATGATGCCCCCCTCCCGCAACACATCTGCTGAACTTGAGCCTAATTTAGTCATTAATACTTGTATCCAATAAGGTTGATATAATTTCTCCGCCAAAAGTGTAGTCAGGCATTGGAACAGGCTTCCCATAGAAGTTTTAATATTGTCCTCCCTGCAAGTGTTCACATCCATGTAGAGGAGGTGTTCTGTGGATTTTGTGGTGGACTTGGCAGGCCTGAAATAAAGGTTGGACTTGATGATCTTAAAGGTCTTTTCCAACCTGGTTAATTCTATGATTCTATGATTTCCAGAAAATAAATGATTTTAATAATATATTTTCATGCAGTACAGGCGCATTTAGCATTCCGAACATATATTCGTTTAGCACAACACCAATAAATATGCTCTTTCTTATCATCACATATGAAAGATATACTGCTTTTAGGATGGCTAGAAGGGAGATCTTGATTTTCCATTGCTGTTAATACCCTAAGATGAAAATTGTCCTAGGAAGACCTAGAGGTGGAATTTTGAAAATAATCACAATCAATTGTATGCTTACATTAATACACCTTCAAAACTTATAAATATCTATGTAAATAACCCATTTTGGAATCTGCATACAACAAATCTAATTAAAGGCCAGTGTAAATTCACGTATATGGAAATACTCAAAAAAACTGTACAACACAGTTAATATTTTCTAAGTGAAGTTCTTTTCAAACAGGACATGTTATTTTATGCATATGACATTTTATGCATACATTAGCAGAAGAAGAAGCTATGATAGGAATATTTCTGTTGAGAAAGACAGTCTCTGTGGGAGATAAATTGCTAGATTGTTATTTTTAACTTCTGCTGGTTACCTTGAATACACAGATAACCAGTGTTCTGTTTTGTTCTGTTTTGCAGTATTGCTAAGGTGATGGCACTGCTAGAATTAAGGCACAGTAGGACGTTCTCTGATGTGCAGGTACATAGCTAATGCAAAATATTTCATCTACAACAGATACTGACAGAGCAGCAGATACAGTAAAACCAAACCTAAGAATGATAAAAGAATTTGTGATCCTTTCTGTGACACAATATTACAAAACTGTTTCAGACAGAAGTCCAAGGAGACCAGGTTTTTGAGCATAGACTAAAATTTCCGGCTAACCTTGAGCACCTAGCATGGTGTGTAGGGTTGTATTCTGGCCCCTGAGTGGACACTGCTGTCCTTCCCATCAAACTGGAGGCATGAGTATGGGAGAAGAGGAAACAGACCCAAACCCCAATCCTTATCTCACCCTCAGCGTAGAAATTAAGTGTGGTGAAAGCACACACCTCAAGAATGAGTGGGGAAGTACTTCTGGACACTGTAGCATACACGTGACATTGGAAATTTTAACTCCTTCAGTAGTTTAAAAAAGGAATATTTGTCAAGATCAAAGAACGGGAGAATAGGTGAAAATAGGGTTTACAAGCAGTGGTAATAGATAAACTGAAAGGAAATGGTAAGGAAATACTTAATCTGCAGAGGAGAAATCAATAAAAATGCTGAACTGTTATGTAATTTGAGGGAAATAATACACAAATTCTTCCAGCTTTCATAAGAAATAAGATGCTCCAGATAAACCACCACAACCATGGAGATTTTGAAAAGGGAGTTAGCAGAGTTCATGAGGTCGTACTAGTAATTTTTTCTTGCAGCATTCTAAAATCCAAATGCTTTGAGCTTTCTAAACCACCACAAAGAGATTTTCTTTCAGATATCCTTGGAAAATTGCAGATACTTTTTTTATGAGAATGATGGTAATGGTTATATCCTTCAAAATTTTTACTACGCTTTGAAAACACTGAACAGAATGTTTTAGATCAACTACCAAAAATGGAGTTATTGCAGTTACTTGCATGAAGCAAGCCATAAATGCAAGACATTAGAATAATGAACTGAATTTCAAATAATGACACTATTCATTGCGTATGTGTTAGATGAGTGGGGCACTAGAAAGTAGACATGAATGAAAAGCAGGCATATAAATAATTTAGCCTGTCAAAGTGTAGGACAGATTATGGATGAGCATCATCATCATCATGATGGCATGGCTTCGTGAATGAAGATTTGAGAAGGGCTTTACCCACGCTTACTACAATCACGCTGATGGCTAAAAAGACCAATGCAGGATAGACAAGACTGGTTGCAAAAAGCACAACAAAAGATCTCCTTAGCTGGTATAGGGAAGGCACGGTTCTCTCTGTGTTGTCTTTTCTCCTCAAGATTGATTCTGCATGTGTTCTCAAAAAAGACGGCAGCATTATAGAATCATAGAATCATAGAATAATTAGGGTTGGAAAGGACCTTAAGATCGTGAAGTTCCAACCCCCCTGCCATGGGCAGGGACACCTCACACTAAACCATGCCATCCAAGGCTACCTTCAACCCGGTCTTGAACACCGCCAGCAATGAAGCATTCACAACTTCCCTGGGCAACCCATTCCAGTGCCTCACCACCCTCACAGTAAAGAATTTCTTCCTCAGATCCAATTTAAACTTCCCCTGTGTAAGCTTGAACCTGTTACCCCTTGTCCTACCACTACAGTCCCTCATGAAGAGTCCCTCCCCAGCATCCCTATAGGCCCCCTTCAGAAACTGGAAGGCTGCTATGAGGTCTCCACACAGCTTTCTCTTCTCCAGGCTGAACAGCCCCAACTTTCTTAGCCTGCCTTTGTACATAAGGTACTCCAGTCAGCTTATCATCCTCGTGGCCCTCCTCTGGACTTGTTCCAACACTTCCATGTCCTTTTTATGTTGAGGACACCAGAACTGCACACAATACTCCAAGGGAGGTCTCACGAGAGCAGAGTAGAGGGGCAGGAGCACCTCCCTCTACCTGCTGGTCACACTCCTTTTGATACAGCCTGGATACGGTTGGCTTTCTGGGCTGCAAGCGCACACTGCCACCTCATGTTCATTTTCTCATCGACCAACACCCCCAAGTCCTTCTCCACAGGGCTGCTCTCAATCTCTTCCCTGCCCAACCTGTAGCTGTGCCTGGGATTGCTCTGACCCAGGTGTAGGACCTTGCACTTTGCATGGTTAAACTTCACCAGGTTGGCATCAGCCCACCTCACAAGTGTGTCAAGGTCCCTCTCGATGGCATTCGGACCTTGCACTTTGCATGGTTAAACTTCACCAGGTTGGCATCAGCCCACCTCACAAGCGTGTCAAGGTCCCTCTCGATGGCATTCGGACCTTGCACTTTGCATGGTTAAACTTCACCAGGTTGGCATCAGCCCACCTCACAAGCGTGTCAAGGTCCCTCTCGATGGCATTGCTTCCCTCCAGTGTATCAACCGAAACCACACAGCTTGGTGTCATCAGCAAACTTGCTGAAGGCGCACTCAATCCCATTGTCCCTGTCACCCACAAAGATGTTGAACAAGACCGGTCCCAACACTGATCCGTGGGGGACACCACTCATTACTGGTCTCCAGGTGCATATTGAGACATTGAGCACAACTCTTTGCATGTGGCCATCCAGCCAGTTCTTTATCCACCGAGTGGTCCACCTATCCAATTGATGTCTCTCCAACTTAGAGACAAGGATGTCATGTGAGACAGTGTCAAGCTCCTTGCACAAATCCAGGTGGACGACGTCAACTGCTCTACCCCTGCCATCGGTTCCATAGCGCCATCATAGAAGACCACACAGTTATGTATGTTGTGTCTCCAAATCTCCCGATTGGAGGCCAGGGTGGACCACTGATGGTAGTCAATATGGCCAAGGTTAAGATATTGTTTCAGGGAGTCCTTATAGTTCCTCTTTGGGGCAATTCTCTTGCAGCAGCCAGTGTTGAGTTCACTGTAGAACACAATCTTAGGGAGGTGCTGATCCTCTATTCTGGAGTCGTTCCCTGCCCAGTGCAGCTGCGTTTTCAGCAGCATGGCCTCAATACTGGTGACCTCTGCCTGTTCAAGGACAGTAACATTAGACACATAGTCAGTCCAGTGGATGTTTAGGATTGTGTGGAGGTTGTGTTGACAAAAGCGTTCAAGGAGTCGCAGGTGATGGCGATAGATGACCCATGAGTTGTGAATGCTCCATTGCTTGTGGTGTTCAAGGCCGGGTTAGACATAGCCTTTGATGGCATGGTTTAGTGAGAGGTGTCCCTGCCCATTGCAGGGGGGTTGGAACTTGATGATCTTAAGGTCCTTTCCAACCCTAACTATTCTATGATTCTATGATTCCATGATTCCATGATTCCATGATTCTATGATTCTATGATTCTATGATTCTATGATTCTATGATTCTATGATTCTATGATTCTATGATTCTATGATTCTATGATTCTATGATTGATTCTATGATTCTATGATTCTATGATTCTATGATTCTATGATTCAGACCCATATAAAAGAGTAGACAGTACAATAGCTCTATAAACACTAATCTTTGTACTTTTCTTCAGGTGTTTATTACACCAGACTCTTTTATGGAGTTTTCTGCAGGCTCTGTATGCCTTTGCTATTCTATCATCTATCTCTTTATCGATTGTGGCATCCGAGGAAATGATGCTTCCCAGATAGCTGAACTGCTGGACTAACTTCAGCTCTGACTCGCTGATGGTGATGTGGAGATGATGGTAATCTTCTGGTGGTGCAGGTTGGTAAAGAACTACTGCCTTCTTCAAGCTGACTTCCAGCCCAAAAGGCTCAGCCGCCTCTGCAAAGCAATATATTAAACACTGCAGAGCTGCTTCTGTGTGGGCAATGAGGGCAGCATCTTCAGCAAAAAGCAGCTCATGAAGAAGGTGATTTAGGGTCTTGGTGTGGTTCTTCAGTCACCTTAGGTTGTATAGGCTCCCGTCAGTGTGATATCAGATATAGATGCTGTTTTTTTCGTCGAAGTCTGCCACAGCCCTTTGAAACATCATGCTGAAGATTGTGAATAAAGCTGGTGCAAGAACACAACCTTGTTTCACACCACTGATTATTGGGAAGGGCTCAGAGAGTTCGTAGGCATATCTGACTTGGCCTCACTTATCCTCATGTAACAGAATAATCATTTTGAGAAACTTGGGGGCATCCTAAACATTCCAAGATCTACCACAGGCCTTTTCTACTCACAGTGTCAAAAACTTTGGTAAGATCAACAGAAGTTAGAGTCCCTTGTTCTGTTCTCTACACTTCTCTTGCAGTTGTCTGAGAAAAAATACCATGTTTGCGGTACTTCTATTTGCTCGGAAACCACATCTACTTTCAGGTAGAAGCTCTTCTGCAATAGCAGGTGCTAATCTGTTCAATAGTATTCCTGCAAGGATTTTTCCAGCCATGGAGGCCAGAGTTATACCTCAGTAGTTTGAGCAGTCTGACTTTGCCCGTTTTTTCTTGTACAAGGTGATACTGATTGCATCACGGAGATCTGACTGTAGTTCACCTTGTTCTCAACAGTGCACAATTAGCTCATGAAATTTAGCATGGAGTGCTTGGCCTTCATGCTTCTAGATTTTGGGTGGGATCCCATCAACCCCGACTGCCTTGCCAGTTTTCACCAGCTGAATGGCCTTAAGAGTCTCTCCCATGGTAGGGACTTTATCAATTCATTTTTCACCAGTTGTTGCGAGATGTGCTAGATTCTTGATCCTAGGACTACATGGTTGTCACTGAAGAGAGTTTGAAAGTGTTCAGACCATCGATTCAGGATGGAGATTTTATATGTGAGAAGCATTTGGCCATCTTTATTGGTTAGCAGACTTTGAACCTGGTATGTGGGTCCATACACTGCTTTCAGAGCCTCATAGAATCCTCTGCGGTCAGCCAAATCTGAGCATCGTTGAGTCTTTTCTGCTAGGTTAAGCCACCACTTGTACTGGATGTCACGAAGTTTCTGTTGGAGTTTACTGCATTCAAGATGAAAGGATACTTTTCTTACATGACAGGATGGCTGAGCGAGGTGTGCTTGTTATTTGTCAGCAATTCCTGGACTACATGATTGCTTTCATCAAACCAGTCTTTATTTTTCTTTGAGGAGAACCCTAACGGTACTTTGGAGGACTGCAGGATGTTATTTTTAATATGTTGCCAAAGTGCTTCAGGAGAAGAGTCTATGGGATCGTCTTCAAGCCTAGTTTGAAGGTTTGCCTGAAAACTGTCTCGCACTGCAGCTGTTTGAAGATTATTAACTTTGATCCTCCTCCTCGGAATGACACCCTTCTTTGGTTTGGGCTTAAAATAAAGGTCAAGTTTGCAACGCACAAGAAAATGGCTTGTTTGACATTCTGCACTAGGCATTACTCGGATATGATGGACCCAACGAACATTTCTCTGGCACCCTAAGACATAGTCAATGAGGTGCCAGTGTTTAGATCGAGGATGCATCCAGGTTGTCTTCAGGTTATCTTTCTGCTTGAAAATAGTGTTGGTGAAGGTAAGCTGCTGCTCTGCAAAAAACTCTAGCAAGATGTGACCGTTATTGCAGCTTCCAAAACCATGCTTGCTTAGTACTCCTTTCCAAGCTTCAAAGTTCTTACCTACTCAGGTGTTGAAGTCACCAAGGATTATGATCTTATCACCTGCAGGAACCTTTTGAGTGATGTGGTGCAGATCAGTGTAAATTTTCTCTTTTTCTGCAAGGCCAGCTTGCAAAGCTGGGGCATATATGCTGGTAAGAACAACATATTGCTTGTTGTGTAGTGGGAGGCGTAAGGAGATAATGAGATCAGAATGACTTGTCGGCAAATTTTCAATTTTAGAGGTGATGGAGTTTTTAATCATGAAGCCAACTCCAGAAAGATGACTTTCAGGTTTGGATTTACCTGACCAACAAAGTGTATAGCCGGCTCCATGTTCTTTCAGGCTTTCTCCCTCAGGAGAGCGAACTTCACTGAGAGTAGCAATGTCAATGTTAAGTCTGGACAATTTGTTGGCAATTAGAGCAGAACGATGTTCAGGATGCCCACTATCAGCTGTATCAAGCATGGTTCTGATGTTCCAACATGTGAGTGTCAGCCTGGACACACCTTTGAAGGCAGGTGTATGCCTTTGTCTCTTTGTCTTTGGTCAACCGCAACAGAAGAAGCCTGTTGGCCGCAGCTAGCCAACCAGGTAGAGGGGGAGATGAGCTTTGGTTAGGCCACCTTTTCTAGACCTCTTTCCATGTGGAGCAAGCAGTGTTCTCCTTGAAAAATTCTGCTTGGTCATTCAGGATTTTGCCAAATAAGACTGTTATCTCCTGGGTCAGTCTCGAGCGACCAATATCCTGAACTGCCTGCAGGCAGGGTTGGACCTGTGGCTTCCAGTGCACCTTTTCGCCTGCCATTTTGTCCCTCACCTGTTGCTACAGGGCTTTACAAATGTGAGTAAACCCTTCAGGCCTGCGCAGTGGATTTTTTAGGTGAGGCACAGTGTGTGCGGAACTGACCCCACCCTTTACACCTAAGGTTGATCTGCCAGGGCCTAATGAGCTTGGATGGGGACAACAAAGTCCTCAGGTCATAGGTTTGGTTAGAGTATCCTTCTCTTAGACGGATGGCTTTACAGGGCTAAAAGAGCTCCATCTGCACCAGGTTTGAAATTAGAGTTGTCCTTCTCCTAGAATGATTGCCTGAAGACTAGTGAGCATATCCCGCCCATGGACATGCTTTGTCTGATCCTTCAGCTGGGACCTCTCTGGCTTGGAAGACCCTACCAGAGGCATATGCCACCACTAGCATAGCTCTCAACCTCAGGAGGGCATGCAAGCTCTTTCCCCATGACAAGGGGGTGTCCGTGACAGGGAGCACTGGATGAGGAGCACTGCATCAGTATCAGCCTTCACCCCCCAATTATTTTGATTTATGGTAAGCCCTCTTATAGCACTCTGCAAGTATGAAAAGATGGGTATTTAATGAGTCTAGTCACACAATAAGGGACATTTAGAGTTGCCAGTGCAATACATTACTGCAAATATTAAATTTGAAACTGACTTATGTCTGATTTAATAAATGTACTTTCTGGAATCACACCTTCTGTCCTGAAAGTTCCTCTCCTACACATTAAATTCAACTCAGAAATATCTAAAGGTTAATGCCTTGTTTAACACACAAAATGGCAGTTCTAGAGGAAAACTCAGGAGGTGTTTTTCCTATCATTCTCCAGCTATAGTTAGCAGCTCATAACCTTATTAGAGCCAATGAGCCTGAACTCTCTTTCCAGTGAACTCAAATTAAAGAGTCATTGTTCACCTTTGAAAGCAAATAATTTCCCATGGAATAGAGTTCATACTTGCGACCACTCTAATTTCCAAAGGTTTAAATATTTTTTATTTATTTTATATCTTAAAAATCTTTTCACTGTTTTTTCACCAGTAAATATGTCACGCTCAATCAGAGCAGGAAAGATTATTTAAACATGCTGTCTTTAATGTCCTTGGTGCTGTAAAATTAAATTTTGATTCAAAATTAGGAGTTAGCCTAGCACAGCAAAAATTCTATGCACCTTCATGCATTTGCCTTTATTTAAGCTACATTTCACCTCTTACAGTTTTACCTTATGATGACTTCTAGGAATAAACACATTAAAGATTTGCCTTGTTCTCATGAACCAAAACCAATAAAATATATAAAAAAAAAAAAAAAAAAAAGAGAAAAAATCTGGTATCATCCGGTGAAAATTGACTAGCAGCACATCTTACAAAAAATTCATAAGCCTGTTACACCATATCTATTCATCCTGCTGTCAAGTATTACTTGGGTGATATTACATAGTTAAAAGATAGATTTGCAAAGAGAGAAATTCACTATGTAAACCTTCAGGGTACTCCACAGCATCTCTTTCTTCTATATTTGCAAAGGAAAGCACCTGATACTGTCTCATTACTGATGGGACTTAGGTGAAACTAACAGAGAAATATCAAAATTCTATTATAAAGAGAAAATAGTTGAGACTGGCTTTTTACAAAAACCTTTTTTTTGTGTGTGTATGTGCGTTTTTATAGCAGAATATCTGAAATGTATAAAGTAATCTGGCCTACTGTTGATGCACAAGGTCTGATGTGCTTGACAGGTGGCATATTGGCAAGGTTTACAGAGCTTGAAGGATTTGCCAAGGCTAGTCTATAAATAATATTAAACAGGAACCTCGTTTCCCCCACCTTCCTTTCTGTGAAATGCTGCCTGAATTTTAATGATAAATCTGGAAATGGACAGCTCTGTTGGCATTTGAAAACCCTCTGATACACTTTAAAGCCTACAGACAGTATATTTTCTGTGCTAGAAAAATATTCTTCCTTTTAAACTGAAAAGCTATGCAACATAGGGAAACTATACTATTCAAGCGACATGAAATTAATCTCTTTAGCACAGTCTTCACCTTCATTTAATAAAGATGCAAGTCAGTACCTTTTGGCATAGTAAGGCTGATTAAATGAAAACTGGGCTAAAAAAGAAAGGAAGAAGTAAATATGGAAATATGGAAACCTTTTATGAGATGGGTTTCTTTTTTTTTTTCCTTTTTTTTTTTTTTTTAATATTTACAAGACATTTTATGACATCATAGAACTAGACACTAACTAATATAACACCAAGAATTAGAGATAGCAAGACATTTAAACGAGGCTGAATGCCAGTATTTGGAATAGTAGCAGCAGTGCCTAAGCTGAGCTTTAGGTGTGGAGGTGATTCTACACTCTGTGATAGTGAGACATATCCACATGCAGTGACAGTAAATCATGTTGTGCATAAAGGGATGCATTCAAGGAAAAGAAAGAAAAGTCAGAGAAGTCAAAGTAGTTTTCTCTAAAATCATTTTTAATCATGTGGGGAACAATTTCAGAGGTATTAGCCAACTCAATCAAGTGCTAATAATACAGATTCAGACCCTATTTCCAGTTCACATTTTACTTAGTCATTGTATCCTGCCTTTTAAATCTTTTTTTTTTTGGTCTGGAATTCAGATCCAGGGCTCTCCCGGGAAGGGGGGATGCTCTTTAGACCATTTTGCCAACTTGGAATGTGAGACATGGCCAGGTTGAGGGAAGTAAAAGAAGGATTTTAGAGAATTTTCATGAGTTTTGAGCAGTGCAAACATGTGAGGCATTTACTTTATCTTTCTTTCAGTAAATAGAATACTTCTGCGACAATTTGGTTCCTAGAGACACAAAGGAAAGTACATGCAAGTAAAGAACCATTGCAAACTACAAGACGTATCTCTATAGTGGGCATGTTAGACCACATGGACAAACATTCCATTATATGCACAATACATGTATTGACAATGAGGTACATGTAATCTAGTAATCATGGAACAGGAGATCATAATCTTGTAAATAAAATGGGGATGCTTTTCTTGCTGAATGTCCACTTGAGCTTCCATGTGTTCAACTGTGTTATCACTAGTCACTTTTTTTATTTCTAAAGAACTCAAATAGTTTGAATTTTCCCATAACTTGAGATTTTTGTTTCAAAATACTGTACTGACATTCTGTGCATGGTTCCAGCAGATACCTGCTCAATTCACAGTAAAGAGCAGAAACATATACCTGAAGAACTCCTTCTTTAGACTTCTATTCCCCAGGTCTAACCATGCTGAGGCTGATAGATTATTGCTGAAATTGACTGTGAAACATTATATTGCCATAGCAACAGAGATTAGACCTTGTTTCCAAACAAAATTGGTAACTAAATGAGACTCACTGGATCAGTGGTTGTGCCACTCCTACAAAAGTGGTTTGGAAGGTGTCATGAGATGGCAACATGGTAATCAACACAGATCAAAGCCACAGGATCAGTGTATAGCAAATTCACTAGCAGTCACTAAAGAAGATTTCAGTTGAACTTTTTCATCACAGTGATTAAAAAAAAAAAAAAATTTAATTCCCTTTTTCCTTCAATAGGAAAAGCACACTTTGATCTCTTTGCTTCTGTTTTGTTCAGACTGCTGCGTTTTGTGGTTTGGTCTTTAAATAATTACATCAGAAGACAACAGTTATTTAATTTATTTAAAATCTATTAAGCAAAAGTAACTGAATATGAAATGTTAAACTGAAAATTAGGAAGAAATATATCTGAATTATTCCCATTTGTTGAGATTTCATTCACCTTTTAACCATCTGACAGAATAGGTCAGAAGATATTTTTACTGCACATGCGAACATAAGCTATCACTCTCAATCTATTGTACTATTATTTGCACTATTTATGACTACACAGGTAGGTTTCAGATTTGATAATATTTCCAAAACATGTAGAACGCTACAAGATGAAATGCCTTGATTACTTGTTACTCTCATTAGTATTAAAATTGAACCTGTAATATAACCCCCCTCAAATATATATATAAACCCCATACTGAATCCATATCTTTAAACAGTTATATATTAATAACAATAATAACAACAATGATAATTGTGAGGACTTCCAGAAAAGCAAACTTATCTGGCTACGACAGGACAATTCCAGTACAGAGGAATGAACTCCAAGAAAACTCATTGTAGTTGTGAATCTGCCCATGACACTAACAAATATTAAAAAAAGGAGCATATTTATAAATTAACATACTGTTTTATTCCTTTCTATAATTTAACATACTGTTTTATTCTCTTTCTAATTTAACTGGGAAATATGGAAAGATGATGAGTACGTTTCTTACTCTACTTTATCAAGAAATGCTTAACAATATCATCAAGTAAGAATCAATGCATGCCCTGTTTTACCATTACAGGAAAATATGCAGTGGATATTAAATTAAGAAAAATCTCCAGCAACATACAGAGTGCTCTGTCAGAACATATTTAAGATTCAGTGTAAACTCTAAGGCCTTAGTTCCATTTCAGGCAAAATATCTAAATATATTGCAGCTGTGAAGCTTAGCTACACTGTGCCCAGTATGTCTGTTCCCATCATGATGCATATATAACTTTTGGTAAGTGCCATTTGGCTTTGCAAAATGCAAATATGCTCATTGTACATCAACATGTTTTGGATCACTTTCTCTGCTTTTTATTTTTACTTTCCTTCATACTGTTAGCAATGTATTATTTAAGCCCATTAGATGCTGCTGTTACAAATTCATTGCTCATGTTTCTAGTTAATAGAGCTTTTCAGAATTAGTTTTTATTTTGATAGTTAAAGCTACTTTCAGACTTAATATTGATGTTATTTTGTTTAAATTGCTTTATATACCTATGTTATCTAACAAAGGTTATTAGTACTTGGCATAAGCAGAAATAATGTACGTGATGTAGAGGGTCAGACAGGATGATTTCAAAACTGGACATTTTATTACTAACAAAGAAGACAAATGAAGACAAAGAAAGTAGTAAGTGATTTCCTAAATAAATTTCCCTTTTTACAATAATGTATTGTTTTAAATTGGATATTAAATAGTCTTTCCCACTGAAATCTGAGCTGAAATCTACCTATCTACATCTTGTTTTGTGGATAGGTAGACAATATCTGCTAAGTTTCTAAGACAGGTACAATGTTAAAATAGCAATTAAATATGGAAACCGCTGTGTTCTCCTCGTTCCGCAAATCAAACTTACATTTAGTATAGCTATCTGGTTTTGTTGATGAAATATCCCTAACCTTTAATTATACAGAATATTCACTTATACTCCCACTCACATGAGTAAACTGTTCAGAAATAACAAAATGCAAGGAAAGGTACAGGGGGATAAGAAAGAAGAAAGAACTGTTATCCTTCGTGTTTTTTAGTAAACAAAATCCTCCTGTTGATTAATTTTGTATCAGATGGAATTGGGGTCTATGGCAGCTCTTGCTCCTCTCCGTGTTTACATGATAAACTGCAAACAAATAAGTAATCATCTTGTGGTGTACTCTGTTTCAAATAAATTCATTGCTGTTGTCCTGGGTTCAGCAGTAGCAGTCATTTTTTCTTTTTTCCCTTCTTGGTAGCTGCTGCAGCGCTGTGTTTTTTGATTTTGTGCCTGGGAACAGTGCTGATAATACCAGTGTTTTCAGTTACTGCTTGGTGATGTTTAGGCTGGCCAAGGACTTGCTGAGTCTCATGCTCTGCCAGGGAAGGGGGGAAGCCGGAGGGAAGCAGAGACAGGACACCTGATCCAAACTGACCAAAGAGGGTATTCCATACCACAGCACGTCATGTCCAGGATGAAAAAGAACTGGGGGCCGGAACCCGGAAGAGTTGTGGTTTTAGTTCACGGCTCAGTCGTCGGGCGGTGAGCAGTTCTGTCCCCTTCCCCTGTATTTCTCGCGTTGTTATTATTATTGGTGGTGGCAGCAGTCGTTCGTGTTGTACCTTGGTTGCTGGGCTGTTCTTGTCTTGACCTGTGGGAGTTGCGTTCTTTCGATTCTTCTTCCCCCCCCTCCCAGAAGTGGGGGGGAAGAAAAAACTCTTCCCTTGTATTTTTCTCTTGTCATTATTATTATGGGTGGTAGCAGTGGTGGTTTGTGTTACACATTAGTTGCTGGACTGTTCTTATCTCAACCTGTGGGAGTTGCATTCTTTCGATTCTCCTTCACATCCCTCCAGGAGCGGAGGGAAGAAAGAGGGGGAAGTGAGTGAGTGAGCAAAACTGTTTGTGGCTGAGAAGCTTAAACCACGACAGCTGTCCTGAAAAATATGGCTTAACACATGACAAATCTTGGCTCAAAGATGCATCACTGTTATTGATTTGTTAGATTAACAACTCAGAAAGGAAAGAAGGATGAAAGTAAATTGGTAGGAGTCCCAGGAGTAATGCTCAGAAAACCTGTTATACACAGATTTTCAGCTACTGTTGAATAGATTTTTTAAGTCTATCCTTTATGCAGCTTTGCACTGATACTAATACTGTGTTTGGCGTTATCAATATTGTGCATTGATGTTCATAATATGTTTACCATAATGTGTTTACATATTACGAATACTCTGCATTGGAACAGTTGAATATGTTTTCATAGTCTTTATAAACTGGTTTCCTATGCCAGAAAAATGAGTGGACTACATAGTATGTTTCACAAGAGGCTAATTCAGAAAGCGACAGGAGGATTTGCCTGGACACCTATCCCTATGCTGATTTTTACATTTTTGTAAATTCTACTTACTACTGTCATTAGTCTTCCTTGGTTCTTCTGGCTAGTGCTATCACAGAATGGCACAGCTCTATGCTTCTGTTTTTCTTTAGTCAATTCAGAAAGAATATGAATATAAATGTACAGAAACAGGTAAAAGGAAATGTTGCCAATGTGGAAAATTTTGCATCAGAAGAGGAATTAAACAAGAGAAATTTCACGGGCAAGTTTTCATTAACTTCCAAAAGATGCAGGTCTGTGAATGTGATAGAGATAGACATAATAAAAACAAAGATTAAATAGTTGCTTTCTGTTTCTCACAACACAAGAGGTAGTATGTACTAATGAAGTTTAAATTAACAAAAAAAAGTGGTCCTACAGCTGTGTCAGAGCAATCCCAGGCACAGCTACAGGTTGGGCAGAGAGGAGTTTCAGAGCAGCTCTGCGGAGAAGGACTTGGGGGTGTTCGTCATCGAAAAAATGAACATGGGCCAGCAGTGTGTGCTTGCAGCCCAGAAAGCCAGCCATATCCTGGGCTGCATCAAAAGGAGCATGACCAGCAGGATGATCCTGCATCAAAAAGAGCATGACCAGGAGGTGATCCTGCCCCTCTACTCTGCTCTCGTGAGACCTCACTTGGAGTATTGTGTGCAGTTCTGGTGTCCTCAACATAAAAAGGACATGGAACTGTTGGAGCAAGTCCAAAGGAGGGCTATGAGGATGATCAGTGGACTGGAGCACCTCCCGTATGAAGATAGGCTGAGAAAATTGGGGCTGTTCAGCCTGGAGAAGAGAAGGCTGCGTGGAGACCTCATAGCAGCCTTCCAATACCAGAAGGGGGTCCATAAGGGTGCTGGAGAGGGACTCTTCATTAGGGACTGTAGTGACAGGACAAGGGGTAACGGGTTCAAGCTTAAACAGGGGAAGTTTAGATTGGATATGAGGAAGAAATTCTTTACTGTAAGGGTGGTGAGACCTTGGGGTGGGTTGCCTAAGGAAGTTGTGAATGCTTCATTGCTGGCGGTGTTCAAGGCGGGGTTGAACATAGCCTTGGATGGCATGGTTTAGTGTGAGGTGTCCCTGCCCATGGCAGGGGGTTTGGAACTAGATGATCTTAAGGTCCTTTCCAACCCTAACTATTCTATGATTCTATGAAAATCATTACATAATTGTGGAGCATGTCATGATAGGATGTTTTGGATAGCAGAGGCACAAATTGGATTAAAATGGTGGGTCAGACATATTTATGCATGGAAAAGAGTTACTTCAAATAACTTCAAAGGTGAAATATCTTTATTTTCTGAGTAAAAAACAAAAGAAATATATAATTTAAAATCAGAATCACAGAATCATGGAATCATTTGGGCTGGAAGGGACATTAAATATCACCTAGTTCCAATCGCCCTGCCATGGGCAGGGACACCTTCCACTAGACCAGGTTGCACAAAGTCCCATCCAACCTGGCCTTAAACACTTTCAGGGCAGCCACAACTGCTCTGGGCACCCTGTTGCAGTGACTCACTACCCTCTTAGTAAAGAATTTCTTTCTAGTGTCTAATCTAAATCGATTCTTTTTCACCCATTCTCCCCCTTGTAAAATATCCCTCTCCAGACTTATTGTACTCCTGCTTTAGGTACTGAAAGACTGGTATAAGGTACCCCTAGAGCTTTCCCTCCTCCAGGCTGAACAAGCTTAATGCTCTCAGCCTGTCTGCATAGCAGTAGCCTGAAGAAATATTCAGAATATCATAAAACATGCGTGAGAAAATGGCCCAGTCAGTGTGGGCTCATGAAGGGCAGGTTCTGCTTGATCAATCTGATCTACTTCTATGAAAAGTTGACCTGCCTGGTTGATAAGGGAAGGGCTGTGGACATTGTCTATTTGGATTTAAGTAAAGTACTTGACACTGCCTCCTACAACATTCTCCTGGAGAAACTGGCTCCTCATGTCCTGTATAGGTGGATTCTTAGCTGGGTTGGAATCTGGCGAGATGATTAAACTCAAAGAGTGGTAGTAAATGGTGTCACATCTAGTTGGCAACTACTTACAAGTGGTGTCCCTCAGGGCTCAGTGTTAAGGCCAGTGTTACTCAATATTTTCACTGATGATCTGAATGAGGAGACCAAGCATGCCGTCAGTGAATTTGCAGACAACACCAAGTTGGCTGGGAATGTTGATCTGTTGAAGGATAGGAAGGTTCTGCAGAGGGATCTGGACAGGCTGGATTGATGGGCTGTGGCCAACAGTATGAGTTTCAATAAGGCAAACTGTTGGGTTCTGCACTTGGCCCGCAACAACCCCATGCAATGCTGCAGGCTTGGGAAGAGCAGTGGAAAGCTGGTCATGTAAAAGGACCTGGAGGTACTGACTGACAGTCACTGAGCATGAGCTCTCTTGTGCCCAGGCAGCCAAGAAGGCTACCAGCATCCTGGTCTGTATCAGCAATAGTATGGCCAGCAGGGCCATTTCAGTGATCATTCCCCTGCACTCGGCGCTGGTGAGGCTGCACCTCAAATCCTGCGTTCAGTTCTGGGCCCTCACTACAAGACAGACATTAAGGTGCTGGAGCGGGTCCACAGAAGAGCAACAAAGCTGGCAAAGGGCCTGGAGAATAAGTCTTATGAGAAACAGCTGAGGGAACTAGGGTTGTTTAGTCTGGAGAAGGCTCAGGGGTGACCTTATTGCTCTCTACAACTACCAGAAAGGAAGTTGTAGTGAGGTGGAGGTCTGTCTTTTCTCACAGGTAACAAATGATAGGACAAGAGGAAACAGCCTCAAGCTGCACCAGGGGAGGTTTAGATTGGATATTAGGAAAAATTTCTGCACCAAGATGGTGATCAGGCATTGGAACAGGCTGCCCGGGGAAGTGGCGGAATCACCATCACTGGCTGTATTCAAAAACTGTATAGATGAGGCCCTCAGAGTCACGGTTTAGTGGAGGTCTTGGGAGTCTTGGGCTAATGGTTGGACTTCCTGATCTTAAATGTCTTTTCCAACCTAGTTAATTCGATGATTCAATGATTCTATGACTTGAACGATAATAGATAACAAGTCCTGTCTACCAAGATAAATAATGGCTTGATGGACATTTGTTACAAGGGCTGAGTACACTTAAGAAAATAGAAGTTAAAAATCAAGAAAGCAGAGAAGAAGTTTACGACACTGCCATGTGTTGATAATGAGTAATGACATACAGAAAGTTTCCAGAAAAAAAAAGTGTTGAATTTCTCCTGTAAACCTGTGTTCTTTCTGCATTGCACCCAACTTTGAGCTATAGCAGTTGAGAGAAAGAGAAACCACTCATAAAATAGTGAACAGTTAAATAAAATGACAGCTTTCCCCCATCGTCATTGAAACACAGTATTATTTATTCCTGTCCTGGGTTCAGCAGTAGTAGTCATTTTTCCTCCTTCTTAGTAGCTGGTGCACTGCTGTGTTTTTGACTTTGGCCTGGGAACAGTGCTGATAACACTGATGCTTTCAGTTACCGCTTAGAATGTTTAGTCTGACCAAGCTCTTTCTGAGTCTCATGCTCTGCCAGGGAGAAGGGGAACCCGGGAGGGAGCAGAGACAGGATACCTGACCCAAACTAGCCAAAGAGGTATTCCATACCACAGCACATCATGGCCAGGATGTAAAAACGAGGGGCAGGTACACGGAAGGGCCAGTTCACTGCTCTGTTGGGCTTGGTATCAGTTGTAGGTGGTGAGCGGTTGCATTCTCTTCCCTTGTTGTTTCCCTTGTCATTATTATTATTGGTGGTAGCAGTAGTGGTTTGTGTTATTCTTAGTTACCGGACTGCTCTTAACCCGTGGGAGTTACATTCTTTCGATTCCCCTTCCCGTCTCCCCAGGAGCAGGGGTGAAGAAAGCGTGGGGAGTGAGTGAGAGAACTGTGTGAGTTATGCTGAGCTTAAACCACAACAATACCTCAGATCCACCCACCCAAACCATGCCCTTAGGAAAGCAAATGATGTGACCTTTAAGGAAAGCACCTTTCATTCTTAAGGCTAGACCATAAACAGAAAATAATTAAGGCATGAAGGACAGGAAATGGCAGAATTGACAAAGATAATTCCATATCTACAGCAATATTAAAGTATGTGTGAATTGTTACCTCTGATACATAAGAATACCTGATTTAATACCTAAATACTAGTTTCATCATTCATCCCTAACAAATGTATTAATACAACAGCTTCAAGGATGCTCTTCCCTGCTTTCCTATACAGGTCAAACTATGGAAATGTCATAACATTTGATGTATAAGAAGAGACAGCCTTTTAGTGGTGACAATGAGTATGTAATTCTCTCAAATTTAAATACATGTGGAAAATTATGGTATGATGAATATAGCTGTCCAACATGAATACATACAATCAACATGTTAATGCAGTTGCACAGATGCCTACCGTTAGGATGACTATGCTTTGCAGCTGAGACAATCTAGGATCCTGCTGTGACCAAAAGAGAGAGGTACAATACCCTTTCTCCTAACCTATGCCTTCCTTATTACATACTCCTGCTTCCTTATTTGTCTTTATCTTTCTTCCAGTCTTCTCTAAGATTAATAAATTCAATCCCCAACACAAACTCTTAGAAAAAACTCTTCACATTGTTTTAGTTGGGATTTCTTCAGGTTTAGCAGCTGAACTGTTTGAAAGCAAGATCTGTCAGCTGTCAGGCCAGCCTGAAGAGTGGCTGGAGTACAAATCCAGGACCTCTCTCAATGAGGGTAAGGCAGGTTCTTCTTAGTTCAGCAGCGGTGAAACACTGGACTAGGTAAAGCCATGGATAAGTAAGGTTATGGTTTTGTAGATGCAAAACTAAAGCATGTTAGTGTCTGAAGGAAACCAGTCTAACATCACATAAATACTATCATCTCTATATCATTTTTTCTAGTGCAGAGGAGGAAGTCAATGTGAACAATTGTTTTCCAGAGAGAATGAGAGCAGTTTTCTAGATTCTCAGCCTTCTGATATAGTTAGAAAATTATCATACAATCATAGAATAGTTAGGGTTGGAAAGGACCTCAAGATCATCTAGTTCCAAACCCCCTGCCATGGGCAGGGACACCTCACACTAAACCATGCCATCCAAGGCTATGTCCAACCCCACCTTGAAAACTGCCAGCTATGAAGCATTCACAACTTTTCTGGGCAACCCATTCCAGTGCCTCACCACCCTTACAGTAAAAAATTTCTTCCTCATATACAATTTAAACTTCCCCTGTTTAAGTTTGAACCTGTTACCCCTTGTCCTCTCACTACAGTCCCTAATGAAGAGTCCCTCCCCAGCATCCCTATAGGCTCCCTTGAGATATTGGAAGGCTGCTATGAGGTCTCCACGCAGCCTTCTCTTCTCCAGGCTGAACAGCCCCAACCTTCTCATCCTATCTTCATACGGGAGGTGCTCCAGTCCCCTGATCGTCCTCGTGGCCCTCCTCTGCACTTGTTCCAACAGTTCTATGCCCTTTTTATGTTGAGGACACCAGAACTGCACACAATACTCCAAGTGAGGTCTCACGAGAGCAGAGTAGAGGGGCAGGAGCACCTCCTTCAACCTGCTGGTCACGCTCCTTTTGGTGCAGCCTGGATACGGTTGGCCTTCTGGGCTGCAAGCGCACACTGCCGCCTCATGTTCATTTTCTCATCGACCAACAACCCCAAATCCTTCTTGATAGGGCTGTTCTGAATCTCTTCCCTGCCCAACCTATAGCTGTGCCTGGCATTGCTCCCACCCAGCTGTAAGACCTTGCACTTGCCATGGTTAAACTTCATCAGGTTGGCATCAGCCCACCTCACAAGTGTGTCAAGGTCCCTCTCGATGGCATTCCTTCCCTGCAGCGTATCAACCGAACCACACAGCTTGGTGTCATCAGCAAACTTGCTGAGGGCACACTCAATCCCACTGTCCATGTCACCCACAAAGATGTTGAACAAGACCGGTCCCAACACCGATCCCTGAGGGACACCACTCATTACTGGTCTCCAGCTGCACATTGAGCCATTGAGCACAACTCTTTGTGTGCAGCCAGCCAGCCAGTTCTTTATCCATCGAGTGGTTCACCTATCCAATTGATGTCTCTCCAACTTAGAGACAAGGATGTCATGTGAGACAGTGTCAAGCTCCTTGCACAAATCCAGGTGGACGACGTCAACTGCTCTACCCTTGTCCATCAGTTCCGTAGCCCCATCATAGAAGGCCACCAGATTGGTCAGGCAGGATTTCCCCTTAGTGAAGCCATGCTGGCTGTCACCAAGCACCTTGTTGGTTTTCATGTGCCTCAGCATGCCTTCCAGGAGAATCTGCTCCAAGATTTTGCCAGGCACAGAGGTGAGACTGACTGGTCTGTAATTCCCTGGCTCATCCATTTTCCCCTTCTTGAAAATGGGGGTTATATTTCCCTTTTTCCAGTCTTTGGGAACTTCACCTGACTGCCATGATTTTTCAAACATGATGGACAGTGGCTTAGTAGCTTCACTTGCCAGCTTCTTCAGGACCCGCGGATGGATTTCATCCGGTCCCATGGACTTGCATATGTTTAGGCTCCTAAGATGGTCTGGAACCACATACTCTCCCACAGTGGGCGTAGGGTCTTCATTCTCACTGTCCCTGCATCTGCTTTCCAAGACTTGGGTGGTGTGGTCAGAGCATTTGCCTGTGAAGACTGAGGCAAAGAAGTCATTAAGAACCTCAGCCTTCTCCAAATCCAGGGTAGCCAGCTCTCCCAATAGCTTCCAGAAGGGGCCCACGTTGTCCCTAACTTGTCTTTTATTTGCAATGTACCTATAGAATCCCTTCCTGTTATCTTTCACTTCCCTAACCAAGTTTAATTCTGAGTGGGAGTTAGCTTTCCTAACCTGGTCCCTAGCTTCCGGGGCAACATCCCTGTATTCTTCCCAGGCCGCCTGACCTTGCTTCCACCTTTTATAAGCCTCTTTTTTCCTTTCAATTTTGCTTAACAGCTCCTTACCCATCCAAGGAGGTCTCCTGGCCCTCCTGCAGCACTTCCTTCTAGCAGGGATGTATCACTCCTGAGCTTGCAGCAGGTGATCCTTGAATATCAACCAACAGTGTTGGGCCCTCCTGACCTATTGGGCTATATCCCAATGAATCTTACTGAGCAGGTTCCTGAAGAATCTTATGGTTAACTTAGGTGGGTTCAGAGTCAGGCCACAATGGTTTCACAGGAACACGAGGGAACTTAGTTGACCTCTCTTCTAAGCCATGTAGCAATAAAGTGTCTGATGACCTTGCCAAAAAAGCCAAACTCATAGATACTTTACAGCACACTTCAAGGTGCAGCACACAAAGAATAAAAATCCTAAGAATAACTTAAGCTCAAAGTTCAGCAGTGTCTCAGGAATACCTTTTGCATTTTTATGTTTTTCTTTAAGTAGTCTTAATACTGACACATGGCTTTTAAAGTACTTACCAAAGTAGTTCATTACGTTACTAATATTACTATGTATTCTAGTAACACTGAGAAGTCTTCCAGATAAGAACCACTGAAGAACTTACAGTTTGAAACAAATCAGAACAGGGAGCAGGAACAAAACAAAGCAAAACAAAACAAAACAAAACAAAACAGTGTGAAGAAAATTAACTATGATCAGAAAGAAATCAGTAGCAGCAAAGGGACTTAGATTTGGAAGTCTTCATTGCCAATCCAATGTGTATCTTCCTCTGGGGATTGCACTGATGTGCTATGTCTCACTGCTGTCCAGGGAAGACATACTTTCCCTAGATTGCTCCACAGCACATAACATGGAACAAGAGACATCTGAAGGGCATAATAGGTGCTTCCGTAATGGATTATAATGGCTTAACACCTTTCCACAGGCCCAAGTGAAGTTTGAATAATCACCTGCAGATTTACCTCCATCTTACTAAAGAGTCCACAAACACCAATTTTCTGCCAAATTGCCTTTTCCATACAGGCATTAGGAAAGCTAGGGAGATACCTGAGGCCTGAAAATCAACTACAGATTGACAGGGCATTTGAAACTGCAGGTATTTTTCACTGTGTAGAGCTGTAGCATCATTCTGCACCTTAAATGGCACCTCCTGCAAGCAGATATACACAATCTATAAACAAGTTCCTATTCACTTACCTGCTATTTTCTCCTTGGACCAAAACCAGGATAGAAATTATTCATGTAAGTAGAAAAAAAACAAAAAAAACTCCAGCAGAATGTTCATGAGAAGTAATATCCCCTTGCCCCACTGCCAACAGAAACAAACTGCTGAAGCAGCCCTCCTTCATTCTCATGCGGTGACAAGGCACAAGATTTGAGACCTCAGCAATCTTTTTTTTTCTTTTCCTTTTTCTTTTGGTACTGATTCATTGTTGTGAGAAAGAAAAAAAAAAAAAAACAAACACACAAACCTTGTGTATTAGGACTTTTTTTTTTTTTTTTTAATCATTGCAGTCATATTCAGAAATGGAATAGAGTATACCTGGTGATCCATCTGAAACTCACTCCATCTCACAGTTAATGAGAATGCTCTTCTGGATTTCTATTAAACTCCTTCAGCTTTTAGTCATGGTCATATATTGAGTAAAGTACTTTAAAGATCTTTAAAAAGGGCAATTTACCAATAAGTCTGCGGAACAGACCCGACAAAATTCTGTCCAAGACAGTAAATATAGATCTTTTCCTTGCAGCACTAAAGCAGGTAGACTAACAAAACACAAATGATCTTACAGACCCAGGGAACAAAAAAAGAGAGTGGGAGCAAGGAAGGAGAGGGAGGAAGAGGAGAAAAAAGGCAATTAAGCTAATGCAAGTTGGGTATCACAAGGTTATAGATATTTCAATTGCTGAGCAATTTACCGTCTGGAAAAGCAGAAGAGCTCTGGCATAAAATGTCCCCCAGTTCAGATTTATTATGCTTTTACTTGCATTATATGTGATACAATTAACAGGAGGTGCCAATAAGGCATTCTTTCAAGGACGTGGTCATTCCACACCATCTGTTATTAATTGCATTGTCCTTTACACAGCTAGGTAGAGGGGAAAAAGTTCTCCTAAAACCACCTGCAAATTCTGACTGTATGATGACTGGAATTTAAAGATATCTAACTATAGTATGCTGGAGGATGAAGAGCATCAGAGCAAAGCTGTTTCTCAAATAACCAAGAGCAAATGCATAAAAATAATGTAATGTAGATTCGAGTTGTATTGATTTTTTTTCATTTTCAACTACAGTGATAGTTTTCCTCCAAAAATGTATTTCAGAAATTAAAAGAAAACAATTAAAGCTGACCACAGGATATACAGCTGTAGCATATATGTTTTTTTGAAGACATGGATGCTTTAACGGATTTTCATGTGCATGTCTCCTGTAATGTTTAAAAAATAAGGAGTCAAAGATAATAAAGATTTACCATTCCTTTCTTCTCTTACGGACATATGAAGGAAGAAAGGAAAGGAGAAACATAAATGAGACTCTACTTAAACAACATCCTTTTAACAGGCTGTTAGTAAAACTACATTGTGGAATTGTGTTAAAAGTATGTGTTTTGTATCAACTTTATTGGTTGGCTTTAGTTAGCAAGGAGTGCTTAGACATGTTAAAAAGGAATGAAGACTAAGCTCTCTACTGGGGGTTTAACCCCAGCTTGTCAACTAAGCCCCACACAGCCACTTGCTTACTCCTCCCACATTGAGATGGGAGAGAGAATCAGAAGAGTAAAAGTGAGAAAGCTTGTGAGCTGAGATAAAGATAGTTTAACAGCCCCAGCTAAAGCCACGTGCACCAGCAAAGCAGAACAAGGAATTCATTCACCACTTCCCATGGGCAGGTAGGTGTTCAGCCATCTCCAGGAAAGCAGGGCTCCATCACAAGTAACAGTGACTTGGGAAGACTATCATAATCACTGAAATGTCCTCGTCTTCTCTCATTCCCCCAGCTTTATATGATGAGTATGATGCCACACGGTATGGAATATCCCTTGGGTCAGCCAGGGTCAGCTGTCCAGGCTGTGTTTCCTCCCAGATTCTTCTGTAGCTGCAACCTGCTCATTGGTGGGGTGAAGAGCAGAAAATATCTTGACTCTGTGTGCCCTGGTTTCAGCAGTAGCATTTTTCTCCTTCTTGGTAGCTGGTGCAGCGCTGTGTTTATGACTTTCAGCCTGGAAACAGCTCTGATAACATCGATGTTTTCAGCTACTGCTTAGAATGTTTGGTTTGACCAAGGGCTTTCTGAGTCTCATGCTCTGCCAGGGTGGAGAGGAAGCTGGGAGGAAGCAGAAACAGGACGTCTGACCCAAACTGACCAAAGAGGTAGTCCATGCCACAGCATGTCATGCTCAGGATATAAAAATGAAAGGCAGGGACCCAGAAGAGTTAGTTCATGGCTTGGTATTGGGTGGTGAGCAGTAGTATTCTCTTTCCTTGTATTTCCCTTGTCATTATTATTATTGGTGGTAGCAGTAGTGATTTGTGTTATACCTTAATTATGGGACTCTTCTTATCTCAACCAGTGGGAATTATATTCTTTCGATTCTTCTCCCCCCCCCCCCCCCCCCGGAGTGGGGGGGAAGAAAGAGGGGGGAGTGAGTGAGCAAATTCTGTGAGTTACAGCTTAAACCACGACACTGTGTAAGAACTGTAAAATCCCTGTGTTATCAGCACTGCCTCCAGCACAAATCCAAAATATAGCCCATACTATATTCTATGAAGAAATTTATCTCAGCCGAAACCAGCGCACCATATCATTATAAAGGTCAGTTATACAGAGTCATATTTAGAAGTTTTAGTTTCTCTGTTGGGCAAAGTTACTGTTTATACCCATGTACAGCCATGTATTAAAAGAAGAAAAGCAAACTATTATTACCTTTCCATAGCTATTTGAACCAGATAGAAGAAGACCTAGCCATGTCATGCTGATGTCACTAAGACAGGGCACAAGAGCCTTGACTCTGATGCAGACCTAAATGCTCATGCGATGCAAAATTATATTTCAACAAACAGGGAAGCTTATGGCCGAAGAACTTAATTATGACATCTCTACCCTGTAAGAATAAACATACAAATCTGAGCTTGAGAAACAAAGTGTGATGCTTTCAGGATAAAACGCAAACATGGGGCTTATGATTTTTATATGTATTCCCACCCAGTATTAGGTTATCCAGCTTCCTAACAACATAGAAGCTTGCATTTTATATTAAATATGTAAAGTCCAAAAATCTTCTCCCCATTATAGACTGGAAATTAACACATGATGCCTGGTATTTCACCTTCACAACAATTTTACCTGAATTTAAGTGTGAGCATAGCTAACCTTTTACTTCAGAAAATGTTTATATTCTCTGTTCTTCAGGTAAAGTTTCAAAAAACTAATTCAGGACTTTAAACTCAGATATAGAATGCTGCAGTGCTTAAATTAACTCTATTATATTTCTATGTATACATTAAATTAAAGAAATATGATTGAGTTTGTATCCAAAATCATACAAGTCTTTGAGACTCCTCCACAACTGTTTCAATTCTAAACTATTTGCTCTTCTTCCTAGTGAGGAGTTGAGAGGTCATAACAAATCAGGAGTGAATTTTCAATTAATCTTTGTATTTTCATTAAATAAAGGAATATTTCTATAGTTTTGTTGCTCTCTATGAAAAGGAAGAAAAGACAACAACACTATCCTCCTTCAAACAGGCAGAAGTGGCTTTCAGTCCCTCTCAGGGGTACAGCCTCTTCTACTTTAGGGCTATTCCCAGCCCAAGTATCTTTCTCCACATTTAGTGGGGAGCCTTTTATATCTTAAGTGAATTCCCATTTTCATTACTTATTTATCCCACCAGACAGGGGTAGCTGCCCTTTGCATCCTTGTAAATGCTGCCCTAAATTAACAGGAGAAGGGATGTCATTCTAAATGAAGAGGGAAAGGGATAAAACCAGGCTAACTGCCTGGGGATGGTACACAAATGCACAAATGTTTGAGGGACAGTGTGCTAGCGAAAGGTTCATCAGTCTACTCCGCAGCTTGCTAAGTACATTGGAGTACATTTCTAGTGTCTTTATGCTAATGCATGCAGCATGAGGAATAAGCAACAAGAGAGAGAACGTTTGGCTAAATCCCAGAGCTATGACTTATTGGCATAAACACAATTGGTGGGACTAATCCGGTGACTGCCGTGCCATGATGGGCAGTTATAGGCTCTTCAGGAGGGGTAGGCAAGGCACAGGAGGTGAAGTGGTGATGTTGTGTGTAAGGAAGGGGTTGGAAGGCATGGTGATTAAAGATGTGTTGTTTGTAAACAGATGACTTGCAGGCGAAATGGTGATTAGTGGCTGTCTTGGTCACAGTGACCATGAAGTAGCTGAGTTTCAAGTTGTTGGCAATAGGAGAAAAACTGCAAACAAAACTTCAACCCTATATGTATAGTGACAGCAGACTTCAGGCTGCTGAAGGAGCTAGTTAGTAAACAAATCTGCTTTTGAAGGTTTTGGGGTCCATGAATCCTGGTCACTTTAAAGGCCATCTTTTACAAGCACAGGAGCCAACAATTCCAAAGTGTCAGAAGTCAAGCAAGTGGGGAAGAATGCCAGCTTGGTTGAGCAGAGATCTTATTCTAGAACTTCGGTGGAAAAGGAAAGTGTGTAGGAATTGGAAGCAAGGACAGGCAATATGGGAGGACTATAAAGATGTTGTTCACCACTGTAGGGAGAAAATTCATGTGAACAAAGATCTGTTAGAGTTCAAGCTAGCCAACCACAACAAAAAGGGCTTTTAAAATAAGCTAACAGCAAAAAGAAGGATAAGAGATAACATTGGTCTTTTACTTGATGAGGTTGGTCACTTCATAAGAAAGGATATAGACAGAGCAAAGAAGTTTACTGTCTTTTTTTCCTCTGTCTTCAAAGGTGCTGTTGGGCCCTTGGACCCCCAGAGCCCTGAACTGGAAGATTGTGACTGGGGGGATGATAAACTCCCAGAAGACCCTGTTCAAGACTTGCTACTCCAGCTGGATGCACACAAGTCCATGGGGCCTGATGGAATTCATTCGTGGTTACTGAAGGAGCTGTCCAATGCTACCACAGAAATTCTTACCATTATTTTTCAATGCTCCTGGGAGTCTGGAGATTTTCAAGAATGCTAAGAAGGAAGACCTTGGTAATTACAGGCCTGCCAGTTTCACTTCCGTGCCTGGTAGATTATGAAGAAGGTTATCTTGGGAATTATTGAAAAACACTTGAGAAACAATGCAGCCATTGACCATAGGCAGCACAGGTTAATGATGGGAAAGTCCTGCTTAATTAACTTAATTTCTTTTTATGTCAAGATCACTCGTCTAGTTGACCAAGAAAATAAAAGCCAGTAGTAATTGGTTTTGAGGGGATTTTGCAAAGCTTTTGATGCTGTCTCTCATAGTATCCTTTTGGATAAAATGTCCAGTGCACAGTTAGAAAAGTCCTTAATCTGGCAAGTGAATGATTGTGTCACTACGAAAGGCAACTGAGATGATGAAAGGCCTTGAGGGCAACACTTATGAGGAGCAGCTGAGGTCACTTGGTTTGTCTGTCTGGGAGAAGAGAAGGCTGAGGGGCGACCCAGTCACAGACTGTAGCTTCCTTACAGGGGTCAGCAGATGGAGAGCTGCTGATCTCTCTCTGGTGACCAGCAATAGGACATGACGAAATGGGACAAAGCTGTCAGGAAGTCAACGTTCAGAATCGATGTTAGGAAAATGTTCTTTATTAGGAAGGTGGTCAGTCACTCGAATGGACGCCACTGGTAAATGGTCATGACCCCAAGCCTATCAGTGTTCAAGGAGTATCTGAATGACATACTTATGGTTCAGTTTTAGGTAGTTCTGCTATGAGCAAGGACTTGGACTTAATGATGGGTGCTGCCTAACATGAGATATTTTATCATTCTGTGATTCCATGATGATCTAGTCCAACCCTGCTACCATGAGCAGGGAGATGTTAAAAAAAGTGTGTTGCTAAAGCCCTTTCCAACATGACCTTGAACACTTCCAGGGATGTGGAATCCACAGCTACTCTGGGCAACCTGTTACAGTGTCTCAGCACTCTCCTAGTGACTAATTTATTACTTATATCCACTCTAAATCCACCCTTTTCTAATTTACCCTTCTCTTATCACTACAGGTTCTGGTAAAAAGTCTTCCTCTATTTTTCTTCTCAGCCTCCTTTAAGTATTGAAAGGCCACAATAAGGTTTCCCCAGAGCCTTCTCTTCTCCAGGCTGAACAACCCCAACTCTCTCATGGGAGAGGTTTTCCAGCCCTCTGATCATTTTTGTGGTCCTCCTCTAGGAGGACCTGCTCTTAGAGGTCCACATCTTTCTGATAGGTCCATGTCCTCATAGTTCATGTTTACTAAAGGCCATTCTATCAAGGGAAGGATGTTGATGAAGATTTCTTCTCTGAACTACAGGAAGCATGAAACTTGCAGGCCTTGAACATGCTGCAGGACTTCAATCACCCTGGATTGAAGGAATCTGCTGGAAAACAGCACAGCAAGCTGCAAGCAGTCTAGGCAACTCTTACAATGTATTGAAAATAAGTTGCTAGTCCAAATGATAGAACCAGAGGAGATGCATTATTGGACCTGCTGCTCACTAATAAAGAAGAACTTTACTGGGGAGCCTCTAGTAACATGAACCACGAGGATTCCTTTGTTGGCTTGGTCTTTAAGATTCACCCATAAGATCTCAACCTGTGCATTGCTGGTTTTCAAAGAAAGATCTGTGCAGTTAATCCTTTTTTTTTTTTTTTTTTTTTTTTAATGTAGAGGACAATCCTCCACCTTTCCTTCCCTGCCTGTCCTTTCAATACAGTTTATAGCCATTGATTGCAGCACTCCAGTTATGTGAGTCATCCCACCAAGTTTAAGTAGTAGCAAACAGAACAGTTTTACAGCTCCACAGCTAGAAATTTTACTGTTTTCTTCTTTCTTATCCTATATTACTATACTACTGTTGAAGGCATCCCTTGAATAGCATCTGTAACGTGAAAGAAGTAAGGAGGGACTGACAAGCTTTCTCACATGGAAAGACTCAAGGCAGTTTAGAACATACTTAGAAGAATGTTATTAAATTACAAATTGTTAAATTTCATCACATAATCCAGACCTTCAGAAATGCCTTATAAATATGTATTTCTTATGAGTTTGCTTACATTACATTTTAATGCCACAAAATAAGGTAAAAAGCCTAGACCATTCATTATGCATTATTCTCTGGTGCAACTAGGCATCATCTCCTAAGAAGCCAACACCTCTGAGGATACTAAATTCCCTTCCATATAAAGAAAACCTTGCAGGAATATCCAGAGATCAGCATCTGCCTCTATCCACTAGTTATAACCTATTGCTGGAATATTCAACTCTAAGGCAGTTCTCTAAGTTGAAAAAAAGTTGCAAACAAATAAACAGACAGACCTATCTTTCTAATTTTGCATTCTCCCAGACGTTTGCAGTCATCTTTTCAACACTCACAAACAAAACATCTCCAGTCATATGTGTTTTGTTGAAATACACATGATGCAGCAAGAAAAATTCAGGGGAATGCTGTAGTCTTCTCTGTGTGCACCATATGTGGTTGTGACATGGATAAACTACCAAAGCAGAGAACAGGGCAAAAAATATTTAATGTAAGTCCTATACCTGGGTGGGAGCAATCCCAGGTGCAGCTACAGGTTGGGCAGAGAAGAGATTCAGAGCAGCCCTATCAAGAAGGACTTGGGGGTGTTGGTCGATGAAAAAATGAGCATGAGCCAGCAGTGTGCACTTACAGCCCAGAAAGCCAACCGTATCCTGGGCTGCATCAAAAGGAGCGTGACCAGCAGGTTGAAGGAGGTGATTCTGCCCCTCTACTCTGCTCTCGTGAGACTTCACTTGGAGTATTGTGTGCAGTTCTGGTGTCCTCAACATAAAAAGGACATGGAAGTGTTGGAACAAGTCCAAAGGAGGGCCATGAGGACGATCAGTGGACTGCAGCACCTCCCGTATGAATATAGGATGAGAAAGTCAGGGCTGTTCAGCCTGGAGAAGAGAAGGCTGCGTGGAGACCTCATAGCAGCCTTCCATTATTTGAAGGGAGCCTATAGGGATACTGGGAAGGGACTCTTCATGAGGGACTGTGGTGAGAGGACAAGGGGTAACAGGTTCAAACTTAAACAGAGGAAGTTTAGATTGGATATGAGGAAAAAATTTTTTACTGTAAGGGGGGTGAGGCACTGGAATGGGTTGCCCAGGGAAGTTGTGAATGCTTTATCCCTGGCGGCGTTCAAGGTGGGGTTGGACATAGCCTTGGATAGCATGGTTTAGTGTGAGGTGTCCCTGCCCATGGCAGGGGGTTTGGAACTAGATGATCTTAAGGCCCTTTCCAACCCTAACTATTCTATGATTCTATGATTCTATGATAAGTCCTTCACCAATGTAATAGGAAGTCAGAAATAAACAGAGAAAGTTGTATTAGAGCACATCTATAGTTGAATTTGATGTTTATAAAAGGTATTGAAACAGCTGCCCTAGAGATGAATACTTTTTATTCAGCCATACCAGGGGGAGAGCCCATATGCTTTTTTCTGTTCCACTGAACAAGCAGCAGCAGATGGACATCTCTTTTTGCCTGAGAAAGCATAGGAAGAACATGCTCAAGGGAAATGTAGCTGCAGGACTGGATGCTGCAGCACCAAATTAATACCAGCAGACATTACACATGCTGTAAATTCTGCAGGTATGATCAGTGAGGAAGGAACAATAACTGCCAGTGTGCCTTATTTCCTTAACACGATGATCCAGTCTGTACTCAAAAACACTCTGCAGCTGTGTTGGCTTCAAGTAGGTTGAGGCACTCCATTCAGAGCTAGCTTGGTAGCTGCAGACAATCACAGGTAGCTAACCCTGCTGTTGCCTCTGTAGGCCCTTCATTAAGCAGACCTTTTAGTTTACTTCTCTCTTGACATGTGAGGTGCATGTAATAGAGTGTTTGCCTTGTGAGGCTTTGTATTAGGAAAAGCATGCTGTGTACAAACGTTTCTTTAGCAGAAGACAAAACACAACAGTAGCCTGATGTTGGTGTTTTTGCTTCTTTTTGTAGTTACTAAGCAGCTATGCATATTCACAGACTATCTTACACAAAACCGCAGGCACAAGCTTCGTAGAGGAGCCCAAATAAGCTGACTAGATGCAGCCACAAGAGGGGATCAGGGGGGGTATGCAAAGGTATGAAAGGAAAACACATCAGAAGGGGGATTCACGTAGAGAGGACATGAGATGTAAGTTCAGACCTGTCACACGAGAATCACCATCCTGTTTTTCCCACCAGAAAACAGAAGTGATTTCAATTATTCCCTGAACCATATTCCTTAACTTCACATAAAGGGGTTTTTTTGGTGCTTGGTTTTTTTCAGAGTATATCAGGAAATTTACTCTTTATTCCTAATGGGTTATTCCTGATGGGAGGAAAGGGTGTAAGGATTTAAGCTACTTATTTGTTCTAGTCTCTTATCATACAACCCATTTTCACCAAGACTGACCTCCTCACCAGGATGTTTACATTTAAATATAGATTTATATGAAGGTTACTTCTGGCATATCATACTTGTCCTGTGAGGATATTTAGGGTGCATTCAGAAAATATTTCCATTGATACACATTTTCATCAGCTGAAATACATTTCATAGCCCTACAGTCTTTCTTCTAGACATGCTGAATATCTTTATAATCACATAAAGTCCACACTAGATTACACCTCTTATTTCTTTCAGCACCTGTGGTCTATCAGATGCTAATTTAACTAATACTTTATTAATATAAAGTATTGTCATGAAATATAACAGAGAAACAAGTGCCTATATCTACCCATCTAAATAAGTCTCTGGATGATTATGGCAGACCACTGCTCAGATAGAGTTCTGGTGTGGGAATTTTTTAGATTTTTTTCCTACAACGATCATCACAGACAAAGCTAAATAACTTCCAAATCCCAACTTTTATATTCATAAAGATTGATTATAGGAAACTAAAATGCAGAGTTTTTAACATTCTTCACGGAGAAAACTCCAAACTGAGGGGGCAGGCTGAGCCACAAAAAAAAAGGGTTCATACGCAACGCTCCTTCTGCCTGCATGTCATTGCACCCAGGCACTTTCTACACTGTAACACATTCTCCATTCCCACCCCACTTCCAAAATTTGCTTCCTCCTTTCACTCATCCTTGGAGGCCAGAAACTTTGACACAGTTTCACTGACAAACTGCAGACGGAGTGAGATATAACAGCAGGGAGCAGCTATATACCCTGCTGCTATATCTCACTCTGTCTGAAGTTTGTTAGATCTAAGCAATGACTTTCTCTTTTTTTCTCTCTTTTCTCTTTACATCCTTCTCTTCCTCCTGTCTTAATGGTCTGATTTCCAATTAGCAATCCCTTCCCTTCCTCTTCTCCAACCCTCAGTAATCAACTAATCTTTCTTTTCTTATGAAAACACAGAACAAACCAAGAGCTAAAGAAACCAAGAATACAATATGTTGAGTGGTCTTCTACAATGTATTCATAAGATCAGAGCTGGAACAAACTGTTATTCACATGATACTTAACATGATGAATATATCCAAACATTTTTCCATTATTTTTTTTTTCTGTTTTAGGAATCAGGCATATCTTAGCCAAGGTTAGAAATTTACCCATGAAGTTTGCAATCTGATTTAAAAATAGAAAGTGGTTTACTAGTTTCTTTAAGAGACTGGTGATGTTAATTGCTCAATATTCTAGTACTCACTTTTTAGTGCTTACTTTACTTGGAAGCACTAAGGAAAGTAGAGTGGCAAGGAGAAAACTCTGGACCAGTTTCCAGATTACCCTTGGAACTGGTGTGAGAAGTGATCCTCAACAAATCTCTGTACCACTGCAGTTTCACTTCTGCCCCAGAATTTCTACTGCTTCTCACATATAGCTACTAATTTCTGAGAATTTTTTACAGACAATTTCAAAAGCTGGGGCTTTGTATCATTGGATCTTCTGGTTTCCTATTGTTAAGTGTTTTTCTTTCGCTGCTGTACTGAACAGGACTTTTGATGAGTTCTTTTGATGACTTTGGAATTTTTGTGAGAATATCACAGTGGAAGGAGATGGCAAGCCTTCAGCAGCTGTAAGCACTTATGAAGCTATCTGCCATGAAGAAACATGTTGCCTGCTTTCATTACACCTTGGCTGTTTATCTGTGGCCATATAGAGGGAGATTTTGCAGATAACTGGAAATGCTCTGCTCCCAGGAGAAGCTCTGCTAAGGCTATGCTGCACTATGATTGTGTGCAGTTCTGGTGTCCTCAACATAAAAAGGACATAGAACTGTTAGAACAAGTGCAGAGGAGGGCCACGAGGATGATCAGGGGACTGGAGCACCTCTCGTGTGAAGATAGGCTGAGAAAATTGGGGCTGTTCAGCCTGGAGAAGAGAAGGCTGCGTGGAGACCTCATAGCAGCCTTCCAATACATGAAGGGGGCCTATAGGGATGCTGGGGAGGGACTCTTCATTAGGGACTGTGGTGAGAGGACAAGGGGTAATGGGTTTAAACTTCAACAGGGGAGGTTTAGATTGGATATGAGGAAGAAATTCTTTACTGTGAGGGTGGTGAGGCCCTGGAATGGGTTGCCCAGGGAGGTTGTGGATGCTTCATCGCTGGCGGCGTTCAAGGTGGGGTTGGACATAGCCTTGGCTGGCATGGTTTAGTGGGAGGTGTCCCTGTCCATGGCGGGGGGCTTGGAACTCGATGATCTTGAGGTCCTTTCCAACCCTTACTATTCTATGATTCTATTCTATGATTCTATGATGCTATGAGACAACATTTACAAACCCATGGGAAATAAATGGGAAGTACTTTGGTAAAAGCACAAATTCTTTCTCTCCATATAGCATCTTATAACATAAATAAAGTTTAGCAGAAAGAATTCTGACTTTTTTTTTTTTTTTTGCAAAAATGCTGGTACCACCCCTAAAGTGGTGTTTCTTTCCCCAACCAAAATTCTATCTTCAAACCTTTCTGTAAGGGTAATTTATTTCAAACATAGATTATTTTCCCAAACCACTATACTGTATCACAATTATTTTCTTTTTGATTTTATTATATTGTGGGAGAGAAGTGTCTAAAACATATTTCAGTTAAATTTTAAGGAATAAAGTGGGGTTTTTCTTTCTAATTTCCTATACATTAAGCCATACTCTAGTTAGCAGTTTATTTAGAACAGAAAGATTGGATGAGAAAACAGACTTTATGGACACTTAAAGTAAAATTCGTTTATTGAGTTATATCTTCTCCAACCTTTCATAAGTACTCAGAGGAAAAACAAAAGACTGAATTCCCTGCTGCCTTTTTCATCTTTCCTATTTTCAGTACCTTGAACAATTGAAGCTATTTGCTGCTGCATATTTTAAGGTGTATATTCATTCAAACAGTGCCATAAAGTATAAATCAATACAGGGCCAGGCTTAATTCAGCATTTTTGTTGAGGCAAAAGGATTATTGCCAATATTTTATTTTTAATATTTACATTGAAATATAACTTTACTTATTTTCAACTACATAAACAGAAGGATTAACAGAATATTCAAGCCCTTTGGTTATGAATTGTACTTCTGAATGTTAAATTAACCATTACTATAAATATGTCTATAGAAAACAAACACTGTTCTTGATTAATAGATTGCATTGAGGCTAAACTGACTTTTTCCTTAATTTGTTTTCTCCACATTAATCTTATTAAAAATACCTCTGAATTTAATTAATGTTTAACACAGAAATTGTGTTTGGTAATTGCCTTAATTTTTTACTAATTGGTTATACATTAAATATTCATTTTCCAAAAAAAAACCTGCTCATTACCAAAGAATAATAATTGTAGAGAAAAAGGTATTCATCTTTTTGTTGGGGAAATTTTCCTTTTCAAGTTAAAAAAGCAATAATCTTTGTTGGATCACCTCTGAGGTAAGAATGTTATGACCAATCAGACTAGTTTTCTTACTCCTCATATGTAACTACCAGTACGTTATAGTTCATTGGAAAGCACTGGAGAAGCCAATAGCAAAACACTGTTCTTAGGGAAATAATTCATCTCTGTTTAAAAAACAATAATTACCATCCTTAGATGACTGTATCATTAATTGCTTAATAACAGTACTCACTTGTACAGTTTAAAATATTTACTTTTCAAATAAACTGTGGCTTATGATAAACACTGTTAGAGACTTTTTTTTTTATTGTGCTTTTATTTTAAGAATTTTTTACAGAATTTTTATTTCATTAGAACATCCTGTTCATGAATAAGCATTTTGTGGAAGAATACTTAACAAGGAAATGCCAACCTGATGAAGTTTAACAATGCCAAGTGCAAGGTCCTACACCTGGGTGGGAGCAATCCCAGGTGCAGCTACAGGTTGGGCAGAGAAGAGATTCAGAGCAGCCCTATCAAGAAGGACTTGGGGGTGTTGGTCGATGAAAAAATGAACATGAGGTGGCAGTGTGCACTCGCGGCCCAGAAAGCCAACCGTACCCTGGGCTGCATCAAAAGGAGCATGACCAGCAGGTTGAGGGAGGTGATTCTGCCCCTCTACTCTGCTCTCGTGAGACTTCACTTGGAGTATTGTGTGCAGTTCTGGTGTTCTCAACATAAAAAGGACATGGAACTGTTAGAACAAGTGCAGAAGAGGGCCACGAGGACGATCAATGGACTGGAGTACCTCCCATATGAAGATAGGCTGAGAAAATTGGGGCTGTTCAGCCTGGAGAAGAGAAGGCTGCGTGGAGACCTCATAGCAGCCTTCCAATACATGAAGGGGGCCTATAGGGATGCTGGGGAGGGACTCTTCATTAGGGACTGTAGTGAGAGGACAAGGGATAACAGGTTCAGACTTAAACAGGGGAAGTTTAGATTGGATATGAGGAAGAAATTTTTTACTGTAAGGGTGGTGAGGCACTGGAATGGGTTGCCCAGGGAAGTTGTGAATGCTTTATCCCTGGCGGCGTTCAAGGTGGGGTTGGACATAGCCTTGGATGGCATGGTTTAGTGTGAGGTGTCTCTGCCCATGGCAGGGGGTTTGGAACTAGATGATCTTAAGGTCCTTTCCAACCCTAACTATTCTATGATTCTATTCTATGATCTCTAAACGAAAAAAGCAAAACAAAAGGTGACCAAGAATCATATGCTGTATAATATGCTCTTTTCTACAACACAGGACAAAACAGAATAATTTTTCTACTCAGCTGGTGGCAGCAGACGAAATAACCTTACAGGTTTAATGTCTGGAATCCCAGTCCTGCAGTTTGTTTTTCCCATACTACTTATAGTATGTATAAATGCTGACCTCTCAAATGAGTGAAAAGCATGGATACACTCATGCAAGCAAAAAGTATGACATATAGTTCTGCACAATGAACAGAAACACTAAGGGCATTTCTACAAGCTTTGTTTCACTTTGAGGAGCACAGGGTAAAGGGACCAGACAGATTACAACCAATGCGTAAGGGTAGAAGTCATGTCCCTTAAATGCCAAAGATCTACCGCGGATCATTATTATGATAACATGCAAGCTACTTCTGTACTTTTAGTAACCTTCCGTTACTAGAAAAGAGGTTATTGAAAGATCACAGATTTGCAATTAACATGTCCTGCTTATATATTTTTACATGGCATTTATACATATGATGCTCTAAACTTCTGTGCATCATCAAATTTTACCTGTGCCATGTCACCTTTACCCCTCTGCGTATTCCTGTGTATCTGCCTTATAATAGGAGTCTAGCAGTGCACAAGTGATTACTGAAGTGCATCTTCCTCATTAGCCTAAAAGACCTCAGCAAATGTGGGTCCATTAGATAAGGGTGAAACTTCGGTTAAGTATTTTGGCTAATGTTAGAGAAAAAATAGTATTCTTATATAAAAGTTACAAAAAAATTATTGACCTACACAAGCTAAAATGTATTCAGTCTTTTTTACTCCCACTTTTTTAACATAGACTTCTGAATTTTGCTCTCCTGAAAGAAACTGCATAAAACAGACATTTAGAGGAAGGCTTAGATATAGGTACCTTTCAGAAATCCTTAGAAATTGCTTTAACAGAAATCACTGAGTTTATGCACTACATACTGCAGAGTGACTCAGGTTCATGTTCCAGTATGATCATCCTGACTTTTTAGCACACCCTGATTCATTTGAGTAATTTTATTGATTGAGCCTAGAGCATTGCTGCCTCTTCCTTGACACTGCCTTGAAAACCATGTTCCTGACCAACCAAATTGCCTTGTCATCTGAAAGCTACATCTTGGATGCTAGTAGAAACCCTCAGCTCAGCTGCCTTTTACAGTATCTTATTGTTAGAAGCAATCTTGAAACTGCTGAGGCAAATCTCGCAAAGCAGCTTCGCTTGCACCAAACCACTCTCTTGTCATTTTGCTTCATATTCTCTTGTTCCTTCACATTCTAATTTTATGTATGGCTTTTCATCATAGAATCAGAGCACAGGAAGGTCACAAGCAGTGGCGCTGTTTGGCTTGCTGCATGAGGGTACTAGCCACGAGACGCTGTTAGTAGAAAGAGTGGTTCATTTATGCCTGAAACGCACCAGGCTTTCATTGTGCAAGAACTATTTGTACAGCCAGGTAGCCACAGCCCTGAAAGGACTAGCATTACAAAACAAGACAGCTACAAAACCTGCACTTCCAAAAATAACTTTGGCAACATTTTGTCCTTGAAGAAACCAAGCATACTAAATATGTTAGCCAACCAGCCACACCAAGCATTAGGAGAATACAGGGCAATGACAGTGGACCCAGACAATCAGAGTTATTTTCTTGTATGTGCCAGAAGCCAATTTTTGTCTGGGATGCTGCTACTTATAAACACTTTTCATGCTTATTCAGCACACTCTACACTTTTATTGTTTTCTCAGTAAGCAGAAGACATCTGAATCATTTTTTGGCAAACAAGCACAGACAGAAAAGTAAAACAGTTCTGTTTTGTTTTGCAAAATAGACATTTTCTGTTAAGTCTGAATTCGCAGTGCATCTTGCTGACTAAGTAGTTTTACTTGTGTCTGCACTGTCCTTTTATGTCTTCAAACATAGATTTTTTTGACCATAAGCTTGCTTTTGCTTCAGGATGTTTATAGTTTACTGTCCCTCATTATTCCAGCTGCTTATCTTCTGTTCTCTCCTTTGGGGCTCAGCTCAAGAGCACCCTGTAAATGAAAAACACTGTGTGACTCATGCAGAATTCATGCACCTCCCAAAGCACATGCCTAATCTAATCATCACTAGCCTTCCACCACCAGTTCCTTGGGAAGATAATGGCTCTTAAAAAGTACATCGATGGATGCCGACAGTTTCTTCTCTTTCCTGCAGTTCCTGTTTTAAGATCCATCTAAGCACTCACAAAATTTGTCTTCCCTTCTTTGTTTGCCACCACTAAACATAGCTTTACTGCATAAATCATAATACGTATTGCAACAATGTGTCATTATAAAATATTTTACATATGATCACCTTTGTGTGCTCCTTCTTCAAAACTTCATGAAAGCTTAGAGTGACGTATGTCTAATGATCCCTATATAAACACTTAGAGCTCTCTCCTGCAAAGGGTCAGGCAGCTATAAGAGCCATTTTTGAAACTCCCCCTTTAGTCTAAGGTCTTTTGGCAGTGCTTGGCAGTTATTTGCTAAATTAAGTACAGCGTGCCAATCTGAAACAAATGTAAATTATCACCTTTCTTCCATGGTAATTACGGTCTCATTAATGCATTCTAGCAGTTGGTGCTCGTACAGTAGCAGAATGCCTTTTGTTGCAAAACCAAAGGTCATATACAAATCATGGTCTTCCTCATCTATTGAACTTTGGGTTAAGCTGTATAGATTTCCTTGCCTGAAAATATTGTCAACCTGGTCTCTTGAACAAAAGAAGCTTGAGGAGTGCATAGCAGATTTGTAATTGTCCACCTCATATAGATTCTGCTCATGTAAGGAAAACAAAGTTGCAAAATAAAAATCGATTCCAAACCCCCTCCCCCAGGGTTACTCAAGCAGGATAGGCCGATGGAGCTGCTTGGGCCAGGATAGTTACTGTCACATGTGTTGACTACCATTCCTAGAAAGTGTTCTAAGTTTGTGCCAAAAAATCAATGCTGAAAATTGAAACCAACTGTGTCATTATGAGAAATCTGTAATAAGTGATTAAGGTGAAATACATATTTTTAATTTGCATCTTAAATGAACATTTTCATTAATTTTTAATACATATTTCTCCAGAGATCTTCTCATAAAATCTTCCTATGCAGATCAAAAAACACCAAAACTTTGTGAGCCCTGCAGCACAGAGACACTGCTCAGGTGTGGAAGAGAAGTGCTATAAACAGCCAGGACTGCCATATGGGTAAGAAGAGCTAACTTGTAATAATTCTGTACTTTAACATGATGAAACTTTGAAAGGCAAATGAGATGTGAGTAGCCAGAAAGTCAGCCAGATTAAAAGGGAAAAAATACTGAGGGGAAAAAAAATAATGCCTCCAGGGAACCAGAAACAGTTGGAAATGCAGATGGCCTCTTTAGTTGGGGTCAATAGAAATCAGAGGCATCCTGAGTTACCACCCATAAGCACAAAGAAAACCCAAAAGCAAACCCAAACCCTAATCAAAAATGTTAGAGAAACTTTTGAATATTGAAACAGTCTGGGAAAACAAAATATGTCTGAAAGAAGAGAAAATAAAAAAACATTATCACCTGTTGGCTGTTTACTGGTGAAACCAGAAATCAATGGTGCTTACTGGCTGCTCAATATTGTGGTGTCTATACACTCTGTTATGCCTCCAGGGTATTAAAAGGACTTAATTCTTATCAAAAATGGAGCCTTTATTTCCAAGGACTTCTCACACTGCACATCCTTTTCCTTTCCTGTGCAGTTTGAAAGCTGCACAAGCTTTTACCAGAATGTCATTAAAATAGATTGATATCAACATAAATACTATTCCATTTGTTTTCTGTTTGTGACTGTTGGTGGACAGGAAATTACAGAACACTTCATGAAAACGTCTTCATACTACTATTTCCTGTTGCTCATTAATGACTTTTAGAAAACAGCTTTAAAATGCCTTTCACAAGTAAATTTGGAGGAAGAACTTGGTTATTCTTCTCTTTTTTTGAATGCTGTCACCAGAGCATGCCCAATAACACAACACAGTTCTCTGGCATGTGCCCATTAGATTTTTGACATAAACTCTCAGGGTTCAAAGGAGATGCTTCTCTTTTATGATTTTATGACTGAAAACTTATTTCCTATCATGATTTCCTATCATACTTCTTTGCAATTATGTTTTTAGCAGAAGAGTAAAGAACAAACAAGTTGTCCCCTTGGTATTTACGTTGTTTTATAATTATTAGTTACTGCAACTTTTTTTTTTTTTTTTTTTAGAAAAGATGCTGTATATATGCTTGTGTATGAAATACATAAAGGTATTAGTCCAAAATTATATTAATATTCTTAAGATAATACTTTATAAATATTAAGAGTGTTATATAGAAATATGATCCCCAAGGACATGAAAAAGTGTTACATTTCTGTTGTCCCTCCAAAGAATAGTTTATCTAAAACATTTCTCTAAAACTTCGAAGATATTATTCTAAAATCTTGGAGTGGATTCTCCTGGAAGGCATGCTAAGGCACATGAAAACCAACAAGGTGCTTGGTGACAGCCAGCATGGCTTCACTAAGGGGAAATCCTGCCTGACCAATCTGGTGACCTTCTATGAAGGGGCTACGGAACTGATGGACAGGGGTAGAGCAGTTGATGTCATCTACCTGGACCTGTGTAAAGCCTTTGACACTGTCTCCCATGACATCCTTCTCTCTAAGTTGGAGAGACATCAATTTGATAGGTGGACCACTCGGTGGATAAAGAACTGGCTGGATGGCCGCACGTGAAGAATAGTGCTCAGTGGCTCAGTGTCCAGCTGGAGACCAGTAACGAGTGGTGTCCCCCACAGATCGGTGTTGGGACCGGTCTTGTTCAACATCTTTGTGGGTGACATGGACAGTGGGATTGAGTGTGCCCTCAGCAAGTTTGCCGATGACACCAAGCTGTGTGGTTCGGTTGATACATGGGAGGGAAGGAATGCCATCCAGAGGGACCTTGACACACTTGTGAGGTGGGCTGATGCCAACCTAATGAAGTTTAACCATGCTAAATGCAAGGTCCTCCACCTGGGTCAGAGCAATGCCAGGCACAGCTACAGATTGGGCCGGGAGGAGATTGAGAGCAGCCCTGCAGAGAAGGACTTGGGGGTGTGGGTTGATGAAAAAATGAACATGAGGCGGCAGTGTGCGCTTGCAGCCCAGAAAGCCAACCGTATCCTGGGCTGCATCAAAAGGAGTGTGACCAGCAGGTTGAGGGAGGTGATTATGCCTCTCTACTCAGCTCTCGTGAGACCTCACTTGGAGTATTGCGTGCAGTTCTGGTGTCCTCAACATAAAAAGGACATGGAACTGTTAGAACAAGTGCAGAGGAGGGCCATGAGGATGATCAGGGGACTGGAGCACCTCTCGTATGAAGATAGGCTGAGAAAATTGGGGCTGTTCAGCCTGGAGAAGAGAAGGCTGCGTGGAGACCTCATAGCAGCCTTCCAATACATGAAGGGGGCCTATAGGGATGCTGGGGAGGGACTCTTCCTTAGGGAGTGTGGTGAGAGGACAAGGGGTAATGGGTTTAAACTTCAACAGGGGAGGTTTAGATTGGATCTGAGGAAGAAATTCTTTACTGTAAGGGTGGTGAGGCCCTGGAATGGGTTGCCCAGGGAGGTTGTGAATGCTTCATCGCTGGCGGCGTTCAAGGTGGGGTTGGACATAGCCTTGGCTGGCATGGTTTAGTGGGAGGTGTCCCTGCCCATGGCGGGAGGGTTGGAACTCGATGATCTTGAGGTCCTTTCCAACCCTTACTATTCTATGATTCTATTCTATAAGTCTGAAGAAGACCAGAATTAAGTCAATTTCATGCAACTGTGCACCGGATGGTAAGAATGGAGGTGAAGGGTAAGAATAGACAAGCCCAGGACATCTGCTGAAAATATCAGTATAAAAAATTGCTGGGGATTCAGAGAAAGAGAACTTATAAAAAAATTTAATGTTTTTGTTAGCCACAAATACTGCTGCTGAGCAATTCTCTCCTTGAATCTGCTATGTGCATCCAAAAGACAGTTGAGGATTTCTGGTCATATCACTCTACACAAAGTGCTTCTTGCTCTTAAAGATAAAATGCTGCACATAAGATTTACAGTGAAATACATAGTTGTAGTAGGCAAAAATGGACACTAACATCTAGCCTCTAAAACTTCGGAATTTCACATATGTAGAACTTGTAACAAAAAAAGTAATAGATGCTTGAGTTACCTTTAGAGAAAAATAGTATTTTTAATAATTTCAGTTATTCTATTATCAAATGCAATTTGAATTTTTGGGTTAAATATAAATTTTTTCAAATTGATGCTTATTACAATAAAGTCTTATTTTAATAATCTTTTAAAATGGTTCAAGAGTTCTGAATTATTTTTTCTAATTTTTCTAATTTTACCTAGGTGAAATGAATTTGTTTAACATTATGTATTTAAAATTACATTTAAATCCCCCCCCCCCCCAAAAAAAAAAAAAAAAGAAACCTAGAATGGACAATTTTGATCTATCATATGAAATTATTACTAAACTGCACAAATTTTGTCAAAGCTTTAAATTTTCCTTTTATTTTAGCACAGAGTTTTCTTACATTTTTTTCTTTAACATGTAAAACGCTCATTGTGCAGAAGAGTCATTTCCCTTCTGTAAATGTGTTTGGATAGCAATGATTCAGTAAGGAAATGCTATTAGGTAACATCAACAAGACATTCTGGTAAATGGGTAAAACATTCTTTTCTTCACATTTTGGCTGAGAGGAAACCTCAGGTTTTAGTGGTAAGAAGCGCTTAAAGCATCTATTCAAACAGCTAGGAATGAATTATTGAAATTCTAAGTAAATGAAAATGCAAAAGTGTCAGGATTTTCAAGGAAACAGTTACAATTTTTTTTTTTCGTTGTTGCAAATCCGACTTTCAGCTATTTCATAATATACTGTAATTTCCTCCTTTATTTTGTCATTTGAATTCAGTTACAGGTATTTTATGATATATTGTAAAGTTTAATATGACATGTATTTTTCAAGAATAATGACAGTAAGTCTTGCTTTGACTAAAAACATACATTCAGTCCTGACTGAATGCAACAGAAAGATCAACATCACCTAAAAATTAATAAATGGAGGGATTAGGGAAAATAATTGTAAGGATTTTTTGTGTACGTGAAGATACAGTATATTAGATAGGATTGGGAGAAATTAATATGTATTAGTATAATGTAAGTGTGGTTTTGTTTCACCAAAATACTTATATTAGTTTAACCTAGTTTTAAGTTTTTCAAAGTTCTAATTACATAATTAAATATAGTTCAGGAATTTTTTTTTATTTTTTTTTTTCAGCACAGAAAGACTTGAGGAAAGAGAAAGAATGCTAGAAAAGGAAGAATTTGTCAACAGGTATTTTTTAATACCACCACAATAAGCCTTTCTAGTCTGCAGTTTGGGTTGGGAGTCAGACTACTGACATTCAGCACTTTCAAATATCATGCGCTAACCTATGTAAGCATCCAGTCTGCTTTGGTAAATAAACCCACCTATGTTTAAGACTTAGCTAAGAAGAGAAGGAAGACTCTAGTTAGAATTTTCTAGAACAACATGAATTCAAAATTAAGACATTTTTAGAAAAATGTCATAGAATAACGAGTGATTACCTTTAGTGCAGGTACACTTCCAAAACTCTTAATCTGGAAAGTGGGACAACAAAGGTAATCTTGACTTACTCTCAGATTGTTTCCTGAAAACTCAAAAGAATTAAGAGCTGGTGTTTCAGGAGAACACATTAACCTAAAGAAATGTCCTGTGTTCTAAAACTTACTGTATCGTGAAAACAATTGAGTTTGAATGGAAAAATAGATTTCTTTAAATTCTTATGAAATACTATATTTCACATTTAAAGAGCATCTGCTCTTGTAAATGTATTGTGCTATCACAATATATTGTGCAGAAAACATCAGTCATCTTAAATGCATTGTAGCAAAGAAAACTGCAACTGTAGAACCCAGAGGTTGCTGTTTTTTCTTTATTCTGCATGTCTTGAAGATTTTTAAGATAAAACTCATTGAAATGTGCTTTGATCCAATGAAAGTATGAGTTGATCTACAAGGTCCTATGTTAATTCCATATTTTTCAACTGTAAACAATATATGTGAATAATAATTCATCATCCCATTTCAAATTCAGACTAGCACAGAATGCAAAGGCAAACATGTAACAGCCTACTTGGCAAATTAACTTATGGTATCAGAAAATCATCCTACCTTACCAATGTACTGACAATACTGCTGCAGACTGTCAGCATCTAGATTTAACTACTTTATCTTGCCCCATTTTAAGAACATGACATTTTAGTAATCAGTTACGTATGAAAAATTTCTGAAGTGAAAAAAATAATAAGTATAACGAAAAAGAATTTGCTAAAATTACATGGGAGCATTGAGAAAAATATCAAAGCAAACAAATCAACATGTATTAATTGTCCATACAGTTATGTTTGAAAATCACATTACATAGGCCCAACTGCTCTCTTTCCAGGTAGTGGACAGCTCTTCAAACAAGCAACAATAACAAAGGTCATGCTGTTCAAAAATCCAGAAATGGACCTCTTCTGAAACTAACCTTCTTTTCTATTTATTACTGTGATAATATCAAACTTTTGCTTGTCTTCTAAGACTCTGATTTGGAAAAGTAAGCAGCTATTCAAAAGTAGCAACAAAAATGTGGTGAATTTTATTTTATTTACAAGGTAATGAAGAGTACAAACTACATTCTTATATAGTATATTAAAAAGTAGAGGAAGATAGCTCTTTTAATCTTCTGCACAATGTCCAGCTCACAATCAGAGTTTTATATGGTTCCATGCGTGTGTGCACACGAAATATGTGTTTGTGTACACTCTAACAACAACTTTCATTTTAGCATTTCAAAGCATTTGATAATGTCACAATTAACTCCATAATGACAGAAAAGTAATTCAGTTTTCCTTTTTACTTATGGAGTGTTAAATTATTTTTAATCCACTCTCAACATCAGTCATGGAAAACTGAAGGAGAAAAAAGTTACAAATTTTGACTAGTCTTTTACACACAAGTAATGGAATTCTCGCTAAGTTCAGAATAAAGCAAATTTAGAGCAAGTGTAAGTTACAATCATGTGCCATCTTCCAGATAGAAAGAAAATTCTTTTCCAATAAAAGTCCAAAACCTTGCTTATTTTATTTTATTATAACCCAAGCTGAAAAGTAAGTATCATGTCTTTTGTTGTTTTTAAACATGTTACAAGTTTAAGGAATTGCAAGACATTTGAAGTCATAGTAAAGCATAAAGAAAGTATTAAAAAAGAACAACTAATATAAAATTGATGTGCACAATTTGTAGTATTGAAATCTTACTTGAATTCATGCTTGCTTTACTTTATGACCATAACCATACAAGCTTTCTTTTGTCTTTGTTTAATTTGTTTACGTTAGATAAACTAATACCAAGGGCATCCCTGTTGTTGATGAGGTCTTTGTTTAGTTTAGAGATCCTGATTTATACTAACACAGCATTGTACAGAGTGCAAATAGGTTTAAAACATTCTGTACAGAGGTCTATAATGAACCATGTTTTGTCAGTAGAAATGGATGCAGTCATCAGCTCACCTAAAACAAAGAATAATCTATATATACTTGACTGCAGTCATAAAACTGAGGGGGCAAAGATGATGCTGCAATCCAAAAATCCTGTGTATGTGGAAAAAAGTTTTGTTCAACGAGATTACAGATAAAAAACTTCCATATTGGAGTGAATTTCTGCTTGCTCCCCTTGTACAATAAAAGAAAACCATTAATCTTCAAGCTAGCTTAAACTAATCAGTATTTATGGCTAAAAGTGAATTAGAGTTGCCATCACCTGATGAGAGGACCTAACCTCATTGGAATCGTTGGATTTACCAGAAAGACTGTTACTACGCCTGCAGAAGCAGTGTCGTACCTTACCCTCGAATCATAGAATCATAGAATCATAGAATAGTAAGGGTTGGAAAGGACCTCAAGATCATCAAGTTCCAACCCCCCCCCGCCATGGGCAGGGACACCTCACACTAAACCATGTCATCCAAGGCTATGTCCAACCCCACCTTGAACGCCGCCAGCGATGAAGCATTCACAACTTCCCTGGGCAACCCATTCCAGGGCCCCGCCACCCTCACAGTAAAGAATTTCTTCCTCATATCCAATCTAAACCTCCCCTGTTGAAGTTTAAACCCATTACCCCTTGTCCTCTCACCACAGTCGCTAATGAAGAGTCCCTCCCCAGCATCCCTATAGGCCCCCTTCATGTACTGGAAGGCTGCTATGAGGTCTCCACGCAGCCTTCTCTTCTCCAGGCTGAACAGCCCTGACTTTCTCATCCTATATTCATACGGGAGGTGCTGCAGTCCACTGATCGTCCTCATGGCCCTCCTTTGGACTTGTTCCAGCACTTCCATGTCCTTTTTATGTTGAGGACACCAGAACTGCACACAATACTCCAAGTGAGGTCTCACGAGAGCTGAGTAGAGAGGCATAATCACCTCCCTCGACCTGCTGGTCACACTCCTTTTGATGCAGCCCAGGATACGGTTGGCCTTCTGGGCTGCAAGCACACACTGCCGGCTCATGTTCATTTTTTCATCAACCCACATTGGATTGAGTGCGCCCTCAGCAAGTTTGCCGATGACACCAAGCTGTGTGGTTCGGTTGATACATTGGAGGGAAGGAATGCCATCCAGAGGGACCTTGACACGCTTGTGAGGTGGGCTGATGCCAACCTGATGAAGTTTAACCATGCTAAATGCAAAGTCCTCCACCAGGGTCAGAGCAATGCCAGGCACAGCTACAGATTGGGCGGGGAGGAGATTGAGAGCAGCCCTGCGGAGAAGGACTTAAGTTAATTTCAAATATTTTCCACATGTGCATTGTCATATACAAACCAGATAGGCATGGAGTATCATTTGAAGATTACTTTGCCAGTGTACCACAACTGCTTTAATCCCACAAATAATGCGAAAGTCACCAATGCACTTCTGACAAAGCAAATACTTTAACTCTCCTTAGCCAAAGGCCTAGTCAAAACACCTCCTTTGGTATCTTATACTGTACATCCTGAGCTACTGAAACAGGTTGCATGTTAATATTTCTGGCTTTTAATCCAATGTAGCTCATTAACCAAGGGATCAGAAAAAAAATCAGAAACCAAATATATAATTTCTATTGTAAAACAAAAAAAGATCATTTAGTCTCTGAAAATTTTATCATGAGGTTTGGCATAAATATTTAAAATATTTAAAAGAAAAGAGAAACAGAATGTCAAATAGAGATTTTCTTCAAGAAGTGTAGAAAAACTATTGAACATTGTTTATACTACAATGTGATATTCCAACGTTTTTGTCAATGGTGCTCATGACATAACACTATAAGAACCCTATTGATTCCTTCAGATGAAGGAATTTACAATAGGAATTGCTCTTTTGTCTTACAGCTTTTGCAGCAACATCTTTCTGGGTTTACATATGGGAGACTATCTCCTTTCGCAAACATTCTTATTTATTTTACGTATCTTTCAGCCCATATACAAGCTATCCTATACAAGAAAAGAAGATGAAGAGAAAAAGAAAAATTAAGACCGCAAAAGGAAGCTTTTATTGTTAATGTATGTGTAACTTTAATACCCCTAAGTCAAACTTGCATTTAGTTTATTCTGTGCACCTTTCATCCTAATTTACTATATCTCACAAATATGGTATGCTTTATGAAATATTACATTTGTTCTCATCTATTCCAATTTATTTCTTCTGGTGGAATATGTAAATACATAAATAATTACATACATGCAGACTCATATGAAGTACTTTTTACTAATTTTGTGTGTTAGAGGGATTAAAAATATCGGAAAACAAATGCATAGAGCTATCATTCTCATGTAGATTACTGTAATGCAAACATGATGCTGCATCTCTTCTATCTGTAGGTGGACCAACTCAAAAACAGTCAGTCTGTATCACTCAAATGGTATATATATATATATCATTTGTTTTAGTTCATTAGAACTTTTAATTCGTGTTGTCAGCAAACTAACAAGGTCAGACTCCCTACTCTATATCAGCAGCTGAATATTCCTAATCATATTTTAAGCTGGTCCTTGAAATTATATAGCTTTCACATAATTACCTGTCAGTGAAAAGTGGCATTGATTTGTATTTTTATAAGGTTTTGGGTTTTTTTTTATCTTACATCTAAAATTGAATATTTTATTCAAGTATATGTAAGTTCTTCTTCCCACATCCCTTTCTTGTTCTTTTTAAGGGAGACAAGGGCATTGGAAAAAGTATCAGACTTTAATTTGCACGATTAAAGAGACTTATGGCCCACTTTAGTAAGACAGTGAATATGATGCAGAGTTTAAAGAGAGACTTTATCCAGAAGCTGCTATGATGTCATCCATAGGGGTACTTCTTTGCCTATACAGGACTTTTCTGCATGCGTAATGGAGCAATATTTCAAGCTAACAGCCATAATAAATTATTTAATAGACTCTGTGATTAATGGAATGTGTTGTATTTTAATCATCCCTAAATTTTTCTCTTCTGTCATGCTTAGAGATATTCATTGTATTTGCTCTGAACTTCACAGTTCTCAGTATTTTTTTTTTTTTTTGTTAAACAGGTTCAATGTTAAGCATTTTAAAACTTTACCTATAACTTATATATACGCATACATAAATAGAACATACTCAAAAATATTAACTCCAGTGGAGCCCACACCAGTGGTCCCTGGTGAATGCTAGATGCAGAATTTCTTCCAGTAAGATGCCCACTACTATTAATGCCTCTATTATCTAAAGTATTTCCTAATTTCTATATCTTTGTTAGCTGGTATGGTTTCTAATTTCAACTCACAGTTCAGTCCATAATTTTTTGCATATTTAAGATTTATTACACAGCTAAAGATTTAGCATCTCTCAAGCATTTTAGTCTGCTTTTAGTGTAGAGCCCTCACATAACAGAGCTGAATCACATTACAAAAAAATGTGGTGTTGACACTCGCAGAGTGAATGAAACCGTACTAAGAATCTATCATCTCTATCGTATGCACTTTCCAGCAGATTGTATTTCTAATGTACTTCATTGCTTTACATGTTTCGGCTAACTTGTGCTGTTCATGTGAAAATAGCATATAAACTAATACAAACCACGTAAACCTAGTGATTTGAATGAAACTCTACTAAGGGGTCTTTTTTAAGAAATGAGACAAAGTACAAAATAAAATTTCTGAGACGGTGAAAATTCAAAGAAAGCAAAACAGGAAATCAACATTCAGAAATGTACAGGACTGGAGATAGACACAATGAATATTTATTTGGTCATTAACAGGACTTACTCCAGTGACATTAAAGTTTCACTCTGAATTTTTTTTATTTCTGTATAAACTAGCATATTTCGCATGTTTAGTCAAGTCAAATGTGTTTTACACTGAGATGTTTGTGTATAAAATACTTTACCAAACCTATTTTCTTGCCATTCCTGGGTTGAGGTTTATTTGTTTTCCGTTATTTTTAATCAGGATTCTTTGTGAAAGCATTTTTCTACAATTTATCCATAAGAGCATTTTTACATTTCAGATATGGCAAAACACTAATTATTATCAAGTGTGTCTTTTATCGAACAAATTAATATATTTCATAAGTATAATAAATCCAGCTCAATATAGGCTAATAGGTCTGTACCTACTTGTGTTGTAGTATGTAGCACTAATGATCTTCTCAGGACTGCTCTATGGTGTAACTGCAGTAGTTTTGACTCTGATTGCCTGACGTTGTATTGTAATCTATGCCCATGTTAGTTAGTGAAATCATTAGAGTTTACATCAACTGAGAACTTTGCAGGATCAGCATGCATCACTCTCACGCAACACTATATTAGTGAGGTCTGTTTTCATAAATTAGTACACCCTACAATGTCTTTGGAAGATTTATTGTGTCACAGGAAATAAAAACAAAGAAATGTTAAGAGTTTCGATTAAAACCCATTTTTATGCTGAGTGGCCCCACAAGGCTGGCTAAGAGGCTGTTCAACATACATTTCTAGGCTTAATTTATTGGCAGCTTTCAAACTGAAGTCCTTTCCAAGGTATGATCGGAAAATAGTGACTGCAAAAGCATTTGCAGTTGAGCATATAGGGGTTTGTTTGCCAAAGCTCTCATCTCTATTAAGCAATGCAGCTCTTACAAAGCAAAATATCCATGCCTGCGTCATAAGCCCTAGAGAATTAGTAAGTGATTCATATTTCTGACTACATAGGTTTAGTTTGCAACTGTCAACAACTAACTAAGGAAAGAAAAATCATTGTGCTTCCTGAGTTTTAAGAAGAAATTTCATGCCAAAAATTGCTTCCAGTTGGCTGGAGACCATGGGCCAAGCCTTTGAATTAATACCAAAAGCACATCCTCTTTCTTATTTGATGTAAATTGTCCTGTACTGATTTCACCACTAAGCCTTCCACAAGCTCTAATTGTTTCCTGAACTTCCACAAGTTCTCTCATCCTTTTTTTTTTTTCTTTTCCTCTTCTTTGAACCTTATTATCAATTTCCTGTGACAACATGAATGTCTGGGTTTGGTGTTTTTTTTTTGTTTTTTTTTTTTTTTTTCCTATTTGTTCAATCATTTATTCAATCAGACATTTCTATGAATTTTCTTCACTTCAAACTCCCTGGGTACTACAGTACTGCTTTGCTGCTAAAGTATTGCTTTGCTTGTCCTAGCCTTTTACTGTGGGATCCTTAATACATTTGAAGTCTAGTGAAAGAGTGAAAGACATTTTCTTTATCACTCCACCCCTCCCTCTTCTACCCTATTACATAGTATGTGATAATATATCTAGGATAAGATGACTTTGTGTCAGACTATGAAACAGAAAAGCCAGATTTCAACTTAATTAATTAGTTAATTAATGATAGCTTTGATTTAGAGTGAGTTAAACAGAAATGGAGAAGGGGGAAACACTAAATTTTCATTTAGAGGTACTGAGCAGTTCAAACAGCTAACAAAGGTATTGTAAGAAATAAAATTTACATCAATTTTGAAAGAAAAAAACCCAGAAACCACCATTACAAATAGTTACGGATTTATGTCTAGCCAAGCAAGTAGGAAGGCAAAGACAGATAATAATGTGATTACTTTGGAAATGATATGCATTAGACACATTACGGGAAACAATAATACTCCCTACTGAATGCAGTCAATCCACTTATTGATTTTTCTTAATGGTAAAAGCACTGCTCCAAAACCAAAAAGAGATATCTTTTATTTATTCTTCCTCCCTCATGAGCCCAATCTCCACAGTCCCCTTGATGCGGAGTTGTAGACAGAGATAATGGAGTAACGTATCTCTAATCTGACACCTACTGGGCCAAGGTAATGTTTCAGATCTCCGGATCACTGCTGTTATTGAATAACAAACTAACAAAGAAAAATCAACTACATTTTTGCTTAAAATGTAGGTTAATTTTATTTTGTTTCATTTATCTTCTTTCTCTCCAGGTTTTAAGTATCTATAAACATACACTTCTTTCAATAAGTTCATCTGATTGCAAAGTTAGCTAAACCTCCCTTATGGGCTGCTCCAAAGTCCTTGCAATGCTTGCATGTTCTCCTTCAACTTATATTTAATATGGCTAGATATTTAACATTTTTGCAAAATACAGATGCACCAAAGCTTCATATTCTGTGTTGCCAGACCCTGTTTTCAGCAATGAGAAAGATGTCTGACACACAGAATCAAATCAAGCTCTATAGCAAAGCAAAGTTTTGGTCTTGACTCTTTTTTTTTTTTTTTTTTCCATGAGAATCCCTTAATAGGTAAAGGGAAAGAACGAAATTGAGTTAAAAGTCACTTGCATGATTGATTGGATACAACAGTAAAATCAAAGTATTTATACCAACCATTTTTATTATGGCTGATTTTCATTCCTAGTCATTTCAAGACCCATTTTCTGAGTGCAAAGAGAACAAAAGAGCTCTATTCCTTGTTATTCCTTGAGCAGATTAATTTAAACCTATCATCAGTGTGTGGAAATGTCCAAGACCACAAAGCTCTGATTATCTAGAGAGAGTAGACTAGCCATTCAGTATCCTTTACTATCACCAGTATGGACACCTTTATGAAAGGTATGTAACTAATGTGTTTTCACATGAAGCAATAGAGCAGGAGAAAAGATACAAATAAAAAAACTGATAAATATCAAGTTTTAGTGTAATGTTGAGAATTAATGAATGGCTTAACACACACTTTTTGATACAAACACACCTCTTAGAATTCAAAATCATGGATTTGGAACAGAACTAATTATTGGTTTTGGATAAAAATAACAATTATATTCATCATAATCTTTTTCTTATACCTGATTTTGATACCAGCCTCTCAAGAACTGAGAACACATAACTAAATAGAAATCAATTCGGAATCAATATATATAGCATTTGATTCATTGGTTCCAATCTTATTATGTAAATGTAGGGCTCTACATTCATATTTAGAACCACAGTTTCTCACAAATACTGTGTCTTCACAGTTTCTGTTGACTTGTGTTGAAAATCTTCCACTGAAATGCCTTCTTACAGCACTAGAAGCTGAAGCAGGCAGTGAAATTTGTTTGTTACTACTTAGGTCTTTTGAATGCACTCTCAAAAAATGTTATTTTATTATTTCCTGTCTCAAAGATATGGCAATGATTTTGTTGATCATTCACCCTGTTCTTAAATCAAATTCAGGCTACAGAGCTGGGCCAAAGTGTGGAATCTTACAATGAACCTCAAGGAACTGACAGTCATCATATGAAATCCCACCAGCCCCATACACAATCTCTTCCTCTTGTGCTTCTGAGGATTGCTGTGGCTCTCACTACAAAGAGAAAAGTGAGTGCATGCAGAAGTGGCAGAAAACAGGGTGATGCCCAACCAGCTGTTTGAATTGATGAATACGGTTATGTAAAAGACTGCAGCAATAGAAGCTGTCCTTGCAATGGAGAAAAAAACTCTAATTGTCAGAACCAGTCAAAGTGAGAACTGTGAATGGAGGAGGAAGAAAGTTCCTACAATGCAAGAAACAGGAAGCAAGAAAAGAAGTTTGAAAAACTGAATACCAATTGAAGAGGTGAAGAATGAAAGACAAGAGGAGAAACAAGGGGAAAAAAAAGAAGGATGCAAATGCAAAAGGACCAAATGCAAAATGAGCAACAAAATATTGGCAAAAAATTTAGTCATGTGAACTGCAGTTAAAAATAGTTGTAGTTTTGTGTGGGAAAAAAAAATAAAACAAAGCCACAAGCAGAGTGGCAGGAAAGGTAGTCATAGAATCATAGAATAGTAAGGGTTGGAAAGGACCTTAAGATCATATAGTTCCAACCACTCACCCATGGGTAGGGATGCCTCACACCACACCATATCCCCCAAGGCTCTGCCCAATCTGGCCTTGAGCACTGCCAGGGATGGAGCATTAACCACTTCTCTGGGCACCCTGTTCCAGTGCCTCACCATCCTCACTGTAAAGAACTTCCTCCTTACATCTAACCTGAACTTCCCCTGATGAAGAGTCCCTTTCCAGCATCTTTATAGGCTGCCTTCAGATACTGAATTGCTGCTATGAGGTCTTCACACAGCCTTTTCTTCTCCAGGCTGAACAGCCCCAACTTTCTCAGCATATCTCCATATAGGAGGTGTTCCAGCCCCCTTATCATTCTCATGGCTCTCCTCTGGACTTGCTCCAGCAGCTCCATATTCTTCTTATATTGAGGACCTCGGAACTGCACACAGTGTTTCAAGCAGGGCCTCACGAGAACAGAGTAGAGGGGCAGGATCACCTCCTCTTCACCTGCTGGTCAAGCTTCTTTTGATGCAGCCCTGATACAGTTGGCTTTCTGGGCTGCAAGTGCACACTAAAGCAGCTCATGTTCATTTTCTCATCCACCAACACCCCCAAGTCCTTCTCCGCAGGGGTGCTCTGAATCTCTTCTCTGCCCAACCTGCAGCTGTGCCTGGGATTGCTCCGACCCAGGTGTAGGACCTTGCACTTGGCTTGGTTGAATTTCATGAGGCTGGCATTGGCCCACCTCTCAAGCATGTCAAGGTCCCTCTGGATGGCATCCCTTCCTTCCAGCATGTCAAGCAAACTACACAGCTTGGTGTCATCAGCAAACTTGCTGAGGGCACACTCAATCCCACTGTCCAGATCACTGACAAAGACGTTGAACAGGATCAGTCCTGACACTGACCCCAAGGGGCACTACTTGTTGCTGGTCTCCACTTGGACATTGAGTCACTGACTGCAACTCCCTGTGAGCGAACATCCAGCCAATTCTTTATGTATCATTAAATGTTGTGTTTTACCTGCTTTCCCCTAGGAGCGTAGCTCATACCCTCATTTTTAAAAATGTTATAATTATCAGCCTACAGATGAAATACATTTAATATTTAGAAATTATGCTGCTTCTATGACCAGACAAAAATAAGGTACTTGTGGGAATGTGGAGATCTCTCTTTTAAATAGATTTTAACTCCTAGAATTTTGAGACTGATTTAGGAAACAAGATTATTTAACAAATGTAATTTACATCTTCTCTAATAGTTACTTATGGGAGAAGTATGGAACAAAACAAAACTAGAAAATAATCCACCACCAAATAACAGTAGAGAGGATCTGACATGATCTCCAGCACCTCAGGATAGTAAACCAGCCGCTCCCTCAACTTTAGCCTTTCAGGAAGTCACAGAGGAAGGAAAAATGTGTTTCAATAAGGTGAACAAGATGACTTGTTCCTGCTCAATCTATCCTGAAATGGATGGAAATACAGGTACACATTTCAAGCCTTTTCAGATATGCTCATCATTCACTTACACACTGGCTTCAACCACTAAGTTTGGCATTTATCAGTTCTGCAAATCCACTTCAATACAGCTGTAAAACCTGAAGAATTATACAGTTTAGACTTAAGAAATACTCAGTATAAGGGCTGGGTCTTCTCTTTTCCTGGTCACTCATTTTGATCAAATTTTTCTGGTCTTATGTTAATTCCAAAAATCAAGTGAGCTAAATCATGATGCTTCTATGCTTCAGCTGAATAGCAGCTCATGCCCTGCTTACTGCCAGTATGTAACAGAGATGCATTAAGAGAACCTAGGCTATAACTACCAAAATCAGTTTAGGTCACTCCTTGTATAGGTACACATTCTGAAATAAACCTAATTTGGTGTGTTCTTGTACAACTGTTGTATAAAGAAAACTAGAAATCTTCTCATATCACAGGTTCTAGTTTCATCAGCATGCTTCCAGCCAATTGTTTTACATGTTCCTGCAGTGTGACTTGCACTTTTTCCTTGAATGATTAGTGATTGAGAATGTATCATTGAACATGTAAGAAAATTTTTTTCATCTCCCCTGCCATCTAATTCATTTTCGCTGTCATAACAATGAAAAGATAGGACATCTCCATATGCAGTATGATCACTTTTCTGGGAAAGAGCAGGAAAATATTGCAGGAGAAAAAAAAAAAAGAAAAATATTTTACATCTTTTTTTATGATCCACTTATAAATATTGACATTTCTGAGCGATTAAGCTAATAAAGCAAGGAAACAAAGGAAGAAAGCAAGTGTTAGCTTTTAAAGTTTAAATTAGGAGAGTGATAAGAAGACCCATAATTCAATCATTATTTAAGAACCTAAAGATTTTCTTGCATCTTCATTATTAAAAGGAGTTACCACTATTGAAAGCTACTATTCTAGGTTGTATGTTTCTTTCATCTTTAATTAGACCCTTCCCAGCTTTAAAATATGCATATTTAATTCTTCAGTTCAGACAGAGATCATTCTTCGAAAATTAGATGCTGTCTTTAGTCAGTGGTTGCACTTCCTATAACCCCAACCAAACATGAGTAGATAGATTTAGCAAAAACTCTTTACATTCATTTTTAATAGAATACTACAGAACCATGATTTTCACATTTTTCACTTCTGGAAATATCGAGGAATATTTGATTCTGCATTTTCTTCCATCCGTCCTTTAACTTTGGGTGTTCAAAGCAGAGCTAATACTTTTATTTTGAAAAGTGCACTGGAAATGCAGATGGTGATGTTTGTTGTCCAGCAAAAGTGTATTTGTTGAATGAAAGAAAATACTTTGGTGATTATGAAATTTCTTTATGTATAGCTAATGTGACACACACACACCCTTTAAAATGACATTGAAGCAATCTTATCTTACTTAGCTTCAACAGGCAATGCAGCTACATAGAATAATCCACTTCCATGTGATTAGAAAGGAGGTAAAAATATAAAAGTATTAAGCATTCCTACCCATATTCTTACTTCATATTGAAATATGAACACTGGCAAAAACAGTGAAAACACAAAGTTATGTATCCTTAAATACAGGAAAACATTTTAGGTTGTAACTGGGCTTCCAGGTTAACATGCTACCACTGTTAAAAAATAAAACCCTCTGTCATACTTCACTTATTTTTTGGCTTTAGATATTTTGGCTCATGGTGCTGGAATCCTCTTTCTGCTATAGGACAACCAGCCCAAGGAAAGGAAAAGTGAAATTTAGCTAACTAAAGAGTCTGTATTTCAGCTTCCTCCTGAACATCTGCGTGGAAACCCAGGGGTGATTTAGCATCCATGCTGACGGCAGCTGTTGTCTTGTATGATCAGTGTGACTGTAAAACCCTACTGAGATGAGCTTATGGTATTTCAGAGGACATCTACAACTTATTTTTCGCACAATGTGTGCTGGTGACCAGAGAAGTGAAAGGGGAGGAGGAACCAGCCCCAGCATAAGTTGCAGAAATGCTCCCTGCGGTTGTTCCATCCCTGCCATTGAGAAGTGGAGCTAAAGCACATTCTTGTAGTCAGAAGCAGTTCTATCTGCTTCTCCTTATGCTGTGAATATCAGAAGACCAGCTTTCATCTACAAAGACACTCGTAGCCTGCATTTGCAGCCTGGTGCAGCACCATGCCATGGCAGAAACGAAGGGCTGCAGTCTAATGAAATGCTTTAAAATTTATTTCTATGTAGAAAAAACTGTGCTTGGCAAATAAAACCACAAACATGAGTACATAAGAGAATCCAAAGCTGATTTTTTTTTTTTAAGACAAAATATAAAATTCCCTGTTTGATAAAAATAGTATTTTATTTGTCATTTCAGTAGTGAAAAGTGGTTGTGTGTGGAGATGCTTTAAGAATGCTGAAAATAAAAATGTTTCCTACCATGTTAAATACTTTTAGAGGAATAAACTCAGCTCTGTGTGAAGGCCTATATATATGCAAGGTATGTTTTAATTACATTTTTGGGGAAAGAAGCTCATTAATTTTGTATTTTGGTGACCCTTCACATAAAAGACTTATGCAAGACTGTTGTTATTATAGTAAAAATAATAGTTTCAAAAAAGAAAAATAAAGCACTTAAAAATGCATCTGCAGCAATCAGAAAGTAAGTAAAGTGAAAATAATATAGGAGAAACAGTGACCAAGTGAAATACAGTTGATTTATTACGGCTGCTATCAAGATCCTACACAACTACCTGAACATTCTCACACAGATTCCAAATTTTGTTTTCATCCACAAAACACTGATTCATTGAGGCAGATGGTGAGAGAAGTTAATTGAATACATCTTAGAGAGGAGTTCAGATCTAGCGGTAAAATATCAAATTCTCCTGCATATGTGTGTGTGCATAACATGTAAAACCCCGAAACATTTGATTTGCATTCCACATGTAGGTCCAATGCAAAAAAACACCTGAAGTACAGAAATAACACAGTGCCCCTGAAAAACACCTTAACAAATTCGCACTCATATCCACAAAACTTTTAAGGAAGAATCAGTGAAAAAAAACTAATGGAAAAAGAGATCATTTCCCCATAAGAAGGCAAGGTAAGATTTAAAGGGAACCAAATCATGTCTTCAGGGTAAGGACAGATCTGCTGGCAGCACTTAAGTAAATTTGATTGAAAGCACCTAATAATTCCCAAGTGTAGAAATATTAGACAACTTGTACTAACAGAAATCATATTCCACTTTGATGATCTAATTCTTGAAATGTATAGTAGAAATGCACAACAAACACATGGGGCTGAAGTCAACTCCTCGTAGCACTCAGCTGGAGAGTCACTGGCTTCCAATATTTTGTGGCACATTGCCTACATTTCAAAAGGCCAGCAAATGCATGTAATTCTGAAAACTTCTGAATGTTACAAATCTGAATTTTAGTTGAACTAAAATGTGTGAACACATAGCCCTGCTGTGGATACACCATCACTAGTGTAAAAGAATGTTCTGTATGCTTTAAAGGACAAAATCAACATGACATACAATTTGACTCAGCCAGTGATATTCAAAGTGCTATAATGACCAGGATTTTGCAAATCTGTTACTGTGTTTTGTCCTTTTCACTGGTTTTATTCTGCTCCTGCTTTGTGACTCAGAGCAATGATCCCTAAATTCATGGTCAGCCAAATGAGCTTTCATGTTGGTCATCAGCATGAGTAAAGAAAAGATATCCCAGAGGTCTATACCTCTCTGTGTACCCCTTGCAAAAATATAATACTGTTAAGAGATTACACAATATATCATGAACACAGTGATGCTCTGGAGATGGCTTTTGCACTGTCAACATACTTAGGCCATTGTAAAATGGTTGTTACTTCCATTGACAGGCACTGAATAGCTACCATTAACACCAGCAACTAGTGAGCCATGAGAACATACCTTAGCTCCTCTAGGAAGATTTCTGTTTAGGTCTTTGAGTGGGCTAATAAAGTAAGATAAAAACAATATTTGTTCAAAGCAAAATATAAAAACTGGCAATGTTGTATTATTTATGGTAATAATTTATTAATGAAAGGCATCCTCATGTGGCAGTAGCAGCTGTTGACCGAAAGGCCTTATCTGTACCAGTACTCATGTCACCTGTATTTACCCACAAAAGCTAGATGGACTAATATTGAGGTCTGATTTGAATGTTTTTTGAAAAAGAAAAAACTAAACGAAACAACCAAACACATTTGTGCCTTTAATTTTTAAGGAGTTTTTTTAGCTTTTATTTTCATAACTGGAAATTTGAAATCAATCACTCCTCTTTTTGCATTGTTTTAACATACTTATCTACATCATCTATTAAACTACCTATGAAAGAGTGCATAATGAAAGCAATATTTCCCAAGGTGATTTACAAATTTGGAAAATGTTGTTATCCTCAATTTCAATAAAGGGAAACAAGCATGATGACTTGGTCAAAATCATCCAGGTTGCAAGGCAAGCACGCAAAGAACAGAGTCCACCTCAGTGCCCTCCTGAAACTCAAGCCAGTTATACAGTAATTTGTTTATCAGAAAAATTTCAGCCTTTGTTCCACTTTACTTCAAAGTCTTTTCTATAAAATCAGTATCTACTAATGCTTTCGCAAAATAATACAGTCATAGAATGGCTCGAGTTGGAAGGGGCCTCTAAAGGTCATCTAGTTGAACCTTCCCTACAACAACAGGGACGTATTCAATTAGAGCAAACTCTTCCTTGCCGTGTCTCCAAAAGACACATATTTGTGAAATTACTCTTTTTATTTGCCTAATCTCTTAAATATAGCCTACTATTGACCTTACTGTATTTAAGCATTTAGCTTGATAATTAACATTCCTGAACAAATGCTCAAGCTAAGAACCGTACACTATGTCCAGAACATCGCATACATAGTAACTTTATACAGGAAAACAGAAAAAAAAGAAACCAAGGTAGATCCTCTAGTCTAATCTTAATGTTATAAAAAAGAGTAGGTTGAATTATGAAAGAATGGGAGATTATTCAGATGGAACTGGGTGAAATAGTCTAAACAGTTTACTGGATTTGGTAGGTTGGTATCTTTCTTTAGAACCTTTCTCAAAAAAGGAAAACAATCTGGCAGAATATTTTGCAATGGTGTTCCTTAAAAACTGTTGCTTCTGTTGGTAGAAGAACAGACAGTAGCAAAAGAAAATAATGAAATGGAACACGACAATAGCTTGTACCATAAATGGATCAGGTGGGCTTGAGCCAGGTCATTAGTAAAGTTCTTTAGGGGTCTACTGTGGGAGTAATCTTCTTTTAATTAACAACAATTTCATTAATGATTTTTTCACAAAATGCAGGGCCATGCAAAGCTGTCTGTACATCTGGGAGTCACTGTAAATGTAGGTATGGATTAGGGTGCAGTAAAGAAAGAAAAGTGGTCTGGTGAACTGGAGTTGCAGAAACAAGCTAAAAGGCAGAGGCTTGAGATGGATACAAAGATTTATTTTCTTTCTTTCTTTCTGACTTGACGGGGGTGCTCATGACTTGAACATGATTCTAGAAATGAAACAAACTTTTGTTTTCATCATCACAGGCTAAATGAGTTCTGCTAAAAAAGAACAGCTACAAACAATGAAATCAATTTCTGTATAGTATCGGTTACCTTCAAGAAGGTTTAAGGAGTAAGTGCCACCTTGCTAGATATCAGTTAAACTTCTTTTTGGGCTACCTATCTCCAAAAAAAGAGAGGAATGCAGAGTAGAATAAGGTCTAAAAAGACAAACAGGAGAGACACCTGTCTAGGAAAAGGGCATTAAAGGAGCATCATTCATCCATCCCGCAAATATCAAAGAAGAGAAGGATCACTATTAACGATCACCTGAAATATGCACTAAACAGCAATTCTGACTTACTTACCAATATATAGACAGAATTATTATGGTAAACCAAGGAAAAAAACTCTCTCACTTTCAAGCTTTACATGGCTCTGCAAAATCTGTCTTAGCATGTCACAGTTTTTCAGGAGGAGATGTGAAGCTGCACAGGAGAATGAACAGTGGGAAGGGGGAAAAGTTTTGATGGTGTACAAAAAGAGACTGTGCAACAGTAGTGTAGGGTCAGACTTGATATTCCAAAGTCTTTCATATTCCTCCTTTTCTCCTTTTCGGTTCTTAATTAGCCCTCACAACATGTCTGTGGCATAGATACTTAGTTTTCTTCCTAACAGCTGAAACAGAAATAAGAGAGAAATAAGTTTGCATTACCCTTCACTGAAATGTTCTATTATGCTCTTTACTAAAGAGTTACAGTTTCACCTTGTATCAAGGTATTATCACTGGCGCCTGCAACAAGTATACTTATCACTTACTCATGTGATTTGACTTTTGCAGACAAGAGTATATAGAATGGAGAAGAAGGAAAAGGAAATAAGCAATAGCTTGATATGTTCATCATTCATCAACTAATAAGTAGCCATAAAAAACCTAATGTAATGATTGTGTCGTACTTGCATGAAACTTGTTTTTGTCTTCCAAGAAATACAACAAATCTTGGCTAAAAGTTCTTTTTTTTTTGTTAAAAAAAAAAAATAAAAATTATTTGGGTTTTATATGTCCAGTGATGCCCTTTTAGGTGCAGATGAATTGTACTTGCACGTTTGTTTTTGTAGAAGTAAAATGAAGAAATGAAGATCTTTACATACAGATGTAAATTCCAGAGGCAGGATTCTAAGAATAAAATATAATTTTGCACAAAATCCTTTTCTGCAAATTTGTCAACTCCAGAGCTCTTGCACCGTCCAGCAAGAAATTGCTTTGGAACAACTTCAAAATATCTAAAAAAAAATTTTTGTGATGATGGCTGATTGTTGCCAAGTTTTCCCGAGTCAAAGTGTTAAGGGCTCTTAAATTAAGGACAAGAATGAATGAAAACAATAGTTAGGGACAGAGCATAAACAGCTTGTCTCCTTTTAGACACTTTCAAAATTGCTTGGTTTGACACCATGATTTTCTCATAACTGTCGTTTGTGATCAATGTTATTCTTGGAGCTCCTAAAAATGTTTTGTGTTTAACACAGTTGTTTCTTTGTTTCATTTCTGAACTGAACGTAGCTTCCATGACTCCCTCATTGCAAAGAGTAACAGTCTGGAGTTTCCCATCAATGCTCTGAAGACTAACATGCATCACTGCTATTGGCATTATAGGTGTTACCTTTATAAGCTGTCCATGTGCCAAGTGGGAAAGACCCCATCACATCAGGTTTTTGAACAGATAAGGAGATTGTAGCTAAATAGCTCATAATTGGTGTCAGTAATGTTTTTCTTTCTGGTGTTTTTTTTTTGTTTGTTTGTTTGTTTGTTGTTTTTTTTTCCTGGCTGGGGCTGACCACTGAAAGTAAGAACAGAATGTTTTAACAGAGTAGCCTGATTTATATCTCACTGACAGTTTTCCATACTTTTCTAAGGATGGACAAGAAACGCTGCTTATTTTGTCAGGAAACAGCAAATTTCCAGTCTGCATGATTTGGTTAGCTGATAGGGTTTTTCGTTTTATGTTATCAGACATTGCAGACCCTGCATTTGAATAGTCAAACAAAAAAAACTACAACATTCTAGTTGGCTGGCTGCATAAATCTTAACTATTAATTTTTGACCATAAATGTAAAAATGTGCTCATGCACCTAACACATGCGGTGTGGAACAACACAGACCACTCTTTCCCTGACCGGTGGATTTGGTCCTTTTTTCAAGGCACTTTATTAAAACAAAATAGTGCCTTAAATATATATATACATGTATATACACAAACACACACATATGTATTTCTCACTCAAAAGCTGTTCCCACCGCAATAATCCACTATGCACAAAAAGAAAGTTTCTGCAGTTTCAGTCCTGCAAGTGTTCAGACTCATGACTGATATTCAAAAGCATCAGAGCCTTAGCATCTTATGAACAATGAGAAATAAGAATAGATGAAGGTTATTAGGTTTGTACTCATGACACATAATTTTCCATTATTCATTGTTGTCTAAATCTATCTTTAAAACACTAAATTTAAAATCTATGGCTACTCAGATGCATAAAATTTTGGTGGTTTTAGTATAAAAGCAATCAAAAAAAGATATGCAGCCTGAGAGAAAGAAGTGACATTTCATTAAAAGACAAAACAGCCAGGACATTTCTGTTACTATTATTTTTATTGTCACGTTTCCTTCCCTCTTTAATTCATCACAGAAGACACCACAGCAGCTGACTTAGAAGCAAGCTGCTGGGAAAGGCAGTCTAAACAAATATACTATTTAATTTCCACCCTTGATTATGAATCAATGAACAGGCACTACACAGTCCTTTGCCTTACAGTTTTTTCCTTCATGATTGAATTTAAGCCCTTTGTAATAATTGCTGTTAACAATAGTAACACGAAGTTCCATAAAACTATCTCACCAAGAGACAAAGTCCCCAGATGGGACGTGAACTTGTGGCACTGAAGTGCAGGAGAAGAAGTGCATCCAAGCAGTGACACAGCTTTGTCTGGCTTAAATAAGAACCAAAACTCTTCTGTAAGCAATTCAGTGCTGGCTGCTTCCCTATGTTTGCTCTTTACAGAATGGGATGCTGTACACTGGCTTGAAAAATGAAAGGCCTTTCATTTACACACGAAAAACTATCCTTGTTTGGCACTCATCAGGGTAGACTGCGGTGCTGTGTACATACAGTGCACTCAGGGGCTTGGCCAGCTGCCCACATGCTGCTTGCATGCTGCACTTCTGTGGGCACCCAGCAGCCTGCCTGCTTTTTTCTTTCCCAAGAGCTGCCAATGGAGTTGAGAGCCAGAAGGTGCAGACTTGCTCCGGCACAGTAGGGTTCCACCACAGGAAAATTATAGTTTTATTTTCTCTGAGGCCTTTTTTAGGAGACAAGGTCTCCCGTGCATCACTGTGTGAAAAGATTCATGTCAATATAACAGACTGTCTTGTTGAGTTGATCAAAAATCAAACAAGCATGCAATAACTTTTCCCCATCTACCCAAATCTAAATTAGTTCAATAATGTGAAATGCAGAGAGAAGTTGATTTGAAATGCTTTCCTCACTTACTTTCACGATAGGAACCCACATTATGTATTTTAAGGTTGAATTACTAGAAACATGAGACTAATTCCACATAAAGATTATTTATTTACTCCCCAGAAGAGAAACACAAAACCATCTTCAAAATCATAACACAGAAAAAAAAACCCCAAACTTTTTTTTTAATTATTTATTGAAGTCTCTTACCAAGTTCTTTTCCAGTCACTTTATTTTCTCCATTCTATTGCTCTTTTCTCATCATTTCTTCCATGAATATATGTTATCCTTTTTCTTATCTTGGTAATTTTTGAACAACTTATTAAACATTTGTCTTCTGTGACTCTTACAGAGCCTATCTTTTATTTATTTATTTGTAGATCTTTCATTCTAAAATAGCAGAAGGACACGTACAGAAGAGCTAAAGTAATGCAAAATAAAGACTGAAATATTTGCCAAAAAAGCAACATTTGCCCTCAGATTTATCACTGCATGAAAACTCATATTCTGTGATTAATTCATATTTTACTTTAAAAATCTCCATGCATAGAGTACAGGCAGGAGCAGTAATGAGTTATAACTTTGGCCATATTTTCCTTTCAGGAGAAAATATTTTCCTTTAAAAGCATTTTATTACTTTTCTTAAAAGTGTTCCAGAATTACTTCGATGTGCTGCATGACTTTGTCATTTCTCCAGGCAGCAGTCCTAGAATTTTCTGCCTTTCAGTTTGAGAATGAATCTTTTCAAAGCAAAAAAGGTTGCACTTCAGTTCACATTTTTCTATTTCCACCATGGTCAGCTAAGGCCAGATACACAAAGTTATTTAAAGATCTAAAGAGGCAGATAAGTGTCTCAGATGCCTATCTCTTAGTGCTTAATGTCTTCTTTTTGTACAATTACCTGAATGATCCATCCTATTTGTCATGTTTATTTGCATCAATATGGGAAGACTTGTAGTATCACATGTTTAAGATCAGCTTGGCCGTTGGACAACAGCAATCAGAATCTTAAGCTATTTAAAATAAAAATATGTCAATATTAAGTTGAGTTGCTCAAGGTAAGAACAGACTTTCATGCTCAAGGAAGGAGCATGACCCATGAAGTGGAACTCACAGTCATCCTGCCACCAATGAGTCCTGCCTCTATACTGAAATGTATACTGCCTCATTACAGCAGGAAAGGTAAGATTTTCTAGTCATGTAAGAGTGCACTACTTTCTGAGACCTAGAATAAATGTTATGAATTTGTCATATACGGGGCAAGTGGATCCCCAGTTTTGCATATTCCAGAAGTTCACCATGCCTGAATGTTGTGTCTCCAGCTCTCTACACTGGTGCTGGAAGATAATTCAGAGACATAGAGCTCAGGAAAAGTTCATATCACAAATGCTTTCCACAGTTCAGAAATGTCTTGGAAGTCTTAGTTAGAAAATTAAAGAAGTCTATAGGCGGGCACATTCAAAAAATGTTTTGTTGGTGTTTTGTTTTTGGTTTTCACTTGCTTTTCTATTTCTGTAAGTGTACTTACAATTTCTTGATGGACTATATAACAACTTGAGTTGCTGGAAGTAAGCATAAATTTTTCTTTCCATGTTAGCATTCCATTTCATCCATCAAACACAATTACTTTCTCTACAAGTGAGGATCTAAATATAAAAAAGTGATTGTAAACAACTCCCAGGAATTTCTGTGTATTTTATCAAAAGCCACAAAGTTTGGTATGAATTTCACTGTGAAAGAGTAATCTACCTTTACTTTGCCAGAAGAAGGAGGTCTACTTGCACACATATTGGATGACCCATCTGGCAGGGGTATGCAGTGGAGAAACAGGCAAAATTTTCAAGCCATCCCCAGACTTATACCATGGAAGCACAACAGGTACCTCCAGTTTCTTCAGTGAGGCTGAGTAAAAATGCACATAAGTTATCAAAAGCGTATTCACGTATTTCCACATGTAGGAATGATCTTTGAAGAGGATCATGAATGCAAATTTTCCTTACATCTTGCTTGCAGAATTTCACCTGTAAATTCTCACAGGTGCTCTGGGAACGTGTGATCTTCTTGGCTATTCTACCTCTCACCCAGCTCCTTTCCCTTTCTCTCCTCCCCATGAAATAAGGTCAGGGCTTTCAGCAGTTCACAGCAAATTTGCAAGTGATGTAGCATAATCTTTGGACAACTTCACAAACCTGCCTGCAAAACACATGCAAAAAAAAAAAAAAAAAGGGCAAAAACCAAAAAAAAAAAAAAAAGATCCTTGATTTCTCAGTGCAGAGCAGATTAGACTTCAGTTAAGTATTCCTGAGTTTGAGCCAATTCCCTTAAATTCAAAAGGTTTTTCAATTCATCCTGGTCTCCAGATGGGATGTACTTCTCTTGTTCTGTTGTCACTGCTGGGTGCATAACTTGAGTAACTGCAGATTGTTACAAAAATAATATATCACTGTCTGTTAAGGAACGAGAAGTTCTCACATCCACTTCCAAGAATTTCCATTGTTGCTTCTCTAAAAGCAAGCAAGTTATTTTTTGTCAACAGTTATTTTGGGTCATGAATCTGGAAAACTTCAACCTTTGTGGATATTAATGAACCACAAGTAAATCCAAGCTTCTGTTTTCAATGCAGTAAAGTTGTACGTGTAAATCCTTACATGATGCTACTATAGTAGGATTAAGATTACTAAAGTCTTCTAGACTACCACAAGCAAGGATGTGTGAATCTTCCAGGATCCAAAGAATCTTAAATATATCAATAATAATTTACACACAGATTTTTTCACCTCATAATTTTAAAGAGTTTCATAGAGAGTTTTGTAATTGTTTACCCTGTAGATTTTCCGTTTAATTAGCTCATCCTCATCAATATAATTTAGTTGCTAATGAGTTTCTTGAATGAATAATGACAAATGTTTTATTCTTTTACCAAAAATCATTTTGCACAGAAGCTGCTGACACAGGATTCATCCACAAATGTTATCTAGTATTAGTCTTCCCTTGTCTTCAAGATTGCAATGAAATCTGACATAAATTATCAGGATGTTTAATGAGGAGCAAGGTGTATGCAGCTTAATACTGTATGCCTAAAAATGCTACTGTTTGACTCTTGAAGATTTGGCAGTACTCTCAATACAAGCTACAATTAAGAAATATTATCAAATCTTTATATTTCATGCAGCTGTAAGAAGGATAATTTCTTAGTGCTATTTCTGCCTCAGCTTCCAGTTGTTTACATTTCAGTGCCTTTCTGGGAAGCATATGGTTTCTCTGTATTCAATAGCTTCTAATGATTTTTTTTCCTTAGCTCACCTTGAACTAAGGAAAACACAAACACTGGAGTACACTACATTCTGAGTAAAAACTTTCACAAATCAATAACCTAGGCATACAAGGATGCCAGAAAGGTACTTTTCATCAGGGACTTATAGCTATAGAAAAAGGAATAATGGGTTCACACTGAAACAGAGGAAGTTCAGATTAAATACGAGGAAGAAGTTCTTTACCATCAGGGTGCTGAGGCACTGGAACAAGCTCCCCAAAGAAGTGATGAATAGTCCACCCCTGGCAGCGTTCAAGGCCAGGCTGGACTGAGCCTTGGGTGACATGGTTTAGTGTGAGGTGTCCCTGCACATGGCAAGGGGATTGGAGCTAGGTGATCTTAAGGTCCTTTCCAACTCTAGCTATTCTATGATTTTATAATTCTATGAATCACTGTTCTGCATTTTTCTGACCGTGGTTGCATTTGTTTCCCTCTGCTCTCGTAACAGAAAGAGATACCCATCCAATTTCTATAAGGAGAATAACAAGATAAAAGCAGTCCTGCAAAAACGGGAAAGGGTTGTAGAGGAGGAATGGAAGCAAGACAGAGATCTGTGCTCAGGGCTGCTTTTGAAAGATATAAGTAAGACTGCTTTAGGGGCAGAAAGAAGAATCAGCAGTTAGGAAAGCAGGCATTGCTCCAGCAGCCAGCCTCCACCATTGCTGGCATGAAGTCACCCCTTTCTGGACCATTTGCCTGACACCCAGATACAAAGCTTAAATTACTTGGGGGAAAGTCTGAGTAGTGCATACACTTATGACAGCTTGAAAATGTAATGCTTTTACTGCATAAAACTCAGCACTTTGCACTTGCCTCTGCACTTACTGTAGGTACCATGGTTATGTTGCTTTCTATTCCTTGATTTCTAAATAAATGCATTCATAGGGCAGCAAATGGGTACTCTTATCAAAGCAGGAACGAGCATGGCATGTAAACCACAAGCAAACTCTATACCATTCTAATTAGCTGCTAAATATTTTTAAATGCATACTAATTAAATATAACTGTTTTGCTAAAGATGAGTTTCAAACTGTTTAAAACAAAATGTCACTGATTCTCACATGACACAGCAATCCTATGAAGATTGCTTGAGGAGTCAGCCCACTGCCCATGGACATCTCTTAGAAAAGAAAAGTGATTTCTTGAGAAAGGCTTTAAAAAATTATTCACCTATACTATACCTAAATGATTATACCAATTACAAATTATGCCAAATGCAAATAATTTTGCAAAAGTTTTGAGAATATAATATAAAAAGGCAAATCAGAACACTAGAACTGAAGTAGTGTGTACCCTAATCTCAATGAAGAACAGTATTCATGGCACTGATTTCAAGAAATGTGCCAAAAATTGTGAAACGGCCTCAGTGGCACACAAATTTATGTTTGTTTTATAAAACCAAAATTAAAAAGTTCCTGATGAGAGGCTTCCATGCTGCCAAATTGCACATACTCTCTTCACCCTACTGCAATAGAAATAGCATTGCTCTGTCAATAGACTGGATGGGTAAGGTAAAGAGGCACTGTCAGTAAGGAGACAAAGATATGGGTTAATCCTATAGGGAAAGGAACTAATCAGGAAGCCTGTGTAATCCACCTGTAATGTTTAAGAAAAAAAAGTCACAGGTTTGTGTCATTCTTATTTTCGCTGTTATTTCTCACTTTATTTTTTTCTATTATTATTGTTATTTTTTAAAGGGGACAAACTGGCAGAGAAGGGGATTGACTACATGAATCTCAGGGAAAATTCCTGAAAACTGCACAAGAATTATATGAAGCCTGAGGCATTATAGAAATGTAAAAGTTGTATGGATTTTGCAGAACATGAAATTGAGCTTCATGGCAAATTATTTTAACCGCCTAACACTGACAGTTACCAGTTGTGGATTTAAATGTCAAAAATGTATATAAGAATATAGTTTTGGAGACGCTTTTTTGTTCTTCTCATGTTTTGAATATAGAAGAAAGCCTGGTTGCCCTACACACATCCAGAAAAATACAGACTGTAAGACAGACATTTCTAGCCAGATTTTTACATGCAGGATATGGTTTGGTGTGATTAAATTGACATGCAAATAGAGCATAGAACTTAGTAATTTTGTTTCTGTGAATTCTGTATTTCACATTTCTTTTTAGGATAAGGCAACATTTATTACATTAAAGTTTTTTTTTCCACATCCTGTACTTTCTCAGTTCCTGAACTTAAGCAGAAGTATAAGCTTTTGTACATAATTGCTCTTTTCTCTGTTGTTTCTTTCATTATATTGTATATGCATTGTTTTCCTCTAGACAGGAACAAATGGTTCTGCCAAAAGAAGGAGCTCTACAAGTTTAACAAAGTTTCTGGATGGCACCCATGATTGATTTTGAACTAATCCAATTTCTTGCAAAGACCACATATCTCATCTAACATCACAGCACTTCACATCACAACCAGTTAAAATCGTCTCATGCATGAGGGATGAGCAGCCTGAGAAGCACCATGGACAGCAAGCAGAGCCTCAGTGCTTCCCAAAACGATGTCAGGAGAGAAACAATTGTCTCCTATACAGGAAATCTATTTGTGAAAAATGTCTATTCTTTCAAAACTCAGAAAGATTTCAACAGCTTGTTTTGCTGCCAGATCTTGCAGTCATCTACTTCATACTTGAAAGAAATGAAAAAGTTGGTGTGAATTAGCAAGGCTCAGGACTTAAAACCCAGGTTCTTAGGAGGTTCTTCTGCTTCCGTGCAACTGTAAATGCATGGGGTCACATTGCGTTTCACTTACACCTATTGTATTCTCCTACCCAAAGGAGTGTTCCACAAACAGCTATTATTTGACGGATCTCCAGTCACTCTGAAATAAACCCAAAAGGATTATTTCCACAAAATTCAATGGAAACTGACTCCAGCTCATAAATTGCTCACACAGAGAGATACAAGCTCAATAATAATTTAATAGTAAGTTTTGAAATAAAAGAACATTTCATCAGTATTTTCAATTGTACCTTCCTCACTTGTGTTTCCTCTTACTCCTGAACTTTCAAAAGGAGCAAAATATTGTCAAGATATTTTAACAGTGACCATATCAAAACTGCTGCACTAAATTCTCAGGGCAGAGGTTTTTTTTAATTAAAGATCGAAAATATTTTCCGTGGTGTGACCCACAGCTCAGTGACATCTCATTACTCAACCTACACTCACAAGGTACTTATTTGCAACAATGTCCAGCTGATGTTTAAGCTCTAAGTGAAAGAACAAATAGCCACAGTGTGAACCATTACAAGCACTAACAATAAGGGAGCCATTCGTTAAATCAACTGTGCCAGCTACCAAAGGCACTTTCAAGGGAAAATGCTGCTTCAACATTACTGCCTTCACAGCTGGTGCCTCCTAAAGAGTTACAATATATGTCTGCAAAATATGAGGTCAAAAAGTCATACCATTGTATAGCAGTGAATTAAAAAAATCTTTCTAATCTGATTACTAGAATTAAAATCACAGAAAAATAGGACTGGAAAGGGATCAACGAAGGGATCACCTACTCTTTTCACTGTTGGAAAGATTGACTCAATTATACCACTTTTTTCATGACACAGACTCCTTAGCTTTTTTTAATCATTTAAAATATTGTTTCATTACCTTTATCAATCGAATTAAAATCAACTGAAAATTCTTATATGATTTTTTTCTTGCTGGAGTGTAAGCCAATTTCTTCTTCCTGATCTTTGCAACAGGCTTTGCATACCTGAATTCCTGGTTCTCCACCTCTGCTCTTTCATCTTCTTCAGGTTTAAATAATCCCAACTTCTATAATTTTCTTTCAAAACAGATTTTTTTTTAGGTGCCTGATCTGTCTCATCCAGAGCATTCAGATCTTTCTTACTGATACATATAATCCTCAAACTGTTGCACATCTTTTTCAAATTGCCCAAAATAAAAACCCACACACTTGAAGCCTTTCTAAAGGTAAATAAATAATAAAAGATAATAATTATGTAATATTTCTTGCAAGTTCTGTTTATGTTACAACTCAATACATTCTAATGTCCTACAACCTTGATGGTTCATGACCGAATTCTTGCTCAGCATAATCTTAAATTTTTTTTTTCAAGTTTGCTTTCTGAAAAGTTAGTTCTATCCTGAATTTCTGCAGCCTATTATTACCACACATACAGAGTTCTTCATATTTATAATAATGAATTTAATTTTTATTTCCCCATAACATATCTCTAATATGTCAAGGTAATTTTCAGTTCTAAACTGTATCTCTAATGCAGTTGTTACACAACTTTATTTCCTATAGCAGATTTATTAAGTCAGATCTTAGTCCCCCATCCAAGTACCTGGAACTACCAAGCAGCACCTCTGCAGACCACCACATTCTTCCATTTATTAGACCACCAGCTTCCACTCTGTGGTACGGTGCTTTGCATCTACACAACAGTTTCCATTAGACCATATTTTGCAAGCTTTCATATGAAAATGTCCTGTAAGGGAGATGTAAATGTGTTCTTACATTCTTCAAATGTTTGATTTCTCAAGGTAGATGGAAATAAAAAAAAATGCTAGCAAAGAATTCTAAGATTCCAACTGTCTATTCTGTGGTCTATTAAGTAATAATAACCTGTAAAGATTATATTATATTAATAGATTAGAATGGAGTAATTGCATATTAAATGAGATGTAAAATTCCCATCTGAATGTCATCTATGTGGCATACTTTTTGCTCCGTAAAGTATGTCAGAGGTAGATCTCCTCTCAGAGAGAGGATCTCATTTTCTGTTTCTGGAATGCATCTGAATACAGCCAGATAGGCACAGAAGAAACAAATATTCTCTAAAAAGTTATTTGAAAGACTTCCTAAATCTTCTGGTGAAGACAGATCCTTCCTAATGTATTATAACATTTCTGATTTTGCAATTAATAATCACAACATTCCTGCTTCAACAACAGGGTATTTCACTAATACAAAATATTAATTCTTAATATAGTGTCCTGGGTTCAGCAGTAGGAGTCATTCATTTTTCTCCTTCTCAGTAACTGGTGCAGTGCTGTGTTTTTGACTTTCAGCCTGGGAACCGCACTGGTAACACTGATGTTTTTAGTTGCTGCTCAGTAATGTTTACTCTGACCAAGGACTTTCTGAGTCTCAGGCTTTGCCAGGGAGAAGGGGAAGCTGGGAGGAAGCCAAGACAGGACACCTGACCCAAACTAACCAAAGAGGTATTCCGTACCACAGCATGTCATGCCCACTATATAAACTGGGGGCAGTTATTTGGAAGAGTTATATCACTGCTTGTTCAGTCTGGGTATCGATCAGCAGATGGTGAGTGGTTGTATTCTTTCCCCTTGTTATTTCCCTTATCACTATTATTATTGGTGGTGGCAGAAGTGGTTTGTGTTATACCTGAGTTACTGGATTGCTCTTATCTCAACCCGTGGGAGTTACATTCTTTCAATTTTCTTCTCCATCCCTCCGGGAGTGTGGGGAGGAAGGGGAGGAGAGCTAATGACTGCGTGGTACTGAGTTACAAGCTGGGCTTAAAGCATTACATATAGAATTCAATATTTTTTAAAAAATATGTATGTACTATTAAAGTGAAATAAAGTTGTAAATTAAAATATCACCTATTGCTTGCTTTCTATTCATAAATAATTAAACAGACTGGAAAGTATTCCCAAATGTCAAGAAGAGGATCTTAGCTTACGTGAAGAAAACAAAAGTCAGAAAATGCATAGGAAATCGAAAGTATTACTTCTAAGAATATATACTGTTCTCCGACTTGATTGCAGTGAAAAGCAAAGGCAGATGTCAACCTTATGAAGTTTAATCATGACAAGTGCAAGGTCCTACACCTGGGTCGGAACAATCCCAGGTGCAGCTGCAGGTTGGGCAGGGAAGAGATTCAGAGCAGCACTGCGGAGAAGGACTTGGGGGTGTTGGTCGATGAAAAAATGAACATGAGCCGGCAGTGTGCGTTTGCAGCCCAGAAAGCCAACCGTATCCTGGGCTGCATCAAAAGAAGCGTGACCAGCAGGTCGAGGGAGGTGATTATGCCTCTCTACTCTGCTCTTGTGAGACCTCACTTGGAGTATTGCGTGCAGTTCTGGTGTCCTCAACATAAAAAGGGCATGGAACTGTTGGAACATGTGCAGAGGAGGGCCACGAGGATGATCAAGGGACTGGAGCACCTCCCATATGAAGATAGGATGAGAAAATTGGGGCTGTTCAGCCTGGAGAAGAGAAGGCTGCGTGGAGACCTCATAGCAGCCTTCCAGTATCTGAAGGGAGCCTATAGGGATGCTGGGGAGGGACTCTTCATGAGGGACTGTGGTGAGAGGACAAGGGGTAATGGCTTTAAACTTAAACAGGGGAAGTTTAGATTGGATCTGAGGAAGAAATTCTTTACTGTAAGGGTGGTGAGGCCCTGGAATGGGTTGCCCAGGGAAGTTGTGAATGCTCCATCGCTGGCGGTGTTCAAGACCTGGCTGGACATAGCCTTGGATGGCATGGTTTAGTGGGAGGTGTCCCTGTCCATGGCAGGGAGGTTGTAAGTATATGATCTTGAGGTTCTTTGCAACCCTAACTATTCTATGAATCTATGATTCTATAGTAAGCCCAAGTGTAGGATTTAAAACAGCTACTTTATAAATACTATTTAAAATAGTATAGGATTTAAAAGAATAAATTACCTCTCTGTCCCACAGCATTAATGACAAATCTGAAGATTCTGGAATAACTTTTTTTTTTGTTTTTTTGGTCTTTCTTTACGCTCTTAATATAATAACATTTTTGGAAAAAATCATTTCATTTGCAGTGGAAGATAAATATTTTTGAAGTGTTTATCAAAATAGATTAACATTTACATTATGCATTTAATTTTTCCAAATCTCTTCGTTTCTACTCTTTCCCCAGTTAAAGTGTACAAATGCTAGAAGAATAAATTATATCTCCATGACACAAGGTCAGTTTCTGGATAAATGCAAACAATTCATTAAAACAAACAGCATTACCAAACTATTTATCTTATGTAAAAAAGGGCTATTTAGGGAAAAAATTTGCAATATCTAACGCTTTTAATTTGAAATATTTTACTTTATTTTAGCAGTAATGAAATATAAGAAACATACACTTTGCCTTCCACTAAAGCCAGCTACATGCTCTTTCATTTGTAGGGTTGCTAACAATGCTGCATTGCTGCCTCTGTATGCAGTTGCATTATAGAGCTGTAGGTATTTTTGACTGAGCATTGCAAGACAGATTTTAGCCTCTAGTTTGCTTTCTGTCTAGCACAACACTGTGCATGAATTAGCACAACTTCTTAATACAAAATACTGATTGATTTGGTTTGCTGACACCCATGATGTAATAATTCCAAAAAGTCCCTTGCAAGTGGCCCACATGCTATGGAGATTTTGGGTAACAAGGAGGAGCAGGTTGCCCTCACCAGTGCCCTCAAAGAAAAAATTGGAAGTACAAACTTCTTCCCTAAGAAACAAGTCAAACCACAACACTTCTCTCCCAAAATGTTTGCTCCTTTTTTCATCCTCTATTTTAAGAAAATAATATAAAAAAGGGTTTTGTACCTCTTTTACGTTAAAGGATGAGAGAAACTGGCTTGTGTCAGCACCTCCCTGCAGCCGTAGCAAGCTAGACTGGTTCACATAAGGTATCACTGAACAGTTTCTGTGAGACCACTATCAAAATAAAGTATTATTCAGTGTAGTGGTGGCAGAATCTTTTTCTGAGGGAATGCAACCCTCAGGATGCATACATATAAGATGAATAAAGAAAGACAGAGACACAAATGTCCTTGAGCAGATAGTTTTAATTTCTCCTTATTGTTTCAATCTAAACCAATTTCTTCACTGTCACAGGCAACATTTAGTTTGGATAAGTGCAGAGAAAATACTGCTATGAGGATGGGAAAAACTGCTTTATTTTAAGCTGCCTTCTAGTCCTCTGCTTTAGATGTATGAAAAGTTAAGTCATTAATTTCAAATTAAGTGGTAATGAATGCAGACTTCCATGAAGATTCCATGAGTTAGTAATTACAGTTTTATTGCAATTGAAACGGTGAAATAAAGTCGGTCTCTACTGTCCCATACATGTAACTGATGAGCTAATTTGACTTCAGTACTCTCACAGTTTTAATATTATTCTATCAATGCCATGAAAATTAATTGGATGCAAAATGTATTAAATCATATACTGTAAGAAACCACTGCTCATTACCAGTGAAGCATATTTATTTCATTTGCTTATAGTGTGGGGTCACCATCTATTTTTTCTTTTTAATTTCCTTTTTCTTTTTCTTTTTCTTTTTCTTCTTTTTCTTTTTCTTCTTCTTTTTCTTTTTCTTTTTCTTTTTCTTTTTCTTTTTCTTTTTCTTTTTCTTTTTCTTTTTCTTTTTCTTTTTCTTCTTCTTTTTCTTCTTCTTTTTCTTTTTCTTTTTCTTCTTCTTTTCTTTTCTTTTCTTTTTTTTTGCCTTTTTCTTACCCTTTTTTTTTTTTTCTTTCTCTCCTCAGTGACATTTTCAGACTTGGTATTTTGTGACATTTTCAGTTTCATATTGATAACATTCTGGCTGCAGATTTGAAAGCACACCCAGAGGAAGAGCAGTATTCAGGCACACCAGTTGAGATTTGGAAATATTTACAAATAGCTTTCAGATGAAAAGGCTAGGTTGATTTTTCATTTTGTTTTTCTCTCTGCTGTGTTTCTCTTCTGTCTCATTTCATGTTGTATAACCTGTGATTCCACAGCATTCCTATGGATTCCTTTGGGATTCAAACAAGGAACCAGAATAAATAGGAACTACTGCTAAGCAGCAGGCTGTGATTGTACCAGGTGAAGGGAGACTTTCACAGAATAGAAAAGAAATAATCCTTTTGTAAAAACTACTTTTAATCTCTGTTCCTCAAGTATCTGGAGAAGTGACCTGCCTTTCTGCTCTTTTGGCAAGAGTACCACCTGCATCTCTGTAAGGGATGACTAAGGTCCCACTAGCTGCCTTGAAGGCTATGGTGTTAATCCATAAGCAACTGCAGCATTTGTCTTTTTTCATGTAAATATGGATTTAATTTTAATTTATGTGTACTGTAAAACACTATCTTAAGAACAGTGGAGCAGTTCAAAAAAATATATCCTCATTTACCCACAAGGAAGGTGGCTAAATAAGGTGATCTTTATGGGAAGGGATGAATCAGGACTGTTTGCCATTGCCATGGCTAATTTTCTTCAAAGTTGAGGCTCTTTACCTCAATGATTTCTCCAGTATCAGTGGGAAAAGGGTAAGATATTAATTCATCTGACCTGAAGGGCTATTTTCTTCAAGGCCTGAAAGTTTGGCTGCATCTATGCTTGCAGATCAACTTATATTTAAATCTAATTAGCGAAACATCACATCCAAGCAACATTTAGGGATTAGTTTTTTTTTCCTAAATTCATGTTTGTGTGAAGCTGTTCTCCTGTCTGTATTAGGTCTAAATGGTATATTTCCGTCACATATTTTTTGTGAGGCAAAATGGCTCTTCTACTACACCAGAATGTTGGTGGTATGCTCCCCTCCTTTCCATTTCTTACAAAAAAAATATTGTTGAACTGCTTTTAGTTGCTTTCCATTGATCAGAGAAAATAGACAAATATTTAAGAAAAATCAAGAGTTTTATTATATAGAAAAAGTGGCTGAAGAAAATAAATAATTTTTCAACATGCACTCTGAGACAATGAACAAATAGTTCTAGCTTTCCAGTGACATATTTAGCCTGGGAAAAACCAAGCCAAGCCAAGCCAAACCAAACTAAACCAAACCAAACAAAAAACCCAACAACAACAGCAACAACAAAACCAAAACAAAAAAAACCAAACTGCAACAACACAAAACTCAACCCAAAAAAAAAAAAAAATATTCAATGTATATAAACAGTTAACAATACCCTGCTACATATGAATTCAGGAAGAAGCGTAATAGGAAGACACTCAGCAAGACACCATGTCTTCTTTTCTCTCCATAACATGTAGTCACAAAAAAAGTGAGTGCACAGTGACTAGTGATTGAAACAGTAGAAGAAGAGAAAGAAAAAGAAAAATGTAAGTCTAGAAATAGGTAGGGCTGACTGTCAGAAGATAAATTTAGTCTATCTTGCTACCAATATACTGATGCTTTCTTCCTGGTGTTTCTTTATGAAAGTCACTCAGTGAAGATGCAGTCCTTTAAAGTACCATTCTGAAGCTCAAGTAACAGTGGGACTGTCATACTTATTTATATCTATCTAAGTTTATTAAAAGCACCCCAGCTAGGCTCTAGGCACTGGTACAAATATTAAAAGTGAGAATCAAATGCCTGTGACACTCAGGGCTGCTAACGGTGGGTTGTGAACCTACCTTAAAAAGAAGCAGTCTATAACTGGTGATCTCTGTCACCTCAGCCTACACCTAGCTAGGTAAAATGACCAGCCTTGATGGTCAACAGCCAAAGTCTGTACTTGTCTGGCCAATGGGAATTATACCAGATTTATGACCACTGCTTAGTTAACAGAAAATCTCCTTCCTCCATGCTTATCTACAAAGCCACTGTGCCTTCTTTCTTTATAGGTGAAGACCAAGAACCTGTTGTCATTAGCAAGGTTAAATTTGGCATTAGTAAAGCATCTATATAAATAGTATCAGGCATGAAACTTCTCATAATTTTCTTTCACAGCACATTTGTTTTGATGATCATGCTGTGCATTTTATGGAGGAGAAGTATAAAATTTCCTATTTTCTTGCAATTTTAGAGAGCATTCAAGTGTAAATAGTAGCTGTTTTCTTCACAGCATGTCTCCTATTCTGATATTTTTTCTCTAGCAAAAGGAATATTCTATCAGCATACATAGCTCCATCTATTTTCACTATTCTACTTTTCTTCTAGATCTAATTACTTTATATATAATAAAAAACATACCAGTTACAGATAAGAACTTCTTAAGAACTGAACTGGCTTTATGCTTGTCTCTTCATTGCTTTGCAGCATGCAAGTATGGTTTAAAGTTTGAAACTTTAGAATGCAGAAACCCAATTCGTTTATTCCTTTCTTACACCTACAAGATTCTGGCCTACAACCATTACCTAGCATGCCTATCAGTGTTTTTGGATTGTTTATGGATAACAGGTCTTCAAAACAGCCATTTAAATAAACAGGTACCAGACAAGTTACTTACACTGAAATGATTGTGATAGCTGAAGTACACACGAGGGGAAAGGACTATCAACACCACTGCTACTCCTGAAGAGAGACTATTAGGTAGGACTGATCATCAGTGTGACCTCCTGGGGAATTCATTTGAAACATGGTCCTTTTCCTTGTTTGCAACCTCTGACCTGCAGGTAACCTTTCATAATTAAATTTTCAGCCAAGCCAGGTTTTCTTCTTTAGCGTTGTATTCATTGAGTACCAACACAGTCCTTTAGAATGGCTGAAATTTAAACAGTAACCTATTGTAGCTATTCTTCCAAGAGTGAAAACAAATATTCCCTTGAAGGTGACTCCACGACAGATTTATTAAACAGCATTTAACATTTTTTACTAATCCCACAGTTCTGATATTTGAGGATTCAAATGACAATGCTCTGACATGAGATTTTTAATAAGAAATTAATTTTTTTCCCAGTTCGTAGGTGTCGTGGTTTAAGCCCAGCTCGTAACTCAGTACCAAGCAGCTGTTCACTCACTCCCCACCCTTCCTCCTCCCCTGCTCCCAGAGGGATGGAGAAGAGAATTGAAAGAATGTAACTCCCACAATTTGAGATAAGAGCAGTCCAGTAACTCAGGTATAACACAAACCACTTCTGCTACCACCAATAACAATAGTGATAAGGGAAATAACAAGGGGAAAGAATACAACCACTCACCATCTGCTCACTGATATCCAGCCCGCACAAGCAGTGAGCTAACCCTTCCAAATAACTGCCCCCAGTTTATATAGTGGGCATGACATGCTGTGGTACGGAATACCTCTTTGGTCAGTGTGGGTCAGGTGTCCTGTCTTGGCTTCCTCCCAGCTTCCCCTCCTCCCTGGCAAAGCATGAGACTCAGAAAGTCCTTGGTCAGAGTAAACATTACTGAGCAGCAACTAAAAACACCAGTGTTATCAGTGCTGTTCCCAGGCTGAAAGTCAAAAACACAGCACTGCACCAGTTACTGAGAAGGAGAAAAATGACTGCTACTGCTGAAACCAGGAGAGTAGGGGAAAAAAAAGGTAGCAAAATTTGATACCAAAATCCTGATGAGATACCTATCCTCATGAGAAGCCAGCACAAAACTGGTAAGGAGCTAACTTGTCTCTTACCTGTAGCATGACCATAGGCCACCTATCAAGTGACTTATCTCACATGACATCCTTGTCTCTAAGTTGGAGAGACATCAATTGGATAGGTGGACCACTCGGCGGATAAAGAACTGGCTGGATGGCTGCACGCAAAGAGTTGTGCTCAATGGCTCAATGTCCAACTGGAGACCAGTAACGAGTGGTGTCCCCCAGGGATCGGTGTTGGGACCCGTCTTGTGCAACATCTTTGTCGGAGACATGGACAGTGGGCTTGAGTGTGCCCTCAGCAAGTTTGCCGATGACACCAAGCTGTGTGGTTCGGTTGATACATTGGAGAGAATGAATGCCATCCAGAGGGACCTTGACATGCTTGTGAGGTGGGCTGATGCCAACCTGATGAAGTTTAACCATGACAAGTGCAAGGTCCTACACCTGGGTCGGAGCAACCCCAGGCAGTTACAGGTTGGGCAGGGAAGACATTCAGAGCAGGCTGTGGAGAAAGACTTGGGGGTGTTTGTCGATGAGAAAATGAGCATGAGCCAGCAGTGTGCGCTTGCAGCCCAGAAAGCCAACAGTATCCTGGGCTGCATCAAAAGGAGTGTGACCAGCAAGTCGAGGGAGGTGATCCTGCCCCTTTACTCTGCTCTCGTGAGACCTCCCTTGGAGTATTGTGTGCAGTTCTGGTGTCTTCAACATAAAAAGGACATAGAACTGTTAGAACAAGTGCAGAGGAGGGCCATGAGGATGATCAGGGGACTGGAGCACCTCCTGTATGAAGATAGGATGAGAAAGTCAGGGCTGTTCAGCCTGGAGAAGAGAAGGCTGCATGGAGACCTCATAGCAGCCTTCCGATATCTCAAGGGGGCCTATAGGGATGCTGGGGAGGGACTCTTCATTAGGGACTGTGGTGAGAGGACAAGGGGTAATGGGTTTAAACTTAAACAGGGGAAGTTTAGATTGGATATGAGGAAGAAATTCTTTACTGTAAGGGTGGTGAGGCACTGGAATGGGTTGCCCAGGGAAGTTGTGAATGCTTCATCCCTGTCGGTGTTCAAGGTGGGGTTGGACATAGCCTTGGATGGCATGGTTTAGTGAGAGGTGTCCCTGGCCATGGCAGGGGGGTTGGAACTCGATGATCTTAAGGCCCTTTCCAACCCTAACTATTCTATGATTTTATAATTCTAAGTTAAGGACTTCTATCATGCTTTCAGCATATTGAATTGTATTTTTATTGCAATTCAATGGTAGGTCCTTTAGTAATTCCTTTAAACAATAAGTATTTTCTTATAACTGAATGCTTGCTTGTGGAAAGAGTACCTATTTGCAAAAACTAGCAAACACAATGAACCAAATTAGAGCTTCGTTGCCAAAAGAAGCAAGGATGTTTTGATTCCGCTCAATTCCAAGTTTACAGATGCTATCAGTAGACATTACCTAGCCTTCCTAACAGGAGACTTGATGGAGGTAGGGGAAGGATTTTGCAGTTTATACAAAATGTCATCTAGGTAGGACGAAAAATTGGTAGAAACAACATGATTTACAGCTTAAGGTTATTGTGTATTAATGATTAGTAAATTTTCCTGAATCAACAAGTGGTATATCCTTCTCTTCTGGCTTATCAAATACAAATGGTCAACAAGAAAGATACTCTTTCTCCCCCATCATTCTTGGCTAATCTATAACCCCCTATCTAGCTACAGTAATAAAAGTAATCTGTCCATTAAAGTGTTTGCCAGCCCCTAAGCCTCTGGATTTCGTTCCAGCTACTAACATTTTTTGGAAGAGGGATGTGTTCACTGATATTTGGCAAAATAAAGACATTCAGGGATATCTGTTTGGCACTACTACCAGAATAAATCAGTTACTAGAAACTTTGTTTCTCATGATATACGAATAAACCAGCAAACTACAATGAAACACTTTTGAGGAAGAAATTAACACTCTATCTAATAAACCAGATATGGCATCTCAATACACTCATCACAGCAAGCATAGGAAAGGCCACAATCCTGAAAAGGGAGGAAAAGTAAAGGCAGGTTTGTGAATGATACTGGATCTGCAGCACATTGATACGCTTTCTGAATCACTGACATGACTTGACTTGTTTATGTACATTGTATCACAGACATCATACACTCAAAAAGACCTGAAACTTGGTCAGTGTGTCTTCTGAACGGCGTGTTCTTACACTGTTTATAGAACCCTAACATTTTGAAGACTGGGAGAATCAACTCAATCTGTGAAAAATAGTATCTATGTGGATGTTATAGGAAAAGAACAAGGAGGAAGAACATTCTGCTACATATTTTCTCTCAAATTAATCATGAAAGTTATATGAAGAGATCATATTCATAGGTTCCAATCCATAGAATATCTCGCTGCTTTTTTCTTATGAATAAAGTAAGGAACTCTTTTTCCACTGATCTTAAACCTGAGTGTTTATTCCCAGAACCTCTATAAGTAATTATTACATCAAATCATCTTTTGATTTCTAGACGGTGATTGAAAATCGTTTTTGGTATTCCATCAAGGCAGCAGCCAAAAAGAACTTTCTCAATGGTCTTTCACATAATTGCAAAGGGTGGCATTAGCCATAGGTTTTCTAATATATGTTAGTGATTTCTGGAGACTAAACTTTTTATTTTGTTGAAGACAAAAATGAATTCTTCTACTGCCTTGCATGCATATTTTGTTCTTTTCATAGCAGCTGTCTTAAACACGTAAACTTTCATTTTTTACACGAAGTTACATATAAAAGCTGTGTAGGTTCATATGTAGTTTCTGAATTCAAGTCTGAACATCCATCTTATATAATTTGCAATTTAACCAACTTCTTTTATCCAAATTTAATGTTAATAACAAAAAAATAATCTTTTGTTATAAACGCAATAAACTTCACTAAATGCATCTTAATTAGGCCCTTAAGCAAATCATATTATTGATCTTTTTAAGAACAAAACAAGAAGTTGTGATTGCCATGAGAATCACATTATAACACCTTGTACAAGTTATGCTGATGAACACCCATGGATACAAACTGTTGTGAATGCAATTGTTTCTATAAATGTTTTGTCATTTCTTCCAGCTTACCATATGCCTTATCTGCCCATTGCATGATGCTTTAATCTGAGGCTGAGGTCTTCAGTGTAAGAATTGTTTTGCGCCATTTGTGAGATGCTTGGGACAATCAAATTCTGACCCTTCTTGTGATACTTAGAGACTGTCATTCAAGCAATGAATAATTAGGAGATCAGAAATACAAAAACATTCTGTGATGATTTCACATAGTTTCAGAAATGCACTGAATTTTTTCAGCCAAGTTTGCTCTTACCAACTATGTTATAAGCTTTAAACTCCAGCACCTGTAATGCTTGAATTAGGCTAACATACTCCATATTTTATAATGACCTAATCTTGAGAAGGATATCTTGAGAAAGGATAGCTGTTTAAAGTAAGTTTGTCTCTAGAAATGGCAAAATCTTAGAGTCAAATGCAAGTGTGCAGAAATATTTTATAAACTGAAAACTTTTTCCATTTCTCTAATTTACTGGAAGCATATAATCAACACATAGTCACATCTTAGGTTTAAAAATAGCATCTTGACTGATAGCTCAGTAATATCATGTATCATTCACACCTGAATTGCAGTAACTCTGTTCCTGATTCATTTGATGGTATAAATTGTCCATTCAACCCTCAACTAAAATGCTGGTAGAGAAACTGCAGCAACTATATGTTTGACAGGATTAAAAAATAAATAAATAAATTGAGTTAATTTGTTTCTATTTTGAAGGACAGAACAGATTTACTTTTTGGTATATTCTCTGAATTAAAGTTTTTCATACTATGTATTATGCATAGCTTAAGCTGAAAGTTACTCAGAAAGAGTAAGCCAGAAAGAAAACTCAGAAAGAAACAAAACTACTTTTGTGTTTTGTATTTTGGCTTTGTGAATAGTCCATTTCCAGATTGTACATTTAGTACAGAGGATTAGCTGAAGCCAATTTGGAAACAGCAAAAGGAAAAAAAAATATACATTAAAAGTATATGAAAATATACAAAATGCTAGCAAACATAAGAATAGATGCTGTCAGGCAGCAGATGGTCAAAGCGTACCTGACATTGGTCAGCAACTTTTCTGTGACCTGACATCGGTCAGCAACTTTTCTATGACCTGACATCAAAAAAACTTCAGAGTTTTAAGAGACTTTTGTGAGCAGCTCGCCCTTCACTCCTGATACGAGTGGGAAGAAACATCTTTTGTTTGGAATTTTTCCCTCTGCCAATGCCAATGACCATTTGGGCCAGCATTTGGCAAACAAGTATTTTTGTTTAGCTTTTATAATCCAGCAATAATGGTGATTGCCTATAAACAGTAAATGCTTTCCAATTCAGTAACATGTCTACAGAGGCTCTTATTGTTGCTTTGCCTGGTACAAAATATCAGCTTTCATTACAGATGCCTCTCTGGGGAGGTGAATGACTTCCTTTCATTACTAATTACAGCATTTAAACTCAGAGCTGAATATGGACTCAAATGCCTGCTCCTGGATTCCTTCTTCAGACAGGCATCTTGTGTCCCTCATAAACAGTAAATCCAAATTCCTCCATTTTTGTGATTTTTGTCTTAAGGCACTAACTTCCAGAATTCAGAAATGCTTAAAAATTACATACTGTATTTTTCTCCTTCTGAACATTAGTTGAAATTCTTGCTGTTTCAGACTGAAAGAGGGATACTTATAGGCTGGTCACACAGAATTTCATATGTGTTGTATTATGTCCTTTAATATGCAGTTCTTATTACTTTTAGAATAGTTTGGTTTAAATATGTGCAAAAGACAAGGAAAGCCCATCATCATTGGAAAACAGCTAATTTATACACAAAATGTACGTAAATTCCCCAACTCATCACACCAGCTGCTTAAACCAGGGATTTAATAAAATGAGTTATATATATATAAAATATATATATTTATATATATAAATATATATATATGCATAAACTGTTTGGCAAAGGTATTTTGTTCCAAGCTACCTTGCTGCTGGATGTTTTCAGTTAATTTTGGAGAAAGAAAGTGTTGTTGAACTTAGACATACATGTTTCTCCAGCCTTTGATAAGAAAATTATCTTATTCTAGAGCTAACTGCTGTTATAAATAAAACATAATGCAAGTCTGTAAAATAAGACACAGAGGTGACATCATGAAGATTTTGGAGATTTGCCAAATGTGTAAAAGAAATCACATGCCTAAAAACCCACTAGTAATCTTTGTGCACAGATACAGCTCATTGCTTGATGTTTCTCAGTGATGCTTCTCCCTTAAAAAAGACTTTTTTTTTTAATGTTAAGGAAATTAATATAGCAAATGAGCATAATTTTTAGTATTAATTTATTATAGGAAACAACTGAATCATTAGTATTTTGCTTGAATGTTTTTTACAGATTAATTTTCCTATTCTTTGTGTTATCTATTAAGGTGCATATTGTTGACTTTTCATCCTCTGAAGTAAATAAAGAAGTCGATGAAACATTCATTAAGCTTTTTTTTGCATTATCACCACTGGATGATGAAGTCCGTTGACATTTTAATAGATTCAAGTGAGTATCCTCTAGTTCTGATATGCTACAAAGAATAAACAAGAGCTGACACAGTGAGGGTCAGGGGCCTGATGGCACCCATGGATCTTACCATGCCCTGCCAAATTTTCTCTTGAGATGCCTCACATTCCTAGTTGCTGTACTGAGACTCATGCCATGTCCTAATCTCCTGAGTGGGACTCAGATCTAGGCTATGTCCTGGTCTCCAGTCCTGCCACTGGCACTATGTCCTTCTCTCTGTACCTGACTTAACCACTGGCCATGTGCAGTGCACAGCTTTGCCTGCCACATATTAAAAATAAAAACTAACTCAAAATCTTGATCTGTGTGCATATGAGTCTAACTTGCACATCCACCAAAAAATGCACAAATCTGTTGTAAGATATGTGATTCTAGTCCACAAGGTCTAAAAAATGCTCAAACTCTGAACACTCAGCTGTTGCAGTAGTGAAGAGAGAAGTACATCAGCAGGTATTTATGTGTCTAATTATCCAGTCTTCAAGAAACTCAGGCTGTATAAGTCAACTGAAGTGCATATAGACCTTGCTTTTGATAGCAAGTGCTATTCTTAAAAAATGTTAACTCAAAATGTAAGCACAAACATTTACTCTTTGCATCATGGTACTTCTTATTGTAACTAAAAAAGACACTGCATGTGTCAGAGCCCACATATTAATTTACCAGGACAGAGGGTCCTGACCAGGAGAACTGACTATACAAGTGTAGAAGTAGAAACTGGCATTTTTAGTGGCAGTTTAATACCACAAGATTATGTGAATTGAGTAGTACTACACGAGAAGGTCTCCCAGGCTGGGTACCTGACCCATATTTTCTCATACCAACTGTTTTTTTTCTTTCTTTTCTCTGCTCTGTACTACTTACTGCCATGCGTCTTTCTCCTTATAAAGATTAATCACAGGTGGTTTTCTTATACCTAAAAAGAAGGAAGAATACTTTTTACCCTTTGATATTCCTGCGTCCCAGTGTGGGTCAGCACGTGAAAATCTGTGAAACTTGCCCTGGGCTCTAGGAAAAAAAGAAAAATTTTTATTATAAATCTGTTTTCCAGAAGAGAGTCAAAGCAGGCAGAGACACAGTCAGTGACAGGAGGTGGATTCCTCTGGGCTGAGATCTGGGAGGACATAAAAGCTAGAGCTCCTGAGATTGTTCTGAGTCTGGTTTCACCACTGGCTGAAGTCTAATAGGTAGCACACACACCCCCAACTCCTGAGAACCAGAAACATCACTTTTTTGATGTGAAAAAAGACATGTGTTAAGAGCTGTCAGCATTTATGGGCACTGTGCCCAGTGGGATGAATGGGATGTGCTGAGGAAGCATTTTTTCACGTTTCTCACTAAAGTGTCCCAGCAGAACTTGGGCCTTTTTATACCATGTATCATGCTGATATGGATTTCTGTGAACCAGTTCAAAAGCATATGATTTCCGCACTCTGCATTGACTAACATATTCATCCCCCTTTTGTATATCCAGCATAGCTGTTCAACCATAATCTCAGTTTTCACTGAGACGATGGATAGGAACTGATGTGCCCGTGAGCTGGTGTTGTTTTATCAGCTCCTCAGCTGGTATGAATAGATACAGCTTCAGTTTTCTCATTGGCTGTGTGTCCAGCCTTTAAAAACGAATTTAAGTAACAAAAGTGGCAATGTGGCATCTGGAGTGCCCTGCAGTAGCAATAGCAGGGGCAATGCAGGCAGCCCTATAACGCACAGCAGTACCTCACTGGTAATTGTAAGAGCTCTCTGCTTCTTCAGAGTGCCCTCCCTGTAATAAGAAACATAGCATGACACTTACTTCACTGTCTATTCAGCTGCCTTATGACTTTTCCTACCACAAATGAATAAAAAAATAAAAATAATTTACTGATTACGGTAAATTGTGGTGATGGTATTACGATGTGGACACCTGCACGTTAGGAGCTCAAGAGATATCAAGTCTTTCTTTCATGGAAAAGACATCATGTATAATGACTTCCAGTCATCCTTGTCTCACTGTGGATTCAAACCAGCAATATTGAGGCAAAAAGTTTTGGATGTCCTTAGCAATTCCCTAAGCCAGAGCAGAAGGAGTCATTACTAATCCCCTGCATTCAAAAAATTATTCTACTAAAGGTGCCAGAGCATCTACTTCTTCCCACCAAGCAAAATACCAGAAATTGTTATCTAATTCAAAACAAACAAAAAGAAAGCCCACTGTGAGAATGAAAGCAAAAGTCAGCAACTATCTTGTAATCTATTACAAATTTTGTGCTGCACTTTAGCCAATCAAAGTAAAATACAGTTTTTATTTCTAGGTATCTAAAGTATTGGAAATATTAAAATTTTTATTTAGTTCTTATTTTTTGTATTTCTGTAAAAAAAAAAAAAAAAAAAAAAAGAAAAGCATTTGTGTCAGGACTGTGTGTTCCTGTATCAAGTAGAAACTTAAATCCAAAAAAGCTTATTAACATCAACTCTTCTGTTAACTTCTATGACCTATAAAAAGTGTTTGTGTATGTGTTTTAATTTCAGCAAGACTGAATGAAAGGAAGAAAAAAATGAAATAAAATAAAAACTCAGCCTAAGCAGATGGTTGTCACAGACTGTGTACCACAACTGAGAGTTCATACACAAGTTTATGCAGCCCGACGCACTACAAACAATTCCTGCACATAAGTGCTGAATGAAATAAGCTTTTGGTAATACTTCAGCAAAATAAGTAATTTTTGTTATTTCCCTGTTTCTCAATTTTTTTTTACCATTTCTAGATATATAACAAATAGACTACCAATACCCACTGGCAAATGTAGAGTCTTTGCAATGCTGTAGCTCCTGTAGAAAGTTCCCTGAGTTTCTAGCCTTGCATAAGTGTGAAATACAAGAACCGCCCCCCCCCCCCATCCCACAGCAGGACTACTGTAGACCTTCCTTCAGGCCTGAGGATAGAAGTTACCGTATTCAAAAAAAGGTTACAAAGAAATGCAAGAAGCACCAAATGGCTTTCTGAAATGTAACCTAAATACATGCCATTGTCATTTTGCTTCCCCGTTTACTTTCTGAACACCAGGCACAGCTGCATTAAGGTAGCAGAGGTCATATACATGGTTATGCTCAGAAGCAGCCCATGTCTTCCAAATGGATGCATCATTTAGTAACTTTAAGTGGTTTTAGGTAACCCTTTCACTCACAGAGAAGTAAGTGAGCTTTGGTGAAAAGCCATGTAGTTAGACACACAGTATACAAGCCTCTGTCCAAAAATTTAAACTCTATAAAACATTTTTTTGCTTATTTAATATTCTTTCATTTTCATTCTTCAAATATCACCTTCTCCATATTTTACCTCTCAGCTCTCCAAATGAGCCATTTATTGTCCCTGCCTATATTTTCGAAGTTGCTAGTGGAAAATCACAGGATCTCTTGAAGTTTATAACTCACATGCACCCTAGTGTTCCAGGCACTGTACCTACACAAGAAAAAGACATGTGCACCATACTGAATAGGAGAATTATTGTAACTGCGGTCAAGTGCCCAGGCGTAAGGAAAAAATGAGACATCTACTCATACAAGTGTCCAGTCAGTAGAAATCACTATATGATATTCATGCAAAATAGTGCACATTTTTACTTTGATCAAATTATCTAGTCCTGATGAAAGGAAATAAAACACTTTGTGCAGGTTCATTCTGATAAACCCATTGGAATTCTTTTATGACATAAAAAGAGTTAAATTAATTTTTTGTCTACATATTTCCCATTTAAAAAAAAAAAAAAAAAAAGAAAGCAAGAAAGAAAAAGAAAAGAGAAGGACAGTTGGACAGTTGATGACTAATATAACGTATGAGATTTTGTTTTGTTTAATTAAGATGTTACTGTGTGAAAGGGAGTTGAAATGATCTTTTTGGACAACCATATTCTTAAAAATAACATGGCAATGAATTCTGGACTTTATCCCACGGAGACATAGAACAGCATTATGTATAGTCTTGTTTTGCAGAGATCACTGTATCTACGATTTCACCTAAAAGGATTTAATGAAAAATTGCCATCATTACATTTTTTATATTTCCTCTAACATACTAAATGGAAGATGATTGACCTGCTTTGAGTTCATACTTCTTGATTTTTCTCAACAAGTACTTTTTTTTTCTGTCAATTACCAGCTATGGAGGTAGTCCAGAAAATCATCCAGCTTAATACATTCAAGCTTCTTAAAAGTTAACCTGCTCTAAAAAGTATTTCTCATCCTAAAGCATAAACTCTACTAAATCGCTATCAAAACACAACATAGGTGTGGCTACATTGGTATGCAAGATTAGTTTTCCAGATGACCTAAAGTTTTCCAAGCTGTAGAATCTTTCTTGCACAGATCCTGCCCCCTTGCAGGGAGATGCCTGATGCCCAGGACTAGGACTGCCCCAGCTGCCCACCAGCCTGTCCTGTTCCGCAGCTGTGGGTGGTTGGCCAGTTGCTGCAACTCCCAGGAGCCCACAGCCTCTGTGGAGCCATGAGAGCCTGAAGGCAGATCTTTCGAGTGAAATCTGGGATGAAAAAATGTGTTCAGGACTTTGGCTTTTTGATAATTTTGGTCACAAGGTTGCTTGCCTTTCTTTTGGGAGGAAACCTCTCCTCTTATCCTTCACATCCCTCAATGGTTTCATGTCTGGCTGAAGAATGGATTGTTTTACCTCTCCATGTTCATGTATTTTCATTCCTCCCCATCATTCCACCTCCATTTCCACCTCTGGATGCTTCCCGTTTGCCCTGAGCTCAGACAGGAGATTCTTATTTCTCTGTATCAGCTCTCTGTTGGAAAGGACTGCTCATGCTATTTGAGAAATTGCCCTTGAAGTTTACCAACTCTCCTGTTCACCTTTATCCTCCACCACAGTTTCCTGTAGGATCCTGCCATGAGAGTCCCAGAACAAACTGAAATCTGCTTCCCTGAAGCCTACAGCTGTGACTCCATGAAAGCAAGGTGATGAATGTTTAAGAGATCATAAGTCTTATAAGGAGCAGCTAAGGGAATTGGGGTTGTTTATTCTGGAGAAAAGGAGGCTGAGGGGAAACCTTATCTCTCTCTGCAACTACCTGGAAGAAAGTTAGAGTGAGGTGTATATCAAACTCTTCTTCCAAATAACATGTGATAGAACAAATGAAAACAGAGTCAAGCTGTGCAAAGGGAGGTTTAGACGGGATATTAGAAAAAAAAATCTTCACTGAAAGGGTTGTCAGGCATTGGAACAGGCTGTTCAGAGAAGTGGCGGAGTCACCATCCCTGGAGGTATTTAAAAGCTGTGTATATGTGGTGCTTAGTCCACCACATGACAAGTGACAATCTTAATTGGTTGTGACCGCATAAAATAATAGCAATTATACTTTTAAGCCTGACACTTTGCCACTAAGTCTGGATGAGAGCAAGGATATATCCATTGGGATATATCTGACCATAGGATTAACTCTTCGAAGCACAATTCTTTGCATATCCAGGTTGACTACTGGCCTTGATGATCTTAAGGGTCTTTCCCTACTTAAACAATTTTATGATTCTGTTTTCTGGGCTATTCTCAGCGTCTTAGATCTAAAGTTTCATGGCGACTGCAGTCAAGACCGATTCAGGCCATCACTTACCCAACCACTTCTTCCTTGTTTATGACAAACAAGAAGAGTATATTCCTTGAATCTCAGCAATCTCTCCTGAAGCTCAGCAATTGTCTTTATTGAGAAAATGACATCAATACACTCCAGAAATTTCCCAGATGGCATACATCCTAATCCATTGCCTACCTTGCAGAAATTGCAGGCATGCAGGCATACAGGCAACAGTCATTTTTTCTTATTGACTGAGCCATTAGGTTTTTTATTGTATTCAAAACTATGTTTCTCGAAATTAAAATTTTAACTTTTGATGATGTTAAATTAAAAAAATCATCAAAATTAATGAAAATGTAAGACAAGGCTGCTTCACAATAAAACATAAGTATTGTAAATATTCTGATTTAGTAGTAGTCTCATTGTTCAGTGTGATTATTGAGACCACATTTCTTGCCCCCTCTGAAAGCTAAGATTACATAGCCAGCCCAGTGTGCTGTCTAATGTACAGTTCTTAAGTTGAGCAATTGTATAAAGATGTATACAGCCTGAGCTGTCTATAAGGCTTTCTACATTGCTCACACCTTCTCTGCGGTACATACCGCTCACCGGAAATGTTGTGTATGTTCCAGAGTAGTCTTCTAAACAAACCCTTATAAGGTTTTCTTGACAGTACAATGGTAAAATATCCCATGGAAGTGAATGTACCAATATTTACTCAACTCCAATTCAAATTTACAAACGCAAAGAGTCCTGTCATTTTCAGTATCATTGCATCACTCTGACCAATACACTCTGAATGCCTCTAAGGCGCGCGCTTAAGAGCAAAAACATGCATTCATACATGCAAAACCACCATAAATTGTACTTAGTGACTCTAATTGCTAGAGCAATTGTTCAAATGGAATATTTCTGCCAAATGCACCACACCCTGTTTCTATGAAGTATGTGGAATTCAGATACTCTCATGCATTAAGAATAAAATTAATTAATAATAAAGAAATACAAACAGCCATCGAGACAAAAAACAGCAAAGAAGGGCTCTAATGATAGGAAAACTTCCTATTCTTTATCCATGTAATCCAAATTATTTCTAAAAAATTAGTAGTACTATTCTTCAAACCCAAAATTCCTTGTCTTCATCTAATAGCAGAATTGATTTTGTCTGGCTGTTATGCAATTGTTGCCCATACACCAAAAGCTGAGCCTTTTGTACCTGACCTTTCAAGAGTTTAGTTTGAATTTTTGCTACTAAAGCCAAATTGGCAAGCACTGAGATGCCTAGGTTGTGTAACACTCAGGCTCAAGTACAACGTTGTCACATATCTCTCAATAATCTCAAATGGCTGAAAATAAAAAGAATGCAATTGATTGAACATCTCCATCTCAGATTACTCTATGCTTGGCTTCTTCAGCTTGCCTTAGATACTTCAATTGGTTCATTTTTTCAAAGTACATCCCTCTGCTTCTCATGAATCTCCTGGGTTGATTATCTATTTGTACCACATGAATGTTCCATCTGAAGTCAGTTTTTCACAAGGCTTTGGATGAGAGATAAGAGCAAGTTGCCACTGCAGTTTTAGATACCACAATGCAATTCTCATTAGAGAAGAGAATCATGCATGTTTTGGGTTGGCAGTCCCTTTACAATAAGCAGATAATAGGTACAAAATATCTGATCAACTTGGTAACCTAAAAAAGTAGTTACACTCAGTAACTGAAGTAGAAATCATTCCAGAATTACTGCTTACTACTGAAACACATATTGTGTTATGAGAGTGCAGAAATATTTCCATAGTAAAAAAAAAAAAAAAAAAAGTTTTAAAAAAAATCTGTGAAGAGTGATAACATATGTTTCTTAATGGAAGAGGGAAAGAGAAAGAAGGAAGATTGCATTGATGATATGGCCTGCAGCACTCTTTGTATGATGCAGTCTTTGCAGCAAGACACAGTCTGTCTGCATTGGCTGGTACAATGCTTTTACTCTTGCATTTCCACCAGTGTTGTTCACAGTGCACATGATTTGATATAACTTCTGCCAACAGTTTTAATTGGACTTATGCTGACTGTGCAGCAATAAAATGTTGCTGCTGAATAGACTGTGCATTTGTGTGATGCCAGCCCTGGAAGGCAAAAGGAGCTGAGGGTGTGCAGCACCTTGCAATGTGTTGCAGAGCCCACTGAGGTCAAGAGAACTTTTTCCAGTGAATTAGGCATTTTTGCATGTGTAATTTCATTACATTTTTGTCAGGAAGCCTTACCTCCTCCAAAAATAATGGGGTACAAGTTCTTCTTTGAGCATAGGCATAAACTAGCAAATTACACAGCAAGTCCACACTTCTTGTTGAGGCACTTCAAAACAGTTCTGTTCATGGCTCTGCTAAGGTTGTACTGGGGGATGCAAGAGAAGAATTTAGTTTTATAGATTAGCTTTTCACCTTCCTACTTCTTAGAGTGATCTGTCAGTCTCATCATCTTGCCTTAGATGACCAAACTTTGGATCAATATGCTTGTATGTGGCCAGCTACAACAAAGCCAACCTAGTAAATAAAGGTGGGTGAGGTTTTTCTGCTTTTATTCAGCAAACATAAGACTTCACTGTCTGGTTCTAAGGTAATGGCCAGCAAAACTGACCAGATTCTTCCAAGGTTGCTCTTCTGGGAACAAATCAGTATCTTCTCAAAGACACTATGTTTTTCCTGCTGTCTAATCTGACTACTTCTTTCAGTGTTGTATTTCAGGGATGGGCACTTTTATTTTATTATTTAGTCCTCTTGTATTCTCTTTTACCTCTATCCTATTTCTTCTGCATTTTCCTCTAACTTTGATAAACTTGTACCAAAGTCACAAATAATTTCAAATAATAAATATGATTATTGGATGACAAATAGACTGTCAGGTGCTTGGGAAACTATTACCTTACGTTCTCTACCATTTTATTTACAACACTACACAGCAAAAGGTACTGACAGTATCTAGAACTTCTTAAATAAATCAGGATCTAACTAATTTTTCATTTCTATTACTCCATCTCTCTCCCTTGATTTCTGACATACAGCGATATATTCTGACTGGAGTTTTTTCTCCCTACCCATACTCATTCACAACTCTCTCCAGCTTCGCAAATTAAGAAATGTCTGCCAAAATGTCAAAAAGTCAAGCATTGAAAAACAAGAAATGAATTAAGTATGAGCATGAGAGTGAGAGACAATCGTGCAGAAGACTATTGAATATTTTACTATAAAAAGGAAAATAGATCTAACAAAAATAAAATGAGAAAAGTGAAACCCACAATAGATTTTTACATCTAAGAAAATATTTCTTATGAAATCATAAAATCATAGAACAGTTAGGGTTGGAAAGGACCTCAAGATCATCTAGTTCCAAACCCCCTGCCATGGGCAGGGACACCTCCCACTAAACCATGCCATCCAAGGCTATGTCCAACCCCACCTTGAAAGTCGCTAGGGATGAAGCATTCACAGCTTCCCCGGGCAACCCATTCCAGGGCCTCACCACCCTTACAGTAAAGAATTTCTTCCTCATATCCAATCTAAACTTCTCGTTAAAGTTTGAATCTGTTACCCCTTGTCCTCTCACCACAGTCCCTAATGAAGAGTCCCTCCCCAGCATCCCTATAGGCCCCCTTGAGATATCGGAAGGCTGCTATGAGATCTTCACACAGCCTTCTCTTCTGCAGGCTGAACAGCCCCAATTTTCTCATCCTATCTTCATACGGGAGGTGCTCCAGCCCACTGATCATCCTCATAGCCCTCCTTTGGACTTGCTCCAACAGTTCCATGTCCTTTTTATGTTGAGGACACCAGAGATGGAAAGGAGTTTGGGGGGCAGGAAGGTGGGTGGGAGAACAAGGCTCTTTTGCCCTTTTTTCAACTTTTTTTCTGATTATACTAACTTTTTTTTTTTTTCCAATAAATTAACAGAACAGAAATATTTACAAATGCAGATGGCAGTTATTTTCCTTGAGCATAGGAGTTAGTATTAGCAGCAATAGATCTCAGCAATAGTCACTGCTTTTGCGTAACTCCAAATAGAGTGTAAGCCTTGAAATCTCCTGATTGTCTCATTAAGCAGGCTTTATTAAGGAACTGTAAAACAATTTACATTACTTAATCTTCTGAATTCAGATGAGGCACTAATCGATTGCAACCATTAGCTATGGGTGCATAACATAACAAGGAGCCTAATGCATTTAATTAGGAGTCAGGTAACTATATCTTCTCTATCATAGAAAAAAGTCATAAAATAGATAAACAAGTTATAGAACACATGAAACAAACAGCTTATTGTTCAGGAAAACAAATTATTTTGTTATGTGGTAGACTGAGACACAACAGGACCCTAGTAAATGATTCTCAGGATTAATGTTGGGAGAATTTCAACTTAAGCTGAAATTTACAAGGAAATTTAAGGGAAATTCAATGCAAATTCCCCAGCCTAAGGGCAAATATTCAAATATCATGTGATGAGGTTGCACTGATAAACTTCACGATGCTTTTCCTCTGTTATCTGTTCTGTTTAGGGCTACATTTTACCAGCTTTCTTTCCAGTGAAAAGAGGATATTGAGAGGTTTGAGAAGAAAAAATGCATAATACACAGTAGGCACATACAGTGTTCCTGAGTGGGGAGTGACATTAAACTATGTTTAGCAAGTTCCGAACACTTTTTGAAAGATGTGCCAAATTAATAATGTCTCCACCTGGAAACACAAAGTTTTATTTAACTCTGTTGCAGAATCAGGTAAATGGAGACACATAAAATGAAGAAAATTAGATTTTTGAAATAAGTATTTCTGAAATTCAACACACTTCAGGGATAAAACAAATAAATAATTTAAACTTCAAAAGGATGCAGCATGAAACTATTTTATGTTCCAAATATGCAAGACAACACTTTTCTAAAGAATTCTAATCTTTAGGACCCCAAAAAATCACAGAGAACCACAAATGACAACCAGCACATGTAGAAAAAGTATTTTTCTTTTTGTCCTTTACCACTTTCTTTTAGACAAATTAAGAGAACTAAAATACTGAAGCACCACTGGTAGCAAAACGAGTTTTGTTCATTAGAGGAAATTTGATACTAAGTTTGAAACAGTGGAAAATATATCATAACAGCTGAATGAGAAATTGAAAAGCAACCAGCTGCTAAACCAATAAATTTTGATTTTATGGCTGCGAATTTGATCCAAAGACAATTTGAATGAATAATCTTTGAAATCAAATTCATATTTCTTAATTTAAAAGCACGGAGAAGCATTCTTAAGTGTTTTACTTATGTTATTAAATGCAGAGACAGATCATGTATTAGCGATGTGTGAATTCTTGGTTAAGACACAGTCCAAATCATAGGAAACACAGCAACATTTTAAGAACTAGAGGGTACAGAACAGAAAACTGTAACTGTGCAGAGAAATAGGTGACATATGTCTGAAGGACTACCATATTCCATACTATATAAATTCCATTTTTAGATTTATAATTATCCTGCTAATATGTGCACATATAAATTAGAGTAATAAAAATATGTTTAGAAATTGTAATAAAAGATGCTAAGAGGCAAAAAAAGAGCTCTGAATGAACATGGCGATTTTTGCCACTTCATATATGAGACGGGGATAGAGCACTAAGAAATGTTGTCAAAAAGCACCTGCGATTTTTGCTCATAAATAAAACTAATCATGTGCAAATTCATCTGGTATTTTAAAAATAAGTATTTTTTTTCTATGTTTGATATTTTATCTGAATTTTAAGGCCATGATCAACATAAATCAAACTTCAAAATTTCAAACAAATAACAGCATTTTCAGAAAAAACAAAACAAAACAAAGCACCTGTTTTCACACAATGCATGGGTATTTGGAGTTTTCTACAATAAAATGTCACTGACGTATGAGAAAAAAGATAGATCAGGCTACAAATTGAGGATTTATGTGGCCAGCAATGTCATTAACCGGAACTGAAGTTAATGAAGGAAAAGATCTCTGCATTTCACTAACAGATCTGGAACTGATCACTGTCAGAGACAAGATACTAGACAAGTGAATCCCAAATTACATTATATGGTTCATTACTTAATCTCGTGATACTCTTTCTATGCTCTTGACTGTCATAAAGAGACAAGTACTCTGTCAACTGGTTGTCTTCTGTGTTATCACTGGACCATGTGTGCTCCTTGTAAAACACTAGCAATATCTGGAATGCTATGACACTCATAGGCTTTTGTCCTTCTTAACAACAACAACATGCAGAAACCAGTAATGATGTTAAAGGTGTTAGAACAAAACCAATTTTCAGGATGCTTTGTAAAGGCAATAAAGTATTCTGTCCGTGATTACAAAACCTACTTGTAGACACCAGGCAGTGCCACCTGCCCTGTCTGACTCCTGTTAGATGTGCTGATAAATTGAGTAGCAAGTCTGGAAACAAATGAAGCTGATAATTCCATCTCAGTGAATAGAATTTGTCATACACCGAGGCATTTATCCGGGACATAGGAAATCCATCACCCCTTTCTGCCACCCAAAGCAGATATTGAATGAAGCCTTTCCTGTTCTCAGCAGAATTCATAAACAAAAGGCATAAAAAGTTACTCCCATTTTTCAGTTCTCTGATTCACTGTATAATTAATTTTATTTTCCAGTTGGAAAAGGTTCAACAGGTGATATTAAGAAAAGATGTCCCAAAGAGTGTTACTGAAGGTTGAGGGACTTCTGAATTCAGAGAGCAGAACTGGAACCCCAAACAACTATGCTTCTTTGGGCTCTCAGATGTGACAAAAGCGGGAGTGCTTCTCCCCGACACTATTTTTTTAATATCATATAACACAGAAAATTATTTCATGTTACATCTTTGCTTTTATGTTCCAGCAGGTACTCTTAATTTATATAAAGTCATGAACTCTACTACCAAGATATCAATTTTTTACCTTGTTGCTCATTATTTAATCTTTCTGGGGAGCAGAATACTGCCTCATTTTGTTTTTCTTCACCTTTCTTAAATTTTTTTTTTTTTTTTTTTTGGTCTCCAGATGACAAGAGAACTCAGCAAGAATTTTAAAGGTGTTAGAAATAATCCTGTTTTGTCACTCTATTTATTTAATACAAAATCTGACTTTGCATCATAGAATAGCTGTGTTGCTTTCTGCTCTCCCTAACAGTTCAATGAAAGAATAATGCATACAAATCATTTTACTGCTTAAAACTTTTGAATAAAACATGCTAACCCTGTCATACTAAATGACAGACAGAAATGTCACCATTGTTTGCTTGAGACAAATAATCCATATACTTTATGTATAATTCATCTGATCTTTACGAATGTTTAACAATATTGAGTTTCGCTAAATTTCAATAGTATGGTGGTTCAAACCTGCTTTATCAATTTACACATGTGCCTCATCGATTTAAGTCTGTATCCAGATCACTCTATGTTAACCCTGACAGATTAGGAGGTTGTTATTTTACACCACACAGACACTAGCACTGCCCAAGCTGTGCAAGCTGTGCCATTCGATATCCTCCTTGCGACCATTCTGAACTGGAGAACCTACAATAAGTCAAGTTTGTATGTCCGTCATGGTAGCATTAACTGCAGGCACACATATCTAGTAGTAGCTGGTCTCAGGGCCATCAGATGTTGAAAAAGATATGAAACACTAGTCCAGATAAGATTTAAATCCCTCCCAAAAGAAGATTACAGCCCTTTCCTAAAGCTTCCTGTCCATGCAACTCGAAAAGAAGAAATCTGAAAACAAAGGCTTTTGAGTGGCAGGGAGAAGGGAAAACTGTTTATAGTAAAATGCACATGTGTACACACCCTGTCACACTTGCAGAGTCCTCATGGCTCTCTTCAGCCTCTGAAGTGGAAAGACATGGGTTTAGTACCTTTGAAGATACCAGTTTTGTGAAAGGTACTAGCCCTGTATTGTCCATTTTACATCATCACAGTACAAAAGCTTAGAGGGCTGTAATACTGCAGGGTCAGGAACAGAAGAGTTGTGGCTGTACATTTCCAAAATACAGTGACAGTTGTCCCTTAAGACATGCTGTATGTTTTTTGTGTAAAAAGGCTTGCACAGTGCAAATACAAAAGAAAGTGAAATCTATCTGGTTTTATGTGACAGCAGCAGACAACCATGAATAGTCTCTTTCTTCTAGTGCTTAAGCAGTTTGCACGATGAATTTAACTTTCTAGATCTAAAATTTGTGCACAGCCATGGAGTAAGGCTGGCAAATGAGACAGAATCTCTGTTGCAGTAAACATTTTTTCCTAAGGTTATTTATCTCATTTAACTTTTGAACTTGCCAAAGTCTTGCTACCTCAGCATGTTTATATTTCCCTGATGAGGAAAGGCAGAATACATTGCAAACAAATTCAAAAAAAAAGCAACAAAATTCAAATCTGCAAACAAACACTGTCTGGTGAATTCACAGATTTTTATTGCTGTTTGCTGGATGAAGAAAATATAAAATAAATTAACAATCCTGAATGTCCAGGTATAGCCCTTTAGACATCAGGCATCAGGTATATGACTAAACTACCTAGCTCTTACTACAAAACTCTTCAAAGTAGCATGAAGTATGTTGTACCATACATTCTGTTTCTGCTTAAAAGAACAAAGAAAGATGATAAAAATACAACACTTTAATATTTTAGGGTGGGGCAGGGATCCCTTCACACACAAAAAGAGTAATTTTTCTGGGCCAATTTACTTAATGTTTGGCACTAATTTCCTTCAGAAATAATCCTGTACAGGAAAACTGTAATATCTCTTTTGGCATGATGCTCGCTTTTCAATTCTCCTGGTGTCAACATCCCCCTTTCTGAAAGACTTTTCCATGATATTTTCTACATCAGTGCCAGCAGATGAGCAGTAACTGGAAGGTTACAAGTATTGATTGCAGAAGAAAAGCAGTATCAATATCATCCGCTATGCAGGGGAACAAAAAACAAAAGAAAAAACAAAAGAAAAAAATTAAAACAAAGCTAAGCAAACAAACAAAAAAAAACCCAACCCAACAACAAACAAAAACAAACATGATTTCTTATAATTTGTACCTTAACAAACTAGTTAGGCAAGCCATACAATCTGTTTAATAGAGTGAGAAATAAGGGGAGACCATAAGGACTATTCCCATATGTCCCCTCTTCCCTACACATTTCTGTTCTGTCTTCTAGCCATGAATTTGAACTTCTATCCATGAATACCTGCATTTGAAACACAGCTGTAAGCTGCTGAAGGGTTTGTTAAACTTCTATTTTGACTAGTCTAATATTATCAAGTAGTAAAGAGGGTAATATAGTAACTGGAAACCTGGACCAAATGTCTCGGAATTATCTGTATTCCTCAATGCAATCTAGATAGCAGTATAATCCAGCTGGGCCCTGAAAGTAAGAAATATATTAAGACCAGGAAGAAACTCCAATTCTCTATGCTTCTTTCAAAAATTTGTTTTGATTTGCAGCCTAGCATACATGGAGGCTGACAGCAATCCTAATACCTTTAAATTGCAGAGCTGGTATTTGCTGGTCTGTGTAATCTCACAATTAGAAGGTGAAAGAGAGAGTATTTTTGCATATAAATTTAAAAGGGACTGCAAGACTCTTTAGGTCATCTGCAGACATATAAACAGAGATGGGAAATGGCTTCTAGTTTTTGTACAATATCTCATATTGAGTGACCTTGCATTTACAATTTTCCTAGTATAGTCTGCTTAGTGTGTGGGGCACAAACTATTTGTGTAATAACAAAATTTATTCTGTTGTCAAAGCAGTTATTTTCATAAATAATGATTTTAAAATCTTTGATTAAATACTCTTAAAATTAAGTCCAGAATAAAAATTAATTATTTCAATTCAGATTGTCTTACCTGTCTAAGCATGAGAACACCAAATAATGAGGCTCTGAACTGAATTAAATATTATACCTTCTCATTTAGTAATTACATCCAAGTTAAAAGTTGTAGAAATAGTCAATAAATCAGCAAACACTGTGACAATAAAAAATTGTAAGGAAGATATTTTTCTACATTAAAGAACTAAGATATTCTACCAGGGGAAATCTCAGACATTCAACTGTTGTATCCACTCTTCATTTCATCTTCCAGCAATTAAGTGAGAATAGTAATCATTGTGAATAACAATGTGTTAATAAGTTTTGATTGGAGCATCAGGGTATAATTATTATTCCCTGAATTTAGAGTGAAATTCTTACACTACTTGCAGTTATGTTATCTTGAAAAAAATGAGTTGAAAATAAATGGATTTTTTTTAATTAATTTTAATGTGCTTGGAAATATATCCTTCCTGACAATATGCTGTAATCATCACGTCCTTGAAAACTAGTTCTCCTCGCGCAGGAGCATCATGTAAAATATTTGCTTATGGAAACTTGACCTCTATAATAGTAATACAAACAAACGAAAAGTGGATGGCTGAATCAAACTGAAGAATAGAAAAGTATTAACTGAAATACTTTTAGTTTTCATTCTGATTTTTAGGGGGGGCTATAAAGTAGAGCTAAGCATTTAAATTTTTTTCTTGAACTCTTAATCAAAATATCTGATGTTACCAAATACAAAGTTGAATCAGAAGACTTATTTTTCAAGTAGTATATTTAGCAATATACACATATTGTGAGAGGAATATATAAGGACTTCATTTTTGTTTCTCAGAAAATAATGCTGAGGTGTATTTTATATAAAATACCCTTCTTTCTCAAGGGATTATTACTTGTAGTACTTCTGTACCTTTTCCATCTTCAGAAATACGTAACACAGAGCTACGTATATCCAGAGAGAGATGTACTTTCTTGGCCATGGAGAAAGTAAAACAATTTTAGTGAGCATATTTTCTTTTTCTCCCCAACCTCCCCTTTGTCTCATTCACATTACTTACCATTTTGCATGGATAAAAGCACAAACAAATTAACAAGAAATTAATAAGAAAGAGACAAAGAGACGAGAAACCAGGAAAGAATAATTACGCTTCTGCATTCACCTTTTCAGACTGAACAACTCAGCAACATCAAATCTTCTCCAGCCTGTGACGATCGACATGAGCAATAATCTGAGAAAAATTATCTTGTTCTCCCTTTTTCCTGCAGTTGTAATCTAAATAAGAAATAACTGCACTACACTAGACATCATTGAAAAAGAGAGAAAAGTGATGCAATATTTAAAGAATGTAGCAAAAAAAAAGTGGTTCAGGGTGAATGTCAAGTCTTGGCACTGGGCTTTCAGCTAAGGTCATGTTTTATGTCACAGGGAGACTAGGTAACTGGATAAATGCTAGCATACAAGCTTTTCCATAGCCAACTGTTGACATGTATACTTTTTAAAAGTAGTATAGAAATTTTTACAGAGAAGCAAATCCATTTTTATTACATGTGTAAATATTAATGCATTTTCCTCCAAAGGTACATGGAGGAAAGATTGGCCAGCATTAGAGCCTATTACCTAAACGACTATGTTTGGACATTCTTGACAAGATTTACCTTTTTGTCTCTAGGCACTATCAAAATATTAAATCTAGTGTCTCAGTATGGGAGCGGAAAAGGTCGGGGAAACTTATTGCCCTTTACTGGGTGAAATGATAACTGAAAATTCCTTACTGCAGTTGTGTGATTCTCTGTCAGATTAATTTTTAATTCTTTAATTTCATAAAGGGCAAATCTTAAGAGGTTTTTTTCCATCTTCTAAACTCATAAAATTTAAAAATGTCATGATCATCGATCAAATAGCCATAATTACACAAGCGCATGTCTTCTGCTCTTGGTTCAAATCCAAATAGCTCAGTGCTGACTAAGTAATGGTTGGATTAAGAACAGCTGATGTATACTCTTTCAGAAGATATACAGAGCTGATAAAAATGGTAAAAATATTCGTGACAGATTTCTCGAAAAAGAATCAAGATCATTCACATTTAAAAACATGCATTTTTACAATGCATATTATAAATAACCCCAAATGCAAGAATAAAACAAATGCACAGACAGACATCTTTTAAATGTTTTTAACGTATGTATACTGCTCCTCTGTTCCAGGATACCAGAGCTACTGCTTAGTTGTCCATTTTTGAAGTTGTGTTGTGCCCCTTCTCCTTGCACTGAGCTGATACTTTCTTCAGATGTTTTCTAATAAGCTTCAATTTTCCCTTTTGTAGAGCTAGCCTTTATTTAAATAAGGTTGGTAGGACCTCATCCGCAAACTTAACAATTGCACTTATTTCCATTTGTAAGAGTAAAGCTTTTAACAACCATTTCTGCAGCTCTGTTACTAGCATAACATCTGCCATATCCCTAAATTCAAATAACATCTGCCATATCCATAAATTTAAATCTACCTAAAAACAAGTATATCAGCTACAGTTATAATAATAGTTTATTGGATGATATCTAAACAGTTGAGAGAGATGCTAAGGAGAAAAACATGGGTGTAATTATTTGTATACACATTTTATAATTTATATATTAAATTATTTATTTTTACACTGAATTTACCATTAAGCAAGGAAGTGTTTATATTAAGTATGCTTTATTTTTAATAACACAAGTTCTACAATTAATATAATCAATAAAACACACAATAAATCATTTATTATAGAGCATTTTATTAATTAAATGAAATTAAAATATTTGTTATGGTTATAAATTTTAATATTTAAATTTAAGAGAATTAATGTTAACTTAGTTTTTAAATATGGAAACCTCTCCACTTTGGAAGGCTTTCCAGAAATCCTGCTGAGACTGGTAGGAGAATGAATAAAGAATTCCTCCTTAGAATTGTGATCTATTTTTGACCACAGTAAGAAAAATAAAAAAAAAATTAATCTTCACTATAATTTAGTAAGTAACCACTAAACTACTATGCAACATAAACATACATTTTAAGAAATACTTTGGATATTTAATACTTTTAATCTCAAGTTTGCTGAAATATCACAGAGATAATCTCACAGAGATTTTAGTTACCAAATAGAACATACTGGACGGTATAGGTGGTGGTGTTAGAAGACATTATAATGAAATGAGAGAACCGAAACATGCAGTTAATGGACTTTTGAAACTATAAAATTTGAAAGAGTTCAGTTCTTCTTAATAGTTCTTCCATTATCTCTGACATGTAACAGTGAGAAGAACAAATTGAGTCTTGTCCAGCAAGTTTCAGGTGTGGACTTCTCTGTCACTATTTAGTGTTACTGCTCCAATGCCTTTTCTGGTATCTCCATCCATTTGAAATTAGCCCCAGCAATGAAGCCAAATGCATTAAAGAGCTCAATTCAGAGAACTCACTTTTTCAAGTGATACTGTTTGGAGCAGCTTCTTTTAAAGAATTCCACTGACATTTTTTTGTGGAGATAATGCCCATCATCTTTTTCCACTTTTATGTGCTGAAGCCCATCCACACTGAACCAGCTAAGTACTACCATGCAGAGCCATTCACCACAAGTCAAAATCACCACTGCAGAGCTGTAGAAGAAAACTTGTCGCAGTGCTAGATCTCCTTTCTCACTGCTGGAGTGAGCCTGAAGAAGGCTGAGGTTGGCTTAGCTTACAACAGTACACGAGCTGTTGCTACTGTCCAAATGAGGGAGAAAGGCAAGCAAGTAAGCAAATCCATAGAACAAAGGAAGAACCAAGGAATTCTCAGAGAAAAGAAACTTGTATCATGAATTGTCTTAACAGCTCTGAACTTCCCCCAAAGTACAATAAAAAAGTGACCCAGAACTGAACTCCCTCTTCAGGCACAGGTAGAGATCTATTTCTACAAGTACCTCTTCTTCCAAGTTAAGCTTGTTCAGACTCCTTATTCACAAACATAAAAGCCTAGAAGTTCATTGTGATTCCATATATTGTCAAGCTGAATTATAATTAAAAGAACAACTGTATGCTTGAATCACCTATTCAGTAGTCTTAAATAATGTTCTGTGTATATAGAAGAAAAGTATGCAGATTTTTACAACTAAATGCTAGAATGATAGATAAAATATCTTACCTGAAGCCATCTATGCATTAAAAAAAAAAATGCTTCGGTTGTCTTTTCTTGTCTGTTTTCTACAGGGTTCAGGAATAATCCAAATACCTCTTAAGACTGATCCTTTAGCTTCAGATTTTGCCCACCCTCAACCTACTTGGACTGGAGAAAAAATAGGAAAAAGATAAATCCTCAATACTGTGCAAGCACTTCTCACCAAAGCCAAAAAACACTGATGTGTTATCTTCATGGTTTTAGTCACAAGCACAAATCACAGCACCATACAAGATGCTGAGGGGAGAAATAACTCCATACCAGCTAGACACCAGATACACCACTAGTTAGGTTCACCATCCCTTAAGATATTTAAAAACAGGTGGATGGCAACAGCTTCCTTTGAATCAGAGATTTTAATTTCTGGAGGCATTCTATTTTCTTCCCAGCTGCAGCTGTCCCTATGAGGGTCTGATGAGCTAAATGCAGGAGTATGAAAGAAAGGGTATGAAAGACTAATGCAGGTTTTCACTGCTGGAAAATGTGTGTCTGTAATCACAACAGCAGAATGTCTAATATCACTTGCACCTAATCCCTGACCTACCAGGTCGAAAGATTTGTTTGGGTCTGGTCTGGGACACAAACTCAGCTTTTCTCAGGTTAGTTAAACTTATGAAATGCTGTCTAAATAAGCTTTGCAATTTTAACTTGCTTCATACCAGAAGAAAATGAACAAATGATATTTACCCAGCTGATATGGAAATATGATACATTATCTAGCAAATATCTTGATGGTACAGAGTAAATCACCAAAAAAAAAAAGTTGTTTGGCACTCTGAATCAAGTGGATAAACCATTTTTAATCTGTTACTAGAAATTCTAGAAAAGGATAAATATCTCTAAAACAAAGTACATTTTGTGTCAATAAATCCCGGTTTAGTTTTAGGATGTTAGATATAAGGTTATAGATATGTGAATGTGAAAAATACTGTGTACACCAAAAGTATGTACCAAAAGTACACCATGTTATATGGCCTTATGAATCAGAGTGAAATGAAAGAACTCTCTGAAACTTCTTTATGAATTTTTAGAAGCTCATCCCAAGGCAATTCAATAGGCCAGCACTTCCGTTGACAGAGACGCAAGTACAAGGAACATAAAACCAGTCCTATTTGGCAACCATCTAGGATAAGTGCATGAGCTAGCTTTGCAACAGGCTTTTATTTGTATTCTTCTTGGTGCAGAATCCATTGACTCCAGCAAAAGAAAAAAATGCACTGGAAATTGAAAGAGAGCACATTTTAGAAGTCTCATTCAGTAGCTTGTGATGCTACAGTCATGCTAACCCGTGATCTCTTTAAAGCCTTTTTTTAAGAATCCAACCTGTTCCCTTAGTGTCTTATTGATCTTTTGTCTCAAACTCCACTGTTAATGTTGTCTATATACATGTGTGCTGCACAAGAAATGAACCCCCGTGCTCTCAAAATCTGCCTACGAGCTCTGCAGTCTGTTAAAACAAACAAACAAGCAAACAAACAACTACTTAAGATAATGAATCAACAGGGAAAGTAGTAGTGAAAACGTAATCTCACTGGTGCTTTAAATTTTCCTTGGTATAGATACAGCAAAACAATGGAGGAAGAAAATGTGAGCAAGGTGATAACACAGGTTAAAATTGATCAGAAGCAAGAAACTGCATTTGTGGTTTTACTTATCTTTAGAAACTAGCTAAATTGGTTTGGGACACTTGCAAAAGTGTTTTCTCTGTATTCTGGGTTATTTTGGGAACACTAAAGAAGAATGAAAAAAAAAACAATGTGCCTTCTTTGTTCTTTTAAATTATGAAACATATTGAAGTAAGTTTTCATCTTCTCTTACATTTTTCTTCTTTTCCTTCATTCCTGCAACACGCTTCAAACATGTCTTTCAATGCAGCTACACCAACCATGAGGCAGAGTTGCTGAAAAGGTACAAATCAATGAATAAATAAATAGATAAATCAAACCAATGCATATAATTCAGATCAGACTGGTCAGATTAGTGAAATTGTGCTGCTTAATCCCTATATTAAACACTGTTGCTCAATAAACTGTAAAACTGAAGAGAGAGGATGGAAAAATGCAGCTGAGTGTGGGGAGAAAGAAGAAGGAACCAACTCTATCCCCACTGACCCTTTCCCGTAGTAGCTCATAGACAGATCAAGTAAAGACTACTGTGAAACCCCAGAACAAATATTTTTGAGCTTGGTTTTGCCAGTGACCTCCTCAAAGCAGTAAGGAGCATTCATTTGCAAGAAAAAATACATTCTACAGAAAAGACTCAGTGATAAAATGTTTAGAATCCTCAGCATAAGTGAAAAAAATGAGCGTGGAGAATAAACTGCCACTGCCATTTAGGGTTCAGCTAATTTTTCCCAGTTAGATTTTCGTACTGGCCATATGGGGCTATTAAAGGGCGAGCGGGTCCTACTGATCACTCCTTGACTCTCCAATCTACGGATCAGCTTATGGATGGGAATCGGAGTCTCGGTGCGATATTGCCGCCAGTGCACTGTTGTGGTTGCGATTTGCACTTGTTGTTCCTCGACCTTCAGCAACCCCACAACAGAAGGATCCTCTGAGAGACTAGGCAAGGTGGACAGCTGCTCAATTTCCTCTGTCTCCAAAGCAGCAATACCAAAAGCCCATTGGTACCCTTTTGGGTCTCTGCTCTCTGTCTTTACATCCTGGATATGATGCGTTGTGGTATGGAATAATCTCTTTGGTCAGTTTGGATCAGGTGTCCTGTCTCTGCTTCCCCCCGGCTTCCCCCCTTCCCTGGCAGAGCATGAGACTCACAAAGTCCTTGGCCAGCCTAAATATCACCAAGCAGTAACTGAAAACACTGGTGTTATCAGTGCTGTTCCCAGGCCCAAAATCAAAAACACAGCGCTGCACCAGCTACCAAGGAGGAGAAAAAATGACTGCTGCTGCTGAACCCAGGACAATGTTCAATATTAGAAGAGCTTGCAACCCTACTTACTTGTATGTCTCTCTGAGATAGATGTCTTGATCACGCTTGTAGTTAAAATCTACTTAGAAAACTATGATTTCTCACATAGAGAATACACTGATGTATGGGTTTGGTGTCGGAAATCGGGGATCTTGGGGGGTAATAGCAGATTTTTACATAATTTACTAAAAATATACTACCTAGGAGAAAAATACTAGAATTCATAGAAGAATGACATGTAGTTTTCATGGAACAAGTTAATTGATTTAAGAATATGGTGAAAAGATGTGAAGAATATTTAGAGTCTGATGCCGCAGTCCCCATGGAAATGGTCCTTTTTCTTTATTCTGTTTATACCAAGAAAGGAGGAACCTCCAGATCCAATATGTTGGACTTTATTTCACTTCAGTCCAGACAAGAAAACTGTAAAGCTTGACAACTTGATTTTTAGAAAAATTCCTCAGTAGACCCTGATTTACTCATCTTGCCTTATTGATAACTTCTGGAAACTTAGGGGGCTGTGCAAACCACACGGAGGGGTAAGTCCTGTGCTGAAAGAATAAAAATGTCTTTCATTTCTTCAAGTACGGTGATTTCTCAGAAAAAAAAAAAAAAAAAAAAAAGTAGGAAAGGATATACCAGCTAGATTAAATCTAAAAAAATGGAGTAATAACTGGAGCTGGCTCTGTGTCAAACTCCTTGGAAACAGCACAACTAAATGTTTCTGCTACCCTTTACACCAATTCAATTATTTTTCCTCAAAGCAAGCAAAACTGATTAATTTTTTTGCCATATTTTCTGAAGGAAATTTTAGAGGGGTTTTATTTCTTTTTTTTCTTTTTTTTTGTGAAATTTCTTTCAACCTGATGCCTATAAAAAGAGAAGAAGTATATAACCCTCTCAGTAGTTCTTATCTTCCTTAGGCAAAGTCTAATGGTAGTTGGCAATGGAGAAGGCAGAAAAGAGAAGAAGACAGGAAGCAGATTTAGTTCTTCTGTAGGCATGCTATTACAGTGAGAAATACTTATATCCTGCCACCTCTATTTTGTGACAAATAACTAAACAATAAAGCCCCTTTATCATTATGTTCCTTTATGGTGAGTGTTTTCTGAGACTGAAAAAAGAATTGTTGTTTCTTATAAATACTTTAAACATTCATTCTATTCTTTCCTCTTTCACCCAACACAGTGTTTATAAAAAGCTAAGAAATATTTTTTTTTTTTAATAGTCTGTTCTTAAACAACAAGCAAATTTTTCAGGATACATGACTTGAGCTTGCACGTTCTAATGTTTAAAAGCAACGTAACATGGTATAAAGATATCACAAGGTTTTGCTTATGCAAGTAAAACTATTAACAAGGGTATTTTCAGCCATAATCATTCACAAGGCTGTGATTTTCTGAAATGAAATTTTAAAAATTTCTAGGAATACAATGTATCTGCTTGCTCTTATACATTAAAAAGCTGACACTAAAAAGTACCTAAAAATCAATGTAGTACAAGCAACTTTTTTTCTGCAGAGGTGTATTCAAAATTCATTCATGTCCTGTAACCTTGATATTTTACATCTGATACAGTACCAGTTACCTTTTCCCCTGAAACCAGAAGCTGCTCCAGTAAGAAAGTGCATGCATGTTTTAAAATACTGCATGATAAAACAGTGTGTTCTTTCCAGAACTGCTCTTGCCACTTGTGCTGCCCCTTAAACCTAACTCTGCCACGGATTAAGAAATGTCTGAAGAACAAACCACACAGACAAGCTTCAGGTCAAAGTTTCTACAAAAAGAAGGAGATAGTTCAATATACATTAGTACTTCAGAAAGGAGACTGGCCGTTAAAGACAGAGCAGAGGATAATTTCAATAAAATGACAACTAAAAAACATATTTAGGTCTGTAAAGTCTTGAAATCTGCACTTAAATCTGAGCTATCACAAAGTTTGAGGTTTTCTACACTTATCTACAAGGATAATGAGGAAATCGTATGGAAGTGGGCAAAATTTGAGTACGATATTCCAAAGCTTTATGTACTATTTGTATCAAGATGTAAGAAAACCGTTTATTTAGAAACATGTACTTAATTTTTAAGTCTGAAACTTTATCCCTCAACATTTTCATCAGTCATTACATGTGTAATCAAAATATTTTTGTATAACACAATCTATTCTCATTTTATGGTTCTCCCATGAAGAAAAACTTTATTGCTGGAGAGGAGCAATGGGGAAGGGAGGAATTGAAAGCGTGAGAAACTGATAAGCCTAGTAGATAAGACAGTTTTTCAGGAGCTTGTTTGAATCTTAATCATTTTCTAAGATAGATTAATAAGAGAAATAGAAGGTAGTTTTATTGTGAAAGCTTACATGTAGAAAACATACTGGTAAGAATCTCCAGGAACTAGTTTGGACAATATTATGCCCCTGTGTGATTAGAAATATGGTGGAATTTAAGTGAAATTTTTAAAGTTCATGTCTCATGTATAAGATTTAAGAATGTAACTTCCACTTCTGTATTTTCTTTTGCACCCAATGCTATCAAATATCTTTTTGTTTTAAATTTTTGTCTTTCTATATATACCTCTTCTTTTCCCAGCCTATCATCAGTGTACTACATAAAAAAACTTATGCCCTATTTTAAATACAGAAATATTAAAATCTATAAGAAAAAGATACCCTGTGTAATCCACCAAAGGACACATGAAAACTGCTCTTTTCTTTGTTGAGTTGCGTTAAGAGATTATCACTTTTCACATTATTTTCATCTCTGTTCTTAACAGCTTTCTTGTTCATTCTCTGTCCTGGCTTTGCCTAGTGACTCTGGTTTAACTGGTGAAAACTGAACCATTTCAGTTTTGTCTAAGAACTCCTCTACACAATCAGGTTACAGGGCAAACTGGTGGGCAATTAAATCATAAAAAAGAGACCAGTAATTTTGAGCAGTTGATGATTATGATGCCTAAATCCAGACTCTACTCAAGTGAAAGCTTGCCCGGAAACACAATGATATGTAGAGATACCACATTTGCTTTAAGTCCTCCACACACCCTTCAAAATTACAGTAATTTTATTTCCATAAAAATATACAAACAAGATAGTTTTTTAGGAATGTTTGTCACTAAGACTACAGTCAGTGAAAATGAAGCTTTGAATTTCATTGATATTACTGCCTTTCAGAGACTATAAAATTGGAATTTTAGCCACAGTGAAGTTAACCTTTCCAGAAGACTCAGATTTGAAGCTGCAGTGAAAACTTTATGATTAAGAAAGCCATAAACCTTTAATATCTAACTAAAAATTCTCATGCAGTCTGTGGCTTTGCCTGTGTTCTATCCAGCGGTTTATTTTTCCAACACAAAAGTTTATGTGACTGAAAGATTCACATAAAATACAAAATATTGTACAAAGCTCCCTCTGCCTCTCCCTATTGCTTTTTTAAGAAATAGATTTTTTTCTGCGTAAATCTCATTTAAACAAAAAAAAAAAAGGAAGGAAAAAAGCAGCCTAAATGTAGGATTTTAAATGTAGACCTTAGTATTTTTTAAACTCCTCTGTATGCAAAAAATTGCTGCTACACTGAAATAGCAAAATTCATTACTATTAAAAATTCTGATTTTGCATTACAGGATTTTTTTTTGGCTAATGTTGCTCCTAAAAACTTCATAAAAATATTATATATAACATTACAGATATGCACATGTAACTTTACATAATAATACATAAATATACATTTCATACACATGTATATATAGTTAGGACTAGTAACTGGAGACCGTTTAGAAAAATTTTTTAGGGCATCAAATCCAATTTGTTGTGTAAGTTTCTTAGTTTTGGTATTTAGAAGATCATTTAAGTGAACAATCATGGGTTTATTAGAGCTAGCTCCAAGGATCTTTTTCAAATCTTAAACAGAATATGCTGTAAACTTTTGTGATGTTTTTATTGGAAAGTAATAGAAAATACCCCAAACTTGAAAGTTTTTGAAAATTTTAAGAATGACAATTTTCTGTTGTAAAATAATGTCAGATACACTCAAAACACCAAAAATTACTCTGGTTCCTTTATTATATACAGAAATGAAGACAAGTTCAAAACTAACATAATCAAGCTCACTCTTGTAGCAGTTTGTACCCGCTATATGTATCTCTATCTCACAGATGCTACTGTGATGCTTGGAAATGGAAGAGTTTACAAAAATTTCTCTCAAAAAACAGAAGTCCCCAGGACATTCCATCTAACTCATTACTTTGCAATGGTGTTGCTATGAGTTTGATTTGAAACTGGAAAACATCATTACAGAAAGTTAAGTGTTTTCCCCTCATTTCCCAGTCTTGATATCTCAGATGCAAGGTAGTGAAAAATACAGCGCTAGAAGTATGACATGGAAACTCACATTTAACAGATTTTTTTGTAAATAATATTTCCATGAAGGGCAATGGAATTCCAATGCACAATCACTGTAATTCTGAGATACCTGCTCGGCTCAGCGGTTTTAATACACAGATCAATTTTGCATTACCTCCTTCTGGCTGTGAGCGCCTGTGAGTGCTCACAGAGGGAGGTCATAAAACATTTATAGGCCTAAGAATGTAAATTGCAGCAAAGAGCAAATCCTCAATCTGTGGATAGACCCTTGGAAAAGATTTGTCTGAGAAGTGTGCAGTAAGCATTTGCCCTGTCTCACACCCCATAAAATTTTCATTTTCATTTCCTTTACAGACTTTACCTTCTGATTAAAGTTTGGGGTTCTAATACATTATGCTAAATGCCAGCTATAGTAAAAATAACATGCAATAATACTAATTGCTTAGTGTTAAAGTTCTGTGTATCAAAATGGGAGGGGGAAATAAAAATGTCCCAGTTCTACTCTAGGCGATAAAGATAACAGATAATTCAAGGAAAATAGGAAGATGGCACTGACAAGAGTGTATAATAGCAGTTTGCAACACACGGACTGATTTCTTACAATGAGATATGAATAAAGAAGATGGTTTGTTTAGTTTTATTTCAAACAACTTTCTCATATGAGAAAGTACATATTAGGTGCTAAAAATATCCTTCAATATTCTGTGATCAAAATCAAATTATCTTTTCAATTAAGCATTCTAGGGTCATTGAGCTCCACATTAAGAAGTCCATTTGAAGCTTCATACCTCACAGCATAGACATTCAAGCATTCCTGGAAGAATCCATAGCATAAAATCATAGAATAGAATCTGAATCAGAGAATGCTTTCGGATTGGAGGGGCATTAAGGATCATCTAGACTTGGCTGCTCAGAGCTCTGTGCCAGCACCTCACCACCCTCATAATGAAGAATTTTTTCCTGATATCTAATCTAAATCTACCCGCTTTCAGTTTAAAGTCATTCTCCTTTTCCTGTCACTACATGCCCTTGTAAAAAAGTCCCTCTTCAGTTTTCTTGTAGAAACATTTCTAGTGCAAAGTTTTCAAGTTCAGAAGCATGCAGGAATTCAATACTGAAAAACCACAGAATTCTCAAACTCTGAGTATATGCACCTGTCACTGTTTTTGGAATGGCTTACTAATATAACAGAAGGGGTAAACTGGGCTGGACAGAGAGAAAGCATGCCTTCTGATAATCACTAATAACAGGTGTGACAACTGTCACTAAAACAATGCTGAAACAATTCTATTAAAAGGTGAGAACCAAGGAGAAAATGCACGATTAAATAATCATACTAAGACAGTGTTTAGCCACGACACAGCAAGCTGCAAGTATTGTCTATATCACACAAGTTCAGCTGGAAAGAAACATGAAATAAGGTAGGGAAAAAACAAAATAGTGCTGATAATTGAAATCAGAAGAAAATCAAACACAATATAAATCTTTATTGATGGCAGAGGAGTGATACATTTCTGCCAACTCAATAGCCTGCCCTACTTAACCCCTGCTTCAAACTCCTCTCCCACAAATATTACAAAACTGTTATTAATTCAAACACTAGAAAAGTGCTTGCCTTGAATATCGTAAGAATCAAATTACTAAGTAGTAGACAGGTATCCTATGCATACATACATGTCAGGAAGGTGGTTTTTAGAAGGTTTTGGTGTTGCAGAGTCGCAGAGTCGCAGAGTCACAGAGTAGTTGAGCTTAGAAAGGGATTTTTGAGATTGTCTAGTACAACCCAAAGATCTTTTTCATACACTCAGCTGTAGTTGGAATTTCCTTCTTCATCAATACCTAAGCTCTTTCAACCCACCTCATGCAAAGCAAATAGTGCACTCCTACAAGCAAGTGCACAGGTGTCAGGATAAAAAGAATCACCAATATGCAATTCACTTAGAGTCACATTCATTAAGCTCTGGAGGTAGCATCTGAACATATGGGTATGTCGTATGCTAATTTTACAATATGTAGTTCTTACATATACTTTGTAGGTTGAAATGGCATTGGTATGTCTTGCCTATCTATGATAATGGAAATCAAAATCTAATATCTACAATTCCTGACTTTTTCCGCAACCACTTAGTAAAATTCAGGACCTTTAACTGCAACTTGAGTTTGGCCTTAGAAATAGCAGATAAAATTTGTAAAACCTAGGCAGCAAAAGTACTGGAAAATAGATGTGAGTGCATAGCTGTAGGGATCAAAACATGCAATTTTTCTCCCTACCAATACCAACAATTTTTGTTTCCTTTCAAATTTGGAAGCCATTTAGTCATATCTGCATAATGGTGATAACAGCTATTTGACAGGGTGCTCAATCACAGATTCTATCCTTGGATCCCTGGGGACTCAAGGTAGCAGTTACACACCTTTCTTCCTCTGTAACCTCTGATCTGTTGTGTCAGTTACTATCTTCAGCCCAGCCTATACATCTCACATCCCAATACTGGTTCTCACTTTCTCTCAGCGCTACTTTGTAATTCCAGTCTTTACTTGTTCCTGAGCCTTTCACCTCAGTATCTTCATCTCAGAGCTCTTGCTGAGCTCTTTCCAAAGGCTTGTTAGCTACCTGCCTTTCTACATCCTGGTATCCATAGAGTTATGGCAGCAGCAACCGGGACAGTAGAGGGAAGATAATTCACTGGTCTCTGTTACAGTACCTTATACAACTCCAGTTCCTCACTGCAGGAAGAAAATGCAACAAAGGTTTTGTTCAAACCTAAAAATCCCAACCTGGAGCAGGTACAGAAGAGACCAACTTTCGCAAAGTTAAATGCCACACTCAAAAATCAAAGCCTTCATGAATCACATGGAAAACTTTCGGGGGGTTCAGTGTTTTCTTAAAGCATAGAATTCAGGCAAATTAGTGTAATTTAAAGGATTTCCAGGTGGAAGATAAATATAAAACCAAAAAAAAATCTCCACCCATCTGGCTATCACAACAGCCTTGAGAATTTTGAAGACCCTTTCCAGACATGAAAGAACTTTGAAAAATCCTGGCAGTCAGGTGAAGTTCCCGATGACTGGAAAAAGGGAAATATAACCCCATTTTTAAGAAGGGAAAAATGGATGAGCCAGGGAATTACAGACCAGTCAGTCTCACTTTTGTGCCTGGTAAAATCTTGGAGCGGATTCTCCTGGAAGGCATGCTGAGGCACATGAAAAACAACAAGGTGCTTGGTGACAACCAGCATGGCTTCACTAAGGGGAAATCCTGCCAGACCAATCTGGTGACCTTCTATGAAAGGGCTACGGAACTGATGGACAGGGGCAGAGCAGTTGGTGTCATCTACCTGGACTTGTGTAAAGCGTTTGACACTGTCTCACATGACATCCTTGTCTCTAAGTTGGAGAGACATCAATTGGATAGGTGGACCACTTGGTGGATAAAGAACTGGCTGCATGGCCGCACGCAAAGAGTTGTGCTCAATGGCTCAATGTCCAGTTGGAGACCAGTAATGAGTGGTGTCCCTCAGGGATCAGTGTTGGGACCGGTCTTGTTCAACATCTTTGTGGGTGACATGGACAGTGGGATTGAGTGCGCCTCAGCAAGTTTGCCGATGACACCAAGCTGTGTGGTTCGGTTGATACATTGGAGGGAAGGAATGCCATCCAGAGGGACCTTGACACGCTTGTGAGGTGGGCTGATGCCAACCTAATGAAGTTTAACCATGCTAAATGCAAAGTCCTCCACCTGGGTCGGAGCAATGACAGGCACAGCTACAGGTTGAGGGGGGAGGAGATTGAGAGCAGGCCTGCGGAGAAGGACTTGGGGGTGTTGGTCGATGAGAAAATGCACATGAGCTGGCAGTGTGCGCTCGCAGCCCAGAAGGCCAACCGTATCCTGGGCTGCATCAAAAGGAGTGTGACCAGCAGGTCGAGGGAGGCGATCCTGACCCTTTACTCTGCTCTCGTGAAACCTCACTTAGAGTATTGTGTGCAGTTCTGGTGTCCTCAACATAAAAAGGACATGGAAGTGTTAGAACAAGTGCAGAGGAGGGCCACGAAGATGATCAGGGGACTGGAGCACCTCCCGTATGAAGATAGGATGAGAAAATTGGGGCTGTTCAGCCTGGAGAAGAGAAGGCTGCATGGAGACCTCATAGCAGCCTTCCAATACCTGAAGGGGGCCTATAGGGATGCTGGGGATGGACTCTTCATTAGGGACTGTGGTGAGAGGACAAGGGGTAATGGGTTTAAACTTAAACAGGGGAGGTTTAGATTGGATCTGAGGAAGAAATTCTTTACTGTGAGGGTGGTGAGGCCCTGGAATGGGTTGCCCAGGGAGGTTGCGGATACTTCATCCCTGTCGGCGTTCAAGGTGGGGTTGGACATAGCCTTGGATGGCATGGCTTAGTGGGAGGTGTCCCTGCCCATGGCAAGGGGGTTGGAACTCGATGATCTTGAGGTCCTTTCCAACCCTAACTATTCTATGATTCTATGATTCTATGATTCTTACTGAAAAAAAATTCTGGTTTTATGTTTCTGTTTATGGATAAATGACTGCATTTTTCACTGTGTCTCCTGACAAATAAGCTGGTGTTCCCAACATTACCATCTGAAAGAAACACATCATCTAAATCAAACATCTGCAAAGTTACACAAACTTAGAAAAGGTACTTCAAATGTTAAGTGTGCCATCTTTCTCTCTAAATTGGAGAGACGTGGATTTAATGGACAAAATCAGTAAGGAATTAGCTGGTTTGTTGCACTCATAGAGTTGTGGTCAATGGCTCAATGTCCAAATGGAGATTACTGACAAGTAATGTTTCTCAGTGGCTGTTGGGAAGGATCCTGTTCAACATCTTTATCTGCAACATGAACAGTAGAATTAAGTGCACCCTCAGCAAGTTTGCTGATGACACCAAACTGTGTGGTGTCGTCGACAATCTGGAGGGAAGGGATGTCATCCAGAGGTACCTTGACAAGCTTGAAAGGTGGCCGCCAACCTCATAAAGTTCAACAATGAGAAGTGCAAGGTCCTGCACCTCAGGCCAATCCCAGGCATAGCTACAGGTTGGGGGAGAATAGATTGAGAGCAGCTCTGAGAAGGACTTAGGGTTGTTGACTAACAAGAAATTCAGCATGACCCAGCAGTGGGCACTTGCAGCCCAGAAAGCCAACCATATTTTGGGCTGCATGAAAAAAACAGCGACCAGCAGCAGGTGATTCTCTCCCTCTACTCCACTCTTGTGAGACCCCACCTGCAGTACTGCATTCAGCCCTGAGGTCCTTAACACAATAGGAACATGGATCTTCTCAAACAAGTCTACATGAGGGCCATGAAAATGCTCAGGGATCTGGATCAACTCTACTGTGCAGACAGGCTGAAAGAGCTGGGCTTGTTCAGCCTGGAGGAGAGAAGGATCCAGGGAAACATTAGAGCAGCCTTCCGTTACTTATAGGAGGACTACCTGAAAGCTGGAGGGGAACTCGTTATAAGGGTATGTAGGGTTAGGAAAAAGCAAATGGCTTTTCACTGTAAGAAGGTAGATTTAGATTAGATATAAGGAAGAAGTTCTTTACTGTGAGGGTGGTGAGGCACTGGAACAGATTGCCCAAAGAAGTTGTGGCTACCTCATCCCTGGAATCATTCAAGGACAGGCTGGGCAAGGCTTTTAGCAACCTTGTTTAGTGGAAGGTGTTCCTGCCCATGGCAAGTGGGTTGGAACTAGATGAGCTTTAATGTCCCTTCCAATCTTAACTGTTCTATTATTCTACCACAAGAAGTAAGGTTTTCTGAACCTATAACAATACTGTGTCATACTCCACATTAATTTCATGTAAGGAGAGAGATACACTCTACACCTGTCTGAGGGTGGGGTTTAGCACTTTTCAATATTAAAACATGAATACTTTCTGATTGTGCAGTGGGAACATGAAAGCGTGAAAGTATTACAATAATCTTGGAGAAAAATCTGGAAGAATTTAAAGGGGTAAAATGTCCCCACTTCTCCACTTTGATTCTGGAGAACAGTGATCATTTATAACAGTCTGTTTAGGATTGCTTCAGTCAGGGTAAGTCCTAGAATAGTGTTTCAGCATTCTTGTTGCCAGATGTTATATTCTAGCAAGATGGAGTTGAAGTATTATACATTTGTAGCCTTTGTATCAGGGAGCATCTTCCATCAGATTAAGGTAAAAATGAAGGCACAAACCTAGAAACAGAAACTAATTTTGTTTAATTTTAACTCCTGAACTCAACTTTGCGAGATCTTCTGGACTGCACATATAGTCAGCTGCTTGGTCTACTGTTAAACAGTCATATTACCATGAACAGCTATTTCTTCAACTGTGCTAGTAAAATCCACCACTGTAACTCAAACAGGGAAATTTCACCACAGTGGGTGAGCCAAAGAAAGATGTGTCATTTTAGCATGCAGCCTCACATGATGACATAGAAATACATTTTGGCTCTGGTTTTGATGAGGGCATCTGAAGTCTTTGTTAATTCAGTCAGCAAGGAAAGGTAGAAAGAATGAATGATGAATGAAGCTACATTTTCAATAATTTGAACAATCTGGTAGCAATTATATTTTAACACAGTTGAAGAATGGAAGTATCTCTTTTCATACAAATCAAGCTCTTTTGTAAGCAAAACAAATCAAAATTAATCCAATCTTGCTCACTTTAGAAAATACTAAAGATGTCAAGTCAAACATGACCTGTGCTGTGGGGTGGTAGAAGAAAAGGCATTGCATAAATATTTTACAAACTGTTGCGAGGATTCTCAATAAGCTGAAACCTGAATGAGGTTTCATTGCCATTGTTTACACTGCTTTTCAACTATCTCATGGTAACATAATCGTTCCACAAGGTTTTTATGATCACTGTATTATGTTTTCTGTTCCCCTAATTTCTCTGTGTTTTGCTTCAAATTTTTCTGGAAACCTCTTTTCTGATACTATTTTATCTCCATTTAATCAGTGGGTTTGTGTTGATTTTAGAGAAGGATTTCTATAAGTACTCTTAATTTCTTTTATTTTAGCCTAAATGCATGATATAACGCAACATCAAATACTTATTTGGGGAAAATCTACAAGTAGCGCAAAATGGAAGAGTTGGTTTGCTTTTTGTTTAACTAATCACAAGTAAATGGGTTCTCTGTCTTCCATTTAGGCAGTCTGGTATTTTCCTGTTTCACATTGTGCTCTCTTTTTTGTGTGTTAATCTTTCTTTGTGATTCATGTGTGCCTTTGTTGCATTCTGTCTGTGTTTAATTCAGTATTTTATGACATAAAATTTTAGCCTACAGAAGTAAATACTATGGGATACCACAGAGGCAACAAAAAAGGAATTTTTAAAACAGATAATAAGACAATTCCACTCTAATTTGCTTTTCTTTTAAATGTATTCTTTGGAAGTTAAACAAGCAAACAAGTGTTATAAATTCTCTTTTTGAAGGCTCTTCCACAGGACCCATCTCTAAAAGTTTTGTTTACTCTTATGAACCAGATAATGCATGAAATGAACAGGAAAATCATACGCCCTATGAACTGCATTAATGTGGTTTATGCATTTCTAAGTAAAATAAAAATAATCTGAGCCATGTATATCCAGGTTATTTATACACACATGCTAATTTTCTTTTTGAGGCAATGACACTGATAGTAGGGGTATTCTCATAGTTAAGTAATGGTTAACTAGATGAAAGGATGGCCATATGTCTTCTGAGTGGCTCTGACTCAGTAGCTTGTATCTGTTTTCCTGTGCTTCAGGGAGGATGGAACTTGCTTCTCTAGTTCACTGAATTAGTAATCGCAGATGTAGTTCATCCAGAAGCCCTATTGAATTGACAGTGGTTACACAGTTCTTGAGTTGCCTATTCTGTGGATGACGGTGCAGCTAAAAAGCATAAAGATACCAGCGTAATCAAGAAAAGAAATCTTCAGTTATCTGAAGTTCATACAGTGTGGGCATGTAAACTTTCAATGCTAAATGAGGGGAAAAAAATCTGGCTCTTAATGATTGCAACTAATGACCGTAATAAAAGCTTTAACTGAGGAAAAAAGGTCAAAAGACTGCTTATCATGTAAGAAGAGATAAAAATGACTCAGTGTAAAGCCACCTATTGTTTGACAGACTTGCATATACTGCTCAGTATATCTTGAACACATGCCACTTTTTATACATAATGAGTCTTATCTGCAACAGGTCTTGTCAATAGTTTAAACAAATAAAACTCAAGTTCATATCTCATATCACACACCAGGTGTGATTCATGAAATACTACCATTTAACAAGATTATATACTTTTAACAATAGCATCTGCATCTTGTACTGTAAGGCACCAGTTCATTAGAGAAAAAAAAGTAAGGCTATTTCTTGCTTCTTTTCAACTTTTCTTGTAGAAACCTGAGCTACAGTGATAATATCTTCAATCATTCATGTGACTTAATAAAACATGCAAAATTTATGCTTCTTAAGACTTAATTCTACATCAATTATCAAATAACTTTACATTGTGCTATATAACCTTATATAATGGACTCATAAAAATCACAGGAAAATTAACAAAGCAACGGAGCTATCCTACATTTCTTATACGTGAAAAATCTCATGTCATGACTTTACATAACTAACTGAAACATTCTATTAGATGACCTGCAGAATGAAATCTTGACATGTTGAAAGTGTCTAAACAGGTCTGTAAATATGTCAGGGTGTTAAATTTGGAGTGCTCATTTTGTAGTTTTGTCCTTGTTTAATGACTGCTTGGTTTACTTTTTTTTTTTCATTGCTAGGGGTCTTTTTGTTTGGGATTTTTGGTCTTTTTCATTTTTATAATTTTGAATGCTAATGTATTTTATTCTTGCTTAGAAATATATGTCAACTTAGCTGATATTGTCTACAGTAAAAATGCCTTTTTTTTTAAAGTTATGAGTTTTCTTTTCATTCATATGCTAATGATGTTACATTGTTGTGACTTTTGGGTTTGTGCTAGGTGTCCATATCTTTCCAATTTCCCTCCCCAGATAGAATACTTAAATTTTACTCAAAATCTCTGTAAGAGAAAAAGTTGCTTCCTGAATATTTAAAATAAATAAATACATAAATAAATAAAAATGGTTCTAACAATCGTTTCAGTAAGAGTGCTAACTTTTGAACATGGTCTAGGAGTTTGCAGCTCTATTTTCTAAAAGCTCCATTTCTTTTTTAGAAAATGGAAATTTACTTTTCTGTAAAAATTTGTTAACGCAGAGATACAAGACTGAATTTGCTTGCTCATTTCATGCATGCTGTAGTATAAAAACATAGGCCTAGGATAAGACAAGCTGCCACTTTTGCTCTCAATGTTTTTCATTAGACCTACGCAGATGGAAGAAAGGGAATAGCTTAATTTGAATAAAAACAGATGAAGAAAATTACTCTGGAAGGACTAACAAAAGAACTAGAAAAACCAGAGGCAGAGGCTATCAAAAGGTACAGACAACACCTGAAAACAGCGAGAAAGCAGCCACGGGGAAGAGCTGATGAGGCTAGAAGGAAAAGAAGCAGTGGGGGATAGATGCCAACATGCTCTCTGTACAACTATTGATACCAGACTGACTCTGGCTTGTACCCTTTTCTTAGCAGATTTCCTTTCATAACCCATCAAAATGCAGAAGTAGACTGAAATAAGAGATATGGACTCTCACTTCTATTTCCATTCAAAACCTAGGGATTTAGGTAGAGGGTGCAGTATCTATTCTTCTGCACTTTCGTGATTCCGCATCCATGTAAATCACTGTAGCTGCACTGTAGAGAGAGATTTCAAATTAATTTGGAATAACAGAGAAACAACAACAAAACCCAATTAAAAGTATCACATTTTCATATACTCTACACTAGGACTGGCCTGTTAAGGTTTGGCTTATTGGTGGCCTTACCTAACCTGTGCTACCTAGCATCTAACACCCCTGTTGAGAGGTGACTCAAAGAAAGACAAAAAATAATTACATATTCCTATATTAGCTAATAACAGATTCAGCAAAGAGAAATGCATTTTTAAAGATTAAAAGGGAGGCACATACTCTACTCTGCACAGTAAGAGCATGCTCTGCGCATAATCATTAGGATTAAGAAAAATTCTTATATTTACAGGCTGTTAGTACGTATTCCAGCGAGGTACTGGAATTCCTCCATGCCACAGACTCTGGCCTCATCTTGTCACTGGATTAAAATGGTAATATGCTGTCAGGAGTTTTCTTCAGATTCACCTGGACAACAACAGGGAAGGGAAGGAAGGTAGAGGAGACAAAGGGAAAAAAACCTATTACACAAACTTGGACTATCATGGCTGGGTTTTTCTTATTAAATCTATAAACAATATCACCCACTTTCTCCAGATTTACGAACCTTTTTACATGTTTGACCAACAGAAATTCTGAAATCACCTACATGAGCTACCGTTACTTTACAACTATAGATAACTAGTTGAGAAAGATGTTCTTTTTTTCCTTTTGTTGCTAGATATAGACATATCTTCAGCAGGCAAATTAATGTTAGCTGTATATAACATGCAATGTCTAGTATATAAAAGTAGATAACATCTAAGCTGTCTTCCTTATCCTGTCACAGAAAATGAAACTAGAAAGAAAAACTGAAAAACTGGGATTTTCTCAAAAGGAGAACAATGGTAGATCAATTTAAAAAATAATAAAAAAAACAACTATAAATAGGAAAATATTCATGTGTGTTTTGTTGACTTTCAGTAAGCTTGGATAACTGGTAAACTGTCTTTAAGATAATGGAAAATATACTGATTTTGAGACTATGCCGAGCAGAACTGCTCACTGCTTCAGATACTTATTCCACATCCACCAGATAAAAAGATAGTTAAGAGACAAACACCATTGTCCTGCAATAACAAAATATGATCAGAAGGCAGATGACTGCCGTGGCTTCATATAATTAGACCTACAAGTGCAACCACTGTTTGCAGCAATGAAATGAAAGGAGAGAAACTATCAGCTATTTTCTACCTCTTGTTTTTGTGTAGTCCTTGGGAAAGGACTCTTAATTCTGCTCTTTTTCTAAAAGTAAGCCACAAAAAGCGGCAGAAAATAGAGTCTGAAACATGTCCCTCTCTTCCTTCATCCAGAAATTCCACATACTAAGTAATGAGAAACTAACAAAGATTTTATTTTGTAATGAGACACCCTAAACCATATGAAATTAGTCATGAAGTACAGACACCAAAGAAAACCAATCTAGAACACCACCACAGGAAATAAGAAGATATCGTGATGCAGTTCTGGTGCCCTCAACATAAAAAGGACACGGAAGTGTTGGAACAAGTCCAGAGGAGGGCCACAAGGATGATCAGGGGACTGGAGCACCTACCGTTTGAAGATAGGATGAGAAAGTTGTGTGTGTTCAGCCTGCAGAAGAGAAGACTGCATGGAGACCTCATAGCAGCCATCCAGAATCTGAAGGGGGGCCTATAGGGGTGCTGGGGAGGGACTCTTCATGAGGGACTGTAGGGAAAGGACAAGGGGTAATGGGTTCAAACTTAAGCAAGGGAAGTTTAGATTGGATATGAGGAAGAAATTCTTTACTGTAAGGGTGGTGAGGCACTGGAATGGATTGCTCAGGGAAGTTGTGAATACTCCATAGCTGGCTGGGCTCAAGGAGGGGTTGGACATAACCTTAGGTGTCATGGTTCAGTATGAGGTGTCCCTGCCCATGGCAGGGGGTTTGGAACTAGATGATCTTAAGGTCCTTTCCAACCCTAACTATTCTATAATTCTATGATTCTATGACAATTGAAGGCATTTTGATGAGGGGATGAACATAAATGCACAGGGAAAATAATCTATTTTCATGGGTTTCCCAGTAGAAGTGTGTTTTCTGTCCCTGTAATCTAGGCTTAGCCTGTGCTCTTCATAACCAGATAAGCTCAAAGATCAAAACAAACAAAAAAGAAAGAAAAAGAAAATGTGTGCACCTTCTGTGGAATGTGTTTACAATTGTTCTCTATATGTTTCCAGTTTAGCCATCTTGATGTCTTCTGGCCCACATATAAATAGCTACAGGGATTTATTCTTTCTTTAATCAATAACAAACTGCTAAAGAAATACAATAGCTGAAATAAATCTCAGGTCTGCAATCTGCTAAAGACTCCCAGAGATTCACAAAGTCTATTTATTAGAATAAAATTGCTGCTGCTCATGTAAATGAACAATTCATTATAATCAAACCAAAAATGGAATAACATGAGGCAAAAGCCAAAAGTCCCATATTGGTCATACTAAAATTTCAAATACCAAATCCTTCACTTGACTGGCATGCAGCCCAGTGAAAGGAACAACCTGCCAAATAAGCAATGATCCCCAATTATCACAGCTCATATGAGGAGATTGTTTCAGAATATGTTCTTTTTATTTTCAGAATTGCTAAAGTATAACCATTGTACCAAGCATTAAAAAATCGTTGGCTGATTGCACAAATGTGAAATTAAGTCACTGAGCTACCACAATGGAATAAAAAAACACCTACCCTGAGATGAGCAGAAGCACCACCAGCACAAATATACTCTGTGCAAAGAGCAAGTAGCGCTTGACACATGGCAACTGCTCCACATAGGCTGTTAGGTAACTACCATATCTAAATATAAGGCATGTGATTTTGTCTCCCGTTTTGACCTCTGCAATTGTTTGATACCATTATGCAGATACTTCTAAAACAAAATGAAAATATTTTATGTCCTAAAGAATCATAAATATCAAAATAACCAAAGTAAAAGCCAGTTTCCAGAAATAAAATGCATAGGTGCCTAGAAAGTAGAGTTTCAAGTGCAAAATATAAAATCCTCCTTTAATTAATTGCACCTGCAGCTATTCTGCTTGAAATATAATATGACCTTTCCCTGTTTTATCTTTTTCTTGCAAGCTTACATTTAATTTCTTTCCTTTCCCCCTTTTAGTGTCAAAACATTTTTCTGCCATGCAGGTACAAAGAGGTTCATTATACTTGATTGTTTAAAACTCCTTTGGGTCCAAAATGAACCAATATTTTCTGTAGCCTTTCCTGACAGAAAAAGTAAAAATAGAATCAGTATGGGCTCATAGAAAATCTAGCACTTGAGTCGCTATGGAGGTTTGCTTCAAGATTTGTGTTCTATGGACTCATTTTTTTTCCAGGCTCTCAAGTCTTCACCTCTGTCTTTCATTTCTCTTCATTTCATATATCAGCTTTCTAGATTAATGCAGTACTCCAATTTACACTTGAGTTTCTATAAACAAGACGATCAGAACACAACACCTCATTTCCAAACAGTAACTTGCTATTCCTAAGAGACCCTGCTGTTACATTGCACTGCACCAGAGGTGCCTTAGTGCCTTAGCTACAGATGTGCCACCTGTTTGCAGCTTTGTACCCATTCAGCAAGCTGCTGTGGCAATGTTCTTCCAGAGCGACTGTGCTAGTTTTCCCACTTATTCCCATGCTGTTTTCTTAGTGCAAATGCTCTCATGGGTTTACACCTGAAATCATAGAATCAGCTATGTTGGAAAATATCTTTAAGACCATCAGATTCAACCTCTACCCCAGGACTGCCAAGTCCACCAGTAAACTATGCTGTTATGGGCCTCATCTACAAGTTTTTTGGGAAGCAATTGTCACTGGCATAAGAAATGCCTTTTTCCCTCATTTCTCGTTTGTCAGATTTTATAGTAGGCCAGATACAGAGCACAACAAGGCAGATCAGCAATTGAAATACTTGAACGATACTATCCAATACTTCATGTGGACAGACACTGAACAGCCAATGAACAAGCAACACTGATGTCTAATTAGCATGCTCCAATCAGCATTAATAACATCACAGAGCAAACAACAGGAGGCTTCAGGATGTCCTAAAGAAAAGTATGCAGTATTAGGAGAAAAGCAAGGCAAAATTGTCAGGGTCATCATCCGTACTTCCTGTACTGCATTGGAAAAATCTGCCTCCCTGCTGAAGGAAGACACTTTAACTGGGACACCCATGGCTTTTTTTTTTTTTCAGTCAACTACTGCAGAGATTTTTCCATTTTTCATTCTTCTCTTCTTTGTTTTTCTTCCAAAAATGGCTTTCTTTGCTACAGTCAATGTATTAACAACCATGGATCCTAAATAAAAATCTTCATGCATGTGAAACCATCTTGCCCTCCTTTACGCAATGGCTACTTTCTTCATGTGAGCCAATAAATGTCTTCACCATTTGCTGCAAGCACAAATATCAAGTATATCCTTTTCAGTGACAGAATTACCTATATTTCAGTGTTATTAAACTATTCTTAGCTTGACAGTGATTTCTACCTTCAAACACTTTTTTAAAGTGGACACAATTTCTTTCACATTTTATTTCTGAGTCAACTAAAACAATTATAAAACTAGTGTACAGTATTATTTTAAATATCATCATTCCTAGATCTAACCCAATTTCTGTTCTTAAATTCATATAGAAATGCAATTGTTTTAAACATCCTATCTTCCTCTGAAATAATTCATCAGAAGTACTACCTGCTATCTACTTTGGATTTGATTCTTCCATACCTTCCATGAGCAGCAAGTACCATTAGTTCTCATCCTTAAGACATTTAGTAGATTAGTAGAAAATCTTTATTCCTAGATGCTGGACAAGTGAACTCTCTACTTTTAACATCAAAAATTAGAAGGATACTCCTTCCTACTGCAAGAGCTTGTTTTTGCATTAGCCTATAAATTGTAGAGCTTGAAAGAAAAGACAAGGTTTGGAATGTGTTTATAGCTTCACATAGAAAAAAGACAATGAATGTTGTATGAATTCAGCCAGCAACTGAGCCAGAATATGGGCTGGAACAGTTTTCAAAACCAGATTTTGCAAACCACTGAAAACACCAAATCTAAAGACAAGAAGTGTCATCAGACTTGATTTTTTTTCCTAGATTCTAATGTGTTTAAGGAAACACAACAAATGGATGGCAATCAGAAACACAGGTGGGAATCAGAAATTGCTACAAAAGTATTATGATATGAGGTACTGATATTTCCCTAGAAGTTTGAGTTCTTTAATTCATTGTCTGTAAGCATGAATTGATGAACATATGCCATGCATCCTGTGGTTTATCAGCATAAAACTTTCTGGTGGAATTTTGAGTCTTTAAATACATATTGACATCTACTACCACTCTTTTTGCCCCGCTCTTCAGGACTTCTTCAGTGCTCACCACAGCTCCACTGCCAGGTAGTTATTTCATTTCCTGGCAGAGTTGCAACAAAGGCAGAGAGCTAAAGCCTGCAAATTATTTATTCATTTTCTCCTCTCACCTGTATCACTATTTTCTCCTCTCACCATCTCTCCTTCCCTTCCTCTTTCCCTCCCTCCCTCTTTCTCTCTCTTTCTTTCCTTCAAATGCACAATAAAATATTCTGGAAACATTTATTAGCTTTTTTTTGAATACTGTGTGTTGCTGTTTATGGCAAAAATAAAGACAAATGCCTAGTTAATAGCTATGCAGTATCTTTGCTTTTTCTGCTCTGCAGAAAAAGCATGTTTTTTTCAAACAATAGGACACATGCAAGTTGGTTTCAGTGATGCGGGTCAGTATGAAAACTCCAAATGCACAGTTAATTTCAGCTGTTCCTACTGTGCTGTTAGTACATCTTATCCCAAATGGAAGATATTTTTGCTGCTGTGTTCCTGGCAGGACACACACATTCCTCATGCGCTTTGTTTCCCTGCTTCTTTAAAAGGCAACTGTCATCATAAACCACCGCTGCTTCTGAGCGATGACTATGCCTCATCAGTAAGGTGCAGTAAATATAAAAGTAGCATCTGATGTCTTTCCATACATAATGTATGAAAAAATGATAGTTTCACCCCCGCAAATAAACCACATGGACTGTCACAGTGCTGTCAGTGTGGATGAAATTGCTTGGATTTGTCTGGGAACAGGGAAAACTAGCACTCCATTTTTCTGATAATTGTGTCATATTTCTATTTTTGTATTCTGATTCCTTTAAAATGGCAAATTAAAAAGAAACACTCTGAAAAGGATATCTGAAAGGAATATATTGAATTCTTATTTATCTCAAAAATCTTAGTTTTAATACATACTCCAAAGTACTTCTCAGCAAAGTTTCCGCTTCCTAGAAACCAGTGAAAGCTGGTAGACACTTCACTGTTTGACCCTTGACTTATCTGTGGCCCTATTCTCAATAAATATCTCTATATATTCTGAAACAGATGCACTCTCTTCACATTCCTTGGACATGAAAGCAGAAAGATTAATTAACTGAAATTGCGATTGCATTTTTTACCGGTAACTTAAAAAGAAAGAAAGTTTTATTTTTTTAAACAATCCAACTTACAGTATTATTAATACGAGTAATTATGATCTGTGAATGCAAGAGCCATCCATGTGCAGTGTAATAGCAGGAAAATAAGCTAATCAGCTCTCAGATACTCAGTAGATGAGTAAGATATTATGAAAATACCTATTTTATAAATGATAAATAATCTTTCTTTTATAATTCATGGCTAATTATTTTCTTCACAAACCCATTCTTTTCTTCTGTCTCATTCTTTTCAAGGACTCTCATATCCTTTATAAGTCAAAGACTTTGCAAATTGGATACTGGATTTTATTCGCATTTCCAATTTTGCCTTAGACAACATTTAATACAAATCCTACTTTTTAAGGGCTCATATAAAGCTCTATGCATTTAAATCAAGCCTAAAAATATTAATAGAAAATTATTCTGGCTGTCTGTGTACCTCAGGACCACAGTCTGCACACCTCCACACCTTTCTCAGAAGCATGGTTTAGCCAATCAACTAGCCCTGAACATCCTATCTTGCACAAAAGCTAGTATCTGCACTTTCAGGATCTTCTAATGCTGTCCATATCATAGAATCATAGAATCATAGAATAGTAAGGGTTGGAAAGGACCTCAAGATAATCGAGTTCCAACGCCCCTGCCATGGGCAGGGACACCTCCCACTAAACCATGCCATCCAAGGCTATGTCCAGCCCCACCTTGAATGCCGCCAGGGATGAAGCATTCACAACTTCCCTGGGCAACCCATTCCAGGGCCCCACCACCCTCACAGTAAAGAATTTCTTCCTCAGATCCAATATAAACCTCCCCTGTTTAAGTTTAAACCCATTACCCCTTGTCCTCTCACCACAGTCCCTAATGAAGAGTCCCTCCCCAGCATCCCTATAGGCCCCCTTCAGGTATTGGAAGGCTGCTATGAGGTCTCCACGCAGCCTTCTCTTCTCCAGGCTGAACAGCCCCAATTTTCTCAGCCTATCTTCATATGGGAGGTGCTCCAGTCCCCTGATCATCTTCGTGGCCCTCCTCTGCACTTGTTCTAACACTTCCATGTCCTTTTTATGTTGAGGACACCAGAACTGCACACAATACTCCAAGTGAGGTCTCACGAGAGCAGAGTAAAGGGGCAGGAGCACCTCCCTCGACCTGCTGGTCACACTCCTTTTGATGCAGCCCAGGATACGGTTGGCTTTCTGGGCTGCAAGCGCACACTGCCACCTCATGTTCATTTTTTCATCAACCCACACCCCCAAGTCCTTCTCCGCAGGCCTGCTCTGAATCTCCTCCCCGCCCAATCTGTAGCTGTGCCTGTCATTGCTCCGACCCAGGTGGAGGACTTTGCATTTAGCATGGTTAAACTTCATTAGGTTGGCATCAGCCCACCTCACAAGCGTGTCAAGGTCCCTCTCGATGGCATTCCTTCCCTCCAATATATCAACCGAACCACACAGCTTGGTGTCATCGGCAAACTTGCTGAGGCACACTCAATCCCACTGTCCATGTCACCCACAAAGATGTTGAACAAGACCGGTCCCAACACCGATCCCTGAGGGACACCACTCGTTACTGGTCTCCAGCTGGACATTGAGCCACTGAGCACTACTCTTTGCGTGCGGCCATCTAGCCAGTTCTTTATCCACCGTATCATCTCCTATCCTCCTGCCCAAACATATTCTTTTATGCCAACCTGTTAATCATATTTATAAAAGCTATGCTGCTACATCAAAGGATCTAAGCTCAGCGTGGTTAATCTCCAGGTGACAGCACAATGGCATTGTTCTATGTTGTCCAATAATTTATCTCCCTTGCCCCTCCCTCTGCCAGCAGTGCACTTACCAATCCTCTGAGAAGTGCCATGCATGCTCTAAGATGTCATATCACTGATAGATAATAGCTATATCATCTAGATATCTCTAACTTGTGTAAGAATATCTATATTTATTAAAATAATATAAAGCTACCACTATTTATCTTTATTACCTGTCATTCACTTTCCTTTAAAACTGATTCTACAAAAAGCTGTTGTTATGAACTTATATAGGCCACTACATTCAAACTATCATCTCAGGTGCCCAAAGTAACTCTTCTGCACTTCAGTGTGTCCGATGCCATTCATCTAAGAGGTTACACATACATAATGTGAGTTTTGCCTCTGTTCTTCAGTAGTTTAGCCCACCAGTAGTCCAAATATTTTACTACACATATTCAGTAATAATTGTAAGTTTGTAATGCTGCAGTTGTTTGAATTTGTCTGGCTGCCAGGTGCTATATCACCTGCTATATCACTACCCCTTCGCAACACGACAGGGGGAGAAAATATGACAACAGTCTTATGGTTCAAGATAAGGACAGGGAAATCACTCAGCAATTAGCGTCACAAGCAAAACAGACTCAGGGAAATTAGTTTAATTTATTGCTAATCAAGTCAGAGTAGGTTAATGAGAAATAAGAACAATACTTAAAGCACCTTCTCTCCACCCCTCCCATCACAACTTCTCTCCTACTTCTCTGTCTCCCCGCACCTGAGCGGCACAGGGGGATTGGAAATGGGTATTGCAGTCAGTTCATTACATGTTGTCTCTGTCACTCACTTCCCAAGCTCTTTCCCTGCTCCAGTGTGGGGCGTGACCCACAGGAGACAGCCCTTCACAAACTTCCCCAATGTGAGTTCTTCCCAGAGGCTGTGCTTCTTCACAGGCTGCTCCAGTATAGGTGTTTTCCCTGAAGAGCATGGGAGGTTTCTAGGAGGAACACTGCTAGCATGCTGAGGGAGGCAATCCTTCCCCTGTGTTCAGCTATGGTGAGACACTTCTGGAGTGCTGTATCTTGTTTGGCACTCCCCAGCACAAGGGAGACATACACTGTCATGGGTTCAGCAGCAGCAGTCATTTTTTTCTCCTTCATAGTAGCTGGTGCAGTGCCGTGTTTTCGACTTTCGGTCTGGGAACAGCACTGATAACACCGATGTTTATAGTTTCGGCTTAGAATGTTTTGGTCTGACCAAGGACTTTCTGAGTCTCATGCTCTGCGAAGGAGGAGGGGAAGCCGAGAGGAGGCGGAGACAGGATACCTGACCCAGACTAACCAAAGGGGTTATTCCATGCCACAGCACGTCATGTCCAGGGTGTAAAAAAAGACTGGGGCCGGAACCCGGAAGAGTTGAAGTTCACAGCTCAGTCGTCGGGTGGTGAGCAGTTGCATCCTCTTCCCTTGTATTTCTCTTGTTATTGGTATTATTGGTGGTAGCAGCAGTGGTTTGTGTTATACCTTAGTTACTAAACTGTTCTTATCTCAACCCGTGGGAGTTACATTCTTTTGATTCTTCTCCCCTTCCCCCCCCCACCTTTGGAGTGGGGGGGAAGAAAGACTCTTCCTTTGTATTTTCTCTTGTCATTATTATTATTGGTGGTAGCAGTAGTAGTCTGTGTTCTACCTTAGTTACTAAACTGTTCTTATCTCAACCTGTGGGAGTTGCATTCTTTCGATTCTCCTTCCCATCCTTCCAGGAGCAGAGGGAAGAAAGAGTGGAAAGTGAGTGAGAGAGCGACTGTGTGAGTTTATAAAGACTTAAACCACGACCTGCACTTAGTGGAGCTGCTCTGTTGAAAGAACGTAAAGATGATGAAGGGACTGGAGAATCTCTCCTGTAAGGACAGGCTGAGAGATCTGGGACTCTTCTGGCTAGAGAAAAAAGTCTCAGGGGAATCTTATCCATATGTATAAATACCTAATCAGGGAAGTAAAGAGAGTGGAGTTAACATGGTGCTCAATGAGGACAAGAGACAATAGTGAAATACATAAAATTATGTTTAAAAATAAGAAAAGTATTTTTTAACTCGAAGGGTGGTCAAGCATAGAAATATGCTTATCCATAAAGGCTGTGGATTCTCCATCTATGGAGTTATTCAAAACGCAGCTGGACACAGCCCTGAGCTGTGAGCTTTAACTGATTCATAGAATCACAGAATCACAGAATAGTTAGGGTTGGAAAGGACCTTATCATCCAGTTCCACCCCTCCTGCCATAGGCAGGGACACCTCACTCTAAACCATGTCACCCAAGGCTCTGTATAGCCTGGCCTTGAACACCGCCAGCGATGGAGCATTCACAACTTCCCTGGGCAACCCATTCCAGTGCCTCACCACCCATACAGCAAAGAACTTCCTCCCTATAATCAATCTAAACTTCCCCTGTTTAAGTTTGAGCCCATTACCCCTTGTCCTCTCACTACCGTCCCTAATGAATAGTCCCTCCCCAGCATCCCTATAACCCCCTTTCAGTTATTGGAAGGCTGGTATGAGGTCTCCACACAGCCTTCTCTTCTGCAGGCTGGACAGCCCCAAATTTCTCATCCTATCTTCATACAGGAGGTGCTCCAGTCCCTTGATCATCCTCGTGGCCCTCCTCTGGACTTGTTCCAACAGTTTCATGTTGTCCTGGGTTCAGCAGTAGCAGTCATTTCTTTATCCTTCTTAGTAACAGGTGCAGTGCTGTGTTCTTGACTTTCAGCCTGGGAACAACCCTGATAACACCAATGTTTTCAGTTACTGCTTAGTGATGTTTTGGTCTGACTAAGGACTTTCTGAGTCTCATGCTCCGCCAGAGAGGAGAGGAAGCTGGGAGGAAGCAGAGACAGAGCACCTGATCCAAACTAGCCGAAGCGGTATTCCATGCCACAGCATGTCATGCCCAGGATGTAAAAAAACTAAGGGTAGGGACCCGGAAGAGTGGGGTTCGCTGCTGGGTCGGGCTTGGTATTGGGTGGTGAGCAGTTGTATTCTCTTTCCTTGTATTTCCCTTGTCAATATTATTATTGGTGGTAGCAGTAGTGATTTGTGTTACACCTTAGTTACTGGACTGTTCTTATCTCAACCTGTGGGAGTTACATTCTTTCGCTTCTACTGCCATCCCCCCAGGGAGCTGGGCTCAAACCACGACACATGTCCTTTTTATGTTGAGGACACCAGAACTGCACACAGTACTCCAAGTGTGGTCTCGCGAGAGCAGAGCAGAGGGGCAGGATCACATCCTTCAAACTGCTAGTCACACTGGTTTTGATGCAGCCCAGGATACAGTTGGCTTTCTGTCTGTGAGCATACACTGCCAGCTCATGTTCATTTTCTCATCGACCAACACCCCCAAGTCCTTCTCCACAGGGCTGCTCTGAATCACTTCTCCACTCAACCTGGAGCTGTGCCTGGGATTGCTCTCACCCAGCTGTAGGACCTTGCACTTAGCATGGTTAAACTTCATCAGGTTGCCATCAGCCCACCTCACAAGCGTGTCAAGGTCCCTCTCGATGGCATTCCTTCCCTCCAGCGTATCAGCCAAACCACACAGTGTCATCGGCAAACTTGCTGACGGCGCCCTCAATCTCACTGTCCATGTCACCCACAAAGATGTTGAACAAGACTGGTCCCAACACTGATCCCTGGGGGACACCACTCATTACTGGTCTCCAGCTGGACATTGAGCCATTGAGCACAACTCTTTGCGTGCGGCCATCCAGCCAGTTCTTTATCCACCAAGTGGTCCACCTATCCAATTGATGTCTCTCCAACTTAGAGACAAGGATGTCATGTGAGACAGTGTCAAACGCTTTGCGCAAGTCCAGGTAGATGACATCAACTGCTTTGCCTGTGCTCATCAGTTCCATACCCCATCATAGAAGGCCACCAAATTGGTCAGGCAGGATTTCCCCTTAGTGAAACCACGCTGGCTGTCAGCAACCACCTTGTTGTTTTTCATGTGCCTCAACATGCCTTCCAGGAGAATCCGCTCCAACATTTTGCCATGAACAGAGGTGAGGCTCACTGGTCTGTAATTCCCCAGCTCATCCATTTTCCCCTTCTTAAAAATGGGGGTTATATTTCCCTTTTTCCAGTCATCAGGAACTTCACCTGACTGCCATGATTTTTCAAACATGATGGACAGTGCTTAGCAGCTTCATTCACCAGCTCCTTCAGTACCCGTGGATGGATTTTATCAGGTCCCATGGACTTGTAAACATTGATGTTCCTTAGATGGTCTGGATCCAGATCCTGTCCTACAGTGGGCCTAGGGTCTTCATTCTGCTTGACTGGGGGGATTATGCAAGATAACCGACAGGGGTGCCCTTCTAGCTTTTGTGATTAAGTGAAAGTAAAGTTTAAACCAATCACCAGATAAATTAACAGAAGAAACAGGAATAACAAAGGAATTGTGCATACTTACCTTGCAGATGCAAACATCTGTACAAGCTTTACCTGATTTGCTTTAGCCCTGTGAGAGTTTGATGTAATAATAGTTACAATGTCCTTGCTCAAAAATTCTATTTTTTTTATTACAGGTGAATATTTGAATTTTTATATTCCTGACTGGAATACGTGTTCATCTTTTAAAAAAATCTGCACCAATATTTATAGAGGCTTGAATGTAATATATCAAATGCCTTCTTCTGAAATATGTTTGCTTGGGTTTTGTGCACATGAATGGTAAGGAGATCAGCACAGACAGATCAAAGATAGAGGACCCTCTGTTTCCACAATGAACATCATAAACTGAATGATGAGGATCTGCAAAGTTCAGGCAAAAGAAACTGGGAACAAGGTCTTGAAAAAAATCAGTCAGAAAATCAAGTTCACCTAAGCTTCAACAGGAGGCAATGAGAGTCTGGTCTGAAAATTGGGTACGTAAAGCTACCAGATAAAGCCTTCCAGCATAATTACAGTTAGAACTTGAAGATATAGAGACCTCTTTTATAGACTGCCTACAGGTAAACAAGTAAGTTATTAACAACTTTAGATTTATGGACAGAGCTAAGAAACAGCCATTCTAGCCAAGGCATAGATAGTGCTTTATTTTGGGGTATATGAGACATTTCACATAAATATAGCTTTACCCCAAATCATAAAACACTACCAATTGTGTGTCATCATCCTTCAGTTTATCCAATTCACATTTTCTACATTATGTGACAAAAGTAGCTAATTTCAGCTAACGCATTTTTATTTTCAAAATAATAAACTCCCTTCACTTTTTTTCCCTTAAATTTCTCCTTACTAATTTTACATTGCTACAATTAGTATTTCTCTCTCATAACACCTTGTCACACTAAGACAGGAATACCACATACATAGCAAGTTTGCCGATGACACCAAGCTGTGTGGTTCGGTTGATACATTGGAGGGAAGGAATGCCATCCAGAGGGACCTTGAAACGCTTGTGAGGTGGGCTGATGCCAACCTGATGAAGTTTAACCATGCCAAGTGCAAGTTCCTCCACCTGGGTCAGAGCAATGCCAGGCACAGTTACAGATTGGGCGGGGAGGAGATTCAGAGCAGGCCTGCGGAGAAGGACTTGGGGGTGTGGGTTGATGAAAAAATGAACATGAGCCGGCAGTGTGCGCTTGCAGCCCAGAAGGCCAACCGTATCCTGGGCTGCATCAAAAGGAGTGTGACCAGCAGGTCGAGGGAGGTGCTCCTGCCCCTTTACTCTGCTCTCGTGAGACCTCACTTGGAGTATTGTGTGCAGTTCTGGTGTCCTCAACATAAAAAGGACATGGAAGTGTTATAACAAGTGCAGAGGAGGGCCACGAAGATGATCAGGGGACTGGAGCACCTCTCGTATGAAGATAGGCTGAGAAAATTGGGGCTGTTCAGCCTGGAGAAGAGAAGGCTACGTGGAGATCTCATAGCAGCCTTCCAATACCTGAAAGGGGCCTATAGGGATGCTGGGGAGGGACTCTTCATTAGGGACTGTGGTGAGAGGACAAGGGGTAATGGGTTTAAACTTAAACAGGGGAGGTTTAGATTGGATCTGAGGAAGAAATTCTTTACTGTGAGGGTGGTGGGGCCCTGGAATGGGTTGCCCAGGGAAGCTGTGAATGCTTCATCCCTGTCGGCGTTCAAGGTGGGGTTGGACATAGCCTTGGATGGCATGGTTTAGTGGGAGGTGTCCCTGCCCATGGCAGGGGCGTTGGAACTCGATGATCTTGAGGTCCTTTCCAGCCCTTACTATTCTATGATTCTGTGATCTATCTCCTCTTCTCCTGCCTGTACTGCCCGTACTGCAGTAACAGCCATCAAGCTCTCTTAGCCGTCTTCACCTGTGTACACCCACCAACTGTATTGCTATTAAAGGCATAGGTTTAATTCTATCCCATTTTCATTTTCCTGCAGGAAGAAAAAAGTGTGTGAGGAAAGATGTTTCTTTCTCCTTTTTTCTTGTTTCCTGGGAAGAATTACTATCAATCTTCCATTCACTTTCATATTAAAAGAGATGTTTGTTAATGTTAACATCCCTGAATCTCCACAAAGACATGACTCTCCCAGACTACACAGTAACCCCTTCTACTTTTTGCCTGTCAGCTGCTCACTAGCATCTTTCATTGATTCACTGTCTGAAAATGGCACTAATGAAGCAAGTGAGAGTACTCATAATGGGAGAAAGAAGACAAAATCCTGTGACTCTGTGCCTTCTGAAACCAATCCCAGGACAAAAAACTTACATCAACAAATAGGACCACTTTAACGCCCATCATCCCCTGAGCAAAGTCAAACACAGTTCAGCAGCACGGCAAACCCTCAGAAGGCCTCTTATACCACAGGAGCAACTTTTCCCCTGACAATGCTCAGAGACACAGTAAAATAAGCAGTGTCTATATTAACATGATCAAGAAATTAAGCATATGCCAATTAGATGTTATTCTTGCGAAAAAGCAAAAATATTCCATAAATGTGGAGTATAACCATAAGCATAGGCAAAAATAAAGGAATGCAAGAACTATCACTGGAGAATTTAATAATAATGCAGACGGTTCTTTGGCTTACACAGCCCATCTACTTGCTAATGGCATTGTCTGAAGTGTGTTTTTCTTGGAGATACTGGAGTAATTGGTGCAGTTGTAGTAAAGCAGTGAGGAAGTTTTACTTCCTTCCCTGGAAGTAGATTCCAAGGTTCTGACTAAGACCTTGATTTTTTTTTTTAAGCATTCTCCCTGGCAGCACAGAGTGTTATTGGAATATCAAATGTGACTGCACACAAGGCACTCCTGTAAAACTGACTGCCATTAAAAATATTTACACTTGAAATTTTTTGGAATAAATTGATGGAAGACAAGTTAACTTTCAAATTCAATATGGTTTTTAAGGTTGAAGTTTTAGAGAATTTTCTGTAAGAAATAAACAAACCTGACTTCTTCACTGCTACTTCTGTGTGACAGCCAGAATTTCAATACATTTTTCTTCATTGCCACCATGAGAACATCTTGGGTTCAGCACAGTATTAGGGAAGTTTGCACTCATAGATATGTTCTGTATTTACGACAGCTTGCCTGTGGTTTCTGCCTCACTCTAACTTTGTTAAAGCATCCATCTAAAATAAAAAAGTGAACAGTTATCACACTATCAAATATTTGCAATTTTTTTTCATATGACATCATTTTCACTTATAACAATATTTATTTTGGGAAAAAAAAGAAAAAAAGCTATCTTGCATAAGAGCTAACTTGCTAGTTTTCTTCCTCAGATTTTTTTAAGATTTTCTCCCATGCTTCTAAGTTTAACGTATTTCTTCAGATGCAACAAAAAATACCAATCAGTCTCTTTTTCATTTTAACTTTTACCAATTATTTTCACTTTTGGACTAAGAACAGGTAAAGTTTTCCCATAAACTCAATAATCTGATGCTCCCCATACCAAATCATATTACTCTCACTTTCTCTCCTGACATCCAGAAGTAGTTTCACAGACTGTACTATACCCCACTACCATAGAGAAGCAGGCTAAAGGGGCACTTGGCTGAAATTAAAATCAAAGCCATAAAAGCTAAAGGAAATTTTTGGTTAAGGTAACTTTAGCCAAATACAAAATATCATACTTTTTTAGAAGTCACTATGAGGCTTTTAGAATTACAAATTCAAATACATTGACTTTTAACATCTACTAACAACATATTTTAGAGAACTCAGCTTCAAAAATTCTGTTCCTTGCAAAAATTACACCAATAACCAGAGTGGTTAGCTTTTCAGAACACAGCTTGATATCTAGCAAATGAAAAAAAAAAAATGAAAGAAAGATGCACTGAAATTTCCAGATAATAACAAAATTTGTAATCACATCTAATAAAAAAAAGCCAGTATTCCATCCTCATAGGCTGTCTCAAAGGTTAATCAGTATGTGACATTTCTTAGGGAGGTGGATTAAAAACACTGAGTGTACTTTTTATTTGGCTATTTTACAGTAATATCTAAAGAGGCATACTGTCTTGCATTACAAATATCAAAGCCAGGTCCAAAGACACACTCCTTATGCCAACACTTTTTAACAGAAGACAACAAAAGACTTGAATTGAGTTCAAGCCCCATTATTTTCTTATTAGATAGTAGGCCGCAGTTTTGTGAAAAGCATACGTTGAAAGATTATTTTGGTTTGTTTCATTTGCCCTTGAATTTAATTCTTTATCTGTACATGTTACACCTAATGTAATTTTTCTGGGCATACAACAAGGTTGAGCAGTGTGAATTTGCTACTTGCATTGCATGTGTTTAGCAATGTATGTGTTCAACCACTGTATTATATACAATGTATGTGTTTAACCACTGTAGTCCACTCTATAGAGACTTCTGCACAAACCTGGTTTTGTGCTGGGCAGGACCACTACCTGCCATCTCTTGTGATTTCAAGAAATCTCTTACTTCGTAGCCTGTATTCCTTATATATTGTCATAATTTTATCCTCGCTCAACAAAATACCAATGATGTTTTTGTTTTGTATTTACTGCCACCACAGCACTTACAAATGCTCATCCACCTGCTTTATGACTGACGGCATCTTGACTCACACAATTTTCACCATGTACTTTTCAAATTTCCTTGTTTCATTGATGTGTTGGAGGACTGAGGTGAATTTACTCTGGATGCAATCCACTGTTCTGGCTGCTTTCCTTCCCTTCACTTGCAGCTTTCATGAATAACACTAGGCATCAAAGATCTGCATCACAACATGGTCCCATCAGGTTATGCTCATTGCTGCCCTCAAGTATGCCATTACAGAATTGATATTTAATTGGCAAGATTCACCTGCTGGTTTTATTAATTCTCTTCATCCCCTTGTCATCTTTAAGGAGTCACTAAGTACATCTCTCATAGACATATCTGAGATTGAATGAAGACATAACAACTACATAGCATGACTGTAAGAGGAAACTGTAACTGTAACATTCAAGGTCATGAGTTCAAAAGCAAAAAAGGAATTACAGACCTTGATAAAAATGTTCATTAACTTCAAGATTCAAACAGACAAGCAAAAAAATGAACACATAATGCCAAAAAGAAAAAGGAGATGTGGGATTTTGGTCGTAATCACCTGTACTTGTTCTGCACAAATAACCCATACTTTTTACATGTCTGCAGCATTATATCAGAATACACTGGAATCATAAGCATACTCACTCATGGTGTGGCTTAGCTGACAGTAACAACTTCATATGAACATGCATACATATGCACGTGATTCTGTGGATTCATAATGGGGGTTGGCAGCACAGTTGCCCAGCACAGAGGTAGTTGTTATTTTTGTATGCTCGCTGCTGGTACCCCTAAGTAAAGGCTGCATAAAGAAAGAAGACTAGTCCTCTAGAGCATAGGCATATACAGTCAAATTTGAGAGTTGTAAAATATATCTGGAAAGATGAAAAATATATCACAACTCTATTTGCTCAACCTTCTCTTGTAAAGTGAGGTTAACAAATAGAATTGAAGTCTGCCAGAAGCAAAATGTAAGGAATTAGATTAATTTGGCATTTGAGATTAGTTCCAGAAAAACCAACATCAACAAGAAAAATCAAATGTCCAAGGTCAGAAAATGTATACATTTACATGTTTGCTGGTTAACATCAGGTGACACGGCCTTTTTAGTACAACAAATTATCTGATTTTGTTTCAGGCGATTGGGGCTTGGCAGTTGAAAGCTCACAGTGTTTGGTAATTTGATAGAAAAGATATTTCATTTCACTAGGAAAATATCTGTGAAATACAGAAATCAATAAAATATTTTGTTTTTTTAATTAATATGATAGAAATATTAATATGATGGAAAACCTGGAAAGTTTTGTTTCTTTGTCGTAGAAGTTTGCAGCAGAGCTCATGTCTCAGAAGCATTTGGGCAAATTTTATGATGAACAAAAGCAAAGCCAGGACTACAAATCTTTAATGTCAGAGTTCATATGAATCTATTCATCAGCTTTTAAAAGGTGCAGATATGTAAGCTGTTTTGATAACATCACTAGGAAAGGAGAATTGATATTATTCTACTGAATTCAAAAGATCTAAGATGCCTAAATCACCTACAAGTTTAAGACACACCATTTACCACCGTGTTGCACCTTTTGGCACCTGCCTCCATTAAGTCTATTTTGTTTAATGAGGTATGTCACACAAATTAAACTACTTGTGTCCTTGACCCCAAGTGGTAGCTGAAGTTCTAAGAAGCAAATGAAATATAATGCTATTTATGGGCTGGGAAAGATATTATAATATCACTACATAAATCAATGATATTATTTCATCTGGACCAATGGTCCGAGTTCCTGGGCCATAAAATTCATTCCAGCAAAAGGAATTCAATTGCAAAGGAACTGCGCTCTATGTTGAACTCTCATTTGCTGTTTGACGTGTGCACACACACACACACTCACACACACACACACACACACGAGAACTAAAAACAGCATGGAATTAAACAGTGAGTTATGTCGGTGACTGAGGAAATAAGTTTTTTGGCCATCCTGCAGCCAAAAGAGTGATTAGACAGCCATACGTTACTGATCACCCATCTAGACACTTTTCCACCCAGTAGACCACAGAGCAAGCAATGCACTCAGCCACGTGCAGTATCTTTCAGGGGCAGGACTGGTGATCTGTGGAGGAATAGAGGCAAAGAAGTAGTAAATGGAGCCTACTTCTAATAAACCAAAATAGCTGAAGTGATCCAATTGCCCAACTAAACAACACTAGGCTGTAGAAGTAGAAAAACTCCTGGAAATAAGAAAATATGAAAAGGAATTCTCAGAGATGAAATATGTCAGAAGCTCTAGGTCAAAACTATAAAAACAAGCATTTGATATAAAGAAGTTAATCAGATGTTTATATTTACTATCTCTTGAGTTCTAACATTAAAAAAGCAAAAAATACAACAAAAGCTAAGTCTTCATTTTGAATACAGTGCTGCAGCAACTTTTAAATTTTCTCAAAATACAATTGAGACCAAAGCTTAGGAGAATGAAAAATAAATTATTATATATTAACATATATTAAAAAAAGCATCAAAGTACACGAAAGCTGACGATGTGCAAAGGTTATTTTCTTACTATAAGAATCATCTGCATATTTCAAAGGAAGATGCAGGAAGACGTCTTTCTTACACATTCCTGTGTGAAAATCTAGCTTGTGCTGCCAGCTCCCTCAATTTAATCCTGAGGACTGGTGTTTCAGGCACCGCCAAGTAGGTAATACCAGTGCAGGTAAATCAGCGATCTGAATCATTGTAGTAATTTATATGATTTTTGTATGGCTAAGCCAAAATATAGCAGAATGGCAGTTCGTAAAATGCAGAGAAACAATGTTCAAACATAAAAGAAAACAAAATTAAAAATAAAAAGCTATGGAACTAAAAAAATCATCAAGCACAGTCACACAGCTATTTTGTAATGCAGTATACGTCAAGGAGAGAAGTCGGAAGAAGAGGGTGGGTGAATGGAGAGAAGAAATCAGACAGCTCATTACTAAGTCAAAAGATTAATAAAAGCAGACCGTATTTTATCAAAGTTTCTCAGTTTATCAATCAATTTAAATGAGACTCTTTCTATTACAATGAGAACAGCCAGCCTGCTACAGTGACTATTGATTGATGTATTGGAAGTGTATTAATTTTTAGGGTCATAAGAAAAGAATGAAACTACTACTCACCTTCATGTTATTAATCCCATAGAGAATTGATAAATCTCCTGCAGTAAAATAAAAAAAAAAATAAAAAATACCAAGGACATTGGGAGCGAGATTTTTTTGAAGGGCCAAAATACGTACCCTTGAAAGGAAGACAGTTTAACATGAGTAATTCACCAATGTTTAATACAAATATCTGCAAGCCACAATACCATAGAGTTTTACACTATTCCATACATGTCTGTGATAGTCAGAGAAGTTGGTTGTCATACAGTGCAAAAGGTAAACCTGCGGATTTCATTCTTTCTGTTTCTCGATACTTATTTTCCTGAAGAGAAACAAAAAACATAATAAAAATAACAAAATAACAATTTATAGATAATTATAATAATTAACTGTATTCTTAAACAAAGTTCATTCTTAGTTAATACTTTATGCTATGGAGAGCAGAGTTGTATCAACATATTGTAAATGAAGGTTTATGTAATTTTGCACATCTAGATACATGCCTGCACATGTGTTTTGGACAGAATGTATAGCGCCAGAATCTGAAACTAAACATCAGACTGGATATTCCCAGTTGAGACTTTGGTCTTCGCTAATAATGCTTGATATTCATTGACCATATAATGGTCCTTTGGCAGCCTCCACTCATGCCCTTGTCTTCCATTGGCATTATGCCTGCTCATACATCCTTCTTCCCCTTTGACTAGTGCTCAAGTCCCAAATGATGTTTAGTTTAGACAGAAAGCATGTAAATTCTGTGAGTAATAAATCATGCTCAGAAGCCAGCTGTTTGCATATATGACTAAACAGCAGAAAATCTCTGGAATACTCGTGGGTAAAAATCAGAGACATATTGCTGGTATTTTTAGACACTGTTTTTAACCTTTACTGTTCTTATTGACAGGATAATACTGGTATACAAAAGACAACTGCCAAATGAACACTTATATCCACTTTGCCACCAAGACAATGACACTATGACCAGTTAAACAGCTGGGGCTGTCAAAGAATGTGCTCCTTTGGTAGCTCTTGCTATGCATGTGTAATGAATGCCGTGTTTTCCATGCTAGAGCTGTCTTCAGATTCAGCTTTATTAAAGATTCTGGGATGTATGCATGCAGGTATTGTAAAAATATAACCCGTGAGCTGTTTATAATTTTATTAAAGCATATTTTATCTGTCTATTACCTTTTTGTGAGCAATAGCAGAAATAAAAAACAAATATAACTGATTAAATATAATAGAGGCATTCTGTAATACTATGGTTACAGAAGTTTTTTTGAAGAATTTCTTTTTAATGATCAGAAATATGTCAAAAGGCTTAATTTCAGGGCTTAAAAGAAAGCTTTTTTTTTCCCCCTAAATAGAAGCAAACTAACCTATCTGCAGTCAGACTTCGTTTGTTTTCATTTTCCGCAAATATTTTAGTGAGTAATTTGCCATCTGAGATTAAATAATACTAAAGTAAAATCGCCATATATATTTTACATGTTAGAGATACATGTACTTCTTGTAAATCTAATGTTCCATAGGCACATTTTTGAAATGCAAGTGCTGATTCAAACCAATCATAAGTAACCTTCAGAATAAAATCCTATTATCAGGGAAGTCCCTGTGGCTTTGGAAATTGTTCTGAGCAAGGTCAAGAGCTTTCTTAGTTTGTATCTCCTTAAGGATCTGCCAAAATTAGAAACTGAACAGGAAAACCAATGCCTTTAGAAATCAGAAAGGGAACACATTTAATATAATCCTGTCCTGGGTTCAGCAGTAGGAGCCATTTTTTCTCCTTCTTAGTAGCTGGTGCAGTGGTGTGTTTTTGACTTTCTGCCTGGGAACAATGCTGATAATACCAATGTTTTTAGTTGTTGCCAAGTAATGATTACTCTAACCAAGGACTTCCTCAGGCTCATTCTCTGCCATGGAGGGGAAGCCGGGAGGAAGCAGAGACAGGACACCTGACCCAAACTAGCCAAAACGGTATTCCATACCACAGCATGTCATGCCCAAGTATACAAAGTTACCCTGAAAGGCTAGATCACTGCTCAGCTCACGCTGGGTATCGCTCGGCGGGTGGTGAGCTGTTGTATTCTCTTCCTTTGTCATTTCCCTTATCATTATTATTGTTGGTGGTAGCAATAGTGGCTTGTGTTATGCCTTGGTTACTGGACTGCTCTTATCTCAACCCATGGGAGTTGCATTCTTTCGATTCTCCTCCTCATTCCCTGTGGAGTGGGGGGAGAAAGAAGAAGGGTAGGGAGCGAGCGGCTGCATGGTTCTGAGTTACAGGCTGGATTTAAACCACAACAAATCCAATGTGGCTTTTAACACCTAGCTTGCGCTGCCAGCTCTCTCAGTTTGATCCTGGGGATTATAAAATCATAAAACTTGATATTTTCTTAAGGCTCTGACTGCAGAAGTATCTGTGTTTCAGTTTTTCTTTGTCTAATGTATAATCATACGTTCCTCAAGCATGAAGGTTGAAAATAATACAACTTACATTTTTATTTGCCCTCTGTTTTTTAATTTTGAAGTTCATATTTTCAAAGGCTTATAACTTTTGTGGTGCAACTCACTGAATTCACAGAGGCGACACTTCTTATCCTAAGGAGGCTAACACATCTAAAAAGATAACCGGCTAAAACCACACTAGCTTGCTGTCTTGTAAATCTAAGCCACATATAAGCAGTTAGTGTGATTGTAAATATTAATCCCTATTTAATAGCAAGTAATAAGATTTCTTTCTTTTCTTATTGGCTAACTAGAATTACCTTTTATCTCTCAGGCAAGGAATAAGAAGGAGGCGTAGTAGCACATGCTCATACAACATTACATTTGATGGCAACAGTAGTTTCATGTACTGAAGGGCCTCCCAGGTATATTCAAGCAACAGTATATGGAAAGAAATCAGCACTACAAAGTCTGTCAGGAACATAGAACCATAGGCTACAGGTACATTTTTAAGAAATAGAAGAGTGGATCCAATTAGCCTTTCACCCAAGTCTCCTTTCTAGATCAAGTCAGTCTTGAAATATCATCATTGTGTTTGAGAAAGAAACACATGTCAATACATGCTGATTTCTTACACCACTGTTTTTATGATATAATAATGTTTATTTAGCAGTCAGAAGCAAACCTCAGCTGATAAATAGTTGAATTGTAACTATTAGCCTATCCTGGTAGCGTTAAATTACCTCATTTTAAGACCAGATTCCTTTTATTTCTTGTTTCCGTCTGAGTATTCTATCTGACAGTATTCATTCCAGAGCACAGAGATGCAAAGAAAAAAAAATGAAAATAACGAAACCTAAATTTTACAAAACACCTGATTTTTCAAAACTTGGTCAAGATTACAAGATATTTTAAAATGTGGAGGTCTAAGAAACAGACTCCTCATCAAGTGTTTGGGAGCATCAAGCATAAGTTTTCCTCTGGGTGTGGAAAAAATAAGTCTGAAGACCGCAGAAATCCTTATATGCACTATAATACAACACATAATCTGTGTCCTCATCATGTTTTCATCTCCATATCCTATTCATGCTGGAGCTGCTTTTGCCCAGTAATACCTATCCATGACATAAATAATTAGAAATAATCCATTTCCCAATGACATATTTTGTTCTCTTTTACCTAGTGGATGTCTTATACCAGTAAACTAAAACTTCTTCTTTCTAAATAGTAGAATATACGCAGTGATACTTTTTGACAGATCTTTCCTGTAAATATAGTATCATTTACTTGGGAGTGAAAAAGTGGCATTTCTTCCGTGCAACATGATTTTCAGGAAGTGTGTTTTAAAACATCTTTTAAAAAATAAACAGTAGAAGTGCCTACCTGGACAATATGGTATTATAACTCAAGGTGAAGCTTTCTCTCAATCTGAGCACTAATGAAAAACCACACTGACGTCCCACAAGCCAGAAATTGCAATACTCCAGAGCTTCCTCACTGAACTTACAAAAGTTTAGCCAAGACTCATACGTTTACATTCACTCATGTTGCGTTGCTGCTCTGACCTTGCACAACATCCTGCCTCATAGGTACATGTATAACTCAGCCTTTTTCATTCAGTGAGTAAAAATTAATTATTCTTATAGATCACTGGGAGAGGAAGATCGAAGAGAAATAGAACCTAAATATATAGGTCTGAAACATGACCAAAAAGGAAAAAGAAATATAAATTAAAAAACCAATAAAAGACAGAAGGCAAACACTCACATAATAAATAGCCAGCATGGCATTTCTAGTTTCAGAAGAGAAAAAGGCCACTATGAAATAAGCTATACAATAAAAGTCTAAATCTGTTCATCCAATGCTTCAGCTGTCTAAACTGGATGGTCTATTTGCTGGAAATTACAAAATAAACAACTGGGATATGGTGTTTATTTTGTTGTGGGTTTATACTTTTATTTTTCTTTTTAAATTCCATTTTAAAGGCAGTTTAAGCAACCCGATATCCCAACTAAATTGAGAGGTAAAATAGTAAAACAAGGATTAATATTCTGATAACTATTTATACAGCTTGTACTGTGAAAGTGCTCTGAAAAATAAATGTACTCTGAATGAGACGAGTTCCAGTGAATGAGACAAATCTTAGTTCAAGTCATAATATGCTGATGAGACAATATGGTGACTAGCAGGTAGTGAGACAAAAGAAATATAAAGAACAAGAAAAAGAAAAGGAATCTGACAGTTGATAGAAGTAGGAAAAATACTGCGACAAATCTGTCAAGCACAGATCCTATCACAATGAGCTAAAATAAATTTTAAATTAGACATGGAAGACACTAAGCAAACTTGCAAGTGGAAGGGGAAAAAAGAATGCCTGCTACCCTGCCAACTGTAGCTTTCAGTTTTAGGAAGAACATGCATCACACTCACTCAGAACAGGGTCAAATATATAAAGTAGTTCACCCAACTGCCAAAAAAACCCCAAACATGGCATAATAGTAACTGTCAGCATCAGTTTCAACTATATCATTAGAGGGGAGGTTTAGATTGGATATGAGGAAGAAATTCTTTACTGTGAGGGTGGTGGGGCCCTGGAATGGGTTGCCCAGGGAGGTTGCGAATGCTTCATCCCTGTCGGCGTTCAAGGTGGGGTTGGACATAGCCTTGGATGGCATGGTTTAGTGGGAGGTGTCCCTGCCCACGGCAGGGGGGTTGGAACTCGATGATCTTGAGGTCCTTTCCAACCCTTACTATTCTATGATTCTATGATTCTGTGATATCTGAACATATGCATGCTATAGTTATATGGCAAGATAGTAACACTGCATTTTAGGTTATCCTGTAGTTTTCTCTTCAACAGGTTGTCGTGGTTTAAGCCTCCTCACACAGTTCATTTACTCACTCCCCCCTCTTTCTTCCCACAGTCCCGGGTGGATGGGGAGGAGAATCAAAAGAATGCAACTCCCACAGGTTGAGATAAGAACAGTCCAGTAACTAAGGTATAACACAAACCACTACTGCTACCACCAATAATAATAATGACAAGAGAAATATAAGAAAAGAGAATACAACTGCTCACCACCCAATACCAAGCCCGACCAAGCAGTGAACCCCCACACCCTTCCAGGTCTCTGCCCCTCGTTTTACATCCTGGACATGATGTGCTGTGGTATGGAATATCTCTCTTTGGTCAGTTTGGGTCAGGTGTCCTGTCTCTCCTTCCTCCCAGCTTCCCCTCCTCCCTGGCAGTGCATGAGACTCAAAGAGCCCTTGGTCAGACCAAAACATTCTAAGCAATAACTGAAAACACTGGTGTTATCAGCGTTGTTCCCAGGCCGAAAGTCAAAAACAGCGCTGCACCAGCTACCGAGAAGGAGAAAAATGACTGCTACTGCTGAACCCAGGACACAGGTTCATGTATACTTCTTGAAATTATTTCAATATGCATGTATACACAAATATATCTTAAATTACAGTTCATGCTTATATTCCCACCGAAATAAAATTTCTGAAGTATCACTTTTTCTTTGGATGCTACACCAAACAGAATTACATGAATTAAATTATATATCCACTGCTAAAATCAGGAAGCAGAGGAAGAAGATCAGAGAAAGTTGCAAGGAGAAAGAAAAAACATCTGGAGTAATGGCAGTAAGAACAAAGCTGTCATATGCTAGTAAGAGTGAGAATGATGCAAAGCATTAATGGTCTAACCAATTTGTTAAACAAAAAACACAAATTAGCTATTGTTATCCAGGAAAGGACTTCACAGGAACTGAAGAGCTCCTCAAGGTGGGCAGAAGAAGGGCGTGAGAACTGGGAAGAAGACCTGGCGGAAGAACTATGGGTGAGAAAAAGAAAAATGTCCTCAATGAACTATATGTAGAGTATTAAATTTCCCTGAGTAAGGAGGCTTTGCTTCTTCATTGCTTACTCATCTATTCTTGACAGTGTGGAATACTGATCACCAAAAAAATATGTACAGTTTTGCTGAAGCAGAAAGATATCTACTGATACACTATGATGATGTTTGCTTGAAGCAAACTTCACATCCTTTAAACTAAGGATCTAAACCAGAATCCAGAATCTAGACAGCATTCTCATGAATCACAGCATCCCTGGTAAAAGATCTGGCCTTGGAACAGGCAAAAGAATGTATAAATTCACCCCTCACTGGCAGACAAAAATTAAATTGTCACATTTTCAGTTTTCTAGGCACTGTTTTGTGATATGATCCCGGAGGTGCTCAAAAATGCCTTATATAACATAGGCACAAGGGACATTTCTCAAACCTCCTTCCTGAGCAGAAATAAAGCTGTCAGAGTAACTCTTATACAGAAAATACTACAAATTCCAAGCTGCTGAGTTCATCTTCCTTTCAGGTCCACCTGGTGTTCCCCACCAAGGGGTTGTTTGCACACATGACTTCTTTCTATTAAGGTTAACAAATATGTGCAGAATGCAAATGTTTTCATTGCCACCTGAATTTGCACTTAATATCTGACAAGCTTAAGAAAATGAAAATATTGAAAGCTCATTCTTGCAAAGAAAAAGACCAGATTTGTAATTACACAATTGGAAAAAAAGGTTTCGAGAGAAAAATTAGAAACAACAAAATATGTCCTCAGATTATACCCAAAATTTGTAACTAAGTTTTTCTGAGATGTCTGAAAAACAGGTTACAGATATTAGATATACAGAAGCCAATTAAATGAAACTCTGATGTCCTCTTCCTGAGCTCTGTTCCTTACAGATGAATCTGAAAGACAGCCAAGCAACTGACACCCGGTTCATACTCTTTTCCCAGTCAAAATCTCTCTTCTTTTCACCTCTTTTAATCCCAGATTTCCCATAGCTTGTCAAGATGGCCATCCTCAGTTTTTCCTTTAATCAGGTTGTCTCTTCTATTTTAAATAACTTCCTTAGTTGTCAAAATGTTTTCAAGGCTGTCATAATATTTTTATAACTGTTATATCACAAGGAACTTTTACTGTATGTACTACATTATCAGAACTGCAGTTTTGGTTTGGACAGATGCCTTGAATGTCTAATCTATAGTGTATGCTTTTAGAGATGAATGCCATTGCAACAGAGGGCATACCACCCCAGACATGCAAACACACACACGCATGCACATATACATTTTTATGGGCCTATAGAATCACACTGTGAAACTAAACACTATTTTTGCAGATACACAAACGATACCCAAATAAAAGCTTTATTCTCAAAACCAGACAGTTTCCTTATTATGGTCTGCATAAAGAGAAGGGGGGAAAAAAAAAAAAAAAGAAAGAGGGAAAAAAGAAAAAGAGAAAAAGAGCAAGAGAGAAAGAAATTAGTACTTGAAAGTTGTGAGATATCTGCAGTACAAAGACAGAGGAAAAGTAAAGTGATCTGTCTGGTTTCCTTTTCATACACAGGGAGCTATACATGTTCACATATTAGCATGAGTCTGTGGGAGACCAAGACAGTTGCACTCAGCAGAATATTTTTTCTCTGCAATCAACATATTGTACATGTGGATATATATATATGCTCATATATATGTGTGTGCGTAGAAAATGTCAGTTAAAAAAACAGAAGTTAAACATACAAAATATAAAGTCACTTTCTGTAACCTAGGGTTCTGCCAATTTCTGTGCCACATACTGCAAAGCATGTTCTGCCTCCGCAAATTTTTGACATAGTAAACGTCAAAAATTCATGGATGCAGAACATGCTTTTCTGTCTTGCAAATACTTCTAACTGTTATCAATACTAGAAAAGACAGTACCTCCTATACTATAAAGGAATATCATTAGTGTAGCTGCATGAATGCTGGGGCACTAATGCTAACAGCACAGATATCTTGTCACTATATGAACAACAGCTGTCTGATGCAGAATTTGTGAAATGTTTTTCTTTTATAGTGGTGAGAATTGTCAAAGGCTATTTTTTGGTATAGCACATCTTCATGCCACTTTTTCTGATCACTTCTTTAGAATAATAGAATCATAGAATAGTTAGGGTTGGAAAGGACCTTAGGATCATCTAGTTCCAACCCCCATGCCAGGGCCAGGGACACCTCCCACTTAACCAACCTACCCAAGGCTCTGTCCAACCCCACCTTGAACGCCGCCACAGATGGAGCATTCACAACTTCCTTGGGCAACCCATTCCAGGGCCTCACCACCCTTACAGTAAACAATTTCTTCCTCATATCCAATCTAAACTTCCCCTGTTTAAGTTTGAACCCATTACCACTTGTCCTATCACTACAGTCCCTAAAGAAGAGTCCCTCCCCAACACCCCTATAGGCCCCCTTCAGGTATTGGAAGGCTGCTATGAGGTCTCCACACAGCCTTCTCTTCTCCAGACTGAACAGCCCCAACTTTCTCATCCTATCTATCTTCATACGGGAGTTGCTCCAGTCCCCTGACCATCCTCGTGGCCCTCCTCTGGACTTGTTACAACAGTTCCATGTCCTTTTTATGTTGAGGACGCCAGGATTGCACACAATACTCCAACTGAGGTCTCACGAGAGCAGAGTAGAGGGGCAGGATCACCTCCCTCGACCTGCTGGTCACACTCCTTTATTGAAGGAAGTAACTGAACTCACATTGAGTAGTAAAATGTCCTCTTGGTGACTGTAACAAAAGGATATTTTATATTACAAACATGCATACAGAATGGGAAAACTTTACAAATGTGTAGGGCCAAAACCAGAAGTATCACTTCACAAGAAAATTGACAAAAAAAAAAAAAAATCTAAAGCTAAAAAGGTTATCCACTTTAAAGGAAGAACCATGTCTTTGGAATGTTGTTTTTCCTTAATGGTGAAGTATCAGCCATTATATAGAAATCATTAACCAGCGCTGCAGTGATTTACTTTCTAATAAACTATCAATTCTCTCAGTAAAATGTTATTTTGTGGTACTTGTCCTTTCTGCCTGTTAAAAAGAAAATAAGTGTTCTAAACTGTCATCAAGTGCTGTCCTGCATTTTGTGCAAAAAACCCCAAGCACATCGTATCAGTTCTGTAGATCACTATTCATTTTAACAAGCTGACTCAAACACCATGCTGCCCAAAATCCCAGTTCTGTTAACATGATAACATGAAAAAAAAAACAAAGGCCTACATAATAACATGGATGTAAAAAATTCTTATCTAATCAATCACTATTTCAAATAGAACTTTTTCCTGGCATTCATGTAATCTCTGTCAGTACCTCTGCAGTTCCTTTAATGATACGCTGCGATTTCATTAAAACCTTTCTTTCTAGGCTGCAAGAAAACATTCTGCTGCACTCATATGACAAAGAGAGCATTTATTCCATAGATCTCCAGGTGCTTCACAGGACACTGCAAACACTAAAAAGAGCTGTTTATGATCATGAAGCTAGCTACTAAAATGCTCAGAAAGAAAACTTGGGTCTCCTGAACTCAGGTAAAAGATTCCAAATACAAGAATACGTTGCATCTTCATGTTCAGTCCTCTTCACAATACTTGTGAATTTGTTCTGTTCCTGACACTGAATCAGAGTGCAAGAGATGAAAACATGATGATGAAAGACTCCCATGCCCATCTCTTCAACACAGCAGTATTATAATCTGACCTAAATCTGACTAGTAACAATTTTGCATTAATTTTCCCATCGTGGCCACTCCAGTATGTTCTGCACAACTGATTTAATATTATCACAAAGCAATAATGAATGGATTAAATTATCGAGAGACATCCAAAAAATGTGATAAATTATAAAAACACATCTAAAAAACAGTCATGATGGCAGATATTTCCTCTATAACAGGCAACAAAAGAAGTGAAAGTTCAGGCTTTTGGTATCTGTAACTTACCCCTCATATATCCAGGAAAGAATATATATATTAAAAGTCTATCAGCCCATCCAGCTTCTTGTTTGCAGGAAATGTTTATATGAAAAAAACCCATAGTAATTTTCTATTGAAAGTTCATGAGTGAATTTACTGTCTTGAAGAAGTCTCCTAAATCTCACAGACAGTTACAGAAATCCAGAGTTAGGGCTGTTTCATCAGTGATCCCATTTAGGCAAAAGTGTCAAGTCAAAGGTGCTTTATAGAATTTAACTCTGAATTTTTAAATTTAAAATCCTCAATATTTAAACATAGCTTTTTGTGTGGAGAAGATGTCATATTTACAGTTAGCAAACATTCACTCTCTGACACACACAGACACAAAATGAATCTGCAATTTAGTCCAGTGGACATAAATATTATGTGTTTTTGTTGACAGAGTGATCTGAGCAAAATTACATTCTATTGACAAAAAAATGAAAGTTGTTGAAGACTTTGCAAAATGAATATATAAATAAAGCATTCACAGAAGAAGAGGAATGGTAGTTATTGAAAGAGTCTTTTGAAGGCAGAATACTTTAACTCACAGTGATTTTCATTACCCTATAGGATCTCACTCCTTCAATTCAGAATGTCCTTTTGGTAAGACTATTTAGTAGTAGTCTTCATACCTGGCAAGGTAACAGAAAGTTTAAGCCTGGCCATGCCAATGTAATTTTAGTATTTGGCAAAAGAGTTTTAAAATGTAGGCAGGCTTTCACTCCTAAAGTCAAACACTTACAGGTGGTGGAAAAAGCAAACAAACAACAACAACAATAACAACAACAGCAAAAAACTGAACACCAATAGTTATTTTTATTTGAAACGAAAAGAAAATGTGACCCCTTCTCTATGGCTTCCTGCGAGTGTAGATAACAAGCTGCACCCAGACATCTGAAACTTCTCTGATTTTTAAGGTTCTTCAGTGAAACTGGGGATGCACACACTGGCATACTATTTTAAAGTGCATCAGTTTTATCTGCTTAGGTAGAATTAACTCTCCCTTAAGCCAAATAAATTTTCACTGCTGCATTCACTGCTGGAGCAAGTCTATTCCACTTTGCTCATTTAGCAAGATTTATACACCAAATCCAAGGATTGGTTACCATTGCATTGGGGACTTTCTTTTTTTGCAAGACAGCAGTTCAGGAAAGCATTTCAATGCTCAGCATTTTTCACATATTCTAAAGACATGATTTATCCTACAGAAGAAAATTAAAATTTGGAGTATCTTTTAAAAATGTAGCTCCAATCCCATAGCCTCCACTCAAACTTCTGAAATCAATAGATCTTATGCCTGAATGAAAAGTGCTGAAATAAAGCCTTGCAAAATCAACATAAATCAAATAATCTCTTCAGGTCTGCTCAGCAGGTGTTTATTATAGATACAGTTATGGGTGAGGTTCTAATTACAGAAGATACAATAAAATAGCGGAGGGGTGGAAGAAGACTGAAATATACCTTTAAAAGCCTTTATATAAATAGAAACTCTTTTCAGCTTCTGGTAGTAAATCTGCAGCCAGGTAATTTAGCCATTAACAGATATATTCAGAGTGACCAGTTGCGACACTGTGGCACACCTATTGACAAAAGTAATTTGGGTATGACACTCTCAAGTGATCCACCCCTAAAAACATGCTAGACTTGCACTACCTCTGTTTGCTGACAAGTAAGCATGGCAGCTTAACAGACACACGTCTTTGGGAAAGCCTGACAGGTACTATACCCCAGGAAAAGAAAGTATGCTTATGTGCATTATTATACATGATAGTGCTTGCACCTATCAAAATTCAGAGGTATTTTTAAACACAAAAATTAAAAAAAAATAAAATTTGGTCTTTTCCTCTAATAAAACTAATCTTAGTAAATTGGTACATTGTACATGGAGGTTCTTTACTGGATTACTTCATATTCTCCGACAAAAATGATAGTGCACACAGGTTTAGCCAATGGCTAACAGGGTATATGTAATGCCTACATTACTGAAATTAGATATATTATTTAAAAGTAGAAACATGATTTCCAGAGCTCTGTACAATTGAAACACATTACAGCAACTTCATAGACCAAAAAGAAGAATGTATGTATGTGTTTAAGTGTGATTTTATATTCATACAGTACTATGTTGCTGAGTTAATGTTCACCAGGTGAAAAGGAAAGTGTTAAATATCTGCTAAGTAATGTTGCATATGAATTTTTTTAACCTTTTCCTCTAGCAATGCCAAAATTTATATATGTTGTGCAACTAGTTCAGCATTGTCATAGCGATGAGTCACTCATCCTTCATGAAAGTAACTGATAACAAATACTACGTCTACCTTCACCTTCTCTTTCTTCCACAGATACTGTATATATTTTCTAAATTATTTCCTAAGGTCACCTGACTGTTATGAGGCATTATTTTCAGTCACAATGAATCACTGTTTTGCTACTCCAAACATATATGAAATCTAGAAATACAGTATCACATGTCAAAACATTTACTTCCTTAAGAATTATTCAAATCAGTCACAAAGGCTGAGAAAAGTTATTGGTTTTCCCATTCCTGTTAAATTCAGACAGATTTGCCAGGTGTCCTCGCAGTTGTCTTGTTGACTTAAAGAAAAATGCACTTATTACCTTGCATGTGGTACAAATGTTTACCTGTCCAGTTACCTCCTCATTCAGCTTAGCTCTTGCCTAAATTCCTGTCAAGTTTTTATTTTAATTGTCTGACCTCACCGGGTTTTGCCTGAGACTATAAAACTACATTCTAGAGCCAAATCCAATGCAACATTAGCAATGTATAAGTTTGCCAGTCACTTCTGCCAAAGTGCCATGATCATCCCAACCACCTGCTATTTTGACTGAGACATTAAGTGAGCCAAAAGCCTTAACCATGCCAGGTGGTCCATTCATTTTGAGTAGGGAGCCAAAGTCCAATAAAGAGGATTCCAATAAATTTGATGCAGCACTAAAAGGGAGAACAGCAAGATATTGGTTTGACCAAAATACATATGTATTATGGAGAAAGAAGCAAATTAATAATAAATAAATAAATTAATTAATTAATATAAAAAAAATCCCATACAACAGAAAAGGCTGGATATGCAATAGGCAACCTTAACCTTATATTTTCAATCTAGATTAGTGTAAGAAGCTGAACCTCTGTGAAATTTTATTACACCTGATCAAATGTCAGTAAAAATTATTTAAGAACACCAAGTACTGTAACAGATCCTTAAGAAAGTAAGAGACATGTTTCTTTAAATTACCAGTTGAAAATCATCCTTTAAAATGCTAATCAATTGTTTGAAAAAATAAAAAATGCTCCTTTTCAGTTATTCTTCTGTTCATTTTTACCAGAAACCCACACGGTTTCTTCAAGTAGGTTGCAAAAAATAAAGACAACGCAGGGATATTAGACAGTTCTAATAGGAAACTACTATTTGTGTAATAACTTCAAACATCTTCAAACTCACTGCAGAAGCTTGCAAATTACTTTTACTTTGTAGTACCCCTCGTGTATTTTGGTGACACAGAGGTTATGCTTAGTTTTAGAAATAAATGCCAGACACATATTAATTAAAAATGCACATGTAGTTTCTACAAAACAGGTGGAATTTTGTATGTCATAACAAGCACAGATCAGAAGCAATTTGCCAAGCTTCAATAAATGACTCTGCAGTTAACCAGATAAACAGAGAGAAAATGAAAGAGCAAAAATGAGAATAATCAGTGCTTCAAGGAGGTTGCATAAAAGCTTAGAGTAAAGTAATAAATGACAACGATCAAGAAAGCTGTGATAAAAATGAATGAAGAATAAAGTACAGGATGAAATGATAAATAAGTGATTTTTACAAGCAAGAAGTTATCAAGGGAGGCTGTAGGTTCCTTGAGGCAAGGAGAAAGAACAAAGCACCAAAAAAATGTATATTGCTGGGAAAACAAATGCTAGAATCAGAGAAATATTTTCAAGGAGAAAAGAAGAACAACTAGAAATGGATTTAAGGAGGGTACCAGAACAAATGCGCAAGCAAGAAAAGAAACATTTGGTGTACCTGAAAATATAAACTGTCTCAGTAACTAGGAAACATAGTATCCCAAAACTGCAAAGCAAAGACCAGGTGAGAGATGCACACCCCACACCCCCCCCCAAAAAAAAAAAAAACAACCCACCCAAAACAGGAATTACTGGCCATGTGCTTATTTACTGTCATAAAAGGTAGAGTAATGTGCTGATTCCTAAGCATAGCTGGATCTGCAGTGATTTAAAGAAACACATCTACATCCAAACAGAATTCTGGGATTATCATGTAACAAAATTGGGAGATATTATTAAAAATGAATTGATAGTACATAAAGCAATGAATTAGAACAGACTTAAATTTGGTTGGTTTAAACTCAAGTAACTATTATGTTCTGCAAAGCTATTCTGATTTATCTAGAGACTGAATTCCTTTCTGAGATTTTAAGGATTTGGGTTTCAAGTCTGCTTTCTACCACTGACTTCTTTCATTGCTGAGACTTACAGTCTCAGCTTTATATTAAAAAAATAAAGTAAAATATAATTTAATTAAAAAACAAAACAAAATAAAATAAAATAAAATAATATAACATATAAAATAAAAGCACAACAGAATCTTTTGCTTTGTTTCTAACCTCACACAAGTCATCTGCATGATAAGGATGTTCGTTTTGATCAGACATGATGAGACACACATGCCAGGCATTATCTGAGACTGCTGAGCCATCATTAGCTCAAGGAATTTCACAATTTTTCCTACCATTTAGGCTGTAGATTTGTTCCCTCAGATATACACAGACCTTCATACAATTCCTTCACTTAAGGCACCTTAATTAACCGTTCTGACACCAGAAATTGAAGTGGCATTATTACTGAGACCTTTTTTTTGGAGTCTTCATGTTTGATCTTTGTAAAAGCCTTAGTAGAAGACTTTTCAGGAATATGGTCATGGTACCATTGGAAATTTTGGCAGGAAAACACCCAGTTGTATATTCCATAGTTTTTAATAGGGGTTAAAATTACCTCTTACTTGGGAAAGAGTGTATCAAGTAACCTCAAGGAAACCACAGTACTGATTTTATTTTCACATACACATGGAATTGTAGAAGCCATTGTAAACCACAATAGAAGGGACTATTCTTCATTTTGGCACCAAAAAATAAATGAATATTCTGAAACCAGGTACCTAACTGGTTCTTAGTCAGCACATTCTTCTAGATAATACATAAAGAGAGGTGCCCACAAGAAATTAATTTGTACAACTTACTGTATCACTTATCACGATGGAAGAGATGCCACTTCTGAGATTCTTGCAGGAATATATTGAGTTTTCTTGAGAGGCTGTTTTTTCTAACTTTCACAAATAGGAAAGTAATCATAGAATCTATTCTGCTATAATGATGCCATAGGTTTTAACATGAATATATGGATATACACAGGTGTCCTGGTTTCAGCTGTAATAGTTATTTTTCTTCCTAGTAGCTGATACAATTTAAACTGTGACAACAGGTTTATACATGTTCACAGTTTTATTTCAACACAACAAGAAACTTGCACTGATGCACAGACCTGTAAACTACCTTCCTACACTGACTGTCATCACCTATTGTCCCATCCAAAACATGTGTAGATTGTTTCTGAAAATAATTGATCTGACTGTAAAATTTACATTATTACAGTTGATTTCATGGGCACAGGTTACAAGTTGTTGTCATTGTATGGTGTTATCTTTCAACTGCACAGCTTTCAATAGGTTAAGGTTCTTAGTTGCTGTTTAGAAATGTATCTTAATCAAGCTTGAGGTACAACGCTTGAGCTAAATACCCCACCTCATTTTAAAAGTATAATTAATTGGAGTTTTCAGAAAATTCAAAGCAAGTTTGGAGGATCTTTTCCCAATATTTGTACATTTGCTTAAACATTTTATTTCAATATACACTTCCTGGGTTATAAATCCTACCCAGCTTTCAAGGAAGTGGAAGAAGTTGAAGAGAATCACAAAAACAGGGAGTGAAAGAAATATCTTTGATATCCAAGAGTTTTATGCAATCCTGGTTCCAATGGATTTTATTAGGAAGTGTAAAAGCTTTCTGTATGTATCCATTATTTTAGAGATGGTCATATTTAAAAGTTGGGAAAACCTTACATAGCAGTATGTGCATCCTTCCATCCCCAACAGAATGAAGTGATAGATCTATTCCATCAGAAACCAGCTTAAAAATTAACTTCTTCTAAAAGCAAATGTGACCTCTCACAAGGTTCATTTGATTGCACAGTAATACAACATTGTTTTAAAAACTATACTGCATGAGTTATTCAGTATACTTGGGGGTAAAGAAAGTTTTTGAAGTACCAGCACAATACATTGTTTCAAATTGATGGTCTCTGAGGGGGGCTGACTCAGATAAGTACTTGTATTGACATAAACATTCTTTATTGAATGATTGCAGTGTAGAAGAAATGTGCAGCAACAAGATAGACTTTTTTTCCCTAAGACTATACTGTATTAAGTTGATTCTATTTAGGATTTGACAAGTTAGCTCACTTAAAACAAATCCTTTCCTTATTAGGTGAACTTATTAATGTAGTTAAAATTGGACTCTTATGCATTCATTTTTCAATTGAATTTAAACTTAAACCAGCCCAGAATTTTAGAGGATTTATGTTAATTCAACTCAGCTAGTTGTTTGGAATGGCACAAAAATAATACAGCAGCCAAGTAGTGCCACTCTCGGTAAGGTGGTGTATCAGTTCAGCTCCCTACTCTTTTGAAGGCTATTACACCCCTAGGAGAAGAATTTTTAATGCCTTGTGGCCTAGAAAACCCAGTGTTTGCGACTTTTTATCGGTGTACACTCCGCACATATTTTACATAAGTACGCACACACTCTTTTATTGCGAGGAGTTCAAAACTCAGGTGTTTGAAGGGCAAAAGGCAGCAGGGAGGATATATGTGTTGCAAGGATGATGCAGCAGTATGACAAATATATGGCCTCTAAGGCTCACATGCTCAGGAACTTTCATAATTCCTCTTCCAGAGTTTCACAATTAGGAAAACAAAGAGTCCAAGGAAATTTGAAAATTTTTTGTACTATGTTTGTATTGTTTTACAAGAACACTTTTTTTTTTTTCACTTTACTGTACATTCCACCTCCTCTCAAAATTCTGCCTGTCACCATAGTTTTCTGCCTTTGTGTTTTCCATGAAAATACCTTTCACTGTCCTTTTGTGCTCCTCTTTCAAGAGTTGGATAGCACTTCAGTCTTCATGTTTATGGATTATTTCAGTAAGCAGCTGGTGAAGGGAATAATTCAAATGCTAGGAAATGCTAGAATTGAAGCTGACCATGGTCTTAACTGTGATCCTGCCATGAAACATTCCTTGCTGGACACTCTGGTAGAATAACTCAAAGAATTGGCAAGAGGCTCTAATCCAGGAATTAAGCATGGGGGTGATGGTTATTTCCAAGAGGACTAGAAATGATTGATGTGTTCAGTGAAGTATAAATAGAGATATTAGCCTTTAGTCCTTTTAGGATTTTCCTAAGTACAGTCTAGTAGCGACAGAATCAGAGAATGTGCTAGAAAAATGTTGGTTTAGAAGCTCTAAGTTATTCTGAAATTAATGTAATGACTCATTTTTTGCCTTTTTTTTTTGCTTGATTTTGTCTGCAGGGGAAGGGAGGGTGCTTGTTTCATTTCTCATGGGAAGAGTCTGCCAAAATCCAGAAGTAACTTAAGGAACCAGGAACATAAGATCTCATTTCAATCCCTTCTTGGGCTCCTTCCAGCTGTGGCGACCTCTGCTCCCACTGAAACATCTTTTGTTTACAGGGCAAGAACAGGTGAATATCTACAGAGTGTGCTAAGACATCTATGACTTACCTATTTATAGACTGTAAGACAGTAACACTTGAAAAGTGTCAATTTAATCTGACCTAATTTTTCAATTTCTGCTGATTTCATCAGTAAATTTTAAGTCTGCCACATGTACTCTAGTATTCCTATTTTGCTGCTAAATGAATCTAGAATTTCTAATGAAGAAAATGCATACAAATTTCATTAAAATTAAAGCACAATGCACAGGAAGGAACCCAATGCCTTTTTTACTCTTACTGTTCTCTTCTGATAGCTTATATATATAATATTGTATAATCAGATACAAGACAATTTAAGTTACTCTAAATTTTCAGAAAAAATGTAAAAATACAGGTCTTGAAGGGATCCAAGAAAGACATACTTCTGTTCTGAGGCAAAATTAGATATGACTAAAATAATCTCTCACAATCAGTTATGCCATCTGAGTCATTTTCCCTTTAAGAATGCCTCAGTGTTGCTTTTCCTTTCTGGGCTTTAAAAAATAAATAAATAAAGTGCAGAGAGGCAGAAAGCATTGAAAGAAAAATATAGTCCCAATTTTTTAATAGAGAGAATGGAGAAAAGATAACTGCAGAGATTTGATGCAGATATTCCCTGCCTATTTTCCTTTATTTTCAAATAAACAATATGGGGCAGAGCGAAATCCAAATTTCCTACTTAAAGAGAGCTGTCTAGAAAGTCAATAAGCTATAAAAATCTTAAGGATTTTAAGGAAATAGAGCTAGAATAGCTTAAATAGCTTAGAAAGCAAGCATGTAATTTTGCTTTTAAAATTATGCTCATAGAATGCTCAGTTCTTCATATTCAAAAATTCAAAAAGTCAAAGTAGATCCCACATTATAAGCTTATTTATGGAGAAGTGACTCTTCATAACAGGATAATCACAGAAGGAGAAATCAAGATTATTCCATGTTTTGTGAAATGAAATTTGAATAAAGATGTTATGCTACAAAGCCTGAAAAAAAAAAAAAAAAGAAATTAGTATGTTACTTAAAAAATGGCTGTTATTCTTCAGCAATGATGAGCCAGAAGCAAAATAAAAAATCATAAATACAGGCCTTGTTCCAGAAGACTGCAGTGTAAGTTAAACTATATACATTGTAGTGGGAAGGGGAGTAGAAGGAAGACACTTGAAAAACTGCTGAGATGTAGAGCCTTTTTTTTTTTTAAATATAGTAAATAGACGTACATACACACATACATGAAAATAAAAGGTATACATAGAAATAACATAAAGACTGCAAAAGAGTACATTTATCCTAAAAGAGAGGAATATATGAAAGAAATTAATAAAGAGTTTACAGTTGGAATAATTTCAGATAGGAATTTTGTCTGATGTATCTTTAAAAAAGCTCTGCCCAAAATAGCACTATTTTGTCAGAGCCAACAGATCTTATGTAGACAAGATGCATGCATACATTATAGTTGAGAAGTTTTCACTTGCTGTGCTGTTCTCAGTCAGAAGTAGACTTCTTAGTATGAAAAAAACAAAGTTCAATGTACAACAGCCTTTATCTGTCCATCTTCACAGTTCCCAAGTCCTTTAAGACAAAACCTGCAGCGAGACGGGAAGTAAAAGCAGCTTTCCAGGTCCCCTTGCTAACTGGAAGCAATACTGCCACAGTGGGCCAAATTCACAGGTGCAAGGGCACGCCCAGGTCCTGGCCACATCAGGGAGCAGCAGGGTTCTACAGGTGTTCCTTAGGCAAATCAATACAAATACTCTCCCATCCCCAGGTGGAAATCCATATCCTAGTTTTTAAAATATCTTCCCCTTTCTGAAAACAAATGTATTTCAGATTAATGGTCACTGAATTAGCTTAATGCAGTGAGCAAGACAGTAATTAATGCCAAGTCATGCCAGAGATGTCCAACTGACTCGCTAATTACTGCCCAAGCTTTTCTTTTGAGCCCCACATTTAGCAAAGCTACAGTGCTTTAGTACCTCAATACTGCCAAAACCAATTACAAAAGACAATTTCGTGCATGAGCAATACTGATCTTACTCTCCCTGCACACAGTATTTTAACTGAAACTGATGTCTTTCTCAGGCTTCTCAAATGCAGATTAATAGATGAACACAATGGGTTAGCTCCATTTTACAGGCAATGTTGTTACAGTATTGCTTTTTCTTCAAGAAGGATACAGAGATCTAATCACAGAATGGCTAATCAGGTGCTTCAGAACTGTGGTGAAATTCAGCTATTGGCGTACAAAATGTTTAGGAAGGAACACAGTCCTTTTCACCTAAATGAGTGAGCAACACAGTTTCGTGGAGCATTGTACAGAGCAAATTGTTACAGCAGTTCACTGAGCACATCTTTCGTGACTCAGAGGTTACAAAGAACAAAATCTGTCCGTAGCCATGCTTAACCAATAAACCAAAGCACAAAACTCTATAATAAGTATAATGTGAAAATTGGCTAGCCATAATGATGAAGATACTATTTTTATTTCTGCCTTCTCCCTAAATAAATCTACAAGATACCGTGGCTTTTTTTTTTTTTTTTCTCATTACCTATCTGCAGTATAAGAGCAAGAAAGTAAAATGTGAAGTAGAAAGGCAAGGAACAGATATACATTATTAAACAGACCTTTACCAGAAACTAGGATTCGGATCAGAGAGTTGATTTCATTTATTAGAGGCACAAGAACTTGATATAAAGTTTCAATATCTGAACACCCATACAGAACACATATACAGAACTGATAAATATATTTCTGTTTCTATTCTGTTTATGCTTTGATCAATGAACTGTAAGGTCTTAAATTGCATAAATATGTAGCTAGTGTGTTCACTTTAAGAACAAAATCACAGTTACTATTTTGTCTAATACATGCAAGGAGTGCTCGCTAATTACAAGATAGAACTCTATAAAATATTTTTTCCATTCAGTGAACTGACAGATCAGCTTCTGCAATGATGAAATAAAATGCTTCTCCTTATTATATTTCAAAATTTGAAATCTGTGAATACACTTATGGGAAATCTTTGCATATTTCATATTTGTAAAAAATGTAACAAAATTGCTAAGTATATATTCTTTTTAGCATATTTCAAGTACTTTATTTTCTTCAGCTATAATATTATCTAATTATTAATACAATTGCTGACTTCTGCAATGGTCACAACGTCTGAATAAGGCACACATCAGTCAGACTTCATCTTATGTAAAAGATTCCTGACAATAATACTACACATAAAAGTGCACTTCATTGCATTCACTGTAGTTTACACAAGTAGTAGAATTCAATGCAATTTCTGTGGTTGTTTTCGCTTTTAGGTGCAACTTGAACATGGGACTCAATTTAGTAGTCCAGGTCTACTGGGGCCTGATGGAACTGGTCTGACAAAGAAGGGGAAGAGTGGATTTGGTAGAAGGCTTGCCAGACTGGTCAAGGATGCTTTAAACTAGATGTGTTGGGGGAGGGGGTCATTATTCCATTCCAACACACCCAATAACTGGCCAGCACCTATAGTAAACGTTCGGAGCAATGTAGAGATATTCCAGCTGCTCCAACCAATGACCCAGCTTCAATTGGATCTCGGCTCAGATGCCTCTATACAAATGCCCATAGCATGGAGAACAAATAAGAGGAATTAGAGATGTGTGCACGTCTACGGGGGTATGATGTCATAGGCATCACAGAAACATGGTGGGATGGCTCCTGTGACTGGTGTGTTGGAATGGAAGGTTACAGGGGCTGTAGGAAAGACAGGCCCTGTAGGAGGGGAGAGGGAGTTGCTATTTATGTTAGGGATAGGCTGGAGAGCATGAAACTCTGTCTGGGGACAGGTGAGCAGTCGACAGAGAGTTTGTGGGTCAGGGTTAAAGGGAGAACAGCGATGGGTGACATTATTGTGGGGATCTGTTACAGACCGCCTGACCAAGGGGACTTGCTGGACGAAGCGCTCCATAGGCAGATAGGAGCAGCCTCACGCTCACAGGCCCTTGTTCTCATGGGAGACTTCAACCACCCTGATATCTGTTGGAGGGATGGTGCAGCCAGGCACAAGCAATACAGGAAGTTCCTCGATTGTGTGGAAGACAACTTCCTTCTGCAAGTAATAGAGGAGCTGACAAGGAGAGGTGCCATGCTTGACCTCGTCCTCACCAACAGGGAAGGGCTGGTTGGGAATGTGACACTCCAGGGCAGCCTTGATTGCAGCAATCATGAGATGGTCAAATTTGAGATCCTCAGGACAGTGAGAAGAGCGTGCAGCAAGCTCACTGCCCTGGACTTCAAGAGAGCAGACTTTGGCCTCTTCAGGAACCTGCTTAGCAAGATTCCATGGGATATAGCCCTAGAGGGTAGGGGGACCAAAGACTGTTGGTTGATATTCAAGGATCACCTGCTGCAAGCTCAGGAGCGATGCATCCCAACTAGAAGGAAGTTCAGCAGGAGGGTCAGGAGACCTCCTTGGATGGATAAGGAGCTGCTGAGCAAAATTCGAAGGAAACAAGAGGCTTATAAAAGGTGGAAGCAAGGTCAGGCGGCCTGGGAAGAATACAGGGATGTTGTCCGGGAAGCTAGGAACCAGGTTAGAAAAGGTAAGGCCCGCTTTGTATTAAACTTGGCTAGGGATGTTAAGAATAACAGGAAGGGATTCTATAGGCACATTGCAAATAAAGAAAGGCTAGGGACAACGTGGGTCCTCTCCAGAAGCTATCGGGAGGACTGGCTACCCTGGATTTGGAGAAGGCTGAGGTTCTTAATGGCTTCTTTGCCTCAGTCTTCACCGGCAAATGCACTGACCACACCACCCAAGTCTTGGAAGGCAGATGCAGGGACAGTGAGAATGAAGACCCTAGGCCCACTGTAGGAGAGGATGTGGTTCCAGACCATCTTAGGAACCTAAACATATACAAGTCCATGGGACCGGATGAAATCCATCCGCGGGTCCTGAAGGAGCTGGCAAATGAAGTTGCTAAGCCACTGTCCATCATGTTTGAAAAATCATGGCAGTCAAGTGAAGTTCCCAATGACTGGAAAAAGGGAAATATAACCCCCATTTTTAAGAAGGGGAAAATGGATGAGCCAGGGAACTACAAACCACGCAGTCTCACCTCTGTGCCTGGAAAACTCTTGGAGTGGATTCTCCTGGAAGGCATGCTGAGGCACATGAAAACCAACAAGGTGGCTGGTGACAGCCAGCATGGCTTCACTAAGGGGAAATCCTGCCTGACCAATCTGGTGGCCTTCTATGATGGGGTATGGAATGGATGAACAGGGTAGAGCAGTTGATGCCATACACCTGGACTTGTGCAAAGCAATTGACACTGTCTCACATGGCATCCTTCTCTCTAAGTTGGAGAGACATCAATTTGATAGGTGGACCACTCGGTGGATAAAGAACTGGCTGCATGGCCACACGCAAAGAGTAGTGCTCAGTGGCTCAGTGTCCAACTGGAAACCAGTAACGAGTGGTGTCCCCCAGGGATCGGTGTTGGGACCAGTCTTGTTCAACATCTTTGTGGGTGACATGGACAGTGGGATTGAGTGCGCTTCAGCAAGTTTGCCGATGACACCAAGCTGTGTGGTTCGGTTGATACATTGGAGGGAAGGAATGCCATCCAGAGGGACCTTGACACGCTTGTGAGGTGGGCTGATGCCAACCTGATGAAGTTTAACCATGCTAAGTGCAAGGTTCTCCACCTGGGTCAGAGCAATGCCAGGCACAGCTATAGGTTGGGCAGGGAAGAGATTGAGATCAGCCCTGCAGAGAAGGGCTTGGGGGTGTGGGTTGATGAGAAAATGAACATGAGCCGGAAGTGTGCGCTTGCAGCCCAGAAAGCCAACCGTATCCTGGGCTGCATCAAAAGGAGTGTGACCAGCAGGTCGAGGGAGGTGCTCCTGCCCCTCTACTCTGCTCTTGTGAGACCTCCCTTGGAGTATTGCGTGCAGTTCTGGTGTCCTCAACATAAAAAGGACATAGAACTGTTGGAGGAAGTCCAAAGGAGGGCCATGAGGATAATCATGGGACTGGAGCACCTCCCGTATGAAGATAGGCTGAGAAAGCTTGAGCTGTTCAGCCTGGAGAAGAGAAGGCTGCGTGGAGACCTCATAGCAGCCTTCCAATACCTGAAGGGGGCCTATAGGGATGCCGGGGAGGGACTCTTCATGAGGGATTGTAGTGAGAGGACAAGGGGTAACGGGTTCAAACTTAAACAGGGGAAGTTTAGATTGGATCTGAGGAAGAAATTCTTTACTGTAATGGTGGTGAGGCCCTGGAATGGGTTGCCCGGGGAAGCTGTGAATGCTTCATCCCTGTCGGTCTTCAAGGTGGGGCTTGACAGAGCCTTGGGTGACATGGTTCATTGTGAGGTGTTCCTGCCCATAGCAGGAGGGGTTGGAACCAGATGATCTTAAGCTCCTTTCCAACCCTAGCTATTCTATGATTCTATGATATGCAGTGTCATGAGATTTAGCTTAGTCTTTTGTAGCAGGATTCTGGGCACCAGACACCACACTAGGAAGCCAAGTTCAGTCATGAAAAAAATATTATCACACTGAACACAGGTCAGAATACCACTTATTTCCATTTCTTCAACCAGCACCTGATGAACAGCTTAGAATACATACAATTATTTAGTGTGACAACTCATAGATAGGAATTTAACAGTACTTTAAAATAGAAAAAAAAAAAAAACATAAAAGGAAAAAGCTACCAAAATTGTTTTAAATACAGCCCATCAGAAATTCATACCACAAATTATATACTACTATCTCATTTATACTATGCAACATCTTGAAGCCTCAGTAGATATATAGTCTCAACAGACAGAACAAACCTTTTAACAGCTTTAGAATAATTTTTAAAACAGGTTGAACCAAATATCAGAAGACACCACTAAGCATAACATCCTGCTGGTGATGTCGTTTGTTGTGATAGATGAGAAAAAGGGTACTATGACAATGGCAGTATGGAATATAAGCCTTTAGATTCAACACTATTTGAAAGTTTTATAACTCCAACCAAGCGTATCAAATTCTGCTCAGATGATCTGCCATTAGATGAAACAACAGAGCAAACTGGTTGCCATCCTGACAGAGCACTTAAGTAATGCGTTTAGCACCAGCTTCCGCTTCTGGATGAACTCAGGGCACAGGCTCAAACAGAACTTATTAGGGAAACTTAATTTTGAGAAAGAAAAGGTCAGAACCTCCTGCTCAAGCACAGATGGCCAAACAGCTGACCTTCTGTTAAAATAATTCAGTAATGTAAATGAAAATGATGATCTGAAGACACTCCTAAATTCTAGATGGGGCCTCTCTGAGTCACTGAATGCCTCGATCCTCATACAACTGTGTTGGCAGACAACAGGTAAACTCTGTGTCAGTACCAAAAGAGCATCTGATTCCTCTCACAGCTTAAGGCTTTTCCCTACATCATTTGTCTTGCATAAGGCAGTTTTTGAATATTATTTACATGCTAGGCATGTTGTACTGTCTTTCTAGCCTGGAGCTTATTTAATTGTAACAGGAACGTCAGTGTGATGCAGTGTTGTGATTTCAGGCACTTTTCAGGACTGCTGGAGGTAGTAGAACAATATTTGCAAGGACCCATTATGCTGTGCTACTGGAAAAAGTTAAAGACAGTCTTGCTTGCATGAACCAAGGACTGAATGGACATTCTGAATGCTACATCATTAGCCATTACCTTCAAAGTGATTCTGCCACAAGTAATTTTGGCAGAACTGATTTACGTTATCATTGCCATAGATGTGCTTTATTTTGTGCGTGTGAAACTTTAGTTCTCGTAATATCAAGCTGACACAGCAGCAGATTTTATGAACGCTAAAACAAACAAGCAAGAAAAATGTTTAACTTACTCAAACCAGTGAGTTTGGCACTCCACTGAGACAAAATGAAACTTATATAAGGCTAAGGCCACAGATTAGTCCCCCTCCTCATGGCTGCAAAAAGGTACCTGTTTTCAAATAGTAAAAAAAAGCAAAGTCTGCAGAAGTGAGTATTGTTCATGAAGACAAATAAAACCATAAATATTCAGGGAACTTGAGCTATGTCAAAGTGAGAATGTTTTTAAAACAAAATATGCTTTTAATCTTCCAACATAACAACATCATATGACTGCCTTGTGGAGAATTTCTGCCTCTCTCTTGTCACCCGCAACATATTTCCCCTACTTGTTATTAAATTATCACTCACTATGGAGATTATTGAAGTATCCCTAAAACATGCAACTACATCCACTGGCTTCTGAAATGAAGGGATGCCTGTTGTGGTCTTCAGCAGTTTCAAATTTGACCAATCAAAGCAATTCAAACCACATCAGTATGTAGAGAGAGGCACCCAAGTCTAGCACAGCAGGTTTTGTAGGGGCATAGAAGCTATCAGGAGCTTATTTCAAGCCACCTGCTAAGAAGCATGATAAACGTGAGGAGTTAAGAGCTTGCAGCTCTGTGCAGGTGCTAACCCTGAATGACAAGCATGCATGTAAGAAGTGGAATGTTCAAAACAGTTCAGGAGCGTAGCAGAAATCAGTATAGTGCTCTCATCAGGGGAGAAATAAACTGATCATTTTCATGTTTGTAACCCTGAGACAGAGTTTTGAAAGGCTTATCATCAGTGCAGGAAGTCATCGGACCAATGTATAGTGAGATTGATGTAATTCGACCTGCATAGTGTGAATCCACAGACTAACATAATTTTCTCTGTCATTGCTGAAGAGAGATATGTGCATATATACGTTATCTGTGGGGAAGTCAAGCATGCATATTTTCGGGCTCCTGTGATGCTCATGAATGCAAACAAGAAAATAGTTCTGCTCAATTCCGTTTGACTGAATTAGGCCCTTCATGAAACATGCAGTTCTTACCACCATTGCTGTTTATGTTTGAGAAGCCCAGTAAAGTTCATTAAAACAGCTGTCAGATATTAGTGTATCCTTAACTGACTAAAGGTTATGTAAAGGTGCTGTTTATCAGCTAAATAGTCCAAAGAAGCCCTCCTGTTGACTGCTGCTGGCGGAAATTCGTGCTAGAAGAATATGGCCTCCTAAAGACTATTGCTGCCTTTGTACTGTGGCTTCCATTTGGAGTTACAGACTGAATAAATAAAAGCCAGGTTCTTTGGGACTTTCTGGAAGAAAGAAGGTTTACTACATAAAGATTGCACTGAAGTACCCCTGCCTATGCAGTATCAACCTTGTCTTTCCTTCGTCTCAGTCTTTTCTTCTCTCCTCCTTTTTCCCTCCAGCAAACTATGACTTGTCTTCCCGTCAGCAACATTTTTCTGGAAGAGAGCTGGGGTTTTCTTCCCCCCCCTTTTTTTTTTTTTCACATCTATGAAGAGACAGATGTTTCTTCCACACACTTCCTCACTGATTTTCAGAGCTCCTAAAAGAATAATTTATTTTTCTGTCAATTATTTTTTTGGCTGTAGCTTCTCAAAATTTAATATCTGCTGGCTACCATGGGTGTTCTCTCCTTGAACTGCAGGTCAAATCATGCAATGTTCACCAGTCAGGAAACCACCAGCCTGGCCACAGAAGTAACCTCTCTTTTGCAAAGTAAATCCTGATCTGGGAGGCTTCAGTGCTACACTCAGCTGCCTTTCAAAAGTAAAGACATCAAGCCTCTTTTCTGGAAAAGCACAACCACCTGCCCTGCCAGGAGCTAGTTTTCATCCTACAGATTACATCAGAGACCACCTGCACCTACCCACAGCACAACTGTAGGGCAAAGAGCGATGAACACACAGATCCTTAATAGGGCAGTCCATCTTCTCATTTACTGTAACTAATAATTGTATCTGAAGATTGGTTTCCATCTGATCCAACATTCACGGGGGCCAGTGGCAGATGTCAGAAGCCCAGAAGCTGTATTTCTTGGTATATTGTCACAGAACTGAACTAAGGAATGATCAAAACCTCACAGCCCCATTCTCTATGTTTTTATAATTATCACAGTATTTTGCCACAGCATGTAACTCTTGTCAGTGACAACAGAGCTCATAACAATTCAGCTGGCGACTGGCATATTCCTAAGTATAGTTACATGATTTGCTCTCAAGTCAGGTAAAGTGAGGTGCCATGCACTCTAATGGGATGAAGTCCATCCCATCAATTTGGTAAGGAAATCTAAAAGAAAGCAGTAAAGACTGTGGATTCAAAGAGAAGAAATGAGTGTAATGTATCTAACCAGTTTTATCATGAAAACAAATCACAACAGTTTTAACAGGTCATATTTGAAACTATAAACCTTGATGTGCTACAATTTGGGCAAATTCACAGTACTTCCCTGAAAGGTCACGTATAATCAAAGCTATCCAGTTAACAGGGTCTGACAACAAGCTTACAAAAGTACTGCCCTGTAATTTAACCTAATTACAAGGGCGCAGATGGATCGTGTCCATTCTGTGGTGTCTATTGATTGGGATTTCTGATTCATAATTTACCATGATGATCAAGTAGACATCATAAGAATCACAGTTTGATTAGTTGCATTATTTGCCTGCTTAATCTGCAGTCTGGCTTCAGAATTTTTTTCCATGATTCATAATGTATGTTACAAACCGTAAGATTCCCCCCTGTTACATTAAACAGATATTACAAATGCCACTTTTCTGCTTCCCTTGTCAAATGGCCTTCAGCAGGCAGACAGGAGGCTTTAGACATGGATAAAGAGAAATTAGATATTGGGTATAGAATTTTCAGAGGCTGCATCTCTGCAAACAACTGAATGTGGGTGGTTTTCACTTTAAACATTTCCTGTTCCAGAGAATTCTCTGGAGTCCCATTTACTCCTGATGGTTTGGAAATGTCTCAAAACCAGTAGTTATTAGTTTTCTTCAGTTCCTGAAGAATTACATTTCTTGTGTTGGAAAGAGATTAATTTTTTTGCCTTAGTACAGAACTTCATGTAATGCCGTGTAAAAAGACCCATTAGAAAAGATAATTCCTCTGAGTGAGAAATAACAAAGTTTTGCCATCACATTTGTGTTTCTGCAGTTGCTGGGTTCTTCACCAGAGGTTACCAGGGAGGGTGCAGAAAACAGCTGTCAACTGCCTGGCAATGCTGTGTGTCCTTCTGAGAGGAAGAATGGTAAGAAATTCCTGGCTGGGGGGATACTGGTGACTGCTGAAAGAGGCAGTTGGCCTCCTTCACCGCAATGGCACAAAGACCGGGAATGGAAGAAGAGACCTGACATGCTGCTTTGGTAGCTCTACAGATGCATAGAACTGCATCAAAAGTAATTAAAAATAGACCAGAGACTGACTAGGTAATTAAGGAGCTGAACTGTTTCTTCTACGTCCTCTTTCACAGTCTTAACCCTATGCCCTCATGACCATTTTCTCGGAGGTCTCAATCTACAACCCACTTGTTCTTCCTTACATAACATGTTTTGATTATAGCTACTAAGAGACCTTGTTTTGAGACAAGATGATATTTCTTTGGAAATAACAAAGAAGACAAAGTGGGCTAAGATGCAACATTCAAAACAATTCCATATAAACCTCTGCAAAAGCAAATCTTCAGTTGAATAAAATGTGAAGAGCAAACAATGTACATTCTTATTGCACATCTCACTGTAACACTCACCTCTACCTGGCTGCTACAATATATTCACATTTAATTTTCATTGAAAAAAAAAAAAAAAAAAAAAAACAAAAAAAACCCCAGCAGATTAGCTAACAAGCAGCAATATAAGTTTGTGACATAAGTGCCTGATACAGTGCCCTTGTCTACACCTGTAACTCTTAGACTAGCAGACATGGAGACGGCTAAGTGCCTGTCCTCGCTAGAATTAGGCCTGGCGTCCATTGTCCCTTTTTCAAGTGAAAGCAGCGCTCAAAATGAGCTGAACAACTCACGTGTCTTTGTAATATGAGAACTAAGATGGCATAAGAATGTTTTTGCCTAGAAAAAGGGTTCTTGAAGATCAAGAAAGGATTAATTGGAAAAAAAGTAGTAATTTCTAAGAAAGGCTGAAAGAGTTTGTGTTAAGCAGTGAGCAAAGTATTTCAGTTGCACCTTTCTCACAGAGTGCAATATTTAAATCAAAGGTGAATACTTATGCTAAATGATGCTCTAATTGAATAACTGGCAATTATATTTTACATTTTACATTTTCCTAACACTAAAATGCAAGCAGTAAAATATGAAAACAAACAGACAAATAAGCAGCAACAAAAAGCCGTATGTCAGTATATCAGCCGGTTTTATTCATCATAGAATAAAAAAAATAAAGAAGATGCTCTCTGAATATCTTTTGCAGATTGGCTTGAAATTTCATCAGTTTTTTTTTTTTTTTTTTAGGCTTACTACAAAAAACTAGCATAGAAAATATTTTCAATTGGCAAACTTATTTGAAAGTGGAAAGAGTCATAACAATAGTTACGTCTTTCTTCTATAACAAATATCTAATCTTCATCTCTTGCCCTTAGCACTTACTTAGTGGTTCCTTCTGGCCTTAAATGTCACTTTCTCTCAGTCTTCTGAAGTGGCCTATTTGTCAATCACAGTTGAAAAAAACCTTTCATGAAGCATGCTAGTTCTCTGCTGACTGTCTAAGGTGTAAACGTCTGCTTTGTCTCTGCAGTTGATATTTTGATCAATAAGTTAACAGGGCTTATTTTTCCTTCTTCCAGTTAACCCATCTACCATGAAATTAGCTTCATCAGGGGTTGCCCTGTTTGAAATATAGCCCCTGTAAGAAAGATACTATTTTTTCCATCCTTTAACTGAAAGTTTTCCCTTGGCCTTAGGACAAGCAACATACCATTTTTTCCAAGAAGAGATGCAATGACTCATTCCAGTCACCTATGCATTGTGGTTGACATAGAACCAATTGCCTTTAGCAACATAAGCATCACCCTCAGATAATTTTGCTGATTTTTGAATCAATTTTGGATGAAATTTAAAACTCTTAGTTTCTGAAAAAAAGAATTTATTTTGTCCTTATTCCATTTTTGCCCTTCAGTCCATTTTTCTAAACTAGTAATTGTTGCAGCATTGTTCTTCCTCTATTATAAAACTTTTACCAAGTATCTCTTTTTTTTTTTTTTTTTTTATTCACAGTCTTATTTTATATGTTACAATGGAACAGATTTCCTTTATTCTTTCACCCCTACTTATTTTGTTAATGAGTGGAAAAAAATATATATATTTATTTTTTTAACTCTCACTCAACAGTTTAATGCTGGAACACACAGAGCCCTTGAAAATCTTTCAGGGAGAAAAGCATATATGGGCGGTTTATCTTATTGTTAATGCTATAAAAAATTAAGAAACCATTTTTCAAGGTGAAAAGGTGCCACTGCAAGGGAAGCAAAAGATTAGGGAGAGCAATCTAGAATAATTTTTTTATTTCTCTCTGTGCCACTGACACATCGTGTGATTGTGAGTAATTCTCTCACCTTTTCCGTATTTTGCAGTATGACATTTCAAACCCTGGAAATTATCAAGAAAATGAAATAGGTTAGCCAACTTCATAAATAAATACTTAGCTTGTTCATAAAATGGAAAAAGGTTACTTCCAGTTATGATTAGCTAAAATCCCTGAAATTACACTGACCTTACGTATTTGAATTTCACTAGAAATTTTGAGGTAAGTCCAGGCATATTTTAGGAAAACAGAAATTCTTTGTACTGAAAAAGAAATAATTCTTTCTTTAAGTTTTTCCCATTTCAGTGAAATAATTTAAAATCCCAAAGTAACCAGAAGTTTTCCACAACATGTACCTGAACAGGTTCTCAAAAAGAGACAGGCATAAAAAGAAAAATTTTGTGCGTGATCATCATGTTATTTCCAATCAGAATTGTGAATTTCATGTGGTTTTACAGTGATATGTTTTGTGGCTGTACTCCATGCATTTTTCTAAAGTGAAGTTAGGCCATGTTTTCAATATTTGAAACTCATCCTATGAATAGAGTGTCTATAATAGAGCAATGTAATCAAAGATTACAGTGTAATATTTAAATTGTAATTGTACCAATTGTAATAAATCAATTCTATTTACATTGTGAGTAGATCTTCTCATTACATAACTTCACAGATTTTGAATTAAGATAAGAAAAGGATTTTATGCACCACTTGGATTTTGGGAAGGAAAACTATTGTCTAGGAACTAGTAAGTTTCAAGTGGAATATTAAAGTTCTGAAATTCCAGTTTTCAAAAGAAATTATATTCCTAAAAGCGTATGCAAAACCTGTTTTGTAAAAGAGTTCATTTTACATCCTATCTTTTTTTTTGCAACATTGATTCCTTCAATACAAAGACAGAAAAAGATAATGGCAGGTGTAGGCTGGCTTTAGATCAAACTATAAACAGCATTAGATCATCAACATGAGGAAATCTTGTCATTAATTGTAATATCATTAATCTGATTAGGAGAGAGATACAATTTTGTTTCTCTTTGTCTGGATGGTCAAAACATCAGCAATTAGGAAGACACTAGGCAGAGTTTTGAGCTGAAAACTATGAAGTCATTGTATGGACTTCACCCTTAATAAGGGTGCCTTTAATTAGCTCCCTTTTTCTGCAGGAAACAAAGAGTGAGATAATGTCATATTTTTATTAAAAATACTAGTGAGTATAGATGGTCACTGCTTCTTTTAGGAAATATTGCTAAGCAGAAAACTGAGTGTAAGAGGTTTAATGTTTTATATTTTCTAACACAGCTAAAAAAGTAAAAGATGTGCAACCACACAGTAAACTGATGTAAAAAGTGTTTTTGTCAACGTGGCTTGTGTCATTTTGAAACAGCCTCAACATACATCCATATGAAACACATCTTTGCTATTGTGCAGTTATAGTATAGTGTCAATATTAGTGCTTGCATCAATATGCTATAACAGTAAGAGATTGCACACTTAACATGCATATTTTTACACAATATATTTCTATTCATTTTATGTAAAATGTATACAATACTTAATACTGTTCTGCACAAATCCAACCACCTATAATTCAATATTCAAACCGCAATACTGCTTTCATCAATGTGAATAAACACACCACATAATCTTGTCAGAGAACTTCATTACTAACTCTGTCTTAAATGACAGGGAGTGGAAAAGACTAAGTCACTGACATAATCTTCTTATGATGCTAGTTAGACCAATAATGTTTTTGGTTTTGTAACATATAATATAGTCACTTAATGTACCAGGAAGAAATCTCTTATCAAAGGAATAATTAAACATAGATGGTAATGGCTGAGTTACCTTAAAGTGCATGTCTACTTTACAAAGGGACTGAAAATATAGCAACATAGTGCGCATATTTGCTGATTTCCAGATTTAGGTTGCCTTCGTGAATTCCTCTGTGAAGGAACTTTCTTTGCTTCTTTCTGCTGCTACCAGCTCTTTAAACTCAAAAAATTAATCAGAAAATTTTGTTCAGCTTTTTGGGTTTGGTTTCGGTTGTGTGCTTCTGGGGCAGTAGAGTTGTTCTGTTTCCATGATCTCAGCACTGGTAGCAATTGTGGTTCAAATTGTGTTCTCCAGGATTTCATATGAATACTAATTTGCCTTTATAAAATGCAGTAAGATAAAAGAATGCATCAAATTCTGTTAAACCAATACACATGACCCTATCTACACAGAGTTACTTACGTGTATGCAGTTATTTCATTCTTATACAGAGAGCCTGACGCTCCTCACAGCTATAGCCAAGGCCCTAAGATATTGGATGTTGCTGTGACATAAGAGGTTTCTGAGAAAACAGACAAATGTCATTGCCCTTTTCACTTCAGTAGTGTGCCAGCTCACTTATCCATGACTACCCAAAAGACATAAATTCCTATGTTTAACTTAATGGTGTTTCTTTCCATTGCATGCTGCAATAACTTTTGAAAGATTCATTTTGTCATTTTATTTTCTGGGGGAGTATCCTGAACATAAGCACCAGACACTGAAAATCTGTAGATCATTATGTGTGTTGCTCTGGTGTTAACATCTCACAACAATCAAGTCTTATTTTTCTACTTCCAACAGTTCTCTATTTCATCATATACCACCTCTGATTCTTGCTTAGATTTTTCTTAATCTACAGCTGTACCCAGTGAGTTCAAGGAGGTCCAAGATATGTCAAAGAACAGCTGGACATGGGAACATGAGAACACAGGCTTGCATTTTGGACATCTGCATAACTAGGTATGTATAATGTCTTGCTTTTCTCAATTCTATGAGCAGAAATCGCAATTACCACTTTCTTTTCTGACTTGCGAACTCTGCCCTTTAACATTCAGGTTACCCAAGTAAGCAGACCATATGGGCAGTAGTCACTGTCACTACTGTAGCTCCATGTTAGGCTTAATTATCCATTATTCCCTAAATGGATTTCTTGATTCATAAGCTCAACAATTCACAGCTAAATCGTAAGTGAAGCATAAAGAAAAATCACCAGTGTCTGGAGGCAGACATATTCTCTGTGGAGAACTTCATGATAATAAATTTGTAAAAAGCTGGTTTTGTCTAAAGTGACCATGGACATGCTGCCAGCTAAAAATTGAAAGCTAATGGAAATGGTAATGAGATTTAGAGACATAAAAGAATTGCAGTTTGTTTTATTCCCTCTTGTGGTCCTTTAAAACTGGACTTCCTGATGTCTCTGTTACTGTCCATCATACTGTGATGAAGCATAGTCTTGCTTGTGGTAAAAGAAGTCAATTGCAATGAGATATTTTCCAGCCATGGTGTTGTTTGGAAGATATAATGCAGCTGAAAAATCCAGCTTGTAAAGGCGAAATAAACAAGCAAACAAGCAAAGCAACTCCTTTTACAAGAGTATACAAGAAAATAGCTCAAAATAAATTATTTTCATTTCCAATGACATTATTTAAGAAATGGAAACCTTGACTTTAAGAAAATAATTTTTTCTTGCAAAAGCAAACATCTTAAATATTTCACCTAGATTTCACACCAATTTTTCAGCAAAAAAAAAAAAAAAAGTTTACTAATAATTCCTCATGAAACTCAGATAAAACCTTTCTTTTTGCCACTGAAGAGATATGTTTGAATTTTTAGGGACTAACATCTCTTCACTAAGCAAGTCATTTTACTTTATTTCCTAACATTTAAAAGAATCATCGTGTAGTCCTGAAGACACCTCAATTTTCTGAGTCTGTGAAATGGCCAAGATTTATATGTTGTTGTAGAAAAACTTGACCACCAATTCATAAGTCACTTGCAGGTGCTGGATTTTAAGCACATGCATAATCTGGTTGTCTTTGATGGGATTTGAGTCTTCATGTGTCGTTTAAGAATATCAGGCATAAGCTTTCTTTTGTAACATTTCCCCAGTTCAGGAGTAAAATTATAGATTTAAGCTCAGGTTCATAAAAAAGGTTCATAAAATAATAATGCTTTTTTTAAATTTTTTTTTCAATTTAAAGAACAAATTTTGTAAAAATGTTGTTCCTTGACCAGTACATACAAATCCTTCAGTCTTTTTGATGGCAATAGTACCTTGAAAGCCAGTTTTGAACAATGAATTAAAGGACTTAAGTTTTTTTCAGAAATCAGAAAGCAGCCAGAATTATCATAGAATCATAGAACAGTTAGGGTTGGAAAGGACCTTAAGATCATCTAGTTCCAGCCCCCCTGCCATGGGCAGGGGCACCTCTCACTAAACCATGCCACCCAAGGCTCCCTCCAGCCTGGCCTTGATTCTCCCATAGCTCTAGACAGAGACATTGTCTTGGTGGAGATGCTGGGAAGAGCAGGTGGTTTACGAAAGACTAAGTATTCACACCTCCAGTGTACAAGATAGTAATATCCTGCTATTACCGTTAATTAGGGTTCACAGAAATTTTTACTTCCTGAAGAACTTGACAGATTATATTCCCTGTTTTATCCAGCCCAGGACTTCAGTCCCATCTGTGTCCCTGTCCCCAGGGATGTGCCCACTGCCTGGGGCTGGGGTTCCCCAGCTGCCCTGCTCCCTACTGGGGTGACAGGATGGTCCAGGTTGCAAGTGCTGCCCTGCCAGAACAGTGGGAAGAAGCTGACCATCCTGGTACCCCGCAGACCACAGCCCCACAGTGTCCTGGTGACGTTTCTGTGTTTCTGTGTGAGAAACTGGTACTATGCCATGGTTTGTAATTAAATGGACCATGAGTGAAGAAAGTATTTGAATTGTTACCATCTGTAGTTCAAACCTGAAGCAAAGTGCTGCTGCATTTCGCAACTTTTTGCTCATGCTGTGCATTCTTGCTGGAGTTCTCTGTCACGAGCAAAACACAGTCAAAAGAAATAACATCATTATGTATAGAATATAATCCCCTGAATCCATCCAGGCTGCAGGTTCAAGTTCCCAAGCAATATTACATGGAGCTTGGTCAAATTTTACTTATCTGTGTATAAAGACTTCTCACTGCCTAATTATAATAATTATAATAATATGTCTCTGTTGCAAATTAGCTAAGTGCTGTACGTGCCTAAGGAGATTTCAAATGCATCTTTATATTCTAAATATTTTGAAGAGTAAATTCATTGGATCCACCTGTCTTAGTAAAACTTTTATCTCCTAATGATCCAACTATATTCACAGAGATCTGCTGTAAATATGGAGGATTCTAATAACCGTTTAAAGCCACTGATATTAATCTTATAATACAAGGCAGATTATTCAAACCCAAATGGCTTTCTTTTACACCTGTTCTTGATTCCCATTTTCTTTGATAACATGAAATATTATTTGCTAAATGCAACACTTAGAGAATGTACACAAAACCCAAATGAACGAGAAAAGGTGCAGCATTGTAGAGAAAGTCCCAGATAATCTGTACATTAAATCAGAACCAATAAAAGCAAAGACATTGTGCATCATGAACAATAATCTCATATAAATCTGAGATTTGTGCAGGCCTGAGAAGGAGGTCCATCTAAGGATTTGTTGCCTTGATCCGAGGTAAATAATCACGTAGCTCTCTGAATGTAGATTGCTCTGTTTGGACTCTGAATCTATGCATGCATGGGTTTATTCAGGATTGTGAGTGTGTTCACCTGAACTAGTGCTTCCATGATGCTGAAGCACATCTCAGTGTGCAATTCATACATTCAGTACCCAGCAAGCTATGTACAATCACAAAATTGAAAACCCAAACAATGAAATCTGAAGGAAGAACATGCCTCGAAGTGAGACAATTAATTAAAATATAGACCCCTGAATTATTTTCTGAGTATGCCTCACTGGTGTGGTGGAAGATGAGGATATGCAGACGATCACGCACTAAATGCCGTCTTATGTTAGACCACTCGGAGTCTGTAGTCATAGCAATGCTATAGTCTAGTCACTGAATCAAATTCATTTCCAGTAATGTCAGCAAAAGGCACATTCATCTAGAGATGCCAAGAAATCCAAAGTTTCATGGTGATGCAATAATTTAGTAATCTCCAAATAAAACCTGTCAGTAACTTTATATAAAGTTCATTTCTCCCTAAGGGAGATATGCAAAAGCCAACACAAATTCATATAGTCCTGTCTCTTCAGAATTTTTCAGCAACTTTGGGGTATTTGAACAGAAAGTTGTATTCATACAGGATATTGTATTCAATAGGATATTATAGGCTAGCAAAAAAAACTAAGAACTAATTCTGTGTTAGATTAAACATTCCCCAGAAATTGCTTAATACCTCATTAAATTTCTCTACAATATTTCTTTAAATTCATATTAATTTTACAGAATCTTCCAGAAAAAAATACTGCTCTTGGCAATGTAAGCAATGGAGAAGTTCTCAAAAAGGGGGGCAGAGATACAGAAAATATCTATTCATCTGCATACAAAGAATCAGAAGAGAGTCATAAAAGTTCAGGATTGCTGTTTCCCTTTCTCAACTGCTAGAATGGAAATGTGAACTATTTCCATAAACTTGCAGGCATCTTATGATCTGAAAAGTTATTTTTGAATTTATTTCTCACAGAAGAAAACCTACATCTTCCAATCTAAAATTAGGCTGTGAGCCTATCTTATCCTGCAGCCAATCATATGTAAGGTATGCACTTAAATAAAAATGAGAAATCTGAGAGCTCTAAAAGCCGTAGAAGTAGGTCACAGGGAACCTTACCTCTGCCTAAAAGAAACTTTCAGCAACAAAAGGTATTCTTGTTAATGAGCTGTAATGTAATCAACTTTTTCATGAGGAAAAATCGCCTCCACATAAACTGTAAATTATCACATACTGAGCCCACTGGTGAAGCTAGAAGGTTTTTTTATAAGCCCTATCCAATGTACTTAGAGGAAAAGCCTTGATGTGCACATCAGTTCTCAGGGGCACATTAGGTAGTTGCTTATTGCTGGTTCCATTTAGCTGCATTAGATTAAAACAACATGTTCCACTTTCATAAGATTAGTAAAAAAACACTGGCTTAGTGAACGACCATCTTAAATCACCTGAAAAGTAGAAAGAAACAGTAACTAGTGTATTAATTGCACAAGTTTCATTTCTACAAGGCTGAGCCTGGAGACTGAGACTGCCCTGCGTCTGCTACCTTTTTTTTCTGAAGAACCAAGAGTGATATGGTGTCTATTTTAAAGTTAGAAGTGCCAGGAACTGCAGAAGTGTGGAGAGCGCCCTCTTGGTTTGCAGTAACAGCACCGGGTCGTGCAGCATCTTTTCTTATTCAGTATCCTTTCTTTTCCAGGTTTAACAAAACAAAAGCTGCCTGCAGAAGCTGAAGAGCTGTTGCACAGTCTTGGCCTTAGCAGCTGAACTTCTACATTCAGGATTCAGTTTGAGCTCCTGTTCTAACAATATCTGTCAAGATCTCAGGTACATTTGCAAGGACCTTGGTGCTACTTCACTAGACAGCTGTCAATAGCACGAGTTGCTACTTCTGATTGAGCTCAGACTAAAAGTCATGCAGGGGTTAAAATGTACTTTCATACAGAAGGAAAAACTAGTTAAGACCTCAGGGACAATCACTAAGCTACAGACTCATCCTTTCTAAAATATGTATCACTAGAAAAAGAGAATGCTCATGCTAAAAAAAAAATAAAAATGTGCACTTCCTAAAAATGTATAGAGACAAGTGAGACATTTACTTTATTCAGTAATTTCAAGCTGTTAAACTAATCTCTTCCATTAATTTTCTGAGTTCTTTGAAGTGTTTAGTAATTTTTTTTCAGCCTATCTAATTCCTGATTAGTGATTTTTTTCAACCAAAACTAATTACTGATCTACATATTTAGTGTACTTGTGTCTAATCCGCTATTTATTTTGTCATACTATTTGAAAAACAATATGCATATCATATGTATGAGATTTATCATATCATTATTTTTTTCTCTAATCACCAGATACTTTTAAAAGGCCTAATATTTTGGTAGTTCTTATTTTGAATATGATATTTGGGCTAGATAAACCGAGAACTTAGTGTGACTGTGTACATCTAGCAATGAGCAAAATGCATGTAGCATTCAATTGCACTTGCACACAATTTAAAAATCTTGGTGGGATACCCATAGGGTAAAAGGAATTATTATATGATTAAACAGAAGTGTTGTTATCTCTCTTAGGATACTATACAGGAATATTCTTGCTATTTTTAAAGACTAATGGCATAATTGCATTTTCAGTTACATGAACCGCTAGGTAAATTTCCTATTTCCAAACAACTTAGTCTCTTACAGTGCCTTTATAAAAACATACTCATACTTGTCTTCTAATCCTTTTAATTTCTATGCAGTTAAATAATGTGCTGCATTTTTCAAACACTCATTTAAAATTCATTGGCTAATAACAGCACATTTAATGTACCGGTGTGTTTACTGGGCCTTCACAAACCATATTAAGTCAGCTTAGAATGAGTAACTCCATTCTCTCTTTACTCCTATCTCTAACACTGGGTAGTGCAATTGCAATTACAAAATTCCTACACACGCACTCTTTGGCCACTTCTGGATACTTTAAATGATAATTTTCTAACAAAAATACACTATGAGTATAAGGTAACTATTTCTTGAGAGTCTTTATGTACCAAATTTCTGAAACAAATTTTGAAAACACAGTCCCTGCAGCTGACCTCTGGAGCACTTCTCATGAGAATAACTATAATGAACATACTACTGTAGCCATCATATGAATATGATAGTGGTACCATTATAGCATCTTCAGATGTTAATGATGTCAATAGCTTAGACATTTTCTTTTAATATGTATTGAAGTTTTAGACTTCTCATAAACAAGATAGTTTAGTATTAGCAGTGCCACTTCTCAAAGCTGCACATTTCAGAGCCTGATAATTTTGATTTTCTATTGCATAATCTGAGAAGCACTAGGAGAACATGTATCATTTTCACAAATATCTAGAAAATATAGCCAATAGAAATACAAAAGGACACAGAATAATGTGTCTATCTCAGGCTTGTATTTCTGGAGTTCCTACACAACCCTGTCTGCTTGATATCATAAACCTATTAACCCATTTCAGTTCTAAGCTTTTTACAACAGTTATTGATTTCAAGTAATTTCTATTTAATTTAAAGTATATTTGAAAGAGGTCGCCTTTGCCACTTCAAATACTCTTTCATCACAGGCAATTAGTTGGTGAAACCATGCTATACAGACCCATTCGCAATGCCTAATTTGTTTCTTTTTTATGTAACAACTGAGTTTCTCTTCTTTCCATCAACTAGAACAATGGAAAATTTGCTTACAAATATGTCTCATGCCTCATACTTTAAATTAACCTTGCATGATTACGTTATTGAAGAAATGGTGAAATATATTTCAGTTTCAGCTTTTTTTGCAGCTTTTATGGAGCTGTCAGTTTAGTTTCATGTCTTTTGTATTTTGTAGGTTATCTTCAAAAAGATAAAGCAGTGATCTTCAGAGAAAGAGCTTAGCTATTGTAACTGTCACAGAATTATCCTGTGAATGGTTAATTTTTCAAATGTAAGCATAGACACCAGATGGCACAATTTAAAAAAAAAAAAAAAAAAATCAACTTGTTTCATTGTTCAGTGATAAGGATTTTTCCATCTGCTGGTTCAATGGTAACTTAGTTTACATTCATTTACAGCCAACACAATTAAAACTCTAAAATTAAGTCTTCCAGAAATGGAAGAAAATATCTGAGTGTATATACACTGAAGAATTCCCCTTATGCAGACAGACTATTCCCATCACCTCACGCATAAGCTCTTCTATAAGGATGAGAGTCGTGATAAACTGTATGATCAGGTGATAAATTACAGTGCCACGTGATAAATGAATTTGTCACGTACCTTTGACTGCCTAATTTGCCCTTTGCCCACTAATCTATCTCCTGAGACTTTCTTTAGCATCCAAAGCCCTGAACAGCTATAGAGGTGCACCACCTTAATTACAAACTCACAAGACAGTAAAAAAAAAAGTCATCTTACTTCTTCTATCCAGAAAAATGAAACAAATCAACCAGATTCACTGAGGATGATACTAAATTCTGTGGCTGTGACAATATTTTCTTAGACATGAGAAACCTCATTTTACAGTCAAATCTCTTTTACAGAAATAAAAACACATACCCTTTTCACTGGAAAAGGGGCACGTCTTCAATTTTTTAACAGCAACAACACAGTAGCTTTTAACCCTGGAAAATTCAGATTTACTCCCTCATTGTTCTTTTTTACATAAAGGGAAGCTATTATAGACCACATTCAGAAGCTTGTTTCACTATTTGTGTCCTGTATTTGATAACTAAGAAATCTAATTCTACATTTGAAAAGAAAACCAGCAGTATGTGTCTTGTATACATATATATAAATCTTATTTTCCAAGCTTAACAACTGCTAAAATAATTCATTAAAATAGGCTTTTTTGTAATATATGTGATATACATACTACCTCTTTTTAGTATGTGATCAATGCAAAGCAGTTATTGCTACAAGTTTCAGAAGTGGAGACCTGCAAGTCATCAAAACAGGACATCCCGAATGTGCCATACACTTACCCACTCTGTAAGCCCATAGACATGGCCCCAGACTCATAAAATTTCAAAGATGGTGAAATTGACCTGCACCCAGAAGAAATGCTACTGCAATAGGAGTACTCCTGTCTGCCTTGAGATGTCCATGATCAGCTGCCAAATTCTGAAAATGACCAGCCAGGCTTTAAAACATAATATCTCTCTTGGAATATTTTCAGGTAAATATGTAGACCAAGATTACACTGTGATTACCTCAAATTAAAAGTTGTTTTTCTCTGTCTTTGCAGTGCTCTGTAGAAACCCTAATCATAGATAGAATCATAGAATACTTTGGGTTGGAAGAGACTTTAAGAGATCATCTAGTCCAACCCCTGTGCAATGGGCAGGGACATCTTCAACTAGATCAGGTTGTCCAGAACCACATCCAGCCTGGCCTTGAATGCTTCCAGGTATGATGCATCCACCATCTCTCTGGGCAAACTGTGCCAGTATTTTACCACCCTCATCTGCCGTAAGCATTCTTCCACAATTGATATTTCATCATGCACACGTGCCATAGGGAGAACAAAAGGCAATTGCTAAGGTCTTTCAAGTCAGATTTTCCTTCTTGACAATCCATCAACAAAGGCTATTAGGTCTTTCTCAGAAGGTGATTCAGAAGGTTTTCATAAACAGTACACTGTAAAGTCTGTAGTAGGAATTATTGATGCCAAATCCTTCAAACCCTGTTCCTGTTTTGTATTTGGTCTGGTTTTTTTTGTTGTTGTTTTTTTGTTTGTTTGTTTGTTTGGATTTTTTTGTTTGGTGGGTTTTTGTTCTTTTTTTTTTTGGGGGGGGGGGGTATTTTTATTATAAATTTATCCTTAGGTAGAAAAAAATCAGACAAACAAAACAGCAGGTAATAATTTCAGTGCCGTCCTTATTTTAATAGTTATTTTATGCAACTTTCTGACAATCCAAAGAACATGGATCTTGAAACTATTCACTCTAATTCAAGAATAAGGACTTAGAATAAGCTATCTAGCTTAGTTCCCAGTGGATAAGCAGGGTTGTGCATTGGTGAAGTCTGCATTATTCCAGGAGTTTCTTGGGGAAATATGAATCACGAGTGTCATTTCTTGCAACTTAAAAAATAATTATCAACAAAAAAAATTGATCAAACAACACTGACACAGTATCAGTCCTCCCCTTTCGCTTAGGCTTTGATATGAAGAGAAAAACAAAGATATTTTAGCCACTTTTTGTGGAAACCACAAGTGGGCACCACTTGTTTCTGTGCAAGGTTTCTTAGTTGACAGAATTTAAATAAGAAATCTGCAAGCAAAGGTTTTGAGGCGACAACTGAAATTTCTAAACTTATTTTATAGAAGTCTTTCGCATGCAACTCTGATTTCCTGTTCTGTCCTATGCCAGTGTTCTACTTTTCTCCTAACCACACAGTGCTGTCAAATTACAGGAACAGATTACTTGAGACTTGCAATACCAATAAGGTGAAGGTCCTCAAAATCACCTCATATTGCTTGATTTCATATGTGATGTTCTTTACCATTTTAATAATTACAATAATAATTGCAATGGTCTTACCTAAAAATTCTCTGTAGCTAGAATCTATTCAGTTGGCTGCTTTTCTGAATTCATTCATGTTGCCAAGTCACCCTGTTATATGTCTTAGTGCATGCCACAGGAATGATTTTATAAGAGAGACAAGCATTTCAAGAAGCAGCAGCCCTCCAAGAAAAAAAGAAAAGCACTTATTCTGACAGCATCTACATTCTGCCAATACACAGCATTATTTATACATGCATAATATACAAAAATTCATGCTAGATTGACTTTGGAAAAAGAAACTTATTTACTAGCCGAAGCACAGATGATGTACTTCCTGTTTTAAAAAGTGCGTAAGCACACTTTGATTCTCATTTTGTTTGCATTCAGTTTGTGTACATAGAATGTAATAAGCAATTCCATATTTATCTCACATGACATCCTTGTCTCTAAGTTGGAGAGACATCAATTTGATAGGTGGACAACTCGGTGGATAAAGAACTGGCTGGATGGCCGCACGCAAAGAGTTGTGCTCAATTGCTCAATGTCCAGCTGGAGACCAGTAATGAGTGGTGTCCCTCAGAGATCAGTGTTGGTACCAGTCTTGTTCAACATCTCTGTTGGTGACATGGACAGTGGGATTGAGTGCGCCCTCAGCAAGTTTGCCGATGACATCAAGCTGTGTGGTTCGGTTGATACGCTAGAGGGAAAGAATGCCATCCGGAGTGATCTTGACATGCCTGTGAGGTGCGCTGATGCCAACCTGATGAAGTTTAACCATGCTAAGTGCAAGGTCCTACACATGGGTCGGAGCAATGCCAGGCACAGCTACAGGTTGGGTGGAGAAGAGATTGAGAGCAGCCCTGCGGAGAAGGACTTGGGGGTGTTGGTCGATGAGAAAATGAACATGAGTAGGCAGTGTGCGCTCACAGCCCAGAAAGCCAACCGAATTCTGGGCTGCATCAAAAGGAGTGTGACCAGCAGGTTGAGGGAGGTGCTCCTGCCCCTGTACTCTGCTCTTGTGAGACCTCACTTGGAGTATTGTGTGCAGTTCTGGTGTCCTCAACATAAAAAGGACATGGAACTGTTAGAACAAGTGCAGAGGAGGGCCACGAGGATGATCAGGGGACTGGAGCGCCCCCCATACGAAGAGAGGCTGATAAAATTGGGTCTGTTCCCCCTGGAGAAGAGAAGGCTGCATGGAGACCTCATAGCAGCCTTCCAATACCTGAAGGGGGCCTATAGGGATGCTGGGGATGGACTCTTCATTAGGGACTGTAGTGAGAGGACAAGGGGTAACGGGTTCAAACTTAAACAGGGGAGGTTTATATTGGATCTGAGGAAGAAATTCTTTACTGTGAGGGTGGTGAGGCCCTGGAATGGGTTGCCCAGAGAAGTTGTGAATGCTCCATCGCTGGCGGTGCTCAAGACTGGGTTGGACATAGCCTTGGATGGCACGGTTTAGTGGGAGGTGTCCCTGCCCATGGCAGGGGGGTTGAAACTAGATGATCTTATGGTCTTTTCCAACCCTATTCTATGATTCTATGTTTTAAAATATAGACGATTCTATTTGAAGATGATTTAAAAACAATCTATAGTAAGTTAAAACTAGTAAAACACAAATAAAAAAAAACTAACAACAACTTTTTGGCAAAACTAAATTGGTTCATAGCAAATAAAGTACTTAGTGAAGTAAGTGGGAAAATTATACTAAATTATTAAGTGTTAAATCACCATCCCATTTACCTTACACTGTCATTTTTAAGAATAGATTTCAGTGTACGTTTGCTATCACTCGTACTGTATAAATACTGTGGCATATATTTTTTGAAGCACGTTCTTCCTATTCAGAAGACAAGAAATATCACTGTGAATCATAGCTTTTATCCATCTATGAGACTACAGTTCCCTTCCACACAAGGGCAAGTAACTGGTGCAGTCTCACAATAACTGAACACTCTAGAGTGTACTTAGCAAAGTAGTGTGAATTCAATGTAGTATCTGTGCTTCACATATAAGACATGGACTAGAAGGTGCTTCCTTGACCACTCCTGCTCTAATAAGCTCAAGTTAATCAATCACCCCACTTCATTTGAAAAAATTAATTTTTTATAAAGAACAATATTGGGTTTTTTTGCCTGACAGGTTGTCCTATAATACATCACCATCATTTATAGAAATAACTGATTAATGTAATCCAATACCACTGACCCTAAGAGGAGATAACATGTGCTAAATAAACTTCTGTTTATATTTTCTAACAGCTATATGGCAATTATATTTTGTGTCAGCAGTGCCATAAAGTTATATCTATAGGAAAATTTGGTTCAGTTTCTGCTCCTTTGCCTTGTCCCTAAATAGAAGAAATGATACATACATCTTGAGTGCAAGTCCCTTAGGCCGATTAGTTCATTTTACACACAGGCAATCTAAAAAGGCCTAACACTCTGGAGCATGTTTTACTAACGCAAATGCTCTGACTTCATGCATTTTGCATTCACTCAAACAAGAGTTTTTGAAAGAAAATACTGCAATTTCACCTAGAGAAGGATCTATCACTCCTGAGCGCAGGAAAGAGGACTAAAGAGCAACTGGAAATTAAAATAAAATTCCCTGTGCATAGCTCTTGAAATTCTTGTGTCTGCTATGGCTCTTTCAGGAATACAGAACATCCTACCATCTGCTTAAGAAAGAAGTTGTATTTTGAATGAACTAGACAATTTTGCCTCTATAAACATAAATTATTTAATGCTTGATATTCAAAGAAAGAAATTAAGGGAGTTTTTTATGTTGTTTTTTTTTTCTTTTTTAGCCAGGCATTTTCAAAAGTTTAATGGTAGGTATTAAGGATGCAGAGTTGTTTAAGCGTCTGGTTAGCAAAAAGACAGCAAAATTTTGAATAATGTTATTACTATGCAGAACAAGGACAGTGAATTGAATACCTTTCCTCTCACAGATGCTGACATTAGATAGGAAGGAAATAAATAATCTTTCCTGCTACTTCCTCAAAGGAAAGAAATTTAGACAAAGCTGTTTATGTGAAGAGTATCTGCCAAGAAAGAAAAATTATTACTCCTAGTACATCAGAAGATACAGTTTGGCTCAATTTCATTCTAGAGATAGCTTCATAACCTACAAAGGACTCTTACCAAGAACATACAAAGTTTGCTTACTGTTAATATTTTTAAGGTATACACTATTAGTATTTTTCATTTAGAAAAATTAGTTCTATGTGGAAATATTTGTACTTAACATCTGACTATGAATTTTCCTGCTGCATACGATTCAAAATCACGTGTGTTATCCCCTCATATTTACTGTGGATAAGTTTGGTTCTGTATGCACTTGCAATTTCAGTTTTTTCCTTTGTGTAAACTACTCCTTGATGCTACTTGAAAACAAATGTAAAACAGCTTTTAAAATTTTTCAATGGTGCAATTAAAAACCAATGTTAGTATTATCCTCATAAAGTGATCTGTCATTACAGTTGGCATACCTAGGCATATTTCAGTTTCATTTGATTTCCAGAGATCTTAAGTGATTTTATGTCTGCAGATTTGTTTATGCTTTAATTGTACAAAAACAACCAAACAGAATAAAATATTTCACAAGCAGTTGAAATTGTTACAAAATAGACCAAGGACAACTCTTCTTGTATATTAAAGTACTTTGCTTCTCCTACCACTGTAGCACTTACCTCTTTTTAGGTTTATCAAATTATAATATATCCCACAACAACTTCTACAGAAATTTCTCATGATCTCAGGAATTATTTAATTTAGTATAAATGCTGTCTGTGAATTACAGTGACACAGATTTGAATCAGTAAAAAATAGCACAGAACTTTCCACGCTTAGTAGCACGAATTGTACAGGGATAATTTTGGAAGAGGCACTGAGAAGCCAGTTTGCAGTCTGCTGGTTAGAAAGGTAATGTCAGCTTTAGCATCTCTCTGAAAGATTTCTTCATTAAAACCTTTCTATCGGAAGCACAAGACACTTACAATTTATTACTTGGTGCCAGATACATGAAATAGAGACATGCTCTCACAGAAACACAAGGAGCCAGTCATACAATAAGAGGAAGGGGGAAGAAAAGCTAATTGTAAAAAAAAATGCATTAATGATTAACTAAAATAGTTGATTTCACACACATAGTCAAAACAAGTAAGGGAGAACCAAGCAGAGTTTGAAGCTTCTGTAATATTTCTCCTACAAAAATTAAATAACTATTTTTCAAAAAAAGGATTAAATGCACATTTTTGTAGCTACAGAAGAAACAATTCAAAACATTGTATGCCTATTTCTGGTCAAATATCTGTTTGAGCTAGAGCAACAGTAGCCTATGTACCCTGGATCAGGCTAAGGTTCAATTTTCCAGTGCATTTCAACAGGCACAAAACACTAAGCATGCAAATGATAGCACTGAACTCAATGGGTGTATTCATAAACTTTAAGTTATGAACATTCTTAAGTACTTTTTAGGTAGATGCTTAAAGTTCTGCTTCTCTGTTAAGCACGCTGCAGAAGACAAGTTCTGAGGGACAAATTTTATATTATAAAGCTCTTCTTGTGCAATGGAGAAGCTTGCTTGACTGGACTGGCAGACTACATTGACTTTATTCAGAAAAGCAAGCGCTTTGTTTGGTATTTTTTTCCCAAGAAAGTTTTGATTGCTGCACAAACATTCCCCAAATGTCTGCATTTCATTTCTATGCTAAAGTTGGAGTTTCATTTTCTGACAAGAGAAATTAAATAAATTTAAACAGGCAAGCAAAATAGAAGATAGTGAAATCAATTAAGGCAAATTATAACAACAAAATCAAATGTTAATGGCCAACCTGAGTTGAAATCTCACGAAATTTCCAATACATTCAAAAAACTGTATCTAATAACTTATTACAGCTTTAAGGGTTTAGGGTTTTATTAATTTCATGCATATTTAAAGGAACATATATCTAGGTGCTTTGATCTGTAATTGTTGTCAATGAAGATAGACCTTTGGGATGAACGTAAAAGGCATCTTGTATCTTCTATTAACTAAATAAAAAAGGCAATGGTATGTACTTTGGTAAAGCAGCCAAAAATTCAGAAACTGTTAAGAAAACAGCATAATGAATTAGTATTCCCAGAGAAAAAAATGAATCCCAGTGCATCCCAAGGAATTTACGGGTTTCGAACAAGAATTCTGTCAGAATGATTGTGGAGAATTAGGCAGTGGTCATTCAAATAATCACTCTGCTGTTTCTCATTTTCATAGAAATACAAAGGGCTTTCTGCTTTATGCTCTGCCTCTTCCTCCTCCTCCAAAAGGACATCTGAGATCCAAAATGAGTGACAGAAAGGTTATGCTCTCATATTTCTTTATGATGAATGGATCAATAAATCTTACATAACCCCCTTTAGTTCCTGTGGTCTCTCCAGCCGTATTGATGCATGTTCATTTTTCCCTTGATATTATTGTGACTAACTCCCTAAGCAATGCAGTGAAGAATTCTTTCAAGGCTTCAATACGGACCTACAATTGGAGAAAAAAAGTATATTTCTTTTTACATACTATGTGGTCTAAAACTATTCAGTATGTCAGCACAGACAGCAGCAGGCACTGTACTCTATTTACAGCTCAACCTATTCCACACCACAAGTATAAGACACTGTCTCACATGACATCCTTCTCTCTAAGTTGGAGAGACATCAATTTGATAGGTGGACCACTCGGTGGATAAAGAACTGGCTGCATGGCCGCACGCAAAGAGTAGTGCTCAGTGGCTCAGTATCCAGCTGGAGACCAGTAACGAGTGGTGTCCCCCAGGGATCGGTGTTGGGACTAGTCTTGTTCAACATCTTTGTGGGTGACATGGACAGTGGGATTGAGTGCGCTTCAGCAAGTTTGCCGATGACACCAAGCTGTGTGGTTCGGTTGATACATTGGAGGGAAGGAATGCCATCCAGAGGGACCTTGACACGCTTGTGAGGTGGGCTGATGCCAACCTAATGAAGTTTAACCATGCTAAATGCAAAGTCCTCCACCTGGGTCGGAGCAATGACAGGCACAGCTACAGATTGGGCGGGGAGGAGATTGAGAGCAGCCCTGCAGAGAAGGACTTGGGGGTGTGGGTTGATGAAAAATGAACATGAGGCGGCAGTGTGCGCTTGCAGCCCAGAAGGCCAACCGTATTCTGGGCTGCATCAAAAGGAGCATGACCAGCAGGTCGAGGGAGGTGCTCCTGCCCCTTTACTCTGCTCTCGTGAGACCTCACTTGGAGTATTGTGTGCAGTTCTGGTGTCCTCAACATAAAAAGGACATGGAAGTGTTAGAACAAGTGCAGAGGAGGGCCACGAGGATGATCAGGGGACTGGAGCACCTCTCTTATGAAGATAGGCTGAGAAAATTGGGGCTGTTCAGCCTGGAGAAGAGAAGGCTGCATGGAGACCTCATAACAGCCTTCCAATACCTGAAGGGGGCCTATAGGGATGCTGGGGATGGACTCTTCATTAGGGACTGTGGTGAGAGGACAAGGGGTAATGGGTTTAAACTTAAACAGGGGAGGTTTAGATTGGATCTGAGGAAGAAATTCTTTACTGTGAGGTTGGTGGGGCCCTGGAATGGGTTGCCCAGGGAGGTTGTGAATGCTTCATCCCTGGCGGCGTTCAAGGTGGGGTTGGACATAGCCTTGGATGGCATGGTTTATTGGGAGGTGTCCCTGCCCATGGCAGGGGCGTTGGAACTCGATGATCTTGAGGTCCTTTCCAACCCTTACTATTCTATGATTCTATGATTCTAACTGATAACAGGAAATCTATAACTTAAGTTCCAGCACAGAAAATGTTGATGCAAAGAGCTAAGAACCTGGCATTTATTGCACTTACTACTGTAAGCACAATTTTTTTATACCAAAGATAGGGGTGAGGGATTAACTTTCCTCACATGTTAAGTAAACAGTCCATCATACCTCAAACAGGCATCTTTAAATACAGATAAATCTAAATTAATTGTTAAATAACCATATGCCTCTTTCTTTATTACTACACATTTTCATCTGCATATCACAACTACATGCAAGTAAGAATAAAATAAATAACAATCCAAGCTTTTTTGTAAAGTTCAAAATGCAGAATTGTTATCCATAGCAAAGGTGCCGCAACACTTTTCTCTTTCTTAGCATATCTGGTGTTTGATTAGTTACAAGTTGTACCATTATTTCACAGGGACTCTGAAACTAATGCTATTATCAGGTCATAGGTATGAGAAGACATTTGCTTTCTGCAGAAAGCCACAGTGGTGGCTGAATCTCACATCCAGAGACAGGATCAAGGACTCAAGACTTCTAATACCCATACCAGTCACTGCCCTTTCCTTCATCTGCTCCCAGTTTACCTCTCTGGAAAATGATCATGAAAATAGAATACATGGGTATATTAGGTTATTGTCTTCGAAGTATCACCATAAAATGTCCTGGAATGGAGATCACTAACAAAGTGAGATGTAATAGATATTTTTTCAAACCATAGCATGATTTCACTTGTTTAGGCACAATCATTTAAAACATACAAAGTAACAATTAACATCAGAGTTAATATTTAATCTCCTGTAAAAAGATGGGATTCGGGAATATGTTCAGGAAAAAAAGTGAAATCTGAAGAATAAGGAAGCCTGAAAGCTCCAGTTATCACCTCGTTTCCTTTTTCATTTTCTGCAGAACTATTTTGTGAGTCCCTAGGAAGTATTTAATCATCCGTTGTGAATGATGTCACTCCATTTATGTGCCATCTGCTGTATCAGTACCAGGGCATATGCACTGGGGATGTACAACATCTCCCATGGGGTCAGACGAAAAGAAAATATTCTCTTTTTATATGTGTTTGAATGATGTAAAGCAGGTCATGCTCTTCAAAGATGTCTTCTGTATAATTCAAAGCTAAAGGAAGAGTTCAAGTTGAATCTTTGATAGAAACTTCCTTTAAAGTGACCACCTATCTGAAAGATTGGTGATCACGAGGCTTTAAAATATATTTTGTTGTCGGCTCACCTCAGTATTGACATTGCTTAGGCTGCTGCAGAAAAAAAATAAATAGAACTATTTCTGCTAGATTTCAGTAACACACTAGACTGTGCTTCAAGTTTTAAAGAGAAAGAAAAATACTGAGGAGTTAAAAGCATGCTTTCTCCATGTTGCTTCTTCTCTACATACGCTGTAAACAGATTTTCTCATGATGATATAGCTTATTTAAAAAAGGAGGGATATACAATGGGAATGAGAGCAACAAATAACTGTGGAACAATGCAAAAGAAGACTTACATGCTAAACTTGGGTTTACAGCACAGCCTCCAATTCTTTTTGCTTTTTGGGGTCTTAGTGGAGCTGAACTCTTAGTAGAGCTACATGGAAGTCTGCAGCACTGAGCAAAGAGTGTCCTGTATTTAATGCTGGCATTGTTATTTTTCGCTCAGAAGCTGCAGTAGGTAGCCAGTTTTTGAAAGCAAGGTCTGATGCAAGGCAATACAGAGACTGCCTTGAACTGACATCACTGGAGTTGTATCAATTACATGAGAAATATAAAATTGAAGAGCAATGTCCTCAGAAGCAAGATGCATTTATGCATAAAAAGCAGAAGAAACTGAGCAAAATTAATGTACACGTCTTTTTGAACCTTCGTTTCCAAAATTTTCAAGCTTAAATGTGGATTTTTTACCTAATTTGACGTACATTGTGAGTTCAACTCTTCAGAGATTAGTGAGTGCTCTGAAAATCGCCCGGGAAAATCAGGATGCATTAAGGTACGAGCAATCATCAACAACATGAAAAATGTATAGATTTTATATGTATGTATCTATGCAGATATGCACACAAACTGGAAAACACGTGCATCTGTGTGTGTGTGTGCGTATATGTATATACACGCAACTTATGCACAGAAATATAGTTACTGAAAATTATACATGCTCAGGGTAACTATTATGTTCTTCTCCATGGAAAGACAGCAAAAGTAGTTGTCTAATAAATGCTGATATCTTACAGCTATCTACAAGAAGAAAGAACTAGTGCAAACTAATCAACCAAAATTTAAAATCTTTTACTGCATGTATTCAGCTCATTCGCCTTTTTCCATTTCAAAAGAGCTTTAGAATACAAAAGCCCTTCCTTCCCAATCAAGTGAAAACAACACTGCAAAGTTACGTAGTTCGATTTTTTTCAAATTTCTTCACACTTTAACAGCATTATTTTGCTGGGCTGAAAAATAACAGACAAAACCTTTTAAAACTCAGACCATCTTGGTAATTACTAATATTTTAATTAATTTTATTAGCATAAAAATAACACAACTAAATAAACCCCAAGCCAACATTTTTACAATAATGAACCTTGTTAATTCACACTACTATAAGCATGAGTTCTACACCATTACTGAGATGTTTTGCTGATGTCATTCAGATTATACTAAGCTGGATTTAATATGACTGAGTTGACTTAAAATTAAACCTTCTGCTTTTGTAGTACACATAACAAAGCCTGGGATGTGAGATGTACCCCTTACACAAACCATAAAACTAACATACATCATCTACCAGCTTAAAGGGGTTGTGCCAGCAAGTGACAGGGTAGACCAAGATTCACTTGCCTCTCAGCCACACTGCTATCAAAGGGTCAATTCACTGTAAAAAGAGATCCTGATTTTTGTGGTCCAGGTGTTTATGCTCTAGCAAATTTAATCATAGGATCATAAAATGGCTTGGGATGGAAGGGACCTTAAGGATCATCTAGTTCCAGCCCCTTGCCCTGGGCAGGGACACCTTCCACTAGACCAGGTTGCTTAAACACCCATCCAACCTGGCCTTGAACACTTCCTGGCCCCTTTATGGGGCTGCCACAACTTCTCAGGGTACCCTTCTGTCCTGGGTTCAGCAGCAGCAGTCATTTTTCTCCTTCTCGGTAGCTGGTGCAGCGCTGTGTTTTTGATTTTGGGCCTGGGAACAGTGCTGATAACACCAGTGTTTTCAGTTACTGCTTGGTAATGTTTAGGCTGGCCAACGACTTTCTGAGTCTCATGCTCTGCCAGGGAGAAGGGGAAGCCGGGAGGAAGGACAGACAGGACACCTGGCCCAGACTAACCAAAGAGGTTATTCCATACCAGAGCACGTCATGTCCAGGATGTAAAAACGGAGGGCAGAGACCCGGGACGGTGGGGGATGCACTCTGGGGGGTGCACGGCTTGGTTGGGTTGGGATTGATGGTGAGCTATTGTATTCTTTCTTTGTATTTGCCTTGTCATTATTACTAGTAGTAGTGGTAGCAGTAGTGGTTTGTGTTATACCTTAGTTACTAAACTGTTCTTATCTCAACCTGTGGGAGTTGCATTCTTTTGATTCTCCTCCTCATTCCCCCTGGACTGGGGAAAGAAAGTGTGAGGAGTGAGAGAGCGACAGTGTGAGTTTATAGAGGCTTAAACCACGACACCTTCCTAATGAAGGGAACAGCTTATAAGCAATGTTTGTGTTTTCTGAGGGGGGGAAATAGTTTTGTATCTTCAAAAACATAGACACAAATGTTGTCACTCTGCAGGTGATACACCTGCTATCAAGAGAGTATTGAATATTCCTAAAATAAGAATTAAGACAACTGCAAACCTGCAAATCATTAAGTTATCAATGCCTCTGTGATCTCAAAAAGATCCTTTGAAGAGGCATAAAATAACCCCTGTCACTACAATATAAAACTGTATGTCATTATCGTTTTCCAAATAAAAAGTTTCCAAAGAAAAAGATATCTTCTAAGGTAGTGAGTTTTAGTGGTGTTCCACATCTGTTGATGTTTTTCCCTCTTCTGTTTTCTCCAAATTCTCCATGTTAACACACATCTCTATGTTAATAAACATCATGTCTTTAAGGCTTCTAATTCTGGAAGGCATCGAGTGACCTCTACTTTATACTCGCACTCCACAAGTCCTACCGAGTTCCATGCTTCTCATGGCTCATAAATAACTAGCACAATTTTAAACATCCATAGTGGTATATAGAAATGAAATAAATCTTACAGCCTTTTTAAGTTATCCGTTTTGACTAAGTATACTTTTCCTTGGTCCCTCCGTGGCTGTGATTTCTCTTTGTACTTGAGGACCACCTGCTCCTGAAAGTAATTTTTAAATAATTTTTGAAACATTTTGAAAGTATTTTCAAATATTTGGATGAAAATAAAGTTTGTTTGAGTGAAACTGTAACTTTGGTGAAACTATAAACCTTCTTTAGCTACACATGGAACAAGATCCTCAGGATGTAAACAGACATTCATGCTACAGAGAAACAGACAACTCATGCATTTTAATTCATATAAGCATCTTGAGCACCAGTGAGACAGTATAGAAGACTGTTGTTTCCCTTGGTTTCATAAGTTGTAGGAAAATCTGTTGTTTCGCAGTTTAAACTGGATGAAGTTATGTGGAAGGATTATGTAGTCTTTTCCAGGTGTTGTTGAAAGGTGCAGCATCCCCAGCTCAGCATTTTTCACACTTTTGCAACTAAACCACTTTACATCTCTTCATGCTGTTCCAGCTGAATTTTCTGAGGTTTTTCTGATTGCAAGGACTTTTAAGTACAGTGCCTCTATTTGTTGGGTCAGGAGGGAAACACAAAAAATGCATTTAGGTAAGAATTACATCCACAGTCATCTATAACTCAAGGAAATAGCAGAGGTGACACCCTCAGTCTCAGCAGTGGAAAAGTGGTAGTCATTCCCTGTGGTTTACTGCTACCCAGTCTGAAGAGGGGCTTTGCTGTCAGGCCCCCTGGCCCCTGTCCTTGCAGGATGAGACGGACAAAGGGAGCTCCTCTGTGGGCAGCAGAAGCTGTAAATAGACAGGCAGGAGGGAATGGGGCAGGGTTTGTATGAAAGTTTGCAGTCTCTTACAGGTATAGTTTATTACATTAAATAATTGTTTCTGGGAAGAAAAAAAGACCCATTTATACAGCTTTCATCACAACATAAGGCAGAATTTAATACTTTTTCTCATACGGAGGAGCCCCATTACCCTCTTATCCCAAACATAGAATAATTTTATTTTCATCTCTTACAAAAGATGCACTGCTTTATATAAAACTTAAAAAAGCATGACCACAAGCATATAAACAAAAATCCTCTGAAGAATGGCTTGGAGAAATATTTCTGAATAACCGGGCATAATTGTTCCCAGGCGCACTATGGTGAACATTGTACTGCATTAGCTCTGAGAAAGCACTGAATTTAAAATATTCTGTCTCTTTACCATCCATAGATTCTGATCTGGTTCCCGAAGTGAATAAATTAAAGGAGACGAGCGATAAAAAATGAGAGGAAAATGTAAACTTTCCAAATTCTAAAAAAAAAATAGTCTGCGGTTTTCACATGTGCTTGTGACACTCCTCAGAGAGATCATTCCAGCTTAGATATTCATCGCTGATATTAATTTTGCTTCAGGCCCCCAAAATAAATAAAGCCACATATCTACTGGAATACAGAGACCAAGAAAAAATTACAAGCACGCTATTTTTCAAACTCACTGTTCCATCTAACAGCTTCAGAAAACTGATCTTTTTGCATTCAAAATTAGAAATGTGTTGGTTATTTATAGTGTATTCCATGATTTCTGTACAAACTCTGCCTCTAAAATTTGTCAGCCCTTAACTCCAGAGTTTTGAGCTGCCACTTTCTTTCTGCTCCAAAGAAAGATTTGGGCTTTCAGACACCATGGCAAACCCACCATTTGAATTTAGTTACCCATGGAAAGCATCCTGGTATTAAATATTAGACCTTCACTATTTTCTGTTAGTGTTATGAAAGAAAATATACATCCTACCATAACAGATTTCAAATCACAGTTAGAGGATCAGTGATATAAGAGAAATCACTGCAGGAAAATTGAGGGAAAAAACATGCATTTTGTAATGAGCAGATATATCACTCATTCACCCAACACCCAGATACATTGGGAGTATTTTGCATACAAACAAACAAGTTGGAAGACTGAGAATGTTACCAGCATGTATGGTATAGTTGCTTTTTTTTCTTGATGAATTTTTCTTATTACTTGCATTAAAGTCATTACTAGTGAACTTTCGAGCTTAGTTTCATTGCATAGTTTAACTATGGTAAGCCTGCTATCAGCTTCAATGCCAGTGACAAATCATGAAACCAGAATAGAGTAAAAATGGGCTGAACCATATTAAAATATGGTCCCAGTGAAGAAATCATTTTCCTGTTATTATTTAGTGATTTAGTGGCTGTTAAGAAACCATGGAAGCCAAGTAAGATTTCAAAGGGTTGAAAAGGGCAGATAAAGTGCCTGTGATTATTAATGAGTGTAAGAGGGAAAGGCAAGCCAGGGAATTTCAGTTTTACTTCTATTCCTGGAAGATGTCTGAAAGAAATCATCAAACATAAACTTTACTTGAAATAAAGCAACTAAAAGGAAACAAAGATATGAACAACACCTTGTGTGATTTTGCCAAAAATGAATTTTATCAATTCAGACAAATTTTCTTCTCTGATAGAGGATTATGCCTCATAGAAGAAAATTTAGATGGCAGTTGTTAACTTCACTAACATGAGACCTTTCTAAGAACCTTTCTTGACATGAGACCTTTCCAGGAACAAGCAAGAAAACAAGAAAATCATGCTTAATATGCAACTACTGTAGGACCAAATTAAAACTTTAGGTAAACTGGAGATAATAGTCAAAAACGTGGTTATTGATGAATCAATATCAAATGTGAAGGATGAATTGAATGTTCTGCAGGTGTATGTTTGATATTATTCAATTTTTTTACTAAAATGTGCTTATAAAATTCACAGAGATCAGGACTGCATGCACATTGAAAAAAAGAAAATTAGAACTCAAAATAGTCTTGATAAATTGAAGAACAGATATGATGGAACAAGACTAATGTGAAGTTTGCACTTGGACAAGAATAATCAATCCTGCAGCTGACAGATAGGGAAAAATTGATTAAGCAAATCTGCTGAAGAAGAAGAAACAGGAGTTACAGTAAATGGCAAATTGATCAACAGGTCAACAACGATGTGCTATTTCAGAAAACCCAAATATCAGAGGAAGATATATAGAAAAAAGGAGGAGAGATGACAGTAAGATGTGCAGAGCAATCTTTCCACTCTACTCAGAAATGGCAGGGTCTCTGCCAGAGCACAAAGTCCGCAGAAGAAATTTATCGAGTGGAGATGATCCAGAGAGTACTCACGTCAATTCTAGAAAACCAGAAGTTTTTGGTTCATAGAAGCAAAATTAAGGAGAGGTATAAATTTTTTAATGAAAATATACTAAAAGTAGCTTTAAGAGAAAAGAAAGAAAACTGCTGAAGTAATGGGCTTGGATTGCAATGGAAGCTTAAAATATGACATCAAGAAAAACTTTCAGTGATAGCAGATATTAAAGTACAGGCCTAGGTGATCTGAGGAATCTGCAACCTACATCAGCAGAGTACCAGAATCCTGCCTGGGATCAGACTTCAAAAATAAAGATGAACTAAAGCACCTCTTGGGGGCTTTTCCAGAACTATTTTTCTGATTCTATAACGAAATACATGTGAAGACTTCAGCAGCAGTCATGTCTCAAGTAATAGGAAGCACAGGCAGTTCTAATGAGATACATCACTGGAGTCCTCCCACTGAAAAGGGATGGTGTGCTTTTGTGTGTGTAAAGAAGTGATTTGTGAAGCCTCTGACAGTTTTAGGCTGCAGACAAGCTACATACTCTGGAGCCATATTTCTTGCCATCACAAAAAAAAGTGGCTAAGACCTGAGATGAAAACCATTCTTACAGAGATGGTGAAATGGTCATGCCCCAAACCATGCATGCAAAAATCTCATGACTAAAAGTACCCCAGACATATCTTACTGACTGAGATTCACCTCTATTTGTCTGTTCATGTGCCTGGGTGGAATAGTAAATAACATCACACTGGTAATGGGCAATGATAAAATGTCTGTTCTCATACTCTTGGATTTTCCAGCTCCCTTAATTGCTGTTGATTGTGAAGGTATTATAGACTTAACTGAAAACCTGACTAAGAGTTAACATAACTGCTTTTTAGTAATTTTATTTTTGTCTCTTCACAGCCTTTTTTTCAACTGCTTTTTCACTCTGAGGTCTGTATTATTCATGTGAGAATTTACAGGATACTATCCCATCCATTTCTGAGTCTGTACGGTCAGTACTACTGAAGTGATAAGAAATTGAAAAAATCCTTTGCTCTAGGAATAGTTTTAGACACACAGTGGTATTTTCCTTGTCTCATATAGTCTTTGTTGTCTACTATTAGCTTGAATAGAAGATCCTTAACAAGGTTTAAAAAAAAACTTTTTTACTCATAGCTAAGGAAATATGGTATTATAGCAATTTAAATATCATTACTTAATTGGCATAGTGCCCTAAAATCAGCAGTATCTGTATCAGGACCCAATGTACTAGGTGCTGCACAGAGAAACAAAAATCCCAGGTTTCATTACAGTCTGTACATTCTTTTAACACTTTCCACCCAAAGATGAATATGCACTTTACAAAGAGAGCTGGACTTAAAAAAAAGATCTATACATTACATGAAGGAAAGGAATAAGGAATTCACTAAGTCTCTGACTTTCATATTTGTGGAGGAAAACCTGAAAACTAGTAGTAAGGCCCCCTTTCACAAGGATGCCAGGGTTCAGGAGGCAGTTAAGAAAGGTTTCGGCCTTTTCCTTTACTTTAAATATCATGGTTTGTGTAGGTCTTAGAGTCAACAATATGTCAGATGGGAAACATAAAGACCAGATCAGGGGCATTGGGGGGGGGGGATGAAAAAAAAAAAAAAATAGCAAAGCAAATACCATAGCCAAGCTTGGGATAGCACTGAGGTGTGAATTCTTCATCTTTTATTTCTTCCTTAGCAATTTACAGTCTCCTGATCTCCCTGGTAGGGAGCAAAACTGAAGGTCCTTCTATTCTTTTCCTCCAGCCACCACAGGGAAAAGCAATGCACCATGCAGAGCCATCCTGAGCCATTATTTACTTCTGAAGATGTTGTGCCAGAAATTTACCAAGAAAAATTACTAATTCCATTCAGACTCCCCCACTGCACTAAAGACAGGCAGCCTATGGAATTCATATCTGCTACCAGTAACTGGTATTGCTGGGCAGTGCCCAAAGCCAGAAGTCTATGATCCCATCTCTTCCCTCACTGTGTTTCAGAGAGGTTAATAGGAAAAAGGAAATAAAATGGCTTTAGGTATGCTCATCATTGCTGTATATAAAAGCTGTATATAAAGTATAAGGAATAAAACAGCAATTTCTAAACATATAACAGGTGTTGACCCAACATGCTCAAGGAGGTGCCACAATCTTGCAAGTGGTGAGCCATCATATATCAAAAGACAATCTAGAGCCTTTGAAGGTCAAAGGCCCAAGACATTGACTTTATGGTAAATGAATATTACACAGAAACCCTGACTAACAGTGTGAAGAGACCAAACAGCAACTTCCAGTCCTACAAGATCTCTACTACAGTTTCCAGATTGTTGGAAGGACCATGGGATACCATTATCTAAAATACTGCTTTGCAGGTTTTAAGAACCAGAATTTATAAAAACACCCATAGCAGAAAAAATTACAGATAGGTTATTTGTGGATATCATTTGACCAGCTCTATTTCTAAGCAACTTTTTGTCATTAAAATGCCTATTGAGTGGTAAAGCTTCCATTCATTTTTCATAAATGCACATCCAGCTGAAGCTAGAATTTTTGCAAATAAACTTGTTCCAAATATAGTTCAATGTGCAGTAGGAAACTGATTTATTTGTGATATTTGGATGCTTAGACGTGCTGGGACACCCAGGAGTGATGTTTCTATTTAGCTAGCAACCGCTGGGCTCTAACAACATTGAGCATTCCCTAGTCACAACCATTTGTGTCAATCTCAGCCAAATGTTTTAAGATACAGAACTATTATGGCGTATAAATTATTAATTTTATTATGAGAATTTCATCAGTAATTTTAGCTGTAAGGATTGGAAGGCTGAGTAGTTTGCGCACATTTCCCACAAGGAAACCATGCAAGTTCCCAAGCTCCAATTTTTATTTTTTTTTTTAGCTTGATTAGTGGTTCTGGCAATAAAAAAAAAAAAGAAAGAAAAAAGCCTATGTTGATTCTATTTTTATCAGGATTTTTAATTCTAACTCTATGCAGTACACTTATGAGATTCACTTTTCCTCGGAGGATGATAATTTCTAGCCCAGGGATAACAACATCAATGTGGGGATAGCAATTTTAATTTTTATTACCATGTTTGAGGAAAATCATATTATGGATCCTCGTATTATCATATTATTGATATTGATCAATCTAACAAGACATCCTCAAACCCAGCCTCCCACATGGACTCCATGCCCTCAGTGCTCTTCAGCTGTCCCCAGTTGAGCACCTCATAACCTTTCATTACAGACAAAAGCTCAGAGCTCCAGCTCTGCTGAACAAGTTTATCTCAGTGGTTTCATGGTTCTTGCCTGAGGAGCTAATTTCATATCATCTCTGCTAGGCACATGTCTGTGCACAGCCCAACATATTGCTCTGCTAGTACATAGGCTCTGTAAACGTGTAAGGAGAGATACAGCTCTTCCTGCAGCACACCAGCTTCCCTGGAGACACCTCCTGTGTAGACAGCCTAATTCCCTCTTCTCAGCCTAACCTGCTCCACACAAGAACTGCTCCAAAGCTGCCCCAAATCACTGTCCAGCCCCTATCCAGTTCATCTCCATGGCTCTGTAAAAACTAAGGGGAAAAGGAGACAACAGAAAACAACTTACATTTCAAGAAGAAATACAGCACTGGAGTGCTCTGTATGCTGATGCTTAGCCTTGTTGTAGCTAAGGGAGCAGTAAAATCCCAATTATAGCATTTGGCTTGTAGCCGAGTAACAGAAATACTGTTCAGCCTGAGTTAAATGAGAAGCTTCATATCTGATAAAACAATAAGTTGCCTAGTGGTGCACCTTTGCATTTGCTTACAGTAAGATAAAAAATCAAGCACTAAAGAGACTCTCTAAGGAGGGATAGGTGCATATTGGCAGCAGGACATAAACTGACATTCTTCACAGCAAAATACCTGCTCAGAAAGATCTCTGCCTTAACATTGCTATTCCAGGTTGCTGTCAGATATTAATTTTCCTATGTTCCCCGGATTTTCTCTCAAGTCAGATACCACAGTGAGGGTTGATCACGTTGCATGTCTGCAGTAACATACATGAGCTAATGAATCCTGACCCTCACCATGGAGTCAGAGCTGTGGCACTGATCTAGCTCTCCTCTTGCAGCATGCCATTAATGCCAGTGGGGCATGCTGCTTGCTGTTCTACTTTTCAGGTGAGGTTTTAGGTTCCAGGTTACTGGTGGCACTATATTTCTATTTCAAGTCCCATGATAGTTGATGCTCTTTTTAATATCCAGTCCATGCTGTTGTGTAATTATGTGAGAATCTCTTCTTTTGTTTTCAAAAAGACAAGCTTTTAACCTTCCTGACTCTGAGGAAAACTTGAACCCAATATCTCAAGCGCATTCTAAAACTCAGAGGCAGGAAAGATGCATTATGCAATCAATTAAGAAAAAGGCTAACTGCAGTTTGGGGTGTTAGGAAATGCAGGGGTGTACATGTACATGTAAAATGGGGAGAAGATAAAGCCACCATTTCAAATGCACCTCCATATTTTTAACAGAGCTGAACAAGTTCCAACACATCTCCTGTCTTGCTGTCTCCCTACAGACGTCATTGTCATGTCATCTGAAAGATTTGCAAAGATTGTCAGACTCCAAATCCCCTTGCCACAGGTTTTGTCCCATTGTTTCTTTTACATCCCCCATGACAACTGAATTGGGAGACCTTTAAGCAGAAGATGGTACCATGAGGCTAACAACTGTACGTGCCCTGTTTGCCTCTGTGCTTCAGCATGCTCCTGAGGACTTTTGGAATGGATTCTGCAAAACCACCATCCTGCGGTTTTTAGTAATTCTATTTAAATACAGCCCACAATATCACAACAAAAAGTTACAGATATTTTATGTAATCATGTGCAATACATAAGCAAAATAATGTAGTTATACAAAATAATGAAATCAAAAGATCAATGGCAATTTCTTAGTCTAAGCTAAACATGTGAAATAACCATTACTATGTGTAGATTTTGTTTAAGAAAGAAAATAGAATCACAGAGTAGAATAGGTAAGGCAGGAAAGGACCTCAAGATCATCGAGTTCCAACGCCCCTGCCATGGGCAGGGACACCTCACACTAAACCATGCCCCCCAAGGCTATGTCCAACCCCACCTTGAACGCCGCCAGGGATGAAGCATTCACAACTTCCTTGGGCAGCCCATTCCAGGGCCTCACCACCCTCACAGTAAAGAATTTCTTCCTCAGATCCAATCTAAACCTCCCCTGTTTAAGTTTAAACCCATTACCCCTTGTCCTCTCACCACAGTCCCTAATGAAGAGTCCCTCCCCAGCATCCCTATAGGCCCCCTTCAGATACTGGAAGGCTGCTATGAGGTCTCCACGCAGCCTTCTCTTCTCCAGGCTGAACAGACCCAATTTTCTCAGCCTATCTTCATACGAGAGGTGCTCCAGTCCCCTGATCATCCTCGTGGCCCTCCTCTGCACTTGTTCTAACAGTTCCATGTCCTTTTTATGTTGAGGACACCAGAACTGCACACAATACTCCAAGTGAGGTCTCACAAGAGCAGAGTAAAGGGGCAGGAGCACCTCCCTCAACCTGCTGGTCACGCTCCTTTTGATGCAGCCCAGGATACGGTTGGCCTTCTGGGCTGCAAGCGCACACTGCCGCCTCATGTTCATTTTTTCATCAACCCACACCCCCAAGTCCTTCTCTGCAGGGCTGATCTCAATCTCTTTCCCACCCAATCTATAGCTGTGCTTGGCATTGCTCTGACCCAGGTGGAGGACTTTGCATTTAGCATGGTTAAACTTCATCAGGTTGGCATCAGCCCACCTCACAAGCGTGTCAAGGTCCCTCTGGATGACATTCCTTCCCTCCAATGTATCAACCGAACCACACAGCTTGGTGTCATCGGCAAACTTGCTGAGGGCGCACTCAATCCCACTGTCCATGTCACCCACAAAGATGTTGAACAAGACTAGTCCCAACACCGATCTGTGGGGGACACCACTCGTTACTGGTCTCCAGCTGGACACTGAGCCACTGAGCACTACTCTTTGCGTGCGGCCATCCAGCCAGTTCTTTATCCACCGAGTGGTCCACCTACCAAATTGATGTCTCTCCAACTTAGAGAGAAGGATGTCATGGGAGACAGTGTCAAAGGCTTTACACAAGTCCAGGTAGATGACATCAACTGCTCTGCCCCTGTCCATCAGTTCCGTAGCCCCTTCATAGAAGGTCACCAGATTGGTCAGGCAGGATTTCCCCTTAGTTAAACAATGCTGGCTGTCACCAAGCACCTTGTTGGTTTTCATGTGCCTTAGCATGCCTGCCAGGAGAATCCGCTCCAAGATTTTGCCAGGCACAGAGGTGAGACTGACTGGTCTGTAATTCCCCAGCTCATCCATTTTCCCCTTCTTAAAAATGGGGGTTATATTTCCCTTTTTCCAGTCATTGGGAACTTCACCTGATTTCCATGATTTCTCAAATATGATGGACAGTGGCTTAGCAACTTCATTTGCCATCTCCTTCAGGACCCATGGATGGATTTCATCCGGTCCCATGGACTTGTATACATTCAGGTTCCTAAGATGGTCTCGAACCAGATCCTCTCCTACAGTGGGCCCAGGGTCTTCATTCTCACTGTCCCTGCGTCTGCCTTCCAAGACTTGGGTGGTGTGGTCAGAGCATTTGCCGGTGAAGACTGAGGCAAAGAAGTCATTCAGAACCTCAGCCTTCTCCAAATCCAGGATAGCCAGCTCTCCTGATGACTTCTGGAGAGGTCCCATGGTGTCCCTAACCTGTCTTTTATTGGCAATGTACCTATAAAATCCCTTCCTGTTATCTTTAACATCCCTAGCCAAGTTTAATTCTAAGTGGGCCTTAGCTTTCCTAACCTGGTCCCTAGCTTCCCGGACAACATCCCTGTATTGTTCCCAGGCCGCCTGACCTTGCTTCCACCTTTTATAAGCCTCTTGTTTCCTTCGAATTTTGCTCAGCAGCTCCTTATCCATCCAAGGAGGTCTCAGCTTCCCTGACACCTTTCAGCCTGGTAACAGCTTCCTGCAGTTCAGCCACCTGCTGCAGGAGGACCTCCACCAGGGAGCACAGAGTGCAGCCCTGCCCATTGCTCACCCTTCCCTTAGGATAGCAATGCAGGCGCTTTCTACACCCCGAGCTCTGCACTACAGGTTCCCTTCCATCGTCTCCATTTGGGTGCCTACACTGGCCACCATATAAGGAAAGAAAGAAGATTCCCTTTCAATTAAAGGAGTGTGACAATATCTCCATGCCTAACTACTATTGTAATTGAAAGTTTACAATTCCTAATTTTCAGAAATATCAGCAGTTAGATTTACTCTGGGAAGACCAAGGAGGTTGTACTAAAGAAAGCTATCCTCCTGAATTACGGAACATATTTAATGCACATTAAAATTTTAAAGACCTTGCTGAAGGTCCTTTTTTACTTACTTTATAGATCTTGCAGGTAAAGTAATTTTTTAAAACAATACATTTGTGGGCCAGATCCTCAGGAGAAGTTAATGACGTTTCAGGGAAAACAGCTGAACTACAAGTGGATAGATTACCTGCATGACAACATCCCCTAGTCTTGGCATATTCGTAGCTATCTTTTTGAAACAAAGATTTCGGGCAGAATTGAGACAGTTTAAAATTACAGAACAAAGCATCAGTCAGGAAAAAGGATGGCTGCAGGAGGACCAAATGAACTCTGCATGAATCAGAGGGAGTAGCCCATGACACAGGAGCAGTCTGCATTCATGTCCAGCTTCTTCTCCTTCTCAAGGGCATTTCGGGATACATCAAAGGCATTTTGGAGGACAGAACTGAAGTGCTGCAAGGTTTGTGGTTTGGTCTTGAGAAGGCAATCCTGGTCTGCACACTGCTACCTCTCTGCCTGCAGAACAAAAGAAAAATCAGTGGCTATTTACCTCTTACAGTCAAGTGCCCTAGGGCTGACAAGGAAACTTGTCAGAGGGCTTTTTTTTTCAGAGAGCTTGTTACAAAGGCTGCATTCAAACTATGAGGTTATGGTTTATGCATGGGTCAAGCAGCCCTCAACATTTCAGAAAAGAAGGATGCTGCAGAAGCACCTGTTTAAAAGCACCCGATTCTACATCTAGGCAGCCAAATTGTCACTGGGATCTGGAGTGGTGCTGCCATGCCCCAGCCAGATCTTCCAAATGGCGATTTGATCCTAAGTCTGTGAACAATAGGTGGGCTTACGAGATGAATGGGCATCCCCTTTGTATTGAAAAATTTAATGAACTGAACACCTTTCCACCTTGTCCACCAAAACTCATCAAGAGCAAAGCTGCTGGGATGATGACTGAGGGATGTAAGGGGAAGCTCTGTCTGTTGGTAGAAGCAACATCCTTTGCTAGGCCAGCTAACTGGGAATGCAATATACAACATAGAATGTGTTTGCTTCCTCCTGCTGTGTCAGATGGGCTATTTGGATATACCTCTTACCCCTTGAACTTTGCTCCCCTTGCTCTCCACACTACACTGTTCTGCAACGCCTATCACCATGACACAATCCCTAGCAGCAGGTTATGGCCCCATATACAAGGTGTCCCCTGGTTTGAAATTTTTCCTCTGTGCAAGGAAAGTGACAGGCTCAGCAGTGATGGCAGCAGCTTCACCCCTTGTCTTCTGACAGTGCCCCATGGAGGGAGAGGGACATAGGGTCATTGCACTATCCAAGCTCTAGATTTGAATGCTCATTTCCAAATGCAAGCCCGCCTCCATCTCTCTGCCTAAAAACTCAGTCCATCTGTCTGTCTTTTCTAATGACTGCTCATATTTTTATTTGTTTTTACTACTAATGTAGCTAGTAGTACAGAAAAAATATGTAAAGGGAGAGTTGGGCTGGGGATTCTTTTTCCTCATTTTTTTCTCTGTCTTCCTTTTGTTCTAGCTGTGAACTTGCTGTAAGCATTTGTTGAAATTGTTGCTTTTAAGTTTGCTTTGCAGAGAAGGATTTCATGACTCCTGGCCCCAGAGGATTGTTCTTTGCTCTACCACTTTTCTCTGCCATCTGGCATATTTACTTGAAGTAAACGAGTAGGGTCAGAGGCCAACAAGGACATGTGGAGGGACATCTTTGTCATAAAAGCTGTAAGGAATGAGTGAGTTCTTCTGAATATAGGATCGTGAATTTTGTTCAGCTGCTGAACGCAAAAGGGTGAGTTTAGTCATATGGTTGAAAGAAAATAAAGAAAACCAAATAGACAAGCAAAATGGTACATTGTACAACACAGGGCACTCAGACCCTTTATTTTTGGTTTTGTTTTTTTTTCCTAAGCCTTTCTGGACCCATTCCTAAAAAATACTGTAAAGAGGACAATAAAATCTCCTCACCCCATTCTTTCGGATATCTGATTCATACAAGCCCAGTAGTGGCACAGCAACCTCGAATCACTGTAGGTGCAGATAGGCAGGCTGCCACAAGAGTCAATATTGATGTTCCAACTGCAAAGCCACCCGTCATCTAAATGCAAAATTCTGATTTTGGCACCTCAGGAGAGGAGTCGGTTTGACAGGGCTTACGGGAAGGAAAGAACTAAGTGAGTGGGTCGTATAAATGTAGTCTCTTGAATGAGGGTGGCATTGCAATACGTGAAGGTTTCAAGATAGGAGGCATAGGACCATGTGAGTCAGACTCTCCTGCTTTTTCTCTCCTATCTTTGTCCAGAGTTGGTCACAGATTTGTTACACTTATGTGATTAGTACCGTGATAACTTCAAACCACAATACCTCAAAGATTTTCTGCTTTTATGTGCAGTTGCTTTCCAAACCTCATTGCATCTTTCTAGACATTTCAGAGCTGCTTTCTTGCTGCTAAGAGAGGGCCAGTATCCTAAAGAAAAAAAAAAAAACCAAAAAAACCTGTTCCACCTTTGAATTTTTGTGCAGCATTTAATTGCAGTTCTGAGAGAAAGATGTCTCCTCATGAGCAGTCCCCTCTGAGAGAAGACTTCTCTGTGGCTACTGTGCAGGTTAACAGCAGCAGAAGTGAGATATCTTACACCCCCTGCAGTAGCATGGCATAGATGTTAAAACACAGAAATGGCCCTTCACAACCCATCCCTGGGACCAGAACACATGTCCAGCCTTCACTGACTTTGGCCACCAGCCTCCTCAGGACCTCTCAAGGACTAATTGTGGTGGCTCCCCTGCACAGAGCCTGCCTACTGCAAACAGAGAGGGTGCAATCTGTAACCATGGAAAGGGTGGCGCAATTATTGCTGTTTGGGAGTAGAGGCAGCTGGAAAGGAAGCTGCTCAGCACAGCCACATTGCTGCCCTTTATGTGGAGTACTGGGTGAAGAAAAATTCATGCTGCAGAATTCATTGCACGGCATGATACTGTGCACCATAAAGGGCCTTCAAAGGAGCAAAACCATCTGTCTGAAATTGCTCCAACCAATTTCAGATTATATCTAAATCTGACCATATAGCAAATAACACACAGGTTAATCCTGATGTCTTATTAATAGTTTCTTTTTGCAACAATGAAAAAATATGCTCCCTGAATTAACTTTGCTACACGAATCTTCTTTCATCCATATTTAGTACATGAGCTCTATTAAAAGTTTGTATTTAGACCAGAAAAAGAAAAATAGGTAATTTGATCTTCAATTCTATCAAATTTTCATTGGAAATAAATCAACCAAATTGATAAAATTGAAAACAAACCCAAGCATTGTACATTTCATCTTTAGCAGCCTGAATTTTTATTTTACTGTTGAAATAGCATTTTGTTTTGGCTCCTAGTCAAAACCCTTTGCTGGTTTCAGACCACTTGTCTCCCCCTGTTTATTTCTTTTTCCTGTTTTTTAACATGGATTGGCAGACACAGAAAAAAAACCACCAAAGACTGTTTTCTTCGAGACATAAAACAATTAGAAGGGCAAAGTTCTGATACAAAAACCAGGCAATGTTCAGACAGGCAAAAGAATGCATTTCTAGAGGCTACTCTGCATCTTTAATGATTCTCCACAATGTTTTCATAGCTTGGTATATCACTATATTTAAAAAAAAAAAAAAAATCAAAGGTACTAAGGTACTAATACAATTACATCAAATAGGTCTAAATATTAAAAAAAAGTCCACTAATCCCATGATAAATGCTACATGAAAATCCAGGAATAAAAATTAACAAAGTGACTGGACATTTATATTGGAAAGAAGAAATCAATATACTCCCACGCTGAGAAAGTAGCAAAAGACTGCTTGGTTTGTCACTGAAAATAAAAGACTTATTTGCTTTCAAATACCTGCATTCCCACCAATCTGATCTCTTTGAGTATCCTCATGAGAGTAATTGATATAGAATGAAGATGAGCAGAAGAAAATGGGAATAGCACTTTTCTTCATAATTTAGCCTGAGATATATTGCAGGGACCAAACAAGCTCTCTCAGAGAGGTTAGTTCATATAAAGCTCTGCCGACGCAGTAATTGCCTTATGGGTCCACACCTGTCATCTCTTCCCAGTTATGGTGCAACACAAGGACAAAGTGAGATCTGTCAGCATAACATGCCTGAATTTGGGAACTTCAGGAACAATCTTAAAACAAGCAACTGTTGAAAGCTTCTACAGCAGAGAGCTTGAAAGAAGTGCATTTTGGTGCTGAAGCATCAAATCTTCCTTACTATTTCACTTTTTTTCTTCTAACATTCCTTCTGCAACCTTTTTCAAAGACTATCAGTAAAATTCCTCAGCATGAAGGTGGATCTTAAGATATCAGCCTCCTGGAGTCTTGCCAACACTCAGAAGATTGAACTATAATTTTAATTGGTTTTCTAGATAAATTAGACAAATGGATACAAGTTTCTTCACTTTTTTATAAAAAAGATTGTTTCTATTTAGTTTAACTTAATCACAAAACATTTCTTTCAACAAAAGCAGTAAGCTTGGTTTCAACCAACTAATTCAGCTCTATTTATTAAGAATGGCATAAAAGTGTATATATAATGATATATTAGTGGTTCATAGAGGCTCATTTTTATTTTTCTAAAAATAATAAAAACCCAGTTCAAAGACAAATGCAGTGAAGCTGCCATAATGTACACCAAAGAAGTAGTTTACATTCTTCTAAATAACAGAGGTGCTTGACAAAGAAGAATACAGGTTAGTAAAGTTATGAAAACTAAAGGCAGGCTTCCATGGAATGTAAGACATAAACCACTACAAAAACATACCCATAAATTACTATTACTCATCATTCCCTTCCCCACTGCCATTTCACGTTTAGTCCACTAAGTGTATCACAAAATAACAGGATTTTGAGGCTAAAAGGCAGAATTATAACCTCTGTGTCTTGTTTGCCCAATCTTTAAATGCGAAATACCACAAGGCAGCAACTTCAACCTCACATCTTTACAAATGCATTCACAACTAGTAACTCGTATACCTGAAGTTCAACATAACCATGTGTGAGTGTTTTGTGATAGACTTGGTCCTTTAAATGCTTGATCATAAGAGTGGAACACACGCTACTTTTGTGTGAACACTGAGGTAGAGACTTACAGCTGTTAAACCAAAGCATTACATTGCAAAGCTGATGGGTGGCTTTTGTATCTATTACTGACATTAATTTTAATGACTTGATCACTAAAGTAACTCACTGTAGTTGTATTTACATTAGCAGAGTACTTCTCAGTAAATACTCTTTGCTAAAACCTTTCACATCATTTACACATTTCCGTAAGGATCCATTTCATGGAAGGAAAGGAGACAGATACAGCAAGTTATGCCATTCAAAAAGCATTGTGAGCCACTTTCAATTAAAAGAATAAAAATAGTTCTTTTCAAATTACCATTACAACCATGAGACTCCAAGGCTCAGTTAATTTGTAAAATTACAGGAGTGACCAAGCAATGCACTGCATTATTAACAGAAAAGATTATCAGTTTTTGAATACTGACACCAGGGATAAATGGAAAACAGGAATCTTCAATTTCTAATGAAAAATGGTGACAGGCTTATATTAATTTTCTTACATTTCCAGTTATAGTACATGCTCATTATCTTATTCCTGGGAATCTGAGCAACAGATATTCTACTGCTAGATTAGCCAAACACATTGGTTTATGCAGTAAATATTAATAAAACACCTCGTGTCAAAAGTTGTTGCTCAACATTTCGCATATAACCGTCCATGTTAGGGCCTAGAAAAGACTGCAGATCAGGCAGAGTTACCCCAGCATCATATTCCAATACTCTCATCTCTAGGAATCGGAGAGTTTTAACACTCTCCCAAGGTTGCCATCTGATGAAAGACTTGTATGTTTGTTTAATCAGAGTAGAGAAAATTGTACTTTTTGTGTCAACTTGCTCTGCAAACAGCTCAAGATTAAACAGGATCCCAGAGCCTGGAAGTGAACAAACAAAGTGGATGGAAACCCTTAAATCCAAGCAGCAACCATACAGGTCTATCATATCTTCCATTCCATCCCACCAAGTAGGAAAAATTGTGTTTTTCAGGATTTAGTTTTAATTATCTGGCTTCCACTCACATCAGGTTTGAGTGTCCCAGAGACTGACAAAGCCAAACAAAATCATATTAAGTTTCAAAAAAATGGACAGCAATATAATCTTGAAGGCATGACAATATAAAACTCCTCATATACTTCATAGAATCATAGAATAGTTAGGGTTGGAAAGGACCTTAAGATCATCGAGTTCCAACCCCCCTGCCATGGGCAGGGACACCTCACACTAAACCATGCCACCCAAGGCTCTGTCTAACCCCACCTTGAACGCCGCCAGGGATGAAGCATTCGCAACTTCCTTGGGCAACCCATTCCAGGGCCTCACCACCCTCACGGTAAAGAATTTCTTCCTCAGATCCAATCTAAACTTCCCCTGTTTAAGTCTGAACCCACTATCCGTTGTCCTCTCATTGCAGTCCCTAATGAAGAGTCCCTCCCCAGCACCCCTATAGGCCCCCTCCAGGTGTTGGAAGACTGCTATGAGGTTTCCACGCAGCCTTCTCTTCTCCAGGCTGAACAGACCCAATTTTCTCAGCCTATCTTCATACGAGAGGTGCTCCAGTCCCCTGATCATCCTCGTGGCCCTCCTCTGCACTTGTTCTAACACTTCCATGTCCTTTTTATGTTGAGGACACCAGAACTGCACACAATACTCCAAGTGAGGTCTCACGAGAGCAGAGTAAAGGGGCAGGATCACCTCCCTCAACCTGCTGGTCACGCTCCTTTTGATGCAGCCCAGGATACGGTTGGCTTTCTGGGCTGCAAACGCACACTGCCGCTCGTGTTCCTTTTCTCATTAACCAACACCTCCAAGTCCTTCTCCGCAGGGCTGCTCTGGATCTCTTCTCCGCCCAACCTGGAGCTGTGCCTGGCATTGCTCCGACCCACGTGTAGGACCTTGCACTTGGCATGGTTAAACTTCATCAGGTTGGCATCAGCCCACCTCACAAGCGTGTCAAGGTCCCTCCGGATGGCATTCCTTCCCTCCAGTGTATCAACCGAACCACACAGCTTGGTGTCATCGGCAAACTTGCTGAGGGCGCACTCAATCCCACTGTCCATGTCACCCACAAAGATGTTGAACAAGACTAGTCCCAACACCGATCCCTGGGGGACACCACTCGTTACTAGTCTCCAGTTGGACATTGAGCCACTGAGCACTACTCTTTGCGTGCGGCCATCCAGCCAGTTCTTTATCCACCGAGTGGTCCACCTACCAAATTGATGTCTCTCCAACTTAGAGAGAAGGATGTCATAGGAGACAGTGTCAAAAGCTTTACACAAGTCCAGGTAGATGACATCAACTGCTCTGCCCCTGTCCATCAGTTCCGTAGCCCCTTCATAGAAGGTCACCAGATTGGTCAGGCAGGATTTCCCCTTAGTTAAACAATGCTGGCTGTCACCAAGCACCTTGTTGGTTTTCATGTGCCTTAGCATGCCTGCCAGGAGAATCCGCTCCAAGATTTTGCCAGGCACAGAGGTGAGACTGACTGGTCTGTAATTCCCCAGCTCATCCATTATCCCCTTCTTAAAAATGGGGGTTATATTTCCCTTTTTCCAGTCATTGGGAACTTCACCTGATTTCCATGATTTCTCAAATATGATGGACAGTGGCTTAGCAACTTCATTTGCCATCTCCTTCAGGACCCATGGATGGATTTCATCCGGTCCCATGGACTTGCATATGTTTAGGTTCCTAAGATGATCTGGAACCAGATCGTCTCCTACAATGGGCCCAGGGTCTTCATTCTCGCTGTCCCTGCGTCTGCCTTCCAAGACTTGGGTGGTGTGGTCAGAGCATTTGCCTGTGAAGACTGAGGCAAAGAAGTCATTAAGAACCTCAGCCTTCTCCAAATCCAGGGTAGCCAGTTCTCCCGATAGCTTCTGGAGAGGACCCACATTGTCTCTAACTTGTCTTGTATTTGCAATGTACCTATAAAATCCCTTCCCGTTATCCTTAACATCCCTAGCCAAGTTTAATTCTAAGTGGGCCTTAGCTTTCCTAACCTGGTCCCTAGCTTCCCGGGCAACATCCCTGTATTCGTCCCAGGCCGCCTGACCTTGCTTCCACCTTTTATAAGCCTCTTGTTTCCTTCGAATTTTGCTCAGCAGCTCCTTATCCATCCAAGGAGGTCTCCTGGCCCTCCTGCTAAACTTCCTTCTAGTTGGGATGCATCGCTCCTGAGCTTGCAGCAGGTGATCCTTTAATATCAACCAACAGTCTTGGGCCCCCCTGCCCTCTAGGGCTGTATCCCATGGAACCTTACTGAGCAGGTTCCTGAAGAGGCCAAAGTCTGCTCTCTTGAAGTCCAGGGCAGTGATCTTACTGCACGCTCTTCTCACTGTCCTGAGGATCTCAAACTCAACCATCTCATGATCGCTGTAATCAAGGCTGCCCTGGAGCGCCACATTCCCAACCAGCCCTTCCCTGTTGGTGAGGATGAGGTCAAGCATGGCACCTCTCCTTGTCGGCTCCTCTATTACTTGCAGAAGGAAGTTGTCTTCCACACAATCGAGGAACCTTCTGGATTGCTTGTGCCGGGCTGTACCATCCCTCCAACAGATATCAGGGTGGTTGAAGTCTCCCATGAGAACAAGGGCCTGTGAGCGTGAGGCTGCTCCTATCTGTCTATAGAACGCTTCATCTACCAAGTCCTCTTGGCCAGGCGGTCTGTAATAGATCCCCACAATAATGTCTCCCATCGCTGTTCTCCCTTTAACCCTGACCCACAAACTCTCTGTCGACTGCTCACCTGTCCCCAGACAGAGTTCCATACTCTCCAGCCTACCTCTAACATAAATAGCAACTCCCCCTCCCCGTCTGCCGGGCCTGTCTTTCCTAAAGAGCCGGTAACCTTCCATTCCAACACACCAGTCATAGGTGCCATCCCACCATGTTTCTGTGATGCCTATGATATCATACCCCCATAGATGTGCACACATCTCTAATTCCTCTTGTTTGTTCCCCATGCTACGGGCATTTGTGTAGAGGCATTTGAGCCGAGATCCAATTGAAGCTGGGTCATTGGCTGGAGCAGCTGGAATATCTCTACATTGCTCCGAACGTTTACTGTAGGTGCTGGCCAGTTATTGGGTGTGTTGGGATGGAATAATGACCCCCTCCCCCAACACATCTAGTTTAAAGCATCCTTGACCAGTCTGGCAAGCCTTCTACCAAATCCACTCTTCCCTTTCCTTGTCAGACCAGCTGCACCAGCCCCCAGTAGACCTGGCCTACTAAATTGAGTCCCATGTTCAAGGTACCCAAACCCCTGACTATAGCACCACCCTTCTAACCATTTATTAACCTGCCCAATCCTCCTAGCCTTTTCAAGGTCCTGCCCTGTATCCTGGAGAATTGACGAAAAGACAATCTGAGCTCCAGAACCCCTAACCACCTCTCCCAGAGCCCTGTAGTCCTTCTTTATGGTCTCCGGGCTACTGCTATCTATATCAGTAGCGTCCACATGGATTACTAGAAGTGGATAATAGTCAGTGGAACCAACTAGATCAGGCAGCTTCTCGGCCACATCGCTGATCCAAGCCCCTGGTAGGCAACACACCCCCCTTGAGCCTGGGTCAGGCCGGCAGATGGGTGCCTCTGTGCCTTTCAGATTAAAGTCCCCCACTACTACGGCCCACCGCTTTTTCCTGGCAGCACCAGTAGTGATCTTCTTTACCAGTGCACTAGCTGGTTGCGCCTGGTGGGAGCGCTGTTGCTCATCAGCCCCCTGCAGGACAGCAAAGCGGTTCTGGGTGGGGACAACAGATGTAGGAGGAAGCCCCTTGCTTTTAATTACCCTCTTCCTCCTTTTTTTGTTTTTTTTTTTTTTTTTTTTCTGTTACCATTTCCCAGCTTCCTGGGTTAGCAGCCTCCTTTCCTGCACGAGCAACAGCAGATGCTCGAGGCCCCAGTCCTCTCCTCAATATACGTACTGGGGAAACGCATAATGCAACAAAGTCCTGATATATCTTAGACAACAGAATCCTACAGGCAGATGGTCAACAGCATCTCTATCTTGTGATCTTTCATTTTAAAAAGTCCAGCATCAGAAAAATAATTCCACTTACCTCTGTCATGATCTGCAAACACACTCTCAGTACTTTATAGCAGAAAAACCTATTGCAGCATCCCTAAATATTCAGTAATGTCCCAAAAGATACGCAAAGAATTGTGGCCTGAAGAATTAATCCAGATCTACCCAGATGGACCCTTACTCTCATCCAGACAATAACAAAGACGCAGGCTTAAAAGTATAATTGCCATCATTTTATGCACAGTCACAACAGGGTTGTCACCTGTCATAGCCATTTCTAGTTAAAAATGAATAAATATATTCATAGAGTTGTTTTACAAATGTAGTTGGTGAACGTTTTCTGCATTTTGCAAAGGTCATAGAGTCACTGAATTGTTTAGGTTGGAAAAGATCTTTAAGATCATGGGGTCCACCTGCTAACCTAGCACTGCCAAGGCTACCACTAAACCATGTCACTAAATGCTACATCTACACAACTTTTAAATATCTCAGCTGCTTCCCTTAGCAGCCTATTCCAGTGTTTGGAGACCGACCCTTACCTTCCTAAAACCTTCTTTCAGGTAGTTGTAGAAAGCAATAAGGTACCCCCCAAGCTTTCTTTTCTCCAAACTAAACAATCCTAGTTCCCTCAGCCACTTCTCATGACACTTGTGCTCCAGATCCTTCACCAGCTTCGTTACCCTTCTCTGGACCCGCTTCAGCAGCTCAATGTCTCTCTTGTAGCGAGGAGCCCAGAGCTGAGCACAGTATTTGAGGCACAGCCTCACCAGGGCTGAGTGCAGGGGGATGATCACTGCCCTGGCCCTGCTGGCCGCATTATTGCTGATACAGGCCAGGATGATGCTGGCCTTCTCGGCTGCCTGCACACAAGCTGGCTCTTGTTCTCATGTGCTCAGTCAGCAGCCTCAGGTCCTTTTCTTCCAAGCAGCTTTCCAGCCACTCTTCCCCAAGCCTGTAGCCTTGCTTGTGGTTATTATGACTCAAGGACCTGGCATGTTCAATCTCATGCAACTGAGCTCTGCCCATCAATCCAGCCTGTCCAGATCTCTCTGCAGAGCCTCCTTACGCTCAAGCAGGCCAACCCTCCTGCTCAACTTGGTGTCTCAACTGCAAACTTACTGAGGATGCACCCAATCCCCTCATACAGATAAATGACAAATATATGAAACAGAACTTGCCCAAATACTTGCCAAATATTTGCACTAGGTATTTGGTATCTGTCTTGTACCACAAGCCACCTACCAACTGAATTTAACTCCATTTACCACCACTCTTCTGGCTTGGACATCCAGCCAATTTTTTATCCAGTGAAGAATACATTTGTCCAGACCATTAGCAGACACTTTCTCTGGGAGAATACTGTGGGAAACAGTACCAAAAGCTTTACTAAATTCTAGATAGACAATATCCACAGCCTTTCCTTTGTCCACTTGTTACCTTGTCACAGAAGAACAGGTTAGTCAAGCAGGACCTGCTTTTCATAAACCCATTGATTGGGCCTGATCATCTGGTTGTCCTGTACATGACTTATGATGGCACTCAAGACAATCTGACCTTCGCTAGCAATGAGGTCTGGCTTACAGGCCTGTAGTTCCCTGGATCCTCCTTCCTGCCCTTCTTGTAGATGAGTGCCACATTGGATAACCTCCTGTCAGCTGGGACCTCTCTGGTTACCCAGGCAGGACTCCTGATAAATGATGGAGAGTGGCTCAGTGAGCACTTTCACCAGCTTCCTCAGCATCCTGCGTAGATCCCACCCAGCCCCATAAACTGGTGTGTGTCTCACGGATGTAGCAGGTCATGATCATTTGCCCTGGGATTATGGGGGCTTCACACTGTGAGACAGGCTCCCTGCCCCTGTCTTACAGCTCAGGGGGGTGGGTACCCTGACAAAAGCTGTTCTAACTACTAAAGACTGAGGCAAAGAAGGCATTAAGTACCTCAGCCTATTCATCACCCCTTGTTACTATGTTTCTCCCCACATTCCATAAAGGATAGAGGTTCTCCTTTGTCCTCTTTTTGTTCCTAATATATTTATACAAACATTTTTTTATTGTCTTTTATGGCAGTAGCCAGGTTAACTTGGGCTTTTACCCTTCTAATTTTACCCCTGCATAATCTCACCACATCTTTGTAGTCCTCCTGAGTTACTTGCGTCATCTTCCAAAGATCTTATTCGATGTTAGAAACGAGATAACATAAACTATGCCTAACCTGAAATTTGTGTAAGTTTTTCACTTTTAATGATACCTAGCTCCATCCTATTTAAAAGACCACTCTCTAACAAAGTAAGAACCAGCCCAAACTAAGATTGATCCTCCCTCAAGACAGAACTGGAATTTTCAGCACTTTTAGGTGATGCAGTAGTGATACAGGTGGTATATTACTCTTTTCTTTAATCTCAAAAGTTTATTGACAGTTATTAAAGAAGGAAGATCATACTTAAAAGAGCACCAGAAATCTGTTACAGAGGTCAGACCTTCATGTTGCTACAGCTTCAGCTCTCAATAACCCCTTTTTCTTGCATGAGATAGAATCACAAAATTTCCTCTTCCCTCCCCTATACTTTACTTTATAACCTCAGGTTCTGCACCAGAGATCTGTATTTCTGTTTTGATTCCCCTGCCACACAGGTAAACACTATACTTTTCATTTGATATAAGTCATTAAAGTCAGTAAACAGCAAAAATGAATAGAACAGCAACTTACGTATTTTTAACACCTTTGAGTTAAAAAACGCTTTGCAATAGGGAAAAAGAACAGATGCTCATTTCTAAATGCTAAAGCCACCAACTGGGAATATGCCAGTTGTAACTGCTGCCATCTGTTTTCAACTGTTCTTTTTACCTAGCTCTCTGAGATTCATATCTGAATTCACAGACATAAGTTTCCACTAGAAGAGGGGAAGTAGGAATAATATAAGCAGGATTTCTCCCATGTGCTCTCATCTTCATTAAATAAGAACTTCCAGTAATTACTGGTCTGCAAGATCTGCAAGATAAATCAGAGGCAGTTTTTGGAAGGATTATATGGTGACAACAGTTGTTCAATAACCACTTTTCATTACTGCTTTCCCACATTTCATTTAACTTGTTTACTTTCCTGCTGCTGTTGTTCATCTTCCTACCCTCTCTCTAGTTAGGTAAAAGTTGAGTATATAGCTCCAGTCTTCTGCAGGGATAATTCAACTCCTGATGGAAACAAAGCACCTTGCGCATACATAGGTGTATGACAAGCTGTTCAAGGTCAGCTGCAGTCCTGAATTGCCTAGTGCAGTTCATGCCTATTGTTTTGTAAATGTATTTAAATATTCTCTATGACCATGTACTCATAGCTTTTGCAATGTTTGAGATGATAGACTGTATAAGATGCCAGACTGATAAAAGTACAGTGTGACATACATAATATAAAAGAACCCTCACTAATAGCAGCAAAAATCCTTTAAATGCTAAACTCAATTTTTGTTAGAGAAAATCCATATTCAAATCTCTCATTGACTTACACACACACAGAGTAAAACGTAAAAGTAAAGTTCTCCATCCTCAGCACCATTATCAGATGATTAATTGGAAGAGTGTGAATTATTACCTGGGCTATTTATTGCTGATCTAGAGTGTACCACTACTGGATATTTTATATATAAACTTTTTCAACTAGTCTGCAGAAGATGTGTGTCTGTAACAGCCCCAGAAAGGCTTTGTATTTTTCATGGCAGGTGTCATATTAGCCAACACATATGCAGAATCAGGCTTTTCAAGAGTAAACCACAGGAGATGCTAATATTTGAACAAAAAAATCCAAGACCTGTAGCTAGCCTCTCTTCCAGACTACACCTCCATATCTCAGGCTCCTTTTCTGGGGTGTTCTCAGGGACTGGCTGGCCCAGGATAATGGCCACATCTTCACTTCTCAACAAATAATGCTGTTATAGTCATCCCTTTATTTCAAGGGTCTTTCAAGGATCATCCATGTCATATGAAAGAAAATTAAAAGCAAAGCCTCACATCCTGTGAGTCTCACCAGCAATGGTCAGCATGAGGCTGCTCAGCAGAAGTCTGTCATGGAGACAGGCATGTTAAAGAAGTGGTCTTCCCAGGGTGTCACTGGCAGACTACAGACCATATGCCCAGGGAAGCTGTGAATGCTCCATTGCTGGCAGTGCTCAAGGCCAGGTTGGACATAGCCGTGGGTGGCATGGTTTAGTGGGAGGTTTCCCTGCCCATGGCAGGGGGGTTGGAATTAGATGATCTTAAGGTCTTTCCAACCCTAAAGATTCTATGATTCTATATAGGTTGCTTACGGTTCTGACTTCCAGAAGAAAGGAGAGTTTGAGGGTTGGGCAGAGAGAGAAGAGGAAGAGAAGAGGAAGAGGAGAGGAAGAGGAGAGGGAGAGGAGGGGAGGGGAGGGGAGGGGAGGGGAGGAGAGGGGAGGGGAGGGGAGGGGAGGGGAGGGGAGGGGAGGGGAGGGGAGGGGAGGGGAGGGGAGGGGAGGGGAGGGGAGGGGAGGGGAGGGGAGGGGAGGGGAGGGGAGGGGAGGGGAGGGGAGGGGAGGGGAGGGGAGGGGAGGGGAGGGGAGGGGAGGGGAAGAAGAGGGAGGAGAAGAAGAGAAGAGGAGAAGAGAAGAGAAGAGAAGAGAAGAGAAGAGAAGAGAAGAGAAGAGAAGAGAAGAGAAGAGAAGAGAAGAGAAGAGAAGAGAAGAGAAGAGAAGAGAAGAGAAGAGAAGAGAAGAGAAGAGAAGAGAAGAGAAGAGAAGAGGAAGAAATGCTATTTTCATAATTAATTACTGAGTTGGGAGAGAGTTTAAATGCTGGTTTTTGCAGTTGCATTTGGCCACTGCATGAATCTTCTGAAAATTCACAACATACTTAAAGGTTAAGTAACACAAACAAATTTGCCTTATGATGACAGAAATGTCAAGGAAAAGAATTAGTTAAATGAGGAGAGATGTCACTCTGCAGCTAAATTCCTACCTTGCACTACCAAACAAGATCTTTCAGCCTTTAAATATAAAATTCTTCCTTTTTCTTTTCTTCTGTCTTTAAAATAAATCAGAGCAAGATAAGTCATGAAAGAGGCAGAATGTACCATGAGAAAAGCTACTAATAAAAAGAACTGTTCTGCCATGCAATAGTTCTTTTGAAAAGAAGTCAGTGAATAACAAAATCCAGGTAACAGAGAGCACATTTACAAACTACAAAAGTTTAATGTGAAAAATATGAATTCTTAATGTCAATGGTGTTTTGCCTCTATAGTATCGTACTTAGAATCTGTAAAATCTGAAAATAACACAATAAAAAGGTAGGGAGAGAAGAGGGAAATCTTGAAAGCTCCTTGGGGAAGTTAAGAACACGCTGGTTCACTAAACTTTCTGTAAATGTTCTATGTAAAATCAGTGTTGATTCAGCTTTAATATGAACCACTTGGATCCCCTGAACTGTGTCTCTCAATGATATGGCCCAAGCTTGTAGGTCAGTGCACAAACACATGAAGATCATGGCCTCAGTGTTAATTTTTGCAAAAGCACATTTACAGCTGTTCACTGAATATTTTATTATCCTCAGAGAAAAAGAAATGGTTCTTCCATTCATCTGTAATAAGGAAGATGTCTATCACAGTCCAGGGAAGCATTAAGACTGATACAGTTTTTGAAAATTCATAGTGAACATCTAGCTATACATTAAAAAGTACATATTACTGCTACCAAAGCTAGTGTTTTATTGTTCCGAATAATATGTTACATCTAAAGTGATACATTCTTTAAGATGCAATTTATCCTCACTTTAATTTTTAAAGGAAGACTGAACAAGTTTCTATATGATGTACTGTACCATGAGAAAATAAACACAGAAGACATACCACTTGGAAATTCAGTTTCTGAAGCTTAAATGCTCTGCAACTTTTGGGGGAATAAAGAAGGAAAAAAAAAAAAAAAAAGGGTTGAAAATACAAAGCTGAGCAAAACGAAAGATGTGAAAGATGTACCAAGATCAGGGAAGAGCACTGTCATGGGCTGCAAACGGGACTAAAATCTCAGTCAGCCAATGGTGGAATTACAGCTAATCATTTGCAGACAGGGCTTCCTAAATATGTGTTATTGGCACCTTCAGGGATAGATACCAGCCTATATGTATACTGAAAATATCCTACCAGTTTCCCAGCTACAAGGCAGAAGCTCTTCCTGGTTTTTTTCCCATGAGAAAAATTGTCAGAACAAGCAGCATGCCTCCTGCAGGGCACGGCTGGCAGGTGGAGCGGCAGCATTGATTTAGGAATTGCACAAATGGATTTAGCAGTGCAAACTGACTCAAGCAAATCTGACTCTAGATCTTGTGGTTTACTGAAATCACCTGGACTGTAAATGGTGTTTGAAGAATGATCTAAAATGCTTTCAGTGGATATTCTAACTGGGTAGGAACAACCTCCTCTTGAAAAGTAGCTGTTCCAGCTTCTTCTTTACCTGCTTTGGCTTATAATTAAAAAAAAAAAAAAAAAAAAAAAAAAAAAAAAAATTATTTGTATCTCAGCATATGTTTGTTTGGTATATAAAAATAGCATTTTCAGTGTTTTCTGTGTCTGAGCACATATACGGGTTTCACAAGCCACTCTCCAGCTCTATTGGAAAACGAAACACTTCCGGGGGGAAAAGCCCAAACAAATCTGAAACTTTTCTTAAATATTTTAGGCGAGACTGAGATACCATTTCTCCAGTGTACCATGCTAACTGCTGTTTAACTAATTCTCCTTTTTAAACGAATGCTATGTTATTATTTTCTCAAGCTCCTGTGTGCCAAAATGGTAGCAAGCCGCTAGTTTGACTCTAGTCTAGAGTTCTACTTAGCTTCTTACTTTTATTACAACTGTAGAATTCATAAGTTTAAAAGTTAGTAGTTGAATTTAGTATTTCATCTGTATTTCATTATTTCAATGAATAGTTAGTTATTGATTACTGATAATGAGCCAGAAATTCGGCTTTAAACAAGATTCTAGGTAATGAACATTACAAACTTACTCCAAGTATTAAAATAAATATGGTCATTTCAAACTCACAATGTTTCTTTTTCCTCTTGTAAAAGGGAAAACAAATCCACCAGGATTCCTCTACCCTTACATTTCATGCTTGTCTATTTCATGAACTATTTACCCATATACAGTACAAATGTGAATCATTCTCTCCTTAATTGCCAATATGTCACTGTTAAGAATATACATGCAGCTGACAGTCTGGCCTACCATTTGCTGCAAGTGGAGAGTGTTGAGAAGGCAGCTGTCACAGTGATATCAGTGCCCTGGTCAGGCGAAACAAGCAGGCCAGGCATGCACAAATTCCATTAGCCTTGTACTTAATCCTGCCGCCCTACAGAGAAGGGTTGTTACAGAGACAGCTAGCAAAGGCCCCAGCTGCAGTCTCCTGTTAGCTACCATCAGCTGCTGGCCATAGTAGCCTCCCTGGGGAACTGCTAGTCCACCACTTTCATCTACAGATGTTAAATCAAATGTTTTTCAAACCTTTGGCATTGTGTTCCCCTGGGGACCCACCAACTTGTTTTTATCATGCTTTTAAAGATTTCTATTCAAAACATGTACTTCTTTTCTACAGTTAGCTGAAATTCAGGGAAGTCCATAGGATCTATGTGGTCATATGGGTAGGGAGAGGGGTATTTGGTAGTATTGAATGTCTTTCATGAGAGAGCCCTGCAGCCTGAGGAATCACAGGACAATTGGATCAGCTAGACTATTGTTTACTTGATTTATTAAAAATCCGTTTAGGCTTTAGAGTCAGTGTATCTAAAGTACTGTTAGGGACTTCTAGCAGTTACAGATGAAGGAGCTGTGTAGCTTCATTTAATCTCTTTACCTCTTCAGAGATCTGCATACTTTTACCATCTCCATTATTTTAGGAGCTGTGATTGGATTCAACTTTCTGCACATTAAGCTAGTGTCAGCTGTCATTCTTTGTATTTGTTTGTTAAACTTGATCTGGTCTATATGGGTGTATGAGGCAGAGACACAGTAAGAGTATTAAAGTTTACCACAGAAAGACTGAAGGACTTAAGATCTGGAATTATTTTTCAGATGAAGGCTGATATAACTAATGTAAGCCTCTGTAGCCTTCACCTCTGAGTGTTAGGAATACAAACCTAGCATTGTCATGCTGAACTGATGCATTTTCTTCACTCTGTACTGCTTTCCTTTTTCCCTTCCCCCCCCCCCCCCCAGCATAACAGCAGTGAGCATGTGGGTAATACTGGGTTAATATCTGTGAAAAAAAAATTGTTGTTTTTATATGCCTATAAAATAGGCATAGAAAGGACAGACAGAGAAACTGCAGCATAGACTCTATTGTTTAGACCACCCTTTCCAGGGCAATTGTTTCTGCCAAGAGTAGCTGAGGTCCATGCCTCATTGGCTTCCCTGGTGGGACTGGAAATCATAACAACAAATTCCACTCTGTTTCTGGGCTCTTAAATGGATTTGTCTGCTAGTAAATGACCAAAGATCAGAAACATTTTCTGTTGTTTTACTTTTATTACATCTCTGATGATACAAAAACTGCTGTGTTTTTAAGATAATGAATGTGTTAGATAAAACATTATTCCTGATTAATTTTCTTGACTATTCTCTGATGCTTATCGATCTTCCAGCACAGTCTGTCACCTTTTTCTACCATCTTACTAGTCTAACTTTTTTCCCCATCCTATGCTTCTTGCGGAGCGCCTACAAAGGTCATCACTTTGTCGCATCTGGGAAGCAGGTGGTATGCAACACTTTCCAAACAGAAATGCGGAACTTCCTTACCTTCTATGATAAATTAACAGAAATAGGACCTTATCTAACACTGCATGATTACTATTATTTACACATTGATAGTATAATTAAAAAGGAATGCTCTGAACAGGGCATGCAAACAGGGTTCGAGAGGGCACACAGAGAGATGGCCACAGTTTGTGCAGCATCTTGTACTGAAGGGAGTAAGAGAAGGGCCATGCACCCTGCCTGTACAGAACTGGTAAGGGAGGAGACTTCATTACAGATGGGAGGTTGCAAAACTCACAAGGTTCAGCTGGGCGGGGCATTGGGCCATCTTGTCTACACTATTCTTTTGTCAAGAAAGGTTGGACCAGGCTGTCCTTGAGGTCCCTTCCAACCTGTGATTCTATCATTCTATGAAAAAACATATTTCCTATCCCTCTTCAGAATGTAACAGTCTAAAGCAACGTTTTCACTAGCAAGGTTTATCAAGTTCTGAGATTCATGAACCAGAATTCAATGCTTATGGTAAAACGGAAAGCTGTCATTTGGATTTTCCAGCAAATCTGACTTGCTTTGATTTTTAAATGAGGATTTATAAAGGACATGTTTTGTTTGAGAGAATTTCTGAAAAGTCAGATGGTAAAGTTTGCAGGTGGTACAAAATTATGAAGGTCAAAGGGGACCTTAACACACTATACCAAAGCCTGGCAACCAGCAAGAATAATGGCAAACAAAGCACAATGCTGACAAATATTAGAGGCAGCAATCTTCACTACCGTGCATGTTGCAAAATGTGAAATGAGTTTCCATCATTCAGGAAGACCTGTGGGGTGAAACTGACTATTCAGTGTACGATACAGAATGCATAATGTAAAAGTATAGAATTGCTTACCAATTACAGTAAAGTGGAGGGATTTGTTAATGTTTGGCCATTTGACAGTTAATTCACATAAATTTTCTTGAAACGACTTCTTTCCCTCTTCTGCCACACGGTTGCGCTGGCTGGCCTGCTCAGGATTGGCAAAACAGTGGTAGCCCCTGTTCTTGATTGTAACCCTGTTGCAGAGGGCGTGCAGAGACTACCCTAATGTCTCCACCCATCCAACTCTTAAGCTAGCCTCTGCTTCAGCGCATGAACGGCACGCATTTTTAAATGGCTTGCACAGCTCATCCTAGCCATGGAAATCATATTTGAATATTTCCAACTTACGACATGGACAACATTATGCATCTTACTTAAATTCTTCACACAGCCCCTGTACATTAATATAGAATACATTTAGATTGTTTCCATTCTTTTTTCAAAATAATGTGAATTAAATCACAATTTCTGCTGTACAACAAAGGTATTTGTAATTACTTCTTTTTGGCACTTAAGAGAATTTATCTTGCAGTCCAGCAGCCATGGTTTATGTTTGCAGTTGTGAGGTGAGCTGAAAAGGGGAGTTGCATGCTTCTTTTATTAAAAGTAAAATGAATTTTAGAATATTTGGTCTGATGTTCTTGTATAAAATGGCAAAGTAGAGACATTCCCATTATAACTAAATGCAGAAGGTAATGAAGTTTGGTTATGGAAGTTATAATATGCCATCTGTCATGCCTCCAAACACAAGACCCTTTCTTCAGTCCTGCATTTCCTCTCCATTTTGGTCAAGCATCCAATGGTACCAGCACAACAACCTATTGAAAACTACTTTTTAAATCCAGGTGCAAAAGAAAAGAACAAGTTTTTCTGCTGCTACATTGATGAATAGGTTAGGGATATTAATCTGATAAAGGAACCCAGCAATGAGACTGTGATGAGGTCCAAGGAGAATCATTTGTCAGGAAGACTCATTGTTCCTAAGCCTTGTTAAGATGACTGAATGAAGATAAGAAGAGAAAAAAAAATCATTTTAGCTGGAAACCCGGAGCAATGTCATTGGTTTATGATACTGCTGGCTACATTTTTTGTCATTGCTGATTCTCAGATGTGGAATGCAACCTGTGACAGAAACATCAACATAAGAAATGCACAAAATACACCAGACAAACAACTGAAGCAAGAGATAGAGAGGGTGAGAGGTACAACGGAGATAACTCCCCCTCTTACCTCTACTCTTTGATTCATCCTTTCTTACCACTGAGATTACTACCTGTAAATAGTTCACTTCCACTCCTCCCATTCTCACCTCTGCAGAGCACACTGTGAGCTCTATCTAGTAATCATCCTCAGATAAAAGCTATAGCTGCCAAAGGCTTGCCAGCATTCTGACTATTGCCTGACTGCTACAAGGCCTGAAGAATATTAAAGACCCATCAGTTTTGTGATAATCCTGAGATGGCATAAGCAAAAGCAATGACACTTATTGACTCTTCTGCCTACCTTCATATCTGTTTCTGCTGCAGAAAATTAGCAGCGGTGAATCCCACCTGAGAGCTTCACCCAAGAAGGATGTAATCAGCATGCTGGCTGGAGAAAACAGTTCTGCAGCAAAAAAGTTACATGTTCCCAGCTAAAAGCAAACAAAAAATCTAACAAAAGTCCAAACAGCCTTGGTTAATTACTTGCTGAACAACACCTACAAAGGCTGCTGCCCTGGGCTCACTTTCTGGGTCAGGATATCTTGTAGACATGGAGCAGCTGCGCCGCCACTGCTCCAAGTGGCGATCTTCCAGTTGTGGGTCTCTGTGTTATGCCTAAACTGCAACACAAATCCCATTCAGGGAAGAAACCTGAGTACACACATGAGGGAAAACCAAGCTGCACAGTCTTCTTAAAGCCACCAGAGTGCCCTGGTTCTGAAGGCTTGCGTATTGGGCTGCAAGGTCTCTCCCACAGCACACATACTGCATAGTACTGATAGAAAAAGCCCTTGATAACAATACCTTTTACTTGTATTGAACTAGAGAGAGAAAAAAAAAAGGCCAGACTTAGGCGGGATATAAGGTGTCTGAAATTTAAGTTTCAGTGTTTCTTTGTTTTACCCCAGAGTGACAACATTTTTAAGGCTCTAGAGTCTCCTACATACGCAAGATACAAAATGCATTCATTAAAACAAAAAATAAAATAAAAAAATTATTTTCTGGGAGCACAAACAGTTCTGTAAGTTACTTGTCCTCCTTCCCATGATGTTATTGATAGTCCAGTTTGGAAACAGCACAGGGAGTAGAGCAGGCCCTTGCTCACTCATTTCTTGGTGTGAGGAGAGATACTTTATTATTTGACCTTCTTTCAAAATTCACAGTCCTGTCCTCAGACAGAGCAGTGCCAAAATATCTCCTTTTTGGATTTTTTTTAACCTACTGCATTTTAAACTTTTGAAGATCAGGATTTTGTAATAAAAAGCAGAAATGTCTTCTCTAGAGATAATGGAAGCTGGATCTTTCTAATGTGCATTGTGAATCATTTTAGTTTAAACTGGCCTGTGGGCTTAGATAAATAGCTCTATTGATCCACCTCCTTTCAAAACAAGCTGCATTGTTTCACAATGAGGCATGTCCCATTCTTGTTCTCTTATCTCCTGTCAAAGCTTAGAAGTACACTACTGCAAAACAGAATGTTCAGAATACTGTAGAGAAAAAACTTGGTTATTGATGATATCTGGGGTTTGTTTCTGGCATCAAATTAGAGAGGACCATGCTTAAAATAATAACTTTTTTGCTGCTTCAGATAGCATGGAAGAAATGTATGCTTCAGGTACTTCAGGATAAGTATTAACCTTAGGACAGCCAAACAAGATCAAATCAATTTGAAATAAATAGATAACAATAATAAGAAATATATGAAGGTCAGCTACCTAACCTATACATTATTGGGTGAGGTACTAATAATACAGCAGTACTGCTGTACTTTTGAAAAGGTTTTATCTGTACCAAAATAGAAGAGATTTCTACCATTTTGTCTTGCCACAGCCTGACACATTAAGGGTAAAAGATATCACATAGAGGAGATAAATTAGTCTACAATTCTGGAAACATTTCTCCAGCTATTGTCTATGAAAGCATTTTAAAAGTATAAATTAAGTCACAGAAAACTCTGCGGCTTTATGAATCATGCAGGTTTGGGGAAAAACAAGCAGAAGTTTTCTGGACAGTAAAGCATTTGTCTCTTACAGAGAAGAATTATATTCATAAGCAAGCAAACAAACACTAGAATTGGGCTTCCCTACATAGTCCTTTCATAGTTATGCAAACTTTTCATGTTCCTATCTTAAAATTTCTCAAATTTTTAAAACTTCTCCATTTTCTTCAGTGCTATTTTCTTTAAATGGAAATTGTGCCTTTTGCACCTTAAGAACTAAAGCAATATCAAGAAATGTGGAAAGTTTGCAGTACAGTTGATTTCAGTTCCACTGCAGTGAATTCATCACTAAGTGAATCACAATGCTCACATAATTTTAAGGCAGCTAACAATATGGTCCAGGTGCATTTATTAGCTGTAATTTATCAGCCATGTTTCTGAGGACTTAAACCACTGTAAGTTTGTCACTATTCCTTTTAAATTAACTCCAGGTTATTCAGATCAACTTAATAAGTTCTCTGGACAATAAAGCATTTGTTTCTTAAATAGAAGAATTATATTCACAAGCCCACACACTGTGTACATGTTTGTATATTTGTCCTACATTTTTTTCTACTGTTTCTTTCTTAGCAGAAGTCAGATGCTACATAACAAGTTAGTTATAAAATGGTGCTAGAAGCCAGAGGAATATGCCACTGGCTGGACTGCTGTGCTTTTGTCTTTGGGAATTGGTACTGTGGTACTGCCTACTTTTTCAACTTTTTCAACATTTTGGTTAGCTAGCAGTAATCTTCTTTCTGTAGCTGTTTCTTCAGGTAACCACGACTTTGAGAAAAGAAGCCTGTATGTAAACACCTTAATGGAGAGAAAGTAGCATGGAGACCAAAAAAAAAAAAAAAAAAAAAAAAAAAAGGAAAATAAAAATAAAATACTTAAAAATTCATTACAAAGTAACATAGTTGTTTGCTTATGCAAGCTAGAGAGGTGGAGGCAAATTAAAAGGCATCTTGTCTTACGAATTGCTGTTCCTCAGCTATCTTTATGTGAAACAAGGCATGATGCTCATGCTGTTTGTCCTAGATGTCTTTCAGGTAGAGTGTCCTGAAAGATGAAGGCACAATGAGAGCCTGGGACTCTTAGTGCCTGGAAAGCTCCTGTGAATCTTGCCCTCAGGCTTCATACCATTGGCAAGACTGTTCAGCAGCTGTTGCCATTTTGTCGCAGCCACAATAGTTTATGGTTAGAGAGATTAAAGAATATGCTGTAATAGATGCATTGTATTGCTGGAAGTAGCAAAGCAATTTTTTCCCTTCCACACAAGACTTCAAATATTCCTTCCTTTTTGTGATATAGCATAGCAGATTTCACTATCTGCTTGGTGTAGCTCACCCCTTGCCATTACAAAACAGATTCCAAATTCACATCATTTTTTGACTTGTGGATGTAATAAAATTAAAATAATCCCTCATGCTTCGTGCAACGCCAGTGATCTCTGAGGAGTACAGGCTACCCTGCAAGAAGTGATCAGCATAAGTCCACCTCTGATTGTTTCCAAATCCTGATAGATGTTTCCAAATCCTGATAAACAGCACCATGAGGATGAATACAGCTGCATTTGCAACAGCAGGAGGCAGACTAAAAAAATTGAGAGAAAAGCAGGCAGGAATGCAGGAAGGAAGGAAGGAGTGCAGGAAGGAAGGAGGGCAGGCAGGAAGGCAGGCAGGCAGGAAGGCAGGAATGCAGGAAGGTGGGAAGGCAGGCAGGAAGGCAGGTGGGAAGGCACAGGCAGGAAGGCAGGCAGGCAAGCAGGAAGGCAGGCAGGAAAATGGGCAGGAAGGCAAGCAGACAGAAAGACAGGAAGGCAGGAAGAAAGGAAAGAAGCAAGGAGGAATAACATGTCTGGAGTCAGCAGCCATACTTCACTGTGACAAAAATAGGGTTTTTTTTTTACTTTTGTTTCTTGAAAAACTCTTCATGTCCACACTGCTCTGTACCAGGTAGTCAAGAGCAAGAGAAATGCAGAAATCAGTGGCTTTCTACAAGCAGGAGACAAGAAGGAAGAGATTTCCTCTGCACGAGCTTCATTTTGCACTGCCCCAGAGGATGAAGTAGAGGGGTGTGATGAAGCACAGAAAAATTATATGGCTGTCAACACCATGGGAAGGAATAGTTAGGGTCACATCTGGGTCTCTGTACTACCAGCCAGACTCAGCAACCAGCCAGCAAGGGCAAGCGATATGGATTTCGTACCAGCCTTCAGCTAATGCAGATAGGAGCCCAAAGTGTTTGATATTGATTTGAAGAGGAATAGGAGCAGACCCATAGAAACATCTACAAAATCACCTTATGTCTTCCTGGGATGAAAAAACCTAACTCTGACAATTCAGGAAGATAAAAGAAAGTCACCATCCTTACTTGACTGCAGAAAAATGACTCATTTCTAACTCAATTAAAATAATAAATAATGTTACAGTTGGCTAAAGCTAGAGGCCAATGGGCTGATAAGCTACTTAAGCCAGGTTTTATTCACTCCATCGAGCTGCCAATGGACTTCAGCTCTGTATAATGGCTGGTCTCAGAAGGTACCACAGAACAAAATGAAATTCTAATGTATTTTAGCAGAGGAAATAAGTGATATCTCAGTGGCAAACAGGAAACTATTTGTAAAATGACAAATGAGAAAGGATGGTTTAAACATAAAGAGACAGCCAGTTTGATGGGTTGGTGGCTGTATTGTGTTCTTCCAGATGGAAGAGCCTTTCTTGTCTATACCAGCAGAGGATGCCAATTTTACGCAATTAGGGTGTCCAAGATGAAAATGAAAGCAGAAAGTATTGAATTAGCAGCAGTACTGACTGTCAGAGAATGAAAGACTACAGACTAATCAAACACACTTGTTTACAGAGTATTTTCTGTCTGCATGCCAAAGTGCAAAGAATTTTTTTCGCTGTTCCATAGGCAGGGAAACTGAGGCATAAAAAGATCAAGAGATTTGTTCTGGGAAATATTATTCCAAAAACTTGAACTCATATCTCCCAGAGAAGAGATAATCCTTGAAATGGAGGAGCAACATGTGGCAAAAAAATTAAAATCAAGGTAGATAAAAAATTAAAATCAAGGTAGCTAAAAAATTAAAGGTACAGCTTCTTTGTTCAGATCTTATGTATGCAGTTTTTAGTAGGATAGGCTAAAGGAAACTGTGAAAGGCAACATATACTGTAGAGCGGTAATACATGCACATCTTTCTTTCCTATAATTGTTCTCAGTTGTGGAAATAGCAGTGATGGATATTACTGATTCTTTTTGGAAGCGAGGAAGTGGCTCAGGCTTTACCAAAGACTTCTTCCTCTGTAATATCAGGAATGTTTGTAAAACATAGCTAGAACCATCTTTTTTGCATCAGAGTTCTCCGGATAAACACATCAAAAGTGGTGATTCTCTGCGTATGCTGTGGAAATAATGGCCATGAGAAATGACAACTTTTGTCAAAATTGAGCAAGAAAAGAGGCATGCTATTTCTCAATACTGTCATGGTGTTAGCCATCTTCTGCACAGGTTCTCACATAATTATAAGAATTATTAGATGTTTTTCTGGAACTGTTTGCTGGCTGTAGCTAATCAGTTTTCCTACTTCAGCCAGCTGAGCATAGAATCATATAATAGTTTGGGACCTTCAAAGGTCACGTAATCCAACCCCCCTGCAATGAGCAGGGACATCTTCAATAGATCAAGTTGCCCAGAATCACATCCATCCTGCCATGTCTTCCTTTGTTACTTTACAGCCCTCATCGATTCATGTTAGTATCCAATTCTATTATACACAGGCCTATCTTAGCACAGTAGATTCCAATTTTTCACTTACAAAAATTGTGAAGGATTGTACAAATGGTAGTTCTGACAGTGTCTAAAAATCTCAGCAATTATGCAGAAGCTGATGGCATTGTTATACCAACCTCCTGACTTTAAAATCACAACTCTCCTAAAACAAAGAAAAGTCAAACCTTATCAGGCTCTACGGCTGGCAGAAAAGGCTTCATGAAAACATTAGCTTGAAGTTATCATTATAGAGAAGTGCCTGCAGATGTCTTCCATGACCCTGTGCAGAGTCCAGCTAAAGTAGTCTTAGAACTTGCTCCATCGATTAGTCTTGATTTCAGGACACTGAAGTAGAAAAAAAAGGGGTGGAAGAGATTTCTGCAGCACAAATTCAATTGATTTTAATAATAGTGGAGCCTGTATCGCAGTAAGAAATTGTGAAAGTTCCCTGATACAGTGTTCCCATCAGCTGGAGTCTAAATATCAGCAACACAGTGGGAGAATTTCTCTAGTCTTCCCTTGTACTTCGAGTACAAGGTAATAGTCTTTGAATAGTCTATCTGTACAAGCCTTTCACATGGTTTGAACATTTTCACAGCATTCATATAATCTTTTCATCTTCATATTTATCTTCATGGTTCTAGCCAGATATTGCCTCATATTTTGTGTGGAGTAGTGTTCCATGTAAAGTGGCACAACATGCAGTAGAACAGAGAGCAGCACAATGCGGACCAGAACATATGGACAAGCAGAGCGAAAGTAAAGCCTCTGCAGTCCACAAAATGTCTCAACATCTCAAACACATTTTGGATTGCCAGTCCATATCTAATGACCAACAACTGAATCATGTCTTCTAGGTAATACTTAGGCCAACAGCCAAATTGTTCAGAAAGAAAAAAAAAAAATATATAATATATCTAATAGAAAATAAAATAAAATTCCAGTGTAGAGACTGTGTTTACTTAGTCTGCATGTAACAATGATATAAAAGACTGTTTCAATTGTTCAGATTACAAGATTATAAGAAAAAGGTATAATTTTACTGCACACATTTAGTAATGAAATCTGAGGGAAGGCACTGATCGGAAAAACAGGGGTTTCAGGCATAGCTTCATGTAACGTTAAAGCCACGTAGTTACCAAAAACATTCTAACATGTGAAAAGCAGATACAAAAAACACTTCAGGATTAGACCTAAATCCTGACATGAACTTCTTTGTTATGTATTAGACCAGGGATTACTAATCACTATAAAATGAGTACAATCATTTTGTATCCCCTTTTGGCAAAGTCTTGCCTTTCCTGCTCTAGCTGTAGATACAGATCCCAAAATCAGAAAATAAGAAAGCAAGAGATATTTCGGCATTTAAATGTTATAGCATTTATTATGGATTGACAATATGCACAGGCAGACACTTGTCGTCTGAAGCTGTAACTGTTAAAACTATTACAAAGCCTTAAAATAAGTCCTATCTCAGGACTAAGTGAACCCCATGCTGCTGTTTCATAAGAAAAACAGTTTTTAAAATTTTAAAGTTTTGAAGAGGACCACAGCATTCATCCTCTCTTGGTTTTGTTTGCTCAGTTGGTTGGGGTTTATGGTGGTTTATATTTTCCAGTGAGAAAGTTAGTCACCACTAGCTTTCATGAAATGATCTCCACACTTTCTCTGCACCTTCTTGTTCCCTTTGTTAGTGCACAATGTCAGGTTAATATGTTTAAATCCACACCAATGATTATGTCAGGTACACAAGCAAGGGGCCTTGGTGAAGAACTACCAAAGTTAGCAGAAAAATTCCTTTGCAGGGGTTTTCACAATAACTTGAGCCTTTTGGCTGTCAATCCAAAGAATGACTTCATGCTGCAGCGGGAGGTTATCCACTGTTCTTGCTGCCCTTCTGCACAAGCACAGAGCAGACCTGCTCTGGTCTGTTTCCCAGGCAAGGAGCAGAGCAAGCACCGTCATTTTGGTTTTGGTCCTCTCACAAAATTTCATCAGCTCTTATTAAATAATGCTTTATACATTTTATTCTTACATTTTTAAGTATGTATATATGCACAATTTACTTGTTTCTATAAATGTAGAGATACACTATACATGAGCATAAATAAATACACATATAATGTGTAATTATGTGCAAAGCAAATATATATGGAATGGTGGAATGGTTTGGGTTGGAAGGGACCTTACAGATCATCTTATCCCAAACCCCTTACCATGAACAGGGGCACCTTCCACTAGACCAGGTTGCTCAAAGCCCTGTCCAACCTGGCTCTGGCCTTGAGTATGGCCAGGGATTGGGCAGCCACAGCTTCCCTAGGCAACCTGTGCCAGTGCCTCACTACCCTCATCATAAAGAAATTTCATAGAATCATAGAATCATAGAATCATAGAATCATAGAATCATAGAATAGTTAGGGTTGGAAAGGACCTTAAGATCATCTAGTTCCAACCCCCCTGCCATGGGCAGGACACCTCACACTAAACCATGCCACCCAAGGCTCTGGCCTACCCAGCCTTGAACACAGCCAGCGATGAAGCATTCACAGCTTCCCTGGGCAACCCGTTCTAGTGCCTCACCACCCTCACAGTAAAGAATTTCTTCTTCATATCCAATCTAAACTTCCCCTGTTGAAGTTTGAACCCGTTACCCCTTGTCCTCTCACTACAGTCCCTAATGAAGAGTCCATCCCCAGCATCCCTATAGGCTCCCTTCAGATATTGGAAAGCTGCTATGAGGTTTCCATGCAGCCTTCTCTTCTCCAGGCTGAACAGCCCTGACTTTCTCAGCCTATCTTCATATGGGAGGTGCTCCATTCCCCCGATCGTCCTCATGGCCCTCCTCTGCACTTGTTCTAACAGTTCCATGTCCTTTTGATGTTGAGGACACCAGAACTGCACACAATACTCCAAGTGAGGTCTCACAAGAGCAGAGTAGAGGGGCAGGATCACCTCCCTCAGCCTGCTGGTCACAATCCTTTTGATGCAGCCCAGGATACTCTTCCTTATGTCCAACCTACCTCTGTCAGTTTAAAAACATTCTCCTTTGTCCTGTCACTACAGGTCCTGTAAAAGGTATTTCATCTTTTTTATAATTGTTATACTAGCCCATGATTCTAGTAATTGTTTTTAACTTCTTATACTGAACAATTTGCATCTAGATTTTAGCAGGCAGTGTACTGCTCGAAACAATTAGAGCTATTAACAGTGTTCCTATGAACTTTGTATGCTACAACTTCAATTATGCTGTTTTTTTATTACATGTAAGAAATATGACATCTTAATTATAACACTAATAGTAACGTAACATGGCAATTTAAGACAAAAAAAATATTTTTGTAGATTTTGTTTCACTCGATTCAGGTGGACCTGCACACCACCCATAGTAAGAGGTTTAATGTTCGCTGTCGTGATGACCCCAGTCAAGTCAAATCAATGGGATTGTTCATGGTAGTAAACATTGCAACACCTTGCAAATAAGATTGCTTACACAGATCCAATTCTAAGACCTCACCACAAACATCCTCATGGTCAGGATTATATTCTGCATTTTCACCTACTACACTATTTTCTCCACTACAGTAGGAAAGGAAAGATCTATGGCAAGCCTACAGTACTGTCTGTAAATCATCAATGCAAATTCAGCGGTGGCACGGAAGGGTAAAAAGGGGTACTCATGTGGAAACAACAACAGGTTTTGATCATCTTTTTTTCACTTCCAGTACCTGTCAGGTTTAATTTATTTCATTTATTAGTACAGATAGATATTTTTTGAAAATGCTTCTAATTTTATCATGACCTCGTGTAGGAAGCATGCCAGAGACTCATGGTACTGTATCTTTTTCAGTCTGCTTCCTAGATCTCAGTTTCATGATACTACTCCTGAATTGGCTGAGATCAGTCAGAGTTCCTGTTCCTCCACCTCTCAATTTATTGAACACCATCACACAACATGGGCAATAAACTCCCAAGGACTTTCTTTAGCTGCTGTGACTCCAATGGCTTAGCAGTGCAGCAGTTACGGGAAAGCAAAAAGTATGAAGAAAGACTGTGTATCCCATTATAAAAAGATGGAAGTCCTTATAAAGTGTTTCCGTAATCTGCACCTATTGTTTGAAATCCCAGCAGGAAATTAAATGTAACATATTGGAGAACAGCTCACCAGACACACAGAAATGTGGAATTATATTCTGCTAGTTTTGGACTTGACATGAATCCTGCCAAACACCCTGAAATTTTTAAACAACTGATGGCTTTTGAATTTTCACTCTCCTTCTGCCTACTTTTGGTTATTTGACTACTCACATGGCTTTACCATTTGGGCCAAAGTCAATAAAGAATTTATTTATTCATTAGATTTTGTGGAGCTAAAATGATATATTTTAAAAATTATACTTTTACTGAAAAATAACAATACTTTTGGCAAAACATGTAGTTGCAGCATATTTGGAATTTTAGTGTCTATTACAAAATTTAAATTTTTGAACCCACAGATAAAGCTTGAAGGTAAACCTGAGTAAAGTCTATTGTTTCCTTTCTTGACATCCTGATTATATCTGACCAATGAAGGACTTTCTTTTGTTGAAAATTTCCATGTAAAGTGGCCAGATAGTACTCTTAAAATCTGAACTAAGTCTTGTTCTGAACAAACAATAAACATAAGCATCTGTATTCTGAACAAGAGCAATGAAACAGAAAGGTATTACTGCACTAAACATGTAAATAAATAAAGTTATCTTTCAAATACAATGGACTCCTACAGGCAAGATCTTATTCTTCCATGACACAAGAGCAAACAAGTGAAGATTTATTATTTTTGTGCTAATGTAGTATTTATACACATGCATGCATTTATATTTGTTTATTACAATTATATTTATTTATCTGCATAACTGAAATTAAAAATATCATCACTACACTACCTGTTTGGTGAACACCCCTCAGGGGTTCTGAAATGAGTCCAGAATGGCTTCGCAGATTTGGGATTCATACATAGCATTGATTATAATTTTGACTTTATGAAATGAGAAGTTAACTTATGGCAGGAGTTTTCCATCCCTGTTCAGAAAATTCTGTGACATTTCTCCATGTTCATAGGAATCTAAACTAGAATCTAGGCAGCACCAGTTTTAATTTTTGATCTGCAGTCAACATACAGTCTGGCCTCCTGCAAGCCATCACACATCTACCAAAGCCTCCCCCCAAAATCTGGGAATAATGATAATTAGCTCTTTTATGCACATAATTTTAGCAAGGAAAAATGTGAAAATGTTATTACTTATGTAGTGACACATACGAAATAAACTATGGCATGAAAGTATACTCCTATGTCTTTCTTGATTTATTTCTCAGGCAGACATTGGGAAAACAAACATGAGGTTATAGACTCCACATATTGAAAATAGCACATCCTCTCCTTCGTAGTCTGTATTTTGCTCAGTTCTTTAGCCTTTTTTAATAAGAATAAATTCATTTCTATATTAAGATTGACATTTTGATTCAGGATATTATAAGACTTTCACTGTAAGGGGAAAATTAAGTGATTGACTATCTCAATATTTTCATTTTACAAATACAAAATGCAGATTTTACAGATAAAGCACTAAAAGCACTGCTGAATCTAAATAGTATTTTCTTTCCACATTTTCAAAATAGACAGGAAAAGTAAGTGCAGGTTTGTGTGGCATACAAGTGAGCACAATTAAAGAATCTGCAATTGTTGTCTCCTGAATAGAGCTGTCACATTACTATTCAGACATTTGTCTAGTGACAGTGGAATATCAAAAGGATACTGAATAATATAGCAAAAATCTATTGTGCCATGAGATCTAATCTTTGTCTGCATGTAATTGCCTTATTAAAAGATTTGCAAGCTTGCTTTTTCTGTGATTCTGAAGTAAGCCAAGAAAACCATGTTGTTTAAAAAAATAGCTAAAGCTTCTGAAACTCTAGTCCCTGTGATATGACAATACTGTGTAACTTAAACTGGAAATTAAAACCACAGCCCTGTAGTACTATAGCAATGGTAAAGATGTTCCCAGTGCTGCAGCTATCATTGGAGGTACGAATGGCATTTTGCAGGTACCTTTTTTCCCCTCCACCTCCTCTGAGAATCTCAGAGGCAGTGCTGCAAGAGTTGTGCATGTAAACATAAGAATCCTATTTACTCTGCAATAAGTGTTATATGGCACATCATCTTCTGTCTGCTGCTTTGCGCTTGTCAGCAACAGTGAGCAGAGCGCACCTTGGACAGAACCCGTGGCTCTCACAGCCTGGCTGCTCCAGGCTTCCTGAAGGCAGAGCAGTGCCACAATTCAGCAGCAGGAAAGAAGTAATTTCAACTTTCTGTTGTCAGCATGCATTAAAAATTGCCAGCTTTCATAAAGAGTGTGACTGGATAAAACATTTATTTCAGCCCTTCAACCCATTTCCTTTTATTTGTCGATGTAGTTTACTTTTTTATTGTATCAAAGGCATGGGATTGCTACCCTTAGCAACTGAAACAATTGCTGTTTTACCTGCTTACCAGTGAAGCACAACTCAAGCTTCCCTGAACAGAACTGTATTAATTCACCGTATGCGTGGCCTGGGCACACCATTCTCTTTAACTGAAAAAGTAAAAGCCAATTATTGTTCCCTCTGTTATAGGTGTCATTTCAGAAACAACTCTTGTGTTAAAGCTTTGGCTTCTGCACTTTTTTTCATGTTCAGAACTTAAAAACATTGTTTCTTCAGTGGTTGCATACAAAAATTGTGGGAATATTAAAGAATCTAGCCTGGAAACATTTCACTTTTTGGCAATTGCATTTTCCCGTCAAGATAACAAAGACAAACTAGATAAAGATTAATGCACCCCATGCTTTAACGGTACGGTGCATATCTACTTCCACAATCACAAACATGTACCCGTAATTAAAACAAGTGAAATCTGAAAATTAAACATAATGTGTGTAGGTTATTCATTTAAACATCTTGTCAGTCCATACAGACTAAAATGATGCAAGTTTTTTATTTTTACTGAAGTCTCTCTCAGAGTTCCAAAATATTTTTCCTGTCCTCTAATACAACCAAAAGTAAATCGAGCCATGTTCTTCTGACAGGCAGGGTACACAATAAAATGACCATATGCTACCTATATAACATGCACAGTTTATTAAACAAGCAAACTAAAGGGAAAAAGCACACTAAAGCAAGCATGCACACTACCACGAATCAGGTATATATCTCTATATATACAGTAAATAAGTACAATAAAGCAAATCAGAGAGATATATATGTAAGTAAAGTACAGGGGAAAATTAGCAAAGCATCAAATCATTGCTGCACAGAGAGAAGAGAGATTAAGAAGAAATACATCACCAAATACCACTGAATCATCATCCAGGCCCACACTTCAACCTGGAAAGCCCCATTCCAGCCAATGCTGGCAGTCTCAGGCAACTGGGAAAATTCCTATGTGGTGTGTCCACCCATAGGTGAGGCTTCAGACTCAGCCACAAGAGGTTCCTGCTTTCATACCCTTAGGAAAACAAGTGGCTTTATGCCAGATCTGTAATTGCTTGCTCATGGGGCCGTGCAGTTTCTCGTAATCTCACTGTTGTCCACGATGAGAGCATTGGCCAGGCACCCCAGCATGGCCAATGTGAAGGTCATAGAACAGCTGCACCCCTATTTTTTCATGCCTTTTTCCAACAAACAGTCACCATGAACATAAACATACATATGTCTACCAAATACACTGTGATAAAAAGCATACTTTGTTATGTCTCTCAGTCAAGAGAGGGAATCAACTCTCAGCTACATTCCCATCCATTACACCCAGTCCTTTGATTTCTGATCATGACAGACACAAGATACACAATGTCTCATGATTGGTACCATAGATAGCAAATCCATACTGTTAATAAAATAACTATTACGCACACTGAGGACTGCTAGAGTTATATTCCCACTACTGAAACTCAGGTTGTATACATACTCAATACTACTAGCACAATTATTATAAGCACTAGAAAGGTTACAACATTTAACAGCAACAGTGCTGGTGTTATATATAGTTACTACATATTAATCCATTTGATGTTGTACAATCATCCATAGCATCTTCTCAACGAACTGGTTTTCCACAGATGTACTCCTGGGGAAAAGGTTGAATTAGCTAGGAAGGCAAGGCTCATTTATGTTACAGGTGGAATTATCTTGTCTGCATGGTTGGTACTGCTCTTCCATCTCCAGCACTCAAGCAACTTGTCAGTCCTTTTCAGATAGCTTCCTGGGGTAATGACATTGCTCAAATGGACCATAAGACACGAGGATGGCTAGGATCTGTCGTTTCTGTAAAACAGAAAACTAAACCATAATAATATCATTCTCTCAAATAGCATTCATTAGAAGTGACATATTCCCAATTTTCTCATCCAGATTTAATCACTAATACCATATTGTCTTTTCCAGTGGCAATAATTTCAGCTGGCTTGGGTGGGCCTTGGGTGTTTGGACCTAAATTTTAGCTTCACTGTTCTATTGGCTAGTGGATCCAAATTCACAGTTCCCTCAAGCCATAGTTACCTATGGGACTTCCCCCTTACTCACTTGCACTTTCAACACACGGAAAATCAACATTTGGGCAACATGGTCTTGTGGCTTGATTAAGAAATCTTGATCTCCACTATTCAACAAAATCACCTTAATCTCCCCTGATAATCTGAATCAATTACGCCCCCAAGTATTTGAATGCCTTTGATTGGTAAAGTGGACCTGGGACCTCCCAGACCAAAGTAACCTGATTGAATATATACTCCAATACCAGTATAAATGACATAAATACCTTAGATGTTCAAGCTATGCATTTGTAAAACATACAAATCTAATCCTGCATCATCTGGAGTTGCTCGATAAGATGCTAAAGCTCCTTCTTTTATTTCCCTGTATGTGAGGGTCTCTGCTACTGTAAATGGTTTTATTTGCAAGTCAGGGGTGGTCATCCTTATTAGAGGTTTCCATCCACCCCATAGGTCTATTGTTCAATATCTGCAGCATTTCAGATGGTCTCTCCACATGCGTAATGTGTAATTTTCTTAAACTGTTCCTTAAGCAAGCCATTCATCCACCAATTAATTCAGTGGTTTGTGGATAATATGGTATATGAAATGTCCATTGTAGGTTGTTAGTGTCTGCAAATTATTGTACTTTCTGTTGTTTTTTTTTTTAAAGTGTGAACCATTGTTGGTCTGAATTTGCAAAGGAATACCATAACATAATCAATCCCAGTGTTTTAATTGTACTGTCCTGGGTTGCTCCTCTCAATTTCAGTTATATATTGAGGGATGGGAGCAATCACCATTGAACAAGTTTGTTTTGGCAGAGTGCAAATTTTCATCTCAGTTTTTGTCTGTACTGCTTCAGTTTGTTTGCCGCCTGTAATCAAAACCTTTTCCACTTTACATTTTTTAGGATTACCATAAATTAAAGAGGCCTCTGCTCCAGTACCAATGAGGGCCTTAACCCATTGACAAGATCTATTTTTCCAATAAATTTGAAGCTTCATGTGAGGATGATAGTCTTTCCTCATCGATCCTTGTGCTGGAGCTTGGCCTTCATTTCATTCCATTTTTAATTCTTTTCAGTTGTTCAAACATCTTAACATCTCCCCATGGATAAAGATAGGCATACTGATGCTACCCACTTTTCATCCCTTGGAACCAACAACTCACCAGTTGGAGCCCTCATGGGTAAGTGTACCATTCCATTAAGGCTCAAAACGGGGAGCATAAGGTCAAATTGCTTCATCCTTCATGTCATTACCTTTGTTTGAGCTTGAATTCTTTACTCTTTTCACAGATTTACGCAACCCACATTGCTTGTACAGTCTCCACATTTCATCTGGGGGGATCCCGTCAATCTTATCTCAGGCCATCCCATCCTCCAACAAGGTAGCAAACATATCTTTCCGGGAGTGTCGACTCTTTTGCCTCACCCCTCCTGTTAATTGCTTCACACGTTTTGTTCGGGGCCCTATTCCCCAAATCTCCTAACTGCTGGATCTTTTCTATGACTTCTCCTATTGGGATGTCCTGTTTCATTTCTCAATAAAGTCATCATAATACTTTTATATGCATGTGGTGCAGTCTTAATAATTTGAATTTAAACTGATAGTGCAGTCTGCAGCATAGTAGCAGTCTTCATTCCTTCCTCCTTCATATGCCAAACACAGTCCTATAAAGTATAACAAGGTCAAACTGCATCAAGCCATTCCCCTTCCATGGGGTATGTTTTTATTACAGCCTTATTAAATTAGTTTCCCCACTAGTGCCTCAGAAGGCATCCTGAAGAAATGAGTCGGATCTTAACATTACAAATTTTTTACTGTCTTCTGAGTCTAATCTAATCCCTGAAGCCCTTAAATCATGCCAGTGAACATTTCACCCTCTGAACTACTATCTAAGTCAGCTGAATCCCACACATTCCAGTCCCATTTCTCAGGGTCCAAATTCATTCCTGCCTCCGTGATCACTGCATGCAGTTTTTTCCTGTTTACTCAACCCCTTCATTTTTGATATTTATACTGGTCTACCCAAACAGCTGCTTTTTCTGCTGCCGTTTGATAAGTGTCCAATTTATCCATTAACAGCCGATTTGGGCACCGCAACATAACTGTTTTTCCCTGCATTCCACATACCTTCTTCTCCAAATCAATCTTGTCTCCACATACTTGCTTCCTCTGCTGTCACTGCTTTTGGTATGCAGCCAGCAGAATCCACCCTCTCCTCCCCAGAGCAGACAATTCCTCCCCTTTTTCTACTTAAACTTTTTGTAAACATTTACTACTTCAAAGGGTTCTGACTCCTTAAAATAGGAGTCCAAGTTTTCACACAAACCGTGACATGACCACTCAGAAGCCAAAACACAACAAGGTAATTACTCCCAGCTGGGAATATCTAGCTCTACATCTGTCTTAGCAACTGCTTTCTTTATGTTTAAAAAATGCCATTTTGTATCCTGCTAACTACACCAAATTGTTCTTCTGACAGGCAGGGTACACAATAAAATGACCATATGCTACCTATATAACATGCACAGTTTATTAAACAAGCAAACTAAAGGGAAAAAGCACACTAAAGCAAGCATGCACACTACCACGAATCAGGTATATATCTCTATATATACAGTAAATAAGTACAATAAAGCAAATCAGAGAGATATATATGTAAGTAAAGTACAGGGGAAAATTAGCAAAGCATCAAATCATTGCTGCACAGAGAGAAGAGAGATTAAGAAGAAATACATCACCAAATACCACTGAATCATCATCCAGGCCCACACTTCAACCTGGAAAGCCCCATTCCAGCCAATGCTGGCAGTCTCAGGCAACTGGGAAAATTCCTATGTGGTGTGTCCACCCATAGGTGAGGCTTCAGACTCAGCCACAAGAGGTTCCTGCTTTCATACCCTTAGGAAAACAAGTGGCTTTATGCCAGATCTGTAATTGCTTGCTCATGGGGCCGTGCAGTTTCTCGTAATCTCACTGTTGTCCACGATGAGAGCATTGGCCAGGCACCCCAGCATGGCCAATGTGAAGGTCATAGAACAGCTGCACCCCTATTTTTTCATGCCTTTTTCCAACAAACAGTCACCATGAACATAAACATACATATGTCTACCAAATACACTGTGATAAAAAGCATACTTTGTTATGTCTCTCAGTCAAGAGAGGGAATCAGCTCTCAGCTACATTCCCATCCATTACAAGCCAACTGTCTAATTTACACAATGAGAATCAAATAAACACAATATATACATAATATATGTAATATATAATAATATTATATATTATTTATTATTTATTATTTATTACATATTATCTTATTTATAGTGTTTATCCCTATCATCTGCTCTTAATCAGTATTATTTAAGATTAGTTTGAATAAAATGTAACCATAAATGTTATTTATAACTCATGTAACCTACACTTGCAAGGGTGCCTTTTTATAGCAAGACATTGAATAAAGCATAATTAAAAGTTTATGGATATATTTTTCTTTACTTTGAATTTCTTGTAACTTTTTTGCCATTTGTAGACTACCATGGTAGATAGAAATCTACAAATAGAAACCAGCAGCTATGTAAGGTGCACAGAATAGAATGGGTCCTCTGAAACAAAGTTTTCATGTTCAGTGCAGTTGTTCTATGTTAAGCTACCAGCAGACGATAAATAAACATTCCTGGGGAAAAGAGTTTGAATCTTTTTGCTCCAAAGCAGTCTGTAGGTGATTCTTCGATGTTCTCATGAAATACTTTCTATTGACTATTGTGATGAACACAATTGCTCTACTTCTCAGCCCAGGTCTCTGATAACCAAGTATAAGAAAATTCTTCGACAGGGCTCATTTTCCATGTAAAACTGGTAAGAAATCTACCAAACTAAAATGATCAAACAAATGTTCTCTCTCTCATTCCATCCATACACGTTCCATCATGTGCTTCTCTAACAGAAGTATCAGGTGCTGCTTGGGGATCATCATAAGGCACTTGGGGTTTTAAAATCATAGAATCATGGAATGGTTTGGGTTGGAAGAGACATTAAAGATCGTCTGGTTTCAAATCCCCTGCCGTGAGTGGGAACACCTTCCACTAGACCAGTTTGCTGAAAGCCTCATCCAACCTGGCCTTGAGCACTTCCAGAGATGCAGCAGCCACAACTTCTCTGCGCAACCTGTTCCAGTGTCTCACCACCCTCCTAGTGAAGAATTTTTTCCTAATGTCTAATCTAAATCTTCCCTCTGACAACTTAAAGCCATTGCTCCTTGTCCTATGACTACCTGCCCCCTTTAGGTAGGCCTCCTTCAGGTACTGGAGGCTGCTCTATGATCTTCCCAGAGCCTGCTCTGTTCTAGTCTGAACAAGCTCAACTCTCTCAGCCTTTTCTCCATAAGAGAAGTGCTTCAACCTTTGCAGCATCTTCATGGCCTCCTCTGGACTCACTCCAATAAGTCCATGTGACTCTCGTGCTGGGGACGCAAGAGCTGAATGCAATACTGCATGTGGGGTCTCATGAGAGCAGAGTAGAGGGGTAGAATCACCTCCCTCAGTCTGCTGGTTGAGGCAGCCCAGGATAAGGTTGGCTTTCTGGGCTGCAAGCACACACTGCTGGCTCATGTTGAGCATCTCATCAACCAACACCCCCAAGCCTTCCCCACAGGGCTGCCCTCAATCCATTCTCCACCCAGACTGTACTCGTGTTTGGTGTTGGTCTATTTGGGTGTTATTATGTATGTTCAATTAAAGCCTAGGCTTTGATGTATATAATGTGTAGTGAGGGGCTACGGTAGGCCCGTGGATGCCCCCTTTTTGTTTTAGACTGAGTTCTAACTTCATGTCTTCAGTCAGGGAATCCACGGGCCTACCATAGCCCCCCACTACAATAATGAAGTGGAGATCAAATGAAACATGCAGAACCTGTCTTCTGTCTTTACAAATCCATCACCCACAGAAATAAAGATCAGTTCTGACCACTTTTTTTTGCAGTTACTGAGCAGTTTTCAGAAATAAAAAAGTTTGCTGAGATCATTCCAATTTAACAAATTCTACTAGAAATCATAGAGGCCTGACCCGACAGGAACCAGCCTGGGAGACTGGCAGCAACCAGACAGTTGAGAAAAATGGGAAGCTCACAGGCCTTTAGACTGGCTGTTCTTCAGGGTGCACTACAGATGTGGAGACAAATGCAGAATTTCAAGTTTGAGACTTTTCTTTAAGTGGAATATAATTCTTTTGCTTTTTTTTAATCATAAATGAACATTCTTCACTCACCTTATTGTACTGACATGGTGGATGTATGATGACAACGCAGCCAAAGATCAAAACTACAGAGCTATCCATGGAACTTGATTTAAGAAAAGCAATATGCAGGTGGTCTGGGCAAGAATGTTAAGTTTTCCTGTTCAGTGATGAGAAACTAAGGTCAGTAAACACCCCAAAACTCCAGAATGTGGAAGTCCTGATTCTGATCAGGATTCTGCTCTGTTCTGACCTAGCCAAGGATAAGTCAATGTTCAGGGTACTGTCACAGGATTGTTTAATAGTTTAGCAGTCAGAATCTGCCACATCTCATGCTGAGGGTCTTACCTGCCGTAAGAGTAAAAATTCGTACCAGAAAGCAACTGACTGAATGAAAGGTGCCCTTTTATTATAATTATTTTATCATATTCATTCAGTAGCCATCTCTAACTATAATTATCACCCAGGCAGATGTGATATGTTTGGGGACAAATAATTTACATTTTAATATTTCATCCTCTCATCAGAAACTCTTGCTGACTTTGATTATCATTAAAAATAGTAATAGAGAAGTTACCCTTTAGCTCTTACTTAACATATGAGAGATCATCTCCCTCCTTTATAAAATGGTTTTGCTAAATATTCTTTATGCACTTTTGGAAGACTGCCCTCTTTTTCAGGCAGCAGGAGTTTTCACAGATATTTTTTTTTCTAAACAGAAAAGACTACATTGAAACAAAATTTAATTTCTTTGGTTTACATTTATTTAATAAACTCCTAAGAAATGCGTACTTGTAGAACAGCAAATGAACAGACTACTTTGGCAATCTATGTGAGGAGAGCAAAACTATAAGATTTGCTATGCCAGATTCCTAAACAGAAACCAGCACAGAAATATTTTTTTTTTCAAGTGATAAACAATCTCTTTAATGCAGAAAAAGCTGATGGCTTGACTCTGAGGCAGAGTAAACCAGACAACCTTCAATGCATTGGAAAAACAGGCCCTGACGCAGAGTGTGAGCACAGGGCAGGACTGGATCTAGCAAGAGGTGAAAGTGATGGAGTAGAGCAGCCACTGACATGTGGGACAGCCACTGGTGCTCAGCATCTCTGAGAAAGCTGGTATGTTTCTATCACAGGATTTTGTTAGAGAAAGTTGACGGTGAGGGCCCCTGGCATTTTTTTAATGCTGTGAGCCCTGCAATCTCAACCACGATATGAGCAGATGGGTACCAATGTACAAAGTCACAAAGGCTGTAACTAAGACAACACTGAATCTTACGTAGAAAGTGGTGGAAAAAATCTTCTGTCTCTAATGGGAACATTTCTACGATAATTTTCAAATAAGCACAGGGTTTTGAATTGACAGAGAGATTGCTCGCCAACTCTAACTATGGCACAATGTAAATTCAGACACATTTAAATAAATATGCTTTTTAGTAGCTGTTTTGAATTACTACCACTAGTTTGGATGCCAGCAACAACATACGAGCCAAAATAAAAACAGTGGGCTGAATAGGAGTACTGCAAACAGGTTGAGATCTGCCAACTTGCAGATGATGTGGTTTGCTAACTGACTTTTCGTAGAACATAGCATGTATCCTCATGCAAAAAACAAACAGAATGCAGAGCATAATGAAAGACTAAGAAACATAGAGTCTGTTTCAGATACTTCTGTTACTGTTCAGAGGCCTTCTTCTCCCACAAGTCCTGCACCTTTCAGAGATATTATAAACTCTTCATTTTCTCTGTGCACCTTAGGATGCTTTCCAGAAGCCTAGAAGCATTCAAAGCCACTGCCAGTTTGGTCACTATGGTTAATACGGACACAGTATCAGGAGTGGAGACACTGGAATTTCAGAAGGCATGACTCTTCAGGATTAAGTTATTTGTAAACACAGACATAGCCCTTCATCAAGCCACTTTGAGCTCTTCACATCAGTTCATTACCGGAGGAGCTCTGAATGGTTTTGGTAGATTAAGCTATTTCATTTAAGAGTAGTCATAAATCTACTAAAGTATACAATCAACATAGGTAAATACAGAGGGTATCTACACTGCTTTTTAACTCTCTATGTTCTTAACCTCCTAGCCTTTGGCAAATTATGACCAAAACCTTGCAGAAGGATTTTACTAGGAATTGCTATCCACAACCAGGTCAGCAAAAAGCAGCAGCTGATTCATTCCTCGCATTGTGTGCCCCGCCTGCTCTGCAGCATTGAATGACATAAGATAAAGTGAACTACTGAGCTGTAATCACATCTCTGCAGTGGCAAATTTTGCACAGCCACAGGGATAAAATCTAAATTTATGTTGGGCCCTTTGTACAAGGCTGAGTTAAGCTTTGTTGCCCCAGGGAGATAAATACTGCTATAGAAATCAAAATGCAATAGTTGTCCACAGTATAATTGCTCAAATCTGAAGAGGGAAAACATAATTTCTTAAAATGAGTAACAATATTTCATCTTCAGAATACGTAACAGAATTAAATGGGATCAGTTCAGGGTTCTTTGTAATCCAACATAACTTTATTGAAAAGTAGATGGATAAGACCATTGTACTACTTCAACCTCAATTCCAATGAAGGAGAACATACAAAAATCATCAGGTAAAGCTAAAGACAACAGATGAGAAATAAATATTTACTGAAAGACTTCATTCTGTATCACAGGGAAAAAAAACAAAGCCCCACACTTTTATTTTTTCTCTTGACCAGGACATTCTGACATAAATTATTTGATTACCATTTATAAGATGCCTGCAAATTAAAAAAAGAATAAAAAAATCTAAAATAAGCAAGAATCTGTGTAGGACTAGGATGCAGGATGATAATTTAGTGCAATTATCAAGAACCTCTTCACAGTCATGAAAGAAAGATAAATCTTGAACAGCACACCAAAACCACCCTCTCAAACTGAACTCTGTTCTCTGCCATATATTTCAAACATGCGCAAGAACTGGGGCTCTGCTGAGGAACAGAGGAAAAAACTCTGAAGAAATGACCCATTATACAACTTGTCCTATGCTTGAGTATTCCACACTGAGCAGCAAAAGCAATTTTGTAATGCCCTACTTACCGATGCAGAACTTATGCATTTGACCCTATTCTGTTTCATTATAAGATTTCTTAAGAGAGCTGGAGAACTAGGAGGATTATGAGAATACAGCAATTCTGAAATTCAACCTGCACCCTTCCACTCTTTTGATGTTAAATTCTGAAATAATTTTCAATATTGTTAATGGCTGTTTATTTCTAACTTAAAAAAAAAAAAATTATTCCCTCCTCCATTCCAAACATAGAGTGAAAGAAAATATAAAATACCATTTTGTCAGTGTGACATTATATCATTACATACACAATTAATCCTATGAACTGATCTGGGAAAACAGAGCGTACGTTCAGATGAAGCAGAAGATCACGAAAACACTGACTGGTAGTACCCCTGACAGTTAATGTATGCTGAAGCCATTAAAATGTTCTACCACTGAGGGACAACATTTAGTGTGCTTCCTTCTGAAACATTTTTCAGGTCTTTTTTATTTCCTCTTTTCATTTATTCTTTCAACTGAGACTGTATTTCCTTATATACATATATTTTTTTTCTCAGCTAAACATATATATATATTCTCAGCTTTCCTGCCAAAAGGCACTTCTACCATCCTTTATATTCTAACTTAAGAGATGTTCAGATATTCAGGTTCTCAAGAACAGAACGCTGCTTAGACTGAGATTCTGCAGTGACAGATACAAACCAGGGATGGTGTGACTAGTTAAAACCTAGCACTATCCTTTTACTTTCCCCTTGACAAAATGGGGCAGAAGAACAGATTTGGATTACTCAGCAGAAATGGAAACAACACTCCAGTACATATTTCCTGATAAGTTGAAATGGCAATGATGTCCTTTGCCCAGCAGAATCAAGGTCAGTAGAGAATGCAATAAAATTATTCCAGTATTATTTGCATATTACTTATATCAAAACCAAATTCTAATCTTAAATTTTGATTTCAGTAAACATAATGGGCACTGTAAAATGATGTAAAAAGAAAAAAAAATAAAAAGGCACAAAGAACATCTTCTCAGTCCTGAAAAACTGTCCATATTGCATTTTGAGTCCACTTTTTTAACGATTCATTTCCTGTGTAGACATTTGTAAACAGCCTCTGTTATATTATCTAGCTCTTGCGAAATACTTGCTTGAAGAACGTCCGTAAAAACACAAAGTTATCAGTTTCTGGTTTGCACACACACATTTATAATAGTTAAAAATGTGGAGGTTCACACCTTCACTACTGGGATCTCAAAATTGCCAGCAACAGCTTAATTTGATTTTAATTGAAGTTAGAAAGTGGAACATCTTACATTTTCCTCAAATGGTCAGGAGTTGCAATGGTAAATTATAAAATACCTGTATCACAGAGAACAGATACTACCTGGTCAGGATTAAAGGGAGGGCAGGGATTGGGCACATTAGAGTGGGGGTCTGCTACAGGCTTCCTGACCAGGAAGACCAAGCAAATAAGGCCCTCTATAGACAGATAGGAGCAGTCTCATGTTCACAAGTCCTGATCCTCATGGGAGACTTCAATCCCTCTGCAAGCTCTCGAAAGGACAACACAGCAGGGCACAAGCATACAGATGGCTCCTGCAATGCACTGATAAAAACTTCTTTTTCCAAGCAGTACAGGAACCAACCTGAAAAGGGGCTATGCACTGATGGGGAATGTGAAGCAGAAGGGCAGCTTCAGTGACCATGAAATGGTGGTTATAGAGTTACAGAATCATAGAATCATAGAATAGTTAGGGTTGGAAAGGACCTTAAGATCATCGAGTTCCAACCCCCCTGCCATGGGCAGGGACACTTCCCACTAAACCATGCCATCCAAGGCTCTGTCCAACCCAGCCTTGAACACCGCCAGGGATGGAGCATTCACAACTTCCCTGGGCAACTCATTCCAGGGCCTCACCACCCTTATAGTAATGAATTTCTTCCTTATATCCAATCTAAACTTCCCCTGTTTAAGTTTGAACCCATTATCCCTTGTCCCATCACTACAGTCCCTAATGAATCCCCAGCATCCCTATAGGCCCCCTTCAGGTATTGGAAGGCTGCTATGAGGTCTCCACACAGCCTTCTCTTCTCCAGGCTGAACACACACAACTTTCTCAGCCTATCTTCATACGGGAGGCGCTCCAGTCGCCTGATCATCCTTGTGGCCCTCCTCTGCACTTGTTCTAACACTTCCATGCCCTTTTTATGTTGAGGACGCCAGAACTGCACACAATACTCCAAGGGAGGTCTCACGAGAGCAGAGTAGAGGGGCAGGATCACCTCCTTTAACCTGCTGGTCATGCTCCTTTTGATGCAGCCCAGGATACGGTTGGCTTTCTGGGCTGCAAGCGCACACTGCTGGCTCATGTTCATTTTCTCATCGACCAACACCCCCAAGTCCTTCTCCACAGGGCTGCTCTGGATCTCATCTCCGCCCAACCTGTAGCTGTGCCTGGGATTGCTCCGACCCAGGTGTAGGACCTTGCACTTGGCATGGTTAAACTTCATCAGGTTGGCATCAGCCCACCTCACAAGCATGTCAAGGTCCCTCTGGATGGCATTCCTTCCCTCCAACGTATTATGAACTGAACCACACAGCTTGGTGCCATTGGCAAACTTGCTGATGGCACACTCAATCCCACTGTCCATGTCACCAACAAAGATATTGAACAAGACCGGTCCCAACACTGATCCCTGAGGGACACCACTCATTGCTGGTCTCCAGCTGGACACTGAGCCATTGAGCACAACTCTTTGCGTGCGGCCATCCAGCCAGTTCTATATCCACCGAGCGGTCCACCTATCAAGTTGATGTCTCTCCAACTTAGAGACAAGGATGTCATGTGAGACAGTGTCAAAAACTTTACATAAGTCCAGGTAGATGACATCAACCACCCTACCCCTGTCCATCAGTTCTGTAGCTCCATCATAGAATGCCACCAAATTGGTCAGGCAGGATTTCCCCTTAGTGAAGCCATGCTGACTGTCACCAACCACCCTGTTGCTTTTCATGTGCCTCAGCATGCCTGCCAGGAGAATCCGCTCCAAGATTTTGCCAGGCACAGAGGTGAGACTGACTGGTCTGTAATTCCCCAGCTCATCCATTTTCCCCTTCTTGAAAATGGGGGTTACATTTCCCTTTTTCCAGTCATCCGGAACTTCACCTGACTGCCATGATTTTTCAAATATGATGGACAGTGTCTTAGCAACTTCATTTGCCAGCTCCTTCAGTACCCGTGGATGGATTTCATCAGGTCCCATGGACTAGTGCACGTTCAGGTTCCTAAGATGGTCTCAAACCATATCCTCTCCTACAATGGGCCCAGCGTCTTCATTCTCACTGTCCCTGTGTCTGCATTCCAAGACTTGGGTGGTGTGGTCAGGGCATTTGCCAGTGAAGACAGAGTCAAAGAAGTCATTAAGAACCTCAGCCTTCTCCAAATCCAGGGTAGCCAGTTCTTCTGATAGGTTTCAGAGGGGGCGCACATTGTCCCCGGTCTGTCTGTTATTCGCTATGTACCTATAGAATCCCTTCTTGTTATCATTAAATCCCTAGCCAAGTTTAATTCTAAGTGGGCCTTAGCTTTCCTAACCTGGTCCCTAGCTTCTTGGACAACATCCCTGTATTGTTCCCAGGCCACCTGACCTTGCTTCCGCCTTTTATAAGCTTCTTTTTTCCTTCAAATTTTGCTCAGCAGCTCCTTATCCATCCAAGGAGGTCTCCTGGCCCTTCTGCTGCTGTTCCTTCTAGTTGAGATGCATCCCTCCTGAGCTTGCAGCAGGTGATCCTTGAATACTAACTAAAAGTCCCTGGCCCCCCCTGCCCTCTCAGGTACCTTACTGAGCAGGTTCCTGAAGAGGCCAAAATCTGCTCTCTTGAAGTCCAGGGCAGTGAGCTTGCTGCACGCTCTTCTCACTGTCCTGAGGATCTTGAATTCGACCATCTCATGATCGCTACAGACAAGGCTGCTTGCAGCGTCACATTTCCTACCAGCCCCTCCCTGTTGGTGAGCACGAGGTCAATTATGGCACTTCTCCTTGTCAGCTCCTCTACTACTTTGTCCTGGGTTCACCAGTAGCAGTCATTTTTCTCCTTCTTGGTAGCTGGTGCAGCACTGTGGTTTTGATTTTGGGCCTGGGAACAGCACTGATAACACCAGTGTTTTCAGCTACTGCTTGGTGATGTTTTGGTCTGACCAAGGACTTTCTGAGTCTCATGCTCTGCCATGGAGGAGGGGAACCCGGGAGAAACAGAGACAGGACACCTGACCCAAACTGACCAAAGAGGTTATTCCATATCACAGCACATCATTCCCAGGATGTAAAAACGGAGGGCAGATACAGAAGGGTGGTGGGGGTGCACTGCTTGGTCCGGCTGGGGATTGGTGGTGAGCGATTGTATTCTTTCCTTGTATTTGCCTTGTCATTATTATTATTGGTGGTAGGAGCAGTGGTTTGTGTTATACCCTAGTTACTAAACTGTTCTTACCTCAACCTGTCGCAGTTGCATACTTTTAATTGTCCTCCCCATCCCCCTGGGACTGTGGGAAGAAAGAGGGGAGAGTGAGTGAGAGAGCGACTGCGTGAGTTATAGAGGCTGAAACTACGACATACTTGCAGAAGGAAGTTGTCTTCCACACAGTCGAGGAACCTTCTGGATTGCTTGTGCTGGGCCGAACCATCCCTCCAACAAATATCAGGGTGGTTGAAGTCCCCCATGAGAACAAAGACCTGCGAGAGTGAGGTTGTTCTTATCTGTCTATAGAGTGCTTCATCCACAGAGTCCTCTTGATCAGGCGGTCTGTAACAGATCCCCACAATAATGTCTCCCATAGCTGTTATAATAGAGCAGATTCTCCTGGAAACTACGCTAAGGCTTCTTCACTGACCTTGGTGTCTGCAGGGCTGTTGTTCTCACAGATTCTCACTCTTCTCTCTGATTCCAATTCCACAGAAGGTTTTTCCCCCTTTTTAACTCTGTTATCCCCAAGGCAGTCCCACTGTCTCTGATGACCTAGTCTTTGGGCAGCAGCAAGTCTACCTTGGAGCCAGTTGGCATTGGCTCTATTTGCATAGGGAAGCTGCTAGCAGCTTCTCACAGAAGCTGCCTCACTACTAAACCCTTGGAAGCGAATATGCATATGACTTGCATCACTGATATTAGCTGTTATTTCATAGTTACTGCTTTTATCTCTTCTTTCCTCTCCTCATTATTCCTGGAACAATATTTAATACTTAAATCCTGTTATAATGGTCTATTGTTTCGACAGACCACTCGTCCCGCATGTTCATGTAAGTAATAAGTTAATTATGTAAGGCTACATTAGGGTGTATTAAATAAGCACATAAACCCAAATAATCACTAGCAAAAGAAAGGTGGTTGTCTTTTCCTTTGTTTTAAACCAAGTGGTATGAAGGTTATCAGTTGATTTTTAGTTCAGAGAAATTTAGAATCATAGAATCATAGAATAGTTAGGGTTGGAAAGGACCTTAAGATCATCTAGTGCCAACCCCCCTGGGACATGTTTTTTGCTCCATAAATCTTAAATTAAAGAAATTAAAAATAAAATCTTTTCCATCAGTACAGTTTTTGCATCTTTCTTTCATTTTGAAGATCTTTCATACATCTGAAGTGGGAGACATTTGGAACTGGTAGCAATTCAAACAGACACCTCTGAGTAAACGCTGATTTCAGTCAGATAGCTGTGGACCTTACAATGACAGGAACAGCTTGGGGAATGTGATTATAAGACACCAATATTAACTGGAAAAAAATTATTCTAAATCCAAGCAGAATGGTAGTGAAAACACTTCAGTGCTCATCCTGAAGTTAGGTGCTCACACTAAAGTCTCACAAAGTCTTGTGGCTTTTCAATGGAAATTTATTTGTATTTTGTAACTGTGCATTACCAATTCCATTACACTTTCTCAGACTAAATCACTCAGATTATCCATTGATTATTAAAAAAAAAAAAAAAAAACAAAACCAAAAAACAGTTATAAGCAAGAAGAAGAAGATAAAGATTTGTTATTTTAGGAATTCCAAAAGCATCATTAGGCCATTGATCTGGGGTGGAAAAGAAAAATTTGATCTAGAGAAAGTACAGTATTTATTTATGTTAAGACAAAACCAGAGCAAGTTAGTGAATGGGACCTCCTATGTATAAGTGGCAAGCTCATTGTCTTCCAAATTAAGCTACTTTTCCAACCTGTTGTGAAGAGTGCTGTCTGAGTTTTGTTAAGCATTCAGGCTTAGGAAGCGAGTCTTGTAGTTTGTAGAGAAAAAAAAATATTTTCCCTCCTTTTTGCTTTACCTGAAAATACGACTTTTGAATTAAATGTAATCACAGACATAGGGTCTGAGGTAAGAATAGCTCTTGTTATTGCGCCTTCACACTTTGTAACCATTCACCAGATTACTCACAATACTGTTGCTTGGTTTTAAAGTCCTGCTACAGCCAGACTCACATGAAGCCCACCACCACGCGCTGCGTGCTGCGCTTCATGCACTCACAAACCAAGTTTACTGTGGTCTAAAATGCAAAGTGAAATCTTGGCCTCATGACAGTCAGCCAGGATTTCATCAGCAGATTGTGAGGCCACAGGTTCACTGAGCTCTTCCTGACACCAACCATCTTATATCAAGATACAGTGAACCTAAAGCTGAAGGGATATTGAGACATATTTTCATGGGGCATACAACCACAAGTGTACTACAAGCATTCTTTTGACTGTCTGGATGCCTATTGTAACATGAAAACACCCTGCACAGCAAGTTAACTATGTATGCCCCTAAAATCTGTTTACATCCTTCTTAGTTACCCCCTCTTCAAACATCTGGTCAATCAGTGTAGAGTATGTTCAAACCCTGACTTTTGCAAACCTCTCACTGTCCGAACAAATCACCAAACTGAGTCAAATCACTAATAGATCATAGAAATTTGAAATACATGTAATTGAAAAGCAATGCTTTCTAAAGAATATTAGGAGCTCTTAATTCTAGTGGTAATTTTTTGTGATGCTGCACCAAAGACTTCTACACATAGTAATAAAACATGCATGAGATAGAAAGGTTTGTGTACCTGCAGTTTTGCACGTGGCCTGGGACTTCCCTTTGTCACACAGTTCACTGGCTAAATTAACAACTGTAGCAATAGTGAGTTCTGAATATGTTTTGTTTCCTTCTTTTTCTTTATTTTCTGTGCACATTTCTGAAGCTTTTAAGTATGTCCAGCACTTATCTGAATTAGTGATAGGATTTGTGCTTCAAATGAAATACAGCTACAAAAACCTGTTGCATCATAGTTTTCAAGTATATAGGCAAATCCCCTGAAATATTTTTCAAATTTTCTGTTTTTCAGAATTCTAGTGATGATGTAAATAGAATTTCTCAATGATTTTGACTTGGTTTACCCACTGACAAAAGGTTTGATAAAAACACACTTACCTCACAAGACAAAGAAGATGCAGAATTAAATTATATATCAGACATTTGAGTGAAGGGCACTTTGAAAGTAAAAAATAGTTTTATGTTAGAAACGAATCACTTTAACTGTGTTACCAAACTAAAACAAATATGTCAGTCTACTTACCTGTCTTTAAATCTTTCTTTGCCTAGAGGCAAGGACTTGTCTTCCTAAAATCCGTCTTTCATCAATGTGTCTAAGTTTACGTTGTAGAAAAAAAGAATAAAAGGGAAGCACACATTCCCCCTAAGACAACACATTAAGTTAGTGTGAAAAACAGGGTAAATTTCCTCCAGCTAACACACTCCTGGTGATGATTGTATCTGCATTGATGCAAATATTTAAACTGTAGTCCTCATGACAAGCCTGCTTCCACTCCTGTTCAGAAGTGCAACGTCCAGAGTAGCTTAAGCAACTCCTGAAAGAGAGAAAAAAACTCTTTGCCATGCAACTAGATAAAAAAGGAATGAACCACATACAGATAGTTCTCCTTAAGATCAGAAGCATCCCCATAAGGTCTTTTATTTAATGGATGGGGAGTGGCAGTTGGGAAGAAATAAAGGCAAAGTTATTTTTCCGATGTAGTGGTATAATTCACATACTTCTTGTTAATTGTTACAATGGATAAATAATGCAACTCTTCAAATTGTACACAATTTTTATGTGCAGGCATTTTATCAGCCGTCAGCTAAACCTTCTGTCATCACAACTCTCAAGTCTGTCTACTCAATTTCTGAGTGGAAATTTTCCTTTTGAGATCATATTCTGTTGGTTTTTAAACTACATTTTCATGTTGGTTCCCATGTTTTCACATTTAGTGTGGTTCTTTTTATCTCGTAACTGAAGGCAAAATCTGCAAGGATGGCTGTAGAGGACTGAGACAGAAGCAGCTGGAAGGAAAAACATAAAGTTAACAGGTGCTCCCAAGTGAAAACAGGTACAACCGTCTGTAAAGGAGTCCCTGGCATACTTTTTTTCTCTTACACTTCCTTGGATAACTAGCTTTGAAGGAGTGGAGATTCACAACGGTAGCAGTTGTAACATCACAGAACAGAAAGAAACCAAATACCTCTGCTGGGAATGCTGAGAGAAAATATGGCTTCTCTCTAACCATCACAAGGACATGAAGTGGGCTGAATCTCTCACGGCCATTAGCAACTGGGCTTGGAGAAGAAAGTGGAAACTAAGTGGTATTGCATCTGTATCATTAAACTGATTGAGTATATCATGAAAACAACTGATAATGCTGATGCACCTTTAGCTATTGACACAAAGATACCACAATGCAATGGTTTTGGGGCTTTCTGTGGTTCTGTTTGATGGCATGATCTATCTCCTATTGCTAAAGATTTAGGACTTCTGTGTTTTGATCAAGAAGACATTACTCTACTAATTGACAAACTTTGCATACTTTATCCAGATCCTGCTTTTTTTTTTTTTTTTTTTTTTTCTTGATGGTACCTAAATATGACCAGGCTCAGGGCAGAAGAGAAAATCTGAAACTGCTTATACATAATCCCAAAATGAAAGACAAAAGTAAACAAACTATCTCCTGTCTTTCCAGTCAGGAGACTCCTATTCTTATGTGACTATAACTTGAGGAGGCAGTTCAGCTACACTGAGGACAGTAGAATAAGGTCACCTCAGGTACCAAGAGCTGTATAGCTCAAGCCATCTCATCTTGACAGAAAGCCAAGGCCAAACATTCATAATTTATTAATATTCTCTTTCCAGAGTCCAGAATGAAGACATTTTCACCCAAATCCATACTGAACAATGAAGCTTATATTTTTTATAATACTATTAATAAAATAAAACATTTGCCTATTTATGGAACTAATAGATACTGAGCAAGATAGAGCTAAAAATAAGTTCATGCACATGAACTGAAATGAAAAATATTAGCCTAGAGGACATGTAGCAAATATGCTATATTCAGATAATATTTGCATTGGCTGATTAAAATCTGAGGACATGACATTTGCCTAGCAGATAATGAGAAACTAATTGTTCTTTGCTTCACATATGTTACATAAATAACATCGACCTGAAAACACAGACTGTGAGAGCATAAAACATGCTGAAACAGTGAAGACAGGTATCCAAACAGGAGGTGAAGTTTTATTGGAAGAATTTTGGCTCTGGAAAGTCAATCAGACACTGTAATGACCCAAGAGCTGAAAACTTATATCCACACTTCACTCAGGTTCAGCTACCTGCAAATGAGCATAAAACCCACCAGAAAAGCAGACAAGCAAGAACAATCTCTAGTAAGAGGAACAAAAAAACTCTCAGTCGGAAAGTTAAGTGATCCATGGTAATCAATATGGTGATATGTTGTCTGATCAAATTTTATTCTCAAATACATTTCTCAATACATCTGTAGGCCAACCTAAGGCAAATCTTTACCAACTACTGAAATGTTCTGCACTAATCACTTCTTTTTTTTTTTTTTTTTTTTCTCATTCATTACATTTTCGGAGGGACACAAATCTCAACAGCTTGAAGAACTTCTTTTTTCAAAGATATGACCATCTTGATCTCCATGAATTCCAGACAGTATTGAGGAAATTAATGAATTTTCCAAATGTCTTCAGTACTTTATAACTGGGCAAACATAGAAAGTGGGGTAGAAATACACAGAAGAATTTAAGAGCAGACTAAAGAAGCTATATTCAATTCTACACACACTGCAGGGTTTAGTAATCTCTCCTTTGACTTCAGTAGTTAACAGGACATACCATCAATGAAGCATAGTGTTTGTAAAAGCTGAAAAGGGATTAAGGATATTATGAAATAGGCAAAGAAGGACACGACCTCCAAAAATCAGTTGTCCTTGCAAGTACTACATCACTCTTGCCAATGCAGTCTTTTAGAGCAAATATATCCAGCATATACTTTCTAAATAAGAAAACAAAACACTAGTAGTGCTCAACTGAAACTCCATTTTTTCTTACTCTTACAATTTCTTCCATCATGAACTACTTTCTCCTTTTCCACATCTCTGTACGAACACTTAACACAACAACAACTTTGTAACTACGAAATGGCTTTGCTTCTCTTAATATTTAATGACAAGCTACCACCCCTTATCATTGTGCACTAAATCTCAAAATGAACCTTGGTGCAGGAGCAGAGAGACATTTCTGTGTGGGCTATGGGTGGAATGAGCCTTTCTCCAGACTTCAGTTTTCACCTCTTCATTCCAGAGATCCAGGCTCCTGTAAACATCCGCAAAATGACATACTGGGAAAACATAAAACTCGACTCTCATCTCCCAGTTTCTCTGGCAAAATTTGGGTCCAAAACCCAGGTTCTCAGAAAAGTTTGTCATACAGTCATATACAGTTATATGCATTTTTAAGAATGAAAATAATGCTATTTTTTCATGTATTTATTCTGCGTATATTGGGTTTGGAAACAAAATACTTGAGGTTTTGGCTTGTTTTTTTTTTTTTTTTCTTTTTTTTGTACTCTGCTCTCCAGATCAGGCATAGAGAAATGCAGCTAATATACACAGACTGTCCTTTAATATCCTTTGGTAGATACTATCATCTCAACAATGTTAATATATTTGTGGTGCTTATCATAGGTCAGAGAACAACAAAAGAGAATATGAGCTAGGGTAAAAAAGGGACTTTCAAGAATTTCAGCTCCTTTTGATTTGATTCATTCAAACCGAACAATGAAGCAAAGTAACGAAGTGCGTCCCTGGGCTGGGACAGGGACTGGCTATTTAAAAGCAGTTCAGGCCTTCAGTGCATAGCCCAGGGGCATTAAGGGAGGTGTCTGAATGAAGGAGGAGGAGGAGAAGGCAGCGGCACGAGTTGCTGACGTTCAGGGAAGGCAGACAGGGTGGAAGCCCAGCATTTTCCAGCCAAAGGTGCCTATGGCTACGGATGCGCATAGCACCATAGCATATGGGCTAACAGGCTGGTTGTTAACAAAGCGGGATGACAATCTCTGGGAAGGAAAGAAGGAACAGTGTGGGGTGTCAGAGCAGGGTATTTTGCAGACATGACTGTTTATGTGTGGACGTGCATGTTGACCACAAATACGCCACATAGCATTTGACAACACGACCCCCCTCCTCCACTACACGCACAAGCAGTATCTTCCAGGAGAAACATTTTGGACAGATTATCTGCTGGTGCTGCGCCTCCCCACCTCCAGCTGCAGGGGCTGAGGCAGAGGAACAGCTTTAGGCAAAGGCTAGGGTGCCGGGAGAACGAGAGGCTGTATAGGCTGGCGGAAGCCAGTCCCGGTGGAAAGGAGCGCTACTGGTGATGAAGTTGCACCAAATCAATTGCATGGGGAAAAATGAGGACAAGGGGGGAATATCTCGAGAGGAGATTTAAACTGCCGGAGATGCTCCAACACGAGCAGCGAGCCCCGGATAGCTAGGGGCAGGGGCTGCAGGCTGCCCCGCGGCGGCGGTGGCGATCGGCGGGGACGGGACGCCCCGACATCACTGGGCGCTCCGCCAGCAGCACCCCCGCTCTGCGGGGAAGTGCGGCTCGACCCGCACGCCGCCAGCTTTCCCTTACTGTGTTTTTTTTCTTCCTAAGGCGGGCGTTCCCTGCAATCGGACGGAAGCGTGGATCCCTCCCCTTTTCTCGCGTCTCCCCCCGCCCTTCCCGTGCTTTCCCTGGGAAGTGGTCTGGAGTGGTTGGGGGGAGCAGAATTTGGAGTTTTTGTAGGGGCTGCTTAGCTTGCCCTCCTTTTGTGCCGTGGTGTCTACGTGTGTTTTACGGTGCCGGCAATTCTCCGGCCAGCCTCCCACCTCCTCGTCTCTTTGACCCTAGCACAACTGTTTTGAAAAAGTATAAATACGTGTGGGTTGGGTTTTTGGCTTTTTTTTTTTCTCCTAAGCCCATGACAAAGCGCTATGAGGTCAGAATGGTAAGTGCATTTATTTTATTTTTTTTTTTTTTTTAAATCTCGAAATTTATGCAATCGGGGTAACAAAAAACAAAACAAAACAAAACCAAAAAAAAAAAAAAAAAAAAAAAGGCAGCCAGCACTGTCGGTGGGGGCTGGCGGGAGAATATCCTCGCACATAATGCAAACCTCCCGTCCACCCCAGGAACGAGCAGAGCAGCGCCTTGCGGCAGCCGAGGAACCGGGACGGGGTGGGCCGCGGGGAGAGGAGGCGGCAGCGCGCGAGTTCCACGGCTGCGGCTGGCGAGTGCCGACCCTGAAGCAGAGGGAGGGCTCCATCCCACTGTCCTGCGAGCACGCAGGGAATCCGTCCGGCCTCCCCCACCCGCGGCTCGGCAGGGCGGGAGCCTCTGCGGGAGACGTTCGTTCACACCGGCCGCCTGTCCCCTGCGGACCGGCACCGCGGGGGAGTGCACTTGAAAAACATCACCTTTGCAACCTGAAACCTTTGCTTTGTTGTAAAGCAAAGAACTCCTGCTCTCTCATTAGGAGCACTAGTTCACAAAGCCAGCTGTGCAGTGTGATTTCCTGTTTTGTTTTTACTTTATTTTATTTTAATTTCTTTGATTTTCATATTGTATTTTTTTTTTCTATTTTCAGTTTTGTATATCTGATTTTACTTACAGATACTTGAATCTGCTTGAGCCAGCTAAAGGAATAATAAGGAAGTTTCCTCACTTCATGATTACCTAATGTAACTTCTCCCATTGCAACATTTAGCAATAGGTTAGGTTTTATGCCATATGGTAGACAGTAATAATTAACTTTCACTGACTTTTTGTGGATATTAGAATAATTTATTCAGAAAGTAGCTGTGAGGCAGTATTGTTTATCATTACTTAAAGCAATACAGGTAATTGTTAGCACTGGTAAATCTAGTCATTGTTCTGATAACACTTTTAGGCTGTTGCCTGTTTTTCAGAGTGACTCAAACTTACATGTATTCTAAAATGCATAAATAGGGGGACAATAAAATAAAAATCAAGGTCTGCAATGGGTGAGAAGAAGCTGTTTATAATTCAGACTGTTTCCTTTTTTTTTTTCCTAACATAATTTCATCTTCAACAAATAAGTTACTGGGGGGTTTGTTTGTCTGGGGGAGAGACTAATATTGTCTGTCCAAAGGCAGTAATGTTTAGGTTAGTATTTCCCACAAATTCAGGTAGATGAACATGCAGGTATTATAGCACTAGCTTGCCTCAGGCTGTCTTCTTTTCAAAAATACTGTTCTTCCACCAATAAGGTCAGTAATCTGTGAAATATAAGTACATGACTATATTCTGTTTAATATTTGTTAGGACAGTAACTTCAGCAGTTTGACCTTATGCTGGCTGCAGGTAGCTGAACTATTCTAATAGACTGCAGGTAGTAAACTGTACACATATTTCTGCAGCTGTTTTCTTTTTTTCATGTCAGCCTGTTTCTCCAAGGAAACTGCATGTACCACATGTATTGATACTTTCTTTTCATAGCATAGAAGTAGTAAAAGTATTTTTGATTTTGAAGTCTTTTTCACTAATGGCTCACATTCATTTTTTATTATATTTTAAGCACTGTGCAGGTGGAAAGTGGTGAGCATCAAGGACAGAAGATGCTGAATTTGTCAGGAAACTCCCACAACTAGAAGGGAAGTCACTTTTCTTGCAGATACGCTACACAAATGCCTTAACATCCTGGGTAGATAGATTTACCTGCACCCATTAGTTCGTTTTCTCATTACTTCTCAAACCCTAAGCCTTTGTGGCAGCAACTACCCACCAATTACACATCCCTTTCATGATATCTTGTGCAGCACAGGAGTACCTTTGTTTACCCTGACCTGCATCTGGTTGGGAGATATCCCAGGTTATGCATTACTGACACTGGACATAAAGAAAAAAAAAAAAGTAAAAAGCTAAGAATACAATAGATCAAATTTAGCCCAAACTGTTGATAAAAGGCTTTGACAACCAAAGAAAAAAAAGATTTTGTGGTGTGGAAAAGCTTTCTGTTCCTCTGTGATTAGAAATACCTAGGTAAAATGTCTGTGTGCTCGCGCAAGCGCATTATCTATGCCAGCTTCCTGAAAATACATGAATGGATGTTCTGATGGAAGTGTTACTGAAAATCAGAGCAGTGACTGTGAGCAGAATATACACAGAGACTTCTGTGTGAAACTACAAGGGGCAAGGTGGGAAACCAGTGTAAGCAGCTTACAGTAGAAAAGTAGGAAGTGAGTTTAAATTCTTCCTATCCATGTGAATATCACACTTTCTTACTTCAAAGTCCAGCCTTTATGTGAAAAATGAGAATTCAAATTGAAGGGCAACAGGAAAAGTACCAGAACTATATCAAATAGGAAAAATTTTCTTGAAAATATAAAGTAAAGGTGATTTTCTGGAGCTTCCAGGGCACCCTCTTCTGCTTCTTCATGAGTTTCTAAATGATGCTTTGAAATTATTTCCTTATAAAAACACCTAAAAGCTGTGGAAGTCCCTGTCAGTGGCTGGTATCAAGTGCCAAAAATGCACAGAAGGCATGGGGTATTTATTCTGTTAGAAGAAAAATACTTAATTACAGCAATAGTTTTGTACTTCAGACACAATTATAACGTCTTGATTTGTGATACCTTTCAAGTTTATGTTTTGCAGACTTGCATGTAATCAAAGCATGATTTCATATCAAACTACTTACTGGTTCATCTCCTAATTTTCAGTAATGATTCTCATTTTCAGAAAAGAGTTTGAAATTTTGGGACTCAAAGTTCTAAACGCCATTTTTACAGAACAGATTTGAAGTCATGAAAAACAAGATTGCAGTTGTCGCAGGGTTTCCATTTTCAAATAATGCAGATATCTGTTAGTCAGGAGTGTAAGAAACATGTAAGAATTCATCTCAGTTTAATTCAGAAAGTCACTGCAGCACCTTGCAAATTTTAAGCTTAATTAATTTCATGCTTAAGTCTTTCACCTTCTAAGATTTTTTTAAGATGCATAAAAATAAAAAAAAAAATCACACTGCTTTGTTTAGAAGTTATCTGGGTCTTTCTTGGAGAAATATTATTAAAGCCAGTTAACTTTCCCAACTTTAATGTATGGTAATTCATGTAAGGAAAACCGTTAACCCAAATCCTGCAAATAATTCTGCATGCCTGTAAAGTCAACAAAACTTAAGAAATGCTTTGCAGAAATGCATATATTCTTGATAATCCCAGCAACACTGCTAGGTGTCCTGAATCTGCTTCTATTCTGTATTTATAAAAGGGTATTGGCAGATATAGTTGCATAGATACACATGCCTCATACTCATTATAGAGAACTAAACATTTGTAATTTTGCCTGGTCCTTGGAATTAAATTTCTCATAATCATCACAGAAGTACAAAATACATTTAATTATATCCTTTAGGAACTATCCTTCAAGTCACTAAGTCTCTTAAAACTTCAGTGCTTGAAACAGACTTTTGCATTTTTATGTACTGGTGGTATTAAGATCAGTGGTTCATATTTCACGCATTCACAGTCCTCTGGCACTAGAAGAAAATGTACATGTTTCTTTGAAGAAGAATCTGTGCTGAAAACAAACCGTATATGCAGCAGACAGTGTCATTCATCAGAGTTGTGTTTTTCATGGAATTCGGCTTCACAAGTTGTGCTGCTTACCGTGGGTGCTGTTCAGCGACGTGGTGACAAAAATGTCAGGCTAGTCTACCTTAGCAGAAAAAGATCTGTATTTGTTAGAAATGACAGGTATAAAAATCAGAGTTAATATAACCAGAGCATTACTCTACTGAGAGAACAGTAAGTAGTTTTTATGATGAGATGGGTTGTTTCTGTGAAATGCACAAAGTATTTCTCAGTCCTTTGGTAGTGCTGTGATGTTGGTCTCTATGCTTTTCTCAGTGTAATGAGGAGAAGACTCCACCTGTTTACCTGATGCTTTTGTTCAGTCTGGGAGTTAAGACTTTCTCTGCTTCCAGAAATGAAATCTACATAACCATCTATGGCCACGTAAGTGCAAAACTGGCACATTTCTGAGAATTCTTCATAAGTATAAAGCCTAAAAATACTTAATGTCATTAACAACATCAAGAGGTGTGGCCATATACAGCCTTAGCATAGGGACAAACCTGCAAATACTCCAATTTCAACCATCATTTTTTCCCCCAGTAGCACAATTTCATATTAATAAGGCTTCAATGACTATGTAAGTAACTATTCAATTTCAAACATTATTTTTTTCCTAATAGCACAATTTAATGTGAATAAAGCTTCAGTGACTATTTTTAGTATATTGCCTCTTAGTTTCTGAGGTCAGCATGGCCTGGTTACTCCCACTAGGCATGATTTCAGACTTCCTTGTTCCTGTAGCTCTACTGACCATTCAGACAAACTGCAAAATTTATGATTTATAAACAGAGTGACAGGAGTGGGCATTGAGGCCCAGGGAGTACAGGATATTTAGTTTTAGCCAGTGTTTACCAGTCAGTCAAGTTTTCAATTCTTCTAAGATATATGAAGATCTTGATGCCTGTTGAGTTCATTTTGTCTCCCTAGTTCTGAAATGTTCATTAAAGCAGGATGAGATACTAACTCCAGATGCTGTAGAACTTTTAATATATGTACTGAAATATATGAAATATATGTAAATACATTAATATATTAAAATTTTAAATAAAGAAACTTTGGGGGGAGGGAGAGGGGAGAAGGACACAAGAGCAAAAGAAGTTCCCTGTCTAGTATCCCACCCACCTTCAGTTCTTAAAAAATGAGTGACCATTGGATTCCAGATGAAACTGAATGTACTGTGATCGGTTTATACATCCCATGGTACACTGTGTTGTTCAAAGCATGCAGAATATGAAACAGATGGCTTGGGAAGACTGTCAAAAAGACCTGCTGGGCCTTCTCTGGTATTACCTTAAAGCAAGAGAGAGGATGAGTAAGTGTGGTGTAATTTTGGCCTTAACACAGCGTTCCGGATGTTCAGTCTTCTGAAGGGATGCTTACTCAATTACAGTAACACATATAAAACTAAGTATCTATTCGAGGATAATGGAACAATGAAAATTATTTGAAATTGGGTTTAATAATGGAAGGAAAAAAGTGAAAAATTGCAGTGGAGGAAGGGGGAAGGGCAGACAGTTGGAGATGCTCATCACAGGGCTGAGCAATGTAGAAAAGTAAATTTATTCAGGAACTTCACAGGCCATCTTTAAATATTTTTGTGTACAATGTAGTAGAACCTCAATCCTGCAATCTTTAATTTTGATCTTTTGAATTATTATTTCAGAGGTCTCCTTATGAAAGTAACAGTTGTGCTTTCAAGATCTGCTTGGTTTTGTTATCAAAATCTCAAAGCATGTACTATCTTCTAACAATGTATTTTATACTAATGAATTTTAAGCATGAAAATCAGACCCTAATATATAAACCTGGGTTTCTCAGACAGCATCTCCTTAGGAGATATTTAATATACAGACAATATGTGCTTGAGCTTTTTTGGTATTATAAATAGCAATTAGTCCAGAATCTTCATGTTCTTGTTCACAAAACGTCTTCAGAGGTTGGTTTTGGTTGTTGTTTTTTTTTTTTTTTTTTTTTTTTAAATCTCATTCCTGCAGCTGCATACTGTCTTACTTTACCTTAACTGAGAAAAAGTAGACCTAGTATTTCAAGTCAAAGGTATTAAAAGTACTACATATTTAGTAGCATTTAAAAGAAAGTAATTCCATCTCTTGAGTTCACAGTTTATTGAAATGAAGATTTATTTCCAGAACTGAAATTCTTAGGTAACAGTTCGAAATGTGGACATTGCAGCGTCAGGAAAACAATTTTCTATACTCACTGCAGAATTTCTGTTAACTACTAAAATAACCATCTAGAATGGTCACTGAAATCTTCAATTCTTTTATGCTACACAGATAGTGGGTTTGTTTACAACTCATTTTATTGTCTGTTGTTAGTTTCCTTTAGGTATTATCATTGCTCAGTTGTCTGATAAAGCCAAAACTTGAAACTGTCTGTCTCTGCGTCATGTTCATTTTTCAGCACATGGGTTTGCAATACAGTTATATCAGGGCTTTGGGAGAGTAATACCTGTTAAAGATGGTGTTACAGTGCCTAGGTTTACCTGTTATTTTGAAAATACACCTTTAGCCTATTTTTACTTAGTCTCTTTCTTGATATTGGGTTTTCATTTCCATGTTTTAGGAAAATCCTATAAATGTTTTTCTATTACTACTTTGAAAAGAAAAAGAAAGGAAGAAACATGTAAAATACTCTTGAACACATTTTGCTTGTGATTTTGAATAGCTTTCAAATTAGAATGATTTTCCTAGATTTTTATAGGCTTGCCCAATCCAGCTGTACATTTTATATGCTAATCTAAGTTCTATTTTTGTTCCCCTTGGGATTTTAAGTGATTATAATTGTTGCTCTTCAAAAGCCAAACGGATGATGATTGCTGCTTCAGGAATATACCAAAAGAAACTGGCTTTCATTAAACCTGCTCATCCACTTCATAATTATCTCCATTTTATCTCACTAAGAAGCAGGAAAATGGCAACTACAGTTCATTGAAGCTAGTTCAGTTATTTAAACATCACTTTACTGAGATAACAGGAGGTGTTAAAGCGGGGAGGCTTTTTCCTTTCAAACACTAAAATGTAGCCAGTACTATAGTAGGGTTGCCAACTGGAAGACCAGACACTTCATAACAGTTTGAAATACAATGCTAGAGGCGAGAAATGATAGAAGATACTGTGGTTTCTACTGTTGTTGGGGCCACTTCTGGAGGACAAAATGTAAAGTAGATTGACAGCTCTGTTGCAAGGCTTCTGCTGGTTTGATCTCTCTACAAGAAATGAGAAATCAGAGTAAGCAGAAATATGGGAGAGAAGGAAAGGAGATTAGAGCAGGCACAAGTTTAGAGACTAAAGAAGATAATAAATAGGCAAATGATACAAGCTTTGACCATATCTTCACTCTTTGTATCTGTTTGACCTAGTGATGATTGGAATGAGCTTGGCTAGCATGACAGGAAGGTGTCTTTGGAATTTTTCTCAGTAATAAGTTTAATTCCATTTTAAGAATATTAATGGAGAATTTTGCAGTGAAGATCAGTGTTGAAGAGAAACAGGTCCCTGTGAATTGCACCAAGATGCTTCAGTATCTAGCAGTCCATGAACACAGACCTGAACAGCAGTAAAAAGGCACAGAAGTTTCTCAAGACCTAGAAATACATAACCAGTTCTTTAGTTCACAACATTGGTTAAAAAATTCACACATTCAAATTTCTGCACATATCTTCTAATGTTTTTCTTACCTTACAAATGTAAATAGGGTTTTTTTCTATCTGTTCTCTGAAGTGAGGTTCCTGCAATTTACCAGAAGAAGGCTGACAATATGTGTTGCCATTTGTCCTCCACTGCTTCCTTTATGCTGGCAATCAGTGCAGCGTTTTTGTATAAATCACAGCTTACCACTCAAGGGGACCTGTAAAAAAGCAATACCATAAACAGTTTCTTCTTCAAAGACAGACTGGAGCAGCTGACTGAAAGCCTGGTTCTTTCATCAAAGAAAGCAAGAATCTTTCACAGCTTTAGTTTCCCACATGACATACTTATGCCAAGCAGATGACCGGGGAAAGAGTAGGAGTTCACAAAGGGATGAATTTGGATTTTTATTTCTTAAATTTAAGTACCTATATGAAAGCAGAGATTAAACTTGTCCAACCGTCAGAAACTTCTTTCCGTCAGTTATAGAAGCAAAACTTCCTGTCAATTTGTGACTTTCTAGCTTGTGTAGAATGTAACTGAGTTTTGGCTATAGCAGTGTAAGCTGAGAGAAAAATTACAGGGCCTACAGACTGCAGAAAAAAGAAAAAAAAGTCTGTTTTAAATAGAACAGTGCTGAAACACCCACTGATTGCAGTTTTGTTGGTACAGCATTGGGAGTCAGGCACTAATTCTTGTAAATTAATGAGGCCTTGTAAGCATCAGCAGTATGCTCAACACCTCCTTGAGACGAAAAGGCAGACAGTGCAAATCTCACAGCACAGGTAACAGGCTGCAAGAAACACAGCTTGCTCAATTCCCAAGCAGCTGCATTCAGTCCCACCAGCAGTTTTGAGTCAGTTTCATCTCCAGGTAGTGCCCTATAGGACAAAATTGAGTGTCCCATGTTAATGCAGGAGCCACAGCAAGGAAGATCTACCAGTGGAAGGAAATATTATTGTGCCCATCACACACAGACCTTGATTAGGTTTTACGGTAGAATTATGGCTGAGCAATAGCAGAGGTGCTTTTCATTTTAGAATCATAAAATCATGGAATGATTAGGGTTGGAAGGGACGTAAAAAAGGGTTCTTCTAGTTCCAACACTCTGCCATGGCAGGAATACCTTCCACTAGACCATGCTGCTCAAAGACCCAACGAACCTGTCCCTGAATACTGCCAGGGATGGGGCAGCCACAGCTTCTCTGGGCAAACTGTGCTGGTGTCTCACCACCCTCATAGTGACAAATTTCTTCCTTATGACTAATTTAAATGTACCCTTTGTCAGCTTAAAGCCTCTCCAGCTTTCTTGTAGGCCCCTTTTAAGTCCTAGGTGGCTTCTAGCACATCTCCCCAGAGCCGCCTCTCCCCCAGGCTGAACAAGCCCAGCTCTCTCAGCCTGTCTCCAGAGGAGAGGTTGTCCAGTCCTCTCATCATCTTTACGGACTCTTCTGGACTCACTCAAGCAGCTCCACATCCCTCTTGTGTTGGAGGCCCCAGAGCTGAAGACAGTACTGCAGGTGGGGTCTCACAAGAGCAGAGTAGAGGGGCAGTATCACCTCCTTCGACCTGCTGGTCACGCTCCTTTTGATGCAGCCCAGGATATGGTTGGCTTTCTGGGCTGTGAGCGCACACTGAAGCTGGCTCATGTTCAGCTTCTCATCAAGCAACACCCCCAAGTCTTCTCCTCAGGGCCAGTCTCTCCCCAGCTCGTATTTGTGCTGGGGATTGCTCCAACCCTTGCATTCAGATGAAAATATTATTGACGAAGGTAGGGGCTGTTAAGCCTGGAGAAGAGAAGGCCCTGTGGAGACCTCATGACAGCCTTCTAGTATCTGAAGTGGGCCTACAAGGCTGCTGGAGAGGGACTGTAGTGATAGGACAAGGGGAAATGGGTTCAAACTCAGGGGAAGTTCAGGTTAGATATAAGGAAGAAGTTACTGGTAGGGTAAGTACTGGGAGGGTGGTGAGGCACTGGAACAGATTGCCCAAGGAAGTGGTAAATATTCTGTCCCTGGCAGTGTTCAAGGCCAGGTTGGATGAAGTTTTGGGTGACATGGTTTAGTGGGAGGTGTCCCTGCCCACGGCAGGGGTTGGAACTGGATGATCTTAAGGTCCTTTCCAACCCAAACCATTCTGTGATTCTATGATTCCTCCAAAGGCCTGATGCTGCACCTATAGTATTAGTTTCTCTCATTTCAGCAAAGTTCCTCATTTTTGTCTGAACCAAGCTGCATTTTCCGCCCTTGCTCAGTCGGGGTAGGAAGATTCCAGAGGCTGCAGCAGTGCCCTTCCTTGTGCAGCTGTTCAGGAAAATGAAATCAGTTGCTGAAAGTAGAATGGAGACATGGAGATCAGTTCTACCTGTAAGGCAAGTAAAGAATAGGGAACTGATGATAAAAGCAGCTAATGTTAAGAATTTATCAGAGCTGTCACTTACTTTTGATTATCAAGAAGCCATTGATCGTGTAACTGGTGCCTAAAAATCGGAGCTCAGCCCAGAGCAACAGGGGTCAGGAAATCCTGAGCTGTGAACCTGATCTCCAAGTTTTACTTCTTCGCTTTGCTTTCCACCCTCTCTCATCTAATACGAATTTATATTAAACTGTATTTAGGACTCATTTTTTCCATTGCTAGAAATGCAAATTTGTACTTGCAAAATGTCATGCACTTAAAAAGGAAGGGAGCAAGAGGTGGCTTTAGGAAGCAGACAATAGAGAGAAAATTTTGTATTCTTTCTGTAAATATTCTGTTAAAGAAACTGTTATATCTAGGTTCTAAATTTATTATCTTTTCTAAGGTAACTTAACTCATATAAGCAGGTAACTACTCAAAATGTGTTCCTGCGCTAGTAAGAGTTTACAGCGTAACTGCATTCTGGCCTCTTTCACAGAATAGTAAGGGCTGGAAAGGACCTCAAGATCATCGAGTTCCAACCCCCCCGCCATGGGCAGGGACACCTCCCACTAAACCATGCCATCCAAGGCTCTGTCCAACCCCACCTTGAACGCCGCCAGGGATGAAGCATTCACAACTTCCCTCGGCAACCCATTCCAGGGCCCCACCACCCTCACAGTATAGAACTTCTTCCTCAGATCCAATCTAAACCTCCCCTGTTTAAGTTTAAACCCATTACCCCTTGTCCTCTCACCACAGTCCCTAATGAAGAGTCCCTCCCCAGCATCCCTATAGGCCCCCTTCAGGTATTGGAAGGCTGCTATGAGGTCTCCACGCAGCCTTCTCTTCTCCAGGCTGAACAGCCCCAATTTTCTCAGCCTATCTTCATACGAGAGGTGCTCCAGTCCCCTGATCATCTTCGTGGCCCTCCTCTGGACTTGTTCTAACACTTCCATGTCCTTTTTATGTTGAGGACACCAGAACTGCACACAATACTCCAAGTGAGGTCTCACGAGAGGACCAAACTCATTGTAGATAATGTGTTTTCACAGTGCCAAATGGTACTCCATAGTCCTTGTTTTAAACTAACCACACTACATACTTTTAGCACAAAGTGTTCTTAGATTCTACAGCTGGAGAAGTATTTATGCAGCTTCTGTAATGACTTGCTTACATTTACTTGTTGTTACATTATCATTCAAAATAAGTATTTTAAGCCAAATTAACATGGAAGGTATTGCAAACATATGCAAAATAAGCATGGAAAGAAAACTGTGCAAAATTAGAACATTTCATAATGAATTGCAAAATATGATTAAGAGTACCTTATTTAAACGGAAACCAACTTTAGTTTGTATTTGTCTTTGTTTTTATTAGTTTTCAGATTTTGCTTTATTCATGGTAGATATTTGATATTAACCCCACATTGTCTGCTTCTGGTGTGATTGACTTATTTATTTTAGCACTGATATTTGCAGAATTAGAAAATATTCTTACGGAACCAGCAAACACTAATAAATCAGCTGTGACGCTATGAAGACGTCAGTGAAGACAATCATAGAATCATAGAATCATAGAATAGTTAGGGTTGGAAAGGACCTCAAGATCATTGAATTCCAACCCCCCTACCATGGGCAGGGACACCTCCCACTAAACCATGCCATCCAAGGCTATGTCCAACCCCACCTTGAACGCCGCCAGGGATGAAGCATTCACAACTTCCCTCGGCAACCCATTCCAGGGCCTCACCACCCTTACAGTAAAGAATTTCTTCCTCATAGCCAATCTAAACTTCCCCTGTTTAAGTTTGAACCCATTACCTCTTGTCCTCGCACCACAGTCTCTAATGAAGAGTCCCTCCCCATCATCCCTATAGGCCCCCTTCAGGTATTGGAAGGCTGCTATGAGGTCTCCATGCAGCCTTCTCTTCTCCAGGCTGAACAGCCCCAGTTTTCTCAGCCTATCTTCATACGAGAGGTGCTTCAGTCCCCTGGTCATCCTCGTGGCCCTCCTCTGCACTTGTTCTAACACTTCCATGTCCTTTTTATGTTGAGGACACCAGAACTGCACACAATACTCCAAGTGAGGTCTCACAAGAGCAGAGTAAAGGGGCAGGAGCACCTCCCTCGACCTGCTGGTCACGCTCCTTTTGATGCAGCCCAGGATACGGTTGGCTTTCTGGGCTGCAAGCGCACACTGCCGGCTCATGTTCATTTTTTTATCAACCCACACCCCCAAGTCCTTCTCTGCAGGGCTGCTCTCAATCTCCTCCCCGCCCAACCTGTAGCTGTGCCTGGCATTGCTCCGACCCAGGTGTAGGACCTTGCACTTGTCATGGTTAAACTTCATCAGGTTGGCATCAGCCCACCTCACAAGCGTGTCAAGGTCCCTCTGGATGGCATTCCTTCCCTCCAATGTATCAACCGAACCACACAGCTTGGTGTCATCGGCAAACTTGCTGAGGGCGCGCTCAATCCCACTGTCCATGTCACCCACAAAGATGTTGAACAAGACCGGTCCCAACACTGATCCCTGGGGGACACCACTCGTTACTGGTCTCCAGCTGGACATTGAGCCACCGAGCACTACACTTTGCGTGCAGCCATCCAGCCAGTTCTTTATCCACCAAGTGGTCCACCTATCAAGTTGATGTCTCTCCAACTTAGAGAGAAGGATGTCATGTGAGACAGTGTCAAAGGCTTTACACAAGTCCAGGTAGATGACATCAACTGCTCTGCCCCTGTCCATCAGTTCCATAGCCCCTTCATAGAAGGCCACCAGATTGGTCAGGCAGGATTTCCCCTTAGTGAAGCCATGCTGGCTGTCACCAAGCACCTTGTTGGTTTTCATGTGCCTTAGCATGCCTGCCAGGAGAATCCGCTCCAAGATTTTGCAGGCACAGAGGTGAGACTGACTGGTCTGTAATTCCCCAGCTCATCCATTTTCCCCTTCTTGAAAATGGGGGTTATATTTCCCTTTTTCCAGTCATTGGGAACTTCACCTGACTGCCGTGATTTCTCAAATATGATGGACAGCGGCTTAGCAACTTCATTTGCCAGCTCCTTCAGGACCCGTGGATGGATTTCATCAGGTCCCATGGACTTGTGCACGTTCAGGTTCCTAAGATGGTCTCGAACCAGATCCTCTCCTACAGTGGGCCCAGCATCTTCATTCTCACTGTCCCTGTGTCTGCCTTCCGAGACTTGGGTGGTGTGGTCAGGGCATTTGCCAGTGAAGACAGAGTCAAAGAAGCCATTAAGAACCTCAGCCTTCTCCAAATCCAGGGTAGCCAGTTCTCCTGATAACTTCTGGAGAGGGCTCACGTTGTCCCTAACCTGTCTTCTATTGGCAATGTACCTATAAAATCCCTTCCTGTTATCCTTAACATCCCTAGCCAAGTTTAATTCTAAGTGGGCCTTAGCTTTCCTATCCTGGTCCCTAGCTTCCCGGACAACATCCCTGTATTCGTCCCAGGCCACCTGACCTTGCTTCCACCTTTTATAAGCCTCTTGTTTCCTTTGAATTTTGCTCAGCAGCTCCTTATCCATCCAAGGAGGTCTCCTGGCCCTCCTGCTAAACTTCCTTCTAGTTGGGATGCATCGCTCCTGAGCTTGCAGCAGGTGATCCTTGAATATCAACCAACAGTCTTGGGCCCCCCTGCCCTCTAGGGCTGTATCCCATGGAACCTTACTGAGCAGGTTCCTGAAGAGGCCAAAGTCTGCTCTCTTGAAGTCCAGGGCAGTGAGCTTGCTGCACGCTCTTCTCACTGTCCTGAGGATCTCAAACTCAACCATCTCATGATCGCTGCAATCAAGGCTGCCCTGGAGTGTCACATTCCCAACCAGCCCTTCCCTGTTGGTGAGGACGAGGTCAAGCATGGCACCTCTCCTTGTCGGCTCCTCTATTACTTGCAGAAGGAAGTTGTCTTCCACACAATCGAGGAACCTTCTGGATTGCTTGTGCTGGGCCGTACCATCCCTCCAACAGATATCAGGGTGGTTGAAGTCTCCCATGAGAACAAGGGCCTGCAAGCGTGAGGCTGCTCCTATCTGCCTATGGAGCGCTTCATCCAGCAAGTCCCCTTGGTCAGGCGGTCTGTAACAGATCCCCACAATAACATCACCCATCGCTGTTCTCCCTTTAACCCTGACCCACAAACTCTCTGTCGACTGCTCACCTGTCCCCAGACAGAGTTCCATACTCTCTAGCCTATCCCTAACATAAATAGCAACTACCCCTCCCCGTCTGCCGGGCCTGTCTTTCCTAAAGAGCCGGTAACCTTCCATTCCAACACACCAGTCATAGGAGCCATCCCACCATGTTTCTGTGATGCCTATGATATCATACCCCCGTAGACGTGCACACATCTCTAATTCCTCTTGTTTGTTCCCCATGCTACGGGCATTTGTGTAGAGGCATTTGAGCCGAGATCCAATTGAAGCCAGCTAATTGGCTGGAGCAGCTGGAATATCTCTACATTGCTCTGAACGTTTACTGTAGGTGCTGGCAACCGACTGGGTGTGTTGGTATGGAATGATGCCCCCCTCCCCCAACACATCTAGTTTAAAGCATCCTTGACCAGTCTGGCAAGCCTCCTACCAAATCCTCTCTTCCCCTGCTTTGTCAGACCAGTTCCATCAGCCCCCAGTAGACCTGGCCTACTATATTGAGTCCCATGTTCAAGGTACCCAAATCCCTGACTATAGCACCATCCTTCTAACCATTTATTAACCTACCCTATCCTCCTAGCCTTTTCGAGGTCCTGCCCTGTATTCTGGAGAATTGACGAAAAGACAATCTGAGCTCCAGAGCCCCTAACCACCTCTCCCAGAGCTCTGTAGTCCTTCTTTATGGTCTCCGGGTTACTGCTTTCTATATCAGTAGCACCCACATGTATTACCAGGAGTGGGTAATAGTCAGTGGCACCAACTAGAGCAGGCAGCTTCTCGGCCACATCCCTGATCCGAGCCCCTGGTAGGCAACACACCTCCCTTGAGCCTGGGTCAGGCCGGCAGATGGGTGCCTCTGTGCCTTTCAGGTTAGAGTCCCCGACTACTACGGCCCGCCGCTTTTTCCTGGCAGCACCAGTAGTGACCTTCTTTACCAGTGCACCAGCTGGTTGCGCCTGGTGGGACCGCTGTTGCTCATCATCCCCCTGCAGGATAAAAAGCGGTTCTGGGTGGGGACAACAGAGGTAGGAGGAAGCCCCTTGCTTTTAATTGCCCTCTTCCTCCTTTTTTTTTTTGTTTGTTTGTTGGTTTTTTTTTTTTTTTTTTTTTTTTTTTCTGTTACCATTTCCCAGCTTCCTGGGTTAGCAGCCTCCTTTCCTGCATGGGCAACAGTAGACACTCGAGGCCCCGGAACAGTCTGGTCCCGGAGCAAGCAGTTCCCCTCAGCTTCCCTGACACCTTTCAGCCTGGTAACAGCTTCCTGCAGTTCAGTTTCCTGCAGTTCAGCCACCTGCTGCAGGAGGACCTCCACTTACAGCTATGAATTTAAATTGACTAGATATGTTGAAAAGGAGTGTTTATTTTAAAACCATTGTATCTTTATTCTCAGTTCTTTCTTGGAGAGTTCTATGAGTTGTAAGGAAAAAAAAAAAAAACAGAAACAACCACATAAAATTAAAATCTAATATAGATAATGCTAACAGAACCAAGACAAGAAAAAAGAAAAGGCTTAACTGAAAATTGCCAGCATAATAGGAGTTAAAGAATATAAGACAATAAAGTATTATTCTGTCCTCTGAAAACTAAGGGAAGCACAGTAAGAATAAAAAGAGATGTTTCATATAACATAATGTTAGAATAATTTGTGAAAATGCTGCTACTCAAAAAAATTATTTGTTACAATTTATATTAAGGCATTTGACCTATGATTACTAAAGTGGTTCCTAAAGCAACAGTAATATTTTTATTTCTCATATGGAACTGCAAAGTGAAGGAGGTGGTGCTTTTGGTGTACATTGCTATTCCAATTGAGAACAGCTCTGACATACAGTACAAAAATTACCTCGTGCAAAATGATATAGTATTAAGTAATAGAAGTTTTTGGCAGTGTTCTGCACATCTGACTTCACACGTTGTAAAAATTTCCATTTATCTCAGTAAGATTACCATAACAAGGACAGTAAAGTACGTATTGGATTTTCCTCAGTGTTATGGCTCTACAGCACTACTCCTAAGCCTTACTCAAACAGAAGTAACAAAAGTAATTTTCCATAACAGCAGCAAAATTTGTAAGCAAGGGAGAAAACATTCTGTCCACTCACTGGGACTATGCAAACATTTTCTGGATTTCTACCTTTGTTTTTAGGGAAAAATTGTTTCTTCTTTCTGTCCAAAGCATTTTGACTACTCAAGACAATACTTGCATACAGCTGAATTAGCACTTCACAGTGCAGAGTTGGGGAAGGGAATAGATGGGAGGAATTGTCAGAGAAGCAGCAATTATATATAAAGACTAACCCCAGCTTGTTATTTCAAATAACCTCGTTCCTCCTTGTCTCAATATTATCAAGAACCAGGAAAACCATACCCCTTTGGACTAATGGGAAATGTTAGAAGATGTCTCTAAACAGCCAAACTTGATCAATTATTCTCATGTGCTCTGGAGATATGAGAAGGGATTAGCCTCTTCTCCCTCTTCTATTAGCTTGAGGATGAAGTTCCAGGGGAAAAATTTGGATCTGAGGAATAAAACAGATCTATACTGAATTCAGTCTGCATTTCTCTACCTCCCTGGTGTAAATCTCTCCTGCCTCGAGCTTAACCAGGGTAACAGCTTTTTTTTTCTTTCTAATTTGTTATGTGGTTCCTTACGCACCCGGAGTCTCTGTTTCTTGCTGGTTTCTCTCTTGCGTGGAAACAAGGCAGTCTCTCCCAACTCAGATGCCTACAGCCTAAAATACTTTCTTCACTCTTGAATAGCTCAGTTTTCTCTTCTTAGAGAAGACATTGCATGGCCTCACACTCACAGCCTATCCAATTGGTGCTGCTGCTCGTTTTCTACCCACACCTTCCAGACACTGGGTGATGAAGCATTGCCACAAGTTAGCACCAAGTTATGGCAGACTAGGTGGTGATGCTGTATACAGGCTGTAATGAGAAACTCCTTTGCTTGTGACTTTACAGTCTTATTCCATGTTGTGGAAGGGAGCAGCATGTTAATAGGCTATGGTGATCAAAGTATGTACTTAAATACTGATTTTCATTAAGATGTATGCTATATTGAAACTATGGTGACCCTGTACAGGTACAAGCTATAAATAGTTTGTCCCTTGTCTTAATCTTCCATGAAAATGCAGTTGTGGCAAACAGAAAATGTCACAGAATAAGCAAATGCCTGAATATCAAGTTATTCAATGTATCTGCATGACACAAAATGCTTGTTTGCATAGTTATTGCATAGTAAGTAGGGTCTTCAGACCTGAACCACCCAGCCAAAATAGGAAAATACCAGAAAGTACTGGTATCTTTGAACATGCTAAAGAAAAAGGGGGTTCTGAATGCATAAAAAAAGGCTGAGAACTAATAGACCCATTTGAAGGCAAACAGGCAACACAGATCTGAGTAGTATAAAGTGAGAAGATGGATGCAACTTTCACAGTTCAATTATTTTACTCTTGTTCTGAATGCTCAGTGACAGTTATAGGGATGTTTTACAAGGAGTAAGAAGGAACTGTAGCTAACAAGTGTTAAATAATTATTAGCAGAGTAACCTGAAATTTACTTTTTGCTTCATTGTAGCAGCTAGAAGCACGGATTAAGTGCTAGCTAGAATAAACACATCTAGTATAAATCGTGTCAATTTCAAGAACTGACGTGGGGAAAAAGGGGTAAAGGACTGTGGATGGAAAGACCATGTAAGCCTTTTTACAGGGTTTTTAATAATTGTGGCTTAATTGCTTTTGTTGCTTTCATCTTCTTTCATTTACATTTGAAATGTGGATCTTGCATCAGGACGGAGCAATTTATTTTCACAATCTAAAAGGCAATATCTGCTCATGCTTATTCTCCTTTTCCCCTATGAACACATTTTAAAAAAATCCCAAACAACAAACCTTGAGTTCTGTGTAGTTAAAGGTGACTTGAGGGAGGAAGGTCTCAAGTTTGGAAGTAAATTTGAGTAACAAGACAAGATATTTTACAGCTTCTCAACACGTGACAGGACTTCTTGTCATGTCTTCATAACAAGTGATAAGACAAGAAGCAATGACCTAATGGCCTCAAGCTGTGCCAGAGGAGGTTTAGACTGTATATTAGGAAAAAATTCTTCACTGAAGGGGTGGCCAGGTATTGGAACATGTAAGTGGTGGAATTGTCCCTGGAAGTGTTAAAAAAACATGAAGATGAGGCTTTCAATGATATGGTTTAGTGGTGGCCTTGGCAGCCCTGGGGTAATGGTTGGACTTGGTCTTGAAGGTCTTTTCCAACCTAGTTGATTCTAGGATTCATTTTTGGGTTTTGTTAGATATCACATGATCTAAATAAGCTTTAGATCTCCTAATGTATCTTCTATTTTGTGTAAAGGATTAAGCAATCATTCCTAAGTATGATTGTGGAAATATCTGTGAGGAAAACCTAGTAGAGTTTTGCACTATCAAGAAAGTACAGTGAACAAACAGTTCCCATCATTAGGACCTATTTATAAACAATGAAAAATGAATCCTGGGCCTTAACCACATATATTTGGGGATTTTGTTATTTGAAGATAAAAAGCATATCTCTCACTGTCGTTTCACTTCTATAGATTACAGATGAATCCCTAGCATTGTTGATCATGTCTGATAGTGATGTGTAAAAGGCAGAATTTTTTCCTTTCCATAGAGATGGAATTTTTGTATATATGTGCACTTATGCTATTGGCTACTGATACAGTGGTTTTTCAGTCCAAAGTTTTCATTACTAAGTTACTACATCACCAATTTTTAAGTGCCCAAATGGGAATTACAAAATGATACATGATTTTCCAGAATGCAAATTGTCTGCAGCTAGCTTAATTCTGGATTCCCATGTCTCAAGGGGACCAAAGAAAAGGCAAACTGAAAATCAGCAGCCAAATGCTGAAAGGCACTTTGAAGACAGAGGTCCAGGAGATATAAAAAAAAACAATCAGTCTTTGAATTCATCTGGAAAAAATGCTAGAATGCAAATAGCTTTGTTCATCAGACTTATATTTGCTTGGTTTCAGTGCTTATTGACGAAGAGGAAAAAAATGTGTAAGGAATTTGTTTAGTACTTTACAGCTTTTTTCCCTCAGCCTATGAAATCTGTTTCTTTCTCTCCTTTGTTTGGGTTTTTAAATTTTTTTTGTTTGGTTGGTTTTCCTCTTCTTAGACATTCAATTTATTATGAAAGACAAAAAGGGAAAAGCACTATTTAGAACTCTAGCCATTTTGGAGGTGGAGAATGCTACCACTGAGAAGTATAAACCCCTTGGGAGTCCGAAGAGATCAAATAATATGTCCTAATTCTCTGAGAAAAAATAAATTATATATCTAACTTTGAACCTCAGCAATTGCTTAAATAATCTGATCCAGTACTTAACTACTCTTGCAAAATATTTTCCAGTTGTTAATCTAGATTTATGTGTTGTGAATTAAGAAACTTTTCCATTTTTATCTCTAACTTACAATGCACATGAAGACTGATTGTGATCTGCCAGTAATGATTACATCTAAAAGCAATTCCATATATCCTTTGTCACTGCTCCTGTTTCTGAACAATTTCTCTCTAAAAATATATTCATAGGCCATGTTTCCTAAAACCTTAAAACCTTTTAAAAACCCTCTTATGGGTTCTCTCCGGTTTTCTTAAAACATGGAAAGGCTGGATACAGCATTCTGTTTTCAGCTTAGAAATGCTAACTAAGAAATGTATTCATGTATATCTTTTCAAATCATGCTCTTGTGCATACATCTTAATGTAAAATCTCTCTTGCAACATCATATTCCCATGACTCTAGTACGATGAAGTAGTATCTTACAACCTGTAAGTACTGCTGTTATTCACTATAATATATAATATATATATGCTATGTAATATATAACCACGTATAATATCTCTGCTTTATTTTTATTTGCATGTTAGATTATGATCTTACTTTTCTAAAAATTACAATCACTTGCTCCTTACCCATTTGGAGCTTTAAATTGCTGGTAGGTGTCTCTGTTCTGAAAAGACAATTTTGTAGTCAGCATTTAACCACCAAATGTTTATAACCATTCTGCTTGCTGCAGTCCACAGTTTTCATAACTGTGTTCCATATTCCAAAACATGGACTTATATATGTCTTGACCTAAAAAGACAAATAAGGACCATTAGGTCCTTATTTGATACAGCCATTCATTTGGAAATGAACTATCACTAAATATTCTCTAGATACATTTCTGTATACACTTTTTACAGTAATTTAATTAGCACTATGATTCCTTCTTATCCCATGACAATGCAATGCAGGTTGGCAGCAAACTTTTAAAAACCAACTTGCACTACTTCTCTGTCCCATGGACTGTGATTGTAGAAGAAAACAGTATTTGCTCCACACTTTGCTCTTGGCAGATGTGTGTTTCTTAGTGCTGTAATTTATGAGCCTTCTTTTGAATTGAGAAGCAGAAGTAAGACTGAGTAGTCTCCCTTTTCCAGAATCTCTTTTTTTAAAAAAGGGAAGTATACAGAATCCTCCCTTAAGTCACCTTTAAACTCATTCTGCTGTGTGTAAATATATTACCTAATGATCAGATACACAGGAGAACTTTCGGCAATGAGTAAATGTTCATGACATCATCAGACCATTTGCTGTAATTTTATCATGTATTTTATTCTACTCAACCATATTACAGTGCAGTATGCTACTATTAGTTTGAGTAACCTTTTAGACATTTGCAGCGACATGATCATTTATGATCTGGATTTTGCTGATGACTCATCTCCAGCAAAATCAAAGGAGTACAGAGCTATGCATAATACTTCTGATTCGAAAAACTGAATTGTATAAGCAGAAGAAACAAATCCTCCAGCATTTAAAGAGAAGCAAACAAGGCCAGACCCAGTGAAGACCATTAGGTCACCCACAAGTGAATAATTTTGACATTAAAAAGAAGGAAAAGTAGTTATTTGGATAATTTTTAGCCTGATCCTTCAAAGTAAAATCTTGATCAGTATAAGTAAGATAAGGGAAGTGCTTTTTGGAACTGAGATTTGGTCTTCATAGCTAGTAATTGCAAGGAGCAATCAGCAAAGTCTAGTTCTGCTGCTTTCAAATATTAAGCACTCTTATAAATTAATTGTAACACATGTAACATATGAAAGAAAAGTGTGAAGTACTGAGTGAAGTTGAAGGGGCACACATGAAAAAGAATGTAACTGTCTTTGCTGTAGTGCTAAGAAAAATGCATTTTTAATATCCTTTCTCAAGTACAGATAGGTGTCTACTCCCCACCATGGAGCAATTATAGGAGGTACATGTTAAAAAAAGATTAACTTCATTTGGAAGAGAAAGAAAATACACTACTTTCATATACCTTCTAAATTCTGACCCTTACTTGTTAGAGCAAAACACTGTGTGTACCTCTATTGAATCATAATTGCCAGCTGGATTTGTATTATCTTAATTGAATAAAACAGAAGATGCAAGTTGATACTTAAAATTATGCAGAATGTATTTAAAGAATTGCTCTACAAGATAAAAAAAAAATCTATTTACTACACATGTGATCTGATTATCTGAAAATGATCTAATTACACATTATACAAACACTCTGGAATTTATGAGGACTTTTTCAATAAACTAATAGTAGCAACAGCCACTATTTTATTCCACTATGCTGTCAGCAGAAAATATGCTGGCATAATAAAAAAGCTATCTTTGTATAATGTGTGCTTTTCCTTCAACAAATGATAACAAATACAGGCTTTTGAAAACATAAAATTCATCTTTTTAAGTCAATATTTCTATAGCTTTAATACCATGAGAGGATATACTAATTAGAGTAAGTTTATAACCATACATCTCTTTCCTGGAAAAACATATTGTTATGGTGGAAGTCTAATCTAACTGAGTTGACAGAATTTGGGATGATTCACTGGATAACTTGCAAGGACTTGTTATTTTTGGATAACAACATTAAAAATATAGATTATATTTTTGCTTTTGATTGTTTCTTTTACACAAGATTATTTCTCCTCACATCTGACATAGTGCTTCACTGGCAAGGGTAGTCACTTCAAGCTCTGGTCACATATTCTTCACAAATTAGAAAGGGCAAGGGCAAATTGGTATAGTTCTCTTGATTTGTGACCTTCATTAAACTACCTATCTACTTGTGAACTACTAGAAATGCATCTTAAAAACCAAGTGCTTTTCTGCTTTTATAATAGCCCCATGGCACTAATTTGCATGTGCTAAAACCAGTACAGTCCACCTAAGTCTCTGACAAGTTTGATCTTACACACATCTGCCTTCTGCTCTCTCCCAGTCACCCTGTGGTCTTGTTCTATGCCACACACATCTGTTCTGGTTTCAAATTTCTCTTAGCATAAGCACCTAGCAACTTGTCTTTTGGTAAGAAATAAAGTTAACCTTGTCTTAAATTATTATCTAAAGAAGATGGAAAGTTAGCCTTAATGGCTTGCAAGCCCATGCAGTTACTCCGGCTCTTCAGGAATAAATCACAGAGTTAAGTGAGTGTAGTCAACCCTTCTTTACAAAATAATGCTTTGTGACCTAAGATTATATGCTCCATCTACATTCTTTTTAATTGCATTTTCCACAAAGATTTCTTGAAAAAAAAAAAAAACAGATCAAAGGTGATTTCAACTAGGTCCAAACTAAGTATTTCTGCTGGAAAATGGTGGAGTTACAGTATTCTGACCTGATGCCATCAGTCAATCAAAAAACACAGTTTGAAACAGGATTTTCTGCTCCTGTAAAATGTCTTGGCGTGTACTCTGGCTTATATTTTGTCAAGTGAATAATTTCAAAGGTCATTATAGATCCTTTTCACATCAGTGATTATTTTTTATTACGCTGTGCTCATGAACACATGCTTCTATTGTCTGTTACAGAATTGAGCTTTTTGTGACTTAATGTGAGCTTGACTGTTTATTAAAAATCACAGTGCAGTTCCTTCTCCTGCAGATGAAATAGGGAATTGTATATAAGCTACAGCAGTTTTAAAGTGAAAGTGTTTTGTTGTTCTGAAAGAACTCAACAGCCAAATGGACAGTTTGTTCTGGGACTCAAAGACTTGTCACAGCAGTGAAACAGACAAGAACTCCCACCCAGTTCAGGTACTGCTAGGAGAACGATTTAGTATAGGGATGTTAAGGTGTTTTTGTTAAAGCAGCACCAAGTAAGAGAAACGTATTTCTCTGCTGAACACATCCTAATGACAGTTTTACTTCACTAGATTATCAGCAACATGCTGGCTTTGCCACCTGAATTTCAATTTAATTTACAGCACAGATAAAATAGAATAGAGCTGGATCTCTGCTGCTCTCTACACTGGGCTGGTCTTATCAAGTGTGAAGTTTGGCACACTGCAAACCTATTCAAGTCATTATCTGTTGAGGACCTCTTGAGCCATCTCCATCTCTGCAATGTGCTGATAAGACAGCTGTTTCTGTAGCTGCAGTCTCTCTGGGCCTCGGGTCTTCTTTGAGTGCAAACTACAGCTTTGTTATTGTGCCCTGATGCTGTCACATCCTCTGTTGTGCAGCCATTTGATCCATGCACAATAGAGGTTGATGGCAGCAACTGCCTGGCAGGTGAAACAGTATTTCACAATTAAACGTGCGTTACACACCACTGGAAATACAAATCCTCAATGAAAGAAGCTACCTAAGCTGTGGTGCAGCAGAAATCTGCCTTTGCCTAGTCACAGTAGGAAACAAGCAAAGATACAATAATCTGAATAAACAGGCAGCTTCCTTCAGGTGTTATATTCATCTGGATTAAGGTTCCACAGTTGTCTGTAGAAAATCCGAGCACTTCTCAGTGTGGAACAGAGTTTTAAGATACCTTTTTAGCTTCAATTGAAAAAAAGTGAAACACTCCCCTTTTCTTTCCTCATCTAAATGCTAACCTCTTTTTGAAAAACAGTTTTTATTAATATTCAGACATTGCTGCATAATAGAATAGAGAAGAATGCAGCAGCCTCAGTTGCAATGCTCATACTATTGTAGTTTTATACAATACCTATCTTACGACCGCAGAGAGGCTTGGAGAAGGAGGTAAAACAACCACACTCAGATAGTGAAGTAGAGTCCATGCAGGTATGTTATGTACCAGAAGTGCCTGTCTTGATATGACTTTATATGAAGCTTTCATGCCTGTTTTTATTTATTGAAGTAAGGGGAACAAGCATAAGCCTGCACTGTAAAGATAACCCATGGAGTCCCCCGGAGGATAGTAACACAGGCACACACACACACACTTGCACACACACATACCTGTGTGAGAACAGTTTCCCACATGAGCACCACTAGGCAGGAGCCATTTGCCTTAAGTGCCTTCGAGAGAGCCAAGCCCACCGCGGTATCACGTACCTTACCGGCTTTTTTCCCCAGGGGAAGGAGGGAGAGAACTGCTGTTTGTCGCGATGCTCTCGGTCGCCACGGTGCCCGCAGCCAGCTGGCCAGAGGCCATCCCCTGATCTGAGCCCCGGCCCCGCCGCTGGGACCCGCCGCCGGCAGCTGCAGGAGTGGCCGGGCCGGGCCGAACTGGGCCCGGATGGACCGCGCCGTCGGGGCAGGCGCGTCGCTGTCCATGGTGCTGAGGCAGGTTAGCTACTGGCCAACGCCTCCAGCGGAGCGGCGCTTTGCTTGATTGTTTCTATTTCTGCTTTCTTCATATTTTTCATTTTCACACACATCACCTCCCCCCCTACCCCTCAGTTGTTAAACGTCCTTCTGTCAGCATGTTGCAATCTTTCACTATCATTCCCTGGCCTCCAGGTCCTGGTCAGAAAGTTCAGAAAGCCTAAAGTTCCCTCCTCCGATAGCTTTCCCATGTCCAGCCACTATTTAATAAGCCATACACGTTTTAGCCTAAGGCGATGTCCAGACAGCCAGCTATCGCTAATCGTACAGACTTCGTTCCAGACATATGACCTAAGCAAAGGGGAACTTCACAGAAAAACTGTGCTTTTCTTGGTAGAGGGAAGAATTGAGCTTTCAATTTCCATTGCTGGCATCAAGGGCCTTTGAAAACACACCAGAGATGAGAAGGGCTGATGACAAGACGATTCACTTAAACAGCTATTTTCTGCCTAATTTCACTTTAGCACCGTGTATCGACAAACGTGACAGCTGTGAGGGCATTACTGGTAGAGATAATAAGCCTCAACAGAAAATGCATGAAGTTTGGCTTTTGTTGCTAAGACCTGGACACTAATTACAGCTAGAGAATTGTTCCTTTTTGGGGTAGCAGAGGAGGAGATGAAATTGGAATCAGATCTGTCAGAAAAGCTGCTGAGAACAGAGTCCTTTAATTTCCTGACTGTTCAGATGGACAATCTTCTGGTTTATAATAGCATACATTTTGGCTTCCTTTAAGCCAAGTTTCTTTAGGTCTAAAAGCAGCTGTGTAGTCGTATGATTTTAAGTTTTTTCGGTTTTTTTTTTGTTTTTTTTTTTTTTTTGGGGGTGGGGATGGGACACGTGGGAGCGTCAATGCACTGAACTGCTTACAGATTTCAAAGAGCGTTTTGTTTTTCTCCTTTGCTTTTTTTTTTTTTTTTTTTTTTTTTTCTTCTCATACATCACTGATTTCTGCTAAAGAACACTGTTGTTTGCTCAAACACATTCAGCACAGACCGGACAAGACCAGAAAGTAACCAGCAATTAAATCTAGGAATTCCAAAGATGGCAACATGGTACAAAGGTTTTACAGATGTTTTATACTTGCTCTCTGCTCTAACCCAGAACAAATAAAACAAGTAATTGCTCTTTGGTTTTGTTTCATTTTTTTTTAAGGTGTATGAAAATCTCATTGGCATATTGACTCACAGCATGAAGAACACGAGCAAGTTCATTGCTAACTGTGGTATCATTAGGAAACTTTCAAAAACAGTTCTGCTGTATCAAAGAGCAAAAGTTGCCATAATTAAAAAAGTGTGAGGATCAGACATAAGCTGAACAATATTGTAAACTCAGAGGACCTTCCCGAATACCAGCAGACAGTACTGAAACCACAATGTACAAATGCAGTTCCACAGACAGTGTGTGCATAAACAACTCTTCATTTAGTACTTGTATATACGCAGCTCTGAGGGTGTAGCCACCCACCCTGTTCCTAGAGCCACCCATTCAGTCCCTAGAGCTGATAGTTTGGCACTTGTTCCACCATGGAGTTATTTCCTTTTTTGGAGTGCTACTGATTCAAAACTCTGTGATAGATTGCAAACAATCAGCTAAAGACAATGTGTTCTAGAAAAACATCACACACATTCGGCATATAAGTAATTATAGTAAAAATATAATAAAAATGTGACATCAGGCCCAGTATAACATTCAGTTATTGTCACAGTGGTAGGATAGGGAAATTGTAAGAAAAAGACAATACATAAACAAGCATGTTTTCTCTTTCATGGTATTAATAATTTATAAAAACCCAAGGCCACTCTCAAGAAACACCACTTTATGTCTCTATCTCATGCCTGTTTTTGCACCTTGTTACCTGCAAATACCAGAACTGCCTAAATAAATTGCCTTTCTGCAGGGTGTAAGCACTTCCCTCTTTGAAACCCACGATACACGCTTGTGTGTTCCGTGTCACTAAAGACACGAGAGAAAAGGCGTGTCTAGAAAGCACTTTGGATTCTGGAGAGAAATAATGATCAAGCAGAGTGAAGGTCAAGCAGTACAAGGAATCAAAGGCTTGTCTCCGAGTACCATGCAGATTTTTTTTCTCCGATACAACACAACTTCTCTGCGAACTTATCCAAGCAAGGCATAGGAACTGATCGCATGAGTAACAGCTCTTTTTCTCCTCCTTTCTTCTTTACTCCCTCCTGCCCTTCCCTTCTTTTCCTTCCTCCCTTCCTTCTTTCCACTCAGAACGTGTGTCTCAAGAAACTCCACTCATTAACTCGCCTACCCCCACAAGGGCGAATCCCAGGACCCGTCCCCGGGCAGCCCTGTGAACTTCGCGCGCGCCCCGTCGGCATGCCGAACCGGCGCGGCACGGGGATCAGAATCCAGACGAAAGGCAGCAGCGGAGCGGGCCGTGCTCCCCGTGCGGAGCCATGAACACCCGGTCCGCGACGCACCGCCCCGCTCCCACGTGGCCGCCCGGGACGACACGCGCCGCCGCCCCGCGCAGCTGCCGGCGCCGCCGGGGCAGCGTCCCGCGGGTAGGGGGTAGGAGCGCGCCGCCGCGCCGCGCCGTTCCGTGCCGACAAGCGCCGCCGCGGCCAAAGCCCACCCGCCGGACACCCCACTCCCCTCCCCCTCTCGCGACACACCGGGACCCACCCGTGGAGGCGGCCCCGCGCGCCGCAACGCAGCCTGAAGCGCGGCGCCATGGGGTCTTGCCAGAGTGGCGGCTCGCCAGGCCAATGAGCGGCTGTTGCCTCGCCGTGGGCGGGGCGGGCGCGCGGCAGCCGGGCCAATGGGGGCCCGTGGCGCCGCCAGCAGCTTGCGTTGCGCTGGGGTGCGGAGCCGCTGCCGCGCGTGTCGCCGGGGTAGGCGCGGGGCGCACGGCCGGCGGGCGGGGGAGTGCTGGTGGTGGGGGTGCGTAGCCGCCCGCGGACACACCCCCCCCGCCCGCGCAGCCCGGGGCCGTGGCCGCGCGCGGTGCGCAGACGCGTGCACCCCGGCGCGGCGCGGCGCGGCGGCAAGCAGGCAGCCGGGCGGCGGGGCTGCTATAAATCTGCGGGGCGGTCCGCCTCCCGGCACGGCACGGCACGGCGCGGCGCGGCACCGCTCCTCCACAGCGCGTCCTCCCCCCCGCGGGCCCGCGCGGTCCCGCCATGCAGCAGCTGACTCCAGCGGCAAGCCGCTAGAAAGGGATCGTCAAGCGGGGAGCGAGCGAGCGAGAGAGACAGACCGTCTTTAAAATCGCCTTCATCCCTCTTCTCTTTGTTCCTGGCTTCCTCCCTCCTCTCTTTTTGTTCGGCTGGGTTGCGAGAGGAGGGCAGTGCTGTCACCCTCTCTCTCTCTCTCTGGGTCCTCCCGCGGTTTTTTTTTTTTTTTTTAATGACATTTTTTCTTTTTTCATTTTTTTTACCCTGTATTGGACTGTTGGGGGAGGGGGGAAAGGATTTTTTTTGTTGTTGTTGTTTTTTTTTACCTTTCCTTTTAGAACTGTCCCCAATTTAGCTCTCGCGTGTTGCCTTGAGAGAGCTGTCCGCTCGCCTCTTAGCCCTCTTTATCGGGAAAACTGCACCGTTACTTTTTTTTTATTTAAGCCGAGGAGAGGAAGGTAAGTTGTGACTCAGTTCTTCCCGTGCTTGAGCGTTTGCGGCAGGGTACTCGCGAACGCCCGAGGTGCATGCCGAGTAGATGGCCGGTTTGAGCTCCTCATTGGCACCCTTCGTACCGACGCGCTGAGTGAGGAGCCTGCTGTCCGCCGCGCCACGGGGTGAGCGCCTGGCAGCATTTGCGGCGTGGGGACAGAGACCCCACGCACAAAGGTGCGCGTCCCCTTTTCCCGCACTTAACCCCAGGCCCGGCCCCGCCGCTAAGCTCCGGGGTCGCCGCGCCCGTCCTGGTGCGGGAGCACCCTGAGGGGAGGGGCGGGCGAAGGGCGGTGTATCGTCTTGAGGAGATCAGCCCGCGTTTGCTGATCAGCCGGGATAAGCCCCCCCGCGCCTAATTGCATTATCCGAGCGGCACTCCGCGGTTCCTCCGGGGCCGGGGCGGTGGCGCGTGCTGTCACCGGGAGCGGAGAGCGAGGAGCTCGCCCTAGAATAAGTTATTACCGCCGGGGGCGGAGGGGGGGGGGAGGCTGTCTTGTAGTGGCTTTGATTAAGCCGCTGTGGGGGGTTGGGGAACGTGTCCCTTTGTTCGGGGTGCTGCGCGGTGCAGCGCGGCGGGACACGGCCGGGGTTTGTGCAGCAGCGGCACCAATCTCTGTCCGTGGTCCTACCGGAGCGGCGGGGGATGGTACCCGGTGTGCGCGGGAAAGTTTGCATCCGGGAGCGGCCGCGGGCATCCGAGCAGGACTCCGGGCGAAGACACGGACAGGGCGTCCCGTCCTCTGGCGCGTCTCCGTTCTCTCGCCCTCTATCACCGCGGCGGTGGTAAACACCGGCGCTGCAGCGTGTGCTCCCGGCAGGAACCGGCCCCGAACACTGCCATTGTTGTTTAATTTATGCCCAGCACGTTGCCCCGTACCCACCTATTTCACTCATAAAAATAAGTAATGTGAGAGCTGTACACGGGGCAGACTGGCAGTCGGACGTGTTCCGTCAGCTCGTTTCCAAGGACCGGTGCTGATGCCGGCGCTGAGATGTTTAATTTTGACTACTCCCCGCGCGTTGCAGAGGCAGAAGGGCGAAGGGCACTATGCACCAAGCCGTGCGCTCCCCGGGAAGGGGACTCCGCTTTCCCACTGACATCTCTCGGGCACTTTCTGGGGACGAGCAGTGGCGCGCCCGAAAAAGCGGAGTCTCTGGGGACTTCCGCGACTCTCAGCCTTGCTTTGCCGGGGTGGAGGGTGTCCCCACGCCGGCAGACGCCGGCGGAGAACGGGACAGTGCTGTCGCAAGGGGGTGCGGAGCGCTCGCTGCCGCTGCGACCCGTCGGACGGGCTGCTCGGGGGTGCGTCCAGACCTTTAGGAAACGAGGCAGCGTAAGACCTTCGGGGAGAGGCGAGCAACCGTGAGGGCCCTACCTCTTACCCCTCCGGGACCCGGCGCCTGAACACGGGCGGGAACGGGAAGACGCGTTCCCGCCAGTCCTGCTGAGCGCAACCTGCTGCTGCTCTCGCCCGGCGCCTGCCGCCCGCAGGTGCCCGGCAGCGGGGCGGGGCGGGGCGGGGCGAGGCCCGTCAGGCAGTTCCACCACGGCGGGAGTGAGGCCCCGGCGGGCCCGGGGGGGGGGATGTGGGGAGGGAGGGCGCGGGACTTATTGAGTGGCCGCCGGCGGCGTCACTCAGGCGCTGGGCGCGGGGGCGGGCTGTGGGGCCCTTTATAGCCCGCTGCCGCCCGCCACCCCTTGCTTGCGGCAGGGCAGCCACGGCGTACTGGTAAGCGGCGCCGGTATTACCGGAGCCACCGGTGAAGCGGCTGCCGGGCACTGCGCAGCCACCCTCGGGGCAGCAAGACCCCTTTTTCAACCCCTGTCTCCGTCGGACGGCAGCCACGCTCCGTGGGACTTTCCGCAGGAGCAGTCCCCAGCGGTAGTACTCATGGGTAGCCCTGGTCCCGGGCTGGGAGGGCGAAGGGCTGGGAAGGGCGCGGGCGTTCGTGGGGAGCTGTCGGTGCCGTGCCGGCGAAAGGGCGGCGGTCCATCAAGTAGACTTCCAGTGCTAACTGTTACGGTTTGTTTTTTTTCAGTTGGTTAAACGTTTAATTTTCTCGAACGGCTCTTCCCTCTTTCTCCTGCTGGATGGGCTTCATCACTTTTTTGTTTCGCCCTCTTCAAATTTTCTGAGCGCTTCCCCCCCGTTTCTCCTCTAGGGCTAATTGCATCTCTTCTCCCGACAAAATATTTATAAACGCTTTGTTTTGTCTGCAACATTTCTCTGAAGGAATTTCTCCCCCGCCTATTTCTCCAGCGCGGCCCTGCCACTTGAGCGCATCTCCCGTTCACGGCGCACGCCGCACCTCTCCCGCCTTGTTCAGGTCTGACCTTGCACTGATTGGGCTGTCCGTGTCCACAGTGGTGCATCTGCCCCTGTCTGCCAGCACCGTCCTGTCTGGCGGGGCCCGGGGCAGCGGCTGGGAGCGGGCGGAGGCTGCCGCTTGCTGCAGCGGGGCTGCAAGGGGTGCTGCAGCCGCAGCTCCGGCGCACCTGTGCTGCAGCAGGAGGCGGGGAGGGTGCAGAGCCTCCCGGCGGGGTATGGCTGGGGCAGCCTTTGTCCGGGTGGAGCGAGCCCCGGTCCCGTCCAGCCGCGGGGACCAAGGGGAGATGCCGAGGTGCCGGGGCTCAGCGGCGTGCGTGGCTCGTTTGTCATGTATTTCATTCCGTTTGGGGGGGATTGCTTTTCGGTTAAGAGGCAGGGCTTCGGAGCCGCCCTGGGTCAGACTGAGGCATCACCCTGTCACCTCTGCTCTTTGCCGAGGTCTTCCCCTCGGTTATGTGCATTGCCCACCTTTTTCAGTTTGACCTGCCGCGGGAAAAATGAAGTCTCCTCGTTCTTGCTTTGCGAGTGCGGGGAGCGAGGTGGCTTTGTTTCATCTTCATAGCGCTGATCGTAGTAAGATAGCTAGCCGGAGCAGTGAGATGGCTCAGTATCCCTATCAGAGCCATAATCCCCCGTGCTCAGCCAATTAAATACAGGTGTGACTTGTTAGAACATTGAAACTGTTATTTATGGGGGGAAAAGCAAGCCTACAACAAAAAAGCCTACAAAACAATGCCAAGCAAATAATATCGTCTTACTGTAGTTGATTTAATTGAAGTTTGTAAGACCAAATTGCATTGCTACATTTACAGAGTTTTGAAGACAGCTTTGGTAATGTGGTTTAGTAGCTACATAGGACTTCAGTGTGTTTTTTTTTTTTTTCTACAATTGATATTTGATAAAGTAGCTGTGCCTGACTTGAGACTTCTATATTTTCATGAAAGGTAAAGGGTTCCCGGTTCTGTGCTAAAAAAAACCTCCAAAACCAAAACATGCCATTTGGCTTTATTTATCTCTGCCTTGAAGACCAGTTTTAGATTTAACTGAGAGAGTCCAGAAAAAAGTAAGTGGGAACCTGTTCTATTGAGAAAATGGGCACCGGGGTATTAGTTAGACCTCTGATTTTACATTTTTCCTGTTAATCCTGTGGAGTATGAGTCTTGAGGTTATATTCAGTACCTCCTTCTTTTCCCTGGCTCTTCTGAAACCTATTGGGGATGATACCTTTGAGAGGACTCTGAATCTGTTTGTTGTGGTTTAACTCCAGCCAGTAACTCAGCACCATGCAGCTGTTTGCTTAGCACCCTTTTCCCCCCACTCCAGGTGGGATGGGAAGGAGAATGGAAAAAATGTAAACTGTATGGGTTGAGATAATAACAGTTCAGTAATTAAAGTATAACATAAAACTACTACTAATAATAGTAATAAGGGAAATAACAAGGGGAGAGAATATAAAACTGGAGAGCTTTTGAGCACTAGTGATGCACAATACAACTGCTCTCCACCTGCTGACTGATACCCAGCCTGACCAGGGCAGTGATCTGCCCTTCCAAATAACTCCCCCCCGGTTTATATACTGGGCATGATGTGCTGTGGTTTGGAATACCCCTTAGGCTAGTTTGGGTCAGGTGTCCTGTCTCTGCTTCCTGCTGGTTTCCCATGCCCCTCCTCACTGGCAGAGCATGAAACTGAAAAGTCCTTGACTGAAGTGTTAACTGAGCAACAACTAAAACATCTTTGTGTTTTCAGCATTGTCCTTGGACTGAAGGCAAAACAGCACTGCACCAGCTACTGGGAAGGAGAAAAATAACTCTTACAGCTGATCACAGGGCACTGTTTTATAGCTATTTTTCATTAATCGATTTGTTTGCAGCTACACAATTGTAATTGTGTATACTGTTTAAATTGGGATATTACTTAATCAGAGGGAAATGCAGATATTTGACATTTCTGCTGTGTTCTATTGAGAGCATTGCAACTACAGGTACATACAAGTGACCTTGAAACTGCTAAGGATTTTTATCATGTGTATGAAATCTGACAAAGCACATCTTCACTCCTTTTGAGTGTCTTATGGGTGTACTTGAACTCATTATTTCTGCTCAGCAGTAGCTGTCTTAATTTTGTATGTTTTTAATCTGGTAGATTGGTTTATCTTCTCTATAGAGATTTTAACTGCTTTAGGCTTTGAAGTTGATACCTCTTCAGTATGTTCGCATTCATGTAAATCCCTTTCTGTTATTTGCTTAAATCATATTAGTGCAATATTTTGCATGTAAATTTATTGTGGCTTTCCCATACTAATGTAACCATCAATTTTGATTCTTCTCTCTGGATTTGTTTTAAGCGCTGTTTTTCAGTGAGCGGGAAGATCCTTTTATGGGGGTAGGTTTTGTCATTGGTTGATTTTTTTTTTTTTTTGTCTCTTCAAAAATTGTGAACCTGCCGCACTTCAGAATGGGTTGGGTAATCCATGTGTAGGGATTTGAAATTGTTTTAAACAGCTCCTAGACCTGCAGTATATGCTTAAAAAAAGGCAAAAAGGCTTTCAGATTATTTACCAGGTTTGTGGATGGCAATATTCAAGCTACAGTGGTAGCCCATGCTGAAGTCTACTAAAGCTGCTGCAATGTTAAGCTAGAATTTTGGGGGATGAAGCTAAGCTTGCTTTACTTGGGGACTGAGTGAAAAATAGATGACATGTGATCTAGTCTTCCAAAAGCCCAAGGAGTACTCTAGCTTTCCTGTGCTGCTTAAAATAAGTCAGTGCCATTGCAGAGGTGGACTTTGTGGGTAAAAATAGTACAAGGGTGCATGCACAAGCTTTTTCTGACTAAAAGTGGTGTTAAAATGCTGCTTTTATAGGTAAAACTGTGTCTTACAATGTAATTGTTTTTGATTGTATTTATTGCCACTGATGTTCATAGTGATAAAACTGGTTGTTAGCTAATGGATAAACTCAGTTTGTGATGAATATACATTTCAGTCTTGCTTTAAAGCTATCTTTGTTTTTGCTGTAATGCTTTCCTAATAGATGGTAGCATCTAAAGAGGGCAGTGCATATTGCTAGCTGTGGCTAAGACTAAAAGTAAGAGAATGTTGCCTTTGTGCAGAGAGCTTTCTTTTCCTGACAGCCCCCAGATCAATTGAAAAATTGCAGTACTATCCAGCAGGATTATCTGGTAAATGTTTGGGGCTGTCATCTATAGTTCCAATTCTGAAGGAAGCCACTACACGTTTTGATCTGTTGCCTGTGTAAATCTACCTAATTTGACTTACTCAGAAGGATTAGTTTTAGAGAAGTTGGTTTAACAGAATTTGTAGCTTCTGGCTGCTACAACCAGTGGGCCAGATCAAGATGCTTTGTTGCCTAATCCTTGTTGTTGAATTAATAAGTCATTGTGAATTTCTGGTGGCAAAGCAACATGGAGAGAGGCTCCCTGATTGATTCCCACTGATGCTCGGGGAAGCTGCCAATAACAGGCAAGCTGCTTTTGCCCAGTAGGCATTGATGTTGATTTGTAGGGACTCAAAACATCTAGTATTTTGCTGCTGAGCAACTAAATACTGTACTGAATTTGTTAGCAGCTGTGGTTAGAACAGCTAATTGTTCATCTTGTGTTTGGAAGTGCTTGCTGTTTCATGCAGACTTTTTGGCATACATCTCTGCAGAAAGCACACCTTGGAAAGATGACCTCAGTGAAACACTCAGCTTTAGTAGTCAGTGTTTTGATAGGGAGTGAAGTTTTTCAGCCTTAAAACTAAATGAAATAGTTACAAACAGTTTAAGCATGCTTTCTCAGAAACTTGTTTGAAAATTCTAAACCCACGTCAAGTTTTTGAAATAACTCACAATTGAATTCTGACTTCACTGGCAAAATATCAGGAGTTTTAGGAGCAATAATTATATAATGACAAATTGTAGTGGGAAGGCATTACTTGCATACATTCGAAATATGCAAATTGGGAGCGAGCTGAAGCTTTCCTGATGGAGCTTAAACTAGTGTCACACTGTTTTCTATTCCATTTGAGCCATTGTTCCTTGTAGTACTCCAGTACTCGCACAACAGGGATTTTCATTTGTTTTGATAGTCATAATAAGACTGGACATAATGCAGGTTTGGAAAAAGCTACAGGTTCACAATAGAAAGTCAGGATGAGTGTTAGGTGTTTAAATGTCTTAGCAATGCTTAACTCTTGTGAGTGTACCAGCCTAGGATCAGAATGAGAATCATTATAGGTGGTCTGAGGCTTCACTTCATAAAACATTTGTGATACAGATTCTCCATTACTTCATGTTGTCCTGTAGTTGCTGGTGAGTAAATGGTGCTGCTTCTGATCAGAAACTGTACAGAGATGCTTAGACTGGATGAGGCTATAAGATGTTCAAAGAGTGAGTATTTTGGTTTGCTGTGTTTAGCAAAACACTGCAGGTATATCCCAGTAAACCTGCAATGGTTGACCTAATAGCTCAGGGGCTTGAAAATACTGAAGCACTCAGGACATTGTAGGATGGTCTTAAGGACTCCAGAGACACTCTGGTCTTCAGCTGAGTGTGGGATTGATTTAGGAAGTGTTGCACTCTGGCCAGTTACTGAATTGCTAGAATGTACAGTGTGTGTAGTTTCTTGAATGCTTCATGTCTGAGTACTGGTAAAATAGGGCAAACTCAAACATTCAAATGCTTCATAAAACAGTCTACGCAGAGTTAGGAAAAGCTAGTCAAGGTGTCGTGGAATAATCACTGTGATGTACTGATGCTTTTCTGTAGGTCTGTGCTAGTGGCATTTGATTTTAGACTCCTCAGGTCAAGTTTGTTTAGCCAAGTACTTACTGAAATTTAACTGATTAACCTTTGTGGTTTTGCGGAATGAAACTACAATTGCATGGTTGCTGGAATACTGATGTATATACTTTAAATCTTAATGACAGAAATGAAATTATTAGAATTTGTTTTGCAGAATGGATGAATAGAGTTAATTTTTTGGAAATTAAAACATTTGTAGATAATTGCGTTAGTCCCTTTATAAAGGTTGGGAGGAGGAGACCCAGCTACGGAAAGGGAAAAGTAATGTAAATCCAACTTCTGTACGAGTAGCATCCCGCTTGGTCTGTTGGTAATATTTTTCAAATCTGTTCTTATTCCGCCCCCCGTCCCTCACTCCCCCCGAAGTAGAATCATGGTCAGAAGGTGTACTTGGAGTCAGCTCCCCTGTGGCTTTTCTTTAGTTGCCCGTTGTTTCTTACATTGATTTGCTGGAGATTTCTGCTGTATTACCTGGAGTGAAATAGTGAAAGAGGCGGGACAGAAAACAGGGGTATATGCTTTATATTGTTTCCACCTCGCCTAATTGATAAGGTAGTGGTTCCAGTGGGTTTTGCAGATATTCAGACTGTACCTGCATGACATGGAGCTTGAACATTTGAAAGAGGTCCCTTTATGCTGGCCTAGACTTTAATTTTGAGGGGAATAGTGGGTGTGTTCCAAGCATTAGTGGTATCCGAATTTAGTTTTATAGGAGAGAAATGTGTGGTTTTAGGAGTCTTGAATCTAGAGATGTGCTTCTCTGTATACTGAAATTTGAACAGTCAACATTTGTGTGCAGGGGGCTGCGGGGTTTTCTTTCTATGTAATGACATGGAAGGCTTACTGTTAATATACATGTAGATAAAATCGGTTGAGGATCGCAAGAATACTGACGGTGTACTTCACTGTGTTCCCATTCTAATTTTTTAATGGAGCCCTTGTTTTGGTGCCTCCATTTTGTTTATTCTCCTGAAATGTTGGAAAACTAATGCTGTAACCTCTTTTTTTTTAAACTGTTAACATTAAATTTCATATGCATCAACCCAGTTTAAATACAGTGCAAGATCTTTGGATTTATTTACTTTTTCGGTATCTACTGTTCATCTCCAGTCTTGAACCAGCAAATGTAGCGGTGAATATTGTTGCTTGCATATCTCAATTGATTTAAGAAGCTTTTTTAAATATTTTAAATCTTAATATCCTATCTGATTATAATTGTAATTAAGGATATTATTTTTATCTCTAGTAACATGCTTTGAAATCTCATCAGACTTCCTGTTGTGGTTCTTTTCTACCCAAATATGCGTTAGAAGCTGCTGTTTCCAAAAGAGGGACAACTGAAGTTGTAACTAAAACACCATATGCTTCTTGTAACAAACTGTGCATGTACTGCATGGATGCAGTAGGGAAGAAATAAGTTTATTAATGGATTTAACTTCTTTCATTTTGATGTGTTTACACCTTGAGCTATAACCCAGAATTGGGTTCCTGACCTAAAAACTGCGATTGCTAATCTGTCCAGAGCACCTATTCTTAAGAGATCTGGAAAACTGCTGACAAAGTGTGCTGCATAAAGTGAGGAAGACTTTCGAAGCTGCTTTTGCATTCAGATAGCTAAACTGTGAAACTTGGCATAGCAATAGCACTTGCCTTGGACTGCATCCACGGTTAAGATGTTGGTAGGCAAAATGAGAATTACAGCCTCATTAACCAGCTGAGTAGCTGATCTATTTTTTTTCTGTCACTGTTGAGCAAACTGAAAGAAAATTAAATGGAGTCATGCTTGTCTTTTGATAAGGGCTATTTTTATAATGAGAGTGGTTCTCTGGTGAGATTTCTTGGAATGAGTGCAGCTGGAGGATATAAAGTTAGCCATCCTGACAGAGACCAAGGCACTTTGTGGATATAGCTTTGATCAAGGATCTCTTCTCTGCTGAAATTGGAACTGGGCTACTTTTATATATGGTTATGTATGGTTTTATGTAGGGTTACTTTTGCTTTTATGTATTTTTTTTTTTGCTCTTATGTAGGATTACTTTTATGTGTGGAAGTTTTTGTGTACAGCTCAACATTAGTAAGATGGTGACCGCTTCTACATGGAGCGGTATAACACAGATGACACACTAATCTGGTGGAAGTTGTTCCTGCTGATGGCAGAGGTGTTGGAAGTAGATGATATTTAGAGGTCATTTCCAGGCCAAACCATTCTGTGAATCTGTGATAAAGTGTCTGAGGGGCAACTGTGTGTCCAAATTGGGTAACATTAGGAGAAATAGATTTCATTATTAATTCTTGAATTTGGTAATCTAGTCTTACAGAAGTAGCTGCTACGAAAGGACTAAATACTGCAGTCTTCTGTGGCAAAAGTGCAAGCTGCTTTTGTTTTGTGGATATGGCCTTTTTTTGGTCTTTACAAATACCATGTGTAACCAGCTAGAGTAAGGATTATTTGTTTTGAAGCATTTTTAGATGTTTTGAAACAAAGGATGTTAATATTCCCAGTGAAATGCTAAGTCAAATTGTGTTTTTTTTTTTTTTTTTTGGTGTCAATTGCATAGAATGATCAAATGCACCAGGTTTTTTGTTTGAAGCAATGCATGAGAACAGAAAATGAGTTGATAATATCTGTAGGAGCAGTTTTGGTTGGTTTTTTTTTTTTGTTTGTTCCCCCCCCTTATATCTGATACTGTGCAGTTAACTTCTGCATATCAATCTCATGTAATCTTGGTATGTCAGTGCCCAAGATCAGAGACCTAATTTTAGTGGCTGTTGCTAGTATGTGCTCAAATATTCTAGGACTGAAAATTAATGACCATCTAATTGTAATTGTTCTGCTGTTTGTTAGATTGGGTTGACTTGCCTGTTTAAAAGTTGATTTATATGTCCTCGCATGATTAGCCTGACCTAAGGAACCTGTGCTGCTTCTGTCTGCCTTTTTTTCAACTGAAATGTCTGGCTGTTAGGCTATTCGGAAGAGCTGTAGGCATGTGATTTTAATCATATATTTCATCCAAATTAAGGTGACTGAGTAATTTCTTGTCAACTGCAATCCACATACATGGGATTTATACTGACCCACATAAATGGGTATGTAATGGTACACTGAAGTATGGCATGATGTAGACAGCATGAAATACTGTCTGGCCAGCTTTGAACACTTGAATGCAGATGGTAGGTGTTTTTGTATGTAGTATATAGACCAAAGGGTTATTTAATCTTCAGTGGAAAAATACAGAAGTTGTACAATGGGATTAAGTGGGAATAGGAGCATAAATTTCTTGAAACACAAGTATGTGAAGTACTGTGGATGTAGCAAAGAGGTGAAGATGCTGTTCATATTTGAGTGCAAGATGAATTATTTGAGCAGTGTCTGTGACCCAAATCTGAGAACTTGTAAAGCTGATCAGGCTCTTGGGACATCTGTTAAGATACACCTTGTAATTCTGTTTGAAAACTCAGCAGACAGTGGGTATAGCTCATGAATCCTTCGTTTCCAGATGTGCTTACCCTTCTGATGTCAGTTTTGTGTTTTGCTTTCCTGATGTGAGGAAGATGAACTTAACTTGCATACTTTCAACACTGCAGTCTTAAGTCACTGACAATACCCAAATCCAAATTTAGGTGGCATCATCATGCTCTCACGCTAAATATTTAAAAAGGTTTGTTTGAGGACTTAATGCTACTTAACAGTCTCACTATGAAGGTTCTGCCCTGCTTTGGCTTGAAGATGGATGGGCAATTGTTGAAGGTTTTTTATTCAATCCTTTTTTTCTTTTTTCGTAGCTCTGAAGTTTGAAGAGGGAAGTTATGCACTATACTGTCTAATTCAGAAAGCTGTTTTCCACACCTTCTTGAACCAAAAAAAAAGTCTGACTAGGTTTTTTTGCTACGGGGTCAAGAAATTTATTCCCTGAGCAGTAATTTTCCACAGGTAGCTGCTCTGTATCAGGCACCCTTAGTTGGGAGCCTAAGCTTTTATAGCTGTTGCTAGCTGTTCAAAAACTAGATGGGAGACACTATTCCCATAGCAGACAGATGTCTGTGTCCAGGTCCTTGCTTAGGTAGTTTAAGAAGCAGGCTGTTTCTTGGCATATTGCTCTGTGGGGAGTTTTAAAAGTAGTTTATCTCTTTCCCCTAACTCTTCCCCCATTCCGGTAAAACAAGTCCCTCATCTGAAGCTTTAGGGGTGAGTTTGGCTCAGATGAGCTAGGACATGTGTTGCTTTTAATGAGCTGGTGTTGGTTTCCGCAGAGACTGGTGAAGCCAGCGTCTGGCAAGGACCAGAGGCAGATGCGGGGACCCCAGGGACCTCCCCTGGTGGTTTGGAAAGAGACTGAAGGAGCAGTAATAAGGCCATGGGAGCATGCTTGCTCTGCTTGTCTTGGCTTGAGGAGACAAGGATGAGAAAATGCTGTACCTGGGTGATGGATCTCACTTCCTGGAGGGCATGAGGGCAAAATAACCTGTTTAAGTATGAGCAGTTTGAAGCTTGGAGCTAAAGTAGAATGGGGAAAATGAGCTTTGCCCAGTAGTTTCTGCTGCTGCATGTTAATGGAGGACTTCACATGGTGGTAGGCATCCAGACGAGATGCTTCACCCCAGGGAAATAGATCTGCTACTACTTGTATAGGTCTGTGCTGGCTGAGAAATTGGAGCTTTCTCTGCAGTCTTAGCACTTCTCATAAATTGCTGTGATTCTCCTGAGCTCCCTGGATTTTGCCAGGAAAGCAGCAACCAAGGGAACATGAAATGTTTCTGGTGTCCTCAATGTAAAAAGGGCATAGAACTGTTGGAACAAGTCCAAAGGAGGGCCATGAGCATGATCAGGGGGCTGGAGCACCTCCTGTATGAAGATAGGATGAGAAAGTTGGGGCTGTTCAGCCTGGAGAAGAGAAGGCTGCGTGGACACCTCATAGCAGCCTTCTAGTATCTGAAGGGGACCTATAAGGATGCTGGAAAGGGACTCTTCTTTAGGAACTGCAGTGATAGGACAAGGGGTAACAAGTTAAAGCTTAAACAGGGGAAGTTTAGATTGGATGTAAGGAGGAAGTTCTTTACTGTGAGGGTGGTGAGGCCCTGGAATGGGTTGCCCAGGAAAGTTGTGAATGCTCCATTGCTGCTGGTGTTCAAGGCCAGGCTGGACAGAGCCTTGGGTGGCATGGTTTAGTGGGAGGTGTCCCTGCCCGTGGGAGGTGTCCCTGCCCGTGGGAGGTGTCCCTGCCCGTGGGAGGTGTCCCTGCCCGTGGGAGGTGTCCCTGCCCGTGGGAGGTGTCCCTGCCCGTGGGAGGTGTCCCTGCCCGTGGGAGGTGTCCCTGCCCGTGGGAGGTGTCCCTGCCCGTGGGAGGTGTCCCTGCCCGTGGCAGGGGGGTGGAACTAGATGATCTTAAGGTCCTTTCCAACTCTCAACTATTCTATGATTCTGAGTAAGACTTGGAGCAGGCTCCCTCTTCTTTTTCTGCGTAGGAACTTCCTCGTTAGGTAGTGCTGATCAGTGTCTGGACTTGGGCAAGAGCTAGCTGCCTAGCTTTACCTCAGCAGGACAGTAGCTCACTGCACGGCTCTATGGGTTGTGAGGTCTCTGGGAGTAGGCCCGTACCAGTTGCTGCTGGGGCCAGCCAGATCTGCAGTAGTGTCACTGCTGCAGGGCCTAGCCTATACTGTCAGGGGTGTCTGTGGTGCCTCTATGAAAATGAGCTTAAGAAAAGATGAAATGATACACAGGTGGAGAAGAACGTGGGGAAAAAGAAGTGAGGAAGCTGTCTTGCAAGCACGGAGGCTAGAGAAGGGGATGAGGCAGCAGCTTTGGCCTGGGGCAGACATGGCCCAGCAACCTGGGGAGGTGACTGCAGTAGAGGAGGACTTCCCCTGCTGCCCATGGAGAGGACCGTGCCGGAGCAGATGCATACATGGGAGCCAGTGGATGACCCCGTGCCATAGCAGGTGGATGTTTCCTGAAGGAGGTGCTGGCTGTGGGGGGCCCTTGGTGGAGCAGGGGGAAAAGTGTGTCTGTACACCTCCATCCTCCTTGCTCCACTGGGGTGTGGTGGGGGGAGGCAGAGTTGTTGGAAGTGGTATATTAGGATAGAAGTTGAACCAGGGAACATGAAGTTAGAGGTGGGGGGAAGGTATTCTAATTTTTTGTGTTTCCCACTAGCTAAATCCATTGTAATAGGCATTGAATTAAATCAGTTTTACTCAAGTCGGATGTATTTTGCTCATGACACTCACTGGGAAGTGATTTCCTTGTCTTCACCCATGAGCTTTCTCATGCTTTTTTCTCCCCGTGTCCTGTTGGGGCCTGGGGGAGGTGTCTGGTAAGCCCACTCATCAGTCACTGGCTTAGCCTGTGTCAGAGGATAGGGAGTCTCTGAAAAATGGTGTACTGGTTGCTGGACTTGGCTAAGCAGAACAATACGCAATGCTGAAGATGGATGTGCTGTGTGTTAAAAGGTGTCTGAATTAAGGTATGTCTGCTCTAATGCTTGTGTGCCTGTGAGATGTGACTTCTCCAGACTCATCACCTAATTGACAAGAAATAACCTGGCTTTAAAGTGGCTCAGAAATGTGCATCCAGGGTGTTACTAGTGAAGGGCTTTGCATTTTCTCATGTACTCCAAGTTGTGCTTGCAGGAAGAGATGGTTGCTGTGTGTGAGTGTTTCAGATCCCCAGGCATGATAGCTGCTGAATGCATTTCTATATGAGTACCTGACCTGACAACAGGTCATACTGTTGTGGTGAGACCACTGTCTAATTTTTGGCAGATCAGGAAGGTTCCTGATGACTGCAGAAAAGCCTGTTTTGCTGCTGCTGGAAGTGAGTGCAGTAAGGAGCCTCACGGTAGTCTCTCAGTAAACCATTATGCAAGTCATCTTTGAAATAATTTCTGTGCCAATTAAAACAAAATTATAGTGGAACAGAGCATCTTTGAAATTAGTAAGTCTGTGAATCAGATGATTGATAGGTGGCGTGCATGTTGAGTTAAGCCTAACTCCTTAAGTGTTATGCTTGCCACAGAATCTCTGTAACAACTTTGGGATATGAAGATATGGGATGGTGTACAACTAGATAGGTGGAAAATGGGTAGGATTTTTGGGCTAGAAATCTGGTGGTTAGGACTTTATGATCTTCCTAGAGGCTTATTGCAAGTGGAGGTCTATATGCCACCTGTTGTGGTCGCTATTCTAAGTGACCTGGGAAAAGGGAGAAAGTTGACCCTCATCAAGCTTGTAGACAAGGGGTGTAGCTGATGTTCTCAAGGGCAGAGCTGTTGTCCAGAATGATCAGGACCAGTGGCAGAAAGGGTCTATCAGGGACCCTGTGCAATTCAGCCAGGAGCAGTGTGCAGCCTATCCTGGGTGGGGTAGAGACTTGACAGCAGTGCCAGCAGGACTAGGGCAGAAGGCCCTGGGCCCTTGCAGGCAGCAACCTGAGCAGGGTCAGAGAGGCTGGAGATAAGAGAAAGCTTCCCTGTGCCCCAAAAACAGCTGGGCTGAGGGCCTCAGGTCCAAGGGGGATGGTGCTGTCTCCCTGCTTGGAGAGTTTCCAGCCCACACAAGGTAAAGCCCTGAGCAGCCTGGTCTGAAAACATGGCTGAGCCTGCTCTGGGCAGTCAGCCTGGTGACCTCCTGAGGTGCCTGTTGACCTGAATTACTCTGATCAATCTACCTCTTTTACCTGTGAAATACATTTATTGGGCAAAGAGTTGAGACATGGCAGGATTCCATAGTTAAAGTCTTACATAAAAAACAAACTCAACTCTGGTAAGCAAAGACCTTGTTTTCATAGCATGGTTGAAAGATTTTTTTATTATTATTATTATTAGTTGTTGTTGTTGTTGTGGGGGTAGCTTTGACTTGCTGTATCTGACCTAAAAAACTAGAATTGTGTCAGAAGTACAGGGTAGGATAGATGGAAGATATCAGGGTCAGATTCTGCTTTGTCATTTGTTCTCCCTTAAGAGGTCACTGTTTTGTAGTGTGTGCTATTTCATGTGACTTAAGTTTTATGTAGAAAAGAAGCTGACAAAAACAAGCTGGAATATCTTAACCATACTTTCATAATTTCGTTTTTCTTGCGAGTGTGAATTCAAGGTGAATTCTCAGTCTTTTGCACTGTTTCACAGTTGTAATGCTGCTTTGGCAGTATTTTCATGTCCTTCCCTTTAGGCTGTGGGTATTTGGGATAGCAGTAAGACACCTAGCATTGTTACCTACTGCATGGACAGGTGTTCTTATGAGTCTACACTTAATATGCATATCATTAGTTAACAGTTCTTCCCCAAGCTTTTTTACTTGAGTAGTAGTAGAGCCAAATGTTTACTTATTCTGAAGGACTGGCTATATGTTATCAACTCTCTTGAGAGGAGAGAATTTAGTTTTCCTCTGTGTAATTTGGCCTATTCAGAGAATGAATAGTGATCTGTCTGAAATTGTTTTCCTGTTGGGGGTCAAACTAGAGGCAAACAGGTTCCATATTTAGTTTTTGAGTAGTTTTCACATCTCTCTTGGAGCTACTGCATGAACCACTCTCTTGAGAGCAGTGGCTGTCAGAAGGCTTTTCTGGAAATTCCTAGGAGCTGCACTGGGCCAAATGGAATCTTTCAACAGCTGGGATATTCAGTGCAGAGATGTTAGTGATGCTTTCTCTGGATAAGAGATGAGCTATGAGAGTGCTGTTGGCCAGTGCTGTGCGGAGTAGAAGCTATTCAAAATTGTTGCTTGCATATCAGTTTAAGTGTGGGGTTTGGCTTTTCTGGGAATACTGGTTCAGATGGCAAAGGGGTTTGTGTACACTTTTAGGAGAACATGTCTGAGCTTTGGCCAGGTTTAGGCTTTTTCAGAGGGAGGTCATCCAGTGTCATATGGATCAGGGTGACTTAGTGTGGGCAATATCCATCTTTGTTAAAAGAGTCTTTAGTGCAGCAAGAGAGGAAATTTGGCTTGATAAGAAATGAAAAATGGAAAGGTGTGGCTAGTGAGTCAGAAGGCTGAAGATGGCTGCAGTAATCAGAGTGAACCTGTTCACATAGCAGTAAGCCTGGTTTATTTTATGGTGCACTAGACTCAGATATCCCTGTTCTGCAGGTAACTTGCTGCTTTCCTAGCTTCCTGATTTGTGGAAGTGGCTGTGGCATTGTATAACTAAATGATAAATAGGGGAGGAGGAGGACTAGCTGCTTTTCTGTGCTTTTATGCAATAGAATGACTTCTGTATAGCAAATAAAAAAATGTAAAAGCTTTGTCTGTGACCACTAACTTTTGAAATAATGCTTCTGGCACATCCTTCTGCTTCTGATTATGAGATGGTAATGTGTAAAAGGTATGCTTCCTTTGTGGTTAACAGTATGTAGCCAAGTAGTCACAATTTGTTTGTTATCAGTAGTACTGTACTTATTTTTCTGTGTCAATTATTAGTAGGTGATTTCAGGAGGATTCCGATGCAGAGGTAGTGGAAAGCATGAAAGACAATGGTGGCAGGAGTGGGAGGGAAGCATTGTAAGCAATTGAGGTCTGGCTCAGATATTTTAACAGTAGCTAGCTGTCCTTGTTCTGCATTTGCTTCACTTTGCTGCAAAAAATATTTAACTTGCCATATGGTATGGACAATTTTCTTAGGATTTGGAGTTAGAAAAGAACACTTACTTAGACAGCTTTTCCCAGTATCTTCTGTGTTTCAAACAGTAGTGGTCATGAAAACCAGGTAAGTACTTGGAGGATAATGGAGGATTGAAAAACATGATCATTTTAGAGTGAATGGTGTTAGTGGTTGTGCTTCAGCTTCTTTGCCTTGATACTGATGTATTCTTTACTTCCTGCAGTCCTTCAGGTGTAATGCATACTTTGAGTGGCCTGAAAAGGCATCTAAAAATAAGGATCCTAAACTGCATTTCTGGTGCATTCCACCTCATAGCTGTTCATTCCAATTAGCAGTTGGCATTGCCTGTGTAGATCAAAACAAAAATGTCTGTCTCCTGCAGTCACTTTGTCTTCAAACCCAAAAGATCGCTCTTAAGATGAGCAAGAAATTATTTCCCGTAAGTGGAGGAGATAAGTGGATCTAAAACTGCTCAGATGGGACTGCTAGTAACTAGCCATTGTGTTGTGGAAATGTTGCACTTTTTGTCTTGGGCTTTATAGAAGTAGAGCATTAACTGAAGTTAATGTTTCAGTGTAAAAATAGAATTGGTGATAACGTCTGTTCTCTGCCTTCCTGATTCCCACTTTTCTCAGGAGAAGCTTATTGCTCAAGATATAATTCTGAGAATAGTTTTGATGCATTGGAATTCAGTTGGTGGCAGGATAGATTGTGGTGGGGCTAGCAAAGGACCAGCCATGCAGCCAAATTGTGGGAATGATTATGTGGGAAAATTTATTCTGTCCAAGCTGCTGAGTGCAGTCATGTGAGCAGGTACAAAGGAAATTTGGGAAGCTTGGAAATAGGCTAACGCTGTAGGTAGGGAGGAAACCTCCAGAGCTCTAGTAGTCAGATGTGACTACTGGATGTCTTTATTATGTTTATTCTATGACTAGATGTTCATAGGTTGTTCCACCACAAAAGGTGCCCTCTAATATCTAGGTGAGACCTTGAAACTCATCCTTTCCAAGTGATGTCAAGAAGGAATCATAAAAGGAATGCTCTTCTGAAGAAGCCTGCCTGAATTCTTAAGACATCTTTTCAGTCCAGTGAATTGTAACAACCTTAGAAATAAAAAATAGCCTTTCCTCAAGGTCAAGTGCTGGACTAAACCAAGGTAATGTTGCCAGTTTATTGATGAGTGGCATTTGGAATACTCTTAACAGGGAGCAGCTGGTAATCTCTAGCTCTTCCTGTAGAAGCATACTTCACAAGTTATTTGCAGTGTATTTTCCTTGAACTGATTTGCTGTTCCTTGATTAGGAAGTGTTTATGACTTACCGTGCAGTGTGGGTGTAGCCAGAGCACAGCTTCTTGCTGTCTAATCAACATTTTCCTGCCTTTTTTTTTTTTTTATTAAGAGACTGATATTGTTCAAGCTAAAGATAGCTTGCCGTAAAACCTGCAATATTACTGCTATGTATCAGTAAAACGTCCTTCAAAATGGTAGAAGAATGGTAGGCCTGTACGTGTTTTCTTCCACCCCATAAATATGTGAGTTGGGGAAAGATTATATTAACATGGATTGTAAATGACCTAGTATCCACATACTTTCCTCCCTTGTTTGTAAGAAGCAGGGTGTAATATTCTGTGATGTTGTCTACCTTACATGTATTCAGGTAGCAGTATTCACTGTGGGGCTTCCAGCGTGTTGATATGGCAGTTGTGTACTTTCAGTCCGGTAGCAATAATAGACTATTAACATGTTGTTCATGTTAAGGTATCACCTGTGGTCTCATTTCATGAAAATTCTGCACTGGATTTATGTAAGATGAGTGAAGAAGTGAAGTAGACAGCTCTGCTGGAGTTCTCACCTGTCTGTTGTTCTGTAGAGTTCCTGGAAGCAGAAGCGGCCACTTGTGAATAGCTGGTGAATGGCTGGTTCTGGTACATGATCTTTTCTGATGACAGTTTTCTCCCTCAGCATGAGCCAAGACACTGGTAAGACAAGAAAGCCAGGACCACTGGTTACACAGCTCCAGGGTTGTTTATCAGTTCAGTTTCTACTGTTCTTAATGCCTCCTTATGAGTAAGTTGTGTGGCATTTCAAAACCCTGTTCTATGTGGAAAAGTGTAGTGAATGACTAGCCAAGTTAAGAATGGTGTTTTGTTCCATTTGCTTAATTGTTTCTAGTTATGGTTCTGCTAAATAGGCAGGCTGTTGCGTTTTGGGGTAGGTATTTTATGAAAGTCAGGTTGGCTGCAGATGTAAAGCTAGAATTAATAAGATGGTTAACTTGTAGTATTGAACTGTTGTCGGGTCATTTTGTCCTTCAGCATTCTGAAACAATGTCTTGAAATTTCTCATTGTGGTATCGCTCAAGATGGAGGGTGATGGGTGGGAAGCCAAGCTGCCATTAACAGTGAATGTGCTTTGTAGCTACAGCACTGCAGAGGCTGCTGTAACAGAAAAACACAGGTGTGCTAAAATATAAATGTGGTCCAGGCAAGAAGAGATAGAACAGGTTGGGGGGGAGTTATTTCAATATAACACAGCTGGAAAACCTTGGTGATTTCAGGAGATGTCTGTAGAGACTGTTTTGGTGAAGAATCCCACAGGCAAAATTTGGTATGTAAAGGGGGAAAAAAGTACCAGAAAGCCAGAATAGTGATGTTGAACTTGCACAATGGGTCAAGTGACAGTTGCTGTTCAAGGCAATTTCCTTCAGCTTCAATTCATTCCTGAGTGTGTTTTTTCCTTCTTATAACTTGCATACAACAGTTCCTTAACATTGAACAATTCAGTTTTAAAGCCTCTGTAAAGGCATGAAATATCTTGTCTGTCTGCTTGTCGTGGTTTAAGCCCAGCTGTAAATCTGTCATGATGTTGTTAGCTCACCCCCTCCCTTCCTTCTCCTGCTCCTGGAGGGATGGGGCAGAGAATCAAAAGAATGTAACTCCCATGAGTTAAGAACAGCCCAGTAACTAAGATATAACACAGACCACTGCTGCTACCACCAATAATAGTAATGATAAGGGAGATAACAAGGGAGGAGAATATAACCGCTTGCCACCCACCAACTGATACCCAGCCTGACTGAGCAGTGAACTAACCCTTCTGGGTGACTGCCCCCAGTTTATATAGTGGGCATGACATGCTGTGGTATGAAACACCTCTTTGGTTAGTTTGGGTCAGGTATCCTGTCTGTGCTTCCTCCTGGCTTCCCCTCCTCCCTGGCAGACCATGAATCTCAAAGTCCTTGATCAGACTGAACATTACTTAGCAACAACTAAAAGCATCGGTGTTACCAGTGCTGTTCCCAGCCTGAAATTCAAAACCACAGCACTGTACCATCTACTAAGAAGGAGAAAAATGACTGCTACTACTGAACCCAGGGCAGTATCCACCCCTTATTCCATACCATTCATGTCATGCTCAGATACCACATTTTCAATATATGAGATAAGTGATGGTATATATACATATATATACATCCATAGAGAGAGAGATCATTACTTAGTGTGTGGACCAATTCCCATAAAACTGCTAAGTCCATCTGGTCCATGATGTTGGGCTCCATCTCTTGTAACAGTTTCAGAGCAGGAGAGGCTGCATGCAGTGTTCACACTCGTGAATAACCTGGGCAATAGTGTCCATTGCCAAGTCCACCCCTCAGTCATGAGTCCATCTGTATGTTGCATCTCTGCCCTGATGGCCTGAAGTGTCATGGTCTGCCAGGCTCAAAATAATTCACCTTCCCCTCCAGCACTTTCTGCAGCTTGTCATTGGGAACTCCATACAGCTGCCTTCCATCTCCAAGGCTTCCAAAGCACTGGAGGGGCCCAGTGGACCAGATACTCACCCATACTGTCCCACACACCCTGCCACTCATGACTGTCCAGCCTCGGGAAAAATCTCTTGGTCCTCCTGTATTGTCGTCTAAGCCTAGACAAGACCCAAACACAACTCTGCTTAACTTTTGAGATCAGATGAAATGGTTGTGGGTAAAACGCACTCTGAATGCATGCCAACATGCTGATCCCCATCACAATCAGCAGATGGGTTGCAAGGGTGCCCAAAGGCCATTCAGACCCTTCAGAAGTCTCAAAAGAGGCTGCTGTACTTGTCACTGGGGCTGGTATAGCTGCTGTGCTTGCCGGCTTTCTCACCACCAGCTGCTCTTTGTCTGAGTCCAGATCTTCCTCCTCTGCCTTGCTGGGAAGTGCTGCATGGTCTCCTGCATCCTCCTGGGGCTCAGGCTCGTGGGTCCTGACGGGTGGCTGCCAGGGGATGCTCTGAAGTGCTGTGGAGCTGGGCTCTGCTGCAGGACTTGGCTCCTCTGCCGCCTCCTCTCGCTTCTTGGCAACCGCCTCCTTCCTCTCCTCGACTGCCCTGACCTCCTCCACCAGGCAGCCACTCCCTCCCAGCCTCCTGGTCCGTGGGGCTGCTCTCCCGGGCCAGTTTGGCCACTGGCAGCTCCCAGGGCCGCTCCCCCTCAGCTCCCCACAGCCTCACGAGGACAGAGGTGAGGTCAAGGGCCAGGATGGTGAAGAGCAGGGGGACGGCCAGGTACAAGTCCACAGCCACGTCCATCCCTCCTTGCTGCTGGAGCCCACCTGTATTACAAGTCATTACCATAAAGTGTGATGAAACAAGAATCTTAGCCCAAGCCCACCATCGGATGAATACTAAGACAAAAAAATAGCTGCTGTAAGTAAGATACGACGTGCTGAAACTCTGAGATCAAGAGCAATGACTTTGAGAGCCAATAAATCAGCATTGCGGTGAGTGACTCTTAATCCGAAACAGTGGATGCTTATCGCAAATACAATTAAACACACTTCAGTCAGATCTGTTGGTATATCAACCCTTCATGCCTCACTTGAGCACCAAAAAGAACTGTCGTGGTTTAAGCCCAGCCATAAATCTGCCACGCAGCTGCTCGCTCACCCCCCACCCCCACCTTCCTCCCCCTGCTCTTGGAGGTATGGGGAGGAGAATCGAAAGAATGTAACTCCCATGGGTTGAGTTAAGAACAGTCCAGTAACTAAGGTATAACACAAACCACTGCTGCTACCACCAATAATAATAATGATAAGGGAAATAACAAGGGAAGAGAATACAACCGCTCACCACCTGCTGACCGATACCCAGCCTGACTGAGCAGTGATCTAACCCTTCTGAGTAACTGCCCCCAGTTTATATGCTGGGCATGATGTGCTATCGTATGGAATACCTCTTTGGTCAGTTTGGGTCAGGTGTCCTCTCTGCTTCCTCCCAGCTTCCCTTCCTCCCTGGCAGAGCATGAGTCTCAGAAAGTCCTTGGTCAGACTGAGCATTACTAAGCAGCAGCTAAAAGCATCGGTGTTACTAGTGCTGTTCTCAGGCCGAAAGTCAAAAACACAGCACTGCACCAGCTACTAAGGAGAAAAGTGACTGCTACTGCTGAACCCTGGACACTGCAGTTGATAAGGAAGCTGTTGCAAACTACCCTGAGGTGGTAGACTCTTCAGGAGAAATGTATTGTGAGTTGTATCTCCCCAGTTCTGTTCTGACATCAAATTGGTATATATTTATAAAAGAAATATTTGAGGAATATAAAACTTTATTTCTCAAACTTCCTTGCTAAGTCTGAAATCATTAAGTTCATTGACTTCCTTAAAAGGTAAGGATTGTGTTATTGTTTTGATACAGGTCTTGTTTTTACTTACCTGTTTATGCTGGTAACAGTGGCAGGGCTTGTAAACTTGGGGGGGAAATGGTGCTTGTTATCCAAAATGGTAGAATACTTTAATATGCTCTTGAAAAACACCGTTCTGGGGCATGTTTTACAGTGTATTTGATCTGATAAACTTAATCTGGAATTGGGTGTCAAGTGAAGGACTGTGTGAAGAGTTGTAATCTAGTAAGTACATAAGCAGTATTGAGCTAAAAATTTCAAAGTTGAATGCTACTTTGCTAAATAATTTTTCTGGAGTCTTGTGTGCATGAGTTCTTTAATTTATGCTGGTAAATTATGTAACACAAGTAAAGCAAAGGATATACTTTCTGTGAGGGATGCCTTAAAGGTATCAGTCAATCCACAGGACATATGGGTGATAGGCCATCTTATTTTTTCCCAACATTCATGTACATTGTAGCACAGTACTGGTTTAAAAATTAATAGCGTGTCCTTGGGCTTTGAATTCAGGTCTTTGATACTTAAGTCTCTCTTTCCTTCTTTCTCTTGCCTGTTTAGTGTTGTTGCTGTTGATACAACTGTGGAAGATAAAAGTTGATGTGTAGATTTACCATAATGTATTCCTGTACCTGCAAGTACACTTGCATGTTAGTGAAATATAGTGTAAATGAACTTTATTTGCCATTGCAGATAGAATAATAGGGTGACTACATGATGAATCATAGAATCATAGAATAGTTAGGGTTGGAAAGGACCTTAAGATCATCTAGTTCCTTGCCATGGGCAGGGACACTTCCCACGAGACCATGCTACCTGCTTACGGATGGTGGGAACTTCTCAGTAACTTTTTCCAATTGTGGTAAAATGGGAGGACACAGACTTAATATGTTCTGCTTGTGTTCAGTGCTGGTTTAATCCCTAGACCTGGTGCTAGTGGCTCAGAGCTCTCTACTTCATTGTTTTAGCTCTTCTAGTCCATTAAAAACTATCAGAAATATTTCAGTTATGTTAATTGTTGAAATGATTTAGAATTGCAGATGTTGGCATGTATCTCGAAACATTTTTCTGGTTCAACTCTCAGTTTAAATTAGGGTCAACCTAGAGCAGGCTGCCTGTAACAACACCCAGTTTGATTTTGGTTGTCTTATGTGCCCAGGGAGAGCAGGCATCTTCTGGGTGAGCTGTCTAATGTTTGTCTATGTTTGTGGTGGGAATAAATTTTGCATGTTTAAATGCAGAATGTTGTCCTGATGCTGGATACCTCTGAAAAGAGTCTTGAGCTCAGTCTGATCTACTTGCCTTCATCTGTGTTTGTACTGGTCTTTCCACTAAAAATCAAGGTAAGGAAGGCATAGACTTGTCTCAGCCTCTTCCTTGTCCATTTTCACCACGTTCCCTGTCCCAGTCAGCAGCAAGCCCATGTTTTTGTAGTCTTCCTTCTGATTTTTGTTCTCCGTATGCCTGTCTTGAATTCACTTAAGACTATAAGCAATACTGGTATATTGAATTAACTTCCACAGTTTTAAATGAGCATTGTGTAATCAGCTTGTTAGCATGTTAAAAAAAAAAAGCTCAGAATGCTTTTTCCTCTCTATATTAAGATATAAGTGCTTGATTTTTGAGAGCTTGTTTCTACTGGCTATTTTTAGTTCTTTTTGCAGACTTCTTGCCATCATCAAGGAAAAGATCTGTGAAGTAAAGATCTACAGACTAAATGTTTCTGACTTACTGAAAAGCTGTTATGCTTTCCATCTTATCTAAAGGCAGTTAATATCCTTGCAGTTAAAGATGCAACTTGGGTAGTGGTTCAGAATCCTGTGTTAGTTACAACATGGGTATTTATTTACTCTTCTGAAGCAGGGAGGAAGGCAGGCTATAGTTGAAGACTTGCTTATGGTGTGGAGTGCATGACTGAGTCTTCTTTTTGACATTGCTGATTTTATTTATAATCTACTTTCCATATTGTGAATTGATGAGAAGGACACAATGGTTACTAGAGATCTGGTTTTGGGAAGGCCGTGGATGAGCAATACCAGCTAGGTTCTTGTTCTGAGGACTTGCCTAAAAGAATGTGTGGTAGGAGGTCTAGATGTAGGTCTCTGACCTTGTCAAAGTGCCAGTGACAGTCAGGTATGTCTAGAGTTAACTTCTCAACTGTAAACTTGAGAGGAGGAACCTTGCAGTATCTAAACAATAGTTCACATTGATGTTACGCGCAGAAAGACTCTGGTGTTGCAAAAGATGAGTAACGTGCATTGTTTTATCATCTGTAGCGGTGTCTAGTAAAATGGTGAAGTCTGAAGAAAATTGATGTCTAAAGAAATGTGTACTTGTCTGTGAGTCTGTAGAAGATACTGTCAGATCTCAAGATAGACTTTTGGCAGCTGTCTGCATATCTTTAACCCTTGACTGAAAGTGGTTTTGGGGGTAGGAGGTCATTCATCTGCATGGTATTTTACAGGCTTGTTAGAGGAAGTCTTGTTTTCTCGGTGTTTGGGCTCTACTGCTAACAAGTAATCTCAAAGTTCTAATCTTCATGCAAGATCTCTTGAATTCTAGTGAAAGCTGAGATTAAAGTAGGTGCTTCTTATTTAGGAAGATGGCTTTTATTTTGGTAAGCTTGTTTTAGTTGGGAGCAAACAGAAATCCTCACTTCTGGTATTCTTAGAAAATTTTATTTCTGTGCTGGTATTTACGTTTTTCAGTTTGTGGTGTTTGCTTTTTTTTCTTGTCGGTAGGTTTTGGGTTTTTTGTTTGCTGGTTTTTTTTTTTTTGTTTTTTTTTTCATCAAGGGTGCTACATGACAGCTTTGTCTGAACTAACGTGCCAACAGAATGGCAGATAGTGTTAAAAGTAAAAATCACTTTATTGTTACAAAAGTAGCTAAATACTTTACTCTTCTGAGCCGGTGCTCTGGTGTCACTTTTGTATTTTTGACCACTCAAGCATTTCCTCATCTTGAGTGATTTCTAAATAAAGGAAAAAAAATACTAGTGATAGAACTGGAAATAAACTGTTGTAAGCCTTTGAACTCAGCAGGAAGGTTTTGTAGTGCTTAGTGTCAGTTCTGTAAAGGGTTCTATTCTGGTAAATTTAGCCATTGACAAGATCTGTGGAAGAAAATGTTACAGCATGCTAAAGGCATGATGGTTAGAAGTATTTCTGGGAAGACTGTGTAAGACTGGACCATTTTTGTGTGCGAGAGTGAAATCCTGAGAGTTAAAGACCCCTTCAGTTATCTCTTCCTTAGTGGACTGAAGCTTGAACTGGAGCTATTGTTTGTATGGTTTGAGCAGGGCTGAAGTCCTTTGAACAGAAGCTCTTGTGTTGGCTGACTCAATGGATGTTGGCTGGCTTAGCTTTTTGTGGCACAAATAGGAACTTCCGTGCTTTTAACAGGTTTTGATTCAAAACATGTCTTTGGAGTAGAAGAAACGGCATATGTCTGGCATCTATTTATGTAATAGAAGATGAAAAGGTAGAAGACAGGCTCAACCTGTGTAGGGTAGTCTTTGAATGTGAGACCTAGTGTCAGAGCAGTAACTGCAGTTGGCAGGTTCATTTAGTTCCCTGGTTTACCAGAAGAACAGACGCAGTGAGCACGTTCAGGTTTGCGTGGCTCTTTTAAGCCTTAAACTCATAGGAGAACTGGCAATCTGTTGTAGGTTGTGTATAACTATCAGTGTTTAAATTACTTCATTGGGTGCCAAAACTGTGTCCTGTGTACCAGTTGAGCTGAGCTGGTGCAAAGAACAGAAAATAGAATTAAAAGCACTTTGGCACTCTGTATGAAAATGGAGTGTGTTATAAGTGAAGGAAAAGTTACTATTTTGTGCATTGTGCCCATTAACACTTCAGATAAGCTTGAATCATTCATTATGTGAGATTTCCTGATCGTGAGACAGTGGTACCCCTGCATGACAGGTTGCACTGAGGAGGAAGGTAAGGGTTTAACTCAGTTAATGGATTCAAAGAAATTCAGTATAAACAAATCTGAATGGCATTGGAACGCTTGATGCATGAAAATTACTCAAAAAACTTCTTTAATAAAAGGGTTTGGGTAGGATGGTAATTTGGGAAAAATGAAGTTCATGTAGCACATTGACATAGCCTGGTTTCTCTTCAGACATCATGTGGTTTGGTGCACAGTGTGGTGGGTAAGTATCAAAACTTGATATTGAATGTATGCAATTCCTGAAAAGAAGCAGGTATTCCTAAACCAGTATTTTTTAAAGCTGGAATAAAGATGGGGCTGGGTTTGCCTCTATTGGAACTGCAGTGGTGCTTGATGAAAGAAACTGTTCTTAAAGTGAGACTTATTTCACAGAGCATGTAAGAGAAATCTTTTAGAAGCCTCTTACCTAGAATTGGATGAGATTGTTGGTACTGGTGTATAAAAGATTTAAAGAAACTTGCTTGGAGAAATAGCTTCTCTCTTTCAGCATGTCTTGTGCTGCAGGTTTATTGGAGTAGTGCCAGGAAGCAAATGGTTTCCTTTAGACATAGAATCATAGAATAGTTAGGGTTGGAAAGGACCTCAAGATCATCTAGTTCCAACCCCCCTGCCATGGGCAGGGGTGCCTCCCACTAAACCATGTCACCCAAGGCTCTGTCCAGCCTGGCCTTGAGCACCGCCAGCAATGGAGCATTCGCAGCTTCCTTAGGCAGCCTGTTCCAGTGCCTCACCACCCTTACAGTAAAGAACTTCCTCCTTGTATCCAATCTAAACTTCCCCTGTTTAAGCTTTAACTTGTTACCCCTTGTCCTATTGCTGCAGTCCCTAATGAAGAGTCTCTCCCCAGCATCCTTGTAGGCCCCCTTCAGATACTGGAAGGCTGCTATGAGGTGTCCACGCAGCCTTCTCTTCTCCAGGCTGAACAGCCGCAACTTTCTCATCCTGTTGTCATATGGGAGGTGCTCCAGTCCCCTGACCATCCTCATGGCCCTCCTCTGGACTTGTTCTGACAGTTCCATGTCCTTTTTATGTTGAGGGCACCAGAACTGTACACAGTACTCCAAGTGAGGTCTCATGAGAGCAGAGTAGAGGGACATAAACTGATGGTAATGGCAATCATTGGTAACTTCTGATGTGTCTATATGGCTACTGCTTATCACCATCAAATTTGGGATTTCCGTTTTTTGTGCAAAAACTAGTTCAGACTTAGGAAACTTCAGGTGTAAAGAAAGCGGCCTTTTGACTGTGCTCAGAGTTGCAGGTGAAACTTCAGGGATTATTGGTATGAAAAAGCAGAAGAGAACTGCAAGGTTGTTGTGTGTTTCACCTAATAGTGCCCTGGGTAATTAACCAGAGGTTTGTGGGTTTTGTTTTTTAACCTTTGTTATTTGTATCTTTCTGTGTGTGTGTACTGGTTGTAAAGATAGGAGGGGTCATTGCCAAGCTCTGAGGCTTAGCACAGTCCCCTAGGTACAGATGGAACTCTTGTGTGGCATCAGTGAATAAGTGCTTTCACAGCATTCCAGGAGTGGGATAAACAAGATTTTGGATAAATGTCTTACCAAATTCAAATATAATCTCTTAGAAATTGTATGTAGTGTTTGCCTTATTAACGACTGAAATTGGGTATCTCTCTATTCTGCCCATTTTTCAAGGGAACATGGTACAAGTATATCATGGGGACTGGTGTTATCTTTGTTCAGGTCTTCTGGATTTTTGGTTCTTTGTCAAGCCATTGAAATGGGAAATGCTGTATCTGTCATGATGGGAAAGCTTCAAATTACTTTCGCTCGCAGTGAAAAGTTAGAGAATCACTTGTCACTCAAAGTCAGAGCAGTCTCCTTAAGATAATAACTCTTCAAAACTTGACCAAAATGCTCTAATGGTGAAATTGTTAGGGAGCAGAAGTGAGTTGTCTGTTGCATGACATTCTTACAGTGGTGTAAATTTTACTAAAGTAGGCAGCCAGTGGTATCTCACATGGATAGGGTTTCACATCCATTGATATACTTCCAGGTATTGGTGGTATTGTTCAAATTCTTGAGGTAGGTTTCTGTGTTTACTAGAAACGAAGTAAATTTAACTTCCCATTTAATGAATTCTGTACGTAGCTGTACCTAGAGGTGGACACTCTTCTGGTCTCCCAGGTTCAGGGGAGAGGGATGCCCTGGAGAGAGACCAATGAGGGGCGATAAAGACAGTGAAGGAACTGGAGTATTTCTCCTGTGAGGAAACATTGTGAGAGCTGGAACTGTTTAGCCTGGAGAAGAGAAAGCTCAGGAGGATCCCATCAATGTATATAAATACCTGCAGGGAGGGTGTGTAGAGGATGGAGCCCAGCTCTTTCCCGTGATGCCCAGTAACAGGACCAGAGGCGGTGGGTACAAGCTGAAACCCATCCATCACACAGATGAAGCCTGCACACACAGGAGGCTCCATCGGATCACACAGATGAGGGCTCCACACACAGGAGGCTCCATCTGAGCATCAGGAAAAAGTCTTTATTGTGAAGGTGACTTGAGCATTGATGCAGGTTGCCCAGAGAAGTAGTGGAGTGTCCCACTGTGGAGATGCTCAAAAGCTGTCTGGACATGATCCTAGGCAACTGGCTCTGTGTAGCCCTGTTCAAGCACAGGACTTGAACCAGATGGTTTCCAGAGTTCACTTGAGACCTCACACTCTGTGATTCGGTGATACAGTTGGTCAGTTACTCTAAATAATAGTGTATATGGTACTTTATTGAGCTGAATTTCAACTTTGGAAAACCTTTGGAGAACAGAAGTTGCTGCTGGAGCAGCTGTTGGAGTTGAAACTTGAGGGGGTCTGCAAAAGCAAGGTTGCAGGTAGAAGGTCTCTTCTCCTGTGTGTAGAATTCTGAAATCTCCAACAATTCAAATCCAGTTAACAAGCTTGTGTTTGTTTTTTATTGTTGAATTCTGCTTTCTGCAGGTGATTCCACATTTGGTGGGCACTGGGATTAAGCAGTGATTTCTCTTTCTAGGAAATCAATTTTTTTTTTTTTCCACTTAGTGGCAAGCCAAAGTTGATGTGCTAAGCTCAGAAAGCTCCTAAAGCCCTCTAACTGGAGAGAAAGCGTGGTATGGGCAGACCAGGTTTCCAGACAGGATGGAAATTACTGCTCTTTCTAGGAGCAGTGATTTGATTGCCTACTTCTCACTGAGATGAGCTTGGGAGGGCTAGTGTATGTCTAAAATCCATGTCTGAAAAGCTGTTGAGATACATCCAGCTATAGCAGGCTGTGAAGGTCGATAATTGGTAACTTTTTCAAAGGGGTAAATGGAACATTGACATATGCAAGGGTTGGAAGTAAAGACTGTGTAATGAAGGGCTCCCGTTATCCTAGAGCTCACCTGTTGAAGGTTTTATTAATTTCTCACTGTCAGCACTTGTACAGATGCAGTTTCACATTTTGTCAATTTTGACTTGGGATATTCTCCTCTTCTTGAAGATGGTTCTTGTAAATATTGAAGTGCTGAGGTGTTCTGTCTTCATTTCGTGTTCTGGGGGTGTTTTTATAGCTTTCCTGAGTACCTTTTTTTGGCTAGAAAACCTGACTAATACTTTCCGTTTTGAAGTCTTGTGCAGCACAGCGCCAGTGTTGGGAAACACAGGTTTGTGGGTTGAAGTTTTCATGGAGGTGGTTGCAAGAGCATTTCCCTTTGTAACAGGATCTCAGGATCTCATGGTTGTGTGCTATTGAATCACTGAATCACAAGGATTTTGCTGAAAACCAGGAGCAAGCAGTCTGAGGAGCAGATTGTTCTCTGAGGTAAACAAAATCTGCTAGGTCAGCTTACACTGCTGCAGTTTATTATGGGTCAGGTAACCCAACTGTGATAGGCTTGCAGAACAATTGATACCATGTCTTTCCACTTGCTTGTCAAGTGGGCTCTCTCAGCCAGCTGAATCACTTCTACCACTTACTACTTTCTGAGGTCTGTTGAAAGATTCCTGCTGCTTCTTTTCTGCCACATGCCTCAATAAATGCAAAAATCCACCCCCAGTGTCATACTTCTTCTTAGTGCATCAGAGAAGAGTCTTGCTAATAATGTTAGTTTGTGTAGATAATCCACTTACTATACTGGATTCTATAGAGAAATACAGTAGTCTGTACTTTGCATAAGCAAATTGGAATGTAACACTGGTGTGCAGTTGAGAGACTGCGCTGCTTACTGCTTTTTAAAATACTGGAATTAAGGACAGGTTTTGTGGGATTTTTGTTACAGATTTTTTTTCCTCTACCATTTTCTATTGGTTTGATTTACTGTTCAAAGGCTGTTTCCTATTCAGCACTTCCTCTGCTGGTTTTGGGAACCTGTAGAGGGTGATAGGAGTAGAAAGACATGCTGTCTGTGTTCTGAGCTAGCTATGAGGAAGCACCTAATTGAACAGACAGTGTTAAGGGTTATTTTTTTAGGTTATGGATAAATAGAATGTAAAATAATTCTGGTGCTATGTGAAAAATCAAGAGGAAAGGAATGTGAGAGCAGTTCTGGGGGAAACAAGCCTTTTAATTTTAGGCTGAGATGCTTGGGCGTACAAACCTGCTTCTGAAATACCTGTTAGTGTCTCTTCAGCTGGAAGACTGTTCAGAGGTGGTGCTGCTGCTTTGTTACAGCTTGATGTGTGGTTGATCTACCTGTCTTCCTTGATGTTTATCTTCCTTCTGAAGGATTTATTTAAGGATGCTGAATAAATTGTGTTTTTTCTTTGACTAATAAAGTAGAAAGCTCAAAGCTCATGGTAGTACTAACAAAATAGTTCATCATTAAATTTCCTGGACCAAAATTTCTTTTGTCGAACTCTGATTCTATTTCTCCACAGTGGATTTGTGACACTTCCTGTGTGTTAAAGGCTTCTGTGAAGTAGGGAGTGCAGCTGTTGAGTAAATTGGTGAAGTTGCTTGTATTGAGCAAATCTGTCACTTTTCTGTTACAAGAGATGGGAGACTTTTAATCCTGTAGTGCGCATAAAAATATGCTGTGGAAAACAGACTGGATTATTCCTGCCTCAGGAAAAGGCAAACTGATCTGTGGGCTTGATTTTGCCCAAGGACCTAGGTGCACTTGGTGGGTAATATGGGAGGATGGTGAAGTCCAGTGTGTGTGTTAAAGGGATTAGATTTTGTTTGAGAATAGATAATTAATTTTACTACATTAATTGCTAAATAACCCTATTCTGGGCTGCATCAAAACGAGTGTGACCAGCAGGTCGAGGGAGGTGATCCTGCCGCTCTACTCTGCTCTCGTGAGACCTCACTTGGAGTATTGTGTGCAGTTCTGGTGTCTTCAACATAAAAAGGACATGGAAGTGTTGGAACAAGTGCAGAGGAGGGCCACGAGGATGATCAGGGGACTGGAGCACCTCCTGTGTGAAGGTAGGCTGAGAAAACTGGGGCTGTTCAGCCTGGAGAAGAGAAGGCTGCGTGGAGACCTCATAGCAGCCTTCCAATACCTGAAGGGGGCCTATAGGGATGCTGGGGAGGGACTCTTCTTTAGGGACTGTAGTGATAGGACAAGGGGTAACGGGTTCAAACTTAAACAGGGGAAGTTTAGATTGGATATGAGGAAGAAATTCTTTACTGTAAGGGTGGTGAGGTCCCTGGAATGGGTTGCCCAAGGAAGTTGTGAATGCTCCATCACTGGTGGTGCTCAAGGCTGGGCTGGACATAGCCTTGGATGGTATGGTTTAGTGTGAGGTGTCCCTGCCCATGGCAGGGGGGTGGAACTAGATGATCTTAAGGTCCTTTCTAACCCTAAATATTCTATGATTCTATATTATCACTTCTGTAGTGCCTGTATGTCCATTACTGCACTTTGTGGTGTAGTATATCAAAGGCCAACTGAATAACTTCCAGCTGGTACCAATAAACTACGCAAGCTCATGTTTGAGAAATGCCTGGTGGAGAGACCTGACAATATTCTGATGTTTTGAGTTTAACAATCTGTCACTGAGACTGTGTGCACTGTACTCTTCTATTAATTGTAAATAACACTTGTACATATTTCAGTGTGGGAATCACTAAATTATGTTTTTTGTGTAAACTAATACAGGGATCTGTTCTTAATCCAATATTTAACCAATAACTTTAACATTTAACTTAATCAACCAAGTGCAAGGACTGCATTTGGGTTGGAGCTGTCCCAAGCACAAATACAGGCGAGGTGATTCATGGATCACCAGCAGCCCTGAGAGAAGGACTTGGGGGTATTGACTGACAAGAAGCTCAACATGACCTGTCTGTATGTGCTCACACTGGGGAAAGCCAATCATATGCTGGAGTGCATCAACAGAAGTGTGACCAGCAGGTTTATGGCCAGGTTGGACGGGGCTTTGAGCAATCAGGTCTAATAGGTGTCCTGCCTGTGGCAGGGGGGTTGGAACTAGGTCATCTTTAAGTTCCCTTCCAACACAAACTGTTGTGTGATTCTATGATTTTGTACAATTTGCATCAAGATCTGGTATTTTTAGACCACCTATAGAGATCACCTGTTGGAAAGATGAGCTTGTGTTGTGGTTTTAAGCCCAGCTGCCAAGTAAGCGCCATGCAGCTGCTTACTCACTTCTATCCAATTCAGGTAAGATGAGGATAATTGGAAGAAGAGAAAACCCCACAGACTGAAATAACAGTTAAATAATTGAAATAAAGTAAGGTAATAATAGGAATTATAACAATAAATATTGATGATGATAATTGGGAGCAACAAAGAAAAGAAATAAAACCTGAGGAAATAAAATTACACACAAGAGCTCACCACCTGCTTACTGATACCCAGCTTGTCCCTAAGCACCAAATAGTGTCTTTCTGCCAGCTCCCTCAAGTTTATACAGTGAGCATGATGTGCTATGGTACAGAATGCCCCTTTGGCTAGTTTGGGTCATGTGTCCTGTCTCTGGTTCCTCCCAGCTTCTTGTGCCCTCCCTCACTGGCAGAGCATGAGACTGAAAAGGCCTTGATTGGGGTGCTACTGAGCAGCAGCTAAGACATCTGTGTGTTACCAGCATTATTCTCAGACTGAAGCTGAAGCACAGCGCTGCACCAGTTACTATGAAGAAAATAAACCCTTTGCTTGTTCACCTGTTCAGTGTGGCTGACCACAAGCTCCTGTCAAAGTCTGTGTGAACTATCTTCACAAGAAGGACTTCTGTTCTTCAGTGTTTAAAGCGAGCAAGTACTTCAAGGATTGAGGAAGGCAAACATTCTCTGTGAGCAACCATCTGAACATTGTCAGGTAGCATACTGTGTCTGATATTCCCTTGGTAATGTATCCAAGAGATTACAGATGGCAGGGTGTGGTATTGCTTATGTTGGTTTTACATGCTTAGCTACAGTATAGAGATCTTTGAGTAGCTAATGCTGAGTACAGCTAAATGCAGGATGCTGGAAATTTGGAGAGTGTTCAGGCATTGAACTCTGAGCTGTGTTGCTGCTATTGCAGTAATAAGCTTTTCTTTGTCGTTCATTAGATGCAGGTGCAGTGAATTAGAACCAGCTGAAATATAAACCAGCTGATCTGTTCCGAAGCTGTAGGTATTTTTATTGGAAGTTACAGGCTTGCTTTCCTCTCAGGTCCTTACTAGAAAGAATGTCTAGTTATGGAAGCTAGATGCTCTTTGAAGGGAACAGTTCCCAAGTTTGAGCTATGTTCTAAAAATTATCCCAACTTACTGTTTCTTTATGCAAAGGATGAAAATCAGCTGAGGAGCTGGTAGTTTGGAGACACCCATGTGATTTTTCTAACCTCTGATACTTAACAGCCCTAAAATAGTTACCATATGGAATGTCTTTATTATGAGGACAGACTCTGCTACTTGAAAACCTTTCTGTGGTTAAGCACTTTCTGTGCCTAAACATTTTTAGCTGTTTCTTCAACTAGATGGGTTTGTCATATGGCTTTGAATGAAAGCTGCTGTTATTGTCCACAGATCTAGGAGGAAAGGTAGTTATTTTCTCTGAATTTAGTGAGGATGGATATGGCAGCATTTGGTGACAGTTTTTTTTTTTTTTTTACTGTTTTAGATCTAAGTTAACAAAATGTGAAAAACTGAGCTTACACCAGTGCATAATACAACAAATTTTAGCCTTAACACCTGTCTGTTTCAAGCCTGTTTGATACAGTTGTTTAACCTCATAGCAACCTGTGGAGAATTTGTAGCTTCAGTGGTGCTTCAGAGATGTGCCAGCTAGACCTTACTTCAGTAGCTGTTCTTGCTGCTGTAGGGAGTTCACAAATTGCTAAAATGTGCAAGAGAAATGTTTGAGTCATGCCTGTGCTGAGTCTGTTGTCTAGTAAGCTGTTGTATGCTAACAGAACAGTCTTTACAGAGCAGTTGCATCTCCTTTTAAAGATGCACAGTAAAGAAAGCCAAAACAAAACTTGTAACCTGTGCCCATAACTGTGTGCAGCTGACATACGTAATCTCTCTGGTATTTTTCTGCTGGCAGTTGATAGGTTTGAGAGATGAGTTACCAATAGTCTACCTTTTGCAAATTGGAAATAGTTACTGCACTACAGGCTGTTTTTGTCATCAGTCAAACGATGCTTGGTGGGAGCTTCTCAGTGTCAGGGTGCTGCTCTGCATGTTTTACTTGTAACAGTATCCTGATTTTGCCTTCTTTGGGGTAAAATGGCATCTGTGGAAGTTCAGCTCTGACAGAGAAACTACTTCAGTAGTCTATATTCAGTGGGGATGTGCAATCATATAAGGACCCTGAGTACCGTATCTGATACTGGCAAGGTCTTTAATACTCATGATAAGTTTGTTCAGACTTCTCAGAGCATTGGTGGCTTTTGACCTGTTGACAGTGTGTCTCAAGTGGTTACTTTTTTTTCTTTTCAGTTGTAGTAAAACACGTTCTTAACTTGATGCTGGTAGAGTGTGTGTTTAAGAACCTTGTAGTTTAGGAGACTGAGTATAAACTGCTGTCATAGGTTTTTTTGTTTTTCTCCCAAGATGAAAGTGCTGGGAGGGAAGACACACACTGTTTCTGAACAGCCTTTATTTATTGATTGTTTTGCAAGATGTACCGTTTTCTTCCCAGGAATAATGTTCACCCCATGAAAGTGGACTTACTGCCCTTTTGGAAGTAGTTCATTACAAAACAAAGATGAATTGCCAAAATCAAATCCCTCTCTCCATGTCAGAGGGATGTCACAGCATAAAATAAACCATCTGGTTTATTTTGACATATTTTTCAGCACTTCAGAGCTCAGCCTTTGGGTGCCATGGCAGATAATGTGATTTGACAGGTCTGCTGTAAAGTGTGCTAGAGATAAGCAAGGTCTTAACTTCCTGATTTCTAACTCGGATGCTGATAGAAAGTGACTGCCCTTCTCCATGCCTCAGAGTTGGTGCTTTGCTGTGCCAAAATGGTAATAGAAGTATGCAGGTTAGCCTATTATAGGAAGCAAGGGCATGGAGTTGGATTGCATCAGTGTCATTTTCTACCATTTACCGTTGTTTTTACTAAAGTTAATTTTCAGTTGCTGCTGTGTATCTGACTTCTCTGTCCAGGCTCTTATTTTGTCCTGTGGGATGTGTTTCGGGGAGGTTTTGGGGGTGTAGGGGACTTTCTAGAGCTTGATGTGCATTGATACAGGGCAGAAACGTCAAGTTTATTAAGAGCTGTTTGCCGTTAGGCTTTGTTTTTGCTGATGTGCTGTCTTGAGACTTCTTACCAACTTTCTTGGTAAACAATTCTCTTGATTTTTTTTTTTTTTTGTTTTGATATTAAAGTTTGAAGATGTACACAGGAGAATAAAATACTTGGAATCATATCTTTCCCAATTTATTTGGGAATTCTGTTGCAGTAGTGCACTTCTGTGACTACTGTTTCTCTTGCTGTTGAATTAGGCATATAATTAGTTTTTCTGTGCAATGGGGTATTATTTCAGTGTGTGGATGCAATGACAAATCTCCTAAAAACCTCTTAAGACAGTGAAGTCAGCTTTTCAAATCTAATTTCAAAGAGAATTACCTAATCTAGAATTTGCTGTTACAGAGTCCAGATTTCAGTAATATGTGTATACAATGTTTAGTGGTTTAGACAAAGCTAATAGAAATGCTGACTGCATAAATATATTGAGTTAAAGTTTTAATAGGTTTGGGTATAATGCCTGGAATAGGATGATATATAGAATAATATAGCATAGGAATAAAATAAAAACATGTAGGTTAGCCCATGTAAGGAACAAGAGTTTCTGAAGTCAATATAGTGATGTATAGTTTAATAGAAGTTGTAGTACTGGAAAATATTTACAGGTGGAAGACAAACTAGCTATGTCTTTCCATGATCAAGAGGTTGGGAGAAAGAGCAAGAATGTATGGAAGCCAGATGGGTCCAGAAACATATTTTCTGGACAGAATGATGGGAAAATATGATTAACAGTTTTAATTACAATGTATACAATTCTTAGAGATTTAACAAAGGGTTCTGGTATCATGGCTGCTGTGTTTCTCTGTCCTTGAATTTATTTGTGTAAGGATTCCCATCCACATAGATCAGAAACCTTAAGACTTGGCTATAAGATTTCTGTGCTGACTGAAATCCAAATCAAAATTAATTTAAAATCGTAAAATTTAAGTATTAATCTCTGCATTTTCAGTTGAATCACAGATTTCTGCATGTAAGTCAATTAAGTATAGCATATGGATCTGTCATGTTATATCAGTGTTGCATTATTCATTACTTATGGCATAGCAGGATTAAGAAAGGAAGTTTTCTTCGTCTGCTACTGGAAGCTTTTGTGCTGCATTCGTGGAACCACAGTAACTTCCTTCTCCTGGAGTCATAGCTGCCCTTAAGCTTTTTTTTCCTAAAAGTTGTGGTTATTAAGTTCATACTATAAAGAATACTACTTGAGATTGAATAGTCAGCCTTTATCTCTAGTAGGTGTTCAGACTAAACAGGCTTTGGCTGTATTTTTTAAAATTGGTTCATTATGAATTGTTACATAAGAATGGCTTGTTAATCTCTTCACTCTTTCCAGATGATCTTAAATGTTGAAGTGAAGAAGTAATGGAAGACTCATACCTATAAGTGAACTCAGAGCTGCTTTTGACTGAAGAGAATAGGAAATACTGACTGGAAATGTGTTTGAAGAGTTTATTTTGTTCTTCCAACCAGTCTCATGGCTGGCTCTGTGTTGTGGTTTAAGCCCAGCCTGTAACTTAGAACCATGCAGCTGCTCGCTCATTATCCCCCCTTTTTCTTCCCCCTGCTCCCAGAGGGATGGGGAGAATAGAAAGAATATAACTCCCACTGGTTGAGATAAGAACAGTCCAGTAACTAAGGTCTAACACAAAACCACTACTGCTACCACCAATGATAATAATGAGGAAAATAACAAGGGAAGAGAATACAGCCACTCACCACTGGCCAACCAATACCCAGCCCAACCTGAGCAGCGATTTAGCCCTCCTGGGTAACTCCCCCCAGTTTATGTGCTGGGCATGACCTCCTGTGGTGTGGAATACCCCTTTGTCTAGTTTGGGTCAGGTATCCTGTCTGTGCTTCCTCCTGGCTTCCACTCCTCCCTGGCAGAGGATGAGTCTCAAAGTCCTTGATCAGACTAAACATTACTTAGCAACAACTAAAAGCACTGGTGTTATCAGCTCTGTTCCCAGGCTAAAAGTCAAAAACACAGCACTGTGCCAGCTACTAAGAAGGAGAAAAATGACTGCTACTGCCCAGGACACTCTACTAAAAAAAAAAAACAAACCCCAAAAAAACCCAAACAAACAAAAAAACAAAACAGCAACAAAAAACAACAAACAAACAACCAACCCAAAAAAAAAGGCACAAACTGCAGCTCAAGTCAGTTGGTGCCACCAAATCCCTACTTTTTTGCCTTTAGTGGTGCTTGAAGCCTTTCAGCAATGAGGAAAGGCAGATATTTAGTGTTTGAATAGTGTTTAACAGCTGTAAGATGTGAATCTAGGTCATTGAAGCAATTCTGGACAATGTCATGTGCTGGACTATTCTGGTGATTTGCTTGCTGTTGTACCTGCTGTACTGCTGAGTTCATGGTGCCTCTTGCTCTGTCTTGTTTGTTGAGCCATTATCTTAGTGAAAATCTTTTCTTCCCAGAAGGTTTAATGGAAGGATTAATTTTCCTCTGCAAAAATTGCGTAGTTGCATCTGTATGTAATGGTGCATGCTTGTTTGGTTTGAATACTTTGTATTGTACATAAGCTTTCCTTGTAAAAGAAGGATGCTATGCCACAGCTGGCTGTCGTAGCACTGATCTGGGCTAATGGAGGCATATCAGTATGCAGGCTTTGTCTTTGGCACATCGGTGTTGTGGCCTGACACCGCTTTAAGGGACATGTAAAGAAGGGTATGGAGGAAGGGAGAGGCATGGAGGCTGCTGTTTTTTTTTTTTTTTTTTTTGACTTTCAGCTGCTTGGGCTTTCTCCCTCTGTGGGATTAAGGATGACAGTTGCTTAGCTAAGTGGCTGTGTACATGAGGGTTTAAAAGATAGGGATATTCAGTCATGCAGCTTCCTTGCCTACTCAGCACTTGGGGTAAGTTACTGTTGGAGAGCAAAAACTTTCCTGAAGGGAGGACATCAAGGGAATTTGTCCTGCAGTTTCAAGGTTAGGGCTGTGATGGAGATAACAAGTTCTCAAAATCTGGATACTTAAGTCTGCTGAGGCATGCCACATGTGGAGTGTCTGCAATACTAGTTGGTTTTGGGCCCAGCCATCTTTCCAGTTTAGCAGAGAGCTGTGGGCAAGAGGAGTGCTGCTATGAAAAAGCAGCAGAGCAAAAGTGTTCCTGGTCTGTTCTTTGCACTGGTGAAAGCTAGGTGCATGAGGGACAAAACCTTTCAGCTGTGTTCTTCAGGGGGAGTAATGGGAGAGTAAATGTAGTGGGAAGTCTTGAAGTTGACACATGCTTTCTTGATTAGGAAGAAGCTGTCTTTCTAACTTTAGGCATTTCTTCAGAGTCAGGCTAACCTGGTTTGCTTCCTTTTCTTGGTTATTGGTTAAATTTCAGCTTTTGAATTTCCCAGTAGGGCAGAAGGATGTAACTGCGGTGTGAAAGGGGGAAAAAAATTTACACAGTCCTACTGGAATAGTGAAGTAAATACTGAAAAATTGAAGTGTGTATACTAGCCAGTTCAAGTGGAGCAGGTGCTGTATGTCTGAAAGTGGATGTTGACTTTAAAACCTTTAAGCTATTAAGACGCTGTATGTGAAGAGTCCTCAATTTGTCTTTTTTCACCCCACTGAATCTGTTTTCTGTTATCCTCTTTAGGCTCAAGAGGACTGCGAAGTATAAGGCTGAAGGGAAATGTCTGCAGTAAGATACTGTTATTTCTTGAAGGGTACATATGCATTTTGACAGAATTGTATTGACTTGGAGAGCACTTTGCTAGAAGGCTGAGAGCTCGCACATGAGGCTGGGACAGCATGCACAAGTGTTTAAATGAGTAAGAGCAAAAATTGTAGTTGACAAGGTTATGTGAATTGTAGGGTACAGTTGAAAAGCCTAAGCATATCCTTTCTGATACAGTCTCAGGTGAAGTACTGATTGAGTCTGGAATTGTTTGCATCTTGTTTGAGGTTTGCTGTTTGTTTGAGGTCTGATTGTGCCAGAGCCTGTTTCTGATCATTGCCAGTTTTGGTGGAGCTGTTGGTGAACATCTGCAATGTGTTTAGACAGGCTATCTTGACATTTAGCTATGATTTTAAAGTGCAACAAAATTGTTTCCTCTTTTTAAAATTAAATAGGATATTGAAAAGGGAGAATACAATTCTGTGCTGAGTTCTTTCATCCTGAGCATAATCTAATTAATGTTGCGTTTTGATTCTCCCTTGCTCTGCATGTAAGTTGTTACACTGGTAGAAGTGGTTATGTGTCCTGAATAATTGGGAACTTAAAAAATGGTTTTACTTTATTAGAGTCTCACTTGAACTCATTATTTAGTAGAATGCAGATGTTTTTCTTTAGAGGACTACTAAAGTAAATATTTCTAGTTTTTCTGAAATAAGTTAGATTAGCCTGTGTATTTCCCTTCTTTCACCCCAACTGGTAAGATAGGAATTGCTGTCACACAGAAGAGCTCCTGCATGGCCTCTAGATTACACGCATTGTCAAATAACATCCTCACCTTGTTGTACATACAGTATTTTTTTCAGAACTGCTTGTGAGTCATGATCACAGAATCATAGAATAGTAGGGTTGGAAAGGACCTTAAGATAATATAGTTCCAACTCCCCTGCCATGGGCAGGGACACCTCACACTAAACCATGCCATCCAAGGCTATGTCCAACCCAGTCTTGAGCACCGCCAGCGATGGAGCATTCACAACTTCCGTGGGCAACCCATTCCAGTGCCTTACCACCCTTACAATAAAGAATTTCTTCCTCATAGCCAATCTAAACTTCCCCTGTTTAAGTTTGAACCCGTTACCCCTTGTCCTCTCACTACAGTCCCTAAAGAAGAGTCCCTCCTCATCATCCCTATAGGCCCCCTTCAGATACTGGAAGGCTGCTATGAGGTCTCCTCCACACAGCCTTCTCTTCTGCAGGCTGAACAGCCCCAACTTTCTCATCCTGTCTTCATACGGGAGGTGCTCCAGTCCCCTGATCATCCTTGTGGCCCTCCTCTGCACTTGTTCTAACACTTCCATGTCCTTTTTATGTTGAGGACACCAGAACTGCACACAATACTCCAAGTGAGGTCTCACAAGAGCGGAGTAGAGGGGCAGGATCACCTCCCTCTACCTGCTGGTCACGCTCCTTTTGATGCAGCCCAGGGTACGGTTGGCTTTCTGGGCTGTGAGCACACACTGCTGGCTCATGTTCATTTTCTCATCGACCAACACTCCCAAGTCCTTCTCCGCAGGGCTGCTCTGAATCTCTTCCCTGCCCAATCTGTAGCTGTGCCTGGGATTGCTCCCACCCAGGTGTAGGACCTTGCACTTGTCATGGTTAAACTTCATCAAGTTGGCATCAGCCCACCTCACAAGCATGTCAAGGTCCCTCTGGATGGCATTCCCTCCCTCCAATGTACTATCAGCCTAACCACACAGCTTGGTGTCATTGGCAAACTTGCTGAGGGCGCACTCAATCCCACTGTCCATATCACTCACAAAGATGTTGAACAAGACTGGTCCCAACACTGATCCCTGAGGGACGCCTCTTGTTACTGGTCTCCAGCTGGATATTGAGCCAATGAGCACAACTCTTTGCGTGCAGCCATGCAGCCAGTTGTTTATCCACCAAGTGGTCCACCTATCAAATTGATCTCTCTCCAACTTAAGAGACAAGAATGCTGGCTCCTTTCCTAATGCACTGATAACATTACTGTGGTGTTTTTTTAGAGCATCCTGTGGTTCTTAAGTTTTTTTTGTCAGGGATGCTAAGAGTTTCCAAAAGCATTGCATGCTCTGTGGATATATTTTTCATCTGTATGTACATTTTAGCGTTCCCTGTACATTTTTACATTCAGTATATAAGTTGCACCTTCTTCCTTGTGTCTTTCAGTGCAGTCACCAGCACTATCAAACTCTTCTGCTGATACCAGACTTTGTGCTTTGTGGCCAGCTGCAAGACCAATACCTTAATGCTTTTTACAGTACTGATGGCTCGCTCTTGTGCGGCTGTCTGCAGCTGTCCACTTGTCTTCTCATTGCCTGTCTGGAGTGGGGAAGTCTGTCCTGCTTCTCCATACTTTCTGAAAGCTTTTGTATATTAACTTTTGCAGTACTGATAACACAGTTGAATTAAAATCCTCACATCCCATATGACTTTCCATACCCATATGCCATTTCTACTCACTTTCTCATGATGCCTCTGTATGTTAGAAGTGTTAAGTGATATTAATTAAGTGATTCATATGAGAGCCAGTATGGAAAGATTTTTCCCTTCTAACCTGCCACCTTAAAAGAGATTACGTAGTTGGGTTTATTGTTTTATAGGACTTCTGCTTTCTGGTCCTGGAGTTGCCTGTGTTTATATTAGTATCTTTGAAAATTTTGGGACCACCTTATCACAAGCTAATTTGAAGTTTTCTGTGACTGTTTTCTCCTTTGGTCTGTATTGTGTAACAGGTTTTCCTCATAACTTTGCATAAATCAAGAGGTACTTTACTGGTTGGTTCTCCTGGGCTGAGTGAGTTATTTCCTGGAGCAGTACCCTAATTTAATTTGCGCTACAGATGACTTTTTTTTTTTTTCCCCCAGTAGTGTGATGGAGGGAATGACACAAATGAATGGACATGCAGCTGGGGAGGGTTCTAATGGAGAAATGCTGGTTTATACTGTTTTAAAATAACTGAAAACACAGGCCGAAGAGTTAGCACTGTTTGTGCAGGCTCACCAGACACAATATGTGCTGTTAACATGTGGTCATCAGAGTAATCATCAAGCTTTCTCTTGACAACTGTCCTTCCTACAGGGAAACTGAACATGAGTAGTGTTTCATTCTGACAAGCAAAGTGAATGAGTGAAGAGATGTCCTCTGGCCTGTAGGTGCCTTTACCCATGAGGAAGTTTGGGATGTTCTAGTAGCCTGTGTAGCAGTTTTTGCATATGCTGGGTGCAACAGCCTGCCCTATCTCCGCGGATGTATTTCATCCTGTCCCATGGACTTGTATACATTCAGGTTCCTAAGATGGTCTCGAGCCAGGTCCTCTCCTACAATGGGCCCAGGGTCTTCATTCTCACTGTCCCTGCGTCTGCCTTCCAAGATTTGGATGGTGTGGTCAGAGCATTTGCCAGTGAAGACTGAGGCAAAGAAGTCATTTAGAACTTCAACCTTCTCCAAATCCAGGATAGCCAGTTCTCCCGATAGCTTCTGGAGAGGACCCATGTTGTCCCTAACCTGTCTTTTATTTGCAGTGTACCTATAAAATCCCTTCCTGTTATCCTTAACATCCCTAGCCAAGTTTAATTCTAAGTGGGCCTTAGCTTTCCTAACCTGGTCCCTAGCTTCCCGGACAACATCCCTGTATTCTTCCCAGGTTGCCTGACCTTGCTTCATGGGCTGCCCAGGGAAGTTGTGAATGCTTCCTCCCTGGCGGCATTCAAGGTGGGGTTGGACATAGCCTTGGATGGCATGGTTTAGTGGGAGGTGTCCCTGCCCATGGCAGAGGGGTTGGAGCTAGATGATCTTAAGGTCCTTTCCAACCCTAAGTATTCTATGATTCTGTGATTCTATCTTTTATTGTACAGAGCTCTTTCAAGTGTGCATGAAATAAGGCTGTGCATTCATGTAGGTGCAAGTTATGTGACTGTTTGAAGAAAGAGCTCTTCAAATTAACAGGCTAGTAAAGATAATGCTTCCTCTTTACTGATTTTTAAGAATTGAGGCTGTTCTAAGTATAAGTAACTGTGCATTTCAGTATTTTTAGTTAGTTTTTTTTTTACTGAGTTCTGTTTTTTAAAGCTAAGTTCAGTATCTGGGTTATGTCAGGTCTACTGCCTTTCACTGAGCCCTCAAAAAATGGTGATTATTTTTATTTTATTGTATTTAAGATGTTCAGCAGCACTCCACAGATGACAGACAGCTTACCCTTGCTAAACTACATTCATTACTCTTATGAGTCAAAGTAGGTGGCATAAATCCTCTAAAACACACTAGGTATTTAAATAAAAAACCCAACACCTTCCCTCCCCCCACAAAAAAAAAAAAAAATACCCAAACAAACAAAACAACATAAAAATCCAAAACAACCCAGCACACCCCACACACCCCCCCAGCTATATTACACACTGAGACTAAAGTTCTGGTTTAGACTTTTCATATCTGGAAGATATGAAGGTCATTGTGCATGGCCATGAGGAAAGAAACATGTAACATCTGCTTACCTAAACAGCTATGTGTGATAATTGTTATGTGCTTCCATTGCACCGTCTCTAAGTAAGAGGCAAGATGGCATATGCTGAATTCTAAAGCCTGTTCTGAAGGTCTCCTGGTGTAATGCTCCTTCAGGAGCATCTCTGGGAGCATGTGTAGCATCTCAGGATTTTATCAAGAGCATTCTATCAGCTGTGACCCTTGAGACTGGAGACATTGCATGGTGCAGCTTCAGTTGCCTCTGAACAGTGGTAACCTGTTGGAGGAGGTGGATGTGTTTAATATTTGGTGTCTGGCCACTTAAATTCAGGATGCTGGCTTTTTTTCTGGAATCACCTTCATGTAATAAAAGCATGTAATAATCAGAGTAGACATGTCTGCAGTGGTATTTTTTTGTGAGGTCTTTATAAATAGGATTAAATTCTGTATATAAAACTGATATGAAGTATTTTCTTTCCTTCTATGATGGGGATGCACAGGTATGAATCAAAAGAGGTGGTAGGCTTTGGCCAGAAGTGTGATGAACTAAAGGTTTCTTCAGCATGTCCACCTGAGGTGGTAGGTGGTTGAAGGCTTTTCTGTGTGTTCCCCTCACCCTGGTTGTGCTGCAACACTGCCACAGTCCAGCCTCAGCTTCCATTTTCAGCTGAGTATCACCAGTTGAGTATATGACATAGCAAAATACGTGTTTTGCAGGGAAAATTAGCAGAAGTACTGATTGTTTTGTTGGTCTCCAGCTTGCTAGTGCTACTTCATTTTCTAATGCTCTCATAAAAATGAACTGTTGATATAATTGGAACTGTTCTATGGTAACCAGAACTGATCGCATAAACCATATGGATTTTTAACTCTTGATGTCTTTGGCCTTTAAAAAAAAAAAAGCCTGCTTGCTTCTCTGCTAGGTGTACCTTACTTATGACTTACGTAAACTGCAGCTGGGAATCCCAGAAACTGGGATTCAGTGAAGGCTGCTAGCAGTGTTTAAGATTGTTTGTTTGGATTTAAAATCTTGATTGGGTTTGGTGAATTAAAAGTAAGTTATTGAAAGGGAGATGGATCCCATGTGCTGTGTGTTAATAAAGGGCAACACTCAGTTTGCTGAATTGATAAATTTCAGTTTTGGCTCCTTTCAGGACTGTAAAGAAAAAGCGGTTTCTCTTTCCAACTTCACTTAATTGTTCTCCTCTTAATCTGAATGTATTTTAAGACAAACTTAATTTTCTTGAACAGGCATAGAGCCCTGTTTCCTGAACGTACTGATTCAGGTTTTGAATGCAGTAACTGCTGAGCTACTTTGATAATCCAAAGTGCAATAATGTCTCTGAAGCTAATAGTCAAAACTGTATTAGGTTTTTTTCATGGTAGTAGTGACTCTTCAGGGCTTTGGTATTTTACAACTTTTTTGGAAACTATTCACAGCTCAAATTCTGTGTTAATGTGCCATTTTAATTAAAGTGTTCAGACTGAAAACATTTTTAAATTACATTTGTTTTTCTTTGGTGTAATTAGATATCCTCTTTTGTCAGGTCAGGTAGAAGTGTAAATAAAAGGGTAAGAACTCTAGTTTTCCAAATAAGATGTAAAAGACCATTCTGTACTGCTTTGAAAGTAATAAAAATGGTAAAAGGATTGGTAGAGCAAAATCTGGTTTTGAGACATAATGTTGTGGTAGCTGGAGGTCTAATGTGAGTACCTTGTGGAACACTTCAGCCAAGATAGATGTTATGTAAGCTGGAGGTACTTCTTGAGAAGTGCTTTTTGGTTTTCTGAGATGTGCTCTGATGCTTGTGCACAGTGAAGTCGATGTAGCAAGTCCTGTGCACACATGTAAACTGTCCTAGAGTTTTCAGTCTGCAGCCAGTGGCTTACCAGAAGCAAATAATGTATTAGGTCATGCTGCTATGCTGAGAGCCATAGTGATCCTAATGCATCATCTTATACATGTAACTACCGTCTCTGTAGGGTAGAGAATTTTGTAAACTGCTGCTTTAATGCAGTCTCATTAAAACTGGTCTGGGCTTGAAAGTAGTCAGTTGAGGCTTTCAGTTTTTCTTCTTATAATAGACAGTTCATCATGCATACTTGACTGTATACAATGGAGAGTGTATACTTCAGAAGTGAAAATGTTACTATTGTTTTTAGGTTGAGACCAAAGAGAATGGCTTTCAAGTTAGCAGCTGATACAAAAGCCTTAGTATTTTTTGTAAAGAAATGGTTAAGGGCCTTTATCAATGTAAGTTAGAAATAAAGACCAGATGTGAAGTCAGCCAACCATATTTACTTTGGTAGCAAACTGAAGACTAATTTGCACTAGTTTAAAGCAGGCATGTGTTTATAAACACTGGATGCAGTAGCCTTCTAAAATTTGGGTCCTTGTGGGTCCTTGTGATTCTTATAACTTTGAGACTTGCCTCATCTGCTAACCAGAAGTGAGAAGGATCTCTTGTATTTACGTGGGTCTGAAGCAGTGGCAGCAGTCAGGAGTCTCCCTGTTTGTGCTGTTGTGCTTATATTTAACATCTGGAATACTTGTAATCAGCTGGAAATGACCCATTATCTTTTGTAGTATCCTCCTAGCACTATTCAGTTCAAATCCAAGTGGGTTTGCAGTGATGTTTTATTTAAAAGCAGACAGTATGCTTGGGGACAAAAAAAAACCCTTATGAAGAGCTATTTCTTGCATATTTTGCCTCAGTTACTCCATTTTTGAGAAATCCTCTACTGCTACTAGTATGTCCAATGGTAAAACTCTTAAACAGTTATTGCAAGGAAATTGTGTAATACTGTCTATGCAAATATTTAACTGATTTTTTTTTAAACCTAAAATTTTAAGAACAGACTGGATTCTTTAGCAAAGTGGTTCACTTGTATATGTATTTTTCTTGTGGGCTTGGAAGGGCATGTACGGGGAGTTGTTTTTCAATGCTGCGTGGTTATTTTATGTGCTAATGGACTCATTGTGTGTTTTTTTGTTTTTGTTCTTGTTTTTTTTTTTTCCTGTTGTGGGTTTTTGTTTGCTGTTTTTATTGTTGTTGGGTTTTTTTATTTTATTCCCCTTCAGTCTTAAAGATTTAAAAATTTTTGTGGTGTAGTTCCTTTTAGGCGTGGTGTGGTTGTGGAGATGCTTTCCAGGGTAGATGCAAGGGTAACCAGACTGCAATATCTTTTTCATCTTCTTAAAAATAAGCTTCTTATGTAAGAAAAATTACTTTAGAACTTAATTTGGAAAGATTAGATTGGAATTGCCTCAAATCCAATTAAGCCACACTGCATGGACGTGCTGGGAATATAAATGCAATTACTGTAAATTTGTACAAACTGATTTGTTGCATTATCTTGCTAATCTAACATATGGTACTTTTTGTGTCCATATTGCAGACGGCAACTCCAAACTAACATGGCAGTCAGACTGTGTGATGTGGCTTCTCTGCTTAGAAGTGGTTCGTGGGCAGCAGAGCCTTGGACTGGGGTCTGTGGGTCTTTTCTTAAATTCTGCAGGATACTTTTTAACATGTTAATAGTGCTGAGGCCATACCAAACTCCTTAATCTTCCATTTGGACTGTTAACTCGTGTGTTAACTCTTGTTCAACACTTCATTATAGGCTGTAGGTTGTGTCCCTAATCTCTGAGAGCCTGGAGCACACTGGTGTATCATGACAACTTTTTATACAATATGGTGATCTCCTGTAGAGCTTACATTGCAGTGACTTGCCTTTCTTCTAATGTCAATTAGATTGCAGTACTAACTCAAATCACTCGGTGGATAATTAACAGTAGTATTGTACTAAAATGGTTTTGGTATGGTCTGAATACTAAATTGCAATAATGTAAAAAAAAACTGTATACTGCTATTTGTGATTACTATTTTAAAAGTATATTTACAACTCTTACTCTAAGAAATTGTGTGAAAACTGTAAATTTATCTCAAACTACTTTTCTGGCTGGAAAATATTTAGTAACTGCTGATGTGCTTTGTGTTTTTTGAATGGTTATATTCAACTTATCAGTGGAATATGCATAATTTGTAAAACATATTAGTATCAGTTTGTTCAGAGCAAATGGTTCTACGCACACAGGCTACTGCACCTGTTCACTTGAGTATTGGCATAGGATCTCATTCTTGCTACCTGAACACAAAACCAAATGTGCAGTTAAGTGAAGATTGTTTGTTATCCTTGCTAAATCCTGCTAATTTTGATCAGTGAGCACTTCAAATTTGAGCAAGAGAGAGAGAGGGCGGGAAAAGCAATTCCAGAGAGCCTCCGTCAGGGCACAATGTTTGTGGCTACTAGCTCTGCCAGATATACTAGTGTTTTGAAAAGTAATTTATCTTAATTAGGATCATCTACTTTCTCATCTTCTCAGTAGACTTGTTTTATCAATGCCAGAAGCAGGTTACTACTTGGAGTTTGTCACAAAGGAGCTGTTGTTCCAGTTCCTAGCTCCTCAGGAAAACTAGATCAGATTTTTATTATTAAATGTTCTTAATAGACTCATCTTTCCTTTCTTGTGTTGTGCTGAAGTAACATCTTGGAAAACACTTCTATATGCGAAACCTATGAGTGTGTTCCCAGGAATGTCTGAATTGTAGTTTAAAGACAGTCAGTTTAGCTTCTCATATAGTTTTAGGAAATATAAATTTATGTTCCTTGAATACAGTTGACCTAATCAGCTGTTCAGGTATGCTCCTTTGAACAGGACACTTAGATAATCTCCAGAGATCCTTGACATTACACTGTGATATTACAATAAGCTTTGTGTGAGAAGTCCTCCTAGAAATTTCAGTATGAGGTTTAATTTCAGTGACTGCTGGATATTTTTAGTGAACTTCTTGCTGAGTGTTGCTTCTGTGTTGAAATGTTTATTACTGGAAAATTAATTTATAGAATGTCCCGTTGGATGTTGTCTTATGTAGTTGGTCTCAGACAGGATAGGTAGGCTCACCAAGGCCTGGGTATTAGTCTGCAATTAAAAATCCATGTAATTATCAACTGTTACCATTCAGTGACTGACTGAGATGGCGGTGGTAGATCGTGGGCAAATACTGACAGTTCTCCAACTGATTGCTGCTGCTATATCTGCCAGTCATACAGTCAGTTACTTCGGGGTGTAACATGGTAGTTGCTGGAGTGGTGATCACTCCCTTATTTTGATGTATAAAAGTAGATCAAGTTAAAGTATCAAATTTTTAACTTTTTTCAGGGTGCTGGGGGAGGGAAGAAGTGAGAAACAGAGATTGTCAGTTTAACCAAAAGCATTTAGAAACCTAATTACAACCTTTGGTGACAGAAGTTTGACCTAGAGGTTATCAAGGAGGAGTTTGTTTTCTATCCCAGCATATCCATTTATCTCTAAGTCTCTTTCAATTGCTAATCATTCTGCTTTTGCTTTCTGCTATTGCTTATGAGGAATAGGCTCAGGATACAGCTAACACCCACCTCTTCTTGAAAATAACCAGATACTCTAACTTTGAAGGCTACATTTCATAGTTTCAGTTATTAGTTGTAAGTTAATTGAACTGTTTACCCTTGCAACAGGCCAGTTCATCTTGGTAACTAGGAAGGCTGTGATGCCACTAAATGGGGGGAATGCGGGTCGATGGAAACTAAGCTTTGACTGCTGACTTCATTAAGAGGGATCCTAGAAAGTTTTGTGGGAACTTTATTTGCCTGTAAGCTTTTTCAAGTATTGCTTTGCCTTACAGTTAAAAATCCTTCTGTAGTAGTAGAGTCTTTTGCATTATAGAGGCAGAACATGGCTTTGCCTAGTGACAGGTATTGCAGATTCTTGTCTGAACTTTCCTAATAGATGGTGAAATACGAATTTTGATGGTTCTTGTTTTCTGTTTTTCAGCAGGTAATTGCTGCCATGGAAACACAACTGTCTAATGGACCAACTTGCAATAACACAACCCATGGTTCAACCACCATGAACAACTGCTCATCACCAGTTGATTCTGGGAATGCAGAAGACAGCAAGACCAATTTAATAGTCAACTACCTTCCACAAAACATGACACAAGAGGAACTGAAGAGTCTCTTTGGCAGCATTGGTGAAATAGAATCCTGCAAGCTTGTCAGGGACAAAATAACAGGTATGTTCTTTTTGGAATTTTCTGTATCTTCATTTTCTAAGCTGTGAGCTGTCAAATGGTGTTCTGCACTTTAATCATGGAATAAAGGCAGAAGAAAGTAATGCTGGTGTTGCTAGTCAGAAGAAGCTTAGGTTCATTATCTAGATTCTGCACCCCAAAATTAAGTGTATTTGCAGTTAATCAGGTTTGTGTGAGTACTGTAAATGCTAGCAGGTTGTTTAAATCTTGTGAGCTTTAGAGTCTTCAAAGAAAAGATTTGGAGTAATGATTTGCTTAGTCATGGTTGATGCAAAACTTCCTTTTGCATGGATGTAGGTAATTAAACTTGTACCTTGTGAAGAGAGTGGGCTACCCTACTTCATTGGTGAAGCTGCTTTTGTATTGTAGCACTTCAGCCGCTTTCTTGAGGATGCATACTTGATTCAACATAGTGTGTGAACTGCATTGTGATGTTAGTACTTTATTTTAGCAGTAGCTGGTGTACAGGTTGCTTGTATTAGACCAGTTGTTTTCCTTTGAAAGAACTACCAGATGGATGCCAGCAATTTAAAACAAGAATTAAAGGATGATTGGCAAACTTAAATTTCTCATCTCCATTTTTCAACTCCAGGCATTCTCAAAAAAACCTTGACGTACCAGTTTTGTCAACATTTTATTGGGTTTGTTCAGAAATATTGACTTCGGTACTTGATTTCCTGGCTTCCGCCCCCTAGTCTTTAAATATCCGGCTTTCAAGAACACAATTTTAGCTTGTGTTCTTGATTGCAACACTTGAATGTGCGGGTTAGCTTCTTTGTGTTCAAACTACGCCTCTTTGAGGCTGCATGTTCTTCTACGCTTAGGTTTAAGGGTTAGGAGTCAGTATTTCCTATTACCAAAAAGCAGTGTCGCAACGCGGACCTTTTGCTCATGCTAAAACGTTGAGACTCAGTGTTCCCTAAGCAGCAACAGTGGGAAGTGGAAAGGACACAGGTTGTGTTGCTTCAGCCCCTACTACGCTTGATGTGTTTATGTTGATGGCTTGAGGTATGCTGGAGAGATGTGTTTTCCCAGCTGCATACATTAATAGTGAAGGACAAGGCCTAAAATCCTTCAGGCAGCTCTAATACCTGCCCTAGGACCTGTCTTTGGCGTGCAGCACATGCTTTCTTCTCTAGTCCTGATGAGGATCTTGTTTGGGACCACCTTAGGAACCTGAATGTATACAAGTCCATGGGACCGGATGAAATCCATCCACGGGTCCTGAAGGAGCTGGCAAATGAAGCTGCTAAGCCACTGTCCATCATATTTGAAAAATCACGGCAGTCAGGTGAAGTTCCCGATGACTGGAAAAAGGGAAATATAACCCCTATTTTTAAGAAGGGGAAAATGGATGACCCAGGGAATTACAGACCAGTCAGTTTCACCTCTGTGCCTGGCAAAATCTTGGAGCGGATTCTCCTGGCAGGCATGCTAAGGCACATGAAAACCAACAGGGTGCTTGGTGACAGCCAGCATGGCTTCACTAAGGGGAAATCCTGCCTAACCAATCTGGTGACCTTCTATGAAGGGGCTACGGAACTGATGGACAGGGGCAGAGCAGTTGATGTTATCTACCTGGACTTGTGTAAAGCCTTTGACACTGTCTCACATGACATCCTTGTCTCTAAGTTGGAGAGACATCAATTTGGTAGGTGGACCACTCGGTGGATAAAGAACTGGCTGGATGTCCGCACGCAAAGTGTAATGCTCAGTGGCTCAGTGTCCAGCTGGAGACCAGTAATGAGTGGTGTCCCCCAGGGATCGGTGTTGGGACCGGTCTTGTTCAACATCTTTGTGGGTGACATGGACACTGGGATTGAGTGCGCCCTCAGCAAGTTTGCCGATGACACCAAGCTGTGTGGTTCGGTTGATACATTGGAGGGAAGGAATGTCATCCAGAGGGACCTTGACACGCTTGTGAGGTGGGCTGATGCCAACCTAATGAAGTTTAACCATGCTAAGTGCGAAGTCCTCCACCTGGGTGGGAGCAGTGCCAGGCACAGCTACAGATTGGGCAGGGAGGAGATTGAGATCAGCCCTGCGGAGAAGGACTTGGGGGTGTGGGTTGATGAAAAAATGAACATGAGGCGGCAGTGTGCGCTTGCAGCCCAGAAGGCCACCCGTATCCTGGGCTGCATCAAAAGGAGTGTGACCAGCAGGTTAAAGGAGGTGATCCTGCCCCTCTACTCCGCTCTTGTGAGACCTCACTTGGAGTACTGTGTGCAGTTCTGGTGTCCTCAACATAAAAAGGACATGGAAGTGTTAGAACAAGTGCAGAGGAGGGCCACGAGGATGATCAGGGGACTGGAGCACCTCTTGTATGAAGATAGGCTGAGAAAATTGGAGCTGTTCAGCCTGGAGAAGAGAAGGCTGCGTGGAGACCTCATAGCAGCCTTCCAATACATGAAGGGGGCCTATAGGGATGCTGTGGAGGGACTCTTCATTAGGGACTGTGGTGAGAGGACAAGGGGTAATGGGTTTAAACTTAAACAGGGGAAGTTTAGATTGGATCTGAGGAAGAAATTCTTTACTGTGAGGGTGGTGGGGCCCTGGAATGGGTTGCCCAGGGAGGTTGTGAATGCTTCATGGCTGGCGGCGTTCAAGGTGGGGTTGGACATAGCCTTGGATGGCATGGTTTAGTGGGAAGTGTCCCTGCCCATGGCAGGGGGGTTGGAACTCGATGATCTTGAGGTCCTTTCCAACCCTTACTATTCTATGATTCTATGATTTATTTATCTGCTCCTCTAGCATGGCAGAAAACTTATGACACCTTTTCCTACGTTTGTTCAAATGCTGTGTCATCAGTACAAGGATGATGTGTAAGCAAGAATCTGGCAGCAAAAAGATACCAAGGGGAATATTTCCCAGATGTTTACTTCATCTGCATATGTACCTGCTGAGAATGAGCAGGGGACGTAAATTAGGGATCTCGTCTCCTAAGTTTGACCATGTAGTTTGCTGCACAGTGAGACTGACTTTAGCCAGGGCTTGTACCTTTTTGAATAATAAAAAATTACTTTAATTGCCAGTGCTCAAACCTGTTAAAGAAAATAATGATAGGACACTAATTGACATCTGTCATTCTCTGCATGCTGGAGGCAGCCTTTGAGATCATACCTAAGTTTCTTACTTGTGCATGGTGTGAGAATAACCTATTGCATATAAAGGGATGTTGTCATTGGTCATTCCTGATGATAGATCTTGGCTACTGTCCTCTAAAGCAGTTTTGTTGTCAGACTGCACTTCTCTGTCCCCAGTCACAAGGTGGATTCTCGTGCCCTATTTCTTCCTGCAGGTCAGCCCTATACGGCATCAGTTGGTTATGCTTGACTTCAGATACCTTGCAAAGTAGAAACTGAAGAGAAAGGCAGATGCCCATACTGGGGCCTAGAAAGGTGATGCTGTACTTCTGAGACTGCAGGAACGGGATTTTGTAAAGTCTTGATCTTTTCTACTGATTATTGTACTCACAGTTTGTTAATTTGAAAGTGAATTCTTCCAAAACAAGGGCATCCTGCCTAAGAGTAAGACTTACCAAAGATGGTGGCCAAAATATATACCTTTGTTTTGATAAATTCACTAGGCCATGATTCATGGCAATTCCTCATTTCAGTTGGTGATTGTGACAACTTACTCTTCCAGAGGTAAAGACCATTTAGGGGCACAAAATGAATCGAGTTAAGAGGCTGCTTAAAGCACGACACTAATCCTTTGCCCTACTTATTGAATAGTCTCTATCTGACTTCCATGCTTACAGAGGAAGGCTGCTTTGCCTCCCCTTTCAACCTGAATGACCAGCACTTTTTCCTATAGCAGGTGACTTGCTTTTAAGCTGTTAGATACTGGAATGGTTAAATCTGTGAAGTACCCTGCTTCAGCATGGTATGCTTGGCCACTGAAAGCACTAATTTTGCTCCTTTGGGCCCTACCAAACTTACTGTCTCAGTAATCTCTGCTCTTCGCTGAATGTGAACAGTACTGAATGTGCTTTGGGGCACCAGGGAAACCAGACTCTGCTGATGCCACATCTTGCTGCCTTCAGCTGAAGGCTGGTTGATGCAGAAAAATAGTCTGTCTTCTCTTTAGGTGGTGACCTCTGTGCTTTGAAACAAAAGGTCTTCTACTTTGCACTCCAGGAACAAAAGGTCAGGAAACAGCTAAGAGGTAACTGGTACTTCATCAGTTAGTGGGATGGCTATTCAAAGTGTTTATCTGGCTTACAGTTCTGAGTTAACATGTTTAGCATTCCTTATATAAAGGATTGCATGCTTCTTCCAGTTAAATGGCTTCTCCAGATACACAGAAGTGAGTCTCAAGTTCTTAATGACAGATGTGCAAATTACCTGCATGTATACATGATAGTTTTGATGTTTGACATACTAGAAGCTCACATTGCTTCTACTTAGTGTTTAAAGACTCCTTGCCCAGGAATAAAATGAAGCAAGACAACAGAAGAACTCGTTTGAAGATGTGATGTCTTCTGTATAGCATAAAGCAATGCCTAAGAAGAATCCTGACTTTCAAGTGTGCTCTTAGTGGAGGAGGGCAACCAGTGTTGGAGTGGAGATAGAATTGGTGTTTCTACTTTATCAGAGAGCAGCTCTTCAGCTTTGAGGCATGCAATCAGCTGCTAGCAAAAACACTGCCGCAGTCTTGTTCGCAAGGGTTTTAGTATAAATGAGATATGTAGCGTCTGGCCTTATAACTGCATTGTTGCTTCTGATTTAAGTAGCTTTGGAGCGAGAGTGTTTTGTGGATGCTGGAAAGAGAATGCTCTAGTTCCAGTCTTGTTCTTACTCCTTTTCAGGTTTTCTACAGGGAATTCTTGAAAAGCAAATTTTTCCTTTTATTTCTACAAATCAGAACAGGGATTGTTGCTGAGTTTCTGTGAAGATTTGTCATGAATTGGTTTAATTCCTGTTAAAACAGTAATTATTGTTTATTTTAAGTGAAATCTCATGAGTATTAGGTACCTGGTAATGCCTCTACACTCCCCTGAACTTCAGTGGAAGCTGAAATGCACTTTCATAAAGGCTAAACTGCAAATGAAAATTGGTAAGGGGGAAAGCATAAGTCTGCCTTTGATTTGACTGTCTAATTCAGGTTGAATCATACTGGTTATAGATGCATCCTCTGGCTTTTTCATGGGGTGAAACTTCATTTGTGATATGCTGGAGCTGAGAGCTGTTTGCCAGGCAGGTAAGATGGCTCTAGTGTAGGAGCACTAAGAAATCTGGTAGTATCTTCACTGGTGAGTGAAATAAAACACATAGATGAACCATTTCTCAGCAGTGAAGAATGTTTTTAATGTATCATAAAATGGTTTGGGCTAGAAGTTACCTTTACAGCTCATCTGCCATGGGCAGGAACAGCTTTCACTAGACCAGGTTGCTCAAAGCCTCATCCAGCCTGGCCTTGAAAAGAAATTCTAGCTTATCTGTCAATATTAGTAGGCAGTATCAAGAGTCCCAGACCTTACCCCACTGATGTGGTCCACTAGGAAATTTTAAGCCTGCTGCATACTGGGTCACCAATGCCATTTGCTGGAACTCAAAGGGATCAAGGGTGGCTACTGACATCTTAACCCAGATACTTGTCAGAGCATCCTGTGGATTTGGACCAAATTACCTTCTACCCTACTATTTAATATTCAGCTTCCAGTCACATCTGCAACACTGGAGTACATTGAAGACTTTGTTATAGCAGTGCCCCAGCTTCTTGAAGCTGTCTTCATACTTTAGGGTTGAAGTGAGTTGAATTTGAGGGCCTCCCTGCCTGTGGGAAATGTATTGGAGGGAAGGGAGGTACCTTGGAGTTTACTTAACTGATGTTACGGGCGGAGTCTGAAGCCCTGTTTCTAAAAGGCTGTTCTAGTAGTTTCAGTAATGCTTTTTTCCATGGTGTGGAATTTGTTAAAACAAAGTAATTCCTTGTGCTATGCTGTCAACAAAGTTTGTGTCCCCTACTGATTTTTATGTAAGTTTAGTTGTGAAGTAGTTAGGGTGGAGAGCTGAACTGCAGAAGGCTCCTGCTGGCCGTACCGATGTTCATGGGCACAACCTGCTGTTAAGGTAACATTAGTAAATGAAGTTTACTTGCTTCAGCTAATGGAAAAACACTGAAAGTGTTCTCAGCAAGACTTAAAATAGCTGATTGATGTTCCATTCTTTTACTGAAGGTGGAGAAATTAAACCTTGATACTAATGAAGATTTTAAAGTGTGCTGAACAAGAGCCTCTTCATATGAGAATCCTGTTGAGGAGAGCAGCATCTGAGATGCAGGGGCATGAATGTCACTTACCTTTGCTTCCTACTCAAAGAATCTGTCTGGAATGAGTCATTGTGCTCAGATATTCTGGAGTCTATTAACTCTTATATGCTTTTGACTAATGGAGATGTATGTAAATACAAGGTACAAAGCTACCACATGAGCTAATTATATTCATACAGTAGGTGGGAGATCCTGTTCTCAGTGCATCATAACTGAATTGTTATCGGCTGCTCTAGGTAACTGTTTAGTTTAAGGGCTTTTGCATATTTCAAAGCAGCAGATAACATTTTACTGTTAATAATAAGCATGTGTAATTATGAAGTATTTTTAGCTTAATTTTTAAATGTAAGGGAAGGTAAAATGATATGAAGTCTAACTATCAAACTGCCCCTGTTCACGCACTTAAAAAACACAACCTTTCTGCTAATGTAAGGCAGATGGATTTGGCAGCTGTCAACAGGCTGAAAATGAAGATGTACCTTTGTGAGACTTAGTATGCATTTTCTAGACCTAATTTCCTGAAATATAGGTAAAAATGGCATATATAGGTAAATGACAATTATAGGTATAGGCAAAAATAGCAATGAATATGGTATCCTTACAAAAAGACATGAGTTCTTAATGCCTGCTGTCTTAAGCACAAATTCAGTTGTGCATGTGGAAGATAAATGCTTGATTTTTCCTTTGTGGAATAATCGTCATGATTTCAGGTCTTTGCTTCCGTCATTTACCCAGAAGTGCTTGCGGAGTTGTAGCTAAACAAACTGTGGAATCCAGCCTCACAATTTCAGAGCGTTTCTTGGTTTGCTTGGCTTCAGAGCTCCTGTACTTTTCTCTGATTAGGATAATCATATGCTTGTAAAATCCACCAGTTTTCTTTAAAAGAAAACCTGTTGTTAGCACCCATAATAGTTCTAGTAACACTGGTCATAATTCAGTGTTTGCAATATACATGCATAGTCAGTGCAATGCTACGAGGGACTCTCTGATGTCAGTTCCTTAGTTATTGAGTACCCTGCTCTAGTGTAGAGTCTGAGGAAACACCTGGTGACAATGCTGTACTGTTGTCTGCGCAAACAACTGAGGCTGTGGGATCATAAAGTCACAGAAAGAATTGGGTTGGAAAGGACCTTAAGGTCATCTAGTTCCAGCCTCCTTCTGTGGAGAGGGATGCTTCACACTAGACCAGGTTGCTGAAAACCAACTCCAGTCCACCCTCAAACCCTCTGAGGGATGGGGCAGCCACAGCTTTTCTGGGCAACACATTCCAGTGCCTCACGACTCCCACAGTAAAGAGCTTCTTCCTTATATCTAACCTGAACTTCCACTGTTTAAGTTTGAACCTGTTACCCGTTGTTTTATTACTACAGTCCCTGATGAATATTCCCTCTCCAGCATCCTTGTAAGCCCCCTTCAGATACTGGAAGGTTGCTGTGAGGTCTCCACACAGCCTTCTCTTCTGAAAAGCCCAACTTTCGTAGCCTGTCTTTGTATGGGAGGTGCTCTAGCCACTTTTTGTTTCTGCACAGCAGGTCTTCTTTAAGCAAAGTATGGGTGAAACACTGATGTTTTACTGATACCTCATATTCTGTGATATGCTTGCTGTTTTATAGCAGTCTTATGGTAATGAAGGGAAAAAGATACTGTGTGTGGAAGCAAGAGAAAGTGTGTTGTCTGACTGGCTTCTTGCATTTGGAACATGTGAAATCTATTAACCTTTGTAGTTTTTCCCCTACTTCTGTTGTACCAGTATGCAGACTCCTAGCTCATGTTAGTGTCTGTCAAGAGCAGAGCTGACGGAAACCTCATGCCTTTTTTATTCTCAGCCCTTACTCCCAGTGTGCTTAATGTTTGCAGTCCTATTTCTTAGTTTCCACTCTTATCCTTCACTGCAAGGTTTTGAGTGCTGTTGGTGTGAGAGAGTAGAGTAGTTCGGCAGCTAAAGGAGGAGCTAGCTGTAGTTCTTTTGTGGTGTGCTGAGTCTGTGAGAGGCAAGGGCTCTTGCTAGCTGCTGCTTAGTGGTGTGCTGAGGTAGGGAATGAGTTCTGGCAACCTGGCAGTTTATGATTTGGGCTGGGATGTGGACAGAAGGTGTTGCCTGAACTGTATTTTGCCTGTAGGATGCCTTGTGCAGAACTTGATTAAAATGTGAAATCAAGAATAAAAACTGAATGGGATTAGAGGTAAATTTGTATTTATTACATGGTCACTGTTTGATTTCTTCTCTAGAGCAACTTGCTTAAGACTTTTAAGCATAGGTTTTTCTGGAGGTGGGTGTGAGGGGGGAGGGTTGTTCTTAACATCAGCTTTTTAATATTCAAGACAGTCCGTGTTTGGTACTCTGCAGCTGTTACAATGCAGTCTGTGACGTGGCCTAGGGACTCAGTGCGGTGTAGCACAAAGTTAATAAAGTAATTTTGAACTTCATGTGCTTGTTGGAGAAAAAATACAACTGCAGAGTATTGGACTACTTAGCTAGTGGTTGGAGTACTATCCTATTGTCTGAACTGCAGGAAAAATGATTAGAGTTACATTTTCAAATTAGTCTTGTGTGGCTCCAGAGCACTCTTACTGCAGACTTGTCTAAAATCTGTTGATATTGTATTCTGTAGTCACTATTCTTTGGTTCTGCGTGTTGCTGTTTAATGTTACTGAGAAGGACTTAGCAGTGTTTACTGTGCTTTTCCATAGTAAATGGCATAATTTATTGCACTTTGCATGTCTGTTGGTCATGAGTCATGCAGACAGGTGGAGATGACAGAACTCTCTCATCTTATGTTACTCGATATAGCATTTGATTGTCTTTGCACTTCCATTTGTTTTTCACTTTCTTGCAGGCACAGCACTGCTTTGACCTTTCAGAAGTTCATAGGCTTTGTTTTCACAAATAAGATAGAAAAAAGCGTGCTTGGCTAAATCTGCAGTCTGTTCCAATGATTCAGTTAAGTTGCCTAGTTAGTTTTTACTACTGGCATTGTAGAAACAAGCTATTTTTAAAATGGTTAAACAGTTCTTTTATCCATATATTAACCTGAATTAATGAGCTGATCTCAATATATAGCATATGTGAGGACTCGATGTTTTAAAACTGGAACTCTTCATAAGGCTAAATATAAGGGACCTCTCAGTATAGTGAATCAGAACATTGTCATTGAATTGCTCTGCTTTTCAGCAGGCACTGTGCTTTTTGATGGGTATTAATGCAATACACATTTTCTTGCATTTTTCTGCAGGTAAATCAAAACTCACTGTTGTCAATCATTTCAGTAACTTGCAAGAAGCCCGTAAAAGTTTTGAATCTTGTAAATTGGCAGTGGTTCTCTAGTGATGAGGGATGTCTTCTGTGCGTTTAGCAGAGGTAATACTCTTGTAGAAGATAGTGCTTCCACCTTGAGTCTCCATGCTGCCTGTGTGGCTTGTCTTATCACTGCTTATTCCTTCATATGTTTTTGTAGGTATATATTGCTATTATGTCCTAGTGATTCTAGGACAGCTGTTTGAATGAATGTTACTTCTAGTGGAAACTAATGCATGCTAAGAGATATTTGAGACATTTGACTAAAACTGAAGGAGACTTGTGATCTGTGTTCTTTCCTGTTGTCTGAGTTTCTGGAGCTATTGAAGATAAAATTTGCTTTTCTTCTCCTGGTCTTTCTGGTACCTACCGTTTTATGTGGTTTAAGCCCCAGCTTCCATCTCTTCTTGAAATGCATTTGAAGCCTAATGTTGCTGCGCAATGATTATGAAGTCTTACATCTATAGCAAGATGCATTGATTATTCCCACATACACCTTTTTACAGAATTTTGCTGTATTCTACAAGAATTAGTTTGTGGAGACATTTCAGTTTCAAGTAATGAGAATGGCAGCTTTTCTCAGTGTATCCTTTTCCTGTGTATTTACCAACTAAAGTGAGAAATGGCTTGCTTTCTACTACTCAGTATTGCAGATTAGTAGTTGTTACTGTTTCCTAAGTGCAGGAGTTAGTTAAAACTTGAAAGAATAATATTCCCCTTTGACATTACTAGGAAGGACATATTTTTTCAGTTGGCAGTGAACACTTTTGCTAGGGAAAGGATTTATCTTCTAACAACAGTTTATCATCTTGTTACTGTTTTTCAATCATTAGTAAAGACCAGGCTGGGGTTGGGGGGAGTGAGAAACCCCTGTAATGGAAAGCAACACTGCAACTTAACTTTTGCAAAATTTGCCGGAGGAGCACATTTAAATTTCTGATTATGCCACATTTCAGGATGTCTTTCAAAACTCTGAGGTATGAAGTAGCAGATAAGGTCTGAAAGAAAAAACAAAACCACAATAATAATAGTATGTCTTAATGTGGAGTTTGGGAAAAGTGTTTTTGTTCAAGTGTCATGCTAGTTTTTTACTTGAATGCTCAAATTACTGCAGGCTTCAAAATGCCCCAGCAGTAGAACAACATGTGTTATCTATCTGCTATTTAAGGTGACTAGGTGGTACAATAGGCCAGATCATTTATCACTGCTGGCTGTATTCCTGACAAGGAGCAAATCAATGGGAAAAGACTAAACTTCTCAGCTGCATGGAACATGTTGCTACTGAAAGTGTTAAGAAATTGAAGGGTAAAAAGGCAGCTGTTGTGGTTTAACCCCAGCTGGTAACTCAGTGCCATGTAGCTGTTAGTTCACTGCTCCTCCCATCCCACCCAGAGCAGGGGGGTGGAAAGGAGAATTGGAAGAATGCAAACCCCATGGGTTGAGATAAGAACAGTACAATAACTGAAGCATAATACAAAACCACTACTGTTACCACTACTAATAATGATAAGGGAAATAACAAGGGGAAAGAATATAAAACTAAAAAAGACAAGGGAAGGGGAAAAAAAAAAAACATAAACAAAACCAAAACAATAAACAGCAGTGATGCATGCAATTACCACCTGGTGACTAATATGCAGCCCTGCCTAAGCAGTGGTCTGCCCTTCTGGGTGACTCCCACCAGTTTATATACTGGGCATGATGTGCTGTGGTATGGAATACCCCTTTGGCTAGTGTGGGTCAGCTGTCCTGTCTCTTCCTTCCAGCTTCTTGTGCCTCTCCTCACTAGCAGGGCATGAGACTAAAAAGTCCTTGACTGAAAGTAAGCACTACTGAGCAACAACTAAAAAATCTGTGTCTTATCAGCATTTTTCTCAAACTAAAGCTGAAACACAGCACTGCACCAGCTACTGGGAAGGATTAAAATAATTATTACAGCTGAACCCAGGATAGTAGCTTTCAAAAAAAGTAACTGATTTAGCAAATTTATGGTATACTTTCACCTTAGCATAGTAAGTAGCTTCTAGCTGTAATAGGAAAAGCTAATCTGTAAGAAGGCATACTCTCTAAGTGTGTTATTATTTCAAGCAGCTCATGGTTGTCACTAGTTACATTTGAATGTGAAAGGCTGTAACAGACAAAACTGTGTTCAACCTCCTGTCTTGTCGATAAGTAAATGCCCTGTTGCTTTTGTTTTTGCAGAAGTATGCACCTTCCTACACAGTCCCTCCTTCCACCTGTGTTTTGGGGGGAGGGTGAGATTTTGTATATAACCATGCCAAGTCCAAGGTCCTACACATGTGTCAGAGCAATCCCAGGCACAGCTGGGCAGAGAAGAGATTCAGGGCAGCCCTGTGGAGAAGGACTTGGGAGTGCTGGTCGATGAGAAAATGAACATGAGCCAGCAGCGTGTGCTTGCAGCCCAGAAAGCCAACCGTATCCTGGGCTGCATCAAAAGGAGCATGACCAGCAGGTAGAGGGAGGTGATCCTGCCCCTCTACTCTGCCCTTGTGAGACCTCACTTGGAGTACTGTGTGCAGTTCTGGTATCCTCAACATTAAAAGGACATGGAACTGTTGGAACAAGTCCAAAGGAGGGCCACAAGGATGATCAGGGGGCTGCAGCGCCTCCTGTATGAAGATAGGATGAGAAAGTTGGGGCTATTCAGCCTGGAGAAGAGAAGGCTGCGTGGAGACCTCATAGCAGCCTTCCAATACATGAAGGGGGCCTATAGGGATGCTGGGGAGGGACTCTTCATTAAGGACTGTGGTGAGAGGACAAGGGGTAACAGGTTCGAACTTAAACAGGGGAAGTTTAGATTGGTTATAAGGAGGAAGTTTTTTACTGTGAGGGTGATGAGGCCCTGGAATGGGTTGCCCAAGGAAGTTGTGAATGCTTCATCCCTGGCGGTGTTCAAGGCCGGGTTGGACAGAGCCTTGGGTGACATGGTTTAGTGGGAGGTGTCCCTGCCCATGGCAGGGGGGTTGGAACTAGATGATCTTAAGGTCCTTTCCAACCCTAACTATTCTATGATTCTGTGGTGTATCTGTTAAGTCACCCTCAGTTTAATGTCTGTTCTGTCTTACTCAAGATCTTTGGTCAGATTCATGTAGATCTTGGCATCCATAATATGCTGTACCCGTGGCTTTCTCTGCGTGCTGTGGGAAAGAACCAGAGCTTGACCCCCATTTTTCTATCTGACATCATCAAGCTTGTGTTGATGAAGCAGCAGATGACTGTTCCTCACGTGTGAAAACCATGTCAGATGTAAGCAAGAGAGTGGCACTGATTTAGTGAGAGGGTAGAGTTGAACCTGGCTGAGATAAAGTGTCATTTTCTCTTCCTGAAAAAGTCAAATTTTTAGAACAGCTTCTAGCTCTATTTATGGCTGTTTAGTTATAGGTATATTCTCATGACTGTATGGCAGGATAAACTGTTAAACACTTTGAACAGTGTTTGATCCTTTTCATTCAGTCTTCAGCTTTCTGAGCAATAGCTCCCGAACTGGATTTGGGAGAAAGAGGCATCAAGGTATCAAATAGAGAGATCTAGTAGTGATCACAGCTTTACTACATGCTGCATTGAGCTTGCTGCCTCAGTGATGTATGAGTTATGAGTGTTCAGTAAGCAGAGCCCATCTACTGGAACTACAAGCAAACTGCAGTTAAATTGGTGATTGCTCTGTGGCTCATGCCTCATTTTGTTGAAGCTACTGTTAAAATTCAGGTCAAGCTTTAACGCAAATGTTAAAGGACTGTAACTTGAACAGTGATTTATGTTAAAAGAAAATGGGAAGAAAGCAACACTGGTATTCTGTGCTTATTCTTTTAGCCCTTCTTGTTAGAGAGACAATAACTATATTGGTAGTTTTAGGTACAGTTCTACAATTAAATTATTTGCATGGTGGGATGTGTACTTCTAGCCTTCTTCAGTATCAAGATAATATGGTGGTAACCTTGGTGGCTTAAATAAAGCACAGTTGACAATGGTGATTTAATAAAGATGCAGTAACAACTTTGAGAAAGAACTGGCACCAACTCCATGGGCTTGTTTCTGAGGATCTCCTTAGCATATTGCACAGCATTCATATGTCTAGATCCAGACAGTCAAAAAGAATTGTTTTACTCTGATATCTGAAACTGTATCAAACTTTTCATGCTCCTGAAGTTGGACTGGAGGGTCAGACATGCTGTTGATCTTCCCTATGGCCACACTGGCTTGCCTTCAGGGCACTAGGCTGTGACTGCCTGCAATGTTCAGGTTGATCTTAACACTGTCTTTTAAGTGATGCCACTTCTGCTTTTGTGTACTGATTAGGGAACGTGTCTCCACTCTGAAATTGTAGGAGACTCTGTGAAATTACGTGAGTCCCTGAGATGTATTCAGATAAAAGCTTTTGTGTATAGGCTTGTAATATTGTCATGTATGTTTATTTCAACTGCATTTTTCCACCAGTGTGCAACTTAAGGATAATGAAAGTCAGAATAAAGCCTAGCCTCAGCTTGCTGTGAAATTGATTTGGTCCTGTTCACAAAGATGGGAAGCTAACTTGTTCTTACTGTGCTTTAGTAGATCTTTAACAATTAAACATAAGCATCAGCTTTAAATAAAGTTATTCTTAGCTTATTGTAGATAGTTTGGACTCATCTTTAGACCAGGAACTGGCTGACAGATATTCAAGGAGCAAAGCACTGAAGACAACTTATGTAACTGAAATTAAACTATAAAAAATAAGGTCCTCAGTCTGCTAGATTTCATACTTTTTGGTTTGTGGTTTGTTCCCCCCCCCCCCCCCCCCCCCCCCCGCAGACTATAAACATTGTTTCACCCCTAGACTTTATTACTTAACCTGAGAAGTATGTTCTTCACTGTCATATATTGATGCAAATGGTATAACCTTTTTGGAAGATAAGCTTTTTTGGAACTTGTGTGGTACTGTAGGTCTTGCTGGTTATATTTCCTATTTTGCAGTAAAGTCTCTTTGCAGAAGTTGAAATAGCAAGAAATGTTACTGCATGGAAATCATAGAATCATAGAATAGTTAGGGTTGGAAAGGGCCTTAAGATCATCTAGTTCCAACCCTCCTGCCATGGGCAGGGACACCTCCCACTGAACCATGCCACCCAAGGCTCTGTCCAACCTGGCCTTGAACACTGCCAGCTATAGAGCATTCACAGCTTCCCTGGGCAACCCATTCCAGGGCCTCACCACCCTTGCAGCCAAGAATTTCTTCCTCATATCCAATCTTAACTTCCCCTGTTTCAGTTTGAACTTGTTACCCCTTGTCCTCTTACTACAGTCCCTAATGAAGAGTCCCTCCCCATCATCCCTATAGGCCCCCTTCAGATACTGGAAGGCTGCTGTGAGGTCTCTATAGTGATATCAATGACTGTATTGTAGAAAATACTGCTATTCTTTTTTTTTAATACCTGCTTATCTTCACAGTTTTTGATTGCCCTCTGTGGAATGTGTGAATGTGTTATTTACTATTGAGACTTTTAATTTTCCAAAGCATGCTTAGTGTGTGCTTCTAGTAAATTTTTGTAATAGACCATGAAACTAGTTTTATAGCTTAGTGATACATATTAATTTTCAGATGTGTTATTAACCAAATGCAAGTAATCTTCTGGGGTGTTTTGCTTTTTATTTAACATGCCTATCTGGGTGATAATTTGAAATTGAATGATAGGTTTGGGTTCTTTTTCTTCGAAGAATTAGGAGTGATAGCACTCAATGGGGCTGCTTCTCTTACACTACCTTTACCTGTTAAGGGGATAAGTGGACGAAGAAAGGTGGAACTTACAAACCTAGCCCTACTTGCTCCTTAATGAACTAGTTTGTTTCATAGAAGTAATTCAATCTTACCTTATAAGAAGTTGAGTATGTACTGAAAAGGTTGAGACCTCAGCTGCCTGTAATATTTGTTTGGCTCTATTTTTTTATTTTTATTTTTCCCCAAGAAAAAGGTGAATGCCTGAAATTGCTTACCAGATGGGAAGGAATCAGACCTACAAGAAAGTTTAAGAATTCCAGACAAGATGCGGGATTAGCTGGGTACTCTGGTAGTTAGATCAGCAATTGCTTCAGAAAAGTAGCTGCGCAGCCCTTGTATTGGGTGTTCCATAGCTCTGAGGAAAACAGCAGCCAAGGACTCCCTCGTGTGGTGGGTGTGCCAAGCTTTCACAGGCATCTTGCTGTGTTGTTCATAGGCCAGTGTTGTGGGTCACGGCAGTAGGGAGAGCATGTGGAAATAATGCAAGGAATTATCCCCAGGAAGAAATACTGCAAGTAGAACCTCTTCTGAAGCTGCTACTGCTTCAGCACGTTTTAGTTATTCAGCAGTAATATCATTGTGTACTCATGGAGTAGTGCTGAAAAAATACTAGCTGTGTGCTCAATCAAAAATAGTTATGCAATATTGGCTCTGGATTTTGGGAAGATGGCCATTTCACAATCATGCATGTAGGAAAGTTTCCTTTTGCAGTAGCAATTTAGAGAGGAGAATCATGAGGATACAGATTCACTAGACAACTGACTTCAAAACTTCAGGAGACTTCAGAAGCACAAGATAAGTAGACTTGATATTGGCCAGGAATTTCTTGGGTTAGGCTTAATGTTTCTACCCAAAAAAACATGTAGAAAAGCCCTAATAAAATACCAAGATGCTTTAATCAGTCATGAAATATAACCAGTGTACTAATCAGATGCTTTCTAATCGTGATGTTACACAGAAAACAGTATATGTTCTTTCAGGAGTGCTGAAATGTAGGACTTGAGGTCACTGTGCATTTGTAACCTCACAGGGACTTTTCTTGTGTGATACAGTTCTCACAGGATTTCAGAAGTAGCTTTTTAGAGGGCTTACTTAACATCGGTTAAGTTAAAGTTTGTACTGGTCTACCTTTCAAGCCTTTCTTTTAAGAAATCTTTTAGCAGATTGTAAATGACATTTTAACAGTTTCAGGTGAGCTCTTGTTAACAGGATTGCACAGTTCAGGTGACTGAACTTCGTTATAATCATAAAATAGTTTAGGTTGGAAGGGACCTTAAAAGATCATCTGGTTCCAACCCCTCTGCCATTGGCAGTGACATCTTCCAGTAGACCAGGTTGCTCAAAGTACTATCCAACCTGGCCTTGAACACTGCCAGGGATGGGGCAGCTGCAGCTTCTCTGGGGAACCAGTGCCATTGTCTTACCACCCTCACAGTAAAGAACTTCTTCCTGATGTCCAATCTAAATCTACCTTCTTTCAACTTAAAGCCATTCCCCCTTGTCCTGTCAGTACATGCCCTAGTAAAAAGTCGTTCTCCAGTTTTATTGTAGACCCACTTTAGCCACTGGAAGGCTGTAAGAAGGTCTCCCCTGAACCTTCTTTCCCCCAGCTGAACTAGGCCAGCTCTCTCAGCCATTCTCTGTAGCGGAGGTACTCCAGCCCTTAGATCATTTTCATGCCCTCCTCTAGACTTCTTCCAACAGCTCCATGTCCCTCTTGTGTTGGGGGCCCCAGAGCTGGATGCGGCTTCCCAGGTGGGGTCTTGCAAGAACAGATTAGAGGGGGGAGAGAATCACTTCCCTTGACCCACTCGTCATGCTCCTGTTGATGCAGTGTATTGTTGGTTTTGAGCCACGCATTGACTGTGAGCACACATTGGCAGGTGATGTTGAGCTTCTTGTCTATTAACATCCACATGTCTTTCTCTTCAGGGCTGTCTCTAATCCATTAATCACTCAGCTTGTATTTGTGCTTGGGACTGCCCTGACAAGGGCTGCTTATGTCCTTGCTGTGTTGTCCCTCCAAGAGGCAGTAGGATGGTTGAAGGACAAGAGCTTGTGAACATGAGGGTGCTTGTGTCTGTCTGTAGAGAGCTTTATCAGCTGCCATTTGCACTTGTCTGAGATAGCATGTGTTCTTGGTTCTTCAGTGCCCACAGGTTTCAGGGAATATATCTTCTGAAACTTTGGTAGCTTGTAGGTTGAAAACATGACAGTCACTTTACAGCAGTTCTGCGCTCCAGTGTCTGGTATAAAATAGGCTATCATCCTTTGGCCACTGCAGAAGGGAGCAGCTACACAAAGATACTCATGTGTATCACTCTATCTAAAGTTTTCTTGTGTTACATGGTGTAGTCCCACTTGTTTGCTTACTTCCAACTGTTTTACAGATCTGTAGTTATAATAGTCAAAGGGAGAGGATCTCTTTAACTTGGCCTTCAAGGAAACTGTCTGATCTAAAGGCTCTTGTCCTTGCATTCCTTTTTGAAGTGCAGCATGGAGGAATATGCCTGTTATGTGGCAGGTATATTAAAGCTTTAATAAGCTGTGGCTGATTTAGTTGCTTCCAAAGAGAGAAAGGAAGAAAATGAATGTTGGTGAATATACTTTTTTTTCTTGCAAGAAAATTTGCTGGCCATCCTACTTTCCAGGGTGGTTGAGAGAAGAGAGTGTACAGCATCTTGATTGTTGGCTTGGTGTTGTTGGGCTAAATGGCCTGGTTCAGCTGTTTATGTAACTTTTGTGTATGGTAGAATCTCAGTGCAGGTTTGCTGGAAAGAAGAAAGGAGCCTTGGTGGGGGTAGATGATGTAGTTTGTAATGTCTTTCAGTTTTTCTTATGTCCCAGTGTAGCTTAATTATTGTTTAAAGTAAGATATGGATTTCCTAGAGAAACAGGAAGCTTAGACACAGTAAACATTATTTGGGAAGAACAAGCTACTAAGATGGTAATTATCTAGGGAGTGTAGAACCTGTGTTATGTTATTCTGCACTTGTCTTTACCAGGTTTTGTTGAAGCAGAATTGATGTCAAACTGTTTTTCCTCATTCATCCAGATCATTTTGTCAGTTTGGCTTGTCTACTTCCGATTTCTTTTTACCAATCATTTAGTTGTTGTTTTATTCTACATGACATTGTCTAATATTCCAACCCTAAAATCTGGTAGGAAGTGTACAGAAATGGCCTTAAACAGTGTTGTGACATAGCCACAAGAACTATTGAGGAGAAGCTGTAAAACTGATAGATTGGGCATGTAACTTCGGAAGTATTTCTCAGTTCTGTAAATAAGCAGAGTATGCCCCTTGAATGTGGCGAATGTTTTCTTTTTATTGGCATGAGTAATAACTTGCAAAAAAAAAATTTGCAGTCACTCCTTTCTTTAGGATAAGCTAAACTTAATACTGTTCATAGGTCTGAATAATGGAATAAATAGCTGATGTGCGCAGGTAGTCTCTTGTTTGTGTTGAGTAGGCCATAATTTTGAAGATCTAGGAGAGGCTAAACTGGAATATTCATAATACCGAAACATGTAATATTTGGGCACCAGGACAGCTAACCTGGAGAGCTGTCAGAGGTTTTTAAGACTGTAGTATCATTAAGCACAAACTGGAAAAACAGAGATGAGGCAAGAACCATATGGAGCCATAAATAATATACATTTAAATTTGAAGTTTAACTTGTAGACAGCTACAGGTTTATCTTCTTTCTTCCATCACCCCATCAAGGACGCAGACATGATCTACTTCGTTACTAGACTTGGAAAAAAGTGTGTGTTCTGCGTGAGATTACTGTCTTGACAAATGGAGTTTTGTGTAGAAGAGGCAGAGATGCTGAAGTCCAGAGCTGTTTCTTGTTAGTGTGTTCAGTTTAAACCTTGGCTTCAGGCACTGCAAATTAGCCTTTACAGTTACTAAATGAAGTTTCTCTTTCGTAGGTATTGTAAATGCTGGCTGAATTGGTTCAAGTGCATCTAACTTCTACTTTGTCTTGAAAGCAGAAAGTTTGGACATTGGGGAAGGTGGGGAAAGCTGCACAGAAGGAGGACTTACATTGGTCAGGTGTCTCGAGTAAAATTCGTGTGCTGTTGCTCTACTGCTCTTTCTTCATCTGAAATCCACAATTAGATGGGACTTCTCTCTGGATTCTACAGCTACAGTGGTACTAGCATAAGTTTTGGGTGAAGTCCTGTGCATCAGGAAAACACTTGGGAAAAACTGAGCTTCCAAGTTTTTGTAACCCAGTTGGTGCTTTCCCACCAGTTGAGAAATATCTCCAGCTGTCAGACATACTTTGCAATAATTGGAGTTTCTGATGGGTCATTTGAAATAGCTGCTTCTGCCTCATTTTGTGAAATGCTTGTCTGGGTTTCTAAAACTCAGCCATCTGCATATGAGCTAGCAAACCTCTTAAATAAGAATCTTCCCTTAACACAAGCTGGAATACTGAAGAGCAGCCCCTTGCGCATCTGTTTCCAGAAATCAGGTTCAACTTCCAATTATTTGTGTTTCTTACTGGGAGCCAGAATTCATCTGTCTTAGGAGCTTCTGTGAAGAAAGTGATTTTTGACTGAATTTTTCATAATGTGTTGCTGGGCCAGTAATCTTCAGGCAGGATGTCAGTCTCTGAAAAGTTCTGCCATAACCATTGCGAATATAAGGCCTTTGGAATGTCAGATCTGAGCACCTTTGAATTTTGGATGGTAGTCCAAATGAAACAGAGCAAATCATCCACTAAACACTGAGTGCAGGCAGAGATAATCTAGTCAATTCCTCTTCCTCAAGCAGGGTTTCCCTGAGCAGGTTGCCCAGGACCACATCCAGTCAGAGTCCAGGAGTAGAGACTTCACAGACTCCATGGGTGGCCTGCCTTAGTGTTCCACCAGCCTTACAGTGAAAGCTTTTTTTTTTTTTCTTTTTTAGTTACAAAATTTCAGAATAAACCTGTAGAAACCAGTTCAAGCTTGTCCTAAACAAATTACTGGATTTTGTGCAACTTCATAGCCTAGGCTGCTAATACTCATGTTTAAAAACTAGAATGTCTCATGAAGAGCCTGTCATGAATGTTGTCCTTCATAATAGCTGATATGTTTTTGCCTGTAGTGGTCTGAGTGGCTTTCATGTGCGAAACAGACTGTGTGAACAGAGGGGTAGTAGAAACAATTTCTGCACATCTTTTTCTGTTCACTCTGGAATTTGTGGGTAGTGTATTTGAAACATCCTACATGAACTAGTTTTCTTTTTGAGATTTTAACATTTTTTAAGGTTGTGGTTTAAGTAGATTCATTCCTAGGAGATTAGTGATGCCACAGATCAGCATTTCTGTGTTCGGAGGTAAGACTAAAAACCATGCACAAAGACACTCCTTTATCGTGCTCCTTTTTGGAGACATTGCTGGGAAGAGTTTCTGCAGACAGTGGGAGTGATGGAGATGACAGGTACAGAAATTACTGTACTATAATCAAACTAATAAAAAGGCACTTCTAAAATAAGGAACTTAGCTATATCTAGCTAGAGCATGAATACAGAAATGCTTTTGCATATTTCCATATTGTTTCTTATAGAAACACAGAATTGCTGAGGTTGCAGACACTTCTGAAATAGTGTAGACCAGATCTGTGCAGAGTAGGGTGGTCTAGAGCATGTTGCTCAGAACTTCCTCCATTTTGATTTAGGTGGATGGTTTTATTAATAACTTGCAAATATTGACATGGGTGTTGCTTCATCTAGCCAATTCATTTGTGTTCATGTATACTGTTTTGCGGAGGAGATCAGGATGAATGGGGATAGCTTTGGAGGCTATGGTGGGTGGTGTCCTCTTGTGGTTGGACAAAGTTATGAGTGTCAGTAGGGGTGGGCTTTTTACTAAACAACTAAAAATTATTTGTCCAACTATCATCTGAATTACCAATACTAAAAGAATCTGAAAACGTTTCATCTTTGGATGCTGTTTTGCTCGTGACCAGTTACTTGTACCAGTTGTTTTGAATATAGAATCATAGAATCAGAGTAGTTAGGGTGGGAAAGGACCTTAAGATCATCTAGTTCCAACCCCCCTGCCATGGGCAGGGACATCTCACACTAAACCATGCCATCCAAGGCTATGTCCAACCCCGCCTTGAACACCACCAGGGATGGAGCATTCACAACTTCCCTGGGCAACCCATTCCAGTGCGTCACCACCCTTACAGTAAAGAATTTCTTCCTCATATCCAATCTAAACTTCTCCTGTTTAAGTTTGAACCCGTTACCCCTTGTCCTCTTACTACAGTCCCTAATGAAGAGTCCCTCCCCAGCATCTCTGTAGGCCCCCTTCAGATACTAGAAGGCTGTTACGAGGTTTCCACGCAGCTTTCTATTCTCCAGACTGAATAGCCCCAACTTTCTCAGCCTGTCTTCGTACGGGAGGCGCTGCAGTCCCCTGATCATCCTCGTGGCCCTCCTCTGGATTTGTTCCAGCAGTTCCATGTCCTTTTTATGTTGAGGACACCAGAACTGCACACAGTACTCCAAGTGAGGTCTCATGAGAGCAGAGTAGAGGGATAGGAGCACCTCCCTCGACCTGCTGGTCACGCTCCTTTTGATGCAGCCCAGGATACGGTTGGCTTTCTGGGCTGCAAACGCACACTGAAGCTGGCTCATGCTCATTTTTTCATCGATGAACACCCCCAAGTCCTTCTCCACAGGGCTGCTCTCAATCTCTTCTCTGCCCAACCTGTAGCTGTGCCTGGCATTGCTCCCACCCAGGTGTAGGACCTTGCACTTGTCATGGTTAAACTTCATCAGGTTGGCATCAGCCCACCTCACAAGCGTGTCAGGGTCCCTCTGGATGGCATTCCTTTCCTCCAACTTCTCAACTGAAGCACAGAGCTTGGTGTCATCAGCAAACTTGCTGAGGGCGCACTCAATCCCACTGTCCATGTCACCCACAAAGATGTTGAACAAGACTGGTCCCAACACTGATCTCTGGTGGACACCACTCATTACTGGTCTCCAGCTGGACATTGAGCCACTGAGCACAACTCTTTGCGTGCAGCCATCCAGCCAGTTCTTTATCCACCAAGTGGTCCACCTATCAAATTGATGTCTCACCAGCCTAGAGACAAGGATGTCATGTGGGACAGTGTTGAATGCTTTGCACAAGTCCAGGTAGATGACATCAACTGCTCTGCCCCTGTCCATCAGTTCTGTAGCTCCATCATAGAAGGTCACCAGATTGGTCTGTCAGGATTTCCCCTTAGTGAAACCATGCTGGCTGTCACCAAGCACCTTGTTGGTTTTCATGTGCCTCAGCATGCCTTTCAGGAGAATCTGCTCCAAGATTTTGCCAGGCACAGAGGTGAGACTGACTGGTCTGTAATTTCCTGGCTCATCCATTTTCCCCTTCTTGAAAATGGGGTTAGATTGCCCTTTTTCCAGTCATTGGGAACTTCACCTGACAACCATGATTTTTCAAATATGGTGAACAATGGCTTAGCAGCTTCAGTTGCCAGCTCCTTCAGGACCCGTGGATGGATTTCATCAGGTCCCATGGACTTGTGTACGTTCAGGTTCCTAAGATGGTCTCGAACCAGATCCTCTCCTACAGTGGGCCTAGGGTTTTCATTCTCACTGTCCCTGCGTCTGCCTCCCAAGACTTGGGTGGTGTGGTCAGGGCATTTGCCAGTGAAGACTGAGGCAAAGAAGTCATTAAGAACCTCAGCCTTCTCCAAATCCAGGGTAGCCAATTCTCCTGATAGGAACCCAATGGGCAACTTCTTGTTGCTGGAAGGGTCTATTTAGTTTGTGAATCGCATGTGCAGAAATTCAGCTTCAAATTTTGCTGAAATTATGTTACTGTGGTATATTTGAAGCGCGCTTGGTTTTAAGCACTGGTCCAGAATTTTTAATTGAACTATGTGCGATTGAATTTCCACGTTAAGTAGTAGATTTTTTGATGCTGTCTTACCCTTGAAGCTCCTGAGCTGCCTCTAGTCTCTTAACAGATCACAACAAACTCCTGAACCTGCTTTGCATAGCAATTTTTAAGTCTTTCATTAAACTGCCTTAGCCATTTCTATGTTGAACGTAGGGTGGTCCATGGTAACAAAGGAAGCTAAAAAAATCACTAACCTTGCTGGAAAAATTCAGTGTTGTGAGTCTTTGGCAATCTATCTGGGGCAGATGCTGTCTTTAATGTAAACAATATATGGTTAATGTGTCTGTGTGTTAAACACTGTTATTCATTTCATAGCATTTGCAATACTAATGATCATTTTTCTTCTCTTTAATCAGGACAGAGCTTGGGTTATGGTTTTGTGAACTATGTGGAACCAAAAGATGCTGAAAAAGCTATCAATACTCTGAATGGATTGAGACTTCAAACTAAAACCATAAAAGTAAGTAGTGTTAATTATGATTTAAAGAAACTGAAATGCTTTGACTTATTGTTGAACAGACACATGATTTGTTTTTCCTTTCCAAGTGTAACTTAACCATTCTGCTAATGTCAGTGAAATAGACTGAGATGTTATGTAGCAGATGGGTAGTCCTTTGTAGTCTGTTTAGGTTTAGTTAGGTTATGATTTATAGAATTTTTTTTTTCTTTTTTAATGCACTTAACATTTTAGGTGTGAGCTCGGAATTATTTTAACTGAGGAATTGTGTTGTATGCCTCAGTTACAGAAATGCAATGTTGTATGTAGTCTGAACACTGCACTATGTGCTTTCTGCTTTTTTTATAATTGTATAACTTACAAATAAGTCGTTTTCTAGGTTGCTAGTGTCTTGTTTATCTTACAAATCCTTAAAATGAAATGCTAAACCAAGTCCTTTGGTAATATAAATTATTGGGCTTTTAGGGCTCATGTTTGGGACCCCTGTTTTTTTTTGTTTGGTTTTTTTTTTTTTAGTGATTTCAGTTTCTAGAATTTCTAAAAGCAGAAATCTTGAGTTATTTGTTCTCATGTAGTGTCCTGATCCATTATCAAAAGAGTGAGGATACTCACTTGAATAATTGTTTGAGCTCCGAAAGCTTGAGAAAGAGGAGATAAAATAAATCAGGTAATGCAGAGTTTTGATTTGTTTAGCAGGTGTATGTGCCTGCAGGCAATCGATATTCAACCAGGCTATCCTTTGTTGTTAAATAGCAGGATTTGCTAGGCGATTGCTTGGGTTGTGGCTGCCCTCTATCTAGGATCATGTTTGAGCCATAAGAGAAAGCTCACCTCTAAAAAGGTTTAAACTTAAAAGGCAGTGTAGAGACACTTAAAAATGACTGAGACAAAAATAAAATAGCAGTAGTCCTGGTAGAATGCCTTGACATTTCTGGATTCATAAGTTTTAATAAAGTGGATTACTCTATTTGAAATGCAAATACTGCTGTTTAACAAATGATGAGTCCTGACTTGCAATAACAATGAATGAAATACATGGATAAATGCCTTTCTGCAGAAAGCTCCCTATGTGCTTCTGGCAGACTCCTTGCCCCCAGGCAGTCTCTCTCATTTTCTGCTCTGGAGGAAAATTGAGGAAAATCATTTCATACTCCAGGTTCTTTAAAGTTGTCTTTTGGGTGGTGATGAGAAAGGGAATGGGTTTGTGTTGCAGTAGTATTGCAGGTACATGGTATCTTTGCATTTAGTGTCTTGATTTGGACAAATGAAAAAAGCATCTGCCCAGAGTAGAAATTTGGAAGTTCTGGTAACTATATATAGCCAGGTAAAAAGGATGTTACAGAGAATTAAAATCAAGCCAGGTCTCCCAAACCAAAATGATCCTGTAAAGCGGGTTTCTAGTGACTGACTTCGTTGCCAGTATGTGAATTCTTAATCTTTGTTCACCTTGTTAAATAATTTATACAGTGACTGTATTTCTGCAACTAAAAATCACTTATAAAAAAAAGGGGGTGGGGGGTGGGGGAGAAGTGAAAATAGAGTATACAGATGTGAGTAGTGATAATGATGCTCTTCTTTTCCTGCCTTCCCAGGACATGAAAATAGGATTGTAGGTTGTGAACAACACCAGAGACTCTTGTAATGAGATTGAAGTTTATGTGTAATTTTTCAGGGATTTGTGCCTGAAATGTCCTTAGCTGAAGAAAATCTGAAACATTTCAGTTGTCACAAGCTAAAATGAGGACCTCTTCAACAAAATAAAGACTATTTGTGTAGTTAGAAAATATATATGTAAGTGTTGCTTGTTCATGTTACAGGTAAATCTTGGTGTCTAGTTACGTGCATTCAGCCCAGTTAACTCCAGTGTTAGTGTGCATGATTTGAGGGGCAGAGCTGCTTTACTCCCTTCTCCTTCTCCTTTATTCTTCCTTTTTGGGCACAAATTGGGTTTCAGGTTGAGTTTTCATGACTGTTTAAAGAGGCTGGTTTTACTTCCACACTGCAGAAATGGCAGAGGCTAGGTGGATTCCTAATATGTTTTAAGACTGAGGCATTTGTACATTGGACAGTTGCTTCTTCTGTTAAAAGGAGGAGGATGTCTGTGTGGCAGTGACTTGAAAGGCAACTAACCAAGAGTGTGCCTACCTTTACCTGAATCAACAAAAATCCTGAACCTACTGTGAAGCACTTTGTAATATGTGTATTTCTCAGGTGAACTGGGGGCAATACTGAGCAGAGTTAAAGTTGATGTCTAAGGCCTTCAACTGCCTCTGGGGCAGCATCTGGGTGAAAGAAGTTGCCAGATCTCAATACCAGGACCTTTGCAGAAACTACTTGCCATTTATCCACCACAGTGTTCCTACCCCTCTGGAGATGATACTTCAGTTAAAGTTTGATAAACTCTGAATCTAATCCATAGATCTACTTCCAACGTTAATAAATAGATGTCATTGAGATTTTTATATGTCGCTTCATATGAAAAGTGGTGGAATACTCGCAATGTTAGTGGGTATTTTGATTTCAAAAGATGTTTGTTCTCGCTGTACAATTTGGAGACTTCTGTAGAAATGCTTGTTTTCCATTAGTGTGTAACACTGGAAGGAACTTTGTTGGTTAGGTGATGGACCCTTATATTGTGCGTGACTTTAGAGCATTTCCGCATGAAGGCAGTTGTCCTCATCCTGGTGTGTGTGACAGTCTATACTGGGGTCATGCCATACCTCTGATCTTGTTTCTGTACTAGCTTGTTATTCATTGAATATGTATTATTTCTGTGCAAAGCAGTATAGCTACACTTGTAATAAGGTGCCCTCTGTGGCATAATTTATGGGGTTTTTGCAATGTAGACAGCCTTATTTATGTTGCAAGCAGCCTATGAAGTTTGGGCTTAATTATTCAACTTTAGTATGAAGGTAAGCTGTATCTTAGAAAAAGGTAAATGTTTTTTGTCCTCTCTTTTGGAAGAAGCTGTTGCTGGGAAGCACTTTGGCTCTCTTGTATTTAAAAGCTAGTGAAAATTTCTGTCTGGAGTGATTAGTCTGCTTACCCACTTGCTTGCCCATGATGTTATCACTTCAGTTGTCCTTGAAAGATCAGTTCTTACCAAATAGAGAAATCTGATAGGATCAGACATCATATATGAGCCACTTACTTGCACATACTGACAAGAAAATTCAGTGCATTGTTTTTTTTTGCCTGGCTCCTGCTTGGAAGAGCAGAAATCCTCAGTGGCTCCCCTACCCTTGCTCTAGGGAAACCTTAAAAAGATACAGGTGAACTTACTATGAGATTATCTGAATAGCAGCATTTTCAGTGTGACTTCTACAGTCACGGAGCACTTTGCAACAAAATTTAATGTCACTAGAAAATGAAAGAGTAGTTTTAGATTACCTTCAGAATCAGGGGCTGAGAATTACATGAAACATATACAGCTCATTCACCAATTTTTCCCCTTGGCACAGTAAGAAATAAGGCTAAGATAACTTCTAACTATAGAGTTACCTATTGTTTTTTTAAGTACCAGTTTGTTTTATCTAAGTAGAGCAACAGATTCCACAGACTTTTAGTCTACAGGTCATCTTCTGAGCAACTATTTAAAGAACATATTCCAGTAGTTAGCTGATTAACTACTGTATGCCAGAGGCTGTAAGAGGTAAAAAAAAAAAAATCCTTTCACTTACTGTGGTGAACAGAGTGCTAGCACAAAACAGAGAAAAATACACAATAGTACTGTCAAATGGGTATTTTATGACTGTGAATTGACATCTTTTGCATTCTGAACTTATGTCTGCCAAATATTTCAAATTGCCATAGGGGCAAAGTATTCATAGTGCCTTAATCAGGTTTGAAAATGTGAGTCAAATTCATTGGTTAACTGGAAAATTGCATTCTATTTTATATAATTAAGGCACATCATGTTAGTGTTTGTATTAACATCTTATAACTAAAGTAAAACCGCTTTGGGTAATTAGCCAAATTCCCTCATATTCTACAGCGTCCAGAAGACATCTCAAACCTCTGATTTCATGTGCTTCAAAAGATGTGAGTGAATGCAAGAAAGGTCACTCAAAAGTACAACCAGCAACACACAGATTCCACAAAATTCAGAAACAAGATATTATGGGTACCCCCAAACTCTGTTTTCATACTAACCCCTACTTAGTGGCTATGTTCAAACTTCACGACTATGTTTTGAGTCCTGTACATCAGGTAACTTCCAGGAACTTGCCTACAAAGCTCTCATTTTGGCTTCACTTGGAAGTCATGAATTCCGTTACTCAGAATGAGTAAAGCAAATGTGTGCACAAACTATGCAATTTGCTGATTGCTCTTCCCATTTCCTTTTTTCGCTCCTTTTAGCTAACTCTGATCCAGCCTGTTTGTCCTCCCTTTTATTTTTTCAAAATTGTACTTACAAGCCACACTAAAAATCAACAACACCATTGCCATCTTCTTCCTTGCGTCATTTTAATTTCAGTTCTTAGGTACAAGTCCCTTTTCCAACATTCATGCTTTATTTAGAGATGTAATAAGAAGCTCGAGGCAGCTTTGCCCACTTAATTCTGAAACATCTGGCATTGACCATTACTAGTTTTCTGTATGTCAGTCTGTGTTTGCAAAATTAAAACCAGACTAAGGTAAACCTTGAGGAAGCAAAATGCCAAAAATGAATTCCAGAATCCATGACAGATCTGTGTCCACTTCGCAGGGGCATCCTCATCTCCTTATGAACCCTTGCTTCTAGTACAATAAGAAATCAAATCAAAGGCAACAAGTAATGATAACAGTGCATAGATGACAGAGCAGCCTGCTATTGGAAGCATTTCTTCATCTCCTTTTCATTCTGTCACATTAATTTGTGCAAGCAGTAACAGGAAGTAGGAGAAAAAGTGTAAAATCAGCATCCACAACATCTTCTGCAAATGTTTCTAGTTATATTAGGCATAAAAAGAGGGAATTCACAAACTTGGGGTATATTTTGAAGTTGGATCTGTTTTACTGTGAACTATATTCCAAAGAAAATAGTTTACCCCACCAGATCGGGTATCATGTTGATCTGAGGTCAATTCATACCATTGTATTTTCACCATTAATTCTTCAGTTAGTTAATGAGTTCACCTAAGAAATCCTCAACGATAGAAAAAGGCATGTGGCTCTAGTCCAGGATGCAGAGCCCAGGCTGAATCGAAGACAGCTATAGCTGCCCACTGCTGTCTACCTCACACCTGCCAGAGCTGTGAAAAGCTGGCACAGTTGCTCTCGCTATCCCAGATGTGTTGAGGAGGATTCCTCTGCCCCAGGTCCACCACTGCCTGTCTCGACTGCCAGCAGCATGTTGTCTCCTCCTCCCCATCCTCCCCAGCAGCCTTGCCTACTCTGCTGGGACAGCTTGAGGTAGGTCTCCAGTTTTCTTAAAAGGAGCTGAATCATAAATATGTAAAAGGGCAGAAGAAATTTTGTAAGCTGCTAGGTTTTGGTTTACATTTGATTGTACGGTGGGCCTTGCTAAAAGTTGCACACAGATGTTATTTGCTAGATTTGGTTTTATTCATCCTAATTGTACAGCAAAAAGAAATCCAGCCCTGGAAGCGTTCAGAGCCAGGTTGGATGAGGCTTTGAGCAGCCTGGTCTTGTGAAAGGTGCCCCTGCACATGGCAGGGGATTGGAAACAGATGATCTTTAAAGTCCCTTCCAGCTCAAACCACTCAGCGATTCAGTGTGGTGTAAGAGACTTCTATATTAAGAAGGTGCAGTACGATTCTTTGTCTAAGTGGACAAATGGCCTCTCCTTGAACCTGGCATAGCTGTGTAAGTGGTGATATATACATATATATGTAAATACATGTTAGAGGAAAGAAAATATTTTGTGCACGCTAGATGCCTTGGAGTTATTCTTTTTTATAAGAGGCATTTTTATCTAGCTGTTCATTACCTAGCCTAGTCATTCTTAAAAAACAGAGTTAGTGAGGTTTCCTTCTTTTTTAAGTTTGGTGGACTATTAGGGTGTTTATATGGGTATTTATCTCCTGTCAGGGGACTGGAGATTTCAGAAATATTTTATCTGAAGTATTAAATCTGTAGGTTTTCTTCCCACTCCTTTACAGCTCTGCATATATTTAAAAAAAAAAAAAAAAAAAAAAAAAACCAAAAACCAAAAACTTATGTAGTGTTCTGCCAACTTTCTATTGGAATGAAGTTTGACGAGATCCTTGGCTTATAAGCAGATGTGCTGCTTTGCCATCATCACCTAGTTAAAAATGTCCTGCTGTAGAAAGCTGTGTACTGAGAAGAGCTAGTTATCACTTCTGCATAGAACAGTGGATACTGAACTGTCAGCTTTATATATGCTGAAATTGCAATACGGCAAGGTAAGACTTGGAAGTGAGGAATGTGCCGCAACTTTATTAGTGTCCTCTGAGGTAGAGTGTCCTTAAAACTGGGTATTACGCAATGCAGTTTCACTTGCTGCCTTGAACCATTGCTTAGATTTAGAATAAGATTAATGTTAAAGGACTTGACCTCTGACTTGGCTGTTCAAGATCTCCACCTCTATGAGCCTGTAATAGTACTCTTGAAAATGCAGTGTACCCTCAATAGAAAACAACAAAATGCTGATAAAATGAACATGCTAGTTTTGATTTCTGAGTTGATGCAGCAGGTAATAAATTGAAATTGTTCCCATCTTCACCACTGATACTTGTAGAGGAAAATTTTGGTAGTGTCACTTCTTTTGCTAATTTTTTTCACTGACTAATATCTGTGGGGGGGAATCAAATATGTGAGTTGTGTAAAAGTCTGTTGAAATACCAAAGGCAAGTGAGCTGTGAAAGTGAGAGAAACCCTCCTATCTTCTCAATTTTTTTTTCCTTTTTTCTCCAGCACTAAAGAACATTGATCTACTGAGTAGCAAAAGGGATCCCATGTGGAGGTTTAATTAAATATATTGAGGTTTACTGATGCTATCAGCAAAGATTGAGAAAGAGGGGATGGTGCCAGACCATTTAGTGTTCTTGACAGGGTAAATTAAACACCTCAGGACTATATTCTTAAGGTAAAATTGAAGTGCTGTAGCAGATCTGAAGCTGAAGCAGAGGAACAATTTGTCTTGGAACAAAGGTAAAGGTGGTGGGGGTTTTTTGTTGCCTTTTTTTTTTTTTTGGTTGGTGTAAATGCTAATTATGCATATATACTTATAGCTATGTTACAGTTAAAGCTTTGACAGCATTTCCATTATAAACCCCCTCTTCACCCTACACATGACTCTTCACTCCCTAGTAAAATTTGTTCTTCACTGTAATTCAAATCCCCTAAGACCTTGAATGTTACTTCACCAGCTTAAGCTGGCTGCTTGTTTTTCATGTTGCTGAATAATATTCAGAGAAGGATTCACTTCTGAGTGCATATTGCTGTCACTTCTTGTAAACCATATTATGGCCATATGGTTGTTCATCAATGCCTAACTACTCTGAGGAAAATAACTGTATGTCAGCCTGAACTACAAAATGTGCTAACATGCCTCCAGCAACTACTACTTCAGCAGCTTTAGTAGTGACTGCCCCATCCCTAACAGTGTTCAAGGCCAGGTTGGATGGGGCTTTGAGCAGCCTGGTCTAGTGGAAGATGTCCTTGCCTGTGGTGGGGGGGGTTGGAACTGGATGATCTTCAAGGTTCATTCCAACCCAAACCATTCTACGATTCTAAAACTACACAGCTTGTTTTCTGTTTGGACCCCAAGTGCTGTGGTGTAGGTAATTAGAGTTTCTTGCAGAAGTCTGTCCCTGATTTCCCTGGGGCAGAGGATCCTTATACTGATGCAGCTCACCCTGAGACTGCTGAGCAGGTTTGCAGCCAAAAACCTATGGTGAAATCAGGTCCTTCCTAGAGCTTGTGTTAGGGGAGTTTTGACACAGGAATGGAGGCAATAGAAGTGGCCAACAGCACTGAATGGAGCTCAAAGATGACTGCAGGTGTTGCTTAGAAGCCAAGCCCTATGCAAGTGGGAAAAGCCAACAAAAGCAACAAAAAACTGCTTGTTCCTACTGAAATCATTTATGCATCTTTTTGGTCCTCTGACCTCCCCATGCTATTTAGGTAGGATATTGCTTTCTGCATGTCTGGAAGGCTTCAAATACCAGGCATAGAAATATGTCTGGGTTTGGGTTTTGTGTGTGTTTTTTTTTTTTTTTTGGTGTTTTTTGTTGTTGTTGTTTTTGTGTGTTTTTTGTTGTTGTTTTTTTTTTTTTTTTTTTTGTTGTTTTTTTGTTTTGTTTTGTTTTAAATCCAAATACTTGTTTTGTGCAAAGAATGTTTAGGGTTTTTTTTAATTGTAAAACATGGCTGCATTTATTTTTGAAATTATGGAAGTCTTTGGCACAAATTAACCTCTATTAAGCTAGTGGCTTGCAGTTTTCTTTTTTACGTATTAAATATTGACTCTGGGTGTCTTTCATCCATGTGGTAGTAGTTTTTCCTGAAAGGTTTTAAGGTATTCCAGTGAAGCAATAACTGTAAATGGCAATGAATGTTTTGTGCATTTCTATAAGGTATATCTGCGGAATGCATAATGCAAGAGAGACAGAAGGGATGTGTTTGCCAGTGTCTGTGAGCAGCAGCAGCTCCCTAGACACAGCATACAAAAGTTGAAGTATGCTTTTTTCCTTCAGAATAAGGGAAAATTTGTGAACAGATTCACGTCAACTCCAAAAGCAGGAGAACTCAGGTCTGCTGTTCCAAGATTTTGTTCTTGTTCTTATTATTCGTGAGCTGGGTATTATTCTGTTTACTCTTGACCTCTGAAGTATGTAATGATATGGGGTTTTTATTGTGTCTGAAGCTTGCGATGCTCTTGTTCACTGGTTGAGCATGAGTGGGGACGGAGTGTTCATCAGGATCAGGAATGGACAGAGGAAGGGCTTTGTGACTATCTGAAAGTGAAAAGTAGGACGCTAAAAATGATTGTGAATCATCTCTTGTTTCTTATCTTTTATTGTACTATAATTCTCATTTTTAAAAAGACAATTAACTATAAATTAACTTTAAAAAGACATAACTATATGACTGCAGATTTAATTCTTCTTTCAAAGGCGAAACACAAAAAAACCTAGAAGCAAAACACAAAGGAGCACAGTCAAGAGCTAGGAACTGAAGTTGCTAATGGGAATGAGTGCAGTTACCATTGGAGATGACCAACAGGTCTGGTGAATTCTGTATTTCAGTTACTCTCCTCATCCGCTCTGTTCTTGTGGTAGAGTACCTGTGTTCAGAATTACCTGAAGATTACAGAATTAATTTAAATTCTAATGCAGTTTACGGCCCATTCTACTAGAAACAATGCGTCTTAGAGCCCATCCATCCTAGTCATCATACCTGGCCTTTCTGATCTTGACCTCTGCAGCAAACAGGCCCTTCTGTCTTCATCAGTGATTATATCAGGAACACAGAAGGAAAGCCAGTTCACACTTTGCAAGGTCAATCTCTGTGGACACTTTCCTGTGATCAGGTTTCAAAAACTCTGAGAGACTATATCTGTAAGGAGACTTCACTTCAGTGGAAGTTACCTGCAGAGAAGTCATTCTGTAGTTTTGAGAAACACATCCTATTTTTCCCCTATCTCAGACACCGTACTGAGTTTGTATTTGTGTGTCCTGGGTGTGTGATGTGGTATATTTAGCCTACAGCTCTTCAGCAAACTCATTACCTAGATAAAATTATGCTAGTTCAAAGGAAGAGATTTATAAAATAAAGGTACTCCTGTGTTAACTGGTCATGCTGATGTGAACTACTATGCCCATCAGTAATAACTAAACATTATAGAATCATAAAATGGTTTGGGTTGGAAGGGACCTTAAAAATCCCATCACCTTGCTGTGATGGGGTCCCTTTCCACTGCACCAGGTCTTAGACCTGATTTTACAAGAAGCTCATAAAGAAACGGGACCTTCGACGCTATTCTAGTTGGGTGGGTGATTTTGACTGGAAATGGCTGCCCTGGTCAGTATAGCAGTCCTTGTGTGACAGGGTTGTAGAGGATACATTTTCAAGAGTACAAGTAGCAACTGACAATATTATTCTATGCTGTAATATCTTGAGACTGTTACTGACTTTACAGTTCCCTTATAAGTACATTCTGTTCGTGTAGTCTTTGCAGAGAAAGCTCTGATACCAGGGCAGTGTATTGGTGAGCTATTTGTCGTTGGAAGCATAGCTCGTCATGATCCCCCATCAGTTAATACTTCGTGGCCAGATGTGGTTCTCACTTCATCTGTTCTGTGGAGAAAACTGTCAGGTGATTCCATTCTTGCCTTCCGCTGCCTGGGTACAGAACAGATGTGGATCCCATGGCTGACCTCAGGACTGCTACTCTGGTGCTATGAGACCTTCCACCCTTCATGGGACATGGACTAGAATAGCAGAACCTTTTCTGGTGGTAGTGCTGAAAAGCTGTTACTTCTGATGTCCATTTTTTTGAATGTGTTGCCTATCACAGGGCAGGCTGAAAAAGCAAAGTATTTGTGGGATATGGTTATATTTATTCAATCTAGACACGCAGGTGACACTGTAAGTAGTATATTTTTATACTTTCACAAAGTTGAGTCTAAATTACCTTTACAGAGGAAGTCTGTTGTGTTTGAAATTTGCTCTGGCCACAGGAATAATCACTGCTGAAAACTTGCGCTGGGAGCTTAAATTTGAGACAGCATGTGCATGCTTAACAAGGCAGTCTGGTATGTACTAGGAAAGGTGGCCTTCAAGCTTTATTTGCAATGCAACTATCTTTCATTTGAGGGGAGAGAAAGTAAACTTGGTGAAGGTGCTGCAACATACACCCCCTGTTTCAGGCAGCCTATCTCTGGTTAGTGACAGCTGAGATCTAGTCTGTCTTGTGTGCCTTCTCAATATAAATCTGCTTGGTTTGCAGGGAAGTTTAACCCATTTTCATCTGTACAGGCTGGGTGGTAATTTATTTGGACTTCTTGTTGGGTTTTTTGTGTTGTTTTTTTCTTCCCTTTTTTTTTTGCCCCCACTGAAACAATCTTAGAACTGGGTACTATCCACAAGGCATGCAGTGTTCTAAGCTGAAAGCTTACACTGGAAGTTATTGAATGTAAACATATATTGACGTACTGATTTTAATGCTGAAAGATTTCAGATTTAAAGACTTATAAGAGTATCTCAAATAAAGATGTTTAGAATTTAATATCACTTATTCCTGTAATTCTTGCAGGTGGTACAAACACTATTTGCCTTCTATACTACCAATAGAGTAGAAGATAAGAAAGACAGAAGTATGGTGCTAAGGTGCCTATAGATAATAGCATACTGTAAGAAACAGTTGTAGGGACTGGGTCTCTTGATTCTTCTTAGAAAATCCTTTAGTTTAACCTGCTAGCTTTCACAGTTTTGACTTGAAAATTGTAAATCAAATCATCCTGATGCTAGAGAAATTAAATGTTTTAAAGCAGTGGAAATATGTGGATTTAGTGGAGTAATGTTTTCATTTCTAGAAACAAGTGGCTTTCCTACTAACTGCACTACAAAGCTTCAGTGAAACTGTTTTTAAATTGGTGTCTCCAGGGTAACTGTGTTCAGTGTTGTACTGGGTATGTGATCATTAACTATTTAAAACTGTAGGCTTTATGGCTACTTGACTTGTGCTGTGTTCAGTGGTTTTGACATTGCATAACATTAGTGCTTATTCAGTATTCACTTGTTGAAGTAGCTGTGGAAGTAATATTTTAGCACAGCTGTTAATTCAGTGCATATATATATTGTTTGAAGAAATTGAGTCTAGAACTGTGGCCAGGTAATTATTAAATGAGCCAACTGATAGGATACAGGTAAGGAGATGAACCTGGAGAATCCTTAAATCTGTATCACAAGTGAAATAACTCGACTTCAACATCAATAATGAGTATAAATGGTGTATCCAATACTACTGGCAAGCTTCTTTTGCATGGAAATTAATTCCCTTATACGAGTAACAGTTCGTGGAGCATTTTTTTCCTCTAATTATGCTTACTTGGAATAATCACAGATAACTAATAATGTTCTGCCAAAGTAAATCAAACTTCAGTTACACTGGGTTTCTAAAGTTCTGTGTTTCTTCCAGATTTCTTGCCTGGCCAAAACTTCTGGTCCTTAGCAAGATAGATATAGTGTCTGGATATTGCTAGTTAAGTACTGATTTCACTTTGTGTGTTATACCTGTGACTGATGTGTCCAGATCCTGGTATGCAACCCTTAGGATATAGCAGCCATCACTGTTACACTTTCCACATAAGGTAATCTGTAATTGGCATATGTTACTAGATGTGAAAAATACCTTGTACACTTCAAGAATTCAAAGGCAGTGATGCCAAAACTGAACTGGTAATGGGAATATTTACCGACTAGAATTTACTACTTTAACTTACTTGCTTTCTTTAAATTGCATTCAGTATAGGCCTTGACTGCTATGTCCAGTTCTGTTCCTAATGACATTTGCCAGCTAGGGCATGGGCAATAGATATCAGTGAATTAGCTCTCACTGTGAAAAAAATCATATATTTGTTAGAGGAAAATTGAGAGGAGTTTTGCAGATACTGCTTTATATCTTACAGATTACAGTTCTGTAGTGTAAGGTAAACTTGCAGGAAGTTAGCAAACACTTTTTGTGGAATTTGCCACTTCTGAATGGCCCAGAGTGAGTTTATATTCTTGATATGTGACAGCATGTGTCCAGCAGTGTTAATTCCCCTTTGGAACACATTATCTATCTTTAACTCCTCTTGGAAGGAATGGGGGAAATTACTTTATCTCTGGTTTATACAAAATCCTTTGTCCTGGCGTTGTTACCTTCACTTGATTCAAGTTACTTCCAGACTCTGGGTAGAAGTCTGTTTTAAAGAATTTCCTGAAGATGTTAGAGTATCACAGAATGGCTGAGGCTGCAGGCACCTCTGGGTCCGGCTGGGTTTTGAACATCTCCAGGGTTAGCTACAGAATCTGAGTAACTTCTAATGCTTGACCACCCTTTACCATGAAAAGGTGTTTCCTCCTGAATGAAATCTGTACAGAATTCCAAATGAACTTTTCAGTACTCTGATTTGTGCACTTTGCCTCTTCCTGTTACTTGATACTACAGAGAAGAGTGTAACTCTGTCTTGCTGCGTTTGTCAGGTTTTTCTGGCTAAGATCCTGTTGAGCTGCCTTTTCTCCATACTCTGGGCAGTGCCTGGTCTGTCAGCATTTCCTTGCAACAGACATGCTTCAGTCGCTTAATCACTTCTGTTGCCCTTTAGTGGACTCTAGCTGTAAATATCCATGTTATACTGGGGGATCATGGAGCTGGAGACAGCCTCCAAGAAGTGTCTGACCAATGCTGGGTAGAGGCAGAGGATAACTACCCTTGACCTGCTGGTAATGCTACTACTAATGCAGCTCGGGTGGCTGTTGACTGTCTTTGTCACAAGGGTACATTCTGCTTTATGGTCAGTTTGGTGTCTACCAGCGCTCAAGGTTGTCTGCCAGGCTGCATTTCAACTAGGCAGCTCCCAGCATGTACTAGTACCTGGGATTATTTCTCCCCTCAGAAAGGACTCTGCTTTTCCTGATGTTGAATTTTTTTGAGGTTACTGTTTCCCCATTTCTCCAGTCTGTTGAGGTTTCTCTTGATGGCAGTACCACCTTCTGACCTATTGGCCACTCCAAGTTGTATCATCTGCAAAGTTTCTGAGGGGGCACTCTGCCTCATCATCCAGGTTATGTTAAACAATATTGGATCCAGTATTAACAAAGGCCAATATCTAGCCTCCAACAGGACTTCATGCCTCTCATCACAACCCATTGAACCTGGCAGTTCAGCTAGTTCAGTCTGTGTTACTGGTCCCACTTAACTAATATGTGCTTCATACTTTAGTGTGTCCTCTAAGTACATGTAGGTGTACTTAATGTCTGCTTTGTGAGGAATATTATTGCAGAGAGTGTCAGGTCTTACTGAAGTTGAGATGAGCAACATCATGATTATCTGCTTGTCCACCAAGGCAGTCATGTCATTATAGAAGATTGTTAAGTTGGACAGACATGACTTCACCTTTATAAATCTGTGCTGACTGCTTCCAGTTTGTCGCTTATGTGAGTGGAGGTTTTCATGATCGTTTCCTCAATCAGCTTCTCTCAGATCGAGTTGAGATTGGCCTGTAGTTGCCCAGAGAACAGGAGAATTTCTTGCCAGTCATGAGGATGGGAGATACTTGCTTTTTCCTACTCCTCAGAAACCTCCTTAGTTCCTCATGATCTTTCAAAGACAGCCAAGAGTTGCCTTGCCTTGCAGTGACATCCATCAGCTCCCTCAGAACTTGTGGATGCAAAATTTCAGGCTGCATGGACTTTGTGCAATTTACCTATTCCTCAGTGTGATCCTGCTCCACTGAGAGTAAGTATTCCTTGCTCCAGAATTTCTCTTATCTCTTTGGCCTGGGATTCGTGAAGGTCACTTATACTGGTGAAGACTGAGACAAGGAAACAGTATACTAAGTATTCTGTGTTCTTCTGATGTTCCCTTGGTCAGCAGTGGGTTCATGTTTTCCCCAATTTTCCTTTTGCTGCCAATACATTTGTATTGATCTTGGTTTTGCTGCACTTCAGATCTCTCACCAAATTCAAATCCAGGTGAGCTTTAGTTTTCATAACCTCATCCCTGCATGATTTGGCACCATTTATGTATTCCTGCTGTCATATCCAGTACAGGCTTTTATGTTGGAGTTTAATCCCTTGTTCACCCAAGCAGACCCCCACCAATACCGTTGCTTGATTTCCTGCTTCCTAGGATGATCCTTTGGCTTGGAGGTGATCTTTCAGTCGCTGGATATGGTGAGCAGAGATATCAGCATGGTTTTCAGACCTGTAAATCTGCTCTGGCAGCTTGCTTTGTTAAGAACTGTGTTATCCACATCTGTGCTACTGGGCTGTCATAATCACCAGGGAGGTCCATCAGTGTGATACATGGGTCAGAAGAGAAAATTTTAGTTTCATTCTCAGCACTACTGGATATGAACTGCAGATCAGGCAGATCTTGTGAGTTAAATCATTGGCTTCTACCCTACCTTAGCGTCACTGTCCAGGAGAGAAAGAAGTTTTAGGTATTCAGCAGTGACCTCACAGGTCACTTATTTGACTTAAGGTTTTCTCTTTGCTTCTTACGTGTGTGTCTTTCTCTAATTATAAAAAATACAACTCTCATTTCTACTTGCATTGTACTTCCTCAGTTTTATTCTATCTAATGCATCAAATCAGAGTGCTTCGACAGTAGTAGGAGGCTGGATGGAAAGTCCAGTTACAGCATTAGATTGCTTAGAAAATGGAGCTATTTAATCTCTCAACATCTGTAGAACTACTTCTAGAGCAAAGTCTAAGTAGTTTGGAGACTGGGGAAACAGTAATGCCATAAACCATAGTTTAAGGGCTTTGGCAGGCCTTTGGTGTCTTCTGTTGACACAGACTTTTTATCCTGTTTGACAGGAATTTGTGAGGTTTATGTTCTGCAACCTCTATTCTAAGTGCGTGCAAGCATGTGTGCTTAGAAAACAGCTTAGTAACAGGCATTTGAGTTCAAGGCTAATATAAAATCCACCATACCTCCTTAATCAAACCATGGGGGTTTTGAGTTTATTAGTAGTGACTGGCAGTCAATAGCTTTCTTAAATAAAAATATAAGTCAGTGTTTCTTCCTTCCTTAGCTGATGGTCATTCCCAGGAATTGTCTTCTCTCCAGAGGACCTGGCCAAATACAAAGAAAAACGTGTGTTTGACAGCTTAAGTAGGACTAGATGGAACAGTTTTCAGTGTCTCTTCAGAGAGAATTAAAAGCTGACAGATAAAACTGAGATGTGCCAGTGATGTGTGCAGCTATACAACTTCCTTGCTCTGGTTTATCTATAAGTAGTGCCTGTCCTCCCTGCTTCCCTTAGTGTCCAGCTTACATTAAGAACTGAACACAATGAACTGTTGCAAAATGGCCTTTGTTGCTGTGCCCTCCTGCTATGTTTAGCTAAATCTGGGGGCCGGAAAGGCTTTATTTTGAAAATTTAACGTAGCTGTTCAGAACTGCTTGGGTTTTGGTAATTCAGGATTTTATTGTTTCTAGTGCTGTGTCCTAGGCAGTCTGTCTCCATTTTCTTGCCCTTGGTCTTTTTAAGGTCATCCTGCTAAATGGGGCATGGAGCTTTTATTTCTTAAAGGTGCTCATAAACCAAGTGGGCAGGTTGCTCAAGGTGTTTTATTACTTAGCTGTTGTGTTTGTCTGTCTCTTGGGTAGACATCACTGTCCTTGCTTCTTGGCAAGCTTTCCGCTGTTTTCCTGTCTGTGGTGCAGGTTACCTGTTATTCCCCGCTGCACAGAGAGTTTATCATAGATAATTTTACCTGTAAAAGAGTAGGAAAGTGACTCAAGATACAGAAACTGTGTTTCTAAGCATGCATGTATGTAATGTAAGGGTTGAACATACAGAATTTGAAAAAACCTACAGCTTGCAAGTATAGGGCTTTGGCTGCACAGCCATATATACTGGTAGCAGATTTACCACTTTTTAAGGAAAACAAAACAAAAAACAAAACCTTGTTTTTACAAAACTTTGGTGTTAAACCCTTAGGCACAGAACTTGTGAAGTCTGTCACGACCCACCTGTGTCAATTGTCTGTACAGCTGGTAGCTGAAGCTTGTTTCCTGTTCTGTTTCTGACTTGCAAGACTGCTTTCCCCTCAGCTTTATTTCTGTAGTTTTTCTACTGCTGCTCATTGTCCTTGACTTTGCAAAAACTCATTTAAGGAAATAGGTTGGTTACTTAAAAATGGCAAAGTAAAATAACAGTAAGGTCTCTCCTCTTTTCCTCTGAAAGAGCTAAAGTTGCTGATGTGATCCGGATTCGAGTATTGAATCTACTCTAGCAAGTTCTAAGAAATTTTAAGGAGCCTTTCCTGAGGGATCTGCTAAGTTTCTCATCTACCTTGTGAAAGGTTCTTGGGAATCAAGTATTCTGTTGTGCATGAACTTGACTGCTGTTCTTGTAACATGTATTATCTGGTCTCTCATTTCCACCTGTTTACAAGATTCCATTATTGCAGTAATTAAAAGTGGCGCTGCAAAGTATATGGATGGATTACTTCCGATGTTGCAAAATTGCCGTTATAACTTTTTACTACTGCAGTTCAGATAGCTAAAGAGGCTTCTTATGGCAGGTTATAAGCACGTAAGTCCTGAACACTCCTGCTGTGTGAATCTGACTCTAATAGTTGATACTATCTTCTAGGAATAATCTTACATAGACTTTCTTAAATGGCAAGAATCAAGGCAGAATGGAATATCTAACCTAAAAATTCCCAGCTAGTCCACCAAACAAGCTACTGCTTTCTGTTCACACTGTATCTTGAAAGAGTTGTGAGATATGTCAAAGACCTTTTTAAAGGTGGGAGAATTTCTTTATTGGAAAATGCCCATTGTTATGTCTGTGACTGGTTTTATAGAAGAGGTCCCTGTAACATGGGAAGCTGAGGTAGAAGGATTTACACATAGCAGATTCTTGGTGGAGTGTTTTGGTTGTTTCATTTTTTACACTTTGATAATACACACTGGATCAGTTTTTGCTGAAGGGTCTGTGGTTATCTACATGGCACCATCATGGTGGTAGTTTTCATGAGCAATTCTGTGAACAGTTCCATAGTGCACATTTCTAATAATACAAAAAAAGTGAGGAGGCATGTAGAAGAGGGCTATGTGATCTTTAGTTCAGTGGGCTCAACTCCAGTGGAAAATAATTCTTGAGTGTGGCTTTACTGCAATTGGAACAAGCTGTATGGCAACTGGGAAATTCTGTTATTCCTGTTGTAAAGCAGGACATTGGGAGCTTTTCTGTTGCAATTAAATTGTCACATCTCCAAAAAAAGTTAATTACAAGGAAAGGCTGAGGTCATCTCCAGCTGCCTGTGTGTGGGATCAGTAGACAAACACTTTGAACACAGGTTTTTAGCTCTTGTGTGGCTCTTGCATTACAAGAGCATGGTGCTGTGACTTGCAGAGATCTGTGTTGGATAGTGCATTATCTTTGAGAGCTAGAAGTTTTGTAGGTCAGGCCTGTTCAGCCAGCTTTGGAAGATCCCTTGCACAAAGCCTCTTGGTAAAAGTTTGAACAATTACAGCAATGTTCAGGGTACTGCTTGTTTAGTCTCTAGGGTGCTCTGTCTCAGTTGCCTCTTACTGTATTTCCATAGGAGTCTTAAGAGTTTGCTGATGTATGTGGAAATGATACAGGCGGAGGATTTGAAAATAAATTTCAAAGTATTAGGTGAAAGATACCTTTACAGAGCTGAAGTTCAGCTTCCCAGAGCTGGCTGATCCTGCATTGCAGGGAGGGAAGGAAAGGAGAAAAATCTGACTGCTTTTTGAGGCTTCTTTTTATCTTAGTATTTTCTACAGTGAAAATCCCAAATAAAGTGTTTTGTCATGTCCTGTTCCACATTCATGAATATTGTGGTCTAGTCTTCCCTGTAATAAGGGTAAAACACTTGTATAGACTCTGTGGGAGACAGTGAAATCTTCAAGGTGCTGTTTTTGTAGTATGTGTCTAAGGATTGGAGAACGTAATTGATAATCTCAAAATATTTCTGACTGGCTCTTTGAGGCAGCACGTAAAAACCTCTGTCCAAAACAACTTGAGAAGCTCACTGCCACTTGGCACTTGGTTGTAAGAAATGTTATTTCTGGTGCAGAAATTGGTAACCTGCTGCTCAGATGAAATGCAAGCTGCATTCCCACTTTTGCAGTTCATTTTTAGGCTTATAAAAGTGATGTAGCAGAGTGTCTGGACTTAGTGAATGATAGCGTATCATTTGATGGCAGGCTCAACACATATACAGAGGGCACAGCACTTGAAAAACACTTTCAAACCTTTTAAGAGCTTTTATGGCTGTCTGTGGTTTTGACCTAGAATCTGAAATCTTTATTCCTTGCATTTTTTTTTTTTTTTTTTTTTTAACTTTTAGCGATAATTAAAAGGAAAACAGTCTTGGATCTTCCTAAACTTGTCTTTGTAATCTTACAGTAAGCTGAGAACAATTTTTCCCTGTCAAAGCTTGTTCTGTATGTACCTAGCTTTCCCCTTTATTTGAAAGTACTCCTTAAATTACATACAGGTTCGTGTAGTCAACTACTTCTGCACAGTCTGTGTTGTATTCTTTCAGTTTTTTTTGCAGAAGCCAGCTCCAAAAAGACCTTACTTAACTGGCTTTGCAAGGTAACTTTTCTGGCTGCCCTTGAAAACATTCCAAACTCTCAGAACAACTTACACGGTTCTATTTCAACTGTTTAAAAAGTGTTTGATGTCTAGGTTTTTTACTTTTTTCCTAAGGTTTCCTATGCACGACCAAGCTCAGCTTCTATCAGAGATGCAAATTTGTATGTTAGCGGACTTCCAAAAACCATGACCCAGAAGGAACTGGAACAGCTCTTTTCCCATTATGGACGCATTATTACTTCTCGTATTCTGGTTGATCAAGTCTCAGGTAGGTAGGCAGTTTTGCACTTCCTCTCAATTTTGGACTGGCAGTTTAAAAAATATTTCACCTTTCAGTACAACCATCTTGTCTTGTATGTAAGCCAGAAAATGCAATTTTCTGATGGAGTTGTTTGTAAATATGCATGGACAAAAATAGATTGTGGATTGTACTGGACAAGCTTGAGTCATTTCCACACTGAAGGTACAGGTTTGAAACCTGTTTCATGGCTTGTAATAAATTTACAGCTGCTATAATCTTCCTTTCCCAGCTGCTGTGTGAAAATAGTCACTGTGCACCTTATGAAATGCTGTTAAACACATTTTTATAAAAAAAATTTTATGCGCAAATGCAAAGCTAGTTCTCTGAGGCTAGGATTACAAAAGACCAGACTAGTAATTGCTGTTTCAAGGGTGACCTCATTAACTTCAAGCACACTTGAAGAGCATGAACTTTGAGTTCCTCGGAAACAGTTAAGTTCGTCTGTGAGGAACTAAGCCGTAGCAGATCAGTTGCATTGTTACAGGATGGGTCTTAACCAGTGATTGGGTGTCAATGACACTGGTTACTTTTCAGACTTGGAAAGTAGTGCCTCTAATTTTGCTGGATTAAATGGCAGACATTGAGGAGCTTTATCATTTGCTGCCTCACCTGCTTCCAGGAGGCCTGTTCCAGAAATAAGCAATCAAATGAAATGCCAGGTGCATGACGGACGTACTGAATGTGCAAAGCAAAGTACAGAGGAGCTGGGCTCTGAAAATTCTCATCTACAAAAAAGAACAAACAGGCAAACCCCCAGAAAAACAAACCAAAACCAAACCAGGGCTGTGGGACACAAGATTTAATGTGATAGCCTAATAGTAAGGTAGCTTGATTTTTTTTTTTAATAGCTGTACCTGTGCAAAGTTGCATGTATTGTGGGCGACAAAGCTTTCAGCTGTAGGAGGTCATAAAGTTTTCAAATGGTCTTACTTTGGGAGGGTTGCACATGCCATTGTTTTGACATTTGGCTGACCTGTAGAGAACCTCATATGTAGTCCTTTGCAATTCCATTATGTTAACAGAAATCTCAATATTGACACATAATATTTAAAGTGTTTTAATAGTATGAGTTGGTAAAAGTGTAGAGAGGCAGGAAAAGGAAAGCTAATGGCCAAATAGTAACTTCTAGATGCAGTAGATTTGCAGGTCAGATTTTTAGTCTTTGTGCAGTAAGAAAGTTTTTAGAGTATGTTGCTGTATATTCATGAATAGAAATAGGTGGAACTTTACAAAAGGGTGAACTATGTAAATATAACTGAACTTTTAAACATGTAGTGTAATTAAGTACTCATAAATCCAAGTATGGGCACAGTAGTTCTCTGACATACAGTGTTATTCAGGTTGAACCTTTCTTTCCTCCTCCTTCCTAGTAATTTGGAAAAGCTAGTTTCAAAATGATATGAATAATAAGGTTGTGATACCAACTGCCATGAGAAATACGCAATTGAAGCCGTGACATTTACATCTCAAACTTTCTTATGCCTGCTTATTGTCATATGCTGGTTTAAATTGTCATTATTTATGAACAGAATACATTTCTTGTCATTAATGTCTTTCTCAAGTGAGGACAAGTGTCTAGCTTGTCTGTTTGTTCATGAACCAAAAGAAGAGGCCTCTAAATGGATTTACGAATATTACAAAACAACATGCAACTAACTAATGTTGGCTGTAGTAGCTTTAATGTTAATTGGTTTAAGTATTGACACTTCAGTGTGTTAATGTATTTAAGCCACAGTGTAAATTTTTGAGTTGTGATGTTCTAAGACCTTCCATAAACACTTGCTGATCCCCTTGCATGTCATCCTTGACTTTTTCTATACCAAGGAAAAATATATGGTCCAATCAAAGTTTCCTTTAAAAATAACACCTACAAAAGTACGGTTGTATGCTGAAATTGAATGTTTTACTTAGAAGTAACCACAGGCTGTTAAAAGAGAGCCACAATAACACTATTCCTGCAATTTACAACCTGTGCTGTCTTCATCCTCACTGCATATTTGCTCCAAAGGGTATTTCAAGGAGTGCTGCAGGAGATCATAAGCCATTTCTTGCTACTATGGAGCAGATGACTAAGCAATTTACAGAATTTCTGTGGATTTAGATACTACAAAGTAGTATGAACTGAAGAGAGATTACAGTGCAGCTGATTCTGCATTCATCTCTGTCTCTCTTCCAATTGCTTTGCTTCAGAATTACCCTTTGGCTCACTGTGTTTGTCTCCACTGTAATTTCCCTCAACTTTCCAACCTTGTATCTTATGTTAGTTAAATTTAAAAGAAAACAAAACCAAAAAAACAGTGGAAAAGTCTTATTTTGAGCAAAAGCTCAGGTCCAGTAGGCTCAGAATTATTATTTACTCACAGAAATTGGCCATTAGCATAGCAAAAAAAAAAAAAAGGCAAGTGTTAGTATCTAATTCCAGAGTCTCTGAATTAATTACTACATGATTCTGTCCCCCTATGCAGGAGCATCAAGGGGTGTAGGTTTTATCCGATTTGACAAGCGAATTGAAGCAGAAGAAGCTATCAAGGGCTTGAATGGCCAGAAACCTCCAGGTGCTACAGAGCCCATCACTGTAAAGTTTGCTAACAATCCAAGCCAAAAAACCAATCAGGCCATCCTTTCCCAGCTGTACCATTCTCCAAACAGAAGGTATCCGGCACCTCTGGCTCAGCAGGCTCAACGTTTTAGGTAAGTCAAAAGCTTTCTTGTGTGCAACTGTGGTAGAAGCAAGTGTTTTCCACCTTCCTTATCTTCTGCACTTGTCTGATTTCTATGTGGGTGAAGTAGACATATGAAAATGTTGAACTTCAGCTATGCTTCCTACAGCTAAAAGGAAAAATACATTTCATTGTATTGATAGCATTTCAGTATCTAATAAAACTACTTAAACAGGTGATGTCTTTTTCTTTTATGCAGTCACTAAATAAAGTCCCTTTTGAAGGTTATTTTTGATTGCTTAGATTATTATGGGTTAATGTGCAAGTTGATTCAATTAACATTGACCCAATCAATTCTGTTTCTTTCTTGGCCATATGGCATGCCTCAGCCAGCCTTCTCTTCCCCACTTGCTGTCTTTCCTCCCTCTTCTGGCTTTCAGGTTTTTTTCTGTAGTTGTCCAAATCCTGCATGCCGCACTGTCTTCTTTTATTACAGACTTTTGTAATGAAGATTATTCAAATATTTTCTGCATGTCTGTCTTTGCAAATATACGTTCCCATCATGTTGAAGCTACAACCATACAGTTCCCTGTGATACTTAGTGAATTGAAAAGGACAGATGGTGAGAGCAAAGTGAAACAAATACTGTATTATATACATTCATGAGTACCTCAGATTTTTCTGTTATTTTGTTCTTTTCATCCCACCTTCTGCCCGTGGGCTATGTGACTGTATGGTGTTAAACAGTAGTACACTCAAACATTTTCCGTTTTATTTTTCAAGAGATAAAGTCTCTTGACTTTAAAGTAGTGTGCTTCAAAGAGAATATACCAGACTTGAAAAGCTCTTCATCGGCTACCCTCACTTTTAGACATAGCATTCAGAGTTTATTGATTGCACTTCTGGCAGGACTTCTGAATTTTTTCTTTTCTTCAGCTTTTCAGCCTTATGCGCTGTATCTCACAGGTGTGAAAGTCAGAGCTAGAGTTGCTTTTCTGCCCTGAAGGAAGGAAGAACCAATTTCATTATTGGTAGATTGAGATAAGAACAGTTTAACTAAAGTACAATATAATAGTATTACTACTACTAATAATAAGGGAAACAGCAAGGGGAGAGAATATAAAAATGAATGGAAAAGGAAAAAATAAGCCCACCAGTAAATACAAATGATACACAATACAGTTGCTTATCACCTGCTGACCAGTACCCAGCCTGACCCAAGCTCCCCCCGAGGGAGCATGAAGTGCTGTGGTATGGAATACCCCTTTGGCTAGTTTGGGTCAGGTGTCCTCTCTCTGCTTCCTTCTGGCTTCTTGTGCCCCTCCTCGCTGGCAGAGCACGAGACTGAAAAGTCTTTGATCAGGGTAAGCACTACTGAGCAACAACTAGAACAGCCGTGAGTTATCAGCAGCATTCTCAGACTGAAGCCAAAACACAGCACTGTACTAGGTACTAGGAAGAAAAATAACTCTATCCCAGCTGAAACCAGAACCATTTAAATTTTATGGGAAAATTATTTCTTTGGGTGTGGCTTTGTTTGTTGTTGTTTGGGTGTGTTTTTCTTGTTTATTTAGTTGGTTAGTTTGTTGTATTGGGTTTTTTTTCTTGAGAAATTAAGTGAAAGTGATGCCTAAAACAACCATAATAGATATTGTGATCTGCTCCACTTGAAAGTATGATGGTTCAAAAAGCACTGAGTTAGGTACCAGTTCTGTAGTGTGCGAGATTAAAATCTTTCTTGCTTTATAGATTTCAAGGAAGAGTAAGGTTGAAGTATGAGTGGTAGATTGGGGTTGCAGACAAAATTAGATATTTTTCTTCATATAATTTTCTGGGGAAAGCCTTCATGCATCTGTTTCCACTCTAAAAGAGGCAGCCTTGCCAAATTTTAAGTTTTTTGTAGCTCTAAAGGCAGATTGTCTTTTGTTTATTTAGTTGTTTGCTTTACTGTTTTTGCGGCATTCCAGTTCTGTTGCTGTGTAGATCTGATTGCGCTGGTATTTCAGATCCTTCGTGTCTTTCACTTGCAAGAGATCTTAGCTGTTGATTTTTCAGACATGATTGCCTGATATATTTGCCCTGTCTCTGTAGTGGTTGACAGAGACCTGAAAACAGAATTAGCATAAGCTTTAGTACTAAAGAACAATAGGGTCACTAGAGTGCTGCTTTTTTTCTTACTAAGAAAAACCTTGAGCTGGACTTCGAAAAGCAGCTATATTATAACTGTTCCTCAGTTTCTATAGGATGCGTCTTTAAAAATTTTTAGCGTCTTTAAAAATTGTCCAGTGGAAGCCCCTGATAGTTCTTCCAGAATATTTTTAAGTTGTTCAAGTAACTGATGAAAACTGTTACATTTTGATACTGTTACTGTATTAAGTTCTCAGCCCAATGCTCTGCATCAAGGGCCTGTAAATGGTGGTGTTTCTGAAACTCTTTGCCTTCCTTTCCACCCCCAAATATTTATAACATTAGACTTCTGTCATCCACACTAACTCTACTGATAATAGTCAGGCATTTTTTTTAATTTCCTTTTTAGGTTTTCAGTGTCTTGCTTTTTTGTCAGCAATTTCCACAAACCGTGCTCACCGCAGCATCATAGTGCTCTGTAGTTTGGAACTTTTACTTGGTTGCAAATAAGACCAGGTGTTTTTTTCTTCAAGCTTTTTGTGCACAAGTTTAGTTACACTGCTGCAGCACTTGAGTTTGGATTCTGTATACCAGTAGTGGTTGTTAAATACCATAGCTCATTACTGGAGAGAAATCACAGTAAGGTACAGATCTGTAAGGTAGCTGTAAGCTACAAATTAAATTAAGCGTACTCTTTCGTACTGAAACTTATGTTTTGTGGATTCCTGAGGAGGACCTTTAGTAAGACTTCCTCTTCACATGTCTGGACTTTGCCAGGAAGAAACTAGAGCTTCTTTAGGGTAGAAATTTTCTTTAAAGGACTTCAGGAGTAACATTAAGAGGACTGGTAGGCACTGCATGTTCTAGGCATTACCTAGGTAATTACGAAGGGTTTAGAGTTGTGGTGGCACACTGCAGTTCAGCAGTTTGGGGGAAGGAACACATGGAGGAAGCTTGAGGGCCAATAGATGTATGTGTGCATATATATATATTCTAAAAACACTTCACTCTGGAAAAGAGTAGGAAAACAAATTTTTATTTACAGTTTATAGTCTAACATTTGTTACTGATCCAAAACCCTGTCTCTCTGGGTATTCATGTCAGCAAACTATCAGAAGCTTCAGTAAAGTCTTTATCCACAACAAGTTACTAATCTGGAAAATTTCACCAAGGTGATCACTGTCTAATGTTATGCTAGAGTATTTGACTTAAGCTTTAAGTAGTGGTACTTAATAGTGGCACTTTGAGTTGAACTATTTATAATTGTGGATGCTACACAAGAACATCTGTTTTGCATTTGCTAACTATATCAGGTGTAATAAGGTGCCAGAGCTCTTTCAGTGGCAATACTTCCACTTAGCATGAAGTTCTGTGCTGTGCAAGGAACTTGGCAGTAACGTATCAAGTTTCCATAAGACTAAAGGGTGGAAAAGTCTGAAGATTGAACACATGCTAAATGTTTTGCAGGTTGGACAATCTGCTCAATATGGCTTATGGAGTAAAGAGGTAATAAAGGACTACTGGGTTCATAATAACCGAATTATTATTTGGTGTATTTTTACTTTTTCAGTAAGGCTTTTGTTGGATTTTTGCATGTTGAGACTTCAGATTGTTCATTTTGGTGCACTGTGCATGAAAGAGAGAAACCATTTGTAGCAGATCCCTGGAATTCCAGTTTCAAATGACTTACTAACTCTCGCTGGTTTTATAGCATGCTTTTCTTTTGATTTTTGTGTTGTTTTATTTCAGACAGACCTAGCGCTGTTCCCTTACTTGTGTATAGTATTGTACATATATAGTATTTGGGGTGTGGGAGAATAAATATTGTAATGTTACCTTATTAGTCTGGCCAGTATGTTCATGCTGAGAAAAGCCCTGTATCATCATCTTTTTTTGTTTTGTAATGTCTTTGGTGGAATTTTCTGTGAACTGCTACTTCATGATTCTGTTTTGTTTTCCTCCATTTTTCAGTAGGTTTCCTCCAATGACCATTGATGGAATGACCAGTTTGGCCGGAATTAATATCCCTGGACATGCAGGAACTGGATGGTGCATTTTTGTATACAACTTGGCCCCTGATGCTGATGAGAGTATCCTCTGGCAGATGTTTGGACCCTTTGGAGCAGTAACCAATGTGAAAGTCATCCGTGACTTTAACACCAACAAGTGCAAAGGCTTTGGATTTGTAACTATGACAAACTATGATGAGGCAGCTATGGCAATAGCCAGCCTGAATGGATATCGCCTTGGGGACAGAGTATTGCAGGTCTCCTTCAAAACAAACAAAACACACAAAGCCTAACAAGTTATTCTCAGTGCATTAATATATGAAAAACTATACAACAGAGGCAGTTTACAAGATGCTTTATGAATTTGTAAATGCCTTTGTTGTATGTCAGTGTGGAAATGGGGATAAAATGACTACTTAGCATCCTAAGAATATGTGAGATTTTTTTATTGCTAATATTTGAATTAAAACTTCTTAAATATCTTTTGTGTTTGAATAGTGACAAGAGGTACAGGCTTTTTACCTGTCACAATGCATGTTTTATTGCCTTCTTTGAAGAAGGTGGACCTTCTGAAATGTTTCAGTTAAGGAAAGAAGTTGTTTTTTGGTTTGTTTTTTTTTTTTTTTTGCATGACTGCCTTCAACCTACGAGTAAGTAGTGAGGCTTTGTGAATTACTTTGTTACTTCTTTATTTGCCTTGTGTTTAATTTACAGTTTAATGCATTACTGTTTCATTGTTTAGTAAACGTATTTGAAGTTTACTGTTTATTTATAAAGTTATAAGCAGTATTTATTTTCTAATTATCATTTGGGTTGGGGAGTGGGAACACATTATAAAAAGCTTATTGTAAGAATACTGGAGAACTTTTCGTAAAGCAGTACCTTGCCAAAGAGATAAGAGCCTCTTTGATGTGGGTTTAAAAAAGCATCTATTTTTATAAAAAAAAAAAGAAAAAAAAAATTTGGAGAAACTTTTTACTGGTCCTGGAACAAATATTTTGACTTGAATACTTTGAGAAATCTCTTCATATGACACCTAATGAGCTTTCAAAACTTACCAGGAAATTTGCAGTTGCTGGGGAAAATTTAGAAAGATTTATGATGTAGAGATACTTTTGAGACATTTGTGTTAAGAAGTAGAGTCAATGGGATCCACTGTTGGTTTCATTTTTGTAATCATCAGTGGAGTCTTTGATCATCCTGGCTATTAAGTGATAGGCGGCTCACATTAATTTGTGATTTTGAAACAAATTAAAATTTAAATAATATAAGAGCAAGCAGGAAACTTAAAATACTGAGAAATGGGGAAAAAAAAAATCTGTTCTTCCTAAAGAATTCCCTTCAGATGGAGCTCATGGTGTTTAGTGATGTACTTGCTATTGTTTGAAGAATTGTTTTGTCTTAAGAAAAGACATTGAGCATGGTTTGCGCAGTAGCAAATCAGCAGAAGTGGCCTAAGTTGGGTATGTTTGGAGGTATTTTGAAAGTTATGTTCAAGGCTAGCACCTGAGCTTTGTGTAATGTAAATAAGACCTTGAGTTATGAACCTTTCAGCTAATTTTGATTTTAGTTTATTTTTCAAGTTACATGCCAAGTGATGTTCAATTCTGAATGTTTTTGTATTGAGTTTTTTCTTTGTAAATGGCATTAACATTGTTACTTGAGGTCTGCTTATTCATTTTTGTTGTCCTGAGGACTTGAATTTACAGTGCATCAGATCTGTTGCTATTTTTGTCTGTAGATAGTCTAGCTTCAGCTGTTTATGGTGATGTACATTTTTGTTTATAAATATGTTTGTGGTAAAAAATTAGTATAATCATAGGTTTTGAAATTTCCTTACATTTTTCATACAAAACCCATAAATACCTGTATGCTATTGAAATTTAACTTTGTATGATGCTTAAATCACTATTTGGGGAAATATAAAAAATCTTTACCATGTATTGAAGAAATTTAAGAAAAAAATACAGAATATTTTCTAATTAGCATCTAGCTTATAATTAAATTTTTAAAAAAGCTGAGGGTTTGATGCCTTCACCAGGATGCACTGACAATTCCATAATTACATCCTGCTTTTTGTATAAACTGAGATGCTCATATGCTTCCCCTTAGAAAAAGCAATGTTCTATGCATAACATAGTTGTACACTATCTTTGCAGTTGCTTTTGGTTCTTCTTTTTTTAAACTGTAGTTATAAATTTTTCAGTATAGTACAGTACATATACTGTGAAGTGCGTGCTAAAGTGAATAAGCAAGTTTTCATGCTGACCCACTCAATGCTATTCAAAACTCAATTGGCTTCCTGAGCACTTCCTCATTCTTAGGTGCATTTAGATTGTTAAAGCTAATACTGTGCATTAAAAATTGTATATACTGTAGAAATCACAAACTTTCGAATGTGGGGAAAACAGTAGCTACATGCTTCTTTCCTATACTACTGTAGCAACTAACGGCATTGATGAGAAGGCGTGTAAATTGGGCTTCACTTTACAGTGTTTATCAGAGCACTTAGTAAAATATAAGGCTGGTATTTATTTGAAGTTGTATAGTATGACTTAATTCACATCTGTTGGAATAGAAGATATATTCTGTTGAGTATTTAAGAGGTTGTACATGTTTTCTTTTGTGTTTGGATCCTTTGTACTTTTTCATGTTCAGTACATCAATAAACAAAGTTGAAGGGAACGCAGTGTGTCATGAGCAGGTCTTTTACCATATTGTCCTCTGTGGTAATGGGTAAGTGATCTGAGTGAAGGGTTTCTGCAAAGCTTTTGAGCTCCGTTTAACTTAGCTCAAGATCCTAGTTACCAATGAGAAGGGCTCAAGATCCTAGTTACCAATGAGAAGGTAAGACAATGGAGCAGCATACCAGTTGTTATGTTAGAATTAGTGTTGATTTTTTTCACTTTGGTTTTATGTGAGCCACTCAATATTAGACTGATAAAAGAAATGAGGATCATTGAACACATTCACTAAAAATTATTTTGCTGTCTAGTAGACTGCTATTTAGTGTAGCTAAGTTAGTGCCCTTGTGTGTTAGGACAAATAGGAGAGGGAAGGATTTACTCTTTATTGCAATGTCCTCTTGCTGTTTAATTACTGCATTCATTTCTGGGCTCCATGAATGGAGTTAACCTTAGTTTGCTGTTATTTTCACTTCCCAGCTTTTGAAGAAATTCTTTAAAAATTAGTTAACTCTTGCCCTTTTAAAGCACATATATTCATAAATTTATTTGCCTTTATCAGTTGAATGAGATGAATTTCCACCAGTGAGAATACAGTTCCAAAAGTGGCTTGTGCAGTATAGCTTTCATTTTTAACTGCTCTCTTTCACTTTCCTTTTTATATTTTTACTGAGATTTTTTTTATGCAAAACATTGTAATATGTTGTGGCATGGAGCATTTCTTATCACTACAGTATGATGGAATTGAGTTTACTTGGATCGTGGAGTTGTAAGTCTGTGATCAACACACAAACCTCAAGATGCTGGTCACAGCCAGTGTTAACAAACTGTCTATATTTACTTATAGAAATGGTGTGTACTGATGACTATACATTTATGTTCTTTGGCTAGCGTACTGAAAGAATGCAAGAGACAGTGCTTGGCAGCAAATAACGAGCTATATTTGGAGTTCAGTATTCCAGCAGGGGCATCTATGTTCAGCTTGCACTCTTTCTTGGAAGGATCGTTTTTAGTTCTCAAGTTAAATCAGTTTAAGTACAGTGTAACTAGCAACAGTTGAATTATTTTGTTATATGGAAATGAGGACAAAAATGTTACATAATTGCTTTCAGATAAAAATCAAAACTGCTTATGTTTTGAGAGTTAGCTGCAGATAAGCAGGCAGTCCAGGAGCAACACTGAAATTGTTGGTTCTAAGTGCAGTTGCCCAGAGGAAAGGTCAGTGCTGAAAATTACAGATTTGATTATATGTAGCTGAGCACCTCTGAGTAATTGAAGCTTATGAGTAAGGAAACTAATGCAAATTTATACAGAAGTAGTGCTTTTCTTGCTATATTAAAGTTTTATGATAAAGCTAAGGAAGAGCGTGTGAAACTGCTTCACATAATGTGGTAGAGGAAGGCTGGTTCCTTTAATACCTAAATAACGAGGAATATATGTAAACATCTGTGAGGGACTAACAGTAATAGATAAGACAAACTGGAAGCATGATGACCCTGGCAGAGGGTGAGCTGTAAGTGGGGGACATGAGTGTTGGCTAGGGCACTTGTGGAAGGGCTTCATTACTGCTCTGACATGCTTGAGGCTTGTGTGGCCTTTTCTGCAGAAGATGTATGCAATGAAATTAACTGTCACTGATGGATTTCCCATCTGTGTCTAGAAAAGCCTTTCTTTAAGGCAGCATTTTTCCAGTGAATGAAAAAGGTGCAATTCTTTAAAGCGTATGGCTGGCTGTTAGGGTTTTGCACCCAGGGGTCATCAAGACATAGAAGTCTGGGGTAAGTACTCCTACCTGTACTGCTGAGCAGGCCTGACTGATGTTTAAAATCTACTTTGTATTGTCGCTTCAAACACACTGCATGAGGGTGCATAAAAGTATGGGAATGGTGACTTAAGTTGCATCTTCAGAAGCAGCAACTAGTTTAGGACTTCTATGAAAAAATGTATGTATTTTATGACTAGCAAAGAATATCACAGGTTTTCTTATTATAACAGTTTGAGAAATTAACCCCTATTGAGGTGCTGCATCGTGGGTAAAATAATAGCCAGGGATTGTGCCGTTCAAGCCCTGTCAACACTGTTGATCAAGCTGTGCTTACACCTTCTTTAACATTGGGCTTTGCATTTCCAGCTATGGCATTTGAACTTCAACATTTCACTGCTGTGTCCTTCTGAAAACCAAGAACAATGCACTTATTTTTAACTTTGATTTTCCTAATTGAACTTTGCTGTATTGCCTCTGTAGGGGCACCTGTCTACAGAGCTACTGCTGTGATGACTAATGCTTTGGGCCAGCAGATGTGCTGGCATATCAAAGGTCATCTGTGCTTAGCAGCTTGAAACAAAACTGAGAAGAGATTTGGACTTTTGGTGAAGCAGGGATACTGAGGTAATGTGGGAAGTCTGATATTGAGGTGAAAAGCAATTTTAAACTGGAAAACTTAACTTGCTGCCATGCTTTTAGTAACTATGACAAAAATTGAGGAAGCAATGTTAACTTTCAAGTACCTTAAAACCAACATAAGTGACTTGACTTCAGTGAGTTAAGAGGTTGCCTAACAATGCTGTCAAGTCTGATGTTTCATCTGGTAACTGTTCTACTATTTTTTTGAACAGCATTCTCTGAGACATAAATGGTAACAAGGAAAACATTTCATATATGTATATACACACTCTTCTAAGGCCACTCTAAATACCAAGTGTTACTGCAGGAAGTTAAAACATCTAATTTCTTATATATCATGTGATTCATAAATGAGTTTAAGTAATAGAATCGTAGAATGGTTTGGTTGGGAAGGGACCTTAAAGCTCATGCAGTTCCAACCCCTCTGCCAGGGGGTGGGACACCTTCCACTAGACCAGGTTGCTCAAAGCCCTGTCCAGCCTGGCCTTGAACATTGCCAGGGATGGGGCAGCCCCAGCTTCTCTGGGCAGCCTGTGCCCTTGTCTTTTCACCCTCACAGTAAAGAACTTCCTAATACTTAATATCTAAATATCTCCTCTTTCAGTTTAAAGCCCCTTGTCCTGTCCCTACATGCCCTTAGCTTTCGTGTAGGCCCTCTTTATGTAGCGGAAGGGAACATGACATTTTTAGTGATCCTATAATTGTTTAAGGAAAGTTGCTACAAGTGTTAGCAGAGTGTTTATTATGAACACTGCATACTTAACAAAAACAGATGAATTTTAATTTGAAACATTTCATATTTATGCAGTAGGATTGTTGCTTAGTACAGCAAGTGTATTTTTGTTGCTTTCAGTGCAAAAATGTTCTTAATTTCAAGTTCTGCTGATAAAAGCTTCTGCAGGTCACCTAGCTGCTGATACAATGGGGATATTTGCCAACACTTATCAAAGGTAATAATCTCTAATAAAAAAATAGCGCTGACGGCTTGTCCACCCCTTCTTAATGTCTACTGTCTACCTGTCTCAGCAGTTTGGTACTACCTTTTAGAAGTAAAAGGTATTCTGTAGCAGCCTGTTCTGTAAGGAGGAAGTTGGTCCGTGTGAAGCACTTGTTTCCTTCTACTGTTGTCTTTGTGTATAAAATACCACAAGCAAAAGCGTGGTGGCAGACTTCAATTTTTTCTGTCCTTCATTCAGGTTGGCACTATTCTGATGGACCCAAAAGAGTTCAGTTGTACCCTTCACTTCAAGCTGCCTGTGTGTCCAACAGCTCATACTTTCTGAGAAGTTATGACTCGAGCCTTTCTGCTTGAATTAGTTCTTTCTGGAAGTGGTCTGTTGGATATTAATTGCAAATGGCTGCAGTATCCATTTTTATTGCTACAAACTCAGATAAGTTCTAACTGAATTTTGAAAGCAGCTCTAGTGCTTGCTGTCATTGTGCCCATTGATGATGGGCTTTTTCTGTATAGGCAGAAGTATTCAGTAAAGTGAGTTCAGGCTTCCTCAGATTCCTGTTCATTGTGCTAACACCTGACATTCCACCTCTGTTACTGATGAATCCATTCATTTTGCGTTGGAGCCACACAAGTAGATTTGTGCAACAGTGGAAAACCTGAAGAACAGGAATGAGACAGCTATGTGTTTTACAGACTTCAGGGAATACTCAAAAGGGCAAAATTAATCTTCAAATTATTTCCATTAGATTGCGTAGCCAGGACTTAGCGAAACTCATCCACAGGTGATTAACAACTTCCTACTGAGAACACATACCTGACTGCTACTGTTTACTTTCCAGATTTAATCCACATTCTAGAAGCAGTAGTTCTGCCATAACTGTGAAGCTCATGCTTTAGGAATTTATATGGCTATGCCTCAGAGCTACTGGGGGAAAAGAGGAGGGAGCCCTAAAAAGGTGAAGCCTGGACCAAAAAAGAAAGTTAAAAGATGTTGAAAATTCAGGTTATGCCTGAAGCTCATCAAAACTCTTGTTTCAAAGACTATCCTGTTTAGTCCTTTAGCTTGTTCTTGTTTTCTCTGGGATAATGGATATTTTAGTTCCTACTACAAATACAGGTTCTTAAAAAAAGTAGGAGCAAAGGAAAAAAGGATGTGAAAAAAATAAAAGCAAAGGCAGCAGAAGCCTGAATAGGAGCTTTCAAATTGTGATACCGAATTTCAGCAGTTCTGGCAGTTGATAGTGGGCTTCTTTGAAATAGGCACAAAGTACAGAGAGAGAAAATAAAAGCAAACTGAAAACCTAAAAGTGAAGTAATAAAATTCTAAAAAAAAAAAAAAAATTGTAAGTAAACTTCCTCTGTGGTTGTCTGAATTGCCACCTGTTAAATGAGTATTTCTTGAGAACATCACCTTGTAATGATAAATCTTTGAGGAGACTTTGAGAGCCCCTGCTTAAGCATCTTTTCTCAATAAAACTCTGGAATTATTACCTAGGAAAGGAAATGAAGAGTTGCAAGAAAGTGATGACCCAATTTCCATCCTCACAGTGGAATTTGAAGTAAATATTAGGTTGTATCCAAATAACTTACTTCAATCTCCATTCCACACAGACATCTTTCCTTAGCAGCAGCTCTAGATGAGGGTTTCTGTAGGAGAATTAAGGATTGGTCAATACCAGGCACTAAAAGGCAAACTGTTTTCTTGGAAAAAGTTGATATTTCTCCAACTTTTGCCTCTTTGCTCTGAAAACTAGCAGGTACATTGTTCAATCGATGAAGATCAATTTCGTCAAATATTCCAGGTAGGAATATTTTTGGTTTACTTCAGGATACTAAGGCTGGGATCATCTTACAGCATTGTCTAGTTCTTAATATTTTACTTCTATGAACTTTCAACTGTAAACAAGCTTGTTAGAGTCTAATCCAGGGAATACATAGTGTATGATTTTGGAGAGTCTCATCAAGGCATTGCATGACCATGTTTGCTGCTATTTAGTAATGTTTTCTCCTTAGATGATTCCTAAGTATGAATAGCCCTTCAGTCGTATGGCAGTACTGTGACAAATGTCACAAAATACTCCTTCTCAAATTGTGATCATTAGCTTTTCTAAATAACACTGTTGAGAAAACAACCCTGTAATCAGGTGAGTGTACCCCGTGTCAAGGATCCTTTCAGCAGATGGGGCTTTGAAGAGTTGGGTAAACTTGCAAATTCAAAGCCATTTGGCAGAATTCAGCAGTGATCATTTTAACGGGTACCAGCAGGTTTTTGAACTGGAAGCTTATTTGGGATTTTGTGTGGTTTTGTCCAAAACAGCCTTCTACAAGTGTCCACACAATAGAGTAAAGCAGTGTAAGGCTCTGGGAGAGATCCCATTCCTGTCGTAATCTGGTTTCACTTAGTCACAAAGACAGATGGAAAAATCAAGAGTTGAGATTTTGGGTTCAGAAAGTTGAACCTCAGCATTATAGTGGAAGCCACTAAAGTGACAGTAACAAATGGGATGAAGTAAGCACCTCAGTGCTTGGATGTAGGAGCCTATTTAGCCAGAAGAGACACTTCAGATTCTTAAGCAGCTCAGCCTGGCAGTGGAGAAGAGGAAACAGAGTGTGTTCGAGGTATCCAGTCTTCCATCAGACTTGCTGACGTGCTGTTCTTGACCTAAATGAGCCTACTTGTACAGCAAACTTTGGGAAAATAGCTACGTTGTGCTTCATGCAGGTATTGTCATCTCTTCACTTCGAGTAACTCCAGGCCACCATAGAAATACCATCTGGCATCTACCAGTTTAATTCCTGCCATCTGTTTGTTCAGGTTCCTTTGCCTATAGACAAGCAGGTGTGTCATGTTCACAGTAAATGGCTGTTTGACTTGAATGCCCTGGTGGTTTTGTTTCTCATTAGATCCTCTTAAATGTCTTTGGAAATTAGCAAACCTTACAGTTTCTGAATTGTTCTGTCTAAATTCAGAAAACTGCTCATCAGCTGAGCTCCATCAGCCCTCTTAAGACTGTTTTTCTTACTAAATGAAGGAAAGCTAATTTAGGGGAAAGGGTTGTTTGTTTTTTGTTTTTTGTTTTTTTTTGTTTTTTTTTTTTTTTTTGTTTTTTTTTTTTTTTTATCTCCTAGCCTTAACTGCTCATGTATCAACAATTCCAGCTTTGGACTTGTGTTTTATGCATAATGGTTTATGGAAGAAGTGTTGTTTCACATTCACATATATTAGTGTATCAGTATTGCCCGTATGATGTTTTCAGACTCTGAAAAAACAAAGGGTGCAGAAGGATAGACTGGCATTTTGCTTTGGACATAGGTATGTTTTTCTGTCCTTTTGGCTACTAACATGAGCTCACAAGCTAAGCATTTTTCACTGAAGCTGTGCTCTTTCCTACTGTGTGGACTGAAATGCAGCATTCAGCTCAAACAAGTTATATTCTTAATTCCTTCCTGTCCTAAAATTACAGCAACACCCTACTGCATATACTGCTGATACAAACAGAAGATTACAAATTCCCACTACTGCAAATTAAGTTATGGAAGGAATTGGGTGCTCTGGAATTCCTGTGGCTTCAGTGGATTGGCAAAATAAAAATAAGCCTCCCCAAACATGAGGGGGCAGTTCACAGAGGGAAGGTTTAGGAGGGAATGAGAGAGACCTTGATGTGTAAATATTAACTTTTTTTTTTTACTTTAGGCTTCACATGCTTTTTTTTTATTGCTGCGAGATGTATGGATGCAGTTGACAAGATGCATCTGTTCAAGGTTCAGGTAGGGAGAATACTCGAGGAATGAAGATCCAAGTACCTCATTGACTGGGGAGAGTGGAAAGATACCTTCATAAGCCATTGGAAGCTCATGGGGATTCCACTGCCAGCAGGTGAGAAGAGATTGCATTGTTCATGACTTTAGTGTAATCTTTCTTTCTGTGCATTTAAGTCCTGTCTTTTCATTATTCCAGAGTTGAAAGAAAGATCTGTGAGGAGTGTGGGACCGATAGGACAAATGGTTTTAAATATCAAACATAGCATGGGTGCTTTCGCATGTTTAGATTACAAGGGCAGAGGTCCCTCACTGGGTAGGCAAATCCACCATGCACTTCTGCGTGTCTGAGCAACACTTCCATTCCATGTAAGCATGGCATTTTTCATGCTGCTCTTCCCTGAAAATATATTTGTCAAGTGTTCTCTTGTAAATAACATAGTGAATTTTTAACAGGAGTAGATTCCAAACATTCTAAAAGTTCACAGCTGTAACAGCTCCCTGAAAACACACGTCAGGAAATCGTGAACTGTCATACAGTGCTAAAGATACGCAAGAATAGCTACAAAGGAAGAGTGAAACAGGACTTTTTGCGTATGAGAGTTAGGATGTTGTGTTGGGTATCTCCTGTGCAGGTCTGACAGGCTTGTTTAAGGAACCTGTTACCCCTTGACCCTGTCTTTCCTCAGGGCTGAAGTGGGGGCAAGACTAAACCCAACTTCAGATGTAGCGTGGGAGTATGGGCACCTCTGGGTGATGGTTCAGAGATTATTTGATCTCTTCAGCGCAAGGACTTCATATGCAAGATCAGGCTGGTGTTGCAGAACATAGTGTGTCCTGGTATGGCTTCTCTCTGACCACACGGCTATTGCACTTATGGTAGTTCACTATATGGTGTACATCTTGGCAATAAGGCAGGCTCAGCCTTACATGTCTATGGACAGCTATTCCCTCAGAAATCTGTTAAAGGTTTTTTTGGGAAACTGAGATTTAAATAGATGATAAATGTTAATACAACTCACTAGGATAATCTTTTTTGTTATTGTTGCTTTTTAGGAGCCTTTTTTGTTGGTTTTTATGAGCCTTTGTCCTAGGAAATTTCAAAAATTCTCTGTAAAAAGTAGAAAATTATGCAATACTGATAGATAGAGATAGCACTGAGATAGAATTGCTTTTCTTCTTCTAGAGCAGAAATAATTCTAACAGTGGTAATTTTTCACTGTGATCTTGTTAACCCTTTTTTTCTGTAGCTATTCATATTCCTCTCTATATTTCAAATAGAAATTGTAAATATGTTGAAATTTTTGGAAGTTGCAAGGCAATTATTTTTCCTAAAATTTGGGCATTTACTGTGATTCAGTGAACATGCTAGAAATTGCATCTGAAGGGTTACGATCAAATCTGATTAGTGAAGCTACAAGCCTGTGTGCTGGTTTGTTCTCTTGGCGTTCAAGATTTTTCTAAGAGGTCAATGAAGCACCAAGCCCATTGTGAAATCAAGAAGCTGGTTTTCTTGAAAAAAAAATTGTATATAGAAAAATTCTTAAGGTTAAACTAATCTTTAAAGGCTTGTACCTATGAAAATGCTTTCTCTTTCCCCAAGACCCTCCATTAAGTGCAGCTGCATTTATTTGATATTTAGTATTTGGAATATTCATTGCCCTTCAGGAAGAATGGTTATCAGTTGTTCTGTTCAGTAGAGGTAAGAGGATTCCTTTTTTGCCAGCATAGTCAAGGGAAAAAATATTTTGACCCTGTCTGCTGCAGGAAAATAAACTTCAAAAACAAACCACCATTTGGCTTGAGTTCTGTTATGTAAATTCCACTGCTAATGATTTCTTTATTGCATCTTCTCACTGTGCAGGGGAAAACCAGAGTTCTCTCTGATTTCCACTGTACCACTGTCAGGTACAGAACCTATACGCAGTTTTGTTAGAATTGCAAGATCAAAGGCAAAATGAGCCTTCCAATTCTATGCTGTCAAAACAGTAGTTTCATACGTAGCAAGAGATGTTGTATGATCTTAACATGTTATATGAAACTGAACATGAGCCCGTTTCAGTGTGCACTCGCAGCCCAGAAAGCCAACCATATCCTGGGCTGCATCAAAAGGAATGTGACCAGCAGGTCGAGGGAGGTAATCCTGCCCCTCTGCTCTGCTCTCATGAGACCTCACTTGGAGTATTGTGTGCAGTTCTGGTGTCCTCAACATAAAAAGGACATGGAACTGTTGGAACAAGTGCAGAGGAGGGCCACGAGCATGATCAGGGGCTGGAGCACTTCCCGTATGATGTGGGGACCTCATAGCAGCCTTCTAGGATCTGAAGAGGGCCTATAAGGGTGCTGGGGAGGGACTATTCATTAGGGACTGCAGTAATAGGGCAAGGGGTAACGGGTTCAAACTTAAACAGGGCAAATTTAAATTGGTTATAAGGAGGAAGTTCTTTACTGTGAGGGTGGTGAGGCACTGGAATGGGTTGCCCAGGAAAGTTGTGAATGCTCCATTGCTGGCGGTGCTCAAGGCCAGGTTGAACAAAGCCTTGGGTGACATGGTTTAGTGGGATGTGTCCCTGCCCATGGCAGGGGGGTTGGAACTAGATGATCTTAAAGTCCTTTCCAACCCTAACTATTCTATGATTCTATGATCAGCTAGGTAATCAGCTGAGGCTATCAGTTGAGTTTGATGCTAGATTCTGTAGTCTGGAAACACTGCAGGAATTATTTTGTGTAAAACGTGAGGGAGAAGAGAAGAAACAAAGAGGTTAGGAAAATCAGATCTTTATCTGAGCATATGCTATTCCAAACAAATTTTTTCTTTCCAAGATTGACTGGAAAATGGACCTATTGCATAAAACAGAGGCAGATTGATGAAAGCAATTGCAGGCCCTACCCATTTGTGAAAACTGTGCTTGAAAAGAAATGGATTTTCCTTTTTTCGGAGGGAAAACTGTATTCTCTGTTTCCTATCAAGAGCAAGAAGACCTCCAGGCTTCAGGGTGTTTTTTCCAACCTAGTTGATTCTGTGATTCTGTGATCTACCATGATAGTTCAGGTAATGCCACTGACCCCAGGGTATCCCATGGACGTGGTTGCAAACACAAAGGCTCCATGCATGTGCGAGTGGATTCCCTCTGATTTTATTATTTTACTTTATTCTTTTTTTCTTGGAGGAATGGAGGGTAGTCATAAAGCTCTTGCATACGTGCAGAACCGGAACGAGCCTATGAAATGCTTAGCGTTATAATCACTGCTCTCCCCATCAGAAGAGCTGATTTCCCTGTCCTACATGTGTATTAATCACTGGAGGTTCTTACTGCACCTATTGTTTTTAGTGTGCTTGCCATACCATGGCTGTGACTAGGTCCATGGCATTTTATCATTGGTTCAGCTGCAAGTGCTGCTGCTTTGAAAGGCTCTTTTGAAAGAGTTCTTAAGTGAAGGGGGTTTGGTTCAATTTGAACTCAATGTAAACATACTAAATCATAGAATCATAGAATAGTAAGGGTTGGAAAGGACCTCAAGATCATCGAGTTCCAACCCCCCTGCCATGGGCAGGGACACCTCCCACTAAACCATGCCATCCAAGGCTATGTCCAACCCCACCTTGAACACCGCCAGGGATGAAGCATCCACAACCTCCCTGGGCAACCCATTCCAGGGCCCCACCACCCTCACAGTAAAGAATTTCTTCCTCATATCCAATCTAAACTTCCCCTGTTTAAGTTTAAACCCATTACCCCTTGTCCTCTCACCACAGTCCCTAATGAAGAGTCCCTCCCCAGCATCCCTATAGGCCCCCTTCAGGTATTGGAAGGCTGCTATGAGGTCTCCACACAGCCTTCTCTTCTCCAGGCTGAACAGCCCCAATTTTCTCATCCTATCTTCATACGAGAGGTGCTCCAGTCCCCTGATCATCCTCGTGGCCCTTCTCTGGACTTGTTCTAACACTTCCATGTCCTTTTTATGTTGAGGACACCAGAACTGCACACAATACTCCAAGTGAGGTCTCACGAGAGCAGAGTAAAGGGGCAGGAGCACCTCCCTCGACCTGCTGGTCACACTCCTTTTGATGCAGCCCAGGATACGGTTGGCCTTCTGGGCTGCAAGTGCACACTGCCGCCTCATGTTCACTTTTTCATCAACCCACACCCCCAAGTCCTTCTCCGCAGGGCTGCTCTGAATCTCCTCCCCGCCCAATCTGTAGCTGTGCCTGGCATTGCTCCCACCCACGTGTAGGACCTTGCACTTGGCTTGGTTAAACTTCATCAGGTTGGCATCAGCCCACCTCACAAGCGTGTCAAGGTCCCTCTGGATGGCATTCCTTCCCTCCAATGTATCCACCGAACCACACAGCTTGGTGTCATCGGCAAACTTGCTGAGGGCGCACTCAATCCCACTGTCCATGTCACCCACAAAGATGTTGAACAAGACCGGTCCCAACACTGATCCCTGAGGGACACCACTTGTTACTGGTCTCCAGCTGGACACTGAGCCACTGAGCACAACTCTTTGCGTGCAGCCATCCAGCCAGTTCTTTATCCACCGAGTGGTCCACCTATCAAATTGATGTCTCTCCAACTTAGAGAGAAGGATGTCATGTGAGACAGTGTCAAAGGCTTTACACAAGTCCATGTCATAGTAAAATGTTTTTGAAGAATTTGCTTCCTTTGGTGGAAATAATCTTTACTTAACAAGGTCATTCATTGAACTGGCATGAAAAATAAAAGAATACGACCTCGAACTTGCTTCAGATGCTTTCTCCAGTTTATGAAGAAGGGCCTGGCTACAGCAGTTTCATATTTGCTTCGCTGTTGGGCTACACCCTTGTATTGACTTGGCTGGAGATGTACAATAATTTATGATTTTGTGCATAATTGTGTGATATTCTTCATGGCTTGTGCTGCTAAAACTGCAGGGAGCATGTTTGCTAGTGCTTCCAGATTGCTGTACCAGTTTGTGTGAAGCTAGATGCCTGTTTTGAAATGCCTAATCAGTGACTCCTAAAGAGCAGATCTGTGCTGAAGAGTCACTAAAGCAGCTGCATCCACCTGGGATGAGGCACACCATGATGTTGTGGAAAATGCGCTCACAAGCTCAAAGAACAGTAATTCGTCAGAAGTTATAGTTAGGAGCCGACTACTATGGGAAACAAGAGAATGCAAAGTTTAATCATGTATAGGGTATGCTGTAAACTATTTCTGTGAACATCAGGTGTCCTAGAGAGTAAAGTGCCTCAGATAACCAATACTGCCTGAAACAGGAAAAACATAAAGCTGTTTTCTATAATGAACTTTGACTGAAAAAGTAAGTGCTGAACATCTGCTGAAATCTTTTCCAGAACATGCTGCCTTTTTTTGCTAGTCTGTAAAACCTGGTAGAGGAACAGCAACTTACAGAAGGAGTTTCATCTTTGAGAAAATTTGAACCAAGATTCAGAGCAAACAGCAGCTGCCTAAAAATGCATTAATATTTCACTGGCAGGGAGCCTTCTTCCTGTAGTGATTGTTTATTCTTTTTGTTGCTGGGAGTAATTGGCTCGAGCAGTCACTTGCAGCTTTTAGACTCTCTGAGCTCCAGCAGAGTTCATCAAGGCTTTGTGTGCACTTAGGTTCTCTTCAGAAACCCCTGAGTATCTGGACCAGGTTACATCAGGGAGCGCTTTTGGCAACTGGAGGAGCCACTGAAAAAAATGAGATAAACTTATGCTTTTAATTTCCAGTCAAGCATCCAGGGTCATACTGTGAAATCCAATTTGGTGTGTGTAAGAAAGAAAAAATAACATAAATGCAGATTGACCTGTGGGAATTTCCTACATCTGGAGGATGTACAATTTTGACAGAAAAAACCTTAAATGCCCACCAGGCCAGGTGCGCAGTTGCATCGCTCTTTTTTCCCTAGTGGGTATAGAAAGACAAGCAGCTTCCAGTGCCTAAAGGGGGCGACAAGAAATCTGGAGAGGGGCTTTTGACAAGGGCACTTAGTGATAGGACAAAGAGAAATGGCTTTAAACGGGGAGTAGACTTAGATTAGGTATTAGATATATCGAAGAAGTTCTTTACTGTGAGGGTGGTGAGGCACTGGCACAGGTTGCCCAGAGGAGTTGTGGCTGCCCCATCCCTGACAGTGTTCAAGGCCAGATTGGATGGGGCTTTGAGCAACCTGGTCTAGTGTAGTGTCCCTGCCTGTGGCTAGGCAGTAGGAACTGGATAATCTTTGAGGTCCATTCCAACCCAAACCATTATAGGATTCTAGAATTCTCTTGTGTAGATAAAACTATTTTCTGCAATAGATGTGTTTATTTCTCACCTGGAATGAGACAAACATGAGCATCAGTTGTTTGGCTTGGTTTTTGGTTTTGTTTTTTCTCCCTTCCTGCACGGTTGGAAAGCAGAGTTAATAGCTATACTTCAATTTTCGCCTCCTGATATCTGATATTATTGTGCATATGTCTGATTCAAAAACAGGTGAATTTATTTACTGTTTGTGACCCTTTGCTTTGCAGCAGATAGCTGCACCAAGATGCCATGTAGGAAACTGAGTTTCCCTTGCAGGTATTCATACAAGCAACAATCAAGTTCTGCCCTGATGTTCTACAGTTTGCTTCATATTGAGGAAATATCGTGTTGTGTGAATCCATAATTACTTAGCTGTCATAACATCTTTGTCAGTGACATGGACAGTGGGATTGAGTGCACCCTCAGCAAGTTCGCCAGTGACACCATGCTGTGTGATTCGGTTGATACGTTGGAGGGAAGGAATGCCATCCAGAGGGACCTTGACACGCTTGTGAGGTGGGCTGATGCCAACCTGATGAAGTTTAACCATGCTAAATGCAAAGTCCTCCACCTGGGTCCGAGCAATCCCAGGCACAGCTCCAGGTTGGGCAGAGAAGAGATTGAGAGCAGCCCTGCGAAGAAGGACTTGGGGGTGTTGGTCGATGAGAAAATGAACATGAGCCGGCAGTGTGCGTTTGCAGCCCAGAAAGCCAACCGTATCCTGGGCTGCATCAAAAGGAGTGTGACCAGCAGGTCGAGGGAAGTGATCCTGCCCCTCTACTCTGCTCTTGTGAGACCTCCCTTGGAGTATTGTGTGCAGTTCTGGTGTCCTCAACATAAAAAGGACATGGAACTGTTAGAACAAGTCCAGAGGAGGGCCATGAGGATGACCAGGGGACTGGAGCACCTCCCATATGAAGATAGGCTGAGAAAGTTGGGGCTGTTCAGCCTGGAGAAGAGAAGGCTGTGTGGAGACCTCATAGCAGCCTTCCAATATCTGGAGGAAGGTTATAGGGATGCCAGAGAGGGACTTTTTATTAGGAACTGTAGTGAGAGGACAGAGGGAAAACAAACTAAAACAAAGGAATTTTAGATTGGATATAAGGAGGAAGTTCTTTACTGTAAGGGTGGTGAGGCACTGGAGCAGTTTGCCCAAAGAAGAGGTAAATGCTCTATCCCAGGTTGGACAGAGCCTTGGGCGGCACGGTCTAGGGTGAGGCATCCTTATCCATGGCAGAGGGGCTGGAACTTGGTGATCTTTCGGTTCTTTCCAACTTGAACCATTCTGTGGTGCTATGATTCTTTAGTCATTCAGGTCTAAGTAATTAATCTTGAAAGTGAGAGCTGGTAATTGCCAGCTCCTTTCTAAAAGTGGGATAACACCAAAGCTGAAAAGTCTTCATGCTCTTCAGGTATGTGAAAAGAATTGGTGGTGCTGACCTTTGGTTCTTTTAGTACTTTCATTTTTACCCCTGTCTGGAAATTTAACCTCATTAACTCTCTAGGAAATCAGCAAAATTTAAACATTTGTTTGAAACATGGATGATTTCATTTGTTTTTTTTAATGTAGCAGTTACAGCAACTTTCTAATCCTGATGTCAGGTCAAAGAACTTAAAATTCTAAAGCATTTGTCTTTATGGAGACGATGTGTTAAATCTTATTGGTATGAAAAATTTTTTAAAGCATAATATTATAAATTTTGTGAGAGATATGTTTTCCCAGAAAAGCTCTCATTTGCGTTTCTGTTGACATAAAACTTCAAATAATTTCAAGGGGAAAGACAGACAAAGTACGCAGACAGATCTTGGAGGCGATATTAACTTTGGGGCTTGAGAGTAGGTAATACTGAGGAGAAAGTACAGAGGAATTCACAAAATTATTCATTTCCTATGACCTGGATTAAAATGTGTAATAATTAATATAAAAATGGAAAGCTAGTGGATGATTTTCTTCTGGCTTTTTGTGTGTTGGTTACAAAACCATGGCTATGCTCAATCACTGCATGCAGAGTCGTGTTGTAATTCATCTCTCCTTTCTGCCTTGAAATTGTGACAGTTGTGATAGTGAAATGTTTAAAAATTTAGAAGGTGTAGTTTTAATAAGCTCTGGAAATATTAATGTATACTTTAAAAAGGTTTGCAGTCTGAACAAGAGGTAGTTTGTCTTCATTAAAGAAGCATTTGGATGACAGTGCATAAAGAGCAGAAACTATCTGCCCATGCAGTCTGGAATTATTTATACTTATCTGCTTGTTGTACATAACAAAAATATCTGCAATAGGTACAATGTAAATGAAAGTGTGGATTATCCTTGAAAGTGATATTACCATCTGTGAGTGTATGAGAACATTTTATACAGGTTCCAGTTTTTTGAAGGAGTGACTTTTTCTCATGAAGTTGGGAAAAGCAATGTCATTTGCTTGAGGTCTGTACAAGCATTTTACAATACACAAGAGAAAGGTACTATAGTTAATTACTTCAAAATTTATTGCATTTTAGTTTTGGCTACTGTGACCTTTTCTTTCAAGATACATGTTGATATGACAAACTGATGATCAGTAACACTGAAAGGGATCATGATTCTAGAGCTTGCATTTCTCTTCTGATCACAGCAGTTTGCATTCCTAGCCACTTAATCAGACTCTGTATAGGAGCTAATGAGCACAGGAGAATAAATGTCAGAGAGTCCTCCCCTCATGAGCCACGGTTATGACTTCTGCTTTTACTTTCATGTACTGTTAGTGTTTTCCAGGAATTGTCCTTGGACTTCCACAATGCCTGTTTGCCGATTACTCATGCAAAATACTGCATGGGGGAAATTGTGGGTGTTTTGTGAACCCTTCAGTGAGCACTTCAAAGTCAGCTTGACTTGACCTCTTATGTCTAAGTGCTCTTTTTCCCTGTGGGTTTCTTTTTTTCTCCTGTCAGGAGGTTTAATTTGCCGCAGGCTGCATCTACCCCTTCTGTAGCTTCTTTCCTTGGGTTATAGGAAAACCTGCAACAAGTTTTTGAAGATATTTGACTGCCACTTGTACCAATGTAATCTCTCCTCCCTACCCTTACACAGGCCACTGGTGGTCATGTTAGGGGCAAGGGAGGGGACCATTTCAGGAGAATAGCACCAAATCCAGATCCATAACAAAGTTGAGGTCTTTCCTTTTTTCCTCCTATGCAGGAGCTTGTCTATTACAGGGTAGCGTGAAACTTAATAGTAATCTGTTGTGGTTGATCCTTATTGCAATCATGAACTGTGGCTACCTGCCATGAGTCGGCAAGCAAGTCTGTGTTGTTTATGAAGACAAGGAGTGATACTGCAACAAGACAGGGAGATGTGACTGCAATTTGCACCTCTTCTACATTTGCCCAGAGGATCTGTGTTTTCCTTGTTGTTTTTTCAGAAAAGTGACAAGGGGACACTAGCCAAATGTGCTAATAACTGATGTAGCAGTGGCACTCAAGTGTTGCAGAGTCTATCATTCGTGCTTAAAACTTTCTACTTGAACATATGCATTGCAGGGGGCCCACTACCAGCAGAAAGTATCTGCTAATTATCAGCAAGACTCTGAGTTGTTTCACTTGCTGTAGTGCTTTAAAATCAGAGCTGCTGTGTTATGTGGTTAGTATTTATCCTTAGCAGTCTTCTGCCAGAAATCTCAGGTGCCAATGTGCTCACTTCTAACACAAATACAGTGGTACCTTCAGCCCTTAGTGAATAGCAGATTTAATTTTGCTAATGAGCCTCTTATTAATATGTCAGTCAGCTTTTGTTAAACTGACATCATAGCCTCTGCCTCTATAAGGGCCTATGTGTAATAGAGATTTAAGCAGGAGCCTATTAATGGCATTGTCATTATTCATCACTGGCAATTTTACTCACATGAAAACAACCACAGTTTAAACAATGAAAATGAGCTGTGGCTATATTGAGGGACAGATCCATGGCCCCAGCTTGCTTTTTTTTTCTGCTATGATAGAGCAGATGCAAAGATAGTTATTCTGAGTGCTGGTGCTCTTTAGTGATAGGCATTCTTAGAGTACCTAACAATCTGTGTGCTTTGGCAATTAAATACTTCACACACATGCACAGCTCAATGAACGTTACCTCTGGCTAGCCAGCTGGCCTTAGACTGGGGCAGTTCCCCTGATTTGTGGTTGCCACTCTGGTGACTGACCTGTGGTGAAGCAGCTCTCATATGACATCTGAATGTCCCTGGTAAGGCTACAAGCCAGAGCAGAGCACACCTGCTTCAGCAGTGGCTCAGCGTGAGGAAGGAGTTTTCTGTTTTCTTTCTTGAAAGGAATCTCTGATCCTTTACATTATACAGGGTTACGCTGGTGTGGACTGTTAAGATTTCTCCAGCTGCTACTCTTCAATGGGGGAAGTCCTGACAGAAGGAGGTAATCTAGTAAAGCGTTGTTCTCTGTTTAACAAGTATCGCAGACTGTAGCCACTTGCCAGTCGGCCTACACATAAGCTGTACTACGTACTGTTTTTCACACCCTTGTCTATCTTTGTGAAGTACATTAATTATTAGGAGTTGCTCCTGAAGTGGGACAAAGAAGCCTGTTTCTTAACGCAATCAATACATCACACGCATGCTGTTGCAGAAATCATCCTAGCCAAAGTATTTTTTACAGCTGGTGTATGCACATGTGTGAATGTGAATTTTCGTGTCTCTGTATGTTTTGACCTTTTCATATTAAAGCTAAGTGACCAACTGGTATCTGAAATTCGGGAGGACCTGTGGCATTTCTCAGACTAGAAGCATATACTGTTCTAAAGGGCAACCAAACTTAGTCCTGTCCATTCTTCTTCAATGTGTCTTTGGTGATTGTGCGTCCTGTGAAAGTTTGCTTTAGCATGATCATTTGAAAATAATTTTTGTAATTGTCCTGATTACATGTTTGAATACATAACACCAAAGGTTTTCTTTATGAACAACTGAATATTTTATTGTGCAAATAGTAGTAAATTATGAGAAATTTGATTGCTACAGGATCATATCTCTCTATGACATCGCTACTATCATGCAAGAGTATGGTATCACCTGCCAATACAGCTTTCTGTCCTGAAATGTAAGTGCTTTCTTTAACATGCTGGTATCTAAGAAGATGCTTAAATCCAGGGCCCCTGGTTCTCACAAAATGTTAATGCATGTGTTCTGTTGAGGATGGTGTAGTGGCAGTAAGAATACTTAGTCGCATAGTTGTATGTAAACAAGACCAATAAACCATGCCTGAAATACTTCCTTAAATTGAAGTCCATAAATTCACGAAGAAGAGGTTTTGCTGTACAGAAATAATGCTGAGTGGAATCTTACGTACCTATGTATGTACTTATGTATCCTATTATAGGTTCTCCATTTCTTTTAATTATTCTCTATGCGAGTAATTTGGGGGTTTTGTGTATGGTGGGTAAAGTTCCATTTGAATCTGTTGAAATTTTTCAGGCATTTTCAGTGAAGATACTCTAAGAATAAGAATGACCAAAAAAGCCACTGCTTCTCTGGGTAATAAAATTTTCGTTAGCAGTATTTGGTGTAGCCAGTGCTCGTATTTCTGGAGACAAAAGGTTTGACTTGAAGTGTTATCATATGCCTGCCACTTCACTAATTAAAGCATGTAGTCTTATTCTTGGCCCGTCAGTCCTTTTGCCAAGGCAATCCAATTGTCAAAAGTCTGGTTGTGGTGGGTTTCAATGTTTAGTACAGAAAACTTCTGATTTGGCTTTTCTGTTGTTTAATCCTACCAATAAAAATAGAAGGGACCAAGCAGGATTCCCACAGATAACAGCCTTTGAGCGAACTTGTTTTGCAGGAAAAATTTCTCAGTGTACTGGTACAAGGTACCCAGCCCTGGCATTTCATACCCTGACCAGTTTGTGAAAACTTAGATATCTTTTCATGAGTCAGAGCAGTGTAATATTGTGCATCCTAATATTTATGTATTTTTAGTCAGAAAACAGTCATTATTTGAGCACTTCCTGCATATTCCGTGGCTATCTGTGCAGGTTAGAATGTCGAGGCCTATTTTCAAAAACTTAGATTTATTGAAATATGTTTTCAAACATGAAATATTGCTTTATTTCAGTATTTGAAGAATATACACTTAAAATTATGCAGAAGTAAAAGCTTGTTTTGGTTCAAGAAGCAATTGTGGGAATTTTAGTCAAAGATCAGATCTGGTGCTTTTGCCTTAAAATAAAAATACCTTCCCATAAAAAAGCAATTTAGATACCTTTAAAGTAATTCAGCTAAAAATACATTTCTCTAGAAGCAAATCAGTTGTTGCACTTGCTGCTTAAAGAAGAAAAAAAAAAAACCCACATTTTGGCACATATCATACTTTTTTTTAAGCTTTTCTTTGTTTCAGCCATGAAGTGGCTTGAAATGGAATACACATACAGGTTTTCATGTTGGAAATGGATGAGTCTATTTAAGTGAACTACATCTTCAGATCAATGCCCTCCAGATACAAGGTTTTCAGAAAGTCATGAGATACGGGCTGCATTCCAGTTTTCTTACCATAGTGTTTATGAGGCAATTGCAGTTCTGTTGCCAGGGGTGTTGTTTTCCCTTGTACAGTCAAAACAAGAAACCTTGCTAGCATTTGTTAAAGGCTCACCTGCAAAAAGCAAGCGGCAGAGGGAAGAAAATGTGTCAATTAATGTCTCATACTCCTACTGTCTTGGTCTGTGGAAAGTCGATGTTAATGCAGGAATATCTCTGAAAAACAGTGACTTTAAAAGATGAGGAGTTAAAAAAAATAGAGAACCAAACCCCAAATCTAACTTTACTGTACTTCCTACCTTAAGTGCTGGAACCTCAGAGGCACAGCCCATGAACTGTTTAGAGACTTGCAATGCTGCTTATGGTACATAGTCTTTGAATATCTGTCTGCAGTAGTTTTCCGCTCTTTCTCTGGCTGTCCTGTGCAAATCCAACTTGTAACATTAAAGTGAGAATCATTGGCTTCTCTTTTCAGAATTCATGTGCCCCAGAAATGGTGATGTTGTCTGGTTTCTAGATCCCTGGACAAGCTGTTTGAGAACCAAGAGAACACGCCAGTGTTAGCAGCAGTCTGTTTTCAGCTGTCAACAAGAAAAGTTGAATTTTTGTGGTGCACCATAATTGGCATTAGAGGACTTGTTCCAAGGGGCTTGGATGGGTCTGGTAGGGTCCATGAGGGCCTTGTGGGGAGCAGCTCCATTAATGGAGAGCTGCCAGCAGCGCAAGGTCTTCAAATGCCTGTTCTTAGTATTTATTCCAGTTGCCAAAAGAGCCTTATACAGGAGAAAAAGATAAGAAGTGCTTCTGAGTGGGATCTGTTACTGACTATTCTAAATTAAACCATTGCTGCAACTTATTTTGCACGTTAGTAGTAGCATAAACCTTTTGAAATGCTGTAAATAGTTTGCAACTTAATCAAGAAACTTGAGCCATTTTGTCTTCCTCCATCCCATGTTGGTCTCTGTATGGCTTGAGATGTAATTTACTGATGTCTCTGAACTCTTGCATTTAGGATGGCTCTCAAGTATGAACTGCAAGGGAGCCTAACTTGCTGTGTATGATAATGAGTATGTGTGACACAAATACAAATCGTATTTATGTTTAGATAGGAAAGGAAGAAGAACAGGAAATGGCATCAGCTCTTTTTTCAAGATTTTGTCTAATGACTTTTGGCCTTCTTGTTCAGTTGTGTTAAGGCACAGCACTACAGGAATGTTTTATTTTATCTGTTGCGGATCATACTGATTTGTTCACGTGTGCTCCTGTGTTACAAGAAATGCAGCCTTTACAAAAAATGAAAAGACTATGATAATCTCATTATTTCATCATAGTCAGGTTTCTTTCCTCTTGTCAAAAGGGGCTAATTGTATGGAAGGAAATTGAAGGGTTCCTTGCAGAATACATATGCAAGCTATATTGTTAGAAATTTTTGTCTTTAAATGTTAGTCGAAAGTAATTGAAGATCAGATAAAATTGTTGAATTAAAAGCTCTAGAAATGAGAATTTGTATTAAAATTCACTGAAGTGATCTACATGTGGAGTAAATGTAAAACAAAATTTGGACAGTATTGCGATTCTAAATTATATTTAGAAATTGAAAATATCAGCTCAGCCAGAGTACAAAATCAAAACAACCTCTGTGATCAGCTTTTACTGATTTCATTTTTATTTCTTCCCCTTACACTACTTGTGAAAGCTGGTGAACCCTTGACGGCCAAGGGGGCAAGATTCTAACTTACTAGTTCAAGCTGATATTTTAAAACAGTATACATTAGTCAATCACATATGCCGAAATTAGTCATGCAAGTGCTATTTTTGTATTTAAGCTGCTCTTTAAGGACAAATAGACAATGTTTAGTACATATTTAGGTGATTGAAGAAGCTGTTTCAGAAAGGTTTGTATAGGCAGTTGTTAGTTGCCAGTAAACCATCAGCAGTAGGTGATATAGGAGATGTAGGAAGGAACTACTTTACTCTCTTCTGTACTTAGACCTGACTTTAAGCTTGGAGAGTTCTGAGCTTGAGGGGGCTTCAGGGGTTCTACCTGTTGCTGGTGGAACAGGCCTAGGGTGCGAATACGAAATGTCTTTGCCTAATAGTGTTTTCAGGGTGCCACATCTTATCAACAAAATCAGCAATGCAGGCCATTTATTTCATTAAAGGTGGCAGCAACTACACTAAGAAAGACTTAAACCAGAATATATGACTGCTATCAGTTGTCTTCAAAGAATACTTTCCATTCAGTGTCTCAGCTTAGCCTGTATGACTTTTTATGCATTCTGTCTTCCCCATGTGGTGGGAAACTGAGGCACAGATGAGGTGAAAAAGGTTGTTCAATGCCATGCAAGGAAACAGCCCATCTGAAAATATTAATCTTACAGTGCTTTAGAAATTGTAATGGCTGAGAACCCTCATAGATGACACATTGTGCTTAAATCTAAAGCCATTTCAGACTACTCCATTGCTCTGCTTCACAGGCCAAATTATGTTCACTGTAAGAATGTAAATTGCGAAGAAGTTTGCAGATGAAAATTTCTTCACAGAGACATTGCAATCGCCTTGTTGGTGTAAGGCTGTTGATCCTTATAATTTAATTGGTAAATGTTCCATGCAAATACATGAGATTCACTGATAAATTAGCAGAGCACAAGTTTTTTGCTTTTAGTCTCCAGGAAACTGGCCATGTTTGTACTTTTGCTGCAATATTGCCCCTTAAATGCTCCTTAAAAAGACTCAGTTGCTGCTTTGATTTTTTTTTTTTTTTTTTTATTTTGTTTTCTACAGATGATGGACAACTTTATATATGCATTCATAGACTGATGAAGAGGCCATACCAGAAATACAGATCAGGAAGTAAGTAATGTATTTTATTAACAATGGTGTAGGATTAGATGCAAGAAATCTTTAGAATTCTATTCCTATTCTGATTTCAAATGAACTTGAAATGGTATGGTTTTTTTGTTCATAAATCGTGAAGCTCTGTAATGGGTTCAGCAGTAGCAGTCATTTTTCTCCTTCTTGGTAGCTGGTGCAGTGCTGTGTTTTTGATTTTGGGCCTGGGAACTGTGCTGATAACACCAGTGTTTTCAGTTACTGCTTAGAACATTTTGGTCTGACCAAGGACTTTCTGAGCCTCATGCTCTGCCAGGGAGGAGGAGAAGCCAGGAGGAAGCAGGAAAAGGACACCTGACCCAAACTGACCAAAGAGGTATTCCACACCACAGCGTGTCATGCCCAGGATGTAAAACGAGGGGCAGAGACCCTGAAGGGTGGTGGGGGTGCAATGCTTGGTTGGGCTTGGTATCAGGTGGTGAGCAGTTGTATTCTCTTTCCTTGTATTTCCCTTGTCATTATTATTATTGGTGGTAGCAGTAGTGGTTTGTGTTATACCTTAGTTACTAAACTGCTCTTATCTCAACCTGTGGGAGTTGCATTCTTTTGCTTCTCCTCCCCATCCCCTCCGGGAGCTGGGGGGAAAAAAGAAGGGGGGAGTGAGTGAACGAACTGGGTGAGTTATAGTGGCTTAAACCACGACAAGCTCATAGGCTCCATTAATGGTGTTAAAGTGCTTTTTAATAACAGAAGCAGTTGTCTTGTTTGACATGTCTGGTTGTATAAATAATTATAGTTACCTAATGCTCTTGGTCCATTACCTGAAGGATAAATAGAAATATTTCCTTTAAAAGAGGATGTATGTGGGTGTATTTTACTCTAAAATAAGTAATATTTCAATTTGTTTAGTTCATTAAGTTCTTTTATTTGTTTAATCCAGATTGGAAAGAATAACTGCATGTTGAAGACAGACTTAGTCTTCACACCTAAGACACATTAATTTTGTATTTGGATTGAATATACTGACAGTCCAGCACAGTATTGGTTAAAAGACTGTGAGGATTCAAGTGTAGGTGATGTGGATTTTCTCTTGAATTAAGAGGAGAGATATCATTGCAAATCTGGTAGTATTTTAACATTTAGTCATTTTATCATTTCCCATTGCTGACATTTATGCAATCAGCCTTGTCCTCCCTGTGTTCTTGAGATTATTTGTACCATGCCCTTGAGGAAAATATGGGATGGCATTTTGCATTCTGTGAGATATTTAAATTGTCTTTCTCCAGCTGATGTTGGTACAGTAGGATATGGAAGAGGCAGCAGTTGTGTTATAATAATTTGTGGTATAAGTAATCAAAGCTGTCTGACAGCAATTTGAGAAAAAGTAATGTTTGGGTCATTTCATCTCATCCTCTGTAATCAAAAAGCATCAGTAAACCAGAAGGATTTACAAATTTTTGCTTGTGAAACAGAGATAAAAAGAGCTTACTATTGCATCATGACTGTGAAATATTGCAAAACCTATGACAAGATCATATAACAGGAGACATCAAGAGTACCTATCATCACTGCCATTGTAAGGACTTCATAAAATATTCTGAAAGTCGGGTTTAGGTGGAGTACAGGCAACTTTGTGGAGCGCCAGAGTGCAAAGAAGTAGGCAGCGGCAGACATGTCTCAGATTTGAAGCCTACAGCAGAATTCCTTTATATATGCCTTTTAGCTTTTCAAAATGCAACAGCTTCTTTTACTATTACACAGTTTTCCTTGACTGTAGAAATGTGTTCAATCAACTTGCATAGTTTATACTTCTGTTGCTAAAATTAATTGTGGTGTCAGTCTATAATCAATCAGGAAGGTAACATGCAAGTTGAGTGGCTGCATGTGTTCATATCTGCTATATATTTATATATTTCTATATTTTGTACTCTTAATTTTCAGCTTGGATGGAATTGGAGTTTATTCCTGTCTAAGGAGTATGCCTGATGAGAGGATGTTAAGAATCCAGATGACTGCACATCAGTTTGAAATAGAAATCCTATCCCTGGAACTTAAAATTCTTGTGGTGATTAAAATGTGGTCATGCATGACTGTATAAATCTACAGTTTCTTGGGGACCTCCCTCAAAGGATGAAGACTGCTTGAGAGAGATGTGACATATTTCATAATGTGGGGCAGGATCCTCCTTGGAAAGAGGTTTTCTAATTTTGTGAAGAAATCTTCAAGCTACAGGAGATTTCCCATGACCTGAGGCAAGTGAGGTATCCATGGGCAGAACAGGGGTGTCCAGGGGAACACAAGACTAGGAGGAGTTGCAGATGCACAGAGGAAATGAAAGATAAGCTGGGAATAAGGAAGAGACACCAGGAGGTGGGTACGCACTGCCTGAAAGTGGGGTGATGAAGGTCGTCACTCAGCTGCACCTGAAATTGGTGAGGCGATGGAGGGCACAGAGAAGCTTTCTTGTTGCACATCAACAGGAAAAGGAAACAGTAGGGAAAATGTAGCCCTTCTGCTCAGTGAAGAGCAGGAGACATCATGACAGAGTGGAAAAGGTGAAAGTGCTTAAATGTGGTTTTGTTGTTGAAGTTTTATGTTTGTTTTAATTGAGAAGGCCTGCACTTGGGTCCCTGAGCCTCCTAGGATAGTCAGGGGTGATTGACAGTAACCACAGGAAAGGCAGATACTGTTATGGAGCACTTCACTCACTGGGACACAGACAAGTCTGTGGCACCTTCGGTTCACTCTGTGCTCTGGGAACAAACTCATGTCACTGGAGGCAGCTCTGTACTGTCTATGAAAGGTCATGTTACCCTGGGAAGGTTCCTGATGAGGGAGAAAAAGGCAAATGTTGCGCCCATCTTCAAGAAGACCAAGAAGAGGATCACGGGTAATGACAGCCACTCTGCGCCCCTGGGAAGGCCATGGAACAAATCCTCCTGGAAACCACTTCCAGACAGGAAGGAGGAGAAAGTGGCTGAGATCTGCCAGCACAGTTTTACCAATGACAAATCGTATGCAGCCTACCCAGCTTCTCCTCTGATGTGACCAGCACTGTAGAAGCAGCAGTAGACTTTGACTTCAGCAAGGCCCTTGTAACAGTCTTCCTTACTTTTCTTCTCACTGGATTGGTGAGATAAGTGAATATGACAGTAGGTGGAAAGTTTGGTGGAGCTGATGGCCTTAGAGAGAGCAATGAGTGCAATTTTTCTAGGATGTTTCTATGTGGAGATACTCAAATCTCAACCAGAAAATTTCCTGAGGAACCCAATCTAGATGAAGCTGGTTTGAGCAGGGTGTTGAACCATGTGATTTTCAGAGGGTGCTTCTAACGTTTATGTTCTTATACCTCCATGAAGTACCAATATATTGTTTCTTTTAACCTTGCCTTCAACATCAGAGGTGTTTGTCACCATTCAAGACAGTTTTTTATCTGCCCAGGTAAACTTAGCGCTTCACTGCCGCCGTATACAACTGCCAGGTAAGACTGTTAATGCTCCCCCTTCTTTGTTGGCTTAAACATGTGGCAATCACCTTGAATTTTATTTATGTAAAGTGTGATCATTTTTCCAGTTTCATCTGATTACTTGATTTTTTTGTTTATACCAATGTTAAAGGGAGATACAATATTTAATCTCTTCTTGAACTCTCAGGTTATTACACATGTCTTCAAGTTCATAACAAATATTCACTGTTGCTCTAAGTGTTGTATCTGTTTTGCTAAGAAACCAAGCGGCGTAGTTCATATTGGAAATGGTGAATGCTTTATGTTGCTGTATCTTTTCTAAGTGAAAACTAGTGTTTGCTTCATAAAGAATACCTTATTTAGTACCACCAGCTCTAGTTGTGAGGCTTCCTCAGAGCCTCTCTTTTTACAGCCTCTTAATGCTTCCTTGAAGCACTCTGTTTTCAGATGGTAGAATATTTCAAGCAACTGAAATGATCTGCATGATGAGATAGAAATTCCTGTTTTAAAAGCAACAACAACAACAAAAAAGACATGTAAATTCTGTATTGTATATGGAGCTAGAATTAAAAACAAAACAAAATCAGATGCCACTGAATGTCTGTATTACTTAATAGTTCAAATGTGTTCAAATGGTCAAGGCTTATTCTTCTGCTGAGTGAGTCCAACATTGCTGTGAACAGTCTGATCTCCATGGGGCTGCTTCTGGCGTAGAATGAGATGCTTGCAGTGTTGTCAGATTGGTAGGTTATTGTTAAGAGATGGTGATAGCTACTTCTTATCTTAAAATAGTTGTAGAAAATAGGTCGGCTCTAGTTGCATAAACTATAAGCTCCAACTTTTCGCTGCCATACTCCACAAATACACAAATAAGCTAGCCATTACTATTTTTGAAAGCTTTGTTTATGAACATGAAGTAGAAAGGATCAGCACAGCTGAAAGAATTTGCCATTGGACAAAGAAAACTGCCTAGCCCTGAAAGAGCTGAATTTCTTTGCTGCAAGGTTTTGCTTAACCAGAGCTCTCTAGCTGTTCTGGGTTCAGCTGTAACAGCCATTTTAATTCGTCTTAGTAGCTGGTGCAGTGCTGTGTTTTTGACTTTAGCAACAACTCTGAAAACACAATGATGCTTAGTTGTTAAGTAATGCTCATCCTGATCAAGGCCTTTTCAGTCTCGTGCTGTGCCAGTGAGGAGGGGTATGGGAAGCCAGGAGGAAGCAGTGACAGGACACCTGACCCAAACTAGCCAAAGGGGTATTCCATACCACAGCACATAATGGTCAGCGTATAACTTGGGGGGAATTACCTAGAAGTCCCATATCGCTGCTCAGGTTGGGCTGGGTATCCGTCAGCGGGTGGTGAGCAATTGTATTGTGCATCGTGTTTATTATTTTCTTTTCCTTTTCCCCTTTTAGTTTTATATTCTCTTCCCTTGTTATTTCCCTTATCATCATTATCATTGGTGGTAGCAGCAGTGGTTTGTGTTATACTTTAGTTACTGGACTGTTCTTATATCAACCTGTGGGATTTACATTCTTTTGATTCTAGTCCCCAACCATCTGGGAGCGGGGGGCAGGGAAGAAGGGAGGGAGTGAGCGAGCAGCTGCGTGATTCTGAGTTACTGAGATTTCTGGCTGGGCTTAAACCACAACATGAGCTTAAATGCTGCCTCCTCCTGTGTTCCAGAAAACAGGACATACTGATGCCTTTGTGGCAAAGCAGAGCTTTGTCTAAAGTTATTGCTCCCACTGATCTCCCTTGTCTAATAGGAGCAGTCTGCAAGAGCCCTCATTTTTGGAAAGCCTTGGTTCATAGACTTTGCAGAACTTACAAGCTTAAGTCTTCTATTCCTAAAACAGATAAAGGCTCTGCTATGAATTTGTACCCTAAAAAAGAAAAGCAGTGAGCTACCCACAGCTACTTGAAAACAGAAACTGTGCAATGCGACTCTTTACGTATTAAGTACAGACATAAGGCAGCAGTCTTGTAAAGCAGCCCCTAAACTATCAGAGAGGTATGATGCTCAAAAGCTATGGCCCTTGATGTTAGGTCTCTGGACTTATCTCTGATTAAATTACATTATGGGCAAATTCTGTGTTTGGTGTTGGGGGTATCTTTTAAGAATGCACTTTTACAGCCACAACATTCTAAAATTTGAGGAAGAATAACCTGTCTGGAATGCAAAGCGAAACATTATGCACTGCAATCTTACCTCTTATTTCTTCATGGGTTGCCATTTCTACTTTTTAAACTTCCTGTGTTCCTACATCAAGTACAAATTGGCTTCAACCTGAAGTATACGCACATCAGATTAAATTAGGTGCTGCTTCTGAAGCCTGTAACATACCAAGCATAGAATTAAGGAAGCATTAAAACCTGGAGATTATTATCTGTAGGAAATAGCTTCTTTTAAGAAAAGGAGCAATTAGCGTTTTCCCTTATTTACATATAAACTTTTAAACTTTCAGAATTATTCATAAATGTTTACAGTTTACAATATTTATATTGTGATCTATTTTTCTAGTTAGTGTGCTGTAGCTGCATGTTAATGGTGAAAGATTTTCTGCCTCATGTAGATCACCAAGTGCTTTGTAAAGGGGGGCTTGCTTGCATGTGATATGTAAAGCATATCTGAGAAAGATGGTTGATACTGAAGATTTTTGCATCAAATTAGTCCAACTTTCAGTCACATGTAGACTAGGATTTTTTAGTCCCTTTCTCCCAGTAGTTCTCAGTTACTCTTCTGAAGCTGTCTTGTTTAACAATAATCATAGAATCATAGAATCATAGAATAGTTAGGGTTGGTAAGGACCTCAAGATCATCGAGTTCCAACCCCCCTGCCATGGGCAGGGACACCTCCCACTAAACCATGCCATCCAAGGCTATGTCCACCCCTACCTTGAATGCTGCCAGCAATGAAGCATTCACAGCTTCCCCGGGCAACCCATTCCAGGGCCTCACCACCCTTACAGTGAAGAATTTCTTCCTCATATCCAATCTAAACTTCCCCTGTTTAAGTTTAAACCCATTACCCCTTGTCCTCTCACCACAGTCCCTAATGAAGAGTCCCTCCCCAGCATCCCTATAGGCCCCCTTCAGATACTGGAAGGCTGCTATGAGGTCTCCACGCAGCCTTCTCTTCTCCAGGCTGAACAGACCCAATTTCTCAGCCTATCTTCATACGAGAGGTGCTCCAGTCCCCTGATCATCCTCGTGGCCCTCCTCTGCACTTGTTCTAACAGTTCCATGTCCTTTTTATGTTGAGGACACCAGAACTGCACACAATACTCCAAGTGAGGTCTCACAAGAGCAGAGTAAAGGGGCAGGAGCACCTCCCTCGACCTGCTGGTCACACTCCTTTTGATGCAACCCATGATATGGTTGGCTTTCTGGGCTGCAAGTGCACACTGCCAGCTCATGTTCATTTTTTCATCAACCCACACCCCCAAGTCCTTCTCCGCAGGGCTGCTCTGAATCTCCTCCCCGCCCAATCTGTAGCTGTGCCTGGCATTGCTCCGACCCAGGTGTAGAACCTTGCACTTCTCATGGTTAAAGTTGATCAGGTTGGCATCAGCCCACCTCACAAGCGTGTCAAGGTCCCTCTGGATGGCATTCCTTCCCTCCAATGTATCAACCGAACCACACAGCTTGGTGTCATCGGCAAACTTGCTGAGGGCACACTCAATCCCACTGTCCATGTCACCCACAAAGATGTTGAACAAGACCGGTCCCAACACTGATCCCTGAGGGACACCACTTGTTACTGGTCTCCAGCTGGACATTGAGCCACTGAGCACAACTCTTTGCGTGTGGCCATCCAGCCAGTTCTTTATCCACCAAGTGGTCCACCTATCAAATTGATGTCTCTCCAACTTAGAGAGAAGGATGTCATGTGAGACAGTGTCAAAGGCTTTACACAAGTCCAGGTAGATGACATCAACTGCTCTGCCCCTGTCCATCAGTTCCGTAGCCCCTTCATAGAAGGTCACGAGATTGGTCAAGCAGGATTTCCCCTTAGTGAAGCCATCCTGGCTGTCACCAAGCACCTTGTTGGTTTTCATGTGCCTTAGCATGCCTTCCAGGAGAATCCGGTCCAAGATTTTGCCAGGCACAGAGGTGAGACTGACTGGTCTGTAATTCCCTGGCTCATCCATTTTCCCCTTCTTAAAAATGGGGGTTATATTTCCCTTTTTCCAGTCATCGGGAACTTCACCTGACTGCCGTGATTTTTCAAATATGATGGACAGCAGCTTAGCAACTTTATTTGCCAGCTGTTCAATTCAGATTTGTTCTCAAAGCCATAACTGCCATAGAATCAAAGAATGATTTGGGATGGAAGGGACCTTTAAAGGTCATCTAGTCCAAACTCCCTGCCATGAGCAGGGCAACTTCAACTATATCAGGTTGCCTAGGATGACATGAAGCCTGACTTTGAATGTTTTCAGGGACGGGGCATCCACCACTTCTCTGGGCAACCTGTGACAGGTTTTCATCACCCTTATTTTAAAAAAATTCTTCAATGTATTGAGTCTGAGTCCGCCCTCATTTTAGTTTAAAACCATCACCCCTTGTCCTGTTGCTACAGGCCTTACTAAAAAGTCTGTCTCCATATTCCCGTCTTTCTTGTAAGGCCTTTTTAAGTGTTGAAAGGCTGCAATAAGGTTTCTCCAGAGCCTTCTCTTCTCCAGGCTGAGCAAGCCCAGCTCTCTCAGCCTTTGTTCATAGAAGAGGTGCTACAGCCCTCTGATCATTTCTGTGGCCCTCTGCTAGACCTGCTCTAACAGATCCATACCTTTCTTGTGCTAAGGACTCCAGTCAGACACAGTACTCCAGTTGGGGTCTCATGAGATTGGAGTACAGGGACAGAATCACCTCCCTAGACCTTCTGGCCACCCTTCTTTCGATTACCATTTCAGGCAAAACAGACTTAACTTGGGGAAATTAGTTTAATTTATTACAATTCAGATGAGGTAATGAAAAATGAAACCAAATCTTAAAAACACCTTTCCTCCACATGTCCTTCTTCCCAGGCTTTTAACTTTAATCCTAATTTTCTCTACCTCCTCCCCATCAGGGGATGGGGAATGGGGGTTATGGTCAGTTCATCACAAGTTATTCTGCCACACTTTCCTCCTCAGGGGCAGGAATCCTCACACTTCTGCTCCAGTGTGGGGTCCCTCCCGCAGGAGACAGTCTTCCATTAACTTCTCCAAGGAGTCCTTCCCATGTGCTGCAGTTCTTCACAAGTTGATCTGGCATGGGTCCTTTCCATGGGATGAATCCTTCTAGAACACACTGCTCCAGTGTGGGTCCCTGTTGGGTGACAAGTACTGCAACAAACCTGCTCCAGTGTGGGCTCCTCTCTCCACAGGGCCACAGCTCCTGCCAGAGACCTGCTTCAGCCTGGGCTGCCCACAGGATTACAGCCTTCTTCAGGCATCCCCTGCTCCTTCGTGGGGTCTTCAGCAGCTACAGATGGAGATCTGCTCCACTGTGGACCTCCATGGGCTGCAGTGCGACTGCTTCCCTCACCATGGTCTGCACCACGAGCTGCAGCAGAATCTCTGCTCTGGCACCTGGAGCACCTCCTCCCCTCCTTCTGCCCTGACCTTGGTGTCTGCAGGGCTGCTGCTCTCACAGATTCTCACTCCTCTCTCTGGCTGCAGTTGTACAGCGTTTTTTTTTTTTTCCTGCCTTCTTAACTGCGTTATCTTAGAGGTACTCCCACCCTTGCTGATAGGCTCAGCCTTGGGCAGTAGTGGATCCATCTTGAAGCCGGCTGGCATTGGCTCTATTGGAAATCGGGGACGCTTCTGGCATCTCCCTGCAGAAGCCATCCCTGTAGGCCCATCTCCCCTCGGTCCAAAACCTTGCCATGCAAACCTAATACTGGAGCTCACATTGCTGACTTATGTCCAACTTTTCATCCAGCAGCAACCCCTAGTCCTCTACAGGGCTGCTCCCAATCCCCTCATCCTTCAGCCTGTATTGATACTAGGGGTTCTAGTGCCAGGTGCAGGATCTTGCACTTGGCCTTGCTGAACCTCATAAGGTTCACATGGGCCTGCTTCTTGTGCTTGTTCAGACCCCCTTAAAAGGCATCACATCCCTCAGGTGTGTCAGCTGAACCACTCAGCTTGGTGTCATCTGCGAACTTGTTAAGGGTACGCTTGATCCCACTATGTCATTGATGAAGATACTAGACAGTACTGGTAGCAATATGAACCCCTGAGAGAAACTTCTTATCTCTGGTGTCCATGTGGGCGTTGAGCTGTTGACCACTACTTTCTGAATGGAACTATCCAGCCAATACCTTGTCCACCAGACAGACTACCCATCAAATCTGTGTCTCTCCAGTTTAGTGAGAAGGATGTTGTGGGGAGCCATGTCAAGGGCCTCAGAGAAGTCCAGACAGTCAACATCCATAGGTTTTCTCTGTCCAAAGTGACATAACAACAGGATATTCTGTAAAATTAATTTCCAAATAGTATAATACTTAGCTTTTTAGTCTTAGAGTTATTGTTGTGATAGTTTTAGGATACCTGAGGTAAGAGGAATACTGTAGTTTAACATATTTGTTGTTTTGCAGATAGTATGTTTCTGTAATAATTTTGGTATAACTATATATAAGAAGTGAATTTTGGTCAAAGCAGGAACAGTATGAATAAAGGGACCTTACACAACTGTTGTGACCAAGTTTGGAAAGACAACTGTGTCAAATCCTGCTTTTCAAAGAGCTACCGACAGTCAGTGTTAACAATGTCCATACAGATTCACAAATTCAGTCTCCTGTGACTATACGTGAAAACTGGATCACTTTTACCATGAATATTTATGGTCTTCAATAATCTGATTTACCATAAAATTTAACAATATGTTCACTCTGTGACCTGATAATTCCTCGTCCTTGCAGGGTCAATGATGCATTTTAATTGATAAAAAAATAGAAGAATTTATTGGAGGTTTTGCATGGTTGCTCTATGACAGAAATATAGCTAGCTAAATATATTGTAATATAAAATATGTAAATCAGTGGATTTAGCTTGCTCATGGTTTTCAATTTTTTGGTGATTTACAAAGGGAAAACGTGAACCCATCATAAAGTGCACCCTTGTAGATTGCTACATAGCGCAGGCAAACTCACTTATCTAAATCATACCTCATTTGACATTCTAAAAATTGCATTATGAAACCTCCAAGATTCTGAAGACCACAAACTAAAAGCACAATCAATGTTAGTCAATTGTTTACATGGATAATTTTTTAGTTTTCCAAAGTTTCAGTTATCACTAACTGATTCCAGGTGGCATAGATCTTTTAGTTGTTTGTCAGCAGATATTCAGCACAGCTGGCTACATTATGAAGAGCACTGTATTTTGTCAAGCAGTGTTACAGTTGTCAGGGCACTGCCTTTTGGAGGTGATTGTCTTACACCTCTACTACGCCTGGAGACTGGCATTACTGGCCTTGCACAGCGTCAGACAGTTTCTTTTAGCAGCTCTTAAATCAAAGAGAATAGATGAAATATGCAGTAACAAGAAAATTTATTTCACTCAGTCTCCACATTCTTTAACAGAGGCAAATGAGTTTAGGAAACCAAATAGTGTTGGAGATACAATTTTTTCTAACTTTCAAAGAGAAGGAATGATTTTAAATCATCTGTAAATATCTGTCGTTCTTAGAAAATAAGCATGAAACAGCATAACTAGGAAGACTCTACTGTGTGACTCAAATTAAGAAGCTTAGCAGGTAATTACAGTTTGTATAATTATTTTGCTTTTAGTAATCAAAGTTAATAGCTTTAACTGTCTGCACTTTTTGGACCTTCATTGTCAGGTACGTAATTTCCAATGATGTTTTTCTTTTAATGACTTTCTCCAAGCCATGACATGCAAATGCTTTTTAAGCATTCCCCATAATCCCCATCTGTGGAGTAAAGTGATTGACAGACAGACAAACTTTGAAAATTTGTTAGAAGGACTAGAGCTGTAAGCACCGTTTCAATTACACATCATAAGTAGGGCATTTTCTGGTAGTTCTGTATTGAACAGCATGTATTATTATGTCCAGAGGAACTACAAAACCTAATTTTAAAGATAACTAGGGGATCTGTTGTTACCTTATTTTGCCTGTATAATGTGATTTAAACTTAAAATTAAAACCTAGAAGTTCCCTCTTGATCTTCTCAGTGTTCAGGTAGATTCCTGTGCAGCACACAATTTTAGTGGTCCTTCTACTCACATTATTTTTTTTATATATAAAAGAATAGCATCTTGCTAATATAGTAGTCATTGTGGCCCTTTATGGGCTCCCAGAAAAGAAATTCTTAGATGGTATTGAATGCATAAAATATCAGGTCATTTCAAATGTGCTGTGAACAGCAAAAGTAAGTCACAGATCTGATGGGTTCTATATTTTCTTCAGAAGCAGTTTTTTATCAGCAGAGGAGAACAGTGCCTGATCTTGTTCCAGTTGCTTGTGTTTTTATAAAAGGAGTGTGGCACAGAAAAATTAATATACCCAAATGAAGGTTTAAAGTGGGAGACTAATGCCATTTCGCATTCTTTCATGAAGAGGTGTGGAAGTCACTGGGTTTGAACACTTGTATGTACTTGGCAAGGCGAGCAGACTCCAGCTGGTCACAGAACAGACCGTCCTCCACTAAGCAAGAATGTGGCCCTGGCTCTCCTAAGATGACTTTTCTCCCAGATGAAGCAGTTTGAAAGGAGACAGGAGTAGCAGTTAAAATGCTGCTTCCCATAGACTTCACATGCCATTTAAAAACTGCAGACAACTTTTCAGCTCCTTGGGCAGCGAGGCACACCTGATTCTATTTGAATGCCTGTCTATCACAATTAATTTGGAGATCTGCGGGGATCAACAGATGCTCTGTCAGTAATACTGGGAGTCACATGAGCATGTAACAGTTGTTGCCAGCCTCTTAGATACCTAAGCAACATCCCACCTGCATGGGCAGAGGGAGCTGGAGGCCAAAGCTACGTGTCCAGGGCTGCACAGCCAGGAGGTGGCAGGCTGGGTTAACCTGTGCAGATCTGCCTGCATAGGGGAAGCCTGGAGACCTTTTAGTGAACCTGCTTTTGAAGTTGCGTGAAAAGTGCAGTAAGAATTCACAAATCAGGAAGAATACGAAAAGCATAGTTAGTATTTGACCTGCATCACTGAGCTTGTGCTTTTGATCTCTCTGGAGGTTGTGATGAAGTACTCTGGTCTCACTTGATCAAGCCAGCAAAAATAATTTTCTTCTTGTCAAATGGCTGTAAACTTTACAGGATCTTGTGAACCTAGCCTAGCAAAGGCCAGACAGTGATCAGAAAGTATAAGCAAAAATTACTCAAGTCCGGAAGGATAGGCCTCTATGTCCTCACTGAAGGGAAAAAAAAAAATATTAACATCTAGCTATCTAGCATTTAGTGTTCCAAATTAAATTGGAAGGGGAAAAGATTCTGTCAGAACACTGATATAAACTTTCTTACCCGAAAGCTAAAATTTGCTTTTTCAATGAGAATTCAACCGGCCTCTGAAAAAAGGAAGCAGCATCGTGTTGACTTTTTATTTGTCAATTGGTTGATTTTGTAGGTTTAAAAAGTATATTTACTTAATAGCATTATGATGTTTATTTAATCATTTTGAGATGCTATTATTCATTAGTGAGAGGGATTGAAAGAGGATCTACCAACAAGGAAGAGCCAATTTTGCTGTTAAATAGTGCTGTTAAAAAAAATAAATGTGCTGTTAAAATGTGAGATGATCCTGCCCCTCTACTCTGCTCTTGTGAGAGCTCACTTAGAGTATTGTGAGCAGTTCTGGTGTCCTCAACATAAAAAGGACATGGAACTGTTGGAACAGGTCCAGAGGAGGGCTACGAGGATGATCGGGGGACTGGAGCACCTCCTGTATGAAGATAGGCTGAGAAAGTTGGGGCTGTTCAGCCTGGAGAAGAGAAGGCTGCATGGAGACCTCATAGCAGCCTTCCAGTATCTGAAGGGGGCCTATAGGGATGCTGGAGATGGACTATTTATTAGGGACTGTAGTAATAGGACAAGGGGTAAAGGGTTTAAACTTACACAGGGGAAGTTAGATTGGATATAAGGGGGAAGTTCTTTACTGTGCGGGTGGTGAGGCCCTGGAATGGGTTGCCCAAGGAAGTTGTGAATGCTTCATCCCTGGCGGCGCTCAAGGCCAGGCTGGCCAGAGCCTTGGGTGACATGGTTTAATGGGAGGTGTCCCTGCCCATGGCAGGGGGGTTGGAACTAGACGATCTTAAGGTCCTTCCAACCCCAACTATTCTATGATTCCGCTCTGCGTTTCCGCTCTGCGTTTCCGCTCTGCGTTTCCGCTCTGCGTTTCCGCTCTGCGTTTCCGCTCTGCGTTTCCGCTCTGCGTTTCCGCTCTACGTTTCTTTCAAACAACTCAATCTGCATATGGCATTCTGAAGTGAATAACAAATATTCATGCTGTACTGCAGAAGCATACAAGATAAATCTGAAGGTATAGAGAAGATGTCTACAAAAACTGGACAGTGCAATGTAGGGTTGTTCCACAATGCATTTGATTTTATATCTAAATTTGTGTATTATGTTTGACTACACAAGAAGGAAAAAATGCTGTTGCATAAACCATGTCTCTAAGGCTGATTTCACATAGAACATATCCCACTTTATGTCCTCATGTATACTGAATGTTAGTGATAGAAATCAAGTGGCTGCATTAGCTTTGCATTACACCCATGATAATTACCAGCTTCTTAACAGAGGTGATTAACTAGGAACAGAAAGAAGTCTGTGTTTGTCGTGGTTTAAGCCCCTCATGCAGTTAGCTGAACCCAGGACAGTGTTAAAATATAATACTTGTCCTTAATCTAGCTTCTGTTTTTCTACACAATTTTATTGTGCTGCATAGGTATGCTCTTAATGATGTCATGTTCAAGTCTGTTATCTATTATTATGTGCTCTGTCAAGGAAGGCAAAAATCTCAACTTTACCATGACCTAAGTCACTGGTTTTGGCTCTGTAGAGGCAGTAAAGAATATCTCCTTTTTAATCAGCATACACACATGCAGAGAGAATCTGTCACTTCCTTGTAATTACGTCTATTTTGTTCCTGGCTTAAGACACTTTTAAGGAAGTAATTTTCACAGTTTATGTGAAAGAAAATTGAAGACGCTGTGTTCCTAATGATAGCTCTTCAGACTGTTGGGAAGTAAAAGGTGAATCTGTAGTAACTGGATGTTGAGCTGCCTGCATGTGGCTAACAGGTATCTACTTCTCTAAAAGTAGTGTATCTATCTTCTTAGTATTAACCTTTGCTCTCTTTGTAGTCTCCAAAACAAAGTATAAAAGGTATATGATGGCAAAAATTTTGCTTTTTATTTGCTGATGTTAGAAGATAAGCCAATTCTAAAACCTGACCAGAAATACCAGCTTCTGTGTACAGACCTGAGGTATCCATGGCAAACACGGAGGAACCTTAATTAACTTGCTTAACTAACTTAATCAACTATTATTTTGATGTTCTTAAAACACCTGCCTTATAGACAAAGGCAGTATATTCTTCACGAGGCCTTTCCTAGTTTGGGACAGTGGTATTTGGCTAAAGAAATGGAAAGCTTTATTGATGCCAGTTTGAATGGCTTTGACCTACCCTGGCGCAGCTTTTGGCACTTTTATGCACTGGACTAATTTCTAGGGATATTAGGAAGTAGGTGGACTGCTTTCAGATGTTTTACTGAGTATGTGATAGTAGAGTGATGAAAGACCTACTTTCCTGAAATTACTAGGAACTTACAGAGAGTGAAGTGTATCCACAAATACAAGGTCATGCTGTTCTCTAATATCACACTGTCCATGACAGTAGCTTCTATACAGTGCCTTTTCTACTTACAGAAGCCTGTGATGTCTTCTAAAAATTCTTTAGGTTCAGATATATTTCGTAGTATATATGACATTTAGTATAAGCAGGCCATTATCTCAATGAATCTCTGTAGCTGCTGCTTTAAACCAAGCAATTAAGAACAAAATGCTAGCTATAGAGTTACAATGAAATTTATTGCTAAATGTAGGCTTGAATAGATACTTATATAATAATGGAGCATAACAGCAGGATTTAAAGGTAGAAACACTATGAGTTGATGCATGATTCTTTAGTGATAAATGGGACTTGAAGTTACTTTCATAGGGATGGTTGGATTTGTGGTTTTGACCAGAAATGCTACCTGTTTCACTTCTCCTGCAACAGATACTAGAAATATTTGTTAAAATCCAGCATCACATAAAGAGTTCTGAGAAAACTGATAAAACTGTGTACACTAAAATTTTAAACACATGAACTTCAACAAGTTTTAAAAATTTTAACAAGTTTTAAAAGCACTGATGCGTCTACCTTCCTTCCTTGAAGCCAGAAAGTGGGTTTATTGGGTATTTAAGTTAAATGCAAATAAAAATGCTATCTATGTGTGTAAAATAATATGGTTTGTTTTGTAAGCAGATCAAACAACCATTATTAGATGATAGTGGCTGTTGGAGAAGCAACATTTTGTTAACATTTGAATGTATTTCTGTTCATTATATTTAATCAAAGTATGCATTTGACAGAAACCCAGGGATTAGAGTTAAACTTTCCTGCTTTCATGTGCATTAGACACTGCCAAGTTTTAACTGCAAAAAATATCTTTTTGTCTTCCTGTTGGTGATGTGTAATATGAGGGAGCTGAAAGAATAAAAATGTGGAAGAGTATGAAGATCAGGAGAGCACAGCAACTGTGTAGTCTCAGGTAGTAATTTCAGGAGCTAAGTGATGCTAGGGATTTCCTTGGGGGAAAACCTGTGAGTGAAGAGGGTTTCTTTAAAGGTTGCATATTGCATTTGTGATTGTAAAGTTGTGGTTTAAGAGCAGGAATTTAATTCCCACATCCAAATCTTTGTTATCTGCAAAATTCAGGTAGCACTATTTTGTCTCCAGTAAACCATACTAGATATTTTTGTTAGTTTTTCTTTCCAAACTATTTGGAAAAATTATACTGCACCCATACAGTATAATGAGAAATACAGGCCATGGCTGTAATTGCAAATAGCCTAGCATTTTAATTCTGAGTAAGTCTGGTAACAACCCTATCGAGTACCCTCCAGCTGATAACTGAATTTCTATCTATACCATAAATGTTTCTTGGGCTAAGAATAGGAGCCAATTGTGATTAGATTTTAGCCTCTTTGGCAGATGTGTCTCTGTTATTGTCTCTTAGTTGGCTCCATAAAGCCCCCTGGGTCAATGTTGAACTTTGAAGATACCGGCTTAAACACCGCATTTTTTACTGCATCAGCCTTGAGGATATTTTGATGTTCAGGGATACATGCAAGTTGATGTAGGCAACATATCCAGTTTATAATGGCTTCATGCAAAATTCCTCTGATGTCAGTTGGGTGAAAGAGATGGCTGGAGGTGAGGGTTAGATGAAACTGTCTTTCCATGGATGATTTCCTCACCTCATCTGCAGGATCTTTGGGGTGTGATCAGAAAATCTGGGGGCATTGTGTCCTCTTTTTGGACTGTTACTGCATCACAATGTATTTGTGTGTGTTTTAGTCAGATTTCTTTTATTTTGGCTGATTCTGTAGCTAAATGAAAGTGATATTTGCCCATTTTTTTTTTTTTTCTTCCCCAAGAGCTGCTTCCTCCATCAGTACTTCTCAGTTCTCCAGTACCTCATGTCCTGAGCTTGGAGGGAATAATACCATCTCTTCAGTGTTTCTTCCCTGCACAAACAGTGGGGACACCCCTTGCCCAGCTTCCAGTTATTTCACTCTCTGTGGCTTGGTTGATTCTCAAATTACAACATAGTAATGAATAAAGACATCTGGTTCTTACACCTTTGGCAGACATATGAAACTGAGGGCAGACAAAGGTAGTTGTAAGGCACAGGGATATGCAATTTATCAAGTCAAGTTAGTGTTCTTAGCTTGAATATAATTCACAAGGTTTTCAGAGCTCCTTTAAATGCAAACAGGTCTTATCAGTTTAGCCAACTTGCATTTGGAGAGTGGAAAAAAATTTCCAAGTTTGCCAGCACCCCCTAGTACCTTGTGAAGGCAGATTGAGCCATATTGTTAACAGCAACAAAATCGAAACAGGGTTTTGGAGGCAACTGTGTATAATTTCAGAATGAATGGAAGGTTGTCATTTGGGTACTTTAGTTTACAATCTTCACCATTTCTCAATGTGAATATTTACTTCTGTTGAGTAATATTATGTAGGTTGCTGTCTTCCAGTGGTGAAAACACCGAGATAGGGATAAAGATGGGGACAACTGGCAGTGATCTCTCTGTTTCCTGGCATACTATGTTATAAAAGCAAAAGAAATCTTAATAGAAATATTATATATAGTGACTGTTTAATGAACACTCTCATGAAATTCCATGGTTTATAGGAAGAAGCTGTGGAAGAGAGAAGCGTCTTCTTATGGCGTTTCTATCCCAGAACTTAGTTTCACTTGACTTTGAATGTTTCAGGGGTGAGAAATGGTAACTTGTGCTTTCGTTCTTCCTCTAAAGTTCAGTGTATCTTAAAGCATCAGAGCATCTGAGTACTGAGATTGAGTTTGTGCCACCACTGATGCAGGGTTGGAGGTCCAGTGCTACAGGAGTCCTACTGCAGCAATCTCAAGGCCCAAGAGACATTTTTTCTGGTAATTTCCAGAAATTACCAAGTCCAATCTGTTTCCAGACATTGCCAAGTACAAGTAAGCCAGTCCCTGTCTGGAGCTGCAACTGTTTTATTACCAGGTTCAATATACAGTGCTTGCTAAAATCAATAGTTTTTCCTTTCCAAGAAGACTGTGTAGGGTACAGCACATATTGGAAAAGAAATTTAAGGCTGCAAAATCAAGGTCATAATGGTGGGGAAATGCATCCTTACAGCTTTGCTAGAGCCTTTACATGCGCTTAATTTCATTGTCACCTTGTTAAGTACTCAGCCCTACAAAATTTAGAAGCAAACATCACAAACAGTATTTGATAAATGTTTCCTGATTTTAAGTAAACTCTACTGCATGATTTTAAAATGTTTTGTGTAGAATTACTGTCCAGAAATATAATCTTTATAAGCTAATGCACAAAACACCAACATATTACAAAATAACCTTCACATTAGCACCCAAATTTCTTCAATCAGGCAATTAAAAATAAGAAATTGAGATATATCTAATTTTGAGCGGTTTATCTGAATGCTTCAAACAAGTGGTTCTGAGCTGGTTTCTGAAATTCAGAGTATTAAAAAAAGCAGCAATCCACCCCCCCACCCCACCCCACCCCCAAACACTAAATTTAAGCTGTTATGCTTAATTCAGTAGTTTATTCTTGCCTGGGATCGTTACCTGTATGCCTGGTTGTCGTGGTTTAAGCCTCTCAGCCACGCAGTTTTGCTCATTCACTCCCCCCTCTTTCTTCCTCCTGCTCCTGGAGGGATGGGAAGGAGAATTGAAAGAATGCAGCTCCCACAGGTTGAGATAAGAACAGTTTAGTAACTAAAGTATAGCACAAAACCACTACTGCTATCACCAATAATAATAATGACAAGGCAAATACAAGGAAACAATACAATCGTTCACCACCTATACCCAGCCCAAACAAGCGGTGCACCCCCACCCTTCTGGGTCCCTGCCATCTGTTTTTACATCCTGGACATGATGTGCTGTGGTATGGGTTACCTCTTTGGTCAGTTTGGGTCAGGTGTCCTGTCTCTGCTTCCTCCCGGCTTCCCCTCCTCCCTGGCAGAGCATGAGACTCAGAAAGTCCTTAATCAAACCAAACATACTAAGCCGTAACTAAAAACATTGGTGTTATCAGTGCAGTTCCCAGGCCCAGAATCAAAACCACAGTACAGCACCACCTACCAAGAAGGAGAAAAATGACTGCTACTGCTGAACCCAGGACACTGGTCTCTACAATTTTCCATTTCACATTAGAAAATGTTTGTTTTGAACAGGAGCAAAACTGTGCTTTAGTAATGAACTGAAAATCAGCCAAATGAGTATTTATCAGAAGGATGTGCAAGGTGTTGCTTTTGCCTTAATACTGGTGCGTGAGTTGTACTGAATTTTTTATTCCTTACACTGATGAGAATAGACAGAGATGAAACAGGCAAAACAAAACCAAACCAAAACAAAAAAAAACTGACCTAAACCAAAACAAAACCTCTTTTGACAAAAAAAAAAAAAAAAAAAAAAAAAGGCAGGATTTTGACTTGTGTGAGAGGGGCTTATACAGGTTGTGTTGTTGAGTCCTCCATGCACACAAACAAGACAAAAAAGCTGTGGTGTTTCAGTGCAGGGAGGAGGCCAAAGTAAGTTTACAATGCACTCTGGAAGTGCAGAGCCTTCAGCATCTGTCATTTCATTTTCTGTCCTCCCTTGTGCCTCCAAATGTCTACACCCACCTTCACTTTGTTAATCGTTGCTTTATATCAGCTTGATACTTATTGTAAATTGACAGCTGCAGGAGTAGAGAATTTTAGGCACCATTGAGCTAATCTGATTAGAGACACGAGATACTGCTGTGACCAACTAGTGAGTGTGTGAAATGACAAATGGAAAAATGCTCCCTTAACAGTGCTTGTAATGAACTGTTGCAGTAAAAGTGTGACTTGTCAAGACTCTGGCAAGAGACTGATCTTTATTTCTTGTCTCCAGCCACACGTCATAATTCAGGGTTACAAAACTTTCCGTCTGTAATGTGGTAGAAGCCACTGTTTTGGGGATTACTACAGGACTTAAATAAGCAACTTTATACCTGGCCTGTTCTGTTGGTTTTGCTACTGATAGTGGGAGATTTTTATTTGGAAGACTTATGTGAGAACACAAGTTCACTATCTGCTTGCCTTCCAAGTTATATGTTGCCTGGGATATGTTTTTTGTGATGGTTTTCTGGCTGCAGACACTGATATTTCCCAGAGGAGGGGAAACAGCCCTGGCAGTAGGTAGTTCATGTGTTGTTTGGAGCTTGCTAATCTAAAGCTCTCTCAATTTTTCATGCCTTTTTTTTTTTTATTTTCCCTTTCTGTGTTGAAGGGAAGGTTGACCCTAAAATTATTTAGAATTATATAATCACAGAATCACTGAGGTGAGAAAAGACCTTTAAGATCAAGTCCAGCTGTTAACCAATCACTGCCAGGTTTACTGTTGACATATCTGTAAGTGCTGTATCTACATATCTTTTCAATACCTACAGAGGTGATAACTCAACCACTTCCCCATGCAGCCTGTTCCAGTGCTTGACAGCCCTTGCAGTGAAGAAGACAAAAAAAGAATAATCTACAAAAGATAGAAATTTAAAAGGAATATATAACTTTTGCAAAGTTTTGTTGGAACCAGTGTGGTACCAACATGAGCAAACATAATCTGAAGCAAAATGGGAGAATTGAAAATATTAAAGCAGATGAGTACTGTGCTGTAATCTGGAAGCAAATGCTATGTTTAAGCTGATCCAGCACATTAATTTGTTGTTGGAACAACAACAGTAGTAGTTGTACTAAAAGTGAAGTTAAATTTAGTAGAAGGTGAAGTAATTCATGGGTTTACTGAAGTGAGCTTATTCCTGCGAAGAATTGAGATAATGTATGAAAATACAGACATGGCACCAACAGGAAAGACCTTTTTCAGAGACTGTAGAAGCCAGTTTTGGATGGTGCAGAGCTGTAAATACCGAACTGTCCCAGCAATATTACCTGTAGGAAAATCATCAAAGAGGTGTTGTCATGGTTTAAGCCCCTCAAGCAGTTCACTACACTGACTGGCTCAACTTGTGCCTACCCTGCAAGCGCAGGTAACCTGTTGAGTCCAATTCGTGATGGGGATCGGGGATTGCAATTCTTCCCGGTGAACGAGGAATTCCCAGTAAGTGCAGGTCATACGCTCATGTTAAGTCCCTGCCCTTTGTGGAAAGACACAGATGACCAGGTACAAGCCTCCGGCCACACCACCCTGAGAACGCCCGGCTAGCTCAGTCAGTGGAGCATGGGACTCTTAATCCCAGGGTCGTGGGGTTGAAGGGTTGAGTTAACGACAGGATTAATAATCACTCGTCACAATGCTTATTTGTTGGCTCTCAATGTTGTTGCTTGTGATTCTCTTGAGTTCATGGTTTCAGCCTGTTGTACCTTACTTACAGCCCCTATTTGCTATCTTAGCATTTTTCGAATATGAGTTTTGGGCTAAGGTTCTTGTTTCATTGTACTTTATTGGAATGACTTGTAATACAGGTGGGCTCCGGCAGCAGGGTGACATGGATGTGGATGTGGACTTATACCTGGCAGTTTGACTGTTCACTGTCCTGGCCCTCGTCCTCTCCTCTGTCTTCGTGAGGCTGTGGAAAGCAGAGGGGGGGCGGCCCCGGCAGTCGCTGGCAGCTGAAACAGCCTGGGACCGCTGGCATGGGGACCAGGAGCCCCAGGAGGAGGCAGAGGAGCTAAGCGCTGCCACCGAACCCAGCCCGGCGGCTGCTGAGCAGTGGGAAGAGGCGGTTACCGAGCGGTAGGTGGAGGCGGCAGAGAAGCCGGGCCCCGAGGCAGGGCCGAGCCCTGTGGCTGCCAAGAGCGTTCCCCGGCAGCCACCCAATGAGCTGCGCGACCCCGAGCCCCAGGAGGACGCAGGAGACCACGCAGCACTTCCCAGCAAGGCAGAGGAGGAAGATCTGGACTCAGACAAAGAGCAGCTGGTGGTGAGAGAGCCGGCAAGCACAGCAGCTACACCAGCCCCAGTGACAAGTACAGCAGCGTCATTTGAGAGTTCTGAAGGGTTTGAATGGCCTTTGGGTACCCTTGAGACCTGCCTGCTGATTGTGATGGGGATCACCATGTTGGCATGCATTCAGAATGTGTTTTACCCACAACCATTTCATCTGGTCCCGAGAGTTAAGCAGAGTCGAGTTTGGGCCTTGTCTGTGGTTAGACTACAATGTAGGATGACCAAGAGATTTTCCCCAAAGCTGGATAGTCATGAGTGGCAGGGTGTGTGGGACAGTATGGGTAAGTATCTAGTCCACTGGGCCCCTCCAGTGCTTTGGAAGCATTGGAGATGGAAGGCAGCTGCATGGAGTCCCCAACGACAAGTTGCAGAAACTGCTGGAGGGGAGGGTGAATTATTTTGAGCCTGGTGGGCCCATGACACTTCAGGCCATGAGGGCAGAGATGCAGCATACAGATGGACTCATGATCAAGAGGTGGACTTAGCAATGGACACCATTGCCCAGGTTATTCACGAGTGTGAACACTGCACACGGCTTCCACTGCTCTGAAAGACTGTTACAAGTGATGGAGCCCGACATCACGGATAGAATGGACTCAGCAGCTTTATAGGGATTGGTCCATGCACTAAGGGATGATCTCTCTCCCTCTGTGTGTGTGTGTGTGTATGTATATATATACATGTGATGGTATATTGAAAATGTGGGATCTGAGCATGACGTGAATGGTATGGAATAAGGGGTGGATACTGTCCTGGGTTCAGCAGTAGCAGTAATTTTTCTCCTTCTTAGTAGCTGGTGCAGTGCTGTGTTTTTGATTTTGGGCCTGGGAACAGCACTGATAACACCGATGATTTTAGTTACTGCTTAGAATGGCTGGTTTGACCGAGGACTTTCTGAGTCTCGTGCTCTGCCAGGGAGGAGGGGAAGCCGGGAGGAAGCAGAGACAGGACACCTGACCCAAACTGGACAAAGAGGTATCCCATACCACAGCACGTCATGCCCAGCAGGTGAAAATGAGGGCAGGGACTTGGAAGAGGGGGGCTCACTGCTGGGTCGTGCTTGGTTTCAGATGGTGAGCAGTTGCATTCTCTTTCCTTGTATTTGCCTTGTCATTATTATTATTGGTGGTAGCAGCAGTGGTTTGTGTTATACCTTAGTTACTGGACTGTTCTTATCTCAACCTGTGGGAGTTGCATTCTTTCATTTCTCCTTCCTCTCCCTCCAGGAGCTGGGGGGAAGAGAGAGGGGGGAGTGAGTGAGCGAACTGCTTGAGGGGCTTAAACCACAACAGGTGTGTATTAGTATAATTGTTTTCAGCATTGTAAGTGAAGTAGGAAGAGACGGCAACAAGTCTTCAGCTGCACAAGGACCAAAGATGAAAACTTTTTTAGTGTGCTTTCAAAGTCATTAATAGAAGATTGGTCTCTGCTAATGGTGGCAGACTCTGAAGGAGCAGAACTGGTGTTGAACCATTTTTTATTTGAATTGTCACTTGAGAATCTGGTAGGTGCCCTAAAAAAAAATACAAGCGTGAACAATCACAACTGGGAGACAGCTTTCCTAGAAACATGGTGCCAATTGTACCCTTGTGTGACGTATTGCAGCAAAGAACAGTAAATATTGTTTTGACAAGTTCTCTTTATTTCCAGTCTCTTCTTATGTGACGGCGTGTCTTGGTGCTTATATCAGTTTTATTTGGAAAGCATTGACCTGGTCAAAGCATGGACACTACTGCAAAAAAATGTTGAACAAGACATGTAATCAGTTACAGGAAGGGTACAGATTGCAAGGCAGCAATGTTTTATGTCGTCCTAAAATGCACAGTGACACTGAAGATGCTATTAGTGCTAGTTGTGTATGTCAAAAGTTCAGACCAAATCAAGGAAAAGTGCCTATGTAGAAATTGGCAGACACTTTCTTTCCTACTTGGAGAAAGCTGTATGCTTTTTAGAGACTTTTAGAAGATATTTTCCTCTGACAATGTTACTAAACAAATTATGGTCAAAATCATGACAAGAGTGGGTGATCAAATACCAGAGTTTAGTGAGCATGAGTTCAAGGACCTCACAGTGGAATGCACTTTTAGCCACACAGTTGCCATCCCCCATAAGCCCTGGTCCCGTACAATGGAGGAATGCTGTAATTTAGAGCTGTTTAATCTGCAGAAGGGCACTGATGCGGCATGAGTTATTCAAAAAAACACTGATGCCAGTAAATGAAATTTTGAGAACATATGTGATAACCAAATATAAAGGAAAATGAATATTGTACAAGCAAATGAGCTGGAGATGAAGCTGGGAGACACCAGAATGCCAATTACTGGTCAGGTCAGTGTTATCGCTCATTTTGTTATATACTTTCTTTCATTTCTGCTGTTTATGCATCACCTTGATGCTGCTACATAGAGAACTTGAGCTTTCTATGCTATTAAGAAATCTTAGCTAAGATGTTCCAGAATTCCAGGACTATATTTGAGCATATTCCACCCCACACTTGTGTTTGTAGCCCCATTTCTGTAAGCAAACGGAGATACAGGACGTAGAAACATTTATTGGTTGACACAAAAAAATTGCTTAGGTAGCTTATCTACTTGCTTGCAACTTGACAAGGACAACACAGTTTGTATAAATCACAGAGCATGGGAAATTATCTGGAGATTACATTTATCTACAAAATTGTTTGCTTTTTAAATGTTTTTGCCAGGTGTTTGACAAAAGCAGTAAGTAGATCTCATTCCATAATTTTATCTTTCATTCTCATTTCACGCAGCACTATATGAGGCTGCCTCTTACTATAAAAAACTGGAATGAAATATCTCACTTTAAATACAATCTTTGGGCTTAGAACACCTTGTTGAGACAAAGGTGCAGCACTCTTTTGAAGTAATTAAAATTGTAATTTACATAAATTTTATGTCTTAATGTAATAAATGTATTAAAGTAATGTAATTTAATGTATTAAAGTTTCTAAATATTAGCCACCCAGTTCTTCTGAGTGCATTGTTCTGTGATGGAAAGTGATACTTTGATTTGCTACTATCATCTCCATGGCTCTTGTTTCTTTTCCTTTTCTTGACAACTTTCTTCTCAATTTTTTTTGATGATATAGGTAGTGAATGGAAAAACTGAGCCCATGTCCTGCAAACCAAGTCGTTAGAACATATGAAAAAATTGGGGTTTCCTTATTTATTTTTTTTTCCTGCTATATAGGACATGAGATAAAATCTACGAGCATAATACACTGGTTCAGCTCTTTTGTTGGCAGGTGTTTTTATTGTAATAAAACTAATATGAGGTAATATAAATAATCTTTAATTATGTGGTTGAGGTTTGAGGGGAAAAAAGCCTGGATGGTTTAATTTTAAATGTTGGAATCACAACTTTAAGTGCTGGGAATTGTATCTTACCTATTGTATGAGTATTAGAAAAAAAAGTTTGCTCCTTTCTTACAAGAAACCTGAAGATAAACAGCATTCTCTGAATACATTTTCTTTAATGACTTTCATTATTGAGTCAAAAAGTCTTGGTCTTGTTAAGCTTAAAATCGTTCTTAGAAAGAGAGGAGCCTCGTGCCCTGCCTTTACTGTCTCATTTTCTCTGCTACTGTACATATGCTATTTGTATCCTCTGGGTCTTTTTAATTGATATAGAAAATTTTGATCATATACACTTTTGCTTCAATTATCACTCTCCAAATGAGCTTCTCATTATCTCTTTTTTTGATTTGCTTGTCCTGGGCTCACTTTGAGTGACCTCTTGGTTTTTTGATCTCATTACATTCTTTGAACAGCTTCTTGATATCTGTTGTCTCAGTAACATGATGATTAAACACTTTCTATTTGTCAGCATTTTCTGATATCCTCCATTTAATGCTAGATCTTGTGGGTATCCTCCTGGATATCTTTCAGAAGTTGTCAAGGGTCTGTTAGGGTCCAAGTGGAAAAAATCCCAGTGCCAGACCCATTTCATTTGTGATCCCAAGAGTGAAATTAAGACACAAACGAGGACAAGTACTGTGATTGATCAGTTGACTTATTACAAAAAGATAATTTATATAAAAAAAAGGAAAATATTGTAAAAAAAGAGGTAGTGATAAGACAGATCAGAAAAAAAGACAAAAATGAAGCAAGAATTCAGGATGCAGAGAGAGATAGTCACCACCGTGGATCCAGGGGTGTCCCAGGGGTCCATAGTCATCTTTGGAGGTGGTGGGAGTCCTCCAGTGTCCATAGTTGGTATCAAAGCAGGATGTTCCCAAAAGTTCATAGTAGTTTTTGGAGGTGGGTTTTCTGATGGAGGGTGTCATCATGGAGATGTCTTCCTGGAGCTGTCCTTGTGGAGATTGTCCCTGTGGAGGTGTCCTGTAAAGGTGTTCTTGTGGAGGGCGTCCTCATGGAGATGCCCCATGGAGGTGTCATGGCGATTACATTTTCCCACTTTCATTATGAGTTAGCGGGGAGTATCTCTGTTCTTAGTGTCAGGTACTACATGTTCCTGGTGGAACAGTTTTGCTGGTCATGCAGCCAGCTCTTCAACTGCACGTGTCTGCAACAATTTTTGGGATAATCGGCTGCAATTCCTCACATCAATCCTTGAGACAATGAGCAGAAAAGTCTTATTTCAGCTCCCCCCACCCATCTCTGAGTGAATGGATAGTGGAATCCCATCTCAGCTTCTCATGCCAGAGAAGCTTTGGCTGTTCCATCTCTGGCAGTGTTGCAGTGCTCAAGACCATGTTGGTCAGAGCTTTGAGCAGCTTGGTCTGGTGGAAGGTGTCCCTGCCCATAGCAGGGGGGGTGGAACTGGATGAGATTTGCAGTCTTTTCCAGCCCAAACCATTCTGTGACTCTTTTAGAGGTGTATAAGTAATATTCTTCATATGTAAAACTAAACCAAATGTTCTTGGCTTCAGTTTTTGTAACAAATTTATATTTTTCTAAACAGTTGCTGGAACATGAGTCATTTTTGTGTGCATAAGGTTGGTATTTTAAAGATGTGCAAAATTAAACATTTCTTTGCTAACTAGGCTTGGCTAAGGCATGTCTGTGTTTGCGGATGCATATTGCACTGTCTTGCAGTGATGCTTGTTTGCAATGTCTTTAAGTCTCTCTCACTACCATGCACAAGTAAATCTAGTGCTTTCAATAGGAATGTCTAGGAAATTTATTCTAAGGAAAAGTGGGAAAGAAGGAGTCCCTTTTTATTGGGAAAAGAGGAGGTAGTGTTGGTGGCTCTGGTTAATTAAAGTGGTGGATAGAGCCCACCTACACTCACCTGCACAGGTCTAGTCCTCTCTAGGATGTGGCAACTTCATCACTGAGCTGTTTGGTTTTGAATATGAACACAGGTTAAGTATGTTATATTCCAGTAAGCAGCCTGTACATTGTGATTGTTAGTACAGTCACCTTTACAAATATAATATGTTCTATAATATCCTTCTGAACTGAGATTTAGACAGGTAGAAAAGTTTGTTTCTTGCAAAGATTATAATTTGAATGCTGTAGCACATCAAGGTTCATCCCCCTGAATAAACCTTCTGATCTCTTTCAGGAAGTTCTAACAAATCCAAGTCAAGTAATAGATTGGATATGCTAATCATGCACACTTTTTAGTTAGAAAGTAGTTTTGTGAGACAATAGAGGGGTAAAATATACAAATTAGGACAGCTGTTGACCTAGCAAGATCCCTACATGATCATAACATTGCATGTTACTTGCTGTATTAATTGCTGGAACTTCCAGGTCTCCCTTTAATTGGTGGTATCTTAACCATATAGATAATAGCTATGACTCAATAGCTAGTATTTAATTGTGAAACTGGAATAATGCTTTTGATTAAGCACCAAACTTTGTCACTTACAAAGCCAGGACTGCATTTTTTGAATGAAGTGCGACTTAAAATCCTGTACCTTATCCTTGCACTGCTTGCAGTCTGCTGATTTTAGTTAGCTGTGATTCTGTACCTAAAGCTGTGTAACAAGGAGAACTGGTAAGCTAGCAACTCTGTTGTGACATTTCTTTGTCTGCCTTGGTGATTGCTACTGCCTTCATCCAATGACATACATGCAAAACAAACCTATTTTTAACTCCAAAATAAAGGAGAAATAATAACTTGTCTTACAATTCTTATTGCTACTTAACATTAAAAAGTCAACTTGTTGTAGCAGAAATTTGTCAGGTACTCGGTATGAAGTATTGGAGATAAATCAACACTCAAGGCAAAGGTGTTAAGCTTATTACAAGCAGCTGAGTAATCACATCTGTAACTTTGAACACACATATTTCTTTATGTAATGGCAGACCAAAGTGTTATCACTTATGTTAGGTTCTCATATAAAAAGAACATTTTATTTTTTCTTAACTTGAAAACATCTCTTTAGACTGGATTTATATCATTATTTATCTATATTTAATATGCATTTGTCATATACTTATGTAAATAAAAGCTTCTACTCCAAAACAGTGTGTTTGGTAGCAATGACCAATTGCATTGGAGCTGAACATAAAGGGGCAGCTCTCTTTCAGCAAGAAGGCCAGTAGCAATATTTTAAAAATGCATTTAAATGAACCAAAGCTTTGTCCTAAAACCTGGTGTATTTGTAATAAAAAAGTGACAAATCTTCTTTAGAGAATTCTTAAAAACTGCATGTTTATTTTGCAATTTATAATTGTGAGACTAATTTGTTCACAATGATCGATTATTTTTTTTTCTACTATGTATATTTAGTCTTTCTTTCTTTTTAAATGTGGACTACATATCTTAGCTCAGATTTCCTGAAATGCAATGTACTGTAGTTCTTATAAGTCACAAGACTAAAACAGGATACCTCAGCCCATGAGAGTGTGGAGTAGGCAGACACTGATAGCAGACCTAGGAGGAGGTTCTCTGTTTCCTCCGTTTGGGAGACAGGAAAATTGTTATATGTGTTCTGGAATTGAAGCATTTGTGTGAACCTGGGAAGCTTTCCAGAGCTCTTCTGGCTATATTATTTAAAAGAAAATGCTTTTCAGAAAAGGCAGTACAGTATGTTTGTGCAGCGTTACCCTTTTTATAACACCCTGGTGACCTGATGCAATTGCAGTGTTTTGTACCCTCTGCCACATTTGGGAAATTAATTCTATTTCTTTCTTTGATCACTGCAGAATTACTATTTCATTCACCTTTTGGGGCATCCATTTGTCTTTAGTTTTCTTAATTATCATCTCTTTCTGTATCATATGGAAGTATGTAACTTCTATGCTCTGGAATTTTGCAATGGGTTCACTTACCTTCATCTCTCTAAATTTCTATCAATTGTGACCTGGTGAAAAGTGTACTGACATTCTCTCTTTTTTTTTTTTTTTTTTTTTAGGAAAAAAAAAAAATCTTTTCTTATTCTGATCATCCTAAAAGTGTCATAATTAAATTTACTAAATCCAGTCTGGGAAAATGAATTGGGTATCCCTTACCAGAACAAATTATGGTGCTTCTGTAGGTTTTGCTTCATTCTTAGTAAATGCATTTATTCCTGTGCAAACGCTCTTACTTATTTCTGGAAGTGAAGGACTGTGAAACATGCAGACACAGAAATAGGAAAGTGGAGGAGAGATCACTGTACATCGTGTTGCTGTAAATGCTGATCTGCTGTTACAGAATGTCATGTGTGATTGAGCAGAGCTACTCTGACGGATCATAGAATCATTGAATTAACTAGGTTGGAAAAGACCTTTAAGATCAGGACTTACCCCAGGACTGCCAAGTCCACCACTAAACTATATCACTGAGGGCCTCAACTACATGTTTTTTTGAGCACTTCCAGGGATGATGATTCCACCACTGTCCTGGGCAGCCTGTTCCAATGCCTGATCACCCTCTCTGTGAAGAAATTGTTCCTAATATCCAATCTAAACCTGCCCTGGTGCAGCTTGAGGCCATTTCCACTTGTTCTATCACTTGTTACTTTGGAAATGAAACCGAGCCCCACCTCACTACATTCTCCTTTCAGGCAGTTGTAGAGAGCAATAAGTTCCCCCTGAGCCTTCTCTTCTCCAGGCTAAATAGCCCCACTTCCCTCAGCCGTGCATCATCAGACGTGTGCTCCAGACTCTTCACCAGCTTCGTTGCCCTTTTCTGGACCTGCTTCAGCACCTCGGTATCTTTCTTGTAGTAAGGGGCCCAGAATTATCTTGGTGCTGCTTCCACCTTTTTTGTTCCAGTGATCTTTGTGATGCCAACTTAATGTTGATGATGTCTGAATTAATGGCATCTTCACCATATTGCTATTGCCCTGAAGATTTAGTAATTATGATGAATATCTCTGGAAAATTTTTAATGTCATTATTCTTTGCTGCTGAAGAATGAAGTTTCATATATGTACAGTGAAAGATGCAAGTCCTGAGGTGTTGGAGTGTTTCTTGTTGAGAGTGAACATGTGAGCAATCCAGCCTTTGACTTAGCCTCACTCAAGTAGTGAGCGGAGGGCTTCATAGGCTACTGAAAGGGTTAACAAAGGATGCCTACGTGCAGACATGAAGAGGACAGTTGCCTTGGGGAGGCACTGAGCAGCTCACCACAAAGGCACTGAGCACCCGCAATCAGGTTACCACAAAGGCACTGAGCACAAGCAATCAGGTTACCACAAAGGCACTGAGCAGGATCAAGTTACCACAAAGCAAACCTTGCTTGCAAAACAGGAGCCTGTTGCTATGGACGTTTCATAAGTTAACCAATCAGATGTTATCGACTGTTCCAGTACTTTGTATCTTTTCTATAAAAAGTGGTGCTTGCGTTTAATAAATTGTCAACGTTTGATCACATTGGTCGTTGCTGCGTTGTCCGTGTTCTCCCGCCGCACTGAGGAAGCTCTGGCATTGCTTTCTTTGTACAAATATGTTATTTATTTAATCAGCAGTGCAAGGGCTTGAGGATCCTTTGTTAGGAGTAGCAGTTTGGAATGTTTGCAGCTACTTCTGTCCTATTCCTTGAGGTCTCATAAACAGGGTACATCCTTTTATTTTTTTCTCTATATCATTTCTTCTCAGTGATGTGGTTACAAATTTACAGCAATTTTTAAATAAAAAAATAATATTTTATATTAGAATAGAATAGGTACTTAATATGTTAATAGGATATGTGTAAAAGCTTCTTTGAGGTGCAAGCTGTATTCCTCAGGCAAATCTCTGCAAAATAATGACACTATCACCAAAGATGCATAAGTGAGCATCTTGCAAAATGAAGTAGTATACCATATCTGGAAACCTAATAGATTCAATGTGTATTTTAATACTTCTTTCCAGCTTGATAATCTATATTTTGAACACAAAGATAAATTCTTCTGTGTAGTTACAGCAGTAGTAAATGTGAGAATGGGAATGACCAGAAAAAACAACAGCTTTGTGCTGTCTCATGTTCTCATGGTACAAGATCTGGTAAACCAAACTAAAGCTATTCTGAGGGAACAAGAAAGGCTCAAACCATCACCTGTGGTTTGACGAGGGAGGTTATTTTTCCATTTCTATTCCTAATAATTTTCTATGAGTTATATGCTGTAATTGAGAATGCAAATTTTAAAATAGCATCAAACGATCCTGAGCTGGGAAATTGGTCCCACTGAGCTTTCTTAGGATTGCAGGCTAAACTGGGCCAGATAAACTTAAAGAATTTGGGTAAGAAATTAACAGGTTCCAGCTTAATCTTCTCAATCAAATTGTACTGTTTGTTCCTGAAGCTATGATACCTACCATATCCAACAATTAAATCATCTTGTCCTCCCCCTCCATGATACTGAGCCACACCACCTGGAAACAGAGGGTTCCAGGTACATGATACAGTGCAGCAGTGTTTCAGAAGGCCAACCCATGTGCCATAAGCTAGTCTTTGTTCATTTCTAGAGCGCTGGTGCATGAGCAAAGTCAGAAATTAGCTCTAGGGTAATTTCCAATTGCCTTCTGTAGATGACAGTGCTTTTGCTTTCAGTTTGCCAAATCCACGTCTCAGAACTGTTTGTTTCCAAACATTGTCTTTGATAATAGGACCAAGTCTTCGAGTTCACTTGATAATAGGGACTTCAAAAACTTTTCTTATTTTTATGCATGAGCTGGGAGCTAAATTCTGTTTAAGCACTTCGTACATGTAAGATTAACCTCACAGTGCTCAGTGAGGCTGCATTAGATTTATGGCATCATTGCCAAAAGATAATTTGGTCTCTTGCCACCAAGAATGCAATGTATAGTGAAACAAAGCCAGTAGGGAGAGCCTATAAAATCTATCTATGGTTGAAGCAGAAATTCATTTAGAAGGAGGCAAACACCAAATGAACTTTAGGGTTCTTCTGAAGTAATTTGGCTTTGGTCATACTTCTATTCTTAATTTTCAAATAGTACATTTACCAAAAAAGTAATATGCACAAATATTCACAAATAAATTGTTCTGTCCTTTGTATAGGCTTCATACTTTAAAGGCAACTGCTGTATAAAGTATTCTGGCTTCCTAATGCCATTAACCACAAGAATACAAAACTCTTTTCTCTGTTGCCAAGTAAATCCTGTTCTACCAATATATAAATACTGGTACTGAGGTAGATGCACTAGTGCAGAGAATAATTGGTAACATCACCATATATGTCAGTGTAATTATGTCATCTTTAGGACTTTTTACTTACTAGTAGAAAGCACAATTAGAACTCTAAATTAAATAATTACTTGCATTCTTGTATAAATTCCAAATGCAGATGAAGTCTTGAAAGTTTAGAAGGCTTATTTACTGTAATTTCCATGTCATTTTAAACAAACATGTAAGGCAAAATCAGCTATTTGGCTTTTCACATCTTATTGTGCCAGCTAAATGAAGGAACATAGAAGTTTTTTGCGTGAACATTTTTCATTTGAAGAGCTTTACATACCATACTCTTGTTAATTGTTAATTAAGGGAAAATAGTAAATCAGCAGTTTTTTACTTATTCAGATGTAGCATGAAAGTACATGAGTAGTCACGTTTCTAAAACAAAATTTTCCAGTAGATTCCATTTCAAAACTGTACCTAGTCATCTTCCTGTCAATGCCCAGATTTTTTCCTTTCCCTTTTTTTGTTAATCTGAACCAGCAAAGCAGATAATATTCTGACTCAATAGCGTTTATAGTTTTATTTTTCTGGCAGATTTATAAGAAAAATCCTGTAAAATCTGAACTTCTACAATGTAGTATCGCGCTTAGTTTACTGAAGTTTCAGCGCTCTGCACCAAAACTCCACTGGGTACAAGACTGTGTGTGGAAATGGACCTGTTGCACCAATTGGAACTGCAGTTCTGTTCTTAAGAAAAGGGTTTGAATGTTAAGTGGGCTGGAATATGCCATTTGTATCCCTTTTCTGGAGAGTGGATACCTGGTTTAGGAGAGAACTGGGTGACACTTCCAAGGTTACTAACCCTGGATAAAGATAAGCAAGATGTCAGCTGAGGATAGTGATATCTTCTTTTGTCAGGTTTATAATGATGACTCTGGAAGACAACTAGGATATCTCCTGGTTTTTTTTGTAGTAGAAATAAAAAATTAAAGGGTGGATCTGTGGCTGATTTTCCTGTAATCTAGCCTGGCTGGTGAGTTTTCTCACTAGGCCTGCAAATTGTTTCCCTTGTCTTTGTGAATCTGCGCCTAGAAGAAAGTATGTCGCTGTCTTGTGTCCTGTCAGGTGTTTATCCAATGCCTTTGTAAATTTCCTCCTGAAGCAGTGTTAATATATGTAGGCATATACCCACAAAACCAAAAGGTGATGTATGCCATCTCTACGTCTTTCTGGGTAATGTTTCTTTTATGACATTTTTCTTGAGTGACCTTCTGCTGCCACCTGTCTCTGAAGAATTTCCATAAAATCTGCAGCTGAACAATGAAGCTCAGAACACACTGCAGTGTGTGCAGGGCTGGCACTGAAGATTTGCTGGTCGACCTCTTAAGCTTTGTACAATAAAAAATAAATGTTACACCTGTAGAGTGCAGAACTTCTATCTCTATCAGAGATGAAATGTTGATTATGATGTGATAGAATGACTACACAACATGGATTAGAGTTTTGCATGGATATTTTTCTGTGAGTTGTGTAAACTGTGAATATGCAGTTGTGGAAACAGATCATCCAATAGATACTAATTGGGTTAAAAGATGAAGTTAATGTTTTCATTGTAATGGAGGCTGCATCATGCATGGAAGGTTTTCATGTGTAGCAGATGCAATGAGCTTCTAGCTTAACCTTGCATTTTACACCGACAGAAACAATTGTGCAGAAGTGGTGAAGGAGTGAAGCAGTGGAGAATTAACACAGGGCAGTGAGCGTCAGCTGTCCACATTTGGTATTTAAGTCCCCTGCGCTGTGGTAGCCAATGTTTTCGTTGTCACTTACTAACCTGCCCTTGCAACACTTATTCTGGGCTTGACTATGATCAAAGAAATGATACATGTAAGAGTCATTATGGATATCATTGCCGTTACAGGCATGTTAGTTCATCAGTGAGACTGTTCCTACAAAGAGCGAATGCATTCCTCTGTGATAGGTAGATACATAGGGAAAACAGAGATGATACAAAAAGATTTTCGTAGTTACGTCAAAACATGTCCCGGTACAGGAACACTGAAAGTCAGCACATCTCAAGTGAGAATGAGCAATGTGGTATAAAATAGATGTGTTCACACAAACACAGACAGTCATGCAGCTCTTGGATTTTTAACAGATAACGGCTTAGCATGCCTGAGAAGTGCTGACACAACTTCTTCGAGGTCAAGTGGCTGTACTGGATAGAAGTGCAAGATAAAGACAGAAAACTCAGCTCTGCAATCTTAGTTAAATGGCAGAATCACTAGATTTCACAAAAAAAATTGGAGTGCATAGATGTATCTTTTACACTTTTGCCTGCTATCCTAAATAGCATACCTATCCCGGAGTTTTTTGGAAGTACTTGGATGACAAATTCTTCTTTTATTCTGTGCAGCATCCTGATAAACTTGTCCACATTCTCTTTTTTATTTTTTTTTTTAATGTTGCTGAGCACACTATTTAGCAACAAATAATGTTTTTTTCTTTGTATTTTGTATAACTTTGTAACCTGGACATTTACTGACACTCTGTAACCTGGGGTGAATGAATGTAAGTTCATATAACTATGATATATTAATATGTGTTAGTTATATATGGATTCCCCTGGAGAAATGCCTGTAGAATTTGTTTCTATGAGATTAGAGGGCAGGCTGACTAAAAAAGAAATGGCACAATATTTTATATGAGTGTGGAACATTATGGTAATGACAAACAAAAAGGGCTGGCTTTTGAATGAGGCAATCTCTGCCACAGTGTAAGTTATAGCTATTGTGTGACGGTCAAAATTTGCAACATAACTTTTCAAAAAGATGCTTTCCCACTGTTGCTTTTTTATTTTCACACTGCTGAAAAGGCCATCTGCCTGAATCTGTTAACACACACTTAAAAGTACATACCTCAACTCACAGCTGGGTCTTTTTCTGAGTTTCATCAAAAACTGGATGCTTTAAGAGTGTCACATAAGTGTGGCAAGAAGCTGTGATAAAATTGTTAGGAAGCCCCGTGACCAGCTTAGCAGTTTCGTCATAACAAAACCTGTACCCTCCAAATGATATCACAGTGTGGCCTATTGCTGCAAGATCTTCTCTTTCACAGTGAAGTGCACCTTTCAGTATTGTTTACATTTTGCTCTTTCTAGCCATATCTTTCTACCGCAAAGCCCATTGTTGATGAGCCTATGCAACTAATTTTTGTATTCTTACAGTAATTTTATGGAAGTTTGCTACCATTCTCTGATCACAGTGTAAAATCATTCACTCCGTAGAATCACAGAACTGTTTGGGTTGGAAGAGACCTCAAAGATCATCTAGCTTCAATCCCCCTGCCATGGGCAGGGACACCTTCCACTAGACCAGGTTGCTCAGAGCACTGTCCAGCCTGGCCTTGAACACTGTCAGGGATGGGGCAGCCACAGCTTCTTTGAGCAAACTGTGCCGGTGTCTCATGACCCTCTGTCATGGTTTAAGCTCCTCAAGCAGTTCACTCACTCCACCCTCTTTCTTTCCCCAGTCCCGGGAGGATGGGGAGGAGAATTGAAAGAATGCAACTCCCACAGGTTGAGATAAGAACAGTTTAGTAACTAAGGTATAACACAAACCACTGCTGCTACCACCAATAATAATAATGACAAGAGAAAATACAAGGGAAAAGGATACAATCTTTTGATTCTCCTTCCCATCCCTCCAGGGACTGGGGGAAGAAAGAGGGTGGAGTGAGTGAGAGAGCGACTGCATGAGTTATAGAGGCTTAAACCACGACACTCTATCAGCCATGAATATCCCAACTTCTTTTGTTTTCTCCATGATTGAACTGCTGTACAAGTGTCAATACATTCTCCTATTTTTATGTAAGAAAGTTCTACAAAACGTTGTTACAAGTTTGGTTGAGAAAGTTTGCCGATGACACCAAGCTCTGTGCTTCTGTTGGTACATTGGAGGGAAGGAATGCCATCCAGAGGGACCTTGACATGCTTGTGAGGTGGGCTGATGCCAAACTGATGAAGTTTAACTATGACAAGTGCAAGGTCCTACACCTGGGTTGGAGCAATGCCAGGCACAGCTCCAGGTTGGGCAGAGAAGAGATTCAGAGCAGCCCTGCAGAGAAGGACTTGGGGGTGCTGGTCGATGAGAAAATGAACATGAAGCGGCCTCAGTGTGTGCTTGCAGCCCAGAAGGCCAACCGTATCCTGGGCTGCATCAAAAGGAGCGTGACCAGCAGGTCAAAGGAGGTGATCCTGCCCCTCTACTCTGCTCTCGTGAGACCTCACTTGGAGTACTGTGTGCAGTTCTGGTGTCCTCAACATGAAAAGGACATGGAACTGTTGGAACAAGTCCAAAGGAGGGGCACAAGGATGATCAGGGGGCTGCAGCGCCTCCTGTATGAAGATAGGATGAGAAAGTTGTGTGTGTACAGCCTGCAGAAGAGAAGGCTGCGTGGAGACCTCATAGCAGCCTTCCAGTATCTGAAGGGGGCCTATAGGGGTGATGGAGAGGGACTCTTCATTAGGGACTGTAGTGAGAGGACAAGGGGTAATGGGATAAACTTAAACAGGGGAAGTTTAGATTGGATTTGAGGAAGAAATTCTTCACCGTAAGGGTGGTGAGGTCCTGGAATGGATTGCCCAGGGAAGTTGTGAATGCTCCATCGCTGGCAGTTTTCAAGGCCAGGTTGGACATAGCCTTTGGTGGCATGGTTTAGTATGAGGTGTCCCTGCCTATGGCAGGGGGGTTGGAACTAGATGATCTTAAGGTCCTTTCCAACCCTATTTATTCTATGATTCTATGATTTTACCTGGATACGTAATTTATGTTTATTACTGGTGTTTCAGTCCATTCTGTTTAGTGACTTAGGGATTTTTTTTTTCTTGTATGTTTCTTGCATCTCAAGAAAAAAATACGTGTTTAAGCCTTGCGCAGAAAAGTAAGTTTTTGTCACTTTAATGCCCAAGAAAACATTGACTTTTCAGAACAATTAAGAATAGGATGAAAATGGTGTCTTTCTACCTTTGTGGAAAATTCCTGTGAAAAGAAATACAAAATGGCATTTTAAGTGAGTTTGCATATAAGCTTTAGTAGCTTAATAAAATTAAAAATATCTATTTCCCACTGAAAAAATGTGGAAGAAGGATGCTTATAAATACAAAGTGGGTTGCTCTCCACTGAAAATTTTTACTGTCCCAAATGTAATTTCCAGATACCCCTTTCAGTTTTGTTCTCATTGAAATTACACAATAGGGTGTTTTTTTGTTTTGTTCTCTCTGCCAATAAAAATCTGATGGCCAGTTCAGACCATGAAATAGCGAAGAAAGGAAAGGATTTCCTATAAAACCAACTTGGAAGGGGTCTTTGTCTCCTGTGAGCATCTATTTGTATCAGTCATGTGTAATGCTGTTGAAATTGGTGGGATGAAAGCAAAGGTCCTGGCAAGGGAGAACCTGAAAGATTTGTTTTCGTGGATGGCCTTTTCCCACCAGATGCTTTCCATTTAGCTGTAATGACATGAACATTGTTAACTTTTTGCCAGAAACTCACAAACCTCTACATTTGACCTTCATTAACAGCATTAAATGTTTCCAAGACTGGTACAGCCCCTTCTGGGCTACGTCACTGGTTTTATACATAGATAGCAGTCTAAACAGTAGCAGCCACATGCAGATAGTTAAAAGTCTGATTCTTTTCATCCCAATCTCTCCTCTTCCATCTAAGAAATGGATTGCTTAGGAACTTCTTAAAATCACAGGAGTGCCTTTCCTTAGCTTTCGGAAATGGGGTCCAGGTTTGACATTGGGCTGATATTTTGCTACCCCTACATAAGAAAAATTGATGTGGGGAGGCAGGCTCCCTGTACTGCTCTTAGAGCTTGCTCTTAATGGGTTGAATGTAAACTTTACTTTACAGTTTCAGTTTTATTTTATCTTTGTGAAACAAAACAACATCAGTAACAGAAGTGTCAAAGCAAATTAATTCCCTATATACTTCCTAATTCTGAACTTACACAGAGTGTATTTGGCGAGAGAACAGGGGTAAGGTAAGTGCATCAAGGGCTAATGCTTGCATCTTTACAGCAGGATGTGCAGTTGCCATAACAGCAATCAGTCCACTAAATAGGGAGCAACATAAACTGATTCAAAGGCAAAGACTGATTTAGGTCAGGGAACAACACTTCATAAAAAGCGAGACTTCTCTGTGACTTGTGGTGATTGTTTTGCTTTTGTGGATGCACTTGCAATGTGTATTGAGAAAATGCCTGACTGCCACAATAGGTGTGTCAGGACTCCACAACCTTTGAATACAGTGAACTCATAGCACTCCTGGCAACTCCAGTGTCAGCTGTAGAAAAGTGTAGATAAGGTAATGAGGTTTTGCTTAGTTTATGTTAGTTGCGGGTTCCCCTGGAACTAATGAAAAGAATATTCCCAAGATGTTGCACGAGTGCTGCCCTCTGCTGGAAGTTAGATGAACTTACGCTGAAAATGCCCGTAACTGTAGGAGCGCCTGCTTGCCGCTTGGAAATGTCGCTGGTATTTTTGGTAGGTATGCACATACGTGTGCGTGTACGTATATGTACACATTTTTAAGGAGATAATTTGCTTCTGGAGAAATTTAGTTGAGTCACAGGGAAATCAATTTTTTTTAAGTGAAGCCCCCACCTCTTCATACAACTCTAGGTATATGAGTACTGTGGAGCTGTTTAATGACTTCAATTTCACTGTGGCTTGGAGTATGGGGGTTAGTTCTGGCTTCAAGCTGCTAAGCACTTGTGAATCAGCAGGAGGATGTTCAGTAGAAAAGGCTGCAGTTCCTGAGGATTTGGATGTGATTTGACCACATTGTGACATGAAGGTCTGGTGCCCGCAGTTCAAGGCAGAGGTCAGAAATGGGACTGTTGACGCCTCAGCAGTGATGTGTGATTGGTCAAGGAATTAGTTAACCTCCTTTACACAGAAACAATAAAGTCAATCCATTTAGATTATGAAAGCAAATATTAACAACTGTCTTGGATAGTCTTAGTTTAGGATTAACATGGGGAAGAGAAACTTAGTAAGAAGGGCTCCTCACTGTAATAACCAAAACCATAGCAGCAAATGACGGAAGTTGAAGCTAGACAAATTCTCATTAAAACAGGACATGTTTTGGGCAGTGGTAGTAACTAATCACAGGAATAGTTTGTAAATTCATCCATGAGGTGCTCCATCACTGGAAAGTTCTACATAGAGAGTGTAGACTCCTCTAGAACACGCACTTCAGATTAAGCCCTTGCTGCAGAAATCAATGCGGAAGGTCACAAAACCATGACATGCTGTGTACAGAGGTAGGGTTAGACCCTTCTCAGCCTGTGTCCCCAGATCTGCTTGCTCAAACTGCTCTACAAAACTGGAGGCAGATAGTGCAGCAAAACAGGCACATCCAGCAGTTTGCTTGGAAACTCCTACTGTGAAGATGTTTCTGGAATCTAGTTCAGTTTCCTTGCCAACTTAACCTCTGCTCAAGGCTAAAGGAAGGTCACCCATTATCATGATCTTTTTTCTATACTAAAGCTAAGAACATCTGCCTGCTAGAATTGAGGGTGCAGCTACTGACTTGGGTCACAATGACTTAAATACCAGCTGACCTGGTATCAAAGCACTAACCTGAGCTTGCTGTCTATGTCTTATTAGTGTATGGCCCCACTGTCTGCTTTAGGAATGATCCTTCTTTTTGCTTTCATGTCATGACAGGACTGTGCTGCACCTTTCCATGTACACACCAAAGAGCAATACAGTAAAACTGAGATTTTTATTTTAGGTGATATATTTCCATAAGAGCAGCACTACTTGGTACTATTCTTTTTGGTAGCATGATAACAGATTTGATCCAGAGAATGCTATTTGAGAGGACTTCCAATTCAGTTACTCACTCATCCCTATAAACTGCTCTTCACAAAATTTATCTCTAAGGGCTCTGGTAAGGTGATGAGTTTTGTAGGATCATAAAATTACCTGAGCTCCAAAGTTATTGACAGCAGTCTTCCTAGACACATAATGATTTCTCCCATGGTGCAAGGAACGTAAAAGAATGGTGCCTTATACCTTCCAGTATCTGTGGTGGTAGCTGACATGTGAGATTACTGTAGGAAATGTCAGCCTGTACTTTTCAACCAGTGACCACTTCTGATGCTGAGAATATTTCCTTTTACTCCCTCATTTATGTGCAATAGCTCCTGGTTGTGTTTATTAGTTTTTATTTTGTCAAACAAAAATAAAATGCTCTTCAGATGAAAATAAAATGAAAGGCAGGGAGGGAGTAAATGAAGTTGCAGAAAAACTAGAGCTGGAGATGATATTGCTCTTCACTGCTGTTTCCACTTCCTTTTTCCCAGATTTAAGTATTAGTACATGAAGAAGACATGTTTCATGCTAAGGCATTTTACAAAATTTGAACCATATTGTGAAGCCAAATATTGATCCATATTTACTGATCTTAGAGCCAAGACACCATTAGATTGCCCCCTGCTACCGTGGCCTACAGAGCAGCATCATGCCTATTCCTTTAGAATGAACGTGTTCCCTCTTCTAAAGTGTTTCTGACATATATACTCTCGACAGTTGAGGGAAATAGCTACGGAGAAACTATGCCAGGCTCTGCAGGCCCCCTGTCTGGGGATATAATTTCTTTTTTGATCTGGTTAGAATTCCTTCTCTGTCCCCCTCTAAAAAAGTATAATTTTGCAACAGTTTGGGGTAGAAAGGTTTGAGATTAGCATCCTCTGCCTGCGATGAGGAGATCAGTTTAGTGAGAGCTCTCACTGCTCTCGTCACTGGGTCCTTTATACTGTACTTCAAATATTTTCTTTCCCTTGCTGCTTAAAGTCACTGTCTCAAAACTGTTTATTATAGCAAATAATGAAAGAAGTGATATGGATCTCAGTGAACAATAGTGACAACCTTTTTGGGAATGATTTTACTTGCATTATGTAGCCTACAGGATCAAGCATTGGTTGCTCTTGAGATTCGCAAATGATCTCCCTGTCATTGCAGTGTCTACTGTGTATGAGCAGTATTTTTTCTCTTTACCTGGACCTGATCAGTTCTTACCTTCTTACCCTGATGTTTTGCTGATTATCCTTTCATTTGTTATGATAGGTGACAGAAACATTGGGAAGAACTTTTTTCAGCTCTGTGATCAGAGTTGCCAGAAGGCATCAGGTGTTTATTAGTTGATTACAGTTATCATTCTGGTAACTGAAGAGCCACTGGTTATCCTAACAGTGAATAATACTGGTCTTCTTTTTTAACATGACATTTGTTTACCTCTGTCACTCCCCCATCTCTTGGGAAAAAAAGGCTTGACTGGCTGCCAATAGAACAGCAAGAATCACTTGTTTGCTTAGAAACTCCCTCTTAACAGCAAGTTTCTGGCCGTGGCCCTGGGTGGGCTGAGGGGTGGGTTGGAAAGCTTTCGGAAAGCTTTCAGGAACCTTTTGCAGACTGAGGAGAAAACCCCCTGCTTTTTCTAATATATAGGTAGGTCATGCAAGTGTGAGGTTTTCACACTGTGGAAAAAATTCCTGTCCACAAAAGCAGTATTCCAATATTTGAAATTGAAGAATAAGCAGGAATTTAAACCTTTATCACTGGGATCATTTGTTCTGTGCTGTTAAGCTTGAAAGACCTTTATTATAACTGAAGTTTTTATAGTCCTTTTGAGCTGGTGATGTTTCGGCAATCTCATCATGCAGACGCAGATGCAGATTGTACATTGTATTGTGCAAATTGCATGTGTGTTATGCTGAGTGCTGGCACTACATCCCATATCACATGTTGCTGCATCTATGGTGTAAAACAATCATCCCCATCTAAGAAAACCCTAAAAACAAGTTTATGTTACTGTGCGCATGATCCAACCTGAAATATACAGGTTTTTCTGACTTTGCGTAAAAATGACACAATGCCAATCCTGTGTTTCAATTTTTGACTTGCTTTCATGTTTCAGTTACGTGTTTTCCATCTGATGATACCTGAGAGGTTAAGAAGATCATTATAGTTTACCAATATAGTAAGTTCCTGCAAGTGGATGTGCAGCTGAGCATAGACAAAATGTTCTACTAATGTTAGCAACATATCGTTATACTTACCTGCAGCAGTTTTAGCCTTCATTAAAATTTCTTACTGCATGAATGAAACATAGTGGGTTCAGTGCCAGCTGAACTGACTGAACTAATTGAAAATTGTTTCTGACAACCTTTGTGCTTTGGAGAAGGCAGGGTTTGATAGTGATGACTTTTCCCAGTAGTAAATGCCACAAATGTAAGAGAAATAAAACTTCTAAATTCAGGGTTGTTGTTTTCGTTTCCTCTGCTGCTAAGAAAATTGGTCCTATTTTGATGCAGTTCAGGATAAATGGAATTTAAAACAGCATAATGCTGGAAATTGGTTTTATCTTCTTCTTTCCTGTTAAGTAACATAGCCCGGCTTTCCAGTGCCATAGTTGTGAAGTTTTTTCATAGCTGGAAGTGTCACTTGGTTTTCTGGGTGGTGGTTTTGTGATTTCAGGTTTTGCGTTTGGGCAATCTGAGTTTAATCACTGCATCTGATCTTGGACAAATCTGAACCCGTCATAAAGATCTATGATCCTTAATGGCTTGAGCAATAGTTTTTACTGCAAACTAGGTCTTCCATTTTGCATTTTGGGCTTTTTGAAAACACATATTTCGTGTGATAAGGTAAGTTATGTCTTTTTGACTTTCTGTGCCTTCATCAGGAAAATAGTGAGAACTCTATTTTATAAAGAAATTGTAAAGTTTGGGACCACAGGATCTGAGGACAATTCAGGCCTATAGGGAGCTCAGGAGGTTTCCAGTCCAATCACCTGCTTAGAGCAGGCTCAAGCCATGGGGTCAGCCTGGGTTGCTCAGGGATATGATTTGTGGGGGATGAAATCCTCCAAGGAGGATGATATTACCACCTCCCTAGGGCTGGTCCCACTGAAGTAAGAAGGCTTTCCTTTAAATTCAGACTGAACCTCTGTAGTTTCAGCTGATGCAGCTACAGCTCACCCTCATGTCAGATACCTCTGTGATGAGCCTGTCCCCATCTCCCCAGTCCCCTCCATGGAGGTACTGAGGTCTCAGTCACTGCAGCAAAACCATAGTTTACTGGCTCCATGTGGAGCTTCAGTCCCACCTGGTGGTTTCTTTTCCTTTCTGCATACATTTGTGTGCATACGCTGTGGAGGGAACCTTCTACCTGTGATACCCTTCCTGAGGCTGGTCTCTCCTGCTGCTCTGCTTTCCAAGCAAATTGCTCTGTGATTTTTCATGTTCTTCATTACCACACCTTCTCATGTGCCAGCTTCTCTAACCCTAGAGCAATTTTTCATTGAGGCTCAGTTTTGTTGTCAGCATGTCAGCACTGTAGTGCTTGCTTCAATGCAGGAGAAAATACACCTGTGACTTGACTATTGGGCCCTTTGTTTCCTGTTGGTTGTTCGTCTGTGTAGCTTCCTCTGCCTTGCCCTGGGGAGCCTGCAATTTCCAAACCTCAGTGGTGCAGCCTGGCCACTCATGTTCACTCTTATGGTACCACCAACCAAGACACGAGTTGTCTCAAGTTTTGCAACAGTGCTCTTCAGCAGACCAAAAAAAGATATGCAGCTGATATGTCCATATGTTAGCTTTAAAGATAGCAGTTTATCAGCAATACTGAGTCTCAAGGCTGAATAAACAAGACCAAGGTGGAAAAGGTGAGTAACAGTGAAAGAATAAATCACAAATGTGGCTCTCTGAGTAAATACATCTCTTTTAAAGGAAAGAAATTGTGCCCTGGGGATTGCTTTATGGCAGAGGAGCAGCTGATACCCTGCTGGCTGTCAGACATGGCTGCAGCAACAGGCACACAGAGCCTCCAGTTCACACGTGACCCTGGGGCTGCATCCCTTGCACTTAGCAGTCCCATGCACCACACTGCTACGAAAAATTGCTCTTCCTGTTTGGCAAAACCGCCAGTGTCAATTTCAGCTCCGTTCAGAACACAAGCTAAAAAAGCCCCAAATCCACCAGCTGAAGGGACAATGTCCTTAGAGGAAAAGAGTGTTTTCAGATTTCTAAAACAATAACATGAACAATTCGAACTACAGAAAAGCATATAAAAGTAAACAGCATAGTGTCTTTTAGTGGGTTTGTTGGTTGCTTCGTTGTGTAGGTTTTTGTGGGGTTTTTTGGATTATTTTTTTGTTGTTGTTGTTTTGTGCTTTTATTTTTATTTTTTTTTTTATAAAGCTACCAAAAAGTAGGACTAACAGAACTCCAGTACTTATTTTTCACCTAAAATGTAATCATTCCTCTTCTTTTTTTATGACTGTCACAAAGCAGAAAGGAGCACTCTATTTGATTGCTTTCCATTGATATGACTAAGTGAAAAATAACAGGAGAAACTAGTAAGACTGTTTATGTGGGTGTTCGCTTACTAGCAAACACTTTTTATGCAGAAAAAGAGCCATTTAAAAAAAGGCTGTTGTGAATTATTTTTTCGTGTTGAAGTTATTTCTTTTTCTCAGGTAGAAGGAAAAACACCTGCTATTCTAATACCATTGTATCAAAATAGTATTGAGTATTGCCTTGTTCTATTTTTCACCTCATCTTTTTTACTATTTAAGTATGTAGTAGGCAACTTGTAAAATTCATTCCAAGCAGTGTAACCAAAATGAAAAAGCCCTTCATTTTGCTGACTCATAATGTCATTACTATTGCAATGCTGCACTTGTACATTCACATGATAGCAATGCACAAAACTTAGGAATGATTTGGAGTCAAAGGCTGAAGGCTGTAAAATCAGGATACAGAGAATTCATGCCCCATGGAGAAAATGGGCATCCTCACTGCCCTCATCCAGACAAAATACTGCAGTGCCATTAAGTAGAATGAAGAGATTTCCGTAGATTTGGTTCAGACCTCACAGTGGTAGAAGAAACAAAATCAAGCAGAAGAAATTCTGCTCTTTCCTCATACTACCCTGTACTTGTGATTTGCTCACCAAGAACATTGTAAATCTCTAATTAACCTGTTTTCCCAGTGATACAAAAAAGGCACTAGAAATCTATCCTGGTAAAGAGCAATACTGTTAAAGGCAAATACAAAGCAACTACCCTGCAAGAAAAACAAAAGGTATTCATTTGACATACTTCTGGATTCCTAGTAGTTGCAAATTAGCATATGCCAGTAACACCACAACAATCACTGTGAATTACACCAACCAGCTGTCCTGTTAATATGAATTGGAAAAACAGTGAATTAAATGAAAATCAGCCACTCTTAGCATTTCAAAAGATTCCTCTTTATTTTGCCTGAGATTGAAGTAACGCTGTCAATTCAGGTTTTCATTCCTCCTTTTTTTTTTTTTTTACCTTTCTTCTGTGTTTTTACCATTTGCATCCCTTTCTGTGAAAAAGCCGTAAGGCTTGTTGAATTTATGTATTGTAAATGACCACAGTACACATGGAGTAGTCACTTATACTGCAGATGTCAGCTAAAAATTGGTGCTTATAGATTTGTGTAAATAATGCAGAGGCAGCAGATATATTGAAAGCTGGATGCTGCTGTTGAAATCCATATAATCCAAACTACCTGCTCCCTATTACTTTAAAGCAAACAAACGTGAGCTTACACATTGTTTTTTTGATGCATGCCCTCTGATGGCTAAGGGTGTCAGGTCCTGCTTCCAGTGACTTCAGAGAGGCTTATCAATATTGATAACACGAGGATGATCAGGGGACTGGAGCGCCTCTCGTATGAAGGTAGGCTGAGAAAATTGGGGCTGTTCAGCCTGGAGAAGAGAAGGCTGCGTGGAGACCTCGTAGCAGCCTTCCAATATCTGAAGGGGGCCTATAGGGATGCTGGGGAGGGACTCTTCATTAGGGACTGTGGTGAGAGGACAAGGGGTAATGGGTTTAAACTTCAACAGGGGAAGTTTAGATTGGATCTGAGGAAGAAATTCTTTACTGTGAGGGTGGTGAGGCCCTTGAATGGGTTGCCCAGGGAGGTTGTGGATGCTTCATCCCTGGCGGCGTTCAAGGTGGGGTTGGACATAGCCTTGGATGGCATGGTTTAGTGGGAGGGGGGTTGGAACTTGATGATCTTGAGGTCCTTTCCAACCCTTACTATTCTATGATTCTATGATTTAATCAGACAGTGGTAATTTATTCCTAGGAAGTAGTTTTGTGGTTAGATGTTGATGTGGGAAGTTTATCTTTTAACAACATATTTTAGTTTGTCAGGGAAGTGATTTTCACTCCTCTTGGTTCCTGCTAGCAGGTAAAAGGATACCTGCTGTGCTTTTCAAGCCTACTCAGATATTTTTCATCTCAGCATACCTATCACATGGCTCTTTAAGCACCTTTTCTATTTGGAAGAACATAAATGTGACCCTCAGTTCTGTCAATAAATGAAATCTGGAGCTCTGCTGTCCAGATACTTCTTATATTTTTGCTCTAGCCCTATATTTTCAATTTTCTCAAACATATATTGGACTTACACTTGTGGACTTCCACAAACATAGAGGCTTCTCTATGATTTGGGAAACCACTGACTTCAGAGCCGAGTATGAGGTACAATTTTTTTCCTTTGTGTGAAGAATTTAAATCTCTGTCTCTCTCTGAGACAGTATGTGAGAGACACAGAGACATAGTCTCTTCCTGTCTCAGAACAATTTCCTAGCTTCAGGGGATTTTGATCTGGAGATCCCAGATCCTCTCACTTATAAGGCATACTGCTATTGAAACCTCTCACTTATAAGGCACACTGCAATATCAGTTGAATCATCTAAAAAGCCTGGGATTAGGTACTGGAGTTGTAATCTATGTTCTGCTAAATATATAGTTATGTACCTAAAAATAAATGCAACTGCCTTGATGAAAGAGAATGGGAGGTTTCCCTTCTGCTATCTTCTAGCAGGGTCATTGAGGCACAGTTTTGCAAGCCCAACAGCTCCATTCCTCTTATAAAGGATAAATTTTGTATTTACGTATTAAAAAGGTGAGGAACAGCATCCAAAAAGGTACCTAGGCTAGTTGCTGAGCAGAACTGATAGCACATTTTCCTTTTGACAAAAAGTGATTATTCTGAAACTGAAATGAGTATTTTCATGAGTGAATGAAAATGGAATGAAATGGAAGTGGTTTGAGTTTTAAAAGATGAATTAATATAGGCAATTTGAATGGGGGAAACTGTTCAGTTTTTTTTCTTTGTTTTAACCTTATCATGAAAAAGAAGATGGGAGTAAAAATAAAAAATTATTAACCAAAGAAGTGCTGTGTTTTATCCACAATAATTTAACATAGCAGGGAAGTGTAACAGGATGTGTGAAGTTGAGACTCCCTGGTTAATGTTTTCAAAGCTGTTCCATGATTTGAGTGCTCAGTTCCCATCAGAATTTGATGGGAGTTTTGCTTCAGACAGCTTTTGATATTCTCCCCTACTGGTAGCAAAAGCAAGACTGTATACAAAATAAAAACCTCTTTGAAACACTAGTTTTTCACCCTGCCTCACCTTTTTAAAAGGTATGGTATCCGTGGGCTTTCCAAGAAAACCTGCACAGTTTTAAAGTTATATTTAAATTCTAAAAGCAGATATGCTGAAACCATGCAAAACATTGTGAATACTACTGCAATAAGGCAGAGATGCATTTTAACACTGTCCTACCCTATATACAGACATTGATTCATGCACCTCATGTTTCAATTCTTTCTTTATTTCTCTGAGCTTTCTTTCAGTATTGTGGTACCATTTTTTCTGAGTATTTTCCTCCTGAGTTTTATGTATGAGAAAACACTTCATCATTTTCTGTCTAGCCTCCAAAGACAGATACACTTGCACAGGCTTTCCCTGTTGAGGTATTTATGGAAGAGCTGGCCAAGGACCTTTACTGGTATTTTCCCTAACTTGATCACTGACCATGGCTCCTTTCATAATTTGGTTAATTAGGAAATTAGCAAATTAGCCTCCTACTCTCTGCCTTCCTCTGACTGAGATATGTAATTTAAGCACCACTCCTTTTGTGCATCCAGACTGCCATCACTGCTACGGCCTACTGCACTGTCAGGTCTCCTGTTCCCCAAGAGTATCTCCCCTTGCACAAGAACAGCAGTAGAGACCTTCCACGTCTGTCATCACAGTTTCAAAGCAAACACCTGAGCTGTGTCCAGTGAGGATGGATTGTTACAGGAGCAATGTTTTATTACAATAACAACATCCATAGTTTGTTCCCAGTCATCTCTCTTTTTTTTTTTTTTTCCTCTGCCAGAAGTAGCATCTACATTTCCCTAAGCATTTTCTTTGATTTCACCAGCTTGTCTCATCATGCTTGAATGATTACCATACACAATTCAAATTTATCCGTGGATGGTTTACTTCACTCAGTAAGGTGCTGAGTTACAAAGTTTGGATTCAGATCAGGGTTGTTTGAATTTAAGGAGCTTAAAAACTCTTTTCTTCATGAAAGCGTTCCTTATTCTACCTGCGGAAGCATGAAAACAGCATTTAAACATCCAGCTGTTTGGGTGTAGTGTTTGAGTCCAAGATGGACATACTGACCATAACTGCAGAGGAGGAATTTAATTACTGAGACTGCCACTATGTTTCTCAAAACTTCTAGAACTGTTGAATCTTGGTTGTTACATAGTTCAAGGTCTAATGAACAACATCTTTCATGGTATTATGTGACTGTGGGCAGTATGTAGGCAGAGTAGAGGCTAACTGTGCTTCAGCTAACATTCATCATTTACAATGAATTACATATTTACTGATTACAGTGTCCAGATGTAGGCATTAGAATTATAATACGAACTTGACCTTCTAAAAATTACATTACTAGGGGTTGTGTGGAAGAGGCACTGTTCATATGTTTACATAAATATTAGTATGGTTGTAAATGTATACACATATTTAATGCAGCTTTTGTGTAAAGCTTCTGCACAACAGCGACCTCAGCCTTTCTCAGCATCACCTCCTTTTCAGCAATCTGTTTTACTCCATCACACCAGACTAGTCTACATACATTGTTAAAATGAGGGATATGACGCTGTTCAAGTAAGCATAGGTATCCTGGAAATGCAGGAAGATGCAGAGTAGAGTGTATATTTGACTCAAGTGGCATTCTTTATTTTTCTCTCATGGTTCACCTCAGCAACAGGATGGATAAACCCACTAGAAAAAGTTAGTGGCAGTTATGATCTCTTTCCATGAAAAGTAGATAATCCCTGGCATTCTCAAAAGGAGATTAGGGGAACATACTGCTGTAGAAATACTCATCAGATAGTCTCTTCCACTGTCCCTTGCCTTCTGCTCCAGGTGTTGGATTTAGTTTTATATTTTCATTATAGAGAGCCCCAAAGAATTATATGTTGCTCATCTTGTTCCTAAATATCTTTTGCCAAAAATCTCTGTGAAATTAATGGTATCTGAGGTGCATTAAGAACATAGGACTCACCTTAGTAGGACTTTGTCTTTAACTAATGTGTCAAATCACCATTTCCCTCTGAAGGAAATCTGTAACAAATCTCCAGCTGACCTCAACAGGAATGTACTTGGTCCAATATAGATTATAGCCCAGTACTGCCTTAAATATTAAGGTAGTACTTCTTGCAGAAATCATAAGTTTTAGAGCAGAATAGTAGAAGTTGAAAATAATTTTTCGCTAGACCTGTACATAAATATTGTACATCATCTTTAAATAGAGTTAACATAAATTATTAAAAGTGGGACAGAGTTCTGTTTATGTCCCAATGACATTTAGCATTACCTATGCAATACACATGAAATGTGCTAGACAGTTCACTTGAAGTTTAACAGGAAATTATATATATTAAAAAAAATTTACATAGCCATATCTAAAAGACTTGAAAAATTGGAAAAGCAGTGCTGGGTCTTTTTTTCCCTTTTTAGTCTAATTAATAATATATCAGAGCGTTAGTGGTATCCTAAAAGGGCTGCATTAACTATGTGCTTCAAGAGCCATTTCCTGCTAGACTTGAACAAAATCACATTGATTTCAGCCAAATTTGAGTGTTCTCAGTTTTTCATAGTTTCTGCAATGACTTCCTTGTTATTTCCCTTATGATATAGACATGGACCCTACCGAAGTGTCCCTTTACTGATTCTTTATCCTATTTAATCCCGTGTTGCCCTGGCCAAAGGCAAAACCTACCTGCAGCTACTTGACATCACACAGAAATGTGATGTCCAGCAGAAGGGGTGGATTCAGAGTTATGGCCCTTCTTCCCACTCCACATTTCTTCTGAGCAGAAATCAGATGCAGGAAAAGTAATCTGCCCTAGGCTAATGGATGCAGAAGATAACCGGAGCAGCCAACTACTGCACCCTGAGCAACTACAACAGCTGGAGTTAGGTCCTGAAATAATTGCCTTGTTAGAGAAGGTGACCAGGTCCCTTATGACACATAAAACCTACAAAGGCTGCTAAAAACCAGATTTCATTAATATTGCAGCCACTAGGGAGGATGCAGGGAAGATCTGTCTAATGATCTCCTCAAGACATCACTTTGTTTAATTTGGGTTTGGTGACTGCACTTCTTTCCCCCTCCCTGCCACAATGTGGCTGGTGTGGCTAAGTCAAGTCATTTCCTTCCTTACAGATGTCTAGAGGTCAGATACCTTGGAGGTATCAGCCCCACACTAAGAACCAAACGTGTGCTACTACTGTTTCTCTGCTTTAAGAGCTGTGTGCTAGGTATAGCTGGATGAAGTTAGGTGTGATTCTCAAAGGCAAGTCTGCAGAACCGGGTTCTGGCTTGGTTCATCTCTGTGGGACCGGGCCCAGTAGACATCCACTGCAACTTCGGCAGTAAAGAATGCTGTGCTGGTGATGAAGCTCTTTCCAGAGCCTACTCTGGTTCTAGATAAAATGACCACTCTGAAGCAAACTCCATTTTCCCCTTCAATTTCAGGCTGCTCTTTTGTAGCCCAGAATAAGCAACAGAAAATTAAATATCACTGAAGATGGCTGAGACAGCCTCATTCACCTGCCTAAGGTTTGAAGCAAATCCAGAATTGCCTGGAATGTCAGGGGAAAAATAATTGTTTTACCAGCATATTTCTGTTCAAACTAGGTTTTCCAGTCTTTGTAGTTTCCTGTTTATTTTGGAAGTGGACATACTTAGAAGCTCAAAATTCTTGCTATTTTGAAATGAAGCAGCACAGAAAACTTAGTTTTTACTTATCTGCAGACCAAATACAAGCCATCAGCCAGTATATCACCAAATGATTTTCAGTCTTTTTCACCTGGTGACCTTTACAAGAAAGCAGCCAGGATCGATTTGCTTTTTCTTTGTGAATTTCTCTGCTTTTTCTCTGCTCAGGAACTTGAAGGATCACCTAATAGCTCCAGTAGGTTGATTTTATTTTTCTACATTTACATTTAGAGTATTGCAAGCTGTTTGTTGTTAGGCTGCAAGACTCTTGCTTCATATCTTAAGTCATGCAGCATGTATAAACCCAAAATACTATGAGCTGCAATAGAAGATTATTCCAATTATTGAGTATTGGTTTTGTGTCATTTTCCTGATTGATTTTAGCGTGCCTAATGAGGACATTATTGTTTACTGGAAAGGTACCTCCCGTAACTGCATGGTTTTTGGTGTCAGGGTATTCTTCCATCATCTCTTTTTTCTTATGCTTTAAAATACATTTTTAGAGATTGATGGGTCTGTCCTCATTTTCTTAGAAACTGCTTGATTGTTGATGATTGCTCAACAGAAAAGACTTCTTGTACTGCTATGAGTTTTGCAAGTACAGTAAATCCTGCCACACTAGTAGAAGCTTAATGGAATAACGGCAGCTTGCAGGATGTAACCTATGACGAAGGGATCATTATTAACTCTGTGCGATATGCCATTCATCAGGATGCTGAAATTCCTCAGCCAGCTGAATTTCAGAGCAAATCTACAATAACTTTCAATTGCTCCAAAATATCACTTTTGAATTAATTTTTACCTACCCAGGGGTAAATATAGGTGTGCAAATATGTATTCACAATAAAGTGGTCAAAGTATAAGGAAGTATACAGGAAAAAAAAGTCACCATGAGAGTGATGAGTCACTGGAACAGGATGCCCAGAGAAGCTGTGTCTGCCCCAAACCCGGCAGTATTCAGGAAATGGTTGGATGGCACTTTGAGTAACCTTGTCTAGTGGAAGCATCCCTATTTATTGCAGCAGGGTTGGAGCTAATGATCTTTAAAGTCCCTTCCAACCCAAACCATTCTGTGATTCTATGATTCTTCATCACTCCTATCACTCTAAGTCTTTGATTCCATTTCCCTCTTCCTCCAGACATTTATCTATATTTGTTCTTTTTGCTACTTCTTTGCAAGTCCAGATATTATCCCCTAAATGAAAATTATGCTGTTCTTTGCTTAGATAAGAGGTTGAGTCCTGCGTGGTGGCAGGGTAGTCAGTCAAAGCCATAGAATCATAGAATCATAGAATCATAGAATAGTAAGGGTTGGAAAGGACCTCAAGATCATCGAGTTCCAACCCCCCTGCCATGGGCAGGGACACCTCCCACTAAACCATGCCATCCAAGGCTATGTCCAACCCCACCTTGAACGCCGCCAGGGATGAAGCATTCGCAACCTCCCTGGGCAACCCATTCCAGGGCCCCACCACCCTCACACTAAAGAATTTCTTCCTCATATCCAATCTAAACCTCCCCTGTTTAAGTTTAAACCCATTACCCCTTGTCCTCTCACCACAGTCCCTAATGAAGAGTCCCTCCCCAGCATCCCTATAGGCCCCCTTCAGGTATTGGAAGGCTGCTACGAGGTCTCCACGCAGCCTTCTCTTCTGCAGGCTGAACAGCCCCAATTTTCTCAGCCTATCTTCATACGAGAGGTGCTCCAGTCCCCTGATCATCCTCGTGGCCCTCCTCTGCACTTGTTCTAACAGTTCCATGTCCTTTTTATGTTGAGGACACCAGAACTGCGCACAATACTCCAAGTGAGGTCTCACGAGAGCAGAGTAAAGGGGCAGGAGCACCTCCCTCGACCTGCTGGTCACACTCCTTTTGATGCAGCCCAGGATACGGGTGGCTTTCTGGGCTGCAAGCGCACACTGCCGCCTCATGTTCATTTTTTCATCAACTCACACCCCCAAGTCCTTCTCCACAGGGCTGCTCTCAATCTCCTCCCAGCCCAACCTGTAGCTGTGCCTGGCATTGCTCCGACCCAGGTGGAGGACTTCGCACTTAGCATGGTTAAACTTCATTAGGTTGGCATCAGCCCACCTCACAAGCGTGTCAAGGTCCCTCTGGATGGCATTCCTTTCCTCCAATGTATCAACTGAACCACACAGCTTGGTGTCATCGGCAAACTTGCTGAGGGCGCACTCAATCCCACTGTCCATGTCACCCACAAAGATGTTGAAGAACACCGGCCCCAACACCAATCTGTGGGGGACACCACTCATTACTGGTCTCCAGCTGGACATTGAGCCACTGAGCACAACTCTTTGCATGTGGCCATCCAGCCAGTTCTTTATCCACCGAGTGGTCCACCTATCAAATTGATGTCTCTCCAACTTAGAGAGAAGGATGTCATGGGAGACAGTGTCAAAGGCCTTACACAAGTCCAGTTAGATGACATCAACTGCTCTGCCCCTGTCCATCAGTTCTATAGCCCCTTCATAGAAGGTCACCAGATTGGTCAGGCAGGATTTCCCCTTAGTGAAGCCATGCTGGCTGTCACCAAGCACCTTGTTGGTTTTCATATGCCTTAGCATGCCTTCCAGGAGAATCCGCTCCAAGATTTTGCCAGGCACAGAGGTGAGACTGACTGGTCTGTAATTCCCTGGCTCATCCATTTTCCCCTTCTTGAAAATGGATGTTATATTTCCCTTTTTCCAGTCATCGGGAACTTCACCTGACTGCCATGATTTTTCAAATATGATGGACAGTGGCTTAGCAACTTCATTTGCCAGCTCCTTCAGGACCCGTGGATGGATTTCATCCAGTCCCATGGACTTGTATACATTCAGGTTCCTAAGGTGGTCCCGAACAAGATCCACCCCACAGTGGGCCCAGGGTCCCCACCCTCACTGTCACTGCATCTGCCTTCCAAGACTTGGGTGGTGTGGTCAGAGCATTTGCCTGTGAAGACTGAGGCGAAGAAGTCATTAAGAACCTCAGCCTTCTCCAAATCCAGGGTAGCCAGTTCTCCCGATAGCTTCTGGAGAGGTCCCACGGTGTCCCTAACCTGTCTTTTATTGGCAATGTACCTATAAAATCCCTTCCTGTTATCCTTAACATCCCTAGCCAAGTTTAATTCTAAGTGGGCCTTAGCTTTCCTAACCTGGTCCCTAGCTTCCCGGACAGCACCCCTGTATTCTTCCCAGGCCACCTGACCTTGCTTCCACCTTTTATAAGCCTCTTTTTTCCTTCGAATTTTGCTCAGCAGCTCGTTATCCATCCAAGGAGGTCTCCTGACCCTCCTGTAGCACTTCTTTCTAGTACAGATGTATTGCTCCTGAGCTTGCAGCAGGTGATCCTTGAATATCAACCAACAGTCTTGGGCTCCCCTGCCCTCTAGAGCTGTATCCCATGGAACCTTACTGAGCAGATTCCTGAAGGGGCCAAAGTCTGCTCTCTTGAAGTCCAGGGCAGTGAGCTTGCTGCATGCTCTTTTCACTGTCCTGAGGATCTCAAACTCGACCATCTCATGATCGCTGCAATCAAGGCTGCCCTGGAGCCTCACATTCCCAACCAGCCCTTCCCTGTTGGTGAGGACGAGGTCAAGCATGGCACCTCTCCTTGTCGGCTCCTCTATTACTTGCAGAAGGAAGTTGTCTTCCACACAATCGAGGAACCTTCTGGATTGCTTGTGCCGGGCCGTACCATCCCTCCAACAGATATCAGGGTGGTTGAAGTCTCCCATGAGAACAAGGGCCTGCAAGCGTGAGGCTGCTCCTATCTCTCTATAGAGCGCTTCCTTCACTGACTCCCCTTGGCCAGGCAGTCTGTAACAGATCCCTACAATAATGTCTCCCATCGCTGTTCTCCCTTTAACCCTGACCCACAAACTCTCTGTCGACTGCTCACCTGTCCCCAGACAGAGTTCCATACTCTCTAGCCTATCCCTAACATAAATAGCAACTCCCCCTCCCCGTCTGCCTGGCCTGTCTTTCCTAAAGAGCCGGTAACCTTCCATTCCAACACACCAGTCATAGGAGCCATCCCACCATGTTTCTGTGATGCCTATGATATCATTCCCCCGTAGATGTGCACACATCTCTAATTCCTCTTGTTTGTTCCCCATGCTACGGGCATTTGTGTAGAGGCATTTGAGCCGAGATCCAATTGAAGCAGGCTCATTGGCTGGAGCAGCTGGAATATCTCTACATTGCTCTGAACGTTTACTGTAGGTGCTGCCAACCGACTGGGTGTGTTGAGATGGAATGACACCCCCCTCCCCCAACACATCTAGTTTAAAGCATCCTTGACCAGTCTGGCAAGCCTCCTACCAAATCCACTCTTCCTCTTCTTTGTCAGACCAGCTCCACCAGCCCCCAGTAGACCTGGCCTACTATATGGAGTCCCATGGTCAAGGTACCCAAACCCCTGACTATAGCACCACCCTTCTAAGCATTTATTAACCTGCCCAATCCTCCTATCTTTTTCAAGGTCCTGCCCTGTATCCTGGAGAATTGACGAAAAGACAATCTGAGCTCCAGAGCCCCTAACCACCTCTCCCAGAGCTCTGTAGTCCTTCTTTATGGTCTCCGGGCTACTGCTATCTATATCAGTAGCACCCACATGGATTACCAGCAGTGGGTAATAGTCAGTGGGACCAACTAGAGCAGGCAGCTTCTCAGCCACACCCCTGATCCAAGCCGCTGTTAGGCAACACACCTTCCTTGAGGCTGGGTCAGGCCGGCAGATGGGTGCCTCTGTGCCTTTCAGATTAGAGTCCCCGACTACTATGGTCCGCCGCTTTTTCCTGGCAGCAGCAGTAGTGACCTTCTTTACCAGTGCACTAGCTGGTTGCGCCTGGTGGGAGCGCTGTCCTTGCTCTTGTTTTAGGCCAATGTGCCTCTGGAAGTATGGAGCTGCAATCAATAGAAAATTGGAAAGATTGGAGCATTCATGAATTAGGCAGCTACACTCTCTGCTGAAAATGTCTCAGGGCATGGACAAGGACAAGGACAAAGGAAACTTGCTTTATTCTCAGACTTATGGTGGCACTAAAGAGCATATTCTCATCAGAAAGTTAAGTCCTTTACAAAACTGTGTGTCCTTGCTCCAAAACATCAGGGGATGATGTTCTTTTTTCAAAAATTAGTCACAGAGAGTTGGGATTTTTTTTTTTTTTTTTTTTTTTGGCATTTCGTAGGGGTTTTTTGAGGATTTCTTTGGGGTTTTGGTTTTGTAATTGGCAGAAGCACTTATTTTTTGCCTTTTTCTCAGAAGTGGCTGAAACATTTAAACATTCCAAAACCATTCAGTCTGAGGGAAATCCTGCAGCATAAAAGACTTCAATCCGAGATTTAAGCAGTAGAAAAAATTCTTAAAATGAGAATTCTGTGGTCATGTGTGTGCATTTGTGACTGATACACCAATTAATCAAGAGAATTTCATGTACTGCTGTGGTTAAAGGAAGAGTGTATGTACATACATATGCATTTATACTTCCTCAAGATGAGAAATTCTTATTAAAAACAGTAATTTTGTACTCTATTACATGTACTCCTTTCAGAAAGATACAACCCACAGATTAATATTTTCATGAGGGAACTTATAGAGATGAAGTGAGAATCAGTGTTTGTTTAGCCAAATAAGGAACGCAAGAGAAACGGTTTCTGCAGGTCTTGTCACTACTAGTTTGTCAATATGGATGCTCCTAACACATATTCTAATTTGTATTACCTATCAAAAGTAGAATTTTATTGATAGAAAACACTATTAACAACTCTTCTTATAAAGAATGACAGTTTTGTAAGAAACCCCATTTCTGTTAACTGTTATTACCACTTTTTGCTAGATTATTCTCACAGCCCATATAAAATGTCTGAAGATAATTTCAAATTTAATTATGATGGTTGAAGATTTTATACAATTTGAAGGAAAAGAAAAATGAAACAATTTGACAGTACTAGAAGTCTTGATTAGAAATCTGCCAGAGAGAAACTAAGAAGGGGCAATAAGAAGCTGCTTTTTAGGGTCTGAAACAATTCAAGGGGACATTATGAAGTCTCCCTCTGCCTGCAGTGATTTTCATTTCTTAATCGCCCACTGAAGAGTCAGCAGTGTACATGAAGCTCAAGTCACATGTTTCGTCATCTCCCATACAATATTCTCAACCTTTATTGAGGCAATCCATAAGAGATCCCCACCAATCGTATCTCACAGTATAGAGCCTTGCTGGTACTTCATAACTAGAGCTGAAGGATTCTCCTCTCTCCTCCTTTACTCACTTTTGTAATTCATCATTTCCTTTTTCATGTACTCTTCATTTTCTTCAGTGTAGCGCTGGTTGTCACTTCTAACATCCTGAAAAAGTATTATGTGGACCCTGTAAGAGTAGAAGTCACATGTTGTGCTATACCTTTCAGCCAGATGTGTTGCTATTGAAGAAGGAATTTCTATGAAGGGTTTGAAGCCTTTCTTTAGCAGATAGAAAGATACAAGAGAAATAACAATGTCTCTATAGACAATAAGATAGGATAATCAGCTTAGTTTTACTTGGGGGAGAAATACAAGATAAATAATGGGTGAGTGAAATATGCAATACAGCTGACTTTGGAAGGGATGAGGGATGAAGAGGACAGTGGAAGATATGCTGTACCTTACAGCTTTATGACACTTTGCCTGTATGACTTCTATGGTCGACCACTTTAAGTACCATTAAGTACTTAAACATGAAATAACTTTGTTTCAGAGGAGTAGAAGCACTGATGTCATTACAAGCCCAAAGGCATGCCAAACTCTGGAAGGAAAATGCATGTAATCAAATATTCAGTTTCTGCATCTCTGTCATGGGAGAAATTAGACTACAGTTCTCCCTCAGATTTTGAGCTGACCACGCATACCTTTTTTTTTGTTACCTCTTCCCTCTTCCTGGAGCCAAATGGACCTCCCTAGCTCTTCAGTCATATTTGCACTCTTGTAGCTTGAATCATGGAGGATATACTATTTATCTGTCCTGAATGTAGAAGAAGGAAAAGAGTACTCCTTCCTTTCCCTGGTGTGGTGTTTCAGAAGTACTTCCTTGCTTCATGGCCTGTCAACAGTATAACTAATTTCTGTAGCAATCTGAGTGGTTGAAATGAGAAATATTATTTGGAGAGGGCTCATTGCAGGTGGGAGGTAGTGTCTTGGCTGAAGAGATGTGTGATGGTAGGGTTTCATCTTATGTCTTATGTCTAAGTGGCAAGTGACTTAGAAGCTACAGCTGCCAAGACTATTTGCCATGCACTAACTGCTGTGTGTAACGTTTTGCCAAGATTGTGCTTTTGTTGCCAGCAAGATGAGATCAAAGTGATCTTGGTAGTTGGGAGCTGATAATACGTAATGAATAACCTATTCAGATGATATGCTTCTTATATGTCACAGGTATTAACTACAAGACCATTCACCTTTTAGTCAGATGCAGTATTTCTTACACTTCCTTCCATGGCAATACTTTGAAAGCAGTCTCTGAGGGCTCGGGTATTGTATGAAACACCCAGATTTGGTGAAAGGCAAATTGCCTTGGCTAGATATTAGTTCCATTGCATGACTTAACTACCAAGTGGGCTTTAGGTGTAAAGCACTGTTCTGATTGTGTTACAGAGCAGAAGTAGTGTTTAATGAAAACAGGAAAAACCAACAGCCTGCTTTTAGGACTGATCACTGGGAGATGAAGGAGAAAAGATCAATCACCTTCTACAGTGCAAAAGCCAAGCAGTTTTTGTATACCTGGCAAAACAGGAGGAAGGTGGCCATACAGAGCAGAACACAGTGGGAAGCAATGGGCCAGGAGGGGAGAATGTGTATTTAGTGAGGACTGAATAAAGAGGAAAAAAAACATTACATAAAATTTTTCCAACATGAGAGCACCAGGGCAGCTGGCTTTCTCAGAAGTATTTTAATGATAAGTTTTTGTCACAAAAGTTTTCATGGGAAAAGAATTTTAAAATAAAATTCTGCAGATTCTGTTTTATCAAATTCAGATTTAGGGGAGGTTTTGGAGGTTTTTTTTTTTTTGGTTTTTTTTTTTTTTTTTTTTTTTTTGTACCATTGTGTTTCTGTTTTTCTCTTTTTTAAACTTGCTAATCTAAAACAGCATTCAGGGAAGCTTTTCTGCAAATCAAAATGTGACATGAAAAAATCATTTCATAACAATGCAGGGAAAAATAAGCTATCGAAGAAAAAGAGAGATGAACTTCCAACAGCATGGTGTAGATCTTATGATTATCAATGAAAATGTCATGCTCAAAGTTCAACATGTACTTTTTTTCAGGAACAGGAAGGTTTTGCTGAATTAAAATCTGAAAGTTGATATTTTTCTTTTCTTTTTCAGTTTAGTTATTTCCTAACAACACTTCCCAGCTGTGAATGAAACCTCTAATGAGTTGAGTCCTTAAACTCGCATAAGCAGTAAAATTTTGTATACTGTGACATAAACAAGTGGGTTTGGGGAGGATTTTTTCTCAGCGAGGGGACATGCCTGTTGTGGGGCTTTGCATAAATACTGCGTAAATACTGGATACCTTTTAGCCAACAGAAGGCAGGTTTAATTGCAAAAAGTGTCAAATGGCAGAGCACTGGGTCTGCCTAAGAAAAGATAAGGAGATTTTTGACCCTGCACTCTGTTGCCAACTAAGTGATAAGGTTACTTGAAAGAGTACAGCACCACCAGTGTAAAGATTCTTTCTTTTCTGAAGAACAGTATTTCATGTTCCCGGTCTATGGTTTTCTTTGGTCACAATAAAGCCATTAGAGGACATCACAAAATCATTTCAAATCATAGTTCTAGTGGTCAGAGAGAAGACATGATTCTCAGTTCTATTCTCCCTTCATCATCTCTGTAGAAAATGAAGATAGCTATGGAGCCAACACTGAGCTGACCCCACTGGCAGCACTGGCGTGTGCATGGTATTTTGGCTGAACAACTTGAGATGAGATGTGAGCATCTGAGGCAGAAAAAAACCAACCTGGGAGAGACAGAGGGACATGATACTTTGATTTTTATTGTTGGTCATATATCACACGTAATGTAAACACAATGCAGTGATTTGCTACATCCAGGGCTGTGTTATGTGTGTTTGTTTGTGAAATCAGAACTAAATGATATTAAATGAAGTTTTCTTGCCCTCTGAGGACTCTGGATTCAACACTTCCAGCTGGTTCAGCACTGGAGATGGAAGAAATTGTAACCATAGTGATGGAATGGAAATGACTCCTTTGTTTCTAGGCTGCAGTATCCTACAGACACTGCCATTTTCAAGGTCAAAAATAAATTAAGAAGGGATAAAAATTAAACAAAAATGTGCTGGTTTAGCTACAAAAACTAATTTAGTTTATGCATTATAAATTATGTTAAAAATGACTAAAATGAGATTTCTCAGCAAGAACTAAATGTGTGGTTTCACAAAACTAATTTCCAAAGATGAGCATGATTACAGAATTTAGCTTTAAAAGCTTTCAGGCCATCAGAGAAAACAGCAAAGCTATCAATTGCCAGACTTTAGTGGTGCTTCTGTCAGATATATAATGGCAATCTTAGCATTCTCCTCGGCATTTACTGAATAAAGAATGTCTGCAAACAGATCAATTAATTGAAACATTATTTAATTAATGAAACATGATCTGTCAAGGAACGATAATCAGGCTTTAAAACAAAACATTTTGGCATCTCTTTCCAAATGGAAGAAATTTCCAAGAAATAGGAGACCCTGACATGATGAGGTGGCAGTTGTAATTCTGAAGATTTGAGGGTGAGATTGAGCATTCTTCTGAGCAAGCAGAACCCCTTCTCATCAGGGTGTCGCCCAGCATTGAGCTCTGATATGCAGTGTTGCTAAGCTCTCCTAAAAATATATTTGAGCTAGTAACCTTGCCACCCTTTCAATCAACCTGTTTCTGTACTCTCTGCCTTTACTCTTCCAAAGATGGTGTCCTCAACATAAAAAGGACATGGAACTGTTGGAACAAGTCCAGAGGAGGGCCACGAGGATGATCAGGGGACTGGAGCACCTCTCGTATGAAGATAGGCTGAGAAAATTTGGGCTGCTTAGCCTGCAGAAGAGAAGACTTTGTGGAGACCTCATAGCAGCCTTCCAATACCTGAAGGGGGCCTATAGGGATGCTGGGGAGGGACTCTTCATTAGGGACTGTAGTGATATGACAAGGGGTAACGGGTTCAAACTTAAATAGGGGAAGTTTAGATTGGATCTGAGGAAGAAATTCTTTACTGTGAGGGTGGTGAGGCCCTGGAATGGGTTGCCCAGGAAAGTTGAGAATGCTTCATCCCTGGCAGCGTTCAAGGCTGGGTTGGACATAGCCTTGGGTGGCATGGCTTAGTGGGAGGTGTCCCTGCCCATGGAAGGGGGGTTGGAACTAGATGATCTTGATGGCCTTTTCCAACCCTAACTATTCTATGATCTGTGATTCTATGAATGCGCACAAAATGCTGTTCCAGTTGCAATGCTCAAAGTCAGTGTGAAGAACTCTGAGGATCAGAAGATTTATAAGGCTGCAGATCTTCAGAAAGTCTCCCCTCCAGCCCGTGAAAGTACACAAAGCTGGTTTTCCATTGCTTGTGCTCTGTAGTACTGCAGTATGCAGCAATTTTGTGGAGGGGGGAATCACATAAGGTGCTTCCTGGTAAGGTGGCCTCGTGGTGGGTTTAAGGGAGTGTAGATGTGGCAGTTACATCATTTCTTTGCAGCTGAGGACTAAAAGGATTCTTCTACCTGATTCACAGCTTTACTCAGAATGAGTCATTGCAGAAAGCCCATCCTCCTCCAGTTCCATAGCGCAGATGTGGGCCAAAGCTGCTACGTCTGCTCTGGTGTGCAGAGAGACAGTCAAGCGGAAGGAGCAGAGGTGGCTTTGAGAAGTAACAAGGGGATTCCAGAATAAGCAATCAACTAAATCAATTTTGTCTTTTCAGTCAAACATGCTTTCTTTCTTTGAACATTTTCAGTGCTGTTTTGCAGCCTCATGGTGGGGAAAGTATCTTTGCACAAGCCACAGTAAAATTACAGGAACAAGCCTAATCAAATAATCCAGCTCTCAAGCAAAAATGACAAACTGTAGGATGCCATGGTCACAGGGCCATTGAGGCTGTCTTCCCCATTGACAGCCATTACTGAGGCAGAGTTGTAGGCGTCGACTTCTGATCCTAAGCAGATTCAGGTATCTGATGTGAGTGCAAATGAGAAAACTGAATTTCACTTCGATAATTCAGGGTGTTTTCATTTTCTCAATTACACTAAGACAGCTCTAATTTGCATTTTACAGACCCCTGATATTATTAGAGCAAAAAACTGCTGTAAGATCTGTAGGGCTGAGGGTCTAGGTTTTTTATGACACTTAACTGAATCAGTTTTCTTGTTAAGAAATTACTTGGTGACTTTGCTTCTCATCACTTTCTGGACTTTGGTGTTTCATGGGGGTGAGGCATGACCAATTAGACAACACTTACGAAAGGACAATGAAGGTAGCAAGTGGGATGAGGGGACAGCTAAGGGACAAACTGAGTAAAAGAAGCAGCTGATATTTGCTCTTCTTGCTGTGCTCAGGAGCATGGACTCCAGCCATAGGAGCTGCTGCCAGGGATGGTACTGCCTCTATGACCCTGGAAACAGAAACAAACTGATTTGTACTGAAAATGTCAGCTTTTCTCTTAGGAGTAATGATGAATTTTCGTATTCTGCCTCTGCCTAGTATATTTCAAGATCTTTGGAACCAGCTGTTTTTAAGTGGAAAGCACTCACCTTGAGCTGGATAGCTGAGGCATTATAAGCTTTCTGCAGTCTTAGCCAATCTCACAACCTGCCACTGTGCTTCTGTTTTTTAATGGGGGGTTTTGTGCTTCAATCTTTGTCAAGCTTGTATCACCTCTTAATAAGCTTCCTTCTTCAAATTATTAGTGTTTAATCACTTGTGAGGAGGAAAAGATACAGAGGACTGAAATAGTTATAATAACATTATCTGCATCTGAATCATCTTGCCTTATTAAGCTCCAAATAGTTTGGGACTCAATCACAAGATTTCGTGACCTTTTCTCAACCTCAGCTGTATCTTTTTTCTCTGCACTGTGCTACCAGGAAGACCTACTCACATGATTGGAAAAATCCCTGGTGCTTTGCTGGTGGCTGCTACTTGCACAGGCTGTGATAATGTCATTGCCAGAAACCTGGGGAACAGGCAGTGCCCCAGCTGCCTGTCATTCACAAAATTGCATGCTTCTCAGGATCAGTTGCCTCCTTCGTAATGTGACTGTCTGAAATGACGTCAGCTGAACCGAGCTTCCGAAAACTTGCTTCACTTCACTGATGACAAAGCGCCCCTAAACATTTACCAGATGTAAATATTGACTGTCTAAAGGTTGGTGAAATTAATCCTTTTCCACTGACTACCCTGCAGAGACAATCCAGGCTCAGCTCTACATGGCACATTCAGACAACCGTAGCACAGTTCTGGAGAAGTGTTTAATTTGATTTTTTGTTACTGAAATTGCCACCGATCCTTCATGATATTGATTTCCCAAATCGAAAAGGTTCCCCTTCCTATGTACTTCACTAAAATTGAACTTGTTTTCTTTAAATAATATGTTTGAAGTACAATAAACAATGTTTCAAGTCATATTTTCAGGAATGTGGTAAGTAGATTTTGAAATAGATATGACTTTGCACACAAAACAGCTCTTACACTGGACAGTTTTGTAACACCGTGGACGCATATTTTCTTGGAAGACAATGTGGAGGTAGAGGTTGGTGCTAGACTGCATACGAGCAGCACAGGAGCAGATTAGCCAAGTGCCATCACAGTCTGACATTGAACGAATTGTTAGATATTGTCTGACACAGACCAGTGGTCCTTCTCTTACTAGTCAGCCTGACATTCCAAAAGCAGCTAATGGCTACCGGTGCCTCACATTTGTGGCTAGACAATCTGAAACATCATTAAAGACCCCAAATGGTTTGGGGGCGGGAGTATGGGAGGTATAAGGACAAGCTGAGAGATTGTCCTGGGTTCAGCAGCAGCAGTCATTTTTCTCCTTCTTGGTAGCTGGTGCGGTGCTGTGTTTTTGATTTTTGGGCCTGGGAACAGTGCTGATAACACCAGTGTTCTCAGTTACTGCTTGGTGATGTTTTGGTCTGACCAAGGATTTGCTGAGTCTCATGCTCTGCCAGGGAGGAGGGGAAGCCAGGAGGAAGAAGAGACAGAACACCTGACCCAAACTGACCAAAGAGGTTATTCCGTACCACAGCACGTCATGCACAGGATGTAAAAACGGAGGGCAGAGACCCGGAAGGGTGGGGGTGCACGGTGGAGGTGCATGGCTTGGTCGGGTTGGGATTGATGGTGAGCTATTTTATTCTTTCCTTGTATTTGTCTTGCCATTATTATTATTATTGGTGGTAGCAGCAGTGGTTTGTGTTATACCTCAGTTACTAAACTGTTCCTATCTCAACTTATGGGAGTTGCATTTTTTCGATTCTCCTTCCCACCCCTCCAGGAGCAGAGAGAAAAAAGAATGGGGAGTGAGTGAGTGAGCAAAACTGCACGGCTGAAAGACTTAAACCATGACAGAGATCTGGTTTGGTTCAGCTGTGCAGAAGCAAAATGAAAGGGTGTTCAGCTGTTCATGTGCAAGAGGCTGATGCTGTTTTTAGCAAAGCTGCCCTGAACAGTAATATTGCAGGCTTCCTCATGGCTAGTGCAATCTTTGGTAGTCCCAAGTAGGCTGGCCATAAAACAAGGTGACAACAAGACTTGGGCGTAACTCAGGTAAAATAGAAGAAAAAAATAATGTAAATTCATCCTGCTAGTGAATAAAGCCATCCTCAAAATTTTTTTTCTCTTCTTATCCTTGATTTAGCAGTATTGACTTGTTAACTTCTTTTCAATTTACTATTAAAAATGAAATTCAGGTCAGCTGAGCATTCCTTATCAGAATTATAGTTGGTCACATTCATTCAAAATTCAGCGCTGTTCTAGCAAAATTGAAGCTGATGGTCAATTACCCATTTATTTGAACCGCAAAATCACTGTTGAAGTGCTACACACTTCTCTGCTTTCCCTGTCCCCTCAAACTCAGACTTCCTTTCGTGCTGCAGACCATTCATGCCTAAAACAGAATGTGTCCACTTTGATATTGTTCTGGATATCATTTAGCTATGTGAAGATATTTTTTTCCTCTGACTGCAGGACAGTTGCGAAGACTCTGACTCATTTGTCTGGCCTTGACTGTTGATGTATGTCAGGATGGTAGAGTATGAGCCTGTCTCTCCTTTTTGTCCTATATTTAGGTGCTTTCAGATAAAGACTGGGAGATCCTGTGCCACTGCAGCATTATCGACAGATGTATAGACTAAGGCAGGGAAAACCTAATTTCTAAACAAGGCTGAGATGTGATGAATTCCTGAGGATGTTCCTGTTCCAGTGAGAGCTCACAGGTGCTCTACTGGCACATCTCAAATTTCTGCAAAGGAAGATGATGATGCTGTAAAACAGTTCTTACACTGCTGCAGAATGGGGACCCATATTTTTCATGCTTTGAGGGATACAAATAGTGGTTTTATATGGACTGAAGAAAACTGATTCAGTTATTTTGGAAAAGAAGAGGAAAGACTTCTGAAGTGGGAGATAACTGTTCCATTACTTTACGTGAAAAAAAATCACAGATTTCCTTTTTAATAATGATAATATTACCCAGGTCCTTGTATGCTACCTCTTTGAGACTAACAGAAAGAGGAACATTTTGGCACTGATACTGGGGGCAAACAAGACAGCCAGCTCTCAATGGTGGATTTTCTACAGGGGTTACTACTCATTTGTCATTCTTTATTAGGTTTAAAGAATTTGCTTCTCTACTGATAGTGGGTTTCTCTGAGCCAATGATACAGCTCGTGAAAACAAGCAAATTTCTAGCTAGTTTTCAAAGTAGAAACACAGATTATTTGGGATACACAAAGCAACACTGAGTTATTTTGAAGAACTATACATCAAAAAGAACTTGACAAGGTTGGTGGGGATCAAAATTACAGATCTGGTAATAGCTTGTACTGACTTTTTCACCTCTCATCTGAATGTAGCTGGTTTTTTATTGGTGACTGTCTCAGTATTGCTTGTCAGCCTTCTTAAATGAATCTGTGGTATTAGATCGTGCCTTCAAGTAGAACACCTGTCTTGAACAAATCACCCTTCTCCCATGACAGCTGTTCTTTGTCTTTAATCTTGCTAGGTCTATTCATTGGAGCAGAGCTAAGCAAGACAGAAGAAGGATGGCATGAGGATTGGGGTGCAGAACTGCACAAAATCGTGCTAAATATCTGCTCAGGTCTCACCACACCACATAAGATGTTTTCATGCTCCTTTCCACTTATGGCTTCATTCACAGGTTCAGCCACATGCAGCAATGCAGCAGATTGCTTCATGCTACAGACACACAGGATGAGACTGACTTCATACTTCTCTGCCTACATGTACTCTCTTCATGCCCACTTGAATGGAAATACTGGGACTGAAGGAAGTGTGGCCAACATCAGCAGCTCACACCAGAACACAAAAATATGTAGTGGTACTGGCTGGGCTGAAAAGAGGCTGGTGATAAAGGGGAACATTTGTTGAAAGACTTTAGTCTGTTTTAGTTATTCTTGCATGAAGTTGCTCAGGTATCCTTGCTTATACGTGACAATCTAATAAAAAGTATTCCTTCTTTCTGAAATACTTTGTCAAAAAAACCCCTCAAACATCATGGACCTGAAAAGAGAATGTGTGAACAGAGCCCAGTGCTGGAGGAAAACGAAATTCTTCTCAAACCAGCTAAAAAAAATGCAAAGAAGCAGTGTCTAATCTGCACTGAAACTTCTAATAATCACAACGTCTATATTGCTTACATTTTCAATACAGCTTTTTTTTTTCTTAATTTATTCCTTCGCGCAGCATGCTACTTCATAGACCAAAAGATATTACTATCATAGTGATAATCAGCTTTCAATTTACTTTCCCAAAATGTATTCTAGTTATAAGTCTTGTAGGTATTAAATAGTTCCTTGCTCTGAATGGAATTAAATACTCACTCAGGTATTTGTAGAGTATTAGTTAAGCAGACCAAAAAAAAAAAAAAAAACCAAAAAAAAAAAGCAAAAAAAAACAAACAAACAAACAAAAAAAAAAAAAAAAAAAAAAACAAAAAAAAAAAAACACCAAAAAACCCAACAGTGCTTTTTTAGTGGTTTATTTATACCTTTAAGAAATGAAGGTCTGGCAGCTATGCTCATACGTGCAAATTCTCATTCCTGAGAGATTTACTATGTCTCTCCTCTCTCTCCTTCTCTCTCTGTCTCTCTCTGTCTCCTTCAAAGAATTCGCAACAAGCATGCCAGTATCCCTTTGGTGGTGTATTTCAAGAAAGGCTCCAATGTCTGGGTGGTGTTAGGGTTGGATAGTTCAACCATTCCCATTCCCTCCTTCCAGGGAGTATCAGCAGAAGTTAGGTGAGGGGAAAATCAAAAGATCCTTAATGGGTGCAAAATTTGAAAGCTTTTTTTCTTTCATTTTTTGCTTAGCCATCTGTATTCTTAACACCTTTGCTTGTCTTCAAGTGCTTTTCATAGCTGGAAAGTACTGCAAATAAAAGCAGCACTTTGTTTCCAGAGACTTTACTGTATATAGTCTTCCCTGCTCTTAACAAACTGGTGGAACCAAGAAGCAGAAAGACAGCATGAAAACCTGCTTTTTAACCATGGGATAATCTGGGGCAATTTGATTTTCATAAGTAACACTAAAGGAGAAGAGTGCTATTTTAAATATTAAACATAGATGCAGATTGCAGGTGTGTTAAATACAAATGCTTCACTGCCTGCTAGTGAAGGCACCAGTGTCCTTTACAGAGCCTATAAGAGTCCCTATGAGTGTGAGAGTCCATGCTAGCAGGCAAGATGGCAAGACTGAGTTTCAGATTTTAACATAAGGCCCTGCAGCTTTCTTCTTAAGATTTGCTAGAACCTGTTATTAACTGAGTTGTTCAACGTTTGCAATAAGGGACTAGTCGGCACAAAGGCACTAGTATATAACTAGACAGGCTTCTTTAGGAAGATTAACAAAGAGCATTCCTCTTGTCCTGGCTTTAAGTACTGGAAATAGGTGTCTGTGGAGCCATCATAGCATTGCTAGAATCATAGAATGGTTTGGGTTGGAATGGACCTTAAAGATCACGCAATTCCAACTTCCCATCATGGGCAGGGACAGCTTTCACTAGACCAGATTACTCAAAGCCCCATTCAGCCTGACCTTGAACACTTCCAAGGCTCGGGCATCTACAGCATCTTTGGGCAACCTGTTCCAGTGTCTCACCACCCTCACAGTAAGGACCTTCTTCCTAATATCCAATATAAATCTGCCCTCCAACAGTTTAAAACCGTTGTCCTTGTCTTGTCTATATATGCCTTTGCAAAAAAGTCCCTCTTCAGCTTTCCTGTAGGCCTTCTTTAGGTGTTAGAAGCCTGATCTAAGATTCTTCCAGAACCTTCTTGTCTTCAGGCTGAACAAGCCCAGCTCTCTCAGCTTGTCTTCATAGGAGAGATGCTCCAGCCCTCTGATCACCTTTGTGACCTTCCTCTGGGCTTGCTCTAATGGCTCCTTCAACCTGCTGGGCGCACTCCTGTTGGTGCAGCCCAGGATACACTTGGTCTTTTGGGCTGGAAGGTCACAATGCCAGGTCATGTTGAGATTCTCAGCAGCCAACATCCCCAGGTTCTTCTCCTTAGGGCTGCTCTCCAGCTGTTCTCATCTTTTGCATCACAGTTCTGGCCCTAATTTCTCTAAGAGGCCCTCTTTGCCTTATAGACTTTCATGTCTGTCAAGGCTGAGAGTGTTAAGGTTTTCTTTTTGATCTGTAGAAAAAACCCTGTTCGTTTTTTGGCACTCTAAAATGGGACAATAAATGCATTTCAAAACTTCTTGTAGAAGCACAAATCTTCCCACACACCCTATGTTATCAATCGAAACATTCCATCCATCTCAATGACCTTTATAGTAGTATTTAGACTAAAAATAATATTACCATGGTTAGCAATTCTCAAACTAATTTCTTTTTTTTTTTTAAAGTCACTTTGTCTTTTTGTTTCCACCACATCATGGACTCTGGGCATTAAAGTCATTCCCCTGTGGCAGAACTTCCTGGACACTTGCCTTAAGAATGGAGTCTGATGACCAGCTGCCCTGCCTTCAGCCAAGACTGAATCCTTAACAGAGTGGTACCAACGCACCCACCAGCAGAAATTCATCTCACTTACAAAGATCAACCTCTTTGTGAGTCCCCTTTCCTTCAGACCAGGTGAATGCTTTGCCACATCATATAATGCCGTAGAGAGGATGCTGCACCACAACACTACAGCCACAAGAAAGGGAGATGAAAATATGTTATTTTAAAAGAAACAAAGCTTTTATTGAAGTTTCAAGTTGTAAAATCTTCCTTTCCACAACTCTGCAATAAAATAGGTCTGCTATACGCAGACTTTCAAAGAGAAATGAGTTCAGCTGTGCTCCATCATCCAAAATTAAGAATTGTCTATAAGAAAAAATACTTATTTACACAGACACCATGCTTTGCCTCTCACATTCTGGAAAACAAATTAAAGCTGACAAGGAATTAGATTGGCTTAAATCCTTTGGCTCAAGAAGAAGAGTAACTCATTGGTATTTGAAGAAAACAGGACATATTTCTATACTTCTTAGTAGTGCTCTTCGTTTTATCTTTGAAACCAAAACAGCTCAAAAATGGTTTCATTTTTATTTATACCAGCTTGAATGGTTATATTGTGGTTTATGTAAATCTGTATTTATTGCATCCTCCTCCTTCTGAATTAGAAGCTGGGCAAAATTACCAAAAGTGTCTTTGGATATCTTCAGATATTCACTTTGTCTCTGAAAAAGTGAGTTAATTTTCTTGAATGATGAGATACTTAGTACACCTTTTTTAAACTCCAATTTCAAAGGGAAAGTGTGCGTTTTGTTGCAAACTATTAAATCGCTCTACTTGTTTACTTTATCAAGCTGATATGTCAGGATGAAATCTGTCATTCTATGCATTCATAATGCATTTGTCACCATGCTAGCTGGGAATTGAGTACACAATTTAAATGAGAAAAACCCAAAAGCAGTGCTTCCTATTCTTCTTTCAGTTTTGAGTGTTTATTTTTTAAGATCAAGATTCTTCTGGAGTTTGCTGAAGAATTCATGGGATTTCTCCGGTTGCTTTTACAACCAAAAGAGTTTTCATTGCAGTCTGACAGAAGCAATGCCTGAGCAAATCATTTTATCTTTATTGGTACATGAATGAAATATCTGCATTTCACCTTGAGCTCTGCCGTGCCTAGTGTTTCACCAAATAGACCTGCTGTTAAGGAAAAAAATCTTCACAATTGACCTAAAATGCAAACCAGTATATTGCAGTGGTTTCTACCATGAGTTGGGAGTGGCTGGAAAATTTTGCATCTGAGGTGAGGGACACATGGACAATGGTCATAACTGGACTAAAATGGAACCTGCTACACCTTAGTTGTCAGCAGTAAATTGTGAAGAAAATCAAGACACCAATAACTACTGTGCAAACAACAGCAGTGGAAATGAAAGCTGGAGTTGCCTCCGTGTTTCAAGTACTTTCCACCTTTTAGCATCCTTTTTTAAAATACAGGCTAGGATTGGAACTGACACAAATATCTTTAGTGAAAGCTGATGAAGCAACTGCATTTTAAGGTCTGTTTTCCAAGAGTCTTTTTGATTTTCTGATTATTTTCAAATTACATGAATTCAGGAATGCTGGTTTTTTTTCTGCAAGCCTTCAATGTCTGTACTTGCAAGAGTATGTTAGATTCATAAAGCTGGAACTGTTTTGGTTCAGCCCCTTGTTTAAAAGAAATCAGCTTTTAGCCAAGTCTTTTGTTGTAACAGGCTTGTATTTGATAATGTGTTTTCAATTGTAGTATTTAAAACCTTTTATGCTTTGATGGAATAAAAGCACATGTCATGTATTCATGGTGAATACATTTTACTAGTAGTAATGCTTTCAAGCCTGGTCATCTATGTGTCATGGACAAATGCCCTGCTGTCTTTTTGTGTCCATGTAAGATTTGGTTTGCACCAATGCTTTCATCCTTTCTTACTGGTCAACCTCTAAGAAACTGAAGATTGTAGATTCAGAGTTAGGTCTATGTTTATCATAGCAGTCAGAGTTCAATTTTTAATTTTATTTTTGTGTGTTGAGAAAGTGATTTTTGGGGAAATGGGATGTGACAGTATTGTTGAGAATGTAAAATTTCTGTTTTACTCACTGTAGTCTTAGTACTGACATTGCTTCTGAAATGCTTTTTGTATCACAAAACCAAATGCAGGATTCGAGAAAAAAATTCAGCAATTTCTTTTAATAAATATAATTTTTGTCTGACTTATCTGACAACTTTGCATGTGAATAGAGTCCTCAATGAACACAGTAATATATTTCAAACAGTGTAATATGTTATAAATACTATGACTTCTACATTCCTACCACTCAACTGCCAGATTTCTTTTGCTTGTATTTTTTAATTCTCTGTTAACGTTTCAGCATGTTCCACTGGAATATTAGAACATGCCAGGTAGACTTGGCAGTGTAGGGGGTGCGTATCTCCCAAAGCACCTTGTAAATTTGCAAGAAGTGAAATGATTAATTAACTCCGTATTTATGTTTCTATTTTATTCACAGGCTTGATTTGTTCACTCTAGTGACTGATTTACATGAATCTTCTTGGGACTGCATTACTGAATAATTAATCTTTATAGCCAAGTGACCCTGTTTCCACATGGATGCTGCTGAGAAAATTACACTCAACTTCATCATGGAGGCATACAGAGTGGGTGAAAAGGTTGAAAGAAGCTGTTCACCCTCTGCTCTGAACAGAACCAGATCTGAGGTTAGTTTTCATCTGGAGCAGGAGGAGGTGATCAAGACCCACACTATAGGCATGCAGCTTCCTTATGTGTAAATCACATTGTCCTATTCATCTAGAATAGGTGAGATAGGAAATATATTTAGCCCACAGGTATGAACCACTTTCCCTTGAAGAAAACTCACCCAAGCCACAGCTGCCATATCTCAAAAAAATCTCTTAAGCTAATTTCTTTCCTTTTTGGACTACGCTTTTACACTCATCTCTGTTACAGAAAACAAGACAAATCTAGCTTCCTCTAAGTAAGGACTTTTCTTTATTGTTTTCACATTTCATCTGCTAGGTTGTTCTCTGCCAATTTCCCAGCAAAAGAGAATATGCAAACATTTATATTTCAGATTCCAGGATCTACTAAACAAGCTGCCAGAGCAAATAACTTCCAGATGTATCTACTGATGAGGCATGGAGAATATCTACTTTCTTCCTCTCTTGTGTGCTTCAGAACTTTCCTTATTTGGCATACTATTTATCTTTTTGCATTTGGGATCACATCTTTAAATTAGGAAAATCAGGCTTAATTTTCTACTTTAAAGTCTTTCAACAGATCCTAACCGGATTGAGATATGTTAATTCACAAATATGTCTACTTTTCCCAGTCCGCTTTCCTAAGCTTCCAAGACAGTAATTAAGCATCCATACCAGCTAAACACAGCAATACTGAGAGTGCTAAACAGAATGGGAGACTTCAGATTTGGCTAGCGAGGGGCTAAATGAAGTCAAAGTCTTTTCCAGTTTCAGCTTGCTGTGAGCTCTGTTTGCAGAACAAGCTGCCACATAGTAGATGTGAGGAACATGAGTATGTACAGCCTCCTGGTGGGTGGTTCTTCAACAGATTTCAGAGCTGTCTCTGCCTTTCACATCAATATGATCTAGAAAAAAAAAGGCAGCCAAGTCAGCTCAGGTCATCATCAGAGCTGCAACCTTCATTGAAATCTCCTGTTTCCCTAAGGTTATCCTAAATACAAATTCTATTTTCTCGAGCAAAGTGCATCAGGTTTTATTTTCTTCATGTTTTGTCAAAACACATTATTGAAAACTTTGTCTACAGCAGTGTCATGAAGGTCGTAATGATGGACCAGTGAGAAACACAGCCTGGGATCAATAGTATGGATGGACAGACTTCATAAATGCAGGAAAGTTGAGTCATTTTGATTTGTTGCTGCTGCAGAGGATAATGAATATTTAAACTCTAAATCATTTCATAGATGACAACTATTGTCAATTATTATTCTTTTCTGAAGACCATACTATTTGCCAGATATTTCCACTTCGCTCTTCCTGACTGATGATTTCTGTGAATAAAATGTGGTCCGAAGTGTCCTGGAGCAGTTAGGACAATTTTGACTTTGCTTTACTAGCTAGTCTTGCTGAATGTGGAACAATCCCACTGTTATGAAGAACTGGAGAGACAACACAAAACTTCCTTATAGTTTCCTCTAAGAGACTTTTCAAGTATCTTAGGAAATTAGCGTCATTTTAGAAAATGATATATAGGTCCTCTATCATATTAGGTCAACATAGTTGTAGGAGAAATTCTGTAATATAACAACAAGCTAAATATTCAAATCATTCTGACTGCTGTGATGATTAAATTTGAGCACCATATTTTTTCCACCATACAATCATGGAATGATATTCAGTATTACCCTTACATCCTTTCGCTGCAGAAATCTGACTAGAGTTTGCCATGGCTTTGCAGTCTCAATGTCTCTTGCAAAACAAAAATCATTTATTACATTGCATCTTTCCTCTCCCTCAATGATTGATGCATACATTTCCCATCTCTCCTAGCTTTTCTGTAGCATCCACTGTATCTAGAGCCACTTTGTTTCTGATGTCATGGTTGAAGTGCCTACAATAATAGAGCTTCTCTGACAGCTAATTTATGACAGCTGATGAGCTCCCAGGCTCCCCATCACCTCACCGTCAGTCTAGGAAGTGAATAAAAAAGGGGTGATCTTTCCTTGTGCTTAATTTCATGGCTAATGTTTTTCAGAGAACTTTCAGAATTTCGCAGAAACATCTTGAGACATCTCAAAGCTTTGCTTTCAGATTTGCTGAAATTGCCCTATGACAACAAAGTCTCTTTAAAATGTCACAATTTTGTTGCTTTCTCAGAAATGACTCTTGAAAACCCTCTGTCCAGAGGTCTTTGGAAATAACCAATTAAAGTACATTGCAGCTGTACGTACAAACTACTTAGTTGTTCAGCATTTGCAGCTTTTCCTTGCCCAAAAGCATCAGCTGTAGGCTGTGCTGACTTCTCAAATGGTTTGCTGGTAGAAACCACTTGTTCAGTCCTTCTATAGCTCACCTGTCTCTGAGTTACCCTTGAATTACACAGTTTAATTTGGATCCACTGACATAGTATTGTATACGCCAGAGTACTGAATCAAAACTCCAACGCAGACTTCATGTTTAGGTCCTTCTGGTAAGCAATATAATAGCCTTGATCATTAAGAGTTTCTGGCCAGTGAGACAAACAGCCCAGGATTTTAAAAAACATTTCAAGATGGAAGCAGGCACTTAAGCATCCCATGTGAAGACAATGCCATGGAAAGCAATGGAGATGGATACTTTTAATACTATGTGAGGCAATTTAACTTGAATCTGACATCAGATTTGCAGAAAATCAGTTTTGCATACAGTCTCGCCAACTCTAATTGGGTGTGAAAATATGGTTTTGTGGATTAACTAAGTGCAGAGAAGAATTTTCTCTTGTTGTTATGTCTGAGCATAGAAGCCTACTTCCTTGCCTACTTCCCTACTTATTTCAATTGTAAAACTGTTCAGAAGAGGTTGAAAATATGTTTAATTGTTAGAAAGGGCTTGCTAAATAAAACAAATTTCTAGATTAATTGTTTCTATCTGGACTTAAAAACCACCCATATTCATCTGGAGGGAACTCTGGACTCTATTAGCCAGAAGAAATCTTCTCATAATATTTTAGGATGGTGTTTTGGTGTGACTGGATTAACTGAAGTGAACACAATGCAGGGAACAGATTGCAGGAAAATGAACTGGTAAAAATACCCATAGAAATAAGTCAGTAAAAGGAGATAGAAGAGACAAAAGAAGGATGTGCACATTTAGGATAGTCTTCAAAAGTGGATGGGAGTGAGGCACCAGCAATATTGTTAGAAAAATGTTTAATGATATCATTCCTAGCAGAATATTCTGGTATCAACAATGTGCCTGCTCCTGATGACTAGAGTCTCTTCCCCCTCCCTTCCATCTAAACTCTCAAAGAACCTACTGCTGTGAAGCTGGCAAGGAAATTGTGGCTAGTTATTTTAATAACTGTGTCTTCACTGTAATATGCGCTGGCAGAAAGATCCTCCTTCACTACTAGATTTTCTTTCTTTCTAACGTACCTAATTAACAAAGAAATCTTTTAGGTTTTTGTATGGTTTTGTTTGTGGCCACATTTCAATACTTCTACATACTCATTCCCAGGAGTTTCACCCTCTGAAATCCATTTGCTATTTTAAGAAAAATTTGAAGAGTGGAAAAATTTGAAGTGAAGTTATTCTTTTGATCACCTTGAGGCAATTTTAATAATAAATGACTTAGAATGCTATGATTCAGATAGCAATTAGAATAAACAAACTAAGCTAATAAAAAAAAATTAGCTGTTTAAACTCTCTGAAGTACTTAAGGTAATAGTAAATTGATTAAATTTTCAAAAAGCTTTCTTATGTCCAGTTCTAAATAAAGATTTGGTGTATTTAAATGAGGAGGATCTTTGAATATTAGTCAAGTTAGAAAAATCTGGATGGACAGGGGCAGATGTTTGGCAGCACCAATGACATAGAGCAACCTGAGGGTTGGGAAGAAAGCCCAAGAGGAGGACAGTTACCCCTGCTGCTTGAAGGCTGGATGATCTCTCAATTTCTAAGGTCTGGCTAGGTACAGGCTTCTATGCAAAATTTATTTGGGTCTCCAGCCCTGTGTCTTATGTGCATAGCCACTCTCTCTGTAAAGATATTCTTGCTCTGATAATTACTTTGTACACATAAAATTTAAGCTGGGTGTGGGCCACTCTAAATGGTGTAGTGTGAGCATCACATCTAAGGATTACATCTGGCTTTTATCGCTATGTTGACAGTACAGTAGTTTCTATTTTTCTGGTTGCTTCTCTTCTTAAGCTTCACAAATAGTCAATCAGAAATTACACCTCACAAATTTGTGTCAATCACAAATTGCCAACACTTGCATGGTGAGTTCACTGACTTACGCTAGTGATCCTTCGATATGGCAGGAGGTGACTCTGTGGGCCAAGAATGAAGGATGGCCAGGTTTCAACAACCAGAGTGACTCTAATTGTTGTGTGTGTATGTATGTTGTGTAATACACATTCTTCTGTAGGGGAATAAGCTGGTTCTGGCAAAGGAAAAAGCATTTTTCTAAATCAATACAGAAGCAGATAATTTCATAAAATACATATTAATGACTTAAGTAAATTTGTAATGAGACACATTTTAAAACATGGTGCCTATCACCCAGATCAAACATTCCTTCAGCATATTTTTGATAGAGCTCTAATAGAAGCAATAAAATTTCTAACCATTTTTCTGTAAAGACTATGTTGCTTGAACCAGCAAATATTTATTTTCTCAAGTTATAGACATTTTTAATGATTTATTTTATTTCATAATCCCCTGAGTGATAACCAACTCATCTTCCCATCAATCATTATTCACCCATCACTCTCTTCTAGCTTCGTTTTACTTGTCTTAAGCATACTTTTTTATTGCTGAGGCCTTCGGATTTTGGATTGCCATCTCTCTATCAGTGAGTTGGGTTTAATGAAAAAAAAAAAAAAAAGGAAAAGGTAGGTCTATCCAAAATTTAAACAAAATATATTTGTTTTGTAAAAATTCAGATGATAGTTGGATAAATATGTATTCCTTCAACTGTCACTAAACTTTCTGTTTTCTTCTGACATTAAAAGAGAAAGGATTGAGTAAAATTGAGGAAAACCTCAGGTTTGTTTCTGATTTGACTGAGTTGAAATGAAATTGAAAAATCCTGCCTAGTTACTGATAATTCCTGATTTCACAATTCCTGATAGCATATTATCCTCTGACTTTCTCTCAGACAAATTTTTGAGCTATTCCCTTACATCACAGGCATACCTCATTTTGTGTTTGCAGTTGACTGATTGGTGGTTCAACTTCACAGTGAGATAAATAAGCAAAGCTATACCCGACAATAATAAATGCAATCCATTTCCTCTACTCAACATTGGCTAAGTGGACAGGCTTGTGTGTTCCCCCTGCAAAGCATCTCTTGTGTGTTCCCCCTGCAAAGCATCTCCAGTTGTCACTGTTGGAGCCAGAATACAGGGATGGAGGAACCCACCAGTCTGACCCTGCAGGGTAGCAGTTTTTTGTCTTTTTTTGAGGAGTTGGAACTTCAGAAAGACTGAAGAGAGTGACAGGAATGATCACAGGTCTAAAAAGCACAACTTCTGAAAAAAACCCCAGTGATATAGCTGGTGTTGCGTCACCCACAGGAATAAGAACTTGGCAGAGAAAGTGAAAACATGGTAATAGTCTTAAAATATGTACCTGGCTGCAGCCAGGAAAAGAGTTAATCTCTTCATGATGACTGCATTAAGCTAGGACATTGTCGTGGTTTAAGCCCAGCCATAAATCAGCCAAACAGTTCATTAGCTCCCCCTCCTTCCTCCCCCCAGCTCCCGGGGGGGGGGGGTGGGGGGGTGGGAAGGACAATCGAAAGAATGTAACTCCAACGGGTTGAGATAGGAACAGTCCAGTAGCTAACGTATAACACAAACCACTGCTGCTACCAACAATAATAATAATAATAATGACAAGGGAAACAACAAGTGAAGATAATACAACCGCTCACCACCCGCTGACCGATACCCAGCTCGACCTGAGCAGTGAACCAACTCTTCCGGATGTCTGCCCCCAGTTTTTACATCCTAGGCATGACATGCTGTGGTACGGAATACCTCTCTTTGGTCAGTTTGGGTCAGGGGTCCTCTCTCTGCTTCCTCCTGGCTTCCTCTCCTCCCTGGCAGAGCATGAGACTCAGAAAGTCCTTGGTCAGACTAAATATTACTAAGCAGTAACTGAAAACATTGGTGTTATCAGCGCTGTTCCCAGACTGAAAGTCAAAAACCGCAGCACTGCACCAGCTACTAAGAAGGAGAAAAATGACTGCTACTGCTGAACCCAGGGCAGAGTTATATAATATGCTTACATTGTTGCAGAAGTATCAAGGAACTGGATTCAGGTAAACTTCTAGTAACACAAGACTGCTGAGAGCAGCTACCTAATATCAGTTTTTGCAGATTGCCTTAGAGCAGTGGACACAAAAATGCAACAAGAGCAACATGGGGTAGTTTTAGATATATCTAGGGAGTTAGAAATGTAGAGTTGTTAGCTGTCCTCAGCTCAGGTGTTCCTTTGTGGTTTTAAGGATTTATGGAGATCAAATACTCCTTCCCAAGACAATGTGAACTTGCATTGTCTGTACTAGGACAATGCAGACATTCAGGATGTTCTCACAGCCTTATACCATGTCAAGAAGTATCAAGGAATCCCATAGTGAAATACAAAAGAGTGGCTACACATATTACTTAAATAAGCAACAGTGAGGTAGCTTTGATAGTGGAAACAGCCTAATTTTCCATGAAATTGTTGGTTTGTTGCCAGACAATAGTGGGCGCTTGATCTACCATTTTCCTTCAGTTCTATGGCATTTCTGCAGTAGAGCTCCACCTCACTAAGAGTAAACGACCTAGTTGAGATGAATGTTCTGTATTTGGGCTGCTTTAGCTGCCTGGGTGAGCTTGGCAGCTCAGATACCTCCATGCAAGTGGTTTCTTTACCACTGAGGTAGAGAGGGTGTATTGAATCAGGCTGGGAGAGAGTAAATTTTCTTCATAGGATCCCATATAGTGCTGTGTTTTGTATTTGTGACTAAAACATTGCTTATAACAAACCAGTGCTTTGGCTATTGTACAGTGTCAAGGTTTTCTTTGGTTTTGACTCTGATCTCCCCAGCAAGTATGCTACAGCTGGGCTAGAGGTTGGGAGAGGACAGAGCCTCATGGCTGACCCACACTAACCAAAAGTGTATGCCAGACAACATGGTCGGTAATAAAAGCTGGGGTAGAACAGAATAGGAGGGTTGTGGGAATCTTTCTTTAGCAGCTGTTGCTATGGGACTGGCTGGGCATTGGTCTGCTTATGGATGGTGGTGAGTAGCTGCCTTTGCATCACTTGTTCGTTTGTTTTTTTCTCTTCCTTCACTTATTAAACTGTCCTGATTTCAGCCCACAAGGGTTTTTTTTCATTTTCGTTATTCTGATTCTCTCCCTGCCCTCTGCAGGGGATAAGGAAGACTGAGCAAACCACTGGATGAGTGCTTGGTTGCTGGTCAGGGTCATGCCACCACAGCAGGTGCGGACACAATCTGGCTTAGGGACGATGTAGACCCTGAGTTAGGACAGTGCTGTCTTTGAGTTACATGTGGTAGCACAAAATATGGCTGATCTTCTCAGGTGGAACATGGGTAGAAAACAGTTTTATTGCTGATGATCTGCACTGCAGTATGCAATGGGCAGCCATCCTTGGACATGATCTGTCAGTCGAAGTCAAGAGAAAAAAATATTTCCAAACACTTGATAGTACTTTCTTTATCATGGTAAAACAAGGAAGGAAATAGACAAACCACATGACCCTCCACCAAACCCCCAAGCCTTTGTCATATAACTATGATTCAGATTTTGCATACATATATTGTTTAATTACCCTGTCCAAAATAGAACTTATATAAGGCCCTCTGAGTCAGCAAAGCTATAGAGAAAATTGTTGCATCTTCGGGAAAACAGAATGTCTTCCTGTCTGAGAAGGGCCATGAACTAAACGAGCTTAAGGTCCTTTCCAACCATAACTGTTCTATGATCTGAGGGCTGAAAACATGTTCTCAGATATTGTGAAACACTATTGTCTAAGAAGGTCTGCTTTATTTCTGTGTCAGCTGTGCACAGCGGAGAGTGATAGAATGAGCTGTGGATAAATTTCCTCTAGGAGCTGTTGATTTGGGTTTAGTTTTCTATTTGAGAGTTTATACAATGTCAGAGTGACCCTGAACAGTGTGTACTAGCAGGTGTTTGTGTGAGATTGCATGAAATGAACATAAGTGCTGTGAAATTTCTGAATAATTACTGCCTAAATGAGTAAAACTGCCTGCCTGAATTGCTTCTCACAGTTAGAGTGGAAGGAAAACTTCAGGGAGCATCAGAAAAAAAAGAATGAAACCAGTTCTTAACATTACAAAATGTGCACATAAACCTTACTTGGATTTTCCAACTATGCAGATGAGTCATTGGAGATATTGCTGTCTTCAAATTTTGCTCAGCTTCCTGGATATGAAGGGCCCCACCCTCATTTTCTTACAAGAAGGACTTGGGCAGCCCAGCAGAGCATGATCAATAACGCAGGTGTGCGAGACTCTATCTGCTGCATGGAACCCCTCCAAACAGAAATGAGTAATTATAACGTGTTTAACATCTCTCTTAAACAGGAAGATCCTTCCCTCCTAAACAGAAAGAACAGAATTGTATACCAGATCAAAAGGTTAGGAGAAGAAAGAACACTGCGCTATAATATCACTTTTACATCTAAATGTCCATGTAAGACCACCAGTGTTTTTAGTTGTTTTTATTCATTGTTTGAAATTTAGGATGCTCACAATTCCATGAGTTAAGAAGCTTTTGTCATTCATAGTTGTTTTAACCGATATGTAAAATTTATCATACCCTCAGGCTCTGTCTTTGAAATTCTATAAGAACGTGACAATTTCCAGTGGTGAAATTAAAGTCAACCAGTAGAATACGTTCATAACATGTGGAGGTTGTAGAGGGATGGAAGGTGAGGAAGTGCAAATGCTACTGCCTTCCAAACAGATGGGGATACAAATGTTTCTTGTGGTTAGGCCACTGTTATCCTGGAGCTCACACTTGTTGCCCCAGACTCACCATGACCACATGCAGAAAATATTATGATGCTATTTGCAGGCAGTGATGGTGTCTGTTCTACTTTTTCAGCCTCTTTTTTTCAGGTTATGGTGCTGTCAAGGGACAGGCAGGACCTGGTAGCCAGGGGCCATCCCATCACCTCAGCCAGGGAGCAGGGCAGGTTGGGGCAGAATATTTTCAGGATGTTACTGTGAAGGAAAAAAAAAATAAATTAACATTGTGCAGAAGGAAGGGAGTGAGGCCATGGGGTAGAGGACTTGGTGGTAACCTGCATTCCCAATGTCAGAGATTTATTTGCAACTACAAAATGGACAAGAGCTTGTGAAGTTTTCATCTGGCAGGCTAGGTCTCGCTCTCTGGTCTAGGAAACCGAGGAACAGAGAAAATATGTTTTCTCCTTTTTGTCTATCTGTACCATTGAACAAATGGAAAACTCAGCGTGTCACTTCATTGTGAAATTCTCTTTGGCAGTAGGAATTTTCTGAAGAATATAGCAGCCTCTGTTCTGTCACACAGCATGTACTCTGTGAAGACAACGTGCCTTACTTCTGCAAGCAGTGCGGCAGTGTCTGTGATTTGGTCACCATCTTGGTGAGTTTAAACATGTAATTGTCAACTGAGAATGAAGTCTGCAAGATATGTATTCCGTGCACTTTATGCTTCTCAACATTATTGAATATTGCCTGCTTCTCAGCCAACATTGATTCAGTCTTCTGTTGTTGTGTTAGAGTGATCTCGTGCTTCCTGTCTCTGTAACTGCTGTCTTCTGTCAATGAACCTTTTCTTTGGTGGGGTCTCTCCCTTTCTACAACTGCTGCTTGATGTTTGGTCACCTGCTAGTAATATATATATGCTTCTTACTTCTGAAAAATGCAAAGGGGTTATATCTGATCAAATGGTAGCAACCGGACTCATGACTTGATGATCAAAACTATTTCCGTTGGGTACAATCAAGCTCTACTGATCCCATTAAAAGAAGTTTCTTACCACTTCCACTCACCCGACCAGGATACAGTTCACCTTAATTGAATCTTAGACACAGCAATATTGATGATGCAAGGATACAAGTTTTTTCCTTGTCTCTTCCTTGTTTTCAGATTTCTGTTGCTATTGTTTCCTTTATTTTTTTTCTTTCTCACTGACTTAGAACTTACTTGCTTTTCAAATACATACTTATCAGAAATTTCACTGCAAAATATTATAGTGCCTACTTAACTTCCTACTGTGCAGAACTGGTGTTTTATGAACAGTTATAGAAAAACTAATATATTTTAATTAAAAAAATGAAATGTAGACTAGATGGGGCACTAGTTCAAAGAGCTTGCAGTATGTTTGTGTTTTGAATGGTAGATAATACCTTTGAAACAAAATGTGATCTTATACAATGTCAGAGTGATCATAAGATTACTTAATCTTTCTAGCGAAAGATGTCTGTTCTGAAATTAATTCTCATGTGCATTATGGATTTCTTATGATTTATGATTAAGCTCCAGTTTGCAAAAGTAATATATGATTATCTGATTGTCTGTGACATACTCTGTTTTCCGTCTCTTAACCAAGAGACTATACTGAGTGCAGCAGGGAGGTAGTGTTTTGCAAGAATGAGATCTCAAAGGGACATATATTTGGAAAAGTGCTATTTTTTTATCATTGCCCACACTCTACTACAGTGAAAAGTAAAATAGCATTTGTGACTTATCTGTCTCTGTATGTGGAGCATTTGAAAAATGGAGCCATCCCATGATATGAAATTTGAAGGGGATGTGTGTGTGTGCAGAACATCCCCTGTGGATGGATAGCTGAAAGGGGATTACTGGTGCCTCAGCACACCACCGATACACTTGCACAAGGCAGTAACACAGAGCACAGATGTGCTGACAGGGGATTTATGCAGCTAAAATCCCATTCCTCTCAGTGGTGCAAGGTGAAAGTGTTTGCACCCATAAATGAATATAAAACTTCGCAGATCCAAGCAGATGCTCCAAAATATGTTTTTGTTTAGAAAGCTGCACAGTTTTCTAAACAAAAGTTTACCCCTTCCCACACAGGAAAAGCTTTAAGAAACCTATAATATGGTCCATAGGCAGTTTGATTGATGGACTATGACTTACTGAACCTTTACTGTTGGTTGTGTAAACTTCCATAACTCCAGAGCAATATGTATAATTGCTACAGCTCTTGCTACACAAAAAACAATTTTGTTTGACTCTGCACACTTCATACACCTTGATTTATGATAAATGCAATCCAAGGCATCATTTTCCCTGCTGGAAGGATGTACACTTATGTCATAAATGGCTACTTGTTTGTTGTTTTTTTATTTCAGAACCAGAGAGCATTCTTAACTTTAAAGATCACCTTCATTCCAGTTTCCAAAACACAGACAAAATAGATGCAAGCAAATCAAAGCTTCATTTCCTCTGCTTTCCTATGTGGCATGTTTTTCTTTTTTATATCTGATGGAAGAGGAAGATTTCTCATGTGCAACTGTCTGAATTAGTAAAATCTTGATGCCAATAAGTCATCAAGCCATCTAGCTTTAAACACCCTAAAATGCAAACAAGTCCAGCCAATGGAAAGATTCTAATCGTAGAATCATGGAATGATAGAATCAAAAAATATTTAGGGTTGGAAAGGAACTTAAGGTCATCTAGTTCCAACCCCCCTGCATGGGCAGGCACACCTCCCACTAAACCATGCCACCCAAGGATCTGTCCAACACAGCCTTGAATGCCACCAGCAATGAAGCATTCACAACCTCCCTGGGCAACCAATTCCAGGGCCTCACCACCCTCACAGTAAAGAATTTCTTCCTCATATCCAATCTAAACTTCCCCTGTTTAAGTTTGAACCCGTTACCCCTTGTCATATCACCACAGTCCCTAAAGAAGAGTCCCTCTCCAGCATCCCTATAAGCCCCCTTGAGATACTATGAGGTCTCCACACAGCCTTCTCTTCTGCAGGCTGTACACACACAACTTTCTCATCCTATCTTCATACAGGAGGTGCTCCAGTCCCCTGATCATCCTCGTGGCCCTCCTCTGCACTTGTTCCAACAGTTCCATGTCCTTTTTATGTTGAGGACACCAGAACTGCACACAATACTCCAAGTGAGGTCTCACGAGAGCAGAGTAAAGGGGCAGGAGCACCTCCCTCGACCTGCTGGTCACGCTCCTTTTGATGCAACCCATGATATGGTTGGCTTTCTGGGCTGTGAGTGCACACTGCTGGCTCATGTTCATTTTTTCATCGACCAACACCCGCAAGTCCTTCTCCGCAGGGCTGCTCTCAATCTCTTCTCTGCCCAACCTGGAGCTGTGCCTGGGATTGCTCCAACCCAGGTTTAGGACCTTGCACTTGGCATGGCTAAACTTCATCAGGTTGGCATCAGCCCACCTCACAAGCGTGTCAAGGTCCCTCTGGATGGCATTCCTTCCCTCCAGCATATCAACTGTCCCACACAGCTTGGTGTCATTGGCAAACTTGCTGAGGGCATATTCAATCCCACTGTTCATGTCACCAGTAAAGACGTTGAACAAGACCGGTCCCGAAACCAGTCCCTGAGGGACACCTGGAAATTGCTCTACTTTTTTACCCTCTGTAGTTCTGGTTTTTATGTTAATAAATTGTGTTATTTTTAGGTACCTTAAGGTGCTGCAGACATTTAGTTTGTTAAATTTTGGCATTTTAAAATAGCTTTTTTTACCTAGTTGATACCCATGTGATGATTTTTGAAGAATTTCTTAAACTTTAGGCTGATTTAATTTTTCTGAAAAAGAAAAAGCAGAAAGTTTTTGTCAGCATAGATACGGCAAGATATACACATTGAAAAGATTCATACTATCAACTATTAGCTTAAAATAATTATCATAAACACAGCAGCAACATAATGCTGTTCACAAGGGGTTACCATTTATAATGAGGGCAGCTGTCATAAAGTAAAATTCTATGGCTGAGGTAAAGATGAGGCTTTGTCAGTGATGTGAGTGCGGAGTTTTGAATGCCCAAGTTTTTTTCATGGAAAATTGCTATTTAATTGCACGAATTCAGAGAGCCAGTGAACACAGAGCTGTGGTGCATTGCAGGCCATATACTAACCCCCATTTTGCCTTTAATGTGCCATCCAGATGAGCCTCTGGCAGCAGGGGATGGGAGAAAAGAGGTAGAAGTGACAGCTGGGCACTGTGCCTGTGCTTAGGGTGCACTCCTTGTTATGCCACCAGAAAAACATATCCAGAAAGTCCCTTGACTTAAGATGTTTAATAGATCTTCCATTCAGGAGCCTACTTCTACCTCAAAGTAACCATGAAGAGGGTTTGGTCGGGTCTGAAGGCTTACTGGAAGCAGGAAGAACTGGGTTGTGTGTATTTGCCTCCCCTTTCTTCCAGATGTTTGTTTAATTACCAATCCTCTTTAGCATGTGCTCCTGACACCTACCTAACACCAATGATTAGAGGAATTCAAGACTGCTGTCTTTTTCTTAAATTTGAGAACAAATACCACAACTCAGGCCTCTTTCTGATGTATTATGGAAATATTTCTAATGAAACCGTCTTTGTTTTCCTTTTATACCACTGCTTTTTCTTGGGAAGGACTAAGCAACTTGTTTTACCTCATCCCTCAGAACTTTTTACTCTGTTGAAAGATTAGTTATTCTTTGGGCTGTGACAGTCTCGAAATGTCAACTTGCAGACCCCCTAGCCAGACAGGAGACACATTACCAATGAGCCTCCAGTACTTCATTTTCCATTGTAAGTGCACTTTTTACTTGGTATTTCAGAAAAGCAGCAGAACATAGTTAGCTTTCTCTGTGTCATCCTTTATTTACATCTTGACTAGATCTTCTTTAATCATCTTCTCTACATGCCAACTGCTGCTTATCTTGAACATCCCCTCAAGGTACTGTGTCAAGCTTCTTGCACTTCCATGAATATCTGTGTTTATTTTTGCCCTCTTTTTTTCTTCATATTGAGAAATACATAGTAGATCAAGGTGGAATAGGGTATGTTTGGAAAACTGATTAATATGAGGGTGATATATTGTGAGGGTTTTAAATTATATTTATTTACCTATGTTGAATTTGACTACGTTTAATATAACACCCTTCAGATTATAATGTAATAAGAAGAGTAGAGCCAAAAGCTTCAGATGCACCTCCATAAAAACAAAAACACTTAAATCCCTTTTGGGTATGGAACTTAATAACCCCAGCTTCCACCAAAGTCAGACTATGAAGTCATGTGAATGCTTTGTTACTTGTAAATGAGGTCACCAGGGAAATGTAGGTTACTTTACACTAAATAAAAGTATGAAGAAGTACAAAGCTGTTGTATAACTGTATCTTTTTGAAAATATAATAAGAGGTGATGTTAATGGGAACAAAAATGTCTCCCTCCTCAGAAAATAAGGTTCCTTGTACTTGCCTGCCTAAATTTGGACACTTCAGTAGAATAACTCAGGTACACAATATTGCAAATTTTGACTGTTTGCTAGGTGTCCTTCAGTAAGCTGAAAAGAAGAAATAATTCTGAACACATGGTACATTCCCCAGTGCAAAGATATTTCCCCGTGGTTTGCTTACACAGCCTGGCACACTTTCTCCAGGTAAAGAAGCTTAACTGCCTTCCTATCTCCTCCTTTTATGGATAGGACTAATACTGGCACCTGGAACAACACAGAAAAATGAGCTAGACCAGAGGAGACTCTTAACTGGGTTGCCAGCAAACCGCAGTACTACAGTAAGGCTTACAGGAAGTGAGGTTTGCTCTGCAGCCAGAGGTTAAGCCTGCTTGGGCAGCAGTGTTAGGTGGCAGCAGAGGTGCTGCAGAGAAAGGATGTTCTCAGAGGGACACTGTGAGCAGCCACCAAGAGAAGGCAGAGCTCTACCAAGATCACCTGCTCTCCTCTTCAATACCAGAGCAGTCTTTCAGCGAAGGAAGAGATGCCTTCCTCCCCTGGGTTGCTACTCATAGCACGGGCCACTCAGGAAGCATGGCTTCTTTTACTGACAATAGCTATTTATTACAGCCTTGCCCGTAGATACAGATAAATTGTGGAAGATTGAATCAGAAGCAGCGAGTCCACTCAAATCCACATCAGGATGAAACAAATTCATACAAACTGTTTCCTCACAGAAGGTCTGTACAGTGCAGGATTAATGTGATTAAGGGTCTCTGGAACAAATGAAGGAATGAAATATGGTTGATTATTAAATAGTTCAGAAATCAGGAATTTCAGTCCAAAGTCAAACCAGAGACAGAAAGAGAATTAAACACCATTTGATACACCATAACAAAAGCCATTCTGACTTCTTGAAAGCCAGTTCTGTCAGTTAGCAGGTACTATGTGTTCATCTCTTGGGAAATATGATGGGAGATTAAAATAATAGCCTTAAGTGACTTTAGAAAAGTGTATCCCATGAAGCAGCTGGATGAGTTCGAAGGGTAAATAACACTTCTCATGAAGGCAAAAATCCATGTCCTGATTACCTGAATTGTCCTAACTGATGTGAGAGGGAAAAAGAAAAATAAAAATCCAAGCTGTAATGCAAACAAATTGGTTTTACTTTTTGTCTAGTGGTGAAAATAGGATTTGAGGAAGAAACTGTATAGTCATTGACTATTATGTAATAATGTAATAAAATATGCTCTTCCTCTGAGGCTGAAATGTTCTGCAGAAGTTACCAAAATTATACTGGCCAGATTTCCACCAGAAATACGTTTATGTTGTTTAAGCAATAAAAGTGACTGAAATTTATGTTAGGTTGACCTAAATTTCACCTAATTTATTTGATTATGTATAGCTTTGAAGTACTCAGAAGCAGCCAATAAGTTTACATGGTTTTTGAGATCCTGATGCTATCTCCCATCAGAGACGCATGTTCAAGATACCTGCCCTGTCTTAGATACAGTGAACAGAACAGAGGAGCAATCATTAAATGAGTCATTGTAGGTGTCCTTGCTAGAGAGAGACATGACATAGCTTTACTTTTTGACAAAATGTACAAAATATTTTCTTTTATTCCTATATTGAGCAAAGAGCAAACTTATTTTCAAACTTTAAAGCTAGTCTCCATGCACATTCTTCCTCCTTCATCTTTAGTAAATAAGCCACTCTTTATGGCATTTTCCCTGTTACAAATTAAATGTCAGGCTAATAATTATTTTGCTATTCTGCTACAATGTAAAAGTACTTTTTTAATGTCAGAATTTTTATCTTCATGGGTCCTTGTGGTCACTGATTCACTTAATCACAAGATTCTCTAATAAATGTAATGAGTGAAAACCTTTATTATGGGTCTGAACCAAATGGAACTTCTGAATCCTTGTTAAAGGGAGCCCACAGGAGGGACACGAAGGTGATCAGAGAGCTAGAGCATCTCTCCTATGAAGACAGGCTGAGAGAGTTGGGCATGTTCAGCCTGGAGAAAAGAAGGCTCTGAGGAGTCCTTAGAGCAACCTTTCAGTACCAAAAGGGGGCCTATAGGAAAGCTGGAGAAGGACCTTTTTATAATGTGGTGGCAGGACAAGGGGAAATAGCTTTAAGCTGTCAGAAGGTAGATTTAGATTAGACATTAGGAAAAAAATCTTCGTTGTGAGGCACTGGCACAGGTTACCCAGAGAAATTGTGGCTGCCCCATCCCTGGCAGTGCTCAAGCTCAGGTTGGACAGGGCTTTGAGCAACCTGGTCCAGTGGAAGATGTCCCTGCCCACTGCAGGGAGGGGAGAACTAGATGATCTTTGAGGTTGCTTCCAACTCAAACCATTCTAGAATTCTTATGAACTTTTGAATTGACAGTGAAAGCTGGTTTTAGTTCTGTGCAAGGAACTTTGCTTAATGGTAAAATGTTTCCTAGGCAACAGCCATAGCTGTTATCTGGTCACAATTAACAGCTTTATCTTTTATAGAAAAAGTGCAAGTTTTATTCAGAACAATTTGATATGCAAAGATTTGGTAATAGGAAAAACAATGGTCATGACATTAAGACTTGTCTTTGTTGTTTGTCAGTGAAAGCATGTTCTTCATTCAATTCTACTTAGGTGTCACAGACACTGTAACCTCCAAAATCTGCTGGTGATACGTGACCTAACTGATTGTCTATTGCAGGACTGCCAAATGCAAGGGGCTGTAGAATTTACATGCAAGGACAAAGCATTTCCCCTGCCCTGGGTCTTTGTAGGTGGGGGAATGGGCTGCAAGTTGCTGCTCAGAGGCGGAAACAGATCAGAGGTCTACTCAGCAGTTGTGGAGAGAGCAGACCAGTGAATGGAGTGGTAAACTAACTTCTGATTAGGATTTCCAACTCTTCCATGGACATCAGGAACAAAAGACACTGTTACACATAATAGCTTCAAATGATCTAACATTACTGACATATTTTGGAGAAGAATTATGTTAAAATAATGTGTCAATTCATAAAATATTGTTTGTGGGAGAAATGGCACTTCACAGAACAGTGAAGAATTTTCCTCTTCCTTCTGCATTGCAGCTGTTGTTATGGTACCCTATCCCTGAAACTGTACTTTGTCTCACTTAGAAAGGGCTAGAAAAAGCACAGAGAAGATCAATGGAAGTGTGAGAGTCTGTGGAATATTTACCTTTGAGGAAGTATTACTGAAAAGCATTCAAAAGATACACATTACTTTTAGGTCTGAATCTAACAGAGCTGATCAGACATGCCCAGCCCACGTTGTTTGCCAGCACATGGCTGCCCATCGCTGTTTGTCTCCGCATCATGACTTGCAAGCACACACTGAAACAGTCATGCAGCTAGATCAGAAGTGAGCTTCACAAAAAATGTATTTCCTTACTGGAAGGGTTGCCTCTACATATATAAAAAGGTAAGTGCTGGTAATGACGAACTGGTATTTAGAATACTAAAAGGAAAAAAATATAAAAGGAGAAGGTGAAGAGAAAGCCAGGCAAGTTAAGTTTACTACATGGGTTGCACAATCAATATGTTCTAAAAACCCTCCTGTGAACTCCGTTGCTTGAAACTGAAAATTTCTCCAGACAAATTACATGCAAGCAGCTCCATGGAAAGTAATCTCCAGTGTTAGAAGAGATGGAACAAACGACCATTCTATTTCTTGCTTACTTAGGTTATACAGTATGTTTCTTCTCTGTGTAATTCATGCAAGCTCAGTACTGAACCTTACTTCCCTCTGTAAAGTGGTTGCAGGTCTGCAAAAGAAAATTGCTGCATAAGAGTTGGCTGGCTCGATTTATCAGGGTGAAATTGCTTTTCATGTGGAATTGTTCAATTGTAGATAGGAGATGAGGAAATAAGACGGAAAATGAAATGTTAAAAATAAAATATTCTTAAATAGAAAATTAGAGCTACTTTTGTAATAGAAGCAGCAGGCAAGACTGTCAAGGAGAGGGTTAAAGTCCTAGAATTATTTCTGGGTTTTGTTTGGTTTTCCCCAGAATGAGCACATCACCCTTCCTAACCCTCTTGTTGTGAAGAATAGATTAAAATTTGGCAGGAAAAGAGAAACCCCACATTTTCCTATTGTAAGTTTGAGCACCAGGCTTATTTCATTTTCCCTTTCTCTATTGCTTTAGCCCAACCACATGTCCACTGTGTTTAAACTAAAACAAGCTTGCTATTTTGCTTGGGGTCCATTTCAAACATGTCATGAGACCTGCATCTGAACCAATCTCCAACCAAGCAGAAACTCGAATTTGCAGCATTGCCTTTCTTCTTTGGTAAGGTGATCAACGAAAGAAGTCAGCAGAGCTCTACCTTGCATGTGTTTCAAATTATAAACACTTCTGATTAACAGTAAAGGGACAACAAAGGAAAGGAAAAAAAAGCTGAAAGAAAAAAAGAAATTATTAAACATGTTGTAAGAACATTACCTGTCACAGCTCCTGAAGAAAGTGGGAGTATTTTTTTTCTATTTGTCAGTAATCTATTGCAGGTTATGATGCCATATGAAATGATGGAGGTTTTATTCCAATTTCTAAAATAACCCATTAGATGCTATTGAATATTATTAGTTTCAGCTCTGTTCAAACCAATAGGTTTCAGATCATTTCTTTGCATTTGCATTTCAGCTGCCAAAGTATCCCTGGGATGAATATTTCAGGGTGAAAACTCAGTCCTGTTCAGTCACAGCTGCTTCTACAAAAGGTATCACGATATATGAAAAAATGCAGTGTGGCACTCATCAAAGTTCAAAAGTTATTCTGTACTAGCATTTTTCCCCCTTGTTTTGAATTTCTTTCTATTTTCTTTCACATGGTTGTTCTAGTGACCTTATTATTGTACGAGTGCTAGTTTTGTGTGTCTTCCTCAGTTGTTACAAGAATCTCAAATTTTGAATTCTCTTTATTCTATAAGTCTAGCTTCTCTTCTTTTGTTAAGGTGGCATGAATGTAAAGATCACAGTAAATTCTGCTATGCATCAGTATCATTTTCTAAAAGCTAGATTTCTGTTTTCAAGTGTGCTAAATAGAAATGGAAACAATAAAAGATTGCATATTGATCAATAAAACAGCATAAATGCCTACTATATGAAAAATTTAAAAAATTATTTCAGAAGCTTTAAGTAGACATCCCGTAAGGGCTTTCAACAGCAAATACTCCTGGCTTTCTAATTTCTGTCAAGTTGGACACTGTGTCGCTCCATGAAGTCTATGCAGCTACATTAACTGATTATTCCAATGGGATTAGATCGAGGTTCTCTGGTAAAAATGTTTCTGCAACTACAACTTGCTTCGAAAACATAAACACTTATAGGTTGGTGGATGGACATGTATTCAAATCTGATATACAGCTAGCTGTAGCATGTACTTCTAACTATTCTAATTTTGAACAGCGCTATTTTAATACTAAAGTCTAACTTCAGATTTAATTGCATCAACTTGGTGATTTCTGCACAGTATCCATAAGTAAAAAAATATCCTAAATGTGTAGATACCTCTCGGTGTACACATCTCCATGTGTGACTGCTACAGCTGAACCCAGGACAACTTGTCTGTCAAATAAAATGATAGTTGCTGATGACATGAATCATCATATGAATTGATTTCTTTCTCCTTTTCATTCCCAAAGAGAATTATTCCCTTTGAGCATAAAATCATTTATATTTCTTTTGTTTGTACTGGATAATGAGCAGATATTTTGACAATACCCATAGGTAGGTGTAAAGGTTGAGTATTTTTTTCCCTTATATTCTGGATTTCAAAGGGAATGCTTAATTTTAATTTATTGCGCAATAGTACTTTAACATATGCTCATCTTAAAAAAGCCTGAACTTAGCAAATACAGTGAGAATATAAATTGGAAGAATAGAAGAAAATAACTTTCTGGTATGGTGAACAAAAGCACTATGTCAAGCACAGAACTCTAGAGAATTTTCAACCTCTGTAAAAGACAAACAGATTTTTGGGTTTTCAACTTCGTGTTTAGAGTGCAGTCAAATGTTAAGGTGCTCTCACTGCACCCAGCTGGAAAAGACTATGGGGTCATGTTCTTAAAAAAAAATGTAGGGGGTGTAGAAAAGGAAAAAAAATAATAACACTTCATGAAAATCTGGAGAAAAAGAAATAAGTGTTAGCTGTGAATACATATTGGGAAGCATTAACAATTCCACTACACTCTTTCTTAGAAAAAAACATGTCTAAGCTGCATCATTTAATTAATATTTACGTCAAATCTGTATAAAGAATAATTGGCTTATTTAAAAGCTGATAAAATTAATGTCATTTTGGTGACAATGGAGCAGTTCTAAGCACATCTCATTAAAAAAAATAGAAGTGTGAGAGTACATGGGGATGCCAGCATGAAGGGAAGTGAGTGAAGTTGTATTTAGAATGTAGCAAACTGAAGGATATTTGGATTGCAGAGCTATTATGCTTTCTATGATTTGGCATTTCGTCAGCATGATGCTGAGCTGGGACATGTACAATTTGATGCCTTTGTATTAGGAGGAGAGAGGTTTCAAAATTTCTCTTATGTGGCAGCTGAAGGAGCAGAGATGGTTTGGAAACAGTCTGCCTAAGCTTAGTTTCAACATAAAAGCTTCACAGAGTGAAAGTTTAGAAACACAGAGACTTGTGAAATGTGGCAAGTTGTAAGGAGAAAAGGAGGCTATGCTAGTCTAGGAGCTGAAGTTGCTCAAAACTCAGTGGTGGTTTTCCCCAAACTAATATATTAAATGTATTTTGCAGTATTTGTGTGTGCAAAAATCACAAGATGTATCAGCACTACTACTTACCATTCTAGCTCAGGCTAAGTAAAAAATGATATTTTAAGAATAAATCTGGTATTTTTTTTTTTATTTTTTTTTTTAATTTGGATGCAAGTCATATTTCTGAGCTCTCCCCAAAAATCACAGTGGCACCCCCTCCTGCCCATGTCCCCTCAGCAGCTACTAAGGAATAAACAACCAATTTGGTTTTGTTTTTTTTTTTTTTAGACGATAAGAAAATCACCTAGTATTAAAAGAGCTGTGGTAAAACTGCAGTGGTGTTGCTGCAGTTCACAGGTTCATAGCCCATGGGCAAGGAGACAACACCCTTTGTGAAGCAGCTCTCTGTGTTCCAGAAGTACTTGCCTGACTTCGGTTTTGTGTGTTGTGATCAGACTTTAGTGCCTAGAGAAATTTCTACTTTCTCTCCATGCGCAGACGCTAGTCCACACTCTCGTTTTTTCCCCTCAAAAGAAGGCATTTACAGCTTCTCAGGCTTCAATGTGGCACCTATTTTTGCAAAAACTGCAGGGGTCTAATGACCTTCAACATCTGCATTGAATGTGATTGAAACCGATCACCAGGATAAAGACGTTAATGGGAGCATTCACAGACAAAGCATGATTTCATAAATCTTGTTTACACACGAAAACAAACAAAACCCAGCGAAAAGCTGAATGACCTATGTAAAAATGAGTATTTCATTACATTGCTAAGCCTTTGATCAAAGTTTTTTGTGAGTAGAAGTAATCTCAATGATTAATTTGGAAGAAAGACCCTTGTCTTTAGCTGGTTGCCTTGTGCAATATGTTTATATTACAGCTGAACTCTAACTGAATCATTAGACACAGCTAACCTGTCTTGCTCAGATAATTGATTGCCACCTTTGCCTTTCAAGTACCTTTTCGTATCACAGGCACAAAGGTGAACCTCTGCCTTTGGATCTGAACAGTTTATTTTGTTCTAAAGATCAATAAATGTGTATCTGAGTTGGGCTGGATAGGCAGGTACTATTGCACAGTAATGCTCACCCATATTCTGTGTTACAGACTCTATGAAAAGCTATGTTTAATTATAGATTTCCTCTATCAAGCTCAAAGCTGGTGGTGACAACAGCAAAATAGTCGAAATAGTGTAGGAAGGCATCAGGCAGAGCTGTAGGATCAGACTAGTGAGTGTCTAAACATTCTCTTTCAATGAGGCCACTTCAAGGGAGACCAATGAATTTTGTAGGACAGCTTTGGTAGCTTCCAAACAAGAGTGTAACTTTTAAGATCCTTCTAGTGGGAAATGCTGGAATGGGTTACTGTGTGCTACTGAAAAATATCTTAGGGTTTAATATAGGCTTTCTAGTGAGTGAAAGAAGAGTGTTGAGACTAATAAGTATTCAAATAAGTGTGCCTGTGTTTTGGGCTAACCCTTAAGTCTTCTAATACATGAACAAAAGTAATGCTAAAGGAAAATCTACAACAACAAAAAAAAAAAAAAAGAAAAAAGAAAAAGAAAAAAAAAGAAAAAGAAAAAAGAAAAAAAAGAAAAAGAAAAAGAAGAAGAAAAAGAAAAAGAAAAAAGAAAAAGAAAAAAGAAAAAAGAAAAAGAAAAAAGAAAAAAGAAAAAGAAAAAGAAAAAGAAAAAAAGAAAAAGAAAAAGAAAAAGAAAAAGAAAAAGAAAAAGAAAAAGAAAAAGAAAAAGAAAAAGAAAAAGAAAAAGAAAAAGAAAAAGAAAAAGAAAAAGAAAAAGAAAAAGAAAAAGAAAAAGAAAAAGAAAAAGAAAAAGAAAAAGAAAAACTTTTGTGTTTTATGTTTTCTATGCCTGTTTGTATCACTTTCTGTGAGAAACTTAAGTGCAATCAGTTCTGAAGTCAAGTGAAATTCCTAATTAATAGAAGTCCACTTAAGTCAACAGGTAAAAAATGCACAGCCTTTTTAGGCAAAAGAGCTAACTTCTCCTGTGGCTTTGTCTGCCCACTGAAAACAGCAGAAATGAATCCAATCCCTGTTGCCTCAGCTACTGCTTCTCTGGAAGTGGCAGTCATCACAAATGTCACAGCAGCACCATCAGGCATGGGAAATTGTATCTCCAAATGATTTGTCATCAGCCACTGTTCATTCCTGGGGGATCCTTTGTGCTTCCCTGCTGCTGCTGCTGCTGCTGGAGTGGAAGGTGAGTCTGACTTCAGGAGAGGGCATGCTGGGTGGCACTGCACTGCTCTGCATCCCCTCTCCAGCCACTCCATGGTCCCCTCACAGGGCTCCTTACTGTCCTGGTCATGGCCAAGGGGACTGCTTCCTGAGCGCAGTGCGCCTGAGGCTCTGCTCTGCCATCTATGGCGGGTGCTAACAGCAGAGATATCAGGCAGGTGTGATGCTCGACACGCGATGCCAGCAGCGCTGGTCTTGTTGCTCTGTTCCACCAGACTTCCAAATAGGATGGCCATGTATTTTGTAGATCCTGCTGCCTTATTAATATTGAACACTGGGTCCTAGCTTCGAATTTCTTGCCTGTGTTTAATATGTCAGTCAATCAGGAGACTTATCCCACAGGGAGAAGAGGTATTTGCATTCCTGTTGATCAGCTATGTCTATTATGAATTGTGCTAACAAGCTACTTATTTCAGACATTTACTTCATTTCATGGGTGCAAGAGGGTGTATGTTTGCAGTACTGCCACCAGCTTAAAGAAAGGAATTGCGCTGGTTTTATCTCTGTCTTGCTCTCAGACTGACTGCTGTACATGTTTTTGAACTGTTTTTTCCACTTGGCAAAGTCAGCTCCCTTAAGTTGAGCAAATATCTTGATACTGGGACTGAATAAAATCAGCTTTTTTTTTTTTTTTTTTCCTCTCTGTTTGCTGCTCTATTGCAGAATATACTTGGCTGACACACTTGCTTTTTGTTCACATTTTTGGTCACTGAAAAAGAAGCAGTGGCTGGCTATCCTTTGAAGGGTTGGTGTCTCTGTGAAAACTAAAAAGTGCAAAAGAAATAAAAAAGAAACAGGAAAAGAAAGTAAATAAAAATCTGCCTGTTCCAGAGTATGCTTCAGAACTGACTGAGATATATCTTTCTATTCTCACATACTCCTAAGCCCAGAAATGCTGTGCATCAGGCTGACAAAGGATGCCGAAATTAATCTTTTGTTCTCTAGAAACAGAGAGCAGCATTCCATATGCTGTCAGCTGCCAGTATCAGCTGTAAATTACAATGAACATTTTTCTCTGTGTCTGGCTCTATACATTTGTGGGTTCTATATGCATGCATATAGATACAGTTACACAGTCAAGTACACTTGCGCATGCATATTTGAAATCTACCAACAGGTCAACATCATACTGTTGTAAGAGTTATTGCCAGTTCCTAGCCCACACAGAGTGGCATGAATTAACTATATACACTCTGTATGCATGGGGTTAGGGACTAGATGCAGTTTTCATCTTCTGATAGACAAGAATGTACTTAAATTTTGCAATTACCATTACAGAACACCAGTGCTAAAATTAGTAATGGAACCAACATGCTAAGTATTTCCTTAAACATAACGAATAATATATATAATATATATATTTAATCATAGAATCATAGAATAGTAAGGGTTGGAAAGGACCTCAAGATCATCGAGTTCCAACCCCCCTGCCATGGGCAGGGACACCTCCCACTAAACCATGCCATCCAAGGCTATGTCCAACCCCACCTTGAATGCCGCCAGGGATGAAGCATCCACAACCTCCCTGGGCAACCCATTCCAGGGCCCCACTACCCTCACACTAAAGAATTTCTTCCTCATATCCAATCTAAACCTCCCCTGTTTAAGTTTACACCCATTACCCCTTGTCCTCTCACCACAGTCCCTAATGAAGAGTCCCTCCCCAGCATCCCCATAGGCCCCCTTCAGGTATTGGAAGGCTGCTATGAGGTCTCCACGCAGCCTTCTCTTCTGCAGGCTGAACAGACCCAATTTTCTCAGCCTATCTTCATACGGGAGGTGCTCCAGTCCCCTGATCATCCTCGTGGCCCTCCTCTGCACTTGTTCCAACAGTTCCATGTCCTTTTTATGTTGAGGACACCAGAACTGCACACAATACTCCAAGTGAGGTCTCACGAGAGCAGAGTAAAGGGGCAGGAGCACCTCCCTCGACCTGCTGGTCACACTCCTTTTGATGCAGCCCAGGATACGGGTGGCTTTCTGGGCTGCAAGCGCACACTGCCGCCTCATGTTCATTTTTTCATCAACCCACACCCCCAAGTCCTTCTCTGCAGGGCTGCTCTCAATCTCCTCCCCGCCCAACCTGTAGCTGTGCCTGGCATTGCTCCCACCCAGGTGGAGGACTTCGCACTTAGCATGGTTAAACTTCATTAGGTTGGCATCAGCCCACCTCACAAGCGTGTCAAGGTCCCTCTGGATGGCATTCCTTCCCTCCAACTAATCAATCGAACCACACAGCTTGGTGTCATCAGCAAACTTGCTGAGGGCGCACTCAATCCCACTGTCCATGTCACCCACAAAGATGTTGAAGAACACCGGCCCCAACACCGATCTGTGGGGGACACCACTTGTTACTGGTCTCCAGCTGGACACTGAGCCACCGAGCACTACTCTTTGCGTGCGGCCATCCAGCCAGTTCTTTATCCACCGAGTGGTCCACCTATCAAATTGATGTCTCTCCAACTTAGAGAGAAGGATGTTGTGTGAGACAGTGTCAAAGGCTTTACACAAGTCCAGGTAGATGACATCAACTGCTCTGCCCCTGTCCATCAGTTCCGTAGCCCCTTCATAGAAGGTCACCAGATTGGTCAGGCAGGATTTCCCCTTAGTGAAGCCATGCTGGCTGTCACCAAGCACCTTGTTGGTTTTCATGTGCTTCAGCATGCCTTCCAGGAGAATCCGCTCCAAGATTTTGCCAGGCACAGAGGTGAGACTGACTGGTCTGTAATTCCCTGGCTCATCCATTTTCCCCTTCTTAAAAATGGGGGTTATATTTCCCTTTTTCCAGTCATCGGGAACTTCACCTGACTGCCATGATTTTTCAAATATGATGGACAGTGGCTTAGCAACTTCATTTGCCAGCTCCTTCAGGACCCGCGGATGGATTTCATCCGGTCCCATGGACTTATATACATTCAGGTTCCTAAGGTGGTCCCGAACAAGATCCTCCCCCACAGTGGGCCCAGGGTCCCCACCCTCACCGTCCCCGCGTCTGCCTTCCAAGACTTGGGTCGTGTGGTCAGAGCATTTGCCGGTAAAGACTGAGGCAAAGAAGTCATTAAGAACCTCAACCTTCTCCAAATCCAGGGTAGCCAGTTCTCCCGATAGCTTCTGGAGAGGTCCCACGGTGTCCCTAACCTGTCTTTTATTGGCAATGTACCTATAAAATCCCTTCCTGTTATCCTTAACATCCCTAGCCAAGTTTAATTCTAAGTGGGCCTTAGCTTTCCTAACCTGGTCCCTAGCTTCCCGGACAACATCCCTGTATTCTTCCCAGGCCACCTGACCTTGCTTCCACCTTTTATAAGCCTCTTGTTTCCTTCAAATTTTGCTCAGCAGCTCCTTATCCATCCAAGGAGGTCTCCTGGCCCTCCTGCTGAACTTCCTTCTAGTTGGGATGCATCACTCCTGAGCTTGCAGCAGGTGATCCTTGAATATCAACCAACAGTCTTGGGCCCCCCTGTCCTCTAGGGCTGTATCCCATGGAACCTTACTGAGCAGATTCCTGAAGAGGCCAAAGTCTGCTCTCTTGAAGTCCAGGGCAGTGAGCTTGCTGCACGCTCTTTTCACTGTCCTGAGGATCTCGAACTCAACCATCTCATGATCGCTGCAATCAAGGCTGCCCTGGAGCCTCACATTCCCAACCAGCCCTTCCCTGTTGGTGAGGATGAGGTCAAGCATGGCACCTCTCCTTGTCGGCTCCTCTATTACTTGCAGAAGGAAGTTGTCTTCCACGCAATCGAGGAACCTTCTGGATTGCTTGTGCCGGGCCGTACCATCCCTCCAACAGATATCAGGGTGGTTGAAGTCTCCCATGAGAACAAGGGCCTGCAAGCGTGAGGCTACTCCTATCTGCCTATGGAGCGCTTTGTCCAGCAAGTCCCCTTGGTCAGGCGGTCTGTAACAGATCCCCACAATAATGTCACCCATCGCTGTTCTCCCTTTAACCCTGACCCACAAACTCTCTGTCGACTGCTCACCTGTTCCCAGACAGAGTTCCATACTCTCTAGCCTATCCCTAACATAAATAGCAACTCCCCCTCCCCGTCTGCCTGGCCTGTCTTTCCTAAAGAGCCGGTAACCTTCCATTCCAACACACCAGTCATAGGTGCCATCCCACCAGGTTTCTGTGATGCCTATGATATCATACCCCTGTAGATGTGCACACATCTCTAATTCCTCTTGTTTGTTCCCCAGGCTACGGGCATTTGTGTAGAAGCATTTGAGCCGAGATCTAATTGAAGCCGGGTCATTGGCTGGAGCAGCTGGAATATCTCTACATTGCTCCGAATGTTTACTGTAGGTTCTGGCAACCGACTGGGTGTGTTGGGATGGAATGATGCCCCCCTCCCTCAACACATCTAGTTTAAAGCATCCTTGACCAGCCTGGCAAGCCTCCTACCAAATCCACTCTTCCCCTTCTCTGTCAGACCAGCTCCACCAGCCCCCAGTAGACCTGGCCTACTATATGGAGTCCCATGGTCAAGGTACCCAAACCCCTGACTATAGCACCACCCTTCTAACCATTTATTAACCTGCCCAATCCTCCTATCTTTTTCAAGGTCCTGCCCTGTATCCTGGAGAATTGACAAAAAGACAATCTGAGCTCCAGAGCCCCTAACCACCTCTCCCAGAGCTCTGTAGTCCTTCTTTATGGTCTCCGGGCTACTGCTATCTATATCAGTAGCACCCACATGGATTACCAGCAGTGGGTAATAGTCAGTGGGACCGACTAGAGCAGGCAGCTTCTCAGCCACATCCCTGATCCAAGCCCCTGGTAGGCAACATACCTCCCTTGAGCCTGGGTCAGGCCGGCAGATGGGTGCCTCTGTGCCTTTCAGATTAGAGTCCCCGCCTACTACGGCCCGCCGCTTTTTCCTGGCAGCACCAGTAGTGACCTTCCTTACCAGTGCACCAGCTGGTTGCGCCTGGTGGGAGCGCTGTTGCTCATCAGCCCCTTGCAGGATAGCAGAGCGCTGGTGCTCATCAGCCCCCTGCAGGATAGCAAAGCAGCTCTGGGTGGGGACAACAGACGTAGGAGGAAGCCCCTTGCTTTTAATTACCCTCTTCCTCCTTTTTTTGTTGTTGTTTTCTGTTACCTTTTCCCAACTTCCTGGGTTAGCAGCCTCCTTTCCTGGGTTAGCAGCCTCCTTTCCTGCACGGGCAACAGTAGACACTCGAGGCCCCGGAACAGTTTGGTCCCGGAGCAAGCAGTGCTGCTCCCCCTCAGCTTGCCTGACACCTTTCAGCCTGGTAACAGCTTCCTGCAGCTCAGCCACCTGCTGCAGGAGGACCTCCACCAGGGAGCGCAGAGTGCAGCCCTGCCCATTGCTTACCCTTCCCTTAGGATACCCCGAGCTCTGCACTACAGCCTCCCTTCCCGTCGGCTCCGTCTGGATGCCTACGCTGGCCACCACCGGCGCAGCCAGAGCAGAGCTCCCACACCGAGCCTTGCCCGTACGGCGACTATTCACCATCCCGCTCACCACCCCGCTCGCGTGCCCGCGCGAACTGCTTCGAGCCCGCCCTGTTCGCCGCGCTCCGGGTCGCTCGCGCTCCCTGGGGCAGGTTTTTAACCAGTCAGGTCTGCCGCCGGTCCTCCTGGCACCGCCCCCTCTGAGTCAGCCGCTCGCCTCCGCGGAGCTGCAGGCTCCTGGGCAGGCCTTGTCGAGGACTTGAAGCTCCCTCGGTGCGAGTTGCTGCTCCGAGGTGAAGCTCGTACACGCCGAGCCTCCCCCCCGATCAGGCGCTGCAGGCCTCCCCTCGCCAGAAAGTCATATTTTTATAGAAGTTTTTTACTGTCTTTTAAGACGACCCTTAATAGAAGGAAGAAATAAATACTTAGGAGAGAAATCAGTCTGAGTGCATACTCATGCGGTTTATCTTTTTTGATTCAAAAAGCCATTGCTGACTCTGTATAAAGGCAGAATTGGAAACTGAATGAGTCTGAACTGGCAAAAAAAGATGTGCAATCCTTAATCTACACTGCAGCTGGCTGCTTACAGGTTCTTGGTAACAAAAATGCAATTCCCTAGCTGTGATTTCCTTCTTGAGCGAATACAGTGCAATCACTGTGCAGTCCCTGCATCCATGTTCTCCAACTGTGAGAAGGGAATCATAAACTCTCCTTTGCTGATACAGTTTGACAAGGGATGGGAGAGGTAAAAAAGACAGATGCTTATGAACTCAAAGTCCAAAATGCATTTTTATTTGGAAAAAAAAAAAGAAAATCAGAAAACCTCTATTCTCTAAAATGAACTTCAAGCAAAATTTATGCATTTTTCCCCTGTTTATCTAAATCTAAAAAGTCTGATGGCATTTCAGGGGCTCAAAAACCAAACATATATGTCTCCGATCTTCATGAGAAACAGAAGGAAAATGTTTCTGTATGAGAAATGAACATTAACACAGCATAGTGCCTTGTTTGTAACCACACTACTGCCTTCAATATGTACATGAGCAAAAAGACCCAAAGCAGCAAATATAGCAAAGGGAAACCTCTAAGTCCTCCCCACAAACCTCATCTTCCTTTTTTTTTTCAATTTTATTTCAATGACTCAAAAAAATGTCAATGAATATACAAATTTCTAGCCTGGGGACCTGTAAAACTGTAAGCCAGCCATAGTCACAATTTGTCTGTTGATTCACATTTAAGTAGTTGCCACTCTTCATACAGCCTCTTCAGAGATGCCATCATCCATGAGAAAACCAGATACTCTAAGGACATCCTGACTTAAAAAGGCTTATTTCACATCCTGCACAAGACCAGAGACTATAAATTCAGATCACAGCTCTCTGCTCTTACAGAATGTGAAGCCACCTCTGCTTTTCCTTTCTGCAGCCATGTTTCATTCCTGGCTTCATTGACTACATCAGCCAAGAGACAGGAAGTACTATCAAACTGTTATCCATAGGTACTAAGGTGTTTCAACGTTTCTCTAGTTCTTGGCTGCAGCTTCCCTAGTGTGAAGCATTATTCCATAGTATGGTATCTCTTTGCCTTCATCTCTGGGGAAACGCCATTTGGAACAAATTAAATGCCAGTATGAAATATTGTGGAATGGTTTCGAATTCAGCATAGTACCAATGGAAATGGTCATTGCTTTCAAAGCACAGCTTTTTTTCCTGTAAGGAGTAAGGCTGTTCCTATGATGCCTCCTTGGTGCTTGCAAAAACAGATATAATTCGAAAGTGGTGACAGTTAAGAAGTGATGAGGGGCTTGTCGTTATCAGTGCATTAACACAGTCTGTATCTTCATATTCTATGTAGAAGTACCTAGAGATTTAGACCGAATGCCACAATATTTTTCTCTGTATCCCATTTATTTTACTACACCTCAGTTGTCTCCACTGCACGGCATCACAGCGTGCTGCAATGCAACTTCTTCAAATATTAGTGTATTACAGAGCCAAATTCCATTTTTCAGGAAAATGAAATGAAGGTAAAGCTAGTGCTTATTGACTAATTTGTCTTCAATATTAGAGTAAAACTTTCCACAGGGAGAATGAAAGAGCAGGAGGACAGAGATTGTAATTGGTGGGGAAAGGTAAGGAAAGAGCCTGAATGTGACTAGGATCCTCTCCATGCAGGAGAGTTCTCAGGGCTGGAAGAATGAAGACATGAAATGCAGCTGCAGCTGCAACAGTGTGATACTTGCAAGTAAAGCAAGAGCTATAGAAATATTTTAGGTTAAAAGGCAGGAGATATCAACTCACTGTTTTATTTCTCTAGATGCTGCAGGAAGTTTCCAAATAGAGAACAGATAGGACATACACTCCCCAGTATGAAGTGAGCAAAATCTGAATTTTGTTCACTTGAAAGACGAGGATCAAATGTTTTGAAAACAGTGCTATGTTCCAAAAGCTTATCTCTGTCAAGAACTCCTGTTGTGTAGTGTTTCAGTTGCAGCTTTTCGCTGATCAGCTTGAGTAATTACCTCCTTGAGCTTCTGGAGAGCTAATAAAGAGAAAAAATGGCAGACAAAACATTGGCCTCATTCACTATTTATATATCTCTGAGGAAAGCATATAAGCCTTTTTCAGAGCCTGGGTACTATCAATCACATTTTATTGTGACCATCTTTCCACTGACACAAGCAAAGATATCCCAAATTAACACTGGTGTGATTAGCCAATAGAACTGCTTACCAGATACATGCTTTTTTGTATGACTTCCATGCTTTCATTGATGACTACCTACAAGGGAGTAAGGAAAGGTGGGCACTTTGGAAAGAGGGTGAGTTTTCATCTTATCAGAAAGACTCACAGTTTAGTGACAACCGTGACTTTATTCAGTACAGGTTTGCTACAGAGCGTTGCAAATGCTAAGCTGTTATTTATCTGTGGCTATTAGCCAAGATTAAACTGCAAAAGGAAAAAAAAATCTTTTGTTATTTTGTTATGCATCTAATTAGACGTTAAGACTACAACAACATCTTATGAAAGGATGTATTTAATGCATTTTGGGAGTTGCAGTAGTAATAACGTTTGCTCTGTATGGTAAACAGAAGCCTTTTGGCAATGGGATGATTTAGTTTTGAAAACTGCCAAAAATTATTTGCTTATATGCAGAACTGCAACTGCACACTGTGCCTGTGAGTCATACGGAAGCAGGACCAGTGTAAACATGGTGTTGTAGTAAAAAAGTAGGTATGGAGGAAATGGACATCATTATGCTGGCAAGCTAAGATGCAGGCAGTACCCTGTCATTAAAAGGGAAGAAAGAAGGTGCTGGGAAGAAGAGTTGAAGTCAAGCCTGGATATTCTAGTGTAATTTGGAAAGGACTGCAGAGTAGTCTAAATGATAATGGTTTTTGACAGTTTGATATGTATTTATAGCTTTTGCCAGCCCTTTCTGAATATTATATAGGATTATCTGGGATTTTTTGAGTTTATCACTGCAGGCATGTAGGATTAACAGCCTGATGAATTCAAAAAGAATTACTCAACCTATCCAATGCCTATACCTGTATAGTGCCCTTCACACAAGGTCCCAGAGCACTGCAAGAGAAATACAGTAACTGCCAGAAAGGACAATGAAATAAAAATCTGCCATCTAGGTTTGAAATCCAACACAGAGCTGGGCTACAGGGTATCTCCTAATAGAAGCTGCCAAAGAGTCAGTGACCAGCAAAGCAGAGAGGGGGGACCACTCATCAGGCTCCCCACTGATAGCATTAAAGATGTTTAGGAATTTTTTAGTGCTCAGTGCTATCACAGTGGGATTATACAGGATGATAAAAACTCTCAGAGGCAGCTTGAAGCTAGATGAATGGAGCCTCAAGCAAAAGTGACATAAGGTACATAAGATTCCCCTGTGACACAGAACTAGTGGTCCACCTTCCCTGTAGCTTTTCACTTTTTATATTTTAGTGTTGTCCAATCCCTGTGCTATTTTTTTTATGTGAAATTTTCCTAAAAATTTTATCTTCAAATTCTGCTGTAGCATCCATGATGCTTACACTTGAGGTTCTCATGGGTTTTACATGTGTCCAAATAAACTTGGCTCTGCTGTCTTAAAAAATTTGCTAACCCTTCAAATGCACCTAATTTCTTCAAACAGAAGAAAGAATCTAAACAACAATGAAGCAAATAAATATGAGCTGAAGTACAGACTAAAGGTTTATCACTCAGGTCAGGGCAGGGGTGAAGACCCTCTTCACATTCGCCAGCACAGGGGGGAGCACAGCAGAAACTTGTACCCTACACTAGTCAGCTATCAGAGTGTGTCTTGCCTGACACAGAGTCTAAAGTAGTTGCCCTTAGATTGTAGGGCTTGGGGAAAGGGCACAGGGCTACTTAAGTTTCAGCTAGAAGTGAGGGCTAACCGAAAGCCAGAAGCTTCTTTCTGCTATTATCAGTACTTTAGCTGATTGACTCGAAATTGATGGGGGTCTACCTGTACAGAGTTCAGCAACAGAGAAAACCAGATAAAACTTCAGGCTGCCTGAGGAACAGGCCTCAAGAAACAGTGTTAAAACATTGTGTGGTTTGGCAGAGGGTATCTTGCAGGTGATCCGATGAGGTAAGTGTATCCATAAAACTGGATTGAAGTATGTATTCAGGGTTTGCAAGGTGGAAGACAGATATATTAGCAAGCTGATCTCAGCTCTATTAATCAGAATGTGTGTTTTACAAGAGAGATGTGGGAACTAGAGCATCTTTACTGAAAAATCACATTAGGACACTTAATGCTAATCAGTGTTACTCCTGCTACTGTAGTCTGTCTTCAGCTTTTGAACTTTTTACCCAGGCAGAATTTGATACATTTTTAAAGTCAGTGATACAGAATACAACAATATGAGACAAGAGTTGTATACAATGCCTGCGTCATGTGATAAAATATAGATGTCACAGTATATTCAAGGCTTGAGAAAGGGCATCAATGGCGGCATTATTGCTGACACAAGAAAGCAATTTCTTTGCTCTGCAGTAATTATTGTGATTACTGCATTTGGAGGTGAAGGCTGCCTGGCCAATTGTTCCTGTAAAATAAGTCTTTTGTTTTTTTAACATGCAGGCTTTAACATTCATTTTAAAAGAATAATGGATTATTTTTTTCCTTAAGAGTTTGTTTTGACTGCTTTCAATATAGCTTTTTATTTTAGTGTGTCTTCATGACTATAATAATGAAACAGTTAATTTACAAGAAGAGATTCAAGAGCAGGTTTTCCCCAGGCTATTAGCTAATGTTGTTCTGAGGATGCAGCATGGTCATGGTGACTCACAGAGATGTGAAAAGTTGTTCTGCTGAGCACACCTGGCTAACTGGTTTGGGTCTTGCTCTTTCTGCCTGCCTTATATGCTATGCTGAGTGGAGTTTGCAACCCCTTATGTTAGTCCACAGCAGGAGAGTACCCCAGGATCTGTGTTCAATTGCGTTTGTAGATACTAGGGCAGACCACATTAGGAATCTTAACTGTAGATATATATCTATGTAGAAAAATGAAGGCTTATTCATGGAATGGGTTCAGTACCTGTCATCTGCTTGCAAAGGGTGAAAATGAGACTAAAAAGTTGGAAGGTTGAGAAATTTCCTATAAAATTAAATAATATGGGGAGGGAAACAGTTGATTTTAATTATAATTTTTAAGTAATACTGAAACCTTGCTTTCTGATTCTTTCCAACTTCATGAAGTCACATGAAACAAAAATATTCAAAACATTCCTTTCAATCATATTTGGTCTTTTCATTTTTCTTGCAAAACAGAAAGCCACTACAATTGAATTATTTCAACAAGAGTATTTCCTTCGGACAGATTGCTATTTTTGGTACAAAGATAATGACCAAGCTGTCCACTGTGTCCATGAAAGGAAACTGCCTTGCGTCTCAGCTCAGGACTATTTTTTGTACAGTTTTCAGTATTTAGAGAACTTTCAGGAAAATTTACTCCAGTAAAAATTCTTTTTCTACCTCATGGTCACAGTCTTAGTGCAAAGAACCCAAGGAAGGGCTAAGCAGTATCTGTCTTCCATTTCTTTTTCATCCATTGTCTCTCAGGAAGGCATATGTTTGGTTTATTCCAGTATTTATGCTAGAGTGAACAAGGATAAGTAGGTGGCTTTTGTGCTTCAGGCAGGATGATCTGGGGCTTAGCTGCTCTTTAGTGCCTGTGTGAAAATGCCAGCTTCTGAGAAAACTTGTCGCGTACCCATGGGCTTCAGCACTGTGGTCCTCATTGCTGATGTATGAGTGCACTTTTCTATCTAAAATGTAGCTTTGTGTATGTATTGTACAGTAAAAATGATTGGATATCCTTAGTTTTTAATCTGAGTATGCACACACTGAAATACATGGAAACAAACCCCCTCCCCAATGTGTGTGCACATGCACATGATTCTCCAGTGCCTTATGAAAAAGAAAACCCCAGTATTATCCTCATTTTTATGAGACAAGCAATAGGGTTACCAGGCTAATAAATGAAACATGAATTATTCATCAGACTGCATGTCGTATGGATCTTTTAAATTACAGCCAACGAAATGGTAAAACTGTAAGCTTCCCCCATTCTTATGAACCCAGTTTCATTTCAAAGACACAGTAAAGTTTCTCCCCCTTTTTTAACCATTTGCTATTTTAATGAAACTAGATGTAGAGGCTTAGGTAAATTTCCATAATATACAGCTAAAGAGATACAAGGTACATTAATAATTTACAGGCCTGAAGAATGCTGGACCCTCTTGAAAGGACTTTTTGCAAATAATATAATCACACAAAAGGGATCTCATATTTCCTGCACACTTTAGTTAACAGAGGCATTGCCTGTATTTATGAATTTTGTATATTAGCAGATGAATTTTGTATATTAATATATTAATTTTTGTGAGAATTTTGGAGCATACTAAGCAGAGACAAGGATATACTTTCTTAATCTTCTAGGAAATTAGTTTTATTCAAGGTAAGCAAAGGGAAATTTAAAAATCATAAATAGAGGTATGAGATAAAACATTCAGAAGTATCTGATGTCACCTGTGATTTACACACTTCTCTGTCAGAATATGTACTTTCTTTAATTTTATTGAAAGTGCTTATACAATCACCTAAAAGGCTGCATAAACAGTTTTTATACAACTGTGTAAAGAACTGTTTATACAGTTGTTTATTTCAATGGATTCAGTAAACTGTTAATTATTTTTATAACCTTTTCTCCACTCAGCAGCAAGATATATGGGAAAGGCTAAATTGAAAAAGTAAGTTAATGAGGTAAATCTCAAATGAGGTAACCAGGTCTTTCATAACAGTGTAAAAGAATTGCATTTGTTTACTCCAACAGTCCACAGATTTGTAATGTGGGAAAAGCGTAATCAAGACAGAATGATGGCATAAATAAATGTTCTGTTTTGCTCTCTTTCCTCCTTCTGTAAGATCATATTAAGATTTATATGTATCCTCTATTTTTTTCTCGTTTATCAAAGGCAGAAAAATTATCTTCACAACTAGATGTACTGAAGGAAAACGTACAAAATAATATAGAGCAGAAACATTTTCCCTCCGTGAATTACTCTCAATGATTAAATCCCATATTTAGGCAGAAAATATGTTACATTTTCAAAGATATGCCTAAACCCAATCTTTGCACAGACCACAGAGTTACTGCTAGTGTCCAGGTCCTTCCAGGGGTGAATTCTCAGTACCTCTCACCAATACCAGCGAAATCCATTTATTTCAGGAACCCTGTATCAGCAGTGAAAGTGTACTATTTTAGGAGGCTCAGCTTCTGTTCTAGGTTTGTTGCTCTGTTAGGCTTCCTTCCTTATGCTTTTAAGCTTTTGGAGTACAAAATGGCCTTTCTATATGGAAGAACCAACCTGCATATTCTCCCTGTATGTCCACTTCGACTCTACACCCAGCACACCAGAAAGTATTCTCCAGAACAACAGGTATAACTGTTGAAAACCACACATTTTGTATATTCTACCAGTTCATAATTCTCGGCCTCCCAACCATAAACATTTTCATATTAATGTCTGAAATGACCAAAAAATAATCACAACATGTACACAGCCTGAGATGGCACCAAAAAAAAAAAAAAAAAAAAGTGTCAAATGACCCACTGTTGATCAAAATTGATGGAAATTGCACATCTTTTTGCAATGGTTATGGGAAGACCATTTAGTACCAGTGCCCATGCTGGCCTACTTCAGAAGGAGCTGGAGCATTCAGCATGAGCAGTAAAGCAATAGGAATGTGGGGTATGAATGAGTGGAAGCCATCTGACTTCAAAAGCCATGATACCAAAACACTGCAAGCGCAATGATATCATCAGTATTTTTCACATAAATCGTGCTTCTGCAGTGGTTTCCTTACCTCTAAACACTCAAACTAAAAGATACTTTCCAGTCAGCATGCACTCATTACCAGAAAAGCACACAGGAAACTGCTGTTGGAAACCTTTGGTTTAGGATAAACAGAAAAAACACCGCATTTTCATAGCTGCCAATCTCTCCAATTTGTTAGTACAGAAAATCTTACTGGAAGAACACACTACTGAGCTGGGTGTCACCACATCTTGCACATCACCAACAGAATTGTCAGTTGAGTTCAAGCTGCCAAGTTTGCAGCAGCAGACAACTTAAGAGGCGAAAAGATCTCCACTTGATTTTTTAGGTCCTTGACTGAGCTTGCTGTCTGGCAGCAGGAAAATGCATCTTCCAGCTTTCAAATCGAGCAAATTAGATATGAAAGAACATTGAAGTAGAACAAATATGGAAGCTGTCATATACAATCATTTTTAGGGAGTTATTTTTGTGGCAGTTACTGAACTGAAATAGAGGCCAAAACCACCATGAAATCATCACTCTTTCATTTTATGATTTTTTGAAGTTGCATGTTTCTAGAAAGGATAAGGAAGGAGCTGTAAGGCCTACAGGAATCCTTAAGGGGGTGTGTTAAAATCCTTAAGGGGAAGTGTAAAAAGACAGTGCAATATTAGTGAAAGCAGCTGATACTGAAATGGATCATGCTAGAGGTCTGTCTGCCGGATTGCTGCTTCATGGAAGTGAGAATTAATAGTGGCATCATCAGTGGTACTTACTTTTATTTTGCCTGATTTTTTTTTTTTTTTCTTGGAATATGTCTGCAGCAGAGGGAAGGAATCAAGCAGCACATCTTCCTCCACTTTGCATCCCCTCAGTTCGAGGCCTGACACAATTATGCTCCACATGTCATTCAGTGGAACACAGTGTTTTTGTGGTAGCATGCATCCAGAGCAGCGTGGCACCGTGCTGTTCTCAGAGGATAATTTATTCTGGGACACTAAACTAACCCTGGCGCTACCCAGTTATGTCTGCATGGCCACAGGTCAAATATATCCGCACAAAGTTTGATCTAGGTATGTAATAACAGCTGCAGAGTAGCAAGGGCTTTGACACAACTCAGAAAGCACAGTATTTGAGCATATTTAGAGTCCTCAGGGATTCTGTAGGGTGATAGTTGATGCAAATTATGTTGGTGTTTTTATTACTTTGTTATCTCACTCTCTATATTAAGGCAAGCGTTGCTAGGCTTGTTTGCTGCAATCTGATCTTTATTTTGCTGTGCAGGAACACATAGGAGACAACCTGTTTTATGTAATTCACTCATCTCTCATGTGCAGGCTGTAACTCTGGAGGAACAGCACTAAAGCCAGCATACCCAAAAGCCAAAATGGGGACATGGCATTTTTTGCAGTTCTTTGGTAAGTGCCCCTTTATCCTGGAGCTTTGTTCATGGAACACTTTTTAAAAGCCATCAAACTCCTCTGAAAATGTAGCTAACCTGAGTTTTAATCAAGACAGCCAGTTCTGCTTGGTGTGATTCAGCTGGCAAACTGCAGTACAGACAGCCCTTCTTCTAACTTGTGATGTTTGAATTCCTCCTTTAAAACCACATAGAACAGAAACCTCTACAGAGATGATAACACCAATTTTAGCAAAGAAAGTTTTGTCTTTTGAGAGAAGAAAGGATGTGCAGAAGATTGCAATGGAAATGCAAAAAGAATTAATGAAAATTAACTTTGAGAACACATAATCTTTTCAATAAAAGTTTTCAGTGAAATAACAATCCCTTTCTCAGTAAGCAATTTAAACTATTATCTCACTGAAAATTTTGTCAGCTATTAAATAGGTCACAATTTCTTTCCTGTGCTCCTCTGCTGCAACATTATTATATTTCTTTCCTCTTTTCCCAGAATATGTGTTTGTAGATTTGCCGTATCTATCTAAACTGAAAAAGCTTATCAAAGAGCTTACCTCATAATTCTTCTTGGAACAAATCATCAAGTAAGCCAAATATTACTGCAACTATTTGAGAAAAGGCATCTTTGGACATTAGCAATGTCTTGAGATATGTGTCAAAACAGCTGAAGAATGTCAATAAAGGGAAGAAACAGATTTTCTGCTTGAAGATATCCCAATCAGCTTCTGAGTTTGTTTGGTTTATAAACAAAAACTCAAATACAAGTAAGTAAAAGTACCTTTGCTAGAGAGGTGGCAGCTTTACATACACCCCTCCTTTTATTCCTTGATTTGATGAGAATTCCGGTCTGACACTGTGTCTGAGCCTGGTTTAGGCAGGAAACTGGACTAGAGAGCCCAAGAGACTGCCTCCAGAGTGAAGTATCAGATCATAGAATCACATAATCATAGAATAGTTAGGGTTGGAAAGGACCCTAAGATCATATAGTTCCAACCCCCCTGCCATGGGCAGGGACACCTCCCACTAAACCATGCCACCCAAGGCTATGTCCAACCCCACCTTGAACGCCACCAGGGATGAAGCACTCACAGCTTCCCTGGGCAACCCATTCCAGGGCCTCATTACCCTTACAGTAAAGAATTTCTTCCTCATATCCAAGCTAAACTTCCCCTGTTTAAGTTTGAACCCTCTGAAAGTGAAATGGTGGGAAATTTTACAATAAACTCCCTTCAGGAACATAAGAAATATGGCAGATGACATCCCTAAATTCTCCCTGCCTGTTTCTCCACAGTTTTCTCACCTGGTAATCCTCATTAACATTGTGACCCCCCCAAATTTTCCTAACTGGTTCTTCCTCCTATTCTCCCTTTCCTCAGGAAAAGGGTAGACAGGTAAACCCAGGAGACACTTTTACATTGATTAGTTCTAGAGATTTTAAGATGATAAAACCATCTTAGGCTGTCTGGAAAAACTCAGGCAGTTTTAAGTGCGCTAACAATAATTTGCTTTCATATTACTCTCAGGTATTTTTTCAGACATTTGTGCTATTTTTCACATACTTGTAAAAAATTTTATGTCACTGTTTCACACAATTTATGTTACTTTAGTGATTAACATGAGGCCATTACCTCACCACTCAGCAGTGGCAGGAAATTTGTCCAACATTCCCTATGACATTGGATGGGAGTTGGGAAAAGATTTTGTTCTGTTTCTATCCAATGGGCATGCAAGATGGGAGTGGAAAGGAGACATTGAGAAGAAAGTGGCTGATACCAATGTGTCTTTTTCTTATTTGTAAAGGAGCTGTTAATTCTTTTTAGGAAAGTGCATAACAAAAAGTATTAGTTGAAAAATAGCCTGTTGCATCTAAAATGGAAATGAAAATCAGGCACTCAGATATAGTTGTCCTGGGTTCAGCAGTAGCAGTCATTTTTCTCCTTCTTAGTAACTGGTGCAGTGCTGTGTTTTTTGACTTTCAGCCTGGGCACAGCACTGATAACACCAATGTTTCCAATTGCTGCTCAGTAATGCTTACTCTGGCCAAGGACTTTCTGAGTCTCATGTTCTGCCAGGGAGGGGAGGAAGCCAGGAGGAAGCAGAGAGAGGACACCTGACCCAGACTGACCAAAGAGGTATTCCATACCACAGCACATCATGCCCAGGATGTAAAAACTGAGGGCAGGGACCCGGAAGGTTTATATCACTGCTGGGTCGGGCTGGGCATCAGTCAGTGGGTGGTGAGCAGTTGTATTCTCTTCACTTGTTGTTTCCCTTATCGTTATTATTATTGTTGGTAGCAGTAGAGGTTTGTGTTATACCTTAGTTACTTATCTCAGTCCCTGGGAGTTACATTCTTTTGATTCTCCTACCCATCCCTCCGGGAGCCGGGAGGAGGAGGCAGGGGAGTGAGCTAGGGCTGCGTGGATGATTTGCCTACTGGGTTTAAACCACGACAATAGTGAATATAGATTTCTCAAGCTAATATATCCTATTTAATACATTTTATAGATGAATAAGAACAAGAGTTTCTTATTTTAATGGATGATTCTTGGTATTGACAAATATTACCAGTGAAAGCTAAATAGGCAAGCAAATATTGTACAATATTTAAATGGAGAAAATGATAGATTTTTCTTCCCTTTTACTGAGAGCTTTATTAGAACCACAAATGACTGTATTCTCTCCCTCCCACCATTACAAATGTCAAAAAACAGACAACATTAAGAGCTGGGTGGATAATGGAGACCGTGGGAATATTTGTAGTTAGCTAATTGATTTACTTTGCAAATACTTGTGTTCTGTAGTTTTTTCATTGAGTTTTGGGGCTGAGAATGATAGCAATAGGTGAGTTAATCTGTACCCTGGCAACATCTACCTTTTCTCTATCTTTCTTAATATTCATAAAGAAACAAGTTACAACTCTTGCATGTTTCAGGCAGTCAACTGCAGCACTTCCTTGTCCTTATCTTTCAAAGGTAACTACAGTACTCTTACATATATTCTCATATACCATATTCTTATGTTTAACCTGAATGGTACTCCATTTGAATTCCACTTCCTTTTTGCCCTATGCACTATAGGTGTGGAAGAAGATACTTTTTTGTTCCTAATCCTGAAATATGTCCTACATATTTGCTAAGCAATATGTAAGACATTTCATAATAAAGAAAACTGTTGAGAAGGTCAGCACATGCATTTTATAAGCACATATATGATAAAACACACCAAAATTCTAGTGGAACTTAACTATGCACACAGGATTTCATTCATGTTGACAATTATTTCATTCTTGATACATTCATCACGTTCGAACATTGAACATCCTTGAACACATGAAACACCAAAACTTTTATAACACTGCAAAATAGTTAAAAGGATGTAAGTGAAAGATATAGATGTTCTATTGCAACATTATAGTTCAATCTCAGAATTAGAAAGAATTTTGTATAGAAACTTAGCCTGATTTGTAGAAAAACTCCAAGAATTCGCCAACAAAGTTTAAATTGACAAGCAGATATTCTTCATTGCGGTGCTGGGAGACATGGGGCATAGCTCCTCAGAGTATGTCTTGCTCAAGCACCAAAAAGGCTGCAATTATATAGTCATCAAACATACATATTCATTACACTACATGCGTATTCATAAAACTACTTATACATGACATCGTTCTTCTAGAAAATTCTTCCCGCATGCGCACAATAATGTGGTAGTGGTCTTTGGGACCCCTGGTGGTCATTTCTTTGGGACCACTGGTGGTCATTTCTTTATCATCTTCTTCTTTGTCACTTCGTCCTTTGGCTGAACTTTGGAGTTGGCCAGCCTTGCTGTCCATTTGCCAGTTCCTTAGTTGGTTCTAATTGGTTTCCCTAAATATTAACAGAAGAGTTCTCTTCCTTATCATTGTTATAGAGTCCACCTGGGGTCCAAGTCGCTTAGTTACAGGCAAAAGGTTCATTCTATATACAATGAGCTATCCTTCATTCTATCTTTCTTGTTCTTTCCCCATCTTAAGCCAAACACATGCAGAATAGATATTTACCTCCTGTTCACTCCGTGGGAATTAAAAAGACACCTGAGCTTAATTTCAGTTTTTGCTGTTTGTTTCCCCTATATTTTTCTGGTTTGTCAGAGAGAGAAAATAGGATAAGTGGAGGCAAAACTGAAACCAGAAAAATTTCATTTCATGCAGTGTAATTTTCCATGTATTGGCCTAAACTGCTGTGGGTTTGTTCTTGTAGGAAGACCATTTTTAACCTCAAATTTAAAATTTTCTAAAATTTTATCCAAAGCTACTATTTATAAAAATTTGCATCCACAAAGTTTCAGATAAAAAGAATACTCTATGCTCCAGTTTTAACTATTTTAAAGAGACCAGTACATGGATATAGAAGAAAGAGAGTAATTGGTCATGTATAAATCGTCTAGAGTCCCCGTATATCTCTTAATAAAAGTGGACTTTTTAGAGAGACAAGGAATCTGAACTAGGAAGTATAAAACGCAGGTGAGCACAGCAAAGTTATAACCATGAGAAAGAAAAAGATTATGTGAAAAATTTCAACGTTTCTCATTTCACAGGCAATATGAACGAATACTTTAATACCTTCAAGAGTGCAGGTCCACAGTTTTGTTGAAGTAGTTGTACTGTATGAAAGTTAGATTACTGCACAAGATTAAAAAATACTCTTTTTTATCAAAAAAGATTGTGATCATTTTCAAACTTTCCTTTCTCACAAAGACCTCCAATATTACATTGTTATCTAATGTCGCACAATCTTAATTCTACATGAAAATGACAAACTTGTGCATGTTGTGAAATTGCCTGTTACAAAATGCATGTACAGTATTTTGAGAAAAGCTGAAAAGTGGTCACCCATGCATGAAAGTGCAGGTTTGAGTAGCTTCTTGTGCATTTTTTCTGTTGGACTTAATGCCTATTCAGGTAGCTGGAGGTCAGAACAGGTAGTTGCAAAAAAATACCCCAAAACCATGACATGTGTTTGTGGCGTACCACTCAAGCCCATATACACCTTCCAATTTAAGTTCAGAAACTTCTGGGGCTGAAAGAATAGTCTGCAGGAATGCATAACTCATTCCAGAGGCAAATGATTTTTAATATATGCCTGTCTGCAAGCTTGAGCATTTTCTCACTCCAAGATTTTGATTAAATTCATAAGAAGCAAAATACAGTGATGTGAAGAGGTCTAGCAGAAGCACATAATGTTCACTACTCAGTTTTCTACTGTGTTGTCTTTTCTTTTATCCTTTCACCTTTTTAGAGTCAGTCTTACAGATTCTAAAAGAATATTAAAAAGCCACTCAGTTTATTCATGCACCAGTGGCAGACATTTTATACAGTATATTTGAAGTATCCATTAAATATTTTAACAAAAGTTTAAGAACATGATTTCCAAGTCCCAGATTTAGGATTTTTGGCACCATTTAAAAATGTATATGTTTTTATGATTTGAGATATTTGTGGACTCTTTCATAAAGAAATGAATCATGAGTCCAGACATATTACTCTGATAATGAAAGTCCTTTCAGCCTAATGGAGAAAGCCACTGCTAAAAGGCCAGAAGTCATGCGGAACTACCTATTACAAGATAATTTACTAGGAAGTTATTGTGATTTAAAAATCTTGCCATTCTTTCCTGTGGTTAACATGGTCCATTAAATGACTGCTGAATCTGTACAATGCTTTGGGAAAGAGCACAGTAGGATAACAAACTATGAGGAAATCCTATGGGGATTGTTGAAATTTCCAGACTTCCTAGTATGGATGTCAAATGCTCTGTATCTGAAGAGGGGCATTATCTACACTACAGAATTGACAGCATCCTCTCTGTATATGCAGAAAGAAAGTGGACAGAAATCTCCCACAGAATGTTAGTTCCTACCATTCCAAGGCAGGGGGTTTTGTGCTTGTTTTTGCAGCCTTCAAATGTATTTATGATGACAGCATTATTTTAACCCTGAGAATGATTAACAAAATATTACTGATACTTTAGTTTCATCTGCAAAATAAATGTAGGTTCTCTCTGGATTTGTTTTGAGCATTGTGGGAAAGCTCTGCCTACTCCTTTTTTTCCTTCACTTTTCTTCATAAGTAACATATTTTCTTCAGTTGAAGCAGTCTTAATCTCTGGAGAGATTGCTAAGAGTGTGTCAGGTCCTTACAGAGAGGAATGCTAGAAAATCACTTTGTTTTCAGTGGCGTTCGAAATATGCTGTGTGCCTAACCTTGCGGTCACTGAAAATCTCAGTCTGATTTATCAGTAATCTTTTATGATGGTTCTTTCTACATAATTGGCCATGTCTCCCGGAAGCAGCCTGGCTCTTCCTCATGTTGCTGTCTGTAGCTGCTCTGATAATTCAAAGAAGGCAAAATGACTCTATAGATTGCAATTAAGTCTGATCAGCTAAGCTTAAGGCACTCAGAAGGTCCCTTCTAACATTGTTTCGTTTATTTACTCTTCTGTTTAAATGTGGAAGTTTGTAGTGACAGATATGTCACTTCCCTATTTAACCCCAGGGAAAAGCATGATTGTGCCATGCAGGTCAGTAGTTCCTTGTCTTTTAAACAAAATATGCCAGAAATAAGAGCAGAATGAAAGCTGCCAAGAAAGATCTGGCTCACCTGGAAAGTACAGGAAAGAAATAATCTCAAAATATATGAAGAAATCCAACTTTCTGGCCCACTCATTATACTCTCTAAACTCTGGGAAGAAAAACCATCAAAACACCCAAAAGACGAAAAACCCAGGACCTCAACATCCCAGTATTAATGTAGTATTTTGAAAAAGCATAAATGATAAAGCAATGGCAAAGTAAACTATATACATAACTTCCTTGGACGTAGCTTTGTGCGTAGTGGATGCCTCAACTGGTCTGACAGTCAATACTGCACGTAGAATTTGCAGATTGTTTTTAAAAAGCTAGATTTCAGTTTAGTTCAGTTCTCAATCTTTTTTCCAAGACTTCTCTTCATACTTTTGACCATCTATGCTCATCAGAGTAATTTCAATGTAAGTCAACTTGATGAGCTAAAAAAAAACTAGTGTTGCAGCCAAATGCTTGCTTGGTGAATCCAGATATGATGTTTTGTTGCATTATAATGTGGTTTGTGTAATTTTTATTTCTCATTTGCAAATAACTTTACTGGACACCCACTTTCTTTAGTGGAAAAGTCAAAGAAATGATGAAAAATGTGGTGTGGAAAATGAAAGTGCTGATAACACTTCCAGGCAAAAGATTTCAATGAGAGAATTTCTGCTAATATGCGGTATTCCTGACAAATTTCTTTTCATTTTGTTCTGATTTTCTGCTTGAGGTAAACTAATTGAGATTGCATCCCTTTTACTCAGTCCTGAGTCTATTCTTCTCTTCTGTATTGTCTGTTCTGTCAGGCAACTGAGACGGTTGAAAAACCCAGTTTTTTACATATTGGAAAAGAACCCAATCACAGATAGAAAATTGAGTAGCAGGTAGTAGTTATTTTGTTTTGATCATGCTAATAAACAAGTCTCAGCAACTAGGATGCTGTTATATGTGAGAAAAGAGAAACTCCATAATTTCCTTTGCTCTCATCTAAAAAAGTGAAAGATAAGAACAGTAGATTGCATACCTATATATCAGCTTCTATTACTGCACCATCCCAGGATAGTACTGCTCTTTATTTCAAGCTTCTTATTGAAACAGCCACAAGAATGGTAAATAAAATGAATAGGAAACTCTCAGATATATAATTAAATCAATTTTTATAGTCTATATATGGATAAATGCCAGTTTCCTCTTCTAGGTCCATATGCATACTCAAATGCATAAATATCTCTATGTGTGTGCATATGTGTGTATATAGGCGCATCTCCTCAAAGACTAATTTCTACAAATGTGAAGGTAATTTTAAAATGTACTCTGCTGACTGATTTTCTGACAATCTGTATCTAGGTCAAGGAGCTATGGTCCTTAATCAGTCCATATTTCAGTATTTCATTCTTATTCACATAAATCTTTGATTTTAAGCATAATCCGAACCACTGCTGGAACACATGTAACTTGGGCGCATGCTAAAAATTGCCCATAAGTGTAGATGGTTTGCTGAACAGGGAGGAACTTCATTAAAATAAATTAAAAAAACAAACAACAAAATGGACTGTTATTAATAAACAGATGATCTTGAAGATGGCATATTTTTTCGTAGTGTTTTGTGGTTGGTAGGTTCTTTTACTTACTTTGTTATATCAGTGTTGATTTATTTTGCTCTTTTGATGCTAAGAAAGTTCAGAAAACTGATTGTGTCCCAGAATCTTCAAACTAAGGAAACAGTTGCTGCACACTGAGAAACCACACAGAAAACACCTTCTTTTTTCTGAGCAGCCAAAAAGAGAATTGAAAGGGAGTAGCCTAAATAACATGCAGTATATACTGTTTGAAAATATAACTTCAGGTGCTGAAGGAGAATACAGGTTGGGGTTTTTTTTTGTTTGGTTAAGTTTCAGGTATTGAAAAAAATATTGTCCAATATTTTCAAAATTCAAGAATTAATTGAGTCTCCTGATTGAAAAGAATATGACAATATTTCTACATCAAAAATGCTGATCCTAAAATTTTTAACAGAAGTATATTTATTTTAGGAAGATGCTGTCAAACAAGTGCAATTATTTTTTTTCCCAAAAAAATCAGTTATAACTTTTAAGTCTTATAAAGTTTGATGGGATATTTAATCATTCCAATAATGTTTAAAGGAAATGTTTCATAATGCCTTTTCCAGAAATATCAGCATTTTGCCTTTATATGTTCATTTGGGAGAAAAAATATGTTAAATGTCAGAATTGTAATGTATGGGAAATATCACTTTTTTAACATCCTTACAGTTAGTATCCAACCTGACATGCTTTAAAGAGGCCTGACTGCAGGTAATGGATGTTCAAAGTCTGGCCTCTTATTTATAAAACATGTAAATCCCTGGTTTCTCCTGGAATTCTATGGTTCTCCATGATGAGAATACTTCCAACAGGTCCCTCAGCTGGTCCTGCTAGTTGTTCTTCTTACCTTCAGGAGGTGCATAAGGAAGCAGTTGATCCATGGACATGTAAAAAAAAACCCAGCTGGTAACTCAGAACCACGCAGCTGCTCTCTCAGCACCTTTGGGTGGATCCCGTGTGCTTCCATAAGAATTGTGTCTAGGTGAAGCAGCAGGCCACTGACTATTTCCCCTTGGATTATGGGGGCTTCATTCTGGTCCCTTCACTGGCCTTCCAGCTCAAAGGACTGGGTACCCCAAGAACAACTGTCTTACTATTAAAGACTGAGGCAAAAAAGGCCTTATGTGACTCAGCCTTTTTCTCATTCTTTGTCACTATTCTTCCGCACACATACAGTAAAGGATGGATATTCTTCTTAGCTCTTCTTTTGTTGTCAATGTATTTATAGAAACATTTTTATTGTCTTTTACAGCAGTAGCCAGATTAAGTTCTAGTTGGGCTTTGGGTCTTCTAGTTTTCCCCCTGCATAATCTCACAATGTCCCTTTAGTCCTTCTGAGTTTTCTGCCCCTTCTTCTAAAGGTCATAAACTCTCCTGACTTTGATCCAAGTATTCTCTGTTCAGCCAGACCTGTCTTCTTCCCTGCTGTCTTGTCTTTCAGCACATGGGGGCAGGTTGCTCCTGCACCTTTAACATTTCCTTCTTGAAGAATGTCCAGCCATCCTGGACTCCTTTGCCCTTCAGAACTGCTTCCCTGCAGTGAGGCACTTTTTGTCTGGCCACTTTGACCATTTTTGTCTGTCCGAATGCTGCAGCCTTCCCCATCCCTACCTGGGGACCAGCTTCCAGGGTCAGTTGGAAGCAGCACTACCCTAGCAGGACAGATCAAATGCAGTTGGAGTCGCTTCTTGGCTCAAAACAGCTCTCTCCATAAAAAGGAAACACAGCTTTCTAGCTATTTCTTCTCTCTTCCACTTCCTGCTGTCGGGAGGTGGGTGCCACATTGTGATGTCATCCAGCAACATGGGCATCACAGTGACGCTGGAGAACTTTTAAGGCAGCTGAACCCACAGCCCTTCATCCTGCTGACTGGTAGGACTAAGCTTGCTGATCAGGGAAAGAGCCCTGACTGGAAATTGCAGCCAAGCTGTGAAAAAACGAGTCACAATGGAAATGTCTTCACTAGAAACATCCTTGTCTTCTGACTGGGAGAAGCCAGATTGGTGGGAGGCTTCAGCATTTAACAATCATCCAGGAGGTGATATGGGAGCACCTTCAGGTGCTGCCACAAGACCTCTCACAGAAGAATATGACCTTCAAGTTTTGCCTGATAAATCCTGGATCACCATCATGCAATATTGTTTTTCAGAGATCTCTGCTAAAACCAGCCCTTCTTCAGCCCGCTCCTTCCTCATGAGGCTCTGGAAGACAGTTGAAAGCCACCACTTCAAATCAGTCTGGTGGGCTGATGATGGAAACTGCATTGTCATTGCAGAAAAACTCTTCAGAAAGGAAGTGCTGGGAAGAAGTGGACCCCAGAATATTTTTGAAACCAAGTCCATGAGAGGCTTCATTCTGCAACTTAATCTCCATGGCTTTTGCAAAATGGAAAGGGATTCTCTCATGACCATCTCCATCAAGGAACTGCAAGAGTTAGCAGAAGCAGGGCCTGGCCTGGGCAAGGTATGCCTGTTCACACACTAAAGTACCCTTGGAATATTGTGGGGGGAGAAGTTCGTGTTCAGATAAAATAAGCCTTGAAAAAGGAGGAGATGGAGATGGAAGAGAACGTCTGATTTTGTCTCATAGGTCATTTTCAAGAATTCTCAAAGCAGAATTTCTGAAGAGCAGAAATTATGAACTGAAGAGATTTTGGTTATTTCTATTACTTTAAATCTGTGAAACATAATGATATTCCCATCGTATCATGCTGGTTTTGTGCTTGCACCAGCCATTTAAGTAATCTTGTGGCATCTGCTGAATGCTGACAAGAAACATGGCAGCATCAGCATTATTCCCAACATGTCCATTCCACACTAAGATGCCTGGAAATTAGTGGAGTTTGGGTTTCTCCATTGGGTTTTGGGCTTTTGAAAACCCTACACTTCTCTGCTCCTAAATGCTGAAAAGGCAAGGGGCTATTACTTCATAAAGTTCCATCTTAATCTTTACTTCAGCTGAAATTTGATGTTTAAAATGCCCCAGAAAGTCCTTTTTAATACCTATGTTTGTCTTTTCTGATGCAGATGTTTATTTATCGGATCTCTGTCTTTCAATGATGGCAACTAACTCCTCTCCTTCATATTTTGCAGCTATTCTTCTACTACAACCCCTTTTTTAAGAGAGACTACCCCAACCTCTTAAAGATGCTTACAGAAAGTGCTGGCAATAGAGAGAGAGCTCCCTCTGCATCCCCCTTTGGGCCCCAGGCGATGGGGAGACTGCAAGAGAAAACAACAACCAGGTGCTCAGTCAGCGGGAGGTTCCTCAGAGGAGAACAGCACCCAGACATCTGCAGCTACCAGTTCCACACCAGGTGAGCCAGGGGCTGACGCAGCCACCCAGACAGTGCTGGTCCATCCCCACCAAAATGGCACAGCACCCACAGGCCTGCATGGGTCCAGGAGGTGGCTCCTGCTCCAACCACAGCTTCACCCTACCATGACACACTTTCTCCCCAAACAGTCCTTTAACACCAGCCATGGGATTCCCCACATTTCCACCTGGGCAGCCCAATTTAGCTGCTACTCAGGTCCTCTGTGTTGCTTTGCCTCTGTTCTGTGCTCCACAGTTTCAACCTCAGTGCAGGCAAGACTAGAAATGACAAAGATTACATGTAGCGAGTAAGCACCATAGAGGTAGAAATACATTAGTACAGGATTAGGTAGCAATAGATCGTTTGTTGTCCTCAAAGATAAATCTTTTCAAGTCGCCTTGTCCTCCTGTCTCTACAGTCCCACAGTAGCTGTCTCTACACCCAGAGCAGAGAGTTGCCTTCAAGGGCAGAGAAGGGTTTGGCTCCATTCAATGAAACTCAAAGGCTGCTGGCATCAGTACGCACATTTGTGAAACCCAGCAAAAGGTCAACCTGGGGCTACTCCTGGAGCTGCATCAGCATGCAGGGTCACTCAAATCAAACCAACCCCTCACAGCTCTTAGGCAGTCCATTTCCCTTCCACCCCAGCTCAGGCCAGGGGCAAGGGGCAACAGGCCTGCAAGGACAAGACTTGGCTTCTCCTGCCCATCCCATATCATGTCTGGCGATAACTACAGCGCTGTAGCTGGGAATGCAATAGATCTGTCATACAGGAGTCAGAGCTTGGACTTTCTGGACAAAGAACCTTTCCCATCAGCATAGAATCCTAGAGCAGTTTCAGTTGAAAAGAATTTTTAAAGGTTATCTAGTCCAACCCCCCCTGCCATAAGCAGAGACATCTTCAACTAGATTAGGCTATGCAGAGCCCAGTGCAACCTGACCTTGAATGTTTCCAGGGATGGCCAACTACCACGCCTCTGGGCAACCTGTGCCAGTTTTTCAACAGCTTCTTCATAAAAAATCTCTTCCTTATATCTTCGCTGAATCTTTAAAACCATTAAGCCTTGTCCTGTTCCTACAGGCCCTATTAAAAAGTCTGTCTCCACCTTTCTTTTAAGACCCTGTAACTATTGAAATGCTGCAATAAGGTCTCCCTGGAGCCTTCTCTTCTCCAGGCTGAACAACCCCATCGCTCAGCCTTTTTTCTTAGGACAGTGCGTCAGTCATCATTTTTGTGTCCCTCCTCTAAACCTGCTCCAACACATTCATGTCCAGCATTTACCAAGGCTCCATAGAGAAGAGGCTTTTACCGGAGCGTTTAAACAGGACACAACATCATAATCCACTTTGTTTCCACAGAATGGAATTCAATTTTTTGGTGAGAGCAGACCTGTAACACCAGCTGTAGAGGATGCTTCTCTGCCATTTATACAAAAAGTGTATAGTGATCATGAAAAATTGCACCAGCAGTTCACCCTCCCTGAGCTTCAACACCTCTCTGGCAGGTCCATCCCATCAGGAGCAATGCCCCTGCCAGCCAGAGCTCAATGCAGCAATGTGCCAAACCCCACCCTCACACCAGAACCAGGGAGCATGCTTGCCTATGCCAGAGCCACCCTTGGGTGCTGGGTCTGCACTGACACCCTCTGCTCTGGACTCACAGAGGCACAGAGAGGCAGCAGTCATCGCCAGAACCCACTTCTCACTTCTTCAGTTAGAATCTCCTGCAAGAAAGGCTGTCCTTTAAAAAAGAACAGTCCATTTGAAGGATTCTAAAAACACACCTAGTCCAACTGCCTGAACACTTCAGGACCAAGAGCTGAAGCATCCTCTTAGCCTCTTCAATATGGACAGGCATGAGGAATTGGCCACCCCTCTGGGAAGCCTGTTCCAGGGTTTGACCAGCCTCCCAACAGAAAAATGTTTCTTAATGTCCGTTGTGTACCTGCCTGGATACAGCTTTCAACCATTCCCACTATATATATGCAGTATTTTTATATATAATAGTAGGAGCCATAGATCTTACAAATATCCTATCATTATTTTACCTTTAGCATCTAATGATTCCAGTAGACGGACTTTTATAGCACCATCCTTTGGCACTGAAGTGTTATAATTTTACTAATAGAACAAGACAGCATATATAAAATAGAAACTATATTATCAGAAACTAGCAAATGTGAGTATCCTGAGCATCAGACTAGTAATTACGGATATAATATTATTTTGATGATACAGCTGACAAGACATACACTTTAAAAAAATTTCTTTGTGCTATTATTGAAGACACTTTTTTGTTGTTGTTGGGTTTGTTTTTTGTTTGTTTTTTATTCTAAAAGATGGCAATTTTGTGAGGAGAGCTAAGTCTATGCTACAGGAATTATATTGAAGTGTCAAGTAAAAGGACAACTACTGCGGTTAAAGAAGTGGATCCAACTTCTGACTGTTCAGCAGGCTTTCTGCATTACTTCATAATAGGCACCTTCAGCCTCTGCAAGTTGACGAGTCAAAAACAAGTTTCTCCTTTCCAGAAGTGAATTTGCCAAAAATTCATTGGATAATTTGTAACTGTATGCCTACTCCTACTCAATACCTCTTGTACTTGAGCATTATGTTTTCTAGGCATCAATTATGTACTGCCTATGGTCTGGGAAGACATGGGAACCTGAATGGTAGTATAGTTTCACTTTTTTCCCTGCAAGGCTTTTGTCGGAAGCAGGTTCTCTTAGTTCAGCTCTGTTACCCTTGGGAAATGCAAATGATAGCTGCTGCTCTCACTGCCATACTATGTGTCACAGAAATCTGCTTTGACCTTGAAAAAAATGCTGAAATCTCAATACCTTCAAACCAGGAGAAATGAGATCACCTAACTGAGAGAGGAGAGGTAGCAAATATTTTGAATGTGAGCTCTGGAAAAACAGACCTCTTCATTGAGGACCTAGTGGCTTCCCAGTAGCGTAACTTGAGTAACTCCAAGTAGTGTTTATTTAAGCTGTAAAAACACAGGTAGGGGAAAGATAGGCAATTTAAGTGAGGACACTGTCTTTCATGTCATTTTGCTGTTACACTGTAAAAACTTAGGCTGTTCAGCCTGGTAAATTAGTTTTCTTGGAAACTTTATCTAAACTTTACCCATGACATGTCCAGAGGTATAACAGGAGGAAATGCTTAATTTCTCCCAGCAGCCAAGCAGCACTCCGTAAGGGCAATTTGATTATTTACCTCGTGTGAAGTATACACTTATTATAGAATAAAACCTAAATGTGAAAATCCAATAGCACTTAGTTTCCTAAAGGAAGAATAATATTGCTAGCACTGCTATAATTATTTTGCTTTGAGGAGCTTAGGCATGTTGCATCTAAGCATGGATTAATAACTTTCTTCCTCAGTCACAGTCATTTGCATAAAAATAAAGCCATAAAAATACCATTCTGCTCAAAAGTAAGGGAATAATCACCAGCAAATAAAATAAAAGCTGTAGTTTCAACAAACATTTTGTTAATTCTGAGCAGATTTGATTCCTGAAGCTGTGGATGTTGGAACACTAAAGCAGTGTACGACATAGCCAGTCTAAAATATGCCAAAACCTCTGAAAACACAAATCCAGGCAGTTTCATTTGCTAGCAAGTGTCAAGATATTTGTGATGTACAGGAAGGTGAACTTGTCAGCAAACATATAGAAAAATCAGAGGGACTTAAATTCAGTTTGGAGGAAATATCAGTAGCAAACTGAAAACAGGAATTTGGGATTGCTTATATCACCTGGTGTTGCTTTATGACTGGAGCACCTCCTGTATGATGATAGGCTGAGAAAATTGGGGCTGTTCAGCCTGGAGAAGAGAAGGTTGCGTGGAGACCTCATAGCAGCCTTCCAATACCCGAAGGGGGCCTATGGGGATGCTGGGGAGGGACTCTTCATTAGGGACTGTGGTGAGAGGACAAGGGGTAATGGGTTTAAACTTAAACAGGGGAGGTTTAGATTGGATCTGAGGAAGAAATTCTTTACTGTGACGGTGATGAGGCACTGGAATGGGTTGCCCAGAGAAGTTACGAATGCTCCATCCTTGGCAGTGTTCAAGGCTGGGCTGGACATAGCCTTGCATGGCATGGTTTAGTGTGAGGTGTCCCTGCCCATGGCAGGGGGGTTGGAACTAGATGATCTTAAGGTCATTTCCAACCCTAACTATTCCATGATTCTATGATTCTATTTGTGACTGGTGCAGTACACCTGAGGACATTTGAAGATTTGCTCCTGGCTCCAGTGGCTGCAAATGACACTGACCACACTTTGTGGGTGAAAGGTGGAGAGGTGACACATGGGGTTTCACATGGAAGAACCTTCAAAGAGAATTCAAAGAGAGCCCAAGGATTTTTCAGTTGTTCTGTGCCAGCTCTCATCAAGCACTGGGAGACAGAGCTGCAAGGGAAGACAGAAAGCACAAATGCTTACCAAACGTCGTTTTGTGCTTTGGCATTCTCAGGGGAAAAATACAGAAAGGTTTGCCAGATCTATTGACCTATTGCCAAAGTTTAACCTCATCTTTTCACTCTTTTTTCTTTTTTTTTTTTTTTCCCCCTAACTAAAAATCAAATAGATGGGAAAGAGATAATAAAGAATATATCCCAGCATACTCTTTCATCTTGTCATTACTGTGATGCAGCTTGCATCTTTCATAGAATCATAGAATAGTTAGGGTTGGAAAGGACCTTAAGACCATCTAGTTCCAAACCCTCCTGCCATGGGCAGACCCACCTCACACAAAACCATGCCATCTAAAGCTCTGTTTAACCTGGCCTTGAACACCGCCAGGGATGAAGCATTTACCACTTCTTTGGGCAACCCATTCCAATGCCTCACCACTCTCACAGTAAAGAACTTCTTTACATCTAACCTGAACTTCCTCTGTCTAAGTTTGAACCCATTACCTCTTTTCCTATCACTACAATCCCTTTCTTTCAGCTATCAATCAGAAACATCAGATGGACAGAGGAACAGGCTTATTTGTGAACATACTACCCTGTGGATATTGCCCTGTGTTATCTATCTGTCTATTTCTGTTTGCAAAGTAAAGTGGGAATAATAAACTACAAAGTCTTAACAGGTTTGTGCTTCATTTATTTTTCCATCTGCAGGCCTATGCCAGTGGCAATGAAAAGAAGAATTCTTCGTACTCACAGATGTGAATTCTCAAGAAAATATGCAGAAGTGACAACGGCAACAAAAAATAACTGTGGTTTTGGATTAATAAAAGCATTTGAAAAATTTTTGCCATAAAATTTATGCTTCTTGCTTATTGCATGAAAAACAGTTTTGACAGAAAAGAGGGAAAGCAGCTACATTTAGCAACAAAAATAACCTATAAGGTGGCTTTCTAAAGACAACACTTTAAAGAAAAATATTTACACAGTGTTAAGAAACTGTGCCTTTAAAACCTCTTTGTCTCAACCGGAGGTATATTGTAAGAAAGGACAAAGGTTTCTTCCCTCCCTCCCCCTGCCTCCCTCCCCCCCATCCCTCCCTCCCTCCCCCCCTCCCCCCATCCCTCCCTCCCTCCCCCTATCCCTCCCTCCCTCCCCCTGCCTCCCTCCCCCTGCCTCCCTCCCTCCCTCCCTCTGTCTCCTCCCTTCCCTCCCTCCCTCCCTCCCTTCCTCCCTCCCTCCCCTCCCTCCCTCCCTCCCTTCCTCCCTCCCTCCCTTCCCTTCCTCCCTCCCTCCCTCCCTTCCCTTCCTCCCTCCCTCCCTCCCTCCCTCTCCTTCCTTCCTTCCTTCCTTCCTTCCTTCCTTTCTTCCTTCCTTCCTTCCTTTCTTTCTTTCCTTTCTTCCTTTCTTCCTTTCTTTCCTCCCTTCCTCCCTTCCTCCCTTCTTTCTTTCCTTCTTTCCTTCTTTCTTTCCTTCTTTCTTTCCTTCTTTCTTTCTTTCTTTCTTTCGTTCCTTCTTTCCTTCCTTCTTTCTTTCCTTCTTTCTTTCCTTCTTTCTTTTATGCGTCTTTACTGTTAGGACAGGTTAAACCCCAGCTGACCTGAGGGTCTGTCATCCTTACTCCACTGTATCAGATATTTATGGAAATAAACCTCTGAGTCTTCTCTTCTCCATACTAAATGGTCCCCTAAAAATTTATAAAAAATGCAAAATACTCTAAGCCTTTCTTTATGCAACAGAAGCTCTAGTCCCTTCATCATCTTTGTGTACCTTCACTAAACTCCAGTAAGTCCAAGTCTCTCATACTGGGAAGCTCAGGACTGGAATCAGAACTTCAGAGGCATCTCACTAGGGCTGAATGGTAGAGGGGAAGGATCAATTTCACTGATGTGCTGGTAATATTCTTCTTAATGCAACTCAAAAGGCTGTTGGACTTCATTGCTTTAAAGGCTCATGTTGAAATTGCTGAACTCACCAGCACTCACTTGGAACTAAAAAATTGCAAGCTGCTTCCCAGGATGTATGAGGGCCGTGGGTTATTTCTGAAGGCTCAGGGCTCTGCACTTCACTTTATTGAGCTTCTTGAAGTTCCTCTCGACTCATTTTCTCAGCATGTCCAGGTTTTTCTGGATGGCAGCACATTTTTCTGGCTCATCAACCTTTCTCCCCAGTTTTGTATAATCTGTGAACTTGTTGAAGGTGCACTCTGTCTCGTTGTCCAGGTATTTAATGCGCATGTTAAACAGTATTGGCCCTGCTATCAACCTCTAGGATATACCTTTAGTGATTGACTTCCAGCTGGCACTTTGGTCACAACCTTTTGAGCTAAGCAGTTTGGCAGTTCACCTCACAGACCACATATGTAGCATGTCTATCTTCATATCTCTATCGTCAGTTTGTCTGTGAGCTACAAGGTTCTGCAGCTAGGTTAGGGCAATCCCAAACACAAATACAGACTGGGTGGAGAATGGGGTAGATTTAGATTAGATATTAGGAAGAAGTTATTTACTATGAGGGTGAAAGGAGACTGGAACAGGTTGCCCAGAGAAGCTGTGGCTGTACCATCCCTGGAAGTGCTCACGGCCAGGTTGGAGTGGGCTTTGAGCAACCTGCTCTAGTGGGAGGTGTCCCTGCCCTTGCCAGAGAGTTTGGAACTAGGCAATCTTTAAGGTCCCGTGCAACCCAAATCATTCTGCAATACTATGATTCTATGATGTTATGAAAAGCAGTATCAAAAGCATTACAAAAGACAAGCAACATCCACTACACTTCCTTTAAATAACAGACCAGTCACTTCATTGTAAGAGCCTATCAGGTTGGTTAAGTATTGTTTTTAATTCTTAATCCATGCTGACTATTCCAAATCACCTTCTTCTCCTTCCTGTGTCTGTGGAAAAGATTTCTACCTTTTCATCAGCTGCCCAGGGATTGAGATGGAGATGACTGGCCTGTAGATCCCCCCATCTTTCACTTTTGCTCTTCTTAGAGACAGAAGTGATTCTTGCTTTCTGCCAGATTTCACAAATGTTTCCCAGTCACCATGACCTTTCAAAGTTAATCAACAGCAGTCTCACAATTCCATCAGCCAGATGCCTCAGCACTCTTCTGTGCAGCCCTTCAGACTCCATGGACTTATGTACACCCAGTTAGTCCAAGGGCTCCCTAACCTGGAAGCCTACTAAGGGCATGTCTTCCTTGCTGTAGACTTTCTCGATGGTCTCAGGACCTGGGATTACTGAAGACAATTAACAATAAAGGCTTAGGTGAAGAAGGCAATGAGCACCTTGTCCTTTTCTGCTTCCTTTCTCACCATGATTCCTGCCTCATTCAGCAGTGGGGCCATATTTTCCTCAGTTATGCTTCTACTGTTCATGTATTTGTAGAAATCATCCTTGTTTTCTTTGACATACCTTGCCAAATTCAACTCCAAGAAGGCATTGGTTTTTCTAGCTGCATTCCTGCACAATCATGTCTCTCTACTCCTCCTGGACTGCCTGCTCTGCTTCCCTGTCTTGTACACTTCATTTTTGTGTGTGAGCTAGTCAGGAAGCATTCAGGCTTTGCCATACTTGCTTTGTTTTCAGCTCACTGAGATGGATCTTTCCTGAGCTTGGACAAGGTGTTTTTTGAGCATCAACCAGCTCTCCTAGATCCCTCATCTTCCAATGCCATGTCTCATGAGTAATGGTTAGGCATCACCAGATCAAAATATAAGATTTATTACAAGTAGCAGTTCTTTGATTATGAGAAGTTTCCAGGAGCACAAGCTACTCTTACTAGATATTTTCATTAGTGATGGACATTCAAGGTACCCATTTTCCCTAACTTTTTGATGCTGCAGCAGGAAAAACCAAGGGCAATCGAGTTCACGTACTAATTTGCATTCATACCTTTGTAAATCTGTTGTAAGATAACTACTGTTGAGATGCAAATGTGAAAGGAGAATCCACTTAGTCTTCTCACTTCTGTGCTCCAAATACAACATGTGAAAAGATCAGAAGACTAACTGTTAGATGGATTATATTTGTTGAGGTTGGAATTATACTCTGTAATTGCATGCCCCAATACATATTCATATGGCTTGCCTTGCAATTAAACTTTTCAAATTAAGTATTCAAATGGTAGTTTTGTTAAAGTATATTAAATGTGTTCCTTTTTTTTTGGACTGTACTTCTAAAACATCATAGAAGCTCACCCATCAGGAAAGCTTTCAGTTAATAAACAGACTCTGCAACCTACAACAACAGATCCTCTGTGCTGTAGAACAGTCAAATGAAAAGTGTTATCCTTACAGTCTTGATAAGGTCTCATCTGTTAGGGTGAACTGCTATTTTGTGCCAGTCTCCAAAGATTGCAATTTATTTTCAGGTATTAAACATGAGTAGCCTTACACAAACATATCATAAATGTAACTCAAGTCTAATAGATACAAACTGCCTTTTTACTATAAAGGATGACATGTAGTTTAAAGAAGCATTAATAAAATATGAACTAAAAATCAATGGTCTTATTTATTATTATTTTTTTTTAAATTTTACCTGGCATGTAATGTTTGCCAGACTCAAGAAAATTCTTTTTTTTTTCCAGTGACGAGCTTTCAGAAATGATATCTAATATAGACAATTTACTGAGAAGAACTTACTATTTTTTAATCAGCCTCAAGGTATCATGTCATTGATGACAACAGCAAGCACAGACAAAATTTTAATTTTCGTTTTTTTTGGGGTATGCCAGTAACCACAAAATATAGCAATGAAAGTGTCTGTCTTTCTGAACTCTAAATGCTATCCTGGAGACACTGTGTTTTTGAATTTTCTTTTCAAGGTCTTAAAGTTCTGTAAGAAGCATCACCTGGAGGGATGCTCTATTGAGCAAAGGTGAGGGATTTGGATGTTCCTTTTCAATGACATCAATAAAAGTGAGATATGGAAATTCCTCCCCTGCCAATTGTAGTTTTCCAGCTCAGGCTTTCACATAGCGCTGTTAGGTCAGGCAATGCAGTAAGAGAACCAGACAAAAGCACAAATTTATGGACTCTAATAAATTTCATGGATCAGTACGTGGACTGAATTCCACTGGGGTTAATCTATCTATCCTAGCAACTACTGGATGTATTAATAACATTGGGTTTTTTTCTCCATTGAACTAGTAGCTAGCTGATAGTGAGATTATATAAATTTAGGAGAACCAAGTGTGACATTTTAAATCCAGACCAAAGATCCATTACTACCTGTGCCATATCTTGAACACACCTTGTGAAATTAGTGTCTTATTACTAGTTTTCTGAGATAACCTGAAAATTCAGTTGTGGTTTTCCCATTTATGAATCAGGCAAATTACTCTAAATTACTACAGTGAAATCAGAATCATTAAACTCTCTGTTACACTGGGCTCTGGAAGATGTTTTGCTGGTGTAGTGTAGTAGCAATGAGCCTGTCACCATCAGTGGACATGTTACTGTAAAGACTGAAAAGGTATTATATTAGTAAGGTTTCTGTTGCTTTATGAGTCCTTAAATAAACATGCTAGCGCAAGGAGCTGACATGAAATCCAGAGGAAAGGCAAACTGAAATTTGGGATTTTTCAGTCAGAACATATTTCAGACAGCTGCACTTCACCCCCACAGTTCATGAGTTTTGGCTCTGAGAGCTCCCCAGCAGCACGAGTTGAGCTCAAGGAGGCACAAGGAAGGGAACATTTTCTGGCATGGAGACAGTCATCTCCTGGCTATGCCTGTAACAATAAGACTTCTGTTAGCTTCATCCTTTCTCAGAATTGTCTCCCCTTATATTTATCTGTGTAAATATCATAGATTAAAAGAAACACAGTCAATACATATGCATGTTTTATACATTTCTCTTTAAAGTAGAAAAACTGATGAATTTGTGCCTAGCCTTACCAGACTTGTTTGCTTCTTTTACCTGTTTGCTTCTGAAGGCAAGCAGAAATCCCTGTGTTGCAGCTGAATGTGTTTTGCCTCTCATTTTTCATTGCATTCCTGTGTCCTAGTTTTATGTTCTGTCTTCTACTTTCCTAGCCTGTTTTCCAGGTATAGAAAAGGTGTTTCTAACATAGGATGGTATTACCTGAGCTGTCAAAACCAGCCAATCATCACTGTATGCGTAATTGCATGCTGCCTCTGTGTTTGCAATGCATGCACACGCAGCAATATCTGTGTTTGCAAATTCAGAACATTAAACAGCAGTACTTCTAGTATCTTCAGATCAACTTTGTTACCCTGTGGATAGTTTCCATCTAGCGTGTTAGAGAAAGCATGGCTACTTCTGACATGGAAGTTGCACCCCTGAGGCTGTCAAAACCACCTCATTCTTTTCCTTAGAAATTCCCAGAGATACACTCATGCTTGAGGTTTCAACAGTACATGAGCTTGGTTTTCTTAACCTCATTTTCTTTTGGTTTTTTGTTCTCACTGCAGTTATGTTGAGACTAATAATGAGTTTTCTCCAGTGTAGTATGTTGGCATGTCCACAGCAGCTGGGACCAGCCTTGAGATTGAGTGCTGGGAGAACAGAGCACTGCTTTCATGGGGGACTGCCTCTTCAGCAAGGGTGGGAGTTTCTTGGACATTGCACAGGTGGACACAAATTACAAGCTGTCTTTCTGAAGTGACTTTGAACTCTTTTGATTCCTGCCACTTGCACCTGTGATGATTCATGGAAAAGGGTAGACAGTCAAAAACTGTTCTTCTGACATTCCCTTGGCTCTTCTGGTTTCCTTTTTGTTACCCCAATTCTGACCCTTGGGCCTGCCCAAAGCAGCAGCATTATTACTTGTTGTGGCACCTGCAGTTTCCTGGTCTCCTTTCCCCATTGCTCCCTCACAGGAAGAACAGGCTTCCTCTTCCCTGTCCTGGCTTCTCCACAACTAAGAAATGCAGCACTGCCTCTCTACTCACATTTTTTTGCTTCTGTTTTCATAAAGAAAACTATTTGCAAGCCCTTTCATGGTCCTAGTAACCCTGGGCATGTTGGATGTTATGCATTTCCAGGGTCTGGCTGGCTGCTCAGAATCCTGAGTGGCTCCCTTGAGGGCATCATGCAGCCAACAAGGGGTGGAAAATGTGGAGAGAGGTGTTAAGGACTCAGGACACAAGCCACCACAGTGTCACCATCACTTGGCACAGGTGCAGATGATCAAAGTGTCCACCACAGCAATGGATCAATGTTGCAGGCACTGCTGTAATCCCTGGCTGAGACTGGCCATTTCTTTTTGTTTCCTTTCCCACCTGGCCACCTCCCTCAATTTGAGTTTTAATTTTCTTTTATTGGGGCAGCTTGTAGCCACTGTTGTGTTACTAAAGCTGTGCGCTCTGCAAGAGGCCCCAGATGCTGGTATCCAGCCGTGTGCACAGGAGGAGGTCAGGAACAGCAAATAAAATGAGAGCACAAATAAGTAAAACACTGTTACAGTAGCTGCAGAATTTCTATCTATCTGGGTAGAATTTCTACCTGTCTGTGGTGCGAATGTCTTTGCCTCTGCTATTACTGGATCTGGTATTCCCACACCAGTGGGTTGTGGTTGCAGTTATGTGCAGTACCATTACAACCCTCACACATTCATCTAGCATACTGAAAAGCAAGATTCGGCTGGTGAGAAAGAAAATACAGCATTTCTATTTATGAGATATTTTGTCAATTTCTGGGACAGCACCATTCAAAGAAAGGACAGCAATGTTCAAAGTGGAATAAAACAAGTCTGAAGATGTCAAGCAGGCAACCTCTCTCATACCTGCCAAATACCTTATTATTAAAGACTCTTTGACTGCAACTTGAACTGATTGTCGGAACTAGCACAGTGTTAATAGCTGTGGTATATTGAATTGTGGTCATCTTGATGACCACAGATATTACAAAACCAGCACTGCCTAGGTCACAGCACTCAAAGATCAGAATTGTTACCCAATACAGAAGAATGGCAGTCAGGATGGAGTTCATAAAAACAATGGCTGTTTTCGATAAGTTTTGAGTTGTTTCAGTTCTCGCGGGGCTGTGTTGCTAGCATGTGTGAGAGTTTAAGTGCCCTAAATGCATTGTAGGCCTGGGAAACATCTAGACAAATGAAAGAGCCTTTACTGTTAAAAAGTAAATGGATTTTACACTTGTAATTTTGTGTGAGAGTTACAAAGCCTATGTAGAAAAGCCTTACAAATGTAAAGACTGGAAATGGAGTTAATGCCATGGAGATATCTTGAATACAAAACTAAATTGGTGTCTCATGCCCAAGATAAAAAGGCACAAAACAGAGAAAGACTATATTTTTATAGCAGGGATTGTATGTGGGAATCTGGGACACCTTTTTTCTCAGCAGTTATCACGAGGAGCTAGCTGAGTGGGAAGAAAGAAAAGTAGAACAAGGAAGAATTTAGGGGAGGCTATTGTCTCATGGACTGTATTCAGGACTTTATGGCCACAGCTTCCAGGCTATCTACAGAACATAATGTAATAGATTGTGAGGACTACAGTTTTGTTAGTCAGCTTCTGAAAAGAAAAATGGGCAGTCAATTACTCACCCAAGTTGTCAGAGTCATGCATATACAAGTCTCCAGCCTGAGTGCACATCTCATAGACTCACAAATTTTTTACCTATGAAGCTTCGCAGTTTTCTCCAGGCATAGAGACGAGTCTTGCAAAGAGTGTTTTACCCATTTTCTTCACACTACGGAAAATCAAAACTCTGTAGGTTATCTTCCATTATAAGATAGAGAACATGCTGCTAGAGGAGAAAAACCAGCCATTTGCACAGCACGAAGCAAGCCAAGGGAAGATTTTTGCAACGCAAAAATAACTATTATTCCCACCAACAGAATGTGAAAATGTTAAAGAAAACCTCTTGATCACACTAGACTGAGTTTATGATGATTTGTTCATTCCATGAGGAAGATGAAAATATGAACATGGATCAATGTATAGCTCCCTTTCAGGCTATTATATTGGCCAGCACCTGCATGGCCATGCACGTTTTTATGTTCCTCAGGCCTAAGACTGTTGGTGCCCTAGTACTGAAAGACAACCACCTGAAGAAAATTATTTAGAAACACTTTATTCAGTAGGATATTCGTAGTATATGTGTTGTGAAAAAGGAGAATACCCAAATCCATCAAGCTTTACGAGGTGTTAGATCTCAAATACTTAGATGATTGATGATCAAATACTTCTCAAATGACTGTGTGATGCTTGGATGGCCCTTGAGAGGGTTTTCCAAATCGTCAGAAAGCCTGAAGGACTGTCTGTTTAAGACAGTTCAGGGCAGTCTGGATCTGACCCTTTTAAAACTCCAGTGACACCCAGACAGAGCTGATGAGAGGGGAGGACGTAGCGCAGAGCTCGGAGTGTAGAGCGCACCTGCACTGGTCTCCTGAGGAGAGGGTGCACCCTGTGCGCCCTGGTGGAGGCCCTCCTGCAGCACGTGGATGAGCTGCGGGAAGCTGTTACTAGGCTGAAAGGTGTCAGGGAAGCTGAGAGGAAGCAACACGGCTTACTCCAGGACCAGACTGTGCAGGGGCATCAAGCCCCTGTGGTGGGCCTGACTGGCACAGCCATGAGTGCTGGCTACAGCTGAGTGTTTTCTGCACAAGGTGTTTATACTGGAGTAAGGATTAAAAGAAAAAGAACCCAATAGAAGAAGGGGAAATGACATGAGAATTGACATAGTTTGTGTGTGTTGAATAAGCAAGGCCTAGAATGATATTTTCTTTAAAAGGAAGAAATAGCATAAACTCGGTTGTGGACCACTGAGCTTTTTTGTACAAAAAAAAGCTTCCAAAACTCTCTGTTTCTCAGTTTCCTGTTTTCCAGTTTTCTCTTTCTCAGTTTCCAAACTGAGAAACAGTTTGGAAAGAGCCCTTTAGTGCACCACTATGGACTTAATTTTTTGCTCAGCATTTGTATGTCAAGTGTTTTATACTCTATGTGGCCACAAATCATGCTTTTCACACTACAGCTGTCTTCATGTTAAGTGGTTAGCACTAGTGAAGACTCCCATTTTCTTCTTCCAGTGATCTGCTTTTTCATGAATTCCTTTCGTAAGACCCTTTTTATATCCTTCTCCACGTCTCCATTTTATTCTCCCTTCCTACTATTTTCATAGTTTTTCTGTGCTTAATTGTTGGCCAACAGCCCCCTAGAATGTATTTTCTTAATGATTAATTTTAAAATACAAGAAAAGATTATATTTTACTGTCCATTAAGAAAACGGTGTTGCCTTCTTCATTAATCTGGGACATCAGCTGAGGTCATGACTTGATGCAGGCATTGTACAGCTGAAACTTTTCCCTTTGGATATATGGATATGCCTTAGCTCTGTTTTTAAATGCTGTTATGGCTAGACATCAAGCTGCAGCCAGAAGTTTCTCATGTAAGAGAATTGTCTAAATCACAACCTTTTATTTTCCCTCCTATGTAAATGAAACACCTTATCTTGGCTCGCTCTGAATCAATGAACAGGAGAAGGCTCAGAGAAGACAAGGGTAAAGTACTCATGAAGATCAGGGAAGGGGGGTGGCTAGAGGATGAAAAGAGTTCCCTTTACAAAGGGAACTCTTCATGGATGGGTGAGGATGGCTCTTTCTTAGGTAAGCAGCTTTTTCTGTTGAGTGGATCTGCTGGCTATGTCAGTTGAAGTTATCAGCCAGTTATGTCATTAAAGTGTTTCAACCAGCTGTGGTGTTAAGAGTATTATAGAAATCTGAAAAAAATCACATTTACTGTGACTCAGCTGACTACTCCAATTGCTATATTCGGCTAAGAGCAATTTGTACTTGTGTTGTGGTTTATGTTCATTGGTGTATGAGTTTGCTAAATCAAAATCCTGTGTAAGGTAACCTTATATAAGTAAGTCCGATACTGAAGAATAAATCCTGCAGATCTGCAATATCAAAAAGAACCTGGGCATCAGTTAGTGTCATGGACAAGATATTCCCAAAGTTTAACATTACCTGTTATTGTACGAACAGATATATTTAGGAGGAATAAAGAAATTAAAAAGTTCTGACACGTTGAAGTAGGAAGCGGGAAAACCAGGCTTGTGCTGGCTGCTAGGAGTAAATAAGCTAGAAGAGTAAGACTATGTAAGGTTAACATACGAGAACTGTAGAACATTAATAAATGATAATATGTTGTATAAAACGTGACATACACAGCTAGAAAGTCAGAACAGGCCATTAGAATGACAACTGCAGCACTAGATCACAGCTGGTGCCCACATACACAGGGATCACTTACAGTGGTTTAGTTAAATAGAGCCAGTTAAAGAGATGGCCACTATGTATACTGAGAATAGTGAATGGTGAGAAGATATCTGGTTTGATTCTAGCTCTCCCAGTCATCCTCACAGTGATGATTCAGATGACCAGTGGGAAGAAAATGAGCTGAAATTGATTGCATATGTGATAAAAATCAAACAAATACTTGATGCCCCCCTCAAACAACTGCAAAAAGTTTATCTTCCTTGAAAGTAACTGACCTTCAGATGAAGTTTTCAATTAAGTCCAGGAATGTTCCCCTAGAATAGATGGCCAGCTTATGGGCAAAGGAGGAAATCAGATAGTCTCACAGTGGATGAGGGCTCAGAATTTGGTGTTAGGACCACAGGCATTCCTGCAGACCTCTACCAGCAGCAGGCTGCCTCACTGTGGGGATCTGCTCTTCGCCAGGTCAGGCAGCTCCTCCCATGGGTGGGGAACTGATATCCTCAAAATCTTGCTTATGGACAAAAATTAAACATCTATATCAAATTACTTTCTTATTTTTTCACTGATTTTTAGCAAGCTATTTCTCTTCCATGTAGGATGAATATTTTTTTGTTATTTTCATCTTAATTTACAGTCCTAGGTGTGAGTGATTTTTAGATGTTTGTGGGAAGGGCTGTTTGGAACATTTTTAGTACCCAGGGGGCCTTGAAGCCAATGTTATCATGCTGTCTGTGTGCATATGTATTTTTGTTTGTCCCCAGTGGATGATTTTAATGGAAAGGTTATCAAAGGCATCAGGTTCAGGGACATTTCTCTGTTTCTCTCAGAAACCAATGAGTGGACAGAAGGAAAAAAGCACTTCTTCAGAGGGAACGCTTAGGAAATTCTTTTTTATTAAATATCAGAGAATCCACGTAGGCAACTACCATCAGAAATAAAGTTTCAAGGGAACTACTGCTTAAAGAGCTTAAATCTGATTTTTTTTTTCTTTTAACACAAAATTGAATTTTTTTGAATTTTCTGATTTTTTCCTCTGTTTTAGCCAGTGTAAGCCTACTTCTGCAGAACAAACAATCCTATTTTTATTCCTCTGTTCTGTTCCTTCGTGCTTGTTAGAGGATTAACAAGTAGTCACATACAGGTATTTTTATTTGATTTCTCAGAGGCATGTTGCAGAGTTTCTTGTTGTGATCAATCCAGCCTCTGACTTAGCCTCACTCGAGTAGTGAGCGGAGGGCTTCACAGGCTACTGAAAGGGTTAACACAGGATGCCTACGTGCTGACCTGAAGAGGACGTTGCCCTGGGGAGGCACTGAGCAGGCTTACCACAAAGGCACGGAGCACCGCAATCAGGTTACCACAAAGGCACTGAGCACCCGATTCAGGTTACCACAAAGGCACTGAGCAGGATGTCGGCGCCAGATCAGATTACCACGGAGCAGGCCTTGCTTGCAAGGCCTGGGCCTGTTGCTATGGACATTTCATAAGTTAACCAATCAGATAACGACTGTTCCAGTACTTTGTAACTTTTCTATAAAAGGTGGTGCTTGTGTTTAATAAATTGTCAACGTTCGATCACATTGGTCGTTGCTGCGTTGTCCATGTTCTCCCGCCGCAGAGACACAGACTAGATGCTTTTTGACTTTAACAGTCCATCATACTCATATTTTCACAGAAGTCCAGCCACACATGCAGAGCTGCTGTGCTGGACAAGTCCTTCATCCTCATCACAACTCCAAGCATTATTTGTTTCTGATAGCAGTAAAAGGCTTAGCAAGTCCTGTTGAGGATTTATTCCTCGCAGTCCTAGTAAGTAGGAGGCATGTTCAGAAACCTTTACTGGGTCCCTCTGCTTCATTTCTGGGAGGAAATTCTGGATCAGGATTCTCTGTTCTCAGCACACCCATGTTGAAGTCCAACTTGGGAAAAAAGGAGTGAATCAGTCCTTAGTTATACAATTTTATCTTTGCACTTTCCCATTGATTGTTTTTTTCTTCTCGGTCTGCACTAAACTTTCTGGAAAACTAATTTGCTTTAAAATGTACTTAAGCCCAAAGAGTTTGTCTTCAGATTCCCTAGTTATTTGGTTTACTTCATTTACCTGTCCTTAATTTCATTTGAGTCACTTAAGAACTGAACTTTCAATCTATTAGCTAGTAAAGAATTTTCATATACTTATTTACTGTCTTCTCTATCTGAGATGCTCCACCATTAAACCTTTTAAAGAAGATAATATAGCTATTTTGGAATCAAGTTCTTTGCCTAGGGAGAATGGAGATATTTCATGGTCTTCTATTTGACTGGTTTAAATTTAAAGTCCTCTTCGTAAATTGATCTAATTGCTTTTCATTTTAATTTCAATGTAATACCTTAAGTGAGTTACTCACTATCAAATCTTGCTCGCTGTATTTGCAGTGCACCTTGTTGGCTATTATAGGAGACATCTATGCGCTAGTATTTCACTACCTTTTTTCGCTTGCTGCCAGATGACAAATATTGTTACAGGAAATATTTGTCTCCTTTGATTGAAAAAGACATAAAATTGAACGTCTTCTTGGAAATGAATGAAAGCATTTGCTCTTCTGCTTCTTAAAAGTCAGTGTTCTAGCGCTGCTGGAACTGGAAGTAATTTGTGTATATTGAAGAATTTCATTAAGAAAGGTGAATGACATACTTGCTGTTGTGCATGTGCACAACTACAGCCAAAAAAACACTGAATTATACTTACTTTTACCGGGGCTGAATTTGTTTCAGTGGAAAAATAATGTACAAAAAGTGATGCCACCACATATTGATTCTAGGGATGTACAGGTATACAAACCTAAGATGGAAGGCAAAAAAGGAAATATTTTCTAGATCATTCCATTCCAACTCTCCCAGTCAGTCGCCAGCACCTATCACAAATGTTCAAAGCAATACAGAGATATTTCAGCCACTCCAGCCAATGAACCTCCTTCCTTTGGAGCTTGGCTCAAATGCCTGTATACAAATGCATGTCGTAAGGGGAACAAACAAGAGGAATTAGAGATGTGTGCATGGCTACAAGGGCATGATATCAGTGGTATCACAGAAACATGGTGAGATGGCTCCTATGACTGGTGTGTTGGAATGGAAGGTTACATGCTCTTTAGAAAAGACAGGCCAGGCAGACAGGGAAGGAGGAGTTGCTATTTATGTTAGGAATAGGCTGGAAAGTATGGAACTCTGTCTAGGGACAGGTGAGAAGTCGACAGAGAGTTTGTGGGTCAGGGTTAATGGGAGAACAGCTATGGGGGACATTACTGTAAGGATCTGTTACAGACCGCATGATCAAGAAGACTCTGTGGATGAAGCGCTCTGTAGACAGATAAGAACAACCTCACGCTCACAGGCCCTTGTCCTCATGGGAGACTTCAACCACCCTGATATCTGTTGGAAGGATGATACGGCCCGGCACAAGCAATCCAGGAAGTTCCTCGATTGTGTGGAAGACAACTTCCTTCTACAAGTAATAGAGGAGCCGACAAGGAGAAGTGCCACACTTGACATTGTGCTCCCCATCAGGGAAGGGCTGGTTGGGAATGTGACGCTCCAGGGCATCCTTGATTGCAGCGATCATGAGATGGTCGAGTTCGAGATCCTCAGAACAATGAGAAAAGCGTGCAGCAAGCTCACTGCCTTGGAATTCAAGAGAGCAGACTTTGGCCTCTTCAGGAGCCTGCTTAACAAGGTTCCATGAGGTAGAGCTTTAGAGGGCAGGGGGGCCCAAGACTGTTGGTTGATATTCAAGGCTCACCTGCTGCAAGCTCAGGAGCAATACATCCGTACTAGAAAGAAGTGCTACAGGAGGGTCAGGAGATGTCCTTGGATGGATAAGGAGCTGCTGAGGAAAATTCAGAGTTAAAAAGAGGCTTATAAAAGGTGGAAGCAAGGTCAGGCGGCATGGGAAGAATACAGGGATGTTGTCTGGGAAGCTAGGGACCAGGTTAGGAAAGCTAAGGCCCACTTAGAATTAAACTTGGCTAGGGATGTTAAGGATAACAGGAAGGGATTTTATAGGTACATTGCCAATAAAAGACAGGTTAGGGACAACATGGGTCCTCTCCAGAAGCTATCAGGAGGACTGGCTACCCTGGATTTGAAGAACGCTGAGGTTCTTAATGACTTCTTTGCCTTGGACTTCAATGGCAAATGCTCTGACCACACCACCCGGGTCTTGGAAGGCAGATGCAGGGACTGTGAGAATGAAGACCCTGGGCCTAATGTAGGAGAGGATCTGGTTCAAGACCGCCTTAAGAACCTGAACGTGCACAAGTCCATGGGGCCTGATGAAATCCATCCACGGGTCCTGAAGGAGCTGGCAAATGAAGTTGCTAAGCCACTGTCCGTCATATTTGAAAAATCATGGCAGTCAGGTGAAGTTCCCGATGACTGGAAAAAGGGAAATATAACCCCCATTTTCAAGAAGGGGAAAATGGATGACCCAGGGAGCTACAGACCAGATAGTCTCAGGACTGTGCCTGGCAAAATCTTGGAGCAGATTCTCCTGGAAGGCATGCTGAAGCACATGAAAACCAACAAGGTGCTTGGTGACAGCCAGCATGGCTTCACTAAGGGGAAATCCTGACTGACCAATATGGGGGCCTTCTGTGATGGGGCTATGGAACTGATGGACAGGGGTAGAGCAGTTGATGTCATCTACCTGGACTTGTGTAAAGCATTCAACACTGTCCCACACGACAATCTTGTCTCTAAATTTGAGAGACATCAATTTGATAGGTGGACTACTCGCTGGATAAAGAACTGGCTGGATGGCCGCATGCAAAAAGTAGTGCTCAATGGCTCAATGTCCAGCTGGAGACCAATAACAAGTGGTGTTCCTCAGGGATCAGTGTTGAGACCGGTCTTTTTCAACATCTTTGTCAGTGACATGGACAGTGGGGTTGAGTGCCCCCTCAGAAAGTTTGCAAATGACACCAAGCTGTGTGGTTCCAGTTGATACGATGGAGGGAAGGAATGCCATCCAGAGGGACCTTGACACGCTTGTGAGGTGGGCTGATGCCAACCTGATGAACTTTAAGCATGCCAAGTACAAGGTTCTACACCTGGGTCAAAGCAATCCCAGGCACAGCTGAGAAGAGATTCAGAGCAGCCCTGCAGAGAAGGACTTGGGGGTGTTGGTTTGTGAGAAAATGGACATGAGCCGGCAGTGTGCGCTTGCAGCCCAGAAAGCCAACTCTATCCTGGACTGCATCAAAAGCAGTGTGACCAGCAGGTCGAGAAAGGTGACCCTGCCTCTCTACTCTGCTCTCGTGAGACCTCACTTGGAGTATTGTGTGCAGTTCTGGTTTTCTCAACATAAAAAGGACATGGAACTGTTGGAACAAATGCAGAGGAGGGCCATGAGGATGATCAGGGGACTGGAGCACCTCCTGCATGAAGACAGGCTGAGAAAGTTGTGTGTGCTCAGTCTGGAGAAGAGAGGGCTGCGTGGAGACCTCATAGAAGCCTTCCAGTGTCTGAAGGGAACCTGTAGGGATGCTGGGAAGGGAATCTTCATTAGGGGTTAGAGTGGTAGGAAAAGGGGTAATGGGTTCAAACTGAAACAAGGAAAGTTCGGGTTAGATATAAGGAGGAAGTTCTTTACTGTGGGGGTAGTGAGGCACTGGGATGGGTTGCCCAGGGAAGTTGTGAATGCTCCTTCCCTGGCAGTGTTCAGGATCAGGTTGGACAGAGCCTTGGGTGACATGGTTTATTGGGAGGTGTCCCTGCCCATGGCAGGGGGGTTGGAATTAGATGATCTTACAGTCCTTTCCAACCCTAGCTATTCTATGATTCTATGATTTTATGTACTTACTCCTATCATTCAAGTGCATGGATCCAGAACTGGACTGGTATACCTTTTTGCTTTTTGAATCGTGGATGTATATGTGCAGCTATAATTTTGCGAAGTAATTTGTGCAGAGTAAGTTTCAAGCTATCAAGTGTTTTTTTAATGGCAATCAGAAAAAACCGCAACAGGCAAGTTGTTGATAACAAAGAAACAAATTGTTCTTAACAAAGAAAACAGGCAAATTGTGGATAGCTTCTTCAGAATATCCTACAGTTACTTGGGAAAGTGCATCTGGTGATGTACAGCAAGTCCCATGTATTAGGCTTTCAGTGCTGATTTTAAATGTCCATCATACAAACAGGCTGGCAGTCGGTGGGTAGGAGAGAAAATTGGCCACACACTATTCCTCTAGCAGTTTGGATGTCAAAGTTATTTCCCTCTTGTCTGTGTACGATTTTGCTCAGGGACCAACCTGTGAGGATGGATACCACTCTAAACCTGGCTATGCAGAAACCAGCTGGAAGACTGCCGTCACTTTCAGTGGAATCAGACTTTCATCCCTGTTGTTTAATTGCAAAAGCCAACACATGCATAGAAAAACCACAAAAAAATAAAGATCTCACTAATCTCTTGTCCCCCTGGGGAGGAATGTAACAATGAAAACTGAAGCAAGCCAAGATATGCATCACTGAAGCATCCAAGTGCAAACTACAACATAACACTAGTCAAGGAAGTCTTTTGAGGCCTATCCTCTGACTTGAAAGGAGGAAAGTTCAGCTGCACTTATTTCAGTTCTTTGAAATATGCAACTCAGTTTATCACTAGGTTTGGCAATTTGCAGCAGATACAGCCCTTCAGCGTCTCTGGCTTTGAGATGTGCTTTAGGTTCCTTTCAAATACGAGAAAGGTGAAAACTCTGGGTTGTGGCTTTACTTCTGAATGTGAGTACATCACACTGCAATACAGGTGGCCCTGACCCACGCACGGCTAATGCTGCAGCTTTTCACTGACAGTTGCATCCATCAGGAGCTCTAAATTAAAATGACAGAGACTGCTGCTTTTTACCCATTCTGTTGTGCTAAGGGAGAATAAAAGGTCATGGTCTGTGTGGCAAGAGCATGCACTCTACCCAGCAGCAGATAGTGTAAATAACAGAAGCTACAGGGGAATTTAGTGGGATACAAAGTCATATGCATACTTTAGGAAAAAAAATAAAGAACAGACAACCAGGTGAAAACAAAAATAGGTGATACATAGGACAGTATTTCTGATGAAGAGGCCTTATTCAGCTACAAAAGTATTCGGATTTTGCATCTTGATTTCAAATCTTGTTGGAGAACAGATAAAGCTCTAGGTGAAGCCATTTATGCACAGTCCAGTAACCACCTTGATTCATCTGAGCTTTTTCAGTGGTTATGTGGAAGGACTGATTTTCAGTTCTGGCCTTTTTTATTTCCTAGTAACCCCTGCCCCCCCTCAAATTATCAATTTGCCACAGAAAATTGAGAAGATAATTACAAAGATGATCAATAAAGTCAAGGAGGACTGACAAAATCTGTGTTGCCTGTTAGATGTGTCAACAATACCGTGATGAATACATGCAATGCACAGGTCAGCAAGGGAGCACCTGATGAGCAGCACAAAGGACTTCCAACCACTCCTGCCAATAGCCAAGCATTGTCAGGGGCCCAACTGAAATGCTTCTATAATAATGCACATAGCATAAGGAACAACCAAGAGGAGTCAGAGGTGTACACACACCTGAGGGGCTATGACTTCATTGGCATTAGGGAGACATGGTGGGATGCCTCCTAAGAATATACAGGTTTTTTAAGGAGGACTGGCTAAGGAGGTGAGGAGGGGGTATCACTCCCCATGCCAGTGACCAGCTGGAGTGCACAGAGCTCTGCCAGGGGATGAATGAGGGGCTGACTGAGAGCTTATAGGTGAGAATAAAAGGGATGACAGGGAAAATTACAGTGGTGGTCTGCTATAGGCCACTTGACCATAAAGACCAAGTGTATGAGGCCTTTCATAGACAGATAGGAGCAGCCTCATGTTCACAAGCTCTGGTCCCCATGGGAAACTTCAGCCACACCAATACATGTTGGAGGGACAGCACTGCAGGACACAAGCAATCCAGAAGGTTCCTGAAATGCACTGATGATAACTTCCTTCTCCAAGTGATAGAGTAATCAACAAGGTGGAGGGCTATGACAGACCTTATCCTCACTAACAGGCAGAGGCTGGAGAATATGAAGCTGGAGAGCAGCCTTGGCTGCAGTGCCCATGAAATGGTGCTGTATAATTCCATGGAGTCACCTGGCACTACTGTGGCAATGGGCTGAGCCTGAGATGACATCAGCTGTTCGTAGATAGCGTGACTGCACATGGTTTCCTCAGGTCGTGTCAGGTATCTACAAAATGTTTCCTATGTCTGGTGTGTCTCATCTCTACAATGAATGACATAAAAATGTTTTTTTTAAAAGTACTGTAGGGCCATTTAATTTATTTGTAACAATGTGTGTATCTGTTACCATACCATATGTGTATATGTATCATATGTATTTATATGGTTGTTTTTTTTTTTTGTTTGGTTTGGGGACTTTTTTGGGGGGGTGGGTAAAGGGGGATGCTAAATTGATATACTCTAGTTGTCTGCAGTTATCCAGGATCAGCTGCAGTGTTTCAAAACCTATCCTATTGCTGTTAAAACTAAAAAAAAAAAAAAAAATGAGGTGAAAAGACCAGGAGAGTAACCAGAATATGTGCGCAGGGAATTCCATAAAAAATCTTTTACCTGCTGTTTTGGGATTGCTGTTTGACTTTAAAATATTCAGCTAATAAACTATTTCCAATCTTTCTTGATAAATTCTTCCCAATGTGCTTACATGGTCCCAGGGAAAGAAATGCTGAACTTCTACTGAAGAGATCAGGAAATTTTTATCACACAGAAGTATGAAAATATAAAATAAGACTATTCTCACTTGGAGTACTGTGTACAGTTCTGGTGTCCTCAACATAAAAAGGACATGGAACTGTTGGAACAAGTGCAGAGGAGGACCACAAGGATGACCAGGGGACTGGAGCACCTCCTGTATGAAGACAGGCTGAGAAAGTTGTGTGTGTTCAGCCTGGAGAACTGAAGGCTGCGTGGAGACCTCATAGCAGCTTCCAGTATCTGAAAGGGGGTTATAGGGATGCTGGGGAGGGTCTCTTCATTAGGGACTGTAGTGATAGGACAAGGGGTAACGGGCTTAAACTTAAACAGGGGAAGTTTAGATTGGACATGAGGAAGAAATTCTTTACTGTGAGGGTGGTGAGGCCCTGGAACGGGTTGCTCAGGGAAGTTGTGAATGCTCCTTCCCTGGCAGTGTTCAGGATCAGGTTGGACATAGCCTTGGGTGACATGGTTTAGTGGGAGGTGTCCCTGCCCATGGCGGGGGGGTTGGAACTAGATGATCTTACAGTCCTTTCCAACCCTAACTATTCCATGATTCTATGATTCTATAAGGATGCTGGGGAGGGACTCTTCATGAGGGACTTCATGACATCCTTCTCTCTAAGTTGGAGAGACATCAATTTGATAGGTGGACCACTGGGTGGATAAAGAACTGGCCGGATGGCCGCACGCAAAGAGTAGTGCTCAGTGGCTCAGTGTCCAGCTGGAGACCAGTAACGAGTGGTGTCCACCAGGGATCAGTGTTGGGACCGGTGTTGTTCAACATCTTTGTGGGTGACATGGACAGTGGGATTGAGTGCGCCCTCAGCAAGTTTGCCGATGACACCAAGCTGTGTGGTTCGGTTGATACATTGGAGGGAAGGAATGCCATCCAGAGGGACCTAGACACACTTGTGAGGTGGGCTGATGCCAACCTGATGAAGTTCAACCATGCTAAGTGCAAAGTCCTCCACCTGGGTCGGAGCAATGCCAGGCACAGCTACAGGTTGGGCGGGGAGGAGATTGAGAGCAGCCCTGCGGAGAAGGACTTGGGGGTGTGGGTTGATGAAAAAATGAACATGAGCCGGCAGTGTGCGCTTGCAGCCCAGAAGGCCACCCGTATCCTGGGCTGCATCAAAAGGAGTGTGACCAGCAGGTCGAGGGAGGTGATCCTGCCCCTCTACTCTGCTCTCGTGAGACCTCACTTGGAGTATTGTGTGCAGTTCTGGTGTCCTCAACATAAAAAGGACATGGAACTGTTAGAACAGGTCCAGAGGAGGGCCACGAAAATGATCAGGGGACTGGAGCACCTCTCGTATGAAGATAGGCTGAGAAAGTTGGGGCTGTTCAGCCTGGAGAAGAGAAGGCTGCGTGGAGACCTCATAGCAGCCTTCCAATACCTGAAGGGGGCCTATAGGGATGCTGGGGAGGGACTCTTCATTAGGGACTGTGGTGAAAGGACAAGGGGTAATGGGTTTAAACTTAAACAGGGGAGGTTTAGATTGGATCTGAGGAAGAAGTTCTATACTGTGAGGGTGGTGGGGCCCTGGAATGGGTTGCCCAGGGAAGTTGTGAATGCTTCATCCCTGGCGGCGTTCAAGGTGGGGTTGGACATAGCCTTAGATGGCATGGTTTAGTGGGAGGTGTCCCTGCCCATGGCGGGGGGGTTGGAACTCGATGATCTTGAGGTCCTTTCCAACCCTTACTATTCTGTGATTCTGTGATTCTGTGACTGTATTGGTAGGACAAGGGGTAATGGGTTCAAACTAAAATAGAGGGAGTTCAGGTTAGATATAAGGAGGAAGTTCTTTACTGTAGGGGTGGTGTGGCACCGGAATGAGTTGCCCAAAGAAGTTGTGAATGCTCCTTCCCTAGCAGTGTTCAAGGCTGGGTTGGATGGAGTCTTGGGCTACCGTGTTTAATGTGAGGCGTTCCTGCCTATGGCAGGGGGGCTGGAACTGGATGATCTTGGGGTCCTTTCCAACCCTAACTATTCTATGATTCTGTGATTCTATCCAACCTATTTTTTTGTGCGTATTGACTAAAGAGAGGCAATGGATTCTTGGTAATTGCAATTACACAAATTAAGTCAGGTAGAATCTCATTCCAACATCTGACGCTTGTCTGGGTCTGGCTAAAGGATCAGATGTAGAATTACCATGCATAAATTTCTATCCCTCATTTTTGTCAAGTAAAACCGGGTTTATTCCAGAAGGGATTATCACCCTCAGTAGTTAAATAAATCTCTGACCATAGCAGGCTTTGCTGTAACAAAATTGCTAAACTGTGGACCTTTGGGCAAATCTGACAACTATAGTCCAAATGGTATTTTCCTGAAAGGGATCTGCCTTCATTTGCTATTAGATTCAGTGACATCCCTACAAAGGCAGGTAATAATCATGCCACCTGTTTCTGGAGAACTCTCTTCACTAGCATCAGAGTTGCGCACTAATTCTGCCTTTTTTTATTGCCAAAAGAGAGGTAATTTTATAGCACTGCCCAGTTTTACCCATTTAGTTTTAATGTGATTTTATAATCTATCCAACGCTGCTTGCATTGACATCCTCACTGGTACAGCTCAGGAAAACAGAAGGATGATGTTTTTTTATCTGGCTTTCAGTATTTCTTTTTCATTATGTATTTCTAGAACACAGGTGGGTGCAGTCTGCATATCTGCAAGATACAGTTAACTTTCCAGAAGTTTGTGCTGCATTTTTTGTGATTTTGTTTGTTTTGGGTTTTTTTAATGAACTCCATGGTAATACATCAGTGGTTTGCAATGGTGATTAGAAATCAGCGAGCCTTATCCACTGGTGTCTATTTCCTTAAGATATTAAGCTTATTTCATCAAGAAGTTAACTCCTAACCTTTACTATGACTTTGAAGGTTAGGAAATGACTGACTAAAGTAATATTTCTTTCCAAGATTCTGGTGACATTTCAGAATCACTCTGAAGCACAGGGAGAAAACACCAGGTATTAAACAGGGTGAAATATCCTTGTCATTTGTATAAGAACAAACTTTCTAGTATTAATCAAGTACTCAGGTTCACAAGGGAAGTACATTGCCGTAAACAAAAATTAAAATTATATTAAATAAAATCTTCACAGGATAAATGTATAAAATGTTTAATCATTTAAATTGCACTGAATTTTGCCAAGGATTATCTTATTTTAATGGAACCTGAGTCAGGAACCTCCATGCAGCAGCATCTGTGGTTTTATTTTCCCTGGGGAATGGCTAGGATGGGCCTACAGCAGCAGACCAAGACTGTTAGTCTTGTTATCCCAAACCAGCCTTCTCTACAGAAGGGAAGTCCTAAAGCCAGAGCCTCTTGAAGAAAAGACCAACAAGTAATGTAAATATTAAATAAGATATAAGTTACACGTTGTTGCTCGTTTAGAAAATAAGCTTGCTGCGAAAGCATGAAATATCTAATTGGTAAAGGTTTCTTTGTTAAGAGATGTGTAATTTAGGAGTAAACCTTTCATTTTCTTCACTAATGAGGGGCATAGATTTTGTTATTAGACTTTGGAGTCTCTTTGGTGTCTCTAAATGCCCTGTGCAGTGTTTCAGTGTCCACCACTGGACCTTAGCTTTAGGTTCAATGGCTAGACAAAAACAAAAGCTCAAATATGAGAATGTCTTTACGGTGCACTGACGGACTCAGGACTGAGGGCCCTGGTGGTGACAGCGTAAGACGGGGGAGCAGAAGGAAACTGTGGCCACTTAGAAAACAGTATACAGAAGAAGAGCATGCAGGGAAGAGAAGGGACATCCACATGGAAAGGAAGGCACTGAGATATTAGCATTGTGCTCAAACAAAAGGTAGATTCATGCGTGATATATTTGAGGGGTTTTTCCTACAACTCTGTTCTGTATGCAGTAAACGTGTATCTCTGGATCACTGGTATTGCTGATCACTCTTTCCAACTTCTAGTCAAGGAGCTCAGTACACTCTAATTATTCAATAGCTCTAGAATAGATAGATAGGTAAGGCTCACCTACTTTGCAAAATGGAAATGTTGAGCGTTTCGAGTCAATGACTCACTGCGACTACCCTGAGGTCCAGGCCTGAACATGCTTCAAAAGGAAGTGGCAATCCCTATACTTGCAGGGAAATCAACAGCATCTTTTTCCAAACCACAAAATCATGAGATAGGAGAATTAGGACATATTAGTGCAAAGGCATTGCAGAGGCCAGGGTCCATTGGGTACCAGGAGTGTTGGGGTCTCTCCTCAAAGTGGCAGGGCAGGATTTGGCAGCCAGGACCATCCCATTTCTGCATCCCAGAAGTATGGCAGGTAGGGAGGCTATGACAGGCAGTTCCATGAACATGGACATCCATGTCAGGGGTTTGATAGTGGTCAGGGGAGAAGATAGGCAGAAATATCTCTGGATGTCCATCAAATAGTCAACCTGGTATCCTAATATTTCTTTAAAGGATTTTTGGTTTTACTTTTGTAAAGTTAAAGTAAGAGATTTGACCTAATACGATAACTTGAAAATGAAAAATAATATTTCCTGTCTGGTCAAATGAAGCATTTCATTTACCTGAAATGGAACAAAACATTTGTCTTGAGTCAACAAAATATTTTGTGTTGACATAAATCAATTTTTTGTATCAGTTGAAAAAACATTATTCATATTGCTGTAGTCTTTCTCTTCTGGCTGCCAAATTACAGAGCTGTTGACATTTGTAATAATTTAAATGAAATTATGTATCACATTCTGACATACTGGATCTCTGCCATTTATTTATGGCTTTGTTTCTTTACTGACTTTGACCAGCCTGAAACTACCAACTGAAAGCATAGTATTTATCACCTCTTGATTTATCCAGGCCTCTAATCAGAAGTTTAGTATTGAGCTACTGAATTATATGATATTGCTGCAGAAATTGTACTGTGTAGTTTTGAAATATGCTGTCCAGACTATTAAACTGAAGAATACTTATCTTTGAAGTAATGTATTCTTTATTAGGTTTATACCATATATAAATCAAAATACACATTTATGAGTGCTAAGTTTCAAATTTTCCTGAGTTAACAAATCCCAGAGTAATATGATTAAGTAGCATTAGGGCTCCAGCATGTGGAAAATGCTCACAAGCTCTTTTTCTGCTAGTAACAGGCCTGCTAACCTGGGATCTTCTGCCATTTTAAATCTAATTAATGGGGTTGAACCAGGGCAGAATAAAGCTTTCCAGAACTCCTGTCTTGAATTATGATTCAGTTTCTGCAGGGTTTGCATATGAGATTAAATCAGGGACTTTTTTCGTTCTGAGTAGAAGTCTTGAGACTTTGACCTCAAAGTCTAAGAGCAAGTCAAGAAGAGTGGAAGTATTTCTACCATGTTGAAAAAAGAATGCATGCTGACATCCCTTTTTTGGGGTATAAAAAAACATCAACCAAAATTGAGAGGCCAAAAAATTCTGAAGATTTCTCTTTGGCAATCTTTGTTTAGATTTAAAGTTTCAAATGAAACATACCTTCTGCACTATGAAAGGCTCAAGAAAGATGATTTTGTATTTGAACCATACTTAAAAGTTTATGAATGATTTTAAAAGAAGTTGAGGAAGTTGTCTCAGTGGTTATTCTTACAGTCTGCATAAAAAACTTAATAGAACACCCATACTCATATTCTAACGCTTCATAATCTCATCTCTGTATCATAATGAGATTGTGAAGTCACTAGGTGACGGATTATGATTTGAAAGGTGTATGTAATGCTGTTCTGTTTGGGGAGAAAAAAAACCCAAAAAAACCCACAAAAACAAAAAACAAAGAAAAACCCAATTTAAAAAACAAACAAACAAACAAAAAAACAAAAACAAAAACAAAAACAACAACAAAAAAAATGAGAACAAAGCTTCTGAAAGTGTTAATGCAGCACTGCAAAATCACTTTCTGAGCATGACATACCCCAGCCCTTACAATAAAAAAACATCCCATGTGAAAGTGGTAGCACAGATAGCCTGTTGCTAAAGAGAAAATAGTATGACTTCTAACACCCATTGTACAGGAGCTCAGTGTCAGAGATTTGTAAACCAATTTAAATCCTGCTTTGGAACTGTCTTAACGGTCAAGAGAAAAACAGGACTGTTTAATATTTAAACAAAATGTTTAATATTTGAACAGTAAAATTGTTCTTCTGCATGGTAAAATAGATGGAAGAATTGTTTAGAGCCATTTAGGGAGACATAACAAGAAGTAGTAGGATAAAATTCAGTAAAAGTGGAATGGAAGTTGAAAAACAGACAAAATATGTAACTGTAGTCAGTTAGAACATGATATAGGTTCCAAAAAGTGGAAAAGAAACTGGAATGCTGGAGTGCATCATGTTTAGTTATAGTAGCTGGAGATGTTCTGTACTGTATAATTTTGTCTGAATTCTAAAATGAATTAACTTGACACATTATTTAACAAGTTTGTGGATTGTTTCATGTGTTTTGAAATCTTATTTCAGTCCCAGGATGAGCACATGCTTCAGCAAGTCTGGCAACTTGCTAAACTGGGGATATTTTTCTTTTCAAATTCTCTGTGCATATGGCTGAGAATCACAGTATCACACAAGCCTTAGGTTAAGCAAATTATTTACTGCTCATTATAGCTTAATCTTTCAAAATGAGATATTTAAAATGGTGTAGCCCAAGTATTTAAAAGGATATTTAGTGTTTGAATTCCCAAAACTGTATTGAAAATCTCTTTTTAAGTGGAGGACTGACAGTGACAAGTAGCCCTGGCAAACTACAAATCTGGGGCTCTACTCTGTCTTCTGATGTACTTGCAGATATCCAAAGCCTATTGTCTATCAGAACTTTCTTTATGTGGAGCAAAGAGGTAACCAAATCTCTAAGAGATCATAGAATCATAGAACAGTTAGGGCTGGAAACGACCTTAAGATCATCAAGTTCCAGCCCACCTGCCATGGGCAGGGACACCTCCCACTAAACCATGCCATCCAAGGCTATGTCCAACCCCGCCTTGAACACGGTCAGCGATGGATGCCTCACCACCCTTACAGTAAAGAACTTCTTCCTTATATCCAATCTAAACTTCACCTGTTTAAGTTTGAATCCATTACCCCTTGTCCTCTCACTACAGTCTCTAATGAAGAATCCCTCCCCAGCATCCCTATAACCCCCTTTCAGATATTGGAAGGCTGCTATGAGGTCTCCACGCAGCCTTCTCCAGGCTGAACAGCCTCAACTTTCTCAGCCTGTCTTCATATGAGAGGTGCTCCAGTCCCCTGATCATCCTCGTGGCCCTCCTCTGCACTTGTTCTAACAGTTCCATGTCCTTTTTATGTTGAGGACACCAGAACTGCACACAATACTCCAAGTGAGGTCTCACGAGAGCGGAGTAGAGGGGCAGAATCACCTCCTTCAACCTGCTGGTCACACTCCTTTTGATGCAGCCCAGGGTACAGTTGGCTTTCTGGGCTGCAAGCGCACACTGAAGTGGGCTCATGTTCATTTTCTCATCAACCAGCACCTGCAAGTCCTTCTCTGCAGGGCTGCTCTGAACCTCTTCTCTGCCCAACCTGTATGTGTGCCTGGGATTGCTTTGACCCAGGTGTAGAACCTTGTACTTGGCATGCTTAAAGTTCATCAGGTTGGCATCAGCCCACCTCATAAGCGTGTCAAGGTTCTTCTGGATGGCATTCCTTCCCTCCAACGTATCAACCGGAATCACACAGCTTGGTGTCATCGGCAGACTTTCTGAGGGCGCACTCAATCCCACTGTCCATGTAACTGACAAAAATGCGGAACAAAACCGGTCCAAACACTGATCCCTGGGGGGCACCACTCGTTACTGGTCTCCAGCTGGACAGTGAGGCATTGAGCACTACTCTTTGCGTGTGGCCATCCAGCCAGCTCTTTATCCAGTGAGTGGTCCACCTATCAAATTGATGTCTCTCAAATTTAGAGACAAGGATGTCATGCGGGACAGTGTTGAATGCTTTACACAAGTCCAGGTAGATGACATCAACTGCTTTACCCCTGTCCATCAGTTCCATAGCCCCTCCATAGAAGACCCCCATATTGGTCAGTCAGGATTTCCCCTTAGTGAAGCCATGCTGGCTGTCACCAAGCACCTTGTTGGTTTTCATGTGCTTCAGCATGCCTTCCAGGAGAATCTGCTCCAAGATTTTGCCAGGCACAGTCCTGAGACTATCTGATCTGTAATTACCTGGGTAAATGGGATGTATTACCACTTCGTGACTGAACAAACAACTGCCAGGTACAGCCTTCTACATCAGCAAATATTGACACTGTCTTTCTCACCACCATGCATTTTAATTCATCATGGCCATTTTGCCTTGTAGAAATCTGTGCCAGTCACTTGGGTTCTTCAGTCCGCTCTATTTACATCTTTAAAATTTTACCTTAATGTGCCTGGTTCATTGAATACTCTGGTGCTAAGACTTGGGGTGTTTTTTTTATAGCTCTATGGAGAATTTCTCAGGAGTGCTTCTAATCAGCCTGAGGCTTATACAGAAGACAAATCTTTTTTTTTTCAGCATTCCGCTGTTGCATTTTGAGTGTTTGGTGTGCTCTGAACAGGGTGAGTTACAAAGTGGTTTGGTTTGGTTTGGTTTTTCAAACATATACAACAATACAAAAACTTGTCTCTGACCTTAATGGGTAGTATGCTCAACATACTCAAATGTGCTGTCTTCCACATGGAGAATTAGAAAACAGATAATACATATGCTATAAATGGTGTTTTTAAGGATCACAGTAAGTTCTTATTATTTTTATATATAAAATTTTATCCTCCACTGGACTTTTTACAGTATCCATATTTTCAACTTTTTGTGGCAAAGTCCTGCTTTGCCAATATATTCATGGCTTAGCAAATCAGTTAAGAAGGTGTTCTCATTGTATGGCCCAGCATTCTCTGTGACAAAATTTAAACATTTGCTTTGTTAAGGAAATCTTGCATGATAAATAATATGTTCTGTTACTTCTTCACTGTTCTTGGAATCCTTGCTTGGGATGCTATTTGCTATAGGTAAAAATAGAGACACCAACATTTTCAGAGTAAAAATTTAGCGATTAGTAACTTTTCTTGTCACTGTAAAGTGCCCCAGATTTCTCTTAAGTGTGTTACTCTGAAATTAGGTTTTAGGCAATTATAGTCCACTGGAAGATCAAATCTGAAGCTTTTACCATTGATTGGACTCTAGAGAAAGCTTCTTTCTTGTGCTTTCACACCGCCTTGTGAAATACTTTGTTAATGGTTTTTACACATCTCCTTTCAGTTGCAACTAGAAAGCATAGCTGCTGCATAGAGGAACAAGCACGTTATTTAGGAGTAGGAGTGGAGTGATTTTCTGAATCTTCATATTGAATTTGTATGCCTCTTAGATGAAGAGCTGTGAGTAAAGAACTTCTTGTTCTAGTCAAAGTTTAATTATCTTCTCCCACTGTTACATACCTCTTTAACTATTTTACTACTGTTTGGATTTATCATGTGAATATTTCCTACTTTCTTCTGCATATAAAATTAGTCTCACTATTGCATTATTCTCCATGGTAATGAGATAATAATGAAAGGCAGAACCCATTTTGTCAGATCCCTCTTCATGGAACTACATGCTGATTCACATGTGAGTCAGAGATACATTCAGGTGTGGGGTTTTCAGAAGTACAAGTGGGTATTTTGGATTGGAAATCACATACTGAAGACAGCTGTGTTTGAATGCTGCCCACAGGTAAGAAATCTACACAAACAGGGAGACTCCACTCCTCTGGCAGGAAATACTGTCATTGCGGAGTCTGTAATGGGACAGTGAAGGTAGTAAAGACATATTGGAGAAGGATTATTTTTTTAATCCTTTTTGGTTTTTTATACAGTAACTTTTGTTCATTTCTATTAGTACAATCCATTGTCATGGTGACGCAGACAGAGTGAACTTGATTCCTCTCTGCTATTCTGTTGTGAATTATTTGCACTATAATTTCTGGGCAGAGCAAATGAGGGAACAATGATACCTTTAGACGTCTTTTGCTGCACATAGTGACCTATCACAGATAATGTCATATTTCATAGGAGTATGAATGGTACAGATTACATCCTCCCGGAGAGGTGGAAATGCTGACCTCATCTTTTCCTCCTCTGCAGGGGTCATCCTGCTGTAAGGAACAATCTTCTGAAAGGCAGGAGAAAACAGGAGAGTAAGCTTTTCCCTCTTTAGATTGGGCTTCTGTCAAATCTGGTCTTCTCTGTATGAAGTTGCAGCACGCGTATGAAACTGGGTAGTGGCAAAGGGAGAGTGCCAATTCTCCATATCCACTGCCCACTCCTGATTCCTCTACCAAACCAAATTTCCCTCCTAGGAGAGGCAAACGCTGGCCCAGGATCAGGTGCAGTGACAGCAGCCTTTTCAGTAGAGGAGGAACCTGTCCACTGTTCCAGCATCTTATGCAAGAAAAGAGCACTGACCCTCTCTTGGGTCACGACACAAAGAAGCAATGATAAGGAAATGGAAAAAAAATCCCTTCTGAGGTTTTATGCACAAAACATTTTCTTCTTGTACCTACTCAGACAAGAACGTCATCTAAATACACCTCTGTGCCAACAATCTCCTGCCAACACTGAGGAGCAATACATAAGTTTCATTGTAACTTAAAAGTATGCAGTGAAGCAAATAAAAATAATAGAAAAAAAACATTCTCAAAAGCCTAGTTTACTGCCACTTCCTCAAAACCATCAACTTTTCCCACCAGTAAAATTATATGAAGTCATGATTTATAGGGCTGATAAATACTGGTTTCTAACCACAGAAACACTCAAGAGGAAAATGTATTTTCCTCAAAACCCCATTTCCTCCACCTTCTCTGTTTTCTGTTGTTCAGCTATCTAAGCAATACTTTTAAGCAAGGCTTAAAATATCTTTTCTAAAATAAAATATAACTATTTTTATATATATATTACTGCATGTAATTGTGGCAGTATGTCTTGCTACAGCACAGATGTAATGGGGGAAACACTGAGGAACTGTACAGAGCGGTAGCCCTTCTGGTAAGAAGTGAAGGGAAAGGAAAAAGCTATCCAGCGGCTGTAAATTAATCTAGAGAGGTGCTGTCAGCAAGCATGGTTTCCCACAAGCAATCTATTCTCTGAATACAGTTTTGTCTTGTTTAAATATTTTGTGTAGCTGTAGCACATCACACATGCCAATACACACAGAGGTGTGTGTATGATGTGCCTTAAACTGACATGTCCCTGACTTGCTAAGCCAGTGAAAAACTTTCTGGTTTCAAGGTGTTTAAGTGAAGCATAGAGGTAAGTATGCAATAAAAAGTCTTTAGCCTTGTTTTGTTGACAGAGGTGGTGGTGGTTGCCCTGGGTAAAGGAAAGTTTCCATCTGTCTTTAAGCGTACACCCTGACATCTCCAGCAAAGCAGGAGCACTGTAATGCTCCCGGCCACTTCAGACTCGCATCAGGTTCTGCCAAATCCCTCTTGGGTATTGGATGCAAGTAGGTGAAAGTGCAACATAAACACTGCACAGTAACGAATGCTAGAGCGGGGAAGGAACGAGAGAGAGGCAGCAATTACAACAGCAACAAAATGTCAAAATTAACAAGTTTTGAAACAAAATGGAAATAGGTCAGTTTTTATCTTATGGGAGTCTGCAACAATGCAAGTGACATCTGAAAGAAGTTTTATGTGAGTTGCTCCAGGCAAAGTATTATTTGGCAGTGGATTGTTTCTCCAGTCAGATTTTAATTCTGTCCTGTTTTCCAAACCTTCAAAAGACATCCCTCCAGGAGCATTTTCAGAAATAGCAGCTGCTGGGTTGAAGTCACGAACAGCCACCATGTGTTTTGCCTCCAAGTGGATGTGGCTGCATATGACCAAACCTTGTAATGTGTGACGCCGGTACAAGTGCACTGCTACTTCACAGTGCCACGTTCCTTAATCCATGGAATAAAATCTTTGCAAAATCGAGTTTTTACTGTTCATTTTCAATGACTGTTGTTACCTCTAATGATGGTCTATAGCCAGCATCTTATAGACTATCTTGCCGTGAATATTGTTTGGATATACAGATATGCCTGCAAAGTCAGCGGCTTCAAAACAATAACTGTAGTTTTGAGAGCTTTTCCTTTATATAGCAAACCTTCATTTTTATCTGGAGGTAAAAAAGGGTCTCTGGTTTCACTACAGTTTACAACTAAGTAATAAGTTACTTTCAATTTTTATGACAATTCAGCTGTCATTAATATACCAAAGTCCTGTAACCTCTGAAAATTTAGGTAGGTCTCCGTGGCTTACACAGGAGCAGAATTTCAGTGCTTTGTGATCTAATATGACCATTGTATTCAGATAAATAAATATTTGTTTTACTTCTACACATTATTTTTGCCTTTTTTTTTTTTCCTCAAGGTTTTCTGTCCCTTTTGAGTGGAATATGTAATATTCTTTTGAAATAGAATTGCTGAAAAAAGTAGATACGATGTCTCTTCCTTTATAACTTCCCAACTCAATATCTTTGTTACTTGATTAGCAACCTGCTAGCTTGGATTTTCTCCTCACTCAGTGCACTTTCTTTGAGAAAGTCACGGTAGAGAAGAGTGCTACTATTTTATGCCTTCCATTAGTTACAAAAATATATGCTCTGTCCTTTTTGTTCTCCAACCAGCAGCCCATAAACGATTCATTAACTTACAGTAAAAATCTAATTAGAATGATACTTTTTCACCTCTGTAATGCAGTTGAAAATCTACCTCCATTAAAACACATGAAACAAGACAATGAATCTTTAGCATTAACTGAAAGCAAAAATATGGGTGAGGAAGGACACTGGCTTGTTTATGTTGGTGACTGCAGAGCAGTACTTGCTTTTGACCGACTTCACATCTTTCTCTGTTTTAAATAATTCTGAGTACCTGATCGCAATCACTGATATTTTGGATTTTATAGGCCTTTTGTCAGGAGATACAGCTACCCAGCAGAAAGGCCAAATAATCTTAGCAGCAGAAATGCTCCTTCTTCTTCCTCATAGACAAATGAAAACTTGGCAGTACGAAAGACTCCATTTGAATTAATAAGTCCTCTGTGACCTTGTCTGGGGTAATACTGCAGTACTCTAACCCATAAAGGCAGATAAATGATGTTTTTCGACATTGTCTGTAGGATTTCTTCACATTCATTCTATGTGGTATGTTTTAAATGTTTTAAAACGTCGTCTCCACATTTTTTTAAAGACATAATGTCTTGAAACATTTAGACGGTTTAAAAAATAAATATTGTGAAGAGTATTTTTCTGTGCCACTACAGCTACTATATAACTAGTATATAAAATTACATGCAAATTTACAGAATCTCTCTTCCTCTTTGTCACATACACACACTTGCCATTCTGCCACAAAAAATAAAAACAACCCAGAAACAAAAGGTATTTTAATAGTTTAGAAGCCCACTCAAATAAGAAATCAATTACGCAATCATGGCTCATGAACATATTTTCATAGCAGCCTTCCAGTATCTGAAGGGGGATTATAGGGATGGTGGGGAGGGACTCTTCATTAGAGACTGTAGTGATAGGATAAGGGGTAACGGGTTCAAACTTAAATAGGGGAAGTTTAGATTGGATATGAGGAAGAAATTCTTTACTGTAAGGGTGGTGAGGCCCTGGAATGTGTTGCCCAGGGAACTTGTGAATGCTCCATCGCTGACCGTGTTCAAGGTGGGGTTGGACAGAGCCTTGGGTGGCATGGTTTAGTGGGAGGTGTCCCTGCCCATGGCAGGGGGGTCAGAGCTAGATGATCTTGAGGTCCTTTCCAACTCTAACTATTCTATGATTCTATGATCCTCTGATCCTCCAAAGATGAGGCAAATTAGTCTTCTGCCTTTCTGTATAGTATAACATTCCTTCTGCTCCTTTTAATCTTGCCAGGCTCCTTTTCTTAACATCTGCCTTAGATTTCTGTGGAATAAGGAGTACTGGATGAAAAATATATGACCTAACTTAATACCTTGGATACCAGAAATATTACCTGCTTTTCCTCTCTCTGTCTTACTTTGCTTTTCTTTTTCCAATTTATCTTGATTAGGAACACTACTCAGCATCAGTACACTCCTACCTAAAAGGCTGTGCCTGCTCCTGGTGAAATGCAATGTTCTTGTGTGGTGGTTATACACCTCTCCCTGGTCTGACAAAGTACTGACATATTAAACTCAAACCTCACCTCAGGCCATATAGGTCTTTATGTTCCTAGAAACAGTGTCTGATAGTTTCTTTTGAGAAGACTTTTAGCCCCCAAACCTGGGAAATTAAAGTATTCCATTTGACATTGGAAAATACATTGGTATGAGCCCATGAGGAGTGGGGGAACTTGAGCTTTGCCACAGGTTTTGCCACAGGCTAAATCTTAGAGAAAGCTATATAGGAATACTTGAATTTTGTCTTGTGAATAACTACCTTTCAATACATACAAGTTTTATGGGACAAGTCTTCATGGCAGAATAGTAACTTTCAATAGGGAAATTCATCTAAGGGGCTTCTATTACTACTTATCTTCCTAAGATGCAATTTCAATATTTCTTCTTTCTAACCAATTCAAACCTTTCAGTTTTTGCTTCTTCCACCCTTCTCTCTTCCCAGTGCAACCTTGAAGAAAGGCAGTCCTGTGAAGAAAGCAGAGCTGATATGAAATATTGCAGCTTGTTGTTGTGGTAAGTTTATGTATGTGCATGACATAGACATGCATACCCTGCTAACTGCTGTCATATCAGCTCAGTTTGAGAGTCAAAATAGTATTTTTATTACTTTATTCTTTGCAGAGTATACTGAATTTAGGAGAATGAAACTGACTTTATTTGCTTTGTTTAACATCAGCACTATTAAGGCACTACAACACATGTTCAGTTTCAGGAATTATTATGGTTGTTGAAGATGTTAGAAGCTGATAGAAGGCAGCTTGGCTTTGACTAAGCTAAATTGCTCCGTAAGCTTATATGAGCTGAAAAAAAAAACATAACCATGAATACAGGGAGGCTCTGTGCACAGTACATACACAATATGCCATTTCAGTGAGTTTTCTTATCAACAGATTAAAGTGAAATATGAAGTATTTGCTGCAAAATAATTTTAGACTGGATTTTTCATATGTAAATGAAAAATTTAGAGTTAATTTATTTATGCAGCAAATATTACTAAGGTTTATGTGAACTTTGTTTAAAAGGAATTTGCTTGTATGGAAAAGTTAACTCTTTTTCGAAGGCAGACTTTCCTACTGTTAAGGTGCACATGCTAAATGGGCACTTTGGGGCACTTTCCCTGTGATTCATAGAAAGAAGACGGTAGGGATCCATCTAGGAGGGAAAATGAAATGGGGATGTGTGCTTATGCAGATGTTCCTGTGTGGAAAGTTCTTGTGTCAAATACTTCTTTACTTCTGGCACAATCACAATTCCAATTATTTTTCTACATAAACTGCTCTCTTCCTGTGATAAATTACAGTGTGGAATGTTTTATCTTGTCACTCTGGGTCAACCAGCGCAGACACTGATCTAAATACAACACATAGTATTTCTGAGTTACCTGAAGCAAGAGAGAGAATCACCCATGAGATAGCAGGGGTTTTGAGGACTTGAATATGTCTCTTTCATCTTGTTATTGTAAGATATGATATAGGTACCCACCGTGCTATCTCCAAACACCATAAACAAATTCATCTCACTAAGGAAATGCTGCTGTTCAATGTCATTTTAGTAAATTATATGAAGAAGCTTTGATAGTAAATTAATGGGGCCCCAGCTATCAGTGCCTTGAGACTGCTTTTATAAAGAATAAAAGAAGCATCTGTGAGTGATCCTATATGAGTTATCAAAGGGAACTGTTCCCAACCAGTAGAAGATCATAGGAAAAAGATGAAATAGGAAAATGGTAGATTCTATTCCCTAAACTACAACTGAGTGCTACTTACAAATGACATCTAGGACTTCTTAATGCATCTGTCTTTCACTGAAATACGTCAGAGTGAAATGTGCCATAATATGCATCAGAACTTGTGTGTTTGTCTGTTTACTTTCTAACTTCCTTCATTTTACCTGCTAGGAGGAATTGAGACCTGAAATCTGGGAAAGCAGATACCTTGAAATATGTTGGACAAGCAGCTTCCTGAGAATGAACTTAGTACCTTGGCTTGCTGCTATTTGGCAGTTAAGGAAAATGTGGCATTAGGATTGTTTTGAAAAACTCAGTCAGTATCAAATACCATTTTCCTTGCCTTCTGATTAGAGAAATTGATGCATTTGTTTCTTTTGTGCACTATTTTCCAGCTGAAAAACCCTCTTTCCTAGCTGTCAGCAGTATCACTTTCCCTTGTGATAGGTTTCTACTCTTTCTTATTTTGAAACAGAGGTGCTAATTAATCTTCCCACATTCAAGCACTGCAAACATATCTCAATTTCGAATGAGATAAGACCCACGCTTGAAACGCCCACACTTACAATTTTAGATAGTTTTGTACCACATATTGTAAGTGGCCTGAATTTTCTTCATGACATTGACATTATCAACAATGAGCTTGTAAAGCTTTATATCTAATAGACAGGCTCTACATAATAGCTTGCCAACTCACATGGGAGTTAGAGAGTTGGAAATGTGCAGAAAGGGAAAATTAAGAAAACAAATTACTGTTAGCCTGCATACTGGGCTCCTGCTTTCCAATATCCACACACAACCTACTTAGATGTATGTCATCCACTTAATTTTCAAAAATCCCCAGGACTGTCATGCCTCATTTAATTATTTACTTCATTATTTACTTAACTCATATTTAAAGCCGAGAGGCACAAACTGAAGCACCGGAAATCCCATTTAAACAGAAGAAAACACTTTTTTACTGTGAGGATGATTGAGCACTGGAGCCGGCTGCCCAGAGAGGGTGTGCATTTCCCATCCTTGGAGAAATTCAAAATCCAGTTGGACATTGCTTTGGGCAACTTTGGTCCTCCACTGAGCAGGGGATAGGACAAGATGATCTCTAGAGGCTTCTGTGACTTGTGAATTTGCTGAGTGAGTTGCATTTTAACTTCCTGGTCTTGCTGGAGTTTTTTTAAGTTCCTGAAGACTATAACCCTCTTTCCTTCAAAGGAGAATTTAATGTACTCCCTAGCATTCCTTACACCATACACCATTTCTCATCACTTTGTTGGCATGAATATTCATATCAAGGTAACAGCTCAATACAGGGTCCTATCCTGATCAGCTGAAGACTCCAGTTCTGCTGCACTTGCATTTCAATATCTGATTTGCTTACTTTCACCTTTGCTGAGAAAGCCTCTGTTTCTGTCCTCTCCCTTAACCCTATCTTCTGACAATATATAATTTTTGATCATGTATCTCAGGTGAGTTCAAGTCTCTGTTGTGCTGGATGCAGTGATAATTCTTTAGTTTTCAACCCAAGAAACTGATTGCATTCCTCCTCTCATTAGGCTATCCTGTCACACCACAGGAGCCACATACCTTTGTCTGTCTTGTGAACCACTATTGATTAAAACTAGGTCTCAAAACCTAGCACCAGATAAAAAAAAAGAATAAAAGAAAAGAACTGCTGGTGTTACAACGCACATGGAGAAATGAGGTGAGGGCAGACAACATATTTCTGAAGAAAGCAGGAGGCAAAATCTGTCTCTAGAATCCCACTCCAGAGCTATCACTGTTGAGCAGACTTTCCTCCTGCTTTTTTCCTTCACCAGAACTCAGTTCACTGCCTCTGCTATTTCCACACGGTAGGATATTATCACTCAACACCTGTACCAGTGTACTGTGTCACAGTAGATGCTTTATTGTGTCGTGGACTAAAATATGCTCTCAGTTACTCTGGTATTAACATAGATTAACTCATCAAATCAGCGTTATTGAAGTTAGTTAATGGGACTGCATGAAATACACATCACAGTCATTCAGAGGAATATTTAACACCAGGAGTTTTTTAGTTTTACCACAGTTTTATTACACTTCAGTATCACTTCTGCTGCTGTAAAAAAAAAAAAAAAAAAAAAAACACACACAAAAAAAAAGGAAAAGAAAAAAATTCCCACCACTTTACAAAAGGAATAATAAGATTCATCGCACAAAGCATTTTCAAATGCACCTTCACTTGTGGTTGGATTTCGTTAGGGTTTTTTTTACATTATGACAATGAATCCTCTTCTTTTCCATGCTCTGATTGCTGTACTGGGAATGGCACCTTCACTTGTGGTTGGATTTCGTTAGGGTTTTTTTTACATTATGACAATGAATCCTCTTCTTTTCCATGCTCTGATTGCTGTACTGGGAATGATAGCAGTGCCTGGCAATATACAAACACAGTCATCCTGCCATGATCTTCAAATTTAGTAAGATACTCTTCCCCTTCACTAGGCAGAAAACAGTCCAGTTGGTGAATAATAACAGTGGTAGTTTTCCAGGTCTATCAGGATGATACTGCGAATGTTGAGGTCAACTGGTATTTATTGTTACAAACACTATGGCCTGTGATCCAAATAATTTAGGATGAATTTTTAAAGAATGCATTTTATAGTCAGGTAAACTGAGGAATGCAACAGCAATAATTTAGAAGGACATACTAAAAATAGGAAATAAAATGCAGACATTGTAAACAGCTAGAAAAGCTATGGGCTAGTCACTGGAGCTGCAGAAGCAGTATTGCCCGCATTCACCTTTGCACCTATATGTTACAAAGAAATGTTGCTGCCTGTGTTAATTTTATAGGCTCTGTTTGTTTGCTCAAATGCCTCCTAAAGTGATTATTCACTTGAGAACCTGCCCCTACAAGTCAGTAGGATTCCCAGCAGGATGATCTTGGAAATGAAAATGACTGAAGGAAAATACCGAGGATCAAAAAGTACACTGGATATTGAGGGTCTTTTGTTTTGGTATATAATTCAGGGTGAGATTTCCTAAAGATTGGTTATGATTCTTAATTTAAAGTATTTGTTTATGGGTACGTAAGAAAACAATGAATGTACCATCTGCTTACATTTTCCTCAAAAGGCTTTGCATTTTTGCAGGGAGAAATTACCATAAATATCCTGCAGTTTTATCTAAAATGTTTCATAATTTCACAGTGCCCCTGTTAATGAAGTGCAATACGTGCCCTTTTAATATGCCAAAATAATTCCAAATTGATGACAGGATCCTTCAGTGTTATGAAAACATAGAAAAAGCTTCTGAAAAGGAGGGATACTCTCTGTCATCATTCAAGAGATCCAAAGACCACAAGTTTTTCTTACTGTACTGTTATAGAAGGGAAGACACGAGAAAGTTACATAGGAATAGTGATTCAGACTCTACTATGAGTAGGAAATGGGGAGGAAATTATCTACTGATATTTCAATTTTAACAGCCTACAGTGTCAAGTACCTGCCAGCTTCCGAATTTCTTCTTCTGGCAGTATTTAGGTAGCCTTCGGAAGTTCCTTCTTTAAGGTTATACCTAAATGTTACAGTTTGCCATGCACCCTTTTTACACTGTTTTATATAATTCGTCTTCATCACTGCATGCTCAAAACTTTCCTGGTGTCAAAACAGCTGTCCACACAGCGCATTTACTCTTCTCAAGACCTAGTAAATAGGCTACACAGGTGAGTATCAAGAAGCAAGCAATGACAGATGCAAGTTGCAGTTGGATGAACTACTGAAAGGGAGCAGAAGACCTCAGTTAAGATGAGTAGTTTTAAAAATATGTTTCATTTTGATCATCAGATGTGAGTAACATTTCTGGGGCTATTCAGATGATTTAGTAAATGCTTTAGAGGAGTGGGGCATATCATTAGAATGCCTGGTTTAGACTAATCTCTTGCAGGAGGACCCACTGATGTACTTGTCCACATACATCATAGCATAGACTACACATAGGTGTTATAAGGGCAGTAGCATCAATTATACCCTTTTCACTTTTTAATTTAGTTTTGTTTGTGAAAAGCAAAACATGACATTTCTTTGCACTCGAGGCACCCCAAATCTTCAAAGCGCAATTGAGTGTATTTGTTAAGAGATGCCAACAGCAGCCCAGCACCTGGAAACAAAGGCCCAGGTGCAAAATGAAGGATAGATAAAACAGGATCATACAATCGTAGCATAGTTAAGGTTGGAAAGGACCTTAAGATCATCAAGTTCCAACCCCCCTGCCATGGGCAGGGACACCTCCCAATAAACCATGTCACCCAAGGCTATGTCCAACCCAGCCTTGAACACTGCCAGGGAAGGAGCGTTCGCAACTTCCCTGGGCAACCCATTCCAGTGCCTCACCACCCTCACACTAAAGAATTTCTTCCTCATATCCAATCTAAACTTCCCCTGTTTAAGTTTGAACGCATTACCCCTTGTCCTATCACTACAGTCCCTCATGAAGAGTCCATCTCCAGCATCCCTATAATCCCCCTTCAGATATTGGAAGGCTGCTATGAGGTCTCCACGCAGCCTTCTCTTCTGCAGGCTGAACACACACAACTTTCTCAGCCTATCTTCATATGGGCGGTGCTCCAGTCCCCTGATCATCCTCGTGGCCCTCCTCTGCACTTGTTCCAACAGTTCCATGCCCTTTTTATGTTGAGAAAACCAGAACTGCACACAATACTCCAAGTGAGGTCTCACGAGAGCAGAATAGAGGGGCAGAATCACCTCTCTTGACCTGCTGGTCATACTCCTTTTGATGCAGCCCAGGGTAAAGTTGGCTTTCTGGGCTGCGAGCACACACTGCCAGCTCATGTTCATTTTCTCATGAACCAACACCCGCAAGTCCTTCTCCACAGGGCTGCTCTGAATCTCTTCCCTGCCCAACCTGTACATGTGCCTGGGATTGCTCTGATCCAGCTGTAGAACCTTGCACTTGTCATGGTTAAACTTCATCAGGTTGGCATCAGCACACCTCACGAGCATGTCTAGGTCCCTCTGGATGGCATTCCTTCCCTCCAACGTATCAACCAAACCACACAGCTTGGTGTCATCGGCAAACTTGCTAAGGGCACACTCAGTCTTCCGGTTGAGAAGTAAGTTATTTTACCAACTCATGGTATTTTTGATGGGTTAAGGCAGGCACAATATGAAAATACTTGTAAGAGTAAGTATGTGCTGCAAATAGAGGATCATTTTCACAGCTTTGGAATACTTACAGCTCACAGTAACATCATGACCTTGCCTTGATCAAAAGCCAAGTACAATGAGCCATGGCCAAGGGCACAAGGCTGAGCGTGGCAAACTATGGCATACATGGCAGTGGAAACAAGGGGTAAGCATGATGAGCCTTAGTACAAGCTGTGCATCAGGGAATGACAGGAGAATGCCTGAGATGCTGGAAAAGCATGATAATGTCAGGAGCTGATTTGGCTGGCATCCTGTGACACCTGTCTATAAAACCCCCAGAAAATAACCATATCCACAGCTAATTATGGAGCATGTCTGAACCTGAGTCCTTCAACATCTCATGTTGTTTTTAGAAATGATGAGGGACCACACAGAGTGCTAGATTTGAGTCACTTTGACCCTTCATACAGGGTGCTCCTAAGGTAGCAACATTTTCTATATTTTCCCAGTATTCTCCAATTTATTTGCTTTCAGCTACCAGACGTTCCATTTTCTGTCTAATTCATCTGTGGAATATGTATGTTAAACAACAAATTAGACATTCAAAGCACCTGGAGCAGATTTCTGCTCTGGATCATTTTCTGAAGGAGCATTTTTCTCTAACTACATAAGACAAGTGTCTGAACACGAGCACCTACTTAGGTGCACAAAAGTGGCCAGCATAAGTGCACTTATCAGTTCACAGTTAGGAACTTTTCATCACTGTGCGTATGTTTCTCTGCATGGTTGGAAAAATGGACTGTGGATTTTCAGAGGCCATGACTGGAAAGATGAATTCCCATTTCACCTTTGGGAAATAGCTCTAAAAAGTCCCTAAAAGTCCATCTTGCTACAAATACGGCATGAAACTTACAAAGCTAGTATTTACAGTGGGGCATGGCTTTGTGCCCTGGAAGCAATGGGCAGCTCCATTTCTCCAAAAGTCCTGTGAGGAAGAGACAGTTTTCTTTTCTATGCAGTGCGCTGCATAGTGCCTGGAGGTGCCTGGCTACTGCTGGCTGTCTTCTCCATGAATCTCCCAGCAAGTTAATCCCACTCCAACAGCTCCTAGATGCTTCTCTGAAGGAGGGAACAAATATAAGCTTCTTTCTTGTCCCTCCAGTCAATGTCATGAGACACTGCTCATGACCCAACTTTTAAGATCTAACTGTAGTTAACTCTGAAATGTTTCAGAGGTAACAATTGTAGCTGCAGTGGGAAATTGACTAGAAAGACAATAGGTTAGCTAGTGCATTAGCCCTCTGTAACTTTGACTGAAATCATATATAGGAGAGAAAGTTCATTATCACTGCTGTCCTCTGACAACTATGTCAAGACTGAAGACTGAGCTGCTTTTCATAATGTATGTTTCTACTGCTGTCATTCTGCAAAGGCAGTGTGGGGAGAAAAGGAAGCAAAGTGGTTGAAAATTGTAATGCCTGTTTTAAATTTTTCTAATCATGGTGAAGTGAAACATGTTTAAGAGCTCTGTAATGTCTGTGTGCTCTGTGTAGTATGACTTCCATCAAGGTGCTAATTTCCTTGCCTCTAGTGGCAAAAAATAAAGTGACACTTTCTTAAACCCAGCTGTTAGGGTATCAAAAGAAACAAAATGAGAGGAAGAAATGAAGTGAATGCAGTGTTTAAAAGGAAAACACACATAGTGATAATGAAATGAAAAATTACACCAGAAAATGGAAATTAGAAAGTGAATGGAAATAGTGAGATGACAGTTTTGAGTCACTATCTAAAATTCCTGTGAAAATATGACTTATGTGCATGTCAGTCAATGTCAAGACCTGGTTTTCACTTAACAGAAGCAGAGAATGATGATATATAGCTATACTAGTGTCACGTGGTTGCAATGTTTGCAGCCTGTCTTTGAAGACTTTACTTCTTGGTAAGATTCCTTTTGAAATGATTGTTTGGACTGTTGAAATCTAAAAAAAGGCAGAAGAATTGGCACATTTCTTTCCAAAGAGCATTTCCAATAATGACGATAAACGTACACCTGTTTCTTCTCCAGAACTCTTTAGAAAAGGTTTATCCCTCTTGGGGACAACATGTGATTCAGCAAGTGACTTTCTATGGCCCTGCAGAGGGGCAAGATCCCAAATCTTAAGAGGATGTAGTGAGAAGGACTGTGTGTGCTTAATGCCATCTAGGAGAACTGAGGACACAGCATCTCAAATTCATTTCCTCTGCTCTTTTCTCCAGGCTTTAATGGACAGCTCCTGTTTGGGCCTGTCATGGGTTCAGCAGCAGCAGTCATTTTTTTTCTCCTACTTGGTAGCTGGTGCAGCTCTGTGTTTTTGATTTTGGGCCTGGGAACAGTGCTGATAACACCAGTGTTTTCAGTTACTGCTTGGTGATGTTTAGGCTGACCAAGGACTTTGTGAGTCTCATGCTCTGCCAGGGAGGAGGGGAAGCCAGGAGGAAGGAGAGACAGGACACCTGACCCAGGCTAACCAAAGAGATTATTCCATACCACAGCACGTCATGTCCAGGATGTAGAGACAGAGAGCAGAGACCCGGAAGGGTGGTGGGGGTGCACGGTGGGGGGCACTGGTGGGGGTGCATTGCGTGGTCGGGCTTGATATTGGATGGTGAGAAATTGTATTCTTTTCCCTTGTATTTTCTCTTGTCATTATTATTATTGGTGGTAGCAGCAGTGATTTGTGTTATACCTTAGTTACTAAACTGTTCTTATCTCAACCTGTGGGAGTTGCATTCTTTCAATTCTCCTTCCCATCCCTCCAGGAGCAGAGGGAAGAAAGAGGGGGAAGTGAGTGAGAGAGCGACTGTATGGGTTTCTAAGCTTAAACCACGACAGGGCCTCTTAGAAGAAGACACTGAAGCTAGCAGCCAGTCTATAGCAAGACCTTTAAAAGAGGTTGCCAGACTTTCCTTCTCACTTGAAAACAGGAGTTCTGAATGTCTGAAAATGAGGGATTATGGAAGCAGGGATCTGTGTTTTATGGTAGAAGGAAGTGTTGCGTTAAAAGGGGAGAATGAACCCCTTACTGTATTAGAGGGGCCAGGAGCGGCTTCACTCTGCAACTATCAGCCCGGGCGCGTCTGGTTCCGGATTCACTGACAATTCAGTCCGGGCGCGTATTAATTCCGGATTCACTGATAATTCAGTCCGGACGCGTATTAATTCCGGATTCACTGATAGGGTACAATCAGATGCAACTATCAGTCCGGGCACGTATTAATCCGGATTCACTGATAGTGCACCACACTGTGAGTCGAATTGTGCTCCTGAACTCTCACGGCCACACTGAGAGATGGGGTCGCGTTCAGCGAGAGAATTCAAAACAGTATGACTTATTAACTAAATTTATTGATGCAACAGGTACAGGTTCTTATGGATTGCCGGTGATAAATACTGTCTGCAAAAGCACGTGCATATAATAGTTACATGAATACAAGCGCTTGATAAAGTTGACACAGTTTAGCTCTAAAAGATACAGGTGACAAATAAGAATAACTCTATAGAGATTCTAAGTTAAGTCTTACCCACAGGCGTCCCTATGGGGGGGAAGAGAGGTCCAGCCCGTCGACCGGTCCCAGGAGTCGGTTGATGTTATCTTCCTCAACTCATCCACGATGATATCTTCCCTAAAATCCCCCTTTCTCTTGGGCTATTTTATATTATTTTTACCTTCAAGGTGGAGCTTGAGTGACTCTAGTCATACATACCTTTATTACCACTGGTGAAAATTTCTCTCGCCTCGATTTAAAGATATATGAGACTAAAAATTCAGAGAGCATGCTCAGAGAGAGGTGGTCTTATTTCGGAGGGGGGTCACACTGGAGAGGGGTGTGTATTTTAGTATTATAATGAAGCAAAGTTCACACTAGGACGGTATTTTGTCAAAAAGATGACAGGCCGCTGGCTCAGGATGGCAAGTGTGCAGCTTATCAGTTTCTTGTACCACCTAGTTCCCGTTTTATCTGCTGAAGTTAGGACAGAGCATACCTGCGAAATCTCCACCTCGCTGTATCCTCTGCCTGTTACGGGAACCGCTGTGGAGTGCACATTCCTGGCATACTAGGTATGGCTGCATCTCGCCCTGAGAGGCCCTGAAAGTCCATTTTCTCTTATGTGTGGACAATGCTGCATTTTTAATATAGATTTAATTCCCAATTATCCCAAATTTCCCAATTATTCCACAGGAAGGCAAAAGGTCTTTTAATTTGATTATAATTGTCCCTTCTCATTTATCTTCGTGTTGGTGGCACAGAGACTTTTTCCAAACCATAGTCAAGGCCACCAACTACCATAATGATATGAAGAAAACCCGTCCATGTCTCTAACAACTTATGTTGTCATTTGGAACAGCACAAAACAAATTAACTCTTTCTTGTATGCACACTCTCCTTCTCTCACCTCATCTGCACTGGGGAGAAGACTGACTACATCAGATACTTTCCTGTGAGGTAATTGTGCCTCTTTCAGATTGCAACAGCCTTTTCTTCTGCAGCTGGAGAAGAGCCAGACTTTGGAAAACTTCTTGAAAAAGTGACCAAAACCAATACGCCTCTGCAAAAACTTTCTTTGAAATTTTTCACCTAGTTCCAAATGTGGCAACCAAGAGAAATGGGAAAGCTGTGAACAAAATTTGGCTGGGGAATCTGGGCCTAGGACTATACACCATACAGATGATGTTTCTTTTCAGCTTTCCCCAATCCCAACACTATCTTTGGGAAAAAGGAGGTTTCAAAATTCGCACCATAGATATTACATGTAGGAAACACTAAGAAAATATATATATATATAAAATACATATTTTTAATTCCCAGAATTCCCTTCAGGTTTCCTCTTAGAAACACAATTTAAACCAAAATGTCATAGCCTAGTGGCTTTCCTGCTTATCAAAAATTGCTACTTAATTAAAACAAGAGTCCTCATTTTTATACCATGGTGACTCTAGCTCCCATTTCTTGAACAATATTACTTGATACAGTGAATAAAATTGAAACTTCTCAATATCATGAGCTGGAATATGAGCCTTTTGAAATAGTGAGCAGATAAGCACATGACTAATCTGATCACTGCCAGTGGGGCTAAATGTACTGGGGGTAGGCAAACATGAGAAGATTATTTATCTCGTGTTAGTGTTTCTCCTTGCTACTATTATTGAGGCCAGATCTTACAGTGCTTACTCTAAAATACACTGAAGATCATGAGATTATATTTGTGATGATCAAAACCTAAGAAGGCTGAACAATTTAGCCCATTATGATTTTACTTTCATTTATATGGCTCCTTGGAGCTCCCAGCTGCCCTTCCTTTAAACTCAGAGAGTAAACAGTCCAACTGACCAGTGCTAACATTAATTGAACGCTTAAGTTGCAGCACACTGCAGAATTTTCCTTCTAGGATTGTCTTCTGTACTTTGGCAAATCTTGCTTTTTGTGTGGGAAGGTGAGAATAATATTTTGCAGCAACTTAACTGCAAGAGTGATGTCTGAGTAGAAAGATTTGGCTGATTTTGCTGGTACTTTTGGATATCTTTCATTTATTGCTACGCTGAAAAAAAATGTCAAGATCTACATTGAAGAAAAAGTTCATCTCTCAAGATAGCTTCTAGTTTCACTTGAAGTTGGGAAAAGCCCATGAGGCACTAGAAATAATTAAGTTTTAGTCTGTAGCACATGGGAGATGTGATTAAGTCTGGGAAAGAACTGAAAGGAAGTTGATGAATAACTTCCTACACATTGCAGGATGATTGAAACTAGATTATCTTTAAGGTCTGTTCCAATCCAAACCATTCGATGATGCTATGACTCTATGAAGTGATAGTTCAGGAAAAAAAGGTGCAATACTGTAACTGAGGGCATTCCTAGAAGAATCTAAGTGGGATAATGTGACTTACTTCGTGTGTTTGCTTTATAATACTTGTTACTTTTATGAATAATTTACTGCTGTGCTCTTGTGTGGTTGTGTGTAAAGAGACACATTCTGAATTGTGCCTGCATGAATGCTGGAGCAAAGGTTCAAGGAAAGCTTCAGTCTTGCCCTGCTTCTTAAAGACCGTACCTGTGGAGGGAGTAAAGTATGAGAAGCACTCACAGGCTGAATCTGGGCTGTTTTTTTAACAGCACCCCTGCTTAAGCATCCTCAAGGAAAGATTTCCTGACCACCTTCAACACCTTTATAGTGGATCACTTCGGGAAAGAGTTCAGACTAGGACGTTGCCTGGGCTTTACACAAATCCCTCACTTCCCTCCAGGCAGCATGGATGTCACAGAGGGAGAGCAGTTGCCCCTGCTAATGTTGGTGTCTGCCAGCTTGTGCCCACCTACATGATGATGCTGTGCAGGACATCATCCCCCCTCAGACACCCCATGGGATGTGGAGACTTGTGCTGCCTCACTAGGAGCCTTGGTGGCAGAAGATCCATGGGCAAGGAGGGGTGGTTCCTCTACGACAGTGCTTGTCTTGCTCAGCCCAGGGTACCTGCCTCCCTCCTTGAGTGCAAGCTATGTTAGTCCTGATGGGTCAGACTAGCCCTGATGTACTCCAGAGTGGATCCTGCTTGCCTGAGCCCCTTCTCTGAGGAAGCTGGACGAACTTTGGACTGAGGGTTGCCAAGCAGCACAAATTTATCCAGCAACTACTTGGCTGCAATGCAAGCGGGCAGCATAGCGTGCCTTGTTCCTGGAGTCACATGTATGTGGACATCTGCTACTGTTTCACACCTCTGCAGATCCTGTACACCTACTCTGTTCCCCTTACCTCCCAGCCTGCGGAGCCTGGCTTGCTGCCTCGTTTCTGAGTGACCATTACCTCTGCTCCGCAGCCTGTCCCACAGACACAGATCAAAACCAATAGAGAAGGTCTGTTGTTTTCAGGGCACCACCGCAGCTGTACAGAACCCACCACCCCTGGCCCACATGCTGCTTTTTGCCCTCCTCTCACTTGTTCCCTGCATTGTAGCCTCTGCAGAGGGAAGAGCACATATAGATCTATGTGAGTGGCACAGAGCTGCTGCCTAGGTACAACATCAGCCAGATCATGTGTCTTAGTGTATGTCAAAAAAGCTATCCAGAGTAGCCCATGATGAAGTCTGTTCAAGCCACGCAGGGGGGGCATATCCTTAACTCCTTCTTTGTGCTTTCAGTTGTCTCCCAGCCCCTTACATTCCCCACAGATGATGCTCATCGCCACTTCCCCACCTTTCACATGGCTCGTCTCCAAACAGTATGGCTTTCTGGGGAGAACCTGACAGTAGCTCTGGTCACTTCATCAGGAAAGACCTGCTGGGTTTGTTGAAAACAACAGATGGGGGGACTCTGCTTTGTGTAACAGGGAACAGAGCTGTGTGAGGAACTAATGTGTTTACAAAATGCTGGTCAGGTCTCTCCCAGATCCTTCTCCCTCCTGAAGAGTGCAAATGGGATATATCCCCAGGGCTGATGACCGCTAGGACTGGTCTCTGCAGCTAGGAACTCAGACTCCCTGTTCATCTGTTTGCCATGATGAAAAGAGGAACAGGCTCTAAGCCGTGATTTGAACCATGGAAATGATTGCTACTTTTAGTGCTCGTGTCACCGTCTATTGCTGACAGCTTGGTGCTTTCTTTTAGAATCTCCCTTGTAGCTGCGCCTTGTCTTTGGGATGCCAAATGTATTTATCCAGCTTCTACTGTAGAAGATTGTTAGGTAGAGACCCTGTAGCACTTATAGGTAAATATTTGGTACTTTGCTCTTCAGCATAAAATCTGGTGTTGTTTTTCTTTTTCAACTAAATATTTCTAGAATTATTTTGCATTTTAACCTTTCCTCTATAGACATGGAGAGGAACTCATAAACTTTTGGAATGTTTGGCAACTCCTGTAATACCTCCATTTCATTATTTTCTTCTGTATAAATAAACCTTTTCACTGCTTACTTATAGATCACATTTCCTAAATGTCTTTCATTGTGCTCTTCTTCACCTTCTCTAGTTTGCTTAGAACTGTCTCAAAGCACAGTGCCGAAGTTGGAGTGCATACACAGGCAAATGCACTGCCAGGGCTAAGCAAAGCAGAAAAATTAGATCTTGTGCTACCCGTGATACTTTGGACAAGGTGATTTCTTAACTTTTTGTTTCATTTTTGCCTTATACTCCTTGCAAAAGTCTTAGTGACGTGGGGACTCTGGAAAAGGGGGAGATTGGTACTGCTCTTGGAGAGCAGCTGAATCTCTCATCTACCTGAGACTACAGAGCAGAGGGAGCATGAATGAAGTTTGGAAACAGCAGCTCCTCAGGCATGAGGGAGGCTTGAGAGGAGCAAGGAAGGACCACCAGACCTTGGAGAGTATATAAAAAGGACTTCACATGGACCAGGAGGCTGTTACCTCTCAGTAAGTTCCTGATTTAGCTAGAACCAACCCATCAGGAATCTAATCCTTAGTGGGGGTGCAGGAAACTGGGTTTAAACTGTTTCTTTCCTGAAAGGTCTAATCTAATCTAATAGCTTTTAGTAGCTCTTTCATACAGAAAAGCTAAAAATTCAGGTCATCATAGGAAATTATGAGTCTTTGGAGTGTAAAATGTTAATGATATTTTGAAGAAGCTTACTCAAGCAAAGAGGTTCAAACCTGTCATTTATCTGGAGTTCAACTACATTATACATCAAGATTTTCCTTTTTTGCAACAGTAATGGTAACTAGCTAAATTTCAGTTTGACATCCACTTAAGATAATGTAAGCTTGTTTGGACATGTCTTCCATCTGCCTAATTTTTCTTATTTTCATGTCTGCATCTGATTTATGAAAGCACTGAATGGTAGCCCATATTAGTATAAAGTCTACTTTGTTGGTATTTCCTCTCAAACTAACAGCAATTTGCCCAGTAAGCATGCTCTATATTGGCTTGTACGCAAGCCAAATATTTATTCCAGTGGCTGTTCATGTCATGAATTTGGGCTCATGTGTCCCCCTCTAATCTCTGTCCCCCCTCTTACATACTCATTATGTTTGATTTTTTCCATGAGTTCCTGAATATAAACATTGATATTTCAGTCTTCACACGCAAATGCTCTGACCACACCACCCAAGTATTGGAAGGCAGACGCAGGGACAGTGAGAATGAAGACCCTGGGCCCACTGTAGGGATATAAACATTGATATTCAGTCTTCACCGGCAAATGCTCTGACCACACCACCCAAGTATTGGTAGGCAGACGCAGGGACTGTGAGAATGAAGACCCTGGGCGCACTGTAGGAGAGGATCTGGTTCGAGACCATCTTAGGAACCTGAATGTATATAAGCCCATGGGACCAGATCAAATCCATCCACGGGTCCTGAAGGAGCTGGCAAATGAAGTTGCTAAGCCACTGTCCATCATATTTGAAAAATCATGGCAGTCAGGTGAAGTTCCCGATGACTGGAAAAAGGGAAATATAACCCCCATTTTTAAGAAGGGGAAAATGGATGAGCCAGGAAATTACAGACCAGTCAGTCTCACCTCTGTGCCTGGCAAAATCTTGGAGCGGATTCTCCTGGAAGGCATGCTGAGGCACATGAAAATCAACAAGGTGCTTGGGGACAGCCAGCATGGCTTCACTAAGGGGAAATCCTGCCTGACCAATCTGGTGGCCTTCTATGATGGGGCTACGGAACTGATGGACAGGGGCAGAGCAGTTGATGTCATCTACCCGGACTTATGTAAAGCTTTTGACACTGTCTCACATGACATCCTTCTCTCTAAGTTGGAGAGACATCAATTTGATAGGTGGACCACTTGGTGGATAAAGAACTGGCTGGATGGCCACATGCAAAGCGTAGTGCTCAATGGCTCAATGTCCAGCTGGAGACCAGTAACGAGTGGTGTCCCCCACAGATCGGTGTTGGGGCTGGCCTTGTTCAACATCTTCGTGGGTGACATGGACAGTGGGATTGAGTGCGCCCTCAGCAAGTTTGCCGACGACACCAAGATGTGTGGTTCGGATGATACATTGGAGGGAAGGAATGCCATCCAGAGGGACCTTGACATGCTTGTGAGGTGGGCTGATGCCAACCTAATGAAGATTAACCATGCCAAGTGCAAGGTCCTACACCTGGGTCAGAGCAATCCCAGGCACAGCTACAGGTTGGGCAGGGAAGAGATTCAGAGCAGCCCTGCGGAGAAGGACTTGGGGGTGTTCATCGATGAAAAAATGAACATGAGCTGGCAGTGTGCGCTTGCAGCCCAGAAAGCCAACTGTATCCTGGGCTGCATCAAAAGGAACATGACCAGCAGGTCGAGGGAGGTGATCCTACCCCTTTACTCTGCTCTCGTGAGACCTCACTTGGAGTATTGTGTGCAGTTCTGGTGTCCTCAACATAAAAAGGACATGGAACTGTTAGAACAAGTCCAGAGGAGGGCCACGAGGATGATCAGGGGACTGGAGCACCTCTCATATGAAGATAGGCTGAGAAAATTGGGGCTGTTCAGCCTGGAGTAGAGAAGGCTGCATGGAGACCTCATAGCAGCCTTTCAATACCTGAAGGGGGCCTATAGGGATGCTGGAGATGGACTCTTCATTAGGGACTGTAGTGATAGGACAAGGGGTAACAAGTTCAGACTCAAACAGGGGAAGTTTAGATTGGATATGAGGAAGAAATTCTTTAGTGTGAGGGTGGTGAGGCCCTGGAATGGGTTGCCCAGGGAAGTTGTGAATGCTTCATCCCTGGCTGTGTTCAAGTTGGGGTTGGACAGAGCCTTGGATGGCATGGTTTAGTGTGAGGTGTCCCTGCCCACGGCAGGGGAGTTGGAACTAGATGATCTTAAGGTCCTTTCCAACCCTTACTATTCTATGATTCTATGATTCTATATTTAAGGAGTTACTTCAGCTGCCTCTCTTAGTGTTCTTAATGTTCAGCTTTGTGAGTCTCTAATAAGGCAGCAACCTAATATAACTTCACACTTTCAAATGATTTCCCCCTCTTTTCTCACTCAGGTTCCTACTTCACACTATTAACATTAATTAATACTAAAAATAATATGATCATAATTAACCTGTTTATTACAACTGAAGCTAAAAAGTCACTGAATATTTCAGATATCTCTGTGTCGTGTATTATTTATTCACTTTGTGGGTTACTCAATGAATCATCATCTTTCTTTTGCTGTAGCCCACACTACAACATTGCAACCCATTGTTTTCATGATGCAGAGACATTCAGCACATCTCTTTCTCACATTTTCTGAACTGTATAGACTAAGTACTTTATTGACACATCATACAAAATCATTGTTTAAAAGCTTAGAATTTCAAGAGTTAAGCCACTATTCAAACCCTGTGACATATACCATCCAATCTCTGCACGGCTAATCACACCACAGTTTCGACTGCATGTGACTTGCAGCTCTTCTTTTATATCCCTAGCTCTAGATAGTGGCCATACAGAGGTTTAAAAAACTTGCCTACTTCTTCTCTTTTGCTTCCTTTATGACCCCATTGTAACTTTCTGTTAAACTCTTAAAAGCATTAGTTTGCCTGCCTGCATCTCTCCCTCAAACACTTTTCATCCACTGAACCTTCAGCAGCTAGCTCAAGTTCAAATAGTTCACTATCTAGTTAACCAGTTAAAGTGAAAGACAAGCCAGAAAGACCTGAGGGGGCTCAGTTTGGCATAATGAGTCTTCAAAGAAATGAGTGTGTTATTCGCATTCTGCTACCAGATTGGATAGTTACAGTCTGGTAACTGAAAACATATAAGGAGGAAAAGGTTTTTTGACTTAAGATCACTGTAGCTCTAAAGTTTCATTACACACATTTAAAATAAATTATACATTTACACTTGGCATCTGTTAAATAATTCAGTTAGTTTAAATTCTTTCCAAATATTTATTTTTGTTTATTTATTTGTTTTGAATTTATGGCTTCTCCTGACAGGCAATAACACGCAATAAGGGCAGGGAATATGAGAAGAAGTTGTCTTCTGAGGGGATATGGTAGAGACAGCATGAGGAAGGAGACTTACAAATGCCATATACACTAATAATATATACACATGTGATGGTATATTAAAAATGTGGGATCTGAGCATGACGTGAATGGTATGGAATAAGGGGTGGAATGTCATGGGTTCAGCAGCAGCAGTCATTTTTCTCCTCGGTAGCTAGTGCAGCACTGTGTTTTTGACTTTCGGCCTGGGAACAGCGCTGATAACACCAGTGTTTTCAGTTACTGCTTGGTAATGTTTAGGCTGGGCAAGGACTTTGTGAGTCTCATGCTCTGCCAGGGAGGAGGGGAAGCCGGGAGGAAGGAGACAGGACACCTGACCCAGACTAACCAAAGAGGTTAAGCCATGCCACAGCACGTCATGTCCAGGATGTAAAAAACGGATGGCAGAGACCCGGAAGGGTGGGGGTGCACGGTGGGGGGTGCATGGCTTGGTCGGGTTGGGATTGACGGTGAACTATTGTATTCTTTCCTTGTATTTGCCTTATCATTATTATTAGTAGTAGTGGTAGCAGTAGCGGTTTGTGTTATACCTTAGTTACTAAACTGTTCTTATCTCAACCTGTGGGAGTTGCATTCTTTTGATTCTCCTCCCCATCCCTCCAGAAGCGGAGGGAAGAAAGAGGGGGAGTGAGTGAGAGAGCGACTGTGCGACTGAGAGGCTTAAACCACGACAAAGTTTAATCAAAACAAGGTGCAAAGAGAGCTTGTTGGGAATGTCCACTGAGAAAAAGGATATTTCTTCTCATGCACAGTCAGGAAAGTGCCCAGGCTCTGCCTGTCCGCATCAAGAGCAGTCTGAGTTGAAGCTAGCAGTGCTAGTAAGGACAACACCAGTCAGAAAAGAGTCACTGCTCCAAAAACTTTGTTTATTACCTGTGTGCTGCAAGAGAAGAGCAGCCCAGCTGTGGAAAGGGTCTCTAGCATTACTCATCAGGAGTCACATATGGGCCTGGCAGTCCCAAGCCACCTGGAAAGCAGGGCAGGGAGGTAAGGTTTGTGGACTAGTGTTCCTTAGAGAAATAGGGCAGCCTGAAAAACGGGGGGGGGAAACACTTGTGGTGAGAGGTCAATATAGCTGCTCTGTATCACTTATTTTTAACATTCTACTACTTCAATTAAAAAACGGAACCCGTGAAGTATAACATTTCTGTTAACTGACTGGTGATTATCAACAATTTCACAGGGCCCAGAAACCTGGGAAGTACCCTACTTTCAGAGCCTTTTGCTGTATAACTTTAGGCTGCATCTTTCATAAGAATTGCCCTTTAAAGACAAGCAAGCAATTGCTCCTCCCTCCTCCTAAAACTTCAAAATGTCTCTTTTATATGATCAAATAAGCAGTGATAACAAGAATGACCTATTGCAGAATTTTCTTGTGCTTTCATTACTCTTATTAATTAATTCATGCTACTGTGAGTGCTTGATTTAGAAAGAAGCATTGCCAATTAAGAATAATTGAGAACCAGGGTGCTAGATGTGATTTTTTATATATATATTAAGAGTCATAAGTAGAGCAGCTACACACACACCAACACATCTCTGTTCATGTCATACCCTCTGCCTGTTACATTCTAGCACTAAAATGAGTTTTAAATAGATTATTAGTAACTGATATTTATTCCAGACCATGCACCAAGAAAGAAATTAAGTTCAAAGAGATGCTAATTATCTCCAAAATGCACAGACTACCTGGAGTGACACGAGTTCAAAGTCATTTGTACCAGGTTCTTTTTCCATGGTCAGAGCCATAATCAGTTGATTTTAGCATAGATTTATATCCAAAACAGTGAATGCTTTGATCCCACAATATTTGAAAGATCAAAGATTCATACGTATTGCTGTACTTAAGTAGGATCTAGCATAATGCGTATACTGCAGTTTCTTCTAAAAACCTATAGCACTTAACTCACTTCAGCTCCTGGGTTCAAGTAATGGAAAAATGCCCTTGACTGGGTGCTTTTCTTAAAAAGTATTGAAAAAAGACTTGCCAGAATGTGTCTTTCCAGTAGTTTTATGTCTGTGCCAAAGAGTTTCTCATAAAGATTCCTTTCCTTGTGCTGCATTTCTTTAACTTCAAAGGTTCATATGGAAAGTGCCAGACTGTTCTCATTATTCATTCACTAATTTTATTTCAAACATTCATTGTTACATTTGCAGAATGCACATTGTTTTTGCCTTAATTTTAATATAAGCTTGATCCATGCATAATCTAGGGCTAAGAACATCATGCCATTTCCAGTCTTGCAGCAAGCTTTTTATCACAGCTCAGGTTCCACCTATGAGAAGGAGTGAAAGAAGCTCTACAGATTTATGTTTTCTATATTTTCAATTTCTGAAAATTTTCTGCAACTCTTAACTCTGATCAAGTTAAAATCACAAAATTAAAACAGAAGGTGTTTTTATTCTGTCTAGCTGGTTCACAACACATATTTTTTATGGCATTTGCTCACCCACATGGAACTGGATTAAACTGGGAGTGTGGGTCTGGGAAGTACAACTGGATGCTAATCCAAATGTTATTAATCTACATGATCCAGGTAACAGCAGCAGGAAAGAATATAAGCTTCAAAGCTGGACCATCCAAACCTGGGGCACCTGGGAATGTGCTCTGGTTGCCAGCCTATGCCAAAATCACTCCTGCCCTCTTTTTGCCATTATTCTTAGCTCAGTGAAATACTTTAAACTTTCTTAGCTTGACAGTCCAGTCTCCAGACACAATGTGGGCAATACCCTGTATGAGCTGACCTATATATCCAAGTGCCTACATACAGATCTCATGACAGGACCAGAGACACTGCTTGCAGAAAGATTGTGTTACGGACTCTGAGTAAATCTTTCCTTACATAAATGACCATGAGCTCTGAGGAACATTTCTGCTGGAATTCTCTTCTATACAAGTGAGAGTAATTTTCTAAAACTCTTTTCAAGATTCACAATAAGCTTTCAACTAAAAAACTAGATCTCCATCAATCTTCAGGATAACTTTGTCCAGTAAAGCAATGTGAAACATGTTCAGGGGAGAAGAAAATTCTGTAGTCCAGTACTTGACCCAATTCCTATTGCTGCTACAGTGGTTGGATGAAATCTGTTCATTAATCCATAAGGATTTTTATGCATCTAGATATCTACATTTTTTTAACTACTTATATTAAACACGCCTCTTTCAAGTTTGTTTTGTGAAATAAAATGACTGCTAGTGTAGATTAATCAGATCCATTGGAAGTTATGAGAAACCGGAAACAGAAATAGTCGACAGCCAAAGTACTGCAGTAACATTTTTACCACAGGAGGAAGACAATCTCAATGCGCTTTTCAGAGGGTTTAAATCTAATTTCTTTGTAATTGTGGTGCAGGAAAGAGAGGGAAGGATGTAAGATCAACAGCACCTTCTCAGCTATGCCCCAGCCCAGTGGTTCAGCTTCAAAGCCCACGAAGGTCAATGGGCACCTTCTGTTTGCTACAAAAAGCCTTTTAGTGGAAGTATTAGCACATGAGGAAAAGAAGAGTAGGAATTTAAAGTTGTTTGACTTGAGTGCTGTTTTCCGTTGGAAGCAGGGCTGGAGTGGGAAGGCACGCAGCAGCCGAGCTCCCTTCCCTCTTGGCAGACTGGTGTGCCACACTGCTGACTCCAGAGGGAGAAGAGGATAAAAAGAAAGATTTTTATTACAACCAGCCACTTCTCTTGTTTTCCAAAAGCACGTATCATTCATCCGTAATGCATAATTAATTGCTGTGTCTTTCTTAACAGTACCCTTATCACTAATGTTACTCACATTAGCAGCAACAAGTAATGCTGGCCTGAAACCACACATATAGTCAACTTGCGAGGAGATAGGCCCATGCAGAAGGAGTTAAGGAGGAAATGAAGGTACTGCCTGTCAGTGCTGACAAAGCAAGAATTGGGCAACAGCTTATGCTGTGTACCAGAACACACTGAGCAGCACTTGCAGTTTTCATGGCAGAGAATGACATTGCTGTCATGGCTGGTGCTGCTGTAAGCATCCGTTTCAGACACAAACCCAGGTGAAATATTTTCCATACTACTAGTGGAAAGAAGATGGCACTCTGATTAAAGCAAGAAACAGTATTCAACAGCAGGTAAGCAGGGTTCAACAGGCTCTCTCAATTTGCAGTATTGGACAGTGTGCAATATTGGACAGTGGGAAATTTTACCTAAACTGGGATACATAGGGACAAGAATTGCAGAGTGAGAGAGGGCATCTGTAAAGGGAGACTATATTGCCATGCTGCATGGAAAGTACATATTCAGAGATAAAATAGTGTCCTGGGTTCAGCAGTAGCAGCCATTTTTCTCCTTCTTGGCAGCTGGTGCAGCGCTGTGTTTTTGATTTTGGGCCTGGGAACAGCGCTGATAACACCAGTGTTTTCAGTTACTGCTTGGTGATGTTTAGGCTGACCAAGGACTTTGTGAGTCTCATGCTCTGCCAGGGAGGAGGGGAAGCCGGGAGGAAGGAGAGACAGGACACATGACCTAGACTAACCAAAGAGGTTATTCCATACCACAGCACGTCATGTCCAGGATGTAGAAACGGAGAGCAGAGACCCGAAAGGATGGTGAGGGTGCACGGTGGGGGGCACTGGTGGGGGTGCACTGTGTGGTCAGGCTTGATATTGGATGGTGAGAAATCGTATTCTTTTCCCTTGTATTTGCCTTGTCATTATTATTATTGATGGTAGCAGTAGTGATTTGTGCTACACCTTAGTTACTAAACTGTTCTTATCTCAACCTGTGGGAGTTGCATTCTTTCGATTCTCCTTCCCATCCCTCCAGGAGCGGAGGGAAGAAAGAGTGGGGAGGGAGTGAGTGAGCAAAACTGTGCGTGGCTGAGAAGCTTAAACCACGACAAATAGATATTGTTATTCCTTCCTCGTATTTTCTGGCTTTAATCTCACTACCTTTCCCCATGTTGTCCTTCTTCCTTCATACCTGTCAATATCCACTGAAAGCTTTTATCCACTACCTACAAACTACTTGACCTTTCCTTTCAGATAGTTCATGAACTACTCATCCAACATCAATATATTCAGCCAAAAATGATACTAAATTCCCCTCAGCAAGTTTGAGCAATCCAAGTACTTAGATTTTCAAGGTAATCCAAGCAAAAACTGGTTAGCCTAGTCTAACTAGAGCTAATTAAAAACTTCCACTGAAACTGAGTTGTACATAAAATCAGTGGAGTTTAATATACTATGTGATGTTTTTCTTCTTTTTCTCCTCTTTTGTTTGAAAATGGGCATTACAAAAGATATGCAATGGAAGACATGCGCGTGACCACCTCCTATATCTGATCAAAACATGGTTGAGAGCCAACTATTGTTTTGTTTGGTGGTTTTCACTGAAAACTACAGATTTCTCTGAAAACATAAACAAGCATGATACATTTTTCACAGGGAAGTTTCAGCTTAAAAAAAAATTACCCAATTCAACTAACCAGAGAAACACCAAGACAATGTTCTTTTGCTCAGCGTGTTTGCTAGCTTACCGAGCTTGGGAGGCTGAGATCTCCAGCTGGAGCAACATAAAGCTGGACTAGAAAGGAACTAACAGTTTATTACTGTCCTATGAAGCCTGTGGAAAACTTAACACCCTGCAAAATTGAAATGCGCATCCAGCACCATTGCTTCACAGTCAGTCCTAGCTTCCCCTGTGGCCTGTCAGATTCCTTAAACTGAAATTCCCCCCTCTCTCTCCTGCTGCTATTGAAAAGCATGTTTCTGTGATGCTCCTACATCTCCATATCAAAAACCTTGTCTCCACTGCACTCATTTGTCCACAAGCCTCTCTGCCTGTGAGATATAGAGAAAAGCAAGTTTCAAGGCAAAATCTGCCTTTAGACCTTTTTTCTGCATATCCTGCTCACAGACATTGGCTACTTTGTCCTCTGCATTCTAAACAAACCCTCATTGTGCCGCACCACAGAAAGCCTCAGCAGATGACAGGCATATTATAGTCTTACTCCTGCTGTACCTCAAGACTTCTACAAGCTCTTTGAGGTGCAAAACTTACACACAGGTGCCATGTCCCACTGAGCCTGGCGCACTGGGCTTGGTCACCTCCAGGACCAAAGAGACAAGGTTTCCCACCTTCTCAGGTGGCCACCAGGGGAAAAGATTCTCTCCCTTCTTCTTCTGCATGTTCCCCTGCATGTACCATTAGTCAAAGCGAGCTACCAAGGCAGTCCATATCTGCACAAATATTGAAATAAGCGTTAAGCTTCACGAAACAATAAAGTCTGGCTTGACAGGTGCTAATGACTCCATCAGTTTGATCTGAAACAGATCAAATATTCATTTTGGTAAGACCTGAAAAGGCCCTTTCTGAGACTTCTTTAACTTCCTGAGCAAGCCATTGAGGGAGGAAATGAGGAGACACGAGAGACTGTACTTTTGAATTCACCTCAGATGTGGTATTTGGCAAATCGAATGTTTGTAGTTTGATTCCTTCTGGGTTTGTTTGTTTATTTAGCACTGACTTCCACTCCCATTATGATTTTGGCAGAAAGACTGCAATGAATTCTTTCAGTATAACATAGGCAAGTATGTGATTTCAATTTTTTGCCTTATTTACCTATTAAGTTATTAATTTCTCAGTTTGCTAAAGGTTATTTAAATTCATGGCATTTCTAACCACAGGTAAGTTTTACACACTGGAGAAAATCAATATTGTTAAGGGTTAAATAGAGAGTTTTGCACTTTAAATTAATCATACATTAACTCCAATCAGTCTTCTACTGATTTTTGTCTTTATTACTTTATTTCATAATCAGAGAGACTTCATAATTGTGGACCAAGCTAATAATTAGCATGCCAAGAAGAGAATTCAAGCAAAAGTGACCCCTGCAGGAAACAAGCACAAAGCTGGTGCTGTGGAAAGGAAAATACTGGCACTGAAATATTATCAGTAGGAAAACAAACAAACTAACCTTCTATGAAGGGGCTACGGAACTGATGGACAGGGGCAGAGCAGTTGATGTCATCTAACTGGACTTGTGTAAAGCCTTTGACACTGTCTCACATGACATCCTTCTCTCTAAGTTGGAGAGACATCAATTTGATAGGTGGACCACTCAGTAGATAAAGAACTGGCTGGATGGCTGCACGCAAAGAGTAGTGCTCAGTGGCTCAGTGTCCAGCTGGAGACCAGTAACGAGTGGTGTCCCCCACAGATCGGTGTTGGGACCGGTGTTGTCCAACATCTTTGTGGGTGACATGGACAGTGGGATTGAGTGCGCCCTCAGCACGTTTGCCGATGACACCAAGCTGTCTGGTTCGGTTGATAAGTTGGAGGGAAGGAATGCCATCCAGAGGGACCTTGACACGCTTGTGAGGTGGGCTGATGCCAACCTGATGAAGTTTAACCATGCTAAGTGCAAAGTCCTACACCTGGGTGGGAGCAATGCCAGGCACAGCTACAGGTTGGGTGGGGAGGAGATTCAGAGCAGCCCTGCAGAGAAGGACTTGGGGGTGTGGGTTGATGAAAAAATGAACATGAGCCGGCAGTGTGCGCTTGCAGCCCAGAAAGCCAACCGTATTCTGGGCTGCATCAAAAGGAGTGTGACCAGCAGGTCGAGGGAGGTGCTCCTGCCCCTCTACTCTGCTCTCGTGAGACCTCACTTGGAGTATTGTGTGCAGTTCTGGTGTCCTCAACATAAAAAGGACATGGAACTGTTAGAACAAGTGCAGAGGAGGGCCACGAGGATGATCAGGGGACTGGAGCACCTCTCGTATGGAGATAGGCTGAGAAAATTGGGGCTGTTCAGCCTGGAGAAGAGAAGGCTGCGTGGAGACCTCATAGCAGCCTTCCAATACCTGAAGGGGACCTATAGGGATGCTGGGGAGGGACTCTTCATTAGGGACTGTGGTGAAAGGACAAGGGGTAATGGGTTTAAACTTAAACAGGGGAAGTTTAGATTGGATCTGAGGAAGAAATTCTTTAGTGTGAGGGTGGTGGGGCCCTGGAATGGGTTGCCTAGGGAGGTTGTGGATGCTTCATCCCTGGCGGCGTTCAAGGTGGGGTTGGACATAGCCTTGGATGGCATGGTTTAGTGGGAGGTGTCCCTGGCCATGGCAGGGGGGTTGGAACTCGATGATCTTGAGGTCCTTTCCAGCCCTTACTATTCTATGATTCTATGATTCTATGATTCTATGATTCTATGATTCTATGAAACGAAACAGGTTAAATTACAGGAGTTTGTATATCTGGATTGCATGTTTGAATGCAAGTGAAATTGGGGTGTCTGTTTTGTGTGGGTTCTAAAAACTAATCATACACGTGCCTATGCATATAAATCTATGTGTGTATGTTAATGCATTCTTAGGGTTACGTATATTAGACATTTCAGTGCCCTGTGAAACATTCACTAATCATGTCCCCTCAGGTGCATCATGTGTACTTTGCCTGCTGGTCTGTCTCCATAAACCTGTCTCTAACAGCCAAATCTCTAAGCAGCTTCTACCTGCTGCCAGTTTTTGGAAAAGAGACATCAATCTCCCAGGACAACACATCATTCTTCTGACTAATTTGTGAATCACCTTATGTGTTTATGTTAGCTTCACTCCTCTTTGCTTTCCTGCCCTCCTTTACTTCCTTCCCTCTCTCCCCTCACAGCTGCCTTGGAAGGAGGCAGTGAACAATCCTCACTCTTGAACAAATAACAGATATAAGGTCTGATTCATTGGCAGTATTCCTAGTAGTGGTAAACAGGAATTTTATGTCATATATATAACTTACACATACATGTATTACACATATAAAAGCTACTTGAAGTTACTTTGAAAATCTCTGACTTTCCATGATTTTTTTTATTGCACTGGACAATCCCTTTAAAGTAGAAGTGAAAAATTGTCACATAAACCAACATTTTTACAAGTCCACCTCTAAGTGTCCAAAATACTACGAAAGGAATTGTCTACGTAATGTTAGATGCAGAAAAAAAGACAGTATAAAGTGACTATGCATTGCTCCTGTTCTCAAAGCACTTTAACTACTTCCTTCTCAATGAAGTTCTAAAGAACCTGTATCTCTTCCATACTCAGGCATTCAAAGACATCACAACCTTTAACACATTTACTTGCAGCAAATGCCGTTTGGGAAAGAGAAATTATATTATCGTTTTGTTAGAGGTGGGAAACAGACACAGAAAATAACATGGGTTTCCTGAAGCCACACAGGAAAACTGGAATAATCCAGTCTTGAATCCAGGAGTCCCAGACAAAGCTGTTATCTAGGGGCATCTTTCACTACCAGCTTTTGATATGATTTTCACACAGCTGCTCATGCATAAGGAAGTCATTGCACTGCAGGAGTCTTTCAGTCAGAAAATCCCAGCTGTGGTTTATTTTGTGCTGAATTTTAGCACATTTTTGGACTCAAAATACAATTCTGCTCCATTTGCTAAAGAATTTGGATACAATTAGTTTTCATTGCAACTCTGAATGAAACTAGGTGTAAATATATCGCAGGTTCTTCCTGAGCAAAAGAGTCCTGTTCTTTCAACACTAGATGCAACCACAACGCACTGTATTCCTCATCCAACCCTGGCTGCATTTATATGAATGTTAGATTTGTTGAGCTACAGAAACAGATGTAAAGTGCAGTTTTCAAAAGCATCATGTTACCTAAGTCCTTGAAAGTAGTCAGCACCTGGTGCTCATTTAGAAAGTTAGGGAAGCTAAACACCTGGGATCTCAGGTAGGAAGGAAGATAAATACCTAGGTTCTAGTATCTGCACCCAGTTTTACTTCTGAAAATGGGATGTGCAAGCCTCAGCCACCTGCATGTGAATCAGAATGGCTCAGATCTTGATATGGCTTTTATTATCTGTTCCACTGGTGCCTGAAGGTCACTTATGCTCCTTTGTTAGTTTTCCTGACTACAGGAACAGGCCAATTAAGTTTAGTTTGGTAAAGTTTTGTAATTACACAGTTTAATATTTCTACCATTCTGTACTTGCATCATGAATATTTTACAGCCTTCCTTCATGGGTGATGGAAAAGATTCTGCCTATTTTCTCTAGGACTCCAGTACGGGGGAAACACTCAAAACTAACGACAAATGACGATATGTCAGAAACAAGAATTCAAAAGGTTGATAAAAGCATTCCTATCTACTGTAGAAGAAAAGTTTTGCAAATTATTTTCTTTATACTTGTTCCTGGGGAAAAAAAAAAAAAAAAAAAAAGCTGCCTGTGTCATTCTCTTCTCCTAACTTTTTTTAGAATATTCAGTAAGTCTTTAAATGTTTCTATGAAATGCACAGCTTCAGAATCCAGCAAAATACGGTGAACCGCTGATGAAAACATTTATCTCAAAGAAGCCACTTCCTTGTCCAGAAGCAGACATGTGACTCTGTGTGGACAGACCTCCATTTTATTCCAGCCAGTGCAATTCTGCCAAGGGACTTCTAGGTTTGATTTGCATAATGCTCAGCTCTTCAATGTGTCATGAAAAAAAATACTATTTTAGAGAATTCCACTATTCCACTTAATCGGAAGATTTTCATGCACTTTATATCAGTGAAGAAGCATGGTGAAAAAACCCCTAACAAACAACAGAAAAAAAACAGGGTAAGTCTCTAAATCTCACAATATTTCATAGATAAATTCAACAAAGGTTCTGCAGAAAGAATGGCTTTGCTTGAAAGATGTTTTTGCCTCTTCATAAAGGAAACATGAAAATAGGTGACCTTATTATACAAGAAGCAGAGGAGCTTAATCAAAAAAAGTGCATGTGTGAAGAAAAAAGGAGCAAATCTACAATCTATTCTCAGATTTGAAACGATTTTTCCTGAAGCAATACTCTCAATTGGCACTGTAGGCAATACAAGAATTGCCTGAGTTCATGGTAGCTTGATTATTTCTGCTGCTCTACCCTATACAACCACGTAGCTTGCACAGAATTCAGCCCTTGAAATAAGAAGAGAGAAAACTGCGAGTGTGCTGAGGGTCAGGAAAAATCCCTCGACAGACCACAATCCTGAAACAAATGTTATTCAAGACAAAACTACTGCTCTCTTTAGCTTTGTTTATTACATCTAGTAATTATACCTGAGACATAAAAAAAAAAGAAAGATGCATGAAAAACACAGCAGAGCAAATACTCCTAGCATGAACTCACTTCTGCAGATGTAAAGCAAATGTCTTCTTTTATCCTGCAACTACAGGCAACCCACATTAAAATACTTTGAGACTAGACCCATGACTTCAATGTCACCCTGATTATCAGCAAGCCCCTTCCATTTCAAGCTGACTTGTGAGTATATTGCTCTCTCTGCCTCTCTCTCTCTGTTCCCTAAAATTAGATTGTTATCTCCCTGAAATGATCTCACACATATTTGTTGAATAAAGATTAAAGAACAAGGCTAGAGGGAGAAGAGAGAAAATGTGTTATAGAGCTGCACTGGTAAGATGAGTAACCATGAAAGAAAACAAAAGTAAAACTAACCAAGAGAATGTAATTTTACCAAGATCAGCCCTACCGACAGAGCCACCAAGGAGAGGGCAACACATCAGCTGCAACTCTGTGGAGGCTAAATCTGACAGTGTTCTCCACAGCAAGCTCTCATTGCAGGAAATCAGTCAGGTCCTCCTTCTGCCTAAAGTTGTGCTCAAATATCTGTGCCTGTCCCCAGCCCTTTGCAGAGGGACCAAAGGACTGCCTTGGTGTCACTTTCATTTCAAACATTTTTTAATTGTTTGCATTTTCTGCTACAGCATGAAAGGCCAATTTGTTAACTGCTCAGAATCCCAATCTCCTATTTATAAAAACCTGCACCTGTGTCTTCATTTTTACTCATGTAAGTAATCAGTTACGTAGGCAAAGCTCATGCCTACACATCTCAGTAACCATATGTTTGTGCAGACATTTGGTATGTGCACACAGTTTTTAATGAAAGTATTTTGTTCTTGATTTTCTGAACAAACCTCAGGCTTTGCTTCTTTAGAGTGTGACCAAATACTGCCCCAAATATTGGCACCATTTGAAAATCCGACTTAAAAATTACAAACATACTTTGCCCTTCTTAAAAGATTCAACCAGATTGGACTGATATCTCTTTGTTTCCCAGCAACAGTACAATGGAAGCTTGTAACTGTAGTTTCAATGTTGCTGTAGTCATGTAAATCACACTCTTGTTGATTGGTGTGTGAAATGTGAAGACCATTAAGAAAAAATTACATGTATCTTCTGTCATGATCTCCAGACTTTCTTACTGGCCTCCACATTGTCTTAATATGGTGCAGAAAACCCCTGGTCTTGCAAACTGACTAGTTTGCTTAGTTCTCTGTAGTGAGATCTGACTTAAAATTCAGGAAAATATGTAGCTTATATTTTAGTTGATACTAATTGTCTGTATTGGCTACTCCTGTGACCTTGTTCAGCTGCTGCTAGGAAGACAGTCTGCAAGACAAAAAATGGAAAAAAGATGAAATATAACCACATGAAAACATAGCCTGTGCTAGAAATAATAATAATCATCATCACCATCATAATCATAATCTTTAGTCTCATTTTACACTTTTTACTGAATCCTAAATGCCCACATATTGTGTCAGTAATCTTTGGTATTATAGCCAATAAATACAGGAGTTTCCTTCTGCATTGCTTCTCTTTAATTTTGTCTTAAATCAGTCCCTCACTGCTGCCAAAGCTGACTGACCCTTGAGTCTTGAAAGGTGCTTCACTTCTGATTTTCAGCACAACCATGGCAGACCTTACTTAGGGCTGCCTTTGATGTGAAGTGCCAGAAAACAACAACGAAAATCCGCAAGCCCATGTATGTAATATTTCAGTCTGCTCACATCTTAGTGAGATTTTAGATGAAGCTTATTGTCATGATGGGGAATTCAGTTAGTAAATTTGACAGACAGCATTACAGTCTAGCAAATGCTGCCTCATAACATCCTGGGCATAAGTGTGGCTCCTGTATGAAGTTAGGGTGGGAAGGGACAATAAAGAAAACAACCTGGGCTTTCTCCAGAATAGAGGCATACATGCTTTTATTCTGATGTTGCTGGAAGTGTTAGAATCCTTCTTGCATTGCTGTCTAGCAGGGCTTATTTTCTGGAAATAGTTCCTATTGTTTGCTTCAGTTTTCATGTTTTAATTGGGACAGTGGCTTGGCTGCCAAAAGTGTGGGGTATATTTTCTGTCTTTTATCACAGCAGATGAGCAATTATCTGCTGGGCCTAAATGTGGGGCAGAGCTGACCTAAGCAAGAGTCTTAAAATGCCATGCAATCTGTGATCAGGGAAGCTGGTGATCAGTGGAGCAGAGAATAAAAAAAATTAAATAGAACAATTTGCTGCATACTCTTCTGGTCCTCTTTTCTTAGAATCATAGAATAGTTAGGGTTAGAAAGGACCTTAAGATCATCTAGTTCCATACCCCCTGCCATGGACAGGGATACCTCACCCTAGAACATGTCAACCAAGGTTATGTCCAACATGGCCTTGGACACTGCCAGGGATGGAGCATTTACAACTTCCTTGGGCAAGCCATTCCAGTGCCTCATTACCTTCACAGTAAAGAACTTCTTCCTTACATCTAACCTGAACTTCCCCTGTCTAAGTTTGAACACATTACCCCTTGTCCTTATCACTACAGTCCCTAATGAAGAGTCCCTCTTCAGCATCCTTGTAGGCCCCCTTCAGATACTGGAAGGCTGCTATGAGGTTTCCATGCAGCTTTCTCTTCTCCAGGCTGAACAGACCCAACTTTCTCAGTCTGTCTTCATACGGGAGGTGCTCCAACCCCTGATCATCTTTGTGGCCTTTCTCTGAAGTTGATCATGTCTTCCTTATGTTGAAGGCACCAGAACTACACACAGTATGCAAGTGAGGTCTCATGAGAGCAGAGAAGCAGGATCACCTCCTTTGACCTGCTGGTCATGCTTCTTTTGATGCAGCCCAGGATACGGTTGGCTTTCTGGGCTGTGAGCACACACTGCCGGCTCATGTTCAGTTTTTTTTTTGACCAACACCCCCAAGTCCTTCTCCACAGGGCTGCTCTGAATCTCTTCTCTGCCCAACCTGTAGCTGTGCCTGGGATTGCTCCAATCCACATGTAGGACCTTGCACTTGCCCTTGTTGAACTTTATAAGGTTGGCATCAGCCCACCTCACAAGCATGTCAAGGTCCCTTCCCTCCAGCATACCAACTGAACCACACAGCTTGGTGTCATCAGCAAATTTGCTGAGGGTGGACTCAATCACACTGTCCATGTCACCAACAAAGATCCCAGCTTTTATCTGTGGTCAGTTTCATACTCTTATAGAAAGTGGTCATAATGTATTGCGTAACAGTGCACACATGGTGAATGCTGCTGTGTTTGCACCCCATCTGTGCAGGTGTGGAATTGCAACAGCTGCTGTGCTCTTACACAAAGCTGAGGGCCAGTCCTGGCTTTGTACACCTCCTAGGAGCAGCCCTGATGGTCGCTCTTAAAGCTCACCTTACAGACAGTGCTGATATTTGTGAGTTGACACCTCTATCATCACAGGAAGCTGTTTGTCAATCATTTAAAGAACAATTTCTGTGTCTCACTGAGCAGAGTGCTGCTAAAACTAAGAAATATTTCAACAGCAGCCTATAAATTAAGAGGCTTGCTCATACTCCTCAACTCATACCAGAAGGAAAACGAAAACTTTTGGGGGATTAGACCCTCTTCACTTTTCAGAACATAAGCAAAAAGAAAAATAAATAAGATAAACCAATATGAATTAAAGCAAAAGCTTTATTTTACTGCATTGTAGGGTGACTATAAATCAGAAAATGCAGACTTACATTCATCTGATTCACGAAGGAATTTTTCCATCTCTGTTAGACTTTAAATCAACTGTCTAGCAATTGCGAATGTCAAGAGGCTCATAACGATAGAAGAAAGCTAAGGAACAGAAAAAGAATGTGCTTTTTAAACTTATTAAAATCATCATAATTCTGATGATGAATTATCACTGCAATAATAATAATGAAATAAAGGTTGATGTTAGCAGCACAACAATAATACCTCCTCTATTTTACATGGGCTTACTCATAAAGAAATAATGGGGAATTGCACAAATTCATCAAAAAAATTACAAACACCATCAAAATTTCTTATTAGAAGCTGAGTTGATAACACAATTTTGCAATATTTCCTTATGTGACTGTTTTCCTGTGACAGGTTTTAACAGTTTGCAGCTGGTGGTTTTCCAAGTGGGCAAGGTCAAATTTGGTGGAAATTTAGAACAAAGAAAAACTTCTTGTTGAATCAGAAGCATTCTCATGAATGACCAAGCACTCTCCAGCCTGAGCAGTTCAAGTAAACTTAATTTCTATGGCTTTACACAATGTGAAGACAAGCAGCAAAGCTGACTATTGCATTGTGGCGGACCACTGTGTGTATTATCAAGAGAAAAGGAGAAGGTAAAGGCAGGACAGGGAAGCTGTCTCTGGTGGAGAGACAAAAACTACTTCAGGGGAGGGGAGGAATAGCCTTCATGACCTTCCTGCACTAAAAACAGGTCTCTTCTCAAACCTGAAGAGCATGTGAGATTCATTTAATCTCTCAAATATTATGCTGTCATGAAAAACTAAAATAACTGATCTCTGCTTCTGGTTACTTTGTTTAGTTCAATATGGAACTTTTGTCTTTATGGTTTGCTTTTTATTATATATATATGTCAATTACTACAGCAACAAAATAGTCTACAGAAGCATAACATATTAAAACTAACGATTCTCGAGTGGGTATGTTTGCATTTTTATAGTTTACTGCTGATGGCCTACTATTACTCCATATGGTCTTGCTTCTTCCATTGCATTCAGTTAAGGAAAGTAAAATTCATGTAAGTATCAATTTGTTTTGTGTTAGTGTTCTGCACAGCTCACCGCACTCATCTTTATTTGATAACTTCTATTTGCTATGTCTGTCAGTTGTCATGTAGCCTGGCACATCTATGCAAGATCTAAAAAAACAAACAAAAAAAAATTAAAGTCAAACAAAATGAAAATAAAAAAAAACAAACTCCCAAAACAACCTCATAAGTCGAGTATATGTTTGGGATGTGTATTTAAAGTCCAACTCCCTGCAAATGCTACTTTCCCTCCTCTTTACGCAGACTAAATGGGTGTGTTTTGTTTGGACAGTACATCAGAAAAGAAATGGAAGAGGGGAGAGAAATCTGGTTCCCAGAGCATTTACACTTCAGGCTCAGATCTTCAGTTGGTGGTTGTTTTTTTTTTTTTAATTCCTAACATAAGAAGGAATTAATAATTCATAGACTGTATTAATGGCTGAGTTGAAACTTCAACAAGTTGGTGTTACAAAACTGTCAAAAATGTAACAGCTCCTGCCTTCTTCAATTTCAGCTGCCTCTGATGAAGTGTAGGGAAATGCCTCATTGGTGCGCAGTGTTACCAATTATCTGACAGAGACAGAGTGTATTTCCAGCTACTCAGAAATAAGAGCACAGAATTAAATCTCCTGTGTGAAACTCATCATTTACATATTTATGATTCAGAAATTATAATAAGGCTAATGAGAAACTTACATGGTGCCTTTAAAAGTCAAGCCAATCTTACTGTTAATTTTCAACGGATAAAGCTTCACCGGTACACAGTAGTCAAAAGATAGGCCTGTTGATTACAGTTTAGTTTAATTAAACATTACAATTTGTTTGTGCAGATACATGCATGCTTTGCGTCAAGGGGTTAGTTACATAAGCCGGAGTTCTCTCAAGAGAAGTGAATGGACAAGCGCAGGCTGCTGGAAAAAAACATACAGGAAAGATTACTTCTGCATTCATCTGCGTACAAGCAGATTAAGAAGCAACAAAAAAAAATAAATAAATAAAAAAAAAAAAAAAAAAAAAAAAAAAACGGAAAAAAACCCAACAAACCCTGTAAACCCCTCTGATGACAGGGGAGGAAGAAAAGTGCTCTATTAAAACCCCTCTGCAGCAGCAGCAGCAGCCATGTGGTGCATGTGCAAGCTGCAGGGCGGATGACAGATCATGAGCTCGTGGTTGTGGTCTTTAGGCAAATCCCCATCTCCCATCCGAACATCAATACCAACCCATGCGCCCACCCATGGTCATTGTACATAAAAAATAGCTCCCAGAGGCTGTTGAGGTTGCTGCACTTGTTTTCCAGACATGCCTTGCTTATATATACATGTCCTCAACCACACAAAAAAAACTCAAAAGTGAAAACTTGGATCTGTCCCCACAAGAGGCATTTACCTTCACATGTCTGAGGACTTATGAGCAGGAATAGGGTTGTGCTTCACTGGGCTCCTTTCCAATTGCTGTCTCTTGACTTTGCAAAAAGTTTTTTGAAACTGCATGGTTAATACAACTATGGGGGGCGGGGGGGGGGGGGGGGGTGAAGGGAAAGGGACTGCTTGGCGGCCACACTGGCATTGCCTTGCACAGTGTTGCAGTAAATGGTTTCCATTGCCCATGTTCTGCTCACAGAGAACACCTACATGCATATCTGTGTATTTTTTGACAACACCTGTCATCCACAGGACAGGGAAAGAAGAGCACTCCAGTGCTGGCAGACTACAGGAAAGCGGTAAAAGTACTGTTAGCTGTTTCCGTTAAGTACCTCTTCTTTCCAATATTCTCTATCCCTGGCATCCTCTGCAGTTGATAAGGGCCTGAAGTTAAATCACGTATCTTCTTGTAATTGTAAGCATTGCAGCTTATGGTGGGATCCTTGAAGCCCCTGCAAGGTGAAGGGCTGCAGTAAGGCAAGCACAGCCCTCAGAGCACCAACCATGATTATGCTGTGCTTCTGCTCTTGCAATTGGTGTGCTGTTGCTCACTGACATTAACAATTACACTTCCTGGCCAGAAGCTCCTCCAGCATCACTCCACCAAAGTCAGTGGAGTGACACCGACAAAGAATTTTGCCTTGCAGCTGTAGCTGTAATGGATGTTTTTCATTATTTCATTTTTCACATCCACACAAAACTGTTGTGTTTCCTTTGTGAATAACACCCATGGTTTGCATAAGTGTCTGCATTTAATTAGCCTCAGATTAGAAACCTGAAGCACTGCTGTAAAGCAAATACTTTGATAGTAGCAAAGGACTGGAATAAAAAAGGTTGGGTTGTTCTTTCTTTCCCCTGAAGGGAATCATTCACAGCTGCAGCAGCAGGGAGAGAGACACTTTAAAGGGCTTATACTATAGACAGTAACAATCTTTATTAGTGTTGTCTGGAAAAGTTGCCACACTCAGATACCGAAAATACCCCTCAAGGCTACAGAGCTATGGAACTTTCCTCACTTTTCAGATGTAAAACTAAACATTAGCTACATAAAAATAACCGGCTGAAAAGGTTGACTGATAAATATATTTTATATGCTCAATAGAATGTGAATTAGAAGAAGCTTATTTTGGTTTTGAATAAAAATTGAATGTATATCTTTCAGGTTTGGGAAACTACTTCAGCTTTCAGCAAAAAAATAATAATTGTATTGTGTACCAAAATGTCTATGCCACTAAAAATTTCTCAGTGGAACTCTTTATGTTCCCTGAAATCTATACTGAAGTACAAAAGGGGACATTTTCAACATTGAGAATAGAAATACATGCTTACCTGGAGCTATGAAGTCCCTTGTGCTTTTGAAGTGCAACCCGAAAGAGAGTCAAAGAAAAAGCAGGCTGATTTCCAGAAGTGAATTATTAGGGCATCTTTTAATAAAATAATTAGGATAACATTTGTGTGGGCATGGGGAGAACAAGGCTGGGGATTTGATCTGACTGAGTGATGCTTCTATGGCAATAACAAGGAAAAGGTAATTTCTTAGTCTGGTCATGCCCTGGGCACAGATCCCCATGCACAGTCTTCCAGAGATTTTCTCCTTGCACAACCAGCTTCACCAGTTCTTGCCCCTCTGTCCCCATCTACCCCTGAAAAATGTCAGTGCCCACTTCTGTGAGGCAGCACAGTGATCAGATGGAGAAGCTGATCTGCAAAATGAGAGGCTTTATTTTCAGCCACATTCTCTCCTGGGTGCAGCAGCGAGGGCTGCATTGGAAGAGCTCAAGGAATGCTTAGTCGAAAAGGACCAAAGGAGGGAGGGAGGTGAAGACAGCTCTCCTGGCAGTGTAGATAGCAAGAGCCAGACTATGGGACTTCTGGGTATAAACAGCAAAAAAAAAGACAGCATGAAAAAATTGTTCTCTAAGGCTCTGTACACTGCTAATAGCTACAGTGAGCAAAAAATGGGCACACGAATCCACAGGTCAACCTGCAACATCTAACTCACAAAAATCATGGAATCATAGAATCATAGAATAGTTAGGGTTGGAAAGGACCTTAAGATCATCTAGTTCCAACCCCCCTGCCATGGGCAGGGACACCTCCCACTAAACCATGCCATCCAAGGCTATGTCCAACCCCACCTTGAACGCCGCCAGGGATGAAGCATTCGTAACCACCCTGGGCAACCAATTCCAGGGCCTCACCACCCTCACGCTAAAGAATTTCTTCCTCATATCCAATCTAAACTTCCCCTGTTTAAGTTTGAACCCATTACCCCTTGTTCTCTCGCTACAATAAGTAACGAAGGGTCCCTCCCCAGCATCCCTATAGGTCCCCTTCAGGTATTGAAAGGCTGCTATGAGGTCTCCACGCAGCCTTCTCTTCTCCAGGCTGAACACACACAACTTTCTCAGCCTATCTTCATACGGGAGGTGCTCCAGTCCCCTGATCGTCCTCGTGGCCCTCCTCTGCACTTGTTCCAACAGTTCCATGTCCTTTTCATGTTGAGGACACCAGAACTGCACACAATACTCCAAGTGAGGTCTCACGAGAGCAGAGTAGAGGGGCAGGAGCACCTCCCTCGACCTGCTGGTCACGCTCCTTTTGATGCAGCCCAGGATATGGTTTGCTTTCTGGGCTGCAAGCGCACACTGCCAGCTCATGTTCATTTTCTCATCGACCAACACCCCCAAGTCCTTCTCCACAGGGCTGCTCTGAATCTCTTCCCTGCCCAACCTGTAGCTGTGCCTGGCATTGCTCCGACCCACATGTAGGACCTTGCACTTAGCATGGTTAAACTTCATCAGGTTGGCATCAGCCCACCTCACAAGCGTGTCTAGGTCCCTCTGGATGGCATTCCTTCCCTCCAACTTATCAACCGAACCACACAGCTTGGTGTCATCGGCAAACTTGCTGAGGGCGCACTCAATCCCACTGTCCATGTCACCCACAAAGATGTTGAACAACACCGGTCCCAACACCGATCCCTGAGGAATACCACTCGTTACTGGTCTCCAGCTGGACACTGAGCCATTGAGCACAACTCTTTGCGTGCAGTCATCCAGCCAGTTCTTTATCCACCGAGTGGTCCACCTATCAAATTGATGTCTCTCCAACTTAGAGACAAGATTGTCGTGTGAGACAGTGCCAAAGGCTTTACACAAGTCCAGGTAGATGACATCAACTGCTCTGCCCCTGTCCATCAGTTCCGTAGCCCCTTCATAGAAGGCCACCAGATTGGTCAGGCAGGATTTCCCCTTACTGAAGCCATGCTGGCTGTCACCAAGCACCTTGTTGGTTTTCATGTGCCTTAGCATGCCTTCCAGGAGAATCTGCTTCAAGATTTTGCCAGGCACAGAGGTGAGACTGACTGATCTGTAATTTCCCGGCTCATCCATTTTCCCCTTCTTGAAAATGGGGGTTATACTTCCCTTTTTCCAGTCGTCAGGAACTTCACCTGACTGCCATGATTTTTCAAATATGATGGACAGTGGCTTAGCAACTTCATTTGCCAGCTCCTTCAGGACGCATGGATGGTTTTCATCAGGTCCCATGGGCTTGTATACATTCAGGCTCCCAAGACGGTCCCGAACCAGATCCCCTCCCACAGCGGTCCCAGGGCCCCCACCCTCACCGTCCCCGCGTCTGCCTTCCAAGACCTGGGTGGCGTGGTCAGAGCATTTGCCGGTAAAGACTGAGGCAAAGAAGTCATTAAGAACCTCAGCCTTCTCCAAATCCAGGGTAGCCAGTTCTCCCGATAGCTTCTGGAGAGGACCCACGTTGTCCCTAACTTGTCTTGTATTTGCAATGTACCTATAAAATCCCTTCCTGTTATCTTTCACATCCCTAGCCAAGTTTAATTCTAAGTGGGCCTTAGCTTTCCTAACCTGGTCCCTAGCTTCCCGGACAACATCCCTGTATTCTTCCCACGTCACCTGACCTTGCTTCCACCTTTTATAAGCCTCTTTGTAACATTGAATTTTCCTCAGCAGCTCCTTATCCATCCAAGGAGGTCTCCTGACCCTCCTGTAGCACTTCTTTCTAGTACGGATGTATTGCTCCTGAGCTTGCAGCAGGTGAGCCTTGAATATCAACCAACAGTCTTGGGCCCCCCTGCCCTCTAAGGCTCTATCCCATGGAACCTTGTTAAGCAGGTTCCTGAAGAGGCCAAAGTCTGCTCTCTTGAAGTCCAGGGCAGTGAGCTTGCTGCACGCTCTTCTCACTGTCCTGAGGATCTTGAATTCAACCATCTCATGATCACTGCAATCAAGGCTGCCCTGGAGCGTCACATTCCCAACCAGCCCTTCCCTGTTGGTGAGGATGAGGTCAAGCATGGCACCTCTCCTTGTCGGCTCCTCTATTACTTGAAGAAGTAAGCTGCCTTATACACAATCGAGGAACCTTCTGTATTGCTTGTGCCGGGCCGTACCATCCCTCCAACAGATATCAGGGTGGTTGAAGTCTCCCATGAGAACAAGGGCCTGCAAGCGTGAGGCTGCTCCTATCTCTCTATAGAGCGCTTCCTTCACTGACTCCCCTTGGCCAGGCGGTCTGTAACAGATCCCTACAATAATGTCTCCCATCGCTGTTCTCCCTTTAACCCTGACCCACAAACTCTCTGTCGACTGCTCACCTGTCCCCAGACAGAGTTCCATACTCTCTAGCCTATCCCTAACATAAATAGCAACTCCCCCTCCCCGTCTGCCGGGCCTGTCTTTTCTAAAGAGCCGGTAACCTTCCATTCCAACACTCCAGTCATAGGAGCCATCCCACCATGTTTCTGTGATGCCTATGATATCATACCCCCATAGACGTGCACACATCTCTAACTTCTCTTGTTTGTTCCCCAGGCTACGGGCATTTGTAGAGAGGCATTTGAGCCGAGATCTAATTGAAGCCGGCTCACTGGCTGGAGCAGCTGGAATATCTCTGCATTGCTCCGAAAGTTTACTATAGGTGCTGCCAACCGACTGGGTGTGTTGGGATGGAATGATGCCCCCCTCCCCCAACACATCTAGTTTAAAGCATCCTTGACCAGTCTGGCAAGCCTCCTACCAAATCCACTCTTCCCCTTCTTTGTCAGACCAGCTCCACCAGCCCCCAGTAGACCTGGCCTACTATATTGAGTCCCATGTTCAAGGTACCTAAACCCCTGACTATAGCACCACCCTTCTAACCATTTATTAACCTGCCCAATCCTCCTAGCCTTTTCAAGGTCCTGCGCTGTATCCTGGAGAATTGACGAAAGGACGATCTGCGCTCCAGAGCCCCTAACCACCTCTCCCAGTGCTCTGTAGTCCTTCCTTATGGTCTTTGGGCTACTGCTATCTGTATCAGTAGCACCCACATGTATTACCAGGAGTGGGTAATAGTCAGTGGGACCGACTAGAGCAGGCAGCTTCTCGGCCACATCCCTGATCCGAGCCCCTGGTAGGCAACACACCTCCCTTGAGCCTGGGTCAGGCCGGCAGATGGGTGCCTCTGTGCCTTTCAGATTAGAGTCCCCGACTACTACGACCCGCCGCTTTTTCCTGGCAGCACCAGTAGTGATCTTCTTTACCAGTGCACCAGCTGGTTGCGCCTGGTGGGAGCGCTGTTGCTCATCAGCCCCCTGCAGGACAGCAAAGCCGTTCTGGGTGGGGACAACAGATGTAGGAGGAAGCCCCTTGCTTTTAATTACCCTCTTCCTCCTTTTTTTGTTGTTTTTTTCCTGTTACCTTTTTCCAGCTTCTTGGGTTAGCAGCCTCCTTTCCTGCATGAGCAACAGTAGACGCTCGAGGCCCCGGAACATTCTGGTTCCGGAGCAAGCAGTGCTGCTTCCCCTCAGCTTGCCTGACACCTTTCAGCCCGGTAACAGCTCTCTGCAGCTCAGCCACCTGCTGTAGAATGACCTCCACCAGGGAGCAGAGAGTGCAGCCCTGCCCACTGCGCACCCTCCCCTCAGGACAGCAGTGCAGGCGTTCTCTACACCCTGAACTCTGCACTGCAGCCTCCCTTCCCATCGGCTTTGTCTGGGTGCCTACACTGGCCACCGCCGGGGCAGCCAGAGCAGAGCTCCCAGACCGAGCCTTGCTCGTACGGCGAGTGTTCACCATCCCGTTCACCATCCCGCTCACCACCCCGCTCACCACCCCGCTCACCACCCCGCTCACCACCCCGCTCACCACCCCGCTCGAACTGCCTCGCAGACTGCCTCGAACTCGCCCTGTTTGCCCCCCCTTTTCGCCGCGTTCTGGGTTGCTCGCGCTCCCTGGGGCAGGTTTTTAACCAGTCAGGTCTGCCGCCGGTCCTCCTGGCGCCGCCCCCTCTGAGTCAGCCGCTCGCCTCCGCGGAGATGCAGGCTCCTGGGCAGGCCTTGTCGGGGACTTGGGGCTCTCTCGGGGCAAGTTGCTGCTCCGAGGTGAAGCTCGTACACGCCGAGCCTCGCGCCCGATCAGGCGCTGCAGGCGTCCCCTCTAGAGACAGTCACCTCAGCAATCAATGAAAGAGATACTTCCAAATATAAAGCAGCAGACAAGTATTTTGAAATTAATCATGAAATAGAAATTGTTATACACAAAACCAGAGATGGACCACCTGATGGCAAGGTCAACTAGCTGGGTACTGCTGTGAGGGATTAGTTTGCTAGGTAAATGTTTTGGTGAAGAGAATTACTTCATGGATTTGATATGGTAGGCAGTGGAGGGGAAGGAAGCACTTTTCATCATTTGGGGGGAAGGGAGGGTTTGAATATCTGTTAAGTAAAAGCAAATTTTTCTGGCACCCCAAAAAACTAAAATGTAAAATCCTGCTAGAAAGATAGGTTGGCAAAAAAGCTCTGTTTCAAAGTGTGTCTGTTTCAAGCTATGGCTCCACCAGCATTTTGTCAGCAGAGCTGACCCAATCCCAATCCTTCCCCACCACTTCAGTTCCCTACCTGTTCAGGACTTTGAGCAAATGCTGCTCAAAATTCCCCTCAGGGCAACTGAATTAGGTTGAAAACAAGAGTATGAGGTTTTATTGCCAGATTAATTTCTTGACATAAATCATGGCATAGCTGCCAAATAGCTGTGCTGTCACAAATCACAGGAGGTGCAAAGATAGGAGAGAAGCTGCTTTTTAACTTTTTAAAAACTAAAATATGCTTCAGTCTGTTTCCTGACATTAATATTAATATGTTTAAAAAATTTTAAATGTGTGAATTTAATACTGCTTCAGAGTAGAAAGCTCCAGCATTTGAAGATCATCTTTTCTTAACCAAAGCACAATTCCCCAAGCATGCTGTTTGTGATTAGAATTTTATAATCAAACTGTAGAAATTCCAACATAAATTAGACAGATTCCACCCAAATCAATGAGATTCATCTAGTTTACTTCAACAGAGGGTGCAGTCCAACAGCATCACTCTGATGAGATGAAATTGTGGGATTTATCAGTTGGTAACCTAGGTTCTTCTCTGTAGGAAGCTGATTCTCACAACACCGTCCTCCTGCCTGTCTCCTTTTTCTTCCTTCTCACACTATTGCCCTTAGCCTCTACTACTGGGCAGAGGAATGACTCTGATTAATTCACTGACATAAGTTGTGTGTCCCTCTGAAGATCAGGCGTAATGCAGGTCTGCAGCAGTACTCTCCTTTCTCTCCTTCTTTTACTCAGTTTCTTGTGGCAGGAGTTGCTCACTACTCAGCTGTGAAAATGCTCTCCCTCAGCATAAGCAATTTTAATGATAAGGGTTTTGTAAACATGGTTGGCACTCCTAAAAACCATGCAAAGAGATGATTAAAGAACCTGTTTGCAGCAGTGGATCAGAGTGACCGTGGGAGCAGGTGGCATGTGCGTAGTCAACATTGGTGAAACACCGTATGATTTAGACCCAACTCAGCTGCAACTAAGCCAACAATAATGGTCCTGGAGTTTTGTATCTTTAGACTAGCCACAAGATCAAATTCCTAAAAGGAGTAAAAAACTCCATTGAAGACCTTGAAGCTTGTCCTTAAACTCCTGGAACTGGAACTAACTGCAAGATTAAAGGCAATTTAAATAGTTAAAGAGAGTAACTAAAATGCCAAGTGAACTCCCTGAAGAACTTGTTGATAGAAAGAGGATTCAATCACTGTGCCTGAGACAACTTTGCATCTATATCAGTTTTGTCATTGTCATGATGCATTCTTAAGAATTGAAGAAGCAGCCATTGAACATATCTTTGCTCACCTTTACTTTCTTTCTTGCAAAGATCTGCAAATGTGTTTACTGCTGTAATTCTGTGACATCCTTTAAATGCCTCAATAAAAAAGTATTAGATTTTTTTTCATTATTATATTGCTCTGTGAACTGCTACACAATTCCACTTCAAGAGCAGTTTCATTTCAATGGTTCAGATTTTGGAAGAATACTAATGCATACCTTTTAGATGTGCAGATTGAAGGATAAAATGCAAGATGTGAAAGATGTTAAAAAACTGGTTGTTTCCAGTTGGAGCCAAACACCACCACATATCCCTTATGTCTTATTCAAAGGGCTGGACATAGCAAAGAGTATAACATTATATCTATCTATCTATATAAATACATATATAGATATAAATATAGATATAGATATAGATTATATAGATATGCAAAAAATCTGAGCCTAAATGGAGACATGAATGGTTTTTTTCTGGGATTTCTTCTATGTATTTGTTGAATGAAAATATTTTTTAAATATAGAAAAAAGGTAGAAGATGGGAAAAGAGATACAGATCTAAAATTATGCAGAAATACTAATATTTTTTCATAAACAGGATATGAATAGGCCATTTTCTTCAATTACTTCCTTCAGCTGCAGCTTTCTTCTATTGTTAGTAATGGACTGATATGAGCTTCCACTTCAGAATCATTTTATCATGGCTTAACATTCAAATGATTATACTTTCAAAAGCTACCTTTCTGCTCATGAAGGAGTACTAGCTAAAAGCTTGTCCACTTCAGGAAAGCAGCATGCACTTTAGCAACACTAATTGCTTCCTGCAGTATAGGCTGAAGTTGAGTACTAAGAAGGGTCAGGCAAGGAATCCATGTAGAGCAGCTTTTGCATTACAATATTCACGCCCAAGATTGCTTCAGCTTAGCCTCCTTAGTTCTAACACAGCGCTTGAGTTCTATTACCACACATTTTATGAAAATTAATAGATTTGTTCTTCACAAAAGAAAATGCGTTTTCTCATTATGAATATGACCCTAATCTTCATTTCTAGCTTTAAGGCTGCATCTGTACTGTTAAGACCATAGCAATATGACCCAGAAAAGCCCACATTTATGGTAATAAATCACATAAGTCTCTAGGACAAGGTTGCTGATTGTGTACTGGGAATTAACTCCGGACTCTTCTCAGCATCGAACCAAGCCAGACCAAGAGTTGTTTGAAGAAAGTATTGTCAGAATCTGATTGGAGAGAAACCTAGTGCCAGACCCTGCTTCAGTTCATGATCCCAAGAGTGAAATTAAGACACAAACGAGGTCAAGCACCATAATCGGACAGTTTGCTTATTACAAATTGCAAATAGACAGTTATTGTAAAAAGGCGAAACTATTGTAATAAATGGGATAGCGATAGGACAGATTGGAAAAAAGGTAGAAAATTAAGTAAGAATTTGGGTGCACAGAGAGAGAGAGAAAGTCACCACCGTGGATCCAGTGGTGTCCCGGGGATCTGTTGTCATCGCCGTTGGTGGTGGACTTCTGCAGGGTTCGTAGCCTCATAGTATCAGAGCACAGTGTCCCCCAAGAATCCATTGGCGGTGGGTGTCCTCGTGGAGGCGTCCTTCTGGACTCCCCTTGAAGGTATCCCTTGGAGTGTGTCTCGTGGAGTTGCTCTCATGGCGATATCTCATAGAGGGTGTCCCTCAGGGTCCATAGTAGTCATCAGTAGAGAGTGCCCTCACGGAGGTGACCTTCTGGAGTCATCCTCATGGCCATGGCTCCCTGGCGATGTCCCTCTTGGTGATGGGTCTCTCGGTGATTACCTTTTCCCATTTTGTATAGAGCTGGGGGGTATTGCTGCTCTTCATGTCACATATTACACATTCCTCGTGGACCACTGTCCCTGGTCTTGCTGCCAGCTCTTTGGCACATATGTGTCTGCAGCAATTCCTGGGATAATAGCTCACACTAATCCTCAGAGTAATGGGCAGAAGAGTATTATCTCAGCTCTTTCCCACTCATCCCTCAGGCAACGGATGGTGGAGTCCCAGTTCAGCTCCTCACACCCTTCTCAGAGGGAATGGATATTGGAGACATCTCAACTCCTCCCAGCCATCTCTGAGACAAAAGATAGGTGGAATTCCATCTCAGCTTCTTGAACCAATCTTTGAGATAGTGATGTCAGATCAGTCTCTCACAAGTGCTCAAAAAATGGTGGTGGTGTAACAGGCCAAACTTGTGCCAGAGAGCACTGGGACAATTTGCTAGTAACAAGCAATTGCAACATTCAGCCCAGTAACTGTGGAGGTTACTAGAATGTTCACATTGGCCAAAACCTTTTACTAAAGTCACGATTATAATAAAGCCAAATGGCACAATTCATTTTGGCTACCAGCATCTGATAGTGGTCTCTTAAAGACAAACTCTATAAAAACTAAGTTCACACACAATTGCATTCAGTCCATATATGGGTTTTGTTACAGCATTTTCTTTCTGGAGGTGAGCATGTAGGAAGAAAGGCATTTCTTTCACATTGTTCTTTCTGAGGTATTTCACAGTAACTCAGTTCAGAAATAAGTATTCAAATGATTGATTTGCTTTTCAAGGTGTTTAATAGATTTTCAAAAAGTGGAACTCTTTTTGAATAATGGTAAACTTCTTACACATATACTCACACTCTGATGACTTAAATAAGGAATTCTACAGAAATTTTCATTATTTTTTAAAGTATTTTTTTTCAGCATCATATGTCCAGCTATAGTAAATTAGGAAGAGTAGCAGTTAGTGAAACCTTATTCCATGTATTGCTCTTGAATGACTCACTGTACTAATGCTGAAACTGTCACCACCCTGTTACTCACTATTTGCACTCCATTTATAATTTCCAAATCACATGTTATTTTTGAATGGCTCCCAATCCACAGAGCTGTCCAGATGGCCATGTGAATGCTTCCAGTGTCAATACTCATGCAAACATGCATTCACACCCTTATTTCTGATATATCACTTTGCATTGAACATTCTTTTGAACAAAAATTTGCTTTCATAAACATTTGGAGAATGCAAATGAAAGGAGCTCAGAACACTATAGAAACTGATTCATGGTTTCTATTCAAATAAATGCTAGTGAAGCCTTCTGAAACATCTATAATCATGAGCATATTCTTCCTTTTGCTATGACCCAGATTCGAAGAGGAAGGAAGTAAGTACATGGGTAACTTTAAACATGCAAATAACGTCAGTTGTGTACAGATTTACATATGCAATTACATTTCTTGCTGACCCAGGATCTGTATGATTATTATTCATGTTCATCTTTTTCTGAATTTCTATTGGAAAACTGAAGGAATTACATAAAACCAGCAACTTGGTAAATATTAACCACCAATTTTAATGTAATAATTCAAAGAAGAAAGAGTGACACTGAAACAAAAGAAACAGAAGAATGAGAGGACAGATACAGAAGAAAAGTAGCCATGGAAAAAGTTCATAAAGCCAGCATTGCTACCAGGGTAAGAATATAAGTGCAAAGCCAATTGTTACAAGGTTTGAAAATAACAGAGAAATTTCTTGAAGTAATTCCAGGGGTAGAACTAGAAGACGATAATAAGATGCGGATCTTTTTAAAAGCATTGCTAAGAAAAGAAGTCTGCATGTGAACTGAGGGAAATAAAAATACAAAAATCATATGGCTAAGGCTCCTAGTCACTGTAACATCACCCAGCAACAGAACATCAGAACAAATTATTCTACTGTTTCTCCAGTAATCACATTACATTCATCTGAATGTATTTCCTTGAATTTCTTTATTATGCACCCATTCAGAGCTTCTTCCTTAACAAGAAAAATAAAGATTAATTTCTAATAGGAGCCATGAAGAAGCTAAATGCTAAACATTTCATTGTGTACGTTTTATAACGGTACTCAGAGATACGCTGAACAAATCTTTGAAACAGATGCATTTGCTCCAAGAGCAGTATATGATAGTACTGGATTTCACGTAATTTTGGGTGCAGGGTCAGTCAGCAGAGATAATTTAAGCAATTATTTGCAGTGCTACCCTTCTGCAAGTCCTACAGATATAACCCACTCAGCCCCCTGCTCCTTGGATATTATTGACAGCTGGCACAGAAAAATACTAGGTCGATTACTCAAAAAGAGTAATTGCTATTAACAACATCTATTTAAGACAGCGATGCTGGCTGTAGCTTGTTTTGCTGTCTAAATCACAATGCTCTAGAAAATTTGGGGATCTGTTAATTAAGGGGTGAGAAAACTAAAAGAAGATAGCCCTTAGCTGAGGAAGTAAAAGAAACGAGAAATGCGCAGGGGACCACAAGGCTAGAGCTACAGCTTGAGTAGAAGAAAACTGTGTAGTAGAGTATACAAAAAAAAATAGAGGAACTGGAGCTGAATAGGGTTCTTTATATACTTGTTTACAGTATAAGTATTATGCCCACCTCTCAGTCTTTCTCAGTTCCCCTCTTAATACGACACCAAATAGTTGGACTTCACTGCTAGCAAGTTGTTGCAAAAAGGTAGTAATTGAAAACACTTTTTTGCTCCTTCTGTACCAGAAACTTTCATACTATCCTTATGCTCTTGGTAAGTCCAGGGGCCACAGTAACACATCTACCCTTCCTCTCCTCATCCATAAACCCAGTGAGCAAGCTTCATGGTCTGGAGAAAGATGCAAGCAACAACTTCGCATGACATCAAGGGGAGGATGATGTCTATGCAGCAACTAGATAGGTTAGGTTCCCCTTCTACTTTTTGATGAAACTTCACAGATGATCAGTAATAAGGTTACAAGGCTGTCTCAGGTGAGACTATGAGCACCATCTTCCATAAAACAATGTTTTAATGCTTTAACTGCATCCTCTTTTCCAGGATACCATAAGTAATGAGGCTTATGCTGAAGACGTGATTATTATGACTTTTCTTGCACATTTTCATCTTCCTCCACTAATAATCGACAGCAAAGGGAAAAGATGGAATCTGAATACACAGAAGAGGATGAATAACAACAGTAGGAATAATAATAGTAGTAATAATTACAACAGTAGAATTACAATTCAGTTGCTGTCACTCACCTAAGTGGGTGTGTTTTTCTTTGTTGGGATGTCATTTTCAGCAGGCTTAAACCAAAAATAGAGGGACTAAAATACTTTCTTCAAGCAAAATGTAAAATTTTTTCAGCCACTGAAATAAGTAGAATATTCTGTACTGTCTTTAATCCAATTCAGCCATTAGGCAATTACTGTTAGGTGCATAGCTATGTACAACATATTCAAAAAATATTTACTGTAAAAAGTCCATATGTTTGTGAGAGTGGTATTACTAACCTGTTTTCCTCTGGAATCTCTGTTTCTTGATTGAGACAAGCAAGTACACTATATGCACTTGTAGAAATGTATTATAACCTACACTAAACCAAGATGTTACCATGCATTGACAAGACCATGACTGTTTTATTACACCTGGTCAAGGACTGGGCTCCAAATTACCTTATCTGATGATTTAGTTTTAGGAGTCTGACATTGGTTTGAAGAGGTATAGACGTTTCTCATTGAAGTGAAGCATTTTTTCTTTTTTAAATTAGACCACTTGGAGTAAGAAGACATGATTTGTAATGGGAGAAACACCAATTTGTACACAGGCCCCCAAAGAAATAGTGTGTGGAGGTTGAGTCAAAGTTGCATTTGTTCTACCACTTCCAGCCCAAGATTCTTATTCAAAGTCAGTTAACTTCATTAGAAATGATCCAGAGGTTAAGAAACAAGGGAAAATTAAAAGGAAACATTCAGAGAATAAGCTCTTTTGTCTGTTATTCTCTGAAAACTGAATTGCATTGAAGAACAGTGCTAATGGTGAACCTAATCTGTAATCTGTCCAGGTTTTCATGGAGAGTTGCAGCAGTTTAGATTCCTCTCCACCACTGGAGTTGTTTCTCCAGCTTCAGAATAACAGCCTTTAATTTTAGAAGTCACTTTCATCTTTCAATTGAATGCCGAATAGTGCCCATTTACTGGCTGTGGAATAATTGCTCAGCAAGAATCTGTTCAGAATACACGTATTAACGCCATTACTGCATCTTCTCACTAATGGATTCTTAAGTATTTTAAGAAAAAAACACATGACCAGTATAAACAGAAGTTGGAACAGCGTTTCTGTCGTGTAAGTATGATACATTTGTCAGTATCATGATTTTTTTTTTGGTGAGTGTCTCATTTTGTTTATTTTACTTTTAAACCCTTAGAGACTCAAAAATGTAATTTATACCCCAGCAAAAATTACTCTTTTGTGCCTTTTCACTGGTGGGAGCAACCAAATAATACTAAGAGATATGAATTTCTTCTTACAGTACTTTATAATCCAGGAAATTTACCTTGAAGCCAGAGGCACTCTGTCAGATCAGCATGTATAGAATAGAGTCAACCAACAGCACCATCTTCTGCACACACTTTTGTCTTGTAAACAAAACCCAAGCAGGTGTGAATGATGTGAAAAAAATAGGAACAGCAAGATGAGTGGTAAGACTTCAAAGGGGAGATTTCAGTTTGTGCTCTGACCCATTTATGCCACTTGCAGATCAAGTAGCCTTCTGCACGCCCATGGACCTTCAGGTTTCACTTCAGCTTTCATGTTTGTTGCATGAACTCAGACAACAGCTACACAAAGATCAAACCCTGAATAAAGTGTTGAGAGTAGTCTCATATGGACCCTAGATGGGCTTTCCCATGGTCCTGGATGCATAAGTTCTCACTCATTCATCCGAAATGTTTCACATTTTTTTCCATGTTTCTAGTCTGTCAAGAACCAGATAACACTTCCCAGCCATAAAATCAGGGTATCTGGAAACAGTTTATTTCTTCCTCCTGAACAGACCTCCGTAAAATGACCAAATTGCCGTTTGGTATGTTCCATACTTTAAATTCTTGCTGGTTAGAACTATAATTTACTGTAACTGTGCAATCCATAGGGCAAGTGAACTTCAAACCTTGCCAAATCGCAAAACAAATAATGTTACTGTGTACACTGCTGCCATCATTCTAATGTAAGCCAGGTTTCCTGGGTTTGTACGTGTCAGTGTCCTAAGTAAAGGGATATTTCAGAGCCCTGCCTACCCCAGGAGTGCTGTATTTTAGCCCTGCTAGAGGGTTAAACAGGAACCTGACATGAAAACAGGAGATGGGTAAGTTCAGTTACTGTTTGCAGGACAGCGACAACTAATGAGACTGCTTGTTTCAAAGAATTTCTAATTTTGCCCCTGCTTCTAATTGTGAGGAAAGAGGTACTAATGGCCCACCATTAAGACTCCAGGGGGGTGGAGGAGATAAAAGCATACAATTTTTTTTGAATGAATAGGCGTGTTAGACATTTACAGGGAGTTCTTTTGTGCAGTTAAAAATAACTACAGACAGAAGAGGTGTTTGATACTTGGAGTCATCTAACAGGGTTAAGATGGGGGGGAGAACACATTAGAATTAATGGGTTTTCTTATGTCTCAAAATCAGGGGTTGAGTCAAAATTGTTGTGTGAGCAATTAACAGAAGGTGAGCTTTGCAGAAGTTTCTCTGCAAAGATAAGAAGTGGAGAATAAGAATCCAGAAAGGAAAGGGAAATAAGTCAGAGGCAGACAAAGCAGAGTGCAAATGAAAGTCTCCCCTACACTGTGGGGAGAAGTAAAGCAGGTATGGTTTCTAAGTGAGCAAATAATGGTAACTATAGCACACAGATATTATGCTGTAGATTTTCATCCAAAAAAGAATGCACTTCACATTTCCCCAGATTTCCATAACTACCCAGTCAAAAGGAAGCAACCACCTTTTCCAGTACAATGATCTGTGGTGGGTACGTCAATTTTGCTGGAAATATGCTTGACTGATGATGTATGAGCAGAGATTATCTTCTGCAGCTTGAACAGAATTCGAGTATATAGACTTTCATGTTTGTAAACAACATATCTGTGTATCAGGCCTGGTAAATCAAAGGCTAATGATAGACAGGGTAGCTTGAAATGACTGTAAATGACTCTGGGAATCTGCTGCAAGAGGAATTGAAAAGGAAAGAAAGGTACACTAACACAGTCTGTTGAATTACAAAGGGTCTAGCAACAAGAATCATGGACTCACATAGGCTGGAAAAGACCTGTGATTCAGGGAAACCTCCAGGAACTCGCGAACAAAGTTTAAGTTGACAAGCAGGTATTCTTTATTGCGGCACCGGGAGACGTGTGGGATAGCTCCTCCTAGCGTCTCATCCGAGCGTCAAGCGGGCTGTGATTATGTTGTCCTTAAACATACGTATTCACTAGATTACATACATTACATCATACTCCTAGAGAGCCCCCCCCACATGCTCACTAAAATGTGGTAGTGGGCTGTGTGACCCCTGGGGGTTATTTCTTCATCACTTCGTTTTAGGGTCATTGTCATATCCATAACTGCCCGGCAGTTCTGGCAAAGCTTATCTTAGTCATTTCCTTTTCTCTATAGTTGCTAACAAAGCCTGACGTCCTTGAAGTTACTTATTTACTACCCTATTCTTTAATCAACCCCATTCTTCCATCCACCCTATTCTTCAATCAACCCCATTCTTCACCTGTAAGATCATCAAGTCCAACAATTACCCCTGGACTGCCAAGTCCACCACTAAACCAGATCACTAAGGGCCTCATCTATATGGTTTTTAACACTTCCAGAGATGGTGATTCCATCACTTCCCTGGGAAACCTGTTCAAATGCCTGATCACCCTTTTGAAGTGAATTCCTTTTTGAAGAAATTTTCTCTAATATCCAGTCTAAACCGCCCCAAGCACAGCTTGAGGCCTTCCTACTCTCAGGCAGATCAACACTTCCACCCAACCTGGTGTCACCTGCAAACTTACTGACGGTACACTTCATCCCCTCATCCAGACCATCAATAGAGATATTAAGCAAGACTGGCCCCAACACCAAGCACTAAGGTGACCAGTCGCCAGCTAGATGTGACACTGTCCACCACTAGTCTTTGGGCTTGGCTATCTAGCCAGTTTTTCACCCAGCAGTGAGCATACCTATCCAGGCCATGAGCAGTCATTTTCCCCAGAAGAATAATGTGGGAGACAGTGTCAGATGTTTTACTAATGTCCATATGAACAAAAAGCAGAATTGAGACCAGGCACATCTCTCCTTGAGTCTCAGTATTCTCTTGATCATTCTGAGGGTATTAAGAAAAATGCAACAATGGATGGGGAAAAAAAAAAAAAAAAAAAAAAAAAAAAAAAAAAAAAAAGAGATCTAACCTCTTAAATAAACAAATTCTACAACTTAAAAAAAAAAAAAAAAAAGAACTTTTACAGTTAGACACAAGGGCTAGGAAAATAAATGCAGGCAAACTGGGATCCTTAATGTCTTGTAGAATATAAACAAATATGCTGAAAATAGCTGCAAAGTAATTAAAACAAGTGAGGGGGTAAAATAATTTTGAAGAGGAAACAGGAATTCTGAAATTCAGTGTAATTATGAAGTTGTGAATTCTCACTTTAAAAAAATATATACCTCTTAGAATTGTCAAAATATGATTTTTAAAGTATTCTTGACAAACTTGATGATGTGAGGGAAAACTGGGTCTTTATTAACAGCTGGAGTCTGGGGACCCTAGCAGTGTTAGTTTCCATGCTCTGAGGTTGTAAATTACAGGTCTTGTCTCCCAACTCATTTAGGACTGGCAGCTAAAGTCATAATTGAAATCTCAAAATCCCAGAAAAAAAAACTTACAATTCCCACTTGAGCCAGGAATGGAAGACTCTAGGAGCTATTTAATCTCCAGCAGGCAGGTGGGCTACAGAGCTGTTAGGAAGGGATTTTGGCACATTTCTAAACCCTGTCTAACCTATCACACCTTCACAGAAAACAAAATGTCTCTGCAAACATTAGAAATTTGATGAAACTTCATTCTCTGATGGGAAAATTGTTCCCTTTGAGAATTTCTGAACAGTCTGTTTAGCAGAGTTGAAACACATCAGACTCCACAGATAAGGTATGAGAAATGAATAAAAAAGGTTTTCTGCAGTACTTTCAGTGGTTTCTGAGCAAGCCCCTTTTAACTTCTGCTCTTGTACCTCCACCTGTGATCATCCATGCCTACTTAACAGCTTTATCTCAACTGCTCAGATTCATCAGTTTGATAACAGCCAAGAAATTGTTTTGACACTCAATGCTTTCTGTCAAAAACAAAACTTGTAACTGCAGCATTCACTTGTTGCCACTGTGGTATGCTGTTAAAAGACTTATTTTCACAATTGAACACACCCTCACAGTTTGTACAACTGCAAAACTGAACCACTTGGTCTGTGATTACTGTAAGACTAACCATACAAAAACAACTGTAACAATTAAAGTGACAGTGCTAACTGTACACACAATGTTGGGTTCAACAATTAGCTCAGCGCATTTGACAGTGCACTGCCAAGCGAAACAAATTTGCCCTTTAAAGCACACCTCTTTTGGTTTTCTTTTTAGTAGACATTTTCCAACCATCTGTGGTTTTATTTTTTTTTTTTTAATTTCAAGTATGTAAGAAACTCCTAATAAGGGTCTCAACAGCCCTGAGAATTTACTTCCTATAATTATTTTTCAGCTTCTTTCCAAGCATAGCATGAGAAGAAATTTGAGCGTGCTTCACTATTATCATTAAAAACTTAGACGAGGTGTCCGGGCAGCTTCTTTCACTGAAATTGTCTTACCATAATATTGGCACATTTAGAAAAAAAGCCACGAAGTGTGTGTTGGGATCCACCAGAGTTCACTTTGGGTAGCCAGCTCATGCTCATGATAAGAACATTTGGGTATATGCTCATTATAAGAAATAGCAACTTGAATCACCAGCTCTGTAAATCACAGTCATCTATTTGATTTAAAGTTGCTCCTGGATTTGTTAGAAGAACAGAGGAGCAATTATGGTTCCAACTCGAGAAAGTTTTTCACTATGTTTACCAGTGTAATAATAGAGCCCTGGTGTTGACTTTAAAGGCTTCTCAGTGTTTCTGTAAGGCAGGAATGGATTATTATTGCAATTTAAAGGATAGTGACAAAGAATCATAGAATGGTTTGGGTTGGAAGGGACCTTAATCTAGTTCCATTCCCTTGCCATAGGCAGGAACATTTTCAACTAGACCAGGTTGCTCAAGGCCCATCTAACCTGGCCTTAAACCCTGCCAGGGATGAGGCAGTCACAACTTCTCTGGACAGCCTGTGCCAGTGCCTCATCACCCTCACAGTGAAGAGTTTGCCCCAATAGCTAACCTAAATCTAGACTCTTTCAGTTTAGCGCCATTATGCCTTATCCAGTCATTACAAGCCCTTGTAAAAAGTCCTCCAGATTTCTTGTAGGCCCCTTTTAGGTCTCTTGGAGCCTTCTCTTCTCCAGGTTGAACAAGTCCAACTTCCTCAGCCTGCCTTCAAGAAGAGGTGGCCCAGCCTTCTGATCATCTTTGTAGCCATCCTCTGGACTTGCTCCAACAGGTCCATGAAGACATAAAGACATTCAGGGCATTTAACTTACAGAAAGTGATGCCATTTTTCATAAATTATCGAGGTCTGCCCTTGTCTCAGTAAATTTGTAGTGCTACCTCTAAACAGGGCATTACCACATAAACTCTTAATTTGTAGGTCCCAGCTAGTACTCTGTAGATCTGTATTCCTTGGGTAGCCCAGGAAGAATAGTGACAACATGGGAAGCCAATGAACCTGTGCTCTGACAAAGGCACTTGGGGCAGAGAAGAACAAGAATACAGGGATTTATTTTCAGAAATAGGGTCATGATTAGACATCATACCTAAGATATGTGAAACAGGAGAAATATCCTAACTGTCTGAATTTAAGTACCTTGAATGTGAGAAACAACATGTGAATATTGATTATCTTGTTCAGATTTGTATTTAGGAGCTTAACATATGCTGAAATCTCACTTTGAGCTGCTTTTGTATATGAGGAATATAACAAAATGTTAGCATGACCGTGTCCAGTGTAAGTCTCACAGAGTACCGGGATTGGAAAAGAGTATTTTAGCTAGAAGCAAGAAGCACTGGCTGTGGTCAGTACTGTGCCACAGAAATACGCATTCTGAAAAAGGGTGACCAGCTAAAGGCAAGGGCAGGAAATGGAAGAAAGAAACCCACTGAGCAGAGGCTGTTTTTCTGCCCAGGCTGCTGCTGCATGAAGCAAGCAGAGGGCAGATTTTTCAGGATCTGGGAGGATCACACAAAAAGTAAATCCATGGATCTCTGTGTAAAGATTTGGGATACCCGCTATGAAAACAAGCAGTGCAGTACCTGGTAAGGCAGGGACCCTGTGAGCCATGAGCAAAATACTCAGTGTGACTTTTGGAGTGGGGGAAAGAGGCAAGCCTGGATTGCAAAACACAGGTATAGTCATCAATTTGGACAGCAAGCCAGCGGATTAAAAAGTGTTCTGTACTCATACAAAGAAAAGTTACACCCATCTTGGGTTTTGTAATGGGAGCAAAGGACTCCTGACCTCTTATGATCTGTGTAGTTTGTTGGTGCAAAGCAATATGGATAAATAATACACAGTGTAACAACACCATCAAATTATTCTTACCTTAGCTGATACAATGCAAAAGACCTGAATTAATGAATTAGCTGGGACTTACATTCACTGACAGAGGGATTTCCATCCAGGGTAATTGAGGCATTGCACAAAACAGGAAGAACTTGCCCATGACAGGGGGGTTGGAACTAGATGATCTTAAGGTCCTTTCCTACCCTAACTATTCCATGAATCTATAGTAATGAAAATTACTATAAAATAACATATGAACATAGTAATTTTAAATGAGTTTGTGTAGCAGCAAATAAAACATGAATTGAAGTGGTTTGATTATCAGTTCAATAAACATTCATAATATGCTGATGTGTTATATTCACAGCTGATTTAATAAAATATCCCTCTTTTCTTTTTGGATGGTGCCTTATAATTGCTGAAATGAGCTAGGTCTTTGCCTGAGGGAATCCTTTAGAACTGAGCTTATTATTCTGAGTAAAACACCCCCTTTCCCTGTTCCTTAGCTGTGCTGTTATGAGTAAGGGACAAAAATAAGACTTGAGAAGGAGCTGCAGAAGCATGAAAGACTAAAAATTTACTTCAGCCTCCAAAACTTTATCGTAAAAGTAGATTTTCATGCATTTTTTATTAACATTGGAGATATCTGTGGATACGAGAGTATAGAAAAGTTAAAATGAGATTTAAGAAAAAACTGAGTAATTAATACACCTTGTAATAAGAAGGGAAAAGGTTTCAGTGTATTTTCCTGTGTTGGGGAAAAGAAATATTCTTAGTTGAGAAAAAAGAATTCTGAGTAGTAGGTAACTTGTATGTTGGCTGTTTAAATGTACCTAGAGTTCATTTTGCCCCAGAATAAGAGCAGGGGCTGGACTGTAAGCAACCCCACCTGCTACTCATCTGTATGAATCACAGCTAGCACACCACGGATTTATAAGTGATAAGGAAAAGTATCTCTCATGAGGAGAAAAAGTCATTCAACAATTTAAAATAATAGGAACACTTGAAATCATTATGCTCTCTTTGCAGATTCAAAAAATGAGGTAGTTTTTCTAACAAGTCAATTGACATGAATTATTCCCCATCAGAGCACTTCTGGTGGCACATCTGCATGGAGACTGCCTTGGGATGATATTCTACCCCAGTCTAGCAATCTAGATAGGCACATCAACATGGGTGCTGAGCACTGGCATGTGAACACAGTGATCCTGCAACCACACTGTCCTAGTTTTGTCTGGGATAGAGTTCATTTTCTTCCTATAGCTGGTGCAGTGCTATGCTTCCACTTTAGTCAGAAAATGCTGATAGCACACGGATGTTTCAGTTGTAGTTCAGTAGCGCTTACACCAATCAAGGACTTTTCAGTCTCATGCTCTGCCAGAGAGGAGGAGCACAAGAAGTCTGGAGGGAGCAGAGACAGGACACTTGACCCAAACTAGCAAAGGGGTATTTCATACCACAGCATGTCATGTCCAGTTACAAACTGGAGGGAGACACACAGAAGGCCCAAATCACTGCTCGGGCTGGGCTCAGTATTGGTCAGTGGGTGGTGAGTAGTTGTGTCGCGTATCACTTTGTTTATTTTTTTTTCCCTTTCCCCTTCTAGTTTCATATCTCTCTCATTGTTATTTATATTATAATTATATTTCTATTATTATTCTTATTGTTGTCATTATTATTATATTGTACTTTAGTTATTGGACTGTTCTTATCTCAACATGTGGGTTTTATGCTTTCGATTCTCCTCTCCATCATGCCTAGGGTAGGAGGAAAGGGGAAGGAGTGAGCAAGGAGCTGCATGGTGCTAAGTTACCGGCTGGGTTTAACCATGACACACACTAGAGCTGGTCTGTGTGCAGCCAGAGTAGTTATATCTTTTCCAATCTCTGCACCTCTGGCTCCAGTATCTGAAGCATTCTAAAAGCAGAAAGTGGTATTTCCCTTTTGAAACTGCTTCACATTTGAGCTGCAGTGGGCTGCTGCAATCTTCTTTTTGGTCCTGTTTGGAACTGGTCTTGTCCTGCTAACGCATCTGCAAACCAGTCCATCTAGTGATTGTGCCTTGGTTTCTATACTTACAAAATGTGACAGTCATTCAGATTTCCTTAAGCTTTGAACCTTCTCATGCAGTCTTTTGTTAAGATAACCCCATGAGGTGAGACTTGCTAATTTTTCTTTTCTTAGGCTTGTCACAGGTAAAGCAGAGTAAAACAGCAGAACAGCATGCATAAACTAGCACCTCTCCCACAACTTTGACTTCCACCACTCAAATATTTAACTTTTCTGTTTCTATTCCTCAGTCCATTAAGCAACTCTTTATAATTTAATTTTCTTTCTGCATTCATCCCACGAGTGATGGATGTTATTTTTCATAGAATAAGATTTGCACTTTTCTCCTAGTTATAATTTTCAGGACAAATGGGAGTTTTGATGGCTTGCCTCACACAAGCTTAATCTTCCTTTTATATGAGGAAATGCTTTTGCGGTTTTGTATTTATATGTGAATTTTCCCAGCTTCTAGGGAACAGAGTACAACAAGTTTGGCTTTAATTTCTTGGGCTTTAGTCTGCTCTATAGGCAACACAGTTTGCTGGTTCAATAGTTGGAATATTCCTGAATATATGAATACATTTCCTCATCAGATATTAAGATTACAGTTACATGTGTAAAAGAATGAATCTCCTTCCCCTCACACAGTGGTTCTGTTCCTCTGCACTCAGGATTGCCTGCAGCCAAGATGTTATGGAACAGACGAGTGGGGAGGACTTCAGTGAGTGTCTGACAGCACCAGTTTTTGAGGGTCTCCTCCTGGAAACAAAACAAGTGCTTCCCAGACCCAGTGAGCAAGTCTTCAACAACAGCAGTCCTGCTGGTTGAGCACTAGGACATGATTTGCACCATATTCCAGGATGAAGATGACCTCAGGTTCTCATAAGGGCTCCTGAAGAACTCGTGTCCCAAGTCCTGTGGAGTCACAAGCCTGGATTCAATGCAGTGAATTCTGGTGAGGTGGTGTCCAGTAAGGTCTTCTGGTCTTGACATAAGAAAGCTAAAATTATGAGGTGGACTCTGAAATGCTTGTGGTCCAGTAACCCAATGCAGATGGTAAAAGCTGAGTAAGGGGCCTGATCATATACACCAGCTTGTCACCATCTGCACCTATAATTTCCTAGGTAGTTTATTGAACTTCCTGCTTCCTGTAATGGAAATATGTGGCACATAATGAAGGCCAACTAGATGCAAAGCCTTGCTAGGAAGAAAATGCTCTCCCACTTACTTTTCCTTCCCCCAGTATCAATATCTTCTCCACCATGACATCCCCCCACTCAGCAAAGCAGCAAAGGGAAAGTAACATGCACCGAAGAACTGGTTAATTTCCATGACCTGTTCATTTATGATTCAAACAATAAAAAGCAATCAGGACCCCTAATTTAAAGCAACTGACCCATCAAAATCCTAAGAGTTTATTCTCAAGAATATTTCTTCTGAAGGGATGAGGAAATGTAATTACACATTGCCAGACTCCTTTCTTTCAATGCCTCACTATATTAATGTGGTCTGTGTGTACAGAACTGCTACAAAATTTGTCTCATATACCAAAACAGATATATAAGTTTACTAGCAAGAAAAGAAGCAACTGCCTCTATAGCTTCCAGTATCTGCCTTGAAAATTAATAACTGAGGATAAAAGAGGAGGAGTTGGGGTTTTTTGGTTTGCGTATTTTTTGTTTGGGTTTTTTTTGTTTTTTTTTTTGGGGGGGGGAAGACAAATTATGTATAGCCTAAAATTTTTGTCAAGTAGCTTTAAATCTTGAGTGACTATATTGAAATGTGGAAGAAAGATTAAAATGAAGAAAAGAAACAAACAAAACTAGTGGTAATATAAAAGTTTAAATGTAATTGCTTATATTCCAATGGAAATGGCTTGATTTAAGATGACATTTTAACAGTCCCCTCCACCCACACTCTTGGAAACTGAAATCCAAACACAACAACTTAATGTTATACTGCAAGGGAAATTAAACACTGATCAAGAAGAGAAAGGTACATTTTAATTTCAGTAAGAGAAATAAAGCACAAAAATGGTCAACAGAACACAAAGTGACTTAAATGTATAAATTATTTACTGTGATAACACAGGCTCATTAGTTAACACATGAAAGAGATTGTGCAGGAATACAAGTTACCAGTGAAAGGAATATTAGACACAATATATTTCATCAATTTAAAAAGCCCTCATTCAAATAATGAAATTAGCAACATAAAATGTCTTCCTACTCTGCAATGCCCATGCAAGGTCCAGTTGTCACCCACTCTCCTGCTAGTAGACTCTATACTGGTAGAGATAGTAACCCTATGACAGATGACAGCAAATATCTGGGCTGTGCTGATTGACTTCAGAAAGGTAAGTAAATGAGTGACACACAGTGTAACATGATTCATTTGCTCTGATATTCTGCTTTTAAAATGGCGTGGTTACAGAGAGCAGCCAAGGATATTACTTCTGGCAACCTCAGGTTAGTATCAGTGACTTTTTCTGAGATAGTATCTTAGATTCCAGAATTGTTTTTAATCAAACCCTGACACACAGATTACTGCTGTCTTGTGCAAAACCACTGAAAGCATGGGAATGCCCCCACTCAAAATTTTGCATTAACAAAACAATAGCATGATATTTTCCCCAGCTTTAAGCTTTCCTCACATCCCTACCTAAGCTTTAGCAGATAAATGCATTTTGTAGGTTGTAGAGAATAAAAAAGAGCAGCAGATGGGAAATGGAAGAGGGGCTCAAGATCACTTTCCCTAATATGCTGTGCAAATGATGCAGTAAAATGCACAGAAAATGATTACTTCTTTCCTCCGGTATTGCTGTATTCCCAGCTGCTGCAGACTGCTTTTAAATCACTTGAAACTGCAGAAGTTATACGAGTAATTCTGATACCTTTTCCCCTAAAATGCAGTCATGCTTTGTGAAAAGGACATGGCTTCCTGGACCACTCACAGGTAACACCTAACATCTGACAGATAAGCTTGTGTCCTATTTAACACTTATTTGACTTCAGCTTAACTACTCATACACTGCTGTGCTTTCTTATACACAAAACATCCTTAACCAAATTCTTAGATAGCCAGTTTCTGCCCATTTAACACAAACAAAAATCCCTAACATTTTTTAAACACTGAAACTTTTTCCTGATTACCTTGTTCTCTTTGATACCTGTTCAACCTTCATGAATAAGAGTTCTAGAGGATAACTATCCTGATTGTATTTTCACAGGTAAGGAAATGCCATTATAGCATTTCACAGGCAGAGGGCAAATGTCACACAGGAGTTGACGGAAGGGTCTCCTTCCTAAGACTGGTTTCTGTGTTTTGAATTCCATAAACTGAATACTGAGTGAAATGTCCATTTATGCACATTTCTCTCTCTTCAAAAATATGCAACAATTCCTGATTTATTTATACTAATTTTCTGTCTCATTCCTGTTAGCTTTTTGAAAAGATTCAGCTCATGCATTGTGTAACTCGTGGCCCTTAATTCAATTTAAAAAAAAATTTCCACCAGAATGGGAGACACACTTACTAGATTTTGTTGTTTGCGTGAGGAACTTGGTACTGATTTTTTTCTCCAACTAAAAAGGTACAATCTATAGAATCAGTGTCACTCTGTGCATAAAAGTCAACAGTTTTCTTCTCTGAATATTCTACAACATCAGATGTTTTAATAAGCCCCTTTGAAAGGTATTTCATAGACGAGGCATAGAAATGTCTAACTATAAAAATAGTGGAAACAGGAACAAGGTGTCATAAAGAAAACTGTTCCACTCATGTGGATCTTAATCTTTCAAGAATTCCTATACAGATATATGTGCTTAGGAATAGCTTGCTAGACGGGAGCCCTAATGCTTTCTATAAGATAATATTTATAAGCATTACTAAGTACGTGCCTTGCTTCTCTGAGCCCTTCTCATTAATGCATTATATGCAGGTGAACCATCGCTCTTGGTTTTTTTCATGAAAAGTTTTGATAAGTTTTTCTGTAGCAACCACAAGCTGCTATTGCAAAGGTAGAAAGCCTGTGTGAAGAAGGGTCTTTGAGAACCTGCTCCAGAGTACAAAGTTCATGTCCATCCAACAGTCTCCTCTCTATCCAGTACCCTGGAAAGCATGGGAAATACTGTTTAGCAGCTCCCACTCTAGAACTGAATACTTGTTGCATTTTTAATGGACACGGACTGTGTGGAGTACCACTACTCTGGTGTGCTAGCAAATAATCCTCTCCAGCCAGAATTGACACTTGATATTGCTGTTATCTAAGGAAATTTTTTAGAGCATTGCAGATAATAATACTGCTTTACTGTTGAATTCTTTTTGGCCTAGCTGGGCATCCACAGGTTACCAGAGAAGTTGTTGATGCCCCATCCCTGGAAGTTTCAAGGCCAGGTTGAATGGAGCTTTAAGCAACCTGATCTAGTGAAAGGTGTCCCTGCAAGGGCATTGGAACTGCATGAGCTTTAAGGTCCCTTCCAACCCAGACCATTCTATGATTCTATGATTGATTACTATCTTTCTTCAGAGGCATGTTAAAATCTCTATTACCCAGGTAATTACTGAGTAATTATCTTTGGCAGATAAACCCCTAGCCAAAGGGGATAGAAGGGTTGTATCTGTTCAAATTCCAAGGAGTAAAATTCATCATATGACTGTTAAAATCAATAAAAAGGTAACCATTTCAAATTTGTTAATGAAGAGATTGCTGTCATAACCATCCTCTGATGGTTGTGGTCCTACCCAAGAGCAGATATGAACTTTGTTAGTGGCTGAAGTCGATTGTTTCTAGTTGTATGAGAAAAGAGTTATACAAAAAAGAGGTGAGGTTTGGGAGTGAAAATAAGTTTCTGTTTTGTCAAAGAATTTGACTGGAATCAACTTTCTTCTTTCTTTTAATTTAACTTTTCAAGAATCCTCTCACAGGTGCTTAGATGTAATCAGTTCATTTCTTTTCAGGCATTTAACAGAACTGCTAGTAAGTTAGTTATGCTTTTTAAGAAGGAAAAAAAAAAAGGTTTGCCTTAGGCTTGCACCACATAATATATGGCATCTTGATCAGCACCCAAACTAGTTTAGCTTTGTATTAAAAAAGTTCCTATCATTCTTTCATACCATGGGTAGTCCTTGTGCCAGATGCGCAGTATACTTGAGAGTTTAGCCCCCTTCATCAGGAGCTATAGAGTTCAGAGAAAAAAAATCTACATACTGTCAGCAAGACCACTAACTGAACTGACCAAAACCAGCACCCAAAAACTTGTTAAATCTGTAGTAAGGCTGCAAAGTAATTAATGGCTTTTGGTAGCTCTGAAAACTGAGCACCACTTTTACAGTAAAGTCACAACATCAGGGAAGTAACTCCTCTCTTCTCAGATGAAAGTGTGGTGACTGATGAAAAGTAAATAAGCAGGGCCATCTAAGCAATGTGAATAATCTCGCTGAATTAACGAGAAAGAATCTAGGCCCAGCTTCAGCAAGAAACCAAAGCAGGAAATGCAGTAAGGTACAAGTTTCTTTTGCTTTGATCTTGGACTTCTGATACATACCTGCTGTTATTTCAATGGGTCCTTTTCATCAGTGTGTCTCTGAGGATCCAAACACTTTAACTTCCTTCAGCTGTTTTTGTGCTGATCAACAATCACATGTTTAACAGCTTCTGATGTCATAGTTTCCACAACACTGACCCCTGACAAGAAGGCAGGAGAAAACAGGAACCCTGCCTCCAAAAATGTGGGGAGAGCTAGATGTCCCATTCCTATATGTCACACTCCAAAGGCAGATTTATTTCATTATTTAATGAATAATAAATATCCTGGTTCAGCAAATCCATTTTTTTTTTTTTTTGTGAATCTTATTTATCATCTCATGACTTCATGGAACAAGCCATGTTTTATGAAGGGAAAAGGCTGCCCTGCTTAGAACCTGACAAATAGATTATCCACATTAGTTGTGGCAGTAAAATTTGCATCCTTTTGCATTTGACATGTACAAAAAAAAAAAAAGGAGACAGACAAGTTCTACCTACAAAAATCTGCCATGGCAAAGGAACCCTCCTCAAGTTTTTCCTTGGCTTCCTGTTAAGGCACCAGAAAAAAATCTCATTGCTGTATCACACTGTCCTCAAGTACACCTCAGAGCAAAACATTCTGAAAACTGACATTCAGTTCTTCACACAAAACCAATATGAATTACTTAGCTTTTGGTCATAGCTAAGTAGCAGCTGGAAATGAAGTACACAATTGTATAAAGCCCAATCTGAGACAGAGGCAGCATATCAGGTTGTGCAGCCCTACTACCCCTCCAGAGAGCAGATGCAGAGAGTGCCCAGCTGTTGAAGCTGAGTGTTGTGCTGGCACTGCTCCTTTCAGTGACTCACTGTGCCCAACAAGAGAAGACAGGATCTTGGATAGCATCTTGAGCAGAGATCATGTAGGTCCACACAAATGCTAGTGCAAGGAATTGTGAATGGAGGTAACACTTTGCTGTGGAGATGCCTCTGACTTCTTAGTCCCTCAGCAATCTCCTTGTCCTGATGGGCAGACCCTTTTCTACACTCCTGCACAGACAAAATCTGGTCCCCACATAGCTCAGCTCCTTCACTAGGTGAAATGATACAGAGTGAAGGCTCACCCTTTCAGTGTGGTAGAGTGTACTGGCTCAATCCCCTCCTGAAGACACCAAGCCAAAAATTCAAAATCACTGAGACCTGTTCATGGAAATTTAGCCACCAGTAAGGTGGCTGCTCAGCATGAGTCATTTGCTCTCCTCCACTGGTCTATTCACCAGGAAGGCTGCTGAGACCAAGTTTGTCACTGCTGCAGACACATCAGAAAGGAAGGGAAGAGTGCAACTTGTCTCATTTCCAAAGCATGGTCTTGCCGTACAGACACAGAACTCAACATCCAAACCAGAAAACATTTTTGCTCAGACGGGTGAAGCATTCCTGATACTGAAACAATCTTATATAATGCTCCCTTTAGGCTCTTGAAGCCTACAGTCCTGTCAGTTTAGGGCCATGTCATTTAGCTAGCAGGTTATTTGAATTGTTGACTCCATGGAATTCAGTTGTATGACCTCTGTCAGAGATATTATAGTTGATGTTTAGCTCAATGCTCCACATCAACAGTATGTGTTATTTTCCGTTCAGATTCTCCAAAGCAAAATGATTTTATGCATGTATGTATATATGCATGCATGTATTTAGACCTCTGTAATAACACACTTTGAAAAGTTCTGTGCCTGGTTTTATCTAGAAATTGTCAAAAGCCTATTTGAAAATAGAAAAAGAAAAGCCTATATACAAGTTTTTACTCAGTATCTTGGCTACATTATGCCTTGCACCTCCTGTATGAAGACAGGCTAAGGAAGTTGGGGCTTTTCAGCCTGGAGAAGAGAAGGCTGTGTGGAGACCTCATAGCAGCCTTCCAGTATCTGAAGGGGGCCTATAGGGATGCTGGGTAGGGACTCTTCATTAGGGACTGTCGTGACAGGAAAAGGGGTAATAGGTTCAAATTTAAACAGGGGAGGTTTAGATTGGATATAAGGAAGAAGTTCTTTACTGTGAGGGTGGTGAGGCACTGGAGTGGGTTGCCCAGGGAAGTTGTGAATGCTCCATCCCAGGCGGTGTTCAAGGCCAGGCTGGACAGAGCCTTTGGGTGGCATGGTTTAGTGTGAGGTGCCTCTTTTCATGGCAGGGGGGTTGGAACTATATGATCTTAAGGTCCTTTCCAACCCTAACTATTATATGATTCTATGATTCTAACATTGTTTTAAAATAAAAGCATAAACAATGAAAGATCAGGGGGCTGATGAGCAACAGCGCTCCCACCAGGCGCAACCAGCTGGTGCACTGGTAAAGAAGGTCACTACTGGTGCTGCCAGGAAAAAGCAGTCCATAGTAGTCGGGGACTCTAATCTGAAAGGCACAAAGGCACTCATCTGTCGGCCTGACCCAGGCTCAAGGGAGGTGTGTTGCCTACCAGGGGCTCGGATCAGGGATGTGGCTGAGAAGCTGCCTGCTCTAGTCAGTCCCACTGACTATTACCCACTGCTGGTAATCCATGTGGGTGCTACTGATATAGATAGCAGTAGTCCGGAGACCATAAAGAAGGACTACAGAGCACTGGGAGAGGTGGTTAGGGGCTCTGGAGCTCAGATTGTCTTTTCATCAATTCTCCAGGATACAGGGCAGGACCTTGAAAAGGCTAGGAGGATTAGGCAGGTTAATAAATGGTTAGAAGGGTGGTGTCAGGGGTTTGGGTACCTTGAACATGGTACTCAATATAGTAGGCCAGGTCTACTGGGGGCTGGTGGAGCTGGTCTGACAAAGAAGGGGAAGAGTGGATTTGGTAGGAGGCTTGCCAGACTGGTCAAGGATGCTTTAAACTAGATGTGTTGGGGGAGGGGGGCATCATTCCATCCCAACACACCCAGTCAGTTGCCAGCACCTACAGTAAACATTCGGAGCAATGTAGAGATATTCCAGCTGCTCCAGCCAATGACCCGGCTTCAATTGGATCTCGGCTCAAATGCCTCTACACAAATGCCCGTAATATGGGGAACAAACAAGAGGAATTAGAGATGTGTGCACATCTACGGGGGTATGATATCATAGGCATCACAGAAACATGGTGGGATGGCTCCTATGACTGGAGTGTTGGAATGGAAGGTTACCGGCTCTTTAGAAAAGACAGGCCCGGCAGACGGGGAGGGGGAGTTGCTATTTATGTTAGGGATAGGCTAGAGAGTATGGAACTCTGTCTGGGGACAGGTGAGCAGTCGACAGAGAGTTTGTGGGTCAGGGTTAAAGGGAGAACAGCGATGGGTGATGTTATTGTAGGGATCTGTTACAGACCGCCTGACCAAGGGGACTTGCTGGACGAAGCACTCCATAGGCATATAGGAGCAGCCTCACGCTTGCAGGCCCTTGTTCTCATGGGAGACTTCAACCACCCTGATATCTGTTGGAGGGATGGTACAGCCCGGCACAAGCAATCCAGAAGGTTCCTCGATTGCGTGGAAGACAACTTCCTTCTGCAAGTAATAGAGGAGCCGACAAGGAGAGGTGCCATGCTTGACCTCGTCCTCACCAACAGGGAAGGGCTGGTTGGGAATGTGAGGCTCCAGGGCAGCCTTGATTGCAGCGATCATGAGATGGTTGAGTTTGAGATCCTCAGGACAGTGAGAAGAGCGTGCAGCAAGCTCACTGCCCTGGACTTCAAGAGAGCAGACTTTGGCCTCTTCAGGAACCTGCTCAGTAAGGTTCATGGGATACAGCCCTAGAGGGCAGGGGGGCCCAAGACTGTTGGTTGATATTCAAGGATCACCTGCTGCAAGCTCAGGAGTGATGCATCCCAATTAGAAGGAAGTTCAGCAGGAGGGCCAGGAGACCTCCTTGGATGGATAAGGAGCTGCTGAGCAAAATTCGAAGGAAAAAAGAGGCTTATAAAAGGTGGAAGCAAGGTCGGGCGGCCTGGGAAGAATACAGGGATGTTGTCCGGGAAGCTAGGGACCAGGTTAGGAAAGCTAAGACCCACTTAGAATTAAACTTGGCTAGGGATGTTAAGGATAACAGGAAGGGATTTTACAGGTACACTGCCAATAAAAGACAGGTTAGCGACACCGTGGGCCCTCTCCAGAAGCTATCGGGAGAACTGGCTACCCTGGATTTGGAGAAGGCTGAGGTTCTTAATGACTTCTTTGCCTCAGTCTTTACGGGCAAATGCTCTGACCACACCACCCAAGTCTTGGAAGGCAGACGCGGGGACGGTGAGGGTGGGGACCCTGGGCCCACTGTGGGGGAGGATCTTGTTCGGGACCACCTTAGGAACCTGAATGTATACAAGTCCATGGGACCGGGTGAAATCCATCCACGGGTCCTGAAGGAGCTGGCAAATGAAGTTGCTAAGCCACTGTCCATCATATTTGAAAAATCATGGCAGTCAGGTGAAGTTCCCGATGACTGGAAAAAGGGAAATATAACCCCCATTTTTAAGAAGGGGAAAATGGATGACCCAGCGAATTACAGGCCAGTCAGTCTCACTTCTGTGCCTGGCAAAATCTTGGAGCGGATTATCCTGGAAGGCATGCTAAGGCACATGAAAACCAACAAGGTGCTTGGTGACAGCCAGCATGGCTTCACTAAGGGGAAATCCTGCCTGACCAATCTGGTGACCTTCTATGAAGGGGCTACGGAACTGATGGACAGGGGCAGAGCAGTTGATGACATCTAACTGGACTTGTGTAAAGCCTTTGACACTGTCTCACATGACATCCTTCTCTCTAAGTTGGAGAGACATCAATTTGATAGGTGGACCACTCGGTGGATAAAGAACTGGCTGGATGTCCGCACGCAAAGAGTAGTGCTCAGTGGCTCAATGTCCAGCTGGAGACCAGTAACGAGTGGTGCCCCCCAGGGATCGGTGTTGGGACCGGTGTTGTTCAACATCTTTGTGGGTGACATGGACAGTGGGATTGAGTGCGCCCTCAGCAAGTTTGCCGATGACACCAAGCTGTGTGGTTCGGTTGATAAGTTGGAGGGAAGGAATGCCATCCAGAGGGACCTTGACACGCTTGTGAGGTGGGCTGATGCCAACCTAATGAAGTTTAACCATGCTAAGTGCAAAGTCCTCCACCTGGGTCGGAGCAATGCCAGGCACAGCTACAGGTTGGGCGGGGAGGAGATTCAGAGCAGCCCTGCGGAGAAGGACTTGAGGGTGTTCATTGATGAAAAAATGAACATGAGCCGGCAGTGTGCACTTGCAGCCCAGAAAGCCAACCATATCCTGGGCTGCATCAAAAGGAGTGTGACCAGCAGGTCGAGGGAGGTGATCCTGCCCCTCTACTCTGCTCTCGTGAGACCTCGCTTGGAGTATTGTGTGCAGTTCTGGTGTCCTCAACATAAAAAGGGCATGGAACTGTTAGAACAAGTCCAGAGGAGGGCCACGAGGATGATCAGGGGACTGGAGCACCTCTCGTATGAAGATAGGCTGAGAAAATTGGGGCTGTTCAGCCTGGAGAAGAGAAGGCTGCGTGGAGACCTCATAGCAGCCTTCCAGTATCTGAAGGGGGCCTATAGGGATGCTGGGGAGGGACTCTTCATTAGGGACTGTGGTGAGAGGACAAGGGGTAATGGGTTTAAACTTAAACAGGGGAGGTTTAGATTGGATCTGAGGAAGAAATTCTTTACTGTGAGGGTGGTGGGGCCCTGGAATGGGTTGCCCAGGGAGGTTACGAATGCTTCATCCCTGGCGGCGTTCAAGGTGGGGTTGGACATAGCCTTGGATGGCATGGTTTAGTGGGAGGTGTCCCTGGCCATGGCAGGGGGGTTGGAACTCGATGATCTTGAGGTCCTTTCCAACCCTTACTATTCTATGATTCTATGATTTTGACAGAAAAGCATGGAAGGGACCTTGTCAAGCACAGCATAGAAGGAAAAAGAGCTGCAGGTGAAAGGAGAAAGGTAACAAGTATATAACTTTTATATGAATAGAAATCTTTCAGTGATGTTAGCTGCCTCAAGTTTTATTAATCTCAGAGAAGTAGAAGGAAATTTGGTGTTGCTATTCCACAGCAATACCAGAGCCATTTTTAGATGAGCGGAAAGGGTAAATTAGGTGGTGAGAATCCCTGGAAAATTTTCTGTGATGACTGATCATCTGAAAAAGAAAAAGATATAGTTTGAAAAGTTGTATCTTTATGTGGTGTCTTTGTCACTTTCTGATTATGCCTTGCTTTTTTTTCTTTTTCCCTTCTTTTTAAGAGACAGTAATGAAGGATGCAAACTGTTTGCTCATTTTTACACTTGCAAATGCACAAAACCACTATTTTCAGAAACTTCTCTTGTTCTCAAACACTCCATCAAAGAAGAAAAATTCAGCATCTCTTTGTATACATAGTCAGAATAAATGCATAAAAAGGATGTAAATATGAGTCTAACTAAACAGCTTTGGTGACTTTGAAGAAATGTGTTCCCTCATGCTTGAGCAGTACACACTTTTTTTTTTAGTTTTTAATCATTGTATTTCTAAATAATAAAGGCATCCTTGACAGTGAACTTGTTTAGCCCATTTCTGCATAGAGAAATAAGATGCAGTGAATTTACTTAGTTTGGTTTAGACTTTCTGAAACGGTCCCCAGTAAGACAATTTCTTTGAGCAGTGTGCTACCTACTAGCTTGCACAGTCATTCACTCGGTAATAAATCAAGCGTGGTCTGGAGCTACAGGAGGGATCACACTGCATATGTGCTTATTCAGATACATATCTGAATAATCACCTGAGAGCTGCTTGAGGTCTCCTGTCAAGTTGCTGATGGGCTCAGAAAATGAGCTGACAGCTGCCTTTCCAGCTGAGATGCTCAGTGTCCCTGGCAGAAGTCCACATAGGGAGGTGGAACCAAGTGACTTGTAATACCAACTGACTTATAAAATCAAGGTCTCGCCTGCCCAAGCAAGCGCTGTGAGGCATTGACAGCACAGCATGTGAGCTGGCCCTGCCACCACCACCTTGGCCATGGCCAGGGAGCTGGGCTGGGAGAGGCTCATACACCACTCAGACCTTCTCTAAAGGCAGCAGTGTGGAGATCTTTAGTGGCATCGACATCCTGCACTGCCTTGCGGTGTTAAGGGTGAATTTCATACAGCCTTTGTGCCTGAGTGGATTTCATTTCCACAGTCACAAATCCAGTGCCATTCACCAGTTTTGCATTCACTTTCAACTTAAATAAATTGGAGCAGACAGCAGGGCAGGGGAAATTAAACTAGCAAAGGAAAAGAAAAAAAATTACTTAGACTGGAACAGTTATTGCTGCCTGCTAGGAAATGCTTTTCTAGTCTTTTATTACCACATAGAATCCCTAGTCCCATGTGATTAACAAATTCATCTTGAAACACTGGTATAGCTTGACTGCAGTTGAAAAATTAAGTTGGATCTTTAAATTCTTTCTTTTCATCTCATTGAAAAGAGATGTTTTGCAGCACTTGGATTCTAGCATATGTAATCAGGCTCCACATTTCCTATCACATTCAACACCTGGCAATCTCCCGTGTGCCGACTGTGCACACTGCAATGATATGTCTAGAGGTAATTATTTCTATCACCCACATAAGGGCAAAAGATACAAGAGTCATCACATGCTTACCTTTTGTACATCTTTCATTTTAAGTTTAAATGCCTGGCTGAGTTGGGCCATAAAGGGGGACATACTTCATTTTAGAAAATTGCTCCTGAAAATGAACTCTTGGGGACACAAATATGAAAGAAAGCAGCCAAATCTAGTGTCTTTATTCAGAAGCCATTGAAGTCTCAGTGACTGAAGGTCATTATTTGCACTGAAAAAACTTACTGGGATCACTGCAATGGGAAAAGAAAAGATGACACAAATAGATTTTTTTCCATGACATAGAGGAGAACCCCCCAAAAAAGGATCCTAGAAATATTAATGAATGAAAACTCATTTTTTGCCAAAATCTTTGTCCCCTTCTTCAGCTTCACAGGAGGAAAAAGCTTCAGCTTCACAGGAGGAAAAAGCTTCAGCTGCGAGAGTGTTAAGAAGTCCTTTAGGCCAGATCCTGCAAATGGAGCCATCACAGAGCCTCTCACCAGCTCCTGCTGTAAGCTACCCTGTCCTGTTCCTGGGAATGTCCAGAATGCATACTAATTCCTATATACAATGTAGGCAACACAGGGTACTTGTGGGAAACAGTATCTGCAGAGAAGAGGATGCTGTGTGGCACCAACAGTCACTGTGCGCATGCAAGAAACTGTGGCAACGTGGAAGCAATCATCCCTGAACTATGGATAATGGGTATGGGTATGGGTAATGGGTAAGACTGCAACAAGCAGGGTGGAGGCTTCATCTTAGAAGAAGCACTTTGGTAGTCAAGTTATCATCACCAGAGGGCTAGTAGAAGAATTTATTGAAAGCTGTGCCAAAATTACCAAAACCCAGTTACTCCTATGTTAGAACATAGAGGAATCCTCACTGGTGATACTTTATGAAAGCTTGTTTGCCCTGGAGGTTCTGCAAGCTGATTTCTTTGCTTTCCGATACTTTACCTAAATTTTAAAGTTTTTCTCAAACCTGTGGGAAACCAGCAATACCTTTTATTCTGCTTCAGGCAAGTAAAGTCTATTAAAAACATTGTTAATGCTAAGACCTCGTATCAGATCATATACATGCTTACAGAGGTGAGCTTAGTAGCAATGAGCAGGGAAGGAAGACAGTAACAAGGAGAACCCCACTGGTGTTTATTCTACAGATTGAAAACTACTGGCTAGGACTTTCCTCTGTGCTTAGTGGAAACAGCTATCCTGAGGGACCTGAAATGTGCACAATGGTGCATGATGCTCCGTTTGTAGCTCTATCTTCTGCTATCAAAAAAACAGGGGTTCGTTTCCCCAGGTGGCCCTGAAAGTGTCTGAAGCATAGGCTGTGACCAAAAGTCTTTCACAAACTGGACAAATAGCAGGGCTGATGAAGCTGTACTTTTGCCAAGATAGTTTGTCAGGATCTAGTAGCAGAAAATAATACAAAACATACAATTTCTTGTGCTTTGCAAATGAGCCAAAGGTGTTAATGTCACAGCATGTGTTAAAATCATGTTTTTTCCCTCTTCAGACGTCAGAAATGGAGAACATGGGACATCAGAAATAGAGAACATAGAGATGAAGTTCTTCAAGGCAGGATCTGTGATAAGATAATGGTCACTGACTTTTTCTTCTCAGCTTCCTATATTCCCTTCCAACCTAGTATTACTTGTGATTACTAGCTGAGACAGAAATGTAAAACTATACATGAGGCACGAACATGTATTTCAAGCCCTATTACTGATGTTTCCCTGGCTGGTCCTTTTTATTAACTGCAAAATTCTGCAATGTGAGCATTAGCTTTTGCATTAATATTTCAGCCATAAAACTGCAAAAACCAACCTCTAGGAAAAAAAAAAAAAAAACTCACTTGTTTTCTATAACTTTCCACACCACTGAATAAGTTGAGATCAACAGTTTCACTTCACTAGCAATATCTCTCCAGCTATTAATTAACAATAATGGTTAGTCAGCCTACATTCAGACCACTATCAGAGATATACAATAGAGTACTAAAAGATGTAGTGCGTATGGTCCTCCATCAGCATAGTAAGTAAGAGTTTGTTCAAAAAATAAAAAAGTAAACAGTGTTTGGATACCACCTGTGTGAAAGACAAAAAAGACTGCCTGCAGAGATAGCAGGATGCTGCCAGCGCAGGATACTTTGTATAAAAATAGGCCTGTAAATAGAGCATTTATGAGCTCTCCACTGGCTTGAATGAAATGAGTTGAATTGTCTCAGCTGTGTTCAGAATAGGCAGTTATCCATGTTCAAAAATAAAAATAAAAATGCTAATTGTATTTGATGTTAGTAGGTGATAAGGAGTATTCTGAATTCATTAGGGTCACTGAGGACATTAAACACCTTTTGCAGTGGTTCCTACAGAACACATCTAAGCTGTGGCAAGGAGGTATAGAAGTTTTTTGTGTGTTGTCCTTGTAGACTGCTCTGCAGGCAGAGATGCAGATGTTTGGCACCTTTCCCTGGTCAGCATATTCAGCTAACTGTAAAGGATGAAAGGCAGCAGGACCTCTTGGCTGGGAAAGAAAGAGGGGAACAAGGCTGGAGTAGATAATTTTGTCTGTTGGAATATGAAGGATTTTAACTGTACACAAGAAAACCAAGTCTCCATTCTCTACACAATGTCATTTTCATTGCAGTATTTTGCTTTAAAATACTGAGCTTTATTGTCATTATTTTATATGGCTGTTTCATAGTCTGAACTTTGTTTCTTCTATTGCATTTGTTATTTTAAAGGCTTTAAAATTTTTCAGTGAATAGTTTGAACAGTTATTTCCCAAGATTCTTTTTTTCAGCAACGTTTTAGTCAACCTTACAGCAATCTTTTACATACTGCTGTGACAGGTTAACTTTACCACCTTGATTTAGTTCTGTTTCTGCAGAAGGAAACAGCAAAAGCATGCTATTTGCAAATACAGGACTGATTCAGCACCAGTTTTAACTGTTACTGGTAGAAATAGTACCTGGAGTGCCCCTGATATTGAGCCAAGGGAAAGAAGCAAGCTAACTAATCCTAATATAGTGTTGGGTCAATACAGAGTTAATAGAAAATTCTGTGCATTTTTAAAATCATACATAAAGATCACAGTTCCGAATTTTAACACTTTGTTTACTCACCTGGAAACCAGGTGGCATACTGTTAAACTTATGAAACCTTACTTGCTTTGGGCTTTTCTAGTTTCCATTGCTGCGCTGCACGTGAAGCACAAAATTGAAGTCCTGCTTGCTGGTGAAAAGATGCATTATCTGCTAAAGCCTTACAGATGAAACAGCCATTGACTACACCTAACTCAGCATAATTCTAGGGTATTCTAGAGCTGATGGTCCTGAAACCATAAGGATGTTTATATTGAGAAAAGCATTTGAGGCAGGCATAGGTATCTGCTTTTGCACATCGTAATCAAATATGCACAGTAGTATTTGACTGACTTTTCTATGTATTTGTTTAAGAAAATATTCCTTGTGTTTGGCAGATAAAATATTTTAAAATTTTCACCTTAGTGTCCTTCATCCTCCACCTGTAGATTTAAAATATTTTTATTCTGTGATTTGGAGTTAACAGCTCATTATTTAATGAGAAATATAGTATTTCTTAAGCTAATTACGTAATTTCAGATGCTGCAGTTTGAGACATGATTTTCTAGCTCCTTGCTATAAATTTTTGGATAACAAAGTTCCAAAGCATTTTCCTGTTCAAGTGGAAAAACTCATGAGATATAGAAGAAGAAAGTTAAGGCAGGTGTAATTGGGCAGTTTTAACGTACAGAGAGTGCCATCTTTAAGGATCTGAGAAAACTGCTAGATGCTCTCTGAAAGAAAACCAAGCGCAAATACCAGAAATCAGAAATTCAGTCCTGAAGGAAGGATTGTTCTCTGTCGGGTAACATCCATCAGAAAGCAAGATCATTGAATGCCTCTTTGGCTTCCTCTAAGGAGGAAGGCAGAGCTTTTGCCTTGTGCAGGAAGATCACAGGATCACAGAATCACAGAATCAACCAGGTTGGAAAAGACCTTTAAGATTATCAAGTCCAACTGTTACCCCAGGACTGCCAAGAGCAGCACTAAACCATATCACTAAGGGCCTCATCTACACAGCTTTTTTAACACTTCCAGGGACAGAGAATCCATCAGTACCCTGGGCAGCCTCTTCCAATCTCTGATCACCCTCTCTGTGAAGAAATGTTTCCTTATATCCAGTATAAACCTCCCCTGGTGAAGCTCTAGTCTGTTTTCTCTTGTCCTACTACTTGTTACTTAGTAGAAGTGACCAGCCACCTCCTCTCTGCATTCTCCTTTCAGGTAGTTGTAGAGAGCAATAAAGTCACCCCTGAGCCTTCACTTTTCCAGACTAAACAACCCCAGTGGCCTCAGCTGCTCCCATCAGACTTGTGCTCCAGGCCCTTCACCAGCTTTGTTGCCCTTCTCTGGACCTGCTCCAGCACCTCAATGTCTTCCTTGTAGCGAAGGACCCAGAACTGAACACAGTACTCGAGGTGCAGCCTCACCAGTGCTCAATACAGGGGGGTGATCACCGCCCTGGTCCTGCTGGTCACGCTGTTGCTGGTACAGGCCAGGATACTGTTGGCCTTCTTGGTTGCCTGGACACAAACTGGCTCATGTTCAGCAGCCATCAATCAGCACCCACAGGTTCTTCTCCGTTAGCAGTTTTCCAGCCACTCTTCCCCAAGCCTGTAGCATTGCATGGGGTTGTTGTGGCCTAAATGCAGGACCTGGTACTTTGCCTTGTTGAACCTCATACCATTGGCCACAGCCTATCAATCCAGCCTGTCCAGATCCCTCTGCTAGAATCTTCCTATCCTTCAGCCGATCAACACTTCCAGCCAACATGGTGTTGTCCGCAAGTTTACTGAGGGTGCACTCAACCCCCTCATCCAGATCATCAATGCAGATATCAAACAACACTGGCCCTAACACTGAGCCCTGAGGGACACCAGTAGCGACCAGTCGTCAGCTAGATATGATAGCATTTACCACCACTCTTTGGGCTTGGCTGTTCAGCCAGTTTCCAGCCCAGCAAAGAATCCATCTATCCACGCCATAAGCAGACAGTTTCTCCAGGACAGCACTGTGAGAAATAGTGCCAAAAGCTTTACTTAAATACTTAAAGATGCCCAGAGATTTTTCATTGCTATTAGCTTTGCCTTTTTCTGGTTTTGTTTTGTTTCTTTGTTGTACATTGCTTTGCAGAGGGTCTTGGATGGACAGCAACATGGATTAAGCAATTTAGAACCAAAATGATTGTGGCCCTTACTATCATAGCTTGCACACTGTGAGCTAATATCCAGTCCCTTTACAGTTTCTGTAGAAGGACTTGCAATAGTTTCACAGCTATGGTGACAGTGATTTACTTGTCAAAGGGACATGAAAAAGGTGGCATTGTACAATCTGTGTCTGGCTGAGTTTTTATCCTGAGCCTGATTCACATTTTGTGAGATGAAGGGATGGATCCTGCTTTCTTCTGCAGGCTTGGGTTGGGCTAAAGGGTTATTCCTTAAATTCAGGTACAGCTGGACTTAAAAGGAGTTCTGTGTGAAACCTGTGTAAGTTCTGAAGAGAACTTATACAAGAACTGAAGAGAATGGCAAATACTCTTCATCGCCTTTGGTAGGAGCCCTGACATTCAATCAGAGGAGCTGTCTTCTCCCAGAGGGACCCAAAGCCACAGGGAGGGCAGGATGGAGACCTTAGGGTTGCTGTGTCATGCCCATCCCCTCAGGAAATCTGGCAGGGTGGATTTGTTAGAAGCTTCAAGGAGATTTAATTCAGAAACATTCACTGTGTTCTCATCCTGGTTGTCTCCATTTCTGGACTTTTGACCACTTGCTCTGGGCTTTTACAGCTGCCCCACCAGAACGATTCCTCTGTACCAAAATTATTCACCTCTCTTCTCTAATTTCTGTCCTCCCAGACCATGGCTGGATTTGTTCAGGAGGGAGGGTTTTATTACGAAAGCATAATAAAACACAGCATTCCTGTGTGGTACATGGCATTTCTACCATCTGTGTATTGCTGCCCGTTACACAGTCAATTTTCTGCTGTTGTGAGAGGAAAGAGCTTAAAAAAAAAAAAAAAAAAAAAAAAAAGCTCTGTGATCAGCATCCATGGGCTTTTAGATAAAATCCCACAGATTATTAATTTTATCCATAACTTATACAATGCTTCTAAGTTTTGTAATACAGAAGTAGGTTGTAAAATGAAATGCATACAGACATGAGACCATTAGGTACTGCAAACTGTCATTTTTCATGTTAACAGACTATTTTGTCAGTGTTATGCAGAAGAAATAGTGATACGTAATGAAAAAATCCTAACAGATCAGTCACCTTTTGTCCTTTTTCTTTTTTTCTTTTCATTTATATCTAGTGATGCAAAAAAATGGCTTCATTTTTAGCCCTCAAAAAGTCCCTAAGTTTCTCATTTCATCTGGAGTGTCCTTGCATACTACTGATCTATCATCTTCCGTGATCTGTAAAGACTTTGCAAATTTCCAAGTAACCATTATAAGACATGAGGAATGCTCTATGAAAGAAAAATTATGAGAACACGAGGATTACTTTGCTCTCAGGAGATGCCACTGAACTAAAATCAATCATATGAATTAAAGGCTTTTGACAAATAAATAATTCATACACACTAAATTAATTAATGAATTTCCAGGACAGGCTTGATACATTCTTCTGGGTTAGCCATCAGCACATCAGCAGAGCTGTAACAGCTCTGCCATCTTTGCTCCCTATAGTCATGATTCAGATTTGGAAACAGGACACAATTTGCATAGTACTTGAGCATTAATGAAAGGATTTATATTTAATTTTATTTTAGTAGCCAAAACAAAGCTGTACATATTTTTCTCTTTTTATGCCGTGCCCCCACCCCCCATAGCAAGACACTGGGAGTAAAGTAACTGTTTCTTTATAAACACTCCAACTACTGTGGTGAATAGAGCTGACATTTACATAAATGGATTGCAGTGCAGTTGTTGAACATATACAGGGATGATTCTTTAATCCCATTTTAATTAGATGGATGTTGCAAGCATGCAAAAATCACAAGCCTTGCTCCCTGTGGTGATGCCATACTGGCAAGGAATCAATCACCATGGCCCTGGTTGCCATGGAAACTGATAGCTCCTGCACCACCATCTAAGTGGTAAATGATTGCTGGTGTACTCGCAACACAGGGAGAGCAATGAGTTTTTATATCCTGTCCAGCAGCTGTGCCAGAGAGTTAATTAAAAGCAAAGAACACAAAATAAATCTAAATCTGTGAAGAAATGAAATGTACAGTAGAAACTGAATTCCCATGTTGGGCAGAAATTAATATGCAGCACAAACCACAGAGCTGCCTGAATAAGCAGCAGCTATGAATCCTGGGAAACCACTACCTCTGTGGCGGCTAAAACCCAAAAGTAGAGAGAGCACCTCCTTATCTTATTACCTAAGCAAGAGCTTCCTTCAGTGCTTGTGTTGACTGATGCATGCAAATTGCACTCTCAAATATTAAATGTTTGCAAAAAAGCAAGGAGGCCAAAGCTTAACCAAGATCTAATTAACAAATTTAGCAACTACAGTTTATCAGCTATGAACATGATGTAAGTAAATGTTTGTACTGATGTACTCAAATTTGCTAGACAACCTCTATGAAAGTCAATGTGTTTTTATTGATAAGCTGTGAATTTTGAATTCATATTTCAAATATCACAGGTATGGTAGCAGCCCCTGAAATGCTTTTTTCACAATAAAATTAGTTCTGCATAGAATATTTTTTGGTAGAATAGGATGCAGCTGATGAGGCACGAAATACTGAGCAGTAAGGTGTGAGGCTCCGCAGCCCAGCCTCCCCTGCTCCAGCACAGCTGTTTGGAAGGCAGATTTCTGTAAGTGGGACTGCACAGCTCCCTTCAGATACAAGGTTTAACCACTCACACAGGACAAACACGTACAGTGGGCAAACACACTGGAGGTGAACTCACTCCACTGTACGCAAGTGGAATTAAAGAGGGAAATGCCAACAGTAAGAAAGCTTTATTCCAGAACCAGATGCAAGTGTGTCTTGGCCAGCCATGTTTGAAGTTAAGCAACAAAAATTACTTTAGCACTGCCTAAATCTGTGGCTTTTTAGGTGCTCTGCATCTTTTATCAAAACTTTTATTCAGTGGTTTCCCATGCTAGCCTCTTGAGTAAGCCATTTTCCTTCTTCTTGAGTTGCTCATTTTCCTTCTCTTTTCCAACCTGTCTCTTTCCTGCTTGTCATTGAAGACTCTTCCAGCTGATGTCACCTGAAACAAAGTCTCAAGATTTTTCTCAGACCTCTGAAATTTCATGAGGAAAGATAATACTGGACCCATTTTTTAAAATGAAGATTTGTATGTTATCCTAGCACAGTATTTTTCACATTGATCATTTCTCTAAAACAGTAAAATACTGATTGTCTCTAAAATTCCTTTCTTTTTGTCTTTAAGTTCTGAAGACAAAAATAGTGGTCCACTGCAATTTTAGTAGACATTTTACATCTTTGCATGGAGGGCAAGTAACAAACCTTACTTAGGTGGCAGTTATGTCAATTTCCTCAGAACCTTTCATTGTGAAATTAGATGTCAAAAAACTTTTTTGTTTTTATCCTTTCCAACAGTGCATCATCTACTGCCTGTAGTACCTTCTCCAGCAAAAGGCGCAAAATGGATCATTTGGACGACTGCAAGTGTGGCAAATTGTGAAGTATCACAGTTAGTTTCATGTGTTTTAAGCAATATGTTGCACAAATTATGTCATAAAAAGCTGCTAATGAACACTACACATGGTTTCTCTTAACCCTTCTTGCCACTGTGTGCTCACAAACCAGAGGCATAAATGGAAGTAAAAGCCTTTACAATTTCACCTTAATAGGGAATTAGTAAAACTTCTCAAACACATTTTCAGTCATTTTTTGTCACTTTATGTTAAGTTGCAAAAGAATAAAAACATCTGCTTTGAAAAAGACACTTCACTAAAGCTGTTTTTCCCCAAATTAAAAGTTAAGATTAAAGACAGCAAATTGAAATTTAAAGGAAATTTCTAGGCCTTTTGGACACCACATGCTGAAAAAAGGTGTTTTATACCAACTTAAGGTGGAATTTGGAAGGTTAAGTTAACCGTGATTATAGGAGAGAATCCATGTAATGGTCCTCCGGTATTTAATCTTCTTGTCTTCATGCACAACTAGCTGATATAGAAGTTAATGTTTTGGGGCAGGAATTGTCAGATGTTTTAGTGGTGTAAAAGAATGATAGCTGTAGTTACTGATATAACACAGTTGAGAACTCACAGAGTGACAGAAACTATTGAATACTTTGAAAGTGAGTTTACACCATAGAAAATTACATTGACTGGGAAGAATCCCTGTATTGTGTACAAAGTAAAATGTAAAGAAAGGGTTAGTTAGGTATTCACTCCCATATAATAAAAAGGAAAAACAGGAGACTCATCAAGCCACTATAGTTCCAGCTAAATTAACTTAATTTATCCTGGGAAGAGTATGGGGACCTTGACCAGTTTTATAGGTATGTGGTCAGGAAGGCCAAGATGCAGCTAGAACTGACCTTGGCAAGGGACACAAAGAAAAATAAGGGCTTCTGCAGCTATGTCAGCCAGAAAAGGAAGGTCAAAGAAAGTGTACCCATGCAATTAACACAACTGGCAAACTGGTAACAACAGAGAGGAGAAGACTGAGGTACTCAGCGGCTTTTTTGCCTTTTTTTTTTTCCTCAGTCTTCACTGGCAACCCCTCTTCCCACAATTTTCTAGTGGATGTGCCCCATGGCGGGGATTAGGGGATCAGATAAGATTCACAACAGCCTGAGGGACCTGAACCTACATCACTCTATAGCACCTGATGAGATGCTTCCCAGAGTCTTGAGGGAATTGGTCGATGTAGTTGCAGAGCCACTCTCCATGATATTTGAAAAGTCATGGCAGTCAGGTGAAGTCCTTGGTGACTGAAAAAAGGAAAATGTTGCACTCATTTCTAAAAAGGGTAGAATGGAGGGCCCTGGGAAGCACGTCAGTGGTTGGGAAGACCACGGAGCAGATTCTCCTAGAAGATGCACTAAGGCATATGGAGGACATGGAGGTGATTTAAGAGAACCAGCATGGCTTCACCAGTGTCTTGCCTGACCAACCTATCAGCCTTCTGTGATGAATACACCAGTGAGCAAGGAAAAAGCTATGGATGTCACCTATCTGGAGTTTTGCGAGGTCTTTGACATGGACCCCACAATATCCTCATCTCTAAATTGGAAACATATTGATATGAGGAATGGACTGTTTGGTGGATGAGGAATTGGTTGATGATCACATCCAGAAAGTACTGATCAGTGGCTCAATGTCTGCATGGAGATCAGTGATGAGTGGTGCCCCGCAGGAGTCCATACTAGGATCAGTACTGGTTAGTACCTTCATCAGTGGCATAGACAGTGGAATTAAGTACACCCTCAACACGACTGCAGACAATACCAAGCTGAGAGGTGCAGCTGACACCCCTGAAGGATGGGATGCATACAGAGGGATCTGGACAGGTTCAAGAAGTGGGTGCGTGTTAACAGGGTATCAGTACCCCTTGTTTCAATACAGGCTGGGGATGAATGGACTGAGTGAAGCCCTGTGAAACAGGTCTTGGGGGTAATGGTGGATGAATAGTTGGACATGAGCCATCAGTGTGTGCTCGCAGCCCAAAAAGCCAACTGTATTCTTGTCTGCATCGGAAGGAGCGTGGCCAGCAGGTCGAAGGAGGTGATTCTACCCCTCTAGTCTACTCTCATGAGGCCCCACCTGGAGTACTGCATCCAACTCTTGAGTATTTAACAGAGGACAGACATAGACTTGTTAGGTGAGAGTGGGGAGCAGGGTAAAGGTTGCTCCCTGCTCTGCAGACCCCTCAATATAGATTCCTGCATAAATACAGAAAGGCCAGTGGGAAAGCAACCACACTGAAAATGGTTGTGTTGTGTTAGTCCTTGGAAGATGACAAATTCTATGGGGTCACAAAGAGAAAGTACTTTCCAGATGCAGGTGTCAGTTTGGAAAAGCAAACCAGAGAGACAAAACCCCAGCAGATCTCTTCCAAAATACTCTCGCACCACCCTAACAAGCATAGAAGAGCCCTGGAAACAGAAGAAAACAGCTGGGTTGATGGAATTGTGGTTTCAAAGGCTGCGCTCTCCGGGGTCAAAAAAACCAGCTAAACCCAACCCAACAATGCTGAGCTGTCCTTGTGTTCTCCCTCAGAGCTCGTGCTGACAGGGTTCAGCTTGGAAGACAGCACTTCCCTGCCAAAGCTCTCCTGGCACCATGACGGTGGGATTTTAGGAAAATATGAGTGCACAGAGTACGAGTGCAAAGAAGGAACAATTCAGCACTTGCCTCTTGTCAAGAGCTGCACCTTTCGAGCTCATTCCCCTTATCTCTTCTCCTCTGGTGGTATTTCTACACTTCTTCTCTCACATCACATTTCTCCTGGAGCAGAGATGTTGTACAAAATGTCCCTGATGGCCAAAGGAGAAGTGAAATGCCAGCCTGCATGAGGTGAAAGGTGAAGGACTCGCTCCTCTTGGCAAAGGCTGCGGCTGGTAGAAATCACTCTGTACCTGCCCAGTGCTGTTACCCAAGGCTTGCCTCTGGCTCGGACACCGCGTCCAGCTGACCGTGCCTCCTTGCCAGTCCTCCCTGCCGCGAGCTTGCCCTGGCTGATGTCAGAAAGCGGAGTGAAACTCGAGCAGAGCGGAAGTGTCACTAGCCGGGTAGAGACAGGGACTGGGGCAGGCTGAGAGCATCGGACTTGAAAGGCCGCCAGCTCCTCCTGCCTGCCCTGCGCTGCGCGGCTGCAGCGGGGATTCCTGCGGGAGGAGGCGCAGCGACAGGGCCCAGGGCCCATGGCCGTATTCCGCAGCAGACGGGACCCCCTCACAGTCGGGTGGGGGGGTCAAGGAAAGACAGAGACTGTGTGAGGGAATAGTGGTGTTTGTTCCCCTCAATGAAGAGCTGCCGCAGCCCTGCTAGTGCTGACGCCGGGGCTGCCTCTTGCAGGGCTGGGCAGAGCCCTGGGGACTCCTCTTTCGGGGCAGAGGGACCTGGGGCTGCCGCTGGCCCGAGCTCCTCCCCTGAGGCTGTCCTGCTCCCGCTCTACGAGGCCGAGCGCCCACTGGATGAGGCTGGGAACCTTGCGGACGGCGGCCTCCGACGTGCTCCCAGCTGTCCAAGTGGCCTGTGGGGCTGCTGGAGAGAACCTGGGAGGTGGCGCGGCTGAAGGTGGTGGAGCTCTGGATGAGGCCGCAGAGATGGTGTGGCTGGAGCCGGTGAGGCTGCTGAACCAGGCGCAGAATGTGGTGAGTCTGGAGCGTATGTAGTTGGCTGCAGACCTCTTGTCCTGCTCCTGGTCAGTGCTGGATGGCAGCAGCCTCCAGGACGTCACACTGCACCTTCTCCTCAATGAGTCTAAATTGATGTCGCTGACCAGCTGTTCTATACGTTCCCAAAAGAGAGGCTGCAGAAGCTGGACCATGGCCTACCTATTGGGTCGGCTGGAGAACAAAACATTCAGGATTGCAGCTTTGGCTCCCATTACCTGCCACCACCTGTGCCTGTGTATTGCCACCAGCTGCTGGTGCAGACATGGAAGCACAGGACCCAGGAGGTGCCATTCCATTTCGAAAAGTACTGCCCACTCTTAAGGCAGGAGGCTGGCCACAGTCTATGGCCCTCCATCCTCCTGCGGAGAAGATGGAGGGGATGCCACAGGGCAGTGGGTAATGTTTGCAACCAGGCATCTGGGAGCTCTTCCAGCCTGGCTGCTGGCACCTGGCAACTCTTTAGAGGGTGCCACGGTGGCCTCTAGATGGTTGTCTTCTCCCCGCAGAGAAAGCCTGACAGTCTTGATTGATGTTCTGCAGGGTGGACAGTCTGCTCTCTCATCTGTCCAACATGTGATGCATCCCAGGCAGAACTGGTGTTGACATGGCACCAAATAAATGATGTCATCCTCTGCCTACAGGCAGATGGGGCAGGTCCACTCGTTCTCCATGGCCAGTTCTCCTCCACAGTGGGCTGGGAGAGATGAGGGCGTCAAGCTGCTCCCCCTCACTGGTGCTGCGAAACGGAGGCACAGTGGTCGCTCACTGTCCAAGGGAGGGGAGGAAGAAATGCTCAGACCCCTGGAGAAGGACACCTTCCCTGCTCCATGAGCCCCATTGCCCTCCCCACGGCCACCACACGGGAACATTTCCCTGCACAGCACACTTCTGCTGCAAACGCGCACAGGGCGCCCGGCTGTTTGAAGCAGTCAGGGCTGGGGAGGCACTTGATGACTGTGGGATGGACTCTGAGAGCTGCTGATGGCAGTCTGCAAAGCACCACCCAGCACCAGGAAAAGCCTCGCTCAACGTTCCCAAACTCACAAGCACAAGTCCAGTCACGAGCCAGGCTGGTCAGGCTGTGCCAGCTCCTGAAGATAAGCAGCGTGAGATGTGAGCTTGCTGACATCACAGCAGTCCGTCTCCACCAGTAACGGTGGGAATTTCAGGCTGGAGACCAGGGGCCACAGCCTTTTCCCCATGAGGACAGGTCTGGCAGAGAGGTTTCTTCCGCTTCTGTGCTGCTGGGTTCCCAGCCCAGCTGGGCAAAACCCTGAGCATGTGGTGTGACCTCAGGGCTGACCCTGCTTTGTTCAGGAAGTTGGACCAGAGGCCTTCTGAGATCCACTCTGCCCACATCCATTCTGTGATCTTCCCCTTACCCTGTGAGAAGAAGGTAAGATGGGCAACGGTAGAGTCCATATCATTGACTTAACAGAAGGAAAAAGAAGATACCACTTCCGGCTTTTGTATTCTACATTCCTGTGGCACTCATCAGTTTAGCATCCACTTACTTTGCAAGTTATGTTTTTTGTTCATACAGTCCTGTTCCTTGGCAAAGTGCCACACTCGGGGCAGTGAAGCAGAACAGATAAGCTAAAACTCAGACTGTCAAAAGTGCATCGCTCTGGATCAGTAGGTAAAATACTGTGATAGGACAAGGGGTAACGGGTTCAATCTTAAACAGGGGGAGTTTAGATTGGATATAAGGAAGAAAGCCTATATACATGTTTTTTCTCAGTATCTTGGCTACACTATGCCTTGTACCTCCTGTATGAAGACAGGCTAAGGAAGTTGGGGCTTTTCAGCCTGGAGAAGAGAAGGCTGTGTGGAGACCTCATAGCAGCCTTCCAGTATCTGAAGGGGGCCTACAGGGATGATGGGGAGGGACTCTTCATTAGGGACTGTCGTGACAGGAAAAGGGGTAATAGGTTCAAATTTAAACAGGGGAGGTTTAGATTGGATATAAGGAAGAAGTTCTTTACTGTGAGGGTGGTGAGGGACTGGAATGGGTTGTCCAAGGAAGCTGTGAATGCTCCATCCCTGGCAGTGTTCAAGGCCAGGTTGGACAGAGCCTTGGATGGCATGGTTTAGTGTGAGGTGGCCCTGCCCATGGCAGGGGGGTTGGAATTAGATGATCTTAAGGTCCTTTCCAACCTTAACTATTCTATGATTCTATGTTTGCAGAAGACTAATAGTGTAGACCTAATGCTTTCTAATAGTTGGAGCAGGGAATTCTGCCCATTTAATTGTGTTGGTAAGATCAGTTCAAAGAAACTTTATATTGTCATTGCAAAATGCTTAATTTTATTTGCCTGTGTTTGTGGTGTGCTCCAGTCAGTAATATAGAGGGAATGCTGTTCATAAGAAGCTTTTGGAAAGAAAGTATTTCCTTAATAATTTACTTTCTGAGAGAAATCAACCTCTTCGCAGGCAGTGAGGGCTGGACTCTCAGGAACATTTCTGCTGCACATTGCAGCTTTGTGACAGTCTGCGAGGTCTGTGGTTTGCATGTTCTCAGCAAAACTAGGAAGTCTAATTTTTTTTTGGGGGGGGGGGCTTGGAGGGTATAGCATTGGGTGCTGTTATCTGATGAAAGACAGTGTGTTTGACCCATGGCAATGACAGAGAGAGACTCAGGAGAAGAACTCTGGGAAGAAAGAGAATTAAAAAAGCAAATAAAGTAAAAGCAGATACCAAAAAACCCTCTTACTTGCTGTATTTTCCTATAGAGGCTTTCTAGCAGTATTTTTCATTCTATTAATTCCATCATTTTACTCCTAGACTTTCAGTTGGCACTAGACTAGGTCTTTTTCAGCCCTAACCATTGTATGATTCTATGATTCTATAAAATCATAGAATCATAGAATAGTAAGGGTTGGAAAGGACCTCAAGATCATCGAGTTCCAACCCCCCTGCCATGGGCAGGGACACCTCCCACTAAAATCATAATGTTCTAATTAACATTGTCTATTTGAACTTCTGTAAAGCACCTGACACTGTCTCCCACATTATTCTGCTGGAGAAACTGGCTGCTCATGGCCTGGATAGGTGTATCCTTCACTGGGTAAAAATCTGGACAAATGGTAGAGCCCAGAGAGTGATGGTAAATGGTGTTACATCTAGTTGGTGGCTGGTCACTTGTGGTGTCCCCCAGGGCTTCGTTTTGGGGATAGTCATGTTTAATACCTCTGTTGATGATCTGGATGAGGGGATGGACTGCGCTCTCAGTAAATCAGCAGATAACACTGGGCTGGCTGTGAGTGTTGATCTGCTGGACTGGGACGATAGGAAGGCTCATTTCTTATAAGGAAGAAATTCTTTTCTGTGAGGGTCGTGAGGCACTGGAATGGGTTGCCCAAAGAAGTAAATGCTCTGTCCCTGGCTGTGTTCAAGGCCAGGTTGGACAGAGCATTGGACAGCATGTTCTAGGGTGAGGCATCCCTATTCATGGCAGGGGCATTTGAACCAGATGATCTTAAGGTCCTTTCAAAACCAAACTGTTCTGGGATTCTATGAGCAGCAACATCTTCAACTAGATCAGGTTGCTCAGAACCCCGCTCAACCTGACCTTGAATGTTTCCAGGAATAGGGCATCTACCACTTCTCTGGGAAACAAATTCAGGGTTTCACCACTCTCATCAGAAAAAAAAATCCTTCCATTTTCTACCAATTTCTCACAGTTTCTACCCTTTTTCAGTTTAAAACCATTACTCCTTGTCCTATTGCAACAGGCTCTGCTAAAAAAGTCTGTTCACATCTTGCTTGTAAGCCCCCATTAAGTATTGAGAGGCCACAATAAGGTCTCTCCAGAGCTGTCTCTTCTTAAGGCTGAGCAAGCCCAACTCTCTCATCCTGTCTTCACAGGAGAGGTGATCCAGCCTGCTAATCATCTCTGTGGCCCTCATATGGGCCACTCCAAGAGGCCCATGTCTTTTCTATGGAAGAAAAGGAAATGCTTTCTCAAAAATATATATGGCAAATCTGTGAAATACTTTCCCTAGTATGCCTTGGCTGCTAACAGTTTATTTGCATTCATAACCAGTTGTGCTAGCTTACTGGGAAAAATCTGTTAAATGGGCGTGCGCCATCTCAATATCAAGAGGTTACAAAAATTCAGCTCAGTGGAGACAGGGACTGTGCAACGGGAGCATATCCTGCTTGCCCTCCTCTTACACTCTTTCCCTAGACATACACCACTGGCTCCTGCAAGAAACAGGGGCCAGGCATAGACAGAGCATTGGTATAACTCAGGACAGCCGTTCTTAGATTCTTGTTTTAGAGTAGGGAGCAGTTTTGCATCTTTTTTTTTAATTCTTATTTTTTATTTTCCCCTTTACATGGCCTTTAGCCCACAGAGAAAAAATAATGTTTTACAAGGTTTGGGAGCTTTTGTATCAAGAAAATAGGTTAAATCTTGCTGATTTTCTGTAGCATCAGAATATTCCTTCTGTAATCTCCTGTTCTTCCTTCCTCCCTTCCAGCTCTAATGCACAGCTGCCATACTGCAACATTTCAAAGACTGTTTTCAGGTCCCTTCAGGTTCTAGTTCCTGTTAAAAGGGGGAAAAAAAAAACAAAAAAAAAACAAACCTATATCAGAAGCACTTTGAGATCCCCAACAGGAACTGAAACCTGAAAAAAGCCTTAGCCACCTGTGAAATACCCCTGAATGCAGCATCTGTGTGCTCACAGGATGAGACAGCATGCACACACTGCCTTCCTCATGTAATGAGTACACATATGGACGATGCACTATTTGGGTGTGTAGATAATTTCTGTATTTCCTCTCCATCTGAACAGTTCAGTTGGGTACATGAAAAGTCCTCCCATTTCCTTTCCTGAAATGGTAATCACTGAAGTGGCTTTCACAGAACTCAGTGAATTAGCAATTGAAAAAGCAGAGTCAGGTGCTTCACTGGTAAAAATGGTGAAGCTCTGCTGTATTCAGCTGCTGAAGAGGAGTGGCAAGCACGCCTGTGGATGCAACAGTACTCTGTGTGATTGATAGATTGTGAAAAATGGAAAATTAGAAGGATGAATACCAATACAGCAAACACAGAATGAGAGGGAATGAGAGCAGCAGCAACATAGCCATGCAATGGAATCTTTTCTCACTCCATTTTTACTACGTCAGTGAGATTTATTGTATGAGTACAATCACTGAGATTTGAACTAGCTTCTTAGCATGAGAGAAACCTTCAGCTTGAAACCATCCACAATAAAGTTCACAGCAAAGTTCACATTCAGATGCATGCCACATGGCACTGGGCAGGGTGAGGACATGGCAGCTGTGCCTTCCAGACAAGAGTCCACATCCACAGTTCAGCACAAACACTAACGTTAAGCCAAACTATGTATGACTTTCAGAATTCATTAGTCAGAAATCTCAAAGCAGCTGAAAATTCTCTGTGCCCCTGGTATATCAATCACTTATCCACACTAAGCCATCCTATACACTCAGCCTCCTGAATGCATAGTACAGCACCAGCACAGCTACCCATGTGGACATGAGCCCTTACAAGCTTTACTGAGTGCTTTTCTCTAGGGTGCATTGACAGGTCTGTAAAAAGAAGGAATTTGAACTATTCCCAAAGAGAACTCACCAAACAGGAAAAGTAAATAGTGAGAAAAACTCACAGAAATTAATTTTCAGGCTTTTAAATGGGCATCTTCTCTGTGCTTCCTAGATATAAACCCTAGAAAAGTTAACAGAAAGGCAATGTAATAGAACTTCCGTATTTTTTTTAGACAATCGACATACCTGAGAAAGGTAAGATTGCTGTGCTAACAACAGGATGTGTTAAAATCATACAGAAGAGATTATGCAGGCTACTTAGTCGTATGAGTTCAAAAAGTAATTTCTGCATGACTGTTCTGGTGCCATCCCCACTGAATTATGTAGAGCTTAAAAGCCTCTGAAAGTCTTCTAAGAGCACACGTTTCGAGTTAGCCATTTTTCTCAATCAGTTTTCAGAGAGCTCTAAGTCACTCTGACCTATATAAAAATAACAAGAAAGAGTAGAATTTTCTATTATTCCTGTTCAAAATCAGTTTAATTCCACTGAGTTCAGAAGAATAATTCAGTTTAAAATTAGTGGTAATGAGATCATAAACAGAATCATTGTCTTTTGATTTATTTATTTGAAGTGAAGAAAAGACCATTTCCACATTGATGTGGAGAAGAAACTTTTTAGTGATGAATGGAGAGAAAAGGGAGTTTATTTTCTCTTTTGCTTAAAAATGGTTAAGATGTGTCCAGATGGCCTCTGTTAATAAACAGTGAAATTTTTTAATAGCAAGAATGACTAGCAAGACTTTCTAATGGGATATGTATATATATAAAAAAATAAAAAAGTAAGCAGGCTTTGAATATGAAGGAGAGCAGTACTGTTTTCAGGGATCTGAAGTCAAACAGGAGTTCTCAAAAGAAAAAGGGAGACCATTTTTTCAATCACTTTTAGTCCGGTTCCTGCTATTCCATTTCAGAGGAAAGTCCAGAACCCTTATCCCTGCTGCAAAGTAGCAGTGATTAAATTAATAGACTTGTTTTAACAGCCCAAAGTGATAAGATAGTGCCAACATCCACTTCTTGTTATACTTCTGGAGCCACAACAGAATTACAGAAAAATCATAACTCATATAAACTACTGTTGATGTTAGTTCACAGTCAATAGCTAATTGTTCACAGCTAATAAAAGAAACAGGTACAGTGTCTGATCTTTGGAAAATTAGGCAGGCTTCTTCCATAAACTTGCTGTTGCAAGGTATAAGATTTGGCCTGATTCATGGTTGTTCAGCTGATTACATATAGACTTCTTCACAGATTTCTTACTTGCAATACTGAAGAGTGCAGATGATGAAAGGCTCCCTCCACTTCTACACTGGCAAAGAACTACAGAGAAAGAGAAAGAAATTCTATGTTAGTGATTTTCCTGGGAGTGCCAGGGATAGCCCAACTCTTCTACCATGTTACATTTACATGGTATTTATCTTTTCATAGGCAATCTTTGCTAGCAATAGTTCACAAGAATTTGTCCTTTAGAGCCACAAAATTTGGGAGATTTTAAGAAGAAATGCACAACAAAAAAAAGTGGCCTCTTGCCTTTTCTTAATGTAAAATATGGAATGAAAAAGGTTGGGATCACACTGATATGGAGAAATTCCATCAAAATTCTGAACAGCATTTTTTTTCTCCACAGCTATCTGATTACTAAAAGTACCATTCAATATCTTTCTCTTTCATACAATTACTGACAAATTGTGGGACAGGCAGTGTGACTGAGCAGGAAAGTATATGATACCAAATTTGCATTGTTTAACCTTTTAGTAATTATTTCCATTACATTCTATTACATTAGTAATATTTAAAGTGGAAGCAAAATTAGGAAGTGTAACAGATGTAAAAATTATTTCATGCCTGTTACCTGTTAGAGATCAAATACAGCTGCATTGAATGAAGAAGAAATTTTGCTGCCTGATGTGGAGTAAGAATCTGTTATCTTCCGTGCATTTGCCAGGGACATACCCAACCCACGTTGTTGTTGGTATTGGAACTGGTGCTAACTGGCAAAGCAGTCAATAATGAGGTGCTTTGCCATTACCTTTTTAGACCTGCCCATTAGCCTCCAATAGGTACAGAGAAACTGAGTCACAGCATTAGCAACACACTGCAAAGGTATTATATTTTAACAAATAGTAATGAGTGGTGTCCCTCAGGGATCGGTGTTGGGACCGGTCTTGTTCAACATCTTTGTCGATGACATGGACAGTGGGATTGAGTGCGCCATCAGCAAGTTTGCCAATGACATCAAGCTGTGTAGTTCGGTTGATACATTAGAGGGAAGGAATGCCATCCAGAGGGACCATGACATGCTTGTGAGGTGGGCTGATGCCAACTTGATGAAGTTTAACCATGCCAAGTGCAAGGTCCTACACGTGGATCAGAGCAATCCCAGGCACAGCTCCAGGTTGGGCAGAGAAGAGATTCAGAGCAGCCCTGCGGAGAAGGACTTGCGGGTGTTCATTGATGAAAAAATGAACATGAGCTGGCAGTGTGCACTTGCAGCCCAGAAAGCCAACCATATCCTGGGCTGCATCAAAAGGAGCGTGACCAGCAGGTCGAGGGAGGTGATCCTGCCCCTCTACTCTGCTCTTGTGAGACCTCACTTGGAGTATTGTGTGCAGTTCTGGTGTCCTCAACATAAAAGGGACATGGAACTGTTGCAACAAGTGCAGAGGAGGGCCACGAGGATGATCAGGGGACTGGAGCACCTCCTATATGAAAATAGGATGAGCAAGTTGGGGCTGTACAGCCTGGAGAAGAGAAAGCTGCATGGAGACCTCGTGGCAGCCTTCCAGTATCTGAAGGGGGACTATGGGGATGCTGGGGAGGGACTCTTCATTAGGGACTGTGGTGAGAGGACAAGGGGTAATGGGTTTAAACTTAAACAGGGGAGGTTTAGATTGGATATGAGGAAGAAATTCTTTACTGTGAGGGTGGTGAGGCCCTGGAATGAGTCGCCCAGGGAAGTTGTGAATGATCCGTCCCTGGCAGTGTTCAAGGCTGGGTTGGACAGAGCCTTGGGTGATATGGTTTAGTGTGAGGTGTCCCTGCCCATGGCAGGGGTGTTGGAACTAGATGATCTTAAGGTCCTTTCCAACCCTAACTATTCTATAATTCTATGAATAACCATGCATCAGCCTGCATGCAGAAACTGACTGCATATGCTCTCAGAACTGGTGGCAAATGACATGCATATCACTTCAGCTTTAATTTCTTTTGGTGAATTATTTAAATTATTTTATGCATAAGATCATACCTGTACTTCTAAATTTCCAGTTTCAAGCACGCATTAGTTCTTTCTAGCCAAATTTTGTGGCAGCAGTTGATCAGCGTTTTTGGAATCCTTAGCACTATCAATGAGACTTCAGTTCAAAAAATCTACCTCTTATTCAAGTTGCTTTGCTGGAAATTGCAAACTATTAAGCTCTTTCATAAATCTAGTCTTCTATATTTTGCTTAAAGAAGATACAAAAAGATAGTGGACTGGTTCTAATGGAACCAGTAGCCTGAAATTGTAATAGTCTAAAATAACCCTATAGAAGCCTATGATACTGTCATAGGAAGGTCTCCAGCTTTTACAGATTAAACAGGGACAGTTATTTTCTTTTCACAGGTGCTTCTCAGAACACATATAGTATAAAATTTTCAGGATGTTGTATCTGCACTGCAGGTGTGAGGTGATCGTTGACTACGATTTAAGTTTTTCAAGGTCAAATAAAAGTTTAGCTGGTAATTTGCATCAACAGAAAACTCCATTCTTAATAGCAAGGTCTTTTAAAGCCTTTTCTAACTTTTGGCAGTGATATACTATAGGCTGGAAGCTTACTCTGTCTCCTCAGCAGGTCATATATTTTCCTTTATGCTCAACTGAGTGGAGCTAAGATCAATTTTTAAGTCACACTGCTGTATTATCCATCTTTACTGTTGCAGACAAGGTGGATAATTGTTAGGCATCTTAGAGGTCCTTGAGTTACAAAACGAAATATTTTTCTCAAAATTGATTATTACTTGCTACTTAAAGGGTATTTGTGTATATCATTTCCGCAGACAAAGGCATATACACAACCACCAACATCCATACATACTCAAACCCAAATAATAAATTATTTCTTTTGCAAGAGTAGCTGCCTCACAGGAGAATTTGGTCACTCCTACTAACAATTGTGAAAGGAAAATAACAATGAAAGGGAGGTTTCTGTTTCTGTTAGATAAACAAAATTTGTATTAAAATGCAATAAGGTTACTTTTCATGAATATAAAGTGCATTAATAATTCAGCTAAAATAATGAAGTTCTCATGCTCCAGTACATAAAAAAGGTAAACTACAAAGATGACCTAATTTTTAAAAATAGATCTGCTATAAGAATATGCTTTGTGTATACCAAAACAGATTTCCTGTTGTGTTTTCTTTTCTATAAAATGACTAAATTTTTTATAAAGACATCTTTTGCCCAGCAAGGTTACTGCTCTTTCTGTGTGTGAATAGGGGACAGAATGCATGCTGTTACACAATGCCCTTTCTACAGGGAGTTTTTTGCTTTTTATCCTCAGAATGATATTACCAGTTTCTGGAGAACTTGGAATATTTATATAAATGCCTTGATGAATTTGGACACTTTTCATCAGATCAGCCGATCAGCTATTCCATATTTGATTGGCTCTGTAAGCTGTCATGGTTAAATATGCATCAGCTCAATACCTAGTTAGAATTTACACCTGCTGACTTGAAAATTGTTGGATTATATCCTCTCAGATTGTACACATAACCAGTATTGTTTCAGAAGGACCAGGCACTATGGATCCAGTATGCAACATGTAAAGAATGAGCAAATAATAGGTACTGCTGGAATGAAAAGAAAACCCCTCAAGTACGTAATGGCTTAGGAGGGCTTTCTGCATTGGAACCTGCTACACTGGATCCAAACACTGGAACAATATTGCTGATATCCTATAATAAATTCATAAACTTGGGAAAAAAAACATCAACACAAGAGCTGCAGTTACAATGTGCTTCTCAAATAGGAGATAGAGGGATGGTTATTAAAATAACTACTAAAACGTGACTTTCCTGTAATAGGAGAGATGTGCTAGGTGAAATTCTCAACTCATGCAAAGAAGGTGGCTTCTCTAACCTGGAGAAGGATTCCTTCTGGACCTCAAAATCTGGGCATTTTCCTAAACATGAGTTTGTGAATAGACCAGACAGGTCTGAGATTTTTAATGTCACTTATCTAATTTATCACATGATATGACCCATTCCCAAGCTTCAGAGGATGTCATAGAAAAAGGAAGCAAAATGTAGCTGTATTTTTGTCCCATCAAGGAATAAATACGTCCCAATATTGCAATGGAAAAATATCCTGCAAAGCCCTTGCAGAGGACCAAGAAAAGAGCTAAATCGGTACCTCCATATGAGGTAAATATGACACAAACCCCAGAAATCTGGTGTCCATTCTAACTTTTCTGCAGACATTGCCACATTGAAAAGTTAAGGACAAATATCTCTGATATAATTCTCCAGTATGGAAATTTCCGTGTTAATGTGTTGTGGTTTAAGTCTATAAACCCATACAGTCGCTCTCTCACTCACTCCCCACTCTTTCTTCCCTCTGCTCCTGGAGGGATGGGAAGGAGAATCGAAAGAATGCAACTCCCACAGGTTGAGATAAGAACAGTTTAGTAACTAAGGTATAACACAAACCACCACTGCTACCACCAATAATAATAATGACAAGAGAAATACAAGGGAAAAGAATACAATTTCTCACCATCCAATATCAAGCCCGAGCAAGCAGTGCACCCCCACCAGTAACAATAATGACAAGGCAAATACAGGGAAAGAATACAATAGCTCACCACCCAGCTAGACCAAGCTGTGCACCCCCACCGGTGCACCCCCCACCGGCTGCACCCCCCACCATGCACCCTCACCACCCTTCCGGGTCTCTGCTCTCCGTCCCTACATCCTGGACATGACATGCTGTGGTATGGAATAACCTCTTTGGTCAGTTTGGGTCAGGTGTCCTGTCTCTGCTTCCCCCCGGCTTCCCCCCTTCCCTGGCAGAGCATGAGACTCACAAAGTCCTTGGCCAGCCTAAACATCACCAAGCAGTAACTGAAAACACTGGTGTTATCAGCGCTGTTCCCAGGCCCAAAATCAAAAACACAGCCCTGCACCAGCTACCGAGAAGGGAAAAAAAAAAAAAAAAAAAAATTACTGCTACTGCTGAACCCAGGACATAATGGAATAAAGATATCTTTGGCATAAGGCACAGAAAAGTAATGGAACACCACCAAATCTTCTTGGAGTTTCTAGTTATGTCAGCAGAGGAATAGAGAGTACAAAATCATTATCATATTGCTGTAAGGAATAATCAAGTCTGTAGTGAAGTGGAATTTCATGATGCAATGATCAAAATTGCAACTTTTTTTTTTTTTTTTAAACAGAAACTAACATTTTACATTTTATAATGGGTTGAAAAAAAAGCTGACATTATGCCCTGAATTTTATTTTCAAGGTTTGATACACACAATTCTCCTTCTTGTTTCCTTTAGTTGTAATGGAGTTTGTACACCTTCAGCTTCTACCTCCCATTCAGCATACTCAGTTTTGGCTTTGTGTGAAGGTATAAAAGGGATCTGAGTAAGGAGCACCATACATTAGGACATAATTCAGGCTGTATCAAGTTTATTTTAAACTCCCTAAAGAGCCCAAATAAATCCAACTGCTATTCAAGTTTAAGTGCCAAGGAGAGGAGCCAAAGATGATGAAAATAAAAGACAGCAGCTATAGGAACTCTTTGACATCATGCCAAATATTCTGAGCCAAATTCATCCCTCGTGTAAGTACTTTGGCTACAGTGGAGTTACACTTGAGAAAGAATTTGTTTAGCATCCTCTGATTACAGGGAATTTCAGTTATAAGCCAGGGGATAAAATCGCTGACCCAAGTATAATGAAGAGACATGGAATGGCAGGGATCAAATAAGATGGAAACTCATTGACTTGCATTATCCTGAAAGTCAATCTGCCCTTGTAAAACTTTATTCAGACATTGCAGCAGATGAAAAAATATTTGAAGCTCTCAAAATCATCTGTACAAGAAGAAGATAAAGGGTACATTCACTGGGGCTGCAAACAATATTCTTGAGATTAAACTGCAGCAGAGGAAGAAAATTTGTTTTGCAGGCACAGAGCTGCAGGGTCTGCAAAACAGTTTCTACAGACTTAAGAGGAAGAAGATGATACAATGGCATAAATAAAAATCACTGGACCAGCTTTCTTTGGGCAATGTACTGAGTTGTGAGGACACACGCAGTCTAATCAGAATGTTTCCCCAGAAACTATTGTGTTTGGGGATGGTTTTATACAAAAAGTCTTTAGTTTGCTCCTGCTTTCCCTTCCCTTCCATTCTCTTCCCTGCCCTTCCCCTCCCTTCGCTGCCCTTCCCCTCCTTCCCTGCTCTTCCCTTTCCTTTTTCCTTTCCCTCCCCTGCGCTTCTCTTCCTTTCCCTTCCCCTCCTTTCCCTGCCCTTCCCTGCCCTGCCCTTCCCTGCACTGCCCTGCCCTGCCCAGCCCTGCTCAGCCCAGCCCTGCCCTGCCCTGTCCTTCCTTGCCCTTCCTGGCTGGGCCCTGTCCTGCCCGGCCCTGTCCTGCCCTTCTTTCCTAATGAAAACCACCAAGGCACAACTTTCAATATTCCTGTTTTTGTGGATGGAATCAGTCTTCCTGTTTAAAATATATCAAGTGGCAATACAGTTTGAAAAGAACTATGAAGCGCTTGGTATACAAAAATGAGATAACTCTTCCTTCTCAGTATAATTGGAGGGAATAGGCTTTCTTGCCATGTCCTGACAAATTACATTTCAGAACATAAAACTGCTTTAAACTAGCCACAATTTAACAACCTTCCATCTCTATGATCACCAACATCTTCTTTTCTTTACTTTTACAACATCTTCTTTTCTTTGCCATAGGAATGCAATAGGCAATAGCTGAATTGTTGCACATGAAACTGACCGAAGCCTCATGGCCCTAGGGGAAATCACCTCTTTTTCTTAATGGGCATCTTCTAATTGGATGAATTATGTTTCTTCCAAAGTGTAACAACAGATTATCTTTCCTTTTTTATTATTAAAAATGACTATATTATCATATTTATTTGTGCCTTTTCTTCTCAAGTCTTGTGTGAAAGATTATGAGTACTTGCATGGCACACTAAGTTTTCTACTTTAATATAATGTATGTAAGCACAGCAACATCTGTCCTCAGTGATGCATCAGCATGCCTTACTGTTGTAGAGAAGCATTTTTGTTTTAAAGAAAAAAATGTTCCCTTTGACAGAACATGAAAGAAAACTGCTAGGAGATACAGAAATTTTAGGATTAAAAGATTATAGACAAACTGAGAACTTCTTAACAATCTGATCCTTTGCTATTCAGTGTTAGATGTTTTAAGTTTGAAATCCAGCTATGTGTATCAAAACAGTGCACAGACTTGGGGATGCATTTTGCATTGAAGTAAATACAGTTCTTCAACATCTTGGTATAAGTTATTTTAGTTAAGTAGCTTTAATTTGCTTTTAATACTACTTGTTCCACATTTAGAATCATAGAATCACGCAATGGTTTGGGTTGGAATGGACCTTAAAATCATCTAGTTCTAATCCCTCTGCCATGGGCAGGGAGGCCTGAGCAGTGTGGTCAGAGCACTTGCTGGTGAAGATTGAGGCAAGGCAGTAATGGAGAACCTCATCCTTCTCCAAATCCAGGGTAGCCAGTTCTCCCAAAATCTTGCAGAAGGGCCCACATAATCCCTAGTCTTTCTTTCGCTGGCAAACATACCTATATAATCCCTTCCTGTTATCATCTCTGACATCCCTGGCCAGACTCAATTCTGACTGGGCCTTAGCTTTCCTGACCTAATTCCCAGCTTCCTGGACAATGTCCCTGCATTTTTCCCAGGCTGCCTGTTGTTACTTCCACCTTCTATAAGCTTCTTTTTTTCCCTCTTAAGTTTTCCCAGCAGTTCCTTATCCATCCATGGAGGTCTCCTGGCCTTCTTCCCCCATTTCCTTCTAGTCAGGACGTATTGCTCCTGCGCTTAGAGGAGGCGATCCTTGAATATCAACCAGCAGTCTTGGGCCGCTCTGCTCTCTTTATCCTATGGAACCTTACTGAGCAGGTTCCTGAAGAGGCCAAAGTCTGCTCTCTCGAAGTCCAGGGCAGTGAGCCCACTGCATACCCTTCTCACTGACCTGAGGATCTCAAATTCCAACATCTCATGATGACTGCAACCAAGGCTGCCTTGGAGCATTACATTGCCCACCAGCCCCTCTCTGTTGGTGAGCATGAGGTCCAGCATGCACATGAGGCCAAGCATGGATGGGCATGAGGTCAAGCATGGAATACATTTGATTATTCATATAAACAGTTCAGCTTGCTTCCTTGATACTTTTTATTTGGTTACAGGTACAACATACTCAGTGGTTTGCTGAAATGCCAGCCATGTTTTCTCTCTCAACTTCTTATACTCCAATATAAACTAAGCTGTTCAGGATTTTTAACAATGATGTGTCATTGCACAGCATTGTCATTCAAATGCTTTTAGGAGTATCTTATTTTGCCTGGAAGACTGACTTTGGACAGTGACTAAAGTATAAAATGTCCTTTAGGCCAAGATTATCAGGAAGGCTTCCTATCCAGAAAATTCTGAGATGAGTCAGCAAATTTATCATATTGACCAGGTAAATCACTTTAGCAGAGTAACCAGCTACCGTGACAAATCCTTCTTGGACTGGGTCATCAGCTGCATGGAGCTATTCTAAATAAAGTCTGCCAATATGTAACTCTTAGTGGAGCAAGACCATCCTGACGGCAAGCTTTAACAGAGATATCTTAAAGATACCAGAAATCATTTACTCAGAAGAGAGGCAATCTACTTAGTAAAATAAAAGATCCTTGAGAAGGACTTTTTGTGGACCTGTACACTGTAAGCTGGATATCCAGACAAGAACTGAAATTTAACTTCTGCATCCCTTGCAGAAAACCACCTTGAGTTGAAAGATGATGTATCTGTAGCAAACTGAAGCAGTATTAACAATCAGTTTATCCAGGTACAGAGGTGACTTTTGAGGATTTTGGAGCTAAGTAATTAATTTGCCACAGGTATAAAGCATGTGTTTCATGTACCACAGTTTGTTCCATGCTAATTGGAATTAACTGGTCAACTCCTATTTCTTGGTGGAAACTGTTTTGTGGTGCATTAGGAGAAAAGTTGTTCATTTCCATAAGCTGGTAGAACCTCCAGGAAAAAAAAAAAAAAAAAAAGGAAAAGAAAATGCGGGGGTCTTTCTTCTTCATGCGGGACGAGAACGACAGAACACCAATATGATGCAAGATCATTCTCCTTTATTGGTCTAACAGTTCACCCTTTTATACAGTATTATTTCCGTGCACGCGCCCATTGTCCTGTACCTAGCTCTAATCATTGGCTGCAAGCAGCTAGCATGCAGTGATCACGCAATTAATGATTGGTTGCTATAATAAGTTTCAAGCACGCCTATATCCTGTTTGTCATCCCGTTATTGCTGGCAGTTCTCCATATCACTAACCACATCTGTAATCCCTCCCATTTTCATATCCCTATCCAACCTCTCTTAGGCCTTCAGTTATCATCTAAAGCAACCCAGCTGTTTAGGCCTTCAGTTATTATCTAAAGCCACCCAGACCCCAACAGGAAAAAATTGAAACATTTGGAAATATCTTTAAAACATTATTCTTACTAAAAGTCATAGGTCTAGACAGAGTTGGGGGGTGGGGGAATCTCCCAATTTAAGGGGGGCCACGTCATTCATCTTTGAGCACCTAGGACATCATTTTTTATTATTTTGCATTTGTTCGACATAAGAGATGGGAACTGCAGGTCAGGATATCAATATCCACTGGAGAAAAGTGTTAGAATCTATTCTAAAGAGTAATTGGTGGACAGATGGGTAAGAATGTTTTAATGACACTGATGATATATATATATATTGATGATATAATGATATTAAATATACAGAGTTTGTTGAAGATGTCACCTATAATGTGGACAGTGTATGTCTTATATATTCCCACTGTCCCACACAACATCCTTGTCTCTAAATTGAAGAGACATCAATTTGATAGGTGGACTACTCAGTGGATAAAGAACTGGCTGGATGGCCACACACAAAGAGTTGTGGTCAATGGCTCAATGTCCAGCTGGAGACCAGGAACGAGTGGTGTCCCCCAGGGATCAGTGTTGGGACTGGTCATGTTCAACACCTTTGTTGGTGACACGTACAGTGGGATTGAGTGCGCCCTCAGCAAGTTTGCCAATGACACCAAGCTGTGTGGTTCGGTTGATATGGTGGAGGGAAGGAATGCCATCCAGAGGGCCCTTGACACGCTTGTGAGGTGGGCTGATGCCAACCTGATGAAGTTTAGCCATGACAAGTGCAAGGTTCTACACCTGGGTCAAAGCAATCCCAGGCACAGCTCCAGGTTGGGCAGAGAAGAGATTCAGAGCAGCCCTGCGGAGAAGGACTTGCAGGTGTTGGTCAATGAAAAAATGAACATGAGCTGGCTGCAGGATGCACTTGCAGCCCAGAAAGCCAACCATATCCTGGGCTGCATCAAAGGGAGCGTGACCAGCAGGTCGAGGGAGGTGATCCTGCCCCTCTACTCTGCTCTCGTGAGAACTCACTTGGAGTATTGTGTGCAGTTCTGGTGTCCTCAATACAAAAAGGACATGGAACTGTTGGAACAAGTGCAGAGGAAGGCCACGAGGATGATCAGGGGACTGGAGCACCTCCTGTATGAAAATAGGATGAGAAAGTTGGGGCTGTACAGCCTGGAGAAGAGAAGGCTGCATGGAGACCTCGTGGCAGCCTTCCAGTATCTGAAGGGGGACTATGGGGATGCTGGGGAGGGACTCTTCATTAGGTACTGTAGTGAGAGGACAAGGGGTAACAAGTTAAAACTTAAACGGGAAGTTTAGATTGGATTTAAAGAAGAAGTTCTTTAGTGTGAGGGTGGTGAGGCCCTGGAATGGGTTGCCCAGGGAAGTTGTGAATGCTCTATCGCTGACAGTGTTCAAGGCTGGGTTGGACAGAGCCTTGGGTGATATGGTTTAGTGTGAGGTGTCGCTGCCCATGGCAGGGGTGTTGGAACTAGATGATCTTGAGGTCCTTTCCAGCCCTAACTATTCTAAGATTCTATGATTCTATTCCATCTAGGTTTGGGCCAAAAAACAGTGTGTTGGTACTTTGACAAAAAGGCCTTTCAGAGTACCATAAGGTATAGGAAGGAAGGGTGAAATGGAAAAGAAAATGGATATGGAAATGGAAATGAAAATGGGAATGGAAAAAGTGGGGAATGAAAGAGAAGTCATCCTCATGCCACTGTACAGATCCACAATGTTTCTGAATATTGAAGAGCTGATAAGAAAAACAGAAAGGAGATAGTAGAAAATTTGCAAGAAAGGTGATAAAAATTATCTAAGGCATAAAATTGTTTCTTATAGGGGCTAGGTAAATGGTAAAATACAATGAGGAACCTAATTATCAACCAGAAGATACAATAAAGCATGTACAATCTCCTGAGAACTCTGGCTAGTCTCAGATCTCTTACTTCTTTTTCCAGTCAGGGGAGTGCATTGCCATTAGATTATTTTAGAAAGACAAAGCATTTAAAACAGGCACCGTGATTCCACAGTGCAACCTCAGCCAACCACCACCACATTTTATGTCTCTACTGTTGATTTGTGAACTTTGTCAAGGCATTTGGGTTTGTTTATTTATTTTTGGTTTTGCTCTTACTCTACTCACAGAAGGATCTAAGGTTATGGTATTTCTGTAGATTTGTTTATCCAGAATTGTTTGATGAGAAGCTCAATGTGAGCTGGCAATGTGTGCTTGCAGCTCAAATGCTAGGCTGCATCAAAAGGAGCATGACCAGCAGTGTCTGCTGGAGTTCTACTCCACTTCTTTGAGACCTCCCTGGAGTACTTCATTCAGTTCTGGGGCCCCCAATATAAGAAAGACATGGACCTGTTGGAGTGTGTCCAGAGGTGGCCATGAAAATTATCAGAGGGCTGGAGTGCCTTTCCTGTGAAGACATGCTGAAATCTGGAAATCTGGAGAGGGGCTTGTAGTGACAGGACAGGGTATAAAGGCTCTAAACTAAGAGTATAGATTTAGACTATTTATATTAGAATATACATATTAGGATATATATATTATATATATATTAGGATATTAGAAAAAATATCTTTACTGTGAGGATGGAGAGACCCTGGCACAGGTTGCCTAGAGAAGCTGTGGCTGCCCCGTTCCTGACAGTGTTCAAGGGCAGGTTGGAAAGGGCTTTCAGCAACCTGGTCTAGTGGAAGGTGTCCCTGCTTATGGCAAGAGGGCTGGAACCAGATGATGTTTAAGGTCCCTTCCAACCCAAACCAGTCTATGACTTATTATATTATTATACATATACATTCAAAATCTCTGCTGCATTGGCTAGTGGCCTTGATTATATCTCTCTGGATGTCTGCAACTCCTACAACGAGGTTTCCAAAGCAAACTTGCATTGATGATTTCCAAAACTATTGTAGACAGGAATTTGTTCACATGAGAACATGAATGTACTCACATGAATGCTGAGAAATCAAACCCAAACAGAAGTTCAAATCAAGTGAAAATTGCAGCGGATGGCATGGAAATGGGTGTGTACAGCATGGGAATTTTTGTAGAGGATCAACTATTAGGTGCATGTCTGAGATGTTTCTCAAAGTCTTTACAAAAGCTCATGGCAGGTTGCATAAATCAGCTCCAGAAAACTCTGAGTGCTGTGAAAGTCTTTAGATTTACGATATTGATTGAGTTGTGTCAGCTTTGTTCTGACACTTGCTAATGGCTATAAAGAGAATTTGGCTTTCTTTTCTTTCAAGGACATTCTGCCTCCTTCCCCATGCCTCATCCCTTTTTCCCCACTTTTTGAATTTCATGTGACAAATCACTCACTCTGTAGTCAGTCTCCTTAAAGCTATACAGAAAGAAAAATTCCTCTCATTAGATGTGAGGTTTCTACCTAATTCCTCCTCCAAAACAGCTTCATCAAATGGTTTTCCAACTGACCAGTGGAAAGTCCCCAGGGGTTAGCCATAAAGGAAACTTTCTTCTGCAACCAGCAGGTGACAAAGAACTGCTAACTTTCACGAAAGAATTCAGCCTGTCACCTTGGTTCCTCTTTCTGAGTTGGGTGATGGTAAGCATTTTTGACATGGTGAAAAAACCCAGAAATTTAAAAAATATATACATTCTTGAAGTTTAAGCTTTTAAATCCAGTAAAAAACTGTAGGATAAAACATAGAGAAGTAAAAAGCATGGAACAGTTAAATGAAAGATACACCCAAGAACAGTTGTTTCATAAAGCTATTCCCCTGCCGTGGGTTGAGGCTGCAGCACTTAGAAGAAGACATGGGGGCTGAGATGGCTAGACAGCTTGTCTTCTCCAGCAGCATGCATCCTTTCTATAGCCCTCATACTTTCCTTCAGGGCAACTCTCTGGAGATGTCTGCTAGTTTATATCTATCACTGGATGAGTGTCTTCCTCCTGCCTCTGAACAGTGGGAGAGCAGGTTTTACTCTTGACCGGGGAGAGCCTTTAGGATGGAACTACAGATGAGTCAGTCTCACCTCTCTGCCTGGCAAGATCATAGAGAAGATTCTTATGGAAACCGTGCTAAGGCACATGAAAAATGATTACTGGTGGTAGTCGTCATGGGAGGTGTCCCTGCCCATGGAAAGGGGGTTGGAATTAGATGATCTTAAGGTCCTTTCCAACCTAAACCATTCTATGATTCTATGACAAGTTCTCACATGTCAGTGCAAGAACATCAGTGTTTTGATCATAATGTTATCTATCAAAATGGATTTGTGAGTTCCAGCAACTAATCTGAATAGACACAATATTGTGTGAAACATACCCCATTGAAATTTCTGCAGTGATGTGCTGCTACTTTTTCCAAGTGCAACAGCATCAAGAGCTCAAGCCTCATGTAATCCAGATTATACCATATACTAAATCTTGGGCAAAATTAAGGAAGTTTAACTCACATGATAATCACTTGATTACTAACAAGGCTCTGATACAGCACATGAGCAAAACTACGGTAAGAAGGAATGATGCAAGAACATGGCAGTAGGGAGCAATGCTTAACTTGTGCAGTAGTGACACGCATGTGTCACAGCTGTCAGGATGAAGCTACACTGGGACAGCAACTATGCATACATGAAGCAACACAGGATGGGCATATACTCCATTTGCAAAAGCAAAGTCACACAGTAAAAACAAAAAAGCACTATCTTATAAGCAAAATTAATAACCCAGGAAAAATGTTGAGCTAAAGCTCTGATATGGTTAATTCCTACAGTTCCTACAGTGAACAATAGCATTGTCAATCTGAGATACTGATTAAAAAAACACCATAAAAAATATATTTCTGATCAAAAGTCTGGCAAATTGTATCTGACAACACTGGCTATTTCACTTCTATTTTTATTCTTAATCTGTCTTTGTTCTTTCAGTTATGCAAAGAGCAACATCGGTACTGTCTGCTCTGCAGAATGCTGGGCTTTTAAAAGTGCAGCCTGTGCACCATTTTAATTTGTGATACTGGATTTAGCATTGTTGTTGTGCTTTACAGGAGCTGAAACAAAAAAATATGTTCAAAGGTGGTAAAGAACCACATTATGTGGTGAAAGTTGCCAAAAATTTTACATTAACAAATCCTAACAGAATCCTTTGTTTCCTAGTTATTTTAATTTGAGAATGAATGATTTAAAGGGAAGCATTTCTCTCTTACCAGTTCCAGTATCTCCTCTCACTGCATACATTTAGATCACCAGTAAGATGAAAGCAGGACGGATGAAAAAATGGAAGGGAATGGAGAATCTGGGAGTAGGAAAATCAAGGCTTAAGTCCAATTTGAACTATTTGTGAATTGCTTTCATAAACGTTTCAGCATAAAACTCTTACTGACTTAAGGACAAGTATCAGCATTTCTTTAGCTGTAGCAGTATTTTAATTTTATATCTCTTTGACTACCTCATAGCGTTATGATATGTCTGTAATAAAAGTGAAATCTTTAATATCCTTATCTGCCTGCAAGAGTGCTATGATATCCTAGTGCTTTCACAGTGCTCAAAAATAAAACTCCATCTTTTTCCTGCTCGTTAAAGCAGTGCTAAGAAAGAATAGATACTGTTTATCAATGTCTCCTGCTGGTTACCATGCACAAGTGATATTATCTCTCTGCAAGATGTCTGCCATGCTCACAAGAATGTTACTTATGTATGAAATGGCTGACAAAGGCTGTAGGCTCAGAAGCGGCATTTGCTGCCTTGGAGCACGTTTTGCAGGATATGCATGCTGAGAAATGCTTCCTACATTTCCAACTTCCATAATTCTGGGCTGAGCAGGAGGTTTATCTCTCCTTAAAATGAGATATGTGTCACTGACAGGGACATTTGCCTTTGTTCCTTTAAACATTGAATTAAGGTCATGATCTTAAAAAAGGTATTAATAAAGTAACTACATAATAGAGATGTGAGCTTAAATAATGCAGGAACTTTATAGCTGGAAATCAGTTTTGCACTCAGCACAGATTCAATAGGAAAAAAAAGGTATGAAAGTTGAAGGAATCTTCAGAGCATTCAACTTCAATTGTAATATTAAAGGGAGACGGAGCAGGCAACACTACAGAGAGTGAGAGCTTAGCTTTTCCTCTTTTGTCTCTATCCTCTACTTGTTCCTGGTGCTAAATAATCCTCACTCTGGTAGATGTAATACATTGGAGTAAAAAAGGTCAGTTTAGCTTTAAACCCCACAGCAGATATCATATGGAATGATCTGGTGGGAGTGTGCTGCCGTGCACACAGATGTGAAAAAGGATCCAGAACATTATTTAGTTCATGGTAAAAAGTGTAGCTACTTATATAAGAAGCAACTTTTTAGAACCACAGAAAAAAATCCTGAAATAAGTGTGCTGAGGTTCAGACATCTGAGGGAATGGCATATAAAACGAAACATGAACAGGAATTTTAAAATAACAGAATTAATTAATTGGGTAAGAGACATTTTCTAGTCTCAGACCATCAAACGGACTTCATTTTGTGCCTGTGCTTCAAATTACCTGAGAGACTTATCTCCTGAAGACAGACCTAATCGGAACAAATGGCAAAAGCTCTTGGGGTTTCAAAAGCTAATGTGCAAAGATGGTTGGTATTCAAATGTAAGCCGCTACCAAGTATACTGCACAGGGCTTTCAAAATAAAAATTAACCCATTTACTACATTTTAGATAATCAAAGTAACATGTTTTGCTTTTTATAAAATTTGCCATACTTACTTAAGCCCTGCTTTAACTACAGTTGCTGAGAGCTACATTTTCCTCTTGCCTTTTCTGCCTATGGCCACATATAACAGTTATTACCTTTTAAATATTTTCAAAGTTGGACAAAACTCTGAAATAATATACAACTCCCATAAATATGATTGGGTATCCCGTAGTATGTGGTCTGGACAGGTTTCTTAAATGAGCCATGTCCAGTCTGCTGGTGTGTCTCCACCACACTCTGAAGTTTGCTTCTCTACTTTTAGAGAAGCAGACTCAAGCTAAGTGTAAATACAAACATTTAGTAAGAAATACAATAGGCTGCTTATACTTAATTACTCAACATTGCAAACTTGTTTTCAATGTAGCGCTATTAGCCAAGCTTGGACTTTAAAGCTGAGGACATGAACTTCTTAAAAGTGTTAACAATATGAGAAAAGTAAGAAAACAAACAAGCCAGTGCTCGGCAGCCAAAATTTATATACAGACCAACTTTTGCAACTAGTTTGAACTACTCAGTGCCGTTTTTTTGTTTTTTTCTTTTGCAGAGGCATAAGTTGTAAATTCAAGTCTCAGGTTCTGAACAATGGTTCCTGTCCAAAACTGGTGAGGTAGCAGTGCGTCCCATTTTAGTGAGAGCAGTGGGGATGCATGAAGCTCCACCTAGGGAGGAATCATAAGCCACTGAAATGTGATGGGCTGTGGCAAGGAGAAGACCAGCATGGCAGCTTCGTGGTGGACCACATTACTACGACAGACCACCTGATCAAAAAGAAGGAGATGATGCCTTCTTCAGACAACTGGAAGAAGCCTCATTTTGGCAAATCTTCATTAGTGAAAATGCGAATTTTCACTTTTGTCTTCCTGAACTGTGTCTGAGGATGGGAGGAGGATTCTCCCTGACTGCAGCAGGGTCAGATGATCTGAGAAGATCCTGGAGGAGCGCTGCTGTAAATCTATGAGGTCCCAACACAGGTCAAAACTGAAGTGCCATGCACTGCCTATGCTAATGAACTCATAGCTGCCATCTCTCTGTCTATTTTCCCTATTGAAAAACCTATTTTAGTACCCAGTAACTGCTTCAGTGTCAGAAGATAAACTTCAGAGCAAATGAGAAGTTCCATCTGTTTCTGACAAACCAAAATCCTGTGTTCATCATGAGGCTATTGGGGTATAACTAAGTTATGCCCTGAGTGCCCACAGAGCTTAAATTAATATTTATTTGACTTCTGTGATCCCATGTAAACTTCAGACTGTGTTAATAATAACCAGTAATTACTGACATTTACTATTTGTATCTTAAATGCTACAAATTACATTTATCTACACTAAATGCAAGACATTTCTGAGTTTATTCTGGCTTTTCAAGTCCCTGGGAACTCATTATTCACTAGGGTGTTAAAATTATGAAAAAAAAAAAAAAAAAGTCCTTCATTTTTGGATTTCACTTGTATCTGTCCTTCAGGCAGATCCATTGTTATTGCATATATTTTTTATAGACCATATCCCCATCATAACCTAGGACAAGCAAGTGGATGGCTCAATGATTTTCAATTATGTATATATGGATTCTCCTAGACATCCATGTATATTGTTTTCTCATTTTCCTGTCTATATTTAAAATACCTGATTTTTCCTTAAGACTCATTTTCACCTGGTTGTTTACAGAAAACTACCAGCTCATAACACTTGGGTAGGAAAGACATGCATTATATGCTCTCAGTTCATGGCAAAGAATTAGAGCTCCCTTCTTTTTTCCTCCAGTCATTACTGATTTGTTTGGGTTTTTTTTCTTTTCTTGCATTCTGCTTAGAGCAAATAGTGTCTTTTTATTATATGCATGTGCAGAACCAATCACACAAATCTACTGGGGCATCCTACCATACCTTAGCTTCTCAAAAAATGAAACAGTTTGTTTCAGGTTTCTTCTCAAGAAGAGGGGAGGCAACAGGAGGTTCACATAGTACCAACTTTGTTATAGTGAATCTATAAAAGAAAAAGCAGCACTGAGACATTTTAATGTGTAATTAACAGGGTATTATCAACTACTGTACACTGCAAGTCTGGCCTCTTCTTTGCTTTCAGTTATTAACATTGTATGTTACAGACTATGATAGTATGATAAGCAAAATGGATTGGATGATCAACTACACCGCAATGCAGAATAATTAGCAGACTTGCACAGGGTTGCTTTTACCTCTTTTGTTGGAAATCAGCAAGAATCAGCTGTAGTTTCACTGTAACAACTGTATTCTAGCCCAAACTCTCTGAAGAGCAAGAATACAAGCCTGAATTGCCAGACAAGGCAATGCACTGTTCCAAACTCCAGGCACAAGCCCTGGCAAGCAGCCTTCACCTGGCCTTGCAGGACACACAAATGCATCAGCTCAGCAAGCTTCATCATCCAGCTGCATTCCACCCAGAACTGCATGGCACTCCAGACTGCAGTGAAGTGTTCAGAAACACAGCATTCAAGTTTCTGTCCTCAAAGAAGTGCTACAACAACCACTCCACGGCTTAGAGGGCTGACATGGAAAGCAGTGGACCACTGAGTTTTTTAAAGACGCTGGTTTGAGTGGGTTTATGCCTTTTCAGAACAGGATTACAAGAAGATACAAGCAGAAAAAATGGTCACTTTTGAATGCATCAGACAAACATAGCAGGTGGGTGGTGATCAGTGCTAAACTAAAAAAAAAAAGAATGAAGCCAAAATGATTACGTAAGAAATTCAAGGTGAAAATGGCTGAAATATTGGTATATCTGTTCACTGTGTTCTGGAAGCATCCAAAAGTAATCCTAAAGCAGATTGTTTTCTGTAGTTTACCAAAAATGCTAATCCATTATCATTTGATAATGAATTTTCAGAAATCTGGGCTACCATATTGAGGTATACCATATAGTTTCCTATCACTCATGTGCAATCTTCACTTTATTAATGGCTTTCCCAGCCAGGATTCTCATACCTTTGACTGATCTCTCTTGATGCACTTCTGTATTCAAGAACCTGATGAATGCACATCCCACAAGGTCTGCTAGCCCTTGATCCTGGGAGAACACGGCAGATAGAGCCACCACTGAACCTGTTGGCTCTATCTCCTAAATTAAGTGGTCCTCTTATGAGGCCTTTTCACCTCTACCTGAGACCTTTTGTGTCCACAGCTTCTTCCCTGTCCCCTTGGCCAGACCCAAACAAGGACATAGTGGGACTGGCCGGGTATAGCACAAAGACAAAAAAATATAAAGGTTAAATCTTGATCTCTGCCAGACTGTTTATCTGGGCTGTACTATATGGGACTGAATCCTTCTCCGCTGCATGGGGGAGAGATGGATGCTCTGGGTAGCTCCCTGCTGGAGACAGTCACCTCACAGTGGCTCCCAGGTTGCTGCAGTGCCCAATGGCAAAACCAATTTCTAAGATCTCATAGGGGCTCCTGGAAGCCTGGACAGGTACCTGAACACATTTATAAAAAAACCAAAATCACAGCCTTTGAAAGCATGAAGTAATCGCTACAGAAATATTAGTGAAAGAGTTATTAACTTTGAACCCACAGAATGTTTTCAGTTGTATGTATTAAGTGACGCCTGGGCCTTTCCAGTAAGGATAGAAGGGAATATTGAATGATTACTCTCCCCTAATTTTTTTTTTTTTTTTTTTTTTAAATTAGAAAACTGATTCAGTTAACTTTCGAGTGCATGATAACTGAGTGCAGTTTACTAATTCAAGCGTATGTTGTTCTTGCTGTCTTTGAGGTGGGAAAACTCAAATCTGTGAAAGTTTCATATGCCTATCCACTTTGAAAAGGCCAAGTATAGTGAGGAATAAATGTGTCTGTTTCACATGTCAGAGCTCAGGAAACTATTCCTTGCCTAAGTAATGGTTGGATCCCTAGTTTTATTTCAGCTTTAATGAATGGGATTCTTGGCTGTGAGCAGATTAACTTTCCCAACACAGAAGGTGTCTGTCCTCATAAGATTCTTTTTTTCTACGAATTTTGAGTCATATTAATTAATTTAGCTTGAAGATAATTTTAAAATGCATAGGCTGGAAGTATTGATAATCCTGTCAAACCATTTTGTCTCATGCTTTTCTAAGGCAACAACCCAACCTGAAGTTAAAATACATTTAAGGTCCTGTTTGGAAAACACATATTGGAGAAATCACTTTTAAATTAAGGTAAATAACTATTTATGTCTTCTAACTGTTATTACTGAGTAAGGTACAAGGTTAGATTAATAGCTGCTGCATAGATAGCCATGCTGCGTGTTAACTGATGGAGAGAGCATAAAATTACTATGCGTGATAATGGATGCAGAGTGATAGGAAACTGAGCTGCAACCTCGTCAGGTGAAAATGGGACTAAGTTTTAGGTCATACTGTGACAACATTTCATTTTTATTTTCTTCAGAGAATTTCAGGTGAGGTCTTTCCTTGCTGGAGATTACTGACAAAATCAGAGGGAGTGCTTTGTTTAATATTTGTACTCTGTCCTTAAGCCATAAGGCATTATTTACATTCTGAAAACCAAAAAGATGAAAAGATGTTACTGGTGGTGTAATACCTATACTTTGTTGTCATTCTGCATTACATCCTTGCACCTTTTCTCACTGGCATGATTGCAAAATTCCTCACTTAAAACTTCAGCATTACATTATGCATTCCCTCTGACTCTATCTCTTTCTCTTTCCAGGAGACTTTTTCTTCCTCTCCTTTTAGTTCTTCTCTTCTAGTAGGTCACTTGATACTTACTGTTTGCATTTATTACAGTGTCAATATCCAACCCTAAACTAGAAATATGTGGAAAATAAAGTCATTTGTCTTGGCCCTGTCTCTGTGCTGCAGAGCTTTTATTATTTGACTGATTTGTTATTATAATTAATTGTATTACTACTTAAGCCTACTAATACAGTGCAAAAGCAAAAGGAATTGATAGCAATGAGAACTTTTTAGGGGCAATATTTAAGCAATAATGACCCCTGAGTCAAACATTTCCTGGCAGCTAATGACTGGCTGGAAGAGTAAAAGGTATAAGATAAACACAGGGGCTCTTAACCCAACCCACCATTAGCTGCAGGAAATGCCTGACTCAGAGATCACTCATGCTATTGTATATCATAACACCAAAATATAATTACCTGCCTGCATGTTAGAAAGCTAAAGCTGGACATGTAGTTGTCATGGATTTTGTTCCTTGTTTCCAGCTTTTGTGTTTTCCTAGGTGTTAATCACTAGTGTAGTCATCAAAACAGAAATTGATATTAATTCATTTGGAGTCAGTAATGTTATTTGGTGCTGATTGTTCACCCTTAGGTGTAAGCCCAGGTAAGTCCTTTTTGTATCACACCAAATCATTATCAATATTTAAATCATCGTAAAGGTAAAGATTAACCATCAGTTCAGTGGGATCTCAAAAGGTAGATTTCACTGTGCCTTTAGTGAAAAGTTTCACTTTTTGTATCTTTAGACACCTTCATGCAGGCATAGGTACAGCAAACATTTGGAAAAGACTATAAATAGCATTTTTAATTCCAGCGTTCAACTAATGCCGATTGAAAGGAAACATTTTTAAATCTTCCATTGCTGAATAGACAGGAAAATGGTCTGCAAGCCAGTCCAATTCCTACTCTAGAATAAAACAGAAAGTATCTGTTGCAATTTCATAACCTAGTGATTTTTTTTTTTATGTAGCTGCTTGTGTTTCAGATGCCTCTGATTTTTTGCCCTGAAATTAACCCTGTAAGTTTTGTTCTATTTTACATTAATGTTTAGATATGACTCTTTCTTTTCCCACTGCATCTACGTCATCCATTTATTTCTTGTCTCTTTGTAAACAAATCTCACCTCTTTCAACAGCTGTCCTGGTGTTCTTTGAGACAAAGCTTTGGTTTACTATTTATGAAGGGGAGTTGTTCAGTAAAGGGGTTTCAGACCACTGTGTTTAGAGAAGAACCACTGTTGGATAAGCAGAGCTGGAACTACCACCTGCAGAATGGAAGGCAGGTTGCATAAAGAAGTAGCCCATTTCAAAAATGTTACTTTCTTCCCTGCTGGATGTCTGGGCATGACGATTTTTCTGTTGTGTGTTTTATCTAGAGTACAGACTGCACAGCACAGCTATTGCCATTTTTGCTATAAAACCAAACACTTCCACCCACTCCAGATCAGGTTCAGTGTGAAATTTTATGTGTCCTCCTTTTCTGAACATTTTCCAAAGGTTTCATTTTTGAGCAAACACATTTTTACCCTGGTGAGCTCAGAATTTGTTCTGGAGTGAAAGTGCTTTATGTGATTTATATATCCCCTGCCGATTTAAAATCCTAGAGAAAATAGAAAGTTAGTAAATCAGAGCAAATCCACAGAAGTTATGTAACTAAGCAAATGCCTATTCAGGTAAATATGGCAAGACTAGATTGAAATGAAGTGACATTATAATGTACAGTGTCACAGCTATAAAAGACAGAAACAAGGAGAAGTCTAGCTATAGCCTTTTCCTTCTCGATTCCCTATCCTTACAACCATATTTAGTAGGAGAGTGCAAACATAACAGTGCAGGAATATCTGTTGATGAAAAACTGGTTGAACCCAAAGGTCCTGAAATTCTTTGCTATCTGTCAATTTACAAAATCCACCATATTTAAACCCAAAAGTCAGTTATATTCTTGAGCTGATGTATAGATTGATTCATTAGCAATTAGCAGTGGTGCAGATGCTGCCACTTAGTGATTTTTTAATGCAGAGATTTAACCTGCAATTAATTTAAAATATTTGAACTGTCACCGAGAGCTACATTTAATGCATACTTTCCAACACACTATATTTGCTGTAAAATGCAGCCAGAATTTTGGTTCTTCAGGGTCACAAGGTACAGGGTGGAAACTGTTCTATCACCTCTTCTGCTCCCATGTGGATTTATAAATGTTTCATGCAGAGGGCCATTAACACAGAAAGCACAAATGATCGTTGAATGCATCTATCATGTGAGCCAAAAGAGCAACTGCCCGGACTGTTGCCAGTCGCAGGAGTTCAACCCCAACGCAAAACTTGGCCTAGAGTTCATAACCTCTCTCCCATGCTTCTCTTTTCCACAGTATTATAATAAATCACATGCTCTAAAAGCACTGTTTGTAATTTCATGACACAGTTCTTCCTTAAGCTGGTAAAACCAGGAATAAACAGTTGTCTGCTGCTGTCTTTATTTTATATTCCAGTGTAATTTACTACCTGTTCTGCTAACTCCTTTTAGATGTGTGGGGAAACTACTGAACTCAGATCAAAGAGTGTTTTTGCACACAGACTTAAAAGTCAAGTCTTATACAAAAATCATTTCTTTGAACATGATGTTCTTTGCTTATTTTGAATTAGTATAAAGGCTTGGAACTGAGTTCTGTTGATTTGAGATAGCTACTTTTGATCACTATTGCTTAAATTGAAATGACGTTTTTCTCTAGTTCCAGCTCCAAGGACACAAACCTGCTTTTTGCTTGGAATGACAGGTTCTGTGTGAAAAATCACTAACATAAGGTGTCAGTGCAAGGTCTGCTTAATGCAGTGGGTTAATGAGCTAGCTTTGTGCCTTGGCGGAAGATGAACTTGTAGCTAGTTTTGATCACAAATGGAATAAGAGCTGGTAATTCCGAAGTGATCCCCCATGTTCATCTGTGCAGTGCAACACCCACACTGTATTTCAGTAGGGACAGATTGAAATTATAGTTGTGATTTTTTTATTATTCATCAGTACCAGATCTCAGTCAGCACATCAGCAGAGCTGTGTACTGTATGAACTACAGCTATAAAACAAGACCTTGCAGCCTGAAAGGGAGCAAGAGGTTATCACCCAGGATGGAACAGGTGCAGAAATTAGCCAGGACATTATCCAGCATAGCAGACTGCTTTACAGAGGTGCAGCCTGGCTTTTAGCGCTTTACTTTTGTAAGCACCCAGCTAAACATACACAGCATGTAGCTTGCAGGTCTCCCAGGCCCTGCTCCATCCCTGGGCAGAGTGTGGTCCAGGAGGAGGGCCCTGCTGGCATGAGGGCCCTGGAAAAGGCAGATCCTTTCTCCTGACAGGCAGGAATTGCAGACACGCTCTATACATTCAGCTCAGCTGCATCTAGTCCCTCCTCTCCTGTGGCATAAGATGTTTTGTGTGGGATCAGGAAGGTGAGGCAACCTTCAGGCAGCGCACTGAATGCATCAGGAGCAGGCAAAAGGTTGCTAGCTGGTGAGATGCTGACAGTCCAAGAGCAGCTGTGGGTTCACAGCACCTCCTTTTTTATCTTCCTGGTGAAGTCACGTACCACAGCTGGACCTAGCAGAACTGCCCTATTTGGACCTGCTGAGAAAACTTCACTTCTCAGCTTAACTCCTAACGAAGCTTACCTAAGCTGGAAATGAGCTTGAAATGTATCTTTCCTTTAAAAAAATGTTAGTTAAGCACTATACAACAACTTAAAGAAACCAGGATTACTGAAGATCCTGGAAATATACAGATACCTCTTTGATACCAACACAGTAGAGTTATTTGAAACGTCACTGACTGCTAAATGCCTGAAAACTACTTTCATAGATCATGTCCCGATTTTGATAGCTGTAGTACAATCATAAACCTAAAAAGGATATTGATATCATCACAAATTTTATAATATTTGGCAGCATAAGAGCCAAAATGCTGCCCTTCTGGGTGAGATTATATGAGTCAAGCTTAAGAAATGGTGTGTGTTCATAAAGTGATCTTTGTCCTGAAACACTTTTACACGTTACAGTAACACAGGCAGAAACAGGGAAATGATCTGGACAGCAAGACAGGCAGTGATTTCAGATGCCAAGTGACTATATGTCTGCTGTAAGCCTAAAAAGAAAGCATGTTTTTAAGGTAATTAAATATGTGATTCTGGAGACCAGCCCTCTTTCTTGTTCAAGGAGGGAAAGGACAACACGTAACATGAAAGGTCCAACAAAGCGTCCCCACTAGGGCTGGTGTAGGACTTCACTCCTGGAGATTCTGGGTATATGCAGAATGCACATGCCTCTAGTTCTTTTGCTCTCCTTGCTTTCACTGTTTACAGATCCTAGACGCTGTAAAGCATCTCACAACTTTATTCTACTGCAGAAGTCAAGCCATGCTCCTTGAACTTGTAGCAAAGCATAATGGGATGTGCAGAAGTCTTTTGTTTCAGAGAGATCTCATTCTGCATGCACATATTAACTCTGTCTGTCTGGTATACATACAAATTATGCCTCAGAAGGTACTGTTGCATATGAGGAATAAAAATGGTCAGTAAAGCCCTCTACAAAAGAGTAATTAAGGTCTGGATGCTAAAAACCGGGCCAAAAACATGTTTAATAGAACCATAGCACTGGATTAATATACTAATCTTTAGGAGGCCAGCATAGATATCCAGTGTTCAGAGAAATTTTCTCAGGTTTATAGAAAGAAAGATTTATCTCAACAAGGTACTTCCATTTCATTTATTTCCCAAAGTGAAAGGAAATATAATGCCTGAGTTTTAGCATTATCAATAAATGCAACTACAACAAATGTTGCTTTTCGTTATACTATAATGACCTAATTTGGCATAAAAAAATTGGAATGAAAAATCAAGAAAGAAGGCTCCTGTAAGGCACTAGATATTTAACAAGAGTGATCTTCAGGTTTACTGCTGTAAATATGCATGAAGAAGAAAGTTCCCACGTGTGGTATATTGCAAAACACAAGCCAACGGAATAAAATTATCCCAATTTTGTGATATTGAAACTAGCATTGAAATATAACTACCTACAGCCTAATAAAGACCTGGAGGTGTCTTTTGGCTTAATAACTCTTATTGTTTAAAGGAACTGACAATAGAAACCTTAGGCTTTTAATAATACTGAACACTACGTGAAAATTAAAGCAAACACTTGCAACTTCTGATTCAGCACATAAAGACATTCACCTCTTTTTCTATCTTTCCTCTCACAATTATTTCAAGCAGAATTTTCACTGCAAGCAACATTTCCCATTCAGAATTACTATGCTTTCTTTTAAAGGTGTGTTTATGTCAGTGACAAAAGCATGATAATGTATATTTCGTCTTCTCTTTTTTTGGGGGGATGCTGTGGGGAGGTTTTCCACATGAAAGTTAATTCTCCATGTCTTCCCATTCTCTAATCATGTTTACCTGAGAGCAAATGCAAGAAAAATTCAAAGTTCAGGTTGATTTGGATTCTTTGCCTCTAGAAGTAGAAGATTAATTTCCTGGAATGTGTTTGGAGATCTGCTGGTGAATTGCTTCACTTACTGGAATTGCAAGTATGAAACATATCTTAAGATAAGAGCTTTAAATGATAAGGCAACTGTAGTTAATATGCTGTTAGTGTGCAGTTAATACTTTCAATAACATTGAAAGATGCCCTTCACAGATTTTATACAAGCGTAGTAAGGTTAATTGCACCTTTTTTCCCTCTTTTTTTTTGTTCTCCTTCCCCCATCAATATAACAGTATGGATTTGGGTACTGATGCCTCTTAAAACTTTTCTTTCCTTCTTTTTGTCAAGACTAATCTGTACTAGGATAACTGTGTTCATGGGAAAAAAAAAAAAAAAAACAAAACAAAAAACAAACATAGTTTAACCTCAACAATGTCGGAGTTTTGTACCTAGCTGGTGCTTCCGGGCAAGACCCAGGTCTGGCTTTTGGAAGCGTTTTGGAAGAGTGTGTACGGGCAAATGCTCTGTCCACACCACCCAAGTCTTGGAAGGCAGACGCGGGGACGGTGAGGGTGGGGACCCTGGGCCCACTGTGGGGGAGGATCTTGTTCGGGACCACCTTAGGAACCTGAATGTATACAAGTCCATGGGACCTGATGAAATCCATCCGCGGGTCCTGAAGGAGCTGGCAAATGAAGTTGCTAAGCCACTGTCCGTCATATTTGAAAAATCATGGCAGTCAGGTGAAGTTCCCGATGACTGGAAAAAGGGAAATATAACCCCCATTTTCAAGAAGGGGAAAATGGATGAGCCAGGGAATTACAGACCAGGCAGTCTCACCTCTGTGCCTGGCAAAATCTTGGAGTGGATTATCCTGGAAGGCATGCTAAGGCACATGAAAACCAACAAGGTGCTTGGTGACAGCCAGCATGGCTTCACTAAGGGGAAATCCTGCCTGACCAATCTGGTGACCTTCTATGAAGGGGCTACGGAACTGATGGACAGGGGCAGAGCGGTTGATGTCATCTACCTGGACTTGTGTAAAGCCTTTGACACTGTCTCACATGACATCCTTCTCTCTAAGTTGGAGAGACATCAATTTGATAGGTGGACCACTCGGTGGATAATGAACTGGCTGGATGGCCGCATGCAAAGAGTAGTGCTCAGTGGCTCAGTGTCCAGCTGGAGACCGGTAACGAGTGCTGTCCCCCAGGGATCGGTGTTGGGACCGGTTTTGTTCAACATCTTTGTGGGTGACATGGACAGTGGGATTGAGTGCGCCCTCAGCAAGTTTGCCAATGACACCAAGCTGTGTGGTTCGGTTGATACATTGGAGGGAAGGAATGCCATCCAGAGGGACCTTGACACGCTTGTGAGGTGGGCTGATGCCAACCTGATGAAGTTCAACCATGCTAAATGCAAAGTCCTCCACCTGGGTCGGAGCAATGCCAGGCACAGCTACAGGTTGGGTGGGGAGGAGATTCAGAGCAGCCCTGTGGAGAAGGACTTGGGGGTGTGGGTTGATGAAAAAATGAACATGAGCCGGCAGTGTGCGCTTGCAGCCCAGAAGGCCAACCATATTCTGGGCTGCATCAAAAGGAGTGTGACCAGCAGGTCGAGGGAGGTGCTCCTGCCCCTCTACTCTGCTCTCGTGAGACCTCACTTGGAGTATTGTGTGCAGTTCTGGTGTCCTCAACATAAAAAGGACATGGAACTGTTAGAAAAAGTGCAGAGGAGGGCCACGAGGATGATCAGGGGACTGGAGCACCTCTCGTATGAAGATAGGCTGAGAAAGTTGGGGCTGTTCAGCCTGGAGAAGAGAAGGCTGCGTGGAGACCTCATAGCAGCCTTCCAATACCTGAAGGGGGCCTATAGGGATGCTGGGGAGGGACTCTTCATTAGGGACTGTAGTGAGAGGACAAGGGGTAATGGGTTTAAACTTAAACAGGGGAGGTTTAGATTGGATCTGAGGAAGAAATTCTTTCCTGTGAGGGTGGTGAGGCCCTGGAATGGGTTGCCCAGGGAAGTTGTGAATGCTTCATCCCTGGCGGCGTTCAAGGTGGGGTTGGACATAGCCTTGGATGGCATGGTTTAGTGGGAGGTGTCCCTGCCCATGGCAGGGGGGTTGGAACTCGATGATCTTGAGGTCCTTTCCAGCCCTTACTATTCTGTGATTCTGTGATTCTGTGATTCAAGTATTATAGCTTTTCCTTTCAGAAACACTATGGCACCGCTGAAGCAAGATTCACCCAACAGGGTGTTTCTGAAGATGTTACAGCATTGCAAATAACCCTGGATACTGATGTCTTAGGCTGCAGAGAAAGTACAAGTGAAGGGTTCATGCTTTATTTTAATTGAGTACGTACTTAAAGAATTTGTTATATTCAACTATTATTTTGGGATGAGAGACAATACTATATTTGTACTATATATTGCACACAAAATGCAGCAGGACATTGAATGTGATCAATGGGCATTTGAAACCCTCTATGTATAGTAAGTAGTGCGGAAATTGAGGCAAGGGGCCACACATGAACAAAGCAAATTTCAGAAAGCCTATGTGAATACACTGGAAATTAACTTCAAAGCAGGGAGGCAATAGGTAAAATCCATTTCAAATTTGTCAATAAGCTAGATGAGAACCTGGCCATAGTTGTGGGTCACAGTGTAATGGAAACATCTTTCTTTAGAAATAATAAAATAGCAGTGTATGAGCACTATGTAATGTAAACTAAAATATGAGTAAAACATTAAAATTATAAACTTTTGCAAACAGAAAAGATTTTCACCAAGAAAATCAAGTACATTGCGTCTCCCTTGCTGCTTGACTGCCCTTCAGGTGGTAACCAGCCACTTCAGGGAGGTTTCTGGTTGTACCAATACTTTCCTCTTGAATTCCTTCAAGACACTTGCAAGGATCTGCAAAACACGAAGTCTGTAAGGTTCCCTTGAAATCTGCTCTGAGTGTGCATCACAGACACTTGGAGGTTTGCATGGGACCCCTGGCAGAGGACACTGCTCTGTCTGCACCCAGAGGCAGGGCAGTGCTGGCCACCCGTGGCCAGATAGCAACTGTGCCCTGGGGGTGCGACCCTGAAGTGTACCTGTGTCCCTGTCGCAGGACAGGAGGGAAGGGCAGGCAACAAGGAGTATCCTAATTTAGGTATAGCAACCACCAGGAGGAGGACTATTGAAAACAGGGTCAACATACAATTTAAACATATGTATTTTCATGAGTATTTTGGGTGCCAGTGAGCTGCTATGACGCAACCCCAGTCAGTCATCTGCAGATAGTTTCTTTAGAGTGCAGAATAACCATCCCATGCATGCTTTGAACACCAGGTGACTTGGTCTACCAATTACCCACAGTATTTTGATTGTAACCGTGGCTACACCACATGTAAAGTGGTTGTAGTGTTTCAGTATCCGCTCCTTTACATGCTTATGTTAAAGAAATTCAATGTTGTTTTACAGTGCAGGTAAAATTCACAAAATTCAGTATTGATATCAGAAATTCTCTGAAAACAAAGAGTTCGCCCTCCCTATCCACCCAGTTATCCTGAGAACACCAGAGAATTCAACAGCTACTGCCAGATAGAATGGAGTATCTGAATATAAAAGGAGAAACATAGTAAAACAAAACCAAAAACAGTACAACTTATCAAGCTGGTAAATTCAGCATTCAAACCAGAAACAAAGCCACTGATCAAAAACCTCTAGGTCCATTTGCAGATTAGAGTTCTCACAGGGGCCTCTCAACACTTCATGAAGGCAATCCTCTCACAAATCAGCTGAATTTCAAAGGCAGAAGAGAAAAAGTGAATTTTAAATCAGCCAGTAGGAAACAGACTTTGTTTCACAGTAAGAGCTCCACCAGGAGTGTTGTGCAGTCAGAAAGAGAGAAGTCCAAGTTAAGAGTTTCATGTTGACTGTTATATGCTACCAAATCTAGTGCAAAATGGGGAGTTGGTGGACTTCTGTACATAGGGCAATGCCTGACACTGTGATCAACGACACATGAAAATGTCAGTATATATTTATACTCTAAAACATGGGAAATATTGAAAAGTATATCAAACTACACAATTTTTCTTTCTGTTCTTCAGAAGAAGGTATGAAACATCTGTCACTGAATCTATTCACTGAAGGAAAAAAGGAAATACAGTATAATTCAGGGCTGTATATTGCTACTCCAGTAAGAGGAAATTAGATGCCCTAGGGTTGGTTTGTTTGTTTGTATGTCAAATATTTTCTTTCCTAATGTTTTTCATTCAGTCTCCAGATTTGTATAGGAAATTGTGTGGACACTGCCAGTCACTGTCAATATCTATCTAGATATTAGTCTTCAGATGTCATTTATATTATCAGGGCAAATCTGTACATATTGAATTGAAGTACTTCTATTTAGATGCCTTTGTCATTACTAGTCTAAGGTTGGTAGCTACCCTGGTGACAGAGTTTGGTCTTTTAGGTCTCCTAGATGATACTGCTGGTGTGAAAACAATTGTATGTCAAGGACCATTAGATCAATGTAATTTCCTGTGTGATGATGGGGAGTCTCATATTGCAGTATACCTGGATAAGTCTTCTTGCCTGTAAAGTTTTGCTGTTGCCGATAGACACTAATGACAATTACCTCTGCAAGACAGTGAATTTGTCCAGAGATTTTTAAGTACATTGATAAGTGTGAATTTCTTTGTTATACAGTTAGAGAAACTGAGGCCCAGGTAAAGTAAATAATTTATCCAGCAATAAGACCACTGAAACAAAGGAAATTAAGTAAGGAAATCAGCCTACAATAAAAATATTCCTGGTAAGTTCACGTCAGTCATGCTGCTCGCTGAATCACATATCCAACTCTATTTTGGGTATTTTATTGCAGGTATTATATGTTACATGTACTTCAGGAGACTTAACACATCTCCATAAAATTTCCCTGAAAACTGATCACTTATTCTATTCTCTACTACATATATAACAAAATCGTGATAGGTGACACAGCCTTTTGATATTAAGTGGCTTGAGCACAATACACTGTAAAAGTTTATTTTTGGCTTTTATCATGTAACCCAGTGAGATTCAAAGACTATGTAAAGCAGTTACCACCCTCTGACGGCTGCAGGAGGCTGATCCCCACTTGGTTGAGGGAGGCACAGTACTTTCATGCCACTGCTGGAACACTGTCTCTGGCAGATGAAAACTCAAGAGTAGGAATGTCAGTGTCTCAGGGCACAGTGGAGCAATGGTCAGGCTGGTCAGTCTGGTGGCCAGAATGCAGTTGGAGGGATCCACTGGTGTACCAGGAAAGGAGGTGGTGGGATCTAGAATAGGGTTCAGTTCTAGCTTTAGTTTATGCAAATCCTTGTGGCAGTCATTTTTGGGCTAAAGCCAATGTGAAATTGCCATCCATATAAACACGCCAGGCAGCAGGGAAAGCTGGATGTAGGCAAACTCAAGCAGAATCAAGCTTCAAACCTCTCCACTCCTTCACCTGCTCCCATGGAGAGACTGCTGTTTCTCTGGCAGCCCCATATCAGTGTTTTAACATTTAACAAACATTGCTCAATGCTTGCAGAGCACTTTGAAGATGAAAAGTGCTTTCTGAAGTGCTTAAGTGTCATGATTAGTAAGGAAAGTACTGAATTGCTCTGTCAAGCAGGCAAAAAAAGAACAGTTTTCAAAAAATGAATTGTACGTTGATAATACCATGGTAAAGTGCCTTGTCTAAAGGGAAGGAAAGCCCATAATACTGCACTGGTACTGTGACTAAAATTTGGGGGATTCCACAGCCAGATGCTCAGTTAGAGATTTAAGGCTTTTGGCTAAAATATTTTATTCTGTAAAGGACCAAAGGGATGGAAAAATTCTAGTAAACATGTTAAACCAAAACTTTAAGGAGAGAGTCTTGGTAGAGTATACACACATAAGCTTTAACTCTTTTTTTCTAAAATATTTGTCCAAGAGGCTGTTACTGAAGACCAGTACAGTAAGAAATATGTAGTTTCACATCATTTTGATGTTAAACTAGACAAAACTTTGCAGATAAAAAAAACACAGGTTTGTAGCACTTATATGCAAGTGATTTGGTGTTTTTCCTTGGCTCTTTAAGAGTGGCTTAGTTTGATAGTAGAACTCTTCAAAAAAAGGAAACACTTCTTACAAAATAACCAGGGGAAAAGGTGAAATTGTCCTTGAATTTTAGCTACATATTTTATTTAAATTAAAATAAAGTAATTTGTAAAAATAACTACTCTATGCAGCATTTCTCAGAGCAATAACCTCTGGGAGGTAGCATTGTCTTTTTGCTCTGTGATTCTACAGAGCCTTGTGAAGTTTTTCCATATTCTGGCAAATCTCTTCAACTTGTAAGCAGTAATTAAAAATGTGAAGCCTTTCAATCAGAGGAAGGTAGAGCTTGGAAAAATCTTAGTCAAATGCAGGCTGAAATTGTGAAAACACCTGAGAGAGAGATAAACCATTTTACTTCAGCTGTATGCTGAAAGTCACACAGGACTGTTGAATCCAGCAGATTATACCAGATTCATCCTTTTCCCCTCTTTCTTTAGTCTGCACTACTTAGAAATCTTCTAATCTAGAAAGTGATAAAAGTACTGGTAGCTCTACTCCTTGCTTGTGTTCAGACAATGCAGTTATAAGAGTTTAAGTCATCTCACAAGGGAAGTAAAACTTCTGAACTCTTCCAGACACTGTAGTGTAGACATGGAAAAGGTAAGAAAATTACTCATTTATCATATGGCACTCGTAGATTCTATCTGGAAGCCTGCATTTCGATTAAGTGAATCCTGTATCAAAGAGGTGATACCATGGCAGAAGCAAAGTGAAAATACATTTTAGGCAACTTGTTTTTAACTTTAGCTTCTGTGTTTTTATTTACAGGCACTTTATTTGAGCAGCCAGATTAATTTTTCTTCCCATAAGCTGATGTGTACAAACTATGATCTGCTTGGTTCGCTTTTAACTCCATTGCACAGCTAAATTGCATTATAACTTCTAGCTTCGTCTGCCTTTAACAACATCTGAAGGTCCAAAATCAGCCTAAAAAGCTCAGAAAGGGAGATAATATATACACATACTCATGATTCATGTTGATTTACTTTAAAAAAAACAAATTACCTTAATGAAAAAAAGATGAAACCAGCTTACTCCAATGCAATAAAATGGTATTTATGGAAGTCAGACTCTTCCCATTTTTGTGAGTCATCCAAATGCCAGTGTCAACCTGACTGCAGTGAGTCAAAAAGCACATCTAACATCTATAAAATAGCTTTCACTTTGGCAAACAAAATCCTTTTGGTCTTTCTATGTTGCAATGAAGTATTTTTGAAAATACAAAGGTATCTTGACAGTCAGCTTTGTGCAGTAGGAGGTTAAAACTAAAGCATCCCAAGACGAGGCTAGGGTACTGCCTGTACCTTATTTGCATTTACCAGTGTATACTTAAATGATGCATCAATTAGCCTTTAGACATTCAGAACTTAGTTTAACATTCACTGACAAATAGTACAACTCTTGATTTCAGCAGAGGTAGGATCTAAGTCTTAGCAAATGGTGATAACAAAAATTTGCATGAAGCAGGGAAGCCATAAAACACCGTGAAGAAAAAAGAGGTTATTGTGGTCAAGATCAAGAAATAAATCTACAGGAAATCAGCCTTCAAAGCCTGCAGTGGATGTAGTTACACAACAAGTGAGAACGAGGTCATTAGCAAATAGTCAGGGGGGTAAAAATAAAAAAAATAAAAACCCCAAATTCAAATAAATGCTATTTCAGCAAAACAAATCCTGGGACCTCCTTCTTCTGTGAAGTCAGAAACACTGAGTCCAGGAGCATTGCATCTGGTTCCAGGCACTATATTTGAAAAACAAAATTATAGTGATAAACTGGAAAGAGTTTGAATCAGGCTTACAAAAAGAAAAGGTGGCAAACGGTTGAAAGACCACGAGACTTCATTTTATGTAAATAAAAAAAGGCTGGTAGGGTAGAAAAATAAAGCAATTTTCCTCAGATAAATGCAATTTTTAATAAAAAGAATCATGACCATTTGTTCTTGCTATGTGTCATTGGCAGTACAACAGATTTCAAATACAGATTATAGATTATAAGGAAAGCTATGCTAAACATTAGCGAAAGCCCTCAAACTCTCAGGGCAGGAACATTTTGGGTGACTTGTGGAACATCCTTCACACTGAAATTTCTTTCTGAACAGATTAGGCAAGCAGTTTAAGCAATGGGCTACATCCATATTAGCTCAGCAATAGGGAGATGACTTCCACAGTGTTTCTGACCTCTAAACATGCATTTCTGTAAATCATAGAACTCTCAGTGTGCAAAGTAATAGGGATGGAGAGACAACCGTGGCAAGCTAGGGATATACAAAGGCTCAGCTTAATCTTTTCTGGTCCCATACCTCTCCTTGTCCACTCTGCTGCAGCTGAGAAAGCCAATGATTCCCTTCCAAGTTTGCTGCACTGACAGCTTTGAACCTGTTTAATTATCTCCCTTGCTTCTGAAGGGCAAGCCTTGTTTGAGTCCCATCTTGAAGCTACAAAGTGGAAACTTGACTTTGCAATGTCAGGAGGAAGTGCCAAGAGTCTGTTTCCTGTCTCAGATACAATTTCTTGCTGTGCTGGAAAGTGGACATCCTCAGCCACACTACTCATGTTTTGGAAAGATGCAGGTATGTGAATGTGAACATGGCCCTTTATCAACAAGGGTACATGCTGGATGGGGCCAAACCATAATTTCTGAATGGCCATTCTTAACTTTAGTTGGGATCTATTTGGATGAACCATTTCCTCTTACAAATCTCACAGAAAGACTTTATATTACCTCTAGTAATATCCTTCACAGGTAGCTGTGATTTAGGTGGGACTTAAATCATGTAGATAGCTCCTGAGCCATTGTAAGTTGGCATTGTTCCCAGTGTCTGCAGACTGCTGCTTTTCGTCATATGGAGTCTTACTCTCTACCAACATCTTCAGAAAATGTTTATTCTTTGCATTGTCACAGTAAAATAGTATTCATACATAAGAATACAGGTGCACATTCTGCTGGGAAATAGGGTTGGAAAACCAGTAAATACTCAGAGTGTGTGCATATGTGTCTGTGCACATGTACATGTATAGAGACAGACACATAACCAAGCTGCCCAGCTTCATATGAAAAAGAGGAAAAAAAACCAGCTTTTGTTATTTTGGCTTCTCTCTTCCCATCTGATTTCTTGCCAAGTTTAGATTAAATCAGAGATTAAAAGAACTGCAGGATTTTTATGATGATGGTGGGAAAATGTGTTTGCATTTCTCAGATAGGAATAAAGATAATTGTGTTCATTCTGATGATGGTTTCCATCTTGGTTGAACAGGCTCTTTATTGTATGTTTATGGCTGCTCACTACTATGCACCATTTCATATTTTATGGTTTTTTAATGTTGATTTGAATGAGATTCAGAGCAAGATTTGGAATAATAAAAATTAATATTATGAATAAAATTGCAACTGGGTGATCTTTAAGGTCTTTTCTAATCCAAACCATTCTATACCATTTCCCTAATATGTGTCTGTCACTACATTTGTAGTGACTTTCTCCTTTTTTGTCCTTGAGATATCTTTTCTATATATTTTTTGTTTCTCCAAACAAAATCGTTTGTGGGTTCTTACTATTTAGTTAACAGCAGACTTCATATGTGAACACTTTGCAGCCATATGAATATAAAAATATGTATGTGAGAGAGAACTCTGAACAACAGACAGACACACACACTTCAGTAAAAAATATCTTACGTGATTTCTAAATAGCTCTTACAACAAATTGTGACTTGCTATCACCATCACATATGATCTTATGATAAAATACATGCTGCTTTGTCTGGACACTAAAGGGTGAACTAAACATGGAGCTTTCCCTGTGACTCTGTAATATCCTCATTCTCGTCGGTTTGTCAAACCATTATCTTCTGTTTTCAGAGAGATTTTTTGTGTCTCCATACAGCTTTACCCAATTCGGGATCAATTTCCAACTCATCAGTGCCATCTTGTGGGAAAAATGGTGCGTAATTAGTTCTCCATAAAAGTGAAGAAAAATCAGTCAATACAATTTGCGTTCCGTAGACGTTGCTGAAAAATATTACTTCATATAGAAACCAAATATCAAATGATTCATATGTTTACTATGACCCTCAAAACCGAAAATAACAATTTCATGAACTTCTAAACATTTGCCAACACCATTAAAAGATTTTGTTCTCAACGACAATCCTCTATTATAAAACTTTAAAGATGGAATATTAAGCACATGCTAATAAAACTTATGTACACATATAGAATATTAATATGCTCTATAAATTTAAGCAAAATCTCTTTTGACATTTATGAAATACCTTGACGTAAGAAAACTGAAAATATAATAAGTTAAAATGCTTCCAGTTCTTGTCTCTTCTTTTTTCTTTTTTTTTTTTTTTTTTTAAATGGAGAAAATTCTCACAAAACATTTAAATTTTTCAAAAACTGCATTTTGTCATGATTTTTCTTTTCCCCAGAAAGTTACAGCATGTACTAAATATTGATAAATCTATTAACACTAATAGAACGAACTTTATCATGTCATGATTTCAGAATGTACAGTTTCACATCAATGTATGACATCTTTAGAAATTGGTAAAATTGAAAAACTACATAATGGTCTAATACAAACAATATTCCTTTATGTCACCTCTTCCAAAATGTGCATGATCACAAGTATATTCTAGTCCATGAAGACAGGGGAAAGAGAATATAGAATCATAGAATCATAGAATAGTAAGGGTTGGAAAGGACCTCAAGATCATCGAGTTCCAACCCCCCTGCCATGGGCAGGGACACCTCCCACTAAACCATGCCATCCAAGGCTATGTCCAACACCACCTTGAATGCCGCCAGGGATGAAGCATTCACAACTTCCCTGGGCAACCCATTCCAGGGCCTCACCACCCTCACAGTAAAGAATTTCTTCCTCAGATCCAATCTAAACCTCCCCTGTTTAAGTTTAAACCCATTACCCCTTGTCCTCTCACCACAGTCCCTAATGAAGAGTCCCTCCCCAGCATCCCTATAGGTCCCCTTCAGGTATTGGAAGGCTGCTATGAGGTCTCCACGCAGCCTTCTCTTCTCCAGGCTGAACAGCCCCAATTTTCTCAGCCTATCTTCATACGAGAGGTGCTCCAGTCCCCTGATCATCCTCGTGGCCCTCCTCTGCACTTGTTCTAACACTTCCATGTCCTTTTTATGTTGAGGACACCAGAACTGCACACAATACTCCAAGCGAGGTCTCACGAGAGCAGAGTAAAGGGGCAGGAGCACCTCCCTCAACCTGCTGGTCACACACCTTTTGATGCAGCCCAGGATACAGTTGGCTTTCTGGGCTGCAAGCGCACAAAGCTGGCTCATGTTCATATTTTCATCAACCCACACCCCCAAGTCCTTCTCCGCAGGGTTGCTCTGAATCTCCTCCCCGCCCAATCTGTAGCTGTGCCTGGCATTGCTCCGACCCAGGTGGAGGACTTTGCATTTAGCATGGTTGAACTTCATCAGGTTGGCATCAGCCCACCTCACAAGTGTGTCAAGGTCCCTCTGGATGGCATTCCTTCCCTCCAATGTATCAACTGAACCACACAGCTTGGTGTCATCGGCAAACTTGCTGAGGGCGCACTCAATCCCACTGTCCATGTCACCCACAAAGATGTTGAACAAAACCGGTCCCAACACCGATCCCTGGGGGACACCACTCGTTACTGGTCTCCAGCTGGACACTGAACCACCGAGCACTACTCTTTGCGTGCAGCCATCCAGCCAGTTCTTTATCCACCGAGTGGTCCACCTATCAAATTGATGTCTCTCCAACTTAGAGAGAAGGATGTCATGGGAGACAGTGTCAAAGGCTTTACACAAGTCCAGGTAGATGACATCAACTGCTCTGCCCCTGTCCATCAGTTCCGTAGCCCCTTCATAGAAGGTCACCAGATTGGTCAGGCAGGATTTCCCCTTAGTGAAGCCATGCTGGCTGTCCCCAAGCACCTTGTTGGTTTTCATGTGCCTTAGCATGCCTTCCAGGATAATCCGCTCCAAGATTTTGCCAGGCACAGAGGTGAGACTGACTGGTCTGTAATTCCCCGGCTCATCCATTTTCCCCTTCTTAAAAATGGGGGTTCTATTTCCCTTTTTCCAGTCATCGGGAACTTCACCTGACTGCCATGATTTCTCAAACATGATGGACAGTGGCTTAGCAACTCCATTTGCCAGCTCCTTCAGGACCCATGGATGGATTTCATCCGGTCCCATGGACTTGTATACATTCAGGTTCCTAAGGTGGTCCCGAACAAGATCCTCCCCCACAGTGGGCCCAGGGTCCCCACCCTCACCGTCCCCGCGTCTGCCTTCCAAGACTTGGGTGGTGTGGTCAGAGCATTTGCCGGTAAAGACTGAGGCAAAGAAGTCATTAAGAACCTCAGCCTTCTCCAAATCCAGGGTAGCCAGTTCTCCCGATAGCTTCTGGAGAGGGCCCACGGTGTCCCTAACCTGTCTTTTATTGGCAATGTACCTATAAAATCCCTTCCTGTTATCCTTAACATCCCTAGCCAAGTTTAATTCTAGGTGGGCCTTAGCTTTCCTAACCTGGTCCCTAGCTTCCCGGACAACATCCCTATCCTTATTTTGTTTCAAGGTAAAAAGTTGCAGTATAAAGAGCTGGCTGTCCCCTCATGCAATGCAAGAGTTGTATCCAGGTTATGGGATAGTGTCATTCTGGTTTGTGGTATATGATGTACTGCAGTGTTTCATGAATGTTCCAGATGTACTGATATGTTCCATAACCTTGGAGAGTCTGTGTTACAATGGGTGCTTATAGTAATTGTCTTTCACAGTAAAAATTTGACGGTTTTTGGCAATTTACCAGAGACGTCCTCAGGCTGACTCTCAATGAGCAATGTTAAGAGGTAGTCTCCTGTTTGGAATTTGCTGGATTATGGTGTTTAGACACATCAGCTTTTTAATGCATAACATTTTCTTCCTTTTTATACTACTACTTTTCTTGTCTTATCAAGATGTCTCTGAATGCAAAAACGTTGTTCCTTCTGAGGCCTGAACTGGGACATCCGAGTCCCTTAAGGGAACTTTAATGCCCCACCCTCAGGCAACATAAAGATTGTGCACAAGCCACAGTGTAACTTCAGATTGTTTTGGAAAGTCTTCATAGAATCATAGAATTGTAGAATGGTCTGGGTTGGAAGGGACCTTGAAGATCCAATTCCATCATCCAGTTCCAATGCTCTGCCATGAGCAGTGACAGCTTCAACTAGACCAGGTTGCTCCAAGCCCCGTTCAACCTGGCCTTGAACACTGCCACACATGTGCGTCCACAACTTCTCTGGGCAATATGTGCCAGTGCCTCACCATCCTGAAAGAAAATAACTTCTTCCTAATATCTAATCTAAATCTCCCCTCTTTCAGTTTAAAACTGTTTTTCCTTGTCCTATCACTATATACCCTCTAGTGAAATCAAGAATTTTCCAGATTTCTTGTACCCCCCCCTTTAGGTCTCCCCTGAGCCTTCTCTTCTGCAGGCTGAACAAGCCTAGCTCTCACAGCCTGTCTTCACAGGAGAGGTGCTGCAGACCTCTGACCGTCTTCGTGGCCCTCTGAGCTGGCTCGAGGAGGTCTACATCGCTAGAGAGTGAACGTTGGCCTGGGCTGGATCCACAGTAAAATGTTACCTGCTGGCTGTAGGGCCTGTTTCCATGTGCCTGTGCTGCTGGCTAAGAGAAGCCAACACAGAAGCTCAGGGTGGCTTTACTCCTAAGGAAGATACCATGGCAACATATTACAGCGAGTAAGCAGAAAGGTATGTATCCTGAGCTAAAAGCTGCTATCTCACCTATTGGGACTGTTTCCAGGGAAATATCTATGCAAGCTCTGAGCTGAACCTTTTCTGCTTCATGCACTTTAATGTAAATACAGAAGGGTCACAGACTTTCTGCCTCACTGTCTGCATCCTGGTGTCCACTCCATGATGTAGATCATGGGATTGTTAGGCTTTGGAAAAATTCCTTTGTGAATCCACAGTGGTGATGAGCACTTTTGGTCATTGTTGCATGACTAGTAGACAGAGCAGAATGTAAGGAGGGTAGCAGAGAAACAGCATGCCACATACACTGTCCTATTAAGAAAATGAGAGAGAGCCACTCTGCAAGGGTACTGAAGGGCACAAATGCTTAGAAGTGAGTAGGTGTCACCACTGGACACAAAGCTTACTGAAAGGTCCCAAAGAAGGTGAAAAAGAAGGCGCAGATCTTACAGCAGGGGATGGGCCAGCAGAAGTGTCATTTGGACCTTCTTTCTATTAACAGAGAGGTTTGATCAGCTCAGCCATCTTACATGATTTTACTCTTTCTATCCAGCTGCCAGTTGGTCTGAAGTTTGGGAGAACAGGGAGATAATTGCAAGGTTGCATGCTGTGCCCTGAAAGGAGGAGATTTTTTTGAGCTCCATTCATCTTCTTAATTGCATTCTCCCATTTAGGCATGCATTAAAAACCAAACTTAACAAGCAAAGCTTGGAAAATTGCCCAACTTTTCTGGCTATGTCAGGAATACAGACAATGAAAGGCAGAATAGGGACAGATAATGCCTTTGCTTTGTTCCCTTTAAACTTCTGTCTGCTTGAATGAAAATGCAATATTCACCATCAGAATAGGAGAGATCATTGACTTCTAGTTATGCACAAGACAGATGTAGGAGTTAATTTCTGAAAGTCTCCACAACTTTGTCTTTCGCTCACCACTAAGCATTGTGGTAATGGCACATGTTGAGCATAGCTGTCTAAAACCCAAATGTGTCAAATAATTAGATAATAAAAGAGCCAGCTTACAAAGAGCTACCAAAGGCCAGATGGCAACTCAGAAATACTGTTCACAGGCATGTATTTAAGCGTGTTTCTCTGCTGAATGCATGTTCATCAGCTACTCACAACTAGTGGTAGGTTGGGCTGTATGGTGTCATACACTTAAGAGTGTTGTTTCACCAGTAAACCACCATCACCAGAGTGGCAACATGGATGCAACTGCCTGGTATACTCCTGCATGTGTGTGTTCTTTGATATGTCCCACAACTAAGTCTACATGTCAACAGTTACACATTTGGAAAAAAAGGTAGACAGAACAGTGCTAAAGATTAGATTTGCAAATCTCAGAGTACAAGGTGTCAGTCTAGTCATGTTTAAACATCCGCTTAGAATAACTCATGCAGTAACTGCAACATGTTATAGAGAGGAATCATGAATATGCAATCAGAAATCAGTTTCACAGCCTGATCACCATCTCTGTCAGTTACAGCAGTCACTTTCTTTGATGTTGCCTTGTCATTTTGACAGTGATTATACCTTTACAGGATGTATTGCAGATATTATGCTTCAGTTGTTAGCAAACAGAACCGTATCTCACATTCTCACTATAAGAGTTGTATGCTTTAAGCAAGGAAAACACTCCTCATAATAATTCTTCCACCTAAGTTAGTCATGGATAACTGCAAGAATTGCAGCTGAGAATATCATCCTCTGCGTGACATGATCTACCCTAAAAAACCCAAGCCATTCTGGAGCTTTGCAGTCAGCATCTAGAATTTGTGTGGGGGATCAGTTGATAATGTTCATAGCAGAACATTTTTCTTCAAGTAAGCTAGTTGTTTTTAAATAAATCATTAATATTGTAAGCTTGTAAAAGTAATGTTTTTTAAGTAAAACAAGCTATAAAAATCAGTTGTCTGACTGAACATTTTGCAGAGGTCCTGTGTGTAATGCTTGTATTTAGAAACAGGATTGTTTATGATGCTATACATTAACTGTTCAGTATTTAACAATGATCTAAGACGATGCAAGAATTCTCCTTTACAGAGCTGAAGAAAATTGTAGAATCATCATAACAAATGAGATTTTTAGAAACCTTGTTCAGTAACTACTTACAGGAGTAATACATATTTCAATAGTAAATATATCTGTATATCCTCATATGTATGTACATATATATCATTCAGTTTGTTTGGGGTATAGATTAGAGAATACGAAGGATACATATCTCAGTTTGCAATAATTACGCAGTGCAAATATCCTTCCAAATTCTAGTTATAATGGGCTTTTAGAGATCAGATTGTAGCCCATACTAGCTAATTTAAATAAAAGATTGAGATAGTTTTCCATGCTTTTGTTAGAAACTCCCTTATTATTCTTTCTGCACTTGTTGTCTTTCTGATATCAGATCAGGAATCTCACATTGGTGTTGACTTTAGACAGAGCTACACGTAGATATAGTATCATATCTATTCCAGGTATTACATTTTGAGTTAGGGCCTTTAGAAGTTGCTCTAGTAATGATGTATTAGAGATGTATGAGTGACTCATGTTTATGTTCATGTTTATCATGTAGTCATTGCTGTGAGAAATGTACATAACTCTGGATCTATTATCTTTCTGATTATAACCTTTAGCCTCCAAATTTGACACCAGAACTGCTCAGCAAGCAATTAGAGCTTCCATATAAAAATTCTGAATACAATATTTATTAACTAGCTGGTAAAAGACATTTCTGACCATATTGCCTTGAATTTTTGCACACTTTTCCTTGTTTTCCACCAGCACAGCCGAACAGCAACAGTGGAACCAGGCAGGGAGCAAAATAAACCCTGAGAGAAATATGAATTTATTAAACCTACTGTGAATCTACATGGCCAGTGAAAGAAATCTGTCCATACCGGCCCAGCACAGAACAAATCCTTTCCATACCTGTCATCTCTGCTGGGTCCTCACATGCGGTATTATTTTTGTGACACCATTTAACAGCAGTCAGAATAAAGCACAAAATGATACTTTTTTTCTGGACCCCAGAACACTAATAGTTCATTCAGTTTCTCTATACTCATTACGAGTAAAATATTACACCTAAAGAAAGCTTCTGGTTTAATGCTGATGGTCTTGCCAGTATTCAGGCTTAGTTGTCATGGCACTTTTCTGCACATGGTAAAGACAATGGCTGCAAAACCTGGCATCAGCACTGTTACTATTGCTAGCCAAATAGCTGTGACAAACAGATGGAGTGAAAGGGCTTAATAACATACTACCATCTTTCTTCCTGGTCAACTTAATCATTCAGAGATACTTTGCAAGCAGAATATTTTAAGCTAACTTCAAAGGACAAACAATTATTAGCTATTGTACACCAAATGCACACAGAAGGAAATACTTGCTGTTCCTTCCAGCCCCTCTAATCCTAAAAATAAAATGAAGTGCAAAATTACAGAATAACACTGAAGAGATTCAGAGTAAGTACAGCAACAGTAGTATAGTTGTCATGAATGGCACAGGTTTACGAGGAGTTGTCATCAAGAGCTTGCTGACCATGGCACTGCTCTATCCGCTTGAATACTGTCTGCACAATGAGTATTGCATGCTCTTTCCACAGAGAAAAACTCTTAAGATTACTTCAGGTTTTTAAGTGTTTGTTTGCCAAATGTCATTTTGGGTACTTTTGCATTTTATTTCAATAGATATAGTAGCAACAAATTGTTTCAGAGAAATATTTTCCTCCGGTATTTGCTTTCTTGTTGAGGGATTATTACCACGTTCTTTTGGGCCAGTTTGTATAGCTGCTTTTAGCTCTGCACACTGAGACTCTGCATGTAAAATACGAAGAACTTTGAAGTATAAAGCAGTTATGTTATGACTCAACATACATAAAAGACAGCTAGCATTCAACAAGCTAATAGATCCCATTTCCTCACCAGCTTTGTAAGACACCTAAAGGGTATTTGGTGGGCTGGGCAGGCATCAGTCAGGTTGAACCACCACCATTTCCACCAGCAACAGCAAAATGCAAAAAGGAAAGGAAACAGCCTCTGCAACTGGTAAACAACACATTTTAGACTAATGGAAGGAAATGCATTTTGTTAATATATAATTAGCTTGTGAAATTCATTGCCAAGAAACATTACTGAGGTCAGAAGCTTTGTAGCACTCAAAGGCATTAAACTTTGGGCTGTAAGAACACTGGTGGTGATTGTGCACATGACAGAGGGAGTAAGTTGTTATTCTTTTGTCCATAATCAAACCAGATTTGATGAAACAGAGTATTTTTAATGCCATCTCACATTTGTCCAGTGAGATGGGGTTTTACACTTTTCTGGTGCAGCTGATAGTACCCAGGTTTGGAAATATGTTACTTGAGGTGGATGGGCCACTGCCATTACGTTCTGTACCTCAGGTTCTGTCACAGATAAAATGTTTGGATCAGAAAACCAGGATCTATTTTAAGAAAAAAAATGTATTCTAGAGCAAATTTGAACTGATTTCCAAGGCATATCCAAGCACTTTTTCTTCTGCAACCTTAAATTTTTAATCTCAGAAAATATTAACCTGTTAGATATTACAAGCAAGTAAACTAAGAGTTCTAGTGATAATGACTGCATACTTTTTTGTTAAATGTTTTTCTGATGGACAAAATGCATTAGAATTTTCTAAAACAATAAAATATGGTAATTAGAATATAAATTACTAACTATTAACCAAGCATATGACACCAACTACAGCATGAAAAGTTAAAATATTGCAACTACTGTCATTTTGAAAAATTTGTCTCACAGACCCACTCTTTTTTACTGGACAGTTTGTTTCAGAGTTGTGTCTGGGATGTTCATTCATCAAGAAGATGCTTCACTATGTTACTTAATGGCATAAAATGCCTACTCAAATATTCATGCTTGTAAGAGTGCTGTATTCTCACTTCAAAAACTGAAACATCTAGGACCCATCCTCAGCTTGGATAAATTGTTTAGCTCTATAAAACCTAGTGGAACCACGCCAGATGATGTACAGCATTTTGTTTCTGAATGCTCTTGTTCCCTCTTGTGCTCCCTTCACATGTATTTGGTCAAGGAGAGGCTGTTATGTCACCTAGTTTAACCTCCACTGTAAAACAAAGCTAAAGCACACTTGCAGTATCTGCTCCAGGACCCACCTGTAACATACTTCCATAAATGCCACACTCTCAGAGGCCAAAGTATTTAAAAAATCCAACTGAACAAAGAAATGAGGAAGGCTGTAGATGGCAGGACGTATAATGCATGTGTATTACCTGGAAGAAAAGGAAAGTTGCTGGTAAAGAATATAAAGCAGAAGGTGGGAACTGTAGAAAGTTTAAAGCAAAATTAAATGAAAGCAGCAAAAGATAGATATACTGGCATCAGAAAAGGAATTCCATACTTAAAAGGCAGTACTAATAAAATTAAAGTGCCAGATGACCCATACCAAATCATTTCTGGTGTCCTCAACATAAAAAGGACATGAAACTGTTGTAACAAGTCCAGAGGAGGGCCACGAGGACGATCAGGGGACTGGAGCACCTCCTGTGTGAAGATAGGATGAGAAAGTTGGGGCTGTTCAGCTTGGAGAAGAGAAGGCTGCATGAAGACCTCATAGCAGCCTTCAAGTATCTGAAGGGGGGTTATAGGGATGCTGGGGATGGACTCTTCATTAGGGACTGTAGTGATAGGACAAGGGGTGAAGGGTTAAAACTTAAACAGGGGAAGTTTAGATTGGATATAAAGAAGTTCTTTACTGTAAGGGTGGTGAGGCACTGGAAGGGGTTGCCCAAGGAAGTCATGAATGCTCTATCCCTGGCAGTGTTCAAGGCCAGGGTAGACAGAGCCTTGGGTGACATGGTTTAGTGGGAGGTGTCCCTGCCCATGGCAGGGAGGTTGGAACTTGATGATCTTAAGGTCCTTTCCAACCCTAACTATTCTATGATTCTATGATTTGTCTGTGCAGTCAAAGCAAAAAGGTTCAAGCTGATTCTGGACAAACATACAGCGTAAGGAAGTACACCAAAGAGACTTTCAGTAAGCTGAAATAGATGAGGGACCAACAGGTTCTTCAGTAGCAAGTGAAGAGGTGAGCTTTAACTTTTGAGTTTTTCTCAAAACCCCTGTTTGATCCTACTGTTGGCAATGCTCAATACTTGCGGGAGGACTTGCAGGGAGTCCTGTTGTCCTCACTGAGGTCATGAGTGCTGCAGTCAGCTGACGGAAATGGCATAACAGCAGTTCACAACCACTGAGTGCCAAATGGCCTTAGAAAACATTTCTCAGTGGGACACAGTTTGAAAAAGCCAAACTTGGAGGAAATGGAATCCATCTGAAAACAAACTGCCTAGAAATTGTTGGGTCTGCCGAGGGATTATTTTGACCCTGAGGTTTGAGAGAGGTGGAGGCAAGCTGGAAAACAGCAGCGGGGAGGCTCCATCCAGGACACAAGGGTCTGAGCTGTACAGAAATAAGAGTAGCAGCATTAGCTCCAGCAAATCCAGAAGTCTCTTCTAGTTCAGCTTTCACTGGAACAGCTTTAAACAGGCCTGCTGCATACCTCCAGCAGTGAAATAGAAATGATGTTTCATTGGTTAATTCATGGACTGTTTGTCTTGTTTACCCTCCAACAAAATAATTGCTGCTTGATTCTAACTACAAAAAGGTTTTGCCAGCCAGTCTTACAGCAGATGTTATTTTCTCCCTTAGCAACTCTCACAGGGCTGATGTTACATATCTCACAAATCAAATCACAGTATACCAGGCCAAAGTTCACATTCATCTAGTCACAGGCTTTTAGCTGTTACAAGCTGATCACAGACTTTTTGGTTTTGGGGACCACTTAGTTCCATTTTCATTTCTACCAAGCAGGCTCATACCAGGCAGATTTATCTGAAAATAACAAACATGCTGGGCCAGACCTTCAGTTGAAATCCATGTGGGTCTGCAAATTTAATGTTAGTGGTAAGGCTAGTTTTTTACTGTTGACAACCTGCCTCTCTTTTTTTCACTGCAAGAGAAATCTGATATATAGATCAGGTGATGAAATGGTTGTGGTTTTGATATATTGGTATTTGACAGGTGAGATAGTTGTCCTGCTATTTTATTTATCCTGTTCAAATTTTACATTTAAAATCATAGAATGATTTAAAATCATAGAATCATAGAATCAGCTAGGTTGGAAAAGACCTTCAAGATCATCAAGTCCAACTGTTACCTCAGGACTGCCAAGTCCACCACTAAACTATGACACTGAGAGCCTCATCTACATGTTTTTTAACACGTCCAGAGACGGTGATGCCACTGCTGCCCTGGGCAATCCCTGATCACCCTCTCTGTGAAGAATTTTTTCCTAATATCCAGTCTAAACTTCCACTAGTGCAGCTAGAGGCCATTTCTTCTTGTCCTATCACTTGTTACTTGGGAGAAGGGACTACCCACTTCCTCATTCCATCCTCCTTTCAGGTAGTTATAGAAAACAATGAGGTCTCCCCTGAGTCTTGTCTACTCCAGACTAAACAACCCCAGTTCCCTCAGCTGTTCCTCATAGGACTTGTGCTCCAGGCCCTTCACTAGCTTCACTGCCCTTCTCCAGACTCACTCCATCAATTCTGTCTCTCTTGTATTAAGGGGCCCAGAGCCATGCTCTCCTTCTGCTGTTCTGTGACACTGAGCACATTATTGCCAGTGAAGATAATTTTACTAAGTATAATAGTTTAGCTAAGCTGAATCCCAATGTTTCTCCTGGCCCACATTTATAAGGTGGCTGCAGTTTCTGTTTGAGACAAACCAGAAGAAAACTTTATGGATCAGATCCTAGCCAAGGAACCGGAAGCACGTGGCTCAGTGCTATGTGACTTCAGCTAACCAGCACTTTTTTCACCCTTCAGTTTTATAACATCAAAGGAGTGGTTATAATGCCTTTTCTGCCAACCTTGATTCTTCCTTAACAAGAAGGCAAGACCTCTGCGATAGGGACCACCCCTCTTTTGGGGTGTTGTGTGCCACAATATGGCCCATAATCATAGAACCATAAAATCATAGAATAGTTAGGGTTGGAAAAGACCTTAAGATAATCTAGTTCCAACCCCCCTGTTATGGGCAGGGACACCTTCCACTAAACCATGCCATCCAAGGCTCTGTCCAACCCAGCCTTGAACATTGCCAGCGATGGAGCATTCACAACTTCCCTGGGCAACCCATTCCAGTGCCTCACGACCCTCACAGTAAAGAATTTCTTCCTCATATAATGTCTTGAACAAAGTGACTGAGTGGCCGTACTGCAGCTGTTTGACTCAGGATGGAGATGGCCTGTGTCTAACCAAGACAAAGAAGGACCCTAGAAGCATTTGTCCAAATTTCTGAAGCTGAAACCATGAAGATTGACTTGATTCATTGAGAAGAGATTTTCACAAATTTTACCTAATGCTCTACTTCTGCAAGACTTATTTGTAGCAGCAACCTCTTTGGCATAAGTAGGGTCATTAACAGTGCTGTGTGTATTCAGGTTGCCTGACTCAGTCCTCATTTCTGGTTTTTTGCTAAAACACAAAATATCCAAGGGAACTCTATATCCTTCTTGGTGATGCAATTATGTCTCTAGAAAATTACTCTCTGTGTATGTACACATGAACAATGATAATATTCATTCATTTATTATAAAGTCAAACCAAATTGCATTAATTTTTAAAGTTAACTCCATTATATGGTGCAGTCACCGCTTCCTGTCACTTACACAAAAATAATTAATAATCTTCCTTTTTTAATTTTGAAAAACACCATTATTTTTGCTTGCTTCTGTAATGTACTGCAATGCAATCGTACATTAAAGCCAAGTATAAATCATAACATTTTCCATATAAAATGTTATTTCGTCACTTCTGGTAACTTCGTCAATATGCCAAGTTCTAAAAGGCAAAAGCTTTCTACCCTCAAATTGCATGCAGTCTGGCTGGCATGTGTGAAACATAAATGCTTCATGAGAGGAGTTAGGATGACCAACTTCTCCAGTTATATCAGGTGCAGACTATTGGCAGCTCTTTTCCCTGTCTGGCCTGCAGACTTGATACTGGTTACAGTGGCATGGACATCCTGGTTCACAGGAATGGCTCTTCTAAGTACATGCTTAGAAGTCGACATTTAGGAAAGGAGTTAAAGACTGGGGTGGGCGTTTGGTGACCCTTTTTACCCTGACAGAACCTAATGATATTCTGATAATCTGTATTTTAGCCACTCTCTGATCTGGAAATATTGCCCACATCTTTGAAAATTCAAAATTTCAGAGAAATTTCATCAAAGCACTGTACTCTAGGGGCTTGTGTACTAGCACGGAAAACTGAGTAAGGACAACAGCAGACAGAGAGGGGTGCACTGAAATTGGCACCACACAATGTTAGTGGAGTATCAGACAGGTAGAGGATGACAAGCAGGTCAGTGGGAAGAACCAATGACATGGTCATGAAAAAGTCAAAGGAAGAGAATCGGATGGGAGCTAATGAAATTTTTCAAAATGCTAACAATGACACAGTCATTGGATGTTGTTGGATGGGAAATCAGTGGGCATCCATCTCATTGTGAAAAAAAAGTACATGTGAAGGAAGCCAAAACAAAGAAATGTAAGGACATGGGTGCGCAGCTGTCTGTGTATGGTGAGGGAAGGACAGTCCCTCTGAAAGCATTTGACTGGAACAAGGTAATTTAGCTATGATTCAAGATGAGGAAAATTCAAGAATGGCTGAGGTCATAGGTCTGAATGGTTAAGTGGCACATACTGATGGTGGTGGTTTGGGAGATGTAAGCAGGCTTGAGAAATGTGGTTTTAGAAGGGTTTGGCTTTGACCATGCTGAATGATATTAAAACACACAAGGGATGGCTGTAGAAGTGGTTAACAAATAGTATTGGATAGATGGTGACAGAACTTATAAAGGGCTGTAGGCCCATTGGTGTTTGTAAGTGGAATGAGGATTGAAAACAAATTAACATCTTTGCAGAGACAGTTCCAGGCTGTAAAAAAAGAAGGAAGAGAAAAAATGACAGGCCTCCATGTAAAATCAGACAGAAGCGGAATACCCAATGAAAAATATTCTAATGGTTAAGCACTGCCATTTCCTGGAACAAACACCAGGTTTTCTTCCTTTAATGGGGTAAATGTTTGGCAGGCTGTATTAGCTTAACTTGCATGAGAGTAGTAATTATCAATTAAGTAATTTGAACAAGCAAATGAATCTTCATATTCCCAGTTTGCTGGTGTTTGGGCAATAATTTCCCAATCAATAGCTATTTGCTCAGTATTCCCAACTGGAACCAACTCTGGCAATTTACAGTCACTTCAAGTAACCAAAAAAACCAAATAGAAAATCCTGTTCTAGTAATTTTACACTACTGTGTAACTTATTCCCCTCTTTGGGAATTCATTTGCTGTACTTTAATTATACTCCACTGCAAAAACATGCTTAAAAGTATTTCCTATGAAGGCTAAACAAAACAACATCCCAAACTTGGGCCATTTATTGTGACAGCCTGTCAATTTGTTGTGACAAGCATAACAGATTGGGTAGCAAAAGCTGAGCAGCAAAGGCTGTCTGACTGACATTTGTTTCAGCAGACTATAGTGTTGCTTGCTTATATTTTCAAGAGTGATCAAAATTAGTAAGACCAATTTCAAAGTAATTAAAATTTTATAAAAGCTGCAATGTAAGCAGTGCTGCAGCCTTTGGGGGAGGAGGCAAAGCCATACGATCCCTAATATTACTATAATCCATGGAAAGCCATGGAGAAGACATGAACTTCATTCCTTGCATGCAAGAGATTTGGTATGGCGATTTTTTCCTGACTCAGTCCAGGCTGACAGGTAGCTTGAGCTGGGGCCAGGCTGGAGATGGTGCCACTGGATCTCTGCGAAAATCACAGTTACCAAGACAGGTTGTCAGGACTTGGCTAAGAAATCATTTTGCCTTTCTCCTTCCCTGTGCTGCGAGGCATGGGTGTGGAAGTCCTTATCTATCTTTGCCACTCCTTCATATACTTATAAATGGAATAGCCTTCTTGTTTTCTTGCCCTAGCTCAGGAACCATTCAGAAGGCAGCACAGCAACATCTTTTTCTTGTATGCCCTTACTACTCCCAGTGGAGGCTTGGACTGAGGAAAAACAGTTTTAGTACCAGATGCGTAGTCCTTTGTTAAAAGAAGAGGCACTGTCTGCATCACTGCACAGCTGAGGTGCTTGGGTAGCTGAAGGCCCTGGGGAAAAAAAAAAAAAAAAAAAACACTAAAATAAAAAATCACTGTTTTGCTCAAATGTATGGAAAACCCAAATTTGAAAGCTTCTCTCCGGGGAACAGTATTCCTGGCTTCTGGTCAGCGCTGACTTCATAACGTCAGCACCATCAAAAGCCAGATCACCCAGCAACCATTAGCCCATGATCATGAAGATCAGAGTTAAAGCACAAAACACTCCTAAAAAGGCTTGGAAGTCTGCACACCAGTACAGTCAAAGATGCACAGAAAGCCATCTACAGTTTCCCAGATGGCCAGTTTGCCAAATTCAGTAGCCACATACCCAGACTGCACACATAATATAAAGATGGACTCAGACTGCAAAACTGTGGAATAAGTAGCTCAAAACCATTCTGGAGATAAAACCCTTAGGTCTGTTTCTAGTTTACCTGAAAGAAAAAACCCAGCCAAACAGGGTAAAAATTAGTACAGACAGTTATATAAGGAAGCTATTGTAAATCAAAAGTGTGCAAAACCCCCTAAAATGCTAGTGTTCCATAAGCACTATATTTATACATTGTAACAATCATTTAATCGCATGGGAACCTGTTGGAGATGGATGTTAGTCATGCAGAGGCTGTACTGGGACCAGGAAACATGAGCGGGCTTAAGAGAAGGAGGTGGAAATGAAAACTATGTATAAAGGTAGCTGTACAGCAGAGGGAGGTGTGAAGATAGAGAAGACCTACCTTAATCTTCAATTGTGCAAACATCACACAAGACACTGAAGTAGAAGGAAAAGTCCTACCAAAAATGCTATGAAATTCCACACAACTTAAAAAAAAAAAAAAAGAAAAAAAAAAAAAAAAAAAAGGGCCTTCAATTTTCCTATTCAAGACATACGTAAATTTAAAATAAGTATGACAGCAAGAAGTCATGAAACACTAAGAAAAGATGCAGTAGAAAGATTTAAGGCTCTCTATACATTCTTTTTGTCTGCATCCAGAAGCCAGGCAGAAGCTCAGCCCTGGCAAGCAAAGCGAAAGGGAAAATTATGTCTACTAATGTACTTTCAAGACTCGGTAAGCACTATCAAAAGTTCTTGCATGACCTTCCATTGCTGATAACAAGGGTTGGTACTGCTAATGGTGCACAGGGCATCGCAGGCTCTTAATCCATTCCCCAGGAAGGCTGAGGACACTCTCAGTACTTCCATCTTGCTCAAGCCCCTCTTTAAGCCCCTTCACATCAGTAGCTGTGATAAAATGATGAGATTTTCCCACTAACATGTCAGGGGACGAGGGTAACTGGAGTAAAGAGGCTGGAAGAACTTTGATGAAGGAAAATGCATAAGAGGGAATTTCTGAAGTCTTCAGAAACTGCTGAAATGAAACAAATATTCCTAACACTCCCATGAGAAGCTGTAATTCAGGAGAGGCCTATCTAGAATCACCACCACCTTAAATCAGGTCTTAGGAAGGCTCTAGTTTTAATTGGACTTTAAAGGAAATACCCTAAAGACCTTTGGAATTTTTACATTTTTATTCCCTTGTATTGAGCTATTGAAAACTTCTGCACCAACAAAACCAGGATTGTTCACAAAATCTGTAGAAATAAAATAATTCCCTAATAAAACCTACAGTCTTTCACTAAAAAGAAAGGTTTATAAGTCTTATCTAATATTGTACACGTAAATTTTCTCATAAGGGACACCCAGTGAAAATTCGCACAAGTAGTATCTTCGCAAAAAAAGTGATGAGATAAGGCTTAAAAATCACACTGCTGTCCAAACACACTGTTGTCATAGAATTATGAAGTTTTCTTATTCTGTTTTGTATCCCATATTTTCCATGGAATTACTCTGGAGCCAGGAAAGCTGCAAAGCCATGAAAACCCCAAAAAGACAGCCATCCTTGTGGCTTTTTCACAGTCTCTGCTATAAGCAAACACAGCTGTACCACCTCCCGTATGAAGATAGGCTGAGAAAATTGGGGCTGTTCAGCCTGGAGAAGAGAAGGCTGCGTGGAGACCTCATAGCAGCCTTCCAATACCTGAAGGGGGCCTATAGGGATGCTGGGGAGGGACTCTTCATAAGGGACTGTAGTGAGAAGACAAGGGGTAACGGGTTCAAACTTTAACAGGGGAAGTTTAGATTGGATATGAGGAAGAAATTCTTTACTGTGACGGTGATGAAGCACTGGAATGGGCTGCCCAGGGAAGTTGTGAATGCTCCATCCCTGGCGGTGTTCAAGGTGGTGTTGGACATAGCCTTGGATGGCATGGTTTAGTGGGAGGTGTCCCTGCCCATGGCAGGGGGATTGGAACTAGATGATCTTAAGGTCCTTTCCAACCCCTAATTATTCTATGATTCTGCTTTTGAAAAATGACAGCTACCACAGAGAGCATTAATCAGCAGAAGATATGAAATGTGATCTCTGTAATTAGAGACACTATAAGACAGTGATGTAGTGTGAGAGATTGATCTGAAATCAGACATCACTCTCCATTGTCTCAAAGATTGATATAAGAAGCTGAGATGGAATTCCACCAGTCCATTGTCTCAGACATGGGTTGGAGGAGTTGAGATAAGACTCTAATATTAGTTGCCTGAGAGAAGGGTGTGAGGAGCTGAACTGGGACTGTCCTATGATGGCTATCTTATTTCTTCAGGCTGCAAATCATAGGTACAGAAACATCAACTTCTGTGGTTAGTGATTTGGAGAAAACTCCAGGAACAAACTTGCCAATGAAGTTTTCCAGTTGACAAGAAGGTATTCTTTGTTGCGGCACCGGGAGACACGGGGGATAGCTCCTCCTAACGTGTATCTCCGTATTGCTACACAAGCAGTCCTTATATAGCTACGGAGCATACATACATATTCATGAGGCTACATATGGATTACATGATTTTCCAGAAAGTTCCCCGCATGTGTACAAAAATGTGGTGGTGGTCTTTTGGGGTCATTTAACTTCTTCCAACAATATTCATTACTGCTGGCAGCCTTTGAAGCACGTGCAGTAGATGCTTATACCAGCTTAATTGGTTCGTTAACACCACAGACAGAACAATTATCCTGTCCTTCTACTAATCAGTTAGTTTAACTGCAGCCCATCCTGGGCCCCTGCCATTCCAGACACTCCCTATCTTTATGTCCTGTTCTTCTAGCCTGTTTTTCTTACACTCATTTTGTACTAAGATCATAAAGGCCTAAACTACGTCAATTACAGCAGTTTATCTTGTACAAGAAATCTCAGTGCGTTCTCTAGCTGTACTCGATATTTTTTCTCTGTATATCATGCATCTCAGTAATTTTCCATTACTACTGTTGCAAAGCCATCAAATTTAACATTACTTGAAATTGATTCTAAAGGTTTATCTATTTCATTTTGTAATTTTTATCCCCCCCCTTGTCTCACTAGGAAGTGACCTGCATGTTTGTGATGATAGTTCAGAATATGAACATTGTTGTCTCTGTCAAGTACTGTCATCCACTGTATGAATTGCACAAGTATTCTAAAAGGTTAGCAATCACTTTCCCAGGAAAAGTAGAAGCAAAATGTTTTTACCAGCATTTCAGCTAGTTTGGGTCAGGTTTTCTGTCTCTGCTTCCTCCCGGCTTCCTGTGCCCCTCCTGACTGAAGGACTGAAAAGGCCTCGATCAGGATAAGTGCCACTGAGCAACAACTACAATATCTGTGTGTTATCAGCACTGCTCTCAGACTAAATCCAAGACACAGCACTGAACCAGCTACTGGAAGGAAAAATAACTGCTGAACCCAGAACACAAACATAAACTACATCTGGCAGTTATGCAATGTTTTATAGGTAATTGCCAAAGCCTGTATGAAGCTTCTTGCTGACACACCCCCACTCTTCCAGGGCTCTCAAGGACACTGGAATTTCACTGCAACCACATGTGTAATGTGTCCTTTAAACTCGAGTGATGGAGTTGCTCTCATGGTGATGTCTCATGGAGGGTGTCCCTCAGGGTCCATAGTAGACATCTGTGGAGAGTGTTCTGAGACAAGGAGGAACCAAATGTAACCAGTTCTGGGTAAGGCTGGGTTTGGTAGCTAGGTAATGGAAAACAACTGGTACTTGAAGGTAGTTGACATAGTTTTGGGTGCTTGGGACCTTAGTACAAAAAATGTGGGAAAAACAATAGAAAAACAGGACCTGGGGATGGGAAGTGTCTGGGACTAGCAGATGGACGTGCTCTTGAGAGTTCTGTGGATCTTGTTTTCCCACCGAGCAATGGGCTCACCAAGGAACCATGGGGTGAGGAAGGCGGGACCGGTCTTGTTCAACATCTTTGTGGGTGACATGGACAGTGGGATGGAGTGTGCCCTCAGCAAGTTTGCCGATGACACCAAGCTGTGTGGTTAGGTTGATACATTGGAGGAAAGGAATGCCATCCAGAGGGACCTTGACACGCTTATGAGGTGGGCTGATGCCAACCTAATGAAGTTAAACCATGCTAAGTGCAAAGTCCTCCACCTGGGTCGGAGCAATGCCAGGCACAGCTACAGGTTGGGCGGAGAGGAGATTCAGAGCAGCCCTGCGGAGAAGGACTTGGGGGTGTGGGTTGATGAGAAAATGAACATGAGCCGGCAGTGTGCGCTTGCAGCCCAGAAGGCCAACCGTATCCTGGGCTACATCAAAAGGAGTGTGACCAGCAGGTCGAGGGAGGTGCTCCTGCCCCTCTACTCTGCTCTCGTGAGACCTCACTTGGAGTATTGTGTGCAGTTCTGGTGTCCTCAACATAAAAAGGACATGGAACTGTTAGAACAAGTCCAGAGGAGGGCCACGAGGATGATCAGGGGACTGGAGCACCTCTTGTATGAAGATAGGCTGAGAAAATTGGGGCTGTTCAGCCTGGAGAAGAGAAGGCTGCGTGGAGACCTCATAGCAGCCTTCTAGTATCTGAAGGGGGCCTATAGGGATGCTGGGGAGGGACTCTTCATGAGGGACTGTGGTGAGAGGACAAGGGGTAATGTGTTTAAACTTAAACAGGGGAGGTTTAGATAGGATATGAGGAAGAAATTCTTTACTGTGACGGTGATGAGGCACTGGAATGGGTTGCCCAGGGAAGTTGTGAATGCTTCATCCCTGTCGGCGTTCAAGGTGGAGTTGGACATAGCCTTGGATGGCATGGTTTAGTGGGAGGTGTCCCTGCCCATGGCAGGGAGGTTGGAACTCGATGATCTTGAGGTTCTTTCCAACCCTTACTATTCTATGATTCTATGTCCAGGATGGGAGCAGTTAAACTAACTGATAAGTAGGAGGACAGGATGATTGCTATGTCTGTAATGTTAATTAAGCTAGTGCTTCAAAGGCTGCCAGCAGTGATGAAGATTGTTGGAAGAAGTTAAATGACCCCAAAAGACCACCATCACATTTTTGTATGCATGCAGGTAACTTTCTGGAAAATGATGTAATCCATACGTAGCCTCATGAATATGTATGTATGCCCAAGTGACTATACAAGGATGGCCTGTGTGGCAATATGGGGATGCACATTAGGAGGAGCCATCCCCCGTGTCTCCTGGCTCCACAATAAACAATACCTGCTTGTCAACTAGAAAACTTTGTTGGAGAGTTTGTTCCTGGAGTTTTCTCCCAATCAGTCCTCACAGAGGTGAGCTTCTGGAGTCGTCCTCATGGCAATGGCTATATTTTGTGATTACCTTTTCCTCCTTTTACAATGATTTTGGGGGAGTATTCTATTCTTCATGTTGTGCATTACATCATCTTGGTGGACCAGTTTCCCTGGTCTTGCAGCCAGCTCTTCAGCTGCAGGTGTCTGCAGCAATTCTTGGGATAATGGATAGCAATTCCTCACCCCAAAGGAGGCAATGGACAGAAGAGTCTTATCTCAGCTCTTTTCCACTCATCCTTCAGGCAATGGGTGGTGGACCCATTTCAGCTCCTCACACCCTTCTCCCAAGCAAAGGATATTGGAGTCTTATCACCACCCATCTTTGAGACAATGGATTGGTGGAATTACATCTCAGCTTCTCATACCAGTCTTTGAGACAATGGACAGTGGAGTCTGATTTCAGATCAGACTCTTGCAGTTGTCTTCAGCAAAAAGACTGAAAATTAGATTATTTAAATCCGTACAAAAACAGTTTGTGAAAAGCATATGCTTATAGATATTAGCAAGATTTAATCTTGACAGATGTCACTGAATTCTATTACAACAGAAAAAATATAGTCAGATCATTTTTATTATGCATATTCTCAATTTCCCTCTGCATCTTTAGTTTTACTGCTGTAAAATACACAGAGAAGGGAACTGAATTTAACAGTAGTAGAGCAATTAAGATCTATTTCTGAAATATCTTAACTCAATATAGAAGAAAAAGGTAAATAAATTGCCTGAGAAAATTGATGGAAAGTACCTTCATAAGTGAATGAGAAATGCATGGACAAACTTGAGTTGAAGTGGGAAAGGAAGTGGGAAAGTAGGGAGCAGAAACTTGCACCAGCTGTGCGGAACAGTTTACCATTACAGAGGCATTTATTTCTCTGGCCATTTTAGCCAAAGGCTAGACAGACAACGAGCAATTTGAAAGCAACCTGAAAGCATGTCAAAGCAATTTGAAAGCATGGGCCTCTCCATTGCTCCCAAGCAATGGGGAGGCCCCCAGCACAGCCCCTGGCATCTCTATTTGTGGCAGCCTGATCCCAGACTATGTGTCTATACCATGCCACAGCCAGCCACCAGCACAAGCAGCCAATCCCTGGGGAGAGGGCTGGAATGGGGTGCCTTCAGGGCCCCAACATTAACTTCACATGATTCATGCTGTAGAAATAGAGCAAGAGGTAATGGGTTTAAACTTAAATAGGCGAGGTTGAGATCAAATATAAGGAGGAAGTTCTTTACTGTGAGGGTGGTGAGGCACTGGAACAGGTTGCCCAAAGAAGTGGTGAATCTCTGGCAGTGCTCAAGGCCAGGCTGGACAGAGCCTTGGGTGACATGGGCTAGTGTGAGGCATCCCTGCCCATGGCAGCAGGTTGGTAAGGGTGTTGTAACTGGATGATTTTTAAGGTCTCTTCCAACCCAAACTATTCTGTGATTGTATGATAATGTTCTCTGAGTTTAGAAATCCAGAAGCCTGAGGACACCGGGTGAGGAGGAAGCATGACCAGAAAGTATGATAAAGATGGAAGGGATCTGGTTAAGCATGATTACTCAGAACAACTGAGTTGCTATCACAGAGCATTCCTGTATGGGCAAAGGCTGACCACTTTCTAAATTACATTAATATCAATAGAAGACTCTTTATGGAAGTGGTACCGATAACGATAATCTCCAGCTGGTGAAAATGGGGCATTGTTATAAGAAACTATCTCACTGGCAGTAATGGTTACAACACAGATAATCTGCTGCATACTAATTCAGCATGTCTGTTCAGTGAGAGATGGTGTCACTATTTCACTTTCACTGTTCTACTTATGCGACATGGTATGGGTATTTTGTAACATGAATTTATTCTTCATCAATCTTCATTGTGGTGCCAGCTGCTAGCATCTAAAAAAGGCCATTTTCTTATGTATTGTACACCAGTATTGTTTTCTACTACTGTTCTGTAGCAGTCAGTAATCCTGTGCAAAAAGAGACCAACAGTGAAATTCTGACAATAGTATAGGTTTTGGCTTTTTAAATGTAGGGGTACTAATATTCCCAGGGATGATCGCCGTCGCAAAGTTTAGCCAACCATAAAATATAGTAAGATACAGCCATATAAATCTGATAGCAAATATTAAAGCTCACATGAAGAAATACAAAATTTGGAATGCAAATATAATAAGTTGATGGTCTCTGATCATACTTCAGAGTGCTGGAATTCTTGCATTTGTTTTAAAGACAGCAACAGTACCTAGTGTGTAATGATGACCGTAATCCCTCATACGGAAACTGAGACACCAGTACAAAAGACCTTGTCACTAAACAACTTGTTCTTCTTTGTGGCTGAGCTCTTTATCTTCATAGCTTTATTTTCCCCTTGCTTTTAGGCTGGAAGGGACAATTTAATCTGATTGCTTTATGATGACTCACTTCATAGCAAAATCCAAAGAGCCTTACCAAGTTATTTCTGCATCAAACCTATAACTTACCATGACTAAAGAATTGCAAAGATTTCTTTTTTTCTTCTTACAAAAATAAACAATAAAAAGAGATTGATAAAATCCATTTCCACTCATTAGTGTGTCACCCCTAATTATTGGTTTCTTCTTTAATGATGCTGGTGGTGTGGTTTGGAGCAAGCTGCCCCCCATGAAAAAACACCTGTGACTACAGTAAAGCAGTAGATAGAATTATAGAATCATAGAATAATTAGGGTTGAAAAGGATCTTAAGATCATCTAGTTCCAACCTCCCACTAAACCATGCCATCCAAGGCTATGTCCAACCCGGCCTTGAACACCACCAGCGATGGAGCATTCACAACTTCCATGAAACCCATTCCAGGGCCTCACCACCCTTACAGTAAAGAATTTCTTCCTTATATCCAATCTAAACTTCCCCTGTTTAAGTTTGGTACTGCCTGTATAGTATCAGAACACAGCCTAATCACTAGCTGTGATGATCCATTGTATTTAATTGTCTGTACAATTCCTGCAGAGTTTTAACTTGTGTCAAATCAAGCAGTAGTGCTGGAAATTGCCGGTCATAAAGGAACACTCCTGAGAAAAAGAAAGAGAAAAAAGACAAACAGTTCAATACAAGCTTCATAATGACCACATATTTTGAGATCCACCAGGGTGCTGCCTAGTCCATGCAGGAAAATGAGGAATAAATGCTTTTAACATTTTGCTTGAACAGTTTTTCCTTTCAGAAAACTATTTGCTATACAATAATGAGAAAAGCAGAGCTGTGAAGAGAAGCATTTTATAAGACTGATTACCTTTCTAGGGCATATTATCTAATATACACTTTGCTTATCCAGGGTGAATTCAGTGGTTAAAAAGATTAATAGAGTCTATTTGATGTTACTTGTACATGCTCCTGCAGAGGGAGTAACTTGTGATTTTTCTTCTTGACTCAAGCACAACAGCCTGGAATACACCAGCAAGAGCAAAATTACTTTTCTAAATTTAGAGGTTTATAAATCTTATCAGATGCGGCCCAGACAGTGATTTGTTTGGTTTTCTTTTTCTTCCTGTCAGTTCTTCCCCATATGTCCAAAAATCCCTAAACACGCATGCAGGAGGTGCACAGTATCTGCCACTGCTTTTCTTCTGTGCTCTTCCAGGGTAGGGAGCTGACAGCTCACTTGTGCTCATGCTCTCTTCCTCCCGCCCTTTCCCACTCTCCTCATAAACACATATAGTGTCCGGGTGTGTAAGCACATACATATGTACATATGTACGTACGCTTTTTCTACCTCACCTAATGAAGGAGAAGAAATTACAATGATTTCAAGGCACAAAATTGTGTGATTCGAAGAAGTCATGTAATCTGGTTCATGTAGGTGGCCAAGGATCAAACTGTTACTACACCAACTACATTCGCCTGCCCCATGGCCAGCACTGGGGAACGTTTCTCTGCACCGCACACCTCCACTGCTGCAAGCTGATGCCTGAACCAGGCAGGGCAAGGGAGGCACTTGATGGCTGTGAGATGTGCTCTGAGAGTAGTTTGCAAAGCTCCACTCAGCACCGGGAAAAGCCTCGCTCAATGTTCCCATACTTGCAGGCACACTGTAACTCTCTGAGCCCAACCTATCAGCCAGTTGCTCACCCAAAGTGTTATGGACTTGTTCAGCTGTGTGCTGGGTGTTTTGTCCATAAGGATACTGTGAGAGCCAGTGTCAAAAGCTTTGCTAAGATTTCCAAACCCCACATCTGTTGGCTTCTGTTGGTCAACTAGGTGGGCGACCTTGTCATGAAAGGAAATAAAGTTAGTCAAGCAGGACTTGCATGGATCATAGAATCATAGAATGGTTTGGCTTGGAAGGGGCCTTAAAAATCACCTAGTTCCAACACCCTCACCATGGGCAGAGACACCTTCCATTAAACCAGGCTACTCAAGTTCCTGTCCAGCCTGGCCTTGAACACTTTCAGGGATGGGGCATCCACAACTCTGGGCAGCCTGTACCAGTGCCTCACAACCCTCACAGTGAAGATTTTTTTCCTAATATCGAATCTAAATCTACCCTCTTTCAGTTTAAAGCCCTTCCCCTTGTCTCATTACTACATGTCCCTGTAAAAGCCCCTCTCCAATTTTCCTGTAAGCCCTTTCAGGTACTGGAAGTTACTGTCAGGTCTCCCCTGAGCCTTCTCTTCTCCAGGCAGAACAAGCCCAACTCTCTCAGCCTGTCTCCATAGGAGAGGTTAACTATTGTGAACCTGTGCTGCCTACGGCCAGTGGCTTCGTTGTCTCTCAAGTGTTTTTCAGTACCTTCCAGAATAACTTTCTCCATAATTTTACCAGGCACTGAAGTGAGAGTGACAGGCCTGTAATTACCAGGGTCTTCCTTCTTGCCCTTTTTGAAAAATGGGACTACTTTTGGCAGCTTCCCCTTGACTAAGACTTACCCAAATTCCCAAGACCATTGAAAAATAATGGAGAGAGGTCCAGCAATGATATCAGCCAGCTGTTTCAGTACCCTGGGAGGAATCCTATCAGGCACCATAGATGTATTATCCTAGGATAGAGTTAATTTTCTTCCTAGTAGCTGGTGCAGTGCTGTGTTACAGCCTCAATCTGAGAACAATGCTGATAACACGAAGATGTTTTTTAATTGTTTCTCAGTAACACTTACCCCAATCAAGGACTTTTCAGTCTCATCCTTTGCCATTGAGGAGGGGCACAGGAAGCCAGGAGAGAGCAGAGACAGGACACCTGACCTAAACTAGGCAAAGGGGTATTCCATACCACAGCACATCATGCCCAGTATGTAAACTGGGGGGAGTTAGCCAGGAGGCAGTTGATCACTGCTTAGGGATGGGCTGGGTTTTGATTGGTGGGTGGTATTGTGCATGACTGCTGTTTATTGTTTGTTTTCCCTTTCCTCTTTTACTTTTAGATTCTCTCCCCTTGTTATTTCCCTTATCATTAGTAGTTTTTCCCAATTATTAGTAGTATTATGTTGTACTTTAGTTATTAAACTGTGTCCTGGGTTCAGCAGCAGCAGTCATTTTTCTCCTTAGTAAATGGTGCAGTGCTGTGTTTTTGACTTTCAGCCTGGGAACAGCACTGATGTTTTCAGTTGCTGCTCAGTAATGTTTAGTCTGACCAAGGACTCTCTGAGTCTCATGTTCTGTCAGGGAGAAGGGGAAGCCGGGAGGAAGCAGAGACAGGACACCTGACCCAAACTGACCAAAGAGGTATTCCATACCACAGCACGTCATGCCCAGGACGTAAAAACTGGGGGCAGTTACCCGGAAGGGTTAGATCACTGCTGGGTCGGGCTGGGTATCGGTTGGCAGGGGGTGAGTGGTTGTATTCTTTTCCCTTGTTATTTCCCTTGTCATTATTATTATTGGTGGTAGCAGCAGTGGTTCGTGTTATACCTTAGCTACTGGACTGTTCTTATCTCAACCCGTGGGAGTTACATTCTATAGATTCTCCTCTCTGGGAGCAGGCGGAGGAAGAGGGGGGGAGTGAGAGAGCAGCTGCTTGGTTCTGAGTTACAGCTGGGCTTAAACCACGACAAACTGTTTTTATCTCAACCTGTGGGGTTTTCATTCTTTCAGTTCTCTTCCCCATTCTGCCCAGGAAGGGGAGAAAGGGGGTGAGCAAGTGACTGCATGGTACTGTGCTACTGGCTGGGTTTAAACCATGACGCTTACGTACATCAGGTGGAGAAGCAAGTCTTGAACATGTTCAGAGTTGGCTGGGAGTTTATCATCTCCACAGTCATGGTCTTCTGAGTCTGAATGCTAATGTGTTGATGAATTTACTGAGGCACTCACCAGCACTTCAGTGATGGGGTCTCATCGCATTCATACATTTTGCATCCCACTGCAATTCAGAGTGGAGTACAGACTCCCTAGGATCAGCAGGAGGCTGTGCATACATTTAAGACCCAGAGAGGAAGGCAGCAGAGACAGGCAACATCAAACTGTCCAGCTCTTTCCCAGGCCCCAGGGGACCTAACTTCCACAGTCACCTTGGCCATGTCCCAGTACTGGGTTTGCTGTCCAAAGAGCTCTTTCGCTGCTCACCCCTGTGCTTGCTCTCAAAACCAGGCATACTCTCCTGAAAAAAACTTTCATTTTCTTCAGTCTTCCACTGAGCAAAAGAGTTAGTCCTGAGGCATGGATCTAGAACATTTTACTGCAGCTGTCACCCAGCAGGATAACTAGTCTGACAAAAAACATCTGAACTTCTGTCTTACTAAGAGTAGCTGATGGAGGCAGAGGAGCAGCCTGGCTTGAGCACATGGGAAACCAGAGGAACACCCGTATTTGCATTCCCTTGTGTGCAATCCCGCTCACACTCACCCTGGTGTGTGGGTCCCCAGCCAGCAGGACAGAGGCCCTGGAGGGATGGGTTTTCTGAAGCAGGAGCAGTCAGCCAAGAAAGCACTCTTTTGCCCTCTGACAGCTCATGGGCCACCAGCCTGACTTCCTTCTGGATGCTGTTGGGCCCCCAGGCTAGTAGTCTTATCTACCTAAACAGATGAAGTGAAAATGAAGTATCTGGGGGTAAAAAGATGAGGAGTGGTGACAGAAGTTTTTTAAAGATTGTTCATCTGGCAAGCACAGTTGCAAGAATAAGTTTGATCCATGTCCATGTACACAAACATGCGGCACTTCCTGATAGTGAATACTCGGGCGTGGGTATCAGGAACAGTTTCCCCTCCCTTGGGTATGGTGCTTGCAGTTCTGTGGTCAGTGGTTGGTAACACTGGAGACAGACCTTGGCAATACAGAGCCCTGTACACATCAGTCACAGCCTCCTCCTGTACCAGTCCCAAAGGCTAATCTGCACCAGCCTGAACTTTGTGAGAACACTCATTCTTATGGGAATCCTTCGAATGGCTCAACAACCTCTTCAAAATCCCCCATGTTGCAAGAATAGCACCCTTGAAATTGAGGAAAACCTTAGAAAGTGTCCTGTCACTTCATCAATCCAGAAGGGTTATGAAATTGCCATCCCTTGCAGGTAATGAAGGAGACTGTAACACATGTTCAGGAGCTTGCTGCAATGATTCGCTTTGGGATTTAGCACTGAGCCATCAGTGCTGTAAGATGTGCTCATCACTATTCTTGTACACACAATCAACTAACAGCTGAGATGTGGTATCCACATCTGTCAAGCCAGGGTGTATTGAGTTTATGTAGCAAGGTTTTGGCAGCAAGGGGTGCTGCAGGGTGGCCTCTAAGAAGAACTCAGGGGCTGCCCAGTGTAGACACTATCTCTTCAGCTGGCTCCAAAGAGACCCACTGCAGGACATAGCTGAGCCCATCACCCATGCTGGTGGTGCCTCTGTGAAAACATATTTAAGAAAGGGTCAAAAATACTGCAGGGCAGCTGTGAGAGGAATGAGAAAATCATGACAAAACCAGCAGTGCAGGTCAGAGTGGAAGCAAGAGGAGGAGGAGGTGCTCAGACTCCAGAGCAGATTTCCAGCAGCCCATGGAGGACCACAGTGAAACAGATATTCACTATGCAGTCTGCAGAAGACCCCATGCTGGAGTAGGTGAAGATTCCCCAAAGGAAGCCGCAACATAGAATCATAGAATCATAGAATAGTTAGGGCTGGAAAGGACCTTAAGATCATCGAGTTCCAACCCCTCTACCATGGGCAGGGACACCTCCCACTAAGCCATGCCACCCAAGGCTCTGGCCAACCAGGCCATGAACATCACTGGGGATGGAGCATTCACAGCTGCCCTGGGCAACCCATTCCACTGCCTCACCACCCTTACAGTAAAGAACTTCTATTTATCTAACCTGAACTTCCCCTGTTTAAGTTTTAACCCGTTACCCCTTGTCCTATCACCACAGTCCCTAATGAAGAGTCCTTCCCCAGCATCCCTATAGGCCTCCTTCAGATACTGGAAGGCTGCTATGAGGTCTCCACACAGCCTTCTCTTCTCCAGGCTGAACAGCCCCAACTTTCTCATCCTATCTTCATACAGGAGGTGCTCCAATCCCCTGATCATCCTCGGAGACTCCTGGCAGGACCTGCAGCCTGTGTTTTGGAGTCTATACAGGAGCAGCTTTTCTGGCAGGACCTATGACCCTGCAAGGACCCCATGATAGAGCAGTCTTTTCCTGAAGACTATACCCTGTGAAAAGGACCTATACTAGAGCAAACAGTGGAATGAGGATGGAGCAGCACAGACAAGTGTTACAGCCTGGCCACCACCCCCATTCCTCATCCCCCTGCACTGCTGGGGAGGAAGGGGTAGAAGAGGTAGGAATGAAGGAGTGCAATTGAGCCCAAGAAGGCAGGGTAATGTGGTTTTAGTTTTGTCATTGTTTCTTGACACCCTACTCAGTATTAATTGGCAATAAATTAATCATCCCTGTGTCTACTTGGTCTGTGACAGAAATTGTTCAGTGATCTCCCTGTCTTTATCTTACCCACAAGCATTCTCCAACCTGTGGAGAAGTGGCAGAGCATCTTGGTGGATATCTGGAAGGCAACCAGCCAAAGTCAAACCCACCAAACTCATGGAGGCAGTAACAAAGGAAAGACAAAGGGAACACCCTGGGTCAGCCCTGAGAGCTACTGCTGTGTACTCAGAGAAGGCTCAAACCTGGACAGCAACACCTAGCCTGAGCCCTGTGCCTTTAGCAGGATACCTAGGGAGTGCCAAGCTGGGTGAACATTGCCTAAAGCAAAGAGGGCAGGAGGAGCTGCTTTATTGCCAAGATTACAGACAAGACATGTCTTCAAGTACGTAGCAGTAAGGCATACAGAAAGTAAAACAGGCTCCTTGTGAGCTGCAAAGCAATAGGACACAAGGTAAAGACACAGACTACAGTAAGAGAATTCAACCTGAAAAAAATTCTTATGAACTAAACAACTTTTCCTTTGTCTAAGAAGAACAAGCCTCACAAAATGTATTTTCTAGCTTTAGCATTGGGGCTCCTTCTCCTGTTGTTTAAAAAAAACTTTGAAATACTCTGTACATATATTTTAATACTACAAGAATACAAGATGGCTTTATGAAACTGTAACTTCCAGTCTTTTGAGAAACTGTAGAAGTTACATACTAGCAATATTCTATCTTTATTAACTCAATAGTGCACACACATTCAAAAGTTTCACACATTTCCCAGGCATCTTTTAACAAACAGAAATCACATGAGGGTTTGGGGGTTTTTTTGCTCTCAAGAACAAAAATGCAGTTTTAACAAATGCAGAACTTAAAGAAATGTTCTGTGGAAACTGTGCTACAGTTTTTCTTCGGGGAAATTAAACCAAGATGATCTGTTGACAAATCCTTTTAGCACTCTTAGTATCAATGGTTGCCTCTCAGGACTGTCTAGGAAGGAAATCCTGGGTGAAGGCAGTTGACTGGAAGGCGCTGCTGGTGCTTCTTGAATGTAGCTGGTTAGAGTTTCTGTGTGAGGGGTGCTACTGCTGTTTTCTGGAATGGTAAGACTCTGATCAGCTGTTGTTTCTTGAAGTTCATCTTCAGCATTTCTAATGTCACCATCTAAGTTTTCCCTTCTGGTAGGAATGCTGAGCTTTTGGGCTACTTCTTCAGTTTCCTCGACAACTCTGTAAACATCTTCAGATCCTCTCCTTCCCAGGACAGAAGATGGAGACTCATTTCCCCTCTCACTTACCCGAGTGGTGCCTGTCCAAGTAATACTGCTGCAACTTCCATCAACTTGTAGTTCCCTGCTGTCACTATCAATTGTAATCACCGGTGGAGAAGAGCGTGATGAGTTACTCGTATGACGTTTCCGGTGTTTCTTTTTATGCTTTTTCTTTTTCTTTTTAAGTTGCCTTGTGGCTTCTGTTGCTTTTCCTTCATAGACTATCTCCACACTTGGACTTCTCATCTTCTTTTTCTTTTTCTTATGCTTTATGTCACTGCCTGCTCGATTGTCTGAAAGGCTGTCTTCATTTTTGTAGCAGTCGCTGAATTTTGAGAACGGTTTCTTGGGGTCACTTTCTCTTTCTAGATTTGTGCTCTCCGTGAATGCATTCTCCAGGTGGCGAGTTTTGTACTTCCTTTTTCCACCAGGTTTTTCACTTTTCATTCTCTCAGTTCCCCTGGGAGGAGTCCTTGACCTGTTGCTTGATCGACTCCTTGACCTGCACCTTTCATAACAGTAATAGTGTCTCTCACGAAATCCCCTCTGGCTGTGTGGATCTGCTCTTTCAATAAATGAGCGTATCCTATATTCTGGACTAGGAGATTGCCTTGAGTAGGTATCATTAGACTGAGTCCTCCTCCTGCTGGAGGATTCATAGCCATCTCCAAACACCTTTCGACTACAGAAAGCATATCCCCACTGGTGTCTACTTTGATAACTGTCTTTTACACAATAACGATCACTATCTCTACTTCTTGATCTCCTTTTGCCATGGCCTTTGCTACGTGATCGTGATCTGCTTACTTCTCTGCATGGAGTGCTCTCACGACTAAAAGAGCCTCTCTGGCTTTCTAGAGAGACTTTGCTTTCATGAGCCCTTGACCTCCTGCTGCTTCTTTTGCTTCTGTGTTTGCTACTATCTCTGCTTTTTGATCGTCTCCTTTTAGTTTGGCTTTTGCTATGATGCTCCCTCCTAGACCGATGCCCATGACTGCCACGACTGTTCCGTGAACAGGATTGTGGGCTCCTGGACTTTCCCTTTCCAGACAATCTTTGATTCCAAGGGGAGCACACTGTGTCACTCCCTGGAGGGGGGCTCCAGCTTAAGACCTGTGAAGTCAGATCTTTTACCTTACGTTTGTACTTATCATCTTTTGTCTCTGTCTTTTCAACTTCAGGAGATAAGCAACTTCTACAGCTACCTACATTCTCCTTGTATGAAGTGGAAAGTGGCGACAAACTCCTGCTTGGTTCACTATCACTCCAGCTGCGACAATGGACTGGCTGCTGTTTCTTCACATCTTCATTTTTCTCTTCCCTGACGGGTTCCTCAGAGTCTGAGGACAGCTCAACAACTTCTGGTGTCCTCTCAGCTAGTGGCTTAACATACCGAACAATAACACAATTGTCCGAGGAAGAACCACTGTCATTGGAGTCTGCATTAGCCTGTAACTGAGTCTGCAGATTGGTTCTTTGACTCTTTGTAGCAGAGCCTTCATCAGAGCTTTGTGACATCTCCAGAGTCGCAGGAACCTCTTCTGAAATGGAATAGGAAGGCCCTGGAGTTTCATCATCCCAGGGGGCGTGGCTGAGACCAGTCACAGACAAACTGTTATCTGGGCCTTGAGAATATGCTGTATCTGGAGATATTGTAATAACTGACAAGTCTGAGTGGCTTCCTTCATCGTACAATGGTACAGGACAATCGTAATTGGCATGTTGATCATATGCTTCTAAATTAAAAGGACAACGGGCAAAACTGATGAATTCATGTAAGAAATGTTCAGTCCGATCCAACAAAAATGGCTTTACCTCATCAGCAAAGGCCTGACTTTCCAGATCATACTTAGTCACATTGCTCATGATAATGTGCTGTATAATACTAATAAAGGATGCATGGGTACCAAACAGGACTGTAAGTTCTCGCTTCAACCAAGGGACCAACCTGTGAAGGCAGGCAGGGTTGTGGCGGAAAAACTTGGCTGAAATGTCTCTGTAGCGGCCACCATCCTGAATGCTATGAATACGCACACCAGTACGGTACAGAGCTCTGCGGAAGTTTATTAAGTCCTCCACCTGAATCTGCCGCTGAGCCCTGCCCTCTGCGCTAGCCTGCCTCCTTGAGGCCGGCCTCCTTATCATCTGCTGAATCTCTCCATCCCTATGCCGCACTGGTTCACTGAAGGATCCGCCAGAAAACAGTGAGTTATCTGGAGGGGACAGCATCCTTTGGGAAGGGGAACGCCCATTGCGACGATCCCCCGTCAAGGTGGTACGGTAACGAAATCTCCGGCCATCAGGGCTGGCAAAAGAGCCATTTTCTAGAGGGCTGAGTATGTACTCCTTGAAGTCATCTTCCGCACGAATTGTATGGAAAATGGAAAAGAAGGGTTGCTTGCAGAGGGGGCATTCTGCTTTGTTTTTTGACCACTCCTGGACACAACGAAAACAGAACCTATGCAAACAGCGATCCAGATATGCAACATTGTCAAATCTATCCAAGCAGATGGGGCATTTAGAGTCAGGAGAAGCATCTGTTGGCAGCTTGCTTGTGCTGGCTTTTGGTGAAAAGCTGCTATCTTCTGAAAACTCCTTATCTGCTGAAGTCATGTTCTGCAAAGAAAGAGAGAAAATATCACTGTTATATCAGAGATACAAAAAATGAAGTGTCTAGACACAGAAACCCACAACAACCACCCTTAAGGTGGCAAAACCCAGCACTAGCACTGACTGAACACTGAACAAAGAGGCAGGACAACCTAACTGCTTTGCCTGTCTTCTCTTCACAGTGAGATCTGGCTCTTCGGTGTTGCAAGTTTTAAACAGAGCTTGAACCACAATGGAGAAAACAGGCAGGAACATCTTCTTCCCCACTGATATAAATACTGCTTTGATATGGTCAGTAAGTTTATAATTAACATGGTATTCTCCAAAACACACTTCCAAAAGATACCAGCATTTATATGGGGTGTTGGTTGATGAGAAACTTACCATGAGCCGGCAGTGTGCGTTTGCAGCCCAGAAAGCCAACTGTATCCTGGGCTGCATCAAAAGGAGTGTGACCAGCAGGTCGATGGAGGTGCTCCTGCCCCTTTACTCTGCTCTTGTGAGATCTCACTTGGAGTATTGTGTGCAGTTCTGGTGTCCTCAACATAAAAAGGACATGGAACTGTTAGAACAAGTGCAGAGGAGGGCCACGAGGACGATCGGGGGACTGGAGCACCTCCCATATGAAGATAGGCTGAGAAAATTGGGGCTGCTCAGCCTGGAGAAGAGAAGGCTGCGTGGAGACCTCATAGCAGCCTTCCAATACCTGAAGGGGGCCTACAAGGATGTTGGGGAGGGACTCTTCGTTGGGGACTGCAGTGACAGGACGAGGGATAAGGGGTTAAAACTTAAACAGGGGAAGTTCAGGTTAGATAAAGAGAAGAAGTTCTTTACAGTGAGGGTGGTGAGGCACTGAAATGGGTTGCCCAAGGAAGTCATGAATGCTCCATCCCTGGCAGTGTTCAAGGCTGGGTTGGCCACAGCCTTGGGTGGCATAGTTTAATGTGAGGTGTCCCTGCCCATGGCAGGGGGCTTGGAACTAGATGATCTTAAGGTCCTTTTCAACCCTAACTATTCTATGATTCTAAATATGAAAAATATGAGAACAGTTAGTTCTGGCCTTTAAAAAGAAAAGTCAATAGAAGCAATCGCTCTCGAACTAAGCTACCAGTTTACAAGATCAGCTTGACCTGTACTGTTCCTGCACCCTTTGCCCACGTTTTGCTGGGCACGCATGCTGGAGCACATGCAGCCTGCTGGACTAGACAACCTCCTGGGATGCGTTCCAGCTCAAATTAGCCTTTGCTCTTATGGCTGGAGTGTCACTGCTACACCCATAACCAGGTACACACTGCCTCTGTAGCGCAGTAGCTTTGTAGGCAACCAAGCGTGGTTAGCAGTGAACCTATTTTTAAGTTATTTCAGGTATCAGCATTATCCTACAGTTACAACTCAGCGGAAATAAGTTGCCATGCTTCATCAACACTCATTAGCCCACCTTTTGCAGCAGCCCTGGTGCAGGTTGTAACCGGCTGCAGGAAGTGGGGCACGAAGTGAACTATGCAAGCAAGACAGACACACAGACACGGACACCCGTGGGGCACCCACGGGCGGGAAGAGGATCGCGCCCTCCTCTGCCCCCCCCTCCCCCCCCCCCCCACAGCGACGCCTCCCGCCGCCCACCGACAGAGCCGGGCGCCACCCATACGCACCGCTGCCGTGCCCCCGCTCCCCGTGCGGGCTGCGGCCGCCTTCAGCCTGTGGCGCATCCGGTAGCGTCCAGCGCCGGCAGCCTCCCGCCGCTCCTCTCCCGGCGGGGACCCACGGCGGCGGCCGCCCACGGCCAAGGGCCGGAACGGTCCGGACATGGGCGGCGGCGCGCACGCTGCGTTGCCAAGGAACGCTCAGTCCACCACCGCCGCGGTAATACCGGGCCTCCCGCACAACAGCAGCATACGCGCGGGCGCTGTTTGGAGACGTCACTTCCATGCCACGTGACGACATCCTGCGGGCAGGATTGTAGCCCGTCCTCCGCGGGGCGGGCCAGAGGGTGGGGCCGATGGTAGTTGCGCCGAGGCGGCGCGATCCGCGTCCGTTGTGCTGCCTGGTGCGTGTCGCAGCGCGGTCGGGGACGGGGTCGCGGGAGGGGAAGGAAGGCGGTGTTCCCCCCCGGGGGTGAGCGGGGCTGAGTGTGCCTCGTGGTGGAGGCAGCGGGCACCGGGGCGCGGAGGTGACGGGGGTCCTGGTGCTGCCACCGCCAACGCGCAGTACGCTCTGTCCCGCAGGTCCTGGCCGCTGTGGTGGTGATAACCTGGGGCTTCGTTCTCTACGGGGCACGAGTCGCCGCCCAGCGGCAGCTGCAGAATATGCTCCTGGCCCAGAGTAAGCCTTAGGCGATGACGGAGCTCGCGGGACGCTGCCGAGAGCCGTGCGCAGCTTCCGAGGAAACGGAAGAATCCACGTGAAGGCTGGAGGAGCCCTGTGGTCATCTGGGCAAATAAAGCATAATTATTTCTTCAGAAGGAGAAAGTAAATAAAGCACAGACAGTTGATGGGAAAAAATGTCTCGTTTTTGTACTAGCGTGTGTCTGTGAGGGACAGATGTACCCATTCGCACAAAGACAAGACAGCCAGCTCTAGGGACTGCCACAGACAGAGTGCTGCCTACTCCCAGGCCTCACATAACAAGAACAGAGCAAGCCGTGCCCCTTTTCTACAGCCGTTAAGGATTGAAGTTCACTAGTAAACGCACGCGCGGGTATGCAGATGCCCTGAGTACTGACATGGCCTCTGTGCATCTATGCGATAACGCTGCCCTGTATTGTGCCCGTTTACTCATGCACACCAGCTGGTCCAGCTCCCTGCTCATAGACAAACATGCACTAACACACCCAACAGATGAGCCTCCAATCTCCTCAGGTTCCAGCACAGGCTGATGCCTGATAGGGTGCCTGGCCCAGGCACTCCTACTCACCAGCTAGCCCACCCTATTGAGGAGCTACATCCCTATCCCAACACTTTTCCCTGTTGTTTCAGGTAGATGCAACCACTTTGGCTCCCCAGCAGGCAGCACCAGGCACTTGGGCTGTGACCTGCAGTCCTACTTCACGTGCTGGTACCAAGACTCGCCTGCTTTTGTCACCCTGGTTGTCCCTGTAGCTGCACCTGGGGCACACATAATTCCAATTGTGTCCTAGCAGGCGAGCTGAGACCCTCACTGACACCTACACCCTTTGCTGGCATCGAGACCCTTACCTACTCCAAGCACAGCACAACAGAAGGGATCTTTAACAGTCCTACTTTTGACTTCCTAAATGCTGTGTGCCTATGTTGGCACTTAGCCAAGGTGGGATCCACCCGGAGAGTCCATCTCTGGAACTCTCTGAATCACTGCAATGGGAAGGTGTAAGGTGCCCCAGGCTCTTCACAGAGCGGGGGTGGAGGTGAGGGAAAGGGTCGGGTTCATTTATGAGCTGAAAAGAAGCAGTTTTGAAAGTTAAATGGATCCATTTTGGGGTGCTACTTTTCTAGAGAGCTAGGAAGAGAAGTCTTGTGGTCTCTCTCCCATAACCTGCACAACCCAGCAGCATCTCATTCCACCCACAGACCCCGTGAAGCTGAAGAAAGCCTTCCCCTGGGGAGGCCTGGCCTTGCTTCTTGGGTCCCTTGGTCAGTGGCAGGGGTTTTCCTCAGTGGCAGCTTTGTGGGAGAGTGTGGAGGGGCCTTGGCCTCGTGTCCTGCACAGCAGCCACAGCACCAGCAGTGCCCAAGCTTTGACAGTGAGAACCACAGTCCTTTCGGGGGGCACAACCCCCAGCCCTGTTCCCAGTTCCCTCTGGCTCCAGGGATGATGCCCTTCTAGGCACAGGAGGGAGGTCAGCAGGACGCTCACGCTATTTGATTACTGCCTTTTAGCATCTCCCATGGTAGCTGCATCACCCTGTAAATACATGAAAATCATCACAGAACCCAGCAGTGCCCCTACAAAGGTTTCTGTGATGACGAGAGACGGTCTCAGCCTCTCCACTAACTTCTGTTCTGAGCCAAAGCTGAGCAGCTGGATTGTCATTTGCTGTCCGTGCAATAAGAGCTCAGCATTGCTGCACCATTGTCCCCACTGTGGTGTTCAAGTGGTTGCCAGACACAGTTATCATTTTCTCCCCCTGCCTAGGTGGACACATCAGGCAGCATGGCACCAGCAGTAGGAATGACCGGCACAGGCCTGGACACCTTGTAAGAAAGGGTCTCTGACCACCAGCATGCCTCTCTGGCTTTCCGCGTTTGTTTCAGGCATACCACTGGCATGCTCCTGGAGCTGCAGGTGGGCACGTAACAGTCACTGCAGGGTTTAGGGTTACTCCACTCTGCTGCAAATCTGCCAAGGGTCATTTTGCAGCCACCAAGACGGAAACCACAAAGCATTCTTGCTTTGCTTCTCCTGGGTAGCCGGTGTTCATGAACAAGCAGTGCTGATTTACCTGTAAACTGCCACTAGTTGGCAAAATACTCCCCAGCATCGCTCCCAAGCCTGCTTGCCGGCGCCGCAGGCTGAAGCGGAGCAGGCTTCTGGGAAGCAGCAGCACCAGCTGATTTTCTGTCCCCTGAGGTTAGCTGCTGCTCGGCGTGTTCAGGAGTGCCTCTCCAACAGCCTCCTGGGTATCAAGAGCTGCCCGTTGTCTCTGGTTCCAGGAAGTCCAAGACACAGCCTGAGACTGCGCACAACAGAGATGAAAAGCCTGAAAATGCCCCTGGTGTTGATTAGGAGCTTGCACAGTGACATCAAGGAGGTAGAAAGAGAACTTGCTCTTTTTATGACATGGTCTGTAGCTAACCAAGCAAACTGTGTTGTGTTTCAGTGGATATTAAGAGGACTGAGAGTCTCAAGAGCTTTTTCTTCTCTGTCATGCCCTGACTATTCTCCCTCTTCTCTCTCCTGTGCTGCTACTCCAGCACTATGCCAAGAGTCTGAGAAAGTCAAGGGTCTAAGAAACATGCCCAGCTCCACATCCTGATGTTTGCCCAAAGCCACATCAGGATGATGTTAGCAGCAAGAAGTAACTTTTTTCTCCTGGGTAACATGGGAGTGAGATCAAAGTCCCCACAGAGGTTGGGAAATACCTCCTTCAAGGCTGGTGGCATGGACATTTTGAAGCTTCTGTCTCTGCCTCTCACCCTTCTGTTTGCCTCTGCTACCTACCCAATAACAGTAGCTCTTTCTGGAAAGCAAAAATTAAAATCATGTGCATTCTAATGATTTGAAACTGCCATCTCAGCAAGAGAAGTCTGCATAGTGCCAGTAAAATCATCATAAAACATGCACTGAAGAGCTCCAGGTAGCCAGAGAAATCCCAGAAACTTGAGGTTTAGATTCATCTCAGTTTTCCACATAGGAGTAAATCTTCACTCTAATTCTTCTTCCCAGAATATATCCATTGCCTTGAAGACAAGGCCGTAAGGATCATTGTCCAGGATCAAGATCCTGAGACATGGATTGAAAATAAAGATCTCTAGTAAATACATAGTCATTAGAAGTAAAACAATATAAGCTCAGTGTATTGTCAATAGCAGTATTAAAAATTTACTTCCTATGCAGTTTTGATGCTAGTTGTCTCATTTCTTAATATGCTAAGCTACCTCTCTCTGAAGCCATCTCTGAAGCGTGTCCCCTTCCCTTTCAAACTCTCTGCTCGTCTTGTGCTCATGTGCTTGCTTATGGAAGTCAAGAACCACAATCAAATCCTCTCAGCTTGGTTCTGGGATGCTGCAAGAAGGGTTTGGACCCAGTGCTCAGCATCCGTTATCCTCTTCTCACCCACAAGGAAGCAGTGCAGAGCAGAAAGTATGTGTTTCACATCTGAAGGAGTACAGCAAATAATTATGTTTAGGCAGCATTAACCATTCAGATGTGATCATCAGAGATGGCTAAAGAAATATATTCATAGTGCTGATTAAATCCCCCTCAGATCTTTTTTCCCTTTTTAATCCTTTTTAACGAAGCATAGCTTGTTTATCAGAGCAAGACTGGTTTATTAGCCCTGAAGTGGTTTGTTTGTTTGTTTAGGTTTCAGGGAGTTGTTTGGGAAAATTGTAATCAGCATGCTTTTGATTAGCACAGCTAAGAGGATTTTTGTTTAATGAAATGATTACTTGATTCAGCCAGGTATGCAGCCATAGTAATAGCTGCTTCAAAAGATACAAAAGATTCTCCTTCAAATACATCCTTGCCTCACTAACATGAGGCAGTACCCATGGTTACATGTTAATTATAAGGTTGATAAGAATATGTATGGATAGTTAATGTTGTAGCTGAGTTATTTGATGGAGGCCATTGAAAACGGTCAAAAAAGGAAACAAAATCATTAGCAGGCATGTTAGTGTGGGCTAAATTTGGCTTTAAATCACTTTAACGTACTGACAATAATATTATTTATAGTCTGTGATAATAAGTTTCTCCCAAATCACACCAGCAAGGAAGTTGGAACATAATTGCTTCATTCCTGTATTACACACTGTTTGAAAATGGAGGAATTATGCAAGCTCAAGCTAGACTTTAATAGAGCCCTCTACCTGCTTAATAATAATATGCTTTCATTATCATCTCTATCATTTATGCAATACCACCTGTACCCTAATAGCTGTATAAATACAGATTTTGGTAAATACACACAAGTTCATGGTGAATGGAAACCTAAGAATCTTTTAAAATCCCAGTAGTGACCAGGCATAAAACGCACATAAACCTAAAGACAGTACTTCCGGCAAGTAGCTTCCAGGTTGCCACAGACCAAGAAGCAAAAGCTAAAATTTCATGATGAAAGAGGATAAAGGATGTATGCATGGTATGAGACAGAAAAATAAGCATAAGAGACACAGGAAAGCAGAAGACAACGCTGAGCTCAAAGAAGGGTAACATGTCAGAGGACCCTGACCAAGGACATTACCAGTGTTTTGTGATTAGAAACACTGCACAGTTCACAGTTCACAGAATGATCTGGTTGGAAGGGACCTTTAAAGATCATCTAGTCCAACACTGAGGTTGCGAGGCGTTTCCACCACTCACATATTCCACATCCCTGGACTTCTGCACAAATTGTGAAAATAGAGATTTTACATCTTTATCTATTCAGACTTCATTGCACTCTGTGAGCCTCCTTGTAACCCCTCCATGATTCAGTACCATATGGGTGCTGAGATGGAACCCATTCCTCGCATCATGCACATTCTTTACATCTATTTTTTTCTAGGTATGTCAGGAACAGGAGTCACTATTCAGGTTAATGTTCTCTGAAAAGCAGAGGGTGAAAGCAGACTTAGGACGTTTGTCTGAGTTGTGGTGCTGCCAAAAGTACCATAAGAATCTCACCAGGCGTGTTTCAGTTTCCTATCTGCAGAGGCTGGCAGTTTTCTTGCCGCATTGCCAGTTCAGGTCTCCTCTGCTGTTTACTGCAGTCATCTGCCATTACTTGTCACATGGTGTGATCACTTCAACTTTTCTGTGGAAAGGAACATAAGTATCAGAACAGAGTTCCATGCTGCAGGACCTTGACTCTCCATGGGAAACTTGGCAAAGCTTCCCATGTACCTATGAACGTAACCCATTTATCCATGCAAGTAACCCATGAATGCAAGCAACTAAACCGAAGCAAAAGCATACAAAACCTTTGCAGAAGCCAGATGGCAGTGTTGGCACATGCTTTACAGCACAGGCAAGCACAACTGGTCGTATTTTGCACAGTGGGCTCAAATAACGGGTCCTCTGTTTACAGAAATAATTTTTGTGTCTCCTTTTTTTGTCATCTGAAGAAAAAATGGTTCAGCATCTCGGAAGCTTCAGCCTCAACACCAACAACCACAAAAGAGGTACTCAGAGTTAATGGGGGAAAGCAATAGACAAAAAGACTTAACCAGAGTTCTTAAAGCAGAAAGAACATATCCTTTTCTTTAACAGTAAAAAAGCATTCCCTCCCAGCTGTCATGTTTCTGCATGTCAGTAGATCATCCAATTTAACGGTGACACACCACCAAATAAGCTTGTCGCTAAAAGGAAGTTGCAGTTTTTGAAATGGCTATTTACATTCAGATGAGATTAAAAAAGAGGCGGAGTCCTCTGCCACAGATACTGGAAGAGGCCAATGGTTAAAAAGATAAAGAACTTCAAAGACTGTATGTTGCCCCAAGCAGCCTTTAATGAATTTTATTGCTGTTCAGTGAGTCTGGTTTGCTTTTAATGGTTCATTTGGCAATTGGTGCTGTAGCAATTTCTAATAATAAAGTCACAATAATATTTAAACTGGGTATAGTTTTGTGACTGTGCAGGATTGCTTTGCAAGTGATTTCTGGACTTGGTAAGGTGGAAAAACATATGCAGCAAGTTCCTTTAGCTCCTTCCTCCATGGCAGACATCCCTATGAAGAACAGGAGGACTACAGTCACCCTGAGGAAAAGCAAAAGGAATTCTCTTCCACTCAGATGGGGATTATTTTGAAATTATAACAAGAGTTGAAAGCACAACACTGCCAGCAGATAGAGACAGCATTTACTTCCTTCACACTTCAGGTGTTACTAATTACAGTGAATAAGACAGTATATTTTTACCGAACACATTAACGTTCTTTCTTAGTCCTCTAAGTAATATTTTGACTCTATCCTTGATTCAAGTAGCAGAGTTTTAGCAAACATTACTAAAATAATGAAGTGATTAACTGTAATTAAGACCATATATACATATGTATTGTTTTTCATTAAGAATTAAAAGCTCAGTGCCAGCAATATAGCCCAAAATGAAAAAAAGATTTAAACCCAAACTACTAAAATAATTTTCTATTTGTGCAGCTTAATAGCCATACTTTACCTTCTTTCATCAGCTGCAATCTTCCTGCTGTCACTCCACATTTCTACAGAGGCTTTTCAGATAATGCGCTTCATCTTCTCTATTGTCATTTTTCAGCCTTAACTGTGGGTGGACAATACATTTCACAACAGGTAGTAATGCTGGAAGTAGGAAGGAAAATATTTCTAGTGCAGGAAAGGGGTAAGGAATTGAGAAGACTTCTTCTAGGCAAATAATTCTATCAATGTCAAAGCAAGTGTGCAATTGAAAACAATAATTCTCTGTGTAAACATGTGCGTTAGGCTTCAGATCAGTGGCAGACATGAAGCTTGCTATGACCTAGATAGTTGTTGCCATTGATTTCAATGGAACTATTTACATACAAAGCACATGCTGAACTTCCAAAACTGGGACTTAAAGCTAGTTAGTTCAATCCAGCTACAAACCAGCTCCAGATTACAATCCTTGCACGGCTGCTATTTGTTAATCAATACTTATGTATCACTTTGTGGTACCTTCTAATTGGGTATCTTAAATTCATATAACATACCTTGTTTGCAGGATTGGACCACAGGGATGCCTTTTACCCAAGTACAGTACTCTTCAAGAAGAGCTCGTACTCCAACTACAGTAGTACACACAGCACTGGGCCCCAAGATCCTGACGTGGAGTTTAGCTGGTCTCTGCTTGCAGCCAACCTGCTTCAGACTGGATTTTTGTAGTATTCTAAAGGTTTGTGGACCACATATTCTGTGAAATTTGCAGCTGAATGTGTTTGTTCATTATCATCCTCATCACTGATTAAAAGAAGAAAATCCGTTACATCAAATCAACAACCCCTGCCTTGATAATGCTGAGTTCTCTTCTCCTGAGACAGGAGCTGTTTGGGTATTCACCTCAACAGAACTAAACTAAACAATGTTAACTTTTCAGTCCTGTTTCTATTTTCTATTCCAATAAATGGCACCAATTCAGAGTTACGTATCAATTCAAAGACAGTTATGCTGTTATGTTTTGCTTCAGACATGCAGCACCCAGCCACAGCTTACCAGGACATTTTTGCCTCATAAAAGAACTGAGGGATTTGCTCTAGTGATATAACAAACTTAAATAACAATCAACCCATATCAAATAATTACTGTTCATTAGGCCTTGATGCAGAGCATGGCACAGGTAATGACTTCAAGGAGTCTGTGTCATGGTTGAAGCCACTATAACTCCCCCAGTTCACTCACTCACTCCCCCCTCTTTCTTACCCCCAGCTCCCAGGGGAATGGGGAGGAGAATCGAAAGAATGCAATTCCCACAGGTTGAGATAAGAGCAGTTTAGTAACTAAGGTATAACACAAACCACTGCTGCTACCACCAATAATAATAATAATAACAAGAGAAATACCAGGTAAAAGAATACAATCGCTCACCACCAATCCCTAGCCCGACCAAGCAATGCACCCCCACCCTTCCGGGTCTCTGCCTTCTGTTTTTACATCCTGGGCATGACGTGCTGTGGTATGGAATACCTCTTTGTCCAGTTTGGGTCAGGTGTCCTGTCTCTGCTTCCTCCCGGCTTCCCCTCCTCCCCGGCAGACCATGAGACTCAGAAGGTCCTTGGTCAGACCAAAACATTCTAAGCAGTAACTAAAAACATCGGTGTTACCGGCGCTCTTCCCAGGCCGAAAGTCAAAAACACAGCACTGCACCAGCTACCAAGAAGGAGAAAAATGACTGCTACTGCTGAACCCAGGACAGTATCCACCCCTTATTCCATACCATTCGCGTCATGCTCAGATCCCACATTTTCAATATACCATCACTCTTATATATATACATACACACACACACACAAAGGGAGAGAGATCACCCCTTAGTGCATGGACCAATCCCTATAAAGCTGCTGAGTCCATCCAGTCCATGATGTTAGGCTCCATTTCTTGTAACAGTCTTTCAGAGCAGGAGAGGCTGTGTGCAGTGTTCACACTCATGAATAACCTGGGCAATTGTGTCCATTGCTAAGTCCACCCCTTGATCATGAGTCCATCTGTATGTTGCATCTCTGCCCTCATGGCCTGAAGTGTCATGGGCCCACCAGGCTCAAAATAATTCACCCTCCCCTCCAGCAGTTTCTGCAGCTTGTTGTTGGGGACTCCATACAGCTGCCTTCCATCTCCAATGCTTCCAAAGCACTGGAGGGGCCCACTGGCTTAGATACTCACCCATACTGTCCCACACACCCTGCCACTCATGACTGTCCAGCATTGGGGAAAATCTCTTGGTCATCCTACATAGTAGTCTAACCCCAGACAGGGCCCAAACCCGACTCTGCTTAACTGTCGGGACCAGACAAAATGGTCGTGGATAAAACACACTCTTTACGCATGCCAACATGGTGATCCCCATCACAATCAGCAGGCAGGTCTCAAGGGTACCCAAAGGCCATTCAAACCCTTCAGAGCTCTCAAATGAGGCTGCTGTACTTGTCACTGGGGCTGGTGTAGCTGCTGTGCTTGCCGGCTCTCTCACCACCAGCTGCTCTTTGTCTGAGTCCAGATCTTCCTCCTCTGCCTTGCTGGGAAGTGCTGCGTGGTCTCCTGCATCCTCCTGGGGCTTGGGCTCACGGGGCTCTGCAGGGCGGCTACCAGGGAATGCTCTCAGCTGCCGCGGGACTGGGCTCGGTCACGGGCTCGGGTCCTCCACCACCTTCTCCCGCTGCCCGGCAAATTTAACCTCTTGGAAATACTCATTCCACATTCCTTTTAAACAGGCTGTGAATCTTGGGTGATTATTGCAGCCACTGACATTTCTGTCAGGCCTTGGTCTCTCCAGCTGCTCTTTCTGCCCTGGGTAAGTCTTCTCCTCTAACATTTTCTTTGCCTTTCTTTTTGAGCCTGGAATATGCTGGAGAGCAATGCAGACAGAGGTGCAACTGCAGTCTGAAGGGTAGGATAGCAGAGGAGAAGGTCCATCCCGCAGGCAATGGCAAACTGCCTTCCTCAGGATTGGTAGAGAGGGAGGGGTATTCTTCAATCCCCTGTAAGCTGCCCAGCACAAGTGGCTGCATGGGGACATCAGCCACTCACAGATGACTGATTTGCATCTTTCCTCACAGAGATTGTTTCTTTCTGAATGGTGCATTAATTCTTCCTTCCAGCAAAAAACGTAAAAAAAAGAAAAAAACATACTGCACAGGGAATTTTATTTCTGAATAACAAGAGGGTTTTACCACAAATATTAGCACACAGTTGAAAACTCAGGAACAACTATTTCACTATTTTTCCCAATACAGTGAGGTATATTAATATGTATTAGAACAGAGTCATGTATAAATATGTAATATGTTGTATCAAGTGGTTGCATCTCAGATCACTAGCTCTTAATTTGAATGAATAATGAATATATTTTAAAGTTTTCTCAAATTTAAAATTTTAAATTTTCTCAAAAGCTCAGAAACACAAAATTTCTTAACAGAGGTCTCAGAGGACTTTGGAACAAACTTCTGGTTATGTTTTCTGTGCACGATTCACCCACAGTTAGTCTGTGAATAATTATATTGAATGCTCTGTCCATTTTTCTTTAGATAAATTCAAATTAGGAAGTCTTTATTGAGACAAGGAGGTACAAAAGCACAAAATGTAATCAGTTCTAAGTTACATTTGATGGCTTTGCAATGGAAAATAACTGAGGTGCTTGAAGGTAGTTGACACAGTTTTGGGTCCGTAGGACCTTAATACAAAAAGTGTAAGAAAAACAGTAGAAAAACAGCATCTGGGGATGGGGAGTATCCCAGACAAGCAGATGTCCAGGATGGGAGCAGTTAAACTAGCTGATAAGTAGAAGGACAGGATGCTTGCTATGTCTGTAATGTTAATTAAGCTAGTGCTTCAAAGACTGCCAGCAGTGATGAAGATTGTTGGAAGAAGTAAACGACTCTCAAAGACCACCATCACATTTTTGTGTGTATGAGGGAAACTTTCTGGAAAATGGTGTAATTCATGTGTAGCCTCATGAATATGTATGTATGCCCAAGTGACTATACAAGGATGGCCTGTGTGGCAATATGGGGAGATCCACATCAGGAGGAGCTATCCCCCGTGTCTCCCGGTGCCACAATAGAGAATGCCTGCTTGTCAACTAGAAAACTTTGTTGGAGGGTTTGTTCCTGGAGTTTTCTCCGAATCATTATCCAACAGGAAGAAAGATACACAGCTACATCTCAAAACTGCTTTGCTTATACTGCAATCTGTCATTAGCCAACATATCTCTCTCAGCCACATTAATTATTAATTAATATTAATTAACTGTCTCCTTCTGGGAAAAGAGACTGCCAAATACTCATTTGAAGAATGCATACTTCTAGACTGGGAAACAATGTTAGAAATAGCTTGGTAGGAGTCCTCCATTATTGCTTAATAAGCATATGTTCTTTTATTGCTTCCTTTGAGTTAAACATAGCTCACCTATGTTGTTTCGCTGTTGAAGTCAGATAATGAAACTGTGTAAGTGATGCATTAGAAACCTATGTAAAACTCCACGACTGAATTAAATGGACAGTGTCAAGTGCTAAGTAAAAGTGAGCTCCAATTAGCTTTAGAAGACAGCAAGCTATGCCTGCAGCCTGCTGATAATTTACATTTTCACAATGACATTTTTCGCTAAAAGAAGTTCTTTCCCTGCTAGTGTCCTGTGAAAGGCCCAAATGAAGAAAGAGTAAGACTGATGGCATGCATACGAATGTAGAAAACTGTCAGCATTAAATCAGGCATGCGTCCCCATTGCTGCCAGGGGACAAAATGCACTGGTAGAGATTTCTGAAACCACTTGCTCCAGAGAAAATGAGGCCGCCTCCACCAGCGAAAGTTTGACTCTTTCCTGACATGATCAGCTCAGCACACATACAGTCACGCCTTTGAAAAGAATTAGGAAAAAAATGGTCCTTACTTTGCTGCATTTATAATAAGTTTAAGCACATCTTGACACAAATTTAAATTTAAAAACTCAAACTGAAGTCAGGTTTTTGCTAAGTTCACACAATGTTCTTTTGAAAATAGTAAAGGAAAAGCTTTAAAGTGTAAGTAAGAGGACAGAGGCCACAAACTGTTCACATTGTAGTAGTCATCATATTTAGCCCCACTCAACAGAGCTGATGATGCCTTTTACTGCTATTAAAACCCTTGAATGAAGCATTCAAGCAGCACACAGAACAAACACAGCAATTGAAAGCCACAACATCACACCTACTTTATACTTCGTGTTTGCAAATCTTTACCTATTTAAAGACATGATTCTCCGCAAATCTTTACCTATTTAAAGACATGATTCTCCTCTCATACCTGCATGGATAAGTTGAATTACTGTGGTATGAAATTAATTAGGCTAACCTATGAAAACAAAGACAGGCATAGCATCTCAAAAAATAAGCCATCTGAGAGTTAGTTATCTAGCTTAACTTAGCCAGCTGGGTTTCCCACCACATCCCAAACTGCCTAATTTTTAGTGGATGACCTGGAGTCATGGTTTTCACCCACAGTCCAAGCTCAGCAGGCTTATGGGAGGCAGCTTAATGAATTATTGCTTTCTTCTTTAATTTTTGGAAGTAGCTTAAAAATATGAATGAATAAATCAGCAGCATAAATTTATGCCTGCGTGAGATTACAGACTTCCAAGGGCAAGAGCTATAAGGAAATCTTGCTACACCAGAGCAATGCTAGTTCCAAAGTGATTTCAGTTTAAGCAGTGGTAGGAAAATATGTGTCTGAGTTTGGGCCATAATCTGTAGTTTTTTCCCCCTGAAATTACCTAGCATTGCAGGTACAGAAACTGCAGGTACAGAAACTATCAAATATCGTGACAGGCAAAGAGCATGGGCTACTTTACTTGCACAGGCTAGTGTGGAGATTTTGTCTTCTGAGACGAAAGCTTTTGCCAAAAAAGTGATCTGAATTAATGAATTTTTCAAAAGAAACATAAGGCAGAGAGATATCAATGGGATGGGGCAACTTTAAAGCCAGAAACAGAAAGCAAAGTTCTTGCAAGCATCTCATCTCTTTGCTGCTTTTCGTCTTTCAGTGGCTCCCAAGATGTGTGAAACTTATCTAATTAACCTTAAACAATGGCCTTTATTAAACTGAATATGTGAAGAGAAAGAGATCAACATAGAATTTAACCTATGCATGGTGTGAGAGTACAGACATTTTTCCTGTTAATGCCTAATGCCTTTTGTTTTTGAGAAGAATATTTGACATACAAATTATAATCAGCAACTTAGCTCTCTAGTTTGCCTTCTTGATGATTCTGGTGCCTCACCCTAAGAGGTAAGCATCAGTCAATGAACTTCATATCCTCCTATTGGCCTTGAAAAAAAGCAGCATGCAGCAAAGCTGACCATATACTGCAAAAATTTCAGGTGAGTTTCACTGTTCAAAAAGAAACTCATCAGTTACTTTATAATGAGAAGAAAGTTAAGAAAGAATCAAGAAGGTATCTTTTAGCACTAGCCAAGCCCAACATATTCCTACATGCTAAAGTACCCACACAGGCACATTTTACAGAACATGTTCAGTTTCCTGAACAGAGTCTGAACTGACAGTGCAAAAATCAGCCTCCTTGCGTCATTTTACCCTTTCATCAGGGTCTGCTGATGCTATAGAAGGACTGCAAGTTGAACAAAAAGGCATGTTCTTAGCTTCTTGGTCTCATCTCACCCCTCTCCTCAACACTGTGGGTCTTTCTTCTCCCAAATCCTTCTATGCCCACAAGAGGTGCCATGTTCGGCTTTTCCTGTGTGAGGACAGAGCTGGTATACAAAGGAAATATCAGGAGTCCTTATCTGGGATGAGTTGCATTTGCTACTAACCATTCGCAAGGGACAGCTGGCATGTGAATTGTGTATCTCTAAATAAAACTTGTGAGGACACGGGAGTGAGGACATGGGCAAACTCTATGTGAGATGGGCTTTTTCACCCAGAGGAGACCAACATTGTAATAGACTCTGATTTTTTTTGTCACTGACGACTGGGCAGCATCCCCTAACACTCTAATGAATTAGAGAAAAAATGAACATGTGAATATTGAAGCAGAACCACATCTCTGTCTAAGAAAAGATGCTTTCCAATGGCTTAGCCTTTCTTGCTGAGCTTACCTTCCAGGCTGTACCTTCTGCCAGATCGGACAACCTGACAACAATGAGATTCAGTCATGCACTGAAGAGATTAATTCGTATCAGTTTTAACAGCTATTGAAGCAACTCATTAAATCAGCCAGATTGTGCCATTCAGCACACCTGATAGGCTTAATCTAATGTCTTGTCCCGGCCCTGGGGTTATCAGTGGGCAGCTGTGACTATAAGTGATTGAAAAGATAGTTTTCCAGTGAAGTTTCTGTTCTCTGGAACTCAGGCATCATTGGTTATTTTCCTTGTGTTGCCCATTATAATCTTTCCTTTCAAACCTTCTCATCTCCTAGAGGGCCTATACAGATTTTTAGTAACTTGAAATCAAGTTTTTAAATCAGCGATCAGGCAAGATCTGAAGGTAACACATTGGACTTATAATGGTACCACATTAGCACTGTATCAGTTCACAAATCTGATAGCGCCTCTGCCAACACAGGAGCTGAATCAACTGATGTCAAATTTTTGTTTCCTTATTCCTGCAAAGCACTGTTATAGCAGTTATAACAGCACTGAAGCGTGTTATACTTGGAAAATTTAAGTACTTTCAGGAATGCCAAAATAATAGCATGCATTTTTGCAGAAACTGCCGTCCTCTGTAAACAAGCATCTTTCCAGAGAAAATTGGGCTACCAGGTACACATATCTCAGCTAAGGGAAAGCAGTGAACACCCACCACACTTAAGATTACCATTTGGCTAGGCAGGTCATCCTTGCTGAGAAGCGCTTTAGAGCATGAGTCACATCCTGACCTGCGAAGGACAAAAGACAGGATGAGTTTATTCACTGAGATAATGAGCCTTCCCAGGCAGTGAGTACCACGTGTGCATCTCCCATCCCTGTTCTAAGTACTCAGCCAAGAGTGCCCACACGGTCCCAACCTACAGGAGAAATTAGAGGGGCTTATTTATTTTTTTTCTTTCCCTCAGTTTCTCTTCAGCCTCAAGGACTGGTCTTTAACCACCATCTCATTTTGATGGGAGCCGCAAGTAGCTGTCAGACAGCAACATTGCTCACTAACAAGCAAATGGAAATTGAATTAGCAACTTGGAAGGTAAAGACTTAGCTTCCAAAACTGCTCCTTTTAGCTGCCCAGTTCCTATAATCTAGTGAGCTATTTTACTTTAGAAATAACCATGTTCTGGGTGGAAAGGATAAAATTAAACAGACTTAAAAATATTATTCTTTAACTTTAAAATTTATTATTCTCTAAGTAAAATCGTACAGATTTGGTCTCCTAGATGCGAAATGACATATACAATCTAAACCAGCATCATAATCAAAAAGACAAGATATGTACAGCATGCAGTCACTTACAGAAGGGATTGAATGTTTGCAAAATTACATGCTGGCCTTGAGGAGTTCTCTGGGTAACAACTGGAAGGGAAGATACTGACAGACACCTTTCAGCATGATACTATCTGCACAGCTTTATTTCTGGACATGGAGTAATATTTAATATTCTCTGGCACAGGTTCTCCTATGCAAAGCCTTCAGGTTCTGAGATCAGCTTCCTTCTACCAGCAAGCTGTACATCCTCCCATCATTTCTCACAACTGCTGTAGGGATGCACATGCACTGGCTGAAGAGTGACAGCATTAGCAAACCTGCTGCCTTAAACACAACACAGGCCCTTTGGTTGGCTGATCACAAAGGAGCAAGATACACAGGAAAGGTCAAGCAGAAATCACTGAACAGACACCAAGTAAAGCAGGCAATGTGTTCTCAAACCCTGGATAAACTGGGTCAAAAGAATCTGAAACAGAAGCTGTTAAGGAAAGTGAGAAACCAACGTTCTTATATCAAAGCTGCTCCATGGGACATATTGTTCTGTGACTGCAGCGTGCTTTGCTTTCGGTTCTGCTCTGCTCAAGACCAAAGGGAGTTTTGAACTGCAAGACAGCATGGGCTGCATTAAAGTAGACACAAGCTGCACCAGGAGCAGCAGCCATATAAAAAAAGCAGGAAGGTGGGGAGGAAAGAGCAAGAACAACTATCCTGATAAGGAAAAAAAAATAAAATCATGTGTTTGCAAAGACAGGCAAGGACAGCCGTGAAAACTGTCCATAGTCACTAAACCACATTAAACCATGCATGTGGATCTTTTCACCTTCCAAGAATTTCATGCAGATTGTCCTTTTAGGTCACAATATCTCAGCTTCCAGCCTACCCGCACAAGGACTGTGCCTACTGCTTCAAAAGGAGAGGAACAAAACCAGCGATTACTCCATCCTCCTCAGGGAGGGGTGCTAACAAGACGGTACTTACAAGGATCCTTGCAGTACCGTTTGGGAGGGCATTTTAAAAAAACTTACAAGGCACCACTTTGTGTGATCCTGGGCAATGCCAGGTGCTTGAATGCAACATGTTCAAAGCACAGAGCCCTAAGTGCAGAAACACAGGGCCTTGGAATAGAAGCTGCATGACAGGAATGAACAATACTGAGACACCCACGCTTTCCCTCGTGGGGTGAAGTCAGTAAAAGAATCCCATCCTTGGGACTGCAGGAACTGGAGTAAGATCCTGAGGCAAGAGAAGAACTCTGTACTGAAGAATTAACTGCAAATTTGCACAGAAATACAAAAGGCACAATGATTTTACCAGAAGCCTTAGCCAGATCCACCCTAAAATTATCTGTCTTTATGTCTTGATTATCTCATAGTAAAGAAAAAACCCAAAAGCTGTGAAATAACATCTGCAAGCAGGATTTGAAGTGATATACGACTGTAATAGCAGCTCCTTATAAAAAGGATGCACCAGGGAGAGAATAACAAAGATGTGTGGTCACATCCTGCCTTGCTTCCATGACAGCTGAGCCCTGTGCACAGCAAAGGGGACTTCCCCCTTGCTCCTTGTGTGCAGTGGAAATGCAGATTTTGGTGCATGTTAACTTATGTTGCAGCTTGAGAAAGAAAAAGAGAAGCTTTTTTCTTACCTGTGGGTGAATGATTAGGCCATGAGAGAAACAAATTGCAATAAAATGAGGTTCCACTGCAGCTTTCTAGCAGCACAGAGTATTTCCAGGAAATCAGCAGAGATATGCCACCCATCCAGTTAATTTTGTAGATAACTAAGCAGCCAGTTTGGAGCAGCCTGGTTTTCAGAAACAGCATGGTCTCTAACTGTGGTGAGTTCTAAGAGGCAGGCGGATGCTGCAAGGCAAGAACTGCGTTGATTATATACATTTCAGTTATGTAAGCAATTTTCACTGGAAATATTTTAAACACTCAGATGAGGTTCTATGCCTAATGTTCCTCTGCTTCAGCATCTGAACACCCAAGTGAAAGAGTCACACCAGTATGCAGAATCATAGAATAGTTGAAAAGGATTGAAAGTGTTGGAAAAGACCTTAAAATCATCTAGTTCCAACTCCCTGCCATGGGCAGGGGTACCTCATACAAGACTCTGGCCTTGAACACTGCCAGGGATGGAGCATTCACCCCTTCTTTGGGCAACCTGTTCCAGTGCCTTAGCACCCTCACTGTAAAGAACTTCCTCCTTATATCTAACCTGAATTTCACCTGTTTTAGTACAATCCACAAGCGAAGAAGGCTCTTAAAGGTGAAACTTGGGGACAAAGGTTTCGAAGTCTGATTTTTATTTAATTTAAATTTTTAATTTTTAGAATTCCTGGAGTTTGGAAAGTTAGGTGTCCAGCTAGATTCCCCACTGTGAGACTTTTTTTTTTTTTCAGGCAAGATAACTTGTTTTGTTATTCACAACAATGTAGTTTACAAATAGCTTTGAAGCTCCCTGTGCTTCCCATTGAAGTGCTTGACCTTCAGTGGCTACAATGGACAAGTGATTAAACTGGCTGCAAGCACAATGGCTGAGATAGCTTGCAATTAGCTTGCAAAGTAAAAGAAATTACACCTCTCCCCCTACCCTAGTTTATATGACCAAGTACTACATAACAGTTATCATTATCATGAAGCAAAGCAACATGAAACAAATGCAGCAAATACGTGCTTATCCAGACATTAAATGAGGAAAATGCAACCTAGATTGAGAGACAAAAATTGAGAGTCCTTTTTCTTTTTTTTTTCCCTTATGAAACAAACTATTGTCAAGACTCCCACTTAAAACAAACAAACAAACAAACATGTGAAAAAGACAGACTTATAATGCACTGGAAGGGGAGCATAAGCATGCTCGTGTTGTACCACATCACATTCATAATGTTGTAAGGCAAGTGATCTCACTTATTGCAGCATTTGTGAATGCAAAAGGAGAAAAAGTAGATGGAAGGGGGAAGAGGAAATTTGAAATACAGAAACAGAAAACCCCATAATATTCTTTAGATTTCCCATCATCCTTGCTTGCATATACATATCTGAAAACATGAGTTTCCTCCTACCCATGAACAAACTTGTAACAGAGCTCCAGACACAATCTGGAGTCCAAGCCACCCCAGAAGGGTAAGACTTGTGCAGTAAGACAGCAGCTGAGATGAGTACACAGCAGCAGGACAGACCTCCTCAGCTTGGTCTGAAGTGCCTAAAGTTCAGAGAGGGTAAAAATAGAAAGTGGTGTGTTTTTAAGAAAGCATCAGCCTTCTGTACAGCTGCAGGTTAATGATATTCTGTTGAAGCCAGATGGGTCTGTGTCATAAGGAGAAAGAAGACAACAGGGAGATAAAGGAAACCAAGATAGCAGAGTGGGAAAGGTGAGGAAGAGGCCAAGGGCAGCTGCATCTCAACTGGACTCCTGTGACTATTGCACAGAGGCAGAAGATCATCCTGAAAATAGCAATTTAATATCCCCACACCCTTGGCCCAGGGGAAAGACTGGTTCCAGTGTCTGCTTCCCACAGGGATTCCCTATCTGGCAAAAAGTAAAGAGCAAATTTAACTCTGGCTGAGCAGCCCATAACCCAAAACTAAGCAGCTCATCTGGGCACCATCCACCTGGTACCCATGCTGTGTGGAAAAGGCCAGCAGGAAGAGCCTCACAGCCCACTGTTAATAAGGTACACACCCATACAGAGGAACTAAATAAGACCTCAGCCCAGGTGAGGCATCTCCCTAAGGAGGTTTGAAGTTATGTGCAAACTTTGTCGTCATTTATGCAGGCATCCAACAGCAAGGTGGAGAGGACAGGCTGTGCGATGGTTTTAGCTGGGATGGAGCTAATTTTCTCCATAATAGCTAGTATGGGGCTATGATTTGGATTTGTGATAGAAACAGTGCTGATAACACAGGGATGTTTTAGTTGCTGCTGAGCAGTGTTTACACAGAGCTAAGGCCTTTTCTGCTCCTTACTCACCCCACCAACGAGCAGGCTGAGGGTGCACAGAGTTGGGAGGGGACACAGCAGCCGGGACAGCTGACCCCAACTGACCCAAGGGATATCCCCTACCACATGGTGTCATGCTTAGCATATAATGCTGGGGGAAGAAGAGGGAAGGGGTGGATGTTTGGAGTGATGGAGTTTGCCTTCCCAAATAACTGCTACACATGGTGGAGCCCCGCTTTCCTGGAGATGGCTGAACACTTGCCTGACTGTGGCAAGTGGTAAATGAATTCCTTGTTCTGCTTTGCTGGTGTGTGTGGCTGCTGCTTTACCTATTAAACTGTCTGCATCTCAACCCACAGGTTTTCTTACTTCTACCCTTCCAATTCTCTTCTGCATCCTGGCATTCGGGAGTCAGTGAGCAGCTGTCTGGGGCTTAGTTGCTAGTTGGGGTTAAACCACAACACCAGGTCATAGAGACCCAGGATGCTGAGGGATCACTGGGTTGCTTCCAAGTGAGAGACTTTCAAGAGGTTCTTGGGGTATGCATGGATGTATCAAACCTATTATGGATCAGATGGAAAGAAAATGGAGCCAGGGAGAAGTGAGGGCCAACAAAGCAGGGTGAGCAGGGTGCAATAGGAGGGCAGGCAATAGCAGAGCAGGGACCTCACCAGCAGGTATTAGGATGGCAAGCATCATGTGTGGGTCAGGACTGGGGTCAGAGGCAGAGGTCAAGGTCAGAATCAGGATCAAGGAGGTACAAGCCTGGACCAAGATGTCTCTCTGTGCAGCTGTAACGCAGTGCAATGGCAGGCCAGCAGTAGAGTTCAGCTACAAAGCATCTCCCCAAGGAAAGAAGTGGCAGGTCTTTGCCTCCAGCTTCCTTCAGAACCACTGCTATCAGCAAAGGGCCTGATCAGGACCTGACCATTTGTGCAGTCAGCCAAACTTCAGCTTGGCCAGCTGGCTTTCTGGCAGGGAAATGTGCTCCGGGCCCTGAGAAGTGCCCCTCTTGGGATGCTGAGGCAGAGTTCTGCAAGAGCAAACAGACCACATTCCTAGTGCCAAGAAATCAGAAACATTTTGACTTTCCAACATCATGGTACCCAAGCACCATGTAGATGTGTTTATGAAGACAAGCAGATGAAGCAAAATAGAGTTTGAGTCCACTTTTTTTCTTGAGGAACTCTGGAGAGAGTCAATCTGCCCAGTTACACCTGTGAAATGAAACCTGCTTTCCTAATGACTTTTTTTTCCCTAATGGCTCTCTAGCCTTGAGTCAGTTGTTCCATGTCACACCTTGGAAGTCAATAGGCTTGGAGGAAGCAATGTTTCAGGGCTGACAGCCTTTCTCCAGGAAGGGCATGTGCTGAATGTGTGTGAGCTCAGATGAAACGTGAGCCGGCTGATGCTGGCAGCACACACAGCTCTCTGGTGGCCGGGTACACATCAGTCTGTGGCTGCAGACCGTGCTCAGCACTTCACACTGTGGCCAGAGGATGCCGGAGTCACCGTCAAGACAGCTATCCCTGTCAGCCATTCAGGAAGGAAGCAGCAAACCGGCACTGAGTGAGACCCTCACAGACATCAGAGACAGATCAATGCGGGACACCCTGCCCTGAATCATCTCCTCACAGAGCTGCTCCACCTGCTGAAGCCAGCCTGACCAGAAGCTGACAACGGAAATCCTGCAGGAAGGTGAACTGAGCCTCTCATGGGCTGAAAGATAAGTGCATCCACAGGTGCAGAAGAGACACAAGTGTGGATTATCCTGGCCTACTGCAGCTCCATAAAGCAAATTGTCCCCGGTGCTGATGCTGGAGGTTGACAGACACAGCTGGAAATCCCACAGCCTGTACAAAAGGTTTCCTGAAGGTCAGAAAGCAAAGCATATGGTAGAGAAGCATACTCCCTCTGAGCATTCACATACTCAGCTTTATTTCTTGAGACCCTCTCTTGCTGCAGTCCTCATGCTGTTTGCTGCTGCCTCGGTGGCGCTCAGGACTCATGAGGCAGGTGGTGCATTACATTGGGCAGCACACTGCTTTTCAGTTGTTCAAACTACAAAAGCAAGAGCCTGTGCCTTTCAGCCCTAATGCTGAAACAGCCTCACGTGGTTATGACAGAGGCAAGCTTTCCGAAGCTGGTTAAGGCCAGGAAAGCCCTCCACTCACAAGATATGAGACCTTGATGGGACAGCTAGCTCTGGTCTACTTCAGGGGTCAGGTGTGAACACTGCAGCTGATTTTGCAAACCATGGGAGTCACACCAGACTATGAGTTTGGGACCAATGAGCATCAAAGCAGAACGTTCCTGCTGCAATGGTCACATCAAGACCTGGCCACAAAAGCAGAAGTAAAAACATTTTCAAAACACAGAACAGGCACTACAGCAGTTGTAGGCTTCTCTTCTACACTAACTCTGCGCATTTTTAAACCCCTTTTTCACTATAGGCGGACAACAGCTAACACGTAGGTGTCACAGGTCTGTTAAGCAACCCAGACATAACTACTTACATCAGTCCTGTCAGGTACTGAGAACAACATGTGCCATGCGAGTGAAGCCCTCCAGTGCACCCAGCACCTCTCACAACCTGCCACCCTTTGCTCTGAGACCTTCCCCACCTATGGTGGTTCAAGATCCAGAAGCAAATTTAAGCAGAATTTCTTTTTGCCTGAGAAAAGGCAAAAAGAATCTTTCTCTTCTCTTTTGAATAAGAAACCACTGAAGTATGAGCAAGACTAGCAGGACAAGAAAGACCAAGATAAAAGCATACGTAATGAACATGCTTTTCCTTGGAGAACTGCAAGCATTGAATCATTTGGGTACGCCACACTAGAGTGATGCAAGGGAATCAGTTCATGCACCACTGATATGTATTCATCACTGAGGGGAAGTACAACAGCTGTTCAGCCATATACAGTAGCAGCATGTTAACAATTTCATGCTAAGAACGCCTGAATTAATTGGACCTTTGGGGAATGCAGAGTGTATGAACTGGAATTAGTCCAGCCTGAAAAAAACACCTCACTCCTGGAAAAAAATTATTATGGGAACTTCCATAATGATACCTATTGTCCAAAACCACCCAGAATGCTGGGTTGACATTTCCCATTGAAAGCTACCCAGTGCTGCAAATAAATAAGCTAAATTCACTTTTTGAAGACAAGATAATTTCAAGGGGCTAATCTCATGCAGGCAAGTCTGGCCAGTGGAAGATGCAAATCAATATATGATTTACTTTATCAGAGGAAGAGAGCTGCTTATACTGACTCATATATACTGCATATCTGGCTAAGGTATATTTATTAGTTTGTTTACAACATGATGGTTATTTAAAATAAAATAAGTAAGCACTATCATTTTACTCCTTTGGCTACGCTAAAGGCAGCTGTCATGTTGTGGATGCTCAGAAGCCTATTGAGAAGTGACATAGAACTAATGTCAGATCATGAACTACTGATCAGATCCGCATCTCAATCACTTAGCAACTTTTGCACCAGGTCTGGTTGGTTTCTTATTTAAATTGAGTCAGTTAATGAAAAATTAAGGTAATGGATGAAGTTAAGCCACAGTTAGGCTAGTGGCTAATTTAACTAGTACAAACCAGGAAAGTGAAGCAGGCTGAATGGATCATGATTTTGTGTTTAGACAAAGAGAAATACACCCAAAGTCCACCTTGATGCTTTCTTTTCAGTAGCAGGTTTTCTGCAGATGACTCATGTGAAACATGGTGTCTCAGTTATCTAGATGTCTGTGCAAACCTATGTAAATCATGAGCTGTCTGAGAACCACATTGTGTTCGACAGCCCATCAGCCACCTGGCACTTGCAAAGACAGGCTGATGCTGCTGATCCTCCCAGCAGAAGTCACCTGGGATCTGATGCAGCTTGTGTGGTGCTGACCTATCTATCAGTCCTGGGGCCTTGTCGCCTTGTTCGGAAATGAATTCCATTGCAAAGAGCAATTTAGGGCACGTCCTCACTGGAGGAGGCTCTGCTGTTAGGTAACAAGAGGCCATCTTCCAGGACACAGCGTCCCACATCTAAGATGAGTGAGACATTTATATTATTAGAAAGCTACGATAAATCTTTTCAAGCTTCCACCAGCCCTTTTTACACTTCCTCTGTTGAACTAAAACCCTGATATTATTTGTACTGGTGTTTTTGTGTTATGCTTTTCACAAGTACAAACCTGACAATTACAACCTTTATTACAGAACAAAGCAAAATTCGCAAAGAGAATACTAAAATTTTTCTTGCTTAATCCCACATATTCATGTACGTACTGGATTGAGCACAGGAGAATCCTTCAGGGATCAGGTACCTAAGGAATTCATGGAGATTTTCAGCTTACATCAATGAATTACAGTTTTGTTTGGGTAATGAAAGTTGGGTGTCCCATTTGTCACTTGTGTTCTTGGACATACATATCAGTATTTGGTCCAGTTAATGTGCATTTTAGCTTTGATCCAGTAAAAGTCTCCCTGGGACATATGGATTGACAAAGCTGATGACACTGTCCCAAAATTGGCTCTGTAGTGACAGTGGGCAGCTGTTACACAACTCATTGCTGAAAGCTGATCTCATTTCATCTGCAGGCAGCCAGGGAATTGCCTGCCCTCCAAACATTCCAGCAGAAAGAAGGAGGGATCCCAGCCAAAGGAAATGAGAAAGTGATAGGCATAAAAAGAGGAATCAGCTCGAACGCCACCGAGGGTGATGGAAAGAGCCTAAACACAGGCACAGCTTTGCTCTTGTAAGAGGCTTAGTGCTTTCTTCCCCAAAACAAGCTTTCACACAAGGGACCATCTTGGTTCACTCTAAAGAAGAAATGAAGTGTTTAAAGGCATTTCAGGAACACCAGAACAAATTCAGTACCAACATTAAGGGGGAGAGAGCTACTACTGGCAAAACATTTGCTCTGCTAGCACAGTCGTACTGCTGAATTTCATTTCTTTCCCTAAGTACACTTGAGACATATTCTAGAAATACAAATCTCTGGGGAAGACAGAAAAATTGCCTAAATGCCCCTTCCTCTACAGGTCTGCTAGGAAAGAATAAAAATAAGTGGAAGTTCAAAGCTGGGTTCTGCAACAGACTAGGTAGCACAGACTAGAAATGCATGGCTACAATTATGAAGGTAACCTTAGCTTAGTACTGTCTAGTACAAGCCATTTTCCAGACTCAGGGCCAAATATGATGTTAAGAGAAGTTGCCACAGCACACTCCTCCGACACATGCTACACGAGCTCCTGTCTCACATAATTGCCAGTTGTGAGAATAGGTATTGTCCAAAGAGGAAGCATGATACACTCTTTTCTCCTCCCCCAAAAAGTAAGGGAAGGGATTCAATTTCTCCCAAAGCTATAATGGTCTTGTCCACAAATCAGGGAGAGTCAGATCCTGCTCTCTTGAGGTTATTAACAAAATGTTCATTAAATTCAAAAGGATCAGGACAGGACCTTTGATCACGGTGGGTGAATCTGCCAAATAAACGTTACTGAGAATTTTTTTACCCAATCTTTGTCTCGCTCCCTCATTACATGCGTTGCAGCTAGCACCTTGGTGGGAACCATTAAAAATATCCTGACAAGGGCACAATGCCTAAATGAATGCTAGAAACTTGCTTTGCTGAAGACAGCAACCCTGCAGCAAGCCATGGGATAAGATTACAGCAGCTGGGGGCCTCCCCTGGGCAGAATAAGGTGGGCTTTAGGATAGGGATTTACAGTAGGAACTATCACCCTTACTAGTAACATAGGACTGTGCTCTTCAATTGAAGCCCAAGGGCTACATGCCTTATGTCCTCATTCCAGCACATTAAGCAAGAGACCACACTCTGCCTGAGACAGCCTTGTCCCTGAAGGAATCCAGCAGTATGGGAAAAACTGAATGTAACTGTCTGGGACCTGGAGGCAAGGTAGCACAATTAGTTCAATGAACTGTGAGGAGTTTCTGCCAGGGCTGAGTAAGCCTATGTAGAGAAATATATAGCACAATGTGTTCTGGTCAGTTGGAGTCTAGACCTAGCTTACCCAGCCTACACTCCTGGTCCCATAAGGATTTTCTGCTCTGGAAAATCAGGAGCAGGCATCAGGTTTGCTTCAGAGGCCAGGCAGACTCCCAGGCACTGCCACATGCTTAAGAGCACCATTCATTAACACACCAAAGGACATCGAGTTTACAATCTGGGGTGGGGGTGTGGTGTCTGACACACACACCATCCTTAGAAACCACCAATATTCTTGGAAACAGCTATTTGAAGTTGAAAGAAGAAAATCAACCCCCTGATTATTTTGAAAGGAGTGATAATTGCAGTTTCACCGGCTGTTGACCTGAGTGCCCCTGGTAGACAAATTTACTGTTCCAGCAGGCTGAACTTAGCTGAGGAAGAAATGCAACAGGCAGGAGTTAGCACAGCAGTGACCTCAGGAGGCCACGGTGAAATACTCATAGGATTGGGCAGAAAAGCACAACAGCGCAAACTGCATCAGGGTGGCACAGGCCACTTATATAAATCAGCTCCTCAGAAAAAAGGTCTAGAAGCCCCCCACCTAATAGGGTCCTAGAAGGCTTTCAGCAGAGAGCACAGAGGTAGCTCTTCGGTGGGAAAAACTGGAAGCTGGCAGCACTGAGCCAGGTTACACCTGCGAGGAGCCTGGCCTCGTGAGTCGAGAGCACATTTTGTCACTCAGCTATGGCAAAAGTCTCTGCTGGAGAGAAGCTCACAGTATGCATTTCAGAAGCAATTGTGCTCAACCCTTGCTGCCTCCCAGCTGTCAGCACTCAGCCTCAACAGAGCTGCTGGGCACTGCAGCTTCCCTGTGCTCCGCAATGCCTTCAGACTTGGGAAGTGGGTCAGCAGCAACCCAGCGTCCAGCCATGGAGGAAATCATCAACAGCCTTAAGGATTTAGGAGGGGGAGGGCAGATAGTTTTGGCAAATGAAGTCATGTTTGATCCCTGTTTCCTTACCAGACCCCTCCTCAGAGAGGACTGGAAAAGAAAAGCTTAAACACAGCCAGTCTGCAACTGGGGATAAAAATTGTAATGCATGTGGCTTTGTGGAGCCTCCACAGCACAGCTCTGTTGCCATGAAACAGGGGAAATGTTCCCATTTCTGCTCACCTAGAACTGCTGGGTGTGTGGGAAAGTATGGCAAAAATTACACACAATTAGGTGCTGAGGAATGCAAACTGATAATCCCACCGATGTTTGGAGTTTTCACTTCCTATGAGTTAACCTAGATAAGAATCTAGAGATACTAGTCTGGGACAGTGTTTTAGGATGAAAAGCATAAAAATGCCCCTTTTCATCAACAAAGACGATTTGTGCACCTCTGAGCAGGTAGCTCTAAGCAGAGGACTTATAGGGAGGCACCCATGGCTTTAGCAGTTTCTCTAACTAAATTGTTCTGTATGCAAATCACAACCCAATTTTAACCAAATGTGGAAATAAAAACTATCTCTGAGACTTTAACCTAAGTTTCTACCGGCGTCTGAAAACAGGGAACTGGCGAGTATTCACACAGAGGGAAAAGGAAATGTATTAGATGCTCAAACATTCATTTCAAAGAAACCTTCCCAATTAATTCCAGTGCTGATGGAAGTACTTGTCTTCAGTTGCCTGGAGAATTGTACCCTGCTGAAAACTACACGGAGAATTCCGTGGCTACCACGGTGCCCCCTCCCACTTCATTCAGGAAGACCTTCCAGCTCATGTTCTACTCTCTCCTCTCCTCTCTGAAGCCCCAATTCCCAAGCTGCATGATCCTTTGCTACTTAGGGTCCAATCTGACATCTTTGTGGTTATCCACTCACCCTTGATTTGGGGTCAAACCAAGATATTTCACCCTCACAGCTACACCTTGTAAGCACGAGGCTGTGCAGAAGCAGTAACAGAAAGTAAAATCCTCCTGCATGTATTTCCCAGTTAGGACAGATCCTAGAGTGGAGATAACCATGCTTTTTTTTTCGGTTCACTCTTAACTCATGTCCCTGCTGTGGTCCAGACTACATCTAAGACTCCAGCAGCATCTTAAAGACAAACTGTTTGTGCAGTTGTTAGGCAGGGTCAAACTTAACATTTGAAACCTAATGTGGAAAGGGAGGATACTTCTGCCTGCCATTTGAGGGATGTAGGGCCCTTTTCTGATTCTTTTATGGTTCATGGGGGATCCTGCAAAACCCCTGGAGTTACACATGCCTCAGTTTTCCCATGGTCACAGAGGCAGGGATCAGAGGGCTAGCATGAGGTTTGGTTCCTCAGTCTCCACTGAGATGCTGAAACAGACGACACTGATAACAGTATGCTCTCAGCACTCAGGGTGCTTGGTGTGCAAGCACCTCAAATGACTCTGCTGGACAACTCACATACGAGGGTGCCAGCACATTTATCAGTTCTAAGAACCAGCATTTACAAGGTCACCTTCAGTTTTCAAAGCCTCTGGACTTGGACTAAGGTAATGTGAGAGAACAAATGACATTACATAAAAAGTCATAAGGAAGCAAGTGTTTTGCCTTGATAAAATTAGAACACTTTCCAGCAAAATTGTCTGTGATTTTGGTAGCTGAGAACTCAAAATGTCTATTCAAGTTCCTGCTATTTGCCCCATTAATTAATCTAATGAGTCGCCTGTGAAATAAACCTTTAGAAAAGCCTTTGTTAATTTGTACCAAAGTAAATGGTTATCTAAAATAGACACCACAGGGTGGTTCTTCATTAGACTGTTGTCAGCTGGGACTGGAAATGCTTGTGGCAGCACGAGGCTAATAATTAGTCATCTTGCCACACTGCAGCTTCCTGTCAAAGCACAAGGTACTCCTCAGCATACCCCAATGGCTGCTTGCTCCTTTTCAGAGACCATGATAGCAGTAGACAAGGGTCCTGGTCTGACCTGCACTCACTTGCCATAGGGAGGTGGGTTGAGGGGGTGTCCAAGCCAACCATTTGTGCTTGGGATAAGCTGGCTGTCTACTCAAGGAGTCTTTGCTGTCCACACTCCCTGGCTTCAACTGTAGATTGTTTCCTAAATGGAAAACAAAAACAAGTCTTGGGAAGTGGGCATTTAGGATCACCTGGAAGCCCAAAGATGTTCTTTCCTAAGGGTCCTTTACCCTGGGTCAGTGACACTACACAAGCTGTGCCTGCCTGGGAAGGGGGACAAAGATCGGCTCCTCCTTTAGCAGAGTCCTCACCTGCAGGTGTGGGGGCCAGATGTCTGGTTGCTGTCCTGCTGTAACGGCTTCTGGGAGCATGGATGTGGAAGCCCCATCAGAGAGCCAGTGACCATACATGCGGTACACGGGGGACCCAAAATGTCATCAGAGCCTATGAAAAAGACCTGCCAAAAAGGACTTTACAGGGAGGAGAAGAAAGGCCTGTTGTAAAACATCTGTTACCGTGCCTTCTCTATTACCATGCCAGTGAGAGATGTATTCTTTGGTGGAAGTGGATTAAAAATTTTTCACACATGCATTGCACAGTAGCTCAGTAGCTTGCAGAGTGAGAATGGAGCCCGCCACGTGGCCCAAGCACCTCTGTGCAGGGTAGAGGTCCCTCAACAGAAGACACAGGGTACCTCACTCCTTATGCAGGATGTAGAGATGGGACCTCACAATCATCACTCTCCGATGGGATGGGAAGGGCAAGCAATAGTAACCACAGTGCGTAAATACTTATTGTTGCTCCTTAAACCCAGCAGCAAGGTTAAACCCATCTGTGGGGGATCCTAAGCAACACCCTTGTCTGAAGGGCGCTGATCTGGGTGTTCCGGGCTGCGCCACATCAAGCAGAGTGCAGGGGAGGCTTGACAGTGGAGTAGGTTTGGCCATTCTGAACCTGTGATTAGAGGCTTGGTTTGCACCAGCTCCTCACTCCCAGAGCCTGGCTGGGGACCTTCCTGTGCTCTGCTCCTCCTCTGCAACATATGTAGCTGTTTTTATAGCATCCTTCCCTGTTTCTTCAGAGACATTGGTCTGTTCTACAGAAAGGGAGTGAATTAGCAGTGTATTTACACCCACGCTTGCAATCAGGGGACTTTTGGTATCCTCTGATATTAGCATCCAAGGTGTTTACCAGCTCTAAGTGCTGCAATAAGTCCAAGTGTACAGCAATAAAATCTTTAATGCCCTCCTCCTGCACTATATGCCTTTGAAATACAAGAACAGCCTATTACACAGAAAGGCGTGTAACACTGGCAAAGTCCTCCCCCATCACCATCCTTTACCCTTCGTGTGTGTACACATCTCCTCTAGTAAACACTCTAATGTATTTTACACCTCACGCATTCATGCAGATGCTCTCCCTAGCAAAATGAACACATAACCCAACCTTTAAATACTGTTCCCTGACACAGGGCAGTACTGTGATGGGCTCATGGTCATCATCATCTCACTCTTTGTGATGGCTTAGTTAGTTAATGGGTATAGTGAGTCCATCGAAAGAAAATACTAAAATTTGTGAAGCTGCCCCCATAACTGCCCAATTAGTTGGTAGAGCACTAAGGTTAATCAGGTACACATTTAGCCACTACTGAGGCAACAAGTGTTCTTATGAGTGGTGCTCAAGTCAGCTTTTGATTTGTAGACAGTTGGTAGCACACAAGGGCCAGAGTGATGCACAGGCATTTTGCTTTGGACGACAGAATATCGTCTGTTTTTTTCCCACTCTAAGACAGAGACCTCATGGCTACTACCCTTCCCACTCCTTTGATACATTATGTATGGAGAAAAATAGCAACATCATCCTAACAACCATTTCCTCCCCTCTTCCCCCCAAAACTCCCCACAGCTGGTGCTGTGTACAAACTTGAACAGTGTTTCCTCTGCAGTCAGCCTGCAGCAGCTCACAGTGTGGGAGGGAAGCCTGGAGAGACTTCTGTCACCCCTGACCTCAGTGACCACTGTACATGAAGACCAAACTGGAGAATTGCACAGTGCTCACACTCTATTGGTTTGATCCCTGGCTGCCCTGACTCTGGGTACCACTTACTGTGACAATGAAGCTGATGTGTGCCAGTCTCATAGCACATCTGTCTCCCCTCTGGACTTCAGAGAAGGCCTGAAAGCTCTTCACAGTGGCCACCACCAGCAGCTAGTTGGTCTGAGGCAAGAGCATCACTGGCCCTGAAGCTGCTGGAGGGCATTGCCAGAAGAAACCCCCTGAGATACCTAGCTGGCAGGGCTGCAGCAGATGAGGCAGCAGGTACTCTCCAAAGGCAGTAGGAAGGGGAGCTGCAAGGGAAGTGCCCAAGACCTGGGGAGTTACCATAGAACTGCAGCAAGCAGCTCCAGTGCCTCCAGCCTCGTGATGGCAGATGGTCCCAGAGGAGCAGACAAGAGATTGAAGCTGTCAGCTTTTAATGGGGATCAGACAGGCTGCCTCCTGAAAAAAACATATTTCACATTATTCAGGGACACAGCAGCCCCGTGCCCTGTGTCATATTGCACTCCTCCAGAGAACTCCTGGGGCACCAAGCAGGTTTCACACCCTTCGAAGAGAGCTACTTGTATCTTCTGCAGTGACACATGCCTTGCCCTCTCCACCATACAGTGATGAGGGGCTGGTTAGCCCATGCACACACGCATACTCACACTCATCTCTGCTATTCCAGAATCACAAGAGTGCTCATTTTGGAAGGGACCTCTGGAGGTTATCAGGTCCAACCTTCCAGCTCAAACAAGATCACCTACAGCTGGGTGCCTAGGACCATGTCCAGACCGCTTTTGAATATCTGCAAGGATGAAGACTCCACCACCTCTCTGGAAAAGCTGTGCTAGGGCTTCATCACCTCTACATTGAAAAGATGTTTCCTTGTTTCCTGAAGTTCAGATGGAGCCTCCTGTGTTTCAGTTTGTGATCGATGGCTATGGTAGTGTCACTGGGAACCACTGGAAAAAGCTTTGCTCTCTCTTATTTGCACCCTCATTGCAGGTACTCATATATATTGATGAGATCCCCCTAAGCCTTCTCTTCTCTAGGCTAAACAGTGCCAGCTCTCTCAGCTTTTTCCTTGTAGAAGTGCTCCAGTCCCTGAATCATCTTAATGACCCTTCAATGCACTCTTTCCAGTATGTCTATGTCTGTACTGTACTAAGGAGCCCAGAAGTGGACATAACACTCCAGGTGTGTCTTCAGCAGCTCTGAGTGGAGAGGAAGGGCCATCTCCTTCAACCAGCTGGCAACACTCCTAGTGCAGCCCAAGATACCATTTGCCTTCTTTGCCACAAGCGCACACTGCTAGCTCACATTCAACCTGGTGTCCACCAGGACCAGCAGGTCCTATTCTGCCGAACTACTTTCTAGCAGGTCAGCCAGCACACATATTGGTGCCTGGGGCTGTTCTTCCCCAGGTGCAGGACTTTGCACTTCCCCCTGTTTAATTTCATCATGCTGCTGTTAGCCCATTTCTTCAGCCCATCAAGGTCCTCCTGGATGGCAGCATGACCCTCTGCTATTGGCCACTCCTCCCAGTTTTGTGTTACCTTCAGAGTTCTTGTGGGTGTGCTCTGCCTTATCATCCAGAGCAGTAATGAAAATGTTGAAGGACCCAATACTGACCCCTGGATCACTGATAGTCTCGGGTGTCCAACTAGATGTTGTGCCACTTTGGGTCTGCCCACTCAGTTTTCAGTCCACCTCCCTGCCTGCTCAGCCAGCCCATACCTCAACAGTTTGTTGGGAGGATCTCACAGGAGACAGTGCCAAAGGCCTTACTGAAGTCCAGGTAGACAATATTTACTGCTCTGCCCCATCTACCAGGCGAATCATTTCATTGTAGAAGTTTATCAGGCTGGTCAAGCATGACTTCATGAATTGTCCACGCTGACTGCTTCTGATGATTATTTCCTTGTCATTCATATGCCTGGAAATAGTTTCCAGGATTATCTCCTACATCTTGGCAAAGATACAGACATGGCACCATGTAATCAGAAGGCAGGCATTCAGGACTGTTATGACAAAGATTTCACTGTTTCACAGCATGGTGTGATTTTTTAAAAAGAGGTTTTTGCATTGTTTAAATGAGCTACAGACTACGGATTTGATGATATCCATCCCCAATTTAATTTGCTTCAAGTTTAGTTGGCTTGGGAAATTCCAGAGCCTGCAGGTAACATGAATTGCTGGTACTCAGTTTGATCAGCTCCCTTAGGTTTTTACTAAATTTTTCTAAACAGGCAGGGAGGCTGTAAGCAAGCTTCTCAGAAAGAATTAGTCATGTCAAGTGCCCTTCAAATATATGTGGACATTTCTACATGATTATGCTTAATACTGTGTAAAAGGTATTTCAGCATATCTAAAATAATTACCTTCTATTGAGTTAGGTCAAGATAACTTGACATGAATTATTTTCCATCCCTCTCTCACTCCACAGACGAGAGACTTCTATTAGAGACCCCTTTTAAGAAGTATGGGCTGTGTTCTTTGGCACAAAGCAAGGTATCATTATGCATAACACACAATACTTGTGAGTGACTCCCCTGAGGTTATTGCATCTTCTGTGTATGAGTACTTTTAGATAAAAGATATAAAGTATGTTTAATCAGAAGTATCCTAAAGGGGAAAAGCACATCGAGCAGAATGATGCACATGGACAAAGTTCCCATTGAATTATATGGGCGGGGTTTTGCTCTTATGGTGAAAATTTACTGCCTGATGCTGTGACTCATACAGCAGCCTGTACCTCTTCCACAGCAGCCCTGCTGAAGCCCTCGAGCTCACCTCAAGTCTGCTGCATGACTCATTACCAAGTTTTCTGAATCCCACTCATGGTGTGATGGCTTGGTGGCAAAGCTAAAGCCCTTTGGGCATCTGCTGTTTCCCTTTCGCCACTTATTTCTTGGTTGTACTCTCTCATCACTGAAGTCCTCCCACATTTGACCTATGACAAATCGACCAGCAAGCTGCAGTCAAGCACAAATGATCACCTGTGAAGATCAAGACCCAAGGGCATTACCAAACAGCCCCTGGATCAAAAATCCTCCCTCAGGTGAACTTCCTGTGCTTGAGGACACAAAGAGCCAGAGAACTGCTTGGGCCCTTAAAAGTGGTTAGGAGGGATGGGAGAGCCATGGTGTCTGGCTAGACAGACCCCTTAAGAAACAGAAATAAAGTATTCTGGTATGTGGAGCTGGGTGAATGACAAACTTTTTCAAATAAAAAACTCCAATGTGTAAATTGAGGCATATGAGGATCACAGCATACATGTTCATAGTACAAAGAAATTACACCTTCTCTGGATGTGGCCAAGAAAACACAATGTTAAAAGAAATGGCCAAGAAAACACAATGTTAAAGAAAGCCTGGAGAGGGATGTGGCACCACCTTCACCAAGGAGTATTTGCTATAGATAGAAAACTGGAAGGACTTTGTGAAGCAGCTCTTGAGCAGGTCTGAAGTCCTAGTGACCTTTGCAGAATGACACCATCTACTCAAGCTAATGGGGTGGTTCAAATGTGTGCACAACAGCATTGCTGCAAAAGCTTGAAGCACCCCAATCCACACAGAACTTGTTGGCAAAACAAGGGCAGAGCTTCATATCCAAATTAGAGGTAGAACGTATATGATCACACACTCAGAAGCAGTATCAAGTTGTGTCAAGTTTTAGCATTGCCAAAGAGACTGAAAAGTGGAAAAGAGAGTCTAATTTTACCTGTAACTTTACTAAGGATTTGTGGAGTCTTCGTATGGTATGAATGAGATGTTACACACAGGCCAGCTCCCAGCTGTAATGTATTAATTTGAAACTCCACCTCTGATCTATCTCCCTTTAAGATGCTAAAAAATATGCCACACACAGTTTTCCATGGGTTTTACAGTACTGCCTGCTCAGAGAAAGGCTTTGCTTTTACAAAAAGCCACTGACTGAAGCGGACCATCAGACCTGAAAAACAAAAGGTTCAGAGAAAGGTTTAAGAATTAAGTGCCAGGAAAATTTATCTAAGTGTCACTCAGCCAGTACCCTTTTCAGCACATCAGTCTTGGTCCATTCTTCTCTAATCTGTACCATCAAACCTAGATAAAAACCACAATGATGTAGCTTGTCTAAACCTGTTTATCTAGATAGCTGCTTTGTTTGCTCCATGGCAATTAATAAAGGTCAAAGAAAGCTTCCCCCTTTATGAACAGGATTGATACTATGGTAACAGCAGACAAAGAGAAGGCTGAGGAACTCAACTGTTTTTCCTCAGTCTTCACTGGCAACCTCTCTTCCCACAGTTCTTGAGTGGATAGACCACAAGACAAAGAACAGGGAGCAAAGTCCCTCCCACTGTAAGAGAAGATCAGGTTTGTGACCACCTAAGTAATCTGAACATACATAAGCCTATGGGACCTGATGAGATGCATCCTGCAGTCTTGAGAGAATTGGTTGATGAAGTTGCTGAGCCACTCTCCATGACATATGAAAAGCCCTGGCAGTCAGGTGTAGTCCCCTGTGACTGGAAAAAGGGAAACACTGCACCCATTTTTAAAAAAGGTAGAAAGGAGGACCTTCAGAACTACCAACGTGTCAGCTTAACTTCTGTACCTGCGCAGACAATGGAACAGATCCTCCTAGAAGCTATGCTAAGGCATATGGACGTGATTTGAGACAACCAGCATGGCTTCACCAAAGGCAAGTCCTGCCTGACCAGGTTAGTGGCCTTCAATGATAAAGTGACTACCTCCTTGGCCAAGGGAAGAGCTACAGATGTTACCTATCTAGCCTTCTGTAAGGCCTTTGACATGGTCCTCCACAACATCCCTCTCTAAATTGCAGAGATATGGATTTGAGGAATGGACTATTCAGTGGATAAGGAATTGGTTGGATGGTTTCAGCCAGAAAGTAGTGGTCAACAGCTCAGAGTCCTCACGAGATCAGTGATGAGTGGTGCCCCTCAGGGATCTGTGCTGAGACCAGTACTGGTTAATATCTTAAACAATGACATGGACAGTGGGATCAAGTGCATCCTCAGCAGGATTGCAAACAACACCAAGCTGACACGACTGAGGGATGGGATGCTGTCGGCAGGAACACCTTACACTAGACCAGGTTGCTCAAAGTCCCATCCAACCTGGCCTTGAACACTGGCAGAACACTGCCTTGAACACTGCAGGCAGCCATAGCTTCTCTGGGTAACCTGTTTTAGTGTCTCACCACTCTCACAGTGGAGAATTTCTACATAATATCTAATATAAATCTGCCTCCTTTTAGCTTAAAGTCGTTCCCGTTGTCCTATTCCTGTAGGTCCATGTAAAATGCCTCTCTCCAGATTTCTTAAAAGCACAGAATCACAGAATAGTTAGGGTTGGAAAGGACCTTAAGATCATCTAGGTCCAATCTGCCTGCCATGGGGAGACGCCTCACCCTAGACCATGTCACCCAAGGCTCTGTCCAACCTGGCCTTAAGCACTGCCAGGGATGGAACACTTGCCACTTCTTTGGGCAACCTGTTCCAGTGCCTCAGCACCCTCACAGAAGACTCTCAAACTTCAACAGCGAAGGTGTTGAAGTTCCCACCTTCCTAGCTAATTCTCAACAGCGTTTTACTCATTTAGGGCCACTCAAATTCATATGTTTCACATTTGACAGATCAAGAGGACAAAAAAGGGGGTTAAGCATTTTCAGGCACCACGATATTTAATGTGACTAAGGCTACAGTAGTCATTGCTCTTTGAATTAGCTCTTTATTTTAAAACTTTGTTTTCAATTTTAAGTCAATTTGCAGTTTTCCGGCTTTCACACCATGGCCATAAGGAGCTGCAGTAGGCAACACCTCTGTAGCAGCTTTCAACCTGAGTAATGCTTACATATCTTACTAACAGTGGCCACTACTTTCAGTTATGGATTTCAAATAGTGAGATGAGGCACTTCCTGATTATCAGTTACACTGAACTGTTATGTGGGACAAGGGTTTTGTATCTAGCTGAGTGTATAGGGGAAATGCTTAGTGAGCTACCTCAAATTAAGTATCTCAGTCCAGAACAGAATGGCTTACCATACAATATCATTATTTATGCCTGACATATGACCCATGTCCAGTATCAGCATTGTGCCTGCTCAGGTAAGGGACGTCCACTCACAGCCTCCTTTTACTGAGTCCTAGTTCTTCCCAAGAATCTCTTCCAGAGATTAATCCAGTTAGACCAGTCCTAAAAGAGCTGACAAAATCACAGGGTAGAATAGGAACACGGGTTTTTTTCCCCCTAAATTCAGCTTCCAGTTTTGCTTTAAATGAACACTCAAAGTTATGGGTAATTGCAATAAAAGACTGTTAGTCACCATCATCATCTGTTCAACTAGTACTTTGAATTTTCAGTCATTATGCTAGCTAATCTAAACCTCTTGTGTAAGGCAGAACAACAAAAACATGCTTCACCTCAAAAGAGTAATTCTTTTCTCTAGTTACAAACAGGATGGAAAATTGAACCATTTGCATTTTTGCTCAGTTGTTAGTGAATACTTGCTGACCTCTTGACTTCCAGCTTGGAAAGACAATTTTAATAATTGCAGCATGTTTTCCGGGAACAGGGTGGTTAGTTTGCCTTTTCTATCCCCCCAGGAAGTGTACAATCTTCATACTGTTAGTCTTGAAAACCACTCACAAAGGGACAAATTGGAGGCAGTTAGTTCCACCTTTGTCCTGACATTTTCTGTAAGTATTTTTCTGCCTAACAGCTTTCTGTTCCAAAGTAGATGTTCTCTCTTCCATCTCAGTGACCCTGCCACTTAAATTTGAAGGGTCATTTTTATTACTGTTAGATATTCTGACATTTACTGCAGTTCTTACAGTATTTTTCCCCTCCCTTGCTGCCACTAATGATATTTACATATCTGTGTCGTTCACTGATGTAGTTTTTCCTTTCACTGTTGATGAATACAGCTACAACTAATTGCTATTCCCAAGCAACATAGTTTGTTTTCCAGACCAATTTCAAACCCAACAAGAAATCTCAAAGATTATTCCCACACAAGAGGAGGCGAAGGAAGGTCAGGGAGCAGGAATGGTGAGTTTCACGGCATTAGTTACCAACATAACCCTGCTCATAACACAACCTTTACAACATTTTAGCTGTGTGGGACAGACTGGCTGGAGGTTAATCAGTTCCCTTCACCCAGAATTTAGCAGACGGGTAAAAAAGTAATTTTTCATTCTAATGTGAGGACACAAAAGCTCTGTGTCTGAATAACAGCAGATGGAAACGAGCAGCAAATTCTCACTCCAGAAAATACAAGTTGAGATGCTACAGGCGTTTCTCACCCTGTCACAGTGACAAAAGCAGAAGTTAACTTGTGCTGAAAACTAACCGGAAGGTTTTGGTTTTGAAGTCTTTCATCCAAGACAGGGGATATTCCTACCAGAGTCCAAATTATTCCTGTTTCAGCCCACTCAGGAACAGGTGAGAGGCTCAATGTGGATTTTAGGGCACAAGTTTCTGAAGTGCAAGTTTAAACAATGATCAGGGGCCATTGCACTTCAACACCTCCTCTCAGAATGTGTACTTCTGCTCTCACCCTTACTTGTGCTTCAAACTAAGACAGCAGAGGCTTTCGTTTGACACACCATTTATGAAGAAAGTGTCCTGCAAGGCAGGAGGTGTACCCATTACCGACTTACCCATTACCCATTCTTCGTCTTGCTCTCTGCAAGGCAGCTTCAAAATCTACAACACAGAGGTGATTTGTTCATGTTGCACTGTAGGAAAGATGGATAAAACCCAGGCCTTTTACTGGCTGAAAGACGAGCTATCCAAATTTCAAGTATAAGGAAAAGGAATCATGCTAATGGGAGAATTTACAGAAACCATGGTTTCATGATTTAGTTCAGAGTGTCCTTTTTTATTCTCTTAGTTCTCTTGTATGCTTTCTGGTATCACTTCTTTCTATATCCCAGTACCTTTGCCCAAGGTGAAAACAAATGCTCCTTTGCACAGGCCCATTAAATGTTAAAGCAACCTGCCTGAGAATGTTGCTGCTTATAAGGTTCCTCCTGCCTTTCCACATTCCCACACATTTAAGATCCTTTCCTATACTAATTCAGATGGTGGGGCTTACTCAGAATTAACACCTCAATGTGTATCAAAACACAGGCACTGAACATTACTATCACAGCTGATTTATGGCAGTCCTTAGACATCAAGTGAAACCCAGAGAGGTACATCCCAACAGCTACATTCACGCTGGAGGCTTTCGGGAGCGGATAACACTGGGAGAGGCTTTATCTCTCAGGTCCTCCTCCTCGATGAAATTCAGCTGCACCACGATATCTCCTAAAGCCTTGCTCTCCACTTGCACCTAAGTCACAAGAGGAGAGTTTGGGGCAGGACGGCTCTCTGTCCGGAGGAGGATTTACCCCGCAAACCCCAGCGCCACCAGGGCAGGAGCTTTGGGCGCGGGGGGCCATGCAGAGGGTGCGCAGTCCCGGCTTTCTGAAGCGGGGTCCGGTGCCCTCGAGGGAAAGGCACCTGCCGGGGGGTCCGCGGCGGCCTCTCAGAGCCAGTCCCCTCCGCCTGGGAGGGGAAGAAGGTGCCCGGGTGGTGGCAGCGAAACCGCGGTGGCCGTCAGGCGGGGAGAACCCCCGAGTCCCCCGCTCCCAAAAGCACTATTCCCCCGTGCACGTACTCACTGCCACTGCGGGGGCTGGCCGAGGAGGAGGAGGAAGGGCCGGTGTCCCTTGCGGCCGCTAGCTCGCCGCCCGCTCTCCGCCCGCTGGGTCCGTCCCTTCACTCCCCGCTCCTCCCCCCGCCGCATTTTGGGGTTCGAGCCCCCACTCCTGTGCTCGCGCGTTCCCGCAGTTACGCGTGGGAGGACGCGGCGGAGCTGCTGGCGGGGGCGCGCTCCCGCCTCACCGGAGCAGCCGGCAGAGCAGAGCGGGGCTCAGGGCGGAGCGGGGCTCAGGGCGGAGCGGGGCTCAGAGCAGAGCGGGGCGCAGCTGACAGCAGCAGCACGACGAGCGGCCGACCGGAGCCGGACCCTGCTCCTGCTCTTCCCGAAACCCGCTCGCCCTCCCGCTGCAGCGGTGCTAGCCGTCGGGGTTCTCCACTCTTCACTACCAGAGAAACTTCAGCCACTTGCCGGGCAGTACCCATCCTCTGCCCTAAGCGGCAGCCTGGGTGTAAGGAAGTGGCCATTTGCAAGCCATCAGGATGGCGAGGACCATGAGACCCGACAACATTAACCCTCGGACCGGGATGGTGGTGGCTCTGGTTAGCGTCTTCCTGGTGTTCGGTTTCATGTTCACCGTGTCCGGCATGAAGGGGGAGACTTTGGGGGACATCCCGCTGCTGGCCATTGGGCCAGCTATCTGCCTGCCAGGCATCGCCGCTATTGCCCTCACCAAAAAGACTGACGGCTGCACCAAATGGCCCAAGAAAAACAAGTGCTCATGCTACAAGCAAGTCAGGGACCGCGATGTCTTGAGGCTGCTGAGAACCCCCTCAGACCTGGAGTCTGGCAGGATGAGATGCAAGAGGCTATCGAAGAAGGCATACCAGAAGAACAGGAGAGTGCTGCGGGGCAAGGACTCTGTGTCCGTCTGCACCACCACCACTGCCGCCATGGGGGAGTGCAGGAGCTTCAACAGAAAGGTGGAGCAGGAGGAGATGCTGAGCTACCTGGAGATGCCAGGGAATGTGCTAGTGAGAGATGGCACAGTATACAGTGCCTTGGAAAAGGAGAGCTCTTCTCCCACCAGGGACAGCGCTGCTGGCCGTGACATTGAAGACAACATTTTTGTTGCTCCTAAAGACAGTATCATAGTCTGCTCTTACAAGGAAAACAGCCCTTATGACAAATACTGTTGTTACATAAACCCTACTGAAGTCAACTCAGACCAAGAGACAATAGTGTGAAAGATGCGTACTTTATATATATATATGTATACAAAACCAACAACTTCAACTTCGTGATAGGGGATAATATAGCTTACAGGACTGCATGGGACAATCCTGATTCTATTACAGTTTAACGTGATATGTGACTGATACTCAAACCTTGTGTGCCTGAAATGCTCTTTCTGTAAGTAAACAAGCATGTTTAAAGGTTAAAGAATACAATTTTTAATTTTGGGAAAAGGAAATTACATTTTATTTTCTCCCTTCCACTCCCTTTTGTTTTCCTTTTGCCTGTTGTACCGAAGCCCATAGACACACTAGCATGAGGGCAGCAGTGGCCATCAGCTGAGATCAAGACCTGAATCTAAATTCTGTAGCTGTCTGTAGGGAAGAATGTAGTACTTTACGGCTGAATGGGTCTCAGCAACAGTGTCACTTCACTTTGTGAGGGATTGAGGGATGTCAGCATGCACTCCAACAGCTGACTGATGTTTGGGAGTGTAGAAAGGATTTGTCTCTCTTCTTCCTGGCAAGATTTTATTTTCTTCTGCTTCAATGAATTGATGTGCTGACCCTGTGTAGGTTCTTCTGAAAGTCTCCTAGCAGCCAGATAGGCTCCAGGGAGTTTTCAAAGGCTAATCCATCATAAATAGCATGCAAGGTACCGGTTTTAGCTTCATTCCCCACTGGTATTGAGTTCTCTGAAATGTTTCTAACACTTCTGGATTTCGTAGTTGTACTTTACGAGGAGATTACAACATGATCAAGAAGCAGTTCTTGCAGAGACTAGGAGCAGATGCCAGTGGATGCAGGTCTTAAAAATATACCTCAGTACCTCTAAAGTCATTTAGAGTGTAGACTTCTGTCGGTTGTGTTCAGAGCTGAATCCGACTCTTCACAAAAAATGTCGCTTTTATATGCCTTTTTAAAAATGCCAGATCTTTCTCTATGGATGATGAATGGTTACAGTCCACTCAGGGGTCTCAAAGCCATACTTCCGCTGGTGGGAGGCAATAGAGGACGTGGGTGGCAGATGTTTTTGTTCACAGCTTATGGATTCAAGCAAGAGAAGTATGAAGTGAGTAGTGAGGATTAACCATTCAAAATCTGAACTTGTAGCTTACGTACAGAAAAAAACCCCAAATCCTGGGTATTCTGTCCAACAGTAAATTACATGTTTTTATACACAATGTTTATAAAAATCTTACCTGGCCTCTACTACATAGTTAACAGAGATGTGGTAGAGTACAATGTAAATGTTAAGCAGCTACTCTAAGGGTTAAACTCTTAGGGTAATGGTTACTAAAGCATAGAGTAACTTTCTAGCATGTCACAAAGTCCCAGTTCTTATAACTAAACCCTCACAACTCCAGAATGTTCCTCTGTGATGGGAGTTGTAATAACTGTTCTTACTTACCTGGCTTTTCGTCAACCATCATTTGCATCAGACAGGTGTATTGAATTACCAGGGCAGGAAAGAAGAAAAACTGTCTCTTTTGCAGCAACCTGAGTTGTTCTGTAGAGAGTGGTAAGGATTTTTCCACTAAAATGAACTATTCCAAGCTGCCCATGGAATCTTTTGGAAAGTGAATGAAAACTTTATGCATTCACCAGTGTGTTTGTTTGTTTGGAAACTTAAGTCAAATAATTACAAAGAATCAGTTTCCAAAGAGGTTTCCAGAAAGACAACTTTTTACATAAGCTAATTTGGTTTCTTTCAGACCAAACAAGGTGTTAACATTTTGGCCAGGCTTCGGTGCAGCATCAGGGTGCTGGTAGGAAAAACTAAAAAAATACTCGCTAGTCTGAGTCAGGTAAAGCCTCTCAATAAGAGGCTACAGTGCTTTGGGAATAAATAAACACTACACTCTATACAGCCCAAGTTTCATTTACTGAGCAAAGGAGTTACACAAAACCAGACCCTCTCGCTGACGTGTTCACTCTACTTCCCACTACCACATAAAAGCACTCTGTTGTTGTCTGGCAGGTTGTCTCCTGCAGGCTTAGTCACTGCAGGACCCTATTCTGCAATGTACAGAGCAGCTTTTTGATGACACTGGGAAGTCTTACTTCGTGACCTCTGAAGTCAACAGCTGAAATGCTGCTGATGAACATGGTGGGGATTAGGGTCTTTCATCACTTTCTTCCCAAGAGAAGCAGGTGAAAGTCTCAGCATGTGCCAAGGGGTGCTCAGCATCCCTGAAGATCAGACACTCCATGAGAAAATAGACTACCAGATAGCTGCATTACTGCCTTTGCCGGGGTTGTGAGCAATCGCTCTTGCATATGAGAGCAAAGCGTCAGCCCTCTGGGAACCTAGATTTGTACCGTTCTGCAAATATATATAGGAATAAGTCAAGTTTTTTCCATTTTATCTGGGATTGGATGTTCTCTGTCAAGAGTTATATGGGGTTTTACAAGGCAAGGCAGCAAACTCCAGTGACAAATGGAATGGTGAATATATAACTTGAAATATGGCCACTCCACAATCTGAGTCATGTGCTTCATTCCATTCTTAGTATAAAAACACAAGAATGTTTGTGTTAAAGAAAAGTTTAATAAGAGTGAAAAATTCCCACAATATAGAAAGAGATATAAAAAATGTATGTTCAAAATATGATATTTACAGGCAGTGTTCTTCCTCCATCCAGTTAGCTGGGTAAAATTTCATAACAAAATGTAAGTTTAAGTGATATTTCTAGGCTAATCCATCATAATCCACTGAAGTTTTTCATTGAACATCTGTGAAATTGAAGTTCAATATATTTGTACTGCCTCTGAAATCTCTTTCTCTATTTTTTCTTTCTTTTTTTCCTAGTTAAGCAGAAATAGAAAATTGGCCATTAAAACAGACATTTAAAAAAAAAAAAAAAAAGATTTGGCCATTTAAAATTAAAGGTTTTTGTGTGTGTTGTTTATTTTGGAAATAGAGTGAGCACCAGCATCTTCAGCCTTTTAGGCAGATACCATGCCCAGGCTAGGGAATTACTGGGGCTTTATTTTCATTCAGCTCATATGGTTTCTTCTGATGGCCACTAGAACCTGTAGGACCAGTGCTGATCTTGACACATGTAGGCATAACCACATTGCTTTTCAGAGGCAGCTTCTAGTCCCAGGTTTGAATCTGGCTTCAGGACAGCCTGGGGTGTGATTCCAAGCCATGACCTGGACGTGAGAGCTTCTTTCTGTCCTTGGTACCTTTAAAACATCTCTGGGGCAAAATCCCACTTCTCAATGGTATTCTCTAAACAATTCATGCAGTTCTAATGGAGCAGTTTGTGGTCTCACTGAAGTCAATTGCCACATGCTGCTTGGTCCTTCAGTGTGGGTGGGAGGGCACATGTTAGCATTTGAAGAAAAATAGTAATTTGGGCATTCAGAGAAGGTTCCTAAGATACATACAATTCATTTTTAGAGTAGCCTTTTTCATAGTGTTACACTGGAGTTTACCTTTTAAGAAAAAATGTAATACACAGATCAGCTGTACATAGGGCAAATTTTGTACTGCTTTGTTTAAATTTCTGTTGTCATAAATACCATTTTTATAGCTATACACACTGATCATTGCACAGCTTTTAATAGAAAGTTTGGAGTTTTGAACAGTGTTCAATTTTTTTCTCCTGGAGCACTAAATAATAGCTGGTCCTTTCTGCCTGGATCCAAAGGACTGGGAGGTGAGGGTGTGCTGGATGTGTGTCCCTTGAGACCAATATTATGTTCTTGATCTGTGTTCTGCAGAAATTGAAGTTTTTTCACATGCAGATGCTGCCCATCCAATCCAGCCTCTCCACCGTTCTGGTCCCAGTTACTATTTATTATGTTGTAATTAGCAGGGTAACAGCCACAGTGACCCCCTCTCAGCATTTCTCCTGGTACATACCAGACTGTTTGCAGAGTGAGCTCCTGCTGTTGACCAGGGCAGTAGGATATGAAGCTACAGACATCATCCTTCTCAAGTAAGCTGTTATGTTGAGGCATCCAACTAAATAGCCAGTTCTTGCAGCACAGGCATGGGATTGTGCATCTCTGTGTAATACCTTTCATGCCAAAGGTGCTACAGAGGAGGGTTTGAGAGAAGTGACTGTCAGGCCTCAAAGGCACTTCCAGCCTGATTTTCATGAACATTTAGGGACTGATCTACTTATATGCAGAGCACAGTCTGTACACAGAAACTTTAATCTTAACACATTGCCAGTAAAACCATATTGTTAGAGAATGGTTCTGACATGGGGGATTTTCTGAGTCCTGACAGGTTTCTGTGAAAGTTGCTAATATCAATCATATTAACACTTGTAGAGAAGTTTCCTACTATGTAGACTGGAAGAGTTTTCTTGACACATTCTTAAGACACAGCATGGGGCATCAGCTGCAAAGCAGCTCATGCTGAGCCCATTTCTACTCTGCAGCTGGACTGAACATGCAGTCCGTACTAGGATGACTGTGTGCAGGTTTGTTACTTGTCTGGAACTAAGGGCCCGTGAGAACGTAGAATTCACTTTTAATGCTCTCTGGCAAACTTTCATCAATAAGCATTACCTTTAATTTATCAGCCCTCTCAGTGAAGGAATTCCAGACCCTGTATGTCTTTACCAGGCAAGGAGATCCTGCTATCGTTATGTTTTAAATCATGGTTCATATTCTGTTTAGAATAGTTGCATGGATTAGCTCTGACTATGCTATTGTCAAATGCACACAGAAGTGTTCATGCTGAATGTTTTTACTTACAAACACTGCAGCATGCACAGGTGTATATACATCACACATTTGTTTGCAAAAGCAGGTCACAGAATGCACAAGCATAGGATATATTCATTTGAGATCTGTTCAGATGACCCCTCTGTCTTTCCAATACCTCACTCAAATTTTCTGCCTCAAGCCTATTGTTGCAAAATTCTTCCATCCTTTAGAAGAATTTGTCTAAGAAAAACTCCATAGTGGCTCTTTAATGAGTGAAAATTCTTCAAAGAGGGTACAGAGAGTTTAATGTCCCAGGACCATGTTTCATTTTAATAGCATCATTTAGACTCCTGCATGCTCATTGGAAGGTTTCAGTCACTAGGGTTCCCAACAAATTCTACAAAAGCTACTCCCTCACATTTCAAACTGGCTGGTTTACATCTCAGCATCAAAAAGTGCATTTAAGCAAATTTTGAATTAGGAGGAAAGAGAATTTTCCCCTATTTTCTTTGGTGAGAACATTAGATTGCATATGATTTTATATTTGAATTCCAATTTAGAAAGTAATAATGTACAATTCAATGTTTTACACTGACTGGTGTGAAGTAGGGGAAAATTCAGACAAGAATTAAGAGGACAGATTACTCATTAGCTGAAAAGCAGATGGTAGTCAGATGGAAAATAATCAGAATAATCTTGCATAGCCTGGTCTTTTTACTGGTCCACTAGGACAGCCTGCCATGACACAGCACGAGAAGTACGCTCTTAAGAAATCAAAGGCTCTTACTATTGAGGTCAATTCAGATGGAAGGTCCATTAATAACTTTAAGGGGTCTGAGCGTGGTGGGAGAGGGAGATGTTTTACATGCTAGGGAAACTCATACCAACCTCTTCTTCACATACAGATCTTCACGAGACCCTGCATCTTCTGACTGCACGGTCAGGCTCAACACTCATAATACGCCCTTGCACTGTTTGCAAAGAACACCTGATTTTTATTTTTTTTTTTTTATAAATTAAATCAAACATTTTTTTCTTGATTTGACTGTTTAGCTGCAGAAAGAAATAGGTAACTTTTCTGTTTACACAAAAAGAACCATTGAACTGGATACCCCCTGCACACATTGATACCAAGGTAAATAAAAGATGTTTGCTATCTATCTAGGGGATAAAGACTAGCTTTTTGGTGGCAAAACACAGTCTTTTTAAAGTGCCAATGGTCTGAAAAAAGTCTAGGAACTTTTACACTTGGAAATACATTAATCATTTTTTTTACTTCTTGGTATTTTTTTTAAATATTGTGGTTGTTCAATCTATTCCTCGACATTCAAACTGAAACAATATAGTGAAAGTTTACCGATCTAATTAAAGACTTTCTTGAGTCAGTTTTTGCGTTGCGTGATTTATTTGATGTACCTGTCTGCATCTTTACCTGCATGCGGATTGAGCTGCAATAAAGTACACAATCTTTTCATAAAATCACTCATCATTAATACAGTATTAGTATCCTCTGCATTAACTTCCATGACTGCAAACAATGAATGGTCGGTGAGGGAAGAACTGAGTTGATCTATAAAGTACATGCCACTTTCAGCTCTTCAGCTCTGTTATTACAATTGCTTTCCTATTTTCTTGTAGGGATACAATTGCAAAGGAGAGGAGGAACACATCAAATATTTATCTGTATAAAGTGCCATTTTAGAAAAGAACACTTGCTAGATAAGCTGACCAGCTCCACATCTGGGATGTGAACCTCCGGATTTTGAGCATCCCACAGATGAACACTGCTGGTTACCATACCTCAGCTTTACAAGCCAGTAAATGCTTTCCTGCAGTGCCAAGGTTATCAGGACTCTATCAGCAGTTACGGTGTTAGCCACAGTAAGCTTTCATGCTATACTTCCTGAGCAGTTAGAGATACCAGAGCTATAACAGGACCCTCTGGAGATCTGAATTTGCAGTAACATCAGTCACAAGTGCCACCCCACACAAGGATATAGATTTACAGTGGTGAAATGGGACAGCATTTTGTTTTGCAGGTGCTCTTGTATAAAGACCACCTGCTCTTGTATATGAAGTTGCCTGTGGAGCACCACTGTGTTCCCTTGGTTAATTCAAAACCTGATGCTTGCAGAGTATAAACCTGAGGTTATGGTTGTCAGCAACTTCATGTCCTTATACAGGATATTGATTTGCACTAACCTCTCCTTATGCAGTTTTATTTATAGCCACACATATTTTGCGCATATAAGACTATCTAATTCTCTCAAATATATATATATTCTATAGATACATTATTATACATAAGTATGCCTGTGTGGCCACACCAGTACATGAAAAAATTATCTCTGCAGCTATGCCACCCCAGGAGGTAAAAGTAAAGGACATCTCACAAGTTTCACACTGCAACCACCTTTGCTGAATTTGCTGTGTCATACAATCTCTAATGATTGCTCCATTGTTTCTAACTTCTAGTAAAAATCTGTGTAACCAAATAAGTGTTCCTGAAATCTGCCTATTGCTTTGGCAGTTGAAAATGAAATTTGGCTGTAGCTGCTGACTACATCTAACAAAATGCCTGAGATGATACATCTTAAATACTTGCCGGTTAACTGAAGACACTTCTGTTTGCTTCTATAATGTTCATTAACCTGTACTTCTGTCTTCTGTAGGAAGAACAGTCGTATCATCACAGTCATCAGACAAACTGACATTCCTAAGGACTTCCGCTTGAAATCTCAGGAAAGATATCACAAATTCAACAGTCATTAGAAAAGCGTCTAGTTCTTGTTCTGTAGATGTTCTGTTTGAGAAGAGGATCTAGGTATAACAAGAAAGCAGAGGCAGGCTGACACTGGTGTTCCTCAGGATGTATGAGTTTTGTAGATAATCACCAGACTCTAAGCCTCTTGCAGTCAGCAAATCTCAATTATCTTCAGCAGAATTTGAATACTGCCCAAGGACATGTCAGTGGTGAAAGCTGTCAATCAAATAAGCTTGCTAATGGTCACTCATCACTCATTTCTATTTAGATGACTTTAAACTCAGAAGACACCAGTTTTAAAGCATTTAATTCTAAAACTGTCCTGGGTTCAGCAGTAGCAGTCATTTTTCTCCTTCTTGGTAGCTGGTGCAGCGCTGTGTTTTTGACTTTCGGCCTGGGAACAGTGCTGATAACACCGATGTTTATAGTTACTGCTCAAATGTTTAGTCTGACCAAAGTCTTTCTGAGCCTCGGGCTCTGCCAGGAAGGAGGGGAAGCTGTGAGGAAGCAGAGACAGGACATCTGACCCAAACTGACCAAAGAGGAATTTCATACCATAGCACATCATGCCCAGGATGGAAAAACTGGGGGCAGGGACCCAGGAGAGTGAGTTCACTGCTTGGGTTGGGCTGGGTGTCAGTCAGTGGGTGGTGAGTGGTTGTATTCTCTTCCCTTGTATTTGCCGTGTCATTATTCTTATTGGTGGTAGCAGCAGTGGTTTGTGTTATACCTTAGTTACTGGGCTGTCCTTATCTCAACCTGCGGGAGCTACATTCTTTTGATTCTCCTCCCCCTCCCTCTGGGAGCAGAGGGGAGAAGGGGGTGGGGAGCTAATGAACTGTGTGGCTGATTTACAGCTGGGCTTAAACCATGACAGTTCTTTTTGGCACCCAACATGGGGCACAAAGGGTTGAGACAACAACAGGATTAATAGTCACTCGTCACAGTGCTGATTTATTTGCTCTCAAAGTTGTTGCTCTTGATCTCACAGTTTCAGCATGTTGTACCTTACTTATAGCCGGTATTTGCTGTGTTAGTGCTTATCAGATGGGGGGCTTGGGCTAAGGTTCTTGTTTCATTGTACTTTATGGTAATGACTTGTAATATGGGTGGGCTATGGCATCAGGGAGGGATGGACATGGCCGTGGACTTGTACCTGGCTGTCCCACTGATCTTCACTCTCCTGGCCCTCCTCCTCACCTCCATCTTCGTGAGGCTGTGGGAAGCAGAGGGGGAGTGGCCCCGGGAGCTGCCGGCAGCTGAACCAGCCCAGGAGAGAAGCCCTGGGGACCAGGAGGCCGGGAAGGAGGCTGCTGCCGGGCAGCGGGAGGAGGTGGTGGAGGACCTGAGCCCCGCGGCCGAGCTGAGCCCCGCGGCAGCTGAGAGCATTCCCTGGCAGCTGCCCCGCAGAGCCCCGTGAGCCCGAGCCCCAGGAGGATGCAGGAGACCACGCAGCACTTCCCAGCAAGGCAGAGGAGGAAGATCTGGACTCAGACAAAGAGGAGCTGGTGGTGAGAGAGCCGGCAAGCACAGCAGCTACACCAGCCCCAGTGACAAGTACAGCAGCCTCATTTGAGAGTTCTGAAGGGTTTGAATGGCCTTTGGGTACCCTTGAGACCTGCCTGCTGATTGTGATGGGGATCACCATGTCGACACACATACAGAGTACATTTTACCCACAAACATTTTGTCTGGTCCTGAGAGTTAAGCAGAGTGGGGTGTGGGCCTTGTCTGGGGTTAGGCTACGATGTAAGATGACCAAGAGATTTTCCCAAATGCTGGACAGTCATGAGTGGCAGGGTGTGTGGGACAATATGGGCGAGTATCTAGGCCAGTGGGCCCCTCCAGTGCTTTGGAAGCGTTGGAGATGGAAGGCAGCTGTATGGAGTCCCCGACAACAAGCTGCAGAAACTGCTGGAGGGGAGGGTGAATTATTTTGAAGCCGGTGGGCCCATGACACTTCAGGCCATGAGGGCAGAGATGCAGCATACAGATGGACTCATGATCAAGGGGTGGACTTAGCAATGGACACTATTGCCCAGGTTATTCACGAGTGTGAACACTGCACACAGCCTCTCCTGCTCTGAAAGACTGTTACAAGAAATGGAGCCTAACATCATGGACTGGATGGACTCAGCAGCTTTATAGGGATTGGTCCATGCACTAAGGGATGATTTCTCTCCCTCTGTGTGTGTGTGCGCATATATATACATGTGATGGTATACTGAAAATGTGGGATCTGAGCATGATGTGAATGGTATGGAATAAGGGGTGGATACTGTCCTGGGCTCAGCAGTAGCAGTCATTTTTCTCCTTCTTGGTAGCTGGTGCAGCGCTGTGTTTTTGACTTTCAGCCTGGGAACAGCGCTGATAACACCAGTGTTTTTAGTTACGGCTTAGTATGTTTGGTTTGATTAAGGACTTTCTGAGTCTCATGGTCTGCCAGGGAGGAGGGGAAACTGCGAGGAAGCAGAGACAGGCCACCTGACCCAAACTGACCAAAGAGGTATTCCATACCATAGCACATCATGCCCAGGATGTAAAAATGGAGGGCAGAGACCCGGGAGAGTGAGTTGTAAAAATACTAACTAATTAAAAGAACAATGTAAACCATATTATACATCTTGCAGCACTATAATAGAGCAGAGAGTTTCATGATATCTTGGCCGCATTTGGATAAAGGAAATGGTTGTATTAAAGGACATCTCTGGGCTCTGGGTAACTGAAGGTTTTATTTTGCTAAGATTACAAATAACATAACAGTACTGTAGCTGTACTGCACCATATATTAATGTGAAATTCAAAAACAGAGAAAGGAATCTTTTAAGTTTAGAAAACAATGTGAAACTATTTAAAAATTTCAATTTTAAAAAATTTGACTGACTTTATGTTGAGATCTAATGTTAGAAGGTACAGCTAATGTGTAAATCCCTTCCTGAGATTCTGGTCCCATTCAAGTGACAGTATTCCCACAGACTTCTTTCTTGACAGAATTTCACTCAGAATGTTCTATATTTTTCTGTGGATTTAAAATAAGCTTTCCATAATTCAGAAGGGTTTAGCTTTCTGCTCTATTAATTATCTCTGAAAAACCTAATGTTACCACAGCACAAGCTGAAGAAGCACTGTAATTTGATTCTCCTATTACTACCACACAGGACATATTCAGCATTAAAAAGTATGCTAGCTACATGGGAACATGGAGAAGTAGCCAGCTGCTGGTTTAAGCTACATAAATTAATACCAGAAAAATTGCATCTACTTCTGTGGTTTTGTACTGGCACTTAGTATCAGGGACAGGACGAAGGGTAAGGGAGCAGAATAAGGAGGAGTAAATGCTGCTTTGTCTCTCTTAGTCCTTCCTTTATACCTCCTCCCATTAGCTTTGACCAGTTCAGCTCACAATATAGTGGAATTGCTATGACTTTTGGTATCATTTCTTGCTGTATTTCACATATGTAATTCTGTCAGACTGTTTGTTAATCAGGTCAACTGAAACTGGCTAAACTCCTCAAAACACATTAGCCTTGAAAGGTAATCTGTTATGATAAATAAAGTCCTAAAAAGTATAAACAGGGTCCACTGTACACATACTTTGTCTTTAAAGAAAGTCAACACCAGCAGTGCTTACAGAACCATGCTTATCAACAGATTACTCAGCTTGTAGTGAGACGTCTCTTTTTACAGGAAATGCTCAGGAATGACCTTTTCTAAACTGTGTCCTAAATTACACAGTGACTCAAAGGGCGGCCTGATTTCACAGTCAGTCTGTCAGACAGACAGACAGCAATAGCACGTTCACCACTGCTTTAGTCAAAAGCAACTTATTAATATAAATAAACATTAAGACAGTTTTTTCAGAGAAATTCCAGAGCAGCCAAAGACAAGAGCAGCTGTAAAGTACTCTCTGCTGTTTAACAGTGTGCAATGTCTTTCATTTCTCTCCCAAGATTTTCAGATCTCTGTACCAAGATGGCAAATATTACTAAGTGTTTACTCTATGGAAATACCTGACTTTCTTCTTAGTTGTTCTTTCCATGCTCTAGGCAGTGGACTTAAACAGGAGCACAAATTTCCGTTCCAATTTGTATCCACTATGACTGCACTGCTTCATCCTCCTCTTCCAATGGGCCTTGCTTTCGAACACAATACACATCTCATTTTTCTCATTCACAGCACAAAACCAATCACAACCACAAAGTTTCTCATACCACTAAATAGCAATACACTGTTTCCTTCTTTCCCATGAGAGCAGTTTACAGGCTGGAATGTCCCGCCAGCTAGTTTTGAAGTGATGGAGGCTGCTGTCAGGGGATTACTCAGCAAAACCAAACCAGCAACTAACACTGAGAGCTACTTTCTGCCCTAGCAGCTGGTGAACCATTCTTATGTATCATTCCTTAAGATAAGTTTTTCCTTTTTTTCATTTTTCCTGCCACTGGTGGGAGAAAGATACCTGTGAATAAAGTCTAAGCTAATACAACCACAATGCCAAAGGGGCACACTATCTCTTTTCTTACTTTCTAAAAAAATGACCTAATAGACTGAAAGCAGGATGGATGCTGGAGTTAGTGGGTGGCTAGTAAGCAGGACTTGAGAGAGAATCACTGGGAAGGACACCTGGTATCAAACTAAACGAAACTCCATTGGCGTCCTGGCGAGTCACAGAAGTGCTGGTGACTGCCTTCTGGGTGGCAGAGGCTTTCTTACCTTCCAGCCAGTATGTTACCATGTCTCCTTTCCCCTAAGGAAGAAAATGAGTCATGGGTTTATAATATTACCCATCATCTATGTCATAATCTTATTACAATTCACATAAAGTCCCCAAAAGAGGCTGATGTGCCTGTTAGCCATTTTATGTACAGGAAAACTGAGACATGAAATTTAGCTAACAGAAAGTAGCAGCACTACCAACTAAAACAGTTCTTTGAAGTCCCATCCAAAACTGGGTCCAGAAGTATGTTCATCCTCTTATGGAACTCTTAGGATCATTTCAAACAGCTGTGACAGTTATGACTTGCCACACAGTAGTTCCAAGTTTGGCCATGTACTTCACCTCAGAATTATGAGGGCTGCCCCATGAAAAAAGGCAATGGAATTAGTCCCTATATAAGACTTGGGCTTGCTCTCTTCAGAGATAGGAAATAGTCTAACCGAAGGGCTCTGAGACATAGAAGGACTGCATGGGTTAAAATTAAGGGACTCCAGAGTACTTTCACACTCTCCTCTCTGAAAAGCTGAATATAAATGTTGTATACGCACCTTGACTTGTAAATTTCCACGACATATGAACACATACTCTCCAATCTGCTCCAACAGCTGGTATGCACTTGAACTGCACTGTATTTTAAGAGCTGGAAAGAGAGACAGTTGTTGTATTCTTGCAACAATTTAAAAATCTGAGACAGGCCTGGCCCCCTCTGTGTGCCAAAGGCTTCAAGGCTCATTAATGAGCTCCCCCTTGCTTTTGTTACGTGTTTGCTGCCCTTACTGTTATTTGAAATGTTCGCACACTTTTATTGAAAAGTTCTCGTATCCTGGCCTATTTGTGAGAGCATCTCAGGACAAATACACAGCTGTCAACAAACGCTATTCTTTACATCCTGTGTCTAATATTATTTCTCTATTTTTCACAGCTGCCTGGCTGGAGTTACTGATGAGCACCCTTTTCATCTTGCAAAGAAAACCATATGTAACCACTCAGGGGTTTTTTTGAGTTTAACATTCTGTGACACAGAGTAAATCATTATGTTTCTTTCTTTTAAAAATATCACAGATGATAGTAGGACTGGCTATCAGTCTTACTGATTTTTCATATATCAGAAAATGATGGGTTTGTAATATCCATTTTTGTTGTTGTTGTTGTTTAAATTTTTTGCATTGAAAGTCTCAAAACACTCTCTGTAGACCAGGAAATACAAGTTTCTATATAGCCGGATACATATCTCTGAAATATTCTTTCCAGTAGATACATGATCTTTCAACTGGTCATGCTGCTTGGAACAAGACACTGACACTCAGATTCCAGCTGGCAGCAATTTTAACTTACATTGCTAGCAATTATTTATTTTAAAGTTACCATCTTACAGTTAAAACACGTTAATGCAATTTGAGATCCTCAGATGTGCATGGCTAGAGAAAGAAGGAGATAAAGGCTTAAAAGAGAAAAAGTTCTGCCTTTATACTCATGTTTATAGTGTTGATGCACCATATGAGAAATAGATTGGCATATAGAACAAAAAATGAAATATGGAGAATGATTGTATCAGATTTTGAATGCATTAGTTTTAAACCAGTTTAGATGAGATGGTACAAGGGGCTTGAAAGGAGGAGGAGGAGATGGCTAAAGATGAAGCTTGCTAACTGAACATGTAGGTCTGTTATCTCCTAGGAAGAAATGAAAGTGAGGGTATCTTCATGATTTGATCTCTAGAGATTTCTGTCTAATCACTTTGCTGGAGGACACATAGAGGATCCTCTATACTGGTTGAAGACAGACACAGCTCCCATGGTGTCCTACTATCTCTTGTGTTCTCCATTAGAGGAAATTATCAGTGAAAAAGAGGAGTCACAAAAAATAAAATATTAATATAAAATAAAAATATTAATAAATTCATCTGGATTCCAGGGAGGAACAGAAACAGTCAACAGACCCACTTAACCTCTCATTTTATGTGATGCTCACATTTTTGTTTGTTTTTTCTTTTTTTTTTTAAGAAAACTTCAGAAACATGAAAATCCCTTTTTGAGATTCAGGGAATGAGGGGATCTTGTTACAAAGCTGTAGAGAATATCACTGGCATAATTTGCTAATAGGCAGACTGGACCAGAAATCAACACCCTCCTTACAGGATTTGCAGTCATTTAACAGGAATCAAAACTCAGAGTAACATTTTTCAGAACTCATTTAGGGATAGTCCAAACCACACCTGCAGTTTGCTCTTTGTTACCTTCACTGGTAGATTCCATCCTGGAAGCTGTGTTCACAGTATCTCCAAATAAACAATACCGTGGCATTTTGGTCCCAACAACTCCAGCTACAACTGCCCCTGTTAAAGAAAAAAAAAAAAAAGGCAAGACATTTGTGGCTATAAGTCACATAATCAGTCATAAAGTATCATGGCTGCATCCCACATTACCTTATATCTCATTCATAAACAAGATAAAAACTGAGCGTCAGAATTGCCTTCTATGAGTTATACCTCTGACTTTAGGAGGATTCCACAGCCAAGGGGGAAACTGCAAAAGGGCCTCAACAGAGGATGGTGGAGGAAGTGATGATGGGATGTAGGTAGTGTGCATGAATTAAGCAACCCGCAGATCCGTGTTGCAACATGACAAGAGGATATTTTGAGGGGCAGTGAGATAAGAATGCTGCCAATAGCAGCTGTGCACACAGTGTTTTCTAATCACATAGAAGAGCAAGAACAGGAGGTAACCTGCTGATGATAATGGCAGAAAATGAGCATTTTGATTCCTTCATGTCAGCCACAGGGACTTTAAGATGTAGAAGATATGATCTCCTGCTGAGACAATGTAAGCCACTTAATTTGCAGTTGCTGTGCGGCACAGCACACACCCAGCTCTGAATGTCTATCAAGGATTTGCAAGCACACATCAGCTTAGATCAGGGAGCTGAAAGTCTGAGAGTGAAGGATATATCAAAAAGCCAAGAAGCAATTCCTAGTTTTGATAGGAGAACAGTTGAAAAGGACAAGTAACAGACACAGAATGGAAGTCCTCACTGAAATCAGCAAAGGCACTGGGGCCATGTCATGTTTGCAATGCTGTATTTCATGTTGTGTTCCCAACATTAGAGTTATCCAGTAATTTATTCTGTTGGAATAAATTCTGTTGGAATAAATTATTATGAGGAGTTCCATCCCATGCCAAGAAATTAACTTAATTTTTAATGGAGAGGAAATGCCACTCCAGAAACATTTTTTAAACCAGAGAAGGACTCTTCCAGCCCTCTCAACATACCTGAATGGATTCCGGCTCTTATCTTTAGGATGGTGTTGGGCTTGTGTGGAATCTTAAAAGTCTTGCAGACATCCACAAGGTCTAAAGCCATGCTTGCGATCTCCCCAGCATGAAGGATCCCATTCTCTTTGGGTACTCCTGATGCCACCATATCTTAACACAACAATTCACCTGTGTTAATGTTTGGCATTACATACAGATTTACCAAAGGATGCTGCCTAAGTTAGAAAAAAATAAATCCCTTTTCCCTTATATTCTGTGGCAACATTTTGCCTGCTGAGCAGAGAAAGCCAGAAACAAATGAAGGACGGGGCAACAGCTCACATGTGTAATTAATTATGATGAATGGCTTAGGGAACTGGTCTGTTCAGTCTGGAGAAGAGAAGGCTCAGCGGGGACCTTATCACTCTCTACAACTACCTGAAAGGAAGTTGAAGTGAAGAGGTGGCTGGTTTCTTCTCCCATGTAACAAGTGATAGGACAAGAAGTAATGGCCTCAAGCTGTGCCAGGGGAGGTTTAGAGTGGACAGTAGGAAAAGTTTCTTCACCAAAAGGGTGATCAGAGATTGGAACAGGCTTTCCAGGGAAGTGGTGGCATCACTGTCCCTGGAAGTGTTCAAATCTGTCTAGAGGAGGCCCTCAGTGACATGGTTTAGTGGTGGACTTGGCAGTCCTGGGGTAAGGGTCAAACTTGCTCTTAAAGGTCTTTTCCAACCTAGTTGATTCTACGGTTCTATGATTCTACACTAGCTCTGAAGAATGTTGGATTTCCTTCTTACTTAAGGAGCTTACATAAGATTTATTCCCTTCTATCCTTTCTTCCTCCCTCCCTCCACTGAGGATGCTTGAAGTGGGACAGGTAGTGGGAAGTGACTGTTCAACACCTTTTGTCTTTGGACAGATATTATAAAGAGAGACAATGATTCCCACTAGGCATTTTCCTATGCTTCCTGCACTCACTCTTACTGTGTAGTACAAGAAACAGGTATCTTTAGCATCCCTTGGGTGCATTTTTTCAAGAATTTTATGCTCTAGAAAATGCTCAACCTTGCCACAGGAAAAAAAAAAACCAAAACAACAAAAAAACAGCTCCTCCAAAAAATATCAACAACAAAAAAAACCCAACCAAACAAAAAAAACACAACAAAAACTGTTTTGTGGGTTTTTTTTTTTGTTTGTTCTTGTTTTTTTTTTTTTTTTTTTTTTTTTCACATCTCTTGTAGGATTTTCTGTCTGTCTCATCCAAAAACTTCTAGATTCTGCTAGGTTTTGGATAAACTCAGTTTTAAAGGTAGTCAATCCCCAGCAGATTCCCATGGTAGCAAATAGAAAGAAATCTTCCTAAAGTCCAAAAAGAACAGGCAGCCAAGCCCCTACAGAATATTAAGAAAGAGAAAGTTGACATGGTTTTTGTCATAAAGCTTATGGAATGGCATCTTTGGTTCCACGTAGAAAGTGGACTTTTCAGTTGTGTCACTGTGAAACATAAATTGCCAACTGGGATCAATCTGTTGCCAAGGTTTAAAGTCAGACATTACAGGTCATAGGAACCAAATGAACAATAGAAGTTGTTTACACAACTCATTTATCCCATCCACAACATTTATCAATCGTAGAAATTGTGAAAGGTATGCAGGAAAATGTTCCTGCAGTTTGGTAGGGGTCTGTGAGGACTTCTCCCCTGTTTTCTGTGGTCTTCCCAGCAGTAATAAACTTTCCAAATCTCTTTCATCTGTTCTTCCTTGACATCAAATCAGTCTCTGTTCTGATGAAATAAATACCCATGCCCCATTATTGTCCACAGCTCAAGGAACTTACAGGCATCTCCTATTGTCTCCACCTTATAGACATCATAGTTATCTATGATTTCATCAAAAGTGGTATAGAGCTTGTTCAAGAGATCTACCACTTGGTAAGGTGTGCTGCTACTGGACAGCTGAGTGAAGCCAACAATGTCACTGTTAAAACACAACAAAAAGAACTTATCAACTATTTTAACCATTGCAGATTGGTAATCCCAAACACACACCAATAATTTGTTAGTGAAATTACCTCTTTCTCAGTAGTTCTTTCACTAAGGATCTTACAGAATAGTTTTGTTTTCAAAAATGTACTTAAATGGAAAACAGACTGCTTCCATTTAAAATGACCGACTGACCTAAGTCTTTTTGCTTACAAATGCAGGAAACCACTTTTTACAGCTAGACTTCAATCTATGACAGACTAAGTTGTCTCCAATTTTGGGTTATGTACCAATGAAAAAAGGGAATTTTATAGCTGTTCATTTATGACAAGTGAAGACATGCAATTTATATGTCGCTTCATGCATACATAATAAGTCATAGACTGTAAATCCATGTGGAGTCTAAGGATAGACATGTTTCCTTTACATAGCTAAATGCTGGCACCTTTACTTGGACCTATCTTATGAAATATACATGCATGTGCGTGTAACACTCATAAAATGACGTGTTACTGTGTGCTAGAGCCCCACAGTAATCTCATTTTTTACTTAAGTAATTACAATGATGAATGGAGACGTGAAAATTTTGAAGGACACTCATTTGCAGAATTAAACGTTGCCACCAGTACAATAAATGGCAATGTAGGCAGAAATTCTGTACTCAGGTAGGAGCTTCACCTCTACTAGGAGTCTAGAAGTATCTTCAGTAGGAGTCAGTTCTAATACTGTCTTTCATTTTTGTTTACCTGAAAAAGATGGTGGCACTTAGGTAACTTTGAGCTTGTGCATGTTTTCCCTGCCTGAGCTCATCTGCTACTTGCTTTGGCAACATACCTGTTGTAGAAAGTAGAATATTGTTACTCTTTTGACATGGATAAAAGCATGCAATAAACAGAATATGTTTGTTTAAAGGTATAAAAGCAATGTTTGTAAATGTGAAATGTCCTGAAGGTGAAAGCACCAAAATCTGCTCTGCTGTAGTGTGAGAATTCACAGCAAATCTCACTGATAACAAGTCCATATTTTTCAGATGATCCATAAACTTCGATTCAAACAAACTAATATCTATACTTTCCAAGCAAGGGTAAGGTTAGAATCTAATTGTGTGACTTAGGGTATTACTAACTCTTTCTTTGTCAATTCTTTGCTATTGTTTTCTTACTGTGCTATGTTTTTTTACTATCTTTAATCTGAATTTTTTGACATGTATTTCTCCTATCTTGCACTTTCACAGCATTTTCCATTTTTCCTCCTAGAAGTAATACCTGTTCCTTTAGCCTTTTTCTCTGGTAAAATTCCAGAAGATACACTAACATCAAAAGTAACCTCAGTTGAAAAAGCTATTTTCCAACATATCTGAGTGTACCAAAGGACTTCCATGCAAGATCAGAGTGAGATTACTATGGATTCTGGAGTCATAGCTCTCAGATGAGTGCACTAATCTTTAGGGGGAAATTATTAAAAGTAGCAAAATATTTTTCCAGCTTTGCAAGGAACAAGTCTGCTATTACATTGCCAAGTAAATGTTATCTATTAAACAATCACCTATCAAAGGGTTTCCATTTGTAATTAAACAGTTAAAATCAGATTATTATTAAGAATACTCAGTATTTTTGCTATATAACTTACTATACAACAGACGATCAGTCTTTTGTTTTTCATGCATTAAATCCTGGGTTCTCTCAGAAACCAGTATCTCCAGATGTTTGCTGTATTTCTCCATCTAAATAACATAGAGAAATACATAAAATAATATTTTACTGAAACAGGTTCATAGTTGGATAAGATTTAAACATTTGAATGACTCTGTTTTCAAAACATTCAGATAAGCAAAGGCTCAGATCTGAGATAGGTAATTTTTTCTTACAAATCCAAAGATCAGATTTCTCCCTAGGTTAATTTGTGATTCTAGATTTGAGATTGTTGCTACATGTAAGAGGGTAGAGGCAAATTCCAGGCTTTTCAAAATCTGTTTAAACATTAGGAGTCAAATTGAATTCAGAGACCAAGAGGCAGACATGGATTAAAATATGTTACCAAAACCAAATGTAGAGAAGTCTCAACCTTTTATCAAAAGCTCAAAATGCTGTTTCATAAATTATCCTATGTTATGCCTTTTTCATCCTTGCTGTGTGTGATGAAACAGGCTGTGGAGACAAGTCTTTTTTCTGTGATGAGGTGCTTAAGATACTCTGCTAAGAATCCATCTGTAAACGTGCTGTTTGTGGCATTCAAGGATTTTGTTTCCCCAGTACTGTAAGACCAATACGAAGCCACTTGGAAAAGGGAAATATGGTTACCTGTGAGTGCATTAAAACCCAAACATTTTACTGAAGAAACAAAAGTATTAAGCCCCCAAAAGCTGAGAATGTTAAGAAAAAATGACAGAAATAGAATGAGAAGGAAAGCTGATTCTCAAGCAGAACTGCAGCTACAATCGGCCCATCAGAGGTAAATGAATTACTTCGGATTTTCTTACCAAACAAGGGGTATGAGATCAAAAAATAGACCTGAAGGACAGAGGTGAAAGTTATTGCAAGTGAGCAGGTTGACTTGGATTGGATTAAAAAGCTAGATTTACCAGAGTCATCATCATGTCAACAGGGCTAACTTTATTAGGATTCATCTTGCACAACATTTTCTTGACTTGTTCAAATGTAGGCCTTTGGGCTGGATTATTTTTTCTGCATTTTCTGATTAACTGCAGCAGAGAAAGAGAGTGAGAAAAGTAAGCAGCGTTTTGTCATTCTAAGCACAGGCAGTGTTTCTAATTAATACTACTATTTTCTTGGTGCAAACTGCACACGAAAACTCTATCTGTAGCAGGTGAAAAGTGGCTGGTCTATACTGAGGTCTCTGGAGTTCTATAGATTTATGCTAAATGAAGGATGTTAGTTCATGAAAATGCTGCTGCGGGAAATAATGGATTAGATGATCACATTCCTTCTGCCAAACACTGCTTAATTTCTCATCTTGTGCTTTAAAACAGGGTTATGCTGTTGAAGTCACATACTGTTTTCAGAAGGCTTGTCTAAACACAAAATGCACAAAAGATTAAAATTTCAACTACTTAAGAATGTTAGCTCCCAACTAAAATCTGGTGCTGCCTATGAAAAGTTTGTTGTATTTTGGGTGCTACATGCCAGCAAAGGTGGATTATAAAGCTCTTAAACTGGAATGAGGATGCCACAGTCTTGTGATTTAATTGAACTGGTAAGGAGTGTACTTTGTTTTATTAGACAGCTTAAGGCTACTGAACACATAGTCCTTTTCATGAGAATCAAAACAAACCCATACTTTGTCTGAGACACATGCTTCACTACTTGGAAGTCCTTTGCCAGTAATCTAAATAGATATTACTAATATAAAATATATATGGAACTAATCACGTTAAATAAAATTAAAATGCACAAAACCCAATTATTTAATACTAAAAACATCATTTATTGCACTAATAATTTGAAGGGACAACAGAAATATGCAATTTGTCAGAATGACAGGATATTAAAGCATTTCATTGTGCTCTGTTTGAGATGTACTTCGCTCCTGAGTTGTTTCCATTCATCAAAGGCAATATTGCCATAAGACTTCCGGAACATGGCTTAAATTCACTTCAGTAAAGAATTTTTGTACAAAATATTGTATCTATCTGTCTCACTCACCTCTATGTAATCTGTGGGACATGGGCAAGAATTCTCAGCTTTTCCTGAAATTAGATCTGCCAAAGGGAGGCACGAAGAATATTCACCTGAATGCACATCATCCTTCTAAAGAAAAAGGGATTAAGCAGTGTTGAAACAAGTGGTGTGATTTTCATACTACCCATTGAAAACATATTCTTGTGATCATCAATACTTGTATGATGTCTTCCTTGTCACTCCCAGATCAGCTTTTCTCCGTAAGAATATAAAGAAAAAAAAAAAGGAAAAAAAAAGATGTAACTGTCTAAATGAGATGGCCTTGTGGAAAAGCTTTTTCAAGGCTGAAAGACTTTAATCTCAGTGTTTATATGAGGTAAACAACTTTTGAAATAAATGAATAGCTGGCAAGATATTGAGAAACTTGAGAAACCACAAGGCCTACACTGGTGTACTACCACAAACTATCAGAAATGAAAGAATGGCAGTTTCAGGTCTTCATATGAAAGTTCTTTACTGTGAGGGTGGTGAGGCACTGGAAGAGGTTGCCTAGAGAAGTGGTGAATGCTCCACCCCTGGCAGTGTTCAAGGCTGGGCTGGACAGAGCCTTGGCCAACATGGTCTAGTGTGAGGGGTCCCTGCCCATGGCAGGAGGGTTGGAACTCGACGATCTTAAGGTCCTTTCCAACCATATCTATTCTATGATTCTATGATTAACTGTTACATTCTTCTTAAATTATTTCAGGTAGAACATGGTTACACATCTACAACATCTGGTTTCAAGTTAAAGGTTCATTTTTTGTGTTTGCCATTTAGCACTGATCACAAGACAGGTGCAAAGTAGACATTTTGCTGACAGAGAGCAGCTCATTTGCTCTTCTAGCATATTCTTATCACTGTAAGACTACACTGAAAGGGTCTGTGCATGGAAAAAAAGGGAAACAGCAGAAAAAGGATGTTACAGCATACGTTCCTGCTCCACCCCTCCCCAACCACCATCAAGCCTCACATAGCTGACAAAAAGGCAGTTCTGGAGTTACACTATTTTTTTTATACACTCTTCTTCAAAGTACTGAAGAGAAGATTGGTAGATGCATGAGGAAGCCCTGACTGCATGCCCCTTTGGAACTGAACTTGCTCCCGCAAAATCAAAAGGAAAACACATGCTCAAAAAATAAATCAAAGGTGCAGAGTTTGGTTTGTATCTTCAGCAGAACCCAAATCAAAGTTGTCAAGCAAACTTTAAAGTTCATCTTTACTTACTGGCATAGGGTCACTTCTTGTGGCGATTTCTAGTAAAATGATGGCATAACTGCAGAATAAAAACAAACCGAAATCTCAACGAAATAACAGTTAATGGAGTCAGTGATTTTACCTTTCCATGATTTCTTATTCCTCCCTATTTTATGACAGAAAGCCAAGTATCTCAAAAGGGAGGTTAGCAATGGTGCTGCTATCTGTGTTTTCAGAGATCTGTCAATGATCACTTCATTGCAGTCTCCTCTCACAATTACAAGTCTCAGAGATGAAGCATTTGAATTTGATAGACAGCAAAGCAAATTTACCTAGAGGAATTAATGGGATCTATTGGGGTTATGTTCAGGGACTTACATTATCTACCAGTTAAACATACAGAACAGGTTTGTGCTGTAGTCAACAGGCAGAAGCAGGTTCATCAGTATCATCACTTGGAGGTGTAGCTTTTTTTCAGGATTTTGGTGAATCTCCATAGTCAATGAGACAGCATGTCCAGAATATATCTTTTACAGTAAGTATTTTTGCTTGTTCTTTCTGAATTATATTTTGATCATCATCTTCTTCCTCTGATGAAACAAGGCCAAACACATTCATCAAGGGTGAAGAATGGAAAAAAGTGGAATAACAACTGGGTGCTCAGTTTCCTTAATGAACACACTGGAGGTCTAGAACAGTGATCTCTAAGAAGCCAGCAACTCCTCTAGCCAGCAGTCCTGATAAAGATGCTCTTGGCTCCTTGTGTATTTAAACTATGTAATAATTAACTCTCAGCATGCGTGACTACTTAATAACATTTATTTTTATGGTGCTTGCAATCTGCTGTATTGCTAAGGGTTGCTCTGTTTGGTAAAGAATTCTGCCTATATAATGGGGTATGTCTATTTATCTTTTAGTCCACTTGTGGACCACCACTGGCAAATAAAATAATGCATATAAACACACTGAATACTGTAGAAATTAATCTGATGAGATTCATGTGTTAATTTGGGGGTTATTCAGTAGTAGAAAGGAATAGCAATCCTGGTGAGACAGCAAAGCTGGAACAGATTTAAAAGGAGAGTACTTACATGATGGTAACTCTGATAAAAGCAGTATTGATTTTGTTCAGCTTTAGCAACACTGCTCAAAAAAGTCCTAACATAGTGAATAGTGAAATTCACAGAACAATTGCAACTCAGGAGGAGCCAGTCTAGGAGAAACTGTGACTGGAAACAGCCTCTTCAGCTCAAAGAGGAGCTGCTTTCATGCTCCTGTTCTCATTTCCATTTTAGCTTTCCCATCTGACCAACACATTCCCTGAGGAACTTTAAAAACAAGTGATTCATCTGTAAAAGCACACAAAATTAGAAGTGACACTCCTGCAGTTGCTACTCATTTTTCATTTGGGCCATACTTCTGGAATATTAATGGACACAGATAGAAACTGAGGATTCCAAGACTGGGACGCTGCTCCTGGCCCATAAGCTCACATACATATATCAAGAAGGCGTAGCACATGCTCACATCATCAAACATCAATTGTGTTAGAATGCAGGTTCTGAAAAATAGCTTAGTTAAGAAGACAACCCTTTTAATGCTACATGGTACATCTCTTCCTTTCTTCCCTGACTGTATGTTGCTCTTCTCTCTTTTCTGTTTTCATTTCTTACTGGTTTTCCTTTTTTTTTCGTCAAGAAAAGATTAACTGCAGTTTAACAAAAGAAGACCTGGATTTTTCAGACACGGGACTGACAGCAAGATGGATTTAGCAAGCATTCACTGATCTGTCAAAAGGTCATTGTAGTCATCCATGATATGAGTGAACCAGCTCTTAGCACTATTTTAAGGGGAGTGCTTTGCAAGAAATAGCTTCAGGAGGCCAGGTTGACTGCACAGTCAAGTAATGATATCTAACCTGAACAGGGGCCATGTGTAAACCAGGCAAGCACCAAGGAAACATTTTATGGAATGTCTGCTGGTTGTGGGGCAACAATAAACTGCAATTTATAAGGCAATCCTAAAATTACTGCTTAGTTGGAGCACAATACTTCCTAAGACCAGTGAATGTTGGAAAAGTAAAGACTGACACAGGACAAATGACAACAGTCAGAAATATCAACACAGTGACAAACTGCTGTTACCTGAGCTATTTTGAAGAAAATTCTAAGGGCATGTTTAAGCCTATAGATATAAATACTCTAGACACTTCAAATTATTGCTTACATAACCTTACAGAATGAACTACAATTAATAATGTTCAAGCACATTGCATAAGCATACATTTCTTTACAAGGGAACAATGTGTATTAATTCAGTAAATCTTATTTATAAAATTATGTCTTTATGTAACTTTTAATGAATCCTAATTGAAAAAAGGGGAAGACTTAAACCATGTTCTCTGTTTCTGCTACTAATTCTTCAAAGAAAGCTTTGTATCAATCACTTAAGGCAGTAACAATTTGTTGTGGTGCTGGGCAAGCCAGAGTAAAACTCAGTTTTTGCTAAAAAGCAATAATAGCTACCCTTTGGTAAATGCTGTTGATAAATAGTGCTAATAATCATGACTTCTTATGCTTAGGTGTGTTGCTGTATCAGCATTTCGGTCTCTAACTGAATTTCAGTTATTTACATTCTGCTAGCTACCAAAGTCACCAGGAAACAGAAAACTTCTGCTGGTCTGGGGTCTGGGAGTGTAGCAATAAAAAGTAAGAAAAAAGGGCCAGAAATATCCTGTAGTACTGTTCTGCATTTCACCCTTTCAAATGCTTTTAGCAAAGTACTGGAAATAAGCAGACAGAGGAAGTATAATTGTTATGAAATAGAATACACCAAGAACACAGTGTTTTCCCTACTTAAACAGAAAAATCACATGAGAACTAATAAGTACAGGTTTGGGTTTATGTAAACCTAATTCAATGACTTTGTCATCAGATTATTATTCTCTGAAAATTCAGTCGCAATCCTGTTTATCTGGAACGTGCTTGGACAGAAACTATCCACCACTGTCAAGACTAAATCTGATAGCCAAATAAGACATTGCAAAGTGATTTCCTAAAAAGGTTTTCAAAAGGAAAGGAATGAAGCTATTCACTAGTGTATTTATTTCCTTTTTCCTACCTCTTTTTTTCACTGCAAATCAAACATTGTCACTGTGTCTATGCAGCAAAATAATGTATTGACAGTAATTATAGAATTATAGGATGTGTATGTGCATTATGACATCCTAGAAAATTGATGCTATTAACTTTTAAAGTGTTGCCATTATTGAAAATAATCTGCTTTTTTTTCACAAGAAATGGCAACAAAAACAGATTACTAGATAACAGCAGATTTTTATTCCTTTCTAATCTACCAGTCCAGAGTAACTCCTTATAAATCATGAGGCCAACTCTGCATTTATATGATGTCAATTAATTCAGTATTTGGTTAACTACCTTGAAAGAGAAGATCCTATGATCTCTTTGCCATTCTGTATTCCAAGATCGATGCTTTTAAATGTACAACCAAACATTTACCAGGGTGACCATAGAATTACACTGAGCCTAACTGTGACTAAAGAATACTCAATTTGAGGTTAGATTATTAATTGTGAGAAAGAGCAAAAATTAACTACCTGTAGACATCTGTCATCGAATTGGGTTCATAGTCTGAAAGGGAGTGGATTTCAGGAGCTCTGTAAATCTGTGTCAAATGCTGCTGGTATGAGCTTGACCCCTCCAGAGAATCTTCTTTTCTGTATGACTGCAAACCATAATCTAACAGGGAAGGAAACAGGAAGCAAGCTATTCAGTGGGTACTTCTCTGAAACACACGCATTAGTAGGCAGTAACGGAACTAGTCTAAAGGAATTTATTTTCCTTATTTGAAATACACATCTTAGTCTAAAAATAGTGTGTCTGGTGGTCTCATCCCCCTAACGCAATTGCAAATATAGGATCTGCAAAGCAAATATTTGGGTTAGACTACATGACAGCAGGCAAGCTGAACTACATGGCTCCTTCCAATCAGAATTATTTTATGATTTTATACAATTATATTCAGAAAACAGGCTTATTTCAGTGTAAGAGTTAGCTTGCAAATGTAGGTTTCTCTCCTACTCATCCCCTGATCCTTATCTGTGATGGCAGGACAGACTAGAACTATTGAAAATCAGATGATGGGCTTTACTTGCACACCACTAGCTTCAAAACAAAAGCAGCATAAATGTGAATCATCTTCGCAGGTATACTTTTAATATAACATAGAAGAGATTCCCAGCATGTGACTCAGCACTGAAGAGGAGAAAAAGCCAACTGACTTCAGTTTTCTTTCTGATGTAAACAGCACGCTGCTGAATGGCTGGGAAGACATGATACAGATGTCTGGGTTTGTCTGGAATGACCTTTAATTAATATGGTCCTAGAACTTCATTCTTTATGTTGGAGGTTATTGGAGGTTTTCAAATAGCTCTCACATTGGTTACTTGTGAGCTGTCTTTAACATTATCGCACCCAGATAAAGCATGACTATTTGAAATCTCTGCAGTGCCAGCAGCTAAATTCTGAACAATTTCAGAGATCTCACTTAATGCAGAAGAGCTGTGCTACTGTGCTGCAGTTGATACAATCCAGCTATCTCAATTCTTTATGCTTTTCTCCAGAAAAGGCTCTAAGCAAAGTAAGCAGTTATGAAGGCAGCAGGATACTGAATGAGTTGGAGAAGCAGGCATGACCCTGTGAAGGAGACATAGTCATAGGATGAACCATCGAAAGACAAATCTGTTGCTGCTGGTTTTGATATGACTGTGAGTTAGACAGTGTGATAACTACTTTGGGAAAGAAGTAGAAGAGGTGATCACTGCTTTCATTCCCTTTTGCAGCTGCAAACTAAACTAAACTCCAGTGGTTTTCTTGTCCCCACGAGCTGCCTTCCCCTACGAGGAGCAGACCAGACCTGTAGCTCTTGCTGGGAGAATACAATTCAGTTTTGTGTACAGGACTGAAAAGGTCTGAGTTAATTCTGCTTTTCTCCATTAAACTATGTTGTGTTTATCAATCAGTCAGCATTATTACATGTGCTCACAGCACTGTCCATGGCTCAGGTTTTATCCCTGTATCAAAACTGAGAATGAAACAGAATTTCTGGTCAGACTGATGTTGATGGACTCCATCATTTCTGGGATCTGCTGTGTGCATCAATGACACATGATAAATGACTTGACATGGTAACATAACATAAAACTTGCTTCAAGATGACAGAGTTATAGTAAAGTCTGGCATAGTCAGCATTTCCATATGAAATGTCAACATGGAAGTGCTTGGGAGGAGGACTGAGTGTGAAATGGATATGCATTAGTGGGTTAGCTGGAAAGTTTCAAAATTTTGTTTCTTCTTTTTACCTGCTATTTTACAAACCCATCGGTCATCTATAACACAGTTACTAGACTTCAACCGTCCATGATACATTTTATGATGGTGAAGATAAGCCATTCCTTGTGCAATATCAGTAGCAAAAGAAAACCTGAAAGACAAAAATCAGTGAGCTAGTATTTCCAATCAACCTTCACTCAAATGGCTCTAAAGCCTACTGAAGTTGTTGGGAAGCCTCTCTGTGACTATAATAGCTTTCAGTTTGTGTTCCCACGCTCATTTTACCAAAACACTTACAGTGGGCTGTTGAAAGCCCTTAACTCCCACTCAGTTTGTCTAAGTCCACAGAACTTTAGTCTTTTTTAAGTTAGTTTCTTCTAGAAATTCCCACTAACTTTGTACCCTTGAGAGTGCTTCCAAATATTTACAAGAAAAACAATTTTTTATTGTTTCTTACATTATTTGGAGGTTTTCCTCCCTTACAATCCCTTTCTTTGCTGAAGGCAAACATAAGGCAGAAGTAGAGTGCACAAAGATTGTTCTCAAAAAACGTCATTGTCTTTGTGGAAGTTCCATTGACAATGTGAGCTCATATTCTATCTTGATTTTTAATTAAATGGGAATGCCAAAGATATTTCAGAACAAAATAAAGCCACATGATATAAAAGGTTTAAAAGCAGTTTTGCAGTATAACTAGACTCAGTTGAAAAGTCATTGGCTGAACATGTCCATAACTAAGGATATGATTACTCAAAAGTCCAGAAGACAAGTTGGGATGCATACTTAAATTCGTTTTCTTTCTTAGTTTTTCATTCTTTCCATATTACAGTGCAGGCCTGTCTATCCAAGGACTTTATCTAAAATAAATATCTTGTCCTAAACTACACATAGCACAGTTTATTTCACGTAGCTTCTCGGAAGTTTTTTTGTACCTGAAACCCCAGTTCAAAGGAATGTCTTCATTGAGCAGAACATCACTCAAGCTGCCTTTGGGGCAGTACTCTGTCACAATGGCAACATTTGGCACTTCTACACAACCTCCAATGAATTTGCAGAGATTAGGATGGTCAAGTTCCCTGTGAAAATCGACAGAAATCACAGCACACCTGCAATTTTCATGGGTATAGCTTCTGCTTTTTGTAGGGTAACTCGAAAACCAAGTGCCTTGTCTCACAAGGTAGAGGCAAAAGTAAAACAGGTGTCAAAACAAAGTTTGAAAAAAGAGGAACATGAATTAAAAGTCACGTTTGGACAGATTGTAACCCTTAAAGAACCAGTGTAAAAGGGAACAACATACAATACTCAGGTTTCACTTCTTACCTCACTTGCTTTACTTCTTTACGTATGGATTTGGACAGCGTGAATGCCTTCTTCATTATTTTTTTTATGGCCACTCTTCTACCATCACTGAAACAGAATGAAATGCTATTCACAGAGTTTTAGGCCAACTTCATAACCCAACAGACTACAAAAATGGACTGGATATTTCTTCTATAGTGGGCAGATTCATCTCTCTAGAGATGAGGCACAGAATTTAAGCATGTGCATATATGGGTGTAAATCTGAGTATATGACAGGTGACAGGGTCCTGTTTCTATGGTAAGGGAAACATTAGATATTACATTCAAGCATCCTAGATCTGTGGATGACATTTAGAATGTAAGACTGTTACAGTCAGTTGAGGCAGTTTGATGGTGGAGTAGCAGCAAAAGAAAATGTCAGAGATAGTAAAACACATGCAGCGCATTTCCTGCTATCTGTTGCTTCTGTCTACTGTTTTGAAGACCCACCATTGATATTTAACATCCTTTTGTTCTCATCGGATGAAGCATTCTCAGTGATGAAGCAGCTAAGTTTGATAGACAGCAAAGCAACTTTCCTTGGAATAATAAAGGAATCCAGTGGAGATACATGCAGGAATTTAAGTGGTACCCACCATACAAATAGCACAGGGGCTCTGGTGTAGCAGATGTAGGTGCTTCATTGATGAGGCTGAATGCCCCATTCTTACACTTTTCAGCCTCGATGAATGTGATTGACTTTGGCTCATCCAAGGAAGATGATGATGATGATGATGAAAATGTCATCATTCAGAAAGAAACAGCAAAAATGCTCACTATCTATGAGCATCTATGCTGGACACAGTATCTCATCAATGAAGTGGCTGTAATTTTCCAGAACAGTGATCTATGCTGAAAAGGCAGCTGCTCCCCTAAGCTGATGATTCTAAGTAAGCTCCTTTACCCTGCAAAGCACAGATCCTGCCCTGTGTATATAAATGGTAGATATTACTGTCATCTTTGCACATGTTCTGTCCTTACCCCCTAATTATATTATTTTTATGTGGAAAATTGCTTTCTGAATAGCAGAATATGGCTATACTGCTTGCCATATAGTATTATGATGTGCATATAGTGTGATCCAGAGGTGAAATGCTCAGTATTTTCAGTCATATTAGCTGGGTTAAGGACAAGATTTTTAATATGCTACTGTGCAGGATGCCACTCTTTAGTGCAAAGAACCTATCTGTGCTCTGCCTGCATTTTAGAAAAAGGGCTGCATAAAAAAAAAGAGACATGGCAACCAAACCAGAAGCCTAGCATGTAAGGTATTCTACAGCTGGTGTACGGTATAGAAGTCAGATGATGGTATTAACTTACTGAATTTGACCTAACAAGAGAAATGCCAGCTTTTACTCTATCTGTCAACAGTAAAGTGGCAAGAACTAGAAAGAAAGGTGAAACTATGGTATCATAAGTAATGCATTAAAAGAGTAATATATTGACTTACTATCTTCCAGTCTGGGTGAAGTACTGTTTCCTGGACACGTTAGCAGCAGTTGTGCAGGAGCTCAGAGCAGTGATACAGCTAGCATTGGAGTCACTGGGTACTGGGGGAACACTCATGATGCTTCCCATTGCTGTCTGTACTACACGATCTAAATGGGATGTGGGATGAGAAAAAGCACCCAAAGATGCATGTTATTGGCAAGGTAGAGACTCCAGAGGCACACAAATATAAGGAATTGTGCAAATATTTGCATTTTGGCTGGTCCTGTTTACATTAAGACAGAAAGCCAAAAAGTAAAAAGTTCCAGAGATGATTCATTACCACAGAACTTTCCCATTAAGCCTCGGGATTTGATGCAAGTTTTGCTTCTCTGCTCTTGGGATGATTAGCCTTTGTTGCTACTTTGAGGCCGAGGACAGAACCCAGGAAAGCAGAGGAAGCCATGTGCCATACTTTAACAAGTCTATTTGGAGCTTCTAAAAGACTGTAAAGTACAGGGATGTGGGAAGTGACTCTAACACCAGACAGAAGCCAGAGAAGAGCAACAATACAGTCAGATGAAAAAAAATCAGTGATCTCAATGTACGTTTTTTAATCTCTGTTGATCATCTTAAGGTTAAAAAATGGATTTAAAATGAAATTTAATTAATTATATAGCATTTCACCATCTCCAGTTGAAATCCAGATTTAGTCAATTAGTCTCAGCATTGCTGAAAACTCTTAACTCTCACTGGTATCAGTATCCAGTAAAGTGTGGCTGAGGAAGCTCAGCATCTTGCCTTGTATCAGGATTGCTGTGTTTCCACACAATAGCATTATCAATATGCAGTTCCAAAGTGCATTGACATTTGGAGTCATTTTATGGCATTCCACCCAGAAATATATTAGCGATCCCTGAGATAACTTTGATCATAAGTGTGCATGTATATATATATTTACATATATATATATATATATATACGTGTGTATGTGTGTGGTGCAATGCACCAAAAAAAGGATTTATCTTGAAAATAGGTTTTCATAGTACAGGCTACATACCCTGGGAACAGCACTGCTCATGTGTTTCCATTTAGATAACTTTATCAGGCTACTATGGATATCTCTGAACAGCTCTGTCCAGAGAAGACATACTGCCTGTTTCCAGATCTCATCGTATTATAATTCCTCATTACTCATTACCATTAATTATCACTCCTAAGCCTGATACCTAGCCAACATCTGTTCTTTACAGCAATGAGGATATCATACCAAAACTACACAGAAAGTAATGTTCAAGTCCAAGGCTGAAAGTATCTCTACTATATGTTAACACAAGTATACCTTGACACTTCTACTAGCAACATAGGGATATAAGACAGATAAAGCAGACATCTTTCTAGCAATTCCTCACAGAGACAGAAAATGAGAAAGTGTACATCAGCGCAGATCCATCAACATCAGCAGATTTCTACTTTATATTTACCCTTTTTGAGGGTCTAGGCATTGTTTTCCTTACAAAGGCCAGAACAATGAACAACAAAGTAAATAATCTATACCTATTTTAAGTGTAGTATGTTAAAGCACATTATAACATCTGATTTATTCTTAACATGTTTAGTTAGAACCAGTCAAATCATATTTTACATCCAGCGGTAAAATAAAAAACCAACTTTGGTACAATGAATTACTTTTTTGCAGCAAGTCAGTCATAGACAGCAGACAGTAAGAGAAATTAAGATTTCATTATATTTGTGCAAATCCAGAGCAACTTAGTGAGAGCAATTATACAGAATGATAAATCCTTTGAAGCAACTGTAATTTATTTTTTTCAAGTTCAGAGGTCATCTTTTTGGGATGGGCCTCTCTTTTTTAATTAACAAATCACCATAAAAAGAAGGAAACTATTTCAAATTACTTTGACATCGTAAGTTTCAACAAACAAAAATATCAGTGATCAATCCACAGAGGTTACAGGGATGAAACTTTGGATATGTTTTTCACAAATTGGTTCACTTTTGTAAGACCCCTAAAACATGTAATTGTGATTAAGATAATTTCTCAAAATCATTAAGGAAATTGATCATAGTATCAAAGTGACACATTACTAACCTTGTTTGATGCAGGCAAAGTCTATAATCCAGCTTTCATCCCAAAACATCTTTTGTTTCTGATATTGAAACCACTACAAAAATAAATCAAGTTAATTCCTGGTGTAGCCCTACTGTCTTTGAAGGAATTAAACAGTGAATATTTTTTATTACATATGAAAGTTTATAAGTATGCAGACAAAATCTGATGTTTAAGCATCCAACATTTATCTTAGGAGTAATATTAGAACCAAGAACAGGCTTAGAAGAGAAGAGTATCTAATAAATATCACAAAAACTGTACAGTCTGTATTCTAGAATCGAATTTAATTGTCATATTTTGCATTGGTTACAAACTCTCCCTTATTGTCAATATTTCTTATGAATTTACATCTCAGCTTGGACATCAGATGAGAGATTTACATTGCCTCATGGCATGGAAATATCCTATGTTATATAAGTGCATGACAAGAACACATGACCTCCCAACCCCAAGTTAAGGAGCAGTACAACTTATGTCCTGCAACAGAATTAGTCCCCAGTCCACAAATGAGGTCATACTATGTCAGATACTCTAGCATAAAGAGTATCAGGCAGGAAATCTGTGGATACTTGCAAAGAAGTTATTGGTATAATAGCAGATCTTCTGTAGGGCTGACATGCAAAACTAACATGGAAAGTGTAAACACAAGCTTTCAAAATAGGAGCAGCAGATGAAATTATTCAGTTGTTATTGCTGCAGACAATGCCAAAACGTCAAACCGCAGCAGCACTTTACCATCATTATACCACTTTCTATTGTGTGCAACTTAATATTAGGGTATACACCACTGGAACAGGTAACAAAAGCCCAGATAATTTGAAAGGAACATGGTGTGAGATTGTGCCAATATTTTGGTAGAAATTTATGACAAATATAGAGCTCACTGAATCAAATTAAGTCTTCCCATCAATTTCAAAAGTTTGTGAGAGTGACAGCTGTATTTTATCTTCCAAAGGTATGACTGAACAAAGACGTATTAGCTAGAAGTGACCATTGGGCTTTCTACAGACCCTGATATCAAGAAATCCTCTCCTCTACTTGTATGATTAAAGAAGGCACCAGTTTTCCAGAGTTATCTTTTTTTTTTATATTAATTACTGAACTAGATAAAAGGATCTTTCCTACCTTGTTAACTTATCATCTAAATAAAGCATAAAAAAAAAAAAAAAAAAAAATGCTACTACAGAAGTTAGCAGAAGTAAGTATATAGAAATGCAAGAAGAAAAAAATCTAGAAAAAATAGCAGAAATAATAGGTAATTTTTCCTATAGGAGCATTAGATAAACCTACTCAAGGTCAAGAAACTATTGCTTGCTCTAAAATGACAATTGATTAAAAGTGTCTGAACTTCACATCTGTCCAATTTCTATTAGATTGTACGGTTTACAGGAAAAAAGACTATAAACACATCGTCACAACTGCCCTGTGGATTATAAATTTTAAACCAGTTTTCAACAGTTCTGTCCCTAACTTACACACAGAAAGGCACAGAACAGAAAAAATACCTAATCGTGATTCAGGTCTCCTTACTCAGTGGGCCATCAGACTTAGAGAATCGTAGAATCAGTTAGATTGGAAAAGACCTTTATGATCACCAAGTCCAACCATTACCTCAGGACAGTCAAGACCTCCACTAAACCATATCACTGAGGGTTTCATCTACATGGTTTTTTTTCACTTACAGGGACAGTGATTCTACCATTCTTCTGGGAAGCCTGTTCCAATGCCTGATCGCCCTCTCTGTGAAGCAATTTTTCCTAATTTCAATATCCAATCTAAACCTTCCCTGGCACAGCTTAAGGCCACTTTCTCTTGTCCCACCACTTGTTACTTGTTACCAACCCCCACATCACTACAACTTCCTTTCAGGTGGATGTAGAGAGTGATAAGATCCTCCCTGAGCCTTCTCTTCTCCAGACTAAACAACCTCAGGTCCCTCAGCTGCTCCTCATCAGACTTGTGCTCCAGGCCCTTCACTAGCTTTGTTGCCCTTTTCTAGGCCTGCTCCAGCACCTAATTGTCTCTCCTGCAGTGAAGGCCCCAGAGCTGAACACAGGATTCGAGGTGCAGCCTCACCAGTGCCCAATACAGGGGGATGATCACTTCCCTGGTCCTGCTGGCAACACTATTGCTGATACAGGCCAGGATGCCCTCGGCCTTCTTAGCTGCCTGGGAACAAGCTGGCTCATGTTCTCATGTGCTCAGTCAGCAGCCTCAGGTCCTTTTCCACTGAGCAGCTTTCCAGCTGCTCTTCTCCTGGCCTGTAGCTTTGCATGGGGTTATTGTGGACTAAGTGCAGGACCTGGCTCTTTGCCTTATTTAACCTCATACCACTGGCCACAGCCCATCAATCCAGCCTGTCCAGATCCCTGTGAAGAGTCTTCCTATCATTCAGCTGATCAACACTCTCAGCCAATTCTGACACCACTTGGTGTTGTCAGCAACTGAGGGTCCACTCAATTCACTCATCCTAATCATCAATGAAGATCTTACTGGGCCTAACACCAAGCCCTGAAAGACATGTCTAGTGACTAGTCACTATCATCAACTAGATGTGATACCATTTACCACCACTCTTTGGGTTTAGCCATCCAGCCAGTTTCCAATCCTGCAACCTTCTCCTGTGCATTCCTTCTCATCATACGTGCCTAATTCAGGTACTTACTGCAGTTGCAATAAAGATGGAAAGAGAAGGAATCCCTGAGGAAGGAGGAACCTGACAATTTACAGGACTTGTAAGCCAAACCCCAAATAAATTATCTGTTATTTACAACGTCAATAGAATGCTTCTACAACTGCCATACCCATCTGCTAAATCGTAAAATCCTTGTTATGAAATTCAGAAATGTACTTTTTAAAAAGATGAAGACACATAAGGAATGTGGATCCTCTTTCCCAGAAGCACTGTGAATATGCCATAATACCATGCTGTCTCCTCATTATACAGACATTTTCAGTCAAAGAAATCCAAAACTACTTCTCCCAGGTTCATACACTCCCCTGTCATTATCTCCCTTTTTTACCCGCTTCATGAGTCTGTTATAATTGACAACTATCATGCAAAATTAATCAAATTGGTTCAGTTACACTAAGATCACCCACCTACTCCAAATTATTATTTCATTCCTATCTTTATTTCTTTTGAGAATAACCCAAGTCAAATGTTTTCCATTATAAATTGCATTTGGACTCTGAGTTTAATGGCCCTGGTGGAGCTAATCCCTTCATGAATTTACCTAATTTGTATTTGAATTCATTTATACTCCTGACTTCCATAGGGGTTTGAAGCAGCTGATTTCATAACAGAGTTTTATTCTGAGTGAAAGGTACTTTTACTTTACTAACACTCCTTAGCTCCCATGTGGTGAAAAACCTCTTCCCCTTTTTCCATTATATATCCATTCCACTGCTACATTCTTCTTCAGTCTTCTCTCTCACAGGATGAAAATTCCTAGCCTGTGGAATGAGCCTCCTCCCATAAAGAAGCCAAAACCATTGTTTCCTTTCCTTCTGCTTTCTTCCATAGCCTACAGCTTCTGAATGCAGATGACAACCTATCCCTTTACAAAGACAGAATGCCACCCTAACCAAATGATAGAAGAAAAAGGAAATAGGAGAGAAGAGAAAGACAACTTACCATGACTGTGAAAATGAAGCCTGTGAAGATTAAACATGTTGGTAAGGCAATTGCTATCCTAGTGTCAGTAGACAGTGGGCATTCCCCACAATCTACTGGGCAGATAGAGCATCCTTCTTCTTTTTCTTCACAAAAGTCATCTCCACAGACTGATTAGTAAAGGAAACATGTATCAGAATATTCAAGGCAGTTTTATCCATCCATGAGGTTGTATTCAGATTAAAATACATGGTTATTGAGCTGGGAAACCTCAGACTACTAGAAGGATTAAATTTTGAAGAACCCAGAGATAGCACCCTAGCAGCTGAAAGAGTAATGTGAATTTTTAAAGTGATACAGCATCAATTTGAACAGATTAATAATGACACATTTTATGTGTAAATCACTTTATCAGTACTCTGTTTCTCATTGCCCATCTGTTTTTTCTGAGACTTTGAGTTCCTCAAGTCAGGCATTGTCTTTCGTATTCTTTGTACTTAGTCCAGCCCTTGAGATCCCCTGAAGCCAGTGACCCTTCCTCAGCAGCAAAAGATGACAGAGTACTGAAGAATGAAACCTTACAACCCACACTTCAAGGATTCATTTTTCTCCAAATCTTATGAAAATTATCAGCAGTATCAGATGTGATTTAAAACAAAAGCCCTAAAGAACAAAACTCCTCCTGTGTCCTGAATGGTGTTTCAATTTCACTTTTATGACTAAACTAATATCATGTTGTACTTCAGCCTTCTGAGAGAAGCCCAAAGTATTATTGTCACTAGGTAATATTATTTTTTTTAAAAAAAAAAAGCTTCAACAAAGCAAAATCCACTGCTCAGTGATAATTCTGCCTCTGCCCATTTAGTTCCAGTTGAACACCAGAATAAGTACAGAAATCACCTTCTGCCTCAAGTTTGGAGCTGCATTTTAAAAATTTTTTTTCTGATAGATTACAAGTTTCCTGGAAAACTCAGCTGCAACTGTCTAGAAATGAATAGCAAATTTTATAGCTAAATATTTCCATCCATATTGCAGTCACTTTGGTTCCTTTTTTTTCTATAACATCAGGAAATGTATTCTCAACCTTACAGAAGGGTAGCTAGTAAGAGTACTGTGACAACATTCCTATTTTAGCCAGTATTTTTCTTGAGGTTGTGAGTTTAATTTATTGAATAAAGTCCACTTTTTAACTTTTACATTACTAAGAGAGTTGTTATGGTTACTTCTGCTTCCCTGCATACAGCTAAACTAAAGTGAATGAAAGACATGCCTTTGGGAAGAGTTGAATTTTATTGTGAACATGGGAACCAAGACAGGTTTCTGTCTTTATAGTACGCTTAACACTAGCTTGCTACCCTTCAGATGAAAGTGTCCAGACCCTCACAACATACTAGCTGAAAGAATATTTTCACATCCCCATCAACTGTAGACAACCCTTGTAGTACCTGAAGCTGCTGGTCATGGTATTTGACTTGACTTATTTGACAAGATTGGTTTCCTACTGCTCTGGATTCACACAAAGGTTAGAAGCTCACTTTTTTAGATGTTCACTGTTACGTGAAGAAAAATTTTAGGAAGACTTATGCGTAGTTTCAATGGCAGGGTATGGGCTAGGAGTCTCTTTTGCTCCTGGTAACCACACATGAATGATAAAAGTGTTGATATTTGCAGTCAGTAACCAACTCCCTCACACCTTCATTTTATATCATACCTACTGCAGGAAGGACTGTGGTTTTTGCTTCTAGAGCAACTTGCATTCTCCCAACTCTGATGTGTGCAATGAGAGAAGTCACACCCACGTGAACTAAAACAACCTGCCAAACAAGTGAAAAAGCATCAAGCATCAAAACTTCACATGCATACAGTAGGCTATTATAACAACTATCCATTTGTGGTGACATGTGAAAGAAGTTGTGGCTGCCCCATCCCTGGAAGTGTCCATGTCCAGGTTGGAAGGGGCTTTGAGCAATATTATCTATTGCAAGGTGTCCCTGTCCAACTAGATAATCTTTGAGGTCCCTTCCAATCCAAATCATTCTGTGATTCTATGATAATATGTGCATTTTTTTCAGAATCATGAAAGACAGGTATCCTTGACTAACAAGACAAACAGAAGCAGGAGAGACAACTCCTGTGGGAAAGGCATGACTGATTCCCCTGCTGGTATGTATTCTTTTAACCAAGCAGGTCTATCAGTCTATGCATACTGCCATTATTTGCTTCCTTGTTGCTTCTGTTGGGTAGAAGCCCCCTAATGACCATATTAACCTGCAACACAGACCAGTTAGTAATGCAATATATTGTTAGTGTAGGCCTTAAATGAACAGATTAGGCTATTCTTTTCCCTCCCACCCCCATTACTTCTACTAACTACCTAAAGAGTAGTAGTTTATAAAGCTATTACTTCCAAGTCATTTGGCAATTGATACTATTCGGCCACATACATTGCGTACAGATATAACACTGACAAATAATGAGGCTGGAAACAAGTACATGAACAGCACTAAACTACTAGCAAGCTCTGAAAAGAGCAAAACATGTAAAATTCTATATGCAATAAATTACCTTACCTTGGCCGTCCAGTTTCTTTGGCTCATTTTGCCAGCTGTAGACAAAGTGTGAGTAAATATCTGGCCATCATCTGGGATCCACGGACCACATATTCCTCCTCGACCCTTTGTCAGACATATTGGTCATATCAGTGAATCGCAACACAGTGAAAATCCTAGCTCCTCCTCTTTTATTTTCTTAACATTACTTGTGTTCTCTAACAGCAAGTAAAGTGATATTTTACAGCCAAATCTATTAAAATGCCAAAGTACGAGCAACATCATTATGTGATAAAAGAGAAAAGCAACTGTTCCTATACTGAATTAAAATCTCACAAATACTGTAATTTTTTTTTTTAATAGATGAAGCAAAATTTGGTCCCAAATTTATCCACAGTAATTCTAGGAGGTTAATACACTTTTTCAGGGTTTGATGTAGTAGAACCAGAATCATAATCCATTTTTAATGTTTTTCTAAAGGGGTTTTATTGCAGTTTCACTCTTGATACAGCAGTTTCAATTTTTTTTCTTTAATGAGGAGGAAAGGCAACTCTTCTGTGCCTGTTTGCAGACCATTTCTCAGTAAAGCTGTTAACGTGTAAACCTCCCAGTAATTGCAACCATAGAGCATTGTTTTGGCTGTCTGAAGAGCTTGCCTTTTTTTTTTTTAATTTCTATTTTTTTCTCCTAACTCCAGATACTTCTTCAGGCACTTCTTTTCAATGTAATATAAGACATAGACCGAATCAAAAGAAATGGGATTCATATTAACCAAGATACAATGTGTAAAAAGTTACAAAAGTGCAAAAAACCCCAACAAAACCTCCTCTTGAATAATGTAAAAATATTGCTTTGAAGTGCATTATCAATCTTATGCAACGATACTCATGGTCTTCTTGCTGCATGATAGCCAACCTGCTTAGCCTTCTTCTAAGAAGGAACTGAAATATTTACAGTATTACAAGGAAGCAAGATGATGGATATTGGCTACATGTTTTCACCTTTTCCACACCTTAATCACAAGCAGAGCTAATCATAAAATTAAGGAATAATTGAAAGGTCAGCACAGTGATGGGGTATTGAAGTTCTTTACTATGGTTCTAGACAAAAGTTTTGATGTGGTGGTTCCAGCAGGGATTCTTCTTTTAAACCAAATTCCTGGTATCAGCTAAGGATCCCAGGGAGTCATAAGTAAAACAGCTCCCTAAGAAGGGACTGCCAAGAAGTAAGCCGTAGCTTTTGTGGAAGCATTAAGCTTTCACACAGGAGGGTACATGAAATAGCTGCAAGATATGTAGACTAGGCCTCCTATTACACCATCTTTGACTGCAGAAAATGTATCAGACTGCCAAAAAGGAGATCAACTAGAAAAACTGGGCAACTGCATGAAGGTTATTATGCAGGGTTAGGTTTTTTAGAGTCAGAACTTTAATTTTTCATTCAGAGAAGAACAGACACTTATTATAAGCCAAGTAGACAAGTTAAGAATGGATCCTACTTAAACTGCACAAACAAATTCTGCTATCTTGTATTTGGATTTGGTTTTTGTTTGTTTGTTTTTTTTTTTTCTTTTCTCTGGTCTAACACAGAAAAACCATCAATCTCAGGATATGTGTATACACGTTTCACAAGTCAGCAATACACACCCCATGAAATTTCAGCAACTCAAGCAAATCCTTTAGATCAGGGTCCCTCTCCAAGCTTTAGAGATAGTACCAAACCCAACTGACAATTTGCCCAGCTTGCTTTAAAATAAAATGATCTCTCTTTCTCTACTGACTACACAAATATCTGGGTCAAGTAATCTTAAAGAGATAAACTGGCCCCACTAAACATAAGAGATTCTGAATACTGCCTTGGCCAAATATCTGTTTGCTTTGCAGCCTCATAATCCAGATCAAAATATTCTAAACCTGACAGATATTCCCACAGTGGTTTTAGTGAACTACTGACTTGGTCCAACTGTAATCACAGAAAGACTTTGTGAACTTGAAATTGGTTATTACAGTGATGTCTCATCCAGTAGCAAGAACAGAGCACATGATGCTGCACCATTACACTAACCATGAAGGCCAAAGGACAGGAGTGGATGTTGGCATGGTAGACACAGCAGTTCTCCCCATTTGCATCTTTCCACCTGGCAGGACATTCATGCTCCTCACAGAATTCTTTTGCAGCAGTAGCATTGCTTGTCAAGCAGCAGAGAGAGAGAGAAACTTTTACATTATTCCTCATTCCTCAGAATTGCAATAAGCACATTAGAGCCTGTTCTTTATCCTGCACAGGAATAATAGCAGTAAAAACATATGCAATGAAATAAACACTCTTACACCATTTCTTTCGCTTTTGTTTTGCCTCTGGTTGAAACATTCCTGGAGCCATGAAGATTGCTGTCTAACTGGACCACTGCCTACAGCCAAGCAGTAGAGACTTCCAGCACATAGATGAGCAAGCAGGTACCGACCTCCACTTGTCTCCCCAAACTGACTTCATGACCAGATGGGGTCAGTTGGCTTTGCCACATCTGGCACAGAAGAAGATAGCATTACTCTACTTCCACTATCAGAAATATGAGTCTCTGGCTACTTTCAATCTTAGTGTTGTCAATCATATAACTTCACCTATGCTTGTGATTCATTTGTATTGTTCAGTTCCAGACTTTGCTCCAAAACCCAGACCACCAAGGAAAATAATGATATTGGACAATAACATCAGATACAATTTCCCAAACCCAAAATTTATAGCAAAAAGTGGACTTTAGGAACAGGCTGTTCTGCAAAACAAGGTGAGCCTTTTGTAACTTTATCCCTGAAAGACAAATGTAGTTATCTGGAAATGCATGATGCAACAATTATTCCCATTGTTTCCTCAATTACTCTTTCAGTTGATTATTACCCCAATAAATTTGGCTTCAAAATAAAATAATTTTCAGCAAACATGGCTTACTTGGTAGATATCGCCAGACTTAGTTGTGGGGTTTATATTTGAAACCTGAGATAAGAAAATTTTTAAATCCACAAGACATCCAAATAGACGAAATCCATTGGCCTTTGAGCCCATGCTGGCAGTTAAAAAAATACTTCAGTAAGTTGGTGCCTACTTCAACCATGTATTTGTCTTCACAGCTGCTTTCAAAAATTTACCCCGTATTATGTGTTTTTTTTCATCATGGCTTCATCCAGTTATGCTGACACCCATATGTTGACTTGTTAGCCTCAGCCATATTTGAGTGAGCCACTGTAACCTGTAAGAGTCAACTAGATAATCTAGTTAAAATGAGGTGCAAATTTCATTCCTTTGAAAAATGCAGCACAGTTTTCTCTCTTTTTAAATATTTGCCCTCTGATATCTATATGCAAGAGATGCATAAGCACAAAAAGAGCAGAATTTTCTGAATTCCTAATGATTTAAAGGAGTGGGTCTCCCTGGAAAGACTAGAAAACCAGGTTAATTTCCAAGCAGTGAAAAAAATCTGCTTTATGGTTAAGTTACAGGAACTACTCCTAGCCATAAATTTCAGAAAATGTGATAAACAGGTTTTGCAAAACTCTCTAGCCAGAGTACACAGATGATCAAATTACAGTATCAACTTTTTTGCCATTGCAAATGGATTACAGGTCATCTTTCAGTATGAAAAAAAATATCTCTGGATAACAGCTTCTACAATCTGAACTTTGTGATGTGAACACAGACTGGCAAATTAAAATGTGAGGTTTTCCATAAACATCTCTTACACTAACCAAGTACAGAACAGAAAATGGGGAAATGCAGTTGGAGCCTTTGTCCCAGACATTGCTGTATATGGGTGGAGAAATGCTATGTACAGGCAAAAGTGTAAAATCAGAGTGTATTATCCTTTTAGTGACTGGGAGTTGAACACATAAACATTCTGTATTTAATCTCTGTTGCATACAGTTAACCAACACAGTGTCTGAGTTGATCTATATAAGCTTTTGGACTGATTTCAGTCCTACAGAAATCAAAATAAGTTCAACACAAAATTCAGTGGATTCAGGATTGGGCCAGCCTCTTTTTCATATACATGTTGTGCATCTCAAACACACAATTAAAATAAGACACGGTTAGTTTGGGACTTGTGCTTAAACTTCAGTTGCAAATTCTTTTTGTAGAGAAGGCAGCAAATGATGTTCAGAATTGCACTGAGACAGTAATACAGATACAGGATGATGTACCCTATCCTTGACCATGCAGGTAAGCATGCCTCGATGGCTGCTCTAAGAGTAAAGCCATTGGCAAATAGCTATAAGAGAACTCAAGAGATGCAAGGAATTAGCAAGGAGTCTCAGAGGTATATTCCAATTGTGCTACTAAAAACGCACACACAGAATCCTCATACACTCATCACCATGAACACATTCTCATATGAGGTAATACCTGTGAGAAAGGATTCCATTTTGCACTGCATACTGAAAAAAGCTGTCTGATGCAAATACTGCATAGGTCACGTTGAAGAATTCCCCACTCACAGTCTTTTCTGGAGGCCTTTGAACCCATGCCATCTCCAGGCCTAGAAACATAATCATGGGCAAACATATTTGCTACACTTTTCTACTTTACAGATGCATATAAATGAAAAACTTTCTTGGTAGTGTCTAATGTCCTATCACTTTTTATGAGCTCAAAACAATTATCCATTTTAGTGGCTGTATAGCTAAACACAAATACACATTAATTGAACACTTCTGACATTCACTTAAAAAAAGATCAAACAACTGCAGAAACATGACAAAAAAATATGGTCATATTATCTACAGCAGCTTTGCTCCCAATATAATTCAGTGCTACTTGTCCTGATACACTTGCTTTCCTCTTTGATCAGGCAGTAAACACTGCTCTTCATTTTTGGCTGCCTAATGAGGTACACCTCATTATGGAAGAAGAACAGCTAACTAGCACACATGAAACTCAGTCAAAACCCTTAACCTCATGAAACATGAAGTATAGGTGGACCACTTGGTGGATAAAGAACAGGCTGGATGGCCGCACGCAAAGAGTTGTGCTCAATGGCTCAATGTCCAGCTGGAGACCAGTAACGAGTGGTGTCCCCCAGGGATAGATGTTGGGACCGGTCTTGTTCAGCATCTTTGTTGGTGACATGGACAGTGGGATTGAGTGCGCCCTCAGCAAGTTTGCCAATGACACCAAGCTGTGTGGTTTGGTTGATACGTTGGAGGGAAGGAATGCCATCCAGAGGGACCTTGACATGCTTGTGAGGTGGGCTGATGCCAACCTGATGAAGTTTAACCATGCCAAGTGCAAGGTCCTATGCCTGGGTCAGAGCAATCCCAGGCACAGCTACAGGTTGGGCAGGGAAGAGATTCAGATCAGCCCTGCAGAGAAGGACTTGGGGGTGTTGGTCGATGAAAAAATGAGCATGAGCCGGCACTGTGCGCTTGCAGCCTGGAAAGCCAACCGTATCCTGGGCTGCATCAAAAGGAGCGTGACCAGCAGGTCAAGAGAGGTGATCCTGCCGCTCTACTCTGCTCTCGTGAGACCTCACTTTTGAGTATCGTGTACAGTTCTGGTGTCCTCAACATAAAAAGGACATGGAACTGCTGGAGCTAGTCCAAAGGAGGGCCACGAGGACAATCAGGGGACTGGAGCACCTCCCGTATGAAGACAGGTTGAGAAAGTTGGGGCTGTTCAGCCTGGAGAAAAGAAGACTGCGTGGAGACCTCATAGCAGCCTTCCAATATCTGAAGGGGGCCTATAGGGATGCTGGGGAGGGACTCTTCATTAGGGACTGTAGTGAGAGGAAAAGGGGTAATGGGTTCAAACTTAAACAGGGGAAGTTTAGATTGGATATGAGGAAGAAATTCTTTACTGTAAGGGTGGTGAGGCACTGGAATGGGTTGCCCAGGGAAGTTGTGAATGCTTCATTCCTGCCAGCATTCAAGGTGGGCTTGGACATAGCCTTGGATGGCATGGTTTAGTGTGAGGTATCCCTGCCCATGGCAGGTGGGTTGGAACTAGATGATCTTAAGGTCCTTTCCAACCCTAACTATTCTATGATTCTATGATTATATATATACTAATAATGATATATTTAAGAAAGCATTCTCATTTTATAAAACTGCATCACATCTAGAACAGATGACTGGAAGGAATGCTACTCAGACATCTGCCATCTTCCATTTCCGCACTCTTACTGGGAATATTTATCCCAGTCATCTATCTTGACTCTGAGACACTGTATTACCTGTTCTGAGCCAGAGAACGAATTTAGATAAGAGGTGGCAGAAGTTTTTAATCCATATACTTAAACAACGTTATCAAAATCTTCCCACTCCACTCACCTACCTCTTTCCATATTGCTGGATGAAGCTGTTAATTTGCACCACATCAGATTACTCACATCATGCAAGTTTGTAGCTCTCAGTTTGCCAGGAAGTTCTAAAACCCTTCTGCAGATGATAGGTAAACCTGACCTTCAAGAGATCCTAACTTTTTTGTTGTTGTTGTTGTTTTTTAATTATAAACTTTTATTACTCTGGAGTTGCTTTTGCAAAGTATTCTTCACTTGCAGTTACTGAAGCTGCTATTTTTTCCCTTAAACATAAATCCCTTTCAGATATAAAGAAGCAAATTGTAAAATAACCTCTTGATTTCACATCTTCATTGAAAAGTAAACACAGATTATAAATGCTAATACTATGAGAGAAACTACAACATAAAAAGTTGCGAAAAATCATTTTCACTAAAGGCATGAGAGCTGTGCTTCAGAGGTCAGCATAGATTTCAGTTAAATTACTTTCTACTTTCCTTTAAAGTTGTCACAAAGATAAACAAAACACTTCTTTCAACGACAGATACTCTCACACCTAGATGCTTTGAAGATCTTGTGTTAAATCCACAGCAATGAAGCCCCAGTAAATATAGGCAAATATAAAAAGCCCTTGCTTTGCTTTTTGCAGTGCTCAGAATATGACAAGGAAGAACCACAGAGAAAGGCAGAATCAAGCTTGGAGTTCATTCTAAAATTGGTGTTAAAGGGCACAGTTTAATTAAGCAACCTGCTCATATTAGTTTCCCTTGTACACAATTCACACTTTGATTATTAGTAAGAACAGCTGTTCTGATGAATAGTTGTTTCAGCGTCAGCAATAGTAAATTAATACAGGTATAAAAGTCCTAGTTGACAATCATCTAGATAGTTCTTGAATTTCACTTTTTCAACAGAACTCTTTGGAAAATGTTTAACTGCAATATTGAGCTCAGAGTCTGACCCAGCAGTTTCAGCTGTTGCTGTTACTTATTTCTTCAGGAACAAATGAATACTGGACAAATAATAGCTCTGAAGTATATTTGGTTGTTTTTATTCACTTATTTCCCTAGCAAGACAGGCTGACACCAATTCAGATACTTTTCATTGTGCATAACATTCCTCATGAGTCAAGTATGATTCCAGGTATTTCAGTTTTGGTTTTTCAACCATTCCCTAAGCATGAGACAATCTTTCTTGAGCAGCTCGAGGACTCACTCACCTCCACAGTCCAGCATGTTATGCTCATCTGGTTTTTCCAGAGGCCAACAATCATAGTCTTTGTTATCTAAATCATGCCACCCCTCCACGGATATCACCTGCCAGAAAAAAAAGCATTTGAATAGACCCCAAAAAAGTCAGTATGGAAACAGGGGAAGGATAAGTTCCGTCGCCAAAGTTTACATTTCTTCTAAAGAAATCAAGCCAAATGCAGACACATAGCCTGGCACATTTTACTCTCTTCAACTTCTGGAGTAAAAAATGACAACTTCCTAGGGGTATACAAACTCAATCAGTATATTGTTTTGATCTATCCAGAAATTAGCAATGAAGCACTGATGGGACTTCTTGAATCCTTCTCTTGCAAAAGGTTTTCTCTAAAATACCAGGTGGTTCTAGGATTTAAGAGATTTTTTTTGTTTGAAATTTGTTAAAATGGTAACCCCTCTGCTCCAAAGTACTTAGTTTCTATTAATCTTTTACACATAAACAGAAAGTAATTTTTGTTATACCTTTAATAATATAACTGTTAATTATATAAATGTTAAAATATATAGATAATATTGAGATTACATAAGGCTATTACAGGTAGAATATAGCATCAAAATAGATACAGATTGAATTGCAACAGCAGCAAAATATACATTATACATTATAATAGATACATTAACCATATATTAAAATACACACTCCAGGGTATGTTACGTTAATACACCCTGGTCGTATTCCACTTTTAGTAAAAGAGAAGAGTTTCTATTCATATAATCTGCTGCATTTTTCCATATATTATTGGAGGATAATAATTTACTGGGTTACGCAATCACAGCATTAATGAAATAAGATGGAATTATACAACCCATTTTTTCAATATATTCTTCTATTACTCTTGTTTTCTACATTACTAAAGTAACATTCAACAAATTACAAAAATAGATGTCTCACTGAAATAAGCCATATACCGTTCTTTCTGTATGCACAGACCACAGGAACAGGTTCTGGTAAGAGGATCTATGTATTTTACCTACCAATAAACTCAGGAGGCTTCGGAGCCGTAAGGCTGGTGCTTTGACAGCTCCCATGTTCCTAGCTTGCACCCAGCTCACCAAGTCAGGGCTGCTTCTGATGTGCTGTTGCTACTGAAGTAGATGCCCCTACCTAAGAATGGGGGTTGCTAGGCAAGCTGATCCTGGCAACTCCAGCTGCTGCAGCTGTTCTGCCTCCCCCTTCCCTCTCCTCCCCTATCCCACTTCTCACTGCATGGTGGAAACATCCCTCTGAATCTCTGCTAAACCTCTCTGAAAAACCATCACTTGTTTTAGGGGCAGCCCTGCTCTCGGAACACTGAGGTTTGTGCCCCTGTCAGCCCAAAGCTGGAAGAGCAATGGAAGGATTTTATTTCACTGCCTTGTCGAACTTAGGCAGTATCTAACCCTTAGGTAAATGAATCAATACTATGGAAACAACTGAGACACAGGTGGCCCTGGGGGAGGAGAGGTATATACGCCCCAAGGCAAGAAAATTTCACCTATGTAAGATAAACTGTAAGACTAGAGGTTGGAGTAGGTGATCTGAGATTCCTTCTAACCCAAATTGTATTAGATCCTACAACTTCAGTTTCTCAATTCCTGGAAGTGTAGGACAATTTCTCCCTGAGAAGCATGCCATTACATACACAGGTGAAACAGACTTCTGCCAAGCCATGCTGGTAAGATAAAGACATAGATGTGTCCACAACTATTTCCATTTGCTGAAATAATTGCCAACAAAGAACTTCAGTTGTGATGCAGCTTTCCTGACTATTTCCCAGTGTTTCCTCTGGAATTCTGTCTCTCAGCACAAACTGACACTGGGAATCTTAATCAAAATGCTAGGACTTCATTATTTATTGCATCAAAATTGCATAAAAAAATTACAGCATGTGCCCCATTAATCTTGAAAGGAGTTGTAGATCAATCAAAAAAATCTGTTTGGATTCACTCATAAGAGATATTTGTGTAAATTAATAATAACATTTTAGGCTCGAATTGTATGTTTGTAATAAAATCCTAAACTTGATTTATGTTGCTTCTTCGCTTGACCATTTCACCCAAATCATAGGTTTCAATATATAGTCTTTCAGATGGCTATTCGATAAAAAGAGAATAAACTGCTTAAAAGAACTCTACATATATTAGCATCTTGGAGAGTTTTTGCTGGTGATTTGGTTTAGGATATCTTGCATTTAATGAGGAATTTGCTGGCAGGGAAGCTAAGGATTACATTTGATACACCCTACAGCAGCAAAAAAACTACCAGACTGATCCTGTTTTTCTTTAATAGGCCAGTTAAATATTCACATGACATTAATACCATGATTCAAGGACTGCAAAAATCATATATTACTTTTATAGCCACTTGATACCACCAAGTTCAGAATTTCTGGAGAGCAACAACGTACAAGAAACTGCTCTGGAAATCCTGAATTAAAGATGTATGGGTTGGAATGGCTCGTGATTTTCTGATTTAACAATCTACCTCAGCTATTTGAGAAGCACATTACCACCTCTGCATTTAAGCACTGGAAATTATAAAAAGAAAACCAGTGAGAACTACTTTGCAATATAAATATGTGAACCTTAGTAAAAAGAAAGGATTGACAGGTTAGTGAACAATACAGTCTTTAGGTCTATCTACCACTCTTTCACATAAAAGAAAACAGAAACAGATGTGAATAAGGTGAGATGGTCATATCAAACCTAATAATCTTTGCTTTACATTTGTTTTTTTCCATGAGTTATAGGCAATCACATAATTTGCATTAACATCTTAACATTACATCATACTATGAATGAGGTTATTAACACAGTCAGACTCAGTCAAGTGTAGATTAACTAAATTCTGCCTACTGACACTTGACTGGCTTAGTGCAATGACAGTTCTTTGGCTTCTTCTCTTAGAAGGATCTCTTAGTCTAAAAAAACAGGTAATTTCTACTGACTGAAATGAAGTTTATCAAAAAACTTTATAGATTTATTTTTGTTGTGTTTGTTTGCTGTGCTCAGATGCTCCCTTAAGCTACATCACTTCCATTTGATTCATTAGCTCAATAACAATTTCTAATACCAAACAGAGTGAAAATAAAGCTATATTAAAATTTAATGAAATGTAGATAATGGTAAAATGCATCTTTATTAATGTTTTGATAATAGTCTTATAACTAAAATAAAAATATGCACTATTTGTACAGCATAACATTTATTGCTGATATTACTGAATAAATTTGCTAATTATATGCTTTCAAGTATTTTAGGAAAGTGACTTCCAGCAATAAACCAAAACAAAAATTGCTGTGATAAAATCTTAAAATATACTTGAAAATATTTATTTTTTCTGGCATTCAAACTTCCCAGATGGTTCTTGTGCTGATATAACAAGCTGAAGTTCAAACAGAGATTTTAAAACTATTTCATCTTTAATTAGATGAACTTTTCTAGCTCGATACATATTTTCAACAAGAAACAATCTCAAAAAATCATTACTAAGGCTCATTTGACATTTCAGTATGATGGAATTACAAAAATAATGTTTATTAGAACAGTGTTGTCATTTGTGAAATCACTAGTTAAAAATTCAGTTCTTGAAATATAAAACTCTACTATACCAACTATGTTAATACTGAACATGTGTTAGCATCCTGCTCAATGCTACACCACTCCAGGCTTCTAGTCTGGTTTATCTATCCTATTCTCATTTCATAGTGTTAGCTCTAATAAAAGGCATTTTAAATGACACAGGATCTGAGAGCCTTTCTTACTGCAGTCAAAGAAAGAGGTCAGCAAAGCTTCTGACACCAGGCTTGCAGCGTAGAAAGCAGGCATGGCCAGAGCACTCTGACACTTCCCTCTAGCGGCCTCATTGCAGAACAACGGTGGGCAGGCTCCCTGCTGCGTGCAGTTTGGTTGAAGAACAGACTACTCTTGACGGGCAACCTGCCACAAAAGGAGTACTTAGAAGCAGTGTGGCAGAGAGCCTGCCCGATCTTTGGTTCTCACCTGGAAGTTTGGTGGCAGCAGCTGAGAGTTTTCTACCCCTCCCCTTCCCTGGATTATCCTGGATTAGCAAGGTTAAAAAAACAGTATCTGATTTTATCCAGAATTTTTGGTAACTTAATTAAAAGACTAAACATTGCCATAAGTTTTGAGGTAGATGAGTAGATTCAGAAGTACGGAGTGCCATCAGTTTGCTGGGATTGCTGAACAGGCAACAGCTGTGTGGTGAAATGCTGGTGAGCAGTAAGCAAGCTCCAGAGCCTTGAACATAACCATTCCTTAACTTTGTAGTATCCCTCCATTTCACACACTCTCCCAGATGCTGGAAGTTTAAGAGAATTCCAAAGAAAGAGGCCTTGAGCTAAAACAATGGTAATCATAAAACAAAAAAGAAATTACATATTTGTTACTAAAGATCTTAAAGGTTAATGTTAGAGGATCAATCTTTGATGACAGTTTAACACAACTGCAGCAAAAGGGGCGGTATGAAAGCATGACAAATCAGAGAAAGATTTTGTATAAAGATAACTAGAGGCACTGAAAATGACAGCTAAGAAACAGCTTCTTCTGACTACCACCTATGACATTATACATGCCTCACAAAATAACAGAAACCTCAAAAACTCAAATGGTATTTATTGGTAGGTGGCAGGTAAAATTCAATGGATTCTTAAGTATTGGGAATGATGAACAAATGTATGCTTTTATAGATGCATTCCACAGGTCCACTCTTGTTCATGGGGCATCACAGGAAGGCGTGTTCTGTTGCTGCACTTTGGATTTGATCTGCAGCATTAAACAAGCTTAAATATTTAATTAATTTCAAAAATGTCAGACAATACATAAAAACTTGAAACAAGACATATCATGTATACTCCCTGAAGGTTGTGTAAAGTCTGTCATCTGGGAAATGCCACAGACTTGATGAAGAAATGTTTCTCTTTAAGAATATGCACTATTCTCTGTTTAGAGTATTGACCAGCAGCTGAGCTGCTGTGGAAGGAAAGCAATATTCCAGGATTTTCATTATGTAAGGCAGTCTGTAATTTTTCTTCTTCTAAGGAGAAAGAGTGGAAAGAATGAATGATGAGATCTGGAACTTTGCACGGAGAATACTCACAGCTAGAAAACTAATAGGTAACAGTGATTATGTCTCTAGTGGAAATTATATTGGTCTTAATAATTTGATATAACATATCACTGAAAACCTCTAAGGAGGCTGGATAAGAGAACTCACAGTTCTCAGAGAAGCCAACAGGAACTTCACTTCCAAAGTGATCCAAGTTAACCTTTGGAAAACCCTAGCCTAAGTACATAACTTAGAAGAGATTTCTGCATCCAGGGCTTTGCTTGAATAAATGATTGGGTTTCTGTAACTATAATGCATCATGTCAATGCTGTAGTTGTTCAAAGGACTTTCAGTAAGTCTGAGAATGTGAGAATAAATTTCAATTTTACAGGATGATTGCATGAGAGGCTTAAGAAAAGTTGGTCCCAGTTCAACACAGAACAATTTTGAGTTTTCTGTTTAGGAAGAAATTGAGCAGAATATCACTTATGTTCTCAAATGTCTCCCATCTTCAGTCATCCCACACAGGCAGAAATGTTAAATGTTACAGATATCTGCAGTGCTTAATGACAGCAAACTTGGCTGCTTTTAACATCTGCTGTGGAGGATCTGTGTGTCAGTGACAGATAGCAGCTGAGGGACATTTCTGTTCTTACCTGCATCATTCTCCTAAGATCCACCGGTCATTCCATGGTTGTAGCAGCATTCAATTGAAATCTGCATTTTGCCTTAATGTTTTTATTTCTCTCCTCCTCACTCATCATTGCTTGACTCATTTATTTTTTCAGAATTCTTGAATGATTTTCTGCCCATATTTTTATGCACATTGGCACTGCAATTTGTTGACATTGCACTTTCTGCCCATTCAAAAGACACCCTCACAAGCCACAATTGCTTCCAAATTTCTAAGGTCTCACATAATCAGGAATTCTCAAGAAATACCAGGAGGTCACAAAGACAAGGGGTCTCTTGGCTTTCTGTAACTGAAGGATCACTTAGCCTTTCGGATCATCTCTTTGGAACAGGCCCAAAATGAAACAGAGGTCCAAACTATTTCCTTTCCTCAAGTCTGACAATTTCTGCATGTCAGGCTACTTAACCTGTTTTTAATGACCTTCAGTAGCGGAGCCTCTACCCCTTCCTTTCTGCTTCACTAACACTTTCATGTTAGAGAGTTTTCTCTGTGGTCCCACCAGATTCTATCTTGCTATAATTTCAGTTCAGTACTTATCCCAGCTACACAGAGAACAGTTAACATGTACTGTATAGCTGTTACATGCTTGAAGTCTTTACTAAGACAAATGTATCTCACATTTCTTCAGAGAGAAAAAGAATTATCCTAGTTTCAGCAACATTGCACAGGAATAAAGACTGATAAGATATATAAGTCTAAGCAGAATAGATATTTCAATGGTAGGATTGAACACTTTCTCCTTGGATCTTTGGATGCAAACAAGTGATTACAAATGTAGCCCAGGATCATAATCACAAAACCAATCTCATACTGTAATTAAATGTCACATTTCCAGAAAGAAGTAAAAAAAATGAGTTTGTTTAACATCACAGACTTTATACTGATGGAGGCTTTGTCTCAATGAGGTTTCTAAATCTGTCACTCAAGTGGAGTGAACGTGGTTAATGTTCTTTGGAACAAAGCCATTTTGCAGACTGTTTTGTGACTGGCTGGTTGTCAGAATCAGTCTCTTGGGAGAAGCCGAGGATTTTCAGATGCTACTGAACCTGAAAAGATTTCTCTGCCATTCAAGATTCTCTGGTTTTCTGGGTACACTGCTTTCTCTGCTGAAGTCAGACATGACTTCCTCCTGTCAGAAAACACTGGGGAGCTAACATCTTCTTTTCCTGTCACATTTAGCACCCAGAGATCAATCTACCATTTGTACTGTAGCTATGACACAAGGAACAGTGGCTCTAACGCTGACGGGAAAAAGAGAGAGAAAGAAAACTTTTGAATTTGAAATCCAAATACCTGATGTGACTTATGTGTTGGGATAAAATAAGGTATCCTTTTGTAGTTGCATGCAACCATCATCTGATTTAAGGCTCAGCTTCACTTTCACTGAAATCTCTGGCACATGTCTTTGTTTTTTCCAATTACATGCTAGTCCCAGAATGGAGAACTTGAGAACACTCTGCAAAGACAAACATAGGCATAGTAAGTCAATATTTATAAAGAGGGGGTTTATTTTCATTTATTTCACTTTTATATTGCCTCTGTATTGCCCAGGGCTACTAGCTAACAAGCTTCTTCTTCTCTCTTGATATCTCTCCTCCTTCAGACAGCACACTCCAGAATGGATATGCCTAATGCTTGCACAGTCTGGTTAACAAGAAGCATGGTGTGTCAGTACAATTCTGCCATGAAGTATGTCATCGCTCTGCTCTGACAAATATTAGTTCGAAGTTGAGCCCTGTCTTCTCATTGTGCACTTCCCTCCAGACACCTCACTTCCATTACAATAATCTTTTGGTTTTTAAAATTCTAAAAGCAGGATATTCTTAAAAGCATAAATAGCAGCCACAGGCCAGATGCCCACTGAATCTCCTCATGATTTAATGCCACTTACTTCTTGGAAAAACCTCCTCTGTTTTTCGTGCAAGTATTCCTACAGTGAGTAATAAAAGGAAACATTCACAGTCTTGACAGAGATGCTACCAGGACCCTGAGCATACCCCTTTCTCCTGGAAGTTATGCTGTCTGGTCTCAGGGCCAACACTGATAGTGTAGCTCCCCAGCAAAGCTATATGAGGGAGAGCTGCCTGAGAAGCCCTTACAGGGGCTCCCCACTTTTCTCCAGGAGCTGCTTTTACTGGGCAAGAATACTTGTTTTCTGCCAGAGCTATGTTGCATTTATAACCATACCTGGCCAAGCACCCTGTTGATCTGAATCCTGACCCTGACATATGGATTTGACTTTCTTGCTTGATTGTGGACTTGTCTCATCTCCATGGACTTGTCTACCTACAGACCATCCATGCTTGCCTTCTGCAGGCACTGTAGACCTGGGCTTTGTTTGATATGACACTACCTTGCTGTCACCGTAGATATCCCTGGCTTGTGGAGCACTCTGCCCTTGCTGTTCAGTGACAAGATCACCTCAGCTGTAATGCTGCAGTAAAAAAAAAGGAGTAAATATGCAACAAAGAAAAATTCTACCCAGAACGGAAAATGTAAATGTTTTGCTCAAAATCTCATGGATATACTTTTCTACAGCGTTTTTTACTGAACTGTTTCTAATTGCAAGTATGGAATATTGTAAGGTTCTTACTCCTTATAAGCAAACAAGAAATAGTTTACATAGGAAGTAGGCAATTATCAGGACAGAATTCTATGCATAGGTAACTTCAAACACAGATGTTATCACTATCTTGGGATTTTCTGGGGTTTCTATAGTGCATCTAAATGAACAGTATTATCACTGATTTAGTCTGATTTCCAGCCACACACCTACTTAAAAATATTTGCTTCAGACTGGCTGTAGTTTTAGAGACTTTTTATAAAATTTATACAGGCATTTTAGTTTCTTAACAATGATAGCTTTTGGTTAGTTCTTGACCAATATCAATTGTTGCAGTGGTTCATAGTATAGAATCATAGAATCATAGAATAGTTAGGGTTGGAAAGGACCTTAAGATCATCTAGTTCCAACCCCCCTGCCATGGGCAGGGACACCTCACACTAAACCATGTCACCCAAGGCTCTGTCCAACCCAGACTTGAACACCGCCAGCAATGGAGCATTCACAACTTCCCTGGGCAACCCATTCCAGGGCCTCACCACCCTCACAGTAAAGAATTTCTTCCTTATATCCAGTCTAAACTTCCCCTGTTTAAGTTTTAACCCGTTACCCCTTGTCCTCTCACCACAGTCCCTAATGAAGAGTCCATCCCCAGCATCCTTACAGGCCCCCTTGAGATATTGGAAGGCTGCTATGAGGTCTCCACGCAGCCTTCTCCAGGCTGAACAGCCTCAACTTTCTCAACCTGTCTTCATACGGGAGGCGCTCCAGTCCCCTGATCATCCTCGTGGCCCTCCTCTGGACTTGTTCCAACACTTCCATGTCCTTTTTGTGTTGAGGACACCAGAACTGTACACGATACTCAAAAGTGAGGTCTCACGAGAGCAGAGTAAAGCGGCAGGATCACCTCTCTTGACCTGCTGGTCACGCTCCTTTTGATGCAGCCCAGGATACGGTTGGCTTTCCAGGCTGCAAGCGCACAGTGCCGGCTCATGCTCATTTTCTCATCGACCAACACCCCCAAGTCCTGCTCCACAGGGCTGCTCTGAATCTCTTCTCTGTCCAACCTGTAGCTGTGCCTGGGATTGCTCTGACCCAGGCATAGGACCTTGCACTTGGCATGGTTAAACTTCATCAGGTTGGCATCAGCCCACCTCACAAGCATGTCAAGGTCCCTCTGGATGGCATTCCTTCCCTCCAGCCTGTCAACCGAACCACACAGCTTGGTGTCATCAGCAAACTTGCTGAGGGCGCACTCAATCCCACTGTCCATGTCACCCACAAAGATGTTGAACAAGACCAGCCCCAACACCGATCCCTGGAGGACACCACTCGTTACTGGTCTCCAGCTGGACATTGAGCCATTGAGCACTACTCTTTGTGTGCGGCCATCCAGCCAGTTCTTTATCCACCAAGTGGTCCACCTATCAAATTGATGTCTCTCCAATTTAGAGACAAGGATGTCATGAGGGACAGTGTTGAATGCTTTGCACAAGTCCGGGTAGATGACCTCAGCTGCTCTACCCCTGTCCATCAGTTCTGCAGCACCATCGTAGAAGGCCACCAGATTGGTCAGGCAGGATTTCCCCTTAGTGAAGCCATGCTGGCTGTCATCAAGCACCTTGCTGTTTTTCATGTGCCTTTGCATGCCTTCCAGGAGAACCTGCTCCAGGATTTTGACCTTCCATAGTCAGAAAAAAGTAGTGTGTCCCTCTCCTCATGTACCAGGTGTTTATTCCATTAATAGGAGATGACTTTTGTTTACATTTTGTTCCCTGTAATTCAATGGGAAGAAAAAAACTACCTAGTGCCTTCATCGTATTCCATGAAAGCATCTTCACACTTCATGAGAAAGTTTAGAGATGCAAGCAATTAATTTGGAAGAACAATACACAAAATCCTTCACTCTCCAAGCACAAAATAGGACAAATGTCCCACCACTGTGAGTCAACAGGGGATTAAAGAGCCTTGCTACCTGCAGAAAGGGTAGGGAAACCAGATATGTTGCATAGGCAAAACTAAGAATGAAACTGCTTTTCTCCCAGCTCCTGGAGAACGTGCTGCTTGTTGGGGATCATCAGGTTTAATCACTTTTCTTTTAGTGGATCAACACCTGGGCTGTGAAGACTGATTCCTGCAGACCCTGAAATGAGACTGATGTTGGCATATTCAGCATTTAGGGAGACAAGGGGTGCATGAGAAGCTGAATGTTCAGGAAACTGGTGTGCTTCAGCGCTGGTGAAAAACGGATGCCATTTTAAATGAGAGCTTGTGATGAACTAATTAGCACACTGGAATGACTCATAAGTATTACTATAGAATATCTCAGGGTTTGAGGATTTTTTTCCCTTTACATTTAAGCAGAAGGATACTTTTCATCTCTGGCTCAGCTATTTCTTACACTAGATAGGGCATGTTTCAAGGCATTCTCTGTGCTTCATGCAGGGCTTATGAAAAGCCTATTTTTACCACATGACTATTAGCAAGTCTCTCCGGTCTTCCTGCCACCCTCAGGGTCAAATTCTCCCCTGAAAGTGTGCTCTGATTATGTAAGAGATATAAATTGAAATTCCATTTAGAAGCTATGACTAGCATAAAGCTGAAAAGAAAATTACTTTGGTTAAACACAGGTGGATCATTCTCTTAAATAACTCAGTCATTATTTTTGTTTCCTCTGACATACCAGTGTTTCAATAAATACCTGGTGCATAAGTTTGGTATTTAAATCATCTAACACCTTGTTCTGCTTAAACCCCTCCCACAGCTCTAGCTGAGTGACCTTTTGTGAAACAGCTACATCTCTGCGTATTATGACCAGGATATATTTAAAATCTGATCTTCCTGTTCCCACAAAAAGAATTCTTTTCTCTCTTAAATGCAGTCTCAGGTCACTTTCACTACCAGCTATGGAATTAACATGACCTATCATTAGCAGCACCATTTCACTGTATTACTTGAAGTTCACAGCACGTAGCCAGTGGGCTAGACTGACTTTCCCAAGAAGCAGAACTTCTCACTCCATTCTTGTGTGTTTGGGAGATGCTTTCGTTAAAAAAAGAAATCATTATGTCTAAGAGTATGCTCACAAAATATATATAGTATTTCAATGTATGTATTGTAACTGTGCACAGAAACCTGGGTTAACAGACTTTGGTAAGTCTGCTCAAGTTTTTGGGGTATAAATGTTAAAGAAGAAAGAGGGGAAGAAAATTTATTTCAGAGTTGCTTGGACCTGTACAAACAATAAGACTGTGTGGACTCCTACAGGCTATATGCATTCTAAAATTATTTATATAGCCAAAATATTTGTGGTTAAAGGAGCAAAGAGCAGAGCAAGGAGTATCCCCGACAGCAAGCAAAGTAGAGTAGCAGGCAGGATCAAGGACCAGAGCTGTGAGAACAAATGTATACATGTAGCACCACACAGTGAGGAAGTGTTTGTACCTCTATGGAACAAATGTGTTTCACTGGATTTCTGCACTGAAAGTGATCTTGATGAGATATAGACATACTCCAACAGCTTTATTATTCTGTCTTCTTTCTCCTGACTGGAACCCCTGATTGCTACATGAAACTAGCTGAGAGGCAACAGATCTGCTGAGTGTTGGCCACGGGCAGAGCAGAGACCACAAGATGGCCCTGTGATTTTGTAAGTGCTGGGAGATGGCAATGACAATTCATGCAAGGTTACACTTATCAGGAAAGCAAGGAAGGAGGTGGAGCTGCAGGGTTTATGGCCCTCTCTGATGAAGGATGTAAATAACCAGTTTGGTCTGATTTAATTGAAGGGTACAAAAGGACCTTAAAAGAAGAATGAGTCTCAGTTGCTAGGTAGGAATGGGAAATTATTCAGAATTGTGAGTTATTTATTTACTTGTCACTGGGTGTATGAAATGAAAAATTTCAAGAGCCAAGTATGTTTGGACTTGTCTTCTGAGGCCATTGAAAGCCTATTCTCTGTCTCACCAGAGAACTGTCTATAATATTTGTTATTGCCACCTTCTGTAGGAATGCAATCTCCATTTTTCTTTATGGTGTGCTGAAAAAATTGGCTTGTCTGAAATCAGCAAGAAATAGTGAGAAAGACACTTGTTGAAACAACAGAAGTCTCAGCTGTCGCAGTGAAATGCCAGAATCCAGGCAAGCAGCCTGCACTCTTCAAATGTGTTTTAAGCAATGTCATGCAAATTATGTTATCTTATGAATAAAAGAAATTCAGATCACATACTTTATACAGATTTTTCACCTGTGTTTACACATCCCTGGCTCTGTCTGTGCCTTTCATTCTTACTGAGGAATTTGATTTTAGCATGAAAGTTCCAGATTCACATGAGAGACATTTAAGACACGACAGCAAAGGAGCAATGCAAGTTTTTACCAGATCTGCAAAGAAAAGTCCAAACTGTAAATAAAGATGATAATGACCATGCATGATTAATGTGTCACAGTGAAGAACTCTGGTCATGCAACATTTTTACTTCATCTTATCAATTTTATCTCATATTCATAACTTTTCTCTAATAATATTTTAAGAACCTACTAACTTGAATTTAGACAGGGTAAATGTTACTATTCTCAACATACTCTTTTCTTTTTTTTCCACAGTATTTTCATTAGCCAAGATGTTGCTCTTCTACCACTCGGTGGATAAAGAACTGGCTGGATGGCCGCACGCAAAGAGTAGTGCTCAGTGGCTCACTGTCCAGCTGGAGACCAGTAACGAGTGGTGTCCCCCAGGGATCGGTGTTGGGACCGGTCTTGTTCAACATCTTTGTGGGTGACATGGACAGTGGGATTGAGTGCGCCCTCAGCAAGTTTGCCGATGACACCAAGCTGTGTGGTTCGGTTGATACATTGGAGGGAAGGAATGCCATCCAGAGGGACCTTGACATGCTTGTGAGGTGGGCTGATGCCAACCTGATGAAGTTTAACCATGCCAAGTGCAAGGTCCTACACCTGGGCCGGAGCAATGCCAGGCACAGCTACAGATTGGGCGGGGAGGAGATTGAGAGCAACCCTGCGGAGAAGGACTTGTGTAGGCAGCCGACTTGGGGGTGTTGGTTGATGAAAAAATGAACATAAGCCGGCAGTGTGCGCTTGCAGCCCAGAAGGCCAACCGTATTCTGGTCTGCATCAAAACGAGTGTGACCAGCAGGTCGAGGGAGGTGCTCCTGCCCCTTTACTCTGCTCTCGTGAGACCTCACTTGGAGTATTGTGTGCAGTTCTGGTGTCCTCAACATAAAAAGGACATGGAAGTGTTAGAACAAGTGCAGAGGAGGGCCATGAAGATGATCAGGGGACTGGAGCTCCTCTCGTATGAAGATAGGCTGAGAAAATTGGGGCTGTTCAGCCTGGAGATGAGACGGCTGCGTGGAGACCTCATAGCAGCCTTCCAATACCTGAAGGGGGCCTATAGGGATGCTGGGGAGGGACTCTTCATTAGGGACTGTGGTGAGAAGACAAGGGGTAATGGGTTTAAACTTAAACAGGGGAGGTTTAGATTGGATCTGAGGAAGAAATTCTTTACTGTGAGGGTGGTGAGGCCCTGGAATGGGTTGCCCAGGGAAGTTGTGAATGCTTCATCCCTGGCGGCGTTCAAGGTGGGGTTGGACATAGCCTTGGATGGCATGGTTTAGTGGGAGGTGTCCCTGCCCATGGCGGGGGGGTTGGAACTCGATGATCTTGAGGTCCTTTCCAACCCTTACTATTCTATGATTCTATGATTCTATGATTCTACTAATACTTACTTTATTAGTTAGTTCAAAAATACACTCATTTATCTCCTTCAGTCCTAGAACAGCAGAAATAACAAACAGAATTTTGTATAGGTGACATTCATTTACTGTTACTGGAGAAACTCAGTTCTGCCGCAGTGGAAAATCACGTCTTGCTTGTTAGACTTAACAATACAATATGGTTAGAGCCATACAAAGAAGCAACACCAAGAAGGTGAGTTCTTCAGAAATTTTTTTTTATTCTGGCTTTGGCACAGCATTGAATGCAATAAAAGGAAAGGATATAAGGAACAAATCTGTAGATTTACAAGATATGGATAAATCAGAATGGAGAAAATTAAAACTAAGTTTGCATATCTTTATACTGGGTAGACAAGTCTTGAGTTAATATTGGCTTCAGAACTGCAACCTGAATTTCTCTCTCCTTAGATTGCATTAGGCATTCAGCATACCAAAAAATATTTCAAGTGTTCCTTCAGAATTACTCCATGAGCTAATCAGTTTTGTCAAAGCATCCCAAAATGTGTAATTGTGCCACTATAAATATTTCAGGACTTTTCAACTTCTTTTTTTATTAGCAGTTGGACTTTTCTGCTAAATTATGGGGAAAATATAACCTATCTTAACTGCCAGGATTAACTCAGCTTTTTCTCTGCTTTTTATTTTTTTTCCACCTTCATTTAAAATTTGTTTTAAAAATACTTGTAAAATTAATTTGCAAGTACCTTTCTATGGCTAGCTTAAATGACTTTTCTTTGGAGGATGTAATATATTTTTAAAAGACCGCAGTTTCCAGCTTAGGTCTTACAAATTCCACTTACATCTTGTTTTTCAAGTGTTTCACTTAAAGCAGCTTGAGAGAGAGAGTTTTAACCTGCTTAAAATACTTTCAGCAGCACTTCCTGTAACAGCTATTTTCTGCAGAAAAGAGTAAAATGAGTTCTAGGAGACAGGGACTAGTGGAAGGGGCATATTTGCCTGACTTCCTCTTAATGGAAAGTGAATTTACAGAGGACCTAGGAAGTACTGGACTACCTCAAAAATGGAGAGCATTGTCAGTAATTAGAAGAGGCAGGAGGTGGTGACCCTGTATTATCTGCTTTGAAGCTCATAGGGCATCAGAGTGAAAAAAGACAAAACCCTTTGTCCTGGAGAAAAAAACAAAACAAAACCAACAAAAAATCACACAAAACCAAACAAACACAGGCTCATCACATTCGATTACAGAAAACAATAGTACTTGGAGGGGTTAATAATTCAGCTGCTATTGAAACTGTGTTACTGCATGTTCCATGACTCTGTAACCACAGTTGAATGATCACAGTACAGTTTTACTGAGCCATTTCTGAGACAATGCCAAGAAGACAGTTTATAGCACTTATGCAGACATTTAACACAAACTTACTTACAATGGTTGCTTCAAATAGGACTCTTAAATGCCTCATAATTAATGGATCCTGATTCACCATGAATAGGAACCTACTCAATGCCCTTGCAAAGCAAGATATTTTTGTATCTGTGTACACATGCTTGACTTTTCTTTCTAACTAAACGAGCCAGGTATTTCAACCCCTACAGCTCCCATTTCAAAGTTCAGATCTTAAAAAATCATTCTCCTAGTCTCAGTTAAGGGGCCTCTCAGAGTTTATAACTAAGGGAAGCCTTTAATGGTGGACAGACCAAAACTTCTTAGAGGAAAGAAAAAGGTGGGGAATGGCATGTCAGTCCACAGGCTGTTACCACTGACTCAGGTGATTGGAACTAAAATGCTCCAAGGATGCCATTGCCAGTGAAAACCTAATGAGATGATTTCCTTACATGTACAGATTCTGAACGGACCAGTGGGCTACTTCTGTGACTTCATCTAGCCCCAAGATGTAGGTGGCATTGTGCTGATATAACATTATGGGCCAGCAGACATAAGGAAGAGTTCCAGTTCCGTTGTAGACCTGCTCCATGCTAGTGTAATTTGTTGAACTTGCTTTGCTATTTCTGAAAGAAGGCTGCAAGAAACTGACTCAATAACAACATAGAGATCAGACAAAAATGCTTTGCAAAGGTGAAAGGTTGGTCGATGCTGAGATGTATTGACTTCTCAGTTCTGAATCAAGGTGATATAAGGTATATAACTATAATGTATATTTGCACATTGAAATCTTTAAACTTCATATGGAAACTTCAGTTTTTAATGTAAGTCCTGTTTAACACTAATGTTCAACATAAATGTTCAGGTAAGAAAACTTCATGAATTGTAAAAAATGGCTATGTCTTTTACTCTTGATTGTATCTCCAGTAATTCTTTATAACAATACATTAAGAATTAGTAATGCTATAAAGCAAGAGTAAGGACTCCTTACAGGTGTGTTGGTATGTGTTTATAGACAGTATAACACATAATGGCATTAAATAAAATTCAGTATCCAGTATAACCTCTTGGCTTCTTCCCTAAAAATGAGCTCAAATGCCAGAGATTGTGAAAACAATTTTCAAATTCTAGGATCTCAGTATTTTAGGTTTTAACTCAGGTGTTTCTGCTTCCAACTAGGCTATGATTAACACAGATACCAAGTGTTTGTGCTCATCTGTTTCCACTGCTCCTTAGAAGCCAAATTTCAGTGCCTGAGGAATTTCCCCCCTTCCCCCCAACCCCCCCCCCCCCCCCCCCCCCCCCCCCCCCGCCCCAGGAGTCATTTTCCAAGAGCTCTGTTTGAAAACCTGACTTCTTCAGGATGTTGTGTTATCTCGGTAATTTCATAACAGTTCTGGTTCTTGTTTTTTAAGAAGAAATAATACACTGTGGGCTATGCTGATGAAGAACAAATGCTCTTCCTCGCATTTTACAGGGCTTTACCTGTAACCTTTTTGGTCTTCTAATAATGGCTTTATTGTCACCATGTCCTTTAAAAATACTAAATAGCAAGGCCCCAGTTATCTTTTTTGGAGGAAAGTGTAAGTAAGTCCCTTCATAAACAATTGACGATATTGGTTAACGGCAACTGATCCCACCTTTCAAATTCTTGGCTGCTTTGATAATCCTTGGGTATGCAGAGGCCTCCAGGCAGAGACAAGGGCCTGCAGCCTACTGGGGCAGAGACCAAGGTACCAGGGAACTTGTAAGATCCCAATCCTGTGGAGCTCCAGGGATTTTATGCTTCTTTCCCACTGGCCATGCCCAGACGCTCACTCGTAGCCATCTGGGGCCTCTGCACTGCAGATGCTGCTGTTTTTCCAATGACAGCCCCTGGCTGAACTTGTGAGCTGCTGTCAGAGCAGAGGGTGAGGAAACTGTGCAGAACCGTGCTGCCGAAGGGAACCCAGCAGCTGTGGTGTGCTCCGTTTGCCAAAATGCCAAATCCCATGGAAGCATGATGTGTATGGGAGGAGTTGTGGTGTACTACATGCAAAGTTTAAAAACTACTAACTAAAAAAAAAACAACCAAACCAACAAACAAAAAAAACCAACTCATATTTTCATATTTGGAGAAGGCTCGGGTGGGACCTCTCTGTAAAGAGGATGAAGCGAAGAGATAGCTGGTCTCAATTCCCAATAAGTGATAGGAGAAGAAGTAACGGGCTTAAGCTGTGTTAGGGGTGGTTTAGGTTGGATATTAGAAGCTTCTTCGCAGAGAGGGTGATCAGGTATTGGAAGAGGCTGCCCAGGAAGTAGTGGAATCACCGTCCCTGGAAGTGTTCAAAAACAGTGTAGATGAGGTCCTTAGTGAAATGGTTCAGTGGTGGGCTTGGCAGTCCTGGGGTAACGGTTGGACTTGATCTTAAAGGCCTTCTCCAACCAAGCTGATTCTATGATCTATGATCCTGTTTTCTCCTGCTTCTGAACGTGCTCGGGGAGCACAGCGCCACAAAACCTCCCTTCACCTTCTGTCACCAGCAGATGGCAGATCTGCATAACGTATTGGCTGTCGTGGGCTGCCGGAGGCCCGGGGAAGATGGGGGCCCCTGGTGATGTGGGAAGATGGCGGCGGGCTGTCGAGAGAGTCGCCGGCAGGCAGCGTGTGCGGCAAGAGCAGCCTTCAGCCGGCTTGGCGATGGCTGGCAGCCCGAGTCGGGGAACAGCTGCCTGCAGGAGTGAGGGCCTAAGGCTGCGCAGCGGGCAGCTCCTTCGTAGTCTGCTCCACTGGGTGGTGTGTGGCAGCTGTGGAGCTGGCCTGCTGGTTGGCAGCAGTGTGGCTGCTGCAGAATAACAAGCTCTCCTCCTTGGCCTTCCTGATGGCCTCCTCACTAGCACTTGCCTTTCTGGGGAGTTTCAGCTGTCAGGCAGCCTTGCCTGCAGCTGTCCATCATTCAGCCTTCCCTTCCACCCTTATCTATAGGGTCCTAACAGCTGCTCCAGCCTCTTCTCTACCTATGATGTGTACACCAGGGTAGTGCTACTTCCTTCAGTTTATAAAGGGCTAGATGAGCTGCAGAGAATTAAAAAGAAAATAAAGCAAACCCAAGCATTGTGGATGCTTTGTGCTCACTCAGTTCTGCTTCTTTTCAAGACTGGTTCTCAGTGAAATAACCAAGGTTGCCAGTCCTGCACTCTCAGTGGAAACAACCAGACCATCCCTGATGGCCTAACCTGTTGAAGTTCTGAGTAGGGTATCAAAGCTAGCAGCAGAAACCTGAGTCCTCTGACTTGATTTCCTCAGGTTCTTTTTGGTGCTTTGCAATGTAATTTGCAGCATAAGAAGTTCCTCTGTGCTCAGATTAATTTGACCCATTGGCTATGTAGCTATATCAGACAAAAAGTGAAAACCACCTCTGTTTTCTGTTTGCTCTCTGTATTGAAAAACAAGGTGATAGAGCTTGTGTGAGCTAAGGGCGTACAGAGTAACAGAATCATAGAATGGTTCTTCATATCTTATCTAGATCTCTGTCAGTTTAAAGCCATTGTCCCTTGTTCTGTCACTATGTGTCCTTGTAAAAAGCCCCTCTCCAGCTTCTTTGTTGCGATGTATCTCTCCTGAGCTTGGAGGAAGAAATCTTTTGAGTATTAACAGCTTTCTTAGGCCCCTCTTCCCTCCAGGGCTTTATCCCATGATACTCTACCAAGTAGATCCCTGAAGACACTGGACTGCTCTCCTGAAGTCCAGGGCAGTGAGCTTGCTGTGTGCCCTCCTCACTGCCATAAGGGTCTTGAACTCTGACATTTCATGGTCAGTGCAGCCAAAGATGCCCTTGAGCTCCACATTCCCACCCAGTGCCTCCTTGATGGTAAAAAAAAAAAGCCAGCATAGCATCTCTCCTCATTGGCTACTCTGTCACTTGGAGAAGGAGGTTCTCAATGCATTCCAGGAACGTCCTGGATGGTTTATGCCCTGCTGTACTGTCTCTCCAGCAGGTACAGGAGCAGTTGAAGTCCCCCATGAGGAGTGAGGCCTGTGAATGTAAGGCTGCTCCTATCTGTCCATAGAGGACCTTATCTACTTGCTGTCCCTGGTTTGGTGGCCTGCAGCAGACTCCCATTGTAATGTCCCCTATCCCTGCCCTCTTTAATCCTGACCCATAAGCTCTTGGTCAGCTCCTCATCCATCTCCAGGCAGAGCCCTGTGCTGGTCACTGATGGAGAAGGTAACATCCCATCCTTGTCTCCCCAGCCAGTTCTCCCTAAAGAGCCTGTATGCTCCCATTCCAACACTCCAGTCATAGAGACATCCCACCACATATTCGTAATGCCAGTAAGTCATTGCACTGCAGGCACACACACATCTCTAACTCCTCTTGTGTGTTCACCATGCATTTGTATAAAGGCTTGTAAGCTGGGCCTCTGATGAAGGCAACTTACTGGCTGGAGAGGCTGGTATTTCCTCGTGCTGCTCTACAGGTGCTCTCCTGCTGACCTGCGATCCCTCTCCAGGTTCTGGACTTCTCTTGCTGACACTGGCATCAAACTGGTAGAGGTGTGATTTCTTGAGGTTCCCCTCCCCCAGGAAATCTAGTTTAAAGCCCTCTTCACCAGCTTGTCAAGCCTTTGACAAAAGATGCTCTTTTCCCTTCTCTGATGGACCTGAATAAACCATGTTTCTCAAAGCAATGAATTCCCATGGTCTAAGTAGCTGAACCGCTGGCTGTGGCACCAGTCCTGTAACCATTTGTTAGTTCATCAGTTTCAACTGGCCCTTTCATTTCAGACCCATGCTTTTGACTGGGAAAATTGATGAAAAATGTACCTGCCCTCCAGAGTCCCTACCACCACTCCCAGGGCTCTGTAATCCTTGATACTCCTCAGACTGCTCCTGGCTGTATCACTGGTGCGTACGTGAAACAGCAGCAGTGGAAAATAATCAGTGGTGTGTATTTGGTTGTCTCTTGGTGACCTCACTGATACAAGCCCCGCTAAGCAGAGCACCTCTCTAGAGAGTGTATCAGGTTGGCAAATGAGTGCCCCCATACCTTTCAGAAGAGGGTCAGCTATTACTACTGTGCAACAAAATTTCCTCATAAAAAAGACAGTGTGGTGTAACTTGTAAGAGCTTTCTCATAAAAATCCAAAGACCATAGGTTCAGAAGTTATCTTTTTTCCTGCAATTTCTGGAGTGTTAACAGCTGCAGGAGTTCCAGTAGACTAAACCAAATAGGAAAAAATACAAAATCAGGAACATGCACTTCACAGGAGACAAAAACAAGTCCAGTACCAAACATACAGTTACTTATCCCAGATGGTGTTGCGGAACTGAAGTAATGTGACATGGCAAGAACACCAGTTTCTTCTATCCAGTTTCTTTATAAACACATTTTTTTACTAGCACACCCATTAGAGAGTTCTTTGGCTTTCTAGTTTCTGGCCATTTTCCAGAGAAATGTCCCACAGAAGAGGAAGAATTAGTGAAGCTAGGATCTCCGTGGCAATACTTAAACCTCTGTGGCTGTGCAATGCTTCAGTGCCCCATGGCTGTCCTATAGCTGGGACATGGTTTCCTTAAACTAGGGCTTGTGTCTTCCTGTGTTAGTATTGTGAGGACAAATTGCTAGGCTGGGTTTGACATGTAAAAAACCTCACCACTTTGAAGTTATATGAATATATTGCTCTGATAAACTCAGAAAAATGTTACTAAAATGAATGGTCTTCAGTTAGCAGCAGTGATCTGTCTGACACTTTATTAGTAGTAACAGTGATTGCTTAGAATTGCTAAAGGCAACAGCCATTTACCTGTCTTTAGATGCTTCTACTTGCTTTGATTTCTGTTACAGAGTAACTTCAACATTGTTGAGACAGCACTGTAGGCTGTGGTATAGGGCGAAGATCAGTGCAAATGGTAAATCAGGGTTTTATAGCTGTGCAGAGCTACTGGCAGTCTGTAAATCATGGCCTTATGCCCCTGCTGATGGTGTGATACAAGTGAAACTCAGGGAAAAGCAACTGCATTGAGGTCCTGGGGGTCAACATGAAACCTTAAGAGCTTTTCTAGCAACTGGAGATTACTTAACTAGACTTCATTTCAATACTCTGTTCTGCACAAGCCTTGGGTGGCATGGCTTAGTGGGAGGTGTCCCTGCTCATGGCAGGGGAGTTGTAACTAGATGATCTTAAGGTCCTTTCCAGCCCTAACTATTCTATGATTCTATGTGCAATCTTCACATTCACATGTTTGGCATTTCCAATACTACATGGATAATATACTTCTTATAGGAATTTCTAAGTTACATGCTGATTATAAGTGCACTGAAAAGTATGGATTACTGAGTAGACAAGTGCTAAGAAAACAATCTTTTCCTTATTTGCTGGTAGCTGATGTGAAGTCCCTGTACATCTTTTGGAGAAGCAGATTATCGAAGAAGGAAGGAAACCTAAGCAGCTATGGAAACACAGCTGCTGTATTGACTGATTGTATTGCTGTTAGCCATCCACACAACAAATGCTTTCTTACTGTACAGTCCTTCAGCATTGTTTGAATTGTATTATAACACAGTCTCAGTTGTTACATAACTTCAGAGATGTGATTAACATGAGTAATGATAAGTACAGAAGTGTGTAGTGCTCCTTGTATTGCATTTTCAAGAGTAACAGTATTAATCCCAGGGGAACAAATTTAAGGCATTTTCTATACCACGCTGAAGGATATATTTCATTTTCTGTCTCATAAGATGTTTTCTCTTTTGCCAAATGCTGATCACTGGAGACGTAAGAAAACTGTAATATATAAAGAACTGCATGCTGCATAGGAATATGCATATATTACTAGCTTCCTTCTTGAAAGTCAACTAATATGCCTGGAGGATAGAGACCCTGCTGTCTGCCCAAATAGTGAAAAGAGAAACAAACACTGTCGAAAAATAGGTAATTTCTGTATCTTAATAGATGCTGTTGGGGTAAAGTGAAACAGTTCTAAGTGGGACTAAACTTTGTAAAAAAGATCTCATTTGGTAGAATTAAGTTTGTGTCGATAGCTTCCTATGATGTCATTCATAAACACACGTGCAATAGCTTTCCCTTCTGTTAGTTCTTGCAAATTTACCTCAGGTACTGGCATTTTAACTATCAATGGCCACCTCCTGAGGCAATAGTCTTACTTATGTGGGTTCCCTTGAAAACACTAGTTTTTGAATCCATATATTGACCCACATCCTTCTAAAAAAAAAAAAAAAAAAAAAAAGCATTTCCAAGCTCTTACAACAAATACCCAACAAGTGTAGAAGAAAAAGTTGTATCTGAAAGTTTGAATTGAAGAAATAAAATTCTGCATTTACAATTACCACCTCCACTCAGGGCACTAAGCCCATCCTGTTAAAATCTAGTTTTCCCAGCCCCATTTGTGTTTCTTTTGCCTTCTAAGCTAAGGAATTTTTCTTTGCCTGTAAGTGTTATGTCATTTTGAATTCATTGCAAAACTCAGATGGAGGAAGTAAGGAGGGCTAGTAAACCCATGCCAGCATAACAGGGTGTGAAAACTACATAGTTGTCTGCTCAATGAGGCAGTGAGACAACAGTCCTCAAGCTTTCCTTGCAGGACATCAGAGGCCTTAGTAAAGGCCAGGGTGCACATGAGCTGAGGCTGCTTCTCACCTGTGAAGACTGAAATGCAGCATATAGTGAGCGACATGCTGTGGTGTTGTTTTCATTTGTCTCCCAGAACTGCACCCAGTCTGACTATGGGAAGGCTTCTAACAGTGTTCTTCCCTTACTCAAGTGCCATTCTTCCAGAGCTTCTGTGTAAGCCCTGTCTCCCTACAAAAATGAAACCAGCTATCTGTTAAATGATTTCATTAGGTACTAGCACTGTTGGGTTTTGCTGGCTTTAGAAGGAGTGAGAGAGAGAAGCTAAATTAGCATCTGAGTTAAGGAGTGTATTAGGATATTGTGATCAGAATGGACCCATGGGTACATAATTTGAAATTACAAGGTTTTAAACTGTGTAGGCTAACAAAGACACTGGAGGCCACTTACGTGAAAACAATCATATTCAGATTTTCCAAGGCTGACTGTGTATTGACAGACTGTGCCAAAAGAATGTGTTGTAAACATGAAGACATCTGGTCTCATGTTTAAATTATATCTAATACAGTGGAATTTATAACCCTAAAAACTGGTCAAATGTTTTCCAATTAAATAAAACAACTCATCTCTGTCTGAAGGAGGTGTGACTGCTTGTGCGAAAAAAAAAAAAAGCAATAGATAAAGCATACATTGATGAAGTGGACTTTACAATCTTCTCCCAGTGGCAGCTGTGTTATCTACTATAACAGAGGTCTGAGTCTGAGCCATGTTCCTACAATGCACCTGGGGTTATTGTATTCTTCCTTTTCTTACAGAAATAAATTGGAACACTGTATGTGATTGATCTGAGTCAAACGTGAGCCACTGTGCAAGTGCTTCTACAAAAGCACTGCATAGATAGGTAGAGGGGGATGTTTCAAGCTCTAAAAAGTCTCATCTTGCAAACTGTGCTCTCCTGTCATTCTCTTAACTCAACAGAAACATCCAGTTTTACACTGTTTTGCCAAGCAGAATAAAGTGATAATTGCATCTGTCTTTTTCTCCGTTTTGGTGTAAAGGCCCAAGTATTTTTGGATTTGACAACTGTTCCTCTGTGGATCCTGTGTGTGCATGCCCAAGACCGTTCAACCTATATTCGATTAAACCAAAAGAAAGCTCTTTTCAGAGTTACTGTAGCCAGTGTATTTCTTCAAGACTCTTTTCCTTATTGTGCCCAAAACATACACTACAGTACTGATTCCTGTATTTCCACTGCAAGGTCATGTGCTTTGTCCAGCTGTGTTTCCTGATTAACACTGCAACTCTTTGCTATTGTTTAAGTCCTGCATAAACACGGCTGCGCCTGTGTCTTTCTCTCTCCCACACTCCTGCTAGTCCTCTCACAAGGTCTATTTTCTTTGCCCTTTTGACTGCCTGTTATCTGAGGGGAGGAGGGCTTTGGATTGCTTCTTGCAATGCAAAGAAGCTATTGCAAGTCAGGCATTTTCTTGACTTTTCCCTGGAGTCTCTAGGTTTTTCAGGTGACATATACAAGCTCAGTGGGCTTCAAAGAAGTGGAAAAAATGTGGTATTTTTATTACCACACCTCCCAAAGTGGTTCCTGTGTAAAACTTCCTCCTGCAGTCTTCTCTAAACATCTCCCAGGTACAGCTGTGGTGTGGGTGTGTAGGTGGTGGTCCTTGAGTCCCTGGATTTCTTGTGAGAAGAGTGAAGAACAGTTCCCGTCTTTATTGTCTGTGTTTTCCCTTTGCTATGTAGATCTCTTTTTTCAGTTTATATAGAATCATAGAATCATACAATAGTTATGGTTGGAAAGGACCTTAAGATCATCTAATTCCAACCTCCCCCTCCATGGGCAGGGACTCCTCATGCTAAACCATGTCACCCAAGGCTCTGTCCAACCTGGCTGTGAACACCGCCAGGGATGGAGCATTTACAGCTTCCTTGGGAGTTGGGGGAGGGCTGCTGTGCTTGGGGCTGGAGTAGCTGCCCTGCCTGCTGCTGTCGAAGTTTGAGTAGCTGCTGTACTTGTCGCTGGGGTTGGTGTAGCTGCTGTGCTTGGAGCTGGAGCAGCTGTGCTGTCTGTTGCTTTGCCCTCAGATCCAGGAACATTTTTTTCCTTTTGAAGGTGCTGGATAGTGTTGAACAGGGCTCTGTAAGCATAGGCAAAGCCCCAGCACGTTGCCATAATTTGTCCATCCCTGGTATGATCAGAATGACAACACATCTCATTTAAGTGTTTTACTAGTTTTTCTGTATTTTGCACTTGGTCGGTGGTGAAATTCCAAAGCACTGGAGGGGCCCACTGGCCTAGATACTTACCCATACTATCCCACACACCCTGCCACTCAGGACTATACAGCCTCAGGGAAAATCTCTTGGTCCTCCTATATTGTCGTCTAACCCTAGACAAGCCCCAAACCCAGCTCTGCTTAACTCTTGAGACCAGATGAAATGGTCATAGGTAAAACACACTCTGTATGTGTGCCAACATGGTGATCCCCATCACAATCAGCAGGCAGGTCTCAAGGGTACCTGTATGCCATTCAAAACCTTCAGAACTCTCAAATGATGCTGTAAGCAGTCGGGGGGGGGGGGGGGGGGTGTTGAGCGTAAAAGAATGTCTCCTTCATGGGTTGACCACCCGAGGAGGGGAAAAAAGATGTGTAATTGCTAAACACTTCTATTATGTACGTCCCAAAGCATAGAGGTGGTGACCATACTGGGAACGCAAGCCAGATCAGTTTCATGATCAATTATTCTATTGTATTACAAGTCATGAGCATAAAGTACAATGAATCAAGGACCTTAGCCAAGGCCCCCAGCCAATAAACACTAACACAGCCAATACTGTCTGTAAGTAAGGAACGACATGCTGAAACTGTGAGATCAAGAGCAAGAACTTTGACAGCCAATAAATCAGCATTGTGATGAGTGACTATTAATCCGAAACAATGAATGCTTATCACAAATACGATTAGACACATTCTGGTCAGATCTGTCATTATTTCAAGCCTTTGTGCCCCACATTGTCCTGCCACCCAGCTCCCAGACGGATGGGGAGGAGAATCGAAAGAACGTAACTCCCACAGGTTGAGATAAGAACAGCCCAGCAACTAAGGTATAACACAAACCACTGCTGCTACCACCAATAATAATAATGATAAGGGAAGTAACAAGGGAAGAGAATATAACCACTCACCACCCGCCGACCAATACGCAGCCTGACTGAGCAGTGACCTAACCCTTCCGGGTAACTGCCCCCAGTTTATATGATGGGCATGACGTGGTGTGGTATGGGATACCTCTTTGACTAGTTTGGGTCAGGTGTCTTGTCTCTGCTTCCTTCTGGCTTCCCCTCCTCCCCGGCAGAACATGAGACTCAGAAAGTCCTTGGTCAGACTAAACATTACTGAGCAGCAACTGAAAACATCAGTGTTATCAGCACTGTTCCCAGGCTGAAAGTCAAACCCACAGCACTGCACCAGCTACTAAGAAGGAGAAAAATGACTGCTACTGCTGAACCCAGGACACACTATCTGAGCTGCAGAGCCCCTAATAACCTCTCCCAGAGCTCTGTAGTCCTTCTTTATGTTCTTCAGCTACTGCTATCTATATCAGTAGCACCCACATGGATCACTGTAAGTGCGTAATAGTCAGTGGGACTTACTAGAGCAGGCAGCCTCTCTGCAACATCGCTGATTCGTGCCCCTGGTAGGCAACACACCTCCCTTGAGACTGGGTCAGGCCCATAGATGGGTGCCTCTGTTCCTTTCAAAGTAGAGTCCCCTACTACTACAACCCGCTGCTTTTTTCCTGGCACCACCAGTAGAGATCTTCTTTGGTGCATCAGCCGGTTATTCATGTTGCAAGGTGTGTGTTTCCTCATCAGCACCCTGCATAACTGTGAAGTGGTTCTGGGTGGGGACATCAGATTTAGGAGGAAGCCCCTTGCTTTTAATTGTCTTCTTCCTCCTTTTCTTGTTGTTTTTTTTTCTGTTACTGTTTTCCAGCTTCCTAGGTTAGCGGCCTCCTTCTTTCCTGCATGAGCAACAGTGGACGCTGGAGGCCCCTGCACAGTCTGGCCCTGGAGCAAGCAGTGCTGATTCCTCTCAGCTTCCCTGACATCTTTCAGCCTATTGACAGCGTCCCACAGCTCAGCCCCTGCTGCCGGACGGCCTTCACCAGGGAGCACCGAGTGCAGCCCTGCCCATTGTGCACCCTCCCCTCACGAGACCATAGCAGGCACTCTCTGCACTCCGAGCTCTGAGCTCTGCACTGCAGCCTCCGCTCCCATGGCTTCTGACTGGGTGCCTACGCTGGCCGCCACCGGGGCAGCCAGAGCAGAGCTTCCAGATCGGGACCCTGGTCATACAGCGAGCGCTCATAAAGTGAATGCTCACCGTCCTGTTCGCGCTCCCTGGGGCAGGCTTTTACCCAGTCAGGGCTGGTGCCGCTCCTCCTGGCGCTGCCCCCTCTGAGTCAGCTGCTCGTGTCCGCTGAGCTGCCGGCTCTTTGGGCAAGTCCTGTCGAGGACTTGAGGCTCCGTCGGTGGCTCTTGGCGCTCTGAACTGAGGCTCCTGCACGCTGAGCTTCCCCCCACTCAGGTGTTGAAGGCGTCCTCTCTGGAGCTGCTCACCTCAGCAATATAACCACCTAATTGTTCTTCTGTGACTGTGCAGGTGTTGTTTGCATAAGCCAATCACTGTAGATGAAAAAAAAATGTTTTGCCACAACAGTATGTGTTTTGTGATAAATAATGGACAAAAAGCATTTTTTCTATTCTCACTCATACTCCAGATCTTTCCTTAGAATACCGATAGAACATATGCATAGCCCAAAGATAATTTACTCCTCTTAGGCGACACAAGAAAAAAGTTTAGGGAACTGTGTTATCTCGTGTTGAATACTTTCTTAGGTAAACAACAATATGGACCATAACGTGAGTTAGGAACAGGACTGCCAGCACAACAAATCCTCTAGCTCAGAGGGAGATTACTGCAGAAAACCATATGTTCTGCTATGGGAACCTGGACAGAATCTGAGGGGACTGAAAGTCTTTGCTCTGCTTAGCTGTTGGTAGAGCATAAACACTATTGGGCCAAAATGCTCCTGCATCTTATTTCTTGCTGCAGCAAAATGACCCACTGAGTATCAAAACTAAATCAAGAAGAGTCGAAACAAATCTTTCTGCATTCTGGTTTAGGAATAAATGTTCTTAGCTGAGAAATCACAGTCTTTATTCTGCTCTTAGGTGACAAAGTGTGAGAGATGTATCAAGAATCTGTTTCAAAAGGAAATGCTTTACAGACAAAAAAAAAAAAAGGCAAATAAACAAACAAACAAACAAAAAAATCACAATAACCCCAAGCATGACATCTTTTCAAAACCACTGGGTGCCAGTATTTTCTTGTTGTAGCAGTATCATTTCACTATTTCCCTCCTATGTGAACTGTTGTGGTTTGCCCTTAACAATGGCACGAGTCATTCCAAATAGTGATTTGTCCTTTGCATCTGAAAACATACAAAAAAGATTCTTAATACTAAGCAGGGAATCCCTTTATGTTTGCTTTATCTGCACATCTGTAGTCATGAGGAGGTTCCCTTTTTAACCTCACTCTTTCTATTATACTAATGCCTCAGACACTGCTTTCCATGTTGTACACCTGCAGCCAGATAAAGCAGGATGGTCAGAGTGGCCACCTGCTACCTCAGCAGCCGGTTTCCGTGCTGTAGTGCATATCTGATTGCACCAAGACTCCTGTGAGGCTCTTGAGAGACAGCTTTATGTTACTTTCCATTTCCTACTGTTTTTTTCCTCATCTGCCACAGGTTTCTGATTCAATGTTTGTTGTACTGCATAATGTTACAAAGCCTTCTTACAGTTAAATATTGAGGGGGGGGGGGGGCGGGATGGTGTTTAAACACATGGAACAGAATGACTGCAAAATGGTACCACAACTGAAGTTCCTGTGACATGAAGTTGATAGCATCTCTTTGGCTTTGGCTTGAAAATGATTTTTAAAGGTTTCAGTGTTTGTATTCAGTATCATATTTTTCCAAATGCTGTTTTGCCAGAAAAGCGGTCTGCTAGTCTATTAGCATGAGGAGTGGATTCAGTGAGACAGCTTTGTTGTCTCACAGTTTAGCTGGTTTGTGTGTCATTCTTTTAGATGCTGTTACATTGGGTGCTTGTCTAGCTGTATTGTTGATGTTGAGCACACTGGAGTTTTGATGAAAAAAAGCTGAGCTAGGTAATCATAGAATGATTTGGGTTGGAAAGGACCTTAAGATCATCTAGACCCAAACCCCCTGTAATAGGCAGGGAGACCTCCCACAAAGAAGTCCTACTGGTACTGCATACCTACATTTGTAGTTAGCAATTAATTTAATGAGTAACAGTGAATTTAAGGGATCAGTGTCAGGGGTTTTGCATATAGATAACAAGCAGTAGCAAATGTACTTGGTGACTCGAGGATTGTAAGAAGGTTATTTAGTAATATTCAAAAGCTCAAACCAGTCTGTGTCTAGACCTAACTAAATTTCCACTTCTTGACAAAACTCCAAGGTGCCAGATATTTTCTGCAGAGCAGTTTAGTATGTAGGCTATAAATATATTTAGAACACCCTAAAAAGACGATGCTTAACGCAGATAGGTATTCTCTTAGGGCATCATGCAATGCAACACAAAGTTGAGACTTTGTACTTGTTGAAAGTTGAGTGTTTGTACTGAATAATTTCCCTTTACCTCAGCCATCTCTCAGGTGTAACATCCTGTCAGACTCACATTCATAGTAATTCAGTTTCTAGTGTTGTAGCAGCCTTGCAGTCGTCATCTTAGGAGTCAGATTTGAAGCTGTCTCACTTCTTGCCTGCAATCTGCTGCTAGTGGTATGTCATGTGGTAGTCTTGTCTTTCCTCGCTACTCATAGCAGAATGCTTTAATCTCCTCCCTAGCAGCAGGCCTACGTGCCAAACATAGCTTCAGCAGTGGCTCCCTGCCCAGGGCCCCATATGGCAGAACACTTGCTTTCCAAGCTGCTACCCCGGAGCACCTGCAGGAATAGCACAACTTCTTTAAGTGACGGTGAAGGGCCCTGGAAATGTGGCCGCGTGCTTGGGATGATCAGACTTGCTGGCTGTGATGCTTTTGCCAAAGCACTGGCACTTCCCACTCTGGCTTCCTGAGAAATGTGCCACCTGCTTCCCACTCTGGCATGCCTTAGCTGTGGCACAGGCTGGGTGTTATGTCAGAGGCATGACGGATAACTCACCCAGCTGCTACTGCTACCCCGTGCTGTGCGGGACAAATAGGGGAATCTCTGGATTCATTTTCAGCTCATGTCACAGAGCTGGGAAAAGAGGCAGCAGGGCTAGGTTGTTAGAAAACAGTGATCCTTAATTCCCCAGTCATGGGCTCATGCTGAAGTGTATCCAGAGAACACTTAAAATTGAGCTTATGGGTGACACTGAGAGCAAGAAGGTAACACTGGCTCAGCAAAGACTTGAAGAGCAGTTTTGGAGATGACTGTAAAGAGCCTAATCTCCTATCCACATGGACTGATGGGAATCTTTAGATCGAGCTGCAGTGGTTGTAAATGCAAAAGCATGAGCGCTCGTGAAACAGTGTCAGTTGAGACAGGAAACAAAGATTAAGACCTCTTTTTCCCCTCCTGCATAAATGGAAGAATAGCAGCCCGAAGTATATTTTCACGTGCCTTAACCTACTAAAATTCCTTTGGAAACAATGCAAATGTTATTGTTTGCATTCTGACCAGAGAACACCTCAGGTCTGAAATAGCAATACTATGACCATCAGGTGAGAAGACAGCAGCAACATGAGTGGCAAACAGAAGAAGGAAATACTTTCCAATTGCTACAGAAATTCAGCATTCTGTTTCCAAGATGGTAAAGTTGGTAATGGGAGCAGTTTAGGTAAAGAATGTGATCTGGTAAAAAGTAAGCACTGATGCAAATGTTGACCCTTCAAATATTGTTGTTACTGATGACCAAAACTATTTTTTCCCTGGAAGACATATTCATTCTGGTAAGTGCAAAGGCTGTGAAATTCAGTTTTACTAGCATTTTATTTGCTAATTTGCTTTACAGAAGCATGTCAACTGAAAGAAGGAAAAGAACTATTCCTTTTGTCTTTTATGGCAAGTGTGCTCAACTTTTATGCTAGCCCTTCCCATTGGATGAATTCCCTAATGGACAATCTCTCTTTCCACTTGTTTTATTTCTGTTGCTGATATTTGTTGTGGACATGAAGTCTGCTGTGATCCTGAAACTTGCATAGGCTTGCTGATCTTTCAGAGAGTAGAGGCACTTCTGTACCTATATCTAGAGCTACCATGACCTCAGATCAATGCAGAGCATTGAATATATGCTTATACATAGTGCTTGGAGCTCTGATGCTCTTCTGGTTTTACTCTGTTCAGTAGCTTTCTGATTTGGGATGGGTGATACTGGATCAAAGTGCCGTGAAAGAATTTGGTTGCTGAGGCAGCAGGACTTGCTGTTGAGCCTCTGTTGATCAAAAGATCAGCTTGTTGGAGAGCAGATTCTGGACTGATTCAACTGAAATGTGCTGGCTGTGGGTGAAGATGATGTGACCCCTGCACTGCACAACCAGGAAGTAACCTCTTGAACCAAGAATCTGGGCGAGGAAGCCAGTTGGACTGTGAAAATTGGCAAGACTTAGATAAAAAATTACAGCCAATGTACTTGTAAGTCTCTGCCAAGACTTACATCTGAGTGCCATCAGGAGCTGCAGAGCATACATGGTGCATTCAAGACATGTATGGAAGAGGAGGAAGCAGCTGACATTTAAAACAAACATTTAAAACACTTTTGCATAGTGCATGGTCATCTTGTGGAGCTTGGTGCACTTGTTACTGAGTCCACTGAAGTTGAGAGCCTGAGAACTGCAATTCCCTTTTGCATATATCTGGGCATTAGAGCTTTTTTAAATGGGTAGTTGAGTTTCTAAAGAGTAGTAGGGCTTTTTAAAACTTATTAATAGCAAAAGGAGAATGAGAGATAACATTGGTCTGTTGCTTAACAAGGTTAGTCACCTCAGAAATAAGGACATAGACAAAGTGGAGAAATTTAATACCTTCCCCACCTCTGTCTTCAATATTGATGATGGGCCCTGGGACCCTTGGAGCCCTGTGCTGGAAGACTGTGACTGGAGAGATGATAAACTCCCAACTGCACAGCTGTCCCTGAACATGTTCAAGACTTGCTGCTCCACTTGAATGTACATAAATCTGTGGGGCCCGCTGGTATTAATCCCAGGGTACTGAAAGAGCTGGCCAAGGTCATCGTGGATCCTCTCTCTATTCTGGGAGTCTGGAGAGGTCCCAGTTGACTGGAAGCTGACATATGTTGTTCCAGTTTTCAGGAAGCACAAGAAGGAAAACCCTGGTAATTACAGGCCCATCAGTCTCACTTCAATGTCTGGTAAAATTATTTGAGTGTTATTGAAAAACAGTTGAGAGACAGCACAGTCATTAGTCATAGCCAGCACAGGTTCATGAGGGGACAGTCCTGCTTTACCAACTTGATTTCCTTTTATGACAAGGTCATATATTTAGTTGACTAAGGGAAGCCAGTACATGTGGTTTTGGGGGATTTTAGGAAAACTTTAGATTTTGTCTCTCACAATATCCTTCTGGATAAACTTCCCAGCAGACAAGTCCATAACAGTGGGTGAGCAATTGGCTGACAGGTTGAGCTGAGAATTGCAGTCAATTGGGCTATATCAGGCTGGTGGTCAGTCACTAGTGGAGTTCCTCAGGGCTCAATTTTAGGGCCAGTGTTCTTTAATGCTTTCTTAATTGGCCTGGATATAGGAATTGAAAGTACATAAAGTGAGTTTGTCAACAATACTAAAATAGGAGGAGTTGTGGACTCACTCAAGGGTAGAGAGACCTTACAGAAAGATCTGGATAGACTAGAGAGGTGGACAATCACCAACTGTATGAAATTTAACAAGAGCAAGTGCCAGATTCTCCACCTGATAATCCTGGTGGTACATACCACTTATGGGATGAGAGGCTGGACAGCAGCCCTGAAGAAAGAGACCTGGGGGTCTGGGTTGACTGCAAGTTGAAAATGCGTCAGCAGTGTGCCCTGGCAGCCAAAAGGGCCAACAGTGTCCTGGGGTGTATCAGGCACAGCACAGCCAGCCAGTTGGAGGAAGTGATTGTCCCACTTCTACGCTGCACTGGGGTGGCCCTACCTCAAGGCCTGTGTGCAGTTTTGGGTACCTCAATGCAAGCACATCAAACTTTTGTTTCCAGAGGAGGGTGACACAGATGGTGAAAGGCCTCAAGGACAAGACTTGTGAGGAGTGGTTGAGGTCACTTTGTTTGTTCATCTTGGAGAAGAGAGGGCTGAGGGGTGACCCCACCACAGTCTACAGCTTCCTCATGGGGAGCAGTGGAAGTGGAGGTGCTGATGTCCTCTCTTTGGGGACCAGTTATAAGACATGGGGAAATGGAATGAAGCTGCATCAAGAGAGGTTCAGATGGGACATTAGGAAAAAGTTCTTCACTGAGAGGGTGGCTGGTCACTGCAACAGGCTCCCAGGGAAGTGGTCATGGCACAAAGCCTGTCAGAATTTGAGGAGCATCTGGACAATACTCTTAGTTATATGGTTTAGACAGTCCTGTGAGGAGCAGGGAGCTGGACTTGATGATACTTTATGAATCCCTTCTGACCTGAGATACTGTATAATTCTATCGTTATAGGACCATGAAGGATTAAAAATTAATATCTTGGATCTGCACAGCAGTGCGCACTGTGGTTAACTTCTTCCTTGCCCTCTGCAGTTTGACGCTTTGGCCAAGCTTGAAAGTTAGGTTTAAGAAGGAAAGCAATGCTAGTTTCTGCTGTCTCATTAGAAAAGGAATTATTTTCCAAGGCTTATGACCTGGTTTTTGCCACTTTAATTCTTCTTGTCAGGTATGGAAGGACTACTGTGAGGCACATGCCAGATGATGTAGGTATGTGTCTATGTACATATTCCTCTCTGAATCTTCTGTAATCTGTGTTAAACAACAGCATTGGTTCTTTGGGCCTCTGATTATTCAATACTGCAAGCATTTTGCACTTAACTGGCTGGATAATTTATGAATCCCCAAATTATTCAAAACTGAACTGCTTGACATTTCAGATGTGAAAAGAGTGTCTCATAAAACTCACAAACTGTTATGATTGTAAAATCAAAGTTATCCTAGCTAAAGCATATTTGTGCTTTAGGCTGCTTCATTTTCTAAAATGTCTGCTGTCATTGACACTACTGATATATACAGCCAGTAAAGGTCATTCTGTTAGTAATCCTTGGGTTCTGGAAATGTCTCTGAGTTACAAGAACTTTCATTTCTTTTCTGCTCTGCAATTTATGGTTTATAATTTCCTGTTTTCCTAGTATTTCCAAAATACATCCTAGAAGTTTACCTTCAAATGATAAAAAAGTAAGAAATTCAGACTTAGAGAAAAACTTGCAGTTAGTTTGCTTTCTGACGCCTAGAGGCCAAAGAGCAACAGTACTTCACTGGGAGACCATATGGAAAAACTCTTGGCTTGTCTCGTTACCTCTTTCTGAGTAATCCCTATATTTGCAGTGAATCAAGACACTAAAAGGTATTCATAGCTCTACAGCATATTGGGGCCAATATATTGAGGAAGAAAATTGTTCCATCCTTGTAACCAGGGCATAATTCATGTGATTTGAGCATTAGTGAAGTTTTCTGTGTGGAAACTGATGGACCACAAATTTGGATGACTGCTCTAACTGAGAGCTTGGTGCAGTGCTCTGAGATAAACTCCAAGATTAAACTTTGTTTCAGGAACAAGAAGGTGTTGGAAAGCCCAGTTCAGGATATTGGAGAAGGCAGAAGAGCTAGACCTGTTCTGAGAGAGAAGTGTCTTTGTCCTCAGCCATAGCACAGCAATAGTTAGAGAGCAGGATAAAAGGTGAAATACTAAGTCCTACCCATGTTGAAAATCAGAAATCCATCTGACTCATTTTTTTTTTCCTTGTAATAACTCTGCTATGACCTCGAGAAGGAAGTTAACTTTTATAGAATAGAGTCCTTAGTGCTAAGGTAAGTTTTTTTGTTGAAAGGCTGATGAGTTTGTCCAGGCTCTAATGCTATTCCTTTAGCCAAACCTTATCATTATGACTTGAACAGACTCTTAACAACTACAGCGGCAACTGGAGCTGTGGAAGATAGGTTGAGACGCTTCCACTAATCCTACTGGGACCAGATTAAGACAGGAAAGGAAAATACCTTTTACAAGATGAGAAATTGCTTCTTTGTGGTCCTCTTTCCTTAAGGCATGAAAAGTACTGATAAACATGCAAAAAAGTCCTGGGTAGATTAAATAGTGTATTGCATTTTCAACCCACAGACCTGTCATCAGTTTATCTTGGAGTCATGAACACCTTCCCACCTATTATGCTATGAGGCACACATTCTATTTTGCTTGAACACCTAGTGCTTTGTATCTTGGGCAATCATATAGAATCACGGAATCATAGAATAGTTAGGGTTGGAAAGGACCTTAAGATCATCCAATTCCAACCCCCTGCCATGGCCAGGGACACCTCCCACTAAACCATGCCATCCAAGGCTCTGTTCAGCCCAGCCTTGAACACAGCCAGCGATGGAGCATTAACAACTTCCCTAGGCAACCCATTCCAGGGCCTCACCACCCTTACAGTAAAGAATTTCTTCCTCATATCCAATCTAAACTTCCCCTGTTCAAGTCTGAACCCTTTACCCCTTATCCTCTCACTACAGTCCCTAATGAAGAGTGCCTCCTCCGCATCCTTATAGGCCCCTTTCAGTTATTGGAAGGCTGCTATGAGGTCTCCATGCAGCCTTCTCTTCTCCAGGCTGAACAGCCCCAACTTTCTCAGCCTATCTTCATACGCGAGGTGCTCCAATCCCCTGATCACCCTCGTGGCCCTCCTTTGGACTCGTTCCAGCAGTTCCATGTCCTTTTTATGTTGAGGACACCAGAACTGCCCACAATACTCCAAGTGAGGTCTCATGAGAGCAGAGTAGAGGACCTTGATTTCTAGCAGACACAGCCATTATGCAGTTAGGCTGCAGAATAACCTGTTGTCATCGCTCAAGGGATGAAGCAGAAGAAAGGCCATTTCAAGAGTATAGGAAAGTTTAGAGCACTTGCTGTTGAATTTTGGAATACATGATCTTCCAACTTTGCTCCTGTGCAGCTGTAAACCTCTCTGTTGATATTGACATCGAGTACAAATGAACGAGGCTGCTGGAGCCAGTAGCACAGCATATGAATGTTTGCATGCTGTTTGGCTGGGAGAGGACTCTACCTATCAGAAATTAAATCCTTGGAGATGTGGTGTGTTTTCCATGCTGTAGGTATTAGTATGTTTATGCTGGCTTAGCAGTCACAAGGAGAAAAGTCTACAGGAAAGACAAGTCTTTGTAATTTGTATCTGCAATATCCTAGAGTTAAAAGCTTTCAGATCTGTCATTTGATTCCTCAGCAAGATAATTTTCCTTGAATTTGGAAATGTGACAAGCTGGCTAATTGCAGACTCACAAGGCTGAAGTCAAATTAGATGATTTTTTTTTTTTTTTTCATAAAAGATCTCAGTGGAAGCTGTATTTAATTGAAACTGCTTATTCTGTTGCTTAGGGACAGTAGGGGAATTTGTAGCAAGTGAATAATCAGAATTTAGAATGAACTTTGGTCTATAAAACATCTATATGATTTTCTAGGGAAAGGATTTGATTTTAAGCTAATTTGCTCTAAATTCATTTAATATTGAATCTCCTATGAGGAGCAGCTAAGTTATCTGAGTTTGTCTAGTTTGGAGAAAAGGAGGCTGAGAGGTGACCTTATTGCTTTCTACAGCTTCTTGAGGAGGGGAAATGGAAAGGAAGGTGCTGAGAATTTTTCCACATTACCCAGTAACAAGACACATAGGAATGGTTCAAAACTGTGCCAAGGGAAGTTAAGGCTGGATGTAATGAAGCATTTTTCTACAGAGAGGGTGGTCAAACACTGGAGCAGGCTTTCTAGACAGGTGGTCAATGTCCCAAGCCTGTCAAGGTTCAAGAAGCATTTGGAAAATACCCTTAATAACATGTTTCAACTTTTGGTCAGCCCTGAGTTATCAGGCATTTGGACTGAATGATAGTCCAGCTGGAACTATTTTGTCCTGTTCTGTCCTATTCTGTTCTAGTATTTTGCTTAAAATAATGTAATTGCTTTTTTATATATATCTCTTGCTTGCTTTTTGATACAGTGTGACCTTCATGGTTTCTTATCCCTTGAGGATGATGGTCAATTTACTAGAGATTCACTGTAAAATAATAACAGTTGTAGTCTGGTTAGTGTACTACGGTAAACAGTTCTCAGAAATTATCAACATGAAGCCTGTCAAGGTTCAAGAGGCATTTAGAAAACATCCTTAATAACATGTTTGGGTCAGCCCTGAGTTGATCAGGCATTTCGACTGGGTGATAGTTCCAACTGGAACTATTCTATTCTGTTCTATTCTTTTCTAGCATTTTGCTTTAAAGAATGTAATTGGGTTTTTTTATATTTATCACTTGCTTTTTGATATGGTATGACCTCAGAATTTCTTATCCCTTGAGGGTGATGGTCAATATCCTAGTGATTCACTGTAGAATGATAACATTTGTACTCTAATCTAACCATACCCTAACCATAGGGTACATGAAGAAAAAAATATACAGATTTTTTTTTTTTTTAATGGAATTACTTTCTCTGCAATAAGTTCTTCATGATCAGTGTAGTGATTTGCTTATTTCCAGAAGCTGGCATTTCCAAAGTCCTCTTCATTTTACATAATTACTACATATTCAGTATTAGAATTCTGAATTTTATCACTAGTGTAAATATTTTAATACTTTTTGAAAGCTAGGCTTGCAAAACTTCAAATTGAGCCTTTTGGAGTTCTCAGTAGCTGCTAGCTTAAAATTGTTTTGTTTGTTGTGGAAGTGTAATCCAATTAATAAGAGAATTTTTCAAGTCTAATCTGGCTAATGGAATACAGTGATTTTTGTATTGAACTTTTCCTTATCACTCCAACAAAGATCCTCTTTGAGTAGAAATGCTTGAAACTACCAGCAAACACTGCTGTCCTTGTCATCCAAACAATGAGATCTTATGCAATTTTAAATGGATTTTTTTGCCTTCTGTGGAAAGAAACATCAATTTTCCTGCTTACAGAAAAATTAATTTCTAGTTAAGGATTAAACATGAAGAACAGACACATACTACTGAAACTTGGCCCTAATAAAATGGATAAAACTCTCATTGTCTTAGTATGACCAAGGTTTTCTTCTTAGCAAGTTATTCTGAGAAGAAGGCATGTCTTCTCACCTGATGGAGTAATTCTTGATCAGAGGCAGCTGAAGACTTTTCAGCCTCGGTAACAAAGCTTTGCCAGCCAAAGATGAGAAACAGAGCTATTTTTGTTGCCTTAGGGAGAAAACAGGAGGATGCAAAAAATCAGCACATAAACATGAAGAAGGGCAAATGTCTAAGGGGTACAGCTTACCACTTTTTTAGGGTTTAAGGGCTGCAATAGATGTCAGAAAACAGAAATGATCCATAAGCTCTATTGTCTTATAAAGCCATGGCCTCTTTGATTATTCCAACAGTCTTAACCTGAACTGTGTTTAAAACTACCATTGTTTGGGCCAGTTCCAATGGGAAAGAGCAATGGGAATAAATCAACATTGATGAAAAGTGGGGATACCTTATTAACTGCTGAAAATCATGTTTGCTTGCCATAAAAATGCCATAAAAACTTTATAATCCAGAAAGCAGAGGAGGATAATACAATCCTTGTTAAGTACATGACTTACTTAATGCTGACTTCAAGCTACAAAACCAGAGCACCACCACCCCCCAAAATCCTGGCAATCCAAAATGAGGGGACAGTGTAGCCAGTAACCTCTACGATTGAAAGCATGCAGGTAAAAGTGATTGTTCCTATTCTTCATTTCATGTTCAAGGTCTTACCTACATGCAGCTTTATGTGAATATTCTGTTGCTGTTAAGTTTCCTAGATGAATTATGACGATCCAAGATTACACTTTCTAGTATATCAGACAAAATATGTCATCTGGGACAAAGAAACATTGGCACAGTATAGAATGTCATGGAAGTCTGATCCTCCAAGTAACTTGATCACAAATGAATGTCTATTAAAGACATTAAACTCTGTTTTGCTTTGTTATTTAATCTTACTGCTTTAATCATGTGCTCTTGATTAATCAGTGTTTATTGCCATTCAGGAGAATATTTGCCTCTAGAAATATCACGCCAATATTGAGGAAAAAAACGTTTTGTTGTGTTTTCATGCTGCAGTATTTGGGAGACACTATGTACTCTTACAAACCCAATTTCTCTATCATAACTTTGTTCCTGTGTACATACCAACATGCTCTGTTCCATCCAAGGGCTGTGGCTATTTAACAATTTCCCTGGACGTGTTTAGAGAGACCTGATGTCAAGTGATGTAAAACAAAATCACTTTATCACATTATTCAGAGAGTGAATCCGCAGTGTTTCAAGTCCTTTTCTTTTCCCTCATTTCCAGGAACAGACTTTCTTTGCTCTTTGCAAGTGTCTTTACTATTGTGTGTGAGCATTTTGCTTACACTACTCTCAGTTGCATAGGTGTCCAGTATAGCTAGCTTATGTACAAGGCAACATCTTGTCAAACTGTAAGTCCTGTGAACCTTTATAACCATTTATTTATTGAAACCAGCTTTGAGACAAGCTTCCGAGAGAAGAATGATACTGAGGAGAGAATAGGTCAGTTTCTTGATCAGACAGAGAATCCTCCCAGATGCTGATTTACAAGAAATAAAAAATCAGAGTCTTTATTTCTCTGTTTTCTTTGTTTCAGACACTTTTAGCAAGTCAATTTTCTTGTGATGTTTGTAGCTTTTTAACCTTTTCAGACAAAATATGACATGGTGTTTGCATGGCAATTCTGGTTTGGAAAAACCTGGTTTTCATTTGGAAATTATATGAGAACCTCTGATTCTGTGTTTAATTTCAAATTAAATCAGTGTGGCAGTAATGCAGAGCAGCACTGTGCTGGGTCCTGGTTACAATAAGCACCTCTAATTGAATTGACGAAAGCACTCCCCTTTCTTCCCTTCCCCTTCACCTCCCCCAGGTTCAAAGTATTAATATGAATAAAGAGTTGTCATGAAATTAGAGCAAAACCCCCTTCCAATGGCATGTTTCAGAGCTCCTGGGACCTTATGCCTTTAACTGATGCTATGATACAGGTAAAGCAGCAATCAACTTCACTGCAGAGGAAAAAAAAAAAAAGCAAAAAGTGAGGAGATTGCAGCAGAAAGAACAGAAACGGGAATGTCAATGTAAAATAAAGAGATCTTCAGCTGCTGAGTTCAACCCTCTAGATTGGGTTATTCTAAAGTGTACACCACCTGGTGGGTGCCCCAGAAGAAACTACAATGGCAAGAAGCAATCACAGAATGGTTTGGGTTGGAAGAGACCTTAAAGGTCATCCATTTCCAACCTCCCTGCCATGGGCAGGGACACCTCCCACTGGACGAGGTTGCTCAAAGTCCCGTCCAACCTGGCCTTGGACACTGCCAGGGATGGGGCAGACACAGCTTCTCTGGGCAACTGTCTTTTCATTCTGAAGATATTGTAGGCTCTGGATATTGCCCTCGAGATTGCTTCCAAACACATGGAAAGCTGCCTTTTCTCTTAGACTTTCTCTAAGTCTAACTCTCAGACTGAGTGAGCCAACTTCTAGGGGATTTAGGGTAAAGCCAAGCTGTCTCTGATGGTAATGCCCATCTAGATGTAGGTAAAATCATCTAAATTATGACTTCTCTAGTATCTTTCCACAGTTCCCCATTACTGGTAAGATGGCAGCCATGTTGCTCCTACGAAGGAATAGTAATACAGCTTACTTTTTGCAAGTGAGGATTCACTGTATGCACTCCCAGAAACAACTCCGTGGGAATGTCTTGAAGCTGTTGAGTGAGTTCTGGCCCATGTGAGACATCTGTACTGTGGTCCTGTTGAAGTTGCAGAACTTGTTTCTACTGACAAAGCCAATGTTGTCATTGTCCTTTCCTTAGACAGGACTGAAAGACAAACTGAGAGAAATTCTGCTGTGTCCAACCCCCTTAGATAAAGTCTGAACAAAAGCATTCCCTGAAACCCTTGGTGTTGAGTCTGTCAGATACAAAAGCATTAGCTGCATGTTTCACTGTTTCACACCACACAAGGTGACCTCCAAGAGAGCTCCACCTTTGGGTGTTTTTTCATCTTGGGGCTTATGTCCTAGGGTCAGCCACAGCCCTTGTACTGCTGTTTGGCAAAGCTGTGCACTGTGCAGATAATGAAACAATTCTCTCTCCAGTGCTGACACTCGTCTGATGACAGTTTTCTAGCTTGTCTGCGTGCTTCGCATTGCGCTGCACAGCAGCTATGTAACTGTTGGTGTTATAGCTATGTATTCTGATGTGACTCACAGAGCAATTCCATTGCCTGGTCACCTAAAACTGAATTGGGCACAGCTCTAAAAATATACTGTCAGGATGAGCTCTGGGCTTGCTGAGATAGCATAGATGGTCTGTTCCATCTTTCAACTTCTGTGATTTATTGAAAGTCCTTTTGCTTTAATAATTAACCTCTCACTTTGCTTAATTTGCCATTATTAGTGGCTTTTAGGCAGTGGATTGAAGTATCAAATGCTTTTAATGTGAAACCTAACCAAAGCAATAGTGAACAACTGTGTAGCCATCCAAACTTCAAGTCTTTTACCCTTGCAGTTTTGATCAGTGAAAAATGAAGGTTCTCCCTCCTGAGATTTTCTCTTCCTTTCTGGTTCCCAAAATCTATTCATCTTCATGGGAGTACAGTGAGCACCGCTGTTTAGCACATAAAACAATCTCAGGCAAGGCAGCCCTCTTGTAACTTTCCCTGAGGTTACAGGGGATGCTTAGAAGGCAAATTAGTCTGGAAGTGAGCTCAAGAGAAAATTGTTGTCTATGTTGCAATTCTTGTTACTCTCTTACTTTCTTTTGTCAGGGAACAGGCCATTTTCATTCAACCACTCCTGACTTTTTGCCGTCAAACAAATAATGAAATTGAGAGACCTTTAGTCACTGTAACTAAAAATAAGCATATTTGTACTTAAATCCCTGCTTTACAGGCTTTAAATGATCTGCTTGGGGGGGGGGGGACAGGAAGTAAAATTTCAGTATCTGAGACAGTGTTTTATTAGCTGGATGTAGAAATTCCCTCTCTAATTAATCTGTCAGAAGAAAGTGGCTTCAATATTTTAGATGTGATTTGTTTCTGTAATGTAACCAAGCTGTTAAACTTGTTAGCAATCACATGGCGGATGGATGGGTGTCAAGTGAATTTGAGCAAATGTTATCTGCTTAGAAGGCATAAAAAATAATTACAAACTCTAGATCCTAGCTCCATAGGCAAGCAAGAATTTTAATATATAGAAGTACTATAAAGCTTTCTGTGCACACATAAACCCTCCCTTTTAGCACAGGGCTAGGTGTCAGAGGCCTTCTGAGGAAAACCAGATTTCTTAAAGGCAATAGGTGAGCTACTCTTCAGCAAAAATGTAGTTTTATAGACATTCCCAAATTATATAATATGAAGTGGTTTGTTTTTCTGGAAGTAACTCAGTTATTTTCCTTTCATGCTTAGAAGTTCCAGATATATGCAATGAGATGACTTTTTCCTTCCCCTAGCCTCCATTTCTGATTGTATATGAAACGTACTCTAAACTCTTTTCAGAGCTGAAATAGGTTTAGCCCCAGTTTCAAGCCGTTTACTTTGACACCAGACAGCCTGATCTGCCCTCCAGCCTAAGGCTGAATACAGCGATGACTGCTGCATGGGTGGAGCAAAAAAGTATTCCGCAGACTCCCTGCGTGTGTACTAGACCACCCAGGAGGAGATTACTGCAGGAGCAAGGCTTCAGATTGCAAGAGACAGCTCCATATAGGACTTTCCAGTGCTGCTACGTAAAGACATGCAAACGTGCTCAAGGGCGAAATAGATGGCTTGCACCCCATTCAAGACGCACAGATGCACATGCTGAAACAGTTGCACTTGAAACCCCCTCTTCAATAGCTTCAGCTATTGACACAAGTACATGCGACAAAGGGTGGTCTGGTGGACGTCCCCGCAGAATGGCCACAAACCGTGCACGCAAATACAACCTGCAGTGGGGGTCACTTAGGCAGGTATGAGCTGTCAGATTACAAGCCCCATCCATGTGTACATGTGATAATTGGCCTTTTTAAAAGTAGACTAGTTTGGAGGGGATGTCTTACTTTTGCCTCGTATCTTTCCTGATTTTTTTTTTTTTATTTTATTTTTTTTTATTTTAACTATTGCGTGTTCCAAACGGGCAGCTGGGCATGAACTTCACTGGGAAAGGTTTGATCCAATGCTGGTTCTGTGCATAAATTGGGTAATATTCTATGCTGGTTCATTTTATCCATAGCACCATTTGCCTCCTAACCTGCCTGAGCTGACTCTCCCCAGTCTGCTCCAGCTCTCTCTTTGTACATGCCTAAGGTTGCCAACAGCTTGATCTGACTGAGAGAAAAAGGTCTCTAGAATTTAAAAGCATTGTGCCAGTGCTGACAGATACGTGTTGGGAAACTCTAAATACTGTAAAAATGACAGCAGGAGGTTGGTGCTCTTATTTTAAGTTCTCATTTGTGTTTCAGTCTGGTTCTCTAATAAGCTTTACATCAAGGACATAATGCAAAGTCCATCAGTTACCTTCAAGTGCACTTCAAGTCCTGGAAAAGGTGAAGGTGTCTGCAGCATTAATTAGCTATTGCTGAAGTGAAAGCTAGAGATACGCGTGCAGTCTGTGTCCTGGCCCAGTCCCATCTCCCTTTAAGCTGGCAACATTGCCATATCAGAGACACTAAGTCTCTGTAGCATTACTTTTGATGGAATTCTGCTTTCCATCATTGACCTAGGTGTTTCCCTAATGCTTCCAAAGGAGCTTCAAATATCCAGTTTCACATCCTTTGAAGGATGCCATCATGCCATTAATCTGATCTCGGAAGTATTGTGTATGTGTTTGGTGACTCCAGCTGAACTTACAACCTTAAAGGAGAAATCAGCAAAAAAGCCAAGTAGGTTTAGTATGTGAAATAACAGTATAAAGTCCTGTCGTTTTGCCTTGGTGACGGACAGGAGAGACATTCCAGCCTCTGCTTGCCAATGTACTTACTAGGGTTAGTCAAAGAAGGTGTATAAGCAACCTTGTATCTAAATGCAACTTCTTGGAAGGCAGAGCAATCTGGGCAAGTCTGGCTGGGCTCCACTAGGGAATTCACAATGCAGCCAGTGTATTTTTCCAGGAATGCTGGAAACTAGCTCTCAATGCCCTGCTGTTTTGTCTACATCTCTTCTGGTGACCCTGTGCTAATACTTACAGCACTGCATGGCCTTGAACTTGGCACTGCTGTGTGTTTCAGGTGGGATGCTTCAGGAAATCTGGAAGGCATGGAGAAGGAAGAAAGGAAATTACTAGTTGCCTGCTCAGTTTACCCAGATCATGGTGAGGATGGAAATTTTAATTGCAGGTATAATGAGGTACATCCTGACTCCTCCACATTACGGTGTCTTGTTAACATCAGTTACCTTCAAGTGCAGTTAACATTTCTGTTGTTTTCATAGATATTTTTAATTGTAAGTAAATGCTGGGACAGGCAGATGAGGTGCTTTGAGTTTAGACCCCTTTCTTCCTCAAGAGGCTGACCCTAAGCAAGCTGTGTAACCTGAACACCCAGAATCACAGAGGTTTGCATGGCATGTGGCTCCTGTTTGTCTCAGAATGCCAGCAGCAGCTCAGTGTCTCCCCTGTAAAAATGTAAAAATGGGCTGTGTTTTAAACACTTTCTGTATTCTTTCTAATGATTGAGCTGAGTAGGAGAAAAGAATCTTCTTGAGTTCTTGTGAAGATATTTTTGGTTTTGAGCTAATTCCAATAAATATTAAACCAGACAGTCCTCATGGATGTGTTTTAAAATTAAGTAATATAAACAGTGTGTGATGGGATTTTCTATTTGGACAGAAGATCCTTCAGAAAACCCAATTATCCTTTGATTCATATCAGACTAATATATACCATTAGTATTAATGTGCAATGCTACGTAAGAGAAGAATTGAATGAAAGTCTCATTTATTCTCTAGACCAGAGAAATACTTACATATGTGCTTAGTTATCAGTGATTATGGTGCTTGAAACATTTCTTGCAAAATATGTCTTGCCAGAAAATGGCAGCTTTGAAAAAATGGAAGTCATGACTGTCGTATGAGGAAACCTCTCTTCCTCAGTATTTCATTTTACAAATGCTGTTGTTCTTCACCAGGACTGTGTTTCTGAACCACACTATTCCCAGCCAGCTTGCAGTTGCTATTGCTCACACCTAGATACCCCTGCACCAAACTCTTTCTCCTTTGACGATAATATGTGATCTAAAGGGATAATAATCTTTCAGCAAAATTCTGAGTCCATACTTTTTGCTCATGAAGTGTATCACTGCATGAAGTCTTGGTGTTCAAAGTTAGGCATATTCAGGTAATTGGACCTGGAATTCTGCAGTCTGATAAGCAGGCTGTCAGCCCCAGAGTGAATTGCTTTGTTTTCTTCAGTGGTTTGGATTAGACTTTAAACATTAACCATGACCTACAGGGATTACAGAATGTTTAACCTCAAAGCAACAAAATACCGCATTTCCTTCTATCTCAAGCACTGCATATCTGCAAAGACTGTGTAATTCAATGTAGCATATGGAGAGTATCATAAAGTGGAATAGGGAATATTTAGTGATTCTTTTGCTGATACCATGTCCCTGTATATAAGCCATGGTAGGCATTATACTATTCCTATGAGGCATAGTTACAGAATATTAGAGGATTGTGATTGAAGTGTGATACAGTAACATCATTAATAATTAATAAATTTAAATACTATAATTTTATTATTCCAAAACATGCATTCTTTCACTGAGGATTTTATTTCTGCTTTCTTCAGTTCGTGTCTACAAATTTTTGAATATGCTGCCAAAGTTTGCAAAAATCTGAGCAAATAAGGCTATTTTTCTGCTCCAGAACTTTAAACCTTCCAAAAATCCATTATGTCATAGATTCATAGAATCATAGAATAGTTAGGGTTGGAAAGGACCTTAAGATCATCCAGTTCCAACCCCTCTGCCATGGGCAGGGACACCTCCCACTAAACCATCCCACCCAAGGCTCTGTCCAACCTGGCCTTGAACACCGCCAGGGATGGAGCATTCACAACTTCCCTGAGCAACATATTCCAGTGCTTCACCACCCTTACGGTAAAGAATTTCTTCCTCATATCCAATCTAAACTTCTCCTGCTTAAGTTTGAAACTGTTACCCGTTGTCCCATCACTACAGTCCCCAATGAACAGTCCCTCCCCAGCATACCTCTAAGGTTTGTTGGAGTTCAATGTGCTGGAGTGGCCATGCCACAAAGGGTTGATTGAATTATCTAATGACACCTAAATGAACTTAGTCCACTCCTAGACTTTTATGTAAGTCAGTGCACCAGATGTCCTGTGTTAATGGACAACTGCATGTGATTTGCAGCCAATCTACATTACAGATGTTGACTAACACCAAAGTATAGTCTCATCTTCCTGTCACCTGCATGGTGACACCTCTGCCCTGGGATCTGTGTGGCATCCATACATGCACCCAAAGCTGCATGGTACTGCAGCCAGTGTCATGGACCACAGGTAAATAGCAATAACAAACCTAGCCCTAGTCAAAAAATTTGGCCAGGATCCTCCATGCATATACCTCAAGGAACATCAACCTGTTGTGTTAGCGTATACTAACATCATCCCTCTGATGAGGTCAGTATAAATAATGTGCAGGCAAGAATTCTCCTATGTGTCCCTTGGTACTTGGTTTTGGGAGCTGCCTGCTAGCTATCAACATCAAACATAGTTTTAATTGCTGGTTTTGTTTTGTCATTCAGTCCAAATGAAGAGACTGTTCTTTCTCAATCTGTGGAAAAGCTAACTTTGTTTGCTCAACTTTATTGTTGCTTATCAGAGCTGTGCCAAGAGCTTGACACACATAGACTGAGAAGGAAATTTCAGAAAGTAATGAGTGAATGATGGCAAACTCATGCCAGCCTCATTCACTACCAGATTTTGCTGCAAAAGGATATGGCTTCCAGTTGTTGGCTCAGCAGTACCATTAATGTCAGGAATTTATTTGATTTTCACATGAACCAAATGCATCCACATTGATGCATAATAAACACAGAAGAGCATCTAGACGTCGCATTTTTATTTCCCCCAGTAGTTTTTTCCATTATTCTCTGCTTTCCCTTTCTGCTTCTCCCCAGGTGTTTACATACATTATCTTGCCTTCCTTATTCGTATTCTTAAAGGCATCACTAAAAGTTCATCCAATTACATCCTCAGAACAAAAACCCAACCAACCCCCAAAAACCCACAAAGACCTGTGTTCCAGTCATACAAAGAGTTTCTCTCTTCACTTGCCACTCTCCAAAGCTGCAAGAGTCCTGCTTCTACGCTTGGGAATGTTTTATATACTCCAGCCTATAAAACAGCTTTTTTGGCAGCTGTCAGAGCAGGTGTCTTGTGTCTTTCTATCCCAAGCTAGTTCCTCCCAACCCTACCAAGATGAGATTGCTGGATGGGTCAGAGTCCTCTGCAGATAACCGAGGGCCACGTCAATATTCTACCTATATTCTCTTTGACTGAAGCTCCTTCTGCCAACTTCAGAGCCAAATTTTCAATTCTTATACGCCATTGCTACCTGGGGATTAGCTCTTACCGGTCTCCCAGTGATGCGGAACCCTTTCAACTCATTAATCTCTTCTGAGGACTACACCACCACATTTAGGGGACCTCCTAAATCTTACTACAGGGTCTTAGTCCCCACAACTGTATCTACTATGCCTTCTATAAGCAGTACTTTTGTATGAGAGGACAACGGGTAATAGGCTAAAACTTAAACAGGGGAAGTTTAGACCGGATATAAGGAAGAAATTCTTTACCGTAAGGGTGGTGAGGCCCTGGAATGGGTTGCCCAGGGAAATTGTGAATGCTTCATCCCTAGTGGCGTTCAAGGTGGGGTTGGACATAGCCTTGGGTGGCATGGTTTAGTGGGAGGTGTCCCTGCCCATGGCAGGGGGGTTGGAACTGGATGATCTACTCTGCTCTCGTGAGACCTCACTTGGAGTATTGTGTGCAGTTCTGGTGTCCTCAACATAAAAAGGACATGGAACTGTTAGAACAAATGCAGAGGAGGGCCACGAGGACGATCAGGGGACTGGAGCACCTCCCGTATGAAGATAGGCTGAGAAAGTTGGGGCTGTTCAGCCTGGAGAAGAGAAGGCTGCATGGAGACCTCATAGCAGCCTTCCAATAACTGAAGGGGGCCTATAGGGATGCTGGGGATGGACTCTTCATTAGGGACTGTAGTGAGAGGACAAGGGGAAAGGGTTCAGACTTGAACAGGGGAGGTTTAGATTGGATCTGAGGAAGAAATTCTTTACTGTAAGGGTGGTGAGGCACTGGAATGGGTTGCCCAGGGAAGTTGTGAATGCTTCATCCCTGGCGGTATTCAAGGTGGTGTTGGACATAGCCTTGGATGGCATGGTTTAGTGGGAGGTGTCCCTGCCCATGGCGGGGGGGTTGGAACTCAATGATCTTGAGGTCCTTTCCAACCCTAACTGTTCTACGATTCTATGATTCTATGAGAAAAAGACAGCAAAACACTCATCATGAATCCAATAAGCTGATGACAAATGTCCTCTCTTTTCTGGCAACCAAAATACTGAGTCTACCCCAGTAGCAATAAAGAGAATATTAAATTGCACTTGGGGCCATCCAACTGCCATAAATTGGGAATTCATTTACCTCTGGAACTTTGTGTTCTTACTTGCAGAGGGGATGCCTTCCAGTGGAGGGCCAAGGCCAGAAATGTTAATCAGAGAATCCTACAAACTAGCAGCCAAAGAAATACATCAATTGATCTAATCCATGTGTGCATCTCACAGATTTTCACACTGCTCCTGCCTGTGCTACCATTGGTCCATCAAAAAAAGCTTCATCTACCAGAGCTGCCTATTCAGCTCTTCAGGGAACCACTGATTCCTCCTGGAAATCTTTTGGGGGACCACTCTGAAAAGCTAATCCTATTGCCATATCAAGTTGGTTTTGCATTCCTCTGCCCTGTTCCTTGTTAGAAAAGGCTTTTGCATGAATTGTCAGCTTCTTAAAAGAAAATTCTTAGCTCCTTCCACATTAAGAATCTGTTCCTTCCTGGATGTGACGTCACCACAGACATTTTTCCACTTTATTGACTGAAGTCAGTACAGAGGGCTAGTTCTTCAGGGAAGGGTCCCAATACTATTATTTCCACATCTGCCATGGTTTTATCAGGAAAGTCTTCCATGAAATTTTCTTCCTTTCCGAATTCCTACACAACAACTGGATTGAAAAATAATTCCTTGAAAACTTGGTATAAATAGGTCTTCCTTTTATTTCCTTCAAATTAAGTGAAGCGAGTGAAGGCTTTTGAAGAGGTTCTTGTTCAGAGGCACACTATGAAAAACTACATGGAGTTAATTGTACTTTGCAGCTCTTCTGAGGTATTGGTGCTTGCTTCTGCTTTCCACTTTATTTACATCACTAAATAAGTAAAATATGGTTGTCTATGCAGAGAACATTTATTTCTTTTCATTTGAATACACCTTGAAAGAAGGATTTTTCAGACAGCTTGAAAAGAAGTGCCATAGGTTAAATAATGCAAACAAATGATATCACAAGTATAAGGAGTCACAAAAAAAAAAAAAAAAAAAAAAGAGAAAAAAGAATATAATGTAGCTGTAGGGTCTTACAAATACTTTAAAAACTTCGTATTCTATCAGGTGTCATTGTTGAGGCCTGCATCTTCTCTGTAACTTTCTCCTGTCTAGTTCAAGGTAACGGCTATTAATAGTGAAATTATTTCACATGGCAGTTGAGTTTGAGCCAGGCACTTGCTTTCGAAGTTGAACCTAAACTTCTCTTTTTGTGCTATGACCCATCCTTTCCTCCCACTTCCACAGCCCTTGATATAGATGTTTTTGGTGTTATGATTACTTTGATGATGTAATTTATTTGTTAAATTGGTCTTTACTCTTAGTAATTCATTCATAAAACCAAGATTTGATACTAAAAAATAATAATTCAAAACCCAAGGACAAGCCTCATTCCAGTGAGGGAATAGTAATGACTGTGCATCAAAGAAATCTGGAATATGAAAAGAGCAGAGATCTAGATATCTTTCTGTAGATGTTTAGAGGACTTTCTATACCAGATGATTGTGTTTCCTCCCCATCTGCCTTTCTCTTTTTCTTTCGATATATATTATCAAAAATCTCCTGTACTACTACTAATAATAAGCTTGTGGAAAAGAAAAAAAAAAAAAAAAAAGAAAAGGACAGAAAGGGAGCCAGAATGAGTTCTAGGTGTCTAAAACACCTAAAAATATGAAGTGACTTTTTAACTTGCCTGTATATAGACTTAGAAGTTTGAAGCGATACTCATTTGAAATATTTTACATCCTGTTTAGCTCACAAGTTGAGAAGTACCACAAATTAACTACTCCTAAACAAAATTCTTTCCTCTACAAAGAAGGCTGTGAGGGGACATCAGGAAGAGGCTGAAGAACTGTAGACATGCTCAGAATTTAATTTTATGATTGAATCACAGTTTACCAGCCTGTCGCTGGTCAGAGGCAGTCTCTCTTCCATTGGTGTTGCCACACAGGTGGTGCAGTGGGTCCTAAAGTTAATAGGAGAGCTTTTGGATGGTTAATGCAAGGTAAAGAGAATCCTATGGGGATCTGGAACCACCAGATGACCTCTCCCTGCAATCACTGTAGGGGTCTGGGTGAAGTAAATAGGCTATTGTGTGTATTACTGACCTATCCCAAGAAAGTGAGACTGGAGAAGTGCTAGGCCACCCTTCTGCACTTCTTTGGCCAAGCCTCATAAGAGCCCTCTTGACTTTAATCAATATACAGAAGAAAAGCAATGTAACATGAAAAGATGGGCTTCCTTCCCCTCATCTCTGAGATTATGTGGAAATAAATGAGCAAGAAAGACAAAACTAGAAATGCTCAGTCCGAGATTATTCAGCCAAACTACAAGAGGAAGACTTTTTCCAAAATCCTGTTGTGCCCAGGCTCATCCCTGGGAGAGCTGATCTCATACTGGGAAGCAAACCAAGTCATGTTGTAGAGGCATACATTTGTCTAGAGTCTGTCACTGAAGTTGTGTCAGCTTTTACTTTTTCAGCACTGTAAAGTACAGGTTATGCTAAAGTGGTTTTGCTTGATGAGTCAATGGTTGAAGGCAGAAGTTGCCAGTCCTTGTAGTGCTTGGTAGCCACTATGAAAGACACCCAGTTTTTCATTCTGGGAGGAAGCTACATTAATCATTAAAGGGCTGCAACTGTTTATCATCTTTAGACCATTTGACTGGTTTTTGCATTTGGCACACTGTGGCAGATCAGATGCCTAACAGAGACATTAACACAATATGCATTTATGACTCATGGGACACTGGTGCCTTGTGAGGTTTGCTACTGCTGCTGCTGATCCTAAGTTGCTCAGGCACATGAATAGTCTAATTCCACATGGCTTTACTCCATTTGTCAGGCTTGGTCAGAAAAGAATATTCCCCAAAGTCAAATAGAATCACAGAATCATAGAATAGTTACGGTCAGAAAGGACCCTAAGATCATCTAGCTTCAATCCCCCCTGCCATGGGCAGGGACATCTCCCACTAAACCATGTCACCCAAGGCTCTATCCAACCCAGACTTGAACACCGCCAGCAATGGAGCATTCACAACTTCCCTGGGCAACCCATTCCAGGGCCTCACGACCCTCACAGTGAAGAATTTCTTCCTCATATCCAGTCTAAACTTCCCCTGTTTAAGTTTTAACCCGTTACCCCTTGTCCTCTCACTACAGTCCCTAATGAAGAGTCCATCCCCAGCATCCCTATAGGCCCCCTTCAGTTATTGGAAGGCTGCTATGAGGTCTCCATGCAGCCTTCTCTTCTCCAGGCTGAACAGCCCCAACTTTCTCAGCCTATCTTCATATGGGAGGTGCTCCAGTCCCCTGATCGTCCTCGTGGCCCTCCTCTGCATTTGTTCCAACATTTCCATGTCCTTATATTGAGTACACCAGAACTGCACACAATACTCCAAGTGAGGTCTCACGAGAGAAGAGTAGAGCGACAGGATCACCTCCCTCAACCTGCTGGTCATGGTCCTTTTGATGCAGCCCAGGATACGGTTGGCTTTCCGGGCTGTGAGCGCACACTGCCGGCTCATGTTCATTTTCTCATCGACCAACACCCCCAAGTCCTTCTCCGCAGTACTGCTCTGAATCTCTTCTCTGCCCAACCTGTAGCTGTGCCTGGGATTGCTCTGACCCAGGCATAGGACCTTGCACTTGGCATGGTTAAATGTCATCAGGTTGGCATCAGCCCACCTCACAAGCGTGTCAAGGTCCCTCCGGATGGCATTCCTTCCCTCCAATGTATCAACTGAACCACACAGCTTGGTGTCATCGGCAAACTTGCTGAGGGTGCACTCAATCCCACTGTCCGTGTCACCGACAAAGTTGTTGAACAAGACTGGTCCCAGGTCCCAACACTGATTCCTGAGGGACACCACTCGTTAGTGGTCTCCAGCTGGACATTGAGCCATTGAGCACTACTCTTTGCGTGCGGCCATCCAGCCAGTTCTTTATCCACCGAGTGGTCCACCTATCAAATTGATGTCTCTCCAATTGAGAGAGAAGGATGTTATGAGTGACAATGTCGAATGTTTTACACAAGTCCAGGTAGATGACATCAACTGCTTTACCCCTGTCCATCAGCTCCACAGCCCCATCATGGAAGGCCACCAGATTGGTCAGGATTTCCCCTTAGTGAAGCCATGCTGGCTGTCACCAAGCACCTTGTTGTTTTTCATGTGCCTTAGCATGCCTTCCAGGAGAACCTGCTCCAAGATTTTGCCAGGCACAGAGGTGAGACTGACTGGTCTGTAGTTCCCCAGCTCATCCATTTTCCCCTTCTTGAAAATGGGACTTATATTTCCCTTTTTCCAGTCATCGGGAACTTCACCTGACTGCCATGATTTTTCAAATATGATGACAGTGGCTTAGCAACTTCATTTGCCAGCTCCTTCAGGACCTGCGAATGGATTTCATCAGATCCCATGGACTTGTGCATGTTCAGGTTCTTAAGATGGTCTTGAACTAGATCCTCTCATACAGTGGTGCCAGGGTCTTCATTCTCACAATCTCTTCGTCTGCCTTCCGAGACCTGGGTGGTGCGGTCGGAGCATTTGCCAGTGAAGACTGAGGCAAAGAAGTTATTGAGAACCTCAGCCTTCTCCAAATCCAGGGTAACCAGTTCTCCTAATAGTTTCCAGAGGGGGCCCACGTTGTCCCTAGTCTGTCTTTTATTCGGTACATACCCATAGAATCCCTTCTTGTTATCTTTAACTTCCCTAGCCAAGTTTAATTCTAAGTGGCCCTTAGCTTTCCTAACCTCTTTCTTCCTGGACAACATCCCCATATTCTTCCCAGGCTGCCTGTCCTTGCTTCCACCTTTTATAAACCTCTTTTTCCTTCTAAGTTTCCTCAGCAACTCCTTATTCATCTGCAGAGGTCTCCTGGCCCTTCTGCACCACTTTCTTCAAGTCGGGATGCAACACTCCTGAGCTTGAATATCAACCAACAGTCTTGCCCCCCCTGCCATCTAGGGCTATATCCCATGGAACCTTACTGAGCAGGTTCCTGAAGAGGCCAAAGTCTGCTCTCCTGAAGTCCAGGGCATTGAGCTTGCTGCACGCTCTTCTCACTGTCCTGAGGATCTCTAATTCAACCATCTCATGATCGCTGCAACCAAGGCTGCCCTGGAGCATCACATTTCCAACCAGCCCTGCTGCTGAGCATGAGGTTCAACCAGACCTGTTGGTGAGCATGAGGTCAAGCATGGCACCTCGCCTTGTCAGCTCCTCTATTACTTGCAGGAGGAAGTTTTCTTTCACACAATTGAGGAACCCTGTGCTTGTGCTGGGCCGTACCATCTCTCCAACAAATATCAGGGTGGTTGAAGTTCCCCATGAGGAAAAGGACCTGCGAGCGTGAGGCTCTTCCCATCTGTCTATAGAGCGCTTCATCCACCGAGTCCTCTTGATGAGGCAGTCTGTAACAGATCCCCACAGTAATGTCCCCCATAGCTGTTCTCCCTTTAGCCCTGACCCACAAACTCTCTATTGACTGCTCACCTGTCCCCAGAGTTCCATACTCTACAGCCTATCCCTAACATAAATAGCAACTCCCCCTCCCCATCTGCCAGGACTGTCTTTCCTAAAGAGCCTGTAACCTTCCATTCTAACACTCCAGCCATAGGAGGGATCCCACCATGTTTCTGTGATACCTTTTATATCACATCCCCATAGACGTGCACATATCTCTAATTCCTCTTGTTTGTTCCCCGTAGTATGGGCATTTGTATAGAGGCAACTATGGGTGTTTGTATAGAGGCACTCATCATGGACAGTTGTTTCAGAGGTAAGGGAGAAGAGTAATTGCCTTCCTCGGAGGTGGAGCTTGCAGATCAGTTTCTAGGCATGTTCACCTTACTAATTCTGTGTTCGCGCAGGGTTCCAAGATTTTGGTCTTCTTCCAGTTGTCTTATGAGATCATTGTATGGTTTGGTGCTACTGGTTCTCTATTACTGTCTTCTGTCTATATTTGGAAGGATGTAATTTGTGACTTGTTAGTATGAAGGTAGTATGGGGAGCTTCTCTTGTGACTCTTTCCTGAAAGAACATCTAGCACACAGTTCCTTTTTTGGTTGCTTGAAATGAAACTTGTCAAAGCCAGGAAGTCCTTTCATGCGTACATATCTGTACTGCTGACTGTATCTGTCAATAGAAAGCTCCTCCTAATGTGTATTCTGGAATTCTTGTGATACCTAGACAATGGTTTATTTCTCTCCTCACAACTTCTGCAGGTCATTCTGATGAAAACAGAGTTTGCGAATGTGGTTCTACCTACAGGGTTGTGTAATTGCAAATGGCACATCCTGTGACTAGACTCTTGTGGGAGGAAAAACAACCACAAAAAGGTGTCAGTTCTGTTCCAGAGGCCTATAAAATACCCAGTGAGCATGAATTCAGATTATTCAGGCTGGAACAGAAAGTGTTGGAGTGATGCCTCCTTCCCCTCTGCTTTCCCCCACCTTTGAAATCCAATTAATTTGGTTTCATAATTGTCCAACAGAACAATTATTCATCATGCTAGTTGTGAAGCTCAATCAGGGTTATAAGTGAGGTGCTGTAGTATTCTAGCACTGAGTCAGAAAAAAAAATACACAAATTTGGGTGAGGGGAAAGAGTTTCTTTGAAGTAAGGGAAGCTCATTAAGCCCCTGTGCTCTTTAACTGCAAATTCATTATTGTATATGACCAGCCTCCCAGCAAGGTCCAGTGTGTAATGTTCCTTCAATCCATCAGGTTTACATCTCCTCCTGTGAAAATATGGTTGAGCAGTAGTCTGTTCCATATGACCTTCGGATACGCTTCCTGTGTGACTGTGATGTGGTAGGGCCCAGCATAAGTGAGCTTTTGTCCTTGCTTGCTGGATGAGTCCTTCCCATCAGAGCATGGCACAGTGCTTTGCTGACTGCCAAAATCCCCTTCCCCCCACACTGCCTTTCCCCTGTTTAAAAGTAAAACTTCGATTATTTCCTAACTTGTGAGACCGCTTGCTTGGAGAGGGGGGGGGAGAGGGAGAGATGCAGAGCAGTCACAGTAAGCAGTCTCGATGTGTTCCTTAGACCATCTTTCACTAAACACTCCTGAACAAGCCACAGCTGACATGCATCTTTTTCCTGGTAGGATAAGTGCCTCCTCTGCTCCATACAGCAGACATTAAAGTGACTGGGGTCAGGGTGAGTAGGTAGGGTTGCCCAAAGACTGCTGGGGTCACAGACTGTCTGGGAAGCAAGCAGCAAGTCTGGTACTCACTTTTTATGTTTCTGTGTTCAAAGACCAAAAACCCGGGGGATCCCAAACTTCCTAGTCCTTTGAACTTGCACATTGGTCGGGATACTGGGTGAAATCTTAGCTCCTCTCTAATTTCAGTTAAATCAGAGTTTTCATTTGTTAACAGTGAGTAAAATCAAGGAAATAGCTCTGGTTTTGTACTATTAAAGGACATTCATTGCTTGACGTAGCATACTTCCTTAATTTGTAAGAGTACTACAGCCTTGTCTCTTACCCCTAGGCCAGGTAGCTCACATCAGGCTGCAGTGAACTACATCCATAGCTAACAAATGGTATGCATCTGAGATACATTTCATGTCCCAGTGAATTGCCATTTCTTTTCTAAGGTTTATTTCATTTTCCACACTGCACACTCATCTCCAGGTACTTTACAAAATCAAGCAAATATTCTCTTTTCAATACCATAACAAACATGTTCTACCTGATTTCCTACCACACATGTAAAGGTACAGCATATTTAGAATATCCAGTGCTATTAGGAAAAAAAAAAAACAAACAACAACCCAACAGGGTAAACGTGTATTGTATAATTTGAAACCTCATTTATGTAATTATTAATAGATTTTTTTCAGGCTAACAATAAATTACTTTTGTCATCTGTAATTAGTTTCTCTGAATAACAGTTTATTTTTGAAATGCTGAAATGTGCTTAAGAAATAAATAACCAAAGTATGATACTTTATATAATATATATCAAAATGGCACTATTTTTTATCAGTTTTGTTCTTGTTCAAATGGGTAAAAACAGCTTCAAGTTCTTCAGAGAAGAAATTGTGACTGTATTTTGTTCAGAGCTGATATAACACATGTCTCTGTGGCTGAGATCTGGAGTTCCTTAACTTCTGCACCTCAATGTTGAAATATAAATGGGTATTTTCAAAAAAGCCTATGTATTTCCATGAAAACACTGTGCAAGCACTGTCACAGTGTGGTTATCTACTCTGGCTATCATACTGAAAACATACCACAGCTTTCATCCTGTCTCATCCAAAGGATGAAGGCCCAGTATTCTGTCATCCTGGAAAAGAACAGATCAAGGTTTTGCTAACGTTGCCTGAAGTTTAAAGAAATGTGATACAAAGGGATTTATACAGTTCAATTTGAGAGCAAGTTTGGAGCTGTTGATTTTTTGATCTTTCATTGCACAGTAACTGATTGGTACAAGTAAACATATAATGTAATGACATCATAAGGCAACCCTGGGATTATAAACCTAACCCTGAGATTGCGAGCCTAACGCATTCTGGAACCACTGTAGGAAAACAACAAAACAAAACATCAAAATGTGACTATGTATTTTCTTTTCTTTAGCTTTGTAAGACTTTCATGTCTAATTCAGGTCTCTTTTTGTTGAAGATGAAATCTGTGAAATGGGTAAGGCAACTCTGGTACATTATGGTTCGCCTGATTTTAACAGTAACACAGTGTAGCAGTCTGCTGGTTCATTCAGGTAGTAAGTACTAATTAACAGGTGAGAATGCATTGACCTAGTGGAGTTGTCCATTTTGTAGAAAACCAACAACTTTATATAAAGGAATTAGGTGTATAAATAGTCCATCTGTAGTGCACCAAACAGCCTTTACTAAAACACAAGCTGCATTTTTAATCCTATGATTTTCTGTTTCTCTCAAATCATTGCTGGACAGTGTCCTTAATTTTATGTGGTCCCAAGAAATAGGAAACATTTTCCATTGAAAAAGTTTCTCCTTTTTCTATTGTTGAAAATACAGAATCCAACTGTAGGGCTGAAGTAAACATAGCAGCATACTAAGTGCGATGAATGTGATCATTCTTTGTTAATGAATATAACTGTGTTCTCTTTATGGTGCAAAAGCAGTGAGCAGTGTTTAGCCAGATGTGGCAGTAATGGATATATGTATTCCCTGTGTTACAGCCTGTGTTACATCAGGTGTTTGTAGGGAAAAAGTTTATCTTTTTAAAACGGAAACTACAACTCAAAATGGCAAATGCTGCCATAATGTAAGAAGATAAGACAAATTTTGCCATGGTATTTTACAGCTCAGGAAGGATAATTTTGTAAGTTTGTTCTGCAACCAGAGTTTTAACTAAAACTTTTAAAATCCACAAATTCTCTTCTTGGATGTCTTAGTGCAAATCCAGAATGATCATTTATTGTTGAAGGAGCCACTGTGATATTTACATTGAAATAAATTATTTGTAGTCATCAGTGTCCTGGCATGCACATGAAATTTCAAGTAACCCACACAGTTACACTGGGATCACAAGTGGGTTGTGTCAAAGTCTGTGCCTATCTTTGTTTGTGGTGTCCAAGGCTTGGGACACTTTTCTCCCCTCATGCCAATGGTCATTAGGGTTATATGGAGCAGTGTCAGGCAGGGTGTCAATTCCAGAGCAGTGGTGGGTCAATCACAACTGTCCCTCATGAGGCTGTGTTCTCCACCAGCTCTGGGAGAGGCAGCTATCTGCAGGGACATTTTGAAGTTTGGTCATGAACCTGCTCTTCAGGGTTCACTTCCTTAAGTCCTGAGGAGTCCTTTGCTACTGCCTGAGCAACACAGGTATGTAGAGATTATTTTAAGTGAGCAAAGATGAAAAATTAGAAAAGGCTTTTTTCAACTTAGGTGGCCTACAAGGTCATCCAGATGTGCTAGCCTCTGGATTTACAGTCTAATTGGTTGCCTTGAAATTATTTTATGCCATAGGTTGAAATCTCTTGCCAAGGCAAGCAAAACCGCTAAACCATATCACTGAGGGCCTAATCTACATGTTTCTTGAACTCTTCCAGAGACAGTGATTCTACTGCTGCCCTCGGTAGCCTGTTTCAATGCCTGATCACCCTCTCTGTGAAGCAGTTTTTCCTAATATCCAATTTAAACGTCCATTGGTGCAGCTTGAGGCCATTACGTCTTGTCCTATCGCTTGTTACTTGGGAGAAGAGACTCACCCCCACCTCACTGCAATCTCCTTTCAGGCAGTTGTAGAGCAATAAGATCCCCCCCTGAGCCTTCTCTTCTCCAGACTAAACAACCCCAGTTCCCTCAGCCGTTTCTCATCAGGCTTGTGCTCCAGGCCCTTCCTCAGCTTCCTTGCCCTTTTCTAGACCCTCTCCAGCACCTCAAAGTCTTTGTTGTAGTGAGGGGCCCAGAGCTGAACACAGGATTCAAGGTGCGGTCGGTCTCACCAGTGCTGAGTGCAGGGGGAAGATCAGTGCCCTGGCCCTGCTGGCCACACTATCGCCAGAGCACCATTGGGCTTCCTTGGCTACCTACATGGAGGTGAAAGTAATTGTAATTATACCATTCAGGCTCACAGAATGTTAACCATGTCCCTGCATCTTCTCATATTGACAGTCAATGGTTTATTTTTGAAGATAACAAGCTGTTCTTTATGAAAAGATGAGCAAGCATGTTAGGTCAGAGGGAGAGAAAAGGGTGTTATAATTACAGAAGACAAAATACATAACTAAAATACGTAATTGTAATTATAGAAGACAAAAAATGAACATGACAAAGCAGGTAATTCTGGTGTCCTATCTAAATAATCATAACATTGGGGCCAGTTAAATTGAAGGGTAGAAAAGATGTTAAAGTGACAAACTGAAAGTCTGAAGCAGTATCACGAAGTTGGCCTTTGAATCTTGCTGCTGCAAACATCACTATATACAAGCATGGCAGATTTGAGAAGAGTCTGGTATTACCATGGACAAAGGAAGCATCCATCATCATACAAAATGGGATAAACCCTCCATGATGGCATGCTTCATGACTGAGAGTGCAAATTCCTAGGTGTGCCATGGGTAAAGAAAACTGACAGTGGGCAAGGTATCTCACAATGTTACAAGAATTGTGTCCCGTCGGAATGTCTATTAGAATTGGTGCAAGGTCCCATACCAAAGGAATACTGGCCTGACAAGGGCTCCAATAGTCCTGCAGTTAATAAAATCGTTTCTGCCATTCCCAAATTGCCTGATTTTAATGCTTGCCCAATCTTACAGAATCTTGATATTGTATGTATGAGCTGCAGGACTGACTTAGCCTGTGGTCAGCGATGGTTTCTGAGCTCCTCAAGGATCTCTAGGACTAATTTCTGCAGCCACATTTCTACTTTCAAAGAGAAGAATCTTACCTGAATGGAGGCCTTTTTTCTTTTTCCTTGAAGTTTTAGGTTTGGACTGTGTTCATAAGTTAAGTCAGCCATGGCAGGTTTGACTCACTAGTTGTGACAGCATGGCATTTATTCCTCATGAATATCACATTTCAGTCTGTGTTGAAACACAGATTTGCTTTTTGCCCCCTCCTTCCCCTTCCTTCCCCCCTCCCCCTGCCTTGATGTTTTAGCACTTCCAGCTGCTCAACTTCTCTTTAAAAAAGTACATTTGCCAACAGTGTAATGAGTCTTGGCTCATCCAATCTGAAGGCACTGGGATGTTGAGAGCGGAAAAGAAGAAGTGCTTAAGAGCATAATTTCAAATACTTTGTGCATGTTCCATGTTTGCCTGTTCCATTTTCCCCTCCTCTTTTCCCTCCCCAGTGCAGACTCACATCTGTCCACCCTCTGGCTCATCTCACCCGCCCATCTCCCATCCAGGGCGAGATGTGGTGATCTCATTTGGAGCACAGCATTCAGCGTGCTGCTCTGCTCACAAGGCTTCAGTTTATGTTACTTCAGGGCCTAAAAGTCCAACTTTCTTTTCTGCCTTTTTTTTTTTTCTTTTTAGAGCCTTACTCTCTCAGGTGAATTCCTGACACAAAGAAAGTCACTCAAATCATGAAGAATAAATCTGTGCAGTTAAAATAGAACCGCACTGGAAGCAATATAATATTCAATAAATCATCCATATCTCTGCAAAAAGTCAGCTCTGTGGTAGACAGGAGATCCCATTTCTGATGGTCAGGCATAATAGCTGACTCTTCTCTCCAGTTCTTGCTTTAATGAGTTATGTATGATACTGTGCAGGCAGAATAAGTTTTGTATATGTTGCTTTGCCTCTTTGGAATGATTTTTTTCCATCTACTTCCTAGTACAAAATGGAGAATTCTGTTCAGTTTTTTTTAGATTCATGCAGAGAATACCACAGTTACCCACCTTGTTTTCATCTGTGGCAGACTAGTGGCTTCCTCCTCATATTTGAAGGTACTGGTCATACATGAAAGTACTCCATGGTAGCTAGCTTTTGTGTCTTGCTTTTGTGGGCCTGCAGAATCAGAATCCAAACTCAGAAGCACTGAGGCATCTAGGGTGCTAGGATTAGCATTGTCAACATCACTTGTCAATGGCAAGCTGATTAATTTTATGTTGATTGTCTTCCTAGGGATGAGTCTTACTCCTGTTCATTTTTTAATGTTACCTTTTAAGGACCTTTCTTCCCTATGGCATAAGAAGAATCTATAGCCTGTGTTTCACAGCATGCACAGTGATTGCTTCTGGCCCCTAAATTTTGGAACATAGAAGCTGAGTACTGGCTCATCAGAACTGAATAAAATCTACAGATTTGTTTCTAAGATGTACTTCAGATAATGTATTTCTAAAAGATAATACATTCCTAGAAACAGGGCTTTCTATACTGAGAAGTACTGCAGCTGTTTCATTCTGGCTTTGCTCTATGAATTTGTTGATGGCCAGAGATATGCCTAAATATAATTGTGACAGCCTTGGCACTTCTTGTTGTTGTTGGCTTGCAGCAGTACAATAAAAATGATGTAGGAACAAGAAGCAATCATAAAGCTACAATGAAGATCTGGTCACTGAGTCACTTTTTCCAGGTATCTAATTCATTTATTTTTTTTTCTCTTTGCGGATTACTCTGATCAAGTGTTTCCAGACTTGCAGCCATTGGTGTGGTTCTATTGGTTCACTGGGCAAAATCTCAAGTCTTTGTGTGGTGGCGCTGGAGAGCCAGAGGGCAGTGTTCAGGGTCCATGTTGTCCTGAAAGCAGATCCTCTGTGGGCCATGCTGAAATACAGGCCTGACTTCACCAAGTAGGTGAAGTGGACGTATGGATGTTCACCTCTTCTGAAAGCCTGGCTGCTAACAGCAGATTCAGTACCTTTCTGTGGTGCTCACTGAGGAGGAAGCTCTGTGGCAATCAGTCCCTGTCCTAAGTAGTCTGTACTGAGCATGTGTATTTGACATGTAAGGGATGGAAATACAGAGATTGCATCCCAAAGGTTTTGTTAATTTATATGACCCTGCCAATGAAGAATTCAGGCTATTATCAGGATCTGGGGAATCAGCAGGAAAATCTTGGATGCTCTGAAATTTTAGTCCAGTGCCACCTTTTCCAAATGATTATGCCAAATTTGATGGAAAACAACCCCTCTCTTCCCTTCTTAGCCTACACCCCAGTAACCACATTTCCCTAAAAACCTAGCCTCTGAGTATCTTAAAACCACATGCTGGCTCTTTAATGTGTCTGAAAACTACTTTCCTCTCTGTGTGATATGGCGAGGTACAAGAAACAGGAATGATTAGAAACGGCTGTTTTCCCCAAGCAGTTTTGCTGTGTTGTTTTAATTTAGTGTTCTTTTAATAAAGAATGCGAAAACAGTGACATTGATAAGACTGCATAGGAATAAAAATTTCTTCTATGTATGGAAATTACTGCAGCAGAATGGAATTTCAGCAGTCTTAGGAAAAACCAACTATTAAGCCAGTCTAAAATATTCCCTTTAGTAGCCTTTTATTAAATTGGCCTGTTGAATTCTGCTAGGATTTTTATCCTTTCACAATGTCATAGGATTTCCTGATAGAGGGCTGGACAGGTTTTTGCCTTCTCCCCTCCCCGTCTCGAATTGTGTCTGGAGCTCAAGTGAAGTCTAAAGCACTGTAATGCTTACTTTCCCTGTAGTCTTTAAAAAAGAAAAAAAAAAAGGCTCTTTATTGATAGAAGAGCCTGATTATTACCCTCTGCCATGGTTGAAAACTTCCTGGAACAAACCTTTCATGAAGGAAAACAAGTCTGATCAAAACAATTTGAAGGGGATATTTTAGGTGAGTGTGATGACTGTGAATGTCTCCTTGATTCCTTAATATTTTGACAAAATGGTGTTTTCTTCCTCTGTGTTAGTCTTGGAGGATTTGGCTTTTTTGTTGGCAAGTGGGGTCTCAGTGATGGAGTGTGTCTCTATGGAAGGGAGCTGTCTGCTGCACCTGAGTCACAGTCGTTCTGGTCTCCCTTTTCTTCTCACACCATAAGTGAGCTTCCATGAACCTTTTAATGGCTTTGCTACTCAAGTGTTCTTTCACTCATGCCCTGTGTGTGTCCCACTGCAGGCTGCCTGTAACAGCAGGCACGCAGCCACATCCTGAAAATACAAGAAGGTCAAGGGATGCTAATGTGACATTTAACAGTACACATTACTGACAAGTGACATTTTATTGGTGGGGGTCTCATAAAAAGAACAGTTTAACAAGAATCAGGAAGTGAATTAAAATTCTATAATTAAATAAAATTCTATAATTAAAAAGCTATAATTAAAAAAATGTATACGTTTCCATTTTTTGATAGTTTTTGTCAGTAACTCATTTCTGCTGAGAATTCAGTACTGGTTAATTTGTGGCAGTCATACAAATAAAGGTAAAAAGAAGTAAAAAAGATTTCAGCTTTTATTGAAGACCACTGCAGTTCTGAAATTTAGGACTATTTTTATCTAGCAAGACAAGTATTTTATCTTCTGCTTTCAGTCATTGTGCAAAATCAGTTTGAAAGCGGTCAAGTAATGATGTTACTTTAACTTTTGAGCAGTAGGCTGCTAGATTTGAAGATATTTATGTTTTCAGGATGGAAACTAACATAATGTTAATGGACATTATCCCAGTCCCAGGTCTGATTTGAGTGATTATTAAAAAGACCTGAAATCTTACTGTAGTTGTTCCCATTTTCTTCTGTCATTTACCCATTATGAGATATGAGTGGAAGACGTCTATGATTGTTCATACCTCATTTTCAAGTCAAGATGACCTACGTAAGGAAAATAAAAGAGGCTTTGTTACCTGCATAAACAGGCTGATGTCCTTGCCTCTGCTTTCAAGCACCTCACTGAGGAAGGTTGATTTGCTGACGTGTGCTTGAAGCATGGCATTCATCAAACCACACCATCCTAGCAGGCAGAAGAGCTGCACTTCAGGCAAATATAGAGATGGGGAATGGTAACAGAAGGAAAGAGCATGGCTGGTATATTGTCAAAGGAGAAATCATCTTCCCCATCCCTTTAAAAGAACTGTAAGTGTGTAAGTTTCTAACATGGGCAAAACCACCAGGAAGATGCCAATTGAAAACACTGGATTCAATTTATTCAGCAAGCACATGTTTTCAGGAAGGATTAGGAGGCAAAAAGTGGAGAGGAAATGAGAAACACCCTTGTCAAGGTCAGATGTAAAGCAGAAGGGCTTTGCTTGTTTCATATCAGAGTGTGGGGGAGAATGGCAGGCCCTAGAAAATTGTATCACTTTCTAATCGTGCTTGTGGCCCCCCAAACCACAGCCTACAATCAGGGACGGAAAGTAACTGTCAGACGAATCTGCCTCTTTAAAAAGTCAGCATGTGACAGCAAGACACCCACAGATGGTAGGTTATTAGAGGATTTTTGTTTGCTTTAGCCCTAGGAATTATTTTTTTCTCTTGAAAGTTGGCAGCTGTGAGCATCTTTCAGCAGGTGTCAGGAAATGTAGCCTGTCTGTTCAATAAAAGACACCATTTTCACTTGGCTCATGTGCTGTCACTCCAAAGAGTCTACTTAATCATGCATGTTCCAGCATTGAAATGAAATGTGATAGAAAATGCCTTCTGCTTTCAGTGGTCCTCCTAGCACCACCTATGCCATTTCAACAGTTAATCCTGAAGATGCCCCAAAGGCACAACCCATGTTTGCCTCCTTAATAATCTCAGTCAAATGCTAAGAATGTGTAGGAGGGCATAGAGAGCTATATCAACTCCAAAAAGTTGGTTGCTGTAAAGGGAGGTAGGCAAAAGACTCATCCCACTAGCATGCAGAGAGAGAGAAACATGCAGTACTTAGTGGAGTTCTTTGAAAGCTGAGGAAGAAGAAGACAAGGAGTTCTCTCTTTTCACAAAAAATATAGGAGGAGAAAACAGAAAGCTGAAGAAACATCCTACTGATCACAGGCTGTTTAGGGAGAAATTTCAGTGCAGAGCTGCCATAGCAGACTTCGGTTTGATTGTCCTGATGGAGTTTTGGAGACTGAACATCGTTGGAAAGACAGACATGAGTTGCTCACAGTTGTATCAGAGCTTCTCTGTGTCCAGTTCATAACTCTGTGCAATGGACATTGAGAGTAGCTAACAGTACCTGTTTGCTGGGTTTAGTGACATACTGCCCAAGCACAGTTTCAGCCATCCCTCCGAGGGTTTAGTGATTCCTAGGTCTTTCGCTGGCTTTCCTGAATAGAGTTTGCTTCACAGTCAGTGAGCTGAAAGGGATTTCTTTGGGGGAATTTATATTAGTGTATAATTAGGATAACTGTTGATTACAAAAGAAAAAAAATAAGAAAGGTAGAGGTTTGCTTTGTTTTCGATGTTTTTGGCAACGAATAGCGGATCCTGTTCTCATTAGAGAGTACGTGGAGAAGAGCTAGGAAATGTATTCATTTTCCACTACTGAAAAGCTACATCCATGTGCAATGTAGGGCAAGATGAAGCTTTAGAAACATTAGAAATTTAATAGCCCATGTCTCAGTGCAGTTGGAAATTAAAAAAAAAGTTAATAAGTACATACAAGGTGATGTACCTGCTTAATAAATGACAGTAAACCAGCTTGATGGGCATCTCCAGTCGAGACATGCACTGGACAAAGTCCATTTTACTTAAATTGGAAATTGGTCGACCTTGTTTACCTCATTTATCCTCAGTTACACTACTGCCTTTTTTGTAGTTTGTCCAGCCCCAGCAGGTTTCAGGCCCTGCCCAAATCTAAAACTGGCTCAAAATCACAAAGCTTATAACAATAACGTGTCTTGAGTATTTTTATTTGTTTTCTGAACCAGCAGACTGCAGATCATAGAATCATAGAATAGTTAGCATTGGAAAGGACCTTAAGATCATCTAGTTCCAGCCCCCCTGCCATGGGCAGGGACACCTCCCACTAAACCATGCTATCCAAGGCTATGTCCAACCCACCTTGAATGCCGCCAGGGATGAAGCATTCACAACCTCCCTGGGCAACCCATTCCAGTGCCTCACCACCCTTACAGTAAAGAATTTCTTCCTCATGTCCAATCTAAACTTCCCCTGTCTAAGTTTGAACCCATTACCCCTTGTCCTCTCACTACAGTCCCTCATGAAGAGTCCCTCCCCAGCATCCCTATAGGCCCCCTTCATGTATTGGAAGGCTGCTATGAGGTCTCCATGCAGCCTTCTCTTCTGCAGGCTGAACAGCCCCAGTTTTCTCAGCCTATCTTCATATGGGAGGTGCGCCAGATAGGTTTTGTTTTCTGGCTTAAGCTTATAAGATAGAAGGCACACATGTGCACACACGCATAGCTTTTATGCACAAAAAGGGACAACTGAAGATTTTTTTTGTTACTGCTTTAGTCCACTTGCTCAGGCTACGAGGAAATATACTAAGCCTGCATAGTAAACCTGACTGAAGACTGGGTTTTACACCCGTGCATGTTTCTGTGACAATAAATGGCATCCTGGAGTCATTTGTCACTGATGCCCTTGTTTATGCCTGGTATTATATATTTGAATAGCAGTTTATTTATGTTTACAGGCGATTCTGAGATTATTAGCATAAAAATTTACTCCTCCTTTGGTTTCCCAAGGTTTTACCTTCCTTTTCCCTGCCTGAATCCTCAACTGTGAAATCTATTTAAAATTTTTTATCTCCTAATGGTACAGTAGAAATTCGTATACCAGCCAAATTCCACGTAATGTCATATAAGCCCTTTTTTCTTATTTTGAGATCTTTTCTTCGCTTTACATTTTTCTGAGCTGAGAGGTCTAAAAAAATTTATGAAATTTCAAAACTGGTGTTTATCAAAAGTAAAAGTTTGAAAAAGTTCATTTAGGCAATACTTCTATAAAATATTCTTTATTATTTTTAAAATGCTTACTAAACAAACCCCCAGTTTTCAAGAAGAAAATATAGTTGTCCTTAAGTAGTGCTAAATTCTGTTCAATAAAATACTGTGTAAGCAGAAGGCATACAGTAAATTTTAAGGAATAGAACATAACAAAAAGGAAAAATGAGAAAGGATGGGCTTAAAATATTCATATTGAAAGTAGTTTGAATGTTTTATTCAGCTTTTTGGTTGAGCGCCATGTACTGGTCATAGTTTCATAAAAGGTGTTGCATATATAAATGCAAAAACATTGCTGTGGAACCTCTAAATGCAGTTTATGATACTCCAGAATACTGCTTAGCATCCAAACATGATAACTAATGATTTTCATACTAACAACCCTTCAGTGGGCCATGTCACCTGCCCACAAGCAGATGGAACAAGGCAATGGCTCCACAATATAGACCCCATTTCCAGCTTGGTTAACCTAATCCCAAGCTGAAACTCCATATCTAACAGAGTACTCTGATTGTTTGTAAGAGCTGGAGAAGCCAGATCAAGTTAAAAAAAGTAGTGTTGTCTAATCCCTGTCTTGTTTGGAAGTACTGTGGAGGACTAAGCTCATTTCACACTGGCTATTTCTATCACACAAAGTTAAGTAAGATCCATTGTCAGAAATGATGTTTTACTTAAAAACTTCTATTGACATTACCTGCTGCATTTCTGCTGCAATACGAAGTTAAAGGACATGAGTACAGAGTGTTTTCTAGGGCACATTTCACTAACTCGGTCATATGGCACAGGGAAAATAACACAGTCTAAACAAAGTAAAATCTGTTAGGCTGTAACTTGGCTTTATACCTTTTCTTAGACAGGAAAAGGCTCTGAAAACTAAGTTGACACTGCTTTATGATTTGATCTTTAGCAGGTTGCCCTCCATATGGAAAAACTTTAGAATTTGACTGGAAAATTTAACCCTTTTTTAAGACATTTAAAGGTTTATCAGAAAACTTGCCTTGGTCAGTATTTTTACACAGTAAATTTTTAAAATAAAGGAAAAGGGTTGTTGCTAAATTCTGATGTTATTTGGACCCGCAGTTATTATAAATAGTGCAGCTACATTAAAATTCACAGAGCTCTCTGGATTTATACAATGTAAGAATATGACCTGAAAAAAATTGGAAGTGGAAAATATGTATAGGATTCCATTAGTTTAATCCCTGTCAAATGCTAATAGTTTTGTCCCAAATGCTGGCTTGCTGATTTCCCATTATGGTTATTTATCTACAAGCCACTCTCCACAGTGCTTCTTTGTAGTTTTCCTTCCAAAGGAAATAAGCCATGCAATTGCATTGTCTGTCTCTTTTGGAAAGAGGGGAAAAGAAGAAAAACAGCATTTGAGATGGGAGGCCAAATTCAGCCAAACCTAAGAGAGGAGGTAGAGCAGACTTTAGAGAAACTGGCAGTGACCGAAGAGATGCCCCACCGAGATGGGCTGGCAGGTAAAAAGTATTCAGGAGCAGCTGGGGTTGGCATGCCTGCAGAGGACAGCCATGCAGTAGGCATACTGCTCCAGTTCAGCCGCAGTGCAGGTTGTCCCCCATGCCAGAAAAGACATTATGCAGGATGCCAGGGATGGAGGGACTTCAGAGGAATGTAAGAAACAGAAAACAAAGATTTACAGTTTGTGCTGCCAATTGAACATCTCGCACTCTTCTTTTTTTCTGTCTTTTTTTTTTTTTTTTTCTAATTTGAATTGTGGGGGAAGGAAGGGAGTGTATTTTTAGAAGGACTAGGAACTTCTGATAAGTTCTGAATAGGGTTTCCTCCTGTCACATATGGATACCATACTCTCATACTGTTTCTTTTGAAAACCAAGGCAGGCACAAGCTCAACGAAAGTGATTCAAATATTCTTCTATTTTTTAACCTACAAGCCACAGCTTTCTTACTTTGATCCACCATAAAACAAATGGGAAAAAAAAATAATAAAATGGAACAAGACGGAATCTTTGCTGTATTTCAGATCAGGATGAAATCTATGCTTGGATTGACTTTGTGCATTTCCAGATTTTGTTAGTTTATACTAGTTTTGAATGCTTTATTTTGTTAAATATTTTCAAGCCATTATATTATTTTCTATAAGCACTTCACTCAGTCCTAAATCTGTTCCAATCAAACCAAGTATATATGTCCAAAGAAAATACATCCTTAAGAAGAATATGGCAGTGATCCTATTTAGATACATACTTCAGTTTTCACACATAAGTAGTCCTACTGAGTCTGGAGCTTTTGCAAAATTAAGTGTCTTGAATAAAGCTTTGCACAATTACAGCCAAGAAAAGAGGGACCTCTGGAGTCAAAGCTCCGTCCAATGCTCTGTATGTGGCCTTCAGCAAGTCACTTTACCTCTGTTGTCTTCAATTTCCAAATATTAAAGTAGCAGCTACTATTCTGATCGTGCCTGATATTAGCAACTTGAATATTGTTCGTATTATTCTGATGCTTGGAAATGGAGCATTCAGTACTGCACTGAGGAAACGCTGCAATGCATAGGCTTGTTGTAACTGGGAAAACCAAGGGGAAGAGAACAGTCTGAAGTAAGAAAGTAAAACCAGAAGAACAGTAAAACTGAGTAGAAGATGTTGAATATAAAAGAGCAAGTAATGTCCTATGTGTTAAAAAAATAGGCAAATAAAAGGAAAGGTTAACAGAAGGTTTGTTCACCTTGCAAGACAGATTTCTGAAAACCTAAATCAGCATGATTTCAGGGGGGAATATAACTTTTTATTTACCTCCACTTGTAAATTTTACTAATATATAATCATTTCTTAGTCATGTAAGATAACGTAGGAAACACCAAAAACTCTTTGCTTAATGACTAACTGCAGAAGTACTGTTGTTCTCAGATATTTATCCTAGTTTTGGAAAAAAAAAAAAAAAAAACAAAAAAAAGCAAACCAAACCAGGTTTTGGGGGAGCTGAAATACAGTTTCTTATTGCACTTGAATGTTAACCAAGTCCAGTCATACTCATGCTCTGGGTAGTGACTGATGCATAAAGCAGAAAATAGTAATGTATCTATGTGAAATGCCAGTCCAGTCCCAGGTTTTTAATGCCTCCCTCACTATGTATCTCCAATAGATTTCCACCTTCACTTTTAAGTTTTCTTCTATTACTTTTATCTCCTAAAGACACAAGTCAAGACTCCTCAGCTAATGTTGTCTTACTCCCATTTCCTGCCTTGATCTTGAAGTATGAAGTCCTGTGAAGCCCATTGAAATAAATTGGAACAGCTGTTCTACTTTTTAATGAGGAAACACTCATTTTCCATTGAAACCTACTCTGTTCTTTTTTTTTTTTTTTACGTTTGAGGAAAATCCACAGGTCTTCAGCACCATTAGCGTGTTGTCTGGACATTATGGGTAATACCTATTGGTTGGTTTAAAAGTAATCATAAAATCAAAATGGTTATTTCACAAGAGAGTAGAGAGTGTTTTTCAGTCTCTTTTGCAGGTAAAGAAATACCTGTTGCTAAACTTAAGCCTTACTGCTGTTCTTGGTATTGTATCTGTACAAAAGGCTTAGTTTGAGCTTCTTTCTTAAGACAATCTTCCTTTCTAAAAGTTGATTCAAAACCTGATGGGAATCTTTTCATTATCTTCGAGACTTCAAATCATTTCTTATACTGAAGATGTCAGTTAGCTTTTAAACTAGGCTGAAATCCTGCTTGATCTCTATTATTATGTTGAACAGAGACACTTTGCTAAATGAGAGAATCCGCAGAGGCTGCCTTATTTTATAGAGGAGTTGGGGTCCTCCCAGCATGAAGATAGATAGCAGCTCTGAAAGCCAGTTTTCTTAGAGGCACTTTCTAGCTAGCCTTCCCAGAAAAAAATTCCAAACCTACCATTAATTGTGTATAAATAGCAATAAACATTGAACTTTTTGGAGAAATAATGGATATTTACAGATGAAGTTTTAGACCACTTTGCAGATATCCTTAACTGTCCTTAAGCAACCTGAGGTCAGTTTTACATGTGATATCTACAGAAAACAAAGAGGAAAACAAACACCTTCCTTACTCAAATGCCCTTGGGACCACACAGACCAAATTACCAGGTTAGCTGGGGTACCTCTTCAATAATGTTTGTGGTTACTCACCAGTAAAACACGCACTTGGGTTTCACTTACTTCTTTTACAATTTAAAGAATTCATGAGCATGAGATAACTGAAGTGCCAGAGACTATTTACAGCAATGAAGAGGGCAGTACATCTTAACCTGTGCTTTCATTTGATCGTGGAGGAACAGCCCACATCAGTGTAACATGCACTAAGAAAGAAGAAATTCAGGTAAATGTTTTTTAAACTGGAGTGGATATTGCTGTAATCATCCTTACACACAGAGATCCTTGCATCCAGCCCACTGTTAATTTCTGATGAATAAATTTGAGTATTTCCTTGTTTATTGGGTCAAAGCCAATCTGCTGTGCATGGCAACGTAAGTGGATAAGGAGCTATTAATGTGACTTATCCCTAGAAATGGATTGATGTTTTGTGATGAGCTCTCAAAGTTTCAGTGAGATAAAGTGGAAAGTAAGATACAGATCAGTACTAAGGAAGGAAAGTACTAGAATCTGACCTGTTTCTGAAGTCTGGACTATGGCAAGGGTATGATTATGATTGCCACAGCATGGGAGTAAGGTCAGCAAAACTATTTCAATATTGTGATCACAGGTTTCTCCTTCCCTAGGTTTCATGATGCCACAGGAGCAAACAAAAAGACAAAGCCATGTGGCTGTGGACCAAATATCTCCAGTGCTTCCACATTGAGGAAATAATTTTCTAAGCTGTAAGGGACATCGTTCTTCTTTTACTTGTGATGTCTGTTTCATGGAAGACTACACCTCGTGACACTTTCCAGCTGTAGATTCTGGAAAATGTGTGTCATTACAGGACCTTCCAAAAGCTGTGATTTTTAGGAAAAAGTTAACACAGAGAGAAAAAGTAATGAGACATCTTTGCTAAATGAGTAACACTCTCAAAAAGATGCTTGTGTGCATGTGTGTGTGTGTGAGTAAAAGGGAGCCCAGAGATCAGACTGTGATTTATTAAGAACACATACTGAAAAATCTTCACCTTATAGTTAAATTGCTGTTATATATTTTCCTTTGTGTCATGTTGTCCATATTATGGTTTAAGTGTATAATAACTCAGTCCCTTGGATTTCCTCCTAGGTTAAATTCACTTTTTCAGGTGAGTTCAAAAATCCTTTGCAAAGGGTTTGGACAATGTCTGTACTTTACTTCAACATTGCCTGGTTTGAGGGTTTGAGCTGAATGTAAAACTGCTCTGTGCCTCATGCTGACTGTGTGAACAAAGCTGTGTTTTGGACTATGTTAAAAAAACAGAGCACAATTTAAAAACAGGGCTCTGTGATCAAGTGCAGTAAATTAATAATATAGGTTTAGAATTAATGAAAACGCATCCAGCTACTTATTTCCCTGCTGAGGGAAAAAAAAATACAAAAAGGAAGAAAAAATGCCAGCTATATTAGTTTTGCAATCTATATCTTTTGCAAAAAGATGATGGTAAAACTTTCAGAGATGGTTCTTCAAAACTTGATATGTTTTGTCTGTATATGTGTGCTTAAATGCACATTTATAATCATGGAAAGAAAGAAAACTCAACAGAGAAGAAATAGGATTTAAAAAATGCCCAGATCTGACATGACAATGCAGATGTAACTGATAACAGTGTTCTCCCTATTCAAACAAACATTGCAAGACAGCTGCCTAAAATTCCAGATGTTCCAGTCTTTCCCCCACCAGCTTCAATGAAACATAACTTGTAAACAGTACACTACACTCTCCACAGAGATAAATTAGATGAGGAATGTCCAACTGTGTGGCTGAAGAGCTTTGTCAGGACATGAGAGGGATGGATAGGAACACCCTTGCCAAAGTTTCTTTTTTTTTTTCCCTTCCCATTTTCTCCCTCTCCATCTGCCAATTTGTATTTCATAACATGATGAGTTACAGAAGGTTGTGAACCAGCACGGCATGGCCTTACCTCATACCCCTGTGAGAAGGCTGAATGCAAAGGCTGTGTGCCTAATTCCCCAAGTACAGCGTGGGTCATAACCTGTTATTGTTGTTTGGTTGTAGTGGTGCCAGAGCAGACATTTTTCTTGTCTGGATTCCAGAAATATATCTCAGAGCTTGCTTTTTTTTTTTTTTTGTTTTTTCATTACTTGGCTAGTCTGTTTTCTCAGCTTACATTTTCCCCAGTACTGTTGGTCGCTCCATTGGCTACTAGACTCTCGAAATCTGTTGCAGTCATTCCCCTCATGATGATGTGGGAGAATATAACCCTGTGGCAGGGGAATTACTGGATGTGAATAGTAGAGGGAAAGAATTACACGTGCTTTGTGCGAAGCTGACTGTTGGCTCACACACTATTGCTATTTCTCCAGAACTTTCCCCTTGCTGTCCCTGCACAATCCTGAAAAGAAAAAGGAAGAAAAAATGAAAGAGTTTTTCAGGATTCTTTCCTGGTGAAATCACCCTGACTGTAAATGGAAAAGTGAGAGGGTGGGAGAGCAGCTCCATGTGTGGACTGATCAGATGTGAGGGATCATCCTTGCCTTGTTGCTGTGGGAGACTAAGACCCATTTGGTCCTTCTACAGTCCTCATTTGTTTCTGTAGAGAAGCCGAAAAAGAGTGAATTGTAGTGAATGGTAGGAATATTTTTCCAGGTGGTTACATGTCTATAAACCCACCTTGTATGATACTCAGTGCATGTTGCTAGGCAGAGATGTGATGAAAGGATGTGAAACCTTGCAAGAAAACCGACGTCTTATACACAATTAGTTATTTCTCTCAATATTCAGATATACCCCTGTTTTTGTGCTAAGTGTTATGACCACTAGGTGTTTGCATATGATAACAAACCATACTTATCTGGAAGAAAATGAAGAAAAGACTGGGTCCCTTTTAAAAAAATCTGTTCTTTAGTGATGTTACCGACTCTTGGAGCAGTTGATTTCCGTTGCAGAGTGTAAGAAAAATTTGCAGCGTCTGAGTTTGGTCAAGCCTTACCAGATACATGGATTTGATTCCAGGCCTTTCTGGATCCCAACTTTAGGTATGGCATGAAGCACGAGAGATTTTTCTGTTCTGTGTCTTTTCAATGGGACAAAAGTAAAGTCATGTCTTGAAATTCAGCTTGATTTCATTTTAAACATAGCCTTTGCTTTTAGGGATAGCTGATGAAGTTTCCAGTAGTTAATCACAGACCTACAATTTTTTATTTGGGCTTTTTTTTTTCATCTCATGCTCTGGGTTCAACAGAATGAAAGAGAAACTCAGCTTCACTGATTCAATGCTCCCTGCAAATGCTTAAAATGTTTTACCTGTGGACAAAACATTGAACAAAGACACAGATATACCACAGGGATTCAGTATCGAGACTATTTTTTTTTGAATAGTCGTGATTGTTTCAGCCAAGTTCTTCATATCCTGGAGTCTTAAGTGATGACCTCTCAGGCTGGAAGTCCAGCAGAGCATGAATGCAGTGCTGGCCATATCAGCTCTCAGGGATAAGAGAGGAGCAGATCTAAATGAAAGTAGCTGCTCTGTAGCAGCCCTCAGGAGCTCTGATGGAGACAGGAGCAGTGGATTTGTCAATGCAGAGGAGAGAATTGTGCCGCTGGGATTCCTGAAGGAAGCAGGAAAAGGAAGGAGAAGAGGTTGTGGGGTGAGTGACACTCTTGCTTATCCCCACACAGAGCAGCATCATGTTTGTAGACAATACATTTGTGCAGCAGCCTATCTGTGTACTCAAGTCTAGGAGAAAAGTGTAATTCAAATTCTCAAAGGAAAAGAGAAACACATTCAAATGTAGTTATACTATTACAAACTGAAAGGCTAATGGAACAGCTTAGGGCTGCCTCCCTGCATATTTCCTTCTGTCTTAATTTGAAGATAGAGATCTCAGTTAAGAAAACAAAACTTTAGAGATTTTACCAGAACCTGAAAATAACATTATTTATGGATAAGAATGATTTATATTGATGTGAGAGACAGTGTTGAAGATTCTGGCCTAGATATTAGTTTCTGGGAAAGCTGGAAAAATAAAGAGGCCAACCAGTACCACGTCCAATTCTTTTTATAAATGATTTTTGAGACGCTTAAGCAAAAATCTGAAAGGCACTTTGCAGACGCAAAGCTCCTCTCCAGGAAGGTTTAAACACTAGATAAACAAGGCATACAGTCAGCTATAGATGCTCGATGGAGAAGCAATTTACTTAAGAATAAAATAGATTAGCAGTGACGCTCAGAGGAGAAAATCAGGTGTCCTAGCTGAGGTAAAAAATAACACTGACTCCCAAGATATATTCATCTTGTCTTTGTCACATTGTTGAAAGAGTCTAGAAAAGGATGATCATTTGGAAACAGCTTGGAGGAAGCCAATGAGAACAAAATGAATACTGTAATTGATGAGAGAGAGCTACACAAACGGGAGCTATTTAATCTGCAAGAAGGATAGTAAAGGGGGAATAGAGCAACACTCTAATGTATGAAAACCTGCTGCAAAGAGAAGGGGAGTATATGCAGTGCCTTCTACTACAGATGCTGAGGAGAAGTAGAAGGAAGGAAGGCAGGCTCAGGTTCAACATGAGGAAGGACATTCTCACAGTGAGAAAGGAGAGCAAATCTACGAACTGACTGGACTAAGAGTCACACTTTTTTCCACCTACTAGAAATATTTAAAAATCATCCCTTAAGTTGTCGGGAATAATAGAAATCATTGGTATTTCCTTGAGACAGCTGTATGCATTAGATGATTCCATAAGGTCCCTTCCATCTCATCCTCTGTGTACTGAAACCCTTAGTAAGAACAGTGTCATCTGTTGCATTTTAAAACCCTTTGAGATTCCTAGATAGTATATGCTCTAGATAAAAAGCGTGGTAATGATTATTACTGTGCATCTGTGCATAATCATATTATTTATATTTATGCCTAGAGATGAGGGAGTGGACTCTTCTAGTGACAGTTCAACAACTAAGGAGCTAATATCCTCCTCTTCCCCTCTTGGCTGTTTGTGGAAGTCACTTGGTGTCACACCTCACAGAATTTAGAGGGGAATAAAAAGGATGAGAGTACAGCATTATTCCCAGGCACACAGGCCGGGGCTACCTTATGCACAGCAGTCAATATGCTTCTCTATTTCATGAGCCAGGGGAGATCCACGTTGGCAGGACATGGCCAGCAGTCCTGGAACTACCCTGCAGCACCTTACATTTCTTTGCAGTATGTGAAACTTTGGTGCTTGATACCAGTGCATTTTCCCCATTGGGTAATTCTTTCCTTCATGTGTAGGATGTCAGTGACCAGCATTTTCTCCCATCTTCCACTTGAAGCTGCTATGTTGTCACCCCCTGCAACCGCATTCTGTAACTTCTGCTTCATTTCTGCATGTGTTTTTTGGCTTCAAGTGTCAATAAATGCTAACCAGGAGTCAAGACCTGCTGTTTCAGTTGGTTGGCTGTATTGGTGTCCATTCATAACAACCAGCCTGCCTAGATTATGTCTTTTGGTCCCTGATCACCCCATTTTATACAGGAAAGCTTTCTGCTCTGCACTGAAGAGGGGGAATTGCAAGGGTTTCTCTGCTTTATCTGGGATGGAAAATCAAAGGACTTAGATCACCCATCTAGTCAGTGCTCCTTAATTCTTCATTTCTGTGGCTGCGTGATAACTTTTATCTTTAACTTCTTAAGTTGCATAGGACTGAAAAGTTAAAGCTTCATCTCAGTTTCCATGACTTCTTTCACTAGGCAGTCAGGGGCCTCAGAGAAATCAAAACGGCTAATAGCAGGAACATTTTCAAAGCATCACACACATTACGGGTGGCTGGTGGAACAAGAGAGACAAACAGGGGAAGGCAATGTTTAGTGAGGGATTCTATCCCATTATTGAAAAACAAATATAGTTTATTCTTCCACTATGGAACACACTCATTGAAGTAGATTTATTATTCCTTGTGGATGGATACTCTGCCTTGCTCCATTCATTTTGTAGGGGTTACCCTGAATTATGCTCTTAAGAGCCTGATAAATTATAAGAATGGTCAGGTAATACCATCTTATTGTACTCCTTGCATTCCTAGAGCATAACATTGCAGCCAGATGTCCAGACACAGAAGACTTTGTGGTGAAAAAGGAGTTTCAATGTGTAGATGAACTGAACTTAAGCTTCACAGCAAGTATTGTACTAAATAAGGGGAAAGTTGCTTCAGGCATGTAGAGCAAAGAATACATTAGAATTTGCATTCTATGTTGTGTGCACTAAAGTGTGTGAAATATTACACCAATAGGGAGAGGTTTGCCTTGCTTTGATTCAGTAATTTCCCTTTAAGGCGCTTCATTTGCCCTCCCAATCATCTGTCAGTTTTTTTGCCTCAATACCCCTTGAAGTGTGTAAGTGCTTCAGCTCCAGGTCTGGCTCTTGCCCTCTCTTCTACTCTGTCTGTGACCTTAGGACTTCAACACTATTTTCTTTCCTGAGTCAGGAAGAAGGGGGCAGCTGGCTAGGACCTTGCACTCATCACTGGTTTTCCATCTACAATATGTTTGCTTTTCTTTTCCAGCTGCAATTTTATCTTGACCCTTTCAGTCATTCATTCTTTGTCATGTATATTGTGTCTTCAGTTCTCCACTTACTTAGCATGTGCACATCACTGGCTTCAGAGCAGTTCATGGTTTTAGTGGGGAAGACAGCTTTATTCAGTTCTTGCACTACCAACTTCAGTGGGAGGGAGTTGCCACCGGTCATGAAAATCCTGTAGAAATAGAAGAAGTTTGCTGATGTCATATTAAAATGATTAAAAAAGAAAGAGAAAAAAACCAAACCCACAAACAAACAAAAAGACAGACTGGACAAATCTGTCAGCATGGTTGCTGGAAGGGAGAAGGGAGGGATGAACAGCTGCAATCCCCTCCCTTTGCATCGTAAGCAGGCTGTGACAGTGTAATTCTTTTATCACCTTTCTTTTATCCTCATCTTCCTGAAGCTGAATTTAGATTCCTGTCCGGCAAGACAACAATTAGGCCAGATGAAATCTAGGAGTGTCACATGCATAATGACAAGGCCTTTCAAAATTAGAAAGATCCTGCTGCGTGTTGGATTCAGTTTCTTTATTCAGTATTCCAGTTCAGGGGCAGAATAGGGTAGATGAAGACTGCCATTCATAAGTTTCCATCTGCAGATATGGAGCTATAGTTCTGCTGATTTAGAAGAATGTCTTCATCAGATGAAACACAGAAAGGTAGTGCAAGATGTCTAGAAGCATACTGCAGTTTGAGATAGGTCTCTGTTGTGGACTGTTGTTTTCAGAACCAAGCACTAAAATTCCCATAGAAGTCCATCCTGCAAGTTGCTATGCACTCTGACCCTAGTCCAGTAAAGCACTTAAACACATGCTTAACTCAGATATGTTGATCTTACTGTGTTTCCTCACATGCTTAATATGAAGCACATGCTTAATAGCTTTGCTGGAGCTGGCTCAGGATGCTTTGCAGCTTGCACAAAGGGACCCATCACTCACACAGATAATCATAGGGGTCTGAAAGCCTTCGTAAATTAACAACTAGTGATTTACTATAAGAGCTAATAGCTATTGTTCCTCTTGAAACCAAGGAAAAGAAATCCATTTTGAACAGAATCCTCTTTGTAAGGTCACTTCTTTTGGCTCCAGCTTCCCAGTGTTCACTGTTAGCCTCTGTCAAAAAAAAAGATAACATTAGTCAATGGCATAGCAGGGTCATGAAACAGACCACTGCATGAACAGTAAACAGGGTCATTTTTACTGTGGGTTATATAGGTTGACCTGTCTTTAATCTGCTTTTGGAATTGTCCCGTTTTTGTGGTTTACAATCCAGTGTCCAGATGATATTCCCAGTCATTTAAAAGTTATTAATGTAAAAAATGTACAGTAAGCAGGGCAGCTATTAATGTAAATCTGCAGGGGAACTTCACTGAGTCTAACTGAGCTGTGTTCCCAAACCTGCTGCTCTCCTGCATGTGCCCACAAGCATGCACATATGCTCATATGCATAATTAGGCATCTCATTACATGAGACTCTTTTTACTTAATTACTGGAAAGGGAATGTGTGTATTTAGCTGGGCTCAACACATATGAACATGTTGGTCTTCAAGCACATGTTGTGTGACAGAAGGAAAAGCTTTAAAACATGTTATTTATGTGCAGAAAATACTTATGTGCAGTTGCAGATGTGCTAGAGATTTCCCCTTCACTAAGAAGTGCTCCACCATCAGAATACAGCGAGGATACAAACCTGCTTGAAGGCAAGCTGTAAGCACCCTGACCAGGTCTGGAGATTCACCCAGTGCTTCAGACCTGTCCGTCAGACTTGCTGTGTAACTCAGGAGAGAGTTTTACACATGGCAGTAGCACTGTTTGAGTTTGCTGGTGTTTTAGAGAAGCATTTAGCCTTATAGAATCACAGAATAGTAAGGGTTGGAAAGGGCCTCAAGATCATCGAGTTCCAACCCCCCCGCCATGGGCAGGGACACCTCCCACTAAACCATGCCATCCAAGGCTATGTCCAACCCCACTTGAACACCGCCAGGGATGAAGCATTCACAACCTCCCTGGGCAGCCCATTCCAGGGCCCCACCACCCTCACAGTAAAGAATTTCTTCCTCAGATCCAATCTAAACCTCCCCTGTTTAAGTTTAAACCCACTACCCCTTGTCCTCTCACCACAGTCCCTAATGAAGAGTCCCTCCCCAGCATCCCTATAGGCCCCCTTCAGGTACTGGAAGGCTGCTATGAGGTCTCCACGCATCCTTCTCTTCTCCAGGCTGAACAACCCCAACTTTCTCAGCCTATCTTCATACGAGAGGTGCTCCAGTCCCCTGATCATCTTCATGGCCCTCCTCTGCACTTGTTCTAACACTTCCATGTCCTTTTTATGTTGAGGACACCAGAACTGCACGCAATACTCCAAGTGAGGTCTCACGAGAGCAGAGTAGAGGGGCAGGATCACCTCCCTCGACCTGCTGGTCACACTCCTTTTGATGCAGCCCAGGATACGGTTGGCCTTCTGGGCTGCAAGCGCACACTGCCGGCTCATGTTCATTTTTTCATCAACCCACACCCCCAAGTCCTTCTCCGCGGGGTTGCTCTGAATCTCCTCCCCACCCAATCTGTAGCTGTGCCTGGCATTGCTCCGACCCAGGTGGAGGACTTTGCATTTAGCATGGTTAAACTTCATTAGGTTGGCATCAGCCCACCTCACAAGTGTGTCAAGGTCCCTCTGGATGGCATTCCTTCCCTCCAATGTATCAACTGAACCACACAGCTTGGTGTCATCGGCAAACTTGCTGAGGGCGCACTCAATCCCACTGTCCATGTCACCCACAAAGATGTTGAACAAGACCGGTCCCAACACCGATCCCTGGGGGACACCACTCGTTACTGGTCTCCAGCTGGACAGTGAGCCACTGAGCACTACTCTTTGCGTGCGGCCATCCAGCCAGTTCTTCATCCACCAAGTGGTCCACCTATCAAATTGATGTCTCTCCAACTTAGAGAGAAGGATGTCATGTGAGACAGTGTCAAAGGCTTTACACAAGTCCAGGTAGATGACATCAACTGCTCTACCCCTGTCCATCAGTTCCGTAGCCCCTTCATAGAAGGTCACCAGATTGGTCAGGCAGGATTTCCCCTTAGTGAAGCCATGCTGGCTGTCCCCAAGCACCTTGTTGGTTTTCATGTGCCTTAGCATGCCTTCCAGGATAATCCGCTCCAAGATTTTGCCAGGCACAGAGGTGAGACTGACTGGTCTGTAATTCCCTGGGTCATCCATTTTCCCCTTCTTGAAAATGGGGGTTATATTTCCCTTTTTCCAGTCATCGGGAACTTCACCTGACTGCCATGATTTTTCAAATATGATGGACAGTGGCTTAGCAGCTTCATTTGCCAGCTCCTTCAGGACCGGTCCCATGGACTTGTATACATTCAGGTTCCTAAGGTGGTCCCAAACAAGATCCTCCCCCACAGTGGGCCCAGGGTCCCCACCTTCACCGTCCCCGCGTCTGCCTTCCAAGACTTGGGTGGTGTGGTCAGAGCATTTGCTCTTAAAGACTGAGGCAAAGAAGTCATTAAGAACCTCAGCCTTCTCCAAATCCAGGGTAGCCAGTTCTCCCGATAGCTTCTGGAGAGGGCCCACGGTGTCCCTAACCTGTCTTTTATTGGCAATGTACCTATAAAATCCCTCCCTGTTATCCTTAACATCCCTAGCCAAGTTTAATTCTAAGTGGGCCTTAGCTTTCCTAACCTGGTCCCTAGCTTCCCGGACAACATCCCTGTATTCTTCCCAGGCCACCTGACCTTGCTTCCAGCCTTGACTGAAAGCTTGAGAAAAGTGACCTGCTGTTTCCTTGAGGCAATTTCTGTGAGCAGATAACCTTGCCCACTGGCAAAACAATTTGTCTCCATGGAGACTATTGCATTAAACATGCTGTTGAAGTACTTTTAACTGCTGGCAGAGTACAGCGGAGAAGCTGAAAGTGGTTTATGCATCTGGGCATATCAACAGACAAAGCATGTAAAATAATATGAAATTAACATGAGAGACTCAGAAGTTACAGACAGAGATGTCTTGTTCTTAACGTTTGTAGGATTACATGTGATCATGTTTTTTTTTTACCAGCATTTGACTTTGATCGCTGCATAATGCCTTTGAGCCCAGCATCCAGGGTCTCACATGCTCAGAGCAGAGTGGGGAACAGGCAGAAAGTCTGCTTTCCCCAGTCAGATAGCAAAGTTAGAGATGGTCTGAGCAAAAGACCATGTGTGGTTAATGTCTTTGCCTCTAGTGCCATGGAGCTGCAGCAGCATCAGGAAGGTGAAGAAGAGGGGTAAAGTCCCCCTGCAAAAATAGTGTCTTCCTGGCTATAGGGCTTCAAGGCATGATGGACATGCCTAGCCCACCATCCTCTGGCACCAGGTGCCAAAAGGCAGCAGTCTGGGAGGGGAAACCAGATGACAGACCAGAGCACAAAGCCCACCAGTGTCCGAACTGGTACAGGTTGGGCGGGGAGGAGATTGAGAGCAGCCCTGCAGAGAAGGACTTGGAGGTGTGGGTTGATGAAAAAATGAACATGAGCCAGCAGTGTGCGCTTGCAGCCCAGAAGGCCAACCGTATTCTGGGCTGCATCAAAAGGAGTGTGACCAGCAGGTCGAGGGAGGTGATCCTGCCCCTCTACTCTGCTCTCGTGAGACCTCACTTGGAGTATTGCGTGCAGTTCTGGTGTCCTCAACATAAAAAGGACATGGAAGTGTTAGAACAAGTCCAGAGGAGGGCCACGAAAATGATCAGGGGACTGGAGCACCTCTCGTATGAAGATAGGCTGAGAAAGTTGGGGCTGTTCAGCCTGGAGAAGAGAAGGCTGCGTGGAGACCTCATAGCAGCCTTCCAGTACCTGAAGGGGGCCTATAGGGATGCTGGGGAGGGACTCTTCATTAGGGACTGTGGTGAGAGGACATGGGGTAATGGGTTTAAACTTAAACAGGGGAAGTTTAGATTGGATCTGAGGAAGAAATTCTTTACTGTGAGGGTGGTGGGGCCCTGGAATGGGTTGCCCAGGGAAGTTGTGAATGCTTCATCCCTGGCGGCATTCAAGGTGGGGCTGGACATAGCCTTGGATGGCATGGTTTAGTGGGAGGTGTCCCTGGCCATGGCGGGGGGGTTGGAACTCGATGATCTTGAGGTCCTTTCCAGCCCTTACTATTCTGTGATTCTGTGATTCTGTGAATTCAGCTAAACTCCTCATGTACCAGCTGGCTAGCAGCCGAGCAGGGGTAAAGGGATGCCAGTTCCCAATCCAGTTGCAAAGTGCCCTTTTAGGGAGTGGGAGAGAAATCCTGCAAAGACACATGTCAGCTGCAGTGTGGTGAGTATGGGGCCTCTGTTCCCTTTTGCCCACTGCCTGACATTACTCTGACAGGAAAACTAGGTAAATAGGAGGTTCAATCAGACTGTGCTGCCAAGCTTTAATGTTGAAAACATCCCTAGGTGGCCCATAAGGCACGTTATTAATGGTCAGTGTGTGTGAGGATGCTAAGCTATACACACAGACTAAGCATGATGCATCTAGCCTGTGGATGTCAGAAAGCTGTTCTGAAATCTCATTAAGCTGAAAGTTCTTCACTAGCTTACTCTTTCAAGCCTGCTGTAACTTAATTTTTAAACAACCTCTATCAATCACCAAGGAAAATAAGTAGTGGAAGTAAGATGCTGAACTAACATTTCATGGTTTTAATTTTCTGCACATAAGTAACACATTTTAAAGCTTTTCCTATTGTGTGTCATAATTACAGCTGGTGGTTAATACAGCTTTTAAAAAAAATTGTTTTCTGCTTTTGAACTCACAGGAGGCAACTATTGTTTGGTTTTCTTTTGTTAATCTGTTTTGGCCTGGCTTAGTGAGCAGGTTGGCATGCCTTCAAAGACTCTTGACAGGTATCTGATATAAGGTGCTGTCATTTGTGTTTTTAAGTTGTCCTAGTCCACAGAAATAATTAACATTACCTCATCATCCTTTGGTGTTCAAGACACAATATATTAATACTGCAATGCAGCAAATCATTAAGTCCCATGAGTTTTTTCTTGATTTATGTGTTGGTATAGGTAGGGATTGCAGACACAGCACTAGTGCCAGCTTGTTAGAAAGACCTGGGAGAGTGCCGGTCCCAAACACCTAATCAGTGGAAGAACAGGGGCCATAATGATATGGTAGTTCACTGCATTAAGCAAGGGGATGCAGAAGTGTTTCTGTTGGGAAAAGAGCAGATTCCTGAGGGTTTCAGTGAGTGAAGGAGGGCGGGCTCATGGGGGAAATTGTATGCGCCTCCCTCTACTTGTCTGTTCGAGCAGGCAGGAAGCTATTGATGGGGCACTTGGAGCTTGCATCTGGAAGCAACATATTTCAAAGGGTTTATAAACCTTGTGCTCAGCAACATAAAAAACCGAGGGGTTGGAGGAGTGGGGTGGTGTGTGTGTGTGAAGTGGGAGGGAGTGACCACAGGGAGCTGTGGTGAGGAAGACAAGAAGTGCTTTGTCTGTGGGATGCTCTGCAGGCCATTATGCTGAAGAAGAAAGCTGTATCATGTAAGATATCAGTGGGTGCTTCCATCTCCCTTTATGCAGCTGGTTTTGAAGTTCATATATAGGTGCACTGCCAGCAAGGATCTTCCACTCAGTAGGTAACCCTGCCAGCTTCCAGCCACTTGTTTTCCCTTAGGCTCAGCGCCTCTTCTTCTGTTTGAAGCTCCTGATGTAGAGGTTTCTGCCTCCTGTGCAGGAGACCTTACATTCATACTTGGTTCATAGCCTGTGACCAGAAGTTATTACACAAATGAAGGGATGGCAGTGTAGTACTGAATATTTTCTGCACTGCAATTACCCAGCACCTTGTGGTGATGTTGAATTCATACATCCATACAGAAAGTCATCACTGAATGTACGTTATTAATGGGAAGAATTTTGTGCTGTTAGCATATACACTTTTTTCAAGCAATATTTAATATTAATGTTCACATCCAGAGATTTTTTTTTATCATGTGGCTTCTCTGGTCTGTGTTTCCCTCATTAGCAATATATGTCAATGAAATGCTGAAATGGCTAAAGAAAAAAGGGGAATTCCTAAACCTGCTGTTTTCACAAGCAATATTAATCATCTTGGTTAATGCGTAAGCAGCAGGCTCTCAGTATCTCCAATGGCAGTCATAGCTATGCAGACACTAAGAGGAGAGAGACATGGCCAACTGCATATGCCATTTTTATTTTATGGAAAAATCTCATATTATGAAGTGAACGAGCTTATGAAGTGAGTAGATTATCATTTGTATCTGAAAATAGCTGTGTAATGGTAACTGTAAGAGAAAACTAGACATATGCTTGTGACTGAAAATAATCATTTATACTAATTAATGGATATTAACGGATTTAGAGCAATACTGTAAAATTCAGTGTCATTCTAATCATGGTGCTGCTTAATGTCTTCTGAAATTGTTATCCTATCTTAAGGAAAGTATTACCATTTTTTTCTGTCATATTTTGCTTTTCTAACTAAACGTATTGCTAAAGAATCAGTAAAGAGTAGAGCTGGCACAAATGCCAATACCAAGCATGAACTTAATTTCTGAGGCTTATAAGGAAATCAGTGAAATGGGTGTGATTTCCGTCATTTCAAAGAAAACTACAACTAAAAAAAATATATTTAAGACAAAAATGTCAGGTTCTCTTTCTCTATGTATAAGAACACGGATTCTTATTTGCATTATGGTTATCCTAAACCACTGAATACAAAGTGGTTTAATACACGCAAAAGTTGTTTTATCAGTTTATTTACCAGTTTGATCATTGCCAGTTGATGGATTAACATACTCTTTAGTTGAATCTTGGTGTAAGACCTCTGTTTAAGAAAGGTTCTCCTGTTCTTCCACCAAAATTTCCTCATATACATTTTCATTCTCATTATTTTTCCCTTCTCTAGGCATCACTCTATATTCCACTGATCATTTAATACTGTCTAACAGCGGAAAAAAAATCAATTGAAAAATGTAGATACTCTGTAAGCTAGAACTTAAATTGTAATGAACTCTTTTTCATTCTCTACAAAATAATAACTTCTGAAAGGGTTATTTATGCATCTTATGAATGTTAATAGCACATTACATTAATGATAACATCTCCGTTTGTCATGGAAATGTCATTATTTCACTTTGCATTCATCATGTTAAGGTGAAATAAAAAATCAAATAATAAAACCTTAGCGTTGGGAATTGTAGCTGTAATACCTTTAAATATCCTAAGGAGTGCACATTGCTTTGAAGTTCCTCAGTTAATCATAAAATGCATCACTTCTGGAAACTTTCCTGGCTCCAGCTCCAAAACATCATGATCTACAACCAAAACCATTAACATTCACTTCTCATCTTCATAGCGTTTTGTCACTTATCACTTCATTAAACCCAGCCTCATGAAATTCAAGCATATTATCTCTAAAAATGAAAACTCTTAAGCGAAACCAAAAATTTCCCTGAACATGGTTTCCTGAGATACACTGCTCTCCCTCAGTCAGAGGTAACACTTGTAGTGTTCATGTCTCTCTTTGCTTTTCCAGCAGTGCTGAACTCTGGAGCTCCTAGACCATCAACAGTGAGTTTTCCATGGCAGTTGCAAGCCGTGAACAACACACCCTTCATTTCTTTGCTGATGTCTTGTCTCTGTCTGTTTGAAGGCAAGCATTTGTGACAGAGCACGAATTCTTCCAATACAGGGGTGTATCAGAAAGTCCTGCATACATCCAATGCTCCTGCAGTGATACCTGTCTCTGTCGTATGACTTTCATGTTTTTTCCCTGAGTTCCACTTCTGTGGCCTTTAAACATCTTACAAGACACTGATTCCTTGCCACCTTCACCCATCAGGTTGATTACTGATTCTTCTCTGTCTCTTTCTGTGTAACCCAGTAATCCAGGCAGATTTGCAAGGTTCGAAGATGAATTCTCTGTGCTGCTTCATCACTTCATACATCCCATGGGTGTATGCTCTCTGAAGCGATTCTCAGTCCTCTCGGTCTTCCAGTCCCTTCTCCATTAAGGCAGTGGTGAACCATTTCCTCAGACAACTTTTGTGCTGTTGAGGATGGGACAATCCTTCCACCTCTCCAAAATTCATGTGCTATCTTCACCTGGCTACTATCCCAAATCCAAGGGGTTACCATGCCACAGTCTTTTCCCACCTTTCATTTAGGCTTCTGGATATAAACAATGAATATCCACATTTCCTTACCCACGTCATCTCCTCTATGCGTTACATGGAGCTGGGTAGAGATACAGAGCTCTCCTTCTTACAATTTGGAGAGAGGAGGTGCTGTTTTCACTGCTTTTCCTGGGAAATAAACACTCAAGAATCAGCTAAGTATGGACTCCAGAAGGGAAGTACCCCAAAAATGAGGCAGAGCCCGGAGCAGTGCCCAGCGATGCAGAGCTTTAAGACAGCAGGCAAGTTCAGGAAAAGATTTCTCAGGGTGTTTCTGTGTCCATCTCAACATGAACAGGGCAATGCCATACCTTCCCCTCCATTTCCTAATGTGGTGTATTGCCACTGACAGGTGTAATCTCCACATGGAATCATAGAAGCATAGAATAGTTAGGGTTGGAAAGGACCTTAAGATCATCTAGTTCCAAATCCCTGCCATGGGCAGGGACGCCTCACACTAAAAACATCTGTCTTCTAACATCTGTTGAGTTAAGGCACTGTCTGTACAGAGATCAAACCAGCATTGCTACCTAAACAGAATGAGCTGAATAAAAAGAAGATATATGTGTCAGGGCTGTCTTTAACCCTTTTTATTACATCACCAGGGATTTAGAGAAAGGATCAATCACCCCAAGCCACCTCAGACAAAGCAGAGAAGAGCTGACATTGATGATCCTTCTTTGGCAAATTCATCTTTTCAGGACTCAGTGCAAGGTGGGGTAGGATTCAGTAGCTATTTTTTAGTATTGGGCCAGAAAACTCAAGAAATGCTTGAGATCTGCAGAGTAGAGGCAGGCTTGCATGCCTAGGGCAGATCGGGAAGGAGAGGTCGCAACTGAGCCAGGCTAGTGGCTCAGGCTCCTGGGACTTCGTTGAGGACAGTCATTGCCAGTGAGAGTTCTTGGCCAGTTCTGAAGTGTTGGTCCTAAGATGATAGTGATGACTGGGTCTACTGGCATGTGCCCACTTACATGCACACATATTTATCTAAAAGTCTTTCTTTTTGTGCAAACAAAATATCTCCAGATCTATTACTGTAAAAGTAAGCTGTGCACAAGAAAGGAAAAGGAAACCCCTGTTACTAAAACAGAAAACAGCATATTACTTGTTCTGAACATGTGTCACCACTCTTCAGTCTGTTAAGTAGTTAAGACTTTCTGAGGCTTTGCCAGACAGTACAATGAGATAAACCCTTGCCACCCTTTCCAAATAGAATGCTACTTCTCATTAGCTGAGGACAATAGGATCAAAGATTAAAAGCAAAACCATTGCCCAGTGTAAGAATGAATGATTGTGTATTTCCTATTGAAAAACTTCTGAGGAGGCTTTCTTCCCTATAGAAACAGTTTAGAACAGGGCATTTTTCACTGGGTTAGCCTTGGTGCCTTGATTTGCTTTTGCAATAAGTTAACAAAGTGGACAGAAAATCAAAACTAAACTGGTAGCTGTTGTCTATCTTTGTTAATTCCTGTTATCAAGTCTGTTATCACCTTGAATACCTAGAGCTGCGTATGACAAAGCGTGGGCTGTAGCCATTCAGAACTGTGTAGAAAGCTAGCAGTTAAGAAGAAATATTCCATTTTCTTTTTAATACAAACAAAAATAAGTGAAAAAAAAGGTAGGAAAATTTTTCCTGCATGCCTGAAGCCTCAAATCTGTAAAGAGTGTTGATTTACACTGAGGTGGTTCCAGCAGTTCCTGCCCCAGCTGCCCATCCACATATACTACCCACCACCGAGGCAGCTCAGCTGCTTCTGCAAGCAGCCTTCAGGCCACTTCACCTCTTAGAGTGTTGTATTTTCAGAAAGTAGAAACTTTCATCACACTAAGGAGCTGCCGATTTTAGGCCTGTGTGGCTCTATGAAAAATCTTAAGAAGTACCTAAGTTAGACTGACTATCGCTTTAGTGGAGACATTCAGATGCTGGTTTTTAAAATGGGGCTTAGCTTCCTGTATTTTGACAGATCATGGATCCAGCTGTGATATGATAAATTCAATTGTCTAGGAACTGGCTTTAAAATTTATTTCCGAGTTTAAACTAAAAATGAAGATTCAGATTAATGTTTTGTTTTTTTTTTTTTTTCCCAACCATTTATCTTCTTGTATGTGTCAGAAAAAAATCTCAACATTTTACTTTTTTGGGAAAAGATGTTTTTGGGAATATTCATAAACTTTATCTGCAGTATGAGACAGTGGTCCTTTTTTAATTTTTATTTTTATTTACTTATTGGGTAGACTTCAGCTTAATTTTGGCCAGTGGGAAGCAAGCAGATCTGCCAAAGAAAATTCTACTCTCAGCAGCATAATAACACTTGAGTGAAACAATACTATTAAAAAAGACTTAGAACTTCAGAATCATTTGTAAACGAATATTTTTCTCCGAGTTTTATTTCAGTGCTGTGATTCATAGTGTTAGCTGTACCATGTAAAAGCCCCCATCAAAATGTCATGCACCTAGGAACAAGTGGTGTCAGGCTTCCTTGTAACTGTCTTTCATCAAAAAATTGAACTGAGATTTAAAAATCCCCAAAATGAATGGCTGAATTGGATCAAATACTCTTTCCTTTTTGCTGATTTCAACATTAGCTCCTACCTTGTTATTGCATCTGTTGCTTATTATTTCTTTCTTCGCAAATCCTTTCAGAAGCTTTAGGTTATTTTACTTGAATATATGATTTCATGGGATCATCTCCAAAGGGGTTCCACTGACTTTAAAGTCCCAGACAAATTTTAAAAGTGAGCATGGCTGTTTAGCAGCTCATATTCCTTTCACTCTAATTTCCAAGAGGTTCTAAGTCATGTTGGCATATTTAAATATTTGAACATATAAGAAAGCAATATGCTGCCCACCTAAGAAAACAGGGAAAAAACCAAACAAACAAAAAAAAAACAAACATCAGGCAACTGTGAGAACTAAAGGCACTAAAAAGAAGATCAGAAAAATTCTGGGTCTGAAGTCATCGCCCTTCCTCTGCTGGGAGTTACTGCATTTAGTGCCCACTCAGCAAAAAAGAATTCATGTCTCAGCCAATTCAACACAAAATCTGGTGTCTTATTTTTAAAAGCCCTCAAAAATGGATTTTCGCTACTATGACAGATTTTGTTCGAAGGAGGCTCAGGGTGTGACTTGAATTCCCTGGTGGGGTGGCAAAGGAGGAAAAAGGACTGAGAGCTGTACTGAAAAGGCCAGGGGTGCTTGTTGAAGTGGTCATCTCTTACTCAGTCAGGGTTGGTATGTTGTGCCAGAGCTCATCTCAAGCCTTGACACACTCAGCAGTTTCTAGCTAAAGCTCTGGGGGTCTCAAACTTTATTTTGCTGACTGGCGGGATTCATTATCCTTTTTGCAGGGTTTCTGCTATTGGTCAGATGAGTATGTCCCCAGAAATGTACCCTGGTTACTGAATTTAGAAAAATGATGGTGCAGCTCCAGCAAGATCAGTGTTAGGATTCATGGAGATACATACACAAACAGTGCTGAACATGGTGTTGTCTTCTGGCAGTGAGCTTCCACCAGAGAAGGAAGGGTCACTATTATGAAAACTGAGTCTCTGGGCCTCCTTGTTACTGCATGATATTTTGACAACCTGGGGTAAATGAGTCAAGGATGCTGGGAAGGCCTGATGGCCATTCATTATAACCCTCTAGACAGCTTCCAGAATTTGCTGTTGATGTCCAAGGAGGGAATTTCCACTTTCTTTTCCTAACAGGAAGTGAAAATGGTCTCTTCCCACCCCACAAAAACCCCTTTGATCTTTAAAAGGCAACACATATGGTGTAAGCACAAACGACTTCTCAGTTGGTGTAGGTCAGTAACTCACAAGCTGCAGCCAGCCAGTCAACCCCCATTTCTCTTGGGCAGCTGTTTTGGCCAGAGGCTGAGGAGTGCACATGGGCCCGGAAGGTTCACTCTCTTTGATGTATCACTTTCCTTCTTTCACATGGGGTGGTGCCTGGGAGCGCTCTGCACCATGAGTCTCTCCATGCCTCTGCTGTTCATGTCTAGATCAACAGTAATCACCTTGCACAGCTGCAGGTAATGAGGAGGTTTTGGCCAGACATCAGGTGCTACTGGTCTTTTCCAATCATCACTGTGTTATGGAAATCTCCCAAGGTTTATAAGAGCACTGAAGAAAGTGATTAATAACACACATCAGCAATCTCATGCAAAAAGGAGAACCAGCTACAACCTTTGCCCCAAAATTAAGGGGAAAGTTCTAACCTTTTCTAAGTTGGAAAGTAGTCAATAAAATAAATCCTTAAGAACTTTACTCCTTCCCTTCTTAATTCCGCTGTCGAGATTTGCTGAACGATAGCCTAATAATTTACTGCTTACGCACGCTTTTTCCTAACACTCAGTAGTGAAGTATTTATGATCTCAAGACTCTCCTCCCCACAACATCCTTATTAATTTTTACATGAGTAAAAGTTACTAAACCTTTCTCTTCATGTCTAACTAGTTTGAAAGAACAGCAAAGCCTGTAGGGCTGGTCTCTGCAAAAGTAGCTCCCCTTGAACGAGTTATTCCCTTGCATGGAACTCAAGGTTCAGTGTTCAGAAAACAAAGTGAGTTTACATGGGTCAGCATTGTCAGTTATCGCCTTATGTTTGAGGGATTAAGCAATGTGGAGGCACAGGCTAAGATTTCTAGGGGAAAGATGAATGCATGATGAATAGGCCTGCATGTCATGAATGCTCTAGAGCATTCAGCTTGTCACTTGAACAAGGAGACATTGATTGTGAGCCCTGAAGAGATTGTAGTAGTTCATTCTGTTGAATCAAGTCCAGAATATTGTTGCTCCATTAAAGTGTTTTTATTTCAGGAAACTGTGTTTTGCCAGTGCTCCTACAGAAGCTAGGAAATGTCAAAATTTGGTAAAACCCACTTTTCTTGTCTATGTTGTGCAGCTGACATTCACATTTAATAACTGTTGAACAGATTTATCTCACTTTGCTTGTATAAAATGTATAGGAAAAGTATTATTTTAAATCCATTTGTTATCGGTAGTTGCCCATCACATGACTTCTCTGTATAAGTAATACTTTGCAAATCGTATCGGACAAGTTATGAACTACTGCAAAGCATCTTTCTGTGCGCTACAGCTTACCTAAGTGACAAGAAGCTAAGTCTGTTTCCCAACTGATTGACAAACTTTGCATATGTGGGAATGACGAATAGCTAGTAATGAATAACTGTACCTTGTTTGCTCACAGTGTTAGCCCTGGACACTCTTAGAAGTAGAAATCACAATATTTCTGTATGTGTAAAGAAAAGCAAAAATGGCTGCATGGTGCTAAGAGCTTCATATTTTACAAATGTATTTTTAAGTACAGTTGTAGAGATGAAAAAATACCCAGCGATGAAGGCAGCAGCTCACGCTGTGAGCAAAGCTGCTACAATCACTGTTCCCCTTCTAGCTTCCTGGATTGCTCCAAGGAACTTGGCAACTTCTCCTTGGGTCAAAAGTGTCCTTTAACTTCAGTGGATCCAGGATTCTTTTGTGCCTTCTACATCAATGTTGATGAATAAAATGACACAAATACCAGTGTTAACCTCACAGGAAGGCAAAATACTTCAAATATTCGATACGTGCTTTCATATGCCATGTAAGTACCTACTTAGCTAGTTCAACAAACCCTGTTCAGTACAACAAAATAGGAAATCTTGCTTGACTACCTTCAAGTAATTTTGAACAAAAACCACTGAAAGTAGTTTGAACAGATGTTTTGGCCTCAGTTGTCACTGAGCAACTGCTTTATTCTACAGTGTATGTAAGCTTAGGCTTTCTTCAGTCAATGATAAGATACTTTTCCTCTCATGCTTATTCAAAGGTAAGAGCATCTTCACAAAAGTCTTTGTGAAGCTGCAGACACAGCGTAAATTTGTATATTGTTTTGTAACAATAATTTGTAAATCCAAATCCAGTGCTCCACTTCTAGGTGAGTAGAGCTTCAATATCTAGTCTTAAACAATAGAGGTCCATGGTCTCTGGAATTCACATAGCTCGGGAAGCTTCTTCTATGCTCTCCACCATTGTGCATTTCTGCTGTTGGTCTTCTGGAGACCTGGGCTGTGATGAATGTTACTGACAAAAACTTATTTGCTAGTTTCTATGTGACATCTCCCTGCATGACTTAAGAAAATAAAACCCTCAGGACCATGTGACTAGGAAGAAATCACGCTTGAGGAATTTTGCACAGCATGGCTCGCATTGTACCTAAGCATGTTACCTGTACTTGGGGATGCCACGATACAATTCTTTGAATGAAGCAAGAAAGCACCGTTCAAGCCAACAGCTATAAATTTGCATTTGTTGACTGGGCACCCATAGCAGGACAGCTTTGTCTCCTGGACATCTCATTCTCTTTTTCTCCATCTATTCTACTTGCCTGCACTGACTCCTGTGCTCCCTCAGCCTGGTTTATTTGATTTATTGCGAAGTCACTGGAGAAGCTCAAGTTACAGCTTTGAAGTAAGCAGTGACTTCAGGGTCCTTGGCACGCACACACTTCCCCCGTCTAAGCCACATCAGGCATTGCCCAGTCTCAGAGGCCCTTCTTCTGAGTGAGGGAACAGACTTTTGTAGCTCTTGATCTTTACAAATTAACTGTGGGTCATACATCAGGCTTTGGTTTTTCATCTATTTGCGGCTTTGTATCTTCTGGTGCAAGGTATGCATGGCTATATTAGTTTAATCTAAAGTTTGCAAATTATCAGTGATAAAAGTAAAAAAAACCTAAAAAAAACCCACCAAAAACCAAAACCTAACTCCCTCCCAGCTTATTTCTCTGCATCTACACAAATTTATGTAATTTGCACCCTAAACAATAATAAAAAGAATTATACTATGGAACACAGTTAACAAGATCCAACTTTGAACATTTTCCTTCTATACGGGCAAGCACATTTGTTTTCCAGTTTGCAAGCGTGACTTTCCATTAACAGTTTTCTAGTTCAGCATCCATGTGAGTGTCTTATTAGACTCTGCTTTAAGGAACCGAAAGAAGTTAAATCTTTGCAAAGCATTTAGATTCATAAATCATCAAAGTGACATTGAAAGAGCTTTGCACAACACTGGAGAGCAAATTGGCCGTAGAATTACCATCATAACACATTTTTCATGTGGTGAAGTGTTTGTTTTGGTAATTATTTTTTTTTTTTTTATTCACATGCATAAGCAAATCTTTCATCAGTGTTGGTCAAATCTTGATGAACTTACTCATTATAGGTCATATACAAGATTGTTTTGTTGTCACTCCAGGTCCTATATATGGATACTTTTTTCAGCCATATAAATATCGGTAGGTTATATTTACAAATCTGAATTCTATCTTGCTCTGAAAAAAAGGTGTTGCAGGTTGATTTTATCTGTTTGTGTCTAGGAGTTTGAGAGAGATAAACTTGCTTCATAACCTTTCTAACTCACTGGAACTGAACCTGACACTATTCTCTTGAAACCTCCTCTTGAATGCATGAAAACTTAATCCAGAGTTTTCACTTTCTTTTTGTTATAGCAATCAAGATGGTTCAGATGACAAAATTATCTCTGCTGATGCTCTTCACAAAAGCAGAAGCACAATTAGTACCACTTTGTTCCAGTTAGTCCAGGCATCATGTGATGCATGAAGCAGCTGTGCTGGGTCAGCCTGTGTTGAAGAGAGATGGAAACAATGGAAGATCATTAGGTTGCAAGAAACCTACTCTGCTTTTCAAGTATAAATCCTGAACCTTAGTGTAGTTTAACAACTTTTCTTGAGTGAATTGGAAGCCATATACTACTGAATTGCCTGCCTGTATGCAGGTCTAGATCTATAAAAGTTAAGCTTTTCTACATTGAAAAATATGAAAAATTTGGAAAATACTTGCAAATATGTGGGCTAAGCTTTGCCAGTTCCCACCAAATCACCAATGATTCCTTGAGTATTTGTTTCTTGTGGGGTACAAACTGTTTAAGGAATGCCAGAAATAACAATGTCTGACAAGAGCTCTTGAAGTGCAGAATCTGAAGGATGCTTTCCTGCCATTCAGAGCTCTTGAACTTGATGTAAGATCTTAGAAAATTCAGCAGGCAACTTGTTTTGAGTCTCAACAACTGTGTCTGGCAGGAACAAGCCCACTGTCCAGATTGTATACTGCAAATCTGCTGTGCCTGTAGGACACCTTGCCTGAACTGTGCTTTTTTAAAAACGCCTAGCTCTCTAGTTAGTTGAACCACCAGGAAATACTTAGCATTTAGGAAGTGTGCTGCTGAGAACTTGACTTGCTGGAGCAAGCATTTTGCTATGTGTATGATGCTTCCTTTAGGTTAACATTAGTTAAGTAGCAATAAGCCTGTATGAAAAATTCCAGGTAGCTTAGGTTTGGAGAAAAAGGGTGGGGTTTTGTGCCTAAGATCCTCTTTTTGTTTTACAATAGACATGACAGTGCAGAGACAAATGCGGCATTGACTTCAGGAGAATTTTTCTTACAGATACCCACTGAGCATCTGGCCACCAGGACAAAGTCAACACACACATACCCTCAAGCCCATGACACTCTGGTGTGCAGAGCTATTGCTTTCAGAGGCAAGAAACTGACACCTCGGGGAATCAGATTCTAAGCCAGTAAAGGTTAATCGTGCCTTACTCCTTTAATTATTGAAATACAGCCCAGCTGTGTGTCTGCAGGACCCATTCCAAAGTAGCGCAGGAAATTATGAAATGGACCATGTAAATCCTCTGCGCTGAAGTTTTAATGCCCCTGCTAATTTCAGTGTCTATGAAACTTCTAGCATTTCCTCTGTTTCTTTTTCAGGATCTGTGCAGGCACTGGTGAATTATAGATGGAGACTAGCTAGTATGGCAAGCTAGAATGTAATAAAACTAGAATTAATGCACTTGGTTACAAGGGTATAGCGAAGGCTGGTTTGACATCTTTTGTATGTCTTCATGATAGGTTGAATCCTGGAAAATGTATTTTTTCGCAAAAGCAAGTTGTTAGTCTCCTCATAGCGACCATTCAGCTCTGTGGCTGATACTATGTTGAAAGCCAATAAGGATGATCTTTGGCCTTTGTAATCTGAATTTCTAAAGTGTCTTTTCTAGCAAGTGATTCTGATATCAAACCACTTCTAATTATTTATAATTATCTTCTCAGGTGGATAATATTTGGTTACGTGTGGACCCATGAAATAAAACTATTCCCTGATGGGTCCAGCCTGATGCTGCAGTATCCCTCTTTCAGTGACTTTCAGGGTTGCTATCGAGGGCAGACAGAAGGAAACACGTGGGCTGTTTTTCCTACAGCTGCCTAGCTTGGATCCCTGTGCCAAAAGGCTTGTAGGACAGAAGCTCTTTTTACTGAGGGAAAGCACGTGGTATTAATGAGATGTGCAGTAATGCATTTTCAATTCCAGTGCTATCCCAGAGGGAAGTGCTTCAAGGATTAATGGAAAGCAAAGCACTGTTTGTCTTGTTAAAATTTCATTTACAGTATTTTTTATCAGGAATTACGAATATGAAAGTTATTTATGTTTCTAAGATGTGCGATATTTCATTCTGTGAAGTGGTTGTACTTGTAATATTTGCCTGCTGAGGTAAAAAACAAAGGCTAACAAAGAGAAAAAAACTTCTTGATTTAATGCTTGGGACTTCATACTCAAGGATTGGGTAAGGCTGAAAGGCAAGAGAGAGTGCTCCTTTGGTTGAAACAAAAGCACTAGTGAGTTTGTTTGGGATAACCCTGCGCTTCTCGAGTGCTCCAGAATGGTTCCACAAGTTAAATAGGTCAGCCAGAAGGGCAATAAAAGAAGCATAATATTGAGCTGCCTCTCATTTTCCATGTTGTTTTCATGGGCAATTTCTTATGCCCCATAATACCAGCTAAGAGAACATCCCAAAGTATGCCCCAAAGCCTTAACAAATCAGCAGAGGACTATTGTCCACTGAACCTTGCTGCTGGCCTCAGTCTGCAGTTTATCAGAGGAAAGTATACAAGATGATTTTCTTTGTAATTGAATGTTTTTACTAAGACTTTCAACTTGGCTCTTTTTGAAGTATGCTACTACTAGATAAGGATTGCAGGAAGCTCTAAGTATTCACTAGTTTTCTTTAAACTATGTCCAAAGAACAAATCAGTCAAAAATCAACATTTTCATGCACATGGAAACGGTTTTATTTTATGAGAAGATGCAGAGGCCCAAGGGCATTCTCAGTAACAGGAAAATTATTTGCAGTCGGTCAGACAAGCTGTCTGACTCAGGTAATCCAAAGTTCATCAGGTCATTTGGTTGAAACTGAAGTCCGAAATGAGACACTCTGATCAGATGAAATGAATTGTGATGATATTGTGTGCGTGGGACTACGTGTTCTTTGGCGTATGTGAGAATCTGGGATTATTTACTGTATGTGTGTTAAGGTGTCTGCAAAGTTTTGGACAGGAGCAAAGCAAACTCAGGAACAAAGCAGACATTTCATTCATCAATTTACTTTAAGGGAAAAAAAAGACAAACTGTTTCAGGAAAGAAGACACAGATGTTCTACATTAAAAACCAAGGGAATTGGAAGAAATGTTCTTTTAGCAGATGGACCAGTATCAAAATACTTTGCAGACTGGTATCCAAATACCTACTGGTAACAAAGTCACCAAATACCTTTCTTGAAACAGGATGAGAGATGTATTTAGCATTTGCACTAGTGGCCACCAGTGGCTGTCCAAATGTTTTCTCATTAGCAGGGCTGAGAGAGGAAAGACTTGTCTTGCCTTTGCTTCATTCTGGGAGTAAAAGGAGGAGAATTTTTCAATTATTTTTATACAGTACATGTAAACCGCATTTTCCCAGTAGAATCCCACAGGAATCCCAAGCTCTTTACCAGCACAAGATAGTAGATAATCCCTATCTAAAGATTTTACTTCTAAATAAGAATTAAAAGCAAAGAGGGGGAAGGATCTTTGTCCCAGTTGCTGTTCTCTGACTAACTCTCTTGAGCTCTCACAGATTAGCTGGGGCCTTCACCTACTTTGTGCATGTGCTGAGACAAAGTATAAATCCAGTCTAAATAGCGTATGATTCTGGGTAAAAAACTACTCTGCAAGACTGTTGTACAGCAGTCAGCAGAGCTGGCTTCTTCACCAAAAATTAATGATACAGCATTCCCTCAGCAGCACCCTGTGCCAAGCCACACACCAAGGCTAATGCCCTGGTAGCAAAGTGCACCACACTGTGTTGGAAGAGGGCAAGTCCTTAAGCTTCAGTGATGCTGAGCTACTTTTCTCACCTCTGTCCCCTAGTCAGTCAGTATCCCTGAACCACTGCCTACAAAAAGGTTCGGCAAATCTGTAGTTAAAGCCTACATGTGCTTCTGATTATCTCTTCCTCCTCCTCCACTGCAGACTGTGGTTTGTGTGCAGCTCAGAGGGAGAAGTCAGCGGAAGTAAAAGCCTGTTTTAGGGAGCTGCTGATTTTCTTTACTTGGCCCTGACTGTAACCAATGAAAAATCCTTCTAAGTACATAATATGTATGTAACTTTACTGGGCATTTCTTCCTGGACAGGTAAGCAGCAGCAACAAAAGAAAAAAGTATGATGGTAGCAACAGTGACATCTCTTTAATTATCATTTCCTATCCCTCAGTCCAAGAGCCCTGGAAGTTTAAGCCCCTGCCTGCAGATCACTAACATGGGCATCATTTTGGACCTCAGCCCAAAAATGCATCCTCTTCTGACTCAGGGAATGAGAATTTTGTTTCATCACAGCATCACGACACACCACTTTCATCATGTCTTCAAAAATTCTTTAATCTCTCCCAATTTTGCTTTTTTTTTCTTATGTGTACTCATGCGGTCTCCACTTATAGTGTGCCAGAGGCAGCAGGCTGTCCCAAACATGTTTGCAGGAGTCATCACTATCTGCAAAGACCCACAAGACATCTAAATTATAGAATCATAGAGTGGTTTAGATTGCAAGGGACCCTAAAGATCATCTGGTTCCAATCCCCCTGCCAAGGGCAGGGACACCTTCCATTAGACCAGGATGCTCAAAGTCCCATCCAGCCTGGCCTTAGCTACATTTAAGACAGCAGTGGCATGGCTGTCATGCATAAGTTTTGTGCTGACTCTTCAGGAAGGGGTTTCTTCTCCCCAGGAAGGGAAACAATCAACTTTGAGAGTAAGGCAATATTTCCCAAGAAAGCAAGATTAATAGGAAATTATTCTGTTCTTAAAACAAGCATTTTGAGAGCTGGAACAACAACCAGAGGACTGATGATGGTGTGCTTCTATGCCCTGACAAAAAGCAAGTTAAATATCACAAATGCCAAAACACCATTTCCACTCCTCCCCCTGTGCTGCATTGGGTCCATGACGTTGTGTTCAGGGAAACCAGTAACTGGTCCTCATGTTGCAAGACCAGGGGCCAGGAAACATCCCTCATGAGCAGTCATATCTCAACAGATGGGACTGCTTGGAGATAGATGGGCTCCAACTGGATCAGCACACCTCCTTCCAGCTGGATGGAAGATTTCCCCTTGTTGAAAAGCACTTCTTTATATTATAACAGCATTTTACAATATATTATAACAATGGTTGGAGTCTTTGCCAGCGTATGATCCTCACCATATTGTTTGCATGGGTGGAAGAGACTACCCTGTGGTGTTTAAAGCCTGTATGCAAACAAGACAAAATGCCCTGGTCAGAGATCAGCAAACTTTTCTCATAATATGCTGATAGCAATGGTTTTGCCTGATATTTTGGGTGAAATTATACAGAATTGTATCTGTAAGGATTCATAATCCACATCATTAGTTTTCTAAATAGAATCATCCACTGACACCACAAGCTGACTGGAAACTTCTGATAATTTTCATTAAGAGAAAACAGCTGTTGAACAAAATGGAACCCTTTCTGGTTTTGTTTCTAAAACCAAAAAAAAAACCAAAACAACAGGCTGAAGTTTTCATTGTAAAACTGAAATAACCAAATCAAAAATTTACTGGTTTACACTGAAAATAAGGTTTACTAGGAGTTTCATTTTTCTCTTGTTTGTGAAAGCAGAGGAGGAAGTCATTGCACATAATATTTTAAAAAGTAAGATTTTTTTAAAGCTGTGTCTCTGTTCAGATTTATACATGTGCTCGTCTGTGTTAATTTTTGGAAAAATATCCATCTGCATGCAATGTATTCCCATTGGTGCTTATGGCCTTTCTGTAGGGAAGAGTTGGTGCAAAGAGGAGTGATACAAGAGTGGACAGACCCTCCTCCACCTCTCACATCTGTGTTTGCAGTCCTAGCATAGAGCACTCAGCCCTGCCTTGCCCAAACCTTGCTGCGCGCTGGAGCAGAGCTTCCAGACAGCCTCACAAAGGGCCCGCCGCAGCATGTCCCCATCTGCTGTCAATTACTGCACAAGATGTGCCAGCCTCATGTTGTCAGGGGCCGACACCCTGGTGCTTCTACTGCTCAACAATAATACTGACAGATCTCCAAAGCTGGCGGGCATCCTGACTCCAAAATGGCTCAGAGGAGTATTTCCTCTTTGAAGATACCATAGGTCTGATGATGGATCCTTGAGAATGGCATTGGAAGGCTTGCTGGTTTCTGATAGAGAGTCATTGCCCAGTAGAAGATCCCAGAGTTCATGGCATTATCAAACCATGTCACAGCATTAGAAGAATAAAGACAGAAGGTGAGTTGGCACATGCACCTGAAGTCTACCTGCAGTGTAGCAATGTATTTTAAAGAGCCCACATACACCACGTGGCCCTAGGGAATGCTATCAACCAGGAGCACTGCAAGCAGGGTTTGCAAACAGGGGTCAAGAGGGCACAGCAGCTTTCACGCAGAGCTCATGAGAAGGGCCATGCACCCTGCTTGTAGGCCCACAACTCAGAGAAGTGCTCTAGGTCTCTACCAGGATGGTGGGCACTCACCAAGGACTTAAAACCAGTTTTTCTACATAGAAGCCCCTGATGTATCTGACATTTCCACCCATATAGAACTGTTAAGGAAGGAGACTTCACTACAGATGGGAGGTTGCAACAAGTGCCCATACCCTTCTCTTCAGAAAAAGGAAGTCCCTGCAAAAAAAATGCACAGGTTGATCATCTGCAGCATCAAGAAGACAAATTGCAATAAACAGTAGAAAGTGTGTACAGTATTAGAGAATCCACGACAGAGAGAGAGAAATGGTTTCAGAGCCATGCCCTTGTGGCACACCACAGAGAATGAGGCACCTTGGACCCTGATGACCCACAAAAGCAGGACTTTTCTTCAGTCCCTGTCCTGCAGGATTAGAACCAAAATCAGATATGAAGCTTCAATGGCTGTGGACACCCATGAGCAAGGTCTGCCAGGAGAAACTGTCCCAGCAGCACACAGTGGATACAGCAAAAAAGAAAGAAGTGCTTGTAGTGGGTAACTCTTTGTTAAGGGAAACTGAGGCACCCATCTGCTGCCTGACAGGGAGGCATGGGAGGCATGAGAGGCATGCTGCTTCCCAGAACTAAGGTCCAAGGTGTTGTTGAGAGGGTGCCACAACTTGTCAAGATCACAGACTACCATCCATTGCTATCTTTCCTGTGGACTCGACACTGCGAGCCAGAACCTGGGTAGTTTCAAGAGAGACTGTAAAGCCTAATGGATACGAGCACAAAACATTAGTGCCCAGCTTATCTCTTCTTCCATTTTACCAGTTCAAACAAAGGGTGCAGCCAGAGGTACACATGTAATGCAAAACAACTTCTGGCTTAGTAGCTGGTGCTGTCAAGATGGTTTTGGCTTTTATGACGGTGGGACATCCTTTCATGAATATAGCCTGCTGAGTAGGGATGGGATCTGCCTGTCTAGAAGATGCAAAGGCATCTTTGGCAGCAGGCTATCCAACTTGATGAGGTGCGTTTTAAACTGAAGGACTTGGGGGGGCAGGGTCCAAAATGGCAACACTTACACCATTGCAACCAACTGGGGAATACACCAGGCTAAGCAGGGTAGTGATGCTCCTTACCGGCCTCACAAAGGTGAGAACCAGAAGAAAAAACACCTCAAGTGTATGTATATGAATGTACACAGCCTGGGGAACCAACAGGAAAAATGGAGCTCTGAACCCAGTCAGATAGAATAGGAATAACCGAAACATGGTGGAACAGCTCACAACTGGAAGATTGTGGTGGACGGCTATACGCTGTTTTGTAAAGATAGGCAGAGAAACTGTAGAGGAAATGAGCCACTTCATATGTTAAGGAGGAGACTGAATGTACAGAAGTCAACTACAGCAATTGTGGAAGTCTTATTGAATGCCACTGGGCCACAATTAGAGGGGTCATCTCCAGGAGGAATCTTACAGTAGGCATCTGCTATATCCAAACCAACACATTAAGGCCAACAAGGTGATGTTTGGGTCACTTAGGCAACCTTCAGGTTAACAAAACCTGCTTCTTATGGATGACTTCAACTACCCAGATATTTGTTGGAAGAACAACACAGCAGCTCACGTCACCTATCAAGTTCCTGGAATACACAGAGGACTGCTTCCTCATACAAATGTTAGATGTCCCAACCATGAGCTGGAATTTCTACTCACAAACCAAGACAAGTTTTGTAAGATCTTGGTTAATGATAGCCTTGGCTGCAGTGATCACAGTATTGTGGAGTTTGGGATTCTGCTGTGCACCCTGAAGGTTAGTCCTGGGACAGTTTATGGCTTTTAGAAGACCAAACTTCAGTTTCTTCAGATCTGATGGCAGGGGGGAGGGTGAGTGTGTAGGAAATTGCTGTGGAGGATAAAACAGCTAGTGAGTGCTGGGAGTTTTCCAAGAATGCCCTCCTGGAAGCACAAAACCAGTTCATTGCCTTTAAAGATAGGGGAAGTAGACAGAACAAAGGACCTGCTTGGCTTAGCTGTGAGTTTCTGAGTCTGCTCAAAACCAAAATGAAAGCATAACTGAGATGGAAAATTGGATAAATAACTGTTGAGTAATGTAAAACCATTGTCAGTGTGTGTAGAGAGGCAGTCAAAAAAGCAAAAAGTGATCACCTACCCAGTGATCAGATGGGCACGCTACTCAATGCTTGTCAGGCCACACCGGGAATAGCTGCGTCCAGTTTTGGTTCCCACCATACAAAAGAGATGTGGACAGTCTGGAGAGGGTTCAGAAAGGGCCACAAAGATGATCAAAGGAGTGGGAAGCCTGCCATAAGAGGAAAGGCTGAGAGAACTGGTTTTGCTCAGCCTGGAGAAGAGAAGACTCAGGGGAGACCTTATCACCATGTTCCAGAATTTAAAGGGTGACTACAAAAGAAATGGAGACTCCCTTTTTACAAGGAATCACAAGGAAAAGATGGGGGGTGGTGGACACAAGTTACTCCTGGGAAGATTCCAGTTGGACATAAAAAGAAAATTTTTAACCATGAGAACAATCAGCCATTGGAATAATCTCCACAGGGAAGTGGTGGATTCCCCATATTTGACACTTTTAAGTTTCAGCTGGACCTGATGCTGGGTGCTGGGACATCTTGTCTAGACTACTTTTGCCAAGAAAGGGTGGACCAGATGATCCTTGAGTGTAATCCTTTGTGTGCAAGCCATTTAACATCACTGGGGTTGGAATGACAGGACTTTTGAAGGTCCTCTCCAAACCAAACTATTCTATGATTCTGTGATTGGTCACCTGCAGTTATTTGGCAGCAAGGAATGTAAAGAAGAGGAAAAGGAGTATTTCCAGCTTCAGAAAAATTATGTCTAATTGCCTGTTTTGAGCCAACTGATCAAGGATAGAAAACATTAATATGGGTGAAAAAGTCTAAGAGAATTGCTTAAACAGTTGTATTTACTAGATGGGGATGGGCAATTATTCAAAGTCTGAGAAAAATGTGTAGTGGTGGCTGATTCTGCTATCAGTTGAGTGAGAACCTGAAGCATGACTGATCATGGGCTCAACCTTTCTTACTTAAAACGCTGTCCATCTTGTTTGGGACACTGACCTGCCTGTGCCTCTCAGTCCTGTTTTCTATAGTTGATGAATTGCAAACAATGTCTGGCTTTGCATAAAGCAACTGGAAATTGCACGGAGCCAGATTCAAGCAGATTACATCGACTTTGCTCCTTGAATTCCTGGCTCCCCACAGTGACCACGGTTGTGCTTGTCAGCAGCACAATTCTGAGGTTCTCCCTAACTTTGCAGAACTGAGAGAAAATTAATACTGGAGAGGTCAGGTTACAACAACAAATGAACATTCAAATTCTGCTCAAAAGAATAAGCCAGATCATTAAGAAATACAGGCTGTTGTATGTAGTCTGAGGATGACATCAGTAGTCAGTGCTGCATCTCATCTGTTGAAAACTGCTTTCATTTACATTTCTCTTAGAATTTCCTGTTTTCAGCAATAGGTGCTATAGTTTGGCAGTGTTACTGTTGGCAGAGATTTGATAAATTAAAATACAGAAGCCTCTCATCATCCTAATTATTAGAGTTGCCACAATCTAGCTGGTTATAGATAACAAAGCAAGATGGGGACATCTCACATGTAAATTTTCTATAGCCATTGAGTCCTGGGATCTTGGAAGAATTTGCCTTTTTCTTCTTTTGGAAGAGAACTTCCAAATAAGAGCAGTTTCAAAAGCTTGAGCACTGTAAGCAAAGCCCAGTTGGCAAAGAAACACACTTTGTGTGGCATGATCTCCGGCAACTCATGCTGACCTAATTTTTAATGTTTGTATTTCCAGTCATGTCCAACTTGTCTCAAGTTTTTACTGCTGCTATCAGGCGCAGAATCTACATTCTGAGGCAACATGATGCAAGTACCTCATAAGCACTGCAGCTAATCTCCAGTAGGCTTCCTTTCAGGTGATTCCTTTTTTGTACATTTTGACTTTTTGCCTAAATCCTGTCAAAACCACTGTACAGCTTATGCTGTGTGAAATACTAACATCTACATGGGAGACAGGTATTCTGCATGACTTGTCTGCAGGGAAGCCCAAATCTAAGCATAAACCTTGTTAGACACACAAGACTTCACATGACAAAGAACCTATGATAAATGAAACATATTTCTGTGCGTGTGGCTCAGAAAAACTGTTCACTGTGACTCCTGTCTGTCCGAGGGGTGTTGGAAAGAGGCAAACTGGATTGCTGCTTCCTCCATTTAAGAGGGAACTGAGTAGTGCTCTTTTGTTTCTACATGCTGCCTCTCTTCATCAAACCTGCAGGAGCGGAGAAATAATATTTAATTAAGCTGAGGATAGATGACAGGCTTTAAAGTCACTTAACTGTTCCCATCATGCACAGAGGGAAAGTATGTGATTGCATACACTCAAACAAGCAATCAAACAAATGAGTTACTGGTTGCTGATAATGCCTTTTATTTGTGCCAGGGTTGACACGTTGGAAGATGGAATTTGAGGTTACCTCTGCCAGTGAGGCCTGTACACTGTGGAAACAGTATTGTTCCTGAACCATTTTAATGGATATCAAGCGTACACCAGGAACATTTCTTATGGTACTTAATAGTACAACATTTAGCTCTTGGCTCCCATTATTCGTGCCTGACAATTTGGTTTTAGGCATCAGTAAGAGCTGAGGACACAATATAACAAAAGCTCCTCAAGCACTCAGATTTTAAAACAAATTCACTTTGACTGTCTCCAGCTCCCCATTGTACTAGTAAATATTTTAAGCCCAGATTTGGCAAAGGACTCAGGGACAAGCCTAAAGCAAAGAGTATGTTTACTTCCTAGTATCCTCAGTCTTTTTAAACTTAACATGTTTACCATGAAATATGGGCATGGACTGTCCATAAATGAGCGGCTTAGAACTTGCTGCAAAGCCCTGTGAGTTAACAGAAAGAGTTACACTGACATCCTTGGTTTGAAACCAGACTTTTAAAGAGCGAGCCTTGCTACTTCATTGTGGAAGTTCGCCAGGAGACTTCAAACTGCATAACAAGCAAATTGCAAGTGTCAAACAAATATTTTAGTATGAGTGATTTGCCTGGGTCTAATCAGGGGTGTGTTTCAATGAGCATGGTGGACCAGATCCTCATCTGGTTTTTATCAGACAGACTGCATGAACTTGAGAGGAGCTATCCATAACCAGGATAGATGAAGAACTAGTCTATTATGTGTAATATTTCTGCTAGAATTAATTATATTCTTGATCCTCCTCAGCCAAGTAATCAATGGAAAACTGTCTTTTTGTATGTAAATATGGACAGCTATGCCTAATCTTTCCCCAGTGAACAGCCCAGGACACTAGAACAACCAAGATCTCTGAGGTTCTCTGGGGAACATGGATTGGGGTGGGGGGTAAGCCTTTACAAAGCACACGTCTTCCTGACTTTGTTGTCCTCACAGTCCTCAAGAGGTGGATCTAGACTAGAGCCCAGTATTTTTTGAAATCTAGTCTTTATATCCCACAGATCAATAGATTATTTTCCTATAGAGACAATCCACTAGAGTGCAGGCTTTATCCACAACTTGAAGTAAAGAAACAATCAGGACCTCTTCCTGCTCCTCTGTTGCATGTGGAGCAGCCAAAATTTATGGAATGATTCTACCTCCACAGAAGAGAGGAGAGGACAAATGCACAGTGCAGTTCTAGTTTCAGAGAGACGCTGTTGCTGGTAGGTTGTGAATCTCTACACACGGCTGCATGCCTGAGAAACAGATGTGGTACCAGCCCACAGTTCAAGATCCTTCTCCTATGTGTCCTCTCTGATTCAAGCATTTTGTGCATTGTGCAGTGAGGGGCAGTTTTTGCAAGGGAATCGTTTCTGAGTCCAGTTCATTTGTAATTCCCCTGCTCTTGTCACCCTTGACACAGCTCAAGGGAGAGACTGTCAGCTATAGATGTTGAAAGTTTGGATCACTATTAAGGCTTATAAATATTTTTTTTCTCTTTGACAAATGCTGCTTTGCCAAAACTCTTTGTTTTATGAAGGCATTTCCAATTCAGGAAAACATTCCTTTTTCCCATTTTAGAAAAAGACAATGTAACTTTTCATTTCTCTTAGCTTTTCAAAATAAGAAGAAAAAATCTGTTTTTCATCTTTGTTCATATTTTCCTTCCCCTTTTCTAATATACCCTTCTCAGAAACTGAGGAAAGAGCATTGAAAACCAAGGAGAGGGACAGAGGTTAATAGAGAAAACTTCTCCTCCCCTCCTTTTACTTTCCACTCCCCTATGTTTTCTTCTGAAAAAGTGGCACAGCATCCTGCATGTTTTTAACTTATGTCGGCTTCAAAATGTGAGCTGTCATCTGCTTGCCCAGACGCGTGGGAGCAGGCAGTGCAGCTTTGTATCCCCTGCCAAATCCTTCCTCCCCCAGGACCAGGGGCATGGGAGTGCCAACACCCCTGGTGCCCCATGTACCCCCCAGGTACATCAGGATGCTGCTTCCCCAAACTGGTCCTCAGCCAAATCTCATTTGCTACCCTATTCTTACTCTTCCTCATCCAGGCAGTGGAAGGTTCCTGAATTAAGCATATCAGGTTTCATGTAATCCTGTCAGGCACATATATACGGTAGTTTGCTTCTGTGCCCACTGTCACTGAAGGAAGGATAAATGGTTTTGGAATCTCAGGTATGTCAGGCTCTTGTGTCTGGCAGTTAGTAACCCCAGAAAGAATATAATGTTCTGTGGAGTGAAACACCATGTCTCACCTACAATAGTTTCCTGCTACACTGAAGTTCAAGGTGACCAGATTTAACAGAAATTCCGAAGCTCATGGGATTGAAATCTCATTTTTCATTTGACACTGAACTAAGTACAAATGTGGGTGAAGTACTTAAACAGAGCACAGCAACATGGTAAAAATATCTCTCTGCTTAGGAAAGCAATGGTTAACAGACTATCATTATGGACAGCTTATAAGCCTGATATTACAAAGTAATTTCCTTGGATGGTGTGTTTTAATCCAACCTGTAACTAAGTACCATGCAACTGCTCACTTCCCAACCAATCCCTGGTGAGATTGGAAGGAGAACTGGAAAAAGGTAGAACCCAGGAGCTAAGATAAGAACAGTTAAATAATTGAAATAAAATAAAAAATATAATAATATAATACTAATATTTGTAATGAAAAGGGGGAAAACAAAAAGAGAAAGAGAAATAAAACTCAAGAAAGACAAGTGTCAAACCGTTGCTCACCACTCACTGACCAATGCCCAGACAGTCCCCAGCAGTGATCAGCCACTTCTGTCTAAATCCCCCCCCGGGTTTATATACAAAGCATGATGTGCTGTGGTATGGAGTACCACTTTGGCTAGTGTTGATCTAGTGTCCTGTTTCTGCTCCCTCCAGACATCTTGTGCCTCTCCTCACTGGCAGAGCATGAGAGACTGAAAAGTCTTTGATCAGGGTAAGTGCTATGAACAACAACTAAACCATCGGTGTGTTATCAGAATTGTTCTCAGACTAAAGTCAAAACACAGCACTGCACTAGGAAGAAAAGTAACAACATGAAATCCTAGTCTCAAACACACTGGTTTGTGGGGTTTTTTTTCTTCTTTATTTCCATGTACAGAATGCACGCATGTATTACGCTGCAGTTAATTTCTTGGATTTTTTATATTTTCTTTTGTTTCTTTACATCCAAAGTGCTTGCAGACCTCCCAGTATCTGCAATTGTCCTGGGACCTCTGGATTCAAGAAGATGTTTTGGTGAGGAAGGAGTTTATTTTTTAAAGAGAGACACATGGTTGAAGATAGAGGATTGATAAATTACTTGCATCTAGCTTGTTTGTATCATTCATTTCTCAATTGTTTTGCTCCTGCAACATTTTAGTGGTTGTAGATAGTACCACTTACACATCAGACGCATGTGAGTTTGAGTCTAGGTGGATAGTAGCACTGAGACATGTAGCAGCCGATTTGTGGGTGTGGAGCTGGCAGCCAGATGTGAAGTGCTGCCATTTGTCAGTCATCTCATGGAAACCCCATTATTAAGAAGCATGAGTGCACATATGTCATGTTAGGAACCATTCTTGGAGTCCTTTGTTAATTTCACACCTTGATTCTTTGAAATTATCAAGGTGGCTTTCGCATTTTGTCAAGTGTGGTCTCTGTTAGGTGGTGCCACTGCTCATTTCAGTCCTGGTAGATAGATTTAAATAATTTCTTGGAAAAGTGCTACTACTTTCAGTTTTGACAAAATCCATTCCCCCCCATTAAGATTCTCTGAACACACCTGCTTGTTTTATTTCTCAATTTCCTCCTAGATTTCCCTCATCTGGTTTTCAAGACCGTAGTTTCATGTTTGACTGTCAATGAATCCTTATTGTTGTCATTCCACATAGTTACTGAGCTCAAATTCTTCTTTCCAGTAGTGTTCTTAAATGAAAACTCTTGGGACTAATGGCAGTGTTCACCAACATTTTTTCTGAGGTCCTGTTTGGGTTCAACTTCTTTGCTCAAATCTTCTGGCTTTGCAACTCATTGGTACAATGCAGGGAGAAAAGCTGCTTCTGCTGATGGAAAAGAAAATCATAGGAGTGGGTTTTGTCAAAATTTAATGATTTTATGGCTGTCTCTGATATTCAAATTTATAGGTACAGCCAGATGTGACTTAGAGATGTCTTTAGGCTGTTCTAAATAATTTTGTGTCTGGTTCTGATCTCACATACACATAGTGTTAGGAAGAGGCTATAATGAAAATTGCCTTTGGACACCTCTAACTGTATTTCGTGTTCTGGCGTAACTGAGAACTTGTAAAAAAAAATGTATCATAAGATTTGCTTTACACTTAAAACCTTCTGAAAATGGTAATATTTTTGCCTGCTGTTTCTAAAGAAGTACCAACGTCTACAGTACGCATTAAAATACCCATTTCAAGAATCATAGAATGATAGAATGGTTTGATTTGGAAGGGACCTTAAAAATCTTCTGTTCCAACTCTTCTGTCGTGGGCAGGGACACCTTCCACTAAACCAGGTTGCTCAAAACCCTATTCAACCTTGCCTTGAATGCTGCCAGGGATAAGGCAGTCACGGCTTCTCTGGGCAACCTGAGCCAGTTTCTCCATCTTTATGATGGAGAATTTTTTCCTAATATCTAATCTAAATCTACCTTCTTTCAACTTAAAGCCATTTCCTAACCTTGGTCATGGGGACAAATATTTTGAAGGAATGATCTGTAAAGACTACACATTAGTTGTGGGTTTTGTGTATTTTTTTTTTTAACAGAAATTGTGCTTCTGTTAAAGTCAATCTGGCTAAAAACCATTAAAACCAGATATTTTTACTACATCCTGTAACAAGAATTCCACACAACATCCAGTAGCTGCTTCTCGAATTTGGACTTCCAGTGCTACTTTCTGCTCTGCAGGTTTATACTGGGGGTTCAGAAAAGCAATCAGTTTCATGTTTGCTGTGAACACAAAATTGATGAATGGCTCTCCAAACCACTCTAGCTGAATATGGGTGACCGAGCAGAGGAAACACCACCACTGAGGATGCACTGGAGAACTTACACTGGGCTGTGCTTGAACATTGGTTGCAGCATGAGTATGGACAGGAGCAAAGAGGCTGCATGTCTCTCCCTCCCCTCCTCACTGCCTGGCCAGCTACAAGTGCTAAGGAGTCTGTGGTGGCACGTGCCAGCCAACTCCAACACCACAGCCAGAGCTCTGCCACTTGCCAAACCTGTGCAAATGCTGCACATGTGCATGTGCTGGAGTGCTGGGTTGCAAAGAGCTGCAGCGGCAGAGCAGACAGACCTTGGGAGAAAGGTTGGGGGGTTGAGGGCTGTGATGGAGAGGGTTAGGGAACAGAGGGAGAGGACAGAGCAGAAAAGCAGCTGGATGAGTTTTTATTTTACGTCTTGAAACAGAAAACCTTGTTCCTTGGTCCCTCCTGCAATGTAAAAGGGGCTGCTGAGGTGCTGAAGGGGAAGAGGGAGGCATAAATAGAAAGGCAAATGGGGCGTTCAAAAAAGAAAATGAACGCTAAGGAGAGTAAACCTGGAACTGGTTCAAAGCAAACTGCCTCCTAACTATGAAAGGGAGGCCTGTGAATCTAAACATGCTCTGCAATTTGCTGTAGCTTGTATCCTTTAATTTAGCCACTAGGTGTGTTTGTACAGAAATACAGAACTTAAAGTAATTCAGAGCATGTCAGGAAGTGAAGCTGAGTATGTGTTTATTGGGAGTCTTTGCCTGGTTAAAGTACTCTTAACTACCTGTTTGGGAATACAGGTCGGGCAAAAAAGCATAGCTAGAAAATGGAAAAAAATATTTATGTACTTATTTTTTTTCTTCAGAGCTCCTCAGTCATTAGTGAGCTGTGCTGGAAGTGTTAATGTATTGCTATTTCAGAAGTTGGTTCATGAGCTACCACCACAGTGCAGCAATGGAACTGCTTGAAAAGCTGCAGAAAAGAAGCTTTCCAATTTAGGAATAGTCACAGTAATATTGAAATATACCTTGAAATTCACCAATACCTATTGAAATATACCTCTTTCATATTGAAATACGAAAAATGCAAAATCTGTGTTTGAGATTTGCATTCATTCGCCTGTGGCGGGAGGGTTTAGGGGTTTAGTGTTTTTTTCTCTCTTCAGTGATAATTCATAGACAACTTCATTGATCCTAGTATTTATGATGTGGACAGCATCCAGAGACCAGTGAGTCTAAAGGCTTGATTATCCCGCATCCCCTTATATAATCAGGAAACGAACCATTGCAGAGCTGTGTGTTGGAGTGAGGGCTGAGGGGTCCTCTGCCCTGAGACTGGTTCTTCAGGGCCTGGCAGCATTTTGAGTCACCTGAGATGTGAGCCTTCTGCTGATGTCAGGCATTATTTGTATAAAGTCAGTGCCCTGGAATCTCTTTCATGGGTTAGATCCACAATTCTGGATGAAGCACTGTTGTGGTTTAAGCCCAGCCATAACTCATGCAGTCACTCTCTCACTCCCCCCACTTACTCCCCCTCTGCTCCCAGAAGGATGGGGAGGAGAATCGAAAGAATGTAACTCCCACGGGTTGAGATAAGAACGGTCCAGTAACTGAGGTATAACACAAACCACTCCTGCTACCACCAATAATAATAATGATAAGGAAATAACAAGGGAAGAGAATAGAACAACTCAACACCTGCCGACCAATACTCAACCCAGCCCAAGCAGTGATCTAGCCCTTCCGGGTAACTGCCCTCAGTTTATATATTGGGTATGAAGTGCTATAGCATGGAATACATCTGTGGCCAGTTTGGGTCAGGTGTCCTGTCTCTGCTTCCTCCCAGCTTCCCCTCCTCCCTGGCAGAGCATGAGCCTGAGAAAGTCCTTGGTCAGACTAAACATTACTGAGCAGCAACTATAACCATCGGTGTTATCAGCACTGTTCCCAGGCCAAAAGTCAAAACTACAGCACTGCACCAGCTACTGAGGAGAAAAAAGTGACTACGACTGCTGAACCCAGGACAGTATCCATCCCTTATTCCATACCATTCACGTCATGTTCAGATCCCACATTTTCAATATACCATCACTCTTATCTCGTATATATACGTATATAGATAAACATACGCATACACAGAGGGAGAGAGACCATACCTTGGTGCATGGACCAATCCCTAAAAAGCTGCTGAGTCCACTCGGTCCATGGTACTGGGTTCCATCTCTTGTAACAGTCTTTCAGAGCAGGAGAGGCTGTGTGCAGTGTTGGATTGTTGCCTGCTGATGACTCCATGGAAGTCATGTGGTTGATGCTGAGCTTGTCTGGTTTTGCCAAAGTTCATTCTTTGTTGGGATAATGGTTAGAGGGAAGTCAGGGCCAGTCGCTGGTGACCTGAAGACATCTAGTTGGTGGGCTATAAAAGTATTACATAGCAGACAACAGAATACAATTGAGTTCATGGGCTGTTTTCCCCTAAAATCAAATCCCCTTGAGGTACACATCAGACTTCCCCATCTTCCCACATTACCCACCAATTATACCTGGGTCCCTGAGCAAAAGCAATCCTACGAGTGGGTTTGCTTTTACCTGAAGCAGGAATAACCCAGACTGTCTTCCCCAGCAAATTCTTTATGTGCACTACAAGAACTTTATCCCCTTCTGCAGTATGTAGAAGTTCTGACTGGGCTGGACCAACCCTGTTGGCAGATCCTCTGGTGTTGACCAACCAGGTGGGTTTTGGTACAGGTGTATCCCAGTGTTTGAAAGTCCCACCACCCATTGCTCTCAGTGTAGTTTTTAACAGCCCATTGTATCATTCAATTTTCCCAGAGGCTGATTCATGGTAGGGGATGTGATATACCCACTCCATGCCATGTTCTTTGGCCCAAGTGTCTATGAGGTTGTTCCTGAAATGTGCCCCATTGTCTGACTCAGTTCTCTCTGAGGTGCCGTGTTGCCACAAAATCTGTTTCTCAAGGCCCAGGATAGTGTTCGGGCAGTGGCGTGGGACACAGCGTATGTTTCCAGCCATCCAGTGGTTGCTTCCACCATGGTAAGCACATGGTGCTTGCCTTGGTGGGTTGGTGGGAGTGTGATATAATCAATCTGCCAGGCCTCCCCATATTTGTACTTCAGCCATCATCCTCCATACCAAAGAGGCTTTAGCCATTTAGCTTGCTTAATTGCAGCACGTTTCACAGTCATGAATAACCTGGGCAATAGTGTTCATTGTTAAGTCCACCCCTCGATCACGAGCCTATCTGTATGTTGCATCTCTGCCCTGAGGGCCTCAAGTGTCACGGGCCCACCAGGCCAAAAATAATTCACCCTTATGTTGCCAATCTAAGTCCATGTGAGCCACTTCAATCTTAGCAGCTTTATCCACTTGTTGGTTGTTCTGGTGTTCCTCAGTGGCACGACTGTTGGGTACATGAGCTCTACACGCCATACCTTCACCACCAGGTTCTGCATCCGGGCAGCGATATCTTGCCACAGTGCATCAGCCCAGAAGGGTTTACCCCTGCATTGCCAGTTGCTCTGCTTCCATTGCTGCAACCACCTCCACAGGGCATTTGCCACCATCCATGAGTCAGTATAAAGTCCAGGCCACTTTTCTCATTCAGCAATGTCCAAGGCCACCTGGATGGCTTTCACCTCAGCAAACTGACTCAATTCACCCTCTCCTTCAACAGTTTCTACAACTTGTTGTCGAGGACTCCATACAGCTGCCTTCCATCTCCGATGCTTTCCCACAATGCGACAGGACCCATCAGTAAACAAGGCATATTGCTTTTCACTTTGTGACAGTTCATTATATGGTGGGGCCTCTTCAGCATGCATCACCTCCTCCTCTGGTGACATTCCAAAATCTTTGCCTTCTGGCCAGTCCATGATGACTTCTAGAATTCCTGGACAACTGGGATTTCATATTCACGCTCATTGTGTTATTAGTGCAGCCCGCTTACTCCATGTGCCATCTGTTGCATGATGTGTAGAGGAGAACCTGCCCTTGAATATCCAGCCCAGCACGGGCAACTGGGGTGCCAGAAGGATCTGTGCTTCAGTGCCAGTCACTTCTGAAGCAGCTCGAACCCCTTCATAGGCTGCCAGTATCTCTTTTTCAGTTGGGGTATAGCTGGCCTCAGATCCTCTGTATCCCCGACTCCAAAAGCCGAGGGGTCGACCTTGAGTCTCCCCTGGAGCTTTCTGCCAGAGGCTCCGGGTAGGACCATTCTCCCTGGCAGTGGTGTACAGTACATTTTTAATATCTGGCCTGACCCTAACTGGTCCAAGGGCTACTGCATGAACTATCTCTCATTCAGTTTGCTCAAAAGCTTGTTGTTGCTCAGGGCCCCATTTAAAATCACTTTTCTTCCGGGTCACATGATAGAGAGGGCTTACAATCAAACTGTAATTCGGGATGTGCATTCTCCAGAACCCCACAACACCCAAGAAAGCTTGTGTTTCTTTCTTATTAGTTGGTGAAGACATTGCTGTTATCTTGTTGATCACATCTGTGGGGATCTGGCGATGTCCATCTTGCCATTTTATTCCCAAAAATGGAATCTCCTGTGCAGGTTCCTTGATCTTACTCCGTTTTATGGCAAAACCGGCTTTTAGCAGGATTTGGATTATTTTCCTCCCTTTCTCAAAGACTTCTTCCATTGTATCACCCCACATGATACTGTCATCAATGTATTGCAGGTGTTCTGGAGCTTGCCCCTGTTCCAGTACAGTCTGAATCAGTCCATGGCAGATGGTAGGGCTGTGTTTCCACCCCCCAGGCAGTTGGTTCCAAGTGTACTGGACACCCCTTCAACTAAAAGTGAATTGTGGCCTGAACTCTGCTGCCAAAGGAATTGAGAAAAATGCACTGTCAATATCAATCATGGCATACCACTTGGCTGCCTTTAACTCCAGTTCATACTGAACTTCTAGCGTGTCTGGTACAGCAGCACTCAAGGGTGGTGTGATTTCGTTCAGGCCACGATAGTCTACTGTTAGTCGCCACTTTCTGTTAGACTTTTGCATTGGTCATATGGGGCTATTAAAGGGTGAGTGGGTCCTACTGATCACTCCTTGACTCTCCAGTCTATGGATCAGCTTATGGATAGGAATCAGGGAGTCTCAGTTGGTGCGATATTGCCGCCGGTGCGCTGTTGTGGTCGTGATTGGCACTTGTTGCTCTTTGACCTTCAGCAACTCCACAACAGAAGGATGCTCTGAGAGACCAGGCAAGGTTGGCAGCTGCTCAATTTCCTCTGTCTCCAAAGCAGCAATACCAAAAGCCCATCGGTACCCTTTTGGGTCTTTGAAGTACCCTCTCCTGAGTTAGTCTATGCCAAGGATGCATGTAGCCTCTGGACTAGTCACAATGGGGAGCTTTTGTCACTTCTTCCAAGTCAGGCTGATTTCAGCCTCCAGTACAGTCTACTCTCAGGATCCTCCTGTCACTCCAGAAATAGAAATGGGTTCCACCCCTTGACAGCTTGATGGCAGCAGGGTACACTGTGCCCCAGTATCTACTAGAGCCTTATACTTCTGTGGGGCTGATGTGCCAGGCCATCTGATCCACACAGTCCAGTAAATTCGATTGTCCCCTACTTCCACCTGGCTGGAGGCAGGGCTCCTCTAATAGTCATCACAATGTTGGACACTTAAGTCTTGTAGAAAGGGATCATTTTTCTTTATCACAGGAGCTGGAGTAAAATCGGCTCTTCCACTACATCTGGGAGCCTGCTCACCAGAGACTGAAGCTGCAGATTTCATGGGACAATCTTTCATGTCATGAACATCCTTGACCTTTGTTCTCCTCTTCAATTCACTCACCCGTTCCTCCAGAGCTCAGATAGGTTTTCCCTTCCACTTCATCATGTCTTCTCCGTAATCCCGCAGGTAAAACCACAGGGTGGTCCGTGGTGTATACCTTCTGTATCTTCTCTCTTGAACGGTAGGATGCCTTTTGTTAACAGCTGAGATGCGTGTTGGTACACATGAGGAGCTGGGTAGATCAGACTGATCATCTTTCAGTTGTTTGAGGTCCTGGGACAGTTTTTCCACAGCTGAAATGACAGAAGGGGTGAGATTGTCTTCGAATTCTTGGAGTTCATGAATCACTTCATCCACTGTTAGTGGTACTATGTCATTCCAGGTTACATTGCCAATGAATGGGCATATGATGACTGTGCATTCTGTGTAAATTTCTGCCACATGGGTCATGTACATTTGACTTCAACTGGATCTATGGGTACATCCCCGGCACTTGGCTTGATGTGACAGATCATCTCTACAATGGCTGATTGCCTCAAAGACTGGATGCCTTTCTCTAGAGTAGTTCACTTGGCTGAATGACTCATAACATCGTCCTTGTATGGAAACCTTTCTTTCACAGCTGCCAAGAGCTGCCTCCAAAGGCTGAGCGACTTTTTCCCTCCTGCAATTGCTTTCTCAATTCCCCCTTCCCTAGCAAGTGATCCCAGCTCCTTGGCTTCCCTACCTTCTAATTCATGACCATCGGCCCCATTGTCCCAGCATCGGAGCAACCAGGTCATTATGTGCTCCCCTGGCTGACGAGTAAAGTCTTTTCGCATATTCTGTAGCTCGGTTGAGGTCCAAGGTCAAGAAGTCACCTCTTGTTCTTCTTCGTCTTCTTTCTCATGTGGTGATGACTTCTGATCATATGCTGTTCCAGGTGGTGAGTACATTGTTCCTTCATCTTACTTCATCTTTCTTGTCTCTTTTTTGCTTTTTCTCTTGCGTACAGGGGCAACCAATATTGGTACGAGTTAGTCCTCCGGTTTAGCTGCGGTGATTATCACTGTGGTTTGGGTAGCTGCTGTACTTGTCACTGGGGTTGGTGTAGCTGCTGTGCTTGGAGCTGGAGCAGCTGTGCTGTCTGTTGTTTTGCCCTCAGATCCAGGAATATTTTTTTCCTTTTGAAGGTGCTGGATAGTGTTGAACAGGGCTCTGTAAGCATAGGCAAAGCCCCAGCACGTTGCCATAATTTGTCCATCCCTGGTATGACCAGAATGACAACACATCTCATTTAAATGTTTTACTAGTTTTTCTGGATTTTGTACTTGGTCGGTGGTGAAATTCCAAAGCACTGGAGGGGCCCACTGGCCTAGATACTCACCCATACTATCCCACACACCCTGCCACTCAGGACTATACAGCCTCAGGGAAAATCTCTTGGTCCTCCTATATTGTCGTCTAACCCTAGACAAGCCCCAAACCCAGCTCTGCTTAACTCTTGAGACCAGATGAAATGGTCATGAGTAAAACACACTCCATATGTGTGCCAACGTGGTGATCCCCATCACAATCAGCAGGCAGGTCTCAAGGGTACCTATACGCCATTTAAAACCTTCAGAACTCTCAAATGATGCTGTAAGTGGTCTGGTGGGGGAGCTGGGAGTGTAAAAGAATGTCTCCTTCATGGGTTGACCACCCGAGGAGGGGAAAAAAGATGTGTAATTGCTAAACACTTCTATTATGTACCTCCCAAAGCATAGAGGTGGTGACCATACTGGGAACGCAAGCCAGATCAGTTTCATGATCAATGATTCTATTGTATTACAAGTCATGAGCATAAAGTACAATGAATCAAGGACCTTAGCCAAGGCCCCCAGCCAATAAACACTAGCACAGCCAATACTGTCTGTAAGTAAGGAACGACATGCTGAAACTGTGAGATCAAGAGCAAGAACTTTGGCAGCCAATAAATCAGCACTGTGATGAGTGACTATTAATTCAAAACAAGGAATGCTTATCACAAATACTATTAGACACATTCTGGTCAGATCTGTCATTATTTCAAGCCTTTGTGCCCCACATTGTCCTGCCACCCAGCTCCCAGACGGATGGGGAGGAGAATCGAAAGAACGTAACTCCCACAGGTTGAGATAAGAACAGCCCAGAGACTAAGGTATAACACAAACCACTGCTGCTACCACCAATAATAATAATGATAAGGGAAATGGCAAGGGGAGAGAATACAACCGCTCAACACTCGCCGACCGATACTCAGCCTGACCCAGCAGTGATCTAACGCTTCCGGGCAACTGCCCCCAGTTTATATGGTGAGCATGACATGCTGTGGTATGGAATACCTCTTTGACTAGTTTGGGTCAGGTGTCCTGTCTCTGCTTCCTCCAGCTTCCCCTCCTCCCTGGCAGAGCATGAGCCTGAGAAAGTCCTTGGTCAGACTGAACATTTGAGCAGTAACTAAAAATGTCAGTGTTATCAGCGTTGTTCCCAGGCCAAAAGTCTGTGACTGCTTCCCTGGGATTTTGATTAGGTTTGTGAGTAGAGTGGGGTTTGGTGCAATGTGATGGATGATGCTGGCCTCCCATGGTATGAACAAACCTGGCAAACATTATGCTCAGGGGCATGGGGTCTGAGTGTTTTTGTCAAAATATAAAATTATAAGTACTTCCATGCCAGGAACAAAGACTAATAGCAAAAATGTGACACTTTTAGCTTCATTTCTGCTCTAAATGTGGAGACACAAAAGGGAGAAAAAGGATTTATGCCCTTCTGAAGGTATAATAGGCACTAGCACATCCTAGCAAACAGAAGTGAGCAGCAGAGCTACTGCTTTCGCTTTTCGTCTCCATGATTGTCAATAACCATCAGAGGGTCTGTTTGCTGAAAATCCCCTAATGAAAAGTTGATGTTGTCATGACAGCAAGCACATATCTCAGCCTGAATTTGCACACCTGATGGGAAACAGAGCTCTGTGTCTCCCACATAATACATGGAATACAGCCTTGGAGACACAGTCTCCACTTCTGATTAACTGCATGTCAGATGATCCAGTTAAGTATGGCCTTCTCGTCAATTCTTTCTTGTCATATTGGTCTGAGGAAGGATTTTCTAGAGGCTCCAGATACTACACTCTGTTTTGCTTCACTGAGATTAGGGGTTTTGTGTTCTGCTATGAAACCAATTTTTCTAAATTTAGGTCCCATCCTCATTAGGGGCAATGCTCTGATTCATTCCATTCTGGCTGAATTTCCCCTCTAACCTATAAGCTTACAAATGCAGATTGGTATGAGCTATCTGTGAAGGAATTAGACCTGTCTAACCCATCTTTCACTGCTTTTGGTGTTTGCCTCCACCTCCTCTGTATCTGATTATTTGGAGGTGTGTGCCTATGCTTTTGCTTCCCTGACCTTGTCTCAGGCAGCCAGCCCCTTTTCCTTCTCACATTTCACATCCCATAGGAAGTGGGATTCCAGTCAGTTCACAGTAGATCAGCAGTCTGAGTAGCTGCTTGTTGTAGTTGTTCATGGTAAATGTGCTCCTACTTTATTGAATAATTCTTCAATAAAACACCTGCAGCTTGGGCAAGAACATTCCAGTACTCAGTCCAGACACCCCTGTAATCTAGCTGCTAAAGGTTATTTAGAGTAATGGCAGCTACAGCTAAAGCTTGGATGAGGGTGAATATTTGACGTGGCAGACAATAGGAAGGAGCTATCAACCTCATCACTGCTGTCATCCCAAGGAAGAGCACCTCACTGGGGGTTGGTTGGTGAGGGGATAATATTTGGCAGGTGTTAACAAAGTTGATCTGAGTATATTCATGAGGAGGGTTCATAGGCGTGACTAAGCTGAAGCCGGAGTCAGGATCTGCCTTTTTTCTTTAAAAGATATATTAGTCTTCTCAAAGCCAGGTTTTGGGACTCCTGGCTCAAATACTGAAAGCAGAGTCACACTGAGACCCTCTTACCAATGTCACATCCACCCACACAGAGCTGCAAAAGCCAGTTCTCTATGCATCCCAGTCTATAAGCCGCTCTTCCCAATGAGCCCTCCTGGAACTTTTTACTGTTGGCACCTTCCCCACGTTTCCTGAGGTTGGAAGGGGGCTTGATTTACACCGAGTTTCAGACTAAGCACATTGACATCAAAGCAATGAAAATCAGTGCCCAGTAAGTGGTTTATAAATGCAACCTAAGTGTTTTGAATCAAAATACTTCTTTCAGCAATGTTGCAAGGGTATGTCTGTTGTCCTCATCATTGTTAGTTTCTGTCTTAAAAACACTGACAAGTCATTGACAGTAGATCCACTCTGCAGATCATTAGAAAAAATGTTTCTATTCATGAAACACCAGTAGTTTTTTCCCATTACTTTTTGCATGACATTACTTGAAGAGGATACTAATCTAAACAAGAAAAGTATGTACAGATTATATGACAGAAAGGACTCGTGGGCTGTGCTTTAACAGTAGGGGAAGGAACTTCAGCTCATGCATGTATTTCTTGTCCCAGATGGAGAAGGCTTGCTGTGCACAGTCTTTACAAACAGCTTTGGGACTGTTTCATCCCACTGAAAAAGAGCTTATGCAGAGGCATCAAGTGAGGACCAGATGTCTGACTTTTAAAGTACTTAACTGAAATGACAAAGGTGTATGAGTTTGGTGGATGCTTCTTTTAGCAAATGTGCTCATATCACCAAGCTAGCAATGACTACATTTCCTTTACAGTCTGGGAGAACAGTGTTCTTGCAGTACCGGTGCATCTATCGGCTGCATCAGATAACATAAAACAAACACAAAGTTACAAGGAAGGAGGAAGGAAAATTCAATGGCTTTTGAAATAAACCTTTTGTGTTACTGGACATCTGAAACTTCTTGGAGAGTGTGTGTATAAACAGAGCACAGAAAAAGAGAAATAAGGCTGGAATACATACTTTGTATTACAATTCACCCAAACAGCAGAATTATTTTAAACCCAGTCTCCGTCCAGGTTTGACTTTTACAAATGGATCTTGGATAACTGATCAGCTGAACTAAAACCAGCACTGCTGGTTTTAACACAGGAGCTGATACACTGAAGTGTAAGCTCTGTGCCTCAGAGAAATCTTATCTTCTGTCTTCATCTGCCTGAAATGGCTGAATAAGTGCAGTAATGCCATCCTGGCAATGTGACCAAGAGTGGAAGTAAAAAATTTCCCAAATGAAAAGCTTAGACTTCAGTAAACTGAGGTAAGGAATAAAGTCCAAAACCAGGGAGGTTCTTCTGCCTTTGTGTACCACTGAAACCCTTGGAGCTGGACATCAAGTTTTACTTGATGGATATGAGCTTAAATGCAGAAGGTCATGCTTGCAGCAGAGCCAATGCCAAACTAGAGGGAAGATGACTGCTGAGCATGTGCAACAGTGTGCTTCCTCCAGGGCTGCACAGAAACCTTAATCACTATTTCACAGGGAGACCCAAGACAGCAATGATATATACTTACAGACTTATCCAGAATGGAGGTAAATTATCCCTTGTGCAGTGCTAAGAGGAGAAGACTCTTCCCAGATGGACGCTCTTTTCATCCCAAGGAGAAAGACAAGATCTACTCTTCCCAACATTAATGAATGAGCCAGGGGAAGTTTTGTTTCACTCTACCAAACAAACCTAGGTAGAGACTCACAGCAGGAAATCATTAGTTCTGATCCAGAGTTATATTTCCTCTGTACCTGTTCCCAAAACACTATACATTCGGTAAATTCTCCTTTCAGTTTCAGCTTATCTTTTGAAAACATGTCATTCAAATAGGTCTTTTTGCTTGCACTTAATTTACAAGAAAGCTTCCAAACTAAAAAGAGTTAAAAAACCCTCAGCCATCATTGAAAATCTTCCTTTCAATGTTATTAAAAAAAAAAATCGCATTTTTTGTAACAGCTGTAGGCAATACCACAACCTTTTCACTGTGGTTAAAAATGGTTGGTAAAATGTGCCTCACTAGTGGAGTAAGTGAAACAGTATAAATATTCTGCAAATTGCTCTTCACAATGAGACTTCTGTCTGAGCAAAAGTTTATGCTATTGTTCAGACAGTATTAGAGAACTTTCTAGCACTGACCTTAGAAAAGACATATTGCATAGCCCAAATCCAAACATAAGCATGCTAAGTGTAGTAAATGCAAGTAAACCAGGGGTGTTTCCCTTTCATTAGACTTTCTCTCTGACCTCCGGATGACAAGGGCATAGGAAAAGGAAGCAATTTTTCTTCTGTCCTGGGGAAAGGAACATTTGAAAGAGATTTCCTGTGATTGGACTACATCATCTTTCTGGTGCCTGAATTGAAAATCTGGAAGACCACCTTTACTTAGCACCCATCTCAAATGCATATTTGCTTTTACCTGATGAGGCAACTTGTGTCAGTTTCACAAAACTTTAGGTGAGTATTGCTTGTAGCTGGATAGGATCACTCAAAATATTTCAGCATTTCAGAGAAATAAGATGCCTCAGTGCAACAACCGATCCAAAGTCAATCCTTCTGATCTCATTAAGTTTTAAACTATTTCCAATCTTTCTCATGCCAGAGGCTGTAAAGGTCACTTAATAGAGTTGAATACTGTACCCTTCTTCAAGTATTTGGTTGAAAATTTTGAAAAAGGATGTCATTTCTACCAGATGACAAGTTCAAAAATGCATGTAACACCTTAGTTTGTGTCACTTTAAGTTATCATATGCATCACAGAAGTAACTCTTCCTGCGTATCTCCAATCCTTTTGAGTTGTGGCTTGTTTAATTATGTCAGGGCATTATGTCAAACCCTTTGTTCTCAGAGACACAGATTCCCAGGGGACAGTTGGGTATGGCCAGCAAGCCAGAAATCAGTGCTGGACCTCTCCAGACTTCTCTCTGTGGTGCTATCCCTCTAAAGGCAATTTATGTTTTCACATTTCTTACCAAAAATCCTTCCTGATGTGCAGCAGACCTTTCCTTTTGTTCTAGCTGGATGAATAGGATGCCTTGGTCTTCTTTCTTTGCCTTTTCACTTTTGCAAGTTCCTGTACTGTAAGAAAGCACCCACCATGAGCATAATTGTTTATATGAATGGTTTACATGGTTATCACAGACATCATTATGTCATATAGAGCCCCAGTTCCACGAAAATTGAGACATTGAGTGAGAATTGAAGGTAAAAGAGTGGGAGAAAAATTGACTCCTACACTAAGCAATTAACCAATAATACATTGCTGAATTCTTTTAGATTTGGCACTCTCAAAGGTTATGGTATTTATTCTGAAGCTAAGGTTGAGGACGTGCTTAGTCATCTTTCTCAGAGAAACAAATGTGTCTTACATTTATAGGTGATGCTGGATTATGGAAGGTTGAGGTCATGGTTAGTCATCTTTCTCAGAGAAAAAGACAGGTCTTTCCCTTATAAATGATTCTGGACTATGGCTATAGTATCAGGGTAGAATTTGGTACCAGTGTTAGGATTTCAGGGAGGCAACACAAGAAGAAATAAAAGCTAGTGCTTTCATAAAAGTAATATTTATATTTTTCCTTTGTGCAAATTGGATAGGTTAAGCTGAAAGTTTCACAGAGTTCAGAGACCTAGTGTCAAGACTAAAACTAGGACATGCATGGGCTGTAGCTCTGGTGGGGGATCAGACTGGGGAATATGGATGGGATATAGTGGAAGGAAGGACCCTGAGAGCAGATTGCATATGGGGCTGTTGCTTGAAAGTGTCTTAGGAGTACATTAACATTCTGAGTTTTGTATTATCACAAGTCCCTTGAACTGTTTTTAGGAGTTAGGCAAATCAGGAGAAACAAGAGGTATAGAGAAATGGGGAATTCAGGAAGGATCAGCTGTGCTGTAATGAGAGCTGACGTGAGTCTGGGTCCACTTCTTCAGAAAATCATTGGTTCTACAAGACAATGAACAAACATTTGAATGGGACAGAGGCAGCAAGAAACGAATGGTCACCTGTGATGGGGATGTTCAGGATGAGTTTCCAAATGGAGCTGAGAGGAAATAGGCATCAGTCAGAGGCATGGCTTTAGGTCTTCCATTTTAGTGGTCCATAAGCTATGCCTGGGGGTTGTAATTAGGATTCAGGCTTCAAGAAGGAGAACTGAGGTGACAGAGGTGTTTAGGGGAATCTCCCAGTTTTTGTTTGGTTTTCTTTTTTTTAATTTCATGTATAGACTGATATGAGGGTTGAGAAAGGGACATAAAAAAATTAAAACAAAAGAGGAGTTTAAAACTGCCAAACAACCTTGCTTTGGGACAGGTAGTAACACTTGGTCTCACAATTACTTTTAAGTCTGGATTTCATGTGTGTTGCTTGACTTAGATTGAGAGCAGTACTAGGTGTTGGTCCAGGTAAATAATTGTATAGAGGAAGAAATTAAAAAATTGGCCACAGATATGTTGAAAGTTAATATTGCCATTATTCCTAAGCTATTTCAACCTGAGCTTCATAGGTAAAAATGCCCTATGGTTCAGATTGAGAGTATTGCTAGTGTTAGAATTAGCAGTACCACGGTATTTGAAGGAAGAAACAAGCATGGAAGTATTAAGTTCTGCTTTAATACCACTGAACTAGAGTTTCAGTTTCTAAAAATCCTCAAATCAGGATGATGTTGAGGTTTGGGTTTCACAGAGGTCACCAGACCAGATCTAAAACTGTAGCTAAAACAAGAGCTATGATTACGGTTGAAGTTCAGGCCGAGATAAATAAAAGAAAGTCTCAGAAAAGCCTAGCATCCTAAGTTGGGAACTTCTGTGGCTTATTGCATATTTTTAGATCTTAGGCTTGTGGGGTGGGTGAGGCAGTGTCCCAGATTATTGGTGATACTCTGTTAGGAAATGGAAAGGGAGAAAGTGAAGGGTGACAAAAACCAAAATCAGAAAACATGAAGAGACAAAGTTGAGCAGCTTGTAGGCAGCGCTTGAACCTGGCCTGATGGCTTTTCTTGCTGTATTCTCCTAAGCCTGACCCTGAGCAGATATCACCCTCCCATGCTCCATGGCTCTTCCCAAATCCTTCCCAGTGCTAGGCACAGGCAGGCACAGCCTTGGACTCTGCTGAGGAGTATGCATAAAGAAGCTGGGGAAGGGGAATTGCATGGGGAGTTACATACCCTCCCAAAAGTGGGGATGAGCCTGGGCTCACTATCAACTGCAGCTCAGATCATGCTTTGAGATGGACCTCCGCTGTCCTAAAGCTGCGCTGGCAGCATTGGCTCCTCCTATAGCCTCTCCAGAGCTTCAGCCTATCCCACTCCAAATCCTAGCTACATTTCTAACTTCAGTTTCAGTTACACTCACTGACTGCAATGACTAAAAGCAAGCTGGAGGTGAATGCTGCAGCTAGTTGTGCTTTATGTCTGGCTGGCTGTCTTGAATGTATTCTGCTAGCGCATCTCTCAAGTCTGGACCCTGCTGCTACCCCTGAATCTTAAAAATAACCCTACAAGCTCTGGTCTAAAAGCAGTAAGTAAATTCACATTAGAAGTTATGTATAAGGTAAAATGGCATCTGCGCTGAACCCACTTATAAACGTAGTTTATGAGTCTCTCTTGGCCCTGAATGTAAGCCCCTCCCAAACCCCAGTTTAGCTCTGCCCTGCTGTGCCTTGGAGACCCTGGGGAAGCCTGAGAGCCAGACTCACACCACAGCCTCATGTAGGTAGCAGCCTGCAACGCATATAGTCTCTGAGTCTCTCTGTTCTTTCCCATAACTATATGGGCTTAATCATAACCAAATGTTAACTGAGCCTCTTATCCCCAGAGTTTTGTGGACTGAAGTAGTAAGAGGACCAGGTTTGGCACTATTCCTCACTTCAGCTTATGATGATTCAGCATAAGATTTTACTTTGATTTCTGACCCTAGCTGTAAATTAGCGAGCCCAGCATTAATTTAAAGTTATGTAAAAAGATCCCAAGACAAGTGCTTAAGGTGCTTTAGATTTAATTAAATGCCTTTCAGTTGTGATACTGATGACACTGAAGATTTTTCTTTATCACAGTCAAACCAACACATAACATACCCCTAGATACAGCTTTAGTCTCAAGACAGTTGGGAATCTCAAGCCTAACAGTACAACAAAGAGCCATTTGGACATCAGACCTCAAATTGCATTGTAGACCACTTACCACTTTTCATTGCCAGAGCTTTTTAATAAGCAAAACAACATTCTGAACTCTAGAGTTAATTTAACATAAACAAAAATTTCAATATGTAAAAGGGTTTAAAATAAATGTTAGGAAATGCACCCCACTGTGCCTCGTGGCCCATTTCTCCTTCTCTTCTTAGTATTTGACATTGACTGCTGGATATGGATCCAGGATATGCTTTGCCAAATGAATGACAAATTTAAAACTAATACTGAGACCCATGTTGTCACAAATTTCACTCTTTAACATCCTTATGTATGGAAATATTAGCCCTTATCTGGGCCTCATAACATAAGAAAACAGAAAGGTTAAAGTATTGCAAGCACTCTTGTTGGAAACAGCCCCCAGGGTATTAATAGCATTTCTTTGCAGTATAATGATTTCTGAAAAACAGAGCTCTAATCTAAGGATTTTGTTATTTCTTCCACATTCTAATGCTATCTAGAAATTCTAATAAATGCAGCGGTTTTGCAAACATCATTTTTTTTATATGGCAGGTGTTGTACTGTACACGTAACATAATTTGGGGATTTCCGGTAAGGAGGAATTATTTCTCAGCCTACAATTAAGCATAAAACCTGGGTGCTTAAAAAACCTAAACACATAATAAAGTCCATGCATGTGCAAGATCCCAAATATATCTTTTTGTCCAAAACTTACCAGAACTCTAGTTTCTCTTTGACTGAACCCCAACTCTACTATGGAGGTTAGCTCCCATAACACCAAGCATCTAAAATCTCCAGGTTCAACATCTTTATTGGCGACACGGACAGTGGTATTGAGTGCACCCTCAGCAAGTTTACTGATGACACCAAGTTGTGTGGTGCAGTAAACACTCAGGAGGGAAGGGATGGGATCCACAGAGACCTTGACACACATGAGAAGTGGGCCAGTGCCAGCCTCAAGAAGTTCAAAGTGAAGTGCAGTGTCCTGCACCTGGGTGGGAGCAATCCCAGGCACAGTTACAGGCTCGGCAGAGAAGAGATTCAGAGCAGCCCTGTGGAGCAGGACTTGGGGGTGTTGGTCGATGAGAAAATGAACATGAGGCGGCAGTGTGCGCTTGCAGCCCAGAAAGCCAACTGTATCCTGGGCTGCATCAAAAGGAGCGTGACCAGCAGGTCGAGGGAGGTGCTCCTGCCCTCTCCTACTCTGCTCTCGTGAGACCTCACTTGGAGTATTGTGTGCAGTCCTGGTGTCCTCAACATTAAAAGGACATGGAGCTGCTGGGGCAAGATCAGAACGACATTGTCTATGGTGAGGAGCCCCTGCCCATGGCAAGGGGGTTAGAACTTGATGATCTTAACGTCCTTTCCAACTCAAACCATTCTGTGATTCCATGATCTTTTTAAAAAAAGAGAAAAAAAGAGTGGCTCCTATACTGATATGACTCCTAACCCTCAGCCTACTGCATCAGGACCACCAGCCAACATGGTAGACCACCTAATGCAGTAGTAACACAACCACCTTACTAAAAATCAGGGGGCCAATGTTTCCTGTTGTAGTCAAACAGCCACCCTTGCTACCTGGACAGGGAGTTGTTAAATGTCACCCTCACTTCTGCCACGGCTGATTGAGATGTCCCACACTGACAGAGACTGAAAGTTGAGGAAAATGGATATAGGATTCCTGCGGCCATGCTAATTTACACACCATTTCTGTGACAACAGTCACAAACTGATCTTTGAACCTCTGCACAAATCATGCAGGTCCTGCAAAAAACAAGATGGCTGGAAGCAGCTTGTTGGTATGGCTGGTTTTGGCAGCAAAAGAGGTCGATGTACAGGCCCCTCATGAGCTGTCTGGTGCTTCATCCTCATAGCAGAAAAATTTGGTGGCAGACTAATAATGCTCTCTGGCATTAATGTCAAAGTGATTCACTCTAAAAACTTATGGACATATCTCTCTTTGTCCTCTGCATGGCGCTCAAAAAAGATTGTGCTAGTGGACCATGGTGTCAAGGTACTGCAGAGTAGTTTTGGGATATTCTTGGTTATTCTTTTGTTGTAACACTGTATTTCTGTATTCTCCACATCTCTTCTTTAGGTTGAGGTTGTCTGGTTCTTTAAAATCCTTATTCTAAACTATTTTGTCATTGAAATGACAGGCTGGATCTCAGGACCAAGCCTATCTAGGAGGATGTGATTGTATGGTTGCAGAAAGCAGAAGAGGCAAGGCTGTGACATGCAAGATGAAATGAGTCTTCTTAAGGTGCAGAAAGGCTGTAAAAAGTGAGATTTCTTTTCATTACAAGTGGTATGAGAGGAAGATCGTGGCTGATTCTGGATATCTGAGAACCAGGATTGGTGAAATATTGTTGTCACTTCAATAAGCTCTGAAAGAAGCGTCTACATGCTCAAAGGGGTGAAAAAGCCCTTGAAAAGCCAAGCCCACAACGTGCATTCCAGGAAGAGGTGCAGAAAATGAAGGGAAGGAACAGTACTTAGCCTAAGGGGGTTTTTCATCCCTCTGTGCTCCTTGCTCCCACTCTTATCCTACTAAACCATTGCATCCACCACTGGGTCCTGTGTGACAGCCAGCTACCATCCCACCTCAGCAGGGGAGTCCTACTCTATTGGCTGCTGCTGTGGGTGATGCATGCTGTGAGCAGGAACTCACTGCATCCCTATAACAAACCGCATTCCCGGCTGGATTACTCATACTCCACTGGCTGCTGTTTTTCTTCATGTGCATTCATTAACAAGCCACTAAACAAGAGACACAAAGCCATCTGTAAAATTAGGTCACATGTGTTTCCTTGTCAAGACATTGGGCTTGCCAAAATCAAGATTTTCCTGACATCACAATGGAGTTCTTAGAGCTCCACCCATGATAAAATAAAAAATAAATAAAAAGGGAAAAAGAAAAAAGGAGAAAAAGAAAATAAACCGTTCCCTGCACCCCAAAACCTGTGGTACCAAGCAATAAAGATGAAGTCAGTATCCTGTGACACTTCTGTGAAATACTGAAGTAATGTCCTTCACTGTGACATTTAATTGCCGGCACAAGCAGACGTTTCTTACCACATTTAACTCCCTTCTCTACCAGCTAAGCTGCATGTGGAAAGGCAACTCCATTTTACACAGAATATTGTTTTTGTCCAGCAGCATCTCTTCCTTTCATCTGAACATGAACTGAACCCTGGGATCAGAGAGCGGATAAGCATTGACTCAAAACAGATGCCAAACTGTCCAGATGCTGACATGCACCCAGGTATTCAGGCTCAGGATATCCAGCACTTCTGCCTTTCCGTGAACTGCACATCCTTCCTGAGCTCAGGACTCTGGCTGCCTTTCAGGAAGAACATTTCAGGTTCAGTGGGGTGAGAAAGGGTGTGGGGTGAGGCATTCTGGGAGGCCGCCTAATCCTAAAGGGGAATCAGGGAATGAGAACTTGCAAAAAGGATGTTATTGGAATGTTTCTGTTAAAAAGCAAAATTTTACACCATGGCAATCTCCTGATAATAGAGAAAAGCCAGGCAGTTTGGCGGAATGCTGCTGGGAAGTAGGCAAGTGCCTCATACTGGGTAGAAGGGGAGAACTGTAGCAAGTCAGAGGCTGTCCTGAGTCACGGCTGGGAAATTTCAGTTTGGATGGAGGAAAAATATCAAGACAGGGGCAGCCCTATGGTCCCTGCATATGGATCTAGATTTCACCAGAGTTTGCAGGGAAATCGTATGTTCCCCAAACATAAAAGATTAAACAAATGGAAAAGGTTTTGCTCTCTAGTTCAGGTTGCTGTCATCCTGCACCAGGAGACTGAGATACCAGAGGTGTGGTGGGAGTACAGCAGGACTGGCACCGTTTTTCCCACTAGGGTAGGGTGAGGGCAGGCAGTAAAACTCCCAGTCTGGTTTGCTCTGAACTGTTATGTACAGCCTCTGTGCTGACTGTAAATAACATCACAAAATTACTTTTAAGAACAGTGGTCCAGAGCCTTTGCTATATCAAATACACATCTTTTGTGTAGCACTGAAGGCCGCTAGTTTTTTGTCTGGCTGCCATTCCTTCTGCAGCACAAGAACAGGAATACCAGCTAGAAACAGGCAAGGTCATGAGTGATTTATTCTTCCTTCCTTCTAAATTTCCTTCTGTCCTTTCTTTGCACAGTACCCTAGCTGCTGGGACCAGAGAGGGAGCACGCTGACAAGGTCTGCATCATGAGCATGTTCTGGACAACCAGAGCCGGCTGTTTCACACAAACCTGGGCCAGATCACAACCACAAGCAGAATTCATCTGAATCATAGAATCAACTCAGTTGGAAAAGACCTTTAAGATCATCAAGTCCAACTGTTACCCCAGGACTGCCAAGACCACCACTAAATCATATCAGTGAGGGCCTCATCTACACGGTTTTTTAACTCTTCCAGGGATGACGATTACACCTCTTCCCTGGGCAGCCTCTTCCAATGCCTGAGCACCCTCTCCTCAAATAACTTTTTTCTAGCATCCAAACCAAACCTCCCATGGCACTGCTTCAGGCCATTTCCTCTTGTCCTGTCACTTGGTATTTGGGAGAAGAGACCGATCCCCACCTTACTACAATCTCTTTTCTGGTAGTGGTAAAAAAAACAAGGCACCCCCTGAGACTTCTCTTCTCCAGACTAAACAACCCCAGTGGCCTCAGCTGCTCCTCATCAGACTTGTGCTCCAGACCCTTCGCCAGCTTCTTTGCTGCCCTTCTCTGGACCCGCTCCAGCACCTCAATGTCTCCCTTGTAGTGAGGGGCCCAGAGCTGAACACAGGATTCGAGGTGCAGCCCCACCAGTGCAGTACAGATCGCTGCCCTGGCCCTGCTGGTCATGCTATTGCTGATACAGGCCAGGATGCTGTTGGCCTTCTTGGCTGCCTGGGCACAAGCTGGCTCATGTTGAGCTTCGTCAATCAGCATCCCCAGGTCCTTTTACATGAGCAGCTTTCCATTCACTCTTCCCCAAGCCTGGAGCCTTGCATGGAGTTGTTGTGGGCCAAGTGCAGGACCAGGACTTTGCCTTGTTGAACCTCATACCATTGGCCACAGTCCATCTATCCAGCCTGTCCAGATGTCTCTGCAGATCCTTCCTATCATCTAGCAGATCAGCACTCCCACCCAACTTGGCTTTGTCTGCAAATTTACTGAGGGTACACTCGGCCTCCTCATACAGATCATCAATGGAGATATTAAACAGTGCTGGCCCTAACACTGAGCCCTGAAGGACACCATTAGGGACCGGTTGTCAACTAGATGTGATGTTATTTACTACCACTCTTTGGGCTCAGCTATCCAGCCACTTTCCAGCCCAGTGAAGAATCCACCTATCTAGGCCATAAGCAGCAAATTTCTCCAACAGAACGCTGTGGGAGACAGTGTCAAATGCTTTACTTCAGTCCAAATAGACAATGTCCACCTCTTTCCCTCATCAACGAGGCGGGTCATCTTATCATAGAAGGAGATCAAGTTGGACAAACAGGAGCTGCCCCTCATAAACCCATGCTCAATGGGCCTGATCCCTCCGTTTTCCCACACGTGCTTTATGATGTCACTTAGGATGATCTGCTTCATGATATTTTCCACCGCTGAGATCAGGCTGAGAGGCCGGTAGTAGTCTGGGGTCTGAAGTTTGAGCAGATGTATGCGTAATTGTGATGAGAAATTCAGCTGCAGCAAAACTGAAGGTCTAACTTGGATCCAGATTGTGCTTGTGAAAACCTTCATTGGTATTACCTGAGAGCCAGATGAAGCAGCACCATCAGTTTAGTTTCACTCCTGCTGGAAGAGCGTGGGCTGGTGCACCAACCAGCAAGGTCAAGCTGCTCTGAGCTGGCATTTCAGCCCAAGCAGTGGAGTAGTAGTCTGCTTTGAGTGTCATTTTAATTAGTATTAACGGTTTTGGCCTTCACTCTATCCATCAGACTTATTTTTTTCTTTTCAAGGGAAGTACATTGGTTCTAACTGCAAGATCCATGTAGTACGACACTCTCTTATCTCTGAGTTGTAGACATAATAAATTATTTTCAGCTACTGTAGCTCTGACCCCACTGGTTGTGGTGAAGCTCTGCCAGGAATTAACTTCTATCAGTGTTTTTACTAGTATCTCTTAATATTCCTGTATTATTTGGGTGGCTGGAGCTGGAGGGATGATACTAGACATTTAGTTTTCTTACTGATGATTATTTCATAGTGTTCCTTTGCTAGGCAGAAGTCTGGGGGGAGTAGCTTCCAGAAGGTCTGGATTACTCTCCCTTTTATCTCTCCAGGAGAGATTTTGGAGGGAGAAGCAAGCAGCTAGGCAATGCCACTTTGTCTCCGCAATATTCTTGCTATCATCCTGATTCTTCAGGCAGACAGCTCCTCTGGCTCAGGCACAGATGTGACTGAGCACAGACTCTTCATCAGTGCTACTTATAATTCTTGTTTTGCAAAACCAGGCTTTGAATAGCCTTGCTGTTTATTATGAAAAATGTCTAAAGACCCCTTTTGTTGGATGAACTGTTCCACAGCTGCTCTTTCTCCCCAGAGAAGCTTTGCCTTATCTCTAGCATCTATGACAGGAGTCATCTTACCCTTCCACCAACTAATAGAAAACAATAACTTGTTTTCTAGGAATGGAGGAGTCTGGAGGAAGTGCTTCTGTATTTCTTAGAAATCTGATAACTGGATTAGCTTCTAACCATGAAAATATATATGGCCTTGAGTGCCATTGTGGAATATCTCACAGATATTAAGCACAAATGCTGACCCCAGTGTGTAAATACCGAGAGGGTCACTTTTGGGGCATGACCTTTCTTGGGAGTGGTTTTGCTGGTTGTCTTGCAGTTCCTGTGTTGCTCTCTGAAAGTGTGTATGTGTAACTAAAATATAGCATGTATTATTTGAGAAAAGACAGCATTAGCTTATATGAGACTGAACAGTCTCATGAATACAGCTGAAATATCTTTGCAAGGTGGAAGACCTTTGCCTGAATATCTTACGCTCATATACATCTTTTTTGTTCTGAGCAGGTCTGACTACATGCATGCACACACATAAACACACACAAACATTTAATGTTATTTCCTCTTGAAATAACAGCAAACACGCTATTGATGTCAATGGAAGGTGATCAAGCCTGCTATTAAGAAAAGGAAATGTTTTACGAGTAGAAAATGTAAAATATACTTGTTTATTTCACTTCTGATTTTGGTGACTCTGAATGTGATGTCTGAGGTAATGAGCTCTGTGACACTGTAGAAGTATCTCTCACTTCTACTTAGGGATAAATTGTGTATGTTTAGGTGTATCTGAAATATGCACATTTCCAGGCACATTTTGCTGTCACAGAGAGCAGTAGTGAAACCTCTGTTAATCTGAACAGGAGCAGGATCAGACAGTGATATCTTAATATTTGCAATTTACAATGTACAGGGTTTGAAAGCAAATAGCTCTTCATTACTGGTCTGAATCTGGTCATCATGCAAACAACAGAGGCTTGAAACCGCAGCCACCTTCTTGTGCTCAAAATCTGGACACAGTCACCTCAGAAAAAACGCAGCCTTTTTAGGAGAAGATAGAAGAAAAAGGGTTTTGTCTGAAGCTCGTCCTTTGGTCCCCAGAGGATGATTCTGAGAATGGTTATGAGCTTTAGGGTCTTCTTCCAAAACTGGTCCGGAAAAAGGTTGATCATCAGTTGTTTGTATCTGATAGCATTTGTCTGGCATTGCGTAAATTCTTGGGCAGCTGACAAAATGCCATGGCTCAGAATAGAAATTAAATGGTCTGACAATATGGTCTGTTGCCCATAACTTCTTTTACAGTGCAGTCAGTGATAACCCCTGAAAAACCCACTGAAACCAATTCGTTGAACTGATTACCTTTCTGAGAGCCAGTTTACATTTACAACTCTGGCTCATGTCTTGCTTGCACTTCTTTTAGCAGGAGGGTTTACTTACAAAAACAGAAAAACTGTCTTTGGGAAGATTCAGTGTGACTTTCCAAGCCAGGTTTCTTGAAGCTGCAGAATGGTGATGGTGCATAAAATATGCCTGTCCATTATTAAGCTCGTATGTGATCTCTGATCTCCTGCTCAAGTCTCTTACAAGGAAGAGCTAGATGTGAGTGTGTTTGCAGAGTGCAGGCACTTGAGCCTGACTGATCCGTGCTCTGGGGAGGCTGTCAGAAGCCTCCCAAGGCATCTGAAGCTCCCAGGGGGAAAAAAATACTCAAGTTTTGTAAAAGCAGAAGAAAGGATTGTTATTGCTCTGCTGTTCTTTAGCTTATTTACCATCTGCCAGGGCAGAAAATTTCCTTTTTTCTAATTTTTCTTATCTTGCAAATTCTCCTGCTATTTTTTCCCTCCTGTGTTACTTTTTAGCTCTCAGACTTGGCAATTTTTATGGCTGTGGACTATTAAAATCAGTATACTGCTCTGAAAACTCCCTGTTAAAGAAATAAGAAATAATACAGGAAAAAACATGCAGACATAAAATGGTCATTAATTTTTTCCATTATAAAAACAATGTTGAAGAATTTTTTTCAATTCATTAATTTTTGAAAAAGGATTCTCCCATCTTCTACTGACTCTCTCTCTCCAATACCAAATTCAAGCTAGCCATCCATAAATCTGTATCTTATGTCTGAAAGATCTTCATTTTTGTATGTGAGACAAAATCATTCTCCCTAGTTAGTCCAGTGGCTTCTGTGCTCTGAAGCACATTTGTTTTAAACGGGAAGGTGAAAAAACATAAGCCGATTGGATAAAATCTCTGGATAGATCATGTAGATAGGAAATGGATCATTAGTCATCATTACTCAATGATCTTTGCAGGATACTCTTTTCTCTTCTTCCTGCAAGCTGCAGGTTTCATATGGCACGTTCATTTTTGCACCGGCCCAGGAACGGCATTCCTGCAGGCTAATTGGAACCAGCTGCTTGCCTACAGAAAAAGACAGAAGGAAAAGATCATGAAAGTTAGATTTTTGCAGTGAGAAAAGACCTCCCTTCAGAGATAAGATTGGCTTTGATAGTGATATTTACCTACTACTTGTCATTGAAACTACTACTGTCGCTTTGCTGGGCCGCTACAAGGTCTAGTGGCCCTATTTCTGCGACGAGTGAGTGCAGTTAAACCATTTTTGGCAAAGAGCAACGGCTTTCTTGCCTCCAGAAAAGCAAACCAGACTAACTGCATTGTCAGATGCCTGATTTTATGCCAGCATTTTGAGGAGAGTTTGAAGGAGGTGCTAATAGTGAGAGGAGACACCTCAAACTGAACAGATTCACTGCCGGGAACAAATCCCTCAAATTTCCTTCTTGGAGCTCAGGAGGCCTTGACAGGAACATGCATTGGCCTTTTCACTTTGTGAAAGACAGGGCTGAACAAAAGCTGCAGGATAATTAGAAAATATTACCTGGGTTCTCCTGCAGACAACTGGGGGTGCTTTATTTGGAGAAGAGAAGGTGCAATGGCATATAAGCCTTCAAACAGGTTACAAATAGTGCAACAATCAGTTGTTTTGTTCATGTGCTGCAGAGTGAGATGGAAAGCAACAAATTTCGTTTTCATTCATGAGGTGCATTCATGCAGCCCAGAAAGCCAGCCATATGCTGGGCTACATCCAAACAAGCATGGCCAGCAGCGTGAGGGAGGTGATTCTCCCTATCTATGCCACTCTTATGAGATCCCTCCCTGAAGCATTGCATTCAGCTCTGGGTGCCCTAGCATAAGAAGGACATGGACCACCTTCAGCTCGTCCAAAGGAGGCCACAAAGATGATCAGGAGGTTGGAGCACCTCTGCTATGAAGACAGGCTGAGAGAGTTGGGCTTGTTCACCTGAGAGAAGACACAGGGGGACCTTACACCAGCCTTCCAAAACCTAATGGAGACCTACAGGAAAAGTGGACTTTCTACAAGGGCATGTATACAGTATAGAAAAAGGGGTAATGGCTTTCAACCGAAAGAGGGTAAATTTAAATTTTATATAAGGAAGAAATTCTTCACTGTGATGGCCGTGAGACACCAGAACACATTGTCCAGAGAAGTTGTGGATGCCAAATCCCCGACAGCTTTTAAGGCCAGGTTGGACAGAGCTTTGTGCAACCTGGTCCAATGACAGATGTTCCTGTTTATTGCTGGAGGTTTGGAACTAGATGATCTTTAAGCTCCCTTTCAACCCAAACCCTTCTATAATTCTGTGATTCAAAAACTTGGGAGGTGAAGCCAGCCCCAGGAAGTGGAACAGGGGATCTAGATAAGCTGGCAGAGGGTCCCTCAGAAGCAGTATGAGGGAAACTGTGGTTTTAGCACTTAGTAGGAAAGGTACTGTGATGCTGCAATGGTATTTTCCTGCAGTGACTTCTTGGGGCTTTTAGAGGGTGTTGGAAATGGCCAAGGGGTTTAAAGCAAGTGAGGGTACAGTTGGTGTAGGTGAAAACCAGCATCTTGGAGAGGTGGAGAGAAACCCATGGTCTGAGGGAAGTTGGGTGAAATACCCAGGGGTGGAGGCAACCTGAACTGCATCTGGGAAGCAGGAGGAGGGAGAGTTGGCCAGCATTGCCTTGCCTATACAGAGGAAAGCACAGTGAGCCTAGGCAGCTCTTGAGCACCAGGTTGGGTTCCTCTTTGTCAGGACTGCTCTAGGGACCTGCAGATTGTTTCAGAGTTGGCGAGTGAGTGCCTGTCTGCCTCTGAGGCCACAAAGCTGTGGTTAACACCATGAAATGCTTGCAGTTGCCCAGATTATAAACCATGAGGTTTTCCAGAGTCAAGCTGTTGCAAGGTTGCATCCTGCCAGGCATTCTGTGAAGGTGACTTGTCACTTCAATCAGTAGCTCACTATTGTGACCTCTTATTTTTTTAGCTGCTTACCCTGTGTCTGTAGAAGCTATTCCAGGATATAATGAAGAAGCATAACTAGTTTGCAGATTTCTCTAGAATTTTATGGTATTATCAGAGTCCTTAATATTACAACACCTATGCAGAAATCTCAGGGAACTCCTAGACAAATCTTTCAGTGATGCGGAGTTATACCTCAGTTGAACGCTGCTAATAGCTTCAAAAACCTCAGTCCTTGGCATTTTCAGCAGGTTGCAATCAGCAATTACTTCAGTGTTATAGCTGCTACCTGTTCAGGTTTTCTATGAGTTTCAGCTCAAATTTTGTTTTAGACAAGCACAAAATCCCCTGGGGAAGCTTTGTAAACACCAAGCCACACCAAATCGGTTCTGTATTTTCATCTCAGCAATGCAAACAGGAGCTTATGCTTATGCTTTGGAAAGACCATAAGCTATGCCTCCAACAACAAGACCCTGTTTGACCCAAGTCAGATGCTGCTTGTGAACTTAGCAAAAACATTCATCAACGTTAAAGTCCATGGCCTCCTAAAGTCAAGATATTTTTGTATCATCTCTGTTTTCTCTTAAACATTTCTTACTTATTTATATTGCACTTTTATACCACTTGCAGATGAACTGCATAATATTTTAGAATTTCTCAGTTGCCTTTGAGTGTTTCACATGTAAGATGGGGACGGTTAGCAAAGACCAAATCTGTGTATGTCTTGGGTATAATACTTCCATACTTATTAAAAAAGCAAAAGATGATTGAGTTATAGAAGGGTAGAGGCCTGCAAATACTATCTGCAATCTAGCAAGGAGTGAAACAAACCAATTATGATCATCGCTAGACGACCCAATTATCTTTTCAATATTGTTGTGGTCTGTCCTTATTTTCCCTGAAACAAATCATGAAACCATAGAAAATTATATCAAACTGGGGTGCAGGAGTTTGCAAAGTATTTACATCAAGAAGTGTATTATTGGAAACAGAGGTCAAAAAGCCAGGACATGCTGCCATGGGACTTAAGTGTTACCGCTGAATTAATTATAGTGCCAAGAAACGGGAGTCTGGACATGAGCAATGCCAATTAAATCATTGAAAGCATCTGCCAGGCTGATGTAGGCTATATTGACGTAGGTGTATTTTGACGCAGGCTGTATTGACATAGGCATATCGTCTGTGGTGCCTTGCAGCATGTCTTTTCCTCTGAAGAAAATCTGGAGACTATCTTTGTTGATCTAAAAGATTAATGTCAGACGCCTTTTGATGCTGAATGAGAGGAAAAATCTTCAGCCTGGTCTCATCCCTATGGCATGTCCCACCATAAGATATCCCTTGGGTACTTCATGTTGCAGCTGTGCTCCCACACAAGGGCAGAATGCTGATGATAATGTGCAGCCCTCCCCTGAGACACCAAGATATCTCATCGGCGTTAGCCTGAAACTTTAAAAGTCTGCCTGATAGCTCTCGAGGAAGGAAACAGAGGAGGAAATAGAGCAAAATGTCCAAGGGGAAAGCACTAGACAGGAATTTCAGAAGCAGCTTTAAGCGTGTAACAAGTACAATGGAAGTTTCATAAGGAAGTGAATTAAAGTAACTGCTCTAGCATTCTTTAGGCATTCTACTTTACTTGAGAAAGGATACGCAGAAACTCTTCATTTTAATTAAAAATAATAAGATTTCAGGGAAAGAAAATGAAAAATTTTAACATCAGCAAAAAATGGAAAAATATAAGGAGGAAGGAATACGCCCAGCCAAAGTTTATTATACAGCATAGCCTAGGGCTTGATTGCACTCATGGAAGACTGAACATAAGTTAAGGTAGTGTGTATAATAACTGTTTAAGGTTTTCATAAAATAGTGGTTTGGGAATAAAAAATAATGCAAGCATAGAAAGTGTGATGAAACCTTGGAGATCACTTGCCTAAATGCTTGAACTTCTGAATGCATTGAATTCTTTTTCAAATTTGTGCCCCACTGTACCTCAAATGACCAAAAATATTTGCCATGTTTTCCTTGTTATTACCAGTTTGATCTCCACTTATGTCTTGTGCTTTCCAGTCCCTCAGATTGATAGGTGACAGCTCCCAATGTTTCTGCACATTAGTCCTTTGGATGAATTGTTTCATAAATTGGTAATCAGTGGTCGTCCTCTTCAGGGCTGGCACATGACCTTTCTGAAGCCACCAGGCGTTATACCAGATACTTGGGTATGAAGGATGTGATTTTGGGCTGTGCCATGTAGTTAAAACATCCACCAGTATTTTTTTACCAATGTATTCCTAAATGCAGTGGAACTGAGAAAGACATTCTTCAGCTCACACAAAAGCCTTTCATGTGTCTGGGGTTACTGTTTATCTTCCTAATGAGCAATAGTCCCAGTCATGGGATCAGATCTCTCTGTTCTCAATGGTAATTTCCCACTAAAGCCAAGGCATTTTTGACACTGTTAAAAAGGAAAACTGCCGATAAGGAGTAACCCTGTAACATGGAACAAGCCCTTGGCAAATTATGTTGCCCACCATGTCACAGAAGCCTGGGAATAAAAAAAATAAATAGATAGATAGATAGATAGATAGATAGATAGATAGATAGATAGATGATTATAGCAGTTCCCTAGAAACTGGAGTCTTGTCACTGGAGGCCAGCACTGGATGGTAGGGTTGTCAATCACACCTTCTCCACGAAAGCTTCTGGCTGCCAACAATGCATGCTATCTTTCTTGGAGGCAGCCTGTTCTCAGCCCCATTCAAAACGCCTCCATTTCTTTCATTAGTGCTGAAGTGGCATGGTGTAAACTGTGCAACAGGCTGCTCCCTTGGCCAGAGCCCTCACCTCCCCTCGCTTAACCAAGGCTTTTGTGGGTGTGCATCTCTCTGGCCATTTCTGCACTGAAAAGCAAAGAAGTCAACTCTTACCTCACACCAGGAGTCTGGAAAGCACCTCTTCCCTCCTCCCCATTAAGTGCTTGGAAGTGCTGCAGCTGATAGCTTGAGGGAATTCACTTAATTCACAGCTGGCCTGGAGGCATTGTGACTGTGGAAGCTGGAAAATCTCTGTTTGAACCCAAAAGCTGTAAAGGAATCTTTAACTGCATGACTTACATAGAAGACTTTATCGATACTTTATGGTGCTAATCACAGCAACAGGAGCCCCTTAAAACTGCAGGGAAAAAATGCAGCCTTCAGGCTGGGTGACTGAAATTAAAGCATCTTTGCAGACTGAACCCACAAAATACATATTGTGCAGACTGAGCTATATAGGAATGTACAGTAGCCTCATAGAAAAGACCTTCTTAACTGAGTGGAAACAGGCAGGGACACTAGAAGGCAGGTAAAGCAAGTGTCAGTTGATCTGTTCCTTTAGCCTCCCCAGATTTTTCAAGTGCCCTCCCATCCGACCTCCTGCAGTAGTCATCATTCTAAAACACCCCCAAATCCATCACGAGAGCCTCAGGATGACAAGATTCAGCTTAGGAGAAAACATACTGAACAACTTTTGGTACTCTTTATTTTACAGTTGCTAACCCTGTTGCATTCACTTCACTCACATTTTTAGTTTTTTTCCACCACTGTGAACAATAGAAACCCCAGGAAAATGTATTTCCTGAGGCTTTATTCATGTCCATTTGTTCAATATAGCCTTGGGCAAACAGCTCAATAAGACACAGGATAAGCAAGAGAAATACAACAGTTAAATGGAAAAATTGCAGGAAAAAACCCAGCATCCCTGTCAACTTGATATTTCTCTTTCCAATTTCAACCTGAATTTTGGAACAAATTTATTAACCACTTTTGCCCACTGCTGCATGTCTTTATGAAGGCTACAGTGACAGCAGCAATGCATGGTCTGGTTCTGCAGCTGCCTGTGGACTTCAAAAAACAACTTCATGGGCAGAGAGAGGCTCACAGCTGAGTATTTTGCTACATAAAGGGTGGCAAACTTACTGTTTGTGATGATGGGCAATGAGCTCAGGGTCATAGTGTCACATTGTACTTGTGAAATTACACCAATTTAACCAAATGCATTTCTTACTGTGTGAAAATCGGTGTAATGCCTTTGTGAGATATATAGCTTTCCTTGAGAAAAGTGGTTCAAATTGATTTGGATCTAAAATAAGCCCTAAAAAGGATGTATTCTTGATTGGGATTCTTTTTTAGGATGTGATGCAAGAACTGCTGAATTTTCTGTAAAGACTTCTTATTGACTCTGTTGAGTTTCAATCAAACAGTTGCAAAACTAATGTGTCACAGAATCACAGAATAGTAAGGGCTGGAAAGGACCTCAAGATCATCGAGTTCCAACCCCCCCGCCATGGGCAGGGACACCTCACACTAAACCATGCCATCCAAGGCTATGTCCAACCCCACCTTGAACGCCGCCAGGGATGAAGCATTCACAACTTCCCTGGGCAACCCATTCCAGGGCCCCACCACCCTCACAGTAAAGAATTTCTTCCTCAGATCCAATCTAAACCTCCCCTGTTTAAGTTTAAACCCATTACCCCTTGTCCTCTCACCACAGTCCCTAATGAAGAGTCCCTCCCCAGCATCCCTATAGGCCCCCTTCAGGTATTGGAAGGCTGCTATGAGGTCTCGACGCAGCCTTCTCTTCTCCAGGCTGAACAGCCCCAACTTTCTCAGCCTATCTTCATACGAGAGGTACTCCAGTCCCCTGATCATTTTCGTGGCCCTCCTCTGCACTTGTTCTAACACTTCCATGTCCTTTTTATGTTGAGGACACCAGAATTGCACACAATACTCCAAGTGAGGTCTCACGAGAGCAGAGTAGAGGGGCAGGATCACCTCCCTCGACCTGCTGGTCACACTCCTTTTGATGCAGCCCAGAATACGGTTGGCCTTCTGGGCTGCAAGCGCACACTGCCGGCTCATGTTCATTTTTTCATCAACCCACACCTCCAAGTCCTTCTCTGCAGGGCTGCTCTCAATCTCCTCCCCACCCAACCTGTAGCTGTGCCTGGCATTGCTCCGGCCCAGGTGTAGGACTTTGCATTTAGCATGGTTAAACTTCATTAGGTTGGCATCAGCCCACCTCACAAGCGTGTCAAGGTCCCTCTGGATGGCATTCCTTCCCTCCAATGTATCAACCGAACCACACAGCTTGGTGTCATTGGCAAACTTGCTGAGGGCGCACTCAATCCCACTGTCCATGTCACCCACAAAGATGTTGAACAAGACCGGTCCCAACACCGATCCCTGGGGGACATCACTCGTTACTGGTCTCCAGCTGGACACTGAGCCACTGAGCACTACTCTTTGCGTGCGGCCATCCAGCCAGTTCTTTATCCACCGAGTGGTCCACCTATCAAATTGATGTCTCTCCAACTTAGAGAGAAGGATGTCATGGGAGACAGTGTCAAAGGCTTTACACAAGTCCAGGTAGATGACATCAACTGCTCTGCCCCTGTCCATCAGTTCCGTAGCCCCTTCATAGAAGGTCACCAGATTGGTTAGGCAGGATTTCCCCTTAGTGAAGCCATGCTGGCTGTCCCCAAGCACCTTGTTGGTTTTCATGTGCCTTAGCATGCCTTCCAGGAGAACCTGCTCCAAGATTTTGCCAGGCACAGAGGTGAGACTGACTGGTCTGTAATTCCCTGGGTCATCCATTTTCCCCTTCTTAAAAATGGGGGTTATATTTCCCTTTTTCCAGTCATCGGGAACTTCACCTGACTGCCATGATTTTTCAAATATGATGACAGTGGCTTAGCAACTTCATTTGCCAGCTCCTTCAGGACCCGCAGATGGATTTCATCTGGTCCCATGGACTTGTATACATTCAGGTTCCTAAGGTGGTCCCGAACAAGATCCTCCCCCACAGTAGGCCCATGGTCCCCACCCTCACCGTCCCCGCGTCTGCCTTCCAAGACTTGGGTGGTGTGGACAGAGCATTTGCTCTTAAAGACTGAGGCAAAGAAGTCATTAAGAACCTCAGCCTTCTCCAAATCCAGGGTAGCCAGTTCTCCCAATAGCTTCTGGAGAGGGCCCACGGTGTCCCTAACCTGTCTCTTATCGGCAATGTACCTATAAAATCCCTTCCTGTTATCCTTAACATCCCTAGCCAAGTTTAATTCTAAGTGGGCCTTAGCTTTCCTAACCTGGTCCCTAGCTTCCCGGACAACATCCCTGTATTCTCCCCAGGCCGCCTGACCTTGCTTCCACCTTTTATAAGCCTCTTTTTTCCTTCGAATTTTGCTCAGCAGCTCCTTATCCATCCAAGGAGGTCTCCTGGCCCTCCTGCTGAACTTCCTTCTAGTAGGGATGCATCGCTCCTGAGCTTGCAGCAGGTGATCCTTGAATATCAACCAACAGTCTTGGGCCCCCCTGCCCTCTAGGGCTGTATCCCATGGAACCTTACTGAGCAGGTTCCTGAAGAGGCCAAAGTCTGCTCTCTTGAAGTCCAGGGCAGTGAGCTTGCTGCACGCTCTTCTCACTGTCCTGAGGATCTCAAACTCAACCATCTCATGATTGCTGCAATCAAGGCTGCCCTGGAGCGTTACATTCCCAGCCAGCCCTTCCCTGTTGGTGAGGACGAGGTCAAGCATGGCACCTCTCCTTGTCGGCTCCTCTATTACTTGCAGAAGGAAGTTGTCTTCCACGCAATCAAGGAACCTTCTGTATTGCTTGTGCCGGGCCGTACCATCCCTCCAACAGGTATCAGGGTGGTTGAAGTCTCCCATGAGAACAAGGGCCTGCAAGCGTGAGGCTGCTCCTATCTGCCTATGGAGCGCTTTGTCCAGCAAGTCCCCTTGGTCAGGCGGTCTGTAACAGATCCCCACAATAATGTCACCCATCACTGTTCTCCCTTTAACCCTGACCCACAAACTCTCTGTCGACTGCTCACCTGTCCCCAGACAGAGTTCCATACTCTCTAGCCTATCCCTAACATAAATAGCAACTCCCCCTCCCCGTCTGCCAGGCCTGTCTTTCCTAAAGAGCCGGTAACCTTCCATTCCAACACACTGATATTGGTGCCTCTATTAGTTTGTATTTAGCATGCGATGAAGTGTGAAACTGATGAAGCGTTCTAGCTCCATGTGCAAAATTCAAGGACACTTTTTGGAATGTTGAATTTGGTGGCAAATTCCTCTGAAAGCTTTGGCTTACACAAGGACTATCATGATTATTTTATTACTCAATGCCAGGTTTGCTATTCCCATAGCCCATTTGATCTTAATGAGATCCACTTTGCAAAACCCCCATGCAGTCTGAAGGAAATATATACAAACTTGCATGTTTATTTAATGTTGCTTACTTGAAGACCACTTAGGATGAGGAGAAAGAAGAAGGCTTGGTTCCTGCATGTGCAAACGTAAAGGCCAGTAAGAGCTGTGTCAGGAAATTAGGGACACACTTGGAATTAATTAGTAGTTTCTGTATTGCTTTGAGAATATTATATGCTGGGCTTGAGGACTGCTGCTGACGTCATCTGCCATGAAAGCACAGCTGGAGCGCAGCATGAGAGCAGCAAATCCCTGAGACAGAATCACACTCTTGGTATTTCAGCCACAGCCACGTGCAGTTTTCTGGGAACTTATGCTGCCTTACAGACAAGGAAGTCGGGCTGGAAGCAGAGTCGTAGGTAAGTCCCTATAGGCAGGAGGGCTTCCCGCCCGAACGCAAAGTGGCCTTCAGAGCTGGGTGTGGTAAGGCCATCCACTGGCTTTCGCGCACTCTGCCAAACCATGGTCATGCAGGTCTGCCTGCACTTACACACTGACATCTGCATAGAAAATGATGAATACTTCCTGCATCAGGGTTATGGAGATGTCTCCGTACTTCAGTGGTATGGAGGACCCTGCAAAGCAATGGGATGAGATCCAGGAGCAGTAGGATGAGGCTGGCAAAAGGTGAGAAAAAGGTGAGAAATCTTATTCATGGACAGAATACACTTTTCCACTAGCTCCCTTCAGTTGTGACACTGCTGTTACCTGGGTCATTACTGTATGAATCCCATCTGTGTTAGTCCGTATTTCTTCTAACTCCAATGCAAACAAAGAGTTCTTGCTCAGGGGTCAATCCAGAATTGCAGAATTGGGTCAATTTCCTCCTGCTTCAGACCTTTTGTCTTCTGGACCTCGGGCTAAGCATTTTTTTTCATACTATAATGCAAAATACTGTTAAATTCATGATATTGCAGCTGTCTTTACTCATATTGAGAGATTAACGCTTTCTTTTTTCCCATTCCTTAGTAAAAGGGCAGCATTTCATCTACACTCACAGCTCAGTAAATGCAGTGTCATCTTCCAGTTGAAATTTGGCTGCACTGTGAATTGTTTTTCTCTCTTTCCTTTCCTGCACAGCTGGAAATGAATCCCTCGCCAGCCCTTTTTGGGATAGGGCGTAGAGTGGAGAGAGAGAGAAAAAAAAAATCTGGCAAAGAAAATGCTTGTTCTACTTCAAGTGAAATAAGTTGAAGTTAAACAAGACAGTGTCACCTCTTCAGGGATAAGCTGACACTTGCATCAACACTGGACTGAGAGGCAGCAGCTGAAGTGGGGGGAGCAAAAGCTAGAAAAGCTCAGCAGTTTGGGGCAAAGGGGAGTGACTGAGGACCAGTGGTTTGGGCACACACCCTGTGTTGGTCTGTGAAACATGCACATGCTCTCAATGCCCTGCAGTGGGGGGACAGAGAGAAACTACCCTGGTGTTTCATACAAACTGTGCTGTTCCCTTGTTCACATTCAAGAGATGTGGTGAAGCTGCGTCTGGGTGTAGTAACGCAGTCACTTTCCTCCCTCCTTGGGTACACGGAGAAAATTATAGCCCTTGCAAGGCATTTGACACAACTGCAAATGATGAGAGAGCACTACTTGAAGTGAAGCCATGATGCACAAAACTCCTCCTGAACCACAGCTTGATACTGCAAACAACTCAGAGCGTGACTCAGACCTGGGTCTCCTCCTCATCAACATCATTACAACCGTAGGATGCCTCTGCAGGCAGTCGTAGACATATTCACCTTCTCCCCTATATTTTATGCTGCTTGCAGAGGAATAAAGGTCAAACTGGAAAGACAGTGAGATTTTATTGGGGTTTTGCTTTTGGAAAGTATGTTGCGGGTTTCTGTCAAGCTTAAAGTTTTTCCACAGTCATCTCAACAGCCTGCCTGCTGCCTACTTCCACCAGGCTACTCACTGCAGACATCAGCTTCGACATGTATTCTGCTACCAGCTTAGGAAACCTGAAGCTTCTTCCTACAAAGATTTTAAACCTGCAAGCATCAGAAGCCAAACCAGAAAGCCAGAAGCACTGGCCTGATTATGTTGAAGATGTTTAGAGTAAATGCTATGTGACACCATTTGTGAAGCTTCATGAAGATTAACCATTGCTTTGAAATTCTTAATTCTCTCTGCGGGAGAATTCACCTCTGAAAAGGCTGATAGAAGGAAACATGGGGATCCACAAAGAAGGAAAGGCAAGCTGAGCACTGTTTCTCCTTAAACAACAAAATGGGAAAACCTTGTAGTTTGTGGAAGAAAGGATTCATTAACTAATCAGAAATCCCTAAGGCTCTAGAGAACCCCCAAAACACCAAATCAAACTCTTAGATACAAACACATGCTATTTTCTTCTGTTTGGGAAGAAAATTCTTACTACATTCTTATTCTACATTCTTATCAGGGCAAATATAATATATGTAAATAACAATAATGCTGATTTGAAGCTAAATAGGAAAGTGCATTAGAGCTGTTCATTCATATAGCAGCTGTTCAGATTGGGATGGTTTTCCTTGCAGTGAATACTTGCTCTTGGATCAGATACTCTTGCTCTGAGTGTGTGATGCTTCCTAAGCCTGTTGAGGGAGAAATGGCACAACAAGAAAAGAAAAGCAACCTAGTCTAGTGGAAGGTGTCCCTGCCTGCAGCAGGGTGGGTTGGAACTAGGTGATCTTTAATGTCCCTTGCAACGAAAACCATTCTATTATTAATTAAATTTTTAATAATGCAAAATCCTTTAATGGTCAAAGTGGAGGGGAATTGGGGAGGTCTTGAAAGGGACTGTCATTTCCACTTGAGTTGACTAGACTGCCAGTATGTATTGCACCATGCAATGCTTTCATGACCTTCATTAGAGAATTTGCCTCACTTTGTCCCAATGTGCTCTTTAATCAGCTCAAATGAGTCCTCCACCACTGTCATAGCATTTTAGTACCTTGCCTCACTTGCTGCAATACCGCTATGCCCAATTCTACCTATGCATCTCAATGTGAGTGGCAGTGGGAAAACCCTCACAAATAGGACAAGGCAAGAGAGAGAGCTGTAGGTAGCTCCCAGCAACTGCAACTTTGTGTCTATAGATGGCCTCTTTACCTTGGTAGTCCCCTTGTAGAAATTCACCAGAAGTTTATTCTCTCCGTAACAGCCCCATTCACTCATGTTGTCTAACTATAACATCATTTATTTTTCTTTTTCCCAGAGCTCTCAAACAAGACACTGTCTCTCATTTGCAAGCAGACTGACATACCTACTACCCAGTATAGTCACATAATGATAACCATAACTGAAAAGAAATCTGGCAACCACTGCAAGGCCTGTGATAGCTGTCTCCTGAATGTCGCCTGGTAGGAAGGGCTAGGTACTTGCTTCGGTGGCCCACATATGACTGCTGCACCTCTTATTTAGGGCCAGAACAAACAAATTTACACTGCACTGCAGAATGTAAAAATGGCACCATGTGATATGGGGTTTTTATTCTTTCACCGTAAAATCTTCACTGTATTTGCAAATGCTTCAGACTTATATTTTCACAGACTATTTCGGTTCCTGTATTATCACCCAAAATGGTGGGTTTAGAGGTGAAACTGTTCAGCAGTCACAAAAACAGAAAATAATTGGTGTCACCCATGTATATGTGCAGGGAAATCTTTTTCTGGCAGCACTGCATTTCCAGGTTGCCATCACTGTACAGGTGCCACTGGCTTTGTTTCCAGTAGTGGGCAGAAATCTACACAAGGGTCAAGCACAAGTTTGATGCGCTTCGGTTTTGCCAAAGCTGCTCAACAGAGATGGACCCAGACCAAGATTTCCCATCCAAAGGAGATTTGAGAGAGTTCAGTGCTGTATATGAAGCTAAATTCAAAGCTCACTAAAGTAACAATGCTCTAACGGAAAATTCTGCATCCAAACACCACCAGCCTTTGGGGATATTGTGGTCTCAGTTTGAACTTGACCCTTGTCACTCAAGCCTCTCTCAGCTGTACTGTTTCTTGTTTCCAGAGATGTGAAAAGCCATTTATTTTGAAAGCACATTTCTCATTATGCTTAGTATACTTTTAATTTCTTAGACTTAATGCCATTATAGGGACTACACAACATACTGTTCAATGCCATCTTTGAAGGCTGTGTTCCTGGTAGCATCTGGATCATGGAAAGACTCAGAAAACCAAATTACATTTTGGAAAATAGTGTAGGTGCAAAGTGGGTGATACAGAAGCACAAGCATTTTCATGCAAATAACACCTCTTAGAAAGTGAAGTTGCAGTACATAGAATCATAGAATCATAGAATAGTTAGGGCTGGAAAGGACCTTAAGAGCATCTAGTTCCAACCCCCCTGCCATGGGCAGGGACACCTCCCACTAAACCATGCCATCCAAGGCTATGTTCAAACCCACCTTGAATGCCACCAGGGATGAAGCATTCACAACTTCCCTGGGCAACCCATTCCAGGGCCTCACCACCCTTACAGTAAAGGATTTCTTCCTCATATCCAATCTAAACTTCCCCTGTTTAAGTTTGAACCCGTTACCCCTTGTCCTCTCACTACAGTCCCTAATGAAGAGTCCCTCCCCAGCATCCTTACAGGCCCCCTTCAGATATTGGAAGGCTGCTATGAGGTCTCCACGCAGCCTTCTCTTCTCCAGGCTGAACAGCCCCAATTTTCTCAGCCTATCTTCATATGCGAGGTGCTCCAGTCCCCTGATCATCCTCGGGGCCCTCCTCTGGACTTGTTCTAACAGTTCCATGTCCTTTTTATGTTGAGGACACCAGAACTGCACACAATACTCCAAGTGAGGTCTCACGAGAGCAGAGTAGAGCGGCAGGATCACCTCCCTCGACCTGCTGGTCACACTTCTTTTGATGCAGCCCAGGATATGGCTGGCTTTCTGGGCTGCAAGCGCACACTGCCTGCTCATGTTCATTTTCTCATCGACCAACAACCCCAAGCCCTTCTCCGCAGGGCTGCTCTGAATTTCTTCTCTGCCGAACCTGTAGCTGTGCTCCGACCCAGGTGGAGGACCTTGCACTTGGCATGGTTAAACTTCATCAGGTTGGCATCATATGTGAGAAACCCTAGTTTAGGAACATGCTGTATTTGGAGACCTCTTTTTTTCCTCTCCTTTCCATGTGGAAACTCTTTCTAATGTATCTTTGCTACCACATCCTGCCTGTCAGTCTTTCACCAACAATGATAAAATAGCCCCACTGAAGATGCTATGCCTATCTCCCGGTGCTAGCTGATGGCCTCAAAGATACCCAAGATCCTCATAAGGTAGCTAGTTCTCTGACCCTGTTCCCTGAAGAAAATTTCTACTCTAATCGGGTTGAAAAATATGCACAAACAGAAAAACGCAACTTGCAAGTATGTTTACAGCTCCAAAACTCAAAACTATGAGTTATTTAAATTCCTAAAGGTTACCATCACACTTTAAAGGTTTGGTTGTTGTTCTTAATATTGTGTGTAATCTAGAGTCTCTGTGGCCTTTGGTTTTATCTTCCCTGTGACCTTGCAAGGAAGCCTTGCAAGCTTCCTTTCATGACAGAAACTTCTTGTTCAGGCTTGGCAAAATATGGAATGAAAGACTAATCAATGGATTTTCTTTGCAGCTTTAGTTTTGTGAAAGTCTTAACTGGATCCATTTAGCTGTGGTAATGGCGACTAGTTAGAAAATCCTTAACTGAATACTTTTAGCAGTTGAGACAAGAAAATGCCTTCATTCAGGAAGATGAAAGAAAAAACCTAAAATATAGATTGGTGTCTAAAACAATGAACAAAAGGAACATTTTTCTGTTCCAGAATATACAGTGGGTTCCTTGGGGAAAATAAGGAGGAAGCATCACACCATTCAATAAAAATTCTTTTTTATATATGTTTACGATGGCTTTTTGTTACTTGCATACACACAGCTACTACTGGGTAGCAATAGTAGCTATTACCCTTACGAATAAAGAGGGAAACTGTGGCTCAACGTGATACTTTGGAAGGAATACTGGGGCAGAGATTGTCCTTTAGTTGTGTTTCTACAGCCAAAAGCATGTTCCTGAGAAGCTTTATTGGCAGTGCAGTTCATCCTGAGGACTGTCTCTTCTGAAATATTTTGTAGACCTGTGGCTCTGGGGACAGCTGCCTTTTTGAAAGGGTAATGCATGGAGATGAATGGAAGGCACTGCTTCCTTGCATCACACACCCCCCATCCTTACCCATGGCATGTAGCTCTCAGTAAGTGCAGCCTCCAGTTTTATCAGGAAAACCCCTTCTCCTCCCAACAGGTCAAGCAGTCAGTGGTGAGTGGGAAGGAACAATTTACCCACATAGACTAACTTTTCTTTTTCTACTGTTCTGCATGGCTTTGAGTTCAAGGTTGCTGCTCTAAGTGTGCCTGCCCTGAGAGGATGGGCCACAGAAGCAATTCATGTAGAAAACAATAACAACTAGTGTCACCCAAGCCCTTGAGAGCTCAGATGCATAAAGCTACCTGGTGTGGTACAAAATCTCAAGCTGCAGCATAGGTTGGGGGGAAGGTGTGGGAATTCTCCAGGGGCCTTGCAATAGCCATAAGCAATTGCTTGGTCATACCTCGTTTTGCAAATGAAAGCAATTTTTGTTCTCTGGTGTTAGTAAGCAAATAATATGGCACGTGGTTTACCAGGTGATGCTAGCACATTTGGAAATGTGAAATAGGCATATAGAGTCTAAGAAAATCTACAGGATTCATGGTATGTGGCTGAAGGAGACATCTGCACGAAATTACGTGTCTCTGTCGGCTGGACTCAAAGCTTTCCTTCCTCTGTGGTGACTGTTTATGCGTTTGATTATAAACAATATCCCATGCATACTTATTTCCAAGGTTCATAAGATGTCCAAGCTGGTCAGTCCACAGTTCACACTTGAGTTGTGCTGCCTGCTCCCTTGCTTCTCTGCTCCTGCAAACAGATTTCACACATCTTCTGGGCTTTCTCCTGAAGACAGGTCCATGGCAGAGTCCGCCCTAAGAGGGAGTCCACCAGGATTTGCTCCTACAGCAGTAGGCTGCCTAGCTGGCTTTAGGAGTCTGCCAGCATAGGTTGTGTACTGGAAAGCAGCCTGTTTCAGGCTTTCAGGAGCAAGAAAGAGCTCTCATTTTCGTTGTAACTGCCCACCTCCTAGGACAATTAGTACTGCAATAATGACAACTGTAAGGATTAGTTTCTTAACAGTGCTGGAGCGATCTTTAGTAGGGACAGGCCTGACGACAGCAACCTCAAGATGTCTGAAATATCACAGGGATCCTTTAATGTGATTCAGGAATGCCTTTATCCTCATTTACTGGCCACAACTGGAAAGACATATGATTTTAATTTTAACTAGCTCTCCGCTATGTCAGAGAGATATTTGCAAGAGTATAAACTGGCAACAACTCTGCAGAACAACAGCTCATTGAAGTACCCCACAGCATTAAGACACAAAAATGCAGCAATCTAGAACCTAACAAAGAACGCCTGGTGGAATAGGCAAAAACCACCACAGCATGGTTTCATGCTTAATACCTGTGCTTTTGTGTATTTTTTTTCTGGCAGTTTAAGTGGATTTGTGCCTCTTCACCAAACAACCAGTGGAAGAAAACTACAGTACTGGGCATCTACAAGTCTCCATTTAAAAAAATAGATAAGATGCTTTTCTTTTGATTTTTTTTTTTTTTTTTGGTTGGATCCTGTAACAGATTTTTTTTTTTTTTTTTTTTTTTTTTCATTTATCCATTACCTTTCTCTTTGTGTTAGTGGGGTTGCCATGGTATTTGAAGGAGACGGATGAAATAATATTCACATTTCAGGAAGCTAAAAAAATGATATGTGGAGTAAAGGAACCCTCCTACTGTAAACCTGAAGGTTTCTGACTACAATAATGACAAGAAGTGGAGGGTAAATTAATAAGATTAAGAGGAGGATTCCAGTTTGGAACAAATTAGGATTATTGCATCGCAAAACAACTGTAGTGATGTGTCAGGATGCCTAGACAAAGATGTAAAGAGCTGTTCCAGTGCCAAATTTTTCCTAGGACAGTCCTCACACATCAGGATTTTGTGTCAGGACTGTCCTAGGGACAGTCTGACATTGGAATAAGTGTTGGTGTCCAGACCAGCAAGGATACCAAATGTTTTGTAAGTTAATCCTGTTAGCTAGGAGTAAAGCATGAAAGAGAAAGAGCGTAAATCCCATCAGACATTTTTCACTTTTTATTTAGTTTCCTTTTTTTCTCAACTGGCTGTGTTTTGAATATGCAGCCAAAAGCTACAAAATCAACAAAGAATGTTTTTAAATAACATGTTGAAAGCGGCGGTCAGGTCCCTCACAGTAGGGGTTTCCAAGCTTTCAGTCATGGCTGTTGTGTCTGACTGTAAATATAGTACGGCTTCCTTGTTATGAGCTGAACTCTCTTGTTTTCCAAACAAACTCTGGACTCCCCAAACTGGACACTGGAGGAACCCAGAGGTTCAGGAAAAAGAGGATACTCAGTCTGAAAGCTCACACTGGAGCTGAATGATGTAGGACTTTGCCTTCAGCTGCTATCTTGTTGTTTGGAAGGACATTAAATTTTCCTTAAGCATTTTATTATGAATAATATCTTGAAGCTGTGATGATAGAAAAAGAACATAGCAGGGGGAAATTCGGTTCTTGCACCCTTTTGGTAGCCCTGTGTTCCGTAAAAAAAAAAAAAAAAAAAAAAAAAAAAAAAAAAAAAAGCAAGCAAACAGAGATAAAGGGGTTTTATAGGTCTTGAACTGCAAAGAGCTCCTCTTCTATCCCAAAGCCAGCCTTGCCTGCATGCAGTTCTCTCTCACTTCATGAATATACCTAGTAACAAGAGAAAAAGAAATATCTACCAATCAACCCTTTGCCATTTTTTTCAATAAAGTACCTCTCAATCCCATCCCATCCCAGACTTGGCCACTGCAACAAAACCTGACCTGAAACATGCTTAGTCACTGCATGCTGTGCTGTGGTCTTGAGTCTCCATGCAGTACCTACAGAAGATGACACTTGGACTGTACATGGACAAGGTGCTTGCCTACCCCATGGGCTTAAGCAGGGATTTTACATCCCAGTACTCCTGCTCTTGCTTGTGCAGGAGAGGCAGTGGCATTGTTTGAGTGCATGAGGGTTTGTGAGATGAGTGACATTATAGGCATAAAGGCTCTCAGCGCCTGTGGTGACAGAGGTCACAGTGCTTCAGGCAGGTCAGCTGAGCTGAAAGACTGAAGGAAAATCTTGCCTCAAAGAGACTGACAGAGATAAATACATGAACAGCCGCAGTTTACTTAGATGCGTACAGTACCTAGAGTCATATCGCTACCTAAAAAGAAGGGACAAAGCAACAAAATACTCTTTGACATGTGGCATCACTTCTTAGCTCAGAGCTGTAACTCCATGGAAAATGAGTTGTTCACTATGTGACTGTTGGCTGTACTTTCATTTTGTTTGAATGTGGAGCTTATGAATGTCCTGCATTGTGTACACAGGTATGTGTGTGTGCATTCAAGAATACATTTGTGTTTCCAGGAATGCTGTGACTTGTCCAGCAGAGCTGAGGGGTCATCCCAATCCATTCCCTGTAATCCCATTCAGTAGGCATCATGTACATACAGCAGTGATGCCGGAGGATTTGCTTCCTGGAAGTACTGAGTTACTTTTACTTCACATGTAGGCAAATTTACCTTCCCTAATTGCTACTGGAAAAGTCAACAGAGGTGTCAGGAGTGGTCCTAGCTTATGTTCTTTTAAGGCATTATTTGGCACAGTGCAGCAAAAAGCAGATAGCTGCTTCCCTGATCCCAGTAGTACTGAATATCAAACAGGAAAAGATAACTGAGGTTGACTGCATACACTTTTCTACTTGCCATATTGTTAATACTTCAGTCACAATAATGCTTCATTTCAGCTGTTGAATTGCTGTGTTAATTTAATACCAGCTAATAAACCGAAAGACAAATTCACTTTAAGCTTTCACTACTCAAAACTGTTGATTTTAGCCATGGCAATCTGCTAGCAAGTGAGACTATAAGGCATAATCATCAGCAGCTCCAGAGATACCTTTGCAGTGCTAATGGTAACGGTTCACTGGGTGCAGAGACAGGGACAGCTCTGCTGACTGCAGAACAGGATCTGGCCGCAATTGATGGGTGGATTGCCAGGTTAAGAGCGCTGGGTAAAGAGCAACAAAATTACACGGAGAAGTTACTTCTTTAAGGTCTTTCTTCCGTGCCTGGTCACAAAGTTGCAGGGCACAGTACTACCAGAGTCCCTTCCACTGGCTGCCCCTGAAAGTCACTTAAGGGAGCTCATTTGGCCAGGGTAGGAGGCACCTAGACCTAGAGGATAGGGATTAATAACTTGTGCTGGCACAAATTTCCTGTGCAACTGTATGAAAGTGATTCAAGTCTCAACACAGCAGTGTAGGACCTCCTCATACTGTAGGAGAATAAATCCACTAGATGGTCAGGTGCTGTACACATGGAAAACAAAAGAAGTGAGAGTCACGAAAGGAATGGCCCTCACCCATGAGCACAACACCACTAAAGTACAGCATGTCTGGATCAAACTAAGTGGGCAGCTGAAGCAAATCAAATGTAATTCTAGATGTAGTAATACCTGAAGATTTTTACAAAAAAATTTAGAAAACCTGTTGTGCGAGTTATCTCCACAAAAGCAGTGTTCATGGACAAAGCAATATGTTTACAGCTAAATAAAGCAGAAGATATACAATGAGAATTAGACTGCCACTGAGTAGTGGACCTTGGGTGTACTGAGGAGTGTATTGGGGAGAAAATAAGGACTGTTTTTCTACAAGGAATGCAAATAGCATCCTGGAGGCTGAGAAACAAGAAAAGCTGTCCGGCTACAAATGACCACAGAACAAAATTACATTTGGTGAGGATAAGCATAAATCACAAAAATTGATTGGGGTAAACGCAGATACGTCTTTCCTAGGGCCTTTCAAATTCAGTTCTTTAGAAGCAAATCACAGCATATTTCTGGGACAAGCAACATTAGGTTTCTCAGTGAAATAATGAGGATGTCATTACTTAGGGTATGGCTGGAAGATTAGTTTGCAGCTTGCAAAGGTTGGGACTGTAGAGAAAAAGTAAGTGTGCCACTGCAAAGCAGATCCACATTAAGTTTATGAGAACAGCCACTAGATTGTGCAATGAAGAAAATTGAAAGTTTTGTTCCACACTGTATCTCTGGCTCTATAATGAGCTTAATTTAGGAACAGAGCTCAGGAAGCAGCAATCAGCATGCCAGTCAGTAGACTTCACAGAATAAGCTCAGGAGGGTAATCTTAGGTCTTACAATAACAAAATTAGGAGCTATAGTAGGAACTTCATTTGAAAGGTTCAGAATTAGGTTTAAAGTTATAGCAGAAAAGAGTTTGCCAAATAAATGTACTATGTAGCTGCTCAATTTCAAGAAAGGAACTGTGGAAAATTAATCAAGCTGTAAAGCAAATGAAAGCATTTAACTCAGTAAAATATAAGAACAGCAGACAGGGAGCTATTTAAAAGTACTATGCTAGAAGCTAATGTAAATTGTGTGCCACAACACAAAAAGAAAACAAAGCAAACCAAGCCCTTCACAGTTCACAGTCCACAGAAGTTAAGGAGCTTTCCAAGGGAAAATTTAGACATTTAAAAAAATGTAAAAGTTCCTTAAATGAAAATAACAGGAAAGTTTCCAAAAGGGGTTAGGGCAAATTCACAGATGACAGGTCTGTCAGTGGGCGTAAGAAAGGGCTTTCAAACACCCCTAACACATACATATATGTCAGGGTAGTAGTACAAGGAAAGTGGGCTGCAAAGTGGGGCCAGGGTTGTATGCTCTCCCCAGTTGTGCCACTGCTCAAGACCAAAAACTTGGTTACATGAACCACTGGCTTGAGCTGCTAGCATATTCCTTATATTTTTATCTTACCCTCATTTATGTTTAAGTTTTCACTGTATTAAAATCTACTGAATGCAACAACAACAACAAAACAATCCAAACCCAAACCAATGGAAATCAGTAGAGATCTTTCTGTGGTAAAAGTGTGCCCCTAGGAGTAATGCTGAGTCTCATTCTGGTAATTAGTAAGGTTTCATTGATAAAAATTTTTCTTCAAAAAAAAGATAAAGACAAATAGTAACAATGGCATTTTGAGTTCCCCCAAAAGCCCCACACCAAAAATGTCAGGACAGTAGATTTCTTTCCTAGAGTTTCTGAGAAAGTTCTGTTTTCTGTTTATGGATATTGACAGGGGTTAAGATAAGCATTAGAGTCAGTGAAGCTGAAGCAAGCGGGTGTAGTCACTGGCATTCTGAGCTGCCCTGAGTAAATTTAGGTCAACAGCTGCTTGCTTTGCTGATGATAAAATTTGGAATGTCATTTTATTGGTTTCACTGGGGCATGTCTGATCCTAAACAAGGTATTGGGGCTCGGGTTCATGCTTGAGAAATGTTTGCCAGGGGAAAGCAGACTCCAGACTAATTTAGGAAAAGGACAATAGCCACAGGACTTCTCAGTGACAAAATTAGGAAACGCTTCCCCAGGAGGTTCCTAAATCTACACTTCACCCAAGGATAGGGTTGGAGTGAGAGTGCAATAAAACAGAAGTCTAAATTATGAGTGACATTTCAAGTATAGCCCGCTGTAAATGTAGACCTCTGGCTTGAAGGTCCTCGAACGAAGACAGTTGGAAACTTCATTCTGCAGGATACCACTTCAACCCACACAATGCTGAGCTTGGGACTAATGTTTTGATCTGGTACAGTGAGATCTAAAGAACTATGGAAGCAGTGAGGAGCAAACAGTGAACTCAGAACAGTGGGTTTTAACTTCCAAGAGACAGAAATCCCACTGCATATCACCCAGATAAGTCTAGCCCAGGTGCACTGGAGGAGAAGCAGAATAACGACAGTAAGCATGTCATGGGATGGAGACCCTTAGATTAATTAAGGTTTGGGATAAAAGTGATCTATGGAGAACAAATTGCTCTGCCAAACTCATTTCATTTACTAGTCTTCAAGCTGCATTTAGACAAAGTTGTTTCTTAGCATCCTAAGTTTGAATCTGAGTTTCCATTTGAGTTATAAAATAGTAAAGAAGGTGTTCTAAAAAAGCCACAAGGTAAAGCTTTGGCAGCTTCCAGGATGGTGTGTTTATGTCTGAGAATGGGCTATTTGCCATGAGGGATTCCAGAAAGTCAAAACTCACAAAGCAGCAAAATTTTCTTTTTAATAACATGTCTTAGGTGCATAGATTACTGTTGAGGACCACATGGACACACTCCATACTCCCCAGAAAGAACTCCCCACACAGCTTCTCTAGGACTTTTAAACTGTAGTCAAGGGATGGTGGTGCCTAAGTCCACAAGGACAAAACTTGGCCTCAGTGAAGCACATCTTCAATAATGTAAAATGCTACACACCTTTAAAATGGAAAAATGATACAAAATTCCTGAATCACTTAGTATATGTTTTACATTCCCTAAAGCTGTCTTCCTGCTCCAAAGCAAACATTATTAAGATTGTTATGATGTGTCTGCACACAATTTTCAGAGCAAAAGGCTTTCAGTTGCCTCTCTGCCAGTCTGTGACTGCAAAAGTTTGCCTTACCTTTATTTACATTTAGCTAAGACATGGAAGATCCACTGCACTTCTCTGAAAGCCTGCTTGGTTATTTTATAAGTTAAATGAAAGGAAAAGCAAGGTATCTTTAACATGCAGTACAGCTGTATGTATACTAGAAGATAAGAATGCTTAGAGATTCATCTGTATGCTTTGTATAAATGGAGATTATTTGTACCCACATCTTTAAACAGAGAGAAGCCAGAACAGACTCCAACATGTTCTTTCATACAACCTTCAATTTTGACCCTAAAGTTTTGCATTTCTTATGTATTTGTTCTTCAAACTTTTCAGTGTAATGTGACTGCAACATCTTATTGAGATCCTTTTTGAAGACACTGGTATCAAACGTGCAGAGACCTTAACGTTTTACTGGGTTATATACTCTAAACATCTCTGCAAGTAACTGTGTCCTTTACCGTATGACACAGCAGGGTAAACCCCCAGATTTTCAAATTCCTGAAGCTACTCTCTCACTGTTTTCTCTCACTGTTTTTCTCCATCAAAAAGTGGAAAGTTTAACCCCTTATCAATATCAGCATCATGAAACTGATGCCTTTATTTGATGCAATTTGGTATTTTTGTTGTTGAAAATATTCCCGTCTTGATTACACGGGGAATGTGAGCTGGATCTTCAGAGTCATTTTTTCTTGCTATCGAGGGAAAACTTCTTTCTAGAGATTAGGAGATCAGGCTGTTCAGCCTGCACAAAAGAAGGCTGTGTGGAGACCTCATAGCAGCCTTCCAGTATCTGAAGGGGGCCTACAAGGGTGCTGGAGAGGGGCACTCCTTCAGGGACTGTAGTAAGAGAACAAGGGGTAACGGGTTTAAACTTCAACAGGGGAAGTTCAGGTTAGATATAAGGAAGAAGTTCTTTACTGTAAGGGTGGTGAGGCACTGGAGCAGGCTGCCCAAAGAAGTGGCAAATGCTCCATCCCTGGCAGTTCACGGCCAGGTTGGATGGGGCCTTGGGTGACACAGTCTAGGGTGAGCTGTCAATGCCCATGGCAGGGGGGGTGGAGCTAGATCATCTTAAGGTCCTTTCCAACACTAACTATTCTATGACTCTGACTCTATGATTCTATTATTCTATGATAAGAGGGTTCATATCTACAATTTAAGGAAATGTTCTCTGACAGTTTATCTCTAGTATCCACTTGAGCCTAGACTAGTCCAAAGGGGGTTGACTTTGTAGAAGTGATTTCTCTTAAAAAGGTTTGTGCCATACAAAAAGACAATTTGAATTAAACAGATTTTTATTTTCTAAATAAAAACCCTTGGGTTTTTTCAGGTTTTTTTGTTGTTGGTGGTTGGTTGGTTGGTTTGTTTTGCAAAAGCACCTGATGTGACTGAAACTCTGGCTATAAAATTTAGGGCTAAATAGGGAGTAAAGGAAGATTCTAGAATATATTAGTCATGAAGCTGCTCAATTTTAGATTGCATGTGTATTGGTGAGGTAATTATTTTCATACTAACAGTTTTCTCAGCACCCTCTATCTGAAGCATTTCTTAGATAGAGGCTGCAATTACATGCTCCTAGCCTACCTCTGGAAGACTTTAAATAAATATTGGAGGAAAAGGACCCAGGGAGATAAAGAGGCTTCTAAAAAGTAAAGGACTTCTAATAGGAAGAAGAAACTAAAGGAGAGACATCCCATGCTGGAAATCAGGAATTCTCCTAGGTTTTCCTTGATCTTTTGAGTAACTTCAAGATGGCAATATGAAGACAGAGAAAGGGTAGTTTCCACGAGAGAAGCAATTTATGCTTCCAGACAAATTTGCATTTTAGAAAAGCCTGACACGGAAGGATTTGTGTGCATTGCCCCAATTGCACACTTAAAGGATCCGTTAAGCATCTGGATTCTTCTGTGCTTTTTCAAACACAACTCAAATGTGTTGAGGCTGCAGATTACTACAGTTCATGCAAATCTGTGCTGAAATCAGAAGGAAACCTTCAGCATTCACCTGTTGTGAAATTACTGCATGTCCTCACTGAACTATGCAGCAGCAGGATGTTAAATGAAATGAAAAGCATTTGTGGAACTGTGACTTGTTACACTCATTACCTCTGACCTGCTCATAATTCAATGCTGATGGCATACAGCTCACTTTTACTCATGACCCTCCTGCGTGGCACCAGTCTTCTCCTCTCTGTTTTACTTGCATGTATCTCTGATTGTCTCAGTACTTCTAAAATGTTCTGGCTACATGCAATATATCAGAATATCACAGTTCCAACAAGGCGCCTTGTTCCCTGCTGAGGAATCAGTTTGAAGATTATCCCATGATTTCTTTGCTTGGAGTGTGGTTTTACTCTGCAACACTGAAAACATGTCGCCTCCATTCCTCCTTGTTCTGTTCCTCTTCTGAATTTAGAGTGATGTCTGGATGCTTTAGTGGCAAAATTATAATTTTTTGTTGGCTTTTATTCTAGCTGGTACTCGAAAGCCAATCAGGGTAACTGAGGAGGAGCCATCTTCAACTATTTTCTCTACTTTGCTGCACAACAGAAGTAGTGTGCATTAGCCAATATTTTGTTACTTTGCTCATGAAATCAATCAGATTCATACCAAACTGACTGCATCATTGAGACAAACAATATCCAGAGAAACATACTTCTTTTTGTGCATGAAAAAACTTGGGCTTGTTTTCCTCTTCTCACTTCGGAGAACACTGAGACAATTTTGGCTAACACTTATGCTCTTTAAAATACTATCCTTCTTAGCTGATGAAAGGAAGAAAAAACAATGGCTTCTTTGCTGGTGGAAAATGACACATCATAAAGAAGGACATGCAGCACTTTGCTGGGTATAACCGTTCTTCATACTAACAACTCACAGACTCTTCCTAACCTTCCTACCTTTTTGACTGTGTAGAAAACACTGCTAAGACACTTGAGTAGTTTTCACACTTTCCTGGTATCTTGGAATCTTGTTTCAATTCAATCATTGCACAAAGTTTCCTTGTGAAATTGTGTTGTGCAGAAGCAGTTGAGGTCATGTGAGTACACAGCAAATAGTTCTGCACGCATGCAATAGGTAAAGCTTTGCTCTTTGAGCTGAAGATCAAGGAAGAAAGAAAGGAACAGTTTGCTTCTTCAAACACAGGATGAGGCTGAGAAATAAAGTAATTCTGTGTACACACTACATTCAGTGCAGAGTCATGAGTGGCGAAAAGCATGGACTCCTGTGGTTCTGTCTGTATGAAGGACAAGCAGAAAGGATATTTAAATGACTTCTGCTTGCAAACGGGAAGGGCTTTTTCATTTGAGAAACTGTGTGTTGGAAGATACAAGGAGAGGCTGAGCAATTCAGAACATACTCTGTCTAAACAAGAGTTTCCTTCCGCTACTGACTGATTAAATACAATGGTTAAATATGGTAGCCCAACCGCTTGGGGTTCTAAGGACTGCAAGGATTTAATTAAGCTTGGGATAATCAGTTATAGAACTGCAATGTATAAGTGATAATTAGTCGTTGGCAAAAAGCAGTGCAGCAAAGCAGGAGGAGTTCCCTTTCTTTCTCCTTCAGCTGCATCAGCTTCCACAAAGTGGCATAACTCAAGGCCAAGAAAATGTTCATTAGAAAACTTTCTCGCCTTTCCTTGCGATACTGTGTCTGTCCCACTGAAGCCAAATGGTGACTTATAGCTGTGGGCAATATAAATGGCTGCAATGGCAGCTTTGCCTGTTGCTTCAGCACAAGCAGAGCTTACACTCCTATGCGAGGCCCCACTATTCCCGCAGGGTCTGCTGTCTGTATCACAGCAAGCTGACAGAAGAAAAACATCCAGCACAGCAGAACCACTCCCCCAGAAGTCCACATGTTCACCATGTGTTTTCCTGCCTCACCCTTTGAAGACTCTACTGGGAGCATCTGTAAATGTTTCCTGTCCATATTGGAGAAGGCAGTGGAGTCTTGTATCCTTGAGTCAAATTCTGCAAACTCTGCAAGAATCAAAACCTGAAACTGACTTAGACCTCCAGTGGTAAGCAGCACCAGCAGAAGGGTTGAAATAACCTTTCCCCAAAACTGTAGACGCTGTTAAAAATGTTTGTGTGTTGATAAGGAATTAACTACCCTGGTCTGCAGAAGCAACTGCAAAATTAATACGAGAAGCTGAGCATCACATTCCATGTCTGCTCTGAGGAATTAGCAAAAAATCGCTCAAAATGCTGCCTTGCAAAATGGATGAGGAAAGGAGTGGGATGGGGGCAAAGACACTGCATTGCAGGCGGCTCACCTGTCAGTTGCTTGGTCTGAAGAAATCAGGGAGGTGTGTTCATGAGAATGCCCTCCGGGCGAAGAAGCAGACTCCCGTTGTGTTTGACAGATTAATGCAGACAACACAGTCAATAAAAATAGCTGCAATTTAAATCTCATTTGGATCAGGTAATATTTTATAACCAGAAAATGGGTCTGCCCTGTGAATAAGGAGGAGTTACATGACTCCCTGCACAGGCAACAACTTGGAGCATGTTGCTGCCTCGACGTAAATGCATCCAACCTGCTGTCAGGTGCATAGAGGTAACTTGCATATGTTATTTCAGTGGTGGTCTGCCCCAGCTTTTCCAAAAGGCTTTTCAAAGCACTCAGGAAATTATTTCTGCGCACGTGCAGTACAGTCAACTTGAGGCTGCACAGTGGTGTACATTCTTCAGGAAACTACTAGTTGTGTTGAGCATTAGAAATAGGTGTGATCACAGGTCACAGCCATGGTGTGGCGACTGTATTCTATTGCCTGGACAGGAAGGCTGGAAATCTTATTATGGTTGTTTTTGTATCTTCCAAAGAACCATCTATGTAGGGTGCATGTGCTTCAAGCCGCCACACAAATTGCTAGCCTTTCTTTCTTTTTCTGAGGACTCTGAGAACTTGGATGCTGTGGCACATTGTGGCAATTAGCTGTTATCTAGTGACATTTACACTCTCAGAACTGGAGAGACAGGTGGTGCTCAGCATGGGAACCTGCCTCTTTAGCTTTGCTTACTCCTTAGCTGCTGAATCTGTCTCTCCTGAAGATAAGGTTGGGTATCTGTCCTCCCTGGGAAAAATTCTTCTTAAAGGTTTTTCCTATACACCTCCTTTCCTTGTGCCTTGGGAGACTGCAAAGTTAAGCTGAGTGAATACTGCAGGTGTCCTTCCTGTTTTTAACTTTACATATTTCTGTGTGCTTCTACTGTACTACTGAAGTAAAACTTTTATCTTCTTGTAGTCTACTGAGAAGGCAGTTTCTAAGGACCTGTTCACACTTTAATTTGTCACTCCCTGGAGGTGCTGCTCAGTATCATGTCAGCAGAGAAGTCTCGATGATCTTGGCAAGAGGTGTGTCAGTGCACATGTTCATGGTCCATCCATGGCAGGTCCTAATATCAGTGGAAGTGAAATGCAGGCACATTTTGTGCATTCATGCCGAATCACTGCTTACTCTTTCTCTGATACAGCACTTCACATTTTTGTTATTAATAACAGCAGTCAAGCTTCTCTAGTACCAAAAGACACTCCATAGCAAAGATTTCTCCAAGCTATTTTGGGAGCTCTGAAAGTCAGTAATCTGTTTTGCATACATCAAAAATGGGTTGTGAATGTGCCCTGTCTACAAAGGGCTGAACCTATATCCAGACTGTCCCCAAAACTTCCCATCCACTTCCCCTTTTACCCTATGGGGTGCAGCACTTCAGAAAACTTTTCAGATTAAATACAGCTCATAACTCATTTTCAGACATTATGGTTCCTGCAATTCCATTTTGGGGCATTTTGACAGGAATTTTTTGTTGCCAGTGTGCTGGATGATTTTCTTTCCTTTCTCGGGCATTGCTGTCTAGTTCTGCCACTGTTGTTTTAAGTAGTGGATGTCACATACCCTTAGCACTACTGCTAGGACTTTTTTGACTGCTGCTCTATTGTTTTTGACCTTCTCAATTGCAGCTTGTATTTCTGACATTTCTATTGGAGTGATATTAATGATAGTTTGGTTAAGCTCCCATATTTCATTTGATGCGGTATTAAGGTAGAACCAAATCTGTTTGGAAATTCTGTGCCTTTTGCTTTATCTGCCTGGGGTTTTTTTGGTTTTTTGTTTGTTTGTTGTGTTGGTTTTTTTTGTTCATTTGTTTGTTTGTTTGTTTACCTTTTCTGTGTTGTTCTACCCAAATCTGAGGATGTTTTACATCTTTGCTTTTGATTGGCCCATTTCTTCTTTTGCAGATTATAACTTGGCAGAACACTCTGCATTTCTCTGCTTTACTGCCATTTATGCTTCAATCATTAGGTCTTCACTTACCTTTTTTGCATTGTTTTTTCCTGATCTTTACTGCTTCCTCAGGCACTTCCCCTTCCTCCTCCCCCACTGCCAGTTTTTCAGTAAGCTCTACAGGAGTTTACATTGCAGTGCTTTTCTTTCCTGAAAAGATTTCCAAATCCCTCAACTTCTCCAGTTCTTGCTCACTGGGTCCATATCCAGCTGTTCCGTATGCAGCTTGAATTTTGTAGTCCCTGGATAATGTCAGTTATTCTTCCAGTGCTCATTTTCTCCTTCCTCTCAAATCCATTCCTCAGTAAAGTATGTGTTTGTTGCAGCACTGTCCTTTTTCCAGTGCATACTCTGCCTTATGTAACTACATCTGCTCTGCATTTTCCATGGTGTTTCCCCTACCTCATCTCTAAAGTTTTAGATCCTGTTTGAGAAGAAAAGTTGGGGTCGTCAAAGCGCATCCCTTACATTCAGTCTAAGCAAGTGGTTAGCACGGCACAAAGCTGCTAGCACCTGCCTCGTCACTTTACAAGCAGGTAAAGTTAGTGCCCTTTATGTTATAGGTACAAGAAGGTGTACTTTAGGGTAAATCTGAATATTGATACTTGAAGCATCTCATTAAGCATTTTCCATGGCTGTGTCACGTGGAGATGTTTTTGGGGGTTAATTTCAAACTGACCTATGCGGGTGAAATACACAGACACAGCAGGCCAGTGTGTTACTCCCAGCACTTTCCAGCTATATTTTGAAAGACCAAAGGGGCAAGAGGATCCGATCTTCAAGGTTTTTTTCTGATTTCCTTTGCAGGATCCTAGCTGCTGCATGAGCTCAGCTCTCTCTACCATGCAAAACTACTTAAAATAAAATCACATATTTCTGAGAACTGACTGTTCCTCTTATTGTGACTGTAGGAACAACAGCGCAACACGATCTCCTTTGTCACAGAAATTACAATGCCTTCTGGCTGCAGGACAGGAGTTCTGTTTCTGCTTAATGGCTCCTCCTGCCAACTTTATTTGCACTGAGTAATGTCTTGCTCGGCAGATTCTGCTCTTGAAACCAGAAGAGGAACCTCAGAATGAGGAAGGACAAAAGGATTGGTCCCACTGTTATATATATATTCCTAAAGCGTTTGCTCAAAGTGCTGGACAATCTGTGCAAACCTTAAAAAATAATAATAATAAAAAAAAACCCCAACACCAGAAACCAGAAACCAGAGCATTAGGAATCTGTTCCATTAGGAACTCAGCAGGAAGGTGAAAAGTTTAAACAACTGAATAACAGAGTAATAGACAACAGTTGGATTGTGGTGCAGAGACATATGTACAGAAATCTTAATGGAGTACATTGTCAGAGACATAATACCTCTAGATCAGCCGCATGTAAACAGGCACAGCTCCAGGGGAATAAACCAAACTTCACCCACTTGAACTTCAAATTCATCGTCATGTGTGTCTGTACACAGAATCTGGGTTTGAGAAAGGAGAGATTTTAGCTGTGCATGTTTTGATACATATCAAACCTAAACCCTTTGATTCTCTTTTATAAGGTATTTTTTAATTTCCTTTAATCAGAGCCAAACAAATTTTGCACAAGCCCAGTTTCTTTGTTCTGGCACTTGGGAGCTCCACAGTCCTGTTTTCAATCCTCAGCTGTGACAGCAATTACATGCACAACTTTGAGAAAATCATTAAATCTCTCAATTCTAAATGAGGAATATAATTCTTCATCCCCTCCTGCTCTCTGCAGGTCTTGCTTATCAAAATTGCAAGCTACAGAAACTATGAATTTCTGTTCAGGCATATAGATACCTGGCATAATACAGTCCTGATCCCCATGAGTGGAACCTGGGAGGCAGAGCGAGAACAGGAGGTGCTGCTGCAGTAGAAGCAGTTTGTAGATCCACCAATGTGCAAGAGGACACTGGTGGATCTGGTGGTACAGTTGTTTCTGACTAGGATGCAGTGAAAGGTAAGCAAGCAGATGAGCAAGACACAAACACTTGAATAACCATGAGTTCGAAGAACTTTCATATGATCTACTGCTCACTTCAGCACAAGGCCAGTGCTACACAGTTTAAACAAAGAAGCAGATGCATACTTACTTCCTGGTGTTTTGAAAAAGTAGACACAAACCCTTTAACATTGTTATGCCACCTTTTTTTTTTTCTTTTCTTTTTTTTTTTTTTTTTTTTTTATTTAGTTATGCATTTATTCGTTGTAAAGGAATGATGTCTTTACTACCTGTGCTGATGATGCTCCATTCTGGCAACGTCAGTACCAGCTGCTTCTGTCATGAGTATGCCTCTCAAAGCCGCAGAAGGTCGTCTTGTCTTTAAACCACACTGAAGAACGTCTTACATGTGATATTCAGTATGAGAGAGATGTTTACCAGACTTGGCTTAGAAGTCTTCTACACTGCCAAAACTGATTGTCATATTTCAGTAGACAGATGAAGAGACCAAGGAAGTCAGTGTCTATATGCACTTTGAAAAGAAGAAACCCAAATGAGGAGGAGAATATGTGTGTGTTATTTCTGCTTCAAGCAATCGCCCCAACTTTTGAATGCTAGCCTGTGTTTCTTCACTAAAGTACATTTATTTTTGTATTTACAAAATACAAAATTAATTACACTAATTATATGTTGATAAAATCTTAACGTGAAATCTAAAATCAGTCATGACTATGGAACAAAACATGTCTTTTACTGGTCACAGGAGAGATGTAAGGTTCTTTTCCAAATTTATTACATTACTGACAACCCAAGTCCTTATAAAAATGAAAGACAAATATGCTCGTTTTTAAAATATTCATCTTAAGGGGAGGTTTTCATATACAGGGCAAATTTTATTTATTTATTGTTTTTAATGCACAATTCATCTGTGCCTCCCTGTTATTCCTTTAGCATACAGATAACTGTAAGACGAAGACAGCCACAGTCATTGGACTAAATGGAAATATTGTCTGTTCTCCAGATAAAGTTGTTTGCAAGGGGCCACAATGAAACCCATAGGACGATATTGCAGACAAAAGGCTTTTTATTATTATTTTATTATGGTAGATATGTGTTTTCCAAAAGTTCTGTTTTCTTCCTATGTGTTTATCAATTTCTGCTTTATATGTTTCTCAGAACACGATACAGCCTTCCAAACTTTCTGCTCTATGCCCTGTCCTTTCACTCTGTGCAATTCAGTTAAGTGCATCTCCTTAGCACAGTTTTTCTGAATGGAGGCAGCCAAACTGAGGACAGTGGAGTTAGAAGAGTGTTTGTTAACCAGGTTTGCATCTTCGGTGCTCCCAGTCCACATTCCTAAGCTGTCTGTATCTCATGTGCTTTGTGGACAAGAAGAGGGACATCTAAAATCAGGCTGGTTTTAGATTTGCTGCAGGGTAGAAGGGTGACTTTATGGGTTACAGCTGTGCTTATTTGGTGGTTTCCTGGCTTTTTACAGCTCTGCCACCCGCAAGCCATCAAGTCTGCCACAGCGGTGGGTGGAGCTTTTACAGAGAGGCCCCAAGCTGTGACATGATCTTTTTTAAATTCCAGCATGGGCTTTGTTTTGTTGTTGGAGGTCAGCCTCCTTTTGTCGTAAAGGTCCCTGTTTCACACCCTTATTCCATGCCCCTATACCACATGTATTGTCTCCCGCATAAAAGTCACACGTGACATTTCCACGGCCAGTTAGCAAAGTGAGGCAAGTGTCATGGCTCTGATGTCATCCAGGATCTCTAATTCATGTCTGTGACATTATGGCAGTGAAATCTAAGTTTACACAGAGCTTAAGTGAAACCAGGACAACATCTGCATCAAAAAGAGTGGATAGCAAGGCATGTGGTTAGTAGTAATGATACTCAATGCCAATGCAGACTTTATGTCTTTTGAAACTCAAACCCAGGAGTCACAAGCTTCCAACAGCCCAAGATGTACATGGTAGCAGTGTATGGAATGCATTTCTGCTGGTTTGGTGGGGTTTTCTTTTTTTCCTTCTTTTCAACTATAACACTCACAGGTTCCACTCAGAAATTGTGTTTCATGCTGCTAGAGACTGTTGAAAACCACTCTCTGTCCCAAAGAGTTTACAACCCCTGCTACTGCTTTCACCAAGTTTTGTACTAATGCTTTTAAATGGAGCATCTGAAAAGAGAGTAAAAGGAATTATACTCTTCTTCTTTTTTTCTTTTTTTTTGAATGCAGAGATTAATTTCAGATTTTTTTCAAAGGTCCCCTCTGCACCTCATACCCTGAGGGACTCTGTTCCCTGTTTCACTCTCCTCGAAACCTCTGACACTGGTCGCCTCCAGAAATCCTGGGAGCTGGTCTGGATTACAGCAGGTGCCCAGCTCACAGATTGACCACAGAGCTGTACGTGCTACGTCATCCCCCCGGTCTTTTCCCTCTGGCCTTATTTCCATCACTCCGTGATGGAAGTTTCTAAGGATGGTGATATTTTAGAAGACAGATTTTTTTTTTTTTTTTTCAGGCAACTGTTGTTATCCACCTGAAGATAATCCTTCTCCAGACAAAATCCATGTGTGGCTGGGAGAGAAGCATATTTCTTGGTCTTGGTAGACTCTGGGAGGCAGAGTGGAAATTAAAATGGGATGAGAGACAGAGAGGCATGTTCTCATCATGCTAAGGATGCTGAAAGAAGCTCTTCCTGCTCTGTACAGTGAGCATCCTTACCCCAAGAGAAAATCTGCGATTTCTTGTACCCAGAGTTTTATTCAGCAATGTAAAGTGAATAAATCTTTGGCATAACAAAGCCTAAGCTCCTGACTTGGTAAGAAGCAGGATGGGGAGTTCCTGCTGCCTTCTATTCTTAAACTTCAACCCAGGGAGTATTCGTTCTGCTGAATGAGCACTGCAAGGATGGTTGCAATTTGAGGAGCAGCACTGCCAGCTGTCCCTGCTTGACTGATTAACCAAAAGAGCACCTGGAAACCACCTGCCTTGAGTCACAAGGAGTGCAGTGCTCTAGGCTTCCCACGGATGTGCTAAAATACAAGGATGTATTCCTGTTTTAAAGATGAGTGATTTCGTTGTGTCACATTCCCCCCGGATGCTAATGAGAGTCCCAGACTATCCTGATTTCAACCATAAGACAGGCTAAGCTACATAGGCATCATACAATGGTGTGGACTGCTTCATGTAAAGCCATTTAACTTATGCCCTTTCCAACACTAAGAACTTGAGTTTGACCTCAACTTCAAAGTAACGCATCATTGCCTACACAACCTGTGTATTTTGGGGCAGCAACTGATTTCTGGAGTTCACAGAAGTCAGGTGTGTCACTCTATGAATGACTTCATGGACGTCTTCTTCCTAGGTATTACGTCTCCACAAAATATAATCTTTCAGTCACTGTGGTAAATAAAAGCTTGGCTTAAGCACACTAGGGACAAAGAATAGGTCACTGTTCAAAAGGCAAAAGAGAATAACAGGGTCCAGAAGTGTTTGGCTGACAACATACCCCCTAATTAACAAACTGAAAAACTATCCTAGCAAAGTTCATGAAGATGTCATAAATCATGGTATTCAAAAGGCTTACTTAGTACATTATACAGATTGTTATTTAAAATGTAGAGTATCAATAACAGCCCTCTCATAAATAGGGTTTTTAAAAATTTTGCTGCAGGATTTTTCCACAGAGTAGGTAATTTTAGTTACTCAGTGCTTACAGGACCATGTATACTCGCTGTACATGAGTTGCAAGATGATTCTCTGCCATGCACCTGCATTTACCCTCACTGGGAAGAAGCCAGGGTGAGGAGTGGATTTCACTAGGCTCATGCATTTGCTCATAATCCTTAAATGTGCCTTGAAGAAGAAAGATTGGTTCTTGGTATTCACATAAAAGAAATCCTTGTTTCTTGTCCTTGCAATCTGGTCTTTTCAAACGCATATATTTTTTACCGTATTTCAGAAAGTAAGATACACTGCTGAGATGACGGATCTGTGACCATAAAGCAAGTGCCTCAAAATGGTACCTGGAGATTTTGTCTGAAAAGGAGGTGGATTTCAGGTCTTTTTCAGGTTATGAATCTTGTCCTGTAGGTGCCAGATGAATGGAAAGAGTCACAGCAACATTTCTATTTCCAGTAATTCAAGCATTACACAGCATGAGTCAGGAGTAATTCCTATGACCAAGAGGTTGTGTCAAACCCCTGGCTTAAGAAGTTCATCTTGACTAGCAAAAACTTTAAGGCCTTCAGCAGAAAAATAGTCCAAACAGGACAGATTTTTAAAGCTTCTACTCTAAGTAGACTAAGTATGTGGCTGCAAGCATGTGCAATTCAGCAATAAGTCTCCCAGTATATAAAGCTGAACAGCCTTGAACCCTGACCTACTTCTTTCTGATCAACCTCAACATTTTACAGCTTTCATGAGTGTTTTTGCTAAGAGAAAAACCAAAAAAACAAAACCCAAACCCAAATCATTTCAGTGTATCTATGTAGACTTCTGGTCAAACACTTTAACAGTTTTTTCTAACTCCACCTTCCAGCATGGCAAATGCTTCTGCAGTTCCCATTAACCTTCATCAGGTGTATGGACTTACCTCAAAGAAAGAAAAAGTCTTTATTTTGGCCTTCATGCAGAGCTGGTGAGATGAAGACTGGATATTGGCCCAAGGTCTTATATGAACAGGCTCCAGAACAGTTTGAACAGATCAGTCTCAGGTTGCTTATATGCCTCTTATTGCTGCATCCACCTAGTGATATATCTGAATGGTGTATGCTCCTTTTCATTACCTATGCTATCACATAACTGAAAAAAAAAAAAAACCAAACAAACTTTTTTATTTTTTAATTGCCATTATTCAACATATTTTAAGCTCAAACACCCAATTGAAAGTCATTCTTCCAACACCTATGGGGAAAAAAATAGTGCTTATTTTAAAGACTCACTGCCAAATTTCCAGTTGTTAATTCAGTCCCCAAACTAGTGGGTCCCTTCCTCTATTCTACTGTGTTGAATAGCAGTAGTAGGCAAAACCATACAGTATGGCATGTTTCTAATTACAGTCTCATGTTTCCTCCTAATGAACAAAAAAAATCTCCATTTTGTGCATTGCCTGTTAACCCCTGGAAAGGTCAGTGCCTTGCTCCTGTAATGCAGCACACTTTTTTCCTTTCAATTTAACACAGTTATTGCTTCTGGAAGGCAAAATCTTTCTTGACTAGGCTGATTCAGAATCAGGCCAGCTGTTTTCACTGCACTGATGCATCCGAAGGCCCAGAGAAATGTAATTAAGTTTGACCTTAAGTGTAATAGCTGCCATGGACATTGACTTAGCTACTCATCCTTTGTGTGAAAAATTGTTGACTGATAAAGCGTGTTTTTTCTATAAAAACATCTGCATACTCTTGTCTTGAAGATCTTCAGTCATGTAGAGAAGGGACTTAAATTAAGGTATTGCCAGTCCTGAACAATCTGATGTGCATTACTTCCATCAACAAAGCCATAGAAATCAGCAACCTGCATTCTTCCGCCCACCAGAAAGCTTCTTTCTGTCACAGCCCAATAAAAGTTTTGTATGAGGAAATTTCAACTAATTTCATTTCTTGTCAACTAACAATCTTCTAGTTACTGATTCTGGTTTTTGGAAATAAAAACAAATAAACAAACACTTGGAGAAACACCTCAGATTTGCCCCCGACACCTCTCCTCCATCTTTTTTTGCTCTCTTTGTCACAGAAACTCAGCCCCTTTGTTGATGTGCTGGTGGCATAGAGGACTGGGTTGATCCATTGCTGTTTCTTTATGTTTGCTTTTCTCACTTCTGACTCCATCGCCCCAGCATAGGGTCCTCCACAGGCTGGTGTCCCCTCAGAGCTCTACACCCTCCTAAGCCTCCTCCCTCCCCTTGCTTGGGTGACTCTGCTCTGCCCTGCCTGGGAGGCTTTTCCTGAAATCAAAAATTAATAAAACAAGATGTGATGTGGCCCCCCATGTTTGGTTTATGACACAGCTCAAAAGTCAGAACTGGAGTTATTTCTGGTTTCTCTTAGCACTGAGGAGGTCAGTATCAGGGCAACCATGTCTCCAAAGAGTTACCATGGAAATTACCAGACCTCTCTCTGCATTTTGGATGCCCTCATACTAAAATAAATGAGATCTGGACACCTAGAAATCTTTGAAAACCACAGTCTGAGCCAGCCAGCTTCCGGCAGCTGCTCAAAAAAGCAGATGTGGCATCATGGAAGGTGTGCTTGTCTGTTAAAAATATGAGATTAGACTTTCATCAGGTTTAAAGTGGCTTTACTTAATGAGGTCAAGGGGTCTGTTCCCCTACTCTGCTGACATGAAACAAATAGCTTTCTACTTGGTTTTCATTGTAGCCCTTACTCTGTCTGCCCTGTGAAGGCAGCACAAAGGAACTATAGGAACATTTGCAAACAAATGCTGCAAATATTACATGCAGTTTGTAAACGCAAGCAGTGATTCAAATCTGAATGGCAACAGATAGTAGCAGGCAGCCAGGCCTTCAATTATTAACTAATGAGGCTGAGATGACCCCCAGTCTTTCCTCTGTGCTTGCGCGAGGTGGAGAGGGGGCATTTCACCATTTCACTGAGAGTGCAGCATCAGCCTGATCAGAAAGTGGTGCTGTGGCAGACTGCCAGCACAGCACTTGCAAGGGTGCAGCAGCTGGGTTCCTGGATTATGCAGGCTTTGGTCCCGTGGAGGTGAGCAAAGCCTTGAGGTGTCTCCATCACATTGTCTCACTCTTTTCTTAGCAGGGAACTGAACCAAACCTATGTATCTGTTTCCATCTGGGATGTCCAAGAGTGTCCTCTCCCCCTACACCAGAAAGACACACAGGGGTTTACCACAGCTCCCCTGTACACCCAAGGCCTGTGGGCTGGGTCACAGATATCCCACAGTGACCCAAGTGGAGTGGGGAATGAGATGGTGGGGTGAATCCCATCCTTACAGCCTAGTTTCCAGGTTGGAGGTGAGCATCTGTCATAAATAACCCTGAGACACAATGCTAAAGTCAAGAAGGAGAAAATCACACAGAGCACCCATCTGTGTTCTGATGAAGCAAAAGGGGTGCCTAGAAAAAACAGCTGCCAGCTCTGATACTGATATCCCTGCCTCTCCCCATCCCAGCTTGCCTTTGTACTCCTGAACTCCTGCTAAGGAGGATGGACAGAGGATGGACACCAAATTCTCTCTCTGCCACCTGGCCTCTGCTTCTGCCTCAGTGTGACACTGCTCCTGAACAGCTGTGTAACTTCTATATTACTTTAGCTGATAACTAATCCCCACAAACACCGAGGGAAATATGTGGGAGCTAGGTAAAAAAGGGGACACAGAGGCCCCAGGGAACAGAAGAAAGCAGAGCTTGTCTCCAAAGGTCTTGTGAGCAATCTGAATCCACACTTCTCTACTTTCTCCCCATTTTCCTTATTTTATTTTATTTTATTTTTAGCTTGCTTAATAAGTACGACCTTAAAAGAACTGAAATAGAAGCAAAAGAAGAAACAAGAGACTTGGCTTCAGTTCTGGTACTACATATTGGAGCCCTTCCAGCATCTCAAAAGTAGGTGTACAGCAGAAGCCCAGATTTGGTTGGAAGCCTTTGCTTGCTGCTAGCCTAATATTTAGGATTTTCTTTTTTTGTATTTTATTTTCCAGGCTCCCTGTCCGTGAGCTCTGTCCAGACATGGGCATCAAAGACAAGCCACAGAGGACAGGGGTTTGCCACTGAACTACACCAGGTCTGTGACAAAGGGTGGCTGCAGAGCCATAGTGGAGATGCTGCCAGTGCTGGAGTTGAGTGTGGGAGCTGAAAGCAAGTTTACAGAGGAGGCGGGTAAGCCAGGAAAATAAATGTGCCTGTGGTAACATACACAAGAAATTGATTCCTAGACTGTTCATTAAACCTAAGACCAAGAAGATTATTGTAGTAGGCATTATGTTTATTGAAGGAGGTGCGCATTCTGGGAGCAGAGTGTATCTTCCAGAGCCTGTCATTGCCCCTGTATTTTAACATATCTAGAAGGAACTTCTCCCTGTATGCACACACCTATAATTCTTTTTTGTCCTCAATATTCATCACTGGATAACCCCCTTGACTAATGGATTGTCACCTGTGCTGAATTTTTCTGTGCCTAAGAAGAATATATTGTGCGTGGGTCCTGCATACATTAGGTAAATGGAAGCACTGAGAAAACAGCATGAAATGTGTTCATCAGCCTGACTGCCAGAGGTGTTGCACACCTGCAGGTACTTTTTAAGGACAGCAGAAAGTGGAGGTTGAGGGTCATCTCTTCTTTTGCATTCTGAGGACTGAATAATTTATCGGGAGGTGATTGAAGGTTTTTAATGGTGCAATCAAATCATTATAAGCAAAAAGCTACAAAATCAAATGCAGGAGAATGAAAGCATCAGTTCATTAATGGAGCACTTCCAGCCATCTGGCATTCATATGTTCTACATTGGGGCTGTTATTGTGCAGACAAAAATGAGCCAATCTTACCTTCGAGCAAGAGTTTCATTACCTAAATATATCCAAATTCTTTACTGCTCAGCTAACATTGCAGGTTCTATTTTGTGTTTTGTATGGGGTCTTTTTTCAGTTTTGTTCTGTTAAACCTCAGTCCTACACCACTTCTCCTGCATCCCACTGTGGACACGGCACCTCTTGGAAAAGTTCTAGTGGTTCATGATGCCTAAGCTTCGAAAGAGAGAGAAATGGGAAAATTATATATCAGGGAAACTAACTTAGACACTGATGGTAATATTGTCATTCAAATGAAATGAAATTCTAATGTAGGAAGGAGGTTTTCACTTGCCATTATTAATTTTTTTCAAATAATAGCTCCAGCAACTCTTCAGAGGTCTGACATATGAACAGACCAAACTGAAATTGCAAAGTTACATACAGCACAGATGTATCCAGCAGACTTTATGCTGTAAAGAAGTATGACATTCAATTTATTAGAAGAAAAATATAATTCAGCTCCAGCGGAAAGGGCACTTACAGGGTAGACAAAACATTTAAATGTTGCTGAACAACAATATCAGGGCAGGATTTTACATTCATTGGACCCCTCAGAGCAAGAGGAACGGGTGCTGGAGAAGTGTATTAAAGCAGTGAATCCACTGGCTGCTGCTGTGCTTGTTGAGGGTAAAGCTTTCCCTTGTCTCCCTGTACCCTCATGAGAAGGGGTTTTCAGTTTTTCATGGCAGACTGATGCCCTATGCTTGCTGAAGAGACAAATCAGAGCAACACGCTCCATGTAGCTTTTCATCAATACCTACAAATGAGTGCTGTTTCTTAGATAACCTGGAAAACAAAATGCTGATGGAGTAGCAGTGTACAAGCAGCTGCTTGGGCTTCTAGGCATCTTGTGTAAATGCACAACTTCCCCAAACAGCGGTGGTGATCTAGCGCCAGGCACCTGCCCAGGCACACCTCGGAGCCAAAGGACAGATGCCACATGGGGCTGTTTCTCTCTCACTTGTGACGCACATCCCCGGCCTTCCCCTGCTGCTTCCTCACAAGGGACCTGCAGCTGTCCCCATCTCTGTCCTTACCCCAGAACTTACACTCCTCCTTGTTGTGTCCCATCCCCGCAGTGGTGAAGCTGTGACAGCCAGCTTCCTGGCCTCCCATCCTAAAAGGCAGCCTCCTGCCCCTATGCCCTTCTCCAAACAAGCACTATATTCTTCACACAGCCATCAGCTGTGTGCTCCAATGCCTGATGCTACATGAGTCACAGGTTATGAACAATAAAGCTGCGTCTTACGGTCCCGTATGAGTTATTACTGGGTTTGCCACTAATGCATTGAGCTCCTTTGCACTTCTGACAATAACTTGCCTGAAGCATCTTACAAATCCTGGTGCAACCATTTCAGGGCAACACAGACCATGCAAGTGCCAGGAAAAAGCCAGAGGCCCTTTCACAAAGAGCCAGCATGATGGTCACTTGGGCAGATGCTGCTCTCGTTTCTGGCATTAGGCTGCTCTAAACAGCCTGTTCTGACACAGGTCTTGCCATGGAGCCTACAGGGAACAACCATCTCCTCTGTTTTTGTGGGCACATCCCTAACCCTGAATATGTTCAGGCATCTGTGGGCACCTACTTTTCCTTCAGTCATGGACTTGCAGCCCTGCTGTTAGGGACTGAGGCAGGAAGCCACGAAAAACCAAAGCTTGGATTGTAAGGGGTAGTAGAGTCATTGTTAGCTTTTCAGCAACCAGCTACACTGCAGGATTAGGACAAACACAGGTCCGAGCCGTGTGAGGCTGGGCCAGAGGGAAAGAGGGTCTGCAGGGAAAAGATGCTTTCTACCTTGAGAGCTCTCCAGGGTTTGGAGGAGTTCATGGTTCATAGGACATCATGCGCTGCTGCTGTAAATACACAACAGGAGGAGAGAGAAGACTGAATGAGGGCAGAAGCGCTGCAAGAAACAAAGCTGTGGCTTTACGGAAAAGGCTGATTTCTGTCTGTGGGACTTCTGATATGTCTGAATTTGCTCCAGAGAACAGTGTGTTTTCTGATCGTGGGTAATGTTCTTATTTATTTGTTCAAATTCCTCTGCATCCTGCTCTGAACGGATCCCCTACATGTGAGCACTGGGCTTCAGGTAGTCTGTATATAATAGATGAGTAAGAAGTCAAACTCCAGAAAGCGCTTATTCTGCATGCATTGCTGGAGCTCTTCTTAGTAATGTAGCACGTGCTTTAGCAATGGACAATGGCCGGTGCTATTTTAGGAAACTGGAATGTACTTAATAATGATCAATAAAAAGTGCACACTGAAGACACTTTCAAGTTCTCTAATTATTCCTATCTCAGATAATGCTGAAGCTTGACACTTCTCCCTCCCAAGATACTATTAATTGTGGTCTCATCTAACAGTTCCTTCAAAGCATCTACTGCACTGAAAGATTCAGCACATTTCCAATCCAAAGTGAAATTATCCATTGGCAAAAGAACACCACAGTATGCTGCATAGAGAAGTGACAGAGTGAAGAGACATCTTAATTGTAAATTCCCTGAGCTTTTTTTTTATTAAAAACATTGGAGGTACTTTCCCAGACTGAAGAGGAATTAACTTTTCTGTGTCTGTATGACTAATCTTGCAGACACTCAGTTGAAACTGTATGAACGCTGAGAACTAAATATAAATATATCAATGTGCTTACAAGTTAAGCATACTTATGATTTGAATCGATTCACAAAATTGAGCACATGGAACTTCTGTGGCTTGTTCTGGAAACAGACGTTTTTCCAGACTGAAGGATGTGAAAACTACTTCCCCATCTAATGTGATTCGGTACATCTGTGTGTGATTACTTAAACACGTTTCAGACAACGGAGCAGCACAGCCAAGTCTCATAGAAGTTACATTCATTAAACTATGTCAGACATGATCTTCCCTGGACCCTCAATATTTTCCTTTTTCTAAGATTTACTAAAGATTCCCTGTATTTCCTAGTTAGAGCAAGAGAGGAGGACTGAGAGTTAATTATATTGGCCTTGAAGAAATTATAAGTAACTTGGCTGTTTCAGGGCTGAGCAAGCATGTCTGAAGTCACTAACAGAAATCAAAGCAACTGAAAACAACATTGCTGCTCTAACTAAATCAGTTCACTGAAGGTGAATTCAGAAATACTGGGATTTTTCTTAATGTGTGTCATCATTTTGCCATCTTAAAATTCCATCTCGTGCACAGATCATCCTTTCCTCATGAGCACAGGACTACTATTTTCCTTCAGTCGTCAGTAATCATCACTGAAATGGTCCTAACCAGCCAACCTGAGTAACCACGCTAGGTGAGACGTTTTTACGGAGGCTAGGTAATGGTAATTCCCAATTTGCAGATGCAGTAGCTCTTCCCACCAAATGTCTTCATACCTGCACTATCCCTCTGAAACATGCTCCTGTATGCTTGAGGTAGTAGGTATCACCATGGAGACGTAAGTCCTTTCAGCTTATCCTTTCCTTGAAGCTTTGTTGATTTATAAATTATTCTTGGTTGTTACAGTGGTATCTGAGCAACTGGCCGAGCAAGGACAGGAACTGTGGACATGTTCAGGCAGCTCCTGTCCAAAGAAGCCGTGTAAAATCTGGTTTATGATGAAGCTACATAAGGAAAGCATACTGCCATAGCAATAAATTCTACATTCTGAAGACCTGCTTTTCAACCAGCGGGTCATGCAAGTCATCCCATTTCTGCCACCAGGGGAGGGCACCAGTGCGTTTGAGCACACTGCATCAACCCTGAAGTTCGTCTTCAACCTGATGCAGCCTATGCGCCGGCAGAAAGCTGTCAAGACCTATCACAGTGTATGGATGTTTAACCAGGTACTAAAGCTTGTAACAGAACATGTTTCTTGGTTACCCTTGCAAACATGTGGTAGCTTACTTCAAAACCAGCTATGAAATCAAGCATTTTCCAAAGTTGATGGCCTGATTACTTAACAAGGCTTTTCAGCATGTTGAAGCCTAGTCACTGTCCTAAATCACAGGGCTGAATAAAAAACCAAGGACAAGTATTGCGTGGGGACAAAATATCTGTCTTCTTGAAACACGTATACATACATACATAACAATTTTTGATACACATAAAAAAGGGCATTTGACTGCTCCTTCTAATAACAATACCTATGATACAGCAGATATGGTCAGCAACTGTGGAAGCCAGGGTCACTACTATGTTGATGGTACACACGTGAATATCTGACTCGAGGAGAGCTATCTCTGCTGCTTTATGGTTCTGTGGGAAGCATAATGAGTACTTTAAATGGGCTTGGTCTTTCATTACGGGTTTTTGTACTGCTGGAGGCATTGCTGGCTTGCCTAACTGTAAGCAATCTCTCTAGAAATCTCTCTCGGGGTTAGAAGCACCTAGCCGTTTCAGCTACTGAACTCTTTTAAGCGCTGCACAGCATACAGTCTTTTCACTTGATGCATGCACATGCAAAAGTGGCCTCTAGATGCTCCTGCAATCCAACTAAATCAGGCTGTTTCAAAGTTAAGAAGTAAGAGTAGCTGGCGGGAGGTGGGGGAGTGGGGGAAGAAGTAATTTGAACCAGGTTTTGTATAATAATATAACTCTTCTAAGTCTGGAAAAGTATCCCCTGTGCAACCCTGCCTCTTTCCAACTATACGGGTTTGGTGAGCCTACGGATTGACGCTTCCTGTAACTGTGGCTCCCGAACGGTCCTTGCCAACATCGGCAGGAGTTCGGAAGGCTCTCAGGAGAGACCTGTTTGCTCCAGATCCATCTGCACACCAGGGCCGGGCAGCCCATGCTCCGAAGTCTCACACCGTCCTTCCTCGAGGTACTCTTCGCCACGGGCCGGGCTCCGTCTAGCAGCCGGGCAGCAGAGAGCAGAGCGGGATGCCGCCGCTCACAGCGCACTGCGCGCCGCCCTCCTCCCCCTGCGGGTGCAGCGGGGCAGGAGCACGGCCCGGCTCGGCGGACCGGGGCGGACCGGGGCGGACCGGGGCGGACCGGGGCGCACCTGGGCCCCCGCCCGGAGGAGGCGGACGCAATGGGGCGGAGGGAGCCCGTTCTCCCTCCCACCCTCCTTCGTTCCCTCCCGTCCCTGCCCCCTCCCCCTCATCCCTCCCTCTGTGCGCGCCGGCGGCGGCGCCGCGCTCCCTCAGTCCCTCCCTCTATACGCTCCCGCGGAACCCCGAGCAGCGGCCGCAGGTAAGCGCCCCGCGGAGCGGATGGGATGGGGGGGAGGGTGGTCCCGCCTGCGAGAAGCTGCCCGCTGCTCTCTCCCCGCGGGCTCTGCGTCCATGGCGCCTTTTTTCCCTTCTTTTTTTCCGGTGGTTTCTTCAGTATTTCGGACAGTGGTGCGAACTTCGGCGGGTGTGCGGCAGGTAAGGGGGAGGCGCAGCGGCGGGGTCCGCCAGAGGACGTGTTAGGGCGGACTTTAACGGGCTGCTGGCGTCGGGTCAGGCGGCTGTGCCTGCAGGACTAGCATCTCCGAGGTTGGCGTGGAGTAAGTGATGGACACTTGTTTGATTAAGGGGCGCTAGCAGTACTGCCGCTGTTCGCTTACTTCGGGGCTGTCCTGATTTTTAACTTGATTTATTTATTTAATTCTTCTTCTGTGAAGTGTCTTTGGATTTACTTAACACCAAATTAAGGCAGTGGAAAAAGTCCTAGCTAAAAAAAAATGGTTGCCACCTCTCTCTCCTGACTTCTTCAGTCCTTCGGACGAATTCCCTGCTAAAGTCAGATGGGAGCTATGTCCCTGTATCTGTGGGGTTCACAAAGGTAAAGGACAGGGAGAGGATGAATGGCAAGGACAAGGTACGGAGTATTAGGGAGAGACCGGGAGAGTGGGAAGCAGGGTGGATGCTTTCGGACAAAAGCCATTAGCAAACTGAAGTGAGAAGAGAGAGGTGGAACCAGAAGGACCAAGTTTTTTCCTCTCCTTCCTTTCTGCGTGTTCTTTTGAAACGGCTGTGCAATGGGAACCACCCCCAAAACCTTCTTCCTATGGAAATGAGGGAAAAAGATTTCTGCATAGCCCTTTATCAGAAAACTGTTGCAATGTCTAAACTTTTTTTCCTGGTGAGTTTCTCTGTGAAACAGCTCACACCTTTCTGATTTCAGTTGTCTGTGAATAAATAAGCAGCTGCTCAAATCCCTCCTTTTTCCTTTTTTTTTTTTTTTTTAAATTTTATTTTTTCTTTTTTTTTCCTCCTTTTCTGCAGTTTTGGGGCTTTTTGGAGAGTGAAGGCTGAATAGCTTGCAGGAGTCCTTGTAGGCAAACAGTGCTCCCGAAGTTTTGGGGGATTGGGGTATCCACAGTCTTGCGCTTTGAAGAACTGCTGCAAGTCTCTATCTTTTCAAAGAAAGCCTCTTGCATGCTAAGTCAGGGTTGGTGTGTTGTACCATTTGGTCTAAAATGAGTCACTCTCAGGTCTGAGAATCATGTTTCAATTTGGCACCCCGGACTGTGTACCATGCAGCCTGTTACTCCTGCGCGAGGATGGGGTATACTGTAGTACTAAAATAATGTGTTCTGGCAATTTCAGTGGTGGATTGAAGCGGTGCTCTGTGTGCACAGGCGTAAGTGCACTTCTGTCCTGCAGCTCGCTAATGCCGGCTGTAGGCGTGCCGTGTGCTTCTCCTTAACTGATATGCACTCGGATTTAAAAGGCAACTTGATAGGCGTGGGTTCTACTGTTGTTTTTATTAAATATTAACTACACAAAATCAAATGCTGTCTTTCTCCAGAAAAGATTGACTCTGTCTTTCACCAGAAAAGATTGACACTGTCTCATCCTCTGGAGTTGTACATGAACTGTGGTTGTTCTGGATTTTCAGAAGCAAATAACTAAGGAAATGTTACTTAGGAATGCTGGGAAACACTGTTTCATGCTCAGTATGGTGTTGTCCTTATCACTCTCCATTACAGGTTGCACTAATTAGACCCTTGGCTGCTATAAACCTTGTTCTTGGAAGTTACTAGAAATGGTGCTGGTTGGAGAGAGGAAAATACTGACTGGTGCCTGCTTTCTTTTTCTTCCTCTCTTCCAAACAAATAGAGTAGAAAGGTTAAACAGCTTTTGAGACACAGCATATGGGAAATGCAAAATTGAAGTACTGCTATACTGGGCGCCTAGCTATAATACATGAATATAATGTACAAGTAACAGATGATCTTACAGTCGTGTGCAAAGATACTTATGGCTGCATGGTTTTCATCAGTAGCTGTGGAAGATTGTAACTAAAATATAATTCCTTCTCTGCTAAGAAATGGGAAAAATAAAAATTTGTCTTTAACTTGGTCTTGTAGTAGGCATCACACAGTGAAACTGTGTAGGAATCCAGGAGGGAGTGTTTTAGAAAGTGTTTTGCTCTGGAGCTGAAACTTAGGTGGGACTTAACATAGGATAGGCTTTTACATTGCTTTGGTGAGACATTAGTAACATCTTAATGAATAGTTAATTGTTTCTCAGTAGCCTCTCCATATTGAACTTGCTTTGTCAATATTCAGAGGTTTAAACCAAAATATTAATTCTGAGTAGCTTTTGTCTTTGGGAGACTGCCACCATCTTACCTTTGACTAGGCAGTAGTTTTGTGCATCAGCTGCTAGAGGTGAGCTTCCTCCTCAGAAGTCTGAAGAGCTGTCTTTGAGCACCTCTAGGTGGTGACCTGCCAGCACTTGCTGATTGCTATTACCTTGTCGATTGCTTTGCATGGGGCTTCTTTATTGTATGGGCACAGAGGAAAACTGAGAGCAGTCTTGTCGCCAGCAGGGCTACCTGAGGAGCTCTCACATACGTTGCTCGTGAACTTGGTGATGTCCAAGGACACCTAGAAATATGAGAATGGGAACAGGTTGTACTGTGAGTCTGTTGTCCTTTCCATTCCAAACTTGGAAGTTGTTACATTTGGGGGATTTCTTCCGTTTCATAAAGAAAAGTGCATGTAATTTAAGGGACACTTCAGGTCAGTTTAAATCCATCTAAATGGGTTATTTGAACTGCAGCCTCTCCAAATAATGCCAGGGAGAATACACATACAAGTGTTTTACTGAAAGGAGCATAAAGCAAACAATATTTTATCATGTATTTCACTGCTTCTTCCCTAACAATGGGTATTATTCTTTTGAACAGTTTAGTAGTATGAAAAGAAGAGGAAACAAACTTTTAAAAAAGTAAACACTGCAGTTGTATAAAAATAAACACACAGGAATTATCAAAAGGCAATGCTAATAGCTGAGAACAAAATATTTGCACTCTTATTTTTCTTCCTCTGTCCTTTTCTTTCAGGTTGCTCTCTCTTCAGGTAAGAACTGATTTTAAATCTCAAGATTTAATGATAATTGAGGTGGTAATGGCTTGAACTGGTAGTGATTATGTAGCATCCCATTTCTGTGTTTGCTTTTCCATGTGTTGTGTGGTGATGCTGTAGAAATATGGTGCTTCTCAGTTGTGCAACATTAGGGCTGAACGTACATATTCAGTGCTTGCTCTTGAGTTTCCTTCATAGCTAACTCAGAATCTTAAGGCTTTATTCATGGCACAGATGTCAATGCTAAAATCTGTACCAGCATGAACAGCTTTGGATCAGGTGCATGGCTGATGTGTTGCTTCGGTAGAAGACAAAGTTATTCCCTGGACAGGTGAAAGCTCTATCGAGGGAATTAGATCTGCTGTTCTGCTTACATTTCAGGGGACTTTTGGTTTTCTTCATTTATCTTTCAAGCTTTGTTACTCTATAACAAGTAGAAGCATTGCCTGTGTGCATTCTTGTACCTAATTGGGGTACTGAAGCAAACAAAATTGAACATCTGAAGCAGGTCAGGTGCCTTGTTTTGCTTTTTGAAGATAGAAGAGAATTCTGACAAGTGTCTGCTTTTGTATATCAGGATGTCTCCTACTCTCATCTATTGCTGTTTCTGGACTGCCTGGCACTCTTCTCCCATACTCAAGCTGATTAGCAGCACACCTGGCTTGCAAAGTCTTGGCCATAGCTTGGCTGATGGTTGCATTCTAGGATCAGTTTTCATTTTTTAATGACTGGTACCTCTTATTCTTGAAAATGTAGTTTTCATTTGTGCAATATTTAGCACCAGTAAGGAAAAGAGGCTATTTAGTGCCAGTTTGGGTAGTATACAGGCATCCCTATCCCACATGGCAACTCTGTGATCATTGCATTTTTCTAATGAGTTCTTGAAAAAGACCTTTTGAGGTGCTTAAGGCATTACATTTCTCTGAATAACAGCCTTGCTCGGATCAGTGCATACTCTCCAGAATTTCTTGACAGGCACAGACTGGAGTAATTTGTTAAACACATTTTTCTCAGTCCTGCGCCGACCTCCTGCTGGATCTGGCTCCTTCTTGACCCACATCACGTAGGCAATAATGGTAGTGCACATCAGGTGAGAGCTGGCATATTTACCCCCAGGTCAAGAAACATTTCTTCTTTAAAAGAAAATGAACCTTCTTGCTCTGCTTCTGGCAGATGAAGCCAGCCACAGACCTTCATGGCTTCTGTGGTTCAAGGAGTCTGGGTAAGGCATGTGTGCCCCTGCCAGCAGCACTGCTGGGGTGGGAGGAACTGCATCCCTCCTCCTCAGGCCACTCCTGCAATGAATAGCCTGCAGGGTGTCCTCCACTGATGCATGTGGAAAGTGTCCTGCTTTCCAAATGCCTTGAAGATTATTGCTGGTGAAGTTGGGCGAGGACCTGGCAGTTGTTGCTGCTGGGAAACAGGAGGTAAGTGTTGCACCTTGCCATTTCTCACCTGAAGATTGCAGTATAGTCTGCTGCCTAGGTGGTGGTAAATAGTGTGGATTGGTAGCAAAAGAACTGCTTGCAGTTGCGGAAGTGGGAAGGCTGTATTTATTTCAGGAGGAAACGTGTTTGGGGGGCACAGGTACTGTATTGGTGAGAGCTGCATTACCGTTTAGTGCCAACTGAATTATTTTTGTTTTAAATTGGTTTAACTTGAGAGACATTATTTGGAGATGCTTTCACCTTCTATTTAAGAATAAAAAGGTGCCAGGTATGCAAGCCTAATACTGTTTTTCTGCTTTTGCTTCTACTGTGAATAGCAGGCAAACATCTCCTGAAGTGGCTTTATGAAACTGCTGGAAAAAATGGTGATGAGCTTGATACTTGATACAATGAACTTGAACTCTCTGTAATATACCAGCATGAGACCTACACACCATTTAGCCTTTTCTTTAGGAATTTATGTGCTGCAGTGACCTTCTGAGTAGGGTGAATTTCACAGGCACTCTCTAGACAGTACATCCATTTCTTTGCCAGCTCCAAAATGTATTGCATACTGCAGTGCTTGCAGAAGCAAGCAAAGAAACATTGGATTGACATCAAAGGCAAGATCTTTCTGTACAAAATGCTGGAGATTTTAAGAGTGGTAAAAATCTGGCAAGGGAAATGCATACTAGTTTTCATTGTAAGCCCCTTTCTCTCTCTCCTTCCCCTCTTTTTAGGGTGTGTATGCCAAATACGAAATAGTGCCAGTACATTACTTATGGAAGCAGTTTACAGAGACTGTTCTTAGAAGTTCTTTGGCTATTTGGGGATGATTGTTTTCAGCCTGGATGGAAAAATGTATGTATAACTATAGAAGTATCTTTTTTTTTGATTGTGAAGAAGTCAGCTAGAGCTTTGTTCAAATTAAATAAAAAGATGTGTCAGATGAGTATTTAATGTTTAACTGCATAAAGAAATTTTTCTCTTCTTTGGATGGGTGGGTGATTATTTAAGAGCACTGAGCTTAACACAAACTCCAGCAAAGACTTACTGATATCTGAGAAGTCAAGGGAGATTATGTACAGGTCATCTGTATTTTAGGTGGTTATACTTTAGGTTGGTATTTGAAGGAAAGAAGAAACACTGCTAATCTCTAAGGAGGAAATTGGCTTTGTACCTTGCAAACATGGTATTGATTTGTTTGTTGCTGTAGGGCATTGGTAGAGGTTCCATCGCCACTGGATTTCACTAAATGCATAGTCATGGATAGCACAATGTGCTTTTGACCCTTTGTGGACATCTCACCCGCAAGATGGTGTCCTGAAGCCTTGAGCTGCTGCTGGTGGCAGAGCTAGGGAATGGGGTGGTGCTGTGTGGCTGAGGTGTGAGAAGGGCAGCATGCCTTCCCTTTCCCATCCCCAAGCAGGCTGTAGGTGTCACTGGGAGGCTGGTGCAGAAAAAGGCCAAGCTTGTCTGCTGCTCATTTCCAAATCATCTTTGCTGGTGGGAAGCAAGTTGGAAGGGCTGATCCTGGCACTGGGGATGCTGCCAGTGTGGCTGTCACCATCCCTTCAGCTTGTGGTGTTGCAGCCTGGTGAATGGTGAGCACCTCCGCTTTCCTGATGCTTTGGGCAAAGGCAAAGCAAACTGTTGAGTAGTAGCACCAGCTACAGGTGCTGGCCCTCAACTGGCTGACTGGAGACCTCAGTGGAGGACTGCAGGTACACACATCAAGCAAACAGCTGTGTCAGGTCACCTTGTCCCTAGAAGAATGTGCTTTCCACTGGGAGGAACTGTGGCAGTAGTTGTTGTGGTCAAGGCACAGTATTCCTTTGATTCCCTGGCCTGCAGCAGGTACTTGCGGACTTTCTTGATGGGTTCTGCTTTCTTTTGGTTACTGTGTTTAGTGTCCAAAGAATAACATCTTAAATGTGATGTCTTGTACTTGAAAGATACTGTTATAAATGCCTATAAAGTTTAGTGGTCTTTCCGTTTGCTTTTTCTTCCTCTTCAAACGTGGCAGACATGGAGAGCTGTGGAGATGAGTCAGGTTGCCTTTGACCTGCTCTGAGCATGGTTTCTGCTCAGGGCTTTGAGATGTGTCTTGATGTGGCTGGCAACACATGGGGTTCGTTTTGCTTTTCCTAAAGCTTTGGGTGGAACTTATGAAAACTTCACTTCAGAGCAGTGTGTTTCCCCATACAGTAACCTTGCAATTAGACAGGTGTCCTAGTTCAAGTAGCCTATGCAAGGGAGACTGGAAGCTCACTGAGACTTTAGGGTGTTACTGTGATCAAAGCAATTCTGGTAATTAGTGAATAGTCTTAAAATAGGGCTTTAGAATTATTGCAGTTTTGAAAGGAGTTGATAGGAATAGCATGGCTTAGTGCCTGGTTCTCCAACAAGCATGGTATGTTTCTCATGCAAAAGCATCCTAAGAAGGTTTAGCCTAGAGAAAAAAATGCAGGGAGAGTTGTGCAAGCTGATGACAGCCCAGTTACAGGAGGGAATTACATGATTGTAGAACACATAAATGTCTTAAAACTAATATGGCTGAACAAACACTTTTGCTGTGGTCCTGCATATTTCCAACCTCTGCATCTCCTCCAGAGTTTCTTATGAAGCCAGTTGCCACATTTGAATGGCAAAGTTCTGATTGAGAGACTTGTTTACAGCTTTTTCCGTTCTTTTTAATTTTTTCCTAATGTGCTAGGAAGGCTCTGTGAGGGGCTCTTGGTGTGATTATTGTGGGAAAGTGGTTGCTTTTTCTCTTCAGAATAGTGGCACAAAACTGCAGGGAAGGCTTTGGCGTTCAGGCTGCATCCTGCTTCATCATGCTTCAACATTGACAGGCATGTGGAAAAGGAGGGAGAGAAAATGCTCGCTTTCCTTGGAGTTACCAGGATAAGGTGATGTTTCTCAGTTGGTAGCAAACTTGAATGTGAAGCTGCTCTGCAGCTGCCTCTCGGGGTTGTGGCTGAAGTCGTTCAGTGCCCCACATCTCCCTGTGACCATTCCACTTGCGGTTTGAATAACTTCCCCTGTGGGACGCTGCAGTGGGGACTCTTGCTGGTATAAGCTGTGCCTCCACTAGAGGGGGATGCCCGTATAGCTATACTGGCAAACTTTGAGGATTTGGTTATATTGTTTTACTCTTTCCAGCTGGCAATATTGACTGCTGGGTTAAGTGGAACATTCTTGGAAGGAGGCTGCTGTGGGACCCAAGGCAGTCAGGACCCAGCAATGGCCTTACACAGCAACTGACCAAGTAGCAGGCATTGGGTTTGTCAAAACCAGTATCAACTCTGCCAGTGTGCCCTGCCACATGTTTGTACAGAATCATAGAATAATAGAACGGTTTGGGGTGGAAGGGAACCGTAAAGCTCATGTAGTTCCAGCTCCCTCTGCTGTGGCAAGGGGCACCTTCCACTACACTAGGTTGCTCAAAGCCCCATCCAACCTGTCCTTGAGCACTGCCAGGGATGGGGCAGCCACAGCTTCTCTGGGCAACCTGTGCCAGAGCCTCATCATTTTCATAGTCCTTGTACCTAATCTAAAAATACTCTCAGTTTAAAGCCATCCCCCCTTGTTCTATCACTACATGTGTGTATAAAAAGTCCCTCTCCAGCTTTCTTGTAGGCTGCTTTTAGTTCCTAGAAAGTTGATATCAGTTCTCCCCTGAGCCTTCTCTTCTCCAGGCTGAACAAGCCCAACTCTCTCAGCCTGTCTCCAGAGCAGGGGTACTCTAATCCCCTGATCATCTTTGTGGCCTCCTTTGGACTTGCTCCAACAGCTCCACATCCCTCTTGTGCTGGGTGCCCCAGAGCTGAACACAGCACTCCAGGGGAAGTCTCACGAGAGAGGAGTAAATGGGGACCCTAGACTTGGCCAGCCTAGGAGAGGCAGCTCAGCAGTGGGTGAGACTGCAAAGCAGACCCAGCACACTAAGTGGGCTTTGTTCGGGGTCAGAGGAGCTCTGCTTGGGCCTTCAGCTTTAGTGTTGTGGACACAGCTGGTGGGTTGCAATTGTGGGATGCCTAAAAAATCTAGTTTGTGGGTGGATTTCAGTACATTCTCCTTTTGTGGCCTGTATCCCTTGGACATCTTAGTTTATTTGCGTAGCTGCAAAACAGTGAGTCTTAGTGGTTCCCAAGTAATGGTTTATGGCTTATTCTTTCATTACAAACTGTCTTAAAGAGGCTTTGAAGTGTGTGTGCATTTAATGCTTGTATCCATGCTAATGTACACAGAGTTCCAAGGGCAGAGTTTGAGGCAAACTACTACTTTTTCTTATTTTTTAGGAGTCCATTACTATTTGGTTGCATTTTTTTCCAATATGATTGTTTTTCCTTCTTTCTTGCTCTTTAAAAGATGTGCAAAAGGAGTGTATCTGAAAAGTGTCAATGCATACTAGATAGTGCTTGAACACCAACATTTCTGTTATTGTGCGTGTTAGATTTTTGTTGTTGTTGTTGTTATTCTGTTCTTAACACTGACTGCATTCTGCCTCCTGGCTTTTAATTTTCCACTTGAATCCTTGGTATCTCCCAAATATTCTCATTGAAGTATTTGTAGTCTCTGTTGGGCAGTATGTATGCTGAGGACCTAATCAGAGAAGCTGAGTAATCACTGAAGTATGGTGTGAATTTACAACAGCCTACTTAATTCATGTGACCTCTTGTATGCACTAAAAGCTTGTCTGCTAAACACAACTCAGAGTTAATCCAAGTAAATTCTTAAAGTGAATTAGCCAAGCTGCATGCTAATCCCCTGTGTTTACCTGCTTATTCAGATAGGCAGCAACTCAAGTTGCATTAAACTTCACTTGATAATTGAGTGGAGACGGGACAGAGAGAAAGGTGATGAAATGTCAGTGTTTTCTTCATCTGTGTCCTTTCAGGGGATATTTCAGAACTGCTTTGTGTTTATGAATCTTGAATTCATGGAATGATCAGCATGAGCTACCTGAGGCCAAACCCAGTACGCCAGTGCAGCTCTCTTACTAAGCACTCCTGACAGCTGATGCTGCTCCCAGGATATTTTGGGGAGTCTGTTACTTCCTGATTATCCTTAAAGTTTGTTCCTCAAAATCTCCTACTGTTTGAGTTGGGATGCTTTAGATGGTGGGGAATATGATTCAGACTATGGAGATAAGGAAGCCCTTTCAATCTCTGCCAAGAAACTAGTTGTCAGCCCTTATTTTATAGCATGGACTCATAAAGTCTGGGTGATTGTCCCAAGCACATCAGGGACTCACATGGTGGGCAAGAAGTAATTACCATTCATTTGTCAACATTAGGATTTTTGTTGTTTTGAGCTACTGGGTTGGCTCCCTTTCCATCAAGGCAAGATCAAAGGTAAGATCTTATTTCTGGGTCACCGCTGTTCATCAGATAAGTTTGTTTGTGGCCTTGGGAAAAAGCAGTGATGTGAGAATAGGGAATTTAAACCCTGTCATTAAGATAATTCTTTCTTATTGTCAATTCTAAGTTCTTTCAAACTTCATTCAGCTTAACTATGCAAAATAGAGCACTGCAGAAACTGCCTAGAGAACAGTCAGCTGAACTGATGCAGATGTTACAAAAATATTTCTGAAGCAGCATGACTGTTATTTCTAGTTTGAGGGGTTGATAAACAGTTACTGTGTCTGCATTGTTGCTGGCCTGAACCATGTTAAGCTGATGCCTTCCAGTCTTCAGTGTAATTTTTTGTGTGGGGTGGTTGGCAAATTTCTATTTTAGATAAACTTAATTAAACTCCTGTTTGCGCACCATTGGTCAGGGTCCATGTAGGGCTATATTAGGATGGTACATTTGTAATTTGGGGTTTGGGGTTTGGCATGCTTAATTATGGACTTCCTTGGCTTCAGCATTTCCACATTATTGTATTTTGTGGTGGTTCATTCTGTCTGAAGATTGAACATCTGTTTCATGGATCCGGGGCGGGGAAAAAAAGTATTTGCTTTAACGCTGGCCCCCCTAAAAGCTGTTTAGAGAATTGTGACATTCTCTTATCATCCAGATGTTTTTTATCTAATGAAAAGGATATTGCCTGAATGTTTAAATACAAACTTGTTTCAGAAGAATGCCAGCATACTACTTATTTTCTGAGGTCTAAGCAAAAGGTAGAGTTAGCAAATGAAGTCTCTGTTGCTGATCCTTGGAAGTCTCTAATTATATTACTTTGTTTTTTCTTCTTGAAAATGAATATTAAATGTCTGTTTGTAAGTTGTTGAGGAGATAAGTTCTTGCTGCCTTTCCTGTCACGGAGTGATAGCTGGATGTCATCCTGGTATCTTATATGGTGATTTATACCTTGATAGAAGTGACTTTAGGTATTGCTATTGTCTTCTTTAATGATAGCAATTAGTAAGGAAAATAATAGTGAGAATGCAGTAAGAGTTAAATTCTGTCAACTACCAGTGTTAGGCAATGCATCCGTCTTGGCTGTGTGTTGTGAAAACCACTCCTTGCAATTCCAGTATTCAGAATAATTTTAATGAGCGGCCCCTTGCTTTTTTTATTTGTTGTTGCTGTTACTTAAAATGGAGGACAAAAGCATGCACCATATTTGCTTCTTTTAAACATGCACATGCACGCACAATGCTGGCAACACTTAATGATGCATCTGAAAGGATGAGCTATCCATGGTGACTTTAAACTTTTCTCCCTGCTACTTAACCTCTTCAAATTTAATGCCTGTCATTAGAAATAAGCCATTTTAAACGAGTTTCAGAAACTGTTTCAAAATTACTTATTTTAGAAATATTTGCTACTTTAGAAGACATTACTATGAAAGTGCAGATTATGAAAACATTGTCATATGACAGCAGCTTCCTTGTGGCTGTGCTATGAGAGACCATCCACATTGTAGTTACTTGTTTACATAAGCCTGAGCAGTCTGGTGCTATTTTCCAGCAGTTTGCGTCTAGCTGTATTTTTCCTCTATTTTCTGGTGATTCTCTCTTGAAGTTTAGAGTAGTAAAATAATGTTGACATTAGATGATGGCATAAATTATTACTCTGGAGTCTTCCTAGTTCCTTTGTTTTTACTTGAAACAGAGACATTAGAAATACACTTTCAGGGATATCTTACTATTCCCGTACTCAGTAATTTGAAAAAAACCCAGTGGAACTGCGCCTGCAGTTGTTTCTTGAAGCTGGTACTGTGGTTAGTACTGATGCTTTAAAGCAATTAAAGATTATTTTATCCTATGCCAACCTGATCATTCCATTGCAGAAGCTCCTAATACATCTCAAGAAACATTCCTGTACCAGCCAGAACCCCTTGCATTAAGACAGATGCTCATTCATTTCACTAAGTGAGAGTGGGAAGAGGCTCTCCAGCCTTGCTGAGTAGCAAAGCAGTGATCACCTCTAAGGAATCCTTAACAAGCAAGCATTGATGGACATCATTAGAGAAGCTACATTTCTGATAGATAATGCTTGAAATAAATCTAGAGGTTTTGGATGATAATGGGAAGATAACCTGATGTGTTGGCTTTAAAACTGAAGCAGTGCAGAACTTTTTTCAGACAGAGCTCAGAATAAGCTTTTCAGAGAAGCAGTAGACTTCAAGAGAAGAGGAAGTATCATTTTTGGATTTAAAAAACACCCCGAGAAAATGCTGCCTTAGAGATGGGGGTGGAATAGGTACAATACGGAAATAATCAGGAAAAGAGGCCAAGCAACTGAGGGAATTGCACTGAATGCAAACTGAGCCAGGTCAGAGAAGTAAAGAAAGAGTTAAAAAGGACTACTACACAAACTAAATGGAAGTGCATTTTTTTTTCCTGATGGTAAATAAGATTTTGAGTCCTTCAGTGTACAGGAGAGAGAGAAAAAGTACCCTGTGTTTAATGGGGGAAAGGAGCATAATTCGTATGTGGACAGCATGGTGGTGGCACTATAAACAATGATGTTCAGATTTGAATAGAAAATTATGCCTCTTTTTTTGTGCTGCTGCATGGCTAGTGGGTTAGCCTGCTACTGATGTAGGTCCAGTTTGTACCATCATTGGCATGACTTAGCATGAGAGTTTTCATGTTTTCACATGTTACAATGTCAAATACTGTAAGTTTGTCCTTTCAAAATGTGTTTTCTGCTTATTAGTAAAATGTGGTATTTTCTTCTGATAGCAAAAATCCTAATAGTTAAGATATGAATCCCCTAGAATATCCTTAGGGAAAGAAGTTAATTGTTTTGGACACAAGACTAGAAAGGTCAAGAAAAATTATTTTTAATCAGATATGACAATGTTTAGTTTCCTGCCTTCATGATGTGATGTTTACGTGCCTTAGAAAAGACCCTTTACAGTGAGCATCTTGCTGCCACTGACACAGAGGTGGGAAGATGTTTGTTATTTTCCCTTCAAGATATTCTTGGTCATTTCCATTAATCTGTAAAGAAGTGTCATGATGGACCAAGAGAAAATCCATTCAGCTTCCATCAACACTGCCAACATAGTCTCCTCAAATACCTCTTGCCATGAGTAGCCAACAAGAGGAAATTGCATGGGTACACGTTGCAGAAAGAATGGCATCAGGACTCTGCATTCAGCAGGGCTGGATCTGTAGCAAATGCTTGGGGAAGTAAGAGTCCTCCTGCCTTCCTTGCCTGCCATTGAATTCATCAACAAAATGCATTTGAATTTCATGAGCACAGGTTCAGACTCTTGGTTTGTCAGGAAAAATAAGCAAACAACAACAAAAAAACCCAAAACAAACAACCCCCCCAACAAGCAAGCAAACAAAAACAAGTCTAAAATCCCAAGCAACAAAGCAATACCAGAAAGATTGAACAGCTCATAATCCTGGGAATTATCTTCTCACTGAAGGACCTTTGTTGTAGTTACAGTAAAATATCCAAATGATATATCCAATGATGTTTATCCTTTTGGGGCTAAACATCAGAGTAGGTAAAGGAGAAAGGCAGGCATGTATAAGTTAAACAGACATTTGAACTGTCTGCCCTTTGGTGGAACCCAGTGCTACATAACTGTGGTCAGCCTGCTTCTGTCATCCTCAAAAAGGGTATGAGGCAAAGTTGAGTGGCACATGGAAAAGATTTCCCTGCAAGATAAATGCTTCAGTGTAGCATACTATTTGTTCTTTTTTTCTTTTCCATTGAAAATCTGTGAATAGAGGGGTTTTTTTCTTTCATATAATCCAGTTGATCTGCTTTTTGGTAGGATGGGTGGGGGCTCTGATCTTGCACCGGTGGGATGACTAGGAAGATGTCTCTCCTGACCCGTGTGGTCTCTGTAAAAGCAGATGATTTCTTGGAGGCTTACCACTGCACAGTGGTCCTATTTTATTGTTCTAAATAAGCTCTGTGTGTGGTAAATGAATAAGGTGACTGATTGTTTCCTTAATCTTGCAGTGGGGAAGAAGGGACAAAGGGACAGTTCCACACAACACTGCCTCTGCAAAGTTCATGAAACTGTTTAACTGGGGTAAGGAGGCTCCACCTGACATGTCTTTACTGAACTCCTTTGGGGCTCTATTCTGTCATGGGAAGATTTAGCATGGGTCTTGTAGTACTCATAATATTAATTACTGAGGCCAGAACAATGATCTTTCCCTGAGTAGCCACAGAGCTGCTATTCAGAAAGGTTTGACTGATGTCATTTTTTCTAGGTTTTTTTTTCCAGTTTGTTGGGCTTTTTTTTTTTAAGCAGAGGCTGTGCTGTGAATGCAAATGGCAGATTTGAGGTTCTCTTGATTATTGTATTGTGGAAGAGTCCTGCTGAATGTGAGGGAAATTTCTTAAATTTGTGTTGAAATAATGTTCTTTCTAGCCTCAGGATACTGCTGTAAACTTCATCTCTTTTTCCTTACGTAAGGAAGACTAGCAGCTCTAATGTGCTCCTAAGAGTGAAGACTGAGCAGTGGAAACTGTAAGTCTCTTTTAGCGTCAGGAAGTTGCAAACTTCCCTGGAGCACTTCTTAAAAATTCAAGGAGTTGTACAGGTGTGAGCTGGTTGAAGGAAGAAGGTAAAGTGGGGAAGATTAATTCAATGTTTTTTTTTTTGTTTTTTTTTTTAACTTTAGTATTAGGCTTTTGGACTTCTGCATTTTTAATTGGTCTCATTAAGTTACCCGTTTTATTCCTTATTTATTGGGGTTTTTTAAGATGCTTTTCAGGTGGCTGGGCAAGTTGAAGTTAAATTTTCCTTGGTGGTGTTTGGTGGTATTTTGATTTGGTTTGGCTTAAGTAAAAGCCAAATGATCTGGCCAGCTGTTGCTGTTATCAGTAAAGTGATCTGCAAGGTGTTAATATAGCTAAGCACGCTGCCCTACTTTTGATGCTGTTAGTGGCTAAAAGGTGTTTGCACTGCATGTTACATGGAATGCATGCATTGGCTGACAAAGAGCAACCAAAGTAGGCATCATACAAACATAGAAGCAGATGCGTTATATGGAACCATAGCAATAATAAAATCTCTGATTCTGGGGTGTATCTCTGTGACACTGAGGCACTTCCAAGAGAATCGTTTACGATATTGTCTCTCTGAAGTTGGAACAGAAGTTGTGTGGGAAGCATCTGCTTTGATGTGTTTGGTGACTGGGTTAGATCTGAACTTGGGGAAGTTTTTGTTGTTTTTTTGGTTGTCAAAGTCACAAGTGCTCAGACTGTTTAAAAAAGAAGGGGGGGGGGGGGGGTGTTACCAGAAAAGCTGTTTTATTAGGGCTAGTTGTAAGCTTTGTGATGCTCAGTCTTGCTAGTGGGAGAGGGCAGAGACCATCAAGTATGTTTTACTCAGAGTTGTGGGGGTGCTTTTAGTTTTGTAGGATTTGTTTTTTGTTTCTTTTTTTTTTAATTTAGATTTTTTTTTTTATACTTCCAAGGTAGAGATTTCCTATTGTTGTATCTGAACCTTTCCATATGCTAGCAAACTCCAGTAAAATGTATTTTCTAAACGGTGAATCTGGACTCAGGAAATGTCTAGTTTTACCAGCAGCGGCTGTTTCCAGGGAGTAATGGTACAGCCAGCACAGTAAACAGAATGACGCTGTCACTTCATCTGGTACTCCCCTTCCGGATTTCCATGACCCCTTACTAAAACCTCATGAATCCATTTTCGCAGTGAACTTATGAAGAGCTTCCAAATGGGTGTGATGCTATGGCTCCATTGCTCTTTAAAGCAGTCTGTCCAGTGACTAGAAGCAGCAGACATGAACGCTTTGGCAGGAGGCGTGTTTGCCTAACTGGTCTTCAGTGGGACAACTGAAGGTGGTATTACATGTGCTGTACTAACAGGTAACTTGTGCTATTTGTTGGTAGTTGGTGTGAAGGCATGCTAGAGAGTTGCATCCGCTTCCTTCTACAGGGGTGTGTATGAAGAGTGGTACAACCCAGCCAGTGCTCCCATCTGCACCTTTGTTATCAGAAGTAGGTAATTGTCTTACATGCTATTGACAAAATAATTTCCAAATCCAGCAGTGTAATTTGAGGTTCACTGCTATTAAACCTGCTTAATCAGTACCATGTACTATTCCATGTAGATCCATTCCACATAGATCTATTCCAATACTTATTGCTATAGTAATAGGCAATGAATGTGATGGCAGCCTTTATCCTGCTTTGTGAAGAGGGGTGTCAAGAGCCAGGCTGACACCAGCCAAGCTGCAGAATTTGTGCAGGAAAATGTGTGTATTAAAATACACATGCTGTCAACAAGGTTTGACAATTAATTTTGTGCTACCTTCCAAACTGTATTAGTGCACCTGCTGAGGTTTTTCAAGACGACTGCAACGTTGGCTGCATTTACCAAGACATCAGAAATCTGATGGGGAGACAGCAGGGGAAGAGTCTCATGAAGTGGAAAAAGTCTTTGTTGCTGTTATTCAGAAGTACAATGGTACAGTACCTTCTGTCTGGAAATCTCTTATTTCTTTTCTGCTTCTTTTACTCAATACTGAATCACAGCTATTAACTTGTTGCAGCTCTTTCAATTGTTGAGCAAGTTAACACAGTGTGCTGTAGCTTATCTTCATTTGCAGACAGAATGTACCCTGGAACAGAGAGAAAGACAGAACTGGAAGGAAATATGGATTCTAGAGATCATAACCACTTAGTTCAGCTTGTCCTTACACTTTGGTGGATCATCCAGTAAATTTTCACATGCTTTATGCAGCTCATTCGGCATATTTATTTGTTATAAGACACCACATACCAAGCTCACGTCAACATTCAGCAGTCTTCCCCCTGACACAAAACAAGATGTTTGCTGAAACAGCACTCCAGATGTGACATGTGAGGAAAGAGAAGGAAAGTCCTGAGGTGACAGGACAGGGAGCTGACATGTGCCTTTTCCCCTCTTTTTAACTGATAGTGGACTGAATAATAAATAAATAAAATAACTAAAGAGTGTTTATGCAAAGACTTGCTGAAACTGTTTCACTGAAGTCAACACTGACATTAGTTTGGACTGCCTTGCAATTTCAGAAAAACCAAAAGCTGCTTATCTGCATTTCTGCGGCATGGCTTGCCCTTTGCCGGTCTGCTGAGGCTATTGTTTCACAGTTGTATCTCTGCTAACCTGAAAAAAGGATGTTGACCCATCCTGAGGTTTTCAGGGTTCCTTTTTTTCTTATTTCAGTTACTTTAAATTGCTTGTCAAGAGAAGTTTCAGTGTCTGAAGAATTGCTATTAAATAACTTTTTCAACAGTTGTAAGCTAATGAATTGCATTTGCAGTGTTCAGAGTGACACTAGAGGCAGTAAAGGCTTTAGCTACAATCATATAAGGACTTAGAAGAGGTAATATCTTTCTGTTAAGAAGATTCACTGCTCCGTAACTTGCAAAAGAAAATCCAGATTTTTGCGGTAGTTCCTAGCAGTCACTGTAGTAAAGGAAAGATTAACAGGAAGGCCTCTTTTTTCATAGAAGCATGAAACTGAAACCAGTTTTACTGCACTTTGTTTGTTTCCTTACATGCCAGAAAGTGTATCCATAGTTCTTTTATTAACCAAGCGATTAGTGGAGAACAGAAAAAAACCTCTATGAGTCAATAGTAAGTAGCTAAAAATCTGTTGCCACTATCACTTTAGGTAAGTGGTAAAATGAAGCAGTAGACAGGTCAAGCCAATGCTGTTACTCCTCCCTGGATGGCCTTTGCTGTTTTGCCTTTTAAGGCTACCGTGCTGGGGTCATGCTCTTGTTTGTTTGTTGAGCAAACTAATGCTTACAAGCAGCTGTAGTTCTGTGAGAAAGGCTGGAGGTGAGTGATGCCAAATGGTTATTTCTGGATGTCAAGACTTAAGATGCCACATGAAATCTGGAATGTCTCTGAAGTGACATCTGGAAGTGAGACCCTTGTGTGAGATCTTTTTCTTACTTTCTCACCTTTTTACATGTTCTAATGTTTTATTTTTCTTGACGGGTTTATGGGTCCTGTCCATCTAAGATCAATTAGGACTTAAAACTGTCCTCTGAGAAACCATACGTTAGGCTTTTATTCACCAGAGCTGTGTAGTCTTGTTAAGCTAAGTCACACTTAACAGCTTCAAGGTCATACCAAATCAGCATCCTCTGAGCTATGTAATCCAGAAAGAAGTCTGTGAAGTCGAGCTGTGATACCAAAAGATGCTGTGAGGAGGCTGCAGGAAACCAAAGCTGAAAGGCAGCAACAATGCAGGACGCCTGAAATTGTCTGACACAGAAGACAGCCACAGATTCTGAAACCATTTTGCCTTTCAGGGCAAGCAGCTTACTATAGCAGAGGCACTTGTGGGTCCAGATGATATACACAGTGATGCAGAAGTTGTTATTATTGCTGTATCACTTCTAAATGGCAGATCATGGTGAACTGAGGAGAAGAAAGGGTCATAATTTTTGTCGTAATGGATTTTCCAGAAGCAGTTCTTTCAAGATGATGTTTTTTGTGATACATGATTGAGCTTCTAACTACTTCAAATAATGACAGAACTGCTTAGTTCTTAATTTCTGTGGTCACAGACAGCTGATCCAGGAATCATGATGTTTGATCGCAGCACGCCAGGGAGCAGTATGTTTTGTTTGGTAAGGATGCATCCTTGCTCCACATGTTAGAGATGTGCTACTCTGCTGGATATCATCTGGTCAGGTTTTTAATCAGTCAAACAAAAACTCAGTGTGTTACCATAAATGACTTCCTAAATGAAGTAGTTTATGGTGAAACATATTTCTGTATATATGAGTCACCTTTGCAGAGGATAAGAAATTCTCTTGTCTTCATTGTGCAAATTTTAGATAGAGATTCAACATGTTTCCCCAGTTTACAGTTCCGTAGATGCACTCAGTAAAGACAGCAGCATCTATCAAGAATACACACAGTGGAATTTGCCCATGACACCTGCAGTTGCAGTGTTTGGAAATGATACATGTGAATCTGCATCCAAATTTAGCAATTTTTTTTCAATGGCTTGTAGTGCAGGGAGCCATCAAAATCTCACTCCTGTGCTTTTGTTTGAGACTTTCTTTTTGATAGAGATTACCTTTTCTGTCATAATGCCCTTCCACAAAGTTCATTTGAGGATCCTGTTCCCTTTATTTGCAGTTCTTGAAAAAGACAGGGCTGCACCCTGAATCACACGGGTATTAAGTTAGGAGCCACCTTTGTTTGCTTGAATAGAGTCGGCCTGTTTTTGCACTGCTGTGAAAGCATAGTTCCCTCTCTACTTTGCTACTGCTGAAGATGATGAGGTGGGTTGAGAGAGGGGGGAGAGACCTTTGGTACAGTCCAACCTGTTTTCAGCTGGAATGCTTTTAGGAGCCTAACTAGTTGGCAGAAAGTCTTAATCATTGTGTGTGTTGGGCTCTGGAGTTTGAGAAGTAAGGCGGATGCAGAAGAGCCTTGCTTCTCCTGGACAAATTGAGGGATCAGTGCAATACAAGCAATGAAGATGTAGCTAGGAGCTGAAGGGGAAATTTCAAATGGTTGTAGGCATAGGATTTTATACTAATCCTGTATTTTCTACTTCTTGGAGAGATGGTGAAAAATAAATACAGGGATATTTATTCTCTCATCTCTTAAAAGTGCTCACTGAATTTTATGGGGTTATGTTTTCTCTGACATTAGTGTTCTACCTGGAGTACACAGAGCTAACTAAAACTAACTAAGAACTTTGTCCTTAGTTTTTACTCTTCCAGTCTGTGATGATCCCTAGTAAAAATTATCGTTTTCTGTCCTTTTTACACGTGGCAAACAGGACTTTAAGCATACCTCTGGTATTGGTCTAGATAGTGTTTTTTCCTCAAAGTCTGATTCATCTGTAACTTTTTCCCTGTCTTCAAAAGTGGCAGCATTTCAGGATTGAGAGAAGAGAATAAACTTCAAGAAAACAACTAACAACGAGCTGCTGTAAGGTAGGTGCAGTGACACTGCTGCTCATAAGCATGTTTTGAGAAGAATAGAAACAAAGGTCTTCTGAGATCTTACTGAAGTTACATTCGTGACAGCTCATAAGTCAGTGATGAAATGTGCTGGTTAAGGATCTTGAGGTTGTTGATGGAATTGTACTGAAAATCACTTTGCTTGGTCAAATAGCCAAGCTTCCCTGTGTCAAAAAAGCAGTAGTTTCAAGTTAATATTGTCGTTTCTTTCATCGATTATGCACAGTGGAACAGCTAGTGAATTTCAGACAACAGACAAAACTCTATTTTTTAAAAAGAAAATATGGAGCCTGAAGGATGTGTAGCTTGGTTCTTTGACTTCCAGTGAAGGCTTTCTCAGAGGAATACTAAATCCCCATTTTCTGTCGTCTCCATGAATATAGTAGTAGAAATTTGGAGCAAGGAGTGGAAAAAATGAAAGGTCACTAGCAAGAAATCAGTAGGAAAGAATAGGGGTCACTGGAAAGCTGTATAAAGATGGAAAAAGTGATCCTAGAGCTTGGCAAATGAGGGAGCTGCATGTGACATAAGGTATGTGGGGATGTGTTGAAATGAGAAGCAGGCATTTCAAGATGATGCTTTTTAAGAAGGAGGAATAATTTCCACAGTGGCATGCAACTGCTGAGTTAAGTGAACAAAAATAAATAAAAAAAAACAAATCCATAACTGACTCAGAAAAGTCTGTGGAGTACAACTTTCCTACAGCACTTATCTGTTCTTGGCTTGGTAAGTAAGTGCTGTGTTTGAAACAATGAACCAGTGGCCATGAAAGTCACTAGCATTGTTTGTATGGCTACACCATTGTCTCAGTTTGAAAAACACCAGTTAGGTTTGGGCTCATTTATTGGTATATTTGTTGGATGCCAAATACACTCAGCATGAGTGGTTTTCCTTTGTGACTACAGAATAGGAAGTGGTAAATAGAGAGACCAATAGGTGAGTATCCAAGATCCTTTCTGTGGTGGCTAATTTGTGGGTTGTGTGGTATATTCCTGATTGAGGGGAAAAATATGCAGTATCTTCTTAAGGAATTTTAAAATGGGATTAATTTCTTGGCCATTTACAGTTTTCTCCTGTTTTGTTTGCTTTTCATTGGACAAAACAGAAACATACACAGAAGCTGATCTTTACCATCTTAAAGTTATGGAAATAACATGATTTTGTTGATCGTCTGGTCAAACTTCACACAGCAATTCAGTATTTTCACCTACGGTAAACCTGTGCCTATCTGATGGAAGAAAAAAAAAAAAAAAAAAAAAATGGAAAAAAAATGCTGAGGAAATAAAGGTATCCTAAATTCCAGGAAAAAAAAAAAAAAAAATTTACGAGTACTCTTTGGGGGGGGGGATAAAAAAATAAAAGAAAAAAACAAACCCATACAGATAGCACAATTATAATGCTGTGGAGGTGACCATCTTTCCTTGGATTGTGTACACGGTCTGTGCATTGCCTTCTTGCTGTATTCAGTTTCTGTGAATTCTGGTTTCTGTGGTCAAGTGAATTGTTTTGCTGTTCTGGACCAAATTCCAGTGTACACTTTTAAACTTCTCTGGAAATTCTGTTGTGAATGGTCATGTAAGCAAACCAGGCTGTGCAAACTCATAGGCTGGTTTTGCAGCAGCCTGGCTTGGATGTTGCCTGAACCAGTTCTCTTGTTATTCTCAACAATTACTCTTTTTCCTTCCTACTAGGAGCAAATGCCAGCATGACTAAGGTCTAAGGAAGGGCTTCTGTGTTCCTACCAATTGTTTACAGCTGCAGAGGAGGGGTGCAAGGACAGCAGGGACATTTTGAGCTATCATGGATATCACCACTGATTTGGTGCCATCCTCCATGATGTCCCAGCCTGAGGTCATTGAGGTGAGTGAAACTTTGAGCATGATGAAACTCTGGCAGCAGAACTGATTGAACCTTTTTCATTGAATCCTAGATTTTTCTCCTGTCTCACTTATGAGCCATTAAGGGAAATTTTCCTGCAATACTGTATTAAAGACACTCATTGTTTGCTATGAATTGTTATTATACTTTGACATGACATTGCTGTATAAGCAAATACGTGGAAAAATATGGTGTTTATTGACTCTATGTAGGTGATCCTGCGTTATGGTTTGTTTTTTCCTGTGCCTAATGAATACAAAGTAGAAGGTCATAATGCGTTTCAGTGTTTTCACCAGAAAAGCCAAAGTTTGAAGTGAAAAGCAATGGTAAAATTAATAATACACTTACAATTACTAACACACTAATGTTTCTTTCATCATTCAAAGTGTGTGCTTCAGATGTGGTACGTATAAATACCTAAGTGATTTCTTCGGCTCCATGTGCTGAACACAAGTCCTTGTGTTTTCTGGTGAAGTAAAGATTACAAACGGAAAAGAAGATTCTAATAGCAGTCAAGATTTCATCTCAGAAAAGCATTTTTAGAGTCCCTTGAATTTCATAAAAAAACAAGTGTCTGTTACAATTTAAATTTTTATAGGTGTATACTTTACTGAAGAGCGCACCACAATTGATTAAGTTAGGTGACAGATAACCAGAAATCTAATGTTTATTTTCTTTTTTTTTGTTTGCTGGGGATTATTGGCTCAGGATACTACACCTCTTAGCAATATGCACTGCAAAGTGCAGTAGTTCAGAGATCTCTGGACCCTGTGAAGTTACAGAAAACATGTACACTAATGGGTGGTGATGTGAAATGAGCTGAATCCAGAATCTGCTCTGCAGAAACTTCTTTGTGCTGTTTGTCCTCCGGTGTTTCAGATGAAGATCTAGTATGTTTTAAAAGTATTTTTGTGCTTTTCGGGTGTCTGTCTCTCTGTCCTTGTTGGGGTCAGAGAAGGATTCTGTATCTTTGCAGCAGAACAGAATACCTGGTAGGAGGTGGGTGCTGTATGCTTGTGTCCCAGGCTGCCTGGTTGCTGCCAGGTTCTCTTCCCTCTCTGAAGAAAAGTGCTCAGGCCATTTCCTTCCTTACTCTGAAAGGCAGATGCATCCCTATTTCCATGGGTTCTCTCTTCAGAGCCTTCTTTATGTATGAAGAAGTTGTGTATCTAAACAACTTGCGTGTTGTTTAGGATAAATGTCTTCTTGAAGGGAAAATAAGGTCAACTGTGATGCAAGAATGAGTGGAAGAAAAGTTATCACTTGTAAACGATTTTGGTGATCAGCCATCACCATTCTGTTGTACTTACAGGTGAATAAAAGCATGTGTCCTGTGTCTGCAGGGAGTTTCTACTGAATAAATCCAGCCTTGGACTTGTATCACTAGACCGAAGACTAGAGATAAATGGATTGCTGTTGTCATTGACTGGTAATCCAGACAGCTGTCCCTCCACTCTTGAATTTTAGAGACTGTGCTTCAGTGAGATTTGACTCACAAGCTGAGAAGAAATGGCAACAGAAAGAAAATACAAGACTCAATGTGGGAGACTGTGGTAGAAAAATAACATTCTCTCAACCTCATGTTGTAAAAATTTCATACCTATACAGACAGACTTACATGCATGCATGAATTCCCGTAGGTTTCAGTAAACTGCTGTGGATCTGATGATTTTTCTAAGTCTTCAGTCCTATGTAGAGGAGTAACGGCTCCAGTCAATCTGCTGGGAGCCATGTTTATGTTTCTAAGGGTAAGGAAGGTTTTTTAACAGGTAAGAACATAATGAGAGACACAGCTAAAGAGATAAATCCTTAGGTGGAAATATTAAGGTAAGGCACTTTTTCAGACTGGAACTGTATGGGCTTACTGTTTATGTGTTAAACATAAACATACGAATTAATTTTGGGTATAGTTTAGAAAACTGTATTCATTAAAATACATTGGTTTGTTTTTTTTTTTTTTCTGGAGGACATTATTTTGCCTTTTAGAAGTGAGCAGATGCCACAGTGTGCTGTGGAAGACATTTAGAGACTAGTGTTTTAAGGATTTTTTTGAACTTGGAAGTAGCCTTGCATGCCTTCTGCATGAGCTAGGTAGCATCTCAGTTACAAAAAAAAGTGTTTTGCTCTTTACTTTAAACTTTATCTTTAAACTTTTATCTTAAACTTTTGTTTAGTATTGCCAGGATAAGTTGGTTTCTTTCACATTCAGTAAATTTAGTCTTTAGAAGTAAATAATATATATTTTGTGTACAAATGGATGTATATGTGTGTATACATCTCAGTAATGAATATTCCTCTGTCCTCATTGGTCCTTTAACTGCACAGAGCAAACAAGAATAGGCTCTTATTTACCACAGGGAAGGATTTCTGAGACCTCAGCAGGGCCTTTTGCAGCCCAAAGCCTACCCTACAGGTTTTACTTTAGGTTTGAATCCTACAGATGCTCATTGTGGTACCACAATGAGGGAAGTTACTGGTAATTTAGTTACAAATTTTATCTTTCTCAAGATTTGTCTTCTGAGTCGGGTAACAGAAGATTCAGACTTTGGAAAATGTTTTTGAAAGTCACTTCTTGATACCAGATGTGAAATTGTCGTTGCTGTTTTAAAATGTTCTTGTTGCTAGTGTATCAACATGTAAGGAACACCAAAAGCAGTTTCTGACCCCTCTACTGAAGCAACGTATTTTTCATAATCATGTCTCTTCATACCTTTCCTATGCACTGAGCTGTTTGAAGTTCCTTGCTCCCACCTTCTTTCCCCACAGCATCCTGTTGCCAAACATAAAAAGAGGTGATTAAGAGCACAGATTTAAGGCATCTTGGTCATGTTTAAATGTGAAGGATAAGTAAAGTTTCAGGGCAGTTTAGCTATCCATAGCTGAAATCTGGAATGGAAAACAGTTCTAAGACATCACTCGTAATATGTCCAAAAAGCCAATGAAATAAAAAATTTTCAGAATGTGCTTTAAGTTTTTGCCAGTGGGGTTTTGTTGTGAGGCAGAATCTAGTGATTTCAGATTTGATAAGCTATGCTGCACTTGGAAACAACATAACAAAAGTTTCTGATTTTTAAGTTGGGGATATTTTGTGGTACATGTGGTAACTTCATTCCTCAACTATGTATAAGCAAAGTTATATCATAGAAACTTGATTAGTCTGATAATGCAGTAAGTGGAAAGTTAAATAATTCTGTAAGAAGCAGTAAGCATCCCAGGGGGTTTTGCTGTTTTCAGAAAGGAAACATAACAAGTGGTGACCTAAACTGATTAATGTGCTCTGTGGAGTGATTAGTATCTTCTGTTTGAGAATGGTGTGAGATGAATTCTGCAGTAAAAGCTTTGAAGAAGAAATGATATGAGCTCCAGTTGCTTAATGAACCAGGGACTTCCAACAGCGCTTCAGAAAAGCTTAAAACAAGAAAGCAACAAAAATTCATCATTCTCTTTTTGCTTTTGCCAGCAGTGGATCCTATCAGCCAAATACTAGAAGTAAATGAATACATTTAAATAACTGCCTTGCAGCTATTTAAAAAGAAATCCAGAGCAGTTTCCATTATAGTGGCCTTTCATGACTGTGTGGTTACCAGAGCCAAAAAACACTTCTCCTACTTGGTGCCGTTGAATACTTCTCTGTTTCCCCTTCTTTTTCTTTGAATTAGTGTGAAAGAGACTTAAACTGTCCTTGCCACAGAATGGTCATCATCAGTGGCTTTTTCCTCTTTATAAAGATGCTTGAGAACAGACTCCTGGGGGAAGGCACAGCTGCTGTAACCCCTTTCCCCAGCAAAGCTCAACACGCTTTGCATTTTGGATTTGGTGCCCAAATTTCTGCAGCCAACAAATGTGGGGATTTTTTTCCCTCCCCTTCTAGGTGAGTAAACAAATTAATCTCTTTACCAAAACAGTCCTCTGGCAGTGGTAAATAAGGTAAAAAAAAGAACAAAAGGAAATGGTGAGGCTGGTAGAAACAGTTTGTGATTAGAAGTACATCCACCCAGTTAGACATCATAGGGAAACTTAAATACCACTGTGCTGTCTTTTTTAAATTGGCATACTAGATGAGATTACCAGGGCCTCAAAATACATCTTTGTTTTGTTCAAAGTAGACCAATACTGCTTTATAAGCAGCTGTATAGTACTATATGAACGAGTTACTGACAGAGAACCCATTGTTGCCAGAGTCCTGGGGAAGATTTTTCTACATTATGTTTATAAATTTCACAAAACAGTGCATCGTAGCAGAAGAAACCCAAACACTCTGATGTATATTTCACAAAAAAAATTATTTGCAGTGATAAACACAGGATAGTCTTCTTACTCCATTTGGAAATCTCCATTTCCAGCCCCAAATGAAATTTGCTACGCTCATTAACACAATTTTGAATAAGCATATTGCTTGTAGGCTAAACTCTCCCAAAGTGCTCACTTTGCTGGTTTGCTTGCTGAGGAGAGATGGAAGTTGCCCAAATAGCCTACAACATCTTTTCAGCATAAAAGGCCAGTCTTTCAGCTGCTGGAGCCAAGAATTAATTCCCAACTTGGTTCACTAATCACCAAACTGCGCCCAAAGGATGCATGTTGTAATTCAGTATGAGCGGAAACTCTCTTGTTAGAGGTGTAGATTTTTTTTAAACTTTTTCCCTACTACTTCTTCCTTCTGATGGCTTCTAAAGTGTCACAGGTAGGGGACTGTGTGCTGTGTCTCCCTGCAGAAAGCTTTTTCTGGGCCTGGGCTCTTTGATCTGTTCTGCACAGCAGCTTTCAGGGACTCATAGCAGGTCAGATGTGTGGCTATGATGCTCAGGTTGAGAATAAGACAGGTAGGCAGTAGAGAGCGAACTGGGTGAGATAGTGGAGAAAACTACATCACGACACAGGCTATTTTTTGCAGGCATAAAAGGTGTCAGTCACCTTCTATATTTCAGTCACTAAATTAGATAATGGAATGTAATTGCCTTCACATGTCTCCCACAAAGCCAAGAGATGAACCTATACCCATGTCTGGCTAAAGTCTCTGAAGCTCAGCTTGTCATGAAAGCTCCTCCAGAAGAAAATGAAGCTTGAAGAGCTTTGAAGAAGCCCTTTCTGTACTCTGTATGGAGCATTTGGGCTCAACATGCCTGATTGCATCTCCCTTAGTGACAAAGCCAACTACCTTATTTTTTCAATACTTTCATATTGCAGTGGTGCCCTCCCTTTGAGAGGAGCTTGGAAGGCAGAGGTGGGAACACAGAGAAGTACTGTGTGGTCTGGGAACAAACCTTTGATAGTCACTGTTTAAGTCATCCTAGCAATGTAAAAGGGGTTGTGATGATCTAGAACTCTGCCCTGATTCAAACAGTCTTCCTTTCCTCCTGAACTGGAAAGCATTCATCAGAATACGCAGGTAGTGTTAGTGAGAGATGCAGCTCGTCTGAAAATGCTGTATCTGTGGAACTGGAACAAGAGTATAGCAGTGCCTGAATCATCTGGTAGGTTTCTGTAGGGATGAGTTCCCTCTTTGTCTTTCCCGAGATATTTCTCTAATTCTTCTAGCTTTTTAATTTCCTATATCTTCTTTTGCTTGCAGAATTATGCAGTGAAAGAGACCGCATGTGTATGCACACTTCCTTTCTACAGCAGTAGAAAGTGAAAGAGGTTTAAACCACAGAGTTTGTAATCTAGAGTCCTGTTGGATCACTTCAGCATGCTCTTGACCATCATGGATCTTCACTAATCCTCTGGTGTTTGAATAGTGAATTGCATGGCTCCTGATTTATCTATCCTGAAAAGCTGTAGGGCCAAGTTGAGGTGCTTCAGACCTGATAGTTAGCAACCCAGGCATCTTCCAGAAGAAAGGTATTTTTAGAGTAAGCTGGACTTATTTCTCTTACCCATTCCTTTTTTAACCCACAGAAGCTATTTTTGAATTTGCCTTTGTAGTAGTCAACAGTGAGTAAGCACTAAGGAAGGTGAACACCCTCCCTGGTTTTATAGACAATCTGTGGAGGTCATAATCATAATTTCCAACAGGATCTGTGTCACTTGCGAATTATACATTCCAGCAGTTAAATTGCTTCTTTTTACAGTGTTGCTGGTAACTGGGTCTCTTTCTTTGGTACACTGAGTGTCTAGATATGTTGGGTTACCCTTTCCAGGTATAAACTGCAGGATACAAATAAGTTCTCGATTCCATTTCTGGTAGTCTTTTCAGTTATGTGACAAGCAAAATGAGTTCAGTGACATGAAGATATCGCCTGCTGTGACTAAGCCATATCTTATCATACGAGGTTTTCTTTCAGTCCATTGAATTATTAACTTAGGAGATGCATTTTGGAAAAGCACATATGTGGGGCCATTGTATCTTGGTGGTAGGGTTCTGTGCTTTCATTGTGCAGATGAAATTATATCTGTATATGAGGCAGAGCAGGCATAAGGCCATAATGAATTGCAACCCTTGTCTTCAGACTTTTTTTTTCCTTAAATTTTGGTTAAATGCCTCTTCAACTGCTATTTTTATCTTTAAAGGAAACACTGCCTTTCCCCTTTATTTTTAAACATCTTGTTTCTTTTGTATTCTGCAGTTTGAATAATAATTTATGCTTTTCATTAAGTAATGGAGAAATTTTTATTGCAAATTGGAATTTTTTTTGTCATCTGTTACAACTTTACTCTTATAGAGCCCATGGTTTTGCAGTTGTGGGTTGATAAAGTATTTATGTATTGATTTAATTATTCCTATACTTACTTGCTTATGCTTATTTTAAAGATTTTCTTAATTAGTACCCTTATTTGGGGATCTTGAAGTTGGCAGTTCCCTTAAGTTTTTCAGCTCAAGCCTTCCTAGTATGTTTGTAAACTTCAGAGTATTTATGTAAACTTAAAGCAGTGCTACTGCTTTTCCATTCACTGATGCAGTAAATGTAAAGCTTTAAGGCACCTAGTCCTGTTTGGGAGTCCTACCATTCCCAAGTCTGCATTTCCTCTGAAATGTTTTTGGGTTTTTGGGGGACACAGAGAACAATATTGTTTTGGGGATCCAAGGGTAGCTACCTCAGAATTAAAAACTCATCTTGGATATGATGAGCCTCCTCAGAGTCTCACAAACTGTAAGAAGAGAGCATGCAAAATGCATGACTCCTGCAAAATTCAGGTCTCTGGCTTGTTCTTGGTATTTCATTGTATGGAAAATGGTCTTATTCCTTCCTTGCCAGATAAATTGGTTTTCATCTCGTCTGTGTTCTCAATAAGAAACCAGCAGCATGTCGAGGTTAGTTCAGTAAATGGAAAATGAGAGGAGCAGACTATGTTTGGAGAGCTTAGGGTTAAAATATTTTTGAGTTTTCTTGGATATGGAATCATTTTTGTGGCTTCCAAGTTTTAAAAGCTCTGTAAAAGACCTTAGTATTCTAAGAATGTTCAGCTCTGTTCTCTGTTTCTCTCAGTGAGAAATAAATGAACCCATGAATGCCAGAGGGGAGGGGGTCCTTTTTTTTTTTGTCTTTTCTTTTTAATATTTTTTGTTCAGTGGACTGGCGAGCTCTGCAAACTCTGATTGCAGCGGGGTTTGTAAACTGATCGTTTGCCCCTGAGGCACCTTGTGCTAACAAATGCTTAGTTTAGGCAGAATCCATCAGTTGCTGTGTGTTTTACACCCTAAGCATCTCTTCATGCAGAGCCCTGTCCAGGTGGGCTGTCACTCACCACCAAGCTGGCAGGACCCAGAGTTCCCCTCTCACCCTCCCACTCCAGGCAAACAGTGTCTTCTCCACTCCGCTCAAGGAGGGGTAATGGGCTGCTTACCTAAGGAAGTCCCATGGGCAAGCTGTTCCTTGCCGCGTATCCAAATCCTCACCTCACTCCTCAAGCTCTGATGGAGACTTGGGGCAGCAGCGTGATGAATTAAGGATGAAACACTGGAAAATTGCTTATATGAGCTTTTCTTTCAGTCTCCCCACTGCCACCTCACTGGCATGATCTCCCACCATCAGAGTGGAGGAGCCAAGAGAGCAAGTGTAGCAGATAGTGGCTGGAAAGACAGTGATAAGGTGATATTCTGGCTACAGCATGGCTATGTGTTGACAGTAGAAGCAGAGTGAGTTTTATTTACCAAGTCCTGGTGTGTGATTTCCTGGCCTGTGTGTACTGTGTTATGGTTATTACTGTGTCTTATCGTATTAAGAAATTTAACTCCATGTACTCAGGATTTTTTTGTTCTTTGGTTTGGGACAACCATGTCTTGAGTATTCAATCAACCTCACATGGTTAGAGGAGGCTTTGCTTTTTAGCCTGCTATTACTTCATTTTGCTTTATCTGTCTTGCTGGTTCATAATTCAGATGTTTTCGTTTTCTACAGAGACATGTCCTAGAGGTTTAGTTAACATGGGCAATTTGCAATTCAGTTTGTTTTAAACTTCTGTTGAGATATACTAAATGGATGAGGTAAATCTCAGGGCACTGCACATCTGGTTTACCCAGGCAATGAAACACACTGAGTGAAACTTCAGGAAATTAAAATATAAACTTCCCTGCCCCTTTTCCTGCAGGGCCAGGAGAAGGGGATGGGTCTGCCGGCTTGCATATCCCATTATGGTATGTTAACACTTTCAGTACTCAGAGATATGTTGTGCTGCCCTGCTGCTTGAGCCTGTCCAGTCAGATAGCAGCAGCAGTGGTAAATGTGATGCCTTAGGATTTTGTATGTTCATGACCTGGGAGGTCAAAACCTTCCTGTAATATATACATTGGCATGCAAGAAAGCTGATCATCTGGGAGTCCCCTGTTTGAACTTTTGTCAGCGAACAGTCTCTTCTGCTGCCGTTATTTCCCTTGGGACTGAAAAAAATATCTTTTAAAGGCAATCCCAGGTTTTAGATTAGCATGCCCTAAAAACAAAACTTCTCAAATCCCGTATGCAAATAGAGTGTTTTGTTCCTGTGTCTTCAAAATGAGAGAAGCTAATGAGCCTCCCACTATTCCTCCAAGATTGCTCAAGTGCTGTCATGCTTTTAAATTTAACAAGTCAGACTCTATATTGTTTTACATGCTCTTATGTGCATTGCATACCTTCAGCCCTGGCTTGGCATTTTGTGACTAAGACTACTTGTTTTTAATCATATCTGTGTCAGATTTCATGTGAAAAAGCTGAAGGATAAGAACTGGGCTTACAAAATAAAATCAGGATTCCAAAATGGAAGGCTAATTCACGTTCTAAGCCCATGTGCAAAACAAAGACACACACACAAAAAGTTACATTTACCACATTTAATATTTCTGAATTAAAAATTATATTCTGCCAGGTGTAGCTGGCCTGTCTCCACAAGAGCAACAGTGGAGCAGGAATTGTTACATATGGGCAGCAGCCATCTGCAAGAAAAATTTAGATCAACAGATATATAGACAAAGAGAATTTATTCAGGATCATGAAAGTCCACTAGATCCTGGAGTCCTGACCTCCTCTCTAATTTAGAGTGTATAACTGCATGCAGATATTCCTACAGAGAGAAAAAAAACAGGGCATTCACATAATTAATGCAGGTGTTGGCAAGCTTTTATAAGGGCCACTAATTCATTCATGTGACTTCCTCTCTCCCTCAAGGGTTCTTATACTTGACCTGTTATTACCACATGGTCTTAAACCAAAGAATTAAAGCCAGATGTCTTGTAGCTAGGTCTGTCTTTGTTAACTATCCCTTATAAATCATTTTTTCTACGCAACAGAGAGATCCTACATGAGAGCATTTTAAAATTCTTAAATAATTAAGGCTGAAATGTTTCTAACCTCAGAGTTGATGGATCCTAGAGGAACAATAAAAGTTTTATAGTCACTGTACTGAGATATACTATTTACTCTAGCTTTTTATTATCCTGGGTCTGCAAATGTTTCTAATTGATGTTTAGGCTGGAGGTAAAATTGCTCTAAAAAGACCTTTTTCTTTAACATAAATCTAAATGTAATGTAATGCATTTGGGATATTGATGGAAAGTTTTGGACATTGCTTCATAGGAGTTAGTTTAATTATGTTGACAAACAGAGGGAAAGAGAAATAGCTCTTGGTAATGGTAAGGAAATTTTTGTCAGATACTATTTTCACTTGAGTTCAATTACTAATTCTGTTTTCCAATTCTATACATTTTTTGTTTCCACATAAAGGTTAGATTGGGTGTAGCATTTCCTGCAGAATGATTGGAGCTGTCCAAAGCATAGGGTTTTGTTTGCATGTATCTTTTAGTGTTGTTGATCTGTTCTTTCATTGGGCTTACTGATTTCTTGCTTAAACTGGTCCTCTTCTTTGTAAAACTTCAAGGTTAGTCAGTAGAGTTTCACAGCCATAAAAGGGTGTCAGAGCTGTGTCTCCTGGGTGTCTTTAGAAGGAGACTTTTTTGACATTAGTTTTTTGAGGGCTTTTTTGGTGGGTGTTTTTTCTGTGGTTTTATTCTGTTTTATTTTTGGTTTTAATTATTATGGTTACATTCTCATTGTTAAGCCATGCTAAAGAAGGAACCAGGGTGTCGTTCAGAGGGGTTCTTCCTATGGTTTGCCTTTTGGGAATTGCACCTTGAGTAATTGATTATAATTGAGGAAGGAAACTCACTAAGTCGTTTTTTTGTTAGCCAACACTTTTATGCAAAAGTTCTACATTCTGGTAGAGTATGGGTCTTTGTTGCACCCATAGCTGTGCTCAGCTGAGTACTCTGCAAGAAAATGATTTATGTATTCTGTGACAATACATAATAATACTTAAAACAAGAAATAAGATTTGATGCTTTTAGCATTAAAATGTTACTTTTCTGATTTATTGTCTCACTCCTAATTTAAATTGGAATAAATTGGTTCAGACGAGTTATACTTAAAAGCATGGTGTATTTCAAAATACAGAAATGCGGCTGATGGAAAAAGAATGCTCATAGAAATACAGTGGCAAGCTTCTTTTATTGTTTATAAATGTACTTTATGTTTTAAGGACATAGCCCCTGGCCCTGGCAATTCACAGTTTTAGAGCATACTGACAGTCTTAATTTAGGGTGTTCTTCCCAGTTTTGAAGACAGGACCAGAAGGAATACCCCTGGTGGAGAGCTGAATGAGTCAAAACCTGCTGGGAAATGTAATCTTTTCCTCCTTTTTGCGGAGCTCTTCACAGTGGTACAACCAAACAACAGTTTTATGCGCTGATAATGCAAATAAGGCGTCCTGTAAGAGAGTTAACTTTTCTTAATTACGAATTGCATGCACTTCTCTTTAAGTGAATTTTTCAGCACATCTGGTTGGCCAGAAGCAGATTTGCTATGAATTTACAACTACATCAGGAATCATGCTAGCTCTAAGAGCAGATGGAAACATTCCTGGTTATTTCTAATCTGGCTGCTGTTACTAGACTCCTCAGAGCATTTGTTTGCGAATTGTGGAACGCCACTTAGTCTGAAAAAATAAATTTGTCCTGAAGCGTGTTCCCTTCCTGTCCCACTCCCCACTCTCTGTGTATGTCTTGTCCATGGAGACAATCATGTTTCAGTTCTAATGTCATTCTTCTTTTTCTCTTTTCCCCCCACCCTCCCTCTTCTTTCAGTCCACAGCCATGAGTGAACCACAGTGCTACTACAATGAAACCATTGCCTTCTTTTATAATCGAAGTGGAAAATATCTAGCCACTGAATGGAATACTGTCAGCAAGCTTGTAATGGGACTGGGGATTACAGTCTGCATCTTCATAATGCTGGCCAACCTCTTGGTTATGGTGGCTATTTATGTCAACCGCCGATTCCACTTCCCTATTTATTACTTAATGGCCAACTTAGCTGCCGCGGACTTTTTTGCAGGACTGGCCTACTTTTACTTAATGTTCAACACAGGACCCAACACTAGAAGATTGACTGTAAGCACCTGGCTTCTCCGTCAGGGTCTCATTGACACTAGCCTGACAGCCTCCGTAGCCAATTTGTTGGCCATTGCTATTGAGCGGCACATTACAGTTTTCCGAATGCAGCTACATACTCGGATGAGCAACCGGCGTGTGGTGGTCGTAATTGTTGTTATCTGGACAATGGCCATCGTCATGGGCGCCATACCAAGTGTTGGATGGAACTGTATTTGTGATATCACTCACTGCTCCAACATGGCACCGCTCTACAGTGACTCCTACCTGGTCTTCTGGGCTATTTTCAACCTGGTCACCTTTGTGGTCATGGTAGTCCTATATGCTCATATCTTTGGGTACGTCCGCCAGAGGACTATGAGAATGTCCAGACACAGCTCTGGACCCCGCAGGAATAGGGACACCATGATGAGCCTCCTGAAGACTGTCGTCATTGTGCTTGGTAAGTGCTTACTTTGCCTCCCCTGTTTCCCCTGCTCTGTTTATCAGGTGATTTAAGTAATGTATATCCTTATGGGATGCAACATGCTTATGGGGGGTGAGATGTTGCTAGCATTTGCAAGACATTAAAAGAGGTGGGGGCAGTAAGATCCCCCAGCATTCATTACTGTGTTGGGACTATCAAGCTTATTTATGGAAGAGGGTTTAAGAGACTTGGTTACGTAACCCTAGACGTGAAACTGATGAAAATTCATGACCTCAGGATGTAAGGTAGTGGGACTTTGCACCAATGCAGGTTTAATACCTGTTGAGCAGCCTGTTCTCTGCAGTGTTTACCCTTCTGCCTTTGAAGGTGCCAAATGGCTGCAACCTTTAAATAGTACAGGGAAGGCTCAGCCTTCAGCTGAAGTATCTCTTGTCTCCTTTTTGTCACCCAAAAGGTGTTGTGTGCATTCAGGCCATACTCCTGTGTCTGAAGAACAATGAGGGGCTACAGGTTATTGATGAAAAGATCTTGCATGTTAAGCAGGACTGCATGTACATCTTGCTCAGGTCTGTAATGTTTGGCACATCTGAGCATCTACCAATTTGCTAATATAGAAAAGTAGCATGTGAGGCACTGATGTGCTTGAACTTATTTCTCAGGACATGCCGAAGCTTCAGGGCTTGTAAAACAGGAGGCAAATGCCACGGCACACTTGGTGTCAGAAGATTCCTGTCTTTTATAAATGGCTGTATTTGGGTTTTGTCAGGAGCTCTCAGTTTCCTTATGCAAAAGCATAGCCTGGATACTGGGTACCATTGGCCAGTGATGTTCTTTGTTCTGCTTGTTGATGATACTAAGCTAAAGGCAAGCAGGGATGGTGCCAATTGTCTCTTTGTACCAAACTGTGTTCTCACCCATGAGGTCTTCCAGCACAGAAGACAGGTCTCTTGGGATCCTAGTACCCTGCTGCATCATGAAGATGCCCTAGTTGTCCATAAATGCACCTGTACAAAGTCTGCAAAGCCCAAAACTTAACCCCAGTTCTTTCTTGACATCTTGATTTCCATGGCTCTGTTTTGACTTGTGCTCTCTAGCAGTTAATGTCTGCACAAACATGGCAGAATAATTGCAGAGATTTGATGTGAATCACTGTGTCAACTCATACATTAGTTCAAGATTGTGAATCTAGCTGTCTGACTGGCGCTTAGATTTGTAGCCAGAATAGGAACTGTGTAGTTGACTAATCTGTTCAGCCATTGAGAAGTCTTATTCCTACATGTCTTGCTCCTCTCTTTGGGAAAAGAATATCTGAGTTTTGGGAGGGAGGCTGTAGTGGTGGGTAAAAACTCTCCTGACTGCCTGGTGATTTGGAAACCTGTCTGTCCCCACTTCCATGATCCTCCTTGCAGAAGGCAAAATGAGGTTAAGGACAACAGGAAAATTCAGATTTTGCAGTTGTCTTTTTTGGAAATAAATCCTTGTTTTCTCTTCCATTCCTACAAGCAGTTGGGTATTTCCTTTGAGGTGAAAGACTGGCTCAGACTTTAAAAAAAGAAATGTGGGTGGGAAATGGCAAGTGCTTATGCCAGTGAAGCACAGAGCTGAAGGAGTAAATAAATAGTCACTGAATAAATTGCACATGGCAGCTCATGCCAAGCATGTATGGGGACTAGAAGTATGTATGCAGCTGTAAGGTGAGGTACTGGCTGCACCCTCCTCTGTTCTCCTGTGAGCAGAGGTCACAGGGGAGATTATAGGCTACCCAGTATGGCTGCAACAGTAGAAGTGTACAAGAAACATGAAGTAGCCCTTTTTTTCCCCCTACAAGTACCTTGGTTTTTTCAAAGTATTGTTCTGGAAACAGTGGAACAACTCCAGAGGTTAAGTAGCAGTAGCCAAACTGAAGGTGGCTCAAGTTTAGCTGCTGATGTACTTCAGTAATATCCCTGATTCCTCACTGGGGTTATTTGGAGTAAGAATTTTTCAGGTCTGCAGGTAGTACACGTCGAAGCTTTCTTCAGAATTCAGACAGAACTGTGTTTCTTGTTGCTGGTGCAGTTATTCATTCAGTGTTGTGCAAACACTCTGGTTTAGCATCTTTTCTAATCTGCATCAAGCACAATTTACAGAGAGAGGTATTGTAGTATTTGTTTTGAAGAAAACAGAGGAACTTCCAGGCTGTGACACAGTTCCTCCTGTATTTGGATCTCCCACTTTGGTATTATTTTGAAAAGGGTTTGTTTTGGGGTTTGTTGGTTTTGTTTGTTTTCCAAAGCAGTGTGTTTTCTTTGGTAGAAGGAGGTCAGTTAGAGGGTTACAGTGTAAAGAAGCAGCAATGCTTTCACCTCATTACCATCTGTGAGACACAGTTGCAAGATAAAAATGGCTGGAAGAGAGCTGCGGGTTTGTTTTTGGTTTGTTGGGTTTTGTTTGGGTTTAACAATAAGTGAAAAAAAAATTGTAACCTGAAGCCAAGAATTGGGCCTGGGGGCAGCCTCAGAGGCTCTGGGAGGTTAAATGTTTGTGTGTCAGGGTGTTAAGCAGACTGCTAGATGAACCATCTGAAATTTTCATTAGTTGTCATCAGCTGACAAATGGCATCCCATATTACTGAATTTATGCTTCCAATGGAAGACTGGTGTAGGGAACAAAAAAAGCTAAGCATTGCTTTGAAGGGCTGGTTAGGCCTTGCCTCAGCTTGCAGTAGGCAGTGCAGTCAGCCTGTTGATCAGGTGGGTGTCCTCATGCTCTGCAACTGCTTACAGTCTGCTGTAAGTCTGGCTTAAAAATTTCACGAGCAGAAGATTTAATTTCAGGTGTTGTACTCCCCGAGTGCCTTCCTGCAGACACAGCCAGTACACAGTGCTGCAAGTTTATCTGCTTCACCTTTGGCAAAGGCAAAAAAGGTGGGTGTCTTAGGCTGCCTGCAGCAACCTGACGAACATTTATCTCATGCAGTCTGGAAATCTGGCTTTTTCTGCATCAATAAACCCTAATAGCACAGTAGAAAAACCCCCTGCTTCTCTTAATGATGGAGGTCAGGGTAATACATTGCTATTTGAGGCAGAAACAACTTTTTGATGGAGGTGGAGATGGGGAAGGAAGTGGTTCAGTTTATTATCAAGATCCCTCTCCCACCTCTCCTGCCCCATAGCTGAGTGAGGAAGGGAGCTGGTGTGTGTCAGCCCACTTACCTGTTTTGGAGGAGAGGAAGTGTGCCCTGAGAACCAAGGAAAAACAAAGCTGGGACTCTTGAGTAAACCTATGAACATTGGTAGAGGGAAGCAAACCAGTACTCATCTTAGGATCTTTGTTAGAATGCTACATAGCTGTAAGTAACCCCTTAGTGATTTGGGCAGCAATGAACTGTTCGTTTTACTTTTAAACTTCCATAAATGGTTCTTCCTCAAGTCGTCCGGCTGGCTGTGCTCCCAGGCAAAGAAAGTCTCACTGCTGCAAGCAGAGATCATCTTTTCCTCTGTCTCCATCCACACTACATTTCATGAGGCAGGCGAGGGAGAAAATTGACAAAAGAGCTTCTTGTTTGTTAGCTGCCTAACACGGCCTGCCCTCCTGGTGCCTTGCTGCCTTGGTCCAAGAGAAGGGCTGCCCTGAAGGGGTGCAGTTGTCCCGGCAGCGATGCTGTCAGCATGTGCGGGGCGGATGCCAGCCACCTCTGACAAGGGGTAATTGTGTGGGGAGGGCTATGGCCGCTTGACGTGCTGGCTGGAGCAGTCGGGATCTGGCACTCTGCGTCATCCCCTGAGCGGGTGGGATGCTGAATCCGAGGAACAAGTCAGAAGCAGAGAAGAGATATTTTTTCTTCCTTCTTTTTTTTTTTTTTTTTTTTTCCCCCATGCCCTTTGGGGTTTTTCTTTTTCCTTGGGTAAAATATTTAAAACAGAAGGAAGTGGTGTCATAGTTGAGCCCTTTTTTCTTTCAACAAGGCTGCTTTTGAAATCTTTTGAAAGTAACAAGGAACATAAAACTCTTTCTCTAGAGCATGCCTTTCCTTTGCACAGGGGCTAAGGCAGGACTGATCAGCGTACGGCACAGAGCCATAAAATCGATCTGGTTCAGCTTGTAGCTCAATGACACTTTTGCTTTTCACCACCACCGTGTGTTACATGTAGATGAGCGATCAAGGGAATAGCCAGAAACAAGAGCTGAAATTTGGCATCCCCTCTTCCATCCTCCGCATTATCTTACATTCAAGGACAAAGCTAAACATTTCCTAGTGGAAGTCAAAGTTAGACTCTGAATGCATTTGTCTGGGACAAACGCAGGTTTGGCCCAAAAATGGATGATATCTACTGTTTTAAGAAGCAGTGAAAGCACTCAGAAAAGGATTTCAGGTCTGGAAAAACTTAGCTCTGCTCTGGATGTCTACAGCCTGGAATAAGTTGTGAAAGGCTAGTGTCTTTAAGGGTTCTTATATACCTGCATTTTTAGGTAATTACTGGATTAGATTATTAGTGTTGGAAAGTTAACCTGTATATTCTTTTGCCTAAACGCTGATTAAACACCCATCCTTAGTTTGTCAACTCTTGTTTTTACAATACTGATAACAGTTCCGTATACCTTCATACACATCTTTGACCATTCTTCTCTGTAAGAGTACGTTACTGAGGTTTTATAACTGAACTTTGTTTAACAGTAATAGCAAAAACCCTTTTCATGTGTATTTAAGCAGTCCTGCCAATTAGCCTTACGTGTTGGGTGAGTTCTCAATGTTGTTTGGCCAAAATTAGGCATGCCTGTTGAGCCAAGCGCTACAGCTAGCCCCCAGGACATAGGGAGAGCAAACAATGAATTCATGATTGCTTACCCTTAATGTCCTGGGAACTAAAAATACACTTAGGACTTTCCCGCCTGCTGTAAGACCATCCACTTTATTTGGAGGGAGGAATGTGGTTTATTCTGTAAGATCTGGAAACTAATGTGGGCACAGATTAAAAAAAAAAAGTGAAGGTACTTTTTGTATAAACTATTTTGATTTAAAGGAGTCTCACTGTGTTTGAAGACAGTCCCTTACTTATTGTAGCAAAGCAATAAATGCAAGAAAAAACATCTGGAAGTTCAGTATAAACATCTGGCAGGGTGGAACTGCTCAGCAACAGCTTTTTTCCTGCCTTCTCTTTCTGTCACAGTTATGAATTGCATGAGAAGCTTATTTTTTTACTCTTGTAGGGGTTTTTTTTTCACATCTAGGTACCAAATGGGGATGGAAAGCAGCAAGTAACTATGCTAATGCGTGTGAGTGCCAACATATGCTGCAGCTATATAGCTAAAGCAAATAAAGTTCCTACCCCACCTGCAGTACTGTGTCCAGCTCTAGGGGCCCCCAACACAAGAGAGATGTGGACCTGCTCAAGCCCGTCCAGAGGAGGCCATGAAGATGATTAGAGGGCTGGAGCACCTTTCCTATGAAGACAGGCTGTGAGAGCTGGGCTGTGAAAGCTGTTCAGCCTGAAGAAGAGAAAACTTAGGGGAGACATAGAGGGGGGCTACAAGAAATCTGGAGAGGGACTTTTACAAGGGCATGAAGTGATAGGGCAAGAAGAAACAGTTTTAAAATGAAAAAGGATAGATTTAGATAAGGTATTAGGAGTATCTTTGAGGGTGCTGGGACACCAGAACAGGTTGCCCAGAGAAACTGTGGCTGCTCCATCCCTGGCAGTGCTTCAAGGCCAGGTTGGACAGGGCTTTTAGCAACCTGCCCTAGTGAAAGCTGTCCCTGCCCATGGCAGGGGGTTGGAACTAGGTGATCTTTAAGGTCCCTTCCAAACCAAACCATTCTATGATGCTGTGATTCGTTATTGATAACTTTAACCTTTTGGGTGATGGATTGACATGCAACATTTCATTGCAAGTTCAAAAAAAGTTCCGTGGGGGCACATTTTTTTAAAAGATGTTTTCAGTATCTACGCTGTGTCTTCTGCTGTGCAGTCTGTATCTTTTCCTTCTTCCTCCCGTCATGCAGTAATAACACTTTGTAGAAAATAAAAAGACTGCAAAATAGTGCTACAACCTGAATGACAGCACCCTGTGTTGTGCCAGATGCATTTCTTTATTTCCATACCCCTCATGCAGTGTTAGATGGTCAACTGGGATGGCCTATGTTCATCAGCTGTTGAATTGTAAGGTGTTGATACACCTAAGCCTTATTAACTATATTTCGCCAGTTACCGAGTAAGTGGTTCCAGGCTGAGATGAAGATGATCTTGTCTAAACAGAACTTGCTTACGTCATCACTTGAACTCCAGCAAGCCCTTCCTGCCCATGGAAAGTTATTCTGGTGGGCCAAAGCAAACATTTGCCTTGTAGGGCAATTCAGGCAAAAGAAGGATCTTTTGGAGAAGACAAGATTTAACTGTGAGCCCTGTGATGGGAAGAAGGGAACTTTGCCTATTCACCTCCTCCCCAAGGTGTCCGGGAAGCTAGGGACCAGGTTAGGAAAGCTAAGGCCCATTTAGAATTAAACTTGGCTAGGGATGTTAAGGATAACAGGAAGGGATTTTATAGGTACATTGCCGATAAGAGACAGGTTAGGGACACCGTGGGCCCTCTCCAGAAGCTATCGGGAGAATTGGCTACCCTGGATTTGGAGAAGGCTGAGGTTCTTAATGACTTCTTTGCCTCAGTCTTTACGGGCAAATGCTCTGACCACACCACCCAAGTCTTGGAAGGCAGACGCGGGGACGGTGAGGGTGGGGACCCTGGGCCCACTGTGGGGGAGGATATTGTTCGGGACCACCTTAGGAACCTGAATGTATACAAGTCCATGGGACCGGATGAAATCCATCCAAGGGTCCTGAAGGAGCTGGCAAATGAAGTTGCTAAGCCACTGTCCATCATATTTGAAAAATCATGGCAGTCAGGTGAAGTTCCCGATGACTGGAAAAAGGGAAATATAACCCCCATTTTTAAGAAGGGAAAAATGGATGAGCCGGGGAATTACAGACCAGTCAGTCTCACCTCTGTGCCTGGCAAAATCTTGGAGCGGATTATCCTGGAAGCCATGCTAAGGCACATGAAAACCAACAAGGTTGTTGGTGACAGCCAGCATGGCTTCACTAAGGGGAAATCCTGCCTAACCAATCTGGTGACCTTTTATGAAGGGGCTACGGAACTGATGGACAGGGGCAGAGCAGTTGATGTCATCTACCTGGACTTGTGTAAAGCCTTTGACACTGTCTCCCATGACATCCTTCTCTCTAAGTTGGAGAGACATCAATTTGATAGGTGGACCACTCGGTGGATAAAGAACTGGCTGGATGGCCGCACGCAAAGAGTAGTGCTCAGTGGCTCAGTGTCCAGCTGGAGACCAGTAACGAGTGGTGTCCCCCAGGGATCGGTGTTGGGACCGGTCTTGTTCAACATCTTTGTGGGTGACATGGACAGTGGGATTGAGTGCGCCCTCAGCAAGTTTGCCGATGACACCAAGCTGTGTGGTTCGGTTGATACATTGGAGGGAAGGAATGCCATCCAGAGGGACCTTGATACGCTTGTGAGGTGGGCTGATGCCAACCTGATGAAGTTCAACCATGCTAAGTGCAAAGTCCTCCACCTGGGTCGAAGCAATGCCAGGCACAGCTACAGGTTGGGCGGGGAGGAGACTGAGAGCAGCCCTGCGGAGAAGGACTTGGGGGTGTGGGTTGATGAAAAAATGAACATGAGGCAGCAGTGTGCGCTTGCAGCCCAGAAGGCCAACCGTATCCTGGGCTGCATCAAAAGGAGTGTGACCAGCAGGTCGAGGGAGGTGATCCTGCCCCTCTACTCTGCTCTCGTGAGACCTCACTTGGAGTATTGTGTGCAGTTCTGGTGTCCTCAACATAAAAAGGACATGGAAGTGTTAGAACAAGTCCAGAGGAGGGCCACGAAGATGATCAGGGGACTGGAGCACCTCTCGTATGAAGATAGGCTGAGAAAATTGGGGCTGTTCATCCTGGAGAAGAGAAGGCTGCGTGGAGACCTCATAGCAGCCTTCCAATACCTGAAGGGGGCCTACAGGGATGCTGGGGAGGGACTCTTCATTAGGGACTGTGGTGAGAGGACAAGGGGTAATGGGTTTAAACTTAAACAGGGGAGGTTTAGATTGGATCTGAGGAAGAAGTTCTATACTGTGAGGGTGGTGGGGCCCTGGAATGGGTTGCCCAGGGAAGTTGTGAATGCTTCATCCCTGGCGGCGTTCAAGGTGGGGTTGGACATAGCCTTGGATGGCATGGTTTAGTGGGAGGTGTCCCTGCCCATGGCGGGGGGGGTGGAACTCGATGATCTTGAGGTCCTTTCCAGCCCTTACTATTCTGTGTGATTCTGTGTGTGTGTCCTGCTTGTGTGAAGAGAGCTGAGCTCCTCACCAGCATTTTCCATGAGTTAACTGAAAGTAAGTATGTCCAAGCTTTGAGATGTCCTTCCAGCAGGTAGCTGTGGCCTCATACAGTTGGGTTTTTTCCTTAACATTATTACATTTTCCTTAGAGAGTTGGGCTGGTCAGTGAGATCAGGCTGGATTTCAGATGAGAGCAGCACATTTCACAGCTGCTTCTCTGGAATTGGGGGACTGTGAAGTCATAAGTACTGGGTTACCCTGTGGCCAGCACGGGGAGCTCATTCTGAGTCACCAACCCTGGCTGACCCCTGCATCACAGTGATGTCGCTTGTGTATTGATTTAGTCCTGATGGAAAAACAGGGCAATAAACTCTGGAACTGGTGTGGGCAATACGACTCTCAGCATCAATGACTTTCTGTTCTTCTACACAGGGTACAGTTATGTGCAGTCCCAGTGTTTTTAGATAAATTCACAGCTTATGCCCTTTTAAAATATACTTAACCCACAGTAAACTGGGAAATGGTGGTTGCTGACTGTAGTCTAGATGGAGTGTTCCTCATAGAGTTCATAAGTTTAGCTCTTGTTACCATTGTGTGGAGAAGGAAGGTTTATAATGAATGTTTTCAGAGCTGCAGTGTGGTGGCAGTACTTCCAAGTTGTATCATCAAATATTTGCGTAAGAATTGAAATTTTTATTAAAATTATTCTACAAGATTTTATATATATATATATATATATATATATATATATATTCCACCTTATCATATAGGATTTCTGAAGGCTTGGGTTTCTTTCTCTTTTCCTAGTTGAAGTCTGTGGAAGTCGTGATTGCTCCTCAGAAGTTTCCCTGGGGGAAAGTAACACATACAGTTTTGGGTGGAGGTGACATTAAGGGCTTGCAGTAACTACCTACAATGTATTACCTAGCACTGTTTCAGAAAAGGGCAACAAATTTTCACAAAGAATTACTGAAAATCAGTTACAGCTTATCAGCAAAATGAGTTTCTGCTTTCAGTTAAAATAATGGAAGCATGAAACTTGCTAATCTAAGCTGTAATCTGTACATAATTATGCAGTGACTGGAGTGTGTCTTAAATTTAAGACCCTTTGGACTTGCATAGGACGTTTCTTGCTTGGGTTTTTTTTCATGCAGCTAGAAAAAGCAATACTATGTGTGCTCTGTGGCACTTCATCTGCCTCTCTAAATCTCACTCACTGATTGTTTTTATTGTCATTTGTAGTTCTGCAAATGAATTCCAGTGGATCCTTTTGAATTTTGCCTAGTAGCCCTAGGTCAAGTCTCTTCCCAGTACTGCTTGGCTGGTGAGGATACTGAAAAGGGAAAGAGGATAAGGAAGCACAGCATCTGGAAATTACACTGTGGTCAGTTTGTTTGTGTGATAAATTTGATAAGTAGCTTTCCTTTTCAAAACAAGTCTGTGCAAGCTCTCCTTGCTGAAGCAGAAGTTACTGGTGCCCTGAACCCAGGCCACTCTTTTTCTGAACCTAGGGCGTGGTTGGGTGTATTGGGAGTCTTGTTCTAAATGTTTTACTCAATTCCTGTACTGACTTTCCCGATTAAATTTATTGCGTCCCCAGCTAAAGCTGATATGCCCTGGGTAACTGCCTTTTCTAGAAAGTATTCCAGGTACCCTTGTGTAATTCATTGCTTCACCATGGGGAAGGTATTTGGAAGTTTTCCTCCTCTTTCCCCCTGCAGTTAAGAATAAGTATTTTTAGTTTTCATTTGGGATCCTTTGAAACTGTGCATTGAGGAACTTAGATCATTTCCCAAGGCAGGAATGTGGTTTTATTTTGGTTTTGAAGGGGGAAAATCTCACTAGTAAATCCATTCCTTTACATATGATGGAAATGAGGCCTTGTTTAACAAAAGTCTTTCCCTGGGCTTCAGGTTAATTTATTACCTTTTCAGGGAAGAAATAGATTTGAAGGGTAAAGGAAAGCTCTTTGCATTCTTCTGAGAAGGGCCAGAGGGGGATAAACATTAAGAAGTTCTTGATTTTTGCTCATATACAGCTTCTGATTCAAAAAAAAAAAAAAAAAAAAAAACAACAAAAAAAAAACACCCAACAACCTAATTGCTTGCATAGGTTGTTTCTTGTTTCCAGAAGGTGTCTAAAAATGAATTGGAATGTCAAAATTAGGTATTCTTCTCAACAAGGCCAAGGGAATTGGTTTTTATTCTTTATGAATAGTAGGATTTGGAAGTCACACCCTTATCTTACCCCAACTAATAGAAGCCAGCTTTTTCTGTCAAATCCAGGTGAAATGTGAGGGTGGTGAGGCCCTGGAATGGGTTGCCCAGGGAGGTTGTGGATGCTTCATCCCTGGTGGCGTTCAAGGTGGGGCTGGACATAGCCTTGGATGGCATGGTTTAGTGTGAGGTGTCCCTGGCCATGGCAGGGGGGTTGGAACTCAATGATCTTGAGGTCCTTTCCAACCCTAACTATTCTATGATTCTATGAAATAACAAACTGGTGGCTAAGGAGTGAAATTCACTTAGTGAAAATCCGCCCTAAACCAGTGAGTTAGTACTGCATCTTGCTCTGCCATCTGACTCTGCTTAATAGTGCTATGGCCATGAGTGACTACTCATCAACATGGGCTTCCCCAAAATAGTGGATGGGGGGATGTATTGTGGGACATTTGCCCCAAAACAGACTCGTGATAAACTGAGAAAGCTGAGGGCCCAGGGTAGAAATTGTTATCAAGGAAAAGATTTGAAAATCAGTGTGAGCAGGAAGACTTGCATGTAAAATGTCAGTGCATGACCAAGCCATACTGATCTTACTCTTTTTGAGCTGAATGTTTTGGAACAGGAGATGAGAATCCATCCTTTAGAAGAGGTGACAGTAATGCTTGTACACAAGTGGCTGCTTGCAAGGTAACATTTTTGTCTTCTAGAAAGCACATCGTCGTATGGAGAGTTTGGTTCTAAATGTTTTGCTTAATTTCTTCACTGATTTTCTGAGTTAAATTTCTTGCATCATCAGCTAAAACTGATACATCCTTGGTAACCATTAAAGGAAAGCATTTGCAGTCTGGAACGTCTGTGGTAATGTGCAGCCTCTGGCTTGTGTTTTCATCTTTGAGATACCATTTGTCCGTTCCATGTTTCAGTGAAAACAGCTCAAATGCTAATAGAAACTTACAGCTAGACCTCAGCCTGAGAAACTATGTGAACAAAAATGCCAGTTGTTAACTTGTCACATTGTAAAACTGCATTCAGTGAAGCACTGAACAATCATTTGTTTCCACCAGTGGAAAACACTGAGAACAAGAGACTGTTTTGTGAGAGAGAAGTGTTGCTTCTTCTTGTGCTTGCTTCATTGCACGTGAGCAGTGTGAGTAAGTATTCTGGGTTGTCTGTTTTTCTGGGGTAATCTGTAAAAACAGAAGAATACAAATCTAAATGCAGATTATCTTTGCCTTTATAGTTTCAATGAAGCTAACGGCTCTTAACATCAAAGCTTGCTGGGACATCTGAGGTACAGCAGCCAGTCACTTGGAGTAAGAAATGGTCAGCAGTGAGTGACAGCTTTCAGGCAGCAGCTTTTGTGCCTCCCTTTTAATCTATACATGAAAAGCATGTTCAAGGAAAAGGCCTATTTTCTTTCTTTCCTTCCTTTCTTTCCTTCCTTTCTTTCCTTCCTTTCTTTCCTTCCTTTCTTTCCTTCCTTTCTTTCCTTCCTTTCTTTCCTTCCTTTCTTTCCTTCCTTTCTTTCCTTCCTTCCTTTCCTTCCTTCCTTCCTTTCCTTCCTTCCTTCCTTCCTTTCCTTCCTTCCTTCCTTTCCTTCCTTCCTTCCTTTCCTTCCTTCCTTCCTTTCCTTCCTTCCTTCCTTTCCTTCCTTCCTTCCTTTCCTTCCTTCCTTCCTTTCCTTCCTTCCTTTCCTTCCTTCCTTTCCTTCCTTCCTTCCTTTCCTTCCTTCCTTCCTCCTTCCTTCCTTCCTCCTTCCTTCCTTCCTCCTTCCTTCCTTCCTCCTTCCTTCCTTCCTTCCTTCCTCCTTCCTTCCTTCCTTCCTCCTTCCTTCCTTCCTCCTTCTTTCTTTCTTTTTTCTTTCCTTCCCTCCTTCTCTCTCTTTCTCTCTCTTTCTCTCTCTCTCTCTCTTTCTCTCTCTCTTTCTCTCTCTCTTTCTCTCTCTCTCTTTCTCTCTCTCTTTCTCTCTCTCTTTCTCTCTCTCTCTTCTTTCTCTCTCTCTTTCTCTCTTTCTCTCTCTCTTTCTCTCTTTCTCTTCTCTCTTTCTCTCTTCTCCTCTCTTTCTCTCTCTCTCTTTCTCTCTCTCTCTTTCTCTCTCTCTTCTCTCTCTCTCTTTCTCTCTCTCTTTCTCTCTCTCTTTCTCTCTCTTAGTCTTTATTTTTTTAACTGTATTTTTGAACCTGAATTTAGAAAGAAAATGTGATTCTGAGCTCTTCTGGGTTCTGGCTTTATTAGCAGAATAGCTTCCTATTTTCTTGTTTCATACAGCTGGGAATGCTGTTGCTGAGCTTACAGGTGAGCTTCTTTTTCCTTTCTTTTTTCTTTCAAACAAAGCTGGTCTTTTATATTTTCTTTTTTTATTTTTTTTTACCTTCAGCCTTTCCATGAGTAAGTTTCTGTAGTTTCTGTCACACAGTTCCACATTTCATGCCCTTCTTTAAAGCTGAAAACAGTAACAGCAACAGAATATTCCCATGCTTTCTGCAGTTCCCAATCAAGAAACCTTCTTGCCACCTTTCCACTTTGCTTAGCCTAAAAATAATCTCTGAAATTCATTTTCCTTGTATCCATATGGAGAAATAACCGTTACTACATCCAAGTGTGCTTCTTATATATGTGGCAGGTCCACTTGTAGACACATATCCTTTCCTATCACTTCTGGAGAGCAGGCAAAAGGACTCAGAGCTTGCAATGGGAGGTCACAAGACTTCAGAAACTATGACATCATTTGTTAAGTCAAGTGTTGACCATCAGTCTGTGCTGCTTAATGAAGTACTTGAGCAAGGGGAAATACCATAAGTGAAAATACTTGATTTCCAGGCCTGCCATCAAACAGGAGGTATTTGAACAGTCAGGGATAAGTGCTTTGAAGTTTATGGCCAGGGTCACCTTAAGTTCTGCAGCTGGGGAAGTTAAAATGCAGTTAGTAAAACTGTCCCAGACATACCTGCCACAGGACTGGCCATCTGCTGCTGCAGGCTGATGTTAGGAGAGCAGCCTCTGTGTGCTGCCGTAGGTTGAAATAGTAATTCCGTGATGTTAGTGCTAAAATCTATGAGTTTACTTAAAAAAACAAGTTTCAGATAGTTTTGAGGCAAGTGAGAGAGCATAATTCTGTTCCATTCTTTTTGTGTTGGAGTAAGAGCTATCTTCTTGGGTCTTTCAGCTTTACTAAAGTACTCCGTATCCCAAGTACAAATTTGCTAATGTAACCGTAGATACACAAGGACAGTTAAGATTTTTGAAATATCTTCTTTCATGAAAGAAGTTGTCATTGCTTGAAGAAGATGAAGGGAGTTTAGCTGTTACAAGCACAAAATGCTGCCAAGCTCCTGCATTTATCTAATGTTCATGGAAATAATTTCCTCTGACCTTGGACTCACTACCTTCCTTGTTTGCCTAAAAGCAGTTTTGTGAGCTGTTTCCCATCTTCTGATATTGATGTAACCTCAGAAAGAACTTTTTCTGACATATGGCATTGATAATTCTCATTTTCCCTTGCTTGAAGTTGCTTTAGAGTGCCCACTTTTACTTTTCTAGAAGTAGGAGGAGTAACATAGAGATTAATTTTTCAAGCAGAAGCTGTGCATATAGAGAGGAAAAAAGAAAAAGAGCTGAAAAAACAAGAAAAAATCGATTGCATATTTGTACACAATTGTTGCCTCCTCCATTAAACAAAAATTGAAAAGTTCAAGAATATATCAAGTGGGTTTAGATATGTAACTGGATTTCCTTGATGACATGTTGGATTTATCTATTTTTAAGTTGTTGCCTTTGTTAATTACCAAAATAAACATATTTTATGATATTTTTCTACCATAACTGCATCCTGCTCATAGAAAAGGGTTCAGTGGAAATTGTGCTTCCTTTTCCAGCTTGGAGCAGTTATTGTAACATCTCAAAACAGACCACCATAGACCCAGTGTCATCTGCTCGTCTGCCATGTGGCATGGTGCCCTTCACACTCCACGTGCTTCAGTGCCAATGCTACTGCATATGCATTTTGGTTAGCTCACTTGAATTGGGAGGAAAAACTTCTACATAATTACAAAAAAAAAAAGAAACCAAAACCCAAACAGTTTCATTTCAAACCTTGAACATCTGAGAACAGACTGATTTTATTTATCTCTTCAGCTAGGGTGCAGGGTGAAGAGTGATGGAGAGTCTGATGAATAACAATATTAAAAAGTCAATCCTGTTGTGTCTGTTAATTAGCAGCTGGTGCTGCAAGGTCTACTTTTGGAATAGGTGGGTTACAGTTAAAGACTATCATAGCCATGAGTTTGGATACATACTGTAAGTGATGTCTACCTTCAGATTAAAGCTATTTAATGGGGAAATATATTTCTTTCAATACATAGTAAGAAACTATCAACTTTAAGTGATGTGTAAAACAGCCGCTTGCTGAGAGTTAATTGGCAAAGTGACTAGGCCATGAAGAGCCTCATGAATGGGGAAAGGCACAGGCTAAAGTAGCAAAGTCATGTCTTCTCTGCAAACAGAAACGGATAGCAACTCCCATCTGCTCGTACCATGCTGTGGAAAGCAGGGTGGGAATGATATGTGGGTGTTTCTAATCCGTGCTTGCACAGATCAAAACAGAAATTTGTGATAGAAAAACCGTCTTGAGCTGGCAGACCAGCAGAGCGTATCTGCTAGTGCTTGATGTTCAAAGTCATGTCAGCAGGGCACACAATGTTCTGGTTCCTCCTCTGGAGGCAAATAGTGAAATGGAATTCAGTGTTGACTAGTTCATTTTCCAGGACATCTCTTGCCTTTGACATGAATATGCCTGAAGAAGAAAAGAGATTGCATGTAAGCCAAAGAATAGGAAGGGGACTGCCCCTGCACCCTGTAAAAAGTAACATAGTTTACAGTGCGTGATTTCTGAAGTAGTGCCAATGCAGACAGATACCTGGCTCTTCAAGTTCTGAATCAAAAGCCTTTGCTCTGTCTGGGCTTCTGACCGACATTATCCAGTGTCTTGGAGTTCTCATGTGAACCAGATTTTGAGCTTTCCAAACACATATTAACAGTTTGCAACTTCAAAACTTTGCCATTCCTGCTCCCTGGAGGAGTGGCGGAGTATGTCTGAGGAGACCACAAGCCATTCTTCTAACTTAAGGAAAGAGGTCAGTGTAGTATCTTATGGTCCTGCTGGCATCCTCAGGTGTTTCAGTCTCACCCTTCATGTGAGATAGAAATTTCTCAATCATCATTACTATCTGTGAAGGAGATGGAGAGGTCATGCTCCACATTTTAGATAGCTCAAACGTAAGCCTCTGTTTTTGTATCTACTGCTTTACTTCAGGCATATGGTTTGTCAGCTGGATATAAAGGGGTTTTATCCAATTTCAGAATAGCACCCTTTGTAAATTTCTTGGTCAGCTACTCCTTTGCTGTAGGCTCGCAAGCTTATGACATGTTAAAGGCATAATCTCCATTTGGTAACTGCACTAGTTGCGGATGAAACCTTTAGGTTAACCTCAGTTGCAGTTGTGTTGAAAACAAAGAATTTTTTTTATTGAGATGGATGTATCTTTCAGGGCCGTGGAAGATACTTTTTTAAAAAGAGCTTCAACCTGGCTTTCTGAGTTCAGCCAGAAATTGCCAGAAATGTAGGTTGTACTACCAGTAGCTACACAGTCCCAGTAGGTTACTGAAAGGATTTCCCATTTTAACACACAGGATGGATGTGGTAGGGTGGTGCACCAGCTTTAAAGGCTAAAAAAAATTAAAAAGTATTATAAGGTTGACAGAAGCAGGAAGGAAAGGTTTCTATCCAGGCAAGGTGAATAGTAAATTGCTTGAATTTCAATTGATGCTGTATTTTGTTTCCGAGGTTGACTACCCATAAGGTTAATTTGAAGCATGTGTTTGTAATGTTGTTAACCTCTTTTTATTGGCCTGCATGCCAGTTTATACCAAGTGGCATCTAGAAAACTGAAGAATCATTTCCCACAAAATGTGCTGACTAAAATTCTTGTTCTGAAGCTGATGGGTAAGTAATTCATATTGGAGAAAAGGAGCTAACTCTTACTGTTAGCTGAGGGTGGAGGAGATGGTCACTGAAGCTCATCCACGGTGTACCTTGTGAAATACAGGAAAAATTCACATATTTTATAATGCTTGGCATAGTTTCTGGAACTTCTGTGAGTGTTCCATGATGATTTATGAATTTATATTAACAGTGTGTCTGTTGGAAGTATCTTTTGTAATATACAGTAGTGGAATGTATTCATTGTTCCTCAGAGACTGGAACATTTTTCTTACTATTTTAGTATGCATGCTTGTTACCTAACGTAGCGAAATGGGAAATGAAGGAAATTGACTTTCGCTCACTCTAGTTTTGTTCTGGTACCAGAATATAGGGTGATCTGCAGGATTAATCCTGAAGACATGAAATGTTTTTTTTTCTTTTCTTACTCCGGCTTGCCTTGGGCTTGATGAGATCTCTCTTGAAAAAACCTCTCAGCCTCAGGTGAGAGGGGAAAACAGAGACTCCCGGAGAGAGCTGTTAATCCGGCAGATGGCTCTGGTCCCTCCTTCTTAGGTTTCTGCAGCTCACACCTTTCCCATCCCCAGGAAGGCTGCTGGTTAATATGGCTTCTGTAGACCATGGGGATTAAAAATGAGAATAATCAGCATCCCTGGTTATTCAGTGAGAAAAATCAGCATCAAATCCTTGGCTGCGTTAGCTAGTATTCTGTATGAAAGGAGTTGTGCTGATTTCTGTCTTTGCAGCAGAAAAGCTTGGCTCAGTTCGATCTAGAGTGAGGAGGGAGGCAATTTAAATAAACAAACAAAGGAAACTAGTTAACTGGCAATCATTAACAGCACTCTTTAGATGAACACTTCAGCTTCCAGTCTATTAATCCATCAAATACCCAAGTGCTGCATTCACGGTGTGCTGCTATGTGAAGTGTTAAAGAGCAGTAGGCTTTCAGATAGGCAGCACTGGCCCTGCCTGCCCCACCAAGTGAGAGGTGTGTACAAAGCCATATGCAGTCAAGAAATGTGACCTTTTGCACATGTTCCAGAGAACACAGTAGTGATTGATGCTGTTTCCCTGGAGGTTTTCCTTTTATTTAAATTTGTTGATTCTTTACCCACCCTCCCTCTGCTCTCTCTGTTCCTGTCTCTCCACTCCCTTTATTTATAACTTTATCTCTGTGGCCTTGCCCCCATCAGCTGGCAGGCAGGAGCAGCATCTCTACAAGCCAGCCCAGCCTCCAGGGTGGGTCATGAGAGTGTGAGCTGTTGGGGGGTTGTTGCAGGGCCAGTGGTGGTCTCTTCTCAGGTGTCTCTGAGCAGGACTGGGCTGATGGGCCCTTGGCTTGTGGCTTGGCAGAGAAAAGTGATTCCAGCCCTATTTCCAGAAAACAAAGTGTAGCAATGTTCCTTCAAACTGTTGTTACAGGCATAAATAACCCATGTACGGAGATCTAGTCCCGGAAAAAAAGCAAATAATTTTTTTTTTCCCTGAGTTTTTGGAACCAGGCAGTGACATGGAAGAAGCACGTGCTGAGTTTTTACCCTGACAGTGACAATACCATGGTTTTTCTAGGGTGAATTAAAGATAGATGGATTTAAACCATAAGAGTAGTTCTAAAATAATTGTTTGTTACTGGTAACATGCACTGGTTACTGGTAACCTTTTACATTTCTTTCATGGATATGGATGTTGATTTTACAAGCAAACATGATTTAATTAACAGGGAGCTGTCAATTCACTATGCTTTTGCTGAATTATTTAATTTTTTTTTCTAGTTTCTGAAATGTTTCAGGATTGGATTGTTTGGGTTTTTTTGGTTTTGTTTTGTTTTTTTTTTTCTGAAATTGCCTGTTTCATACTCTGCAGTACATCTGCAAGTTGCTTACATTCAGAAGAAATTCTGAATTCCCTAGAAACTTGGAGTTGCTAAGAATTAAAAATAAATAAAATTCCCCCATTAATTTTGGATATGGAACTTTAAAACTTTTCCCGTGGAAAGTTTAGAAATTAGTACAATTAAATATTCCCATTGAGCCCTCTTGTTGATTTATCTCTCTCAGAACAGAACTACCTCAGTGGGAGGAGTGTTGAGGACTTTGGCTGCAGAGCTGGGTTTGCTTCCCAGCTTCCCCGGGATGGGCAGGTCTAAGGGCGTGGGGGGTGCAACAAAGTCCGCTGCCCTTGGCCGCTGGCCAGCGCAGGTCGTTTTGCTGTCGCTGCTCAGATTCTGGGGGTTCTGGGTGTTTCTTGCCTCAAGTAGCTCCCTCTGGGTCCAGCAGAGCCCACAAAAAAACAGGGCAGGGGCATATCCTCCTGTGTGGCAGTGGTTAGAGGTGTTTTTTCCAGGTTCCCCGAAATTTTGCTCATTCTAAGAAGGCTATGACCCCTCCTCAGTGCTCTGAGAAGCCTGACACTAAAAACATACGTATTTTTTAATTATTTTATTTTGATTTAAACTAATCATCAGACACTTCTACTTTCTAACCTCAGGATCTGATTGAGCATCAGTAACTGAAGAAGTAGATTGGACAGAGATACTGACCAGTCAAGGCTTGAGTGAGAAAGAACTTGTGCCTTTTTTTAGTATTTCCCTTTGGAAGGGATGTTCAGCCAAGACATAGTAGTTTTCCAGGATATAGTGCATATGACAGTGCCTCAAATTTCTGACATCTCCTTCTCAATTTGAAACAAGTGGCGAGAGCTGGATCCAGAGCTGGCTGAAGCACAAGGTCTGCATTTGGCTGTGTTAACACTAGGATTTCACTGCAAATGCTGGTGTACTCTCAGCAGGAGCATGAATCAGATTTTAAAACCTGGCCCTGACTTTAAAAAATGGTGACAAAATGTATTAAACTCTGAGCATGATCCATTCATAAGCTTTGTGCCTTGCACACTTCACTTTGAAACAATCTGCTTTGCTCCCAAATTTTTTAAAGTGATATCCTGCTTCCATTAGGCTGACTCTCGAGAGTTGCCCTTGACTCACAGAGGAGCAGGAATCTTGTAAAGTGTCAGTTATGGGATGTCTCCGTTGCATATTCGCAGTTCAGTGCAGATCCCCCTCAAAATAACAAAAAATAGCTAAAGAAAATATACTTGTCAGAGATTTTCTTAGAGAAGCTTTGACATCCTGTCCTGGGTGCTTTCAAACAGGAAAGAGAAAATACCTGTGAGATGCAGCAATTTAATTGAGCATCTCTTCAGATGTCTGTAAGAAAGGAGAAACCACAACAAACCAAAAAAGCCAGCCCAAGCAGAAGGCTTCTGCTACTGTTTTAAAGAGTTAAATTTTTGTTGTTGTTAAAGAAGTAATCTTAATAGAGTGCATTGAAAAGACAGTAGATACTGATATAACTGCCTATAAAGCTGTGTATGTGCAATTTTACAGGCAGCATTTTGCAATAGTGTGATATGGTAGAGTTCTATGTGTGCTGAAATCTCAGTGATAATAAGAGATGTATGTTGCCACATCTTGAAATCATCTCCTCCACTTCCATGACATGGACTGACCGCTTCCAAAAAAAAAAAAAAAAAAGAAAAAATCCACATGCTTGGAAATGCATTTTCTTTGTTTAAACACCTCTTTCATGCCCCAGGAAAATAAGATGTAAAGTGCTTGGAAAATGCAGGCGCATTGCTAGCTTTTTAAAGAGCTGTGAGAGACAAGTTGCTAGGCTAGCTGTAGGTTCAGCAACTTCCTGAACCAGCATGAGAGAGATCACTAACAGAAACATCTGGAAATACTTAATTATTTGGTGGTTCATTCCATGTATGAATTGTTCTTTCTTTAGATGGAGAGGGACTTGTATTAGCTTATTTTCATCATTTGAGATTAAGAGGCAGATATTGCAATTTGTGCTCTTGGTGTGAGGTTTTCCCAGGACGCCCATCGTTGCTGTGACCACAGCTGCCCTCTTTGTGGCAACGTCAGCTCTGGCTTCAGGATGTGCTCTGAGTTCATGAGCACTCAAGAGCTGATAAACATGCCTTTGGTCCGCATGTGATGCACTGGCAGAAACTGCCACAAGTTATGTCCTGTCCCTGAGTTATTACAAATATTTATGAAAAAAACCCGAACATTCGTGTAAGGGGTGGATCTGCACTGGGAAGATAAATCTTTGAATTCTGGTCATAACAGTTGCCTCTCAACCCCAGCAGAAGGATGGGGGACACAGGTAGGGTTGGAGCTTGGGATTGCCTCTGATGAGTGAGGTTTTGGGCTCTCTGGCAATTCTGTGATGCCAGGGAGCATTACTGGTCCTTCCAGGTCTCCCTGGGGGACCACTGTGAAGTTCTTGGACCTTTTCTCTGAGGAAGCCAAAAGTGGAGGTTGCTCTGGCTTCTTCAGGTCCCTTTAGTGCATCTTTCAGCAAGGTCTCCCAGAGAGGCCCGTCACTTCCCGTGCCATGGAGGTGCACCAGTGTTTTTGCTTTCACCACTCCTCAAAACAAAAAGTAACCAGGCAACACAAACACAATGCCATGGTGGCATTAAATAACTTCTAGCCCTGTAATAACACCACGCTTCTGAAAAGCAATGCAGTGCTAAATAAGCCAGAGAGAGACATTAGTACTGTTCTTCCCTGTTTAGCATCTTAGGGATTAAGTATGAGTGTTCACAGAAAAATTAGCTAAGAATTGTGGCAAGGAAGGGTTTTATCAGCAAGTTTGTGCTGCTAGTTATTCCACACAGGAAGGAGACAGCTCATGTTCTTGTGATGCCAGCTTAATGGGACGGCTTTCTATAGAGTCATGAAATTCAAAAAGTGCAGCTAGGAAAGAGGATGAACTGGCAGGTCACATGTGGCCCTCTTCTGCTCTAAACAGCTTCTGGGATTGGCTCTTCATCTGTTTTACACATGTCGATAGAACATTTCCAGGGAAAAGATCAAGTTTTAAATTGCATGTGTAAACATTTACATGCATCTGTTGCAGCGATATGTAATGCTGTTGCAGGCATTGGTATACTTCCTCTGCCTTTCCCTTTCTCTGTGCTCATTGTACTGTATGTGGTCATCTTCTTCGTTATCATAAAGCCTCTTGACAGTGTATACCACATTTTGCAAACAAACTCATTTCCTTGCTTTTTGACATGTTTGTTCTTGCCTGTGCCCTGCACCATCTACTATAAATGCCTGAATTTCCCACTCAAAATGCTTTCATTGCAGCAACATTCAAGCTTAGATGCGTTTCTAGCAGCAGTGTTTGACAGCCACAACTGAATCCTGGGAGATCTCTGCATACAACCCTCTCCCATGCCCCCTGAACTCCTGCCCAAAGTAACCCTGATGAATGCAGGTATTATTCTGTGATGCAGAATAAGGAGGAGGAAATGAGGAACATCCAGGCTATCGATCCATTAGTGTCACCTTTTTTTTTTTCCTTCATTTTTGTCCTGTTGTAAATGTTATGTATACCCAATTGCGGTTAACATACAAAGCATTGATGTCAGTGGACAGTCGCAGCGACGGGCAATAGAACAGCCAGTAAGAACCCAGCAGATCTGAAGCTTGTTTTGCTGGTTGGTTTGGCTCTGTATTGTTTGAGGCACAGCTCTGGTAAATGCCCTGGCTGCAAAGCCTGCCTAGTAAAGACAAGCAGCTGAGGGCGTGGACTTTTCTTACAGCACAGAAATGGCCTGTCTGTCTTGCTACATTCATCCGTAATTTTGCTAGCCTGCCTTTGTTATGGCCACTGTTCTGAGGCTCTGGAAAACTGGTTTGAAGCTAGCAAGTAGCTTGAAATGAAGTGAGCAAAGCCTAATCTGAGTTCGCACTCCCCCTTTTTGCACATCCCCTACACACTGCTGCTGTGTGGAGTTCACCTCAGTGTTGCCTCAATATTCCTTTGATTGTTAAAACATCTTTAAAAAAATGAGGTCACCTCTGACTGACTTCTTCAGTGTGTTGCTAAATAGTTCAGGGGGTTAATTTTCTTCTGAATTAAAAGAAAAAAACTCTGTGTTTCATTTAGAGCAGCAGAAGTACTTCTTGGAAGCAATTACTGACGGATTTTGCAAGCACTTTGCTTACAACGTACTAATTGCCTTCTCTTTTTTTTAACCTAAACATTCCTCAGTGAAGGGCCTTTTGCTTAAAGGTCTCAGTTTATTTCACACAGCTTCCGGTTTGCTTTAGGGGCAAGTCCACAGATATCTGCTAAAAAAGCAACTGCACGGATCTTGCAAATTCATATATCGGTGTGTCTGCCCCAAAATAATCTGATTTAAACTACTGTGAACAGTGCTGAATTAACACATCTGAGTGGTCCTGCAGTCAGTATTTTGGGTGTGTTCTAGAGGAGGAGTTTTCAGGGTGGGTGCTTTAATTAGCCAGCATTGCAATAAAAAGTATTTCCAGTGTCCCCAGGTTTCAGCTCCTGGACATGTGCTGGTGCCATCAAGTAATGCTGGTGGGCACAGCCTGGCTGCTTGGTGCTGTAGGGTTTTTAACATGGAGCAATTCAGAAGCTGGCAGCAGGAACTTGGAGGTGTCTTGTTTAATTATCAGAGCTCTGTTTCACCCTTTTTGCTAGTCTGTCAGTTTGCTGCCCCTCAGGCTGAAAGTTGTCTTTATGGTTTGGTAGCAGTCTTGGTCCTTCAGTTCCTCTTTCACTGGGGAACAGTAGCTGATGTTCTGCCAGGTAGGATTTCTATTTCATAAACTGTGCCCATGATCGCAAGCCTTCATTGTTTAAAGTAGAAGGATGCAATACAGTAGATGGCCTAGATGTACTACGAACTTCTTTTGAGGACTGATAATGTTGCAGAAACTTGTTGTTTTCCATGGAGAGAGTACGGAGGAGACTTTTGTTTTTCTTTTGAAGGCCTGTTTTCAGTGCAGCTACACCATTTGCAAATGTTTGTTTTTACAACTGCTTCTGGAAGTCAGTGGACTTACAATTTCTATGACAGCTGGCTCCCTGCTTATATGCTGTCCCCTTTCTTTAGGCAGACATCCCAACCCTGCATCTAGAACCTGTTACCGTGGAGTGATCAGAGCAGTAGGCTGTGCAGATGTGGCTGGTGTGCATAGTGTGCGGGATCAATCAGAGGGGATTAGACGGATCCAAGGGCCATCAGAACATGCAGAACAAATTGGACTTGCTTTTTGAATACCACTGCTTTGTCATTCTGTGGGTGCAGTCTAAGGCTTTCTAAGTGTGAAACAAGTGCTTTTCACAGTTATCTTCTGCCTCTGGCAGCCACTGGTGTGGCCCACACTGCACATAGCTCATCTGCCACATATGGCGGAACTGTTATTAGTGGCTCTTTTAAAAAGTGAAGTACTGCCCTGCTGTACCGTAATAGCAGTGTTAATTATTACTAGATCAGCTCGGTCTGCATCTCAGAGAATTGTTTGTGTTTTGTATTTTTAAAACTTCTAGATGGTTTCATTTTCAACTGCTAAAGATACCACATTGGATGGCATTTAAATCCCTTATCCCTTGAGGACTGAAGTCTCTGGCAAGCAGAGGGTGCTTAAAGGAAGCCTTCTTAAAGCCTTGCTTAAAGTCTTCTCTGCATGAGAAGACTTAGTACATTTTTTCCTGTCTTTATTTCATTATTACTGTTCCTTTTTATCATAGCCAAAAATCTACAGCCTTTCTGGGGGATACTGGAGCAAAGCGTATGCCAGAGATCAAAGGAGTCACATCCTCAGAAACATGCAAATTGAGCAACCTTCAAAATAGTGTGATAGTGCTCTTTTTTGTGGTTTCAGAGGCTATTTATATAGAAATCTTCAAGCCACAGTGACTCAGGATGTGGCAGTAGGACAGCGCAAGCACTATTCTTGGACACTTCTGGATACCATACTTTGCTTAGCAGGAGTAAAATTTAGAACAGTACAGCAGACTGCCAAAGGTAGAGCACTGTTCCCAAATACCAGCTGAAACATCAGGATCAATTCAGTATGCCGAATCAAATGCATGAAATTGAGTGAAAACTCAGTCGTAGTGAGAGGACGCATCACTCACCTAACCCAGAAAGTTGTAATGGCTCGCCCTTTAAGTGGTTGAGGCTGGGATTCCCTTGTTTGTAGTGCTGAGGGTGTCAACGCATTCTGAATTTTTGCCTTGCTTTGTTTTTTGCCTGCTTGTCCTCACCTAATGGTATAAACCAGAACTGTGTAAAGCATCGCTCCCACAATAGCTGTGTTCCCAGGGTTTTCCACAACTGTGTACAGATGAGAGAAAGGGCTAGCTGAAGATACACCTGTTTCCCCCAGTATAATGTGTGATTTGGCAATGTGATTCTTGAAGCTATGAGTTGAAATAAAGGTTAAATTTTATCACTGCTGTCTTCTGTGTTTGCCTGAGGACTTTAAATCAGTGTAGCTCCTGCGGCAGTAAATACAAAAGCAAATCACAGAGAAGCAGCCACTGGAATTTAGGTATTTACTACCAGCAATGAAACATTTCCAGACTTGTTCACTGTCTTTCCTATTTTAAGTATGGGAAATACTGTCATTCCCACAGTAAAATTATATGCTGCAGGACAGCAAACACCCTTCTGACAGGGGAAAAAAGTACCCAGTGTACACTGTTGCAGTGCTTCTTTCTGCATTATTATATTTTTAATGAACCCAGAGACTGGCATCATAGAAGTTGATAAAATACTAATCTTTCATTCTTCCTGACACCTAAGACTTAAGTTACAGGGTGATGTCATCTTGTCTAGACTGGGAAAATTAGATATTCTGAGGGAATTCAGAGGCATCTGTGAGAATCAAGAGGTAACTGCATCTTTTTAAACCATGTCTCATCTTCAGTGTGGAAATACAGACCAAAAGCTATATTTTCTGCTCAAGTTATCACCCTTATCTAGACAGATTTAGATGAGTACATATAGAATTAAGTGCTAAAACCTGGAATTCACCCTTCTCATGAGCTGTCAGTATATGCTTATCAAAAGCAAAATTTGCATGGCTCTTCACTCTGCTTGTCTTGTGAAGTGCAATGCCACGTCTGTCTGCTATCACTCTGTTTTATCATTGCCATTTGTAGATGCCTCGCTATGTAGACTCACTGTATCACTGATAGTCTGATAGCCCGAGCAAGGACCGTATGGCCTTGACAGTGCTTGGGTGATGAGGTATACAGGAGACTTACTATACTGTACTTGTTTTTGTAGAGTCTGTCCAAGGCTACTTCTGCTTTAAGGCAGTATTTTCACTTGTTAACATTCAGATGAGCAGTAGAAGGCCTTGCTGGGAAGGAGACTATTCTAACATATCTAAAAAGAGAGACTGAAGATTTATTCTAGAGTGACATTCCTTTAAACAAGAGGGCCCTTCCCCTGTTGTACACGTCACCGTGGAGCTCATGCTCTTTGTTTTCCCAGAGGAGCACAGCTGTCACGGTGGATTGTGCTTCTTGAAACTGCTTTATGTAACTGCCTTAATGCAATACGCTTGAGGGGTGTCTACCACAGCTTAACCAGCTAGCAGTTGGCGTAGACCTGGTATAGAATACAGTCATTTTAAGTATCTCTACGTTGTAGTAGCACTTTTTCCTATTCACAGTCTGCAACTAGCATGGGAGAAACAGTTTTTTCTCCTCTAGGGAAGCAGATAGAGTCTAATTTTTTTTATTCTAGTATTATTAGTTTCATCTTGTGTAAGAATCAAAGCAGTCCTTTACATATTAAATTGCATCCATCCATGCTTCATTTGGAAACTCGTGCTGCAACTGGAGCTTATCCAAGCATAATACCAGTAACACTTAATGTCCTTAACAGCAAAAGAAAATACAATTAAACAATCTCTTGTACTGAAGTTGTTTGAAATCTGCTAAACAAAGTGTATTGTTTCAGTGTAGCATTGTGACCGTCCTGGGAAAGTACTGAGGTACCACATGGGTGTATGGATTTCCAAATGCAAACTGGGCACAACTGTTTTTTTCAACATGAATGATTTTTCTGTGATTGAAAACTGAAGGTACTAGAGAAGCAGTGAAGCACCCAAGTCCCAAGCATGCTAAATATACCCTGCAGAGGCAGGCAGGACAGAGTCCAGTTTGTGAGACCTGCCTGCAGGGTGCCAGCTGGCCTGCTCCTGCCTCAAATGACCTCTTGCAATGAGCCTTCACATTTGGGTAGACATGTTCATATTGCCACCAGACCCGGTTGCCCTTTAGCTGCCAAACATCCAGAACCTGAAAGCCTCTCCCAGACCCCCAGGATGGGGTCTTCTTGCCACTCAGGGACGGGTCTGTCCCCCACCTCGCACCCCAAGTCATGAACATGAGCAGTCAGAACCTGTAAAAATTATCCTGGCTGAGTTTGGACTAGAGGATTCAAGTAGGTTGCTAGGTGTGGACTGAAAGGCAGTTTCTTACTTCTAATTCTCCCCAGACATCTGTTGCCTACTTTCCTTTGTCCTGTATCATCATAACCCCGGGGGGCACAAGTACCATGAGCCAGCTCTTATCGGCTGGGCTATTCTGCTCCTTTTCCAGCCAAGCTACCACCAGTAATTTGGGACTGTTGCAGCATTTGTGTCCATAACAGAGTATAAAGGCTCATCTAGAATGCCTGGAAATTGAAAAAGACACCAAAATTTCTTCTGTGTGTCAGCTTTTTGGCAACAGCAAAACTCCACAGGGACTACTGTTTGTCTTTACCCAGAGATAAATACTCAAGATTGCTTTGGCAACAGCCAGGCTTTTATTCAGAGATTAGCTTCACGTATCTTTATGAATTTAGAAGTCAGTTGGAATCCTGACTATTGGCATTTAATGACTTCCTGCTTTTGTCTAAAATGCTTTTTATAGATAAAAGGCTCGGTTTGTTCTTTTGCGGGGGATAGTGGGGGCAGCACTGTCTCTCTCCTGGTCGCGGCATTAGCGGCAAATTCCATTTTCCTTTAGCAACCTTTTTATCTGAGGGATTCAGATGGATGCAGACAAACTACCATGGCTCGAGCTTTTGCTTTTCTTTTTGGAAAGTAGTTTGCACATATTGTCTTTGTAAGGTGTTTTTTAAAACCACGACAACCATATGCTTAAAATAAAGAGGTATTCAAACACCTTGGTTTGCAGGTGTCAGTTGAAAAACAATCCTGGTCTCCATTTGCATTAGCACTTCAGAGATGTCAGCCAAGGAATACTTGAAGACAGCTGGATCAGCAGGCCAGAGACCAATGAACTCATTTTGCAGGGCTGCAAGCAGTAGGCAGAGAATGACACCAAGCAAGTGTTAACCTGGGGTAGCGTTTAACAAGCACCTGTGAAATAAACAGGTCAGTTTTGATGGCTTGCTGCTGCCTCTTCAGTTTGTTTTGTCTCTTTACCATTCCTCCCCAGATGTTTCTCTCTGTTGCTGTTTCAAAAGCTTCACATACTACAGACATATGCAAGGGCTTGGAGACCCACATGGTTTCTGAAACATCCACAGCTGGTGCCAGGCTCTGAGGAAAGGCCACCTAGGGCCCAGGTGGGAAGACACCCAGCAGGTAGGACCTCCAGAAGGAAAGCTAGGAGGCTGTCAGCTTACCCTGCCTTCAGCACTTGGCAGTTAACACTCAGTGGCAGTGAGCACAAAGTGCTGCAGCGAGTGTGCTCATGAGGACTCCCATGGCTGCCATTTGTGAGGGAAACCTCCTCATCATTATCTCTGCATCTCTTTAAACCATATCTCATCTTCAGTATGGAAATAAACACTGCAAACTGAAGCAGTTAGAGAAGACCAAAGGCATCAGCCACCTTGAGAAGCAGGACGGCGTGGCTGTAGACACAGCCCCGCTGACCACAGGCGTTTTCTGCCTGAGCATCTCCACGCTCAGAGACAGCAGCCGTGTGGCTACAGCAGTGATGCCAATGGTGTTATTGACTAATGGTTGTTTCAGCACCCTGTGTAACACTGTGGTGGGTGAGGTGTATCTTTAGTTGGCCCTACCTGCAGGTGTAGATGCCAAAGCATGTCTTCTTTAAAAGGAGGGCTTTGACCTAAAGATGTCACTGAGGAATTTGTAGAAATAAGTATTTAAATGGTGAATTTACAGGAGCAGTGTGGTGATGCAAGCATTAAAAGGGAACAGGGAACACAGAGGCCAGCCTGTAGCAAATGAGTCTGTATGCCAGCAGGCGTGTCAGTTGTGGTCAAGACTGGATGTCTATTTAGGAACAGTTTTTTCCTTTATTTTATTCTTTCTGAAAAGAAGCTGATGAGAATTAAAGGGAGGAACAGACCTTTGTGGACAAGGTTTGCTGCTCCTCCCAGCCCAGCTAAGAGAGCACAGGCAGAGCCCCAAGGAAGCTTTCATGTTAAGTCATTAGCATGTTTAAAACCAGATAAATGGTTCAGGAGGGAAGCAGTCAGGTTCCTCAGAGATGAGGTGATTTGCTGAAAAAGGTAGCCGTGCCTTAAACACCAAATAAATTCTCTGCACAGGAGTTCAGAAGTGAAGTCAGATGTTTGAAGCATACACATACTCTATTCCTGCTGGGAAGGGGAAATATATTTTGGAGCAAGACATGATTCCTCTGTTCCTACATGATCCAGCCATTGTTTTGTGCAAAGTCTAACCAAACTCAACAGCTCCAAATCCCAGAATAGGAGTCAGGAAGAGGTTCAAGTGTGCATCTGCATATAGCTGTGATGGTAGGAAATTGGGGAATGGATGCAGTACTAGCAGAAACAGTTTGTTTTAAAATCCCTTTGCGAACCATGGCTGCCGTAGACTGAAAAATCTGGCAAACCTGTCAACTTTTCATGTGAAGTTCAGATACTTGGAAAAGCTGTGGTCAGGATTTTATAACCTGCACATTCAGAGCTGTTTAGCTTATGCGAGACAAGAACAAGGGTCCCTGGGGATGGGGAACATTTAGTGTTGTGGAAGACAGGCTTATAGCTCCTGTCACCCAGCTCCTCCATTATGCTCCACTAGTTGTGTATTTTCTCTTACTAGCTTCAATCCTCTTGCTCCAAGTCTTCTTACAGGAAGTACATGTAAGATGCTGTTGCGTGAATGTGAATGTAGATCTTAACTTTGCTTTGTTTCTCATTACCTGTTTTACACTGTTGGAGATATCCCCTCTTCCTTTCACACACAGTCCCACAACAGAAATTTTTGGCTTGAAACCCAAAGAGGCCATTGCATCAAAGTCTCCCGGATCCATGTCAGAGAAAGTAGCATTTTACACGCAGTCAGAACCTGCAGGAGTGTGCTATGAATCTCTTATTCAAGATTCATACAGCTTCGTTAAGTAAAGACACCTTAAGTAAATGAAGGAAGTTTTATAGCACCCTTTTCAACAAGGCCATTGTTACTGGCATGCTGCATGCTGCTCTCCCCTGCGTCAGGTATTTTTCAAGGATGGTCTTTCACTGTCATCCTCCCCAAACCTTTTGGAGTCTGTGGGTGGAGAGGCAAGCCTCTCATATCCAAAGGTTCTGAAGAATTTTCCATGTTTAACATAAGATTATTTTACGTTTGCTAATCTGGTCCATATATGGTAATCATATTTTTTCACGTAAAAATTCTATGGATGGGAGCAAACCTTACCCCAATGTTGTATTTCCAGCAGAAACTACAAAAACCAGCAACAACTGTGTTTTCATCCACCAAGAGCTATAAGCTGTATTGTACCAATGTTGTGACAAAATGTGGGGAAATTGTGTCAGACTAGAATTAGAAGAATTTCTCCTGCACTCTGTAAGTTTACAGTGTGATGAATTATCTTCATGGCACTTTTGAATATGTAATAATTCAGCAAGAAGTTTAGATTTCATTCTTCAATATTTGAATCTGTGGATAATAATGCATAGTTATAAATAAGCACTATTTCATGCAGTACTTATCTCTAGGCATGCTATGCACGAGATAATACACAATGTGATAAGGAGGATTATTGATACAGCTTACAGATGTCTAGGGCACGAAGAAATGCATTTGTGTTGCAGCTGATAAGTTTGCTCCACAGCTAGCTTAGCAAGTGGCTTTCCCTGCTGGAGGGTAGGATTGTACTGGAACATGGAAAATTCTCAGCTATGGTTTTGTTAAATAAAACAAATCACCTCTCCATAGCATTGCTTTCAGCCTGCATAAAGTGTGTCAAAATTCTTCTCCTTGTTAGTAATCAGCAGTGATGCCCAGTGTCCTTTCCTCTCTCGGTCCCCATTGTCTCAGTGGAAGAGATGGTGTAGCCACCCATCACAAGTGTCACTCTGAGAGCAGGAGGGGATTTGGAGAGAACAGCAGGTGGACAAGGAGAGCTGGGCGACAGTGGCAGAACATAAATGCCCCTGAAGTTCAGCTGGAGAGGGTCTTTTCTGTCTTTTATATCGTGGTGCCTTGCTGTTTCTGTAATCTTGACAAAACTGCAAAAATAAGAGACATCTTTTTCCCCCTTCTCTCTTTTCACTCCCTAAAACTAGCCTGTTCCATATTTTTCCCCTTCATACAGACTTCTCTGTATGAGGATTTTGCAGGGTGAGCATGAGGCCATGACAGAAATCAGTAACCTAGTAAATCTAGGTCTCTACCCAAGATGGGTAGAAGAGGGCACACAGAAGGGGCACATTATGGTTAGGCAGGAGGGAAGGGGTATTTCAGAATAGGTGTGCACTGACAAGAGCTGCATCCCACCAGAACCTCTGAGGGACAACTGTGTGTGACTTCGCAGGAGCAGAAGTGCTTATTTTACTTTGCTGTTGTGAGTTAAACAGAAGTTCATGGAATAAATGCAGGCCTATGCTGTCCAAAGCAAAAGGCAACAACAACAAATAAAAAGTGCTTAGAAAATTCATCTGCTAATATGAGAAGTTTCATGAGTAGCCATCTAGCATGGTATCATAGCAATGAGTGACTAGTTTATCGGTGTTTATTCTCATGTACCTTCTTTTCTGCTGCTGTTTTTTGGTGTTGTTTTCTCTTTTGGTCTTCTAGTTGCTTACTTCTGTGTGATCTGTCATGATTGGTTTCATATGCCTACCGTCTACAACAGTTTTTACTCCCTTGCAATTAAACCTTGCTGTGAGGCCGTGCCATGCTTACCCAAGGAGTTCTCAAGCATCCAGCTTCCATGGAAATACAATCCGCACTGCTGCATCAGATGAGGGCTAAGGACAGATGCAATGTAGTTATATCATAGTCATTGGAAAGCCCCCAGTGGACTTCAACCACAGCGCAGCAAGGCAGACTATGCACAAGCAGCTGGGGTTTCAGACCTGGGTGAGAGCTATCACACAGCAACAGAAAACAAGATTAGTGTCATGACTGTTTTACTGTAACTCCTGTAAAAAAAATGCTGAAAAGGTTTCCTGCTGTAAAACATGCTTCTCAGTCTATTAGGGACCCCTCCCTTCTTGTATCCTTACATCTCTTTAAAAAATGCAGTGTAATTTCTCTGGTTCCTTCATACTTTCCTGTCTTATAGCTGGGCATTCACCCCTCAGCCTGATTCTTCAAATAGCCCTCTCCTGCCAGACACACAGGGCAGACCTTGGCCATACACCACAGGGATGTTCCTCTCTGTGATTGAACAGTTTGGTCAGCTTCATGCAGTGCCAACACCTGTAAGGATTAGAAGGATTTTTGGAAGTGTCACCCTGAGGTGCTATTTATCTGTCTAGGCAACCATGCTTTTCAGCCACCCAAGCTCATACCGTCTGTAATTTTATTCATGCATGTCGATGTCTCCTAGTGCCATAGCATGACAATGACGTATCCACGAAGCTGAGCAGATTGATTCATTGCATGCAGTAGATCTGCTTTGTATGTTTGAACATGGGTTTAACCAAAGTCTGTAAAATGTTAAGATGCCCCTGGAAATTACTCACACTATACTTTAGAATGCTCTCAGTTCTGTTCCTAGGCGGAAAAATACATCAAGAGTTTGGTTTATGCTGAAGGCTTTTCAGTATATGGCAGCAGGGAGCTTTTGGATCTCGCTGTTTTATTAGATGTGATATTTTTAGATCTTCATTCTTGGTGAAATGAATGCACAGCAAATTTCTGGAAAGGGAGGAATTTAACCTCACTTGCAGCTAAGTATCACTTGTCTTTGACAAGTACTCCAAGTAAGTAAATTAAGCTTTTTCTTTCTTCCAGAGAAGTAATTCCATGTTTAACAGATGATGTTTCTTAAATTTGAAGTAACAGGAGCCTGACATTTTTATTTTCCTTGCATTGTGCCTAACTCAAATATGCCCTTACCATAAGTGATGCTTTCCAGTATTTTCCAGGGTACGGACAGTTAAATAGCAAGTGAGAAAACACAAGGCATTGTTTGTGTCAGCATTTGCAAGCACTTAACTTAATAAGCTCGAGGACCATGGCCGGAAGTTTTGCTAGGAAAATCCCAGGGGCTAAAGTAAAACAAAACCCGCTAGACTGAATGGGGCTGGCTTCAATGGCTTTTATTTCCCAATAACAAATGAGCCATCTGTTCAGATGCTTGAAGCTAGCCCTGTTTGCACAGAGATGCACTCCTGAATGCTGTGTGCTCCTCTGCTGCCACGTATTCCTCTGCTGCCACTGCTGCTGCATGGAGGAAACAGGTTGAACAGACAGCCTGGCCTGTGGCTGGGGACCAAGGCAGCTGAAAGCCTACGTTACCCAAGGAGATCTGGAACTTGGCACCGGGAGTTTCTTCTCCCCTCCACACCCTGGCTGCCAGCGCATCACTGCCCCAGCTTCAGGCCCCACATGAGCAGCAGGGTGACAACTTGCAGAATAGTGACTTCCATTTGCTTCCAGAGCTGGGTGGGAAGACAACCCTTTGTGTTTGTCTTTTGCTCAACCACAGTCCTCTTCTTGAGTGCAGCCATGTCAAGCCTCAGCATAATAGGTTACTGGACTTATTTGTGATACTGAGAAGCCCAGAGAGACTCAGAAACTCCACCCAAGACCAGTGTTCAGTGCAGTGGGCTGCATGTGGACTTTTGCCAAAGACTTTGGGGCTTTCTCAGAGACAAATGGCTACCTGCCTCACTGTACTGCTTCTTGTTGTTGCTGCTTTTAACATATCCCAAAATGATAGCAACAGAATGTTCTGTTTGGCATATTTAGTTTCTCAAGAACTGACCTGGAACAGGAAAAAAAAAAAAAAAAAAAAAAAAAGAAAAATGTTGGAAAATTGGAAGCTTTCAATTGCAACTTTCAACAACGCTATGAGAGCTTTCCTGTCAGCTCCATTGTTCCCACATTGGACTTCTCTACAACAGGCCTGGTGAGGATGCTGTCATCATCTTTTGTCCTTGACTGTAGATTCCATGACTTGCAGTGTTCCCGTCTCTGATGTTGCTCTCCCAAGGCAGCCTGTAATGAAGAAATTACATGCTCAACCTGGAACAAAGTCCACCGCTGCCTCTCTAACTAGGAGGTTGAATACAACATGCTCAGGTCCAGCAGTGAGTAGCTGAATTTGAAAGATTGGCTTGGTTTCTGCAGAAAACAACTCAGCAGAGCTGTTCGGTGCAGAAGACAGCCTCTCTACCAATATGGACAGTTCTGCAAATAAAGAGATGCAGTTTTCTACTCCCTGGGAGCAGGTACAAAGAAGGGACAAAAGATCATGGTCCTTTGCATAGGTTTCAAGTACTCTTTTCTAGGACTGTTGTAATCTGAAAAAGCAGCAGACAAAAGCTATGAAGTGGATTCATGTGTTTGATGCCACCTCGGCGTGGGAGAGTTTCATCCCTATGCTGCAAAATTGCTGCCCCTAACAAAGTCATTTGGCCAAAGCCATTGGTGCTTTGTACTGGCAGCTGGTACTTCACCTCACATCTTCTCCTTTGCAAGCTTTGTTGGTCTGCAAAGCGATAGGCATTGAGTGGCACTGTGGCACCACTAGTTGCAAGCAAGCTCAGTTTAGGGATGCTTTTTGGTACATAGAAAGCATGTGTGTGGTTGCCTGGTTGGTAACCAGTGTCTGTAGCCTGGCATATCCTGAGTGTTTGCAAAGCCCTTCAGAAAACATTCTTCTGTTTGATCTAGGTGGGTTTGGTACCCAAATAGAAAGGTGTCTGCACAGCTTACAGCTGCCACTGCTGAAGCTAGAAATGGCTGTCACCTCCTTGGCAGGCACGGCAAAAAGTCTGCGTGCTGCGGAGACTGACTGTAGTGGGCTGCTAGATCTGCAGAGAGCATCACCATAATGAAAACAGAGGCAGTATGTTATCAAATAAATAGCACAGTGACAGGAGAACCTGTCTGAAAACAGTCCTCACTGGGTAGTGCTGGGAAGCCCTTATTGCTGCTGCCTCTCCTAAACCCTGACCACTGATGACAAGACTTTGGTTTCCACCTCAGTCAATCATGTCAGCCTGCAAAATCTCAGGAGCCCTGTCTTCGCTCTGACACAATTTGGTGTAAGGGCTTTCCCAGTATGTTTAGAACCTCTTTAACCTTTCCAGGAGCAAGCATCCTTTAACTCAGTACTCTCAGTAAAGCGCAAGGCTTTCATTTCTGCATTGAATGCTGAATTTTATTCTGAGCTTTACTCCCCTCAGAGCTTTGCAAAGCAGAGAAAAGAGAGGGAAGCATTTTAATCAGGGTAGGGCTCTTTGGCATTTACACTATTGAAGCCTGAGGAGCGTCTGAGTTTCTATTGAATAGAGACTAAGAAAAGAAGTAGATCTGTTGAAGGATGGCATTTCAGTGCAAGAAGGATGTGTGCTTAGGACTTTCCATTACATAATAGGGCTGAAATGGATTAACAAGACCCAGGCTTTCTTTTTCCTGAGAATTGCTGTCTGCACCACTCTTTTTCTATTACTTCAGTCACAGCACTCATAGAAAGGTTTTCTTTGTTGTTATTAGTTTGAGAAGTAAATTGCAGCATTGTTTCTCCTGATCAAGGGATTGATTAGTCAGAGGTCTCTAGCTGAAGGGAAAAAATGTTCCTCATTATCAATTTTAAATGCAAATGTATTTGCCAAGCACTGTTTTAGATGGTAAGTGTCAGGAGGGGGGGAATGCCTTGCTCTTTTGATGTGCTGCCCATAACAATTTACAGATCTTTGAATGGCGTCCCTCTCATCAGGTCAGTGCAGAAATAGTGTGGGAACAATGCTCTTGAAAGAAAAAATTAACCATTGCCATTTCCAGTTGGATGCTTCTCATAGTGTTTCCTCATAGTGTTGGTGCATTAGTATATTTATGAGTTTTGTTGTGTTTTGTCCACTCTTTCTCTTCCTAGGTGCTTTCATTGTCTGCTGGACCCCAGGATTAGTCTTGCTGCTCCTTGATGTTTGCTGTCCTCAGTGCAACGTCCTGGCATTTGAAAAATTCTTCCTGCTGCTGGCAGAGTTCAACTCCGCCATGAACCCCATCATCTACTCCTACCGGGACAAGGAGATGAGCGCAACCTTCAAACAGATCCTCTGCTGCCAGCGCAGCGAGAATGCCAATGGCCCCACTGAAGGCTCAGACCGCTCGGCATCCTCGCTCAATCACACCATCTTGGCGGGCGTCCACAGCAACGACCACTCAGTGGTGTAAAACCACAGTCAGCCACGTGGCCAATGAAGAGCAGCAGGGGATGATGTGGAGCGGGATGGATGCACTGCCTGGGGCAAGGTAACCCACTCACAAGGTTTTCTCAAACACTAATGGACTACAGGTACTTCTCTTCCCGGAAGCTCCACACACCAGCGCAGTCTATCCTGTCTGCAGGACTGTCCATGCTGCAAGGCTTTTGGTTTCCACTTTCAAATAGCAGAAGGCAGATGCCTTGTGGCGGAGGTCATCAATAGCCCATGAAGAGCCTCGCTGAGACTTTGTCGGACTTTGCTGCATCTTGGTGCCAGTCTGAATCAACCCTGATTAATTAAGCTTATACCTGCTTCACTGCATTTACATGTAGCCACTTAGTCTTTTATAAAGGGAGTAAAGGGGATTAAAGTATGCCTACCATTTAATAGACATGTAATATTTATCACCATCAGCATGCTTGTGATGAAAATTTTCTGTGCAGGGATTAAAACTGTGCTCTAGTCTTTATGCCGTTAGCCACACTGCCATAACTACAGTGAAAACAGAAGTAATTTTTATAGAACAGGCAACAGGAAGATGATGGAAACTGACTCTTCTTACCTTCATTACTGATGTTAGAAAGCATGCATGTTCTGTGTGTATGCAGATTGTTTTAATTAAAAAATTTGTTGTAAAGTCTGCAAGTAGAAAAGTACAGACTGTATTGCAGTGTTTGTTTAGATTATGAAATAAACAGTACTCTAGTCACAAGGTATTTAATGTTCTTCTTTGAAGTGTGGTAGGGAATGTGTAACATGTAAGGGGTCCCAAGTTTTCCATGGTCAAGTTCTTAAAGTAGGGCACATCCCTAAGGCTCTTAAAGGGCTACAGTCAGGTTGGCAGAATTTTTAAAAAAGTATTTATGGCATTGGAACACTTTTCTTGTCCATGGTGGAAAGCTAAAGGGGTTTTTGATGTATACAATTGTATTTTGTGTTTTGTAAAGTCAAGATAACATAGGTAGTCATCTCTTGCAAATGACAGGACCATGCTACATGTTACAGCCGTGCGTGGATATTGTAACGACTAGCTGAGCTAACGGATGGATTTTTTTCATATATGCATATTTTGAAGAGAAATATCACTTATGTGAATCTTGGTTACCAAGATTCAGTGACATTAATCACACAGGGGTAAATATGGGTGAAGATGGGATCTTGATAATGAAAAAACTTGGCACCTTTCTCTAGAAAACTCTTGTGTTCTCCTAACAGTATAAAATATATCAACCGTAAATTCCTGGGGCCATTTTCATCATTGTAATTTGCCTCTATAACAACAAACAAACAAACAAAAAAAAATGGGGAAAAAAAAAAAAAAAAAAAAAAACAGAAATAAAGAAAAACACAGAAAACACCAAAACAAAAAAATACCACAAAAAACACAAGAAAAACTTTTTAAAAAAAAAAAAAAAAAGACAAAAAAAAAGCCACAACAAAAAACCACAAAACCATAAAAAAAAAACAAAACACACACACACAAAAAATTATCAGAGGTATATGTGTCTATGTACTGTACTGGAATGTAACACAAGGGACAATATTCTCCCATTTGGGCAGGGAAAGAATGGAGGGGAGAGTATAAGCCCAGGAAAAAGCAGAATTTTTAGCATCTCTTGCTTGGAAGTTTTGCTTGGATTTCATGCTTCCAACCATAAAATTGCTTGGAAAAGGCAGTTCCTTGCTGAGGGGAGGAAAAGCAGCAAGTGAGCAAAACCTATCTGCATTGAATAACATGAGAGTTTTGCCACTGTTCTCAGTGAAACTGAAATTCACCTGTACTGTCAAGCCAAATTTTTGTTGACACTGTGGAAAATCGAGTAGACAGAGAGGATAAACACAACATTATCTGTCAGTTGACCAAGATATTGAATGTTGCACTTGCTTTGTACAAAACAGCTCTTTTTTCTGACTGCATTTTAGAGCAAGTGAATGTAAACGTTGATTTGTTTTTTATCTACATAACTGTACTGCGAAAGAGAAGAACAGGTTGGATGAACTTTTTCATTTAAAAGCATCTCTTTGCTAAGCCACTCATAAATTATTCTTAGTGCCTCTGTAATGTTTCATCTAGTGCAGGTAAGCAGAAGAGAGTGAGAGTGCCTCCAAAGAGAGGGCACATCCAACCGAAAATCAGTTTTCTTTTCTCAATAATGCTTGGAGTTGCTTTCTTCCCTGGATACAGGGAGAGTACTTTTTCCTGTCCCCATCTTCTCCATAAAAGAAGGATATCGTAGACACTTTATTTTTTGGGATGCCCTTTCCAAGTGTCCATTTTACTGCTGTTTGCATGCTCTTTATTGAATCTTTCCTGGATGGGTGGGAGGATGACGTTAAGAAATAGCAGCAAATCATTCACCCTCATTCACCGTGTTGAAAGTGTGGTGGTTTTGGAGAAGCCATGGGGGAATAATCTTAAAGCAGGTGTGTGACATGGGATTGGGTCCAGAGGGCAGGCATTTCTTTTCTCTTTGTAACTATGACAGGAGTCAGTTGCTGCCCAGGTACATCAATCAGACCTTCTCAAAGGAGGCACTCAACAGTTTAAAAAGCTGGACATTTTGAACTATTAACAACAGTTAAATATCAGTCATTGGGTAGATTAATCCAGCAGCACTTCTGGCAGTAGGTGGCTTTTTCTTCTAAAAGGTGAAGTGCAATTCCTTAGGTCAAAGACAACAGGATGCAAATGTTGCTTATAGGATTCCACTAGAGGAACTCACTGAGCATGTGGCTGCTGTTTAAAAATCTAACTAGTGCTGTGTTTTGTTGTCATGATCTCCCTATATCCTTGAGAAATCTGATCTGTGGATTGCATTACTTTGCAAGCTAATGAAATTAAAGCTGCTGTGAGCAAAGAGAATAAAAACCAGAGCTTGGAATGGAAGGATTCATTGGCTGTCTTCTTTAGAGTGGTTCCAATGCCACTTGGTTTCATCTCAGATTTTTCCTAACTTTTGCCTCTCTTCATTGTGCTGTTGTAGAACTCACTTCTGCTATGTGAAAACATGGTGCAAAGTACTTAGGGAAAAAAAAAATGCTCCACTTATTTTTACTTATCTCAAATCCTTCAGAAGGTTTTAGAAGGGTTCTTAAAATACCAACAATCCTCCCACAGTGATTAAAATTCTTCTGTTGCTGGCTGCCTCTGGTCCAAGTAAATGCTCTTGAAGTTCAGAAGTAATGGTGTTTGTTTCAGCAATTGTAGTGGTAGGAAGTTGTGTATTAAAAGGAATATGCTTAATGAAATCATTTGCAGGTCAAAGAAAATGTGATTTTCCTACTTTGTTTTCCTAGTGGCAGCAGCAGTCTGAAAACTAATTGAAAAGATTGCCTTTGAGTGAAGGATTAGTAAGTGGAATTTTAACTCCCTGTTGCTGTCACACTTGGGCTGAGCAACCAATCAGTCCACAGAGCTGTTATCACAGCATTTACATGAAAAGTTGTAAGCATGTTCTGTGCTTGACACACATCGTATTCTTGTCAACCTCTTTTTTGCTCCATCTCTGAGATCTGTTGGTAGCTCCAGGCTGGCTGCTAACTGGGATGGTCAAAGCTGGGCAGATAGCTGGCATGAGAAGAAAGGGCAGACCAATTAAGAGCTTTTTCATTGATTCCCTGCTGAAGCATGGTCCCATCCCATTGTACCTGTAATTCCTTTGGGTCCCTCCTGACTGTGAGATGGGAAGAAGCTGGCAGAAATCAGCCTTAGCAGACTGGCTCTTTTCCACCTGCTGCAGAAGTAACATAACCTGAATACAGGCTTTTCCTTTCTGGTCCTCTTAAGGGCTTTTCTGTTGAGCAATTTGGAATTGCAAGTCCTTTCTGAACAGTTCCTGTCATTAGCTATCAGTCTGTGCTATACACCATGTCTGTATGGAGGGGCTTTGTAACTGCAATCTCATTTGTCCAAGTTGCCCGGGCTTTACCCTTTGATTGGAAAGGTCACTTCCAATGGACAGATACTTTAAAGAGTATTAATTCTAGCACCTGTCCAGAGATAACTCCTCAAGAAAAAGTGCTATTTTCTTTCCTCCTGTTTTCTTCTTTTAGAGGATTTTCAAGAAATGTATTTACCTGGCTCTGGTTTTCTAAGTCTTATCAAAGAGAAAAGAGGTTGATAAACAACAAAGGATATTAAACTATGCTGTTGTCTTCTGTGGTATATGGAAATGCAATCTGCTGATAAGCTGCCAGCATTTTATTAACAAAAGCCTCCGTGAAATGTTCCCATTTGCCTGTGATAAAATTCTGATAACCAGAAGTGTATGTGGGAGACGGGAATCTGTTCATTTGTTTCCCTGTTTAAACAAAACCATGTTTATACATCACAAGTATGGAGGGAACCAATGAGGTTTGGCAAAAAAAATTTGCTATTATGTGCACTTACTGTAAATGTTTAGAGGTTGTTTCTAGTACAATAAAATATTTAGCATGTGTAATACAGAGTGTGCAAAAATAATCTTCATCCTGAGGGCTGGTATTTTGGATGTGGAGGGGAGTTATTCAAAAAGTGCTTCTAGGGAATGTGGGGGGAGCACAGGCTGATCTGTTCCAGGCAACAGCATAGGGCTGAAAAACAGGGGCAATGAAGGGGGAGGTTATTTCCAGTAAATCACTTGATCAGTTCTATTCCTTATTCCTACCTGTCCGTCTTCCTTTCAAGTCCACACTTGCACCGTTTATCCTCAGACCTCCTTTTGTGTGTAGAAAAGTTTTCCTGCTCAGAGAACCCGCCGATTCTTTTCCTTCTCCCTCTTACCTGCTTTCTCTCTCCCCTTCTCTCTTTTCCCTTCTCCCTTCTTTTGCTTTTTTGCTGTGCGTGGGCATGTTTGTCCTAGATGATGTCCCCAGTTTCAATTTAACCACAGAAGGTCATACGTTTACTAAACCAAAGCTGGTTGACTTATGCATATGAGTGAATGTGTACACACACAGATTCGCAAAACCATAGGAAGGAGGAAGAGCCAAAAGGAAAAAAGAAATACATTATTATTTCAATGCTGTTTGAGCATAGCTAGAATAAGACTCTATGCTAATTCCTATCTCACATTTTGAAGAAAACAGGTATTAGGTAAAGGGTCAATTAACTAACTAACATTAGGGAAGTTAATGACTTATATACTGAGAGAGACCAATGTCTGCTTCAGCAAATTAACAGAAAGTGGACATTCCTAAGATAAAATTACACTACTGATCACTCAGTGTATTATTATGTGCAAAAATATAAAAAGGGAAGAGTTTGATTTTCAATTCTCCCCAAAACTTGGTGATTCATGGTTAATACCCTGGTGCATTCCCTGCCATATCGTGTGTAATGTAAAGCAGCCCCATAGAGATGGATTGCTGGATATAAAGAGCAAAAAGCCAAAATACACAATTGCTAAATAAATCACCCTTCGTGAAAACATGCTGCAATGCCCCTGGGATTTTTTGTTCTAAGCCCTGGATCACCATTTGCTGGCAAAGTCAGACTGTTTAGATGGTGATCTGTTAACATTAAATACACAACATGTGCAGCAGTGCAAGACACAGCCTCAGCACGCAGTAGGCAGCATTCAGAGCAGGAGCTCGGACAGCCAGGATGTTTGAGATGATGATGGCCAGAGCCCACAATGCATTCCCTGGCATCATATAGGCCAACCTCCCCACCCTGCTTTGTGCCTATTGAGATCTGCCCCTTCTGGCCAGGTGTGACAGGGAGAATAGGACTGCTGCAGATGAGCTGGTCCCAGCAAGAGCAGGTGTGAATCAGCCTCTTCAACTTCTGCCTAATGCCTTACTCTTCTTAATTGATTAACCTTCACATGCTTATGGATCTGCTGCTCACTCCACTAGTCATTGCATGCTCAACTTCTTGTTGGACTTTCTTGTTGGCCCTCCAAAGACCCCCTTTCAGTTCCTCATTTGTGTTGCTTTTCTCTGTGCCTCTTCCAGGTAGCCAAAGCTACCTCTAAATCAAGCAGCAAGGTAAACACCAGGTGTTTTCTACCACAGACAGCGGTTTCTTTGTTATTTCCCTGGGGTATAAAGTAGGAATGGGGTTAAACCCAGTTGGTGGTTAGTCACAAGTGACAACCCCCAAGGCTCAGTACTGGCGCAAGTTCAGTTTAAACTCTTTATCAATGAGATAGAGGAGGGGATAAAATGTACCCTCAGTAAGTTTGCAGATGACACCAAGTTGGGCAGGAATGTTGACCTGATAGAGGACAGGAGGGCTCTGCAGAGGGATCTGGACTGGCTGGATAGATGGGCTGTGGCCAATGGTTCAACAAGGAAAAGTGCCGAGTCTTACATTTGGCCAACAACAACTCCATGCAAGGCTCCAGGATTGGGGAAGAGTGGCTGGAAAGCTGCTCTGCAGAAAAGGACCTGGGGGTGCTGATTGATGCTGCTGAACATGGGCCAGCTTGTGCCCAGGCAGCCAAGAAGGCCAACAGCATCCTGGCCTGTATCAGCAATAGGGTGGCCAGCAGGGCCAGGGCAGCCATAATCCCCCTGTACCAGGCACTGGTGAGGCCACATCTCAAATCCCGTGTTCAGCTCTGGGCCCCTCACTACAAGAGAGACATTGAGGTACTGGAGTGGGTCCAGAGAAGGGCAACAAAGCTGGTGAAGGGCCAGGAGCACAAGTGTGATAGGAACAGCTGGGAGAAGTGAGGCTGATTGGTCTGGAGAAGAGAAGGCTCAGGTGGGACCTTATCACTCTCTGCAACTACCTGAAAGGAGGATGGAGTGAGGTGGAGTTTGTTCTCCTCTTTCATATAACAAGTGATTGGACAAGAAGAAATAGCCTCAAGCTGTGCCAGGGGACATTTAGATTGGATATTAGAAAAGAGGGACATGTTTTAGTGGTGGACTTTGCAGAGCTAGGTTGACAGTTGGATTCAATCATCTTAAAGGTCTTTTCCAACCTAAGCAATTTTTTATTTATTTTTTTTTTCGGTTGTCTGAAGGAAGACTTTGTTGTTTTAGGTGTATTTCATTTATCAAGAGCTCAAAAGGCCAACTGAAACAAGGAGAAGCCTTTACTTTTCCCACCCACACTCAACACAAAATTAAATTGTTTTTATATAAATGGTGTTTTACCACTAAAAGACTGAAGGATGCTTCAAGGACTGACATTTTTTCATTTCACTTCTCTGTTTTTCCAAGGCTCATAATATCTGGGTATTTTAATGCTTGTCCTGCCACAGATTTTGAAGTTTGTGCATTCTTCTTGTCCTCAAGTGTCTCTTTGCAATCCTGCTTTTTCAAAATATGTAAACACTCCTTAGTTCTAGAGAGTTACTCAAAAATGTGCCTGGCTTGAGCTGGTCCAGCTGCTATTGCCTTCCAAACCCCTCTCCTGTTTGCTCACATTAAGGCCTGATTTTGAGCCACAACTAGATGCTAGTAAGTGACAATTATTTTGTTTAGAAATTCTTGTGTCAGGGGAGATGCCAATATCATATAAATGTCCTTACAGCTAAAGCAGTAGCTGCAGGCAAGCTGGTTGCTCTTATGGCATTTCTTAAAAAGGCACATCAGGAAAACAGACTTTCCTGAGCTGGACTGGGCTAACGGTTTGAAAAACTGACTGATCTTTCTTCTGTTTTTGAAACATCGCTCCTACATCTTTGCATGAGCATGCTTAGGGATGAGCTGTTGCTTAGTCTTCAGATCATCTGTCCTTTCTCCTACTGTTCAGAGACATGTAAACTCCTGTCCATGGCCTTGCTCACCTCAGCAGTGTCAGTGGAAACAGTGGCGGGATAAGTGCTCAACCTGGGACAGGCACAGGGGCAGAAGGAGGTGACGGTCTGTCAGAGGGCTCAGGACTGGTCCAGCTCTGGCCAGCAGGGGCTTGCACTGTCCCACTGGTGTCAACAATGCCATGTGGGTTCCTGGGCCCCAAGCTTGGCAGTGCCAACTACTTAATTTGGAGGTGACCAATGGACAAGGAAGAGAAGGAGGAAAAACAGGAGGAGGAGGAAGGCTCCCAGCCCATGCCTGAAGAAGAGAAGGTGAAAACATGCTTCTCTGAGTATCTGCTGAAGTCTGGTTCTTGGTATTACTTATAAGCGTGGTTCTTTTCCCCTACCCATATCACTTATTCTACCTCAGATCTCCAAGCGGAGGCATCCCTCTGGGTTTATCAAGTACCCAGCACACTGGCTCACAGAAGCAAACTGAGACTTTCCAGATCATTGGCGAAAGGGTTGTGAACTCACAGGCAGGGACAGTGACAGCACTACTCCAGCAAGCAGCGACCTGGTATGCCATGCCCTCTTCCCTCTTCAGCCAGGAAAGAGAGAGATGTCTTCCACATCTTGGGGAAGGAGAGGTTGTTCTGAGACCCCATGTGCAAGAGCTTGGGGTTGGACAGATGGACTCATGGCTATTTGGCACATGCCTGCAAGGGAGGGTGGCCTTATGCCGGCGAGGGTTCAGCCGGGCTTGGACATCGCACATCAAGCTCACACAGACCCACAATAGAGGGGAAACGGCAGATGCCGGTGGTTCAGAAGCACCAGCCCTCCTTGTGGGTGATCATGCCTCAGAAATATAGCTCAGGGGTCAAAAAAAAAAAAAAAACCCAAGATAAAGAAAAAACCTGCAAACTTTTGATAAAGTGGAAATCCTGCTTTAAGTCCGTGTGGTTAAAAGCATGAGGTATCCATGCCTGATCTACCAGGGGGAGCATGCAGGAAAGCAAAGCCGGAACTGGGGCCCTTGACTGTCAGAACCTCTTTTCTCGTCAACTGGACACATACTTAGTGTCTGTGCTGTGATGTCTATTTCGGTCTGGGAACACCAGGCATGTTTAATGACTTATTCTAAGTGCACAAATAAAACACAGTTGAGACACAGGCAATCATTTTGCTAAGACAAACTCCATGAAAACTTGCTGGATTAGAAGAATTTCGCTTTAAATGGTGTTGTTTTCTATTATTATTTTATGTTTCTGCGCAGAAAACTTGCAGACACTGGGCAGTGTTACTTTATCTTTTTCTAAGCAGAACACACCCTGAACCTGAGTGAATGCTCTAAAATACTGGAAAAGCACAAAGGGCAGCTGTAAAAGGAGAAATGAGAAAATTTCTTATCACCATAGAATCATAGAATCATAGAATAGTTGGGGTTGGAAAGGACCTTAAGATCATCTAGTTCCACCCCCCTGCCATGGGCAGGGACACCTCACGCTAAACCATGTCACCCAAGGCTATGTCAAACTCCAACTTGAATACCACCAGCAATGAAGCATTCACAACTTCCCTGGACAACCCATTCCAGTGCCTCACCACCCTTACAGTAAAGAATTTCTTCCTTATAGCCAATCTAAACTTCCCCTGTTTAAGTTTAAACCCATTACCCCTTGTCCTCTCACCACAGTCCCTAATGAAGAGTCCCTCCCCAGCATCCCTATAGGCCCCCTTCAGATATTGGAAGGCTGCTATGAGGTCTCCACACAGCCTTCTCTTCTCCAGGCTGAACAGCACCAACTTTCTCAGCCTGTCTTCATACGGGAGGTGCTCCAGTCCCCTGATCATCCTCATGGCCCTCCTCTGCACTTGTTCTAACAGTTCCATGTCCTTTTTATGTTGAGGACACCAGAACTGCACACAATACTCCAAGTGAGTTCTCACAACAGCAGAGTGGACCCATAGATGACAGCTTCCCTTTTTAAACAAGCCATGTAAACCTAGCTGCTATGGAAGGATTGCAGTCCTTGAAAACAGCCCTTGCCAGCTTCAGAGTCTGACCTGTGCCCGGTGAGCTCAGTAAGGGGATGTGGTCAGGGAGGTTTTGCTCATGCTCCCCAGCTCCTGCCCTGCTACGGCTGCTTCAGCAGAAGGAGGCGGGGACCAAAGGGGCTGGGAGAAGAGAAGTAAGCGCAGGCAGGCTGTGAAGTGGAGCTAGGGTGGACTATCCTCTTTCCTGCCTTTAGAATTTTGTGAAGAGGTGAAATCTCTTTTGGGTTACAGCAGAACACCACTAACTGGGATGGAAGGAATGATACAGTTATAATGAGCCCTTCATGTGCATTATCGTTGATTGAACACCTGTCCCAGAAAAGGAGGACATAAATTTTGTCTGGAGCGAGACTGTGAGGAGATGTCAATCGCAGTGCTCCACAGTGAACTCAGCACTGGCTTTTACTCATACTCCATGGCTGTAACTCAGCCAAGAAGGACATGTCAAAGAACATATAGGGCTTTGTTGATATGAATGGGTCCTTGCAGGAGTGTGGAAAAAATGACAGCCTAATGGCCACTCTGCCTCTCCAGTGGCTCCCTGCCAGCGTGCATTTCTGGCTTGCACTGCCTTGCCAAGAGGATGAGCTATGGCAGCAGAATCCATCCCACTGCAGATAGTACCGGCAGGACATATGCATCCCACGTGTTGCAGCAGGGTTTGGTATTCTCTTTCTCTCTGGCATTTGACGAGTATTTTGGAAGTTTCCTCCAGCACAGCTGTATCCAAGCTTGATGTTTCACTAGTGAACAGACACCAGACAGTGATGTAAGAAAAAACATGTAAGTCAACTATGCAAAATTCCAGTTCCTGCTTTTTCTACCAATTTTCCAGTGCACAGTGGTATGAAAGAAAGCCTTTGTAGCACAGGTTTACTTTTTTTTTAACGCTAGTGCGCTGTCCCTTTGCTTGCAAAGGCTAGCATTTCCCCAGAGCATTTGCATGGCTGAAGAAGCATTACGTTTTGGTAGAACACTTTGGCTGAAAGTCAAAAAGACTTTTCTTTCCAAGTGTCCTAAGTCACTCACAAATGTGGGTGCACTCATTTTGCTGGGTACAATGGAAAAGACAGACAGCTCAGCTTGCTCCACTGTCATCTGTTCTAGTCTAGCACTGTTTGTGCTAGTCCAGGTTAATCTGGTTCAGGAGCTAAATAAACTGCACTAGTAAAAGACACCTTTTTCCAGTGCCTTGTATTACTGTGTGAAGGTGCAACCACTGAAGGGAAAACATCACATCCAGTCCATCATGCACCAATGAAATTTTTCTGGTGTAGGCCAAGGACTCCTGAGTAGCTCAGACACTTTTGAAAATATTACTTTTCATCCAAATAAAGTGAAAGAGCAGCCAATATTCAGAGTAAGTGGCTTTGCTAGCAATGTTGCTTAAAGCAACCTCCCACATGCTTCCACCTTCAGTGAGTAACTCCATAACTGAAAAGTTTGGAGATGGGCCAAACAAAACAGTGTGTTTTTCATTAAGAGTGGAAAAATATTACGCAGTGTATAAATTTACTACGAAGCCATGTTGTTTGCTATGAACTAACAGTGACATACGTGTGATTTTAATAAAGAAAACCATGATTTCATTAGTTGACACTGTGCACAAGTCAAGCATACGATGGAAAACAAAGCAGATCCAGTCATTCATCAAAAAATTGTTCATCAATAAAGCTACATGAGCCTTTACAATCACGCCGCCAGGCTGGGTGGGCTTCTGCCTACTCCTTCTTCCCTAACCATCCCCAGCTGATTTGCTGCAGCTGGTAGCAGAGCACAGTGCTAAGAAGGGCTGTGGCTGTGGTCCCAGTGGGTGTTTTTCTCATAGGACTCAGTGCCCATGCACGAGGCCACTGCATGATATGATGCAGCAGTCTGCTCGCTGTACCACTCCGTATCTTCCCTTCTGGCCGTTCCTCTAACCCAAAGGCTCACAACACAGACAACAAATGTGAGGAATAATTAAAAAGAAAGAATAAAATACATCCACCTGTGTACAGCCAAGAGTCCAGAGTTAGAAATGATGCTTGGCTCTGCCACAAGCTGTATATGACTAAACAATTTCCCCTCAGTATCTAAGGTTTTAATTTCAGTAGGGATAATAGGTTTGTTCCCTCTGCTTCCTTTCCACCTTGAATTCCACAGTTTGGGGAATACCTCTTTGCAGTGTGTTTCTGCAGAACCCAGAGCAATAAATCGGACAGCATTTCCACCAGGAAATTAGGCCATTTCTGGTACAGGACTCAAGAGTCCCCCAGTTGAGCAACTCAGTCATCCAGCTGACTCACTGTCAACTCAGGCGTGAGATGGTTAGTAATGTACTTACCTCATTCTTGGAGAAGAGTTTGGACAGGAAAGCAGAATTACATCAGAATGCAGTTGAACACCAGAAATTAGTAATGAAGGAAGAAGGCAAAATATATGTTCAATATGATAAACCATGAGGAGTAATGCAGAAAAAGGTAAATGTCATGGATTAAATGTAAATTTGAAAAACTCCTTGCAGCTAAGCTCTGCTGGACCACAGCCAGAAAGCTAACAAGACTGCTAGGCTTGATTTTCTTCAGGACTGGAGATGAGGAAGCCATCAAAGAACCTGCTGAAACATAGGATGCTGAAGTATTGTCCAGAAGGAAATGGCTGTATTTCCTGAAAGCCTGGAAGGCTTGAATTAGTCAGCAGGTTTATCATTTACACAAACACAGACCCTTACAGCTCCTGAGGGCGGGGGTATGGAAAATCAGTGGGACCATGTGAACCTGTGGAGTGTTGTTAAATGAGAGCCTGTGGTGCTTGAGAGGAGGGGGGAATGGACTCTGCCTAAAAATCAAGGAGCAGAGCCATTTAGCTCCAAAATATGACTGCAGTACAGAGAAGCATTTGTTAGAGCAGACTGGCTTGACAAGAGATCCATAATGGATGATCATGGCTGGAACCTACAGCACCAAATTCACTAGCGGGTGAGATGGCTGTTGCATGGCAGCATGAATCCACAACACCCTGTGAAAAAACATGACCTGGTGTCCTGGGTTCAGCAGTAGCAGTTGTTTTTCTCCTTCTTAATAGCTGGCTCTGTTCTGTGGTTTTGACTTTTGGCCTGGGAACAACGCTGATAACACCGATGTTTCTAGTTGTTGCTCAGTAATGTTTACTCTGATCAAGGACTTTCTGAGTCTCATGCTCTGCCAGGGAGGAGGGGAAGCTGAGAGGAAGCAGAGACAGGACACCTGACCCAAACTGGCCAAAGATGTATTCCATACCACAACACGTCATGCCTACCATATAAAGTGGGGCAGTTACCCGAAAGGGTTAGATCACTGCTGGGTCAGGTTGGGTATCGGTCGCAGGTGGTAAGCGGTTGTATTCTCTTCCCTTGTTACTTCCCTTATTATTATTATTATTATTGGTGGTAGCAGCAGTAGTTTGTGTTATACCTTAGTTACTGACTATTCTTATCTCAACCCATGGGAGTTACATTCTTTCCATTCTCCTCCCCATCCCTCTGGGAGCAGGGCGGGGAAGAAGCAGGGGAGTGAGCGAGGGCTGCGTGGTACTGAGTTACCAGCTGGGGTTAAACCGCAACGCCTGATTTTTTCCGGCCATTTTGTCTTGTTTTCTCTCCTGGTTCTATGGTCCTTTCATGCATAGTAATTCCTCAGGGGTAACTAAGAGATATCATTCATAAGTACCAAGACAAAATATCCAATCCAGCAGGAGGAGGGCTCCAGTGACCATGTTGAACTGACCCTCTGTGGGTGAGCTGCCAGCTTGCTGGATGGCCCAAGCCATCCAGCCGCCAGCCCCTCTGTTTCCTGTTGTGCTTAGTTGGGCTTAGTTCTTTCCTCCTTATTGTGATGGCTGGAAATGTGCTCCTGGCTTCTCTCACTAGAGCCAAGACCATGGCCATAGTCATAGCCATGTTTTGCTGAAGCAATCAGCCTGACACTCTCTTGCTGACTTCTGTTGCAACAAGTGAGTTCAGCCAAGCTAAAGGAAGGTACTAGAGAAGCTCGAAATCTGTCTTACAGCAGAGTGCTTATGTCTCTGTGGAGAGAGAGAAAGAAAGGTAGCATGGATTTTCTCCTGCAAGTGCAAGAATAACTGAATGGGAATATGGCATCCAAAAGTGACAAAGTTGGTGCCATTGGAGGGACTTGCTTCTAGAATAACTGAAGTTACAGAGTTTTGATGCGCTCAGGGCACATGCAAGCCTTCTCATTTGAAGTTGTTTTGAAAAATTGTGGATTTCAGGGGTCTGCTGCCTTCTCCCAGCTCACTGAAGGTGATGGAAATGAAGTCCTGATGACTTCAGAGAGGTTTGGCTGGGAACATTCCTGCCACGAAGGGGAGCATCGCTCTCAGCAATGGTCCCAGGGACTAAAGCCAACACAGAGGTTCCCGCGCTGCCCAGCAGTGTATCTCAGGGTGAGACGCTCAGGATGCTCAGGAAGCATATACCTTTCCTTGGACATCTCCTTGAAGGCAGAAAGAAGCCACCATGCCAGAGATTTAACTGGAACGCACGTTGCCAAACATTTTTGTCCACTTCGTGAGAACATTTGTCCATTAGAGCACCCAAGTGCTCTTCAGATTGGCCAGTGACCATTCCTGGGAAGGAAATAGCATTCTTCTTTCGTGAAGTGGCTGTCAGGTTTACCGCAATGTTCAATACACTAGTGGGAGCTACTTCTGCAATAAGATCATTAACTTGTTTGCAAGTAGCATACACTGGAAAAATCCATTGTTGCAGGTTAATAGCTTTAAATTCTTATTGAAATAGATCAATTAAACTGTTTTCAGAACCACACAAGTTGAGATACAGAATGAGGTGTTACTGTCATCTATACAATCATGATCTTGTCTCATTTCTCTGTAAATGCCAGATGATTCTATTGCAATCAGAAAATCAACTCCAGATGTATGTCTACACAAACACAATCAAAATCTGGTCATTGCTTCTACACTTTTTCCAGTGGGAGCTAAACTTCCATTGAGAATATGTAATCTCTTAAAATGCCTGTCCCCTGGGACACTATCCTCCCTGAAGAAGCAAGCAAGTGTGAATGCTTGGAGCCCCAGCAGCAAGACAGCAACGTTGCCAAGAGATAGGGGGATTGTTCATGTAATCGAAGGTAGGTTTCAAAGTAAGCAGAGTAACCTGTTTTTCCTGCAGCTCCTTTCAAACATTGTGAACATTTAGAACTCATGCTTCTGGAAGCTCACTGTTGAAATGCATTTACCTTCCAACTCTTTAGAGGTGTTTCGCTATCCATTGTTCTTAGAATAAAACTTTGTTCTTCTGAGAATAAAACTAATTACCATTTAGTTTGATATTCACTGGTTTTACCTACTTCCTAGGTGGGTATCCAGCTGCAACAAATTTTACACTGGCAAAGTGATTTCTTTAGGATATTTCTCTTTCAGCAAGTAAGTTGACATCCAAAAGAAAAGTGAAAAGGAGGACAATCAGAATTATGGAAGCAGTGTTTGACCTGTAATTCCCTCCTTCACCTGCTCAAAAAAAGCCTCCAACTTGGTTCTGTGGTGGATTGCTCTCAGGAGGTGTTTGTGAGGTTTGTACATCTGCTGAAGGATGACTTGCTCCCTTGTGCAAAAATCCTCAATGTACTGTGATGTTCATAACAAACAGATCACAGAGTTGTGTGGAGGGTGGAAAGCTTAGGGAATGTATAGAAGACCAGTTAAAGGATGCTTTTGGCATACGTTTTGTTGGCTGAAAGGGATGTTCTTAAACAGCTGGGAAATGCTCACAGCTCTAGGCATGAGGACGGGGCTGCCTTTAGAAAATACCTAACATTTTTTATCTCCAAGGATTATTTCTGGGAGTTGCAAGGCAGGGCCCAGTATATCACCGGCCCTTCCAAATCCCAGAAAGTGCCTCTCCCATCTCCAGCTGCAACAGGAGGGCTGAGGAGCCAGAGCCGCTCTGTGTCCTCTCAGCATTAGCAAATTCTGAAGCAGCGAACAGCAAACTCTGACACAGCGCACAGAAATGAGGTAGTTGAATGAGAATGAGCTGCTGGACGTCTTTGCAGAAATGGTCCATCATATGCTAGCACAGAATCGTTATAAGTGCTGACTGCATTTCCTATTATTTCGTGAATGAGCACTTGTAGCTGACGTGGGAAGACAAGAAATTAGCTTAATGATGACTCTAAGAACAGGATGGTGTGACAATATTCACAGCATGGAGAGGTGTTGACAGCAGGATGGGAAAAATTATTGGAAAAAGGAAGAGTAGGATCTGTAAAGAGGAAATGGAACCAGAAAGCAGAGCCCACATGGACAGAGGGTTTTCTGTCTTATTCAGGGGGTGGTGTCACCACAAAGTGGTTTGAGAACTATTGTCTTGGGTATTCCAACCCAGTGCACACACTGTTTGCACCAGCTAAATGTCTCTCTCATACAGTTGTTTAAAACAACTTCCTCATGGTTCGAGAGGAGTCTTTTTCCATGCCACTTGGCACTTCCCTGTCTCTGAAATTGATGCTGAATGGAGAGCTGGAAGGTTCACACACTGGTACAGGTGGCCCAGAGGCAGCATTTCCAGGAGCCACTGTTCACAGGACTCCTGATGCCCCCAGAGGTGGAAGAACTGGAGATGTGGCACAGATGGTTGGATGCTGTGTCCTCAGGGGCTGATTCCTCTGCCCAAGGAGGGGGCCCCTGGGCCACACCAGCCAGATACACCTTGCTCTGGCTCTGTCGCACCAAGGTCTGTGGCAGGGCTATGCCTGGAGGCTGTGGCCATACCAATCTGTGCCATGCAGCAGGAGATAGAGGGTTTATACTCTTGTATAAGGCCAAAGATCCAACCCTTTCCACAAGCCATTGACACAAAGACTGCCATGCAAAGCACGGAAACAGTATGTCAGTCGTGCTTCCCTAGAAGCAATGCCAATTTCCACTACAGCAGAGGAAAACAACAAATGCAGCACAAAGACATTTTTTCTTTTTTCCTTCTTTTTTAAGTATCACTCCTTGGTTACTCTGGGGTGGACATAGCTTTTAACTCCTGTGCTGACGCAACACAAACACCAGTGGCCATGAAATGCTTGTAAACCCAGCCAAAACCTGACCTACTGGCAGACCAAAGAGGGGGAAAGGCTGGCACACATCTGTCCCGAGGCATGTGAGAGGAAAAAAGAAACATTAATGCCATGAATACTGCAAGGAAAAAATGTTGTGGTCTTCCACAGTGCTGTCTTTTCACCCCACAGGAACACAAAGCACTTTCCAGACCTTGTGTCTGGATGCCAGCACCCCAGAATGGTAATGACTGCAGACCTGGGAGGAACAGTCTAAACAGTGTGTGCTGCTGCAGGAGGATCTCTTCATGCACAGCTGTTGTCTCTCTGTGGTGAAATGGGAATCTGGAAATCCATTAACATTGCTTATCTTAATTCTATGTCCAGAACAGGCAGATTAATCATCTAGTCTATCCTAAATTATCTTAAAGTGAATCAAAACGTGCTTCTGAAGAAGCCGTGCAAAGCACAATACGCATGTAGGCTGGACTGCAAAAAGCTATCCCAGGATATGGGGCTGCTTGCCTTGACAAATCTCCTCCCGCAGCTGGAAAATCTATATTTCAGCAACGCAATGGCCAAGGGATTATTGGAAATTCTTGTGGGATGGATTCTTGCAAGAAGGGATGTTATTAAGTGACTTTTTCTCCCATAAAAGTCTAGAGGTGATCTGGAAAATCTAACTGCCTGGAGGAAAATCAAGGCAGCTAAAAGGTAGTTTGACCATTGCAGAAGCAAAGTGTCCTCCACAAAAACAGATGAGAATTCCTTTTCCGCCAGCTGGAGATGCTGATTGCTTCCGCTGTGTTGCCGCATAACAGGACCCTTCTGTCACCTGCCTCACCTTCTCCCCAACTTTCTTTAACATCCACATCTCCCAAGCACTTCCTGGCTCAGTAATGCTCTGCTAGTCAGTTCTGCTCCATGTTATGCTACCTGCTTTGACCAATGCTCCTTCTGGTTTCTTTCCGTTAGTCAATTTCTCCCATTTCTGGATCGCACTATCTGCAAGAGCAGGACCTGAAGATGAAACAATACCCAATGTTTCTGCATTTCAGAACTACCATCTAAGGTGTACTTCTCTCCATTCTGAGCTCACGTCTTATTCTTGTGAAAGAAGCTCTGAACTGTAGCTCTGGATGTCCCAGGCATAATTCCTTGGAAACATGTAGTCTCAGCATCATCTCTTTCTGTCCAAAAAGCTGCACTTGAAAACTTGTTTATATTGCTTTCTTGCTCCCTCCTCTCTCTCCCTGGCCTCCTGTTTCCCCCATCTGTTGCATGTTGTCACAGATGTGGGGCAAAAATACCTTCTTTCCTGCATGCTTCTGCGGCACCCAGCACCACAAAGTCCTAATTTTACAGAGAGGCCCTGGGCACCTCTGGGAATTTTGCTCACCTACAGAAAGAAATATCTGAGAGGCTCTTGTGTGCCCTTTCTTGCATGTTAGAGTGTTAAAGCAAGGGAAGAAGTCTGCTGCCAGAGAAATGGTGCACTAAACTCATGAGCTGAATACTTGGTGGTGTGGAGTATGAACTTCTGTTCACGTATGAACTTCTGCCTCTCTTCGTTGCTAAGCCCTTAAAAATGCTTTTGGACAAATATACAGTTACTCCTCCAAGGCTTCTGATTCAATTATAAAACTGTCAACTGGATCAGTGAATATATGAACCAGGCAAGATGTTTTCTGATGTTCTCTGGATTCCACAACTTGAAATATCTTTCTGGAATAAAACAGTCAGGACTGTGGGGAGCAGTTAACATGAGTTTGAGAAGATACATGATAGATGTTTATTTCCTGGCCATTTTTCACCCTTTTTTTGTCAGTTCATTTTTTTCGTGCACATCAAATTTCTCCGTTTTCTATTCCAGAATCTTTCCTTTCTGTAGCTGTATGCCATTAACCAAGAAGCAGCAGCAGCAGAAGAAACATCTGTGTAAATGGCAATATAAATATATATATATTGCCATTTGTCAGACTTGTTTCACCTGGTCATCTGTGGCAGCTGGTTGTTCTGATTTTGGTGGGACTGAATGAGCAAGTAAGCATGACCTGGATGAGGAGCCCTGGATCAGTGTTGTTGCATGTATAGAGTCTCTCCTGCAGTCCCAGGCAGAAGAAGGGTGGCTGCATGCACAGAAGGGCTTTTCAAACAATATGGAAACTTTGGGGACTACTTTATACAGTTCATTCAAGCCTATTCCCAACCGACTTCCTATCAGCAGTCGAGTTATGAATCAAAACTCTCTGAGCTGGCAACTGTTTTCCACAAAACTATTCTGGGAGGAATTTTGGCTAGTCACACAAGCCCTTTAGTCAGAAATAAATTTTCTAAGTGAAGGTCTGGTATGGGAATTTTATCACATTTTATCACAGTGGTACAACCATATGCAAAGATGAAAAGTTGTTCCTAAAGTTAATCTAAAGAAGGAAAAAACCCTGAATGACACCATACCAAGTCACTTCTTACAGCCAAATGAAGTCAAATCTTTAAGAAATCATTAACAGGCTTAGTAATAACCCTCATTACTTTTAGTGAAAAACTGCTACAATGCTAGAACCACAATTCCTATAAATCAGCACAGTCCCATTGAAGTCGCTTCTCAGTTCCTGAAACCTGAGGCACTATCCTGGAGAAGATTACTGGAAAGGCAGGTCATCTTATCCTATGTCATCCTAGTGGCATAGGTCCATTCTGCAGGACACTTGAAATATCTATCCAGACAGGAAAGGCGCTGTGTGTTGTGGGGCTGCTTCCATCACAACTTACCTGAAAGTTCTGCAGGCAAAGGTTTATTATAGGTTAATGCAAGATATAAAGTGTTTCATGTGGATACTGGTGGATTTCAAGTAACTCTGAAATAACTGATGGCTAGAGGCAGCTGGCTGCCCTTTGGGCTCCTTAAAAGTTGATTGCCAGTCACTAGGGCAATCTATTAAGCACTTATTAATAGCCTTTGGTAAGTCAACTGTACATAAGCCTCAATGAAAACTATTACCTACATTTAATTTCTAAACCTTCTTCATCTGCAAAACTTCCTGTTTTGCAGCAAGCAATTGCTGCGCTTACTTACTTGGAGCTCATGGCTCTATTCACTGGCTTCAAAGGAGCTGTTCTCCAGGGAAAGTACAACTTACACTGATCAAGGAAGACAAAATGTATCTCACAACACCCATTATTCTAAAAGAGGATTTTCATTCATTCATTCATTCATTCATTCATTCATTCATTCATTCATCCATTAAGAAGGATAAAATTGGCAGCATATTTGTGGGGAGATAGCAAGTAGATGTTTTCAGTCAGTTGCAGTGCAGAAGACGGAGCCAGGATGGGTGAGGCACCAAGCCTGTCAGGCGCAGAGGCGGGAGCAGATACACTCTGCCCCAAATGACAAAACCACCTGCCCCACCCCTGGAAAAAGCATCTGTACTCCGACTAGCTTATTAAACCTTGTCATTACTCTTCTGCAGTAAAGTAAAAGCAGCCTGTACATCTTTGCAGAAGGAAAGAGCATAAAAGAAAGCAACAGGGTAGTTTTAACAGCTTGGCTCATGAAGCCAGGAAAAACCCCAGCACACAATCAGGAAACCAGATTTTCTGCACTTCAGTTCAGATTATTAGAAAACACCCCATGGAAAGCTCATGAGGAGGTGTTTGGGGGTAAACTTGTTTCCTTTCTTTAATACAAATAGCTGGGCACATTGCAATTTTTTTTAAGGACTAACAATCTTAAATTAGCACAGCAGAACAGCAAGGATGCAGCAGGCCACGGAGAACCTTCAGAGACCCACTGTGGCAAGGGAGGAGTTAGCAGCAAAACCTTGGACCTGGGCCTCAGTGTGGGAGTAGAGGTATTCTGGGGACTTTTTGTGGCACATGGAAGGGACTGTTTTTCTCAGGCTCATCCTGTGTTCAATGGTAGGCTGAAGAGAGGAGCTCCTGCATCGTTACGCTCCTTTTGCTCGGCTGAAATTCCTCTTGGTTGGGTTTTTTGCCCCTTTTGTTTTGTTTACAGTCCCTTGCATGAAACTCTTTCATTTGCTTACAGTCCCTTGCATGAAAGCCCAGGAGCACTGGATGGGGGCATCGCTGAGGAGTGGTACTGCAGTTGCACAGTGTGGTTTTACTCAAGCTCGGCATGAGGCACGGTACACTTTTTTCCAGCTGTGCCCTGCCTTTCATCCCCTCTCTGCTCACGGACCTCTCCACTGCGTGTCACTCGTGATCAACAGCTGGGAAGTCTGTGCATCCAGACCTTGAAAAATGAGCCTCTGGCAGGCTGGCTTCACCCTGTCCCTGCCAGTTCTCCCCAAACCAAAGTGGGGAAATATCACCCTTCATTCTTCACAGGCTTCTAATGTATCAGCACTTGGAAACCATGGGGATACATGAGACCATTATCTTCCATGTTGGGTTTTGATGGCCTTTTTTTTCCAGTTGTCTTTTTCTCCATAAAGCTTTCCATGGCTTGGACAGCTTGAAAATTGTAGTGCCTTCTCTCCTCTAGCCTCCTTCCCTATATATGACACTCTATCCAAATGCATCCAAATCAGTAGGCAAATAATGTAGCCTGTTGTGACTTATAGAATCATCGAATCATAGAATAGCTAGGGTTGAATCATAGAATCATAGAATAGTAAGGGTTGGAAAGGACCTCAAGATCATCGAGTTCCAACCCCCCCGCCATGAGCAGGGACACCTCCCACTAAACCATGCCATCCAAGGCTATGTCCAACCCCATCTTGAACGCCGCCAGAGATGAAGCATTCACAACCTCCCTGGGCAACCCATTCCAGGGTCCCACCACCCTCACAGTAAAGAATTTCTTCCTCAGATCCAATCTAAACCTCCCCTCTTTAAGTTTAAACCCATTACCCCTTGTCTTCTCACCACAGTCCCTAATGAAGAGTCCCTCCCCAGCATCCCTATAGGCCCCCTTCAGATATTGGAAGGCTGCTATGAGGTCTCCACGCAGCCTTCTCTTCTGCAGTCTGAACAGCCCCAATTTTCTCAGCCTATCTTCATACGAGAGGTGCTCCAGTCCCCTGATCATCCTCGTGGCCCTCCTCTGCACTTGTTCTAACACTTCCATGTCCTTTTTATGTTGAGGACACCAGAACTGCACACAATACTCCAAGTGAGGTCTCACAAGAGCAGAGTAAAGGGGCAGGAGCACCTCCCTCGACCTGCTGGTCACACTCCTTTTGATGCAGCCCAGAATACGGTTGGCTTTCTGTGCTGCAAGCGCACACTGCCGCCTCATGTTCTTTTTTTCATCAACCCACACCCCCAAGTCCTTCTCCACAGGGCTGCTCTGAATCTCCTCCCCACCCAACCTGTAGCTGTGCCTGGCATTGCTCCAACCCAGGTGGAGGACTTTGCACTTAGCATGGTTAAACTTCATCAGGTTGGCATCAGCCCACCTCACAAGCGTGTCAAGGTCCCTCTGGATGGCGTTCCTTCCCTCCAGTGTATCAACCGAACCACACAGCTTGGTGTCATCGGCAAACTTGCTGAGGGCGCACTCAATCCCACTGTCCATGTCACCCACAAAGATGTTGAACAAGACCGGTCCCAACACCGATCCCTGGGGGACACCACTCGTTACCGGTCTCCAGCTGGACACTGAGCCACTGAGCACTACTCTTTGCGTGCGGCCATCCAGCCTGTTCTTTATCCACCGAGTGGTCCACCTATCAAATTGATGTCTCTCCAACTTAGAGAGAAGGATGTCATGGGAGACAGTGTCAAAGGCTTTACACAAGTCCAGGTAGATGACATCAACCGCTCTGTCCCTGTCCATCAGTTCCATAGCCCCTTCATAGAAGGTCACCAGGTTGGTCAGGCAGGATTTCTCCTTAGTGAAGCCATGCTGGGTGTCCCCAAGCACCTTGTTGGTTTTCATGTGCCTTAGCATGCCTTCCAGGAGAATCCGCTCCAAGATTTTGCCAGGCACAGAGGTGAGACTGACTGGTCTGTAATTCCCTGGGTCATCCATTTTTCCCTTCTTAAAAATGGGGGTTATATTTCCCTTTTTCCAGTCATCGGGAACTTCACCTGACTGCCATGATTTTTCAAATATGATGGACAGTGGCTTAGCAACTTCATTTGCCAGCTCCTTCAGGACCCGTGGATGGATTTCATCCGGTCCCATGGACTTGTATACATTCAGGTTCCTAAGGTGGTCCCGAGCAAGATCCTCCCCCACAGTGGGCCCAGGGTCCCCACCCTCACCGTCCCCACGTCTGCCTTCCAAGACGTGGGTGGTGTGGTCAGAGCATTTGCCCGTAAAGACTGAGGCAAAGAAGTCATTAAGAAAAGGACCTTAAGATCATCCAGTTCCAACCCCTCTGCCATGAGCAGAGACACCTCCCACTAAACCATGCCACTGAAGGCTAATGTCCAACCTGGCCTTGAACACCACCAGCGGTGAAGCATTCACAACTTCCCTGGGCAACCCATTCCAGTGCCTCACCACCCTTACAGTAAAGAATTTCTTCCTCATATCCAATCTAAACTTCCCTTGTTTAAGTTTGAACCCATTACCCCTTGTCCTATCACTACAGTCCCTATATGTCTTATGAAAGCTGGGATTTGGCCAACAAGCTATTTCCTGAATCTTCTGTGTGGAGATCTAGTGGGCACCATGGTTAAATGCTGTGCACTAGCATGTTTTCTCTTGTTGTTAGAAATTGAACTACACCTGCAAAAGCAACAGGAGGAAACCTGATGAGGAGAAGTGCTTTGTACTAAGACCAAGGAGTATAAAGCACATAGCTGCCCAGGACAGATGATCCAACTCTTGCATGGATCTGCCTGTAATGAAACAACAGAGATCTTGAGCCATTTGCCATATTTCAGAGCCTAGTGGGACAGCACAGCCATGCCATTTGGCTTTTCAGCATCTTTCTACTACATTAACTCTCCATATCTTTCCTCTCCTTTATCTCTGGATTTCACTTTCCCTCTCGCTTTGTTTTTTGCATTGTTCACAGGGAAGCACTGTGCAAAATGAGCAGAATGATGGCAGTGGCTCATTCCCATGCAGGCTTGGTGCAACACAGCCAGGCAGGAATAAAGCTGCTGGCTTTTGTAACGGGAGATATATGTATTTTGATTGTTTTTTTCTTGGAAAACATGTGGTAAGTTGCTGTGTGGAGTTTGCCAATTGTGAAGTTTCCCAAGCTGCTTAATACATTCATCTTGTTATTTTGTAACAGAGTCTTCAAAAACTGTCCCTGGCTGGCTTTCCTGCCTCCCCTATCATTTTAAGTCAGACCTTCTGAGTAATGGATGTCTGTGTTTTTTTGCCACTGAAAGACAGAGCAGGGATCCATTTGTTACTTGGATCATTGTGTTATTTTAGCCTTAGGCAAAAGACAGAGAAGGGAAAAAGGAAGATATTTGTTTGTATATGTGCACAGACTTTCAACCATTTTCTATTTTCACCAGGAACGTATCCTGCTATTTTTCACCTATCTCAGCCCTCCTGCCATGGACTTGCCTGTTTGCACTTGGCAAAGATTAGACACTTTTTAAGTGGCAACAGGACTGGGCTCGACGCCCTTAAAGTCAGGTCTGGACCAGTTCTTTTTGCTGAAATAAGGTTCCTCCTGGCACTGCACCAATATTTTCAGCTTCTCCAGATCTGCACTACATTCAGGATCAAAAATAGTTTCTTCTTTCTTTTTCCCCTCTTAATTTTCTAGCTTTTCTTATGGCTAAGACTAGAAATTGATAGAATGAAAAAATATGAGAGAGCGGCTTTCTTTACTGCTAGCTTGCATGAAGACAGAAATCACACACACCAGGCACCAAGCACAGCCATTTATGTACATTTCTGTAAAGAGCAAAGTTTCAACTCCTGAAGATTTTCTGCAGTAGTCCAAACAATTTCTTTCATGCCTTCTGTTTTTCACATTTTGTTTCATTTTAACATAATTGTTCAATATAAATACAGCAATTTGGGGGGTTTAAGTGTGAGATGTAATTACACCTTTTAAAATCATTTAGCATTTTAAAGTTTGATGCAAATCTAATGGCATTTCTGATTCACTTAATCCTCTGACAAGAAAATAAATGTGAACTGTTCTTTTCCTGTTCTGTCCAAAAGCAGTTATGTCAACTTTTGGGAAAGAACTTTCTCCACCTCTTTTTCCAGCTTTTTGTGATTTCATATTGATGGGTGCTCTGACATGACTCTTCGTGTATCATGAATCATTGTGCAACAGTATATGTATACCATGAGATATTCAAGAACCAAGTGAGGGAATACATAGAGACACTAAAAACCTGTGATGTGAAACTTAGCATCAAAACCCTGCAACTGAATCTGGGTTGAATTTTGGAGGCTTGATGTAGGAGCACAGCCTCTAAGCAACAAAAGCCATACTTGCTACACTCCATATATTTGGAAGACCCAGTATTCAATGCACTGCTTTGGTAATCAAAACTGGGCTGTAATTCTAGATTCTAAAATCTACTGCTCCTGACATTGCATTTGAAGTCATGGACAGCTAAGAACCATAGCCTTAGGGCACTTTCGACTGCTGGTTGCCGCTTCTCCAGGTGTTCTAGTATTTCTCCAGCATTTTCCTATCAGCTACTGGAAAGTTCACAGCTCATGTCTGGGCTTGGAAAAATGCTAGTATCTATCCCAGGAATATTTGGGATGCAGACTTTAAGATTTAAACATTTGAATTAACTAAGAACCTAGTGTTTGAAACTAGACAGGGAGCTTACTTTGGGTTACATTTCCAGCTGCTCTGTGCTCTTCCCAAAGGAATCCCTGCTCACTCAGATACCCTGTAGTCTGCAGAAAGCTAGGCAGTTAGGTTTTGCAAGTGGCCCTAAAAACCCCAATCTGTGCTTTTAAACTGAGTTCATTGCTCTATCCTACGTCAATGGTGTGGTAGTCTGCAGTGTCAGATAGAAGACTGTCCCTCACCGGCTCATTCCCTCACTCACAGACTTGTTTACAGACAGACTATCTTTGCCCTTGCATTGCTGGGGTTTGTTATGGAGCAGTAAAGAGGGATCTCCTAAATTACTGGCTTCAGGCAATTTCACTCTGAAGCTTTGGATAGGGCATTTATTACTGTTTTCTTAAGGTAATTGCAGCAAAGCTTTTAAATCGTAGAATCATAGAATCATAGAATAGTAAGGGTTGGAAAGGACCTCAAGATCGTCGAGTTCCAACCCACCTGCCATGGGCAGGGACACCTCCCACTAAACCATGCCATCCAAGGCTATGTCCAACCCCACCTTGAACGCCGCCAGGGATGAAGCATTCACAACCTCCCTGGGCAACCCATTCCAGGGCCCCACCACCCTCACAGTAAAGAATTTCTTCCTCAGATCCAATCTAAACCTCCCCTCTTTAAGTTTAAACCCATTACCCCTTGTCCTCTCACCACAGTCCCTAATGAAGAGTCCCTCCCCAGCATCCCTGTAGGCCCCCTTCAGGTATTGGAAGGCTGCTATGAGGTCTCCACGCAGCCTTCTCTTCTCCAGGCTGAACAGCCCCAATTTTCTCAGCCTATCTTCATACGAGAGGTGCTCCAGTCCCCTGATCATCCTCGTGGCCCTCCTCTGCACTTGTTCTAACACTTCCATGTCCTTTTTATGTTGAGGACACCAGAACTGCACACAATACTCCAAGTGAGGTCTCACAAGAGCAGAGTAAAGGGGCAGGAGCACCTCCCTCGACCTGCTGGTCACACTCCTTTTGATGCAGCCCAGAATACGGTTGGCTTTCTGTGCTGCAAGCGCACACTGCCGGCTCATGTTCATTTTTTCATCAACCCACACCCCCAAGTCCTTCTCCGCAGGGCTGCTCTGAATCTCCTCCCCACCCAATCTGTAGCTGTGCCTGGCATTGCTCCAACCCAGGTGGAGGACTTTGCACTTAGCATGGTTAAACTTCATCAGGCTGGCATCAGCCCACCTCACAAGCGTGTCAAGGTCCCTCTGGATGGCATTCCTTCCCTCCAACTTATCAACCGAACCACACAGCTTGGTGTCATCGGCAAACTTGCTGAGGGCGCACTCAATCCCACTGTCCATGTCACCCACAAAGATGTTGAACAAGACCGGTCCCAATACCGATCCCTGGGGGACACCACTCGTTACCGGTCTCCAGCTGGACACTGAGCCACTGAGCACTACTCTTTGCATGCGGCCATCCAGCCTGTTCTTTATCCACCGAGTGGTCCACCTATCAAACTGATGTCTCTCCAACTTAGAGAGAAGGATGTCATGTGAGACAGTGTCAAAGGCTTTACACAAGTTCAGGTAGATGAAATCAGCAGTTAGAAGCATCTCTGAAGCTTTCCTCTCCTCTCTTTGGAGGCATGCCTGTAGCTTGCAGTAGTGCGTGGTCCTGAGCGCTTTGAGGGGTGAAGAGGTGTCCATTACTTTTGAAGAATTTTTTTTGACCTCTGGTCTCTGACAAAATGTTTTGTTCAGGACATGGACACCAAAGCAGTAACACCGCAGAAGAGGGTAAACTGACAAAAACTGTTGTTTATCATGGAGGTTGCTGATTTATTGTTGCTCATTGCAATTTACTTTGGCTCAGCCCAAGCTCAGTCCTCCAACGTCCTGAACATCTCCTGCCAGGGATCGGGGCTTGTTTTGTTTTCAGCTGACCACAATGTTTTACAGAACTCCTGGAAAAATTCCCCCAACAATATTGTTTAATTGTTTACTCGCTAGCCTCCCCTGCCCCGCGGCTGGGAGCAGGGGAACGGAGGGTGTCCAGGGCTGCAAGCACAAGCAGCTCGCAGTCAAAGCTTTGTAACAGCTTCCATCTTCTGTGGCGGGAAACACAATACGTGTTCCCCTCTGGGAGATGTACTTCCTCTGCACAAAAGACATTGTCCCCATTGTTCGAGGCATGTCATGTCTCGAAGGCTGTGACCCTCCCCTTACACCGTGGCCACCACTTGGGCACATCTGGGACCTGCTGACCAAGTACTGCAAAGCCTTGTGTTTCTCGAAGTGGTGCCGGCAGGAGCTCCAGTGTATTATGTGTTGGGCAGGGAGAAGCACTTCTTTTTTGCACTGAATAATGCAGGAAAATATGTCTTTGGTTTTAAGTGAGCAATTCTTTCCCACATGAATCAGCAGCTGAGCTGGGTATTTCTATGGTATCTTCAATGAAAAAAAGGAGTTGGGAAGAACTTGACACATGCGAATGAAAGTGTGCTGGGGACATATATCTTCCCAAGTTTTTGCCTGCTGACAAAGCAGAACACTGTCTAAATTACATACGCACAGCCGGTGACCTGCAAAGGTAATGTGTTTCAGAAACACAGGACAGACCTTAGGAGATCATATTTCTTAAATCCTACAGTGCTTCTGTATTATGTAGATATGATTTAATTAGGGAAAACGCTGGCTGAAGACCAGCTATTTCCTGGTTTTATTCTGTTCTGGGAAATCAGTGCAAGTAACTGATGCAGATAGGAGTAAGGCTTCAGCGACACCAGGTTGTCCTCTAAGGACCCTTACCTCTACCCTGTCTTTCTTAAAGCCCTTTAATAAAACTAAATTGGTATAAATACAATCTTTAATAGAGTATATAGTAGTCCCTGAAAATTGCTGTGTCCTGCGAAAGCTGTAAGTTCACTCTGCAGCAGGTATTCCTCCTCTAGAGACCAGGCAGGGAAGCATTTGCAAATAATGCATAATATTGCCATAGTATTGGGACATAATATTGCCAACACGTTCATGGTCCCACTGCTTCACTGGAGTGAAAGCAGAGGAGATCTGACCAAAAGCTGCACAAAAGCTTCCAGGGAGCGCTGTGGAACCAGATGGGCAGAGAGCCACATTTCAGCCCCCATTTTCTACTTAAGAGAAGAACTCGATCCCTCACATGCTGAGCAATTCCCATGGTTGCTGCAGTGAATTCTTCACTCTGCAAAAGCTGGTGGGGAAAGTCCTGCTGGATTCCTCGGAGCAGGGTGTCACAGCGGTCTGTGAGAAGGTCAGCTTCAGCCACAGAGTTCAGGCTCTGTACTGCTCCTGCAAAGCATCTAAGCACATGGTTGGAATAGAAAATGCATCTCTGTTCTTTGCTGAGCAGGGAAAGACAGTAGAATTGAGGCCAGTAATAAAGAAAATGTGATAAGTACAATGCAGTGGTCAGGCTGAATTATACAGCTTTTTCTTCCCTTCAGAAGAGCCTTTTATTTACACGTGACTGAGGCAAACACAAATGCATATTTGAAAACCCTCTAATAGTTCCAGAGCCCTTTAATGAATCCAGTTTTGCCTTGATTATTTTGTTGTAGGTCCTGGCACAGGAGTGAAATTAGGCTGAATTTCTTCAAGAAAGTGAATCTTTCTTATTCCTGCAAAATATCTGTTACGTTCACTATGGCTCTTCAGATCTTTTCTCGTTTAGTTTTATCCTTCATACATATAGTTTAATCTTTCTCTGCCTTTGCAAGAACACTGCAAATGCAGAAGACACTGGAAAGAAGCCTGCTGTTCTACACGTGCCTGAGCCTCCTAAGAAATGGTGGTATATTTTTCATTGTCCCTCGGCAGAGTAACACCCTTGTGAATCCTTGCATACTGTGGAATTACATTTTGTAAAAGATTTTCAGATTTTTAATCATAACTTGATTATTTTCTGTTATTTTTGCCACTATTAAGTTCCTCTCCAAAATGAGTTATCAAATTTGTAGCTCGTTAGTCCCCCATCATTCATGTTTTATGGCAAAAGACAAATCGAGAGATGTGAAAAGAACTTGCTAGAGCGTTTCCTCTTCCAGCATCGTCCCTTTCCCACCTGAAGGCTCCTGACCTCCCACAGAACAGTCTCTATAATTTATCACCACATCAGAGGATGCAGAGTGTGCACACAGCTTTTGAAATGGAGATTTCAGTGGAGAATCAAGGGGCTAACACGTCCTCAAGACTCACATCCAGGCTGGAGAAATTGACAGCATGGCAGATAAGGAACTGCACGCCATCACTCCAGCTGTTAGGACTCTGCCCTCTGAATGCTCATCTCTGCAGCATCTGGTAGCACAGCAGCACTGATGGTTCCAGGCTACTTGTGAGTTGCCTCAGGGCTAGGCAGCATGGGCAGGATCAGGTGCGATACTGGTATCATTGGCAAAAAATGTCATGCATTGGCCGACTGTTCTTGCTGCATTGGGCACCCTGGAGACACCAAGCCTCTCTCTCATCCCATCTTGCTGGACATCAGAGTGTTTCAGGTGATCACTCAAGCACCTAGCATGTGGGTTGCTCTTCATAGGCTGCATAAGGAAGCGCAGTGAAGCTCCACAAATTCCCTAGGGTGGATGTGGCAGTATAAATCAAACAAGACTCAAGATTTTCAGCCTCTGCTGGCAGGGTCCCTTGTTCCCAGCACACCTGAAAAGGTCTCCTGCACCTTGAGTATCTGTGCCTTGCAAAAGACATGAAGAAACTTAACAAAGCTGCTTCAAGTCTCACTTTTTAATGTAGCTAACTCTGAAAACCCAAACAACCAGCAAAAAGAGCAGGACTAGAGAGTGTCTCTACACAGACCCAAAAATGTGCAGAAGTAAGGACCAAAACACTACTTGAACATGAGCCATGGCTTAAGACAGGTAGTAATTCAACAGTGAGTGACTAGTGGATAATAAACACCAAGAGGCTGCTGCATTCATACCATTGTTGCATGACTTCCATGCCCAGACTTGTCGGGATCACAGCTCCATTAAGATGAGTATTGGAAAAACATAGAATAAGAAGCAACCTCTCTCCAAGAAATCTTGCCTTCAAGACCTGACCCCACAATTTAATCTATGTGGATAGAGCCTTGTGTGCTCCAGGGTTATACAAGGAGCATTGCCTAAGAAAGGTATTCCAAAATAAGCCAGTCAGAACAAGGCCTAAGTCAACACCATGTGCTGGGTCAAAAGGCACAATAAGGAAGAAGAGGAGGAGAGAAACAACCGAAATGGAGCAATGAACTTTAGCTCCATGCATTATCCACAAGCCTCAGGCTTTTCCACATCTAACAAAGCTGTGGACTTCTGACCAAACCAGCAGCTCCAAGTCTCTCTCAATCTCTGCCACTGAGCTTCCTGCAGACCACTCCAGCCCACGCTCCCAGGCCTTTGCATTCTATGGGTGTCTCATATGGATTGGATCAGGAAACTGTGCCAACCCTCTCATTTCTTCATACGCTGGAGTCTCTCACCTAACCACTGTGGTTCATCTTTTCTTTTCCTTTCCATCCCTTTGATTACTGAAGTACTATTGTTCCAAACACTGCCACACCTGGAGATATTTTACCACACCACCATTTAAAACAGAAAAATACAACTTCCTAATTTTTAATACTAAACTTACACTAAAAAAATCCATGATCTTTAGAAACAACAAAAAAATTCAGTTAAATTTTGAGGCAAGCATTACTTTTTCTGAGGGCCTGTCCTTCGAGTGTGCAAGTTGGTTCCTTCAGACAAGCACGACATCAAACTTGCAGCAGTGAATTTCTGGTTTTGCAAAGGTCTCCATAGATTTTAGAGGCTTGATCGAGTGCTTGCAGATGTGACCCAGCCACAGACAGTAGCTCCAAGCAAGATCAGGAGCAAGCCCTTACCCAGAGACAAGAGCATCTTGCTGTTAAGTCCCTGGAGCACCCTACCAAGAGTAGGGCAAGAGCAGCACTTCTCCCTGCAGGAGATACCCAGCATGGCCACATCTCCTTGCTAGGAAGCAGGCAATGAGTCAGGACACCAAGGTGACCTTTGGGTATCTCCCGTGGGCACCGGCCAGAGTGGGGACAGGGCTGTATGACCCAGGGCCATGGGTAATGATTCAGCTGATTCATTTCCTACAACACATGAGGGTGTGGGGAGAAGCTATCTAGGCCCTCTAAAAGAGAGGCATTCTTAAGTATGGGTTGAAAAATGCATTCTCAAGGGTCACATTTTGAGCAGTGCTGGATTTTGTAGCCCTCCTTCAATGTATGTTGTTGCTTTGTTCACAAAACAGAGGGAGAGAAACTGCTTTCCTTGTGCTCCTAAAAGACTTTGCTGGGCAATTACCAGACTAGATTATAGTCAGGCATGCTGAAGCCCCCTCGCTCATGTTCTGATCAGAACTGTCTTGCCAGCAGCCATGCATCCCAGTAACTGACAGTCTTCTAAATATTTATGAGCTAATTCCCTGCCCCAAAAAGCAACGGCTGTTATTTGTATGAGCACGCAGATGCTGTGTGTGGCCCAAGTCTGCTCTAGTTGGCAGGCATCACTTCAAGCTTGCTAGCACACACACAGGCACGCAGAATGTGTGGCTGGAAAAGAAAACTGTGGTCCAGAAACAAAGCATGAAATGAAAGCTGTAAACCTTTATGGTTCCCCTCCCGGAAACAGTATCATCTAGCCGAGAGTCAGTTTTGTCACACTCACAGGGTGTGCAAGGAGAACTGAACTGAAACTGGTAAATGACATTCTGTAAGGTCCTACGCCATGATATTTGCTTTTCTGGCTCTTCTGATTTCATTCTCTCCCAGAAATATGTGCTGCACTGTCTTTTCCCTTGTGGCAGGACAGTCTGCAGCTGCAACTTGACTGTGCATCATACTCTGTCAGAGCAGCATCCCTTAAAGAATAGACACGTACCTCTGCAAGGCATCTGATGTCCACAAACCTGTTATCACTTTCCCATCCCTTTGTTCCTTACACCTGCATGGCTCTCTCATGTGACGCCCTGCTCACTCTCCTGCGCAAGCCAGCTGTGTTTGGTTTGTTTGTGTGTGCTTGTTTTGGGTTTTGGTTTTTTTTTAGAGAAACTTATTTCTTCCTGGCATTTCTTAGTTGCGTATGGGGTGCCACAGGTGAGTTCCATTTGGGTCATTTTCCCCTCCATAAGTTTTTAACTTTTTGTGTTTCCACCTGATGAACAATGCAACCTGTAGTTTTATATGCAGCCAAGAGTGACTGCGCACATTTTAGCCTTCACAAACTTCAATGCTAATGAGTGCAATGCTTAGCCTTATCTTGTCCGTAATTTGCAATAATTGGAGGGAGGAGAGCGAAGCAGCCTGAGGAGGCATTGAGTCAGAAGAGTTATTGCCTTGTTTTCTCAGGATTTTAGGGAGGAGCGGAGACGAGGTCTCCATTAACCAGGACTGTGAAAATTTTGGGCAGTCAGTGTGAAAGCTGGTGAGTTGATCCCCCTGACCCCTCTTCTCTTCCCTTCAAAGAAACAACACTGAATTGGAGATCACACAAAGGTGCCCCGTCGGGGGAACTCTTAGTGATGTTGCAACCTGTGTGGTCCAAATCGCTTCCAAGGCTGCAGCAGTATTAATTTTGTCCCCAATTCATCAAACAGCTTTGTGCCCCAGGGACACCTGCAGAAATTTGTCACTGCTTTGTTAGAGAAAGCCAGGGAACAGCCAGTTCCAACAGGCATTAGAGTGATATACATAGAAATGAAAGAAAGGGAGAGGGGTCTTCACCCTCTGCCTCCAAGACAGCTTCCCAAATACATTATCACACATTCACTCTAGCTGATTTAATATAGTACTTCTGTGGAAGAAGCTGGTTCATTCCTGGAAGAAGGAGCCCATAAAAGGGCCTGTTTCTTTGTGAAATACCTTCTCCCAGAAAACTTCAGGCACAGTTAGAATCATAGAATCATAGAATAGTTAGGGTTGGAAAGGACCTTAAGATCATCGAGTTCCAACCCCCCTGCCATGGGCAGGGACACCTCCCACTAAACCATGCCATCCAAGGCTATGTTCAACCTGGCCTTGAACACCGTCAGTGATGGAGCATTCACAACTTCCCTGGGCAACCCATTCCAGGGCCTCACCACCCTTACAGTAAAGAATTTCTTCCTCATATCCAATCTAAACTTCCTTTGTTTAAGTTTGAACCCGTTACCCCTTGTCCTATCACTACAGTCCCTCATGAAGAGTCCCTCCCCAGCATCCCTGTAGGCCCCCTTCAGGTATTGGAAGGCTGCTATGAGGTCTCCACGCAGCCTTCTCTTCTGCAGTCTGAACAGCCCCAATTTTCTCAGCCTATCTTCATACGGCAGCTGCTCCAGTACCCTGATCAACCTTGTGGCCCTCTTCTGGACTTGTTCCAACAGTTCCATGTCCTTTTTATGTTGAGGACATTAAGCCATATTCAGAGATTTTTATTTGAAACTGGCTTATTCTCATTATAATGTTTATTTGGACACTGAGTAAGCCAAATCATAAGATGGCGCTCTTTTTCTAAAATAGCTTCCAAACAAAAAGCTATTCCAGATTCACTGCTTACATTTGCACGTTACCTTAACAGACAGTATTTTTTTGGAGAAAAAACAAGCCCTAATTCCAACATTTGACTCATTAAAATATTATCTATATCAAATTACAATATTTTATATATATATCTCATTAAAAATATGAAACAAAAAGTCCCTCACATTTTACTCCTCAGTCTAAGTTCCTGCTGCTACTGAAATATTACTCATTTCTGCTCTTAGTCAGGTAAAAGAATTTTTGAGATTCAACTCCTCTGTATTGTATTAATTTTAAAGACATTGCAATCTAACTTCTCACTCTACCAAACTGCTATACAACACTATCTTAAAATGACAGTTGTCCAATTCAGCTGCTGAGAGCTACTTCAAATCCAATGTTTACTTGATCAGAGACAAAAAGAATTCAAACAAGTCTACAAACATACAATAAAGTAGCTTCCAACACAACTGAATGAATCCAACTGGATCTCTAGATAGTACACCCAAACTTAAAAGTTGCGAATTACTGCTACTACCTTATTTTTGCTGTCATGGAGATCTCGGTATCAAGCTTAGTGGTGATTTAAATGGAAGTTCTCTAAGATGCATTACACAAATACTCTGATGGACCCAATTTTGACCAGTTTGCTCAACACAAAAATTAGAGTCATGCCTTTCTGTTCTGTCAATCATGCCACCGCAACAGAAAATACACCAGAATAAAAAAGAATATTTGCATTCTAAAAAAAATGATAATTGATTTACATTCTGTGTAGTTAGTTTTGCATGGTATTATATGCCATATGAACAAACAGGTATCATTGTGACCCATCTTTGCAACAGAAATAATGTAATGCTGTTTTTGTTTTTCATATAAAAACAATATGAGAATTTAAAATCTCTTTCTCTTATATCGTTTAATGGATAATCAAAAAAGTCTCTGAATTCAGTAAATGGCCACTTATTGTCTCACGTCCCCAAGGATGCCAACCCCAAGGGAAAACAGCCACTGTGTCGCTCCCCATTGCTTTCTGAATGGTTGGTTTTGTGTTTAACTTAACTACAGTTCCCTGTGGATTGTTGCTATCTCCAAAGTGAGGTCAGTGGGAATTGTTCAAGTGATTTGAATGAAAGCTGGATCAGACCCCATTATGCTAAGTATAATAGATAGTTTTAATGACACGTACCCTATTTTTGTTTGTATTTGACCCAAGATAGAGGGAAGAAAAATAAAAAGCAGGAGCAGGGTGAAGAATATGGCAGAGCACATTTCAGACAGCTAGCCTGTTTGTTTGGTAATGAGTTTCTGGTTCCGAGTCAGATGTTTATGGGCAAGTCTCTGTGTCAAATGCTGAACTTTTGTGCTCAGGAAGGGATAAACTGCACACACCCCTATGGCAAGCTCTGTTAAGTGTTTCCACCTATTGGCTCCACAGGAGTAGCTCTCAGCAGCTCACACAAAATACACAACAGGGATTAATTACCAGCTTGAACCCAACCCATTCACAATAGCAGTAGAGTTTCTCTTTGCTCACCAGCAGACAGACTATCCCATTTTGTATGAGCTTCAAATAATGAGTTGGCTGTGGTGGGTCTCGAAAAATTTCCATTATGCTACTGTGGTTGTATGTTTGATGCCTCTGTTTGGACAGAATTAGGAAAATGGGGCTTAGATAAATCCATGTTTCACTGAATGTTGCTGGCCCTAAGGCCACCCAATAGCTTGTTCAGGTTAGACCTGTGCTAGGTGAAACTAAGGGTAAAGTACTTCAATAGCCCAGCACTCTTTCTCTGCTGGGTCTCCCATGGGGCTGGTACTACACTTCTAGTTGTCCTAGGACCAGCCTTCGATTAAGTCCTGGGACTGACAGTTTGCTTGATTAGACCCATGAGCTACAGTGTCCCCTTCCCACCACTGCAAGTTTAGGTAATGAGTACCTGGCCTAGTAAGATGGTTTATGTCCCCTTCTGCTGTGGTGGTGAGCACTGTGACACAAGCACTAGGGAGGCAGGGGACATCCAATGCCCTTCTGTCATTTTGTCTCAGGCAAAAGGGAAAGAGGAAGTTTTCCTTGTCCATCTGCCATGAAAAGTTTGCATCCCTCAGGAAGATGTTTCAGGGGCAACACTGGGCTATTTGGATTCCTAACTTGCCAAAAATTTCTATAACTGGAATTTGCTAAACTGTTTGGATCTGAGCATAAATTTGTTACCAAGAGATCTCTACTTACATGCTGGAGGCTTCCAGGGGAGGTCAGGTGCAGGTTATCCATATAACTCTAGCACAAACACGCAGCAACTCAAAAGCTGTGTTTCATGATCAAAACTGTCTGGATTCACATCAGCATAGACGATATAAATCTTTGCCTTTCATAATCACCGACATTACAGAAACCTGACTGTCAGCCATGAGAGTGGCATTTCAAAGTGTGGTCTGAGCAAGACAACTTCTCCTGTTGGTGCCAAAATCAAGAGAAGCTGGACTTCAAGGGACAGCACTGACTATGCAGGGGAAGGATGAAGGATGAGTCTCACACTGCTGCTCTACTTCCTTCCCCAAGAAACGGAGCAGATCAGGAGATGATCCCTACTGTATCCCACCATGCCTGTTACTTGGTAACAGCATTAACACAACTTGCTACTGTTTGACCAAGACAAACTGTGTTCTTCAGAAGTACAGGAATGACATCCCAAAAGTAGTCACACTCGTGATGGGGTGCCATATGGATATTGTCCTGCAGCATCATAGTGTCTGCAAGGTGGTTTTGCAGCAGGCTGGTTTCACCATGAAAATGGTGTGCCCACAAGCCATTCTTCTTCCTACCACTCAGCCAAGCATTGAGTCCAAAATGAAAAGAGAAGAGGCTTCTTGAAATGCAACAACATCTGTCCTGGCACTGGGGCTTGTGTCCTTGCCGGGGCAGCAAGCACTGGGATTGCCAGTTTCCTTGGCTGTGGGTGGAGCAGCCTGCTGATCCAGGGAGCCATCTGCAGATGAATCATGGATTTCTTTGGAAAAAGGCCTGCCCAGGGGAGACGAGGCAGCCAGCTGCTTAGGTCAATGGTTTCAGGGTCTGGAACTGAAAGAATAACATTTGGCCACAACCATTTGAAGCTGGGGGACTGATAGCTGGTGGTGAGTGAATGGAAAGAGCACTTGCTAAGAAATGCTGGTGACAATGATGTGTTGGGGTTTTATAAGTAATGGCATTGCCAAATATGTAGGAAGAAAATTACTTGATCCTGAGATGTTGGCTTACCAAATAAGTTCAACGCAGGGTTAGCCTTAGGGACACGACTGGGCTCCAGAAACTGGTGGGATGTATATTCAGCTTTTCCCTAAGGCTATCTCATAGATGAGGGTTCCAAATGCAAGTTTTCTTGATTTTAATTTGGAAAAAGGCTGTTTGCGATCCTAGCTGGCACAGTGGGATCACAATGCAGGAGTCAGCCATTGCAGTGCAGGCACTACACTTTAGCCCTGGCCTCTAGCAGTTGCCTCTGCAGGATGATCTTGGCTCCTTGTTCTGTGTCCTGTAGTCTATATTTCATTATGCCTCCCTGTTATTTCCCTTCAGGTCTTACTACTGCTGCACCTTTGTCAGCTGGAAAACACAGTGAAGGCTTCAGAAGTCATTGACACAAGTCAGCGGGTGGCATCACTTCAAGTTACACCAGGTAGAGTGTTTCAGATCCCTTTGGCCATGCAGAGATGTTTGCCCATTGAATGATGCACAGATGTCGGTTCAGCAGTTGCTGTAGAATTATCCAAGAGACAATAAAACACTGCACATGAAAACAGAATGTTAACATTTTTTTGTCCAGTTACATGCCTTATGTCAAGCTTGAACGAACCAAATATCCTTCAGGTTGGAGACGTCTGTGATCTGAGCCCAGATTTTATAACCCAGGCCCTTTTGCAGATGAATCTCATAAGAGAAGCAGTAAATCAGGCATCAGATGGTCAGTCATTTGGTTTCCTAACTGCAGCTGCAGCCAGAAGATATTTTAAGAAAAGCAACAGATGAGGTCACACTTATATCCATAAAGTAAGGTTTTGCCCAGTGGTCCTCTAAAAGCTTCCAGAAAACAACACTCTAAGGGCACTGAAACCACCAAATTTAATGAAAACTGGGGGGGCCTCCCTGTGCCTGTGTGAATTTGTGCAATCCCTTTATTTTTCTTTAATTTTTTTATACTTTTGGCATCTGTACCCTCCAGTGAATATAGTTGTGTCCTGTGACAGATTTTTTGCTTCCTTGTTAAGTTCACTGGAGGCCCCTTCATTCCTGTGTTGGCAGAAGCAGTGAATAATTATCAGTCCCACTAAACTCTGAGTATAGTTAGAACAATTGCCAGAGAAGCCAGAGGATCTCAGAGTCCCAAAAGGATGAACCATGCATATTTCTTATTGTAGGCAGAGATACTTTTATCTTATATGCAAGATTTTAATCTAACATTTTAGCTCAAGTTATTTTTAAAATCTTCTTGCTAACAGATAATCCTTTGTCTGGAGGGGTATAAAAGGGCAATGTGTAGTAGCAGCTACTTGACTGTATGGTATCTGGCCAAGAAAAATATTTGTGTAAGTCTTGCTGAGTCAGGGTATGTTTCTAAATAGGCCGTGTGTCCTTTTCATTGACAGGATTTATCTCATGCAAGCCAAATCCAATACTCTGCTGCCCTGCACACTCAGGGAAATAACACTCCTGGTCTGCAAAAGAGACAGCAACCCGGTTCAGCACAGTGTTAAATTATCTTAGAGTTGTGTCTGCACGTGCAGTATTACGCAGCAAAACAGATTGCCCAAAACCTTTATTGCTTTGCCTAGGCAGGTGCCACCTGGTGCCCAGAGATTGTTTCGCAATTTGTCACATCCTAGATTGATGAGAGGACAGATCATTAGCATGCTTTGCTCTTGACTTGAAGATCTCACATACAAGACATACCGATACCAAGTCATCTTGTCCATTCTCCTGCCAGTTGCCAGCTGTTGGACCGCGATGTACTACCAATGCCAAGCTATAAATCTGGCCAGTTTTTCTTGAAATGGAGCCGAGCAGCAGCCTAACAGCTTGCAGATCTCCCTAGCAAACCTCGTCAGGGCGAGTAATGACACTCAAACCCAAGCGTCTTTGGATTGCTGGAGGTTTTGATCTGAACATTTTGTACAGTCCTCACCCAGAGCTCTTTCTAAGCACGGCGCAGCCTCCCAGGCCCTGGAGACTTGTGGCCATGTCACACTCCCAGGACCTGCCTGGGGCGAGGTTACTGCCAACCTGAGTAGGGGCCACACATCTCTCGTGGTTTAAGCTGTAAATCACCCAGTTCGCTCACTCACTCCCCCTCTGTCTTCCCTCCCGGAGGGATGGGGAGGAGAATCAAAAGAATGTAACTCCTGTGGGTTGAGATAAGAACAGCCCAGTAACTAAGGTATAACGCAAATCAGTACTGCTGCCACCAATAATAATAATGACAAGGCAAATACAAGAAAAGAGAATACAACCGCTCACCATCTGACGACCGAGCCATGAACCAACTCTTCCGGGTTCCTGCCCCTAGTTTTTACATCCTGGGCATGATGTGCTGTGGCATGAAATACCTCTTTGGCTAGTTTGGGTCAGGTGTCCTGTCTCTGCTTCCTCCCGGCTTCCCCTCCTCCCTGTCAGAGCATGAGACTCAGAAAGTCATTGGTCAGACTTAACATTACTGCAACTAAAACCGTCGGTGCTATCAGCACTGTTCCCAGGCGAAAAGTCAAAACCACAGCACTGCACCAGCTACTAATAAGGAGAAAAATGACTGCTGCTGCTGAACCCAGGACAACATCCAACAGCTCTTTGTCACCACAGGAGTCATGAAAACATGCACCTTGTTTGTTGGCATAGTCCTGCTCTGCAGACATGCACCTGCTTAGAGCCAGCTGTCGGATGAAAGGATAGGAGAGGAAGCAGGGCTATCCCACTGCTTTCCTTCAGAAGAGTGGAAGGTGTGGGAAGTTCAGAGTTCTGGAGCACCAAGACACTCACTATGCTCCAGAACAGGAGGAATGATAGCAAAGGCACCGGTAGTAAATCCCAGTCAAATTCAAATAAATTCAGCACGGCAGCAAGCATGCCTGGTATTGCATCCCTTGGGAAAATGGCATGCTCTTCCAGCGAGGACCGCCCCATTCCCTGCTGCCCTTTCCCTGCAGAGATCCTGAGTCATCCTGCCTGCTCCTAGCTACCCACGGGAAGTTCCCCGTCTTCACCATAACCAAAGCCGTCCTGTTCTCTGGTGTCACTGCTGTGAAGTTAGCACCACTTTAAATAAGAAGTTAAATTTAGCACAGCATGAGCTCAACATCCAGAGAGTGAATAACCCCCATTCATTCATACATATGACACTCCTCGTTTCTTCACCGATCCCCTCTTCCATTAAGTTGTTTGTTTACATTAAAGTTTGCTAGTCTATATAAACTCCCAATATGTAACATCTTTTTTTGTAAGATCCATGGGGGAGGGCAGATAAACATTCAAGCCACAACATGTAAAGTCATGCCTAGCAGAAATGTATAGTGTGGTTATCTCAGAGTCAGAGTAAACACATCAGCCTGTAAATGACACATGATGTAAAGCATCCCGGCAGACAGAAAAAACATTTCTTTAATAAATGTAATCGATTAATTAATGGATTGTATGATAGTGAAATATGTCATAAAACATCCTGTCTATCAGTTGCTGATGAAATTCCTGTTTACTTAGTCCTTAATTTGTGGGACATTAGAAGATGCTGTACTAGCACAGAAATATGGCAGTGGTATAAAGTACGACCTTCACTGCAGGCTACTGCCTCACTGAAGAAAACTGTAGGTACTGGTTTTAAAGGCAGCTTTGATGTCCTCAGATATTACACTTCATATAGTTATAGCTGGCCGCTGTACCCTAGTGTAGAGAGCTGCCTCTAAGAAATGCTCTTGGCTACATACATCAAGACTATATAAAAAAATGAGTTTCTAATGATTTTTAGGTGAATGAGTGTGAACTTTCTCTAAGGTTAAGAAATTTAAAATTGTCCATGGCATTATTACAGCAGGTTCCATGTCTTCAGTGGAATTGGTAAATTGTCAGGATTTTTCTTTTTTCTCCCATTTTTCTTTCTTGCTTAGAAGAAAAAGATCCTAGTCCTGCATTTGAGAACAACTGGCTGCTTTCAGTTTCTCTATGAAATGTAAAAAAGCAGTTTCACATTCACTTCAGAGCTCCACGCCAGCAGCAGAGAAGGGCAGCAGATCCCATGCCACTGCCATGTCAGAGACTTTTTTCAGGCATCGTCAGACCTCAGGTTTTGGCTGAGGAGGAGAGATGTTACTACCTCCAGCTAAGATGAGAAGTTTTAAACAGAATGGAAATGGCTGAAGAGTAGGTTTTGAAAGACACAACAAGAAATTTGCAGAGAGCTGACCGAAACCTCTTTCGCCCCACACCCAAAGTGAGGTTCCTCACCCTGCCCATTTCAATACACACACAAAAAACCCCACAGGCATTATGCACTCTCAAGAATGCAAAAGCCAAGGAAAATGAAATAACCCATTACATGCTTCTGCTGTCCCCAGCCACATGTTAGTCTCATTGCCTCACTCAGGGTGTCCAACGTTACTGCTGAACTACCCAAAGTGCTCAGGGTAACTCCTGGTGCCACGGACATCAGCTTGTGCTGGCCAGTTCGGGTGATCTCAGAATAAGTTTGGAGGGTGGGGATCCTGGTGTCAATCGTGCTGCTTAAGACAACAGGCTCTAGGATCAACCTTTTAGATCAAGCTAAAAACTGTCTCTCTAAAGATTTAAAAACCACTTGGTTTTGTGACGGGAATGAGGGTCCCATGTCCCCTTGCACCTTCAAAAAACTTGTCATGTAACAGCCAACCTTTTTAATACGATTTAAAGGACAAGAAGTAACTCTTTTCCTAGTTCATGATTGACTTTCTCAGTGGGGACAACATCTACAAAACACTTTTTCTTGTCAAAGATTCCAGGCAAGACTATTTGCAAAAAATATTTTACATTGTATTTGAACACAAGGATTAAAAAACAAACAAACAGACAAACAAACCACCAAAGAATGTACTTCATGGTTTGCCTCCGTATTTCAGTCAGGAAGTTTGGTTTTCTCTCCAGTTCTGATTGTCAAATATTTGCAATGAATTTTTAAATAGTTAAAATTCCCATAGACTTACTAAATGAGTTCATGCTCAAGACTCACGTGCAGAAAGAGGAGTTATGACTTTTCAGATAAAACAATCAGTGGTAAACTTTTCTTGGCTGTGTTCTGCAGACAGCTATCCCAATTCCTTTTTGATTCTGCACCACACTTTAATTTCGAGCATATCCAGGTGTGAGATCAGGATCCAGGCACAAATGCCAGCAGAAATCAGGAGGGAGGTGAATGTCGTTCCCATCTATGTGACACATCTTTCACATCAAGTGGGAAAGTAGTTATGGGACTCCTACCCCAGCTACTGCAAAAACATCCCTACTTTCACTGTTCCTCGCATCTTTAGTGTCAGGACAGGACCCATCCTGCTGAGAGCACAGTGCTCTCCCACTCTGACCTGAATACCATCATGCAAAATGGCCTCCTCCAGGGCAATCTGACCAGCTGCTTCTTCTGAAGTGCCTCAGCCTCTTAATGTGTTCCTATAGCACCCAATTTAAGCCATCAAAACAATATGCCTTTGAGCACACTCAATAGGCTAACTCTAAACAGCAGTCGCCTACAGTATAGCCATTCAGATATTAAAACTGTAATAAGGCTAGTTTAATAAAATGAAATGCATCCATTTTCAGAAACAAATCCAGTGCCAGAGAAGGAAGAGAACAGGGAGATAAGAATTAATATTATACTTTTCTGATATTTCTTTATTTATAAAATATTGCACACAAGGACTTACACAGGTTGGGGTAATAAGAAATGTACATCTCTGTGGATGATTTCTTGTTAGAGAATGGACATATGCCTGCTCTGAATGAAAGCAAGTAGGTGCAGCTGGCCATGTAGCAGGGATAACCCCTGGTTAGCTCTGTGCAGCCGACCGTGGAAAAGAAGCAACTCCCGGACAGTTAATGAAACAAGAACACAGGCCTGGAAGATAAGAAGGAGCTAAGATAAGAAGGTTGCTGAATTGGACTGTAAATCTTGCTTGCTTACCAAAACCACACTTTAGGTTCTCACGAGTGCAAAAGTTACAAGTACTCTCAGAATGGGATTGGTTTCAAAAGCTGTTACAGGGTTGGGGTATTAGTGGTTGGCTAGGAGTACTAATCAAACAAGGTTTAACAGTTTTAATGGTATTGATTATTATTGTTTAAAGCTTTTGTTGTTTATGGAAGTGTATTGTCAGTATGCTATCTCGTACTGTGAATCGGGTCTGGATTGCTCAAAAGCAAGAAGAGGGTATTGTGGAGAGCTATTTGGCTGTGAACGGGCATGTGAGCAATCCAGACAACTGCTTGACAATTGTAAGGTAGTGACCCACAGGCACTGAGGCCTCGCCTGGGGGTTACTAAAGTTCATGTACGTGCAGAAGCCTTGAGAAAGTTAGCACGGAAAGCTACTGAGAGAGATGTGCAGGAGGGAACTGATAACTGTAACTTTGAAACATATGCTGTAATAGTTAACCAATCATTGAACAGTTGCTAGCACTCGGCTAAGTGAAATTAACCAATCAAGTGTTATCGAATGTTCTAGTGTTCTGAAACTTTTCCTATAAAAGACACAATTGCGCACAATAAATTGTTCAGCGTTTGATCACATTGATCGTTGTTGCGTTGTTCTGTAGCCCCCGCACATCTCTGCTTGGGATGCCTTTCAAAGCCATCATTCATGAAATGTATAGCAAATAATCTTCAGAGGTATAAACAAATTGTACCCCTGGAGAAATGAGACCAGACAGTTAAGTTTAGTCACAATGTGTTTGAGAGGATATTTCTCTAAACCAAATTTGATCATGGTGCAGACAGTGTCCAATCAATTATGGAATTCATGCTTTAACATGCATTTTAATTTAAACTGCTTAAATAGGGTCACAGGAGGAACATGAAGGATTTCCGTGCTGCTTGACTGATCAGATTTCACAATATGTAGTACAAGACAAAGCTGTGTATGTACTGCAAATGCTCTAGGCAGAGTACCAGAGAGAACGGGTACATCAAATGTGCTGAATATCCTCTTCTTAGGGTTCTCATCCAGTGCCACTGACTGCAAGGCTCCCTCTGCCTTCATCAGTGGAAACCACTACCACTGAAGCACTAGAAACGTTCTTTTTCAGTTGATCCTATTTCTGCATGAATTATAAATTCAAATTAAAGACTAACGAATATTTTTGTTTCCAAACAACTTTTTGAGAAAAATTTTTTCTTTCTCTCTGCTCTCTCACAATTCCTTTATTTGCTCCCATTCAAAATAATTTGAGTTATGTGATAGCTACACAGAAAGTCTAAAAGTCTCTGTAGTAACACACTGTGTAACACACATTAAAGAAAGTAGAAGTCTCAAACAAAAAGAGGAGAAAATAAAGCTGTGAAAGAAGGCAAATCCCAAAAACATTTCAATCTTCAGCTTTTACCAAGCTGAAAATTGTACAACATGAAGAAACTCTGAGGGTAAAATCCAACTACATGCTAAAGCAGCAGAAGGGCTATCTACCGTTTAATCCTCAAAGGACATGACCATTTAGGTGCTAAGCCCTCCTGCTGGATCACAACACAGAAGTGATTATCATCCTTGGAGAGCAAGCTGCAGAGAGCTTCTCTGTCAGTCAATCTTGAAATGATCTCTTTCCTCTTACAACTCATTTTCCATCCTGACCTGCAATCACTTGCTACCACACATTTCAGTACATGCTTATAATGCAAAAGCTGAAATGCTGCACAAGGAAAATCGAATTTTCTGCTCTATTATAACTGCAGATTCATGTTGATGTGAATATGGGGTCTCTGAGAGAAAGATTTGGGCTAGGACAGTGCAATGTAAAGGTTTACTCTTCTGAGTCTGTGGGAGTCCTTCTATCACAAAGGAAGTGAGAGAAACTTCGTTTCATGTGACATTACAGGCATCTAACTTCATCCCACATGAAAACAAGGAGAAAACCATGATCATGGTTTCAAAGTGGTCTAGCTGGGAGAAATCAAGAGTGAGCCACTGAAGCCAGTGCCAAGATCCTAGAAGGCAGACTGTCCTTTGGACTGTAAATGGGTGTGCTTGTTCACATGGTGAGTGTTCTGCAACTTGTTCTTGCTCCTTTGCTTGGTATGAGATACTTTCCAGGTTAGGAGCAGATGCTGGGTAACTGGACCCACACCAATACCAACATACAAGGTCTGAACCTACCCTCTCTAAAGAGAGTTATAAAATCCCTGCTGCTGTGAGCACTGCAAGGCTTTTAACAGGCACCTTCTGTTAGAGAGGTAGTGCCGCTGCTAGGCTGTGCACTGGGGCTCAGCTCAGCAGAGGCTGCAGGCACCTTGGCTCAGCTGGGGATGCAGCTCACCTCCCATTCCCCCAGACCTACCTTCTCATCCCTGACACTGTAGGGCAGGATAAACAGCCAGGTGGCTGACAAAACCTAACAGAATTTAATGCTGAGGACTGTGAGGTGGCAAGCATTGCAGTGGAACTTACAGGGGTTAGAGGCTGCTGTCAGGAAAGGAAAATCAGAAACCTGAGGGAAAGATTGTAAAGGAAACAGAGAGAAATAAGTAACATAACCTGCCACATTTCTGCAAGAAGAGCTGTATTTCTCCCTGCTTTAGGCTTGTTGGGGAGCATACTGCAGGCAGAGGCAAATATATACACCTCAGAGAACTACCAGGTGCAGGACCAGGCACTTGAGATGAATTTCTTCCTTAGCACCAAATGGCTTTGTCACAGAGGAAGGCAGAAAAGATGGGCTACGATGCTTGAGGCAAGATTTTGTGTGAGACCTTAACATCAAATGAACCTCACTGTGGATTTCCCACTTTTGAAAATGTAAGGCTCCATGCTTGACAGGATTTTGGCTATCCATGTAACATGAAATGCAGATGGCTGAGAGTGGTCCTGCAGGCTCCTGTTTTGACTCTATCAATGTTATGTTCATGAGTGTCAAAAGGAGGTGGAAGTTAAAAGGAAAAAGAAAGTGGCCTATGATTTCAGAAACATCCTTTTTCTACAAAAGGAAGTGTGTAAAAACAAAATAGTATCCCCAAAATAAAATAAAATAAAGAGTATCCCCAAAAAGATTGCACTCTGCAATCTTTTCTCTTTTTTTATCTTTTTTTTTTCCTTAAATAATATGAAAACATATGAGAAAGGAAACAAAAATGTAAAAGCCGAGAGGTTAAACACAGAAGGACTTGACGGGACCTGTTAGGCAGGGAAGTGCCACCAGCAAGACATTGATTTAATTTCCCTGGGGAACTCTGCTCTCCTGGGAGTGCCAAATATAGGTACTGAGTTAGCAGGGCCAGCACCCTCCCCAAATGAAGGAGCACAAGCTTGATGGCCAGGGGTCAGTTCTGTCATTTGGGGAGGACGAGTCCTACCCAGAGAAGTATGGCCCCCTGCAGGAGAATGCAGTTCACACTTCCCGCTTGGCAGAAGAACAAGCTGTTTCTCCACCCCCTGAAGTGCAGTTTTGTGTCGAGCTACCATTCACAAGCCCATGGGCCGGTCCGAGTCAGTCTGGATGTGTGAACACAGGGCATATCCCTCAGATAGACAGGGTTTCCACGGCCTTCTCATACATGCGTTCCAAGATGCGGTGGATGCTGGAGAAGCCTGGCCGGTCAGAAGGTAGCTTGCTCCAGCAGAGGCGCATCAGGTTGTAGAGCTCCAGGGGACAATTGTCTGGGCAAGAGAGGACATTCCCATCCCTCACATAGTAGATGACCTCCTCGTGAGCCATCCCGTAGTAGGGCTGCATGCCATAGGAGAAGATCTCCCACAGCACTACCCCGTAGGCCCACACATCAGACTCTGTGGTGTAACGGTTGTAGAAAATGGACTCAGGGGGCATCCAGCGGATGGGGATGGCATCATTCTCATTTGCCTTGTAATAGTCGGCTGAATACATGTTCCTTGAGAGACCAAAATCAGCTATTTTTACAACCATGTTCTCTCCCACCAGGCAGTTCCTGGTAGCCAAATCCCGGTGGACAAACTTGCGCTCAGAGAGGTACGCCATTCCAGCAGCCACCTGCTTGGCAATGCAGAGCTGGCTGGTGCAGCACAACGCCAGGGGGTTGGGGAGGCAGATCCGATCATCCAGGCTCCCATGCACCAGGCTGCAGAGGTTGCGGGGTGAGCGGTCACGCAGGTACTCATTTAGATCCCCATAGGCCATGTACTCAAACAGCAGGCACATCGGTTTCCCAACAGCACACACACCTGGAAGAAGATAGATGCACCACACAGGTCATTTGGGGTCTGTTGTGCAAGACAAAAAAATACAGAAATACTTACAGAAAGGAGAGACTTTCAACAGTGCATGAAGGGGCAGACAGAAAGGAGAAGCATGCAAATACCATCAAGAATGCATGTATCCCTTTGAGTCTCTGAAGCTCCTTCACCAGGTATCTAATGCTGAGCTCCATGGGAGATGCTAACAAGGCATGCAGTTGCCTGATTTTTCTGGAATCCTAGGAAAGAGATATTCTCTTGGAGCTATGTTCAGTTAAGAGCCCAGTCCTGCTTAACAGAAATATTGCCTTTTCCCAGGTGCAACTGGAAGGACATACTTTCAGGAAGTAACCTTTATAGTTCTGATCAAGGTATTTTTTTAATTCTTTTGTTTCTTGTTATTACTGTACTTACATCTGCCTAGGGACTACACATATGCAGGAAGACTTCAGGAGTAATCAGAAGGGGCATGTTCAAGGGTTCATCGGGATATTTGAAATGCAAAGACACTCCCACTACAACTTCTGCTCAAAAGCTCATGCAAAAAATACTGGTTCTAGAAATTCCTTTTGTCATGACAAATACTCAAAAATGAAAGAATGATAAATTAAAAACAGACATCAGAAAGGAGAGATTTGCTGCATCTGATACACGCAGAGTTTTGTCCTCCTAAAGGGCACATGCTTGGACCTACACCAGCTTTACTGGGGGCCAGCATCAATACAGGACCCCACTGACACTGTTTCTATTGAGCATACAATGACATGGCAAAAATTTTTTGATGCCTATTATTAAGTTGCCAACAAGCAATACCCAGCATTTAAAATGTATGTGTTTTGCTTTCTTAGGGCCATCACTTAGCGGTTGCTGAATCGGTGAAATCTGAAATTCTCATTGATGACCTAATACTTGAATTTTTGAGGAAACAGACAGCTGTTCCCAGTGTGATGAAGTAAGGATCTGACAAGCATGAGGAGTGTAGGTGAGAGCTTGATCATCTAAGCTGTCTCCAACAACATGGCTTTTCTCCACATCCTCATGATCTGAAACTAGTTTGCTCCTGTACTTTCTCCCTTTCCTGACCTAAAATATACTGACGATAAATACAATGTTTATTTGAGTTTGGAGCATCTCCTGGTTTTCATTTCTGTAGCTAAAGCACTTGTATTAACCCAGCTTTCCCAAAACTGGTATTTATCTACTTACAAATTTTGTACAACTTCCTACTGAAATAAATTAGGATCCCAGCTTCCTGTTTGCAGGGATCAGGTCTGCATACAATAATTTAGAGCAGGATTGCCAGGTGAAGGTGGCTAGCAACATCTGCTTCATTCAAAACATGAAAATTTACTGAAATAAAATTTAGTAAGCAGCTTTCTTCAGAGAGCAGTGCACTATTAGCCAAGCTGCAGCATTGAGACTTTCTAAAAAACCCAATAAACCAAGGTTTCCTTTCAGCTGGAGAGAGAAGGAAAGGAAGAGACAATTTTTCTGTTGGCTTTTTTGTTTATTTCTTTCATTTTGGTTTTTTTCAATGCTGGTGACTGTTCAGACATCACAATAGTAAGTGGGACCCATAAAACTAACTAGACTTGTGCCTGGCTTTTTTTAAGTACCCATAAAATAAATCACAGCCCCAGGGAGCTTGTGCCTTCCCTGAAGACATGTGCCAGTGTTACAAAACTGGAAGCAGAGCTAGGTAACAAGATGATCAACAATATACTCAGTGCAGGACAAGGAGGTTTTATTACAGTGCACCATCCTGTTAAGGCAACAGCATCAGACCTACATTTTGAGACTTCTTCTGGCATGCAGTGGCACATAGAAAAACTCAGCAGCACTGAATGCGTGTCCACCTCTGCACCCCCAGCAACCCCAGAGCAGATTTGCAGAAGGTGGCACACTGGACATGGGTGCCTTATCCAGATACCTAAAAGCTTGACGATATTTGGATTGTCAAACTCTGCCATTAGGGCTGCCTCCCTCTGAAAGTCAGCCTGCATGTCTGCAGATGCTTCCTCCTTCAGCATTTTCACTGCCACCATTGTGAAAGGCTCGTATGGCAGCAGCCCTGGTGCCCTGCAAGGAGAAGACAGAAAGGTAAGCATCAGTAATGGATGGATGCACGCTAAATGTAGGCTCTGCTCCTGGTGCGAAAGGACAGGATGACAGAAGAGAAAAACAAAAAAAAGAAGGGTGGAAGGCCCCAGCACTGACTGAAGTCACGTGGAAGACCATCTTCACCTCTTGGGTATTCCTGCATTGCCTAGTACAGAGACATTTAGTTTAGTTCAGGGGAGACTAAATGCAATACATCTCCTTTTTATTGCTGCTCTTTCTACTTACAGGCTCTGTATCATGTCTAGTAAAGAGTTAAGTAGCAGGCTGGTAAGCAATAGCCTCTTCCTGGGTTGGAAACTTCATGGAAGGCAGGATGGACTCATTCGTCCAAATAATTGCTAATAATAATAATGGTGTAATGACTGACCATACCAGAGTTAAAAATAAACCTGGTTTATATAAAAATGTTGAAAAAACCTCTTTCACTGTGTCTTGTCCCATACCTGGCACCACAATGGCACTGGTACATCTGGCTACTATTAGAGTGGAAGTAATAGTTTCAGTAAGTATGTTTCCCTGGGTTTGTAAGGAAAATAGCCTTTTGCCACTGTTCTGTTCGTGTGTGTGCCTGTAATTCAACATGTTATAAACCATTAGCTAATTTCAGCTTAATTTAATGTCATAGAGCTGAGGTATAGGAAATGGTTGTTTCTGTAAGTCTTGTGGAAAGAGGTGACAGACCAGAAGGGGCAAAGCATACATGTGCCCTGTCTGAAGAACAAGCTAATGCCTGAATAAGACATGATTGAATATTCAGTGAGAGCTTAGAGAGGCAAATCTATAGGAAAAACAGCTTCCTGACTTAGAGCAATTACAGACTCATTTTGGTTTCTTATCCAATGGTCAATGCACCCTCAAAAGTTTAATTACATGGGCTTGCCGAAGATTTAGAGATAGCTGTTGCCAAAGAGGAGCAACTTCCCACTCTTCAAACATGCGTCAAACTTCAGACGTGCATTTTGTTGCCCATGCAAATTCTTCCCAAGCGTCCTGCAGTTAGAACACATTCCTTACATGCACCTAGCCAGATCCCATGGAGAGTTGTGCCCATTTATGTGCCATGTTAAAACACCAGCCCGACTGCTCTCCCATTGCTCAAATGCCAGGTTATTTTGCTGCTCAGTAGTCCCAAGATGAGGTTCCGATTTCCAAAGCAAACTTCCAGTTTCCTTGTCATCTACTTGAGACATATGGCAATTGCAACAGTTGCACTTGGATGCTGTAAATGTCAAATGTCAGAAGATGGCAAGGCGCCCATCTTGAAAGGAATTTCACAGGTGGCCAGAGCACATTTGAGACACTAGGGTGAGAAGGTCTGGTGTGCTGGAGCAGAGGAGCAGGCTCCACACTTGCCTGCTACTGCCTCCGTTATAGCAAAACGTCTTGGTTTTTTTCCCTCAGTGCTGGCAGCAAGTTTCCAGTCCAGGAGGAGAGAAGTACCAGCACCTACCAGCTGCTGTCTAATATCAACACTGGAGAAAATCAGCAGCAACAGCCTAAAGAAACCAGTAGAGTATTTAAAAGTAGAAGAGGAGGGCCTTTATCTCTTCCAAACAGCCTCATTGTAGATAACCACTCATTACTGGCTGGCAGATCCAGTGTAGTGCCAAAGCAAAGGCAGGCACAGCTCCACCTTCCACTCTTTGAAGAGAGAAACTCACTGCAGGCTAAAGCCCAAAGTACACCCCTCCATCTACCCTTCATTGAAATCCTGTAATATAAACTAACTTAAATGTAATTTCAGTGAGATTAAGCTGTGCAAAGCCTTTTAAAGGGCCTTTAGGCAACAGCAAGTAATTTCACCCTCGGTAATGTGTGCTGATTCAGCCCAGTTCTTTGCAGACCTGGGAAATTCACACTGATCTGGAACAAAGACTAACTCTGCAGTTTTTGCAGAGAGCTGTTGAGCCTGACCTCTTTGGTTCCCAAAATACAGTGTTTGAAAAATGGATAGGGGCGCATCTGCAAGGGAACAAGAAGAAGCCACTGCTTCTGAAATTAACCAGGAGAATTCTGGCATCAGGGTGGAACACAGAGTGCTTCCTACAAAATAGGTAAATTTCTCATAGAGCTGGGCAGCATTAACAGAAATTACCTTGGGTTTCCTCTCTCATGATTATCTAGATGCTTAGAAAAAGTATCCACTGTGCACAGGACAGACAGCAGCTGTCTTCACCTTGTTCGCCATCAATGATTTCTGCAACACTAGCAACATTTGATTTTTAGGTACCTGCCATTCAAAGAACTAAGCAGAGGTGCAGCCAGGGATTTCACTCTGAGCCTACTTTCAGAGAGTGCCTGACTTTAATTTCCAATCAGGTTTTCTTTCAAGAGCAGCAAAAAAAACAGGAGCAGCTTGAACCTGTATTTGAGATTGTGTTGTGTCCCACATCTTCATCAGTATCACAGCTGGGTAGCTTCCGTTAGATAAGTAAATGATGCAATTAACATTAATTGGAGCTGATGCAGACCTGTGTTTGCCCAGGTTTTTGGAGAAATTCGTACGTGGTCAGGAGAGTGGCTTTTTTTGTTGACAGTATTTTGGATTAACATCCACACTGTTTTTCGGCTATATTTGAGAAAGCAGGTCAAAGAAACACCCTTTGCACTTGAAAAGAACACAAGGAGACTCCTGTCAGAGAACCTCTGACATTAAGGACAGCCTTGCCTCTTGCAGAGATGATGAGCTGTGCCTTTGCAGTGGAGGTCTACTGGCCTGCTAGTAAAGACCCCATATCAAGGCTCTTAGGCAATCTTAGCCTGGACTATGCAACTCCATCTCTGGGAGAAAACTTGCACGCTGGTCTGAGTTGAACTGTACAGGGCTGGTGCTCTGGTAACGTGTGGCACCAGCATGGTCCTCCCTGCAGCAGATGATCCCAAGTGGGCCATCATGAGTCAGTCAGAGCAGACCTGAGCTGGATCCTAAATCTTATTTAAAGGATATCTGGTTACTTCCTCATCCTTTCAGTGTGATGCTGCCTCCAGTGAAGACAGCAACCTTTCAGGAGAAGCTAGTAAATGATAGCCAGACGCTTCCTGTCCTAACATGCTGCTTGACCCAGGAGTGAGTAAACACTGAATCAGGACTCACAGCAAGCCAACTGGCAGAGGCATCGTTGGCACCATGCAGAGACCTGTGTTTACAGGAGAGGGAGAAATATGAGAACAGGAGAAGTAAAAGGGTGCTAAACTTAGCTCAAGATGCCCATTTAACACACGTAGACAAGTACATTTTATCCGAGATGGGAAGGCAATCAATTTGAGTTGTGATAACGTCACTAACCTGCAGGGATGCACAGCTGCTGCTACTGGACCAGCAGTCTGCACTGATGTGCCAGTGCTGCACAGAAATGCCAGTGGCCTAACTGTTCCCTGGAAATATAAGGCCTTAGAGGGACTTTTTTAGAGGTATGAAAAAGGAAGACCCTCAGAAGCAATCTTTCTGTGGCCCCTTTCCTGAGCCACAGAGAACAAGGGTCTCTTAGGGCATGGTAGTATGGTACAAGCCACTTTGCAAATGCTAGCTAGGAAGACGTACTGCTTATTTTTTATTCCCTTCTCTTTTTCTCCCTGTTCCACTGACAATAGCAAAAAGGTTTAATTAAAAGAGATTGCAGCACTGGAGTGGATGAAATCCACATCAAAGCTGTTTACAGCTTTAGTAACTTTTGAACACCCTTTGAGAGGTCCTGCTCCACGTGAGTGAGAGTCATTTCCAGCTCAGAAAGGTCTGTGCAGCACTGAAATTATTCTGAAGTTCCCAGCACAGAGCTGAAGCAGCCTTTGGCAGGAAGACCGCTTGTGCAGCTACAGTGAGGTGAGGACCCCAGCCATGCCAGTGTATAGGCGACACTCTACACAGCATCCTGAGTGCTATGCTGAGGGCTGCTCTGTGCCCCTTTGCCAGCTCAAATGCAGTGACCCAAGCTCAGCTGTGAAGTGGTTTCTACAGCTTTGCTCTCTTTTCAATATGAGTTATGTCCAGCTTTGCCATCCAGGCTAGCAATCAATTACAGGCTAAGCATCTGTGATTTTCCCACTGCACACCCTTGAAACTTTTTGAGTGTGCTATTCTTCTGTGTTACAGAAAAGCATACCTACATTTATTCAATTAGAAAAAATGCATCCCTTCATAAGAAAAAAAAATCCATCATAGCCATTGAAATTCTTTCCCTGCTCTTCAACACATTTAACAGAAGCATAACTCATTTCCTAGCAGATACATCAACAGCTTAATCATAAACATTGAAAGTATCTGTAATTATGACTGTTTTTTTCAAGGACAGTTGTTTGACTTTGAAGTCAATGGGAGCAATTCCGCCAGGCAGGACTTGGCCTGTGGTGGGACCCTGACACTCCCCTGTTCTTTTGAGGTCATCATACACTACTCCAGATACACTATAAAATCAGCCACATCCCAGATTTGTTAACAGTACAGGACAAAGAAAACTGTCCTAAATAAACATAGAACTGGACAGTCTGTCCACTTTCAGGAATTTGAGGACGGAATTTCCCAAGGACAGTAGTACTGACCAAAAACTGTTCTGCAGAAATTATGGACGCTGCCCAGGTTAACAAGACACCCTCCATCCACCTCAGTCCAGGAAGGGCTAGGTTCATCGCTGGGTTTTTCAATTAAATTTTTTTTGCATTTGAAAAATTGCATGATCTCACCTCCCATGAGATTTAGCAGAACTGGGATCTCATCTAATACCTTAAATTTAAAACAGGCAACAATGGCTGCAAATTCCAAGAATAATGAGTAACTAGAAGGGGATACTCACACACACATAAAAAATTGGCCAAAGTGGGTTGGGTTTTTAGGGGATTTTTGTTTGGCTTGGCCACTGAAACAAATGGAAACTGTGTCAGGACCTAGCTGTAGCATGACACATTGCCCTCTGTGGTAGTTACTGGTCAGTGTTGACATTATAATAGAGGACACAGCACACTGACTGGGAAATGCAAGGATTTCACAACAAATCACATGTCAGGAGCAATACTTCTGGCAAAAAGAGTGATGATAAATTTGGCTAAGTTTTTACACCAGGCTTTGGCATGTGAGTAAAACATTATATCTACTAGAGAGAACAAAAGAGTAATTTGTGACTAAAGTTTAACAAATAATCAACAGGAAGCAATGGACAACGAAAACAGTAACTTAAGCTGGAGTATATGATTTGGTACACATGCATTTGATCTTGGTTAGAGAGAATGAATGAATGAAAGATTTCCAGTGCCCAGATAAAGCAGTTGCCTGACTGCAAATTTTAACCTGGTACCTCCAGATGAAGACTCACACACAAGCCACTTACCTGGCTTGGAAGACTCTCCCAAATGCTCCTTCCCCAATATCTCTCACATATTCAATATTATTCCTGGGGTATTCCAGGCTGAGCAATTTTGGATTGAGGAGAAGGGGCATCCTTTGGTACATCGGGTTGGGGTGCAGCCGGTCCAGGAGGAGTTCAGAGGGCAGAGTAGTGAGCGTTGGTGTCTCTGACTCTCTGAAATGATGGAGCAGTTTCCAGTCAGTATGTGCATATCCCTCAACCAGGAGATACTTATCTATCTGTATCTTCTCCAGGCTGATTTCTTCCAGGATGGAAAAAGGAGGTGCAGCAGGGTTGTTGAAAGTCATGCAGCAAGACGTCATGCAATGTCCCCAAAATAGCCGTTAGGCCACAGAGACACACCAGAGCTTGCACTGGGCTGCCATAGGCAAAGGGAGGACTGCTCCCCACCTAATAGGCATTAATGGGACTATGCTCTCAGGAATAGGCTAGCCCTCTTTCAAAGCAGTATTTGTTGCCTCAAATTAAGTCCTGAAATTTACCTTTTTTTGTTCTTCCACTGCTTTCGCTGGCGGCAGCAAACCAAGGTCACAATGCTGAGGATCACGACAAGGGCAAAGCTGGAGATGATTGAGATGATAACAGTCATGGAGTATGTAGGGGAAAATGGAAGAGGAGGCGGCAGATTTGGAGCCTCTCCATTTGGTTTTCTTGTTCCTAGTGCTAATGACACTGTAATGCAAACAAAACCAAAAGGTTATGCTTCTGCTAGTTTATAGGGCCTTTTTTAAGAGGTATTCATGGAGTCAGCCTAATGAGAGAGCTGGGAGTGCTGATTGACATCTGGCTGAGCATGGGCCAGCTTGTACCCAGGCAGCCAAGAAGGCCAACAGCATCCTGGCCTGTATCAGCAATAGTGTGGCCAGCAGGACCAGGGCGGTGATCATACCCCTGCACTCAGCACTGGTGAGGCCACATCTCAAATCCTGTGTTCAGCTCTGATCCCCTCACTACAAGAGAGACATTGAGCTGCTGAAGCGGGTCGAGACAATGGTAATAAAGCTGGTGAAGGGCCTGGAGCACAAGTCTGATAAGGAGCAGCTGAAGAAACTGGGGCTGATTATTCTGAAGAAGGGAAGGCTCAGGTGGGACTTTATCACTTTCTACAGCTACCTGAAGAGAGGATGGAGAGAGGAAATGATCAGTCTCTTCTCCCAAGTAACAACTGATAGGACAAGAGGAAACAGCCATGAGCTGTGACAGGAGAGGTTTAAATTGGATATTAGAAAAAATTTTGTCACTGAAAGGTGCTCAGGCATTGGAATGGGCTTCCCAGGGTGGTGGTGGCATCACCGTCCCAGGAAGCATTAAAAAAACATGTAGATGAGTGCCTCAGTGACATGGTTTAGAGATGGACTTGTCAGTCGTGGGGTAATGGTTGGACTTGATGATCTTAGAGGTCTTTTCCAGCCTAGTTGATTCCATGATTCTATGATGACCTGAGAATTACTGACATTACAAATACAACCAAATGACTGCATGAGTGGACCATACTTAGGGAAGCCTGGTTTGCAGGAAGCAAAACCTGGTTTTGCTTAGCAAATACGAAATCTCAGGATCTGGTAAAGACCAAGACACAGTTCCCATTGAGCTGGTAAGGAATGTTTGCAAGGTATACAGATAGGAACTCACATCTGATGGTCTCAACAGTATTCAAATATAGTAATGTCTGCAGTGGGAAAGATCAATGGTCTGCGATGTGGACCACAGTGTATCATGTTTCCTAAAAATAATCTTCAGGGAGGAGTGTAATACCAAGTAAGTACACAGTGATACTTTCCTGAAATATCCACTTGCCTCCAGCAATTTGTGTCTTGGTGACCTTTTGTGGCAAATATGGTAAATGAGTGTAAAATACATTTGGCTTTATAATAAAAAAAATAATATTAATGTAGACACCTTCTGGGTACTTTCTGAGACACTGTAGAAAATCTAATCTGCACATGCAATGACTGAGAACAGAAAGAAATTTAAATCATTCTTTTAAAGGCCAGCTAAATGGATTCTGACTTGTGTTCCCTTAAGTCCACAGCAGCCCTGCTCTCTGTAAGCATTATTATCTTACTTCCAAACACTGCTGCCCAGAAACTGTGCATCTTGGATGAAATAGATTCAAAAATTATTCTGTTCCTTGGAAAATAAGAAACAGAAAGACTAAATTCCAACATCACAGAGCAAAGATATCTTTTCCAGATTTGTTTTTAGTTAGGCTTGGTTTTTTTGTTATTGAAAAAAATTGCCAGAAGCAAAACAACTTTGGAAAATAGCCCCAAACCCTACCTTGTCCCCAAAACACAGTGTGGCAAATCCGTTTTTCATAATACCACAGGAAATTTAATTTTATCCTTTGGCTCTAACGTAATATGGGGTAAGGAGCTCAATTTGCCTATCTTCATAGTCATTTAAGGCGCATGTTGCATCTTCTGGTTAAAGGTGCTGAGTGAATCTCTGAGAAGAACCAGTACTGACTGAGTCCTGAACACAGGACAGACTGGTGTGGTCATGATGCAAATGCTTTGCATGGCCCCAGACAGCAATGACAGAAATCATAAATTGTAGTTCCTACCATCTCCACAGGGAGACACGTTGCAGTATTCCCAGGTCACAGACGGGTCTTTTGTGTAGCACCAGGGACGTTCATTCTCACCTCCTGGATTGCGGCAGTAATTCTCGGCATCAGACAGCTCAGGGAAAACCTGAGGAGTCCTCCTGTGCAAATGGGGAGCCTTGAGGGAGGAAACAAATCGGATTATTATTTCAGTACAATTTTTTTCCTGCTGGTATTAGCAAAACAAAACCAAGCCAAACAAAGGAGCAAAGAAAGGCTGAGCTAAAACAGCCTTTCAGTGGCCTGCTAGAATGACAGACAACACAGCCTGCCACAGAAAGGGGAACTTGCAAGACTGAAATACAAAGAGGGTGCGAAACACCAGTGAACTCAGGAATGAAAGCAACCTGTGCCCTGCTCAGCCTTTTGACTGGGACTGGGCTGCCCAGCTCTGGGAAGCTCTCAGGGGAAGCAAACCTCAAGCATGGGTCTCCGTTCAGTAGGTCTCACACTGGTGCGCACCTGGTCACTCCACTTCTGGCAGGGAATGCCAGAGACCGTGACGTTGGCCCAGCCCTGGTAAAACTGTCCATTGCCGCTGTAGCAAGTCCCTGGGAAAAAAAAAAAAATATGGGGTCAGGCATCTCAGACCATGTCCTGCAGCAGGGACTCACAGGAACAAACTTCATGTCATTACACAAGAGCACGTGGCAATCAGCAGCGTATCTGAAGCGCATGTAAGGACCAGACAACTGCAGGCAGGGAACTGCTTAGTCTCCTGTTGGCACTTAAATGGATTTTGAGCTCAATACATAAGATTAAATCTGGTAAAACTCCAAAGAGGGAACTGGAGCTCTTTCAGATTGAGGAAACAGGCCATGCACCTGCAATGGTCATGCTGCATTTACCCAGTTCACAGCCCTTCCCCACTGGCAGTGCAGAGCACAACCACAGTGAAGCCACACATGCTATGCCAAGACAGAACGCATATTGCAACACTGGTTGCAAGATTTCCAGCCTGCATTCTTACAGGGGCCCTAGCAGGAAGACATCCATATTCCTGGGACTATAACAGAGGGCTGAGATTCATAAATTCCCATATTGATATATCTCCTCCCTGCCTCTTGCTTGTCTTCTTAGATTGAATGTTTGGAAAAAGCCTATGGTTTCCAGCATGTGTCCCCATAGCCCAGGGCATCCAAATGCCTCAGAAAAGGAGTGACCATTAATTTCATGAGCACACTTAACCTATCACAAATGCAAAGTAAAATGCTCAAACTTAGACTCCTTTGACTGATATGTAAGTTATCACATTATGCCTCACATCTGCAACAAGCTAACAACCCCCACATGGCCAGCACCTATACTCTCTTCCGGGGGGTAAAATCTTGTTAAGCTGCCCTAGTACACAGGTGTTTATCTGAGCCCACCTTTTTCAAATGTCTCACATTCAAAGGCAAAGAAAGCAGTGCCTGAAACCTGCCTCATAATGCAGCTAGTAACCAATATGAGAAAAAATTTTGCACAGATCTGAAATAAACTTCAGTGTAACATCTTCAAGGAGCAATGTGGAGAGTTTAAGGAACAGCAACAACATTCAAGAAGAACCCCTGAGTCCTTGGAAAATGCAGGTGCTGTTGTACATAGTCTTGCTACAATGAGGACAGAGGGAATAATAAAGGTGGTCCGACTGGGTTTAATGAATAACTTCGAAGGACAAACTAGAAAATGGTTCCATTTATGCTCCCAAATCTTTGTGCACATAACAGTGGATCCAGAGTAAAAAAGAAGGGGAAATACCACAAGAATGTTACTGTTACATCTGCTGGTTCAAGACCCAATAGTGTGCACCTGTGCAATGCCACACTGGGAAAATACTGTGAAAGCTGACAAAGAGGTGATACATTTACAGAGGAGAGAGAGACCATGTCCTGAACTTGCAGACCAAAGGGCTGAAACCAGCTCATGACTGCACCACTCATTTTCTGGCATTTGTCCCTTATGCTCCTTTCCCCAGGGAGAGGATGGCTGCAGCTGTGGGCAGTAAGCGTTAAGCATGATGCTTGAATGCTCACTGGGCACTAAAGAGCTTGTCTCCAGGTGTACAGCCCTTGGTGCCTGGGGCTTGGGTGGCTAGGTAGAGCAAAGGCCTTCCCATGAAAATAAATTCCAAGAAACTCTCAATTTCACTTTTTCACTTTCTCCGTCCATGCAGAAGGTGCCTGCCACTGCCAAATCTGCAGACCTCTCCTGATAAGAAGCATAGCAGGAGGGAGGCTCTTCCTTCTCCAATTGGACAAGTTCAGTGGCTGAGCTTTAAAATTGCAGTTGCATGTCAGTTGGAAAAGCTGGATGTGCATATTTCAGCCAGGACCAGCAGCAGGGTAGGAGTCTGACTGGAGCCATAGCAGCACTGTGGGGGGTCGCTGGATCTCACCACCAGTCATTGAGGGGAACACAAGAAACAGTCAGCCTTCAGAGCTGATTGGAGCAAAGTGCAAGGTCAGCTTGATGTGGGTAACCATGTCAGTATCAGTAACAGCACAGAAGGCTGGGATGTATCAAAAATGCTAAATATGTATCAAAAATACTAAATATGGGTAAAGCAAACCTAGAATCAATGGGTAGAAAGAAGGGGAAACAGCTGGAAGGGAGGGTACCATCTAAAAGCACCATGCCTCTTTAACAGCCTTCGACAGTTACCATTCTACTTTCTTGCCAGGTTCTGAAGAGCTGGGAATGTGTTTCCCCATACCTTGAATGTGGAAACTCAGGCATTCCCTGATAATAACCTGAACCCATCCAGCTAGGACCAGAACAAAACACAAAAATTCTGTGCAAGCTGCATTCTCAACCAAGAACATCATGCCAGCCTCTAGAAACATAGAGCCTGGAGCAGTCTACTTACTGGTTATATTCTCCTTCTTAAAATCTGTAAAAAGACAAGACATGACATAAGGAGGGGTTGTCCAGGACATGACATAACTGGGTGCTATCTCAGGAGCATGCTACAGGAAAAAGTTCCCTCCCAGCAGTGCTTAAGCAGCTTGCTTCTTTGCAGTGGCACCTGAATGGCAATTTTGCCATCATTAAGACTGATTTTGGCAATGAGATCTTTATGATCTTCTCAATAAAGAGCTAGGCTTTCTTTACTTGAGGGATTTTTCCCTTACACTGGTTGGATGAGACAGGCAAGCAGCCAATGAAGCTGTCACAGTTCCATCCACAGGCACTGACAGCAGTGTACCCATCATCAGCTTTTCCTTTAATTGTAAGATATGGATTAGATCCTTCCCCACTCCCTCACCAAGAACACAGTTCTCCAAACAATAGGCAGCATGTGCCACCTTACCAAAAAAAGGGATGCGGGTGCAGGCACTGGGGTCCTGGTGCAGGCTGGGAAGCCTGTTACATTCAGGAAGAGTTAGCAACATCAGCCCTGGCTTGTAAATCCCCTTCTGAGAGTTTTCCTCCATTGAGAGCCATTCCTTAAAGCAGTAGAGATCCTTTACAGCAAGGCAATTCTCTCTACAATATTTTGCAAAAAACAGTGAAATATAGCAGTCAATGGCTTGATAACAATGGCTGCACTTAGCAGTTATGTGTGCAGGGGTTATGCAGGCTGACAGAAATCCATTAACAGGGTTATGACTTTAAGCCAGTCTGCCTGGCTCATAAACCATACAGGAAACTGTATAAAATGCAGCAGCTTCCTTTAGGAAACCTACAAAACTACATTTTTAATGAAGCAGGGTTATGCTCACAACACATATCACAGCCTGTGAGGAGGTCATTCCCATCTTTTCCTACAGATATATTGACATCTTCTACTAATAAACATCATGTCCAGAATTTATCTTCGCATTTTTTAGTACATTCTGAAAATCTCACCTGTCTTTTGTAAATTGTACATTAAAGTGTCATCTAATAAAGACAAGAGGTGAGATGCAATTCTTCATCTCCTTAAACTATTTGCCTGTATTTTTAATCTCACGGAATCACCCATCTAATTTTCTTTTTTTCTCCACAGAAAACTTTCAGTTCCTTTTTTATCTGTCAGCTGTCAGCAGCAAAATGTTTACAGTGCCAAGGTAAAACAGGAGACCTAACTGTCTCCTAGTTAACATATTACCTCCATAACAATGTGAAACATTCACTGACAAGAAGTGGCTTTTTTGATTGTTTAACTGTTCCTTAGACCAGAAACTGCTAGTAAAGAAGGCTAAGTCAGAAAAGTGTGCTCTATAAGAAAAAAAAAAAAATGGAAACAAAAAACCAGCAACAACAACTGTACCAAACTGGTAAATTTGAGGACTTGTTGCATTACTCAATTTACCAGTAATTTACTTATTTATGTACTATTCTTGAGAGCCTCAGCTGCAAAACCAGATTTGAGATTGTGTGCAGAGATTGCTTTCTCTGAGCTCAGCTGAAGCCCTTTGCTGATCCACATCCTTTCCAACCACCACACACCAATGCAGAGAGCTATCTCTGGGGTTCGTGGTGAAGATTTTAAACAAATTCATCATCTGATGGCCTGATGCAGCCTCTTTACTTATACAACAGTTTGGGGAAGAATAGATGGCCATGAGTTTCAATGATGACTAACGACACCGCAAACCCCCTAAAGCACCTAAAGGATGGAAGCCATTGGGAATTCTACCACGGCAGCGGCTTTTCTGCAACAGTAATGGATGCTCTTCCAGTCTGCAGGCTGAAGCCATCGAGCCCCAGCCGCACTGTTCTTTGTTCTAGCCAGTGCTGGTTTAATTCTTCCTCATGTCCATGAAAGCCAGAATGCAGACAGACAGTATAATTTACCTTTTTTATGTTAAACACATAGAAAGGGAATTAATTTCTGAAGTGAATGAATAAATGTTTAGCTAGAGAAATGAGAAAATCTTGCATATGAAACACTGGCCAACATGGGAGATCTGTATTGCAGTAGCTTCCTTAACTCCTGAAGCCTTAGCATCTTTAAACAAGTCCCTTATTTGGTATGTAACTGCACAATGCAAAAGACCATTCCTCTGCAATCCTGTCCACTCAAGTGCTACAGGCAGGTTACGTTCACCCACAAACCCATCTGAGGAGCATTGTGAGGCAGCTGGAGGGATGGATGGTCAGTCTCTTTGAGCTGTGTTCATACCATTGTTGTAACACTTAATCCTGAGCAGCAAGAGCTTGATGAGATCATGTGCAAAGATTACTTCAGATTATTATTAGAAATTTTAGGTCATGTAAGTGACAGACGACAAAGAACAGTGGCAGCAGAAGACAACAAATGGGCCAGCAGCATTTTAGGGCCCATAAAAGGCTGTTTAAGCAGAGGTGGGGACACACAGATCTGACCAAAGTGAGACATTTCCCAACACAAGACTGTTCACTGCAGCCTAGTCACCTCATATCAGCAAAGATTGAAACAGAAATCAAGAGTCTTTCTTTCACAGCTTCTTTTCACAGAAGCTGCCAATGGTAAAAGGCAGATACAATCAAGAACTATGATATGAGACATTATTTTCCCTTAAAACTAAGAAAACACTAATTTTAATCAGACTACATTCTAATTTACATAAAGTGAAATTTTTCCCATGCTTTTTTCTTCCACTTGGCTTCATCTTGTTCAACTCCCTGATTATTTTTATCAAAGCTTTACCCAGTCTATCAGTTGGTATTCTTGTTAGCTAGCTTCCAAACCAATATGAACATTAAAAATTATATAGGGAGATAAAAAATGGTGCAGAGAATAAAAAACAAGATAAAAAAAAAAAAAGCACACAGAAATATGTTAAGGGGAACATGTACTTCAAAAACTGGCAGAATCCTCCAGCCTCTGAGATAGTTAAATTCTTACTCATGAAGTATTTCAGCTGAAAATTGGTGTAGTCTGGCCAGTTTCTGCAGAGAAGTATAAAGTTGTCAGTAAAAAGGAGATAAGACAATTGGAAAGTAACCAAGATCATCTGAAACATTTTCAAGAGCCCCAAGAGGTCTCAGCTGTTCACAAGAACCCATTAGATATCTGAGTTATAAAAGCAAGTATTGGGTTATGGCTTTGGAAGACCTGTTGTCCAGCTGATGTGCTCTGGGAACAGGAAACAGGAAGGATGCTATTCCAGGGCTCTTGTCATGAAGAAAGATACATTTAAATCTACATTAAAATCACAGGGTGAAATCGTTAAAGTGGAAAACCATAACATTGACATGTGGATTTGAAGAAAGATGACGCCAGGCAAGTCCATTAAGATTTAGATATTTGCAATGCTGTGCCTCTTAGTGTGAGATTGAGTGCAGATTTATGCTGATTTATATCACTCTGACTTCAGAAGTGCTCCAGAAGTACAGCGTTCAGTCAAATCGCTATAAGCTCTGGTCCTGCAAGGCCACTTAGGAGCAGGGGTACACGAATCCAGACCCAGATCTCACTGAAATGTCTTTTGGAGTACTGTGCAAAATCTTTAGCTGACAAATGTGCTGTGTATGTGTGGCTCAAATATAAATACTGTCATGCATTTTGAAAAAAGCCAGAGAGATCATGTACTATAGGGCACAATGACAAAGACCAGAATAACAAGGTGGCAGGGAGGAGTCTGCCAGAAAAAAGCAGTACTTGGCTGCATGATTATCTTGCACATACTCTTCTTTTGCTGGGTATTTGCCACTGCTGTGCTTGTGGAGGAATACTGAACTGCATAGAAACCAGATAGCACAATGTATTGTCAAGCTTTGCACTGGGATTTGCCTCTGTGCCTTTCTTTTAGAGATATTAAAGCAGGTGAAATCAGAAAGATATCGATGAAAAGACAGCATACTCCTGGTTGTCCTAAAAAAGCCCCTACCTAACTGGAAAAGTAATGGACAGTAGACTACATCTTTCCCAAGTGCAGCTGGCAGCGTGCTTGCCATGTCTGCAGAGAAGATTTGTGATTTAGTTGAGACACTGGAGCTGGGGATCTCCCACTGAACACTAATCTGAATAATCCGCTTTAAGATGCAGTTCAAGGGGGACCAGAGCAAAGTACTGCACTTATGCAGAGGTGTCAGTTGCCCAAATGTGAAATGGGTAATGACCAGGCAACAGTCCTCCAGGGGCTGAAAATGGATCAGTTGTGTTGATCAGCTGTGTTAGGAAAGAGAAAGCTTCACCCTGAGACATCTATATGAGCTGTCCTCTGCAAGGTACACCAAGCAATCATCGTTTTGTTATAGTTCAAACTAACAGAACCTGGGCTATATATATTTAGTGCTTAAGAAAAGATGAGGAGCAGAAGTTTCAGAGTCCAGAAAAGTATAAGTTATGAGAGGAGCTTGGAAAAAACTGCTTTATTCTAGTTTGACAAGCTGGAGAAGATTAAAATTTCACTGCAAAGCAGAAGGGAGGAAACTCATCCCACCATCTGGCCATGGTGGGAGGACAAGAAGCAATAAGGGGAGGGCTGCTCAAGAGGTTGTATTATGAGGGAGCAGTGTCTCAGTGTCTGTCTCACTGGGACCTCTTGCACAGACACCTGTTGGCAGTATATTAGCTGTAGTGGGAGATGCTCTGGACTCCTTGAAGTCCCTGACAGCTCTGTTTCAAAGCACATTTTCTGCATATGGGAGGATACAAGAGCCAGATTGGAGGTTTGGTTTAGCAGGTACAATTACACTGGCAGCATCTCTGATATCTTTTTATGTTTCATCTTCATTGTTGTGGGAAGTGCTGAATGATTAGTTTATTGCCTTGGACAGATTTGTTGCACACACTGTGACTGTATCTAGTCAAAATTATAAACAAGCGATTACTTTTGATAATGAGCACATACTGACCTAGTAGAATTTAATCAATAGCAATATGTTAATAATTTTAATCAATTATGTCATTCAAATGGATATTTCTTTTCAACACTGTCTGCTAAAAGCCTGATATAACACAGACCTGGGCCTGAAAGTCAGTCAGTACCCTAGCAATGAGCACAGAGACAGCTGGATCAGGTCGTCTCTGTGTGTACAGAGGAGAGAGCAAAGGGAAAACCCATGCCAACCTAGAGGGCATAATTTCACTCAGTGCTACTCCAAGTCTGGACAGACCCTCACCACTCCTCTGCTGCCAACACATCCCCAAGAAATAAAGTGAAAATGAAATTATTTTTTTTTTCTCATTTACCTGCACATTGATTTTGGAGCTGGCCCAGCTCCTGAGGGATTGCACTCCTGGAAGATGTAGTTACACAGCAGAGACTCCGCAGCTGGTTGGCAGAATGAACTCACCGTTTTCAGTTCAGTCCAGGCAGTGTGGGCAAGCAGCTCTTGGGTCTCCTCTGGGTCAGCATAGGAGGAGTTGAAGAAAACAAGAGCATCCTTTGCCAAGATACCACTACACACCTCACCTCTGTACACGCTGCAGTAGCCTGCATCACCCTTGTATAGCTTGCTGGAAAGGACAAGACCATACAAAGTAAGCTCACAGCCCTAAACACCTGCAAAATAGGATGCCTAGGCTCTGTTTATGAATAAACTGGATTCCATAAGGCTGGCAGAGGGCAGAGGAGAGGGTAGATGTTTGTAATTACTAAAACCAGCTAATACCAATGAAAAATGAAACTTCTGCAAGGAACAGGGCCCTGTGTGAGTGCAGCACCCTCCTCGTAAGCTCCAGGGCTGAGGTTCTGGTCAACAGTTGCTAACAGTTAAAGTGGGCAAAAAGACTGAGCTCTTACGCACAACCGTGACCTAGCATGGCCTTTTACCCTGCCCTTGGCCCTAGTGAGGAAACATTTTGTTTTCCTGCTTCCCTGAAGTAGAGATCAGCTCCCCTACTTGCTGTATATCTCTGATAACTCAGGATTTTTTGCTCTGCTGACTAACAACAGTTTTATTTTGGATGGAGTCAATGAACAGGAGCCAGGTGAGTCCCACCCAACACATGCCGGGGAATTCTTCACAAGATGAGATCAGCCAAGCTCCTGCCTGCCTGTTCTCAGCTCCTCCACCCTTCCTGACTCTGCCCCTTTTCCACTCATATTTAGGTGGGAGACACAGGCACAGGCCTCTGCGCTTTTCCTTCTGGTGCTTCCCTGTAAGGTACACCTCCTTTTTTCATATCTCCTGCCACAAAGCATGGGGCCAAAACTATGGCAGGGCAATAAAAAGCACAGTAGGATTGGCTCCTTCATGGACTGTTTATTTATCTTTACCACATTTTTTACATCCAGAAGGAGGAAGCTCTCATCCCCCTTTCTTCCCCACAGACATCAGAAGGATGCAGCAGCATGAGGGTGTGCACAGGTCAGCTGTTCTCCTAGCAGCTCCCAGGACTGCCCCATGGCATCAAAGCCTGTGGGCGTGGACGTGCTCTCCACTCAGGCAGCCTGTGGGTTGCAATGCCCTTGGTATGGGGTGGAACCTGGAAAACAGCTTCCCCTGTGAGCGTGGCAGAAGCCAAATGGGGGGACGGGGGGGCTGGGTGCAGCTGTTCCCACTGCTCATTCGGTCAGTGCAACTGGGGTCAGGGAGTTCAATTCACAACACGCCAACCATTTGGAGGAGCCAGCAGAGCCATTTGTATCTGCGCCTTTATTTCTTTCCCTTGGCCAAATAATTGTCCATTGTCAGCCCTTGTGGCTCTTGTTGCTTTCCTTTGATGGATACAGGATTATACAGGATGCCCAGATTTCTGTTTTTTAGATGCTTCTCTCTGAAGATGGTACTCTCTGGCCCTGGTTTAGTTGCTCTGCTTTGGGCTCCGTGTCATTTATTTCTTTTAATTATGATTTTTTCCTACATGTCAAATTGGCTAAAAAATACAGGAAGGCACTGATTCCTTGAGCTGGCACCAAAACAACAGTGATGCTGTGTCACCTGCATCACCCTGTGCTTGATGGACACCCCTTCACGTGACAAAGGCGCCCCCAGCATCCTGCACCACAGCCCATGACATCTCCCTAGCACAGAGCAGGCTTCCCCACAGCACCCTGTGTGATGGCATCACATCATTCACGTTTTCCTGATGATGCTGTTGTGTTTAATCTGACAGGTGAGTCCTTCTTGTGCTCCAAGAAGCAAAAGAGGGCACAGGCATGCCTTGGGCACGTGTGCTGCTGACTTCAGTGAGATGCAGAAGCAGCCTGGTAAGAGCCACTAGTGCTAATATTGTATTTCCTCACTTTTTTAAAACCTGTAGGGAGATACGGACCAGGCTGCAATGGAAAAGCAACAGCAACTTGTTTCTCATAACACCTTACCAGAGTGGAATTCAATGCAGCAAAGGCTGAAAACAACAGCAGCACAGAAGGGCTGAGCATTTGATGACTGTTCCCATGTCTGTCACAATGACACAGGTGCAGGTGTAAGGCATAAGTCTGCCATTGTCATCAGGTGGTCACTAAATAATTCAGAGACTTCCTGAATCAATCTTGCAAGCCCCTGTGAGGAAAGCAAGCACCTTCACAGGGAGCCTGTGTCAGCAGAGCCCCAAAGCCATTTGCTTGGACTTCCTCAAGCTCTGCTCTTTTCTCTGAGGACCAGCAGTTTCCAGCCCTCCTTCAGCATAACCCTCTCATTTTCCGTCAGGACTAACCTGTCAGTGCAGCATGTAGAAATAGGCTAAGATTCCAAAAAGAAGAATGCCAGCCAAATTGTTCAGTTCTAAGTACTAAGCAAAAGTAAATGTCTGATCACATGCAAGTGGCTTTACTCATCTGTAACTTTTCTTGAAACAACTATCTAAATTCCTCTTGCCCTAATCTGGTGATCACCAAACCAATTTGTTTGTGTACAGAAAGTAGTTTAACTTGCAGTTAGTTTTTTTGCTTGTATATTTATAAGGCCAGTGAAGTTGTGGGTGTGTAAAACTGAAAGGAATTTACTCCAGAACAGTCTGAATACTACTGTACTTTAAACACCCCTACTGATGTGTGATCGAATGCTTGCTTGATACAAAAATATCCCCATCTACCTGGGCCCAGTCTCCAGTTATGCCTCTATAAAGAAGCTTGGTCTTCCCCTCAGGTGAACCAGAGCTGTATGCTTGGCATCCAGAAGCCTAAATTAATCAAATCCTCTGGGTTATAAAATCATGGAATGGTTTGGGTTGGAAAGGACCTTAAGATCATCTAGTTCTAATCCCCTTGCCATGAGCAGGGACACCTCACACTAAATCATGTTGCCCAAGGCTCTGTCCAGCCTGGCCTTGAACACTGCCAGGGACAGAGCATTTATCACTTCCTTGGGCAGCCTGTTCCAATGCCTCATCACCCTCACAGTAAAGAACTTCTTCCTTATACCTAACCTGAACTTCCTCTGTTTAAGTTTAAACCCATTACCCCTTGTCCTATCACTACAGTCATTATTCCCTTCCCTGGCCCAGAGAAAATCCCCAGAAAGCCAGAGAAAGTCATTCTTACCTCCACTCTGACAAGATGCACCGGATCCAGGAATTGTGATGAGCCAGGAGAAAAAAGAAATTGAAAAGATATAAGTGACAAGTCATTGCCCCTTCTGAGATGTGAGGATTAAGATTTCCATACAAGATTTCCAGACAGCTGAACTGTCTGGAAAGGATGCAGCTAAAATCTGTCCTTATTTCGTACTTTCTTGTGGGGAAGAATAGTTGGGCAACACTGGTTGCTGTGCAGGGAGAGGGAATGAGGTGAAGGAAACATATGCTATCTGCAGTTCTTGATGAGGTGGATTGTTGCACCTTAAACTCATACTTTTACCCTTATACCTTGGGTCCCACTTAACTGGCAGGTAGCACCCTTCACTTAAGCACCCCATGCACCCAGTACTGCAGGCAGCAGATGGATCAGGAGGGAGACACGAGGGCTGCAGGAGATGGGCAAAACTGGCATGGAGGGGTGACGCTGAGCATCTGCCTAGGAGTGAGACACCTCTGCCCTGGGACCCCTGGTAGAGGGGAAGAAGCTCCTGCTCAGGTCTGGGGGTGCTGTTCCCCTCTTGCTGAGTACATGCGGCCTGGAGGAGATAAGAGCAGCTTCTCCAACCAACCTAAAACATGTCTTCCCAACTGCATTTGCAGCTGTGCTTCATGGGGAAAAGACTTGGCTTGGCTAAAAGCAGAAGCAGGGATGTGAAATACAGTACCAAGCGCTGAGTCTTTTATGGGGCAAAGCTTGCTGCTAGGTTTCAATGCCCAGTGTAAAAATGATCATGGTTATTTTATAAACACAGCGGAAGATGAGGCATAGGGAGAGGGGCAGGTGCATGCCTGCTTAACAGCAGGACCAGGGCTACCACCCCATGTCTGGAGACCTGGGTGATTCTTCTTTCCTCTAACTAAACACCCCTGCCTGTCCCAAGAGAGAAAGCACAAGCTGCCACACTTGGTGTGACAAATGCTGTTAGTTTGCACAGACCATTGGTATTTCTCCTCTTTGGATCATCCTGTCCTCTTCTGGGAGATGTCCCTGGGAGTAGAGGTTACCCCGGACATGGCTAGATACTGCTCTGACAGCAACCTTCCTGCTTTCTGAATGCAAAGCCCTGAGAAGTCAAACTTCTCACGAAAACTATTTTCACCTTGCTGTTAGGTGATACCAAGTCTGGGTCGTGGCCATGACTTCCTCAACATGGATGAACTTACCAAGTGTGCTTCTGGGACACAAAGTACAAGATGGCATCAAACATTCAGAAAATGACAGCTGTGTCAGTCTCCGAAGTGTAAGAATATATGAGGAAACAGCCTGGGTGGGGGATGCACTTGTACTTAAATTTAGACCCCTGCACACTATCAACTCTCCAAGGATTTCCCTCCTCCCGAGTACTTCACACCCCTTGCCTCTCCACAGAAGGGAAGTGACTGTAAGGGTAAAACAATAGTGACCCCTTCTTTCCCAGCATACCTGAAACACTGACGGTTGCTGCAGCTTTGGCAGCTCCAAAAGTTTTGCTGTGTTTGTTCGTGGCAAGGCAAGTGAAGAGGCCAGGTCGGGTGACGTACACCTGCAATCTGGAGTCAACCACTCTGTCCTTGACATTCTCTGCTATAGAGCCCGCAGAAACCTAGGAGACCAAAAAGCCCAGTGCGGTGATATTTCCAACAAAGGCGAACAAACAAACAGAGCGAAAATCTGAGACCCAGCCCCGAGCATTTAAATTGGTAGGGGAACATGTAGCAAGTGAATAGAAGTGGCAGAGAGCTGAAGCTGCTGGCATTATTTTGGTGCTTTCGTAGCAGCTGACTTCACATACAAAAGTAAATATTAAGGACATCTCCTATTTCATAGGAAGGCAATAATTTTGCAATTAATTTTATTTTCCAGAAGGCTGTAGTCTTAGTTTTGGTCATGTAATTGAGCTGGATAATTACTCCAGGGCCTTTTCTAGAACACTGCTTGCCCATTCATGCGTTAGCAAGGAAGGGCACAAGGTAGCTTTGTGGACCCTGGCTGTACAGAGGGAGAAAAGAAAATAGTTTGAAAGTTGCTGATTCTGGATTAACATAACCACTGCCACACTAACAAAGCAAGCGCTGCACTCTGGCTCCAGCACTTTGGCAGGTATGCTATAGATTTTCTTATCTCACACCTTCAAGTACGGAAGGTGCTGCAGATGTGGTGATTTTGGCTAGCAGTTTTTCCAGGTCAGAAATTCTGAGATAAATTATCTTGGAATCTGCTGATTTTGTCCAGTTGGTCTTAATTTTACCTCCAAGCTTGTTCTGCTCATATGGTATTCATTTAAGTAGGAGGACACGGTACACCAAGAGTCTACATTGCAAAGGCAGTAGGAAGGAGCAATATTACCTGTTCTACCCTTCATTCTGATAGGAGGAGTTAAGTGTAATTCCAGTGAGGTGTGGTTACCAGTGCATCCCACCAGTGCAACCTGGCCCTAAGAACAGTGAGAGTTGTCTCTTGGACCATCCCAAGAAAGCACTCTACTTACACAACTATCTGAGAGGTCAGAGAGATCAATTTGCCACTTCTGGAGATTAATAGAAACATTATTTCAATGGGATATGTGCTTGTTTCCAAAGGTATTAACAGTGATAACTGAAAATGCATGTTGATCTTTTTGAAGGAACATACAAATTAAATAAAAGCTGAACAAGGTGGCCCTGCAAGCCTATGTGGGGGAGTTTGTGGCATTCCATGCTCAACCAGAAAGCCTTTTAAAAGAAGCAACTGGAGGTGTAGTACTGGGAATGCTCAGAGACCAATCTCCTCCTCCTTCCTTCCCACGTGCTGTCTTTTTGAGTTTACCTTTGAAAGGTGGTCAGACAGTCTGCACCAGAAGGGAGGACAAGCACCTGGAAAACCAAACGGTGTGACTCCTGTGTAAAAGCAGACTTGAAGACTGGGCAAAGCAACCTCAAAAGAACTCTGTGTAGGAGTATCACTAACATAAACTGGTCTGTTTCTGTTACTTGAAAGTGCTTGCTAGCAAGATAATATTTTTGTTGAGTTAGAGTTACACATATTATGGGTGTAATTCTCTGCTCTGCTCTTTTTTTGACATTTTTATTTTGTTGGAGTTTTATTTTTATACTGTTGAGTGATATACAGTTGACTTAAGCTGTAACAAGAAAAATTAGACTTCTCAGCTTACTCAGGGTTTGAAGGTGATTTTCTGTCAATTCCTATGCAAAAAAAGGGTACGGTATTTGACTGAAACCCAGATATAAGTTTCATAGCCTGGTTGCTTAATCTCCAAAGTAAAAACATATTCACTTCCCCTCTTCATCATACAGGGATAGAAGTGTTGCTTCAAGATCTAATTCAGGTGTTGAACATTTGCTAGAGATCAGGCCAGCAGTCTTCCTGATCTGATCAGTCCAGCTTGCCAGCCGCAGATGGGCCTCTATCACTGTCTGTTAGGCTGCGCACTAGTGTTGTCAGTCCCAATATCCAGTTAAATGGAGTCCAGTGGGGCAAAACAGCACAGGGTACAGCATGGAGACCTCATAGCAGCCTTCCAGTATCTGAAGGGAGCCTATAGGAATGCTGGGGAGGGACTCTTCATTAGGGACTGTAGTGAGAGGAAAAGGGGCAATGGATTCAAACTTAAACAGGGGAAGTTTAGATTGGATATGAGGAAGAAATTCTTTACTGTAAAGGTGATGAGGCACTGGAATGGGCTGCCCAGGGAAGTTGTGAATGCTCCATTGCTGGCGGTGTTCAGGGCTGGGTTGGACATAGCCTTGGATGGCATGGTTTAGTGGGAGGTGTCCCTGCCCATGGCAGGGGGGGTGGAACTGGATGATCTTAAGGTCCTTTCCAACCCTAACTATTCTATGATTCTATGATTCTATGAAGGGTATCACATCCTTAACAAGCAGCTTTCTCTCTGAGAAGAAAAGGTTGATAATAATGTATTTGTTTTGCCTCACTCAAGATCAGCTTGGATTTGTGGTGAGAGAATGTGATTGTGAAGAAATCACAATATAACCAGGCCAGCACAGTTTGCAAGTTTTTCATCAGGGATGGGTGGGTTACTGTGCAAATGAAGGGACCAGGGGCGTTTTTTGCCTTATGTCCTTTCCAACCTAACCATTCTATGATTCTGTTTAGGTGGGCAAGGCTGCTGCTCCTACAAAGGAGTTTGCATCCTCCTCTTCAAAGACGGTTCAATAACCTCAGCAGATTACCTTTCTTTAAACAGATTAAATGACAGTTACAGGTCAGTGTTCAGCAACCATAATGTTGCAGATACATTGCTTCTTCTAATGACTCACTGTTGCTTGCTTGTGAGCCAGCCCTCAAATGCACATGCCCCAGTCCACCTTCTTTCCGACCTGACTTACCCAGAGACGAGCACCATTAAGATCTCCTTGCCATATTTAAAATGAGGCAGTCTGGAGCACTACCTTCCTTCAACTGGGCTTTGCTTTGCAGACAGGAATGAAGCAGATCAGATCTGACCAGGCAGGCAGTGGCCCTGGGCAGGGACTGAACATCATCCACACACCACTCTCTGGGACCAGTGCAGTGGTGGGAGATTAGTAAAGCAGGGGTCTGTGCTCCAGAAATACTTTGCCTTTGCCAGCAGCACCAGGCTCCCCAAAAGGTTTTTTCTCAACGGAAAAGAAGTCCTGAATGAGTACCTGCAATTGTCTCAAAAAAATTATGACCAGAAACTACCAAGGACCTATAGGGTTCTGATGTGATCTGATCTGATCTTTTTGCTGTTCTCCCTAGAATCCTTGAAGGAATATAGAAAACCAGGCCCAATCAGACTGGATTGCACTGTAAGGTTTAGAGGTGTTATGAAGGCAAGATTGCTGGCAGAGTAGCCAGGGCTCCTTAATAATGTATTTGAAACACATGGAAGGAGGGGACACAGAGCCCTTTCCTGGGAAGGAATTTGAACAAGAGGATTTATTGGTGCTGCTGGACAAGCAAGTTAACAGGAATGGCCATGGCCCCTAGTAGCCAGAAGGACTTGGGGCTGATGGAGAATCAGTGAGAAAGAACAGAGGCAAATTGTCAGCCCACGTGCAGCGGCTGCTCCACCTGCCTCCGCAACATTATGTCCTGGGGGTTATCCTTAGAAAAGCTGTTAAGAGACCACAAAGAGTATAAAACATCTCTATCATAACCATGTGAAGACCAGAGGAAACCTGTGGCAGGCCCATGCTGCAGAGCTGCTGCAACTGTGGTGCACCGCTGACTCCCAGGGAGGCAATATCAGGTGTGTCAAGCGGCTCTTCAGTTCAGCTGAACAGAAGGTATTGCAATAGCATGGACATGAAAGCCAGATGAGTTCAAAGCAGGCACCTATTTGGAATGGTCAGGAACATTAGACCACAGAGCAATTTCCTGTGAGAAGCAGTGGCTTTACATCTCTTGGTGCCTGCCACTGAAGAGAGTGTACGTTTCTTGAGGATGGGCTTCTAGCCAGGAATAAGTTGGTGACATGCTTCAGCATGTCACCTCGGTCAGTCTAGAAAATTTCAGATCTATTCATCTGCAAATATGCTGTGCATATACGCTGCCCCACAGGTATTTTACCTCAAGGCAGTTAGCACCACCTAACTACCTCAGTTTGTATATTTTGTCAAATGAACAATTTTGCCTTGTTATTGTTACCACATTAGAGAGGAAAGGTGGCTGCAGAAATACTTAAATGCACAATGAAGTCCTAGAAACCCTGTCTCAGGGGAAGGCTGTAAGCACCTAAACCATTATCCATCTCAGGCTTCCCAGACCATAACACTAGCCCACGCAACACTCTGGAGAACGGGGAGAGCTTTGCAGAGGAGAAAACTGTAGCAGGGAGGCGAGGTGGGCTCAGCTTGATTGAGCAGCAAGGCGCTAAGGAGGGCAGGAATAGAAACCACAGATGCTGGCTCCCAGCCCTGCATTTTAATCCCTGGGCTGTGCTTCCGGCAGCTAGCAGCCCTCCAGGGCAAAAAGCATGAAAAAAAAGGCACTTACAGCTTTCCCATTTTCCAGCCAGGTGACAGTGGGAACTGGAAGGCCGGTCGCTGAACACCGCAACGTCACCACAGACCCGAAGGTGATATTTTGGGATTCAGGAGCCTTCAGGATTCTGGCAAAAACTGCAGGAGAAGACAAATGTGCTAGTTGAACAACACTGCAGAGCTGAAGCTGTGCTGGCATGGGGATGCTCCCTCCCCAGTAGGCTTTGAAATAAGCCCCATGAATAAAAGCAGAGCATAGCACAGGCTTCCCCATGAGCGACAGGTTTTGGAGACGGATGAGGAGAAGAAAGAAAGTGAGTGGCATGGTTTTGTTCTGCACCTTACAGACCAAACTTTTACCTCTGGAGATTTCTACATATCTGAGTTTAATGCCTCAGAGGATGCAATGTGAAAGAAACTCAAGGGCAAAATCATTGGCAGTATGCAGATGGGACAGCTTACAGCAAATACACAGCAAGCTACCATGCTGCCCTGCCAAGGGACACCTTATGCAAAACTTGCTTAAAATCATCAAAAGCATGTCATATACCATGAAGTTTAAGGATCAGATAAGCTCCTCAGTGTGTCCACAGCGATTAGAATTTACCATGGACCAACAACTTCCGTGCCACAACAACCTACCCTAAGGGGAGAGAGTCCAGCACTGGGTTATGGGGGAATGGCTGACAATGACTTTGGGAAGATGCAATTGTGGGGGGAAAGTAGGTTTTTAAAGTGGCTTTCCATTTCTACAGCACTTGCTTCCTTTGTGGGCAGTTTGAAGATAATCACCCCCCTGCCCCGATTTCTTCTTTTTTTTTTTCCTTTGGAGGTTGGGGTGTGTGAAAAGAACTGAAATATTTTTGCTGGAAACTTATTTCAATCCAGAAACACAACTCTAATGGCCTTCACAAGCTGTATTTCAGCTGCTGTACTTGGGCTACACAGTGGAAAGCAGACAAGAGAGATATTTTTCAAGTGGAACATTTGAGTTTTGACCCAAACTTTTAATGGAGATACCTGAATGTCTGTGCAGAAGCAGGCCGAATAGCTCTGTGTAATTTCTTACTCCAATTTCACCTGCTTAGTGAGTTAACACTTGCTCTCTTCTTTCTGGGCTGCAGAGCAGTAGCTAGAAATGTCAATCAGAAATTTCAGTATGCAGGGGAGTTTCTCTTGGAGTTCTCAGACAAGCCTGATTATCTTTTTAACCACATTTTCTATCTGTATGGTTCCCCTTACAAACATATCTGATCACATCAAGGTCATCTGTGTCTACTCAGCGTACCTCTTGGCACTGGCCACTGGTTGCTCTCAGGCAGAGATCTCCAATGCAGAGTGATGAGAAGACCAGTAAGTGTCCCTTCAGAAAATGAGTATCTATCCCCACCATTTGGGATGATAGAAAGGCTTGATCTGTAAAACTTCAGTTGGAATAAAAAAATTATCTGCTTTCCACATAGTCCTTCCACCTAGTCCTGGCCTGGGAAGGGGCTGAGATTCGTGTTAACAGGGAGCCTAAAACTAGATTTTGTTCATGGATAGGCAACACTAAGAGTACATTTCAGTGTAGAAACTGTTTTGGCTTAGGAGCACAGCCACTCAAGAGGGTCCTGGGAGGGGGTTTTAGGAAAGCTAAAGTCAGTGAAGTGAAAAGAGTGGGAAGATACATACTATATTCAGCTCCTTAATTGCTCTGCGGTCTCTGAGGAGTCCCTCACTGTCAGTGCTTGGTGCCACTCGCTTAAAATCAAAGCAGTGCTGCTTTGGGGGCTGCTGAAACCCCCTGTCCCTCAGCAAGACATCAGGTACAAAGCTCCACCACTAACAAGGAAAGCTGCAGACACTGGCCAGGAAGTTTCCTCACAAATAGATGAAATAAAAGCTTTGCCTGAAGTGTCACTTCACACCATTAACACCAGATGGTTATGAATTCAGCCCTGAGTGCTCTGGGCCAAGCTCATAATTACTTTTATATCACAGTCAGGGAAATACTAAACTTCTGTGTCTGTCTCCTGGCAGCTTTGATGTGCATATGGCTCCCACTGAAGCCAGCATGTTAGCTCCCAGAGCCAGAATATGTCCCACAGTACTTTTCTCATGCTGCTGCTGGTTTCTCAGTGTACTGCTGGGACCCTGCCTACGTGACAACCCTGCTGCTCACATCTTACCCAGCTTCATTAACACTGAGCGAAGTCGTCTGACAGCGCCCTGTTAGCAGGTGCCAGACGCAGGCACGTATGCCCTCCTCTGTGCTGGCTGCTCTTCCAAAATCTGTAAGGATCTTTCAGCTCAGAATAAAAAAGGCACGTTTTGAAAATGATGGCAGTCGCACAAGCCAAGACCAAAGCTACCGAGAGCATGGCGGCTAATCCAGCTCACACACGAGAGAGCTGCATCCCACTTCCCCAGGGCCCTCCTGCCAGCACTAATCGTGGCACTAGCTTTAGTAGCTCACCACAATGATGGTATGAGTGCTCATTTGCCAGCCTAGGGAAAGTGAATGATCAGGCCATCCACACTTAAAACACCAAATACAGAGACTGTGTGCAGCTCTGGTGTCCTCAACATAAAAAGACATGGAACTGTTGGAACAAGTTCAGAGGAGGGCCACGAGGATGATCAGGGGGCTGGAGCACCTCCCGTATGAAGATAGGTTGAGAAAGCTGGGGCTGTTCAGCCTGGAGAAGAGAAGGCTGCGTGGAGACCTCATAGCAGCCTTCCAGTATCTGAAGGGGGCCTACAAGGATGCTGGAGAGGGACCCTTCATCAGGGATTGTAGTGGTAGGACCAGGTATAATGGGTTTAAACTTAAACAGGGGAAGTTCAGGTTAGATAAAAGGATATTATTCTTTAAGGATATTATTATAATATCCTACTTATATCTATTATATTAATATAATTAATAATAAACATAATTGATATAATTGATACATTATTAATTAATGTGATTATGTTATTTGTATTATAATATCCTATTTATTATTCTTTTAAGGATATTATTCTTTACTGTGAGGGTGGTGAGGCACTGGCACAGGCTGCCCAAAACAGTGGTAAATGTTCTATCCCTGGCAGCGTTCAAGACCAGGTTGGACAGAGCCTTGGTCAATATGGTCTGGTGTGAGGTATCCCTGCCCATGGCAGGGCGTTGGAAGTACATGATATTAAGGTCCTTTCCAACCCTAACTATTCTGTGATTCTATGACTCTGTAAAAAATCCAGCTTCAGCTGCTAAGCATTCACATGTTCCTTGTGGAGAGTATTGCAGGTGTATTATGCAGCACAGGAAGTAATGGCTAAAAGAAAGGATTGGACCCTTCAGGAAATAAGCTGATTTCCAAAGTGTGAAAGAATGGAAGTTCCTGCTATCTCCAAGGCCACTGTGTGCATTTCTAGGACTTTCAAAGTTGAAGTTGCAGATGTAATACTTTAACATTTCAAGTGCTTACACTTGCATTATTTTTTAAAGTAAAGTTTAGCTATTTAACTGAAGTACTTAGCTCTAGGTACTGTGAATTGAACAACTTGGAGATTTTTTACCTTATTTTATTTTTAAGTGAGAAATTCCTTGGGACAGAGACTGGGCTCTGCAGATCCAGGCATGCTTTGGACCGCCACTGACCAGCACACCCAGGGACACATTTTCCAAAAGGGAAATTGCTTGGGAAACATAGTTAAAAAAAAGGAAAAAAAAAAATATCAGATCTTTCTCAGTTCCATCATCTATGGGTGGATGACAGACACATTGCTGCTGCTGGCAGACTCAGCTGCTGTGGGAAAGACAGGATGGGCTGTATGAGAGCAGCCAGTGTCACCTTGTACCAGTGCAAAGCTGGGTAAGACCACCAGTATGAGCTTGGGGTCCATTTTGGTAACTACATCAGCAAGGAAATCTGTCCTATAGGTAAATGGTGGAACCCAGCTCCCAAAAGGGTGACTTCCTTTTCCCACACTATAATACACAAAGAAAAGAGGCAAAATTGAGGAAGAAAGATCAACCCTGATGTTGTCAACCTAAGCAACTGGCTGGGAGAGTCAGGTGAAAGACAGGAAGAGGAAGAACAGGAAATTGCAATACGTGTTTGCAAAGTTCATGTTATTTGGCGGGCTCAGGACATTGCTTTGTTTTCATTTTGCCTCAGAACAAAAATTCCCCCAAAACAGGTGATTTGTAACACCTCTTTTCCAGATCCTCATGAAAGTGGATTTTGCCAGGACCTTTGCTCGTTCAGCTAAATCACCACAAGGTCAACAACACTCACATGAAGACACCCAGGCTCTCAGCATGGGATTTACCCAAGGGCATGTCAAAAAGCAGTTAGGGAAGGCAAGCAAAGAGAGCTTCATTTATTTATTTATTTATTTAAGTGGAAAGCAAAACAGAGGAGCTGGAAATGAAATCCACCAGCTAAGAGCCAAGACAGCACGTTCAGTTTCACTCCTAAGCCCCTTTATAAATGCCCCTTCTTTTACAGCTCTGCTAAATGATGTGCTGTACACTGCAGGGCTTGCTAGGAGGTATATGCATCACAGCCAGCTGCTCTCATTTCTGAGAATTAGGTAACATCATCCAGACCAAACAGTATGGCTTTATTTCAGTCACAAAATTTTTATGCTATAAAAAGATGAAAGCAGGGCCCCTGCCCAGCCCCCAGTTTGAACAGCTAACTTTTTCCAGGTGGCTTTGTTTTCCTGTTGCCTTTGACTGAGCTGTGTTTCATTTCCATGGTTTGAGGCCTGATCCTACAGTCCTGCCGTATGTCTGCTCTCAAACTGGGTAAGACCAATTTTTCTCCTAAAGCAGGCTGGAATGGGCCAATCACATCCAGGCAGCAGCCTGGGTGGCCTGGGGCCATGCTGCTGCTTTCAGGAAAGAGCAAAGTGATGCCCTTCGTAAACCCTCATGCGCACAGCCCCACTGCAGGAAGATGCCCCATCTAGCCAGGGTTTCATAAAGCTTAATGCTGGCTTTGATGCACCAGGCCCAGTTAAACACCAGGCTGTGGGCAGGAGGTGGTTTCCAGAGCCAATTCTGTCTTCTGTGAACTTTGACTTTCAGAGAATACGTGCAGTGTTTGCCAAAGTACATGAATTAACCCAGCCTGCCAACATCCATGTGTAGTCATATGTAAGTTTGTCACTAGTCCTGGCAAACACTAAAGCATACCTGATAGTCCAAACTGATGTAAGGCTACCAAGAGCTAAACTTGCGTTAACAACCGCCTGGCAACTGTGGGTGCATGCTCCTTTACCACCACAGTCTGTGACTGGCCTAAAATGTGAGCCAGACCTCGTACGTCCACACTGCCAGATCTGGTACGTCAACATGTTCCACTTTCCCATACTGTTTTGCTTTTATCATGACAAATGACTTTTCGGGTGAGTATGGCCAGGCCTTATGCCAATTTCTTTTTCAGCTGTGCTATAAAACACAGCGAGTAAAGGCAATTGCTATGTGAAAAAAGTGTTTTCCTTTGGTACAGCTGGTGCTGTGCTGAGGACCGTGTCTACACTGCTGGGGAGATTGGTAAGGCGCACATTGCCTTGGAAGCTTTTGTAATATAAATACCCTAGCAAAGACTTTGCACTGCGTACTATTCATGGGTAAGCATTTACTAGCTAAACTGCAAGCATTTTTTTGTTTGCATTCACCAGTATTCACATAGCTCTTCTGCTGCTGAGGCATGACAGATTGAAATGACTCCTTCTCTAACGAGGAGCTCTCTGGGCTTGGGCCTTGCTTACTAATCCGTAAAAAATCATTTATGCTTGCCACCTATATCCTCTGAAAAACCATAAGCTTGTGCCAATGTGTTCGCAGTTTTTGCCAGTGAGAAGTCTGGTTGTCTAAATCCCCATTCAGACTCATTCATCCCACATCCATTCACTCTTCCTGACAAGTCTAAAACAGTCAGTCAAGGAGAGCTAACAAGCACAGGGGCTACAATTTCATTCCCACTGGTGAGAGATGAGGGGAGGTCTGACAAATATGTTTTACATACACACAGAAATCCCCAGCATTTGTGTTTTCTGACATTTCAAATTAACCCGTGTAAAATCCCAACAATTCTTGAAATACTAAGGCTGAGAACAGGCCACGCATCATGCTCATGGATCAGCGGTTGTAGAGACAGCCACACCAAGCTGCCTGCAGCAATTAATTGCATGCCAAGAGCCAGGGCTGAAGGAGCAAGGCACAATGTCCACAGCTGACATGACAGGATCAAATCCCAGCACAGGAAGCAAACAAATCCTTCTGTAAGCATGGTCAGCAACTCCGCTTGCAGTGGCAGTAACAGGCTCAGCACATGGCTCACCACATGACTCCGTATGGGAACAGTTCACATTGTACCTTTGCCACTGCTCAAAGCATGCTGTCACCCTCCCGCTCCCTTCAAAAATTGCTTGGTTAATAATTAAATCCCAAGATAACTGCAAGGTCAATTTTGCTTTGATCTCTGAATATTTCTTACCAAAACTGCAGCATTTCTTTTTTTGGAAGTCTACCCAGTAATCTCAAAGAGGAGTAAAATGCCACAGACAAAGACGATATGAGACACTTCCACTTATCTTTATCAAATTGCTTACTTATTATTTTTTAATGTCTGTCCAAACATGATCATTGCCAGAGAATCACGTGTATGCATACTATCAAAAGGAAAAATTGCACAAATGTAATATCAAATGCACACAACCACTGTATTATTTCTCCAGGAATAGCCCCCAGAACAGCAAGCTTCAGAAGCGCTGTAAGCAACCAGTATTTGATCATTCTCCATCCACTCACCTGGTTATTGTGGTGAGGTGGGAGGAGAACCCCTCAATGCAATTGAAATATCAGTGTTTTGTGCAAAATCTCAAAATATCAAAATCTCTTCTGGCTCCTGATGCACATTTTGGGAGCTTTTGGTCTTGTAGTAGTTCTAATACTTTATGCAGCACAGGCCAGACAGCCTGGCAATACATGGACACACAGCCTGAAGCCTGAGACTGTGAGAATGGCAGCAAGGACAGTTCAAGTTCTGTGTGGAAAGGAGATGGAGGAAACCACAGCATTTCCATCCTGAAGTATATCCCTTCAGATTCTAAGCTATGTTATCTAATATCAAAGAAAGTTTTTCTTAGCAAGGCAATCGCTTTTCAAGGTAACCTTATTTTAGGGTGACCTCCAAGGTTTATGGATTGTAGGACAATTTGCATCAGCAGAAGGACTCATATGGTGTTAAATGCACCAGCCAGCACAGTAAGCTCTCAGCTGTGAAAGACTTTGTACAGCATATAGATGTCCCTGGAATCCTAAAATCAGGCCCTGCAAATACACAAAACTATAATAACCAGGAGTAAAATGTAAATAGATAGCTTATATCCTGTGTAACTATATAAAACCCATTCTGTACAAGTGTTCATTTCTATAGACTGAGCAAACAGCAGATTCAAGGACAAGCGAGGATAATGTGTTCAAATTACTTTCCAAGGAAATGAATGAGGAAATACTTGTCGTGTCAGTACTGGGTCTTATGTATGTGTTTGGTTTCTTTGAAGGAAAGACTCCTCTAAACCTCTCCATACTCCAGCTTTTCTATAGTGCAGACACACTATGTGCATTTAACTCTGCCATTACCCATTACTGCATGCGAAACTGGAAAAGAAATTCCCACTCTCCTGAGTCAAAAGCCAACCTTTTTACTTGTTCCAGCAGTAACAAAACCCACAATGACCACTGCAAGACTACCACTCTGCCTGCGTACACTGAAATCTCCACAGATGCACACAAGTCTCCATCTCTCCCACTCTAGGGACCAGAGTAGGCAGTTATGGAAATCACTGGGATGCCCAAAACTGAGATAAACCCTGCAGCACCCTGACATGTGATCTTCACCAATGGGTAACAGCAGTGCCATAAATTTAATTACATGCAATGTGGAAAGTACTTCCTTTCATCTATTTTAAAGTGCTGCTAGCAGTAGCTGCTAGGATGTTTCTTATTTTGAGGTGATAGCAAGTAGCCTGTTCCCTGCTCACCTTATCCGTCATATGTGCTTCCCTTAGTCCCTCCTTACACAGATATCTATCTTCATTCACTGTTCTCAACTCCTATTTTGAGATGCCCATTCTGTAAGGCTCTGCCTGGGGCTGCATTCAATTTCAGGGATGCGAGGGGACCATTCCTACACAGAGCAGCACTACAGTGGACACTTTTTGTTCCACAGTATAGGCGCATATACCAGAAATATCGTGTGACACTAGAACTAACGTTACTGCTAGAGGCAAAATGTAGAGTTGTAGAGTCTGGAAGAGTCAAGAGAGGGGCTTTCACCTCCACCAAGGCTACCTGAATGAGAAAGATGTAAAGGACCTTGGAAACAGAAGGCATCAGCCTCAGGAAAAGAATGGTATTGGTCCACATTAAACTTACTAAAACTGGACTTTTTAACAGATTCTATAAAATTTCCAGGTTGCCTTCAGAAGCCTCCTTTCTCTATCTTCAGCCTCAGCTCTATCTTGGTTTCTCAGTGTGAAAAGGCAGTCACTTCAGGGTAGTTGTCTGCTTGCTCTGCCCCCTTTTACCTGATTGCTGTGGGTATTGTCTATCCTCTGCTTTCCTTGTTGTTGTGCAGGCCAACCAACACAGTTTACAAGCCAGAAGGGTTTTGTCTGCAGTAACTATTTTTTTTACAACCATAATTCAGGCAACAATGTGAGAAATTCATACATTTTTAAGTGCCCTTCCAAACTTTTTGTTAAGCAAAAGAGGTTTGCGCAAAGGGAAACAAAAGGTTCAAAAGCCTATTAAAGAATTGCTCATATATGCCTTGTCAGAAACCTCATGGTCCCAGGAAACTTGCTTTGCAGCTTCTCAGGGCAGGAAGCCACCCCGTGACAATTACTCTAAGGCAGCATGCATCTCATGTCACTGTCATAGCAAAGGAGGGCTCTGAAATAAAATGAATGACTCACACTTGTTTGTTGATTGGCTGAAGGTGTGAGGCTAGTTCTTTTGTCCTGTGGCTTGTCCTGTTACCATGTAATTAGGGCTATGGTCATATCTGCAGCACCTGAGAATCTTGGGATGACTATGGTGAATGCAGTAAGTAGGAGGAGATTTAATAAGATATTCTGGGCTGTCAGTAATGCCCATGCCACCCTGCTGAGGCCAGTTAATTGCTTTGGTGTAATTACAGCCAAGCTCAGTACTATTTACCATTCCTGCAATGCTCCTTTCCCCAAAACTCTTTTCAATTTTTAACAGCAAACTGCAGCATTCACCACTTACTGCCATAGAACATTGCATGCATATACGTGCACCAGCATCACTGAAGACAGGGAAGGAAATTCTTTCCCAGGGTTTCTGCTTCTCCTTATGGCAGAGCTACTCTTCCTCAGTGTTGGTATCAGAATTCCCCTGAGGAATTTTCACCCAGCATTTAAATGAAAAACTGCAAACTTCCTTGTCAGTCTGCTATTTGGCAATCCACGCCACCCAAAACATCCTACCTCAGAAGATGGCAGAGATAAAACTACAGATTTCACATTGATAGCTGAACTATGGGCAACATGGGAAGAGTCAGAGTAACGGTGCTGACTGACTGCTTTGGTGTTTTCTCAATATCTCCCTCTCTTATTTCTTCTATGCCAAGTATAGACATGTTGACACAAAACTGTCGAAAACTTTCTCGATGGCACATCTGGAGCCAGTTTTCATTCTAAATAGGGCCCATCTCTGGAATGTGGTACACCCAAACTGATAGATTCTTTGGACTAAATACATACTTTCAATCTTGTTTCTTGAATTATGGTGTGACTTTCATGTCTTTTGATTTACCTGAGGTGCAAATTTGTCCTGAGGTGCACTAAACAGCTGAAGGAAGCTACTGCTTTACATCACTGGGCATAGTCTGTTAACTAAATAGCCAAGGCACTGCTTTCTAACATTATCTGGTCTGCTGTCCCATCACTGACTCCAAGAATTAGATTAAATAATAAATTAAATAAAAAAAAAAAATCTAGAACAATCTGCCCATGTCCTGGCAGAACCTTCTCTTTGAAGAAATGATTCTCCAAGGAAAACCTTTCTATTTTTAAGACTAAGGCAGTTCTCACAAGTGGCTTATAGGGGAACATTTTTGTGGCATGTGGAAGGGTATTATTATACTAGCTAGTAATAAGCAATAAACTGTGGGCAGGAAAATACTTCTATCTACCAGGGTTGGAATGCAAAAATAAACAACAGCTAAGTTAAGGGAGCATGAGGAGTACTGCTTCTACCCTTGTTTTGATTTATTTGCTTTGTGTGTTGTCACTTAGTAGCACAGGAGGAAGTAGACTTGCAACACTCGGCAGAGGGATGAATGAAATTGCCTAGATTAAAAAAGGATCAGCAGCCCTCAACCGATGCCCACTCAGCCAGTTGAAAACTGTGGAGAAGCTGTGACCCAAAAACGTATTAAACCCTTGGAGAATCCAGTTAGTATCTTGATGAGCACAATGGATCTTCCAGCACTTGCCCAAGTTAATTTTTTTGTTTGTTTCCTGACAGATCATTGTTAATTTCTAGACACGTTTTTGTACAGTGATGATTTCAAAACTAAGCATTATTGCAAATATACTCCAAAACTCTGAATTCCACAACTCTCTGTTGCCACAGGCTGGAGATGGAGCTCAACTTCATGTAACTCACAAGATGGAGGTGCATCTAACTCAGCACACAACCAACAGGACCATCTGTGTACTCTTCCTTTCACATTATGGTTAATGTATTTATATGTCTTTTCTTTCTTGTTCAACATTAAAAATGCGTCACTAGGCAAACTGGGAAGATCAGAGGTTTTACCGAGCACAACACCTAGAAAGGCACAACAGGAAGCTTGTTCTTCATCCTCAGGTGAAGAAAAGCCTTTATTTCGGGATTTCTGTGCATAAAGTCCCAGTATCCAAAGCTAAAAAACATGGTAGGCAATTCAGACTCTCTTCCTGTAGCAAAAGACTTCCATGCTCATGCTTCTGTTGGAATGGAAGGACACCTCTCATAAGAAAATTCCGCCTTCAGTTGCGGTAGTGCTAATCCACCATAACCCTTTGTACATTTCAACGGCAGTAATTCCATTTGTTTCCAGAAAATATTTTTTTCCATGGTTAAAGGTAAAAATTAGGTTGATAGAAAAACATGATTTATAGCTTTGTGCCTCATCTATAGACAGCTGTTACTTTCAAGTTGTAAGCAATTCACAGGCAACTTTTCAATTTCTTTTGTGACTTTTTTGTTTCGAAGAATAAAAACATGAAGGACACAAGCCTATTCCACCAATTCATAAAGTGATACTTTCCTTCCCCAGGGAGAGAAAGATACCTTCTCCAAAACACAGCACAAAACTCTGTCAGAACACACAGCCCAGGTTAGGCAATCAAGCCTGTAAATCATTGCAAAATGTGTTGGTTTACTGCTGTTTTGCATTAGATACTTATTATTTGATGCAGTAATCATATACACTTTGAATATTGGTTATAAGCACCGCACCTGAAAAGGACAGAAAGAGATTAAAGCAACAGTGTCCAGTGGAATTTATTTTGCACATTAAATAAAAATCAAAAACCTACCAGGCAGCCTTTGTGTCTGAGTGGTAGGCATGCTTATAATAGGAATATTCCCATGTCTCTTACTAGGCAAGAGATCATGGCTTTAAATTCATTCTTTCAATGTCATAGAATTTATACATCATGGGTATGGAAAATATAATTGTTACACATGTCAAGCCATGGGAACCACAAAGGATGTACAGCCTTAAGCACCAGATCCAGAAGCTGAACCTGATGAGCTTTTGCATAGCTTTTGCTGTATTGCTCCTGTTAATGGACTGGAGCAATGTCACTCGCAAATACAATGAAAACTGAAATTCCTCCTGCTCTACAGCCTATGTTACATAAACAGCTGTCCAGTGTATGGAGGAAAAAGCAGTTGAATGTCTCAGTAATGCTGCCTTTCATGCAAAACCTACAGATTTAAAATGCTCAAAGGCCAAGAAATGCATCCTTGTCACATCCTAGAAGTCTATACCCTGCCCTCAATTTTCACCGGCATCAATGCGAATTTCTGTGCTGAGGACAGCACTCAACAACTGAAGGCAATAGCTATTCTCCTATTTATTTCCAAATGAGTGCTCTCCAGGTAAAACTAGATGGAACATCTTAGCCACCTCAACCAACAATAAACCTCAGCCTTCAGACATCTGTGTGAACTACAGGTCAGATAAGCGAGCAAATGCTTCTATTCTACCACAGTCCTGAATCTTGAATTCATTCAGGAACCTTTCAGCCACAGATTTACTTTGGGCATCTGTACAGCAATCAACAGGAAATGTGTATAAATCCATCGGCAAGGTACTGCTTTACTGGTTACATAAATGTTTTTTCTATCATTAGCAGAACTGTTCATTATCAAGACTGATAATGTAGCAATTAAACAGCTAATTAGGAAAATGCTTAAGATGATAGAAAATTAATACAAAACTGCAGGTCAGAAATGTTGCTTCCAGGAAATTTAAAAACACATTTATTGTCAAACTGTCAAGATTATAACATTGTTCCTTTATCTCAATGCATATATTACCCCCGTAGCCATCTCTGGACATATATGAGCAACAGGGAGTCATCCTCACACCCTAATTTTAACACGATCAGCAAACTGATCAGTGTTCATTTGCTTTGCTTTGCTTGATGGTGAGGAGAAGGCTTGTTTCTCTGTAATGCACTTCTGCCTCATGACAGTACTTCTACTAGACCTTTCTCCGTAAGTTGTATGACTGTAAGTAATTTGATAAAAGAACCGAAACCAAAGAGGTAAAGCTGACTCAATACACCAATGCAGCTTCCACACAGCCTCTGCACTGGTGGAGGACCATTTCATGGTGACCCTAGCACATGTCAGAAAGAATCTACCATGCTCCTCTGAGGTGTCCCTTCAGAGTTAAACCAGATGCATGTGTGTGTCATTTATTTGCTACAGAACACACCAAGATCATAAAAATAGTGTATAGTCTTCCTTTAGTAGGAGAGCTACCTACCTTGCATGGTTGCTCACTTGGGTCTCTTGGTACTCTTGTATCCCTTCCCCATCCCTCACCTCTTGCACCTGCTTCCTGACATCAAATCAAGGGAATACCCAGTGTTCTGCTTCTTCTCTCCTAACACCTTCCAGGCACCCCAGGCAGCCTTCTGGTGAGGGCAGTGCTGTCCATGGGCTCAGCACACTTCCTAGTGAGGATCCCAGATCTTCCTACACACCCAGCAGTCAGATCTATTATAATTATGTTTCCACCTCTCATGGATGGTGCCTTGTAAGGAGAAAATCTATTTCATCATGACTTGTCCAAATTCACGTGGATTTGCCCTGAACTTGAAGAAAAACACAGTCCGAAAGGACTTCTCAACCTGTTTAATTAAAATCCTAGCCCAGCTCAATAACCGATTAGAGTTTATCGCCTGAACTCTGGTGCCTAAAACATGTCCCAAGACAGGAAGCAGTCTGGACTGGATTGGGACCAGTCTGTGCATGGGGCAGCACCCAGAGGATCCTTATCTCCTTCCCCCCCATTCACTAGTGAAAATCAGGAATAACTGAAAAACCTGTTCCACTAAGAGATGCCTTTGTTGCTTTCTTTTTCCTGACAAGAACTGTGCCTGAATTTTCATCTAAAATCATTGCTCAACTTATTTAGCTTTGCTTTTAAAACAATAAAACTTTCAAAATACTAAAGCTGTGCTTTAAGAGTAATAAACAGAGGCCAGTACTAAAAATGTTGAGGAAAGTCAACGAGGAATGTAATAAAAATATTTGGAAAATCAAAATAGCAGGATTTTTCAAAGTGTTGCACCTTGAACTGCTGAAACCGGACAAGAAATAGGATCATAAGGCATCTTAGTGGCGTAAATGCTTGGGCCAAGATTATCATCAGTTTGAATGAGTGGATCCTGCATGGATAATTTTACGTATCTGAGATTTGCTGTAGTTTCTGGGCCTAGCTTCAGCAAGTCATATAAGCCTGCACCTGAATATATGTGCATTGAGGAGCCTGACTGCATGCAAGAGGCAGAGAGTCAGTCTCGCAAGAAGTTAGAAACTTCTGCACTTTGAACAATGCCTGAAACTAATTGCAGAACTAGCACGGAACCCATTAAAATGGCAGCTCACAATAGAAAACCAGAAATGTCTTTCAGAAACCAGGACCTGTGTGATCAAGATTTAGCTAGGCATAAATGTTTGCACTGCTCTTTGAATAGGAATTTACTTCGGGGCTAAATACTTGTAGTTAACCAGACATGCTTAGTTATTTTATTTTAATATTAAGCTCCACAATGCAGGGGAGTAACTCAAGTGAATGGTACCAACAGGATTTAAGGAAAAGTATTATGCTGTTATTACAGAGAAGCAATAAGCAACATATTCTCATAAGTTCTCTGAATATAACGATTGGTCAAAGAAGACTGAATGATCTGTGACTTTCCTGCATCGAGTAATTTTAGATTATTATTTAATTGGAGTTATTTTAAAGTGCTGATACTAAGGGGGTATGAGAGGTAGGAGGGAAGGGATACTAAAAATAATAACAAAAGAGGTGTGTGAGGGTGATGCATACATGCATGCATGCATACACAGGTATGTATGTTATATACACATATGTATGTATGCTAAGTGTCCATCAGAATTAATCTAAAATACTGGGCAGTGAAGGGACCTGTATACACAACAAGCTGCAGTCAAGATTCTATTACCTTTGGATTTTGGAACCGAAAAAGTAAACCAAACATGCATTAGTCTAGTTTAGGTGTCAGTCTAAAACAAGGTATATTATATGGATGCCCCACCAGAGAAGCCAAAGCAAGCCTGAAGAACAGCATTGTTTGTTCATCCAACATATGAATGGAACATGAGGGAATAGGTTGTGTGGGAGCACTGAGATCCTATTGATTAATTAAGAACTAATATTCCTCACTTTAAAAAGAACACATACAAGCTCTCCTTTGCAAGTAGGATATTTTGCCATTCCTTAAATTAAGAGGGAGCTGCATAATTCTGGAAACAGAGACAAAACAAGGTATCAGCCTCAGCAGCCTGGATTTTGGTACAGTTCCAGCTCACTTTCAGATTCTCTAACTAGCTCTTGTAGATCTGGAGCAATAAAAGCCCAGTTCCTGAGGCCCTTCAGCATGGAAGGGAGACTTGTATGCATAGCACCAAGTATTTACTGTTCACAGTTAATTCTTTCCAAGCCTTCTGCCACTGTCTCAGTGATGGGTCCAAACCAAAATACAGGACCCAAGCTGTTCCAAGCCAGATCCAAGTGTCTTCAGTTTGCCCCATTACTTTTAGCCTGGGAGAAGTATAGCTAGATTAGGAATAGCTGCTTTCCTGTTTCAATGCTATTTAAGGAATTTCTAGCATACTTGAAGTCTGCAAGTGTAAATATAAAAAAAGAAAAAAGAAAAAAGAAAAAAAAAAAAGAAAAAGAAAAAGAAAAAGAAAGAGAAAGAGAAAGAAGAGAAAGAGAAAGAGAAAGAGAAAGAGAAAGAGAAAGAGAAAGAGAAAGAGAAAGAGAAAGAGAAAGAGAAAGAGAAAGAGAAAAAGAAAAAGAAAGAAAAAGAAAAAGAAAGAAAAAGAAAAAGAAAAAGAAAAAGAAAAAGAAAAAGAAAAAGAAAAAGAAAAAGAAAAAGAAAAAGAAAAAGAAAAAGAAAAAGAAAAAGAAAAAGAAAAAGAAAAAGAAAAAGAAAAAGAAAAAGAAAAAGAAAAAGAAAAGGAAAAATAAGAAAAGGAAAAAGGAAAAGGAAAAGGAAAAGGAAAAGGAAAAGGAAAAGAAAAAGGAAAAGGAAAAGGAAAAGGAAAAGGAAAAGGAAAAGGAAAAGGAAAAGGAAAAGGAAAAGGAAAAGGAAAAGGAAAAGGAAAAGGAAAAGGAAAAGGAAAAGGAAAAAAAAATTTAAAAAATGAAAAAGAATGCATTTTTTTAGGGAAACAACCAACCTACAGGAATTTGTACTTGAATCTACTTTCTGGACACTGCTCCCAGACAAAAAAAGTCAATGGTCCTCTTAGAAATGGGATTGCACCAGAGGCTAAATGTAATCTACAGACAACTTTTGAAGCTTACTAGGCAAATGGAGACCCTTCTCCACATTCTACAGTACAGTCATTCTGAATAAGAAAGAAGTTCATCCAGTGAGTCTGACATCCCTTGTTCCACTTCGCAAAACCTTGCATAACCCAACTTCTCTTACAGTACTTAGGAGCATTGAATGCCTCATGGCCTACATTTTCTTCCCCTGAGCTTCACTGGTCTCAGCACTCTGAAACTGGTGATCATTTATACCACAAAACACCTTTTGCAAATAAGAGACAGACACTGAGCACATAAAGGCCAGAAACTGAAAAATGAATCTGGTGTTCAGTTTAGCAGGCAAAAAATGTTCAAGTCTTCAAAGAGAAAAGGTCTATTTACCAGAATAATCAACCAATTCAGATGGAAAATCAGAGGAAATGGAGGACATACACATAATGCTGCAAAATGCTTCACTGTTTGTAGCTGCAGCTCTCTCTGATCAGGCTCTCTGCAGCAAGTTTCTGGGGCCATCAGCTTTCTACTTGTCCATCTCCACAAGCCATAGTGAATAACCACAAGTCTGGTGGAACTTTTCACACAAGACACAGGGTGGCAACTTAGAAACCATCAGTCAGAAATAAAAACATATTTGGAGTCCTTACTTAGACAAATATCCCACCAGAGCCACAGTAGCCGTGGACAAGTACCCTCCACATATATTTTCTTTCACTATCAGCCAGCACTGGGAGATTTGTGGACAAATTTTCTGTATTTCTCACTGTGCTTTCTTTTCCTGTCTTTTCTTCTGCCTTTTGGGTCATGTCCTAGGGTATTTTTGTTGGCATCAATGTGAAACTTCAGGTTAATTCAAGTTAACCAGATACGCACAAGGAACTGGCACATGGAGCTGGACCCCGGTGCAAGGGTTACTCACCTTCTACTACCACTGTTGCAGGTTTTGAATAAGCTGTACCCAGGCTGTTCTTGGCTACACATCGATATTGTCCTGCATCCTCTCTTTGAATGTTGTGGATCCTTAAATTCCCTGAATCGAGGACAGCAATGCGAGCATTCTCCTGTTGGAGGAAGGAGCAATAGAGGTAGGGATCTACATGCAGGCTGCACACAAGTAGCACCAAATATCCACTGACAGACTGGGCTTACAAGCATGAAAATCATTTGTGTTGTCCTACATCTGAAGGATCTGGGGCAAGCTCTTCCTGCTCAGCTGTGTAATGACACACTCACCCATCCCTCATTTTGCAGATCAGTGAATTACAGTTTCTAAAGAGCCTGAATCTTAGCTAAGTGGCTCAGCAGCTCTCACTTATGAGAATACTCACAAATCCGACAGCATTTGGCCAAGCTTAGTAGTAATAAATACATATCATATAAAATATAGATACACAGAGAAGGTTTGGTTTATAGGTAGAATTATCACAGATGCAGACATTTATGAGATGAACCCTGGATTTCCCAAATGCTTGCTTCTTAGCAACTAGAATTTACAAATGCTGTAATTGATGCTAATATTTTTACACAGTATCATTAGTGGATAGTTAGCATTATTTGAATTTCATTCTGTACTCACCTTTACAGCTGTTTCTCCTTTTATCCATGAAACAGAAGGTTTTGGATTCCCCATTGTAGTACAAGGAAGAACAGCCTTTAACCCTTCTATTATTTCTACATTTACAGGTGGTCGAGTGATTTTGGGTCCTAAAAATTTAAAATTTAAAAAAAAATAAAATAAAAACGAATAAAATCGAACTAAAAGATACAAGAACATGACAAGTTCAGAAATGACAGCAAAATCTCTGCTGCTTTTTAATTTGCATTGCTAAAAATAGTCTTAGTAGACTAAGATGCAGTCTTAGTAGGTTATGAGCTGCCTTGGAAAGAAAAAACTTCCTTAAGCACAGTGTTCAGAGTTTCAGTTTATGGATGCAAAAGCAGCTAACTTGCATGGGGTTTTTGTTTTCACAAATGGAGATTGACAGACATTTGAATTAGGGCCTGAGCTAAAATCCAAATCCAGATAAGAGTATTTCCAATATTGAAGAACATTTGCATTCCAGGGTTTGACATTCTTCACTGCACAAACAGTGTCATGTGTGAAAGCTCAGATCTGGAGTGAATCAGTTTTGAAACAGTTTTAAGAGAGGCTTGTTTAAGAGAGGCTTGTTTCTAGCTTCATATAAAGGGCATGTAAATACAACTCGTGTCCTTCACTGACGAGTTTATAGCTATGCTAGTAAAAAAGAGACAGCATCCTCAAAGAAAAAAACAATTAGGCTCCTTTAAATTTAGTATGGGAAAAATATAAAATCATTTTGGCCGAAGAAAACCATGGCTTAGCTTACTCTGAGCTGGGAGTAAAGCAAATCTTCATCTTAGTGTTTTGGGAGATGGGAAGTTTCCCCTCCCTTGTACAATACCAAACCAGCAGAAAAATTACCTTCACAAAGCATCAACGCCTGGCCCCCACCTACCGGCGACTGGGGTTCTGCAGAGCCCCAGAATTACCAGACCTGAAGGGTCATTCTCATCAGCACAAACAAATCTTTACCTACAAACAGACACTTTAGCCAGTAATATCTCAGCTGCCCTTTTAAGTGTTTGCATAAATATCTGTAGCCATGTGAGTTAAGCTTCACCAAGTTCAGCATGTATATAGCCCTTTGGGAGAACCAGTTCTCTTCCATCCCAGTGAGATGATGAGGTTTACACCATAGTGCTCCAGACCTGCCAAGACTGCTATTAAGAACATATAAACAGCACTTACTTGCTTTTGCCATCCTCATGTATAAATCTGATCAGTGAAATCTTATGTTTAAGATTCACAAGGGATTTATGCAGTACCACCACAGAGGTTTAATCTATCATATTGTGCTGCTTTTACAACGTTTTGTACAAAGGGTGTCCTTCAAGTCACCGTTTTATATCCTGTGCTATGCAAAGAGTTCCTCTGATCCTAGCACAAGTACGTGTTATTCAAACTGAAAAATCACAACTGCTTTTAGTTAGGATATGATCAAATATGCCATGTCTTCACCTCAAAGGACTCTAGCCCCAAAAGCAACATCTATCTGCCCAGAGCATGGTCCCACAGGACCACTACTTGGGAGCTTGCTCAGGCTCTCAATTACATACTCACATGATGACAGAAAGAAATTGCATTCCCACTTACGCATTTTCACTTGGAGAGCTCCACAGCTCTGCACGGCTGCTCCAACCCCATTATCCGCTGTGCAGCAGTATACCCCATCGTCACTGTCCTCCACACTCAAAATGGTCAGAAGCTGCCCATTCCTTTGTATGCTGTACCGGGTGTCGAACAGCCTGCAGGGCACAGCACAAATTGTCAGGGGTAGGGGGACAGCCATGGATGCAGAGTGGAAATTGCACTTATGTCTGCAGACCACTGGTGGTACTACAAATGGCAATTTGTTTTACTCTTTAATTTCAACCTGAAAAAAAGAAAGGAAAGCATTGAAAATATCAAGCTAAGCCTTAATATTTGGTTTGGTCCCCACTAGACCATGCAGTTCCTGTCTGCCACGAGCATGGTGGCGATTCTTTCACCCATGTATTGGTGAAGTGAGTAGTTGGGTTTCTGCCTGACAAGGACAGCCATGAGCATAGTAATCTAACCCAACTTGATCGGGTTTTAGGTGTCATAACTCAGTGAAAGGGAAAGACTGCCTATATAGGAACTGCAATTGACTTTACAAAACTGAGGTTTTTTTAAAGAAACCTTCTTCAGATTAAAAATAATCTCTATATATATTTTTTTTATTAAACAGATAATGTTATGGAAATGTTTCCACTGTAGTGGGAAAAAAAAAAAAAAGATTCAAACCAGCAACAACAACAAAAAAGTAGTTTTATGTCTGCATCCAGAAGTGGTTTGATCTGTAGGTTTGTGTTTTTTTTAATATAAAAGGGCAAAGAAATGTGCTGAAAAAAAGAAATCATCCAAAGATTAGGGTATGCAAGGATAGCTGTAGTTCAGTGACAGCAGGCTTTGATTTGGAAAGTCAACAAAAGCCCTGAAACTGGTGCAACAAAGGCTGAGGATATTGTAACAAAGTCTGCAGAGCAAAACCCAATTCTGTATATGAGCATGAGGGATGTGTGTGTATGTATGTGCGCGAAAGCCAGGGAAAGACAGAAAGCAGAGGGCTGATCTCTGATTTTCATTGTAAAACCGGAAGAGTGTAATAAAGCCTCAGTGTAACAAGACTTGCATAACATTTCAAAAGTTCCTCCATGTTAGATTTCTACAACTTTGTTGATGCTTTTTGTAAGCACTTTCATACAATTGTCCTTTGATTCTGGCGAATGGCAGCAAAAGGGATCTGACTGAAGGATTTTCTACCAAGCCATCACAAATGCCTGACACGTCAATATGCCCTGTTTGCCTTTTACTGTTAAAAATTGTACAGCAGTCACCGAGTAATCTGAATGTGCCATTATCGTGTTACAGGCACACATATACTTTCAACAGCCTTTCACCTTTCAGCCTGTATCTCCCTCCTCTTTTTCAGCCTGGGAAGAAAGAGTACTCAGTTAACTCATCCATCATGTAAAAGAAGTGCAGGCTCCATTCCCTTCTTTCCCTGAGGAAGGCTCACTGTGTCCTGGGAGATGGAGCAAGCAACCGTTTCACTTAGCACAGGGCACCTGCCAGTCTTGCACAAGTTTTGACACCAAAGGAGCGGTGCTTCCAGAATACTGGTGTTGACAAGAGCCTCTATCCTGGCACTATTCCCATTGAAGCTGCATGGCTACATACTGGTTTGTTTCGAAGGTTAGCTTAGCTGTCTGTTCAGGGTGCTGGGACCTTCTCTTGGCAAGAGAAGAAAATTTTGTGAATAAAGTAACTGATATTTATTGCTTGCAATGACTATCCCCTTTGAAGTTTGACACACACAGAGATGCACATAAACACATGAGTTTTTTCAGGGAGAAAACTTAAAAAAAGAAAATTCCACTGATCAGACCCTTTTTCATTGTGAAAATATTTTGATGCATGTTCTTGGAAAGCAACAGATATTTTCACCTTATTTTCACCTTATGTGTTTCCCTGTCTTTAGTCTGAGCTTTTGTATCAGCAGCACTTTTAATGCCAGCTCAGATTTTACAAAGTGAAAAATAGTGCTAATATTGCTCCAGAAGCCCCAGTAAGGGAACAAAGCCCCTGCATTCTCTGGCCTCACCAGCAGAGCCTTTTTGGTCAGTACTTTGCTTTTTAGTCAATACGTGAAAGGGGCACTCTGTCTCAGAGAGAGCAGGATGGGTTTTAGGAAGATATGTTGGGCTTCTGGATGTGGGGATGGGTGTTAGAAACGATTTGTGTTTCATATTATCATAGAACAGAGGGCGAAATTTCAAAGACCATGCATGGGGAGAGAAAGGCATGTAATGTTCATGATCCTGCATGAATGACTTCTCTCCCAGCTTTGATTTTCAGGCATGGTGTCACTGATTGGGAAGGAATTAGGAGAAAGGTGACCTGATTTGTGAATGACATCCATGGAAATTCAGACCTCCAACCTGCAACAAAGCTGGGGTCAGAGGGTTAGGGCCAGGGTTTTGCGGAGTTTCTGTTGCAGGCAGTGAAAAACGGATTTCTGAAGGCAGAATCCTCCTGCTGATGCTAACTTGCTTGGAGTCTCCTGAGGCAATGGTTCAAGGGCTCTTTGGATGCTTGACTGCAATAGCAGGAACCATGCTGCAGGTGACCATCTGCCTTACATGGGCATCTTTTGTGGAAAATGGGCCTTAACTGTGTTACACAGATATTGCTCCGTAATTTTCCCTTACAGACGGAGTCACTGACAGCAATCTTGAGTGAGAAACTGATGTGAAACCATGTAGAAGACATGATGTAATTTCAGAGTTAGAAGATCAAGTACAGTTTACTTTGCAAGAGCCTGTATGCAGCAATAAGTCTAAGACATTAGAAGCACTTCCATAACACATTTCCAAGGCTTCATTCTTCGGCAGTACCTGGTTAATATCTGACAGTGTCTCGTAGCAATAAGAAGCCAGTTTCCTGTGATCCAGAACTAGAAGCAAACCGGAATGCCATGGTGCAACCCCTTCCAATGCAAACTTTCCAAGCACATTGCAGACACCCAGGCAGCAAGTCTGGTAATGCTCTTTTTAAATACTATACAGCATCCTCCTCCTTCATAAATGCAAAACTCAGGAACAGAGCAGATATCATTGTCTGAAGCTGGAGAACAAACTTTCATTTCCTGACACAGAAATCAACTGTCTCCAATCTCAAGTATGTGAAGCTGAAGAGCACCCCTCAAGGTGCGGCTGTCACTCCCTAAGGAGCACAGATTCCTGTATAATTACAGCCGCTCAGCCTTTTCCCCACCACAGGCTCATTCTGAAGTTTCCAGATATCTCCTTCATCATGAAGAAAAGCACTGACTGTTTTGGCAGGAGATTCTAGAGGGGTTTAGGGCTGTTCCCTACCTGATGGGAATGCCGTTGCGTGTCCACGTAATTTCCGGCTCAGGATATGACTCCACCACACAGACAAACTTAGCGACGTCCTCTACCAGGGCATCCACAGTTTCCAAAGGAGTGCTGATCAATGGAGCTGTGTGAACAAAGAGAAAATGAGAAAACTTTCCAGTGCCTCCCTGAGAGAGGCATGAAACCTGCCAGACCCCCTTGGTGGAGGCACCCATGTCCTTGCAGGGTCATTCGATGGCTTTTTCCACACCACAGAGGTGCTTCACACATCCTCTACACATTTGTGGCAACACAGGTCCCTCCACATTTGTAGCTGCAGCCTTCTGTTGTTTGCCGCAGGTTTTGCATTTACCCTGTGCTCTCTCTACAAGGTGCAAAATAGAGCATAGAGCAGCTCCAACAAGCCCAGTGTGTCCTTGGTTTCTAGCCCTCCTCTCGCCCTAGGTGTACAGCACTGGATGGCATACTCTGAGGACACAGGTGAGGCTCTCCCCCTGCTACAGGGTTGGCACTGCATGGTCTGAAAGTGCAAGGAACAGCACACAAATAAAAGCCAAGCTGACCTGCCCCTGCAGTTGGCACACTGCATCATTACTGATGTATAATGTGCAAGATTTGGGTTTTGTCTTTAATACAGTATTTGTTCCAATCAACTCAAATTTCTCTTAAAAAAAACACCCAAAAAATCCACAAATCAAACCTGTTATATAGCACTATATTTTCCAAAGCCAGGCTTGTAAAGGCCTTTCGCATCTTCCTGATTTGTGGCACAAGTAGCAAACATTCTCTTTTTCTCTCCTTTTCGAACCAAGTAGCACGAGGTTTAGAAGTCTAGTAGCTGTGTCTGATGCTTATTGTCACAGACCTGCTGTCATACATTATTTGAATGTATCTTTAGAAACCTTTTCCACTGCCCTAGTAAAAGACTTGAAGCACGGCTGGAAGGGATCAAAGGCTATGCCTAGTGAATCACTCTCCCTGCCTATGGTATGCATTGCAGCCATTGCCTCCAAAGACACTTGAATGACTTTTAATCTATGGTTGCAAGGGACGTACATCCAGTATTTGTTGGGCTGGATTTCACTGACAGCTGTGCTGAGATGAACTAGTTTCATGCCATGTTCCTGACACACCACCTTGAGCATGTGCAGCGGATGCAGGAATCTTCCTGTTCCTCTCTGACTGTAGCAGTGTCTGGCATGCTGTGTGTCTTTTCACAGCAAAATCCTGCCTGAAATGTATCTGCTGGCCCTCCACAGTACAGTAAGATTTAAAAACAGGCAAAAAATAAACTACATCAATCTTACCCCTCCCTCCAAAATAAAAATAATGCAAGATGTTTCAATTTAAGTGACTGAGAATAACAGAAAGCCTTTACCTTAATGCTTCTTCAATTTACATGGGAGTAAAAATTAGAATGTCATTGAGCTGGAACGCAGCTAGGGGAAGAAAGGATCATTTTCCACTATCAGGTTTATGTAAAAGTCCTAACGCTTTTGAAATTTCATTAGAATGAATCTGCTTCAATAATATTTCTAGGTTATATGACTTCAGATTGCATAACTAGTAATGACTACACATGTATTAAAAGATCTTAAAACTACAGCTAAGGTTGCACTAAAGATTATATTAACTTAACATTGGTTAAAACATGTCTGTGGCAGATTCATCAGTTAAGATCACTGCCTCAGACTGTATCACCCTTCAATGTATTGGTTCATTTTGGGTCACACCAGATAGAAGTCATCATCCACATTACACCCCAAGTGAATCCCATGCTAATGGAAGCATGTGGAAGATTTTCATAAAGCCTAAATTTCCATGCTGCTGAAGGTTGTCTTAGGAGAATAACCTCCACTGATGGCTATCTTGTCTGCTTCAAAGAGGACATTGCTGTTTCGTGGCAGAGTTTATTGGATTTTGATGGCATTAAGCCTGGAGTTTTACAATCTTATTTTATATAGTAATTTTTATTGCAGTTTTCCACATGCCTTGATCTCTGGAGGGATGCTTTCTTAACCCCAAGAAATGTAAATTTTTACAGTCTCCAAAATTCCAAGCAAACAGTTTTATAACTGTGTTGTCACGATAAGCATGGCACAAAGAATAAAGTTAGATTTGTACCAAGAGCTGATATGCAGAATGACATTATTTTGGGGGCAGATAAGGGCTGTTAATTTTATATATAAAATAAGTTTTTTAGCAACCGTTAAGTACTTTTACTATATCTATCTCTTTAATTCAGAGGATGACAGAACTGTCCTTCGCAATAGTGCCTACACTGGGTCTGACCTGGCATCCCCTTAAAGCCAGCACACAGTTCTTACAGCAGAATCGAGCCCCACACTAATGGAAAATACTGTCCAAACCAACAGCACTTTACCTATGGTAAAAAATAGAAGAGGAACTGTTTCTTAAAGCTGCCTTCCCAAATTCCACATCACAGAATCACACAGAATAGTGAGGGCTGGAAAGGACCCTTGGAGGTCAACTAATCCAGCCCCTCTGCCAAGGCGGGGACACCTAGAGCAGGTTACACAGGAATGCATGCTCTGTTTTACCTTCCTGATATTACACAGCAGCGCTGCGCCAGCAGAGAAGTGAAGGCAGGCTCCTGCTGCCAGCGTGAGGGGCAGACGGCACAAGGCCAGAGGACACATGGTGTGTCTGCAGGGGACAGCGAGCAGGGGAGCATGACGCCATTTTGTCGTGAGGCGATGAGAGAGCCCCAAAATGGCTGTGGTGGTGCTTGCTTCTAAACGCCATCCAAGAAAGCTCAGGTGTTGGTGTCAGTCTGTGTTTACTTGGGAAAGCAGTGACAACTCATGATGCCTTAGTTGCCAGATTTTAACATGGGAAAATAAAAGGCAAGCAATGCTCAGACATATCTATCAGCATGTAGAAATAGCCCCAGACCATTTCCATACACATTCACTGGCAGTCTCTGAAATATTTTAGGTAGTCCTGAGGCTTTAAATAATATTGAAAATCAATTAGCTTATGTATCTGTAAAGCCACACAGGTGCCATTTTTCTGGATGTCAGCTGTAGTTTCCCAAGATAGCAAAATGACCCAAGCTGATCACCGGGCCCACAAGAAGTTCCCCTTCTACCCCCAGCCCACCAGAAGCTTCCAAATTGGTTGGCTTTGGGTTTGGATTTGCACTTTTGAAACAAGACAAGCTGAGCAAACAAAGCAAAGAGGAAAAGAGACAGTCTCCCCTGCAGTGCTGCAAGTGTCAGGAGATGTTGCAGTTCCTCTGTTCAGAAACCGCTGATTGTGTTTCCAGCTAATGCCTCAAAACCTTTACAGAATGCTGCTGGGTTGCAGTCGCGTTTCAGCTTCTCTCAGGTAACAAGCCAATTTGGCTATCTGTGATGTTTAAGGAAAGGATGCGTTATCTCTTCATTGTGCTATTCCATCAGAAAGAAATCAATCCCCCTCCTCTTTGATTTTCTTGTCTTTCCCATCCCATTTTACCACTGATTTCAAAAAGACCAAGTTTCACCCACTTACTTTAGTGCTTTAGGGAAAAAAAAAAAATAACATCTTTATTTCAGAAGTTTTTATAAAGAAAAGACTTTTTTGTTTGTTTGTTTTTAACATTTTGAGGCCAACCTGCCTAACCTGACTAACAATTGTAAGAGCACAGGACTGCAAGAGCAGCCATGTTGGCCTAACAGGTTCTTGAAGGGTTTTTTGTTTGTTTTGCTGAAGCTACAAAGTTTCTGGCATGCTTCAAATGGCTCCTGACAATGGCCATGCCGCAAAGCCTTTAGTCCCCAGGGGTACCAGACAGTATGTCCAGAAGAACACTGTTGCGCTTTGTACCTCAAAGACTTCTCTAAACAGACTTTTTTCAGTTCTTGCTTTGGCTAAAATTACGGGTGCATGTGTCTGTGTATGTACACACAAGAGAGGAAAAAGGTATCATAACTTTAATGTTATATGCAATATAAACCTGCATATTTGTATTTATATATATGTATATACACTCTGTAAAAACATTATAACTATTTAATTCTCCATTGAGCTTTATATATTTATAAGCATACACCAGCATCCAGAATGCCACAGATCTTGGGTTCTGCAGCAATGGGTGCTACCAGCCATCAAAACCTGTAAGCTTCATCTGACATGAGAAATGTCCATCCCACCCAGGCTGAACCCCAAGGCCTCCCCTTCCCAGTCTAACAAGACTATGTGCTCTTCCTAGACAAGAACCTCAGATCCCAGACACAAGTAGGAGATTATTTTCTCTGCTATCCTTCTAAAAGCAGTAAGCAGCGAAAGCAGCACATTTTTGCCCTTTTCAGGAGCGCTCCCTTGCCACCCACCCAACTGTTACCAGAGATGCCTTCCCTTTTCAAAACTTCCTTCAGCAAGTGGCAGAAGCAGAGCAAGGCAAAACCCCTCCAAGCAAACCTTTCAGGAGTGTTTCGGCCAAGCTGAGGGCTGCCAGCGTGAGGACGTGCGCCAGGGGCACCTTCAGCAGGTCATTCATGTTTGATCCAGAAGGCACCTGGCTCCTTCAGGCAAGGCGTTCAGCATTCCCAGATGGCTGCATTTCAGACTGAGGTGCACAAGCAGAGCTTCTCTGCTAATGACAGAGCAGGGTCTGTGGGATCTAAGTATAATCAGGAATTCTCCCACCCGGCAGTGGTGATGGACATGGCCAGCTGGTGCGTATCCACTTCGGTCAGTGTGAAAGCGTGGGGCTCGTGAAACAAGAGAAAGCAAATCCCTTCTGAATTCCTTCTAAGCAAACAAGAGAGGAGTACAATAGGCAAATGCATTTCCAGGGAAGTACCCTACACTAGCACTGCAAAGTCACCAAGCCTTTATTTCAGCCCTGTGTAAGTGAAGTTGTGGAAAAAATGCTTGCCACTGGATTTTCCTTCAGCTTAGTCTGCCTCTCTCTCATTTTTTTATCCTCTATCTCACACGTACGCCCTCTGTCTTATTATAACCTCTCATGATTGGCTGCAATATGCCACCTGTTGCCCTGCTGATAGCATTTCTTTTCTTAACAGATGTATTTGCTGTAGCACAAGATGTTGGCATTGAAGGCTGAAAATGCTCTTCTTTGCCAAAGAGGTTGGTGGTGTTTGAGGGCCACCAGAGCACACTGAAAAAGCAGAGCCTTGTCCTGGAAACAGACCCAAAAAAAAGAAAATCCACCATGGCACCAACATTTATGCCCTAGGAGAAATGGAGCATTTCATTTCAACATCAGCAGCAGCATAGGGGATTTGGGCACAGGTAGAGGCATTGCTGTAGGGGGCAATATGACTGTTGGGTACTGGCATTATTAATTCCTCAAAAATAGCTTACTAGCCAGCAAGTCCCTGCCTAAAGTGAAAGACTGAAAATCTGAGCTCATTTTCTAGGAAGATTTAGAGAGATGTCAGACTTTAGGCAATCTCCTGACTTACTCCATCTTGTCGCAGCAGAGCACAGTGATCTACATGACATCATCTTTTTCAAAAATGTCAAGTCGTTTGTACTCCCTGTTTTTCCAGTGTAAATATTTTCATGAAGAATATTTGCAATCAGTCTTAACACTGTGGAAAGGCTGATGTGGGGGAAACACCTGCATGAGTACAACAGAAAAAGAGGACTAATCAGACTGGGGAGAATCTAATTGCTGATGATGTCCTGGGAACATGACTCCAGATACTTTACATCATGCTATCAGTAAAGCTGATGTGAGCTTTGTACCAAAAGACATAGTTTGAGGAAAGGGAATATGCAGTCATAACATATCACAGTCAAAGGTACTTTGAGATCTATGGAATTTCTTTTATTTGCTGAACCTCTCAGTTTCAACTACTTCTTTACAGTCAGTTCTGCAATGAATATACATAGTTCAGCAACGCTTCCTCTGAGGAGCAAATGGATTAAAGCTAGCCAGAGCTATGCATGTGTGGATCCCAGTGGTTTGGCATGCCGTGATAATGCCAATGTTACTTTGGGGACATGCAACAACTGATTAGGATCAAAGATCCTTAGACAAGTGCTCCTCTGAAGATGAATAAAGGCCGAAGCACTTGCCAAATATGTGTTAAAGATCTTCCAGGAATTCTGGATCTATCAAAAACAACAAAGCAAAAAAGCCAACAATGAAACAACTGTAATCCCAGGAGGAAACATAGAAATCCTGATTTATGGCAGAATTTACAAAGAGATCTTTCGGTTTGATCAGACCAATCACATCCGATTAATCTGCTCCATAGAAATGCAACTTGGTCCTTTAGGGTAAAGTTGTCTCAACAGAAAGACTTTAACAAAGACTTCCACATCACTGGATTTCTGTCTGGGCTGTGTTAGGAGGACTTTGAAACTGATCCAGACAAGTACAAAAAATAATCTTTCTCTTTTACTTGACAATTACAGCATTTGGAAATTATACTGACGGTGATGGCTGTTAAATGTTAATAATACCTTTGCATTTTTAGGACTACCGAAGTATCCCTAGCCTCTCACTTCCTCTATTTTATTAAGGACCACTGTGAGCTCCACTGCTCTAAACTTAAAGGATGTAAATTTACATTTTAAGAGGAAGTAGAGAGCGTACAGAGGTACAAGGTGGAGTTATTTTGTTCTCCAGCTACACATGCTATGCAGCTAAAAAACAATACATGCAGGAAGCTGGTGATCCTCTGTGTCCATCATGGAGACACGCTTCTGCATAGAGTGAAACCAGTGAAATTAAATACCAGTGACACCAAATTTTCTTTGATTCCAAGCATTTTACTGGCTTGCTGTCCTGGGTTCAGCAGCAGCAGTCATTTTTCTCCTTCTTGGTAGCTGGTGCAGCACTGTGTTTTTGATTTTGGGCCTGGGAACAGCGCTGATAACACCAGTGTTTTCAGTTACTGCTTGGTGATGTTTAGGCTGGCCAAGGACTTTGTGAGTCTCATGCTCTGCCAGGGAGGAGGGGAAGCTGGGAGGAAGGAGAGACAGGACACATGACCCAAACTGACCAAAGAGGTTATTCCATACCGCAGCACTTCATGTCCAGGATGTAAAGATGGAGAGCAGAGACCGGGAAGGGTGGTGGGGGTGCACGGTGGGGGGCACTGGTGGGGGTGCACTGCGTGGTCGGGCTTGATATTGGATGGTGAGAAATTGTATTCTTTTCCCTTGTATTTTCTCTAGCCATTATTATTATTATTGGTGGTAGCAGTAGTGGTTTGTGTTATACCTTAGTTACTAAACGGTTCTTATCTCAACCTGTGGGAGTTGCATTCTTTTGATTCTCCTTCCCATCCCTCCACTAGCGGAGGGAAGAAAGAGTGGGGAGTGAGTGAGAGAGCGGTTGCGTGACTTTGAGGGGATTAAACCACGACACTTGCCTTACGTAAACAATATTTACTTTATTTTATTTTATATGCTCCTTTAATTTTCACTCCCAGTATTTATGAGTTTTCTGTTTGTTGGTTTATAGCTAAATATTATTTACAGCTTTTGTTATTTGCTGTCATGACCCAAGTGCTGTGTTGCGATGAGGTCCCAGCAGCCTACACAACAAACATGAAGCAGTTCACAGCTTTCAGGCACTGCAGGCAGTTCATGAAGTTGAGTGCGTGAAGTCAGTTCATGAAGCTCAGTGCACAAAGGCAAAGTGTGCTGTACCTGCTTTCATCTGGCTAAAATTTTTCCCTTTCCAAATTGTTTGTGGAGTAACTGCTAATAAATAGAGTATTTTTTAATAAAAGCATAACTATTAAGAAAGTCCAAATTTTTAAGAGTTTGCTGAATAGTTCAGGTAACTGTCTTCCAGTTGATTGATTGCCCGTACATCTCCTCTCCCTCCTTCTTCCAACTGCTCTGCTGGAGGCTGACAGCTCTGGTTAGGGGCTCTGGAGCTCAGATTGTCTTTTCGTCAATTCTCCAGGATACAGGGCATTACCTTAAAAAGGCTATGAGGATTTTTCAGGTTAATAAATGGTTAGAAGGGTGGTGACATGGTCAGGGGTTTGGGTACCTTGAACACGGGACTCAATTTAGCAGGCCAGGTGTACTGGGGGCTGGTGGAGCTGGTCTGACAAGGAAAGGGAAGAGTGGATTTGGTAGGAGGCTTGCCAGACTGGGCAAGGATTCTCTAAATTATATGTGTTGGGGGAGGGGGGCAGCATTCCATCCCAACACACCCAATCACTGGCCAGAACCTATAGTAAATGTTCAGAGCAATGTAGAGATATTCCAGCTGCTCCAGCCAATGAGCCAGCTTCAATTGGTGCTCAGCTCAGATGCCTCTATACTAATGCCTGTAGCATGGGGAAAAAACAAGAGAAGTTAGAGATGTGTGCACATCTACAGGGGTATGATATCATAGGCGTCACAGAAACATGGTGGGATGGCTCCTATGACTGGTGTGTTGGAATGGAAGGTTACAGGCTCTTTAGGAAAGGCAGGCCCAGTAGACGGGGAGGGGGAGTTGCTGTTTATGTTAGGGATAGGCTGGAGAGTATGGAACTCTGTCTGGGGACAGGTGAGCAGTCGACAGAGAGTTTGTGGGTCAGGGTTAAAGGGAGAACAGTGATGGGTGACATTATTGTGGGGATCTGTTACAGACCACCTGACCAAGGGGAGTTGGTGGATGAAGTACTCTATAGACAGATAGGAACAGCCTCACGCTCACAAGCCCTTGTTCTTATGGAGGACTTCGACCACCCTGATATCTGTTGGAGGGATGGTACAGCCCGGCACAAGCAATCCAGGAGGTTCCTCGATGGTGTGGAAGACAACTTCCGTTTGCAAGTAACAGAGGAGCCGACAAGAGAGGTGCCATGCTTGACCTCGTCCTCACCAACAGGGAAGGGCTGGTTGGAAATGTGATGCTCCAGGGCAGCCTTGATTGCAGCAATCATGAGATGGTTGAGTTCGAGATCCTCAGGACAGTGAAAAGAGCGTGCAGCAAGCTCACTGCCCTGGACTTCAAGAAAGCAGACTTTGGCCTTTTCAGGGACATGTTTAGTAAGGTTCCATGGGATACAGCCCTAGAGGGCAGGGGGGCCCAAGACTGTTGGTTGATATTCAAGGATCATCTGCTGCAAGCTCAGGAGTGACACATCCCTACTAGAAGGAAGTGCTGAAAGAGGGTCAGGAGACCTCCTTGGATGGATAAGGAGCTGCTGAGGAAAATTTGAAGGAAAACAGAGGCTTATAAAAGGTGGAAGCAAGGACAGGTGGCCTGGGAAGAATACAGGGATGTTGTCTGCGAAGCTAGGGACCAGGTTAGGAAAGCTAAGGCCCACTTAGAATTAAACTTGGCTAGGGACATTAAGGATAACAGGAAGGGATTCTGTAGTTACATTGCAAATAAAAGGCAGACTAGGGAGAGCGTGGGCCCTTTCCAGAAGCCATCAGGAGAACTGGCTACCCTGGATTTGGAGAAGGCTGAGGTTCTTAATGACTTCTTTGCCTCAGTCTTCACTGGCAAATGCTCTGACCACACCACCCAAGCCTTGGAATGCCGAAGCAAGGACTGTGAGAATGAAGACCCTGGGCCACTGTAGGAGAGGATCTGGTTCAAAATCATCTTAGGAAGCTGAACGTATACAAGTCCATGGGACCTGATGAAATCCATCCAAGGGTCCTGAAGGAGCTGGCAAATGAAGTTGCTAAGACACTGTCCATCAGATTAGAAAAATCATGGCAGTCAGGTGAAGTTCCCGATGACTGGAAAAAGGGAAATATACCCCCATTTTCAAGAAGGGGAAAATGGATGAGCCGGGGAATTACAGACCAGTCAGTCTCACCTCTGTGCCTGGCAAAATCTTGGAGCGGATTCTCCTGGAAGGCATGCTGAGGCACATGAAAACCAACAAGGTGCTTGGTGACAGCCAGCATGGCTTCACTAAGGGGAAATCCTGCCTGACCAATTTGGTGGCCTTCTATGATGGGGCTACGGAACTGATGGACAGGGGCAGAGCAGTTGATGTCATCTACCTGAACTTGTGCAAAGCGTTTGACACTGTCTCACATGACATCCTTGTCTCTAAATTGGAGAGACATTAATTTGATAGGTGGACCACTCGGTGGATAAAGAACTGGCTGGATGGCCGCACGCAAAGAGTAGTGCTCAATGGCGCAATGTCCAGCTGGAGACCAGTAAGGAGTGGTGTCCCTCAGGGATCGGTGTTGGGACCGGTCTTGTTCAACATCTTTGTCAGTGACATGGACAGTGGGATTGTGTGCGCCCTCAGCATGTTTGCGGATGACACCAAGCTGTGTGGTTCTGTTGACACACTGGAGGGAAGGAATGCCATCCAGAGGGACCTTGACACGCTTGTGAGGTGGGCTGATGCCAACCTGATGAAGATTAACCACGCCAAGTGCAAGGTCCTACATCTGGGTCAGGGCAATCCCAGGCACAGCTACAGGTTGGGCAGAGAAGAGATTCAGAGCAGCCCTGCGGAGAAGGACTTAGGGGCGTTGGTCGATGAGAAAATGAACATGAGGCGGCAGTGTGCGCTTGCAGCCCAGAAAGCCAACCATATCCTGGGCTGCATCAAAAGGAGTGTGACCAGCAGGTCGAGGGAGGTGATCCTGCCCCTCTGCTCCGCTCTCGTGACACCTCACTTGGACTATTGTGTGCAGTTCTGGTGTCCTCAATATAAAAAGGACATGAAACTCTTGGAGCAAGTCCAGAGGAGGGCCACGAGGATGATCAGGGGACTGGAGCACCTCCTGTATGAAGATAGGCTGAGAAAGTTGGGGCTGTTCAGCGTGGAGAAGAGAAGGCTGCATGGAGACCTCATAGCAGCCTTTCAATATCTGAAGGGGGCCTATAGGGATGCTGGGGATGGACTCTTCATTAGGAACTGTGGTGAGAGGACAAGGGGTAACGGGTTCAAACTTAAACAGGGGAAGTTTAGATTGGATATGAGGAAAAAATTCTTTACTGTTAGGGTGGTGAGGCACTGGAATGAGTTGCCCAGGGAAGTTGTGAATGCTCCATCGCTGGTGGTATTCATGTTGGAGTTTGACATAGCCTTGGGTGGCATGGTTTAGTGGGAGGTGTCCTTGCCCATGGCAGGGAGGCTGGAGCTTGATGATCTTTAGGTCCTTTCCAACCCTAACTATTCTATGATTCTATGATTTTATCACTGGATACTTCGAAAATTGCATTTTTCCCCATATCAGCATCTGGGATGTCTTCTCCCTAGATAGTACCAGATGTCCATTGAAGTAGACAGGCGAAAGCAGGCATTTCCAGCAGAAAGTGTCCAGCCACAAAACAAACTCATTCTATGGAGGAATCCAATGAAATTGCTTTGTCAATGGCCTAGTCACCCAGGTGGTTCACACAGGAGTATCCAACTCAGCACTAATCCAGCCTGACCAGCGTGTATTTTAATGCAAGGTCATCAGTGTCAGTGCTGGCAATCTACCTGAGTAAATAAATACATCAGCCACTGGTCTTCAGCATTGGTGCTGCCAGTCCTGCCATTACACTTCTGAATGCAACGTAGACATAGTCTTTGAAGCCCAAGATCATACCTGAGGCCTTATACAACAGGCCAAGCTATTTTTACTTGCTTTTCAGCAGCAACAAAAATCTGTAAAAATGACCAGGTCACTACTATTGCGCTCAATTTGCATATGTAACAACCAAGCCAGAAGAAGAGCAAGCCCTAACCTGCCAAGGTAAGAGACGTGTACAGACACAAAACGCAAGTGATCTTCAAACCCCAAGCTCCCATGTCATGGCTTCAAGCTTCTTCCAGTCAGCACAGAGCACAGAAGGACATATATTGTGTGGTCTTTCCCTGAGATGCATGCATACACAACTCCGCATGTACTGCCCTGTGCCGGGTGCTCCATTGCTGCTTGACTCAGCAAAGATTTTTCACTCTCAGATACAGGCATCTTCACAAAATATTTGACAGTGAAACCCATCTGATGACCTGGTCCTGCACAGAAATGAATCAAGGTCACATTGCCACAGGGTTATGGGTGCACCAGTCCTCCCAAGTCCACCCTGCCCACATTGTCAGCTGTATCTAAATACAACACACACACGGTCCTGGGTGTATGGCATGGAAAGAGCATCTCTGAGAATGCATGTCAGCATTTGGGGAGGAGGTAAATACTGGTTTAGCTCTGTTGTTTCTCATTACGACTTGCTTCTTTACAGTGATCCTGAGTGGAAGGAGCTTCCAGCCACCAGCTCCAGAGGATTTAACCTAACCTGCAATGCATATGTGACCAGTAAGTTACTGTTCCTTGTTCCAGTAATAACAAATGATGTATTCAGTGTAACAAGTGAGGGAATAAGCTACCCTGCTGCTGTTCTTTACCCTGCACTTGTGGGTTTGTTTTTTTGTTTTGTTTGGGGTGTGAGTTTTTTAATTGTCAAAATTAATTAAGGTTATTCCCTAAACACAGAGCCATCCCAAAGACCCACTTAATGTCTTTAAGTTGCAGGGTTTCAGGTGCATTTGTCTTGGCCTCTGCCCTCAGCTGTCTGGACCAAACTCTGACCTCCTACTGATATTTCAACACTGACTGAGCTCTGATGCCTGAATCAAAAATTGTCCCCTTATCTTCGTTTGTGGGTATCGGCAAACCTAAGATTTGCATTCATTTCTTGATATCTTATTGCTATAAACTTTCCTGTAATTTCTGATCTCAGAGGATCTAACAGTACCGACTAGGGCCAATCTAATCTGCCGTCCTGTGTTTTGTGGTCAGGCAAAATAATGTAGTGTTATGAGATGTAGTTACTGCAGTGAAACTGTAAATACTGTAATGAAAGCAGAAGATCTCTTGTCATGCAGCAAGCTAACTGTGCACTGCTATATATATATATTATACACTGCTGTGTATAGCACAGAGGGTGAGCTGAATGCAAGTTTTTCATAATATATGAAAATAATTTCTCTGCTGGGAGACCTGTCCCCTACTTCACCTCACTGCCCACAGCAGCCATCCCCACAGCATAACACAGGGAAAGCTGCCACCCTCGATAACCCTTTCCTCCCTCTAAACATAATGCTGTCCCTGAGCTGAGTGGGGGGAGTCAGAGATGCCCACGTTTCACCAAATAGGGATGCCACATGCAGGCACAGCCCTCATTCCCTGGCCTTCATCCTTTGGCTGCCACCAGAGGAGTGCAGTCTGGAGGGCCAGGGTGGCTGCCAATGGGCAAAACCTGCTCGCTATTACACGCTACTCTGACCCAGCAAAAAACAAGGCCTGTATTTATAATAAAGCAGTTATAGTGGAGCCCTGAGTCAAACTCCAGGGAAGCAGGAGAAGGAGGGACTCAGCCATGAAGGCCACATGAAAGGGAACATCTCCCTGCAGAATTCCTTCTAGCAGAAATGAGGAGATGCTTCAGGACAACGATGCATTAGGGATATAACATTTCCCATTTACTTCAATCCCAGAATACTGCATCTTATAAAATCTCATTCTCACCAAATGATCTCACATTCAACCTCAGCTTGATCTGATGGTAATATTAGCAATTAATGCATAAATGCAGACACTATGAAATAGAATCTGGCTATGTTGTATCAGAACTCCTGTAAGAAATGTTTTAATTATTGTCAGCAAATCTCTAAAGCAATCAAAACTAAAGCCAAGGAAAAGCATAATGAAATAAATCTGTGTCCTCTCATGCCTTGTGTCAGATTGGAAAATGCCTGATTTGTAAGTTTTGACTGTCACTATTTGTTGTCCTTGATTGCTGTTTCAGAACAGCAATCTTTGCGGAAGAGCAAAAGCCAAGAAGCAGGAGTTTAGAGACTTGCCACAAAGCAAACAACCTATTCAGTTTCAAACCTACAGCCTCAAGCACAACTGGCTTTGATTGGAAAACTGGCCCTTACAGTGTAGAAATTAGCTTTCCTAAATGACATGTATTCATAGGCCTGTAAATACCTTTCCCACCCATCACTATGGCAGCTCTGAAATGTTGTAATGTCTCTCTGGAGTCAAACAGGATCTGGGAAGTGTTACATATGGGCATGATATGAGGAAACACTCGAGTTTCAAAAGTACCTGCACCCATGCAATAGCAAGTTTTCCAATGGAACAGGACACCTGAAATGGAGCTGCTGTGTTCTGCTAGCTGGTGGCAGGTTGCCACAGCCAGTTGCAGGAGGTGGGCCGCACACAAGTCCCAGGGGCATCCTATACCCTTTAATTTCACTGAATAGTGCACAGCATGCTGCAACATGTGAAACAACTTCATGAGCTTCTTCTGGATGAGATAGCTTTTCTCCTACTGCTGTGATAGCAAGAAGAACTTTGCAGCATGTGTAGCCCAGGAGTACTGGTGACATTTTTAGACACTGTACCATATGCTGAAGAACATCTGGGGGGGCTTCAACTATATGCATTAAAAACAAGGAACTAAATTCAACTCTAAGTTAACCCCAGGCAACCCCACTGACGTCAATGGAGTGTAACTGAGAGCAGGAGGTTGCCTGTGATCTTTATTTCTTAGAGTTCACCTGCTGCTCATTTGAAGCCATAATCCTTGGTGACAACCAAATCATTTCTATGGGATAGAGGCTTGCACTGCAGAGATCAGGTCCTGGTGTGAACTTCACTCAAAGCAGCATTCTTGGCTATAGTGTTTTGAACCATCCCAATAGCTACCTATTACAGCAGTCTCATTGGCTTCTATTTAAACAGCGCCGCCTATTATTTGGAAGCACCACAATAAGTATGGTAATACGTATGAGTATGTCTCTTTTGTCAAATGGTAGGTCTTTAGCCAAAAGAGGCATCCAACACATTTGGCATATTTAACTGCAAATGCTGACATGGTGATATGCACCTGGATGACTGACATAAGGCAGGAAATGAGAGCAGAACCGAAGACCCAAGCCTCAGGAACATGTCATTAGCAGTGCAGAGCTCCCTGTGGATGATGGGACTCTGCACAGCTGTGTGGGACTGTAATCATGGCACTGCTTTCTGCAGGAACAATCTCTGAGGTGTCACCTCTGACTGCCTCAGCAAGGCATGGTGCAGGGCTGGATTTCGCCCTCCCAACACTGCATTTAATGCACCACAGCTGCCAAGCAGTCCATGCTGGAACGCCTGTAGCAGGCACGAGCTTTTCCATGGCTTGGTGCAGACTGAGTCTGCTGAACTGCAGTGCTGTCCACATACCTTCTGACAGGCCACGCAGCTCCTTGGAGGTACCATCAGCTGAGCCCTGTGGCCCTCCCTGCCCTACACCAAGCAGGCAGATCATCACATCCCCAGTCCATGACTCTTCCCCAGCCATTTGCAGACACAGAAGATGGTCCATGAGGGCTGCACAAAGACCCGCTCCTGTCTCAGCAGGGCATGGAAATCCTACTTTTGCTGACACCCAGCTCCTGCTGGTGTTGAAAAGACAGTCGAAGATGCAAGACAGAAAAAGCAGGATGGACTTGAATTTCCACAGGCTGTCTGCAGACTTCCACCTGATGTAAATAAATTGTTATTGTTCCCTAGGCAATAGTGGAGCTATGCCAGTTTGTCCTTCTGTAGAACTGGGCCTGTACTTCATATTTGACTAGCATCAGTTAAGACTTCAGTCATTTTTATGTCTTATCTGCACATCAGAGATTCCCTGTGCAGCTGCAATGCTCTGTAAACCACTGCTCTCCTGTATTTATCTCCATCTGAAGTATTCTGCCCATGGAGACATTTTAAATTAAGCCTCTGTGTAGCCCCTAAATTACAACTTCAGTGGAGGTGTCTTCCTACTTTAAACAAGTTATACCAGAAGCCAGATTCTGCACTTTGAGCATGAAGTTTCTGTAAAAAGTCTGAATATTTATGAGAGAATAATCCCATGTGTGAGGCAAAATGCAGTTTCTCTAAAGAGGAAAGTAGAAGAAGTGAGAAGGCTCTGTCTGTAACAGCAACCACCACCCACCAGCCTGCATCATGCTGCTCAACTACCCAAGGTGGACAGCCTCCCAGCTGCCTGCTGGCAAGAGCCCGGCCTAAACCAAAATCACCCTTAAGAGTTGTATTAACATGGCTGTGCCAAAAAGCCTTCACACTGCAAGAGCAAGGACCTTGAGCTACCAGCACTAGAAGCGTTTCCCACTGCTGTGCCATCTGCAGGTGCATACAGGGCTGCAATGCCCAACCAAAGTCAGGCCCCACCTTTAAGTGCAGCAAAGAGAGTCTAGCATTTTAATTCAGGAAAAAAAATATATATCTTTGGGGTCTCTGGGTGTTTGGATTTTCCCCGGCATAGGTGAACCCCAGAGCTGGTCTCCTCACATGCCAGTGTGCTCTCTTTTCACACCAGCAGAAGCAATCTGGACAGCCTTTTGCAAACGACATTCACTTTCCTTTCTACACCCAGCTAAGATGGACAGTTATTAGGCAGCTGTCTACAGCTCTGTAGAGAGCCTAGCCCTAGCTCTGGGGCTGTTGTCATCGATGCCAGCTGGCAATGCTTGTCCCATGCTATGTGCTTGTCCCAAGAAACCCCTCCCAATCACTGCCACCTATCCCCTTTAGCCAAGAGCTGTAGCACAATAACACAAAAGTCCCACTTCAAAGAAGGCATTGTCTTTTTCCCACACAGTTCTCTTCTTTGCTCCTATAAGCAGGGAAAAACACTGCACAGTCCATCAGTGATTGCAAGTGGTAATACCACCCACCAGCATTGTCAGGAGTTAGACAACACTGGACGCTTTTTTTTCCAGTGGCCACGTAAATGCGAGGAGGACAAGGTTCTGGAGCAATAGACAACTTCATATTCCCAGATATTGGGCCAGCAAAAGGAGGAATCTGTTGAATTGTTGAACTGAGAACAGCACTGAAAGTAAAAAACACAGCACTGCACCAGCTACTAAGAAGGAGAAAAATGACTGCTACTGCTGAACCCAGGACAACCTGTAAAGTCACAAACATGTGAGATAGCTGTATATAAGAGTCAAGATACACACATGGGTAGTTCAAAGCAGCCATATCTGTACTTTCAGGAGCTGGAAAAAGAAGATCCCTGCTATCCATGACAGAATTTGCAGCCTGAAGAAAGATTTGTCATGGAGATGGTGCCAAAAATGATATACCTAGAAGCCATTTTTGTGGACAAGCATGATTTTGAAACTGTAAACGTGCAGTAGGACATTTGTTAAGGCGCCTCCAACAACAGATGCATGACAGAGGCTCCTGGGGGCTTGCATTTGGAACGTCAGAAATGCACTACAGAGCTACAGCATTCAAAACATTCAGAGAAACAAAATCCCTGAATTAGGAAATGCTGCCGGGCTGAGGAAATAAGAAGTCAAGCTGAAAAGCTGAACAGTAGTTGTATTTTTGAAAATATACTAGTATCCCTCAGGCATTCAAAAACCCTGAGTCAGGTCTTAAAAAAATCATAGTTCACTTAAACGGAACAGTAAGGGGTGAGTAACCTCACGTTGCCTGCACTGTTAAGAGTCACATTTCTAAGTTCTTCTGGAAAAAATAGAAAATGAACTTTATTTCATAAGAAAGGCAGAGATTCTTACATAATCATATAGCCCTAGGGGCTGAGGCATTAAGCACAACATCAGATAATGTGATTCAATTCCAAGAGCTGGAAATGCTGGAGCAAAACTAACTTGTGCAGCCCTGGCAATAGCACTGGGACCTGGTTCAAGAACCCACATACACAGGAGTAGTGTGCTCTGTTGAAATGATTCACAGCCACACTTTTTCCAGGCTGCAGTTCTTGGATACTGGCTGTCAGAAATGACATGACAGTCCTGTTCCAGTCAGTGGAAAAAATCTTTCTGAATAGGAGAAAAGAAAAGCCCTTGAGAGAGACTTCTGCAGTGACAAATTAACTAGAACAACAAAGTGTAGAGTTTCAAAGGACCTTCTGAGGTTTTAGGGCTTTAGTCGGGCAGAATGAGACCCATTGTATTTCAATAGATGCATCGGGTTCCTCTAAAATTTGTCCCCAGTGTATCACATTGTGGTGGCATTCATGTGTAGCACGACATTTGGCTAAAATACAATATATTTGTATTATTATGTATATAATAATGTATATAATAATATGTGTGTATATATGTTACATATATATATAAAATAATATGTATATAATAATATAGAATTATGTGTATAATAAAGACCTTATTTATTTCCTGACAACTTGGTTTTTAAGAGGACCTAAAGTTTGATTCAACTGCAGGAAAAAGTCTCATCTTCTGGCACTTCCACAAGCCTTTGCAGATGCCTGGCCTCTCCTAGCACAGATCAGAGCTCTTCCCATCAACAAGTCCCTCATGCTAGGAGATGGCCTGGGAGCAGTGAGCACACTGAGGATGGACCTAGGATATGACCCCAGTATTTAAGTATGTCACCATGCACTTCGCACAGGAAGAAATGACTCGCGTATCCGACTGGGAACAATTCCATGTCTAGAAACCATTCCAGAAGCACAGATTTACCCTGAATATCAAATGCTAAAAGTGGGGTTTTTTTCTGGAACACAGTGACTATAATCCACTGACAGACCTTTAACCCACGCCCTGTGATCCGCCCACCCTTGGTTTGTTACCATGCATCACAAGAGTGACCAAACATAGAGCATGTTTTTCATAAAGTGTGTATCAACATTTCCAGCAAGGGCAGTTGATGACAATTTCTTTGCCAAGTGATTCTGCATCTTGCCATGGCTCTGTTGCAAGACACAGCACCATATGCATTTGCTAAGAAAAGGGGCTTGGCTCTTCCTCCTCAAACTTTGCCCTTAAAAGCAAAGGTGCTGCCAGCATAGCACTCCGTGCTGAAGCCATCCCCACCTGCTGCTCCCTGCCTGTCAGGCACAAAATTACACAATTCTTTCTGTGTAGCCAGTACTTGAGCAACTACGGGAATGTCTGGACTCTCCTCTCTCTTATATGAGCTCAGAGGCATCATGGCTTTGTCTATTCCAAGCTCCTACAAAGCTTGATAAGAGATCTGTGGCCTTTCCAGTGCACCAGCCAAGAACTTAGATCCACCAATGCTGTCCTCAGGCATAGCAGGATTTAGGCTGTCAGGTACAGTACTCCACATTCAGTTAGGTAAAGAGAAGTTGGTGCAAGGGCTAATGAAGACCTGCTGTGTTGTGGCAATGACCCTGCTGTTCTCTCTGAGGCTTCAGTACCTGTCTGTGAGAATGCCCAGCCTTCACTGATGCCCAGGTGTGATGGGAAACATGCCTTTTCCTCCATCCTGCAACTAATTGACCTCAGCATCAGTGCTGGGGGAAAGGAACAGGGACATGTAACCGGAAATGAAGTTGGGTATTACAGTAGCTGCTGCTACTGTCAGTGGCATTGCACAAGTTATAAGTGGCAAAGTCAGAGTTAGCACAGTCTATAGAAAGCATGTGAGAAACAGGCCCAGCCACAGTAGGCAAGAAAAGGGAAGTAATGGATCTTAAAAAATGTGGAGTTGGCCAGTGGTGTGGGAAGTAGCAGAGGCTGGCCTTGAGAGATGAAGGCACTTGGTGGGCTGGAAGCAGGCCTCACAGACCAATAAGAATTGTGCTTGGCACTGTCTAGCTTAATGAAACTCGGTGTGGTTACCCTGACAGCACTAGCACATGCAATTTGCCTGCTCTGTTCGCAAATGGCATCCCCACAACGTAAGCAGGCTCACCTAGACTTTCCCAACAAGTGCCTGCACATTTGCAATGCTGCCTACACCAGGAGAGGTCAGAAATCCACACTGAACACCACCACAGTAATAGCAGCTTAATTTCCTCTTAACGAAAGTTCTGAGGGAGATGGAGAGACTTCCCTTGTTTGCTGCACATGAGCTAAAAAGCATAACCTGCGGAACTCAAACTGAGAAACAAAGGACTAATCAAGAGTGCTTGTAGTCAGTAGAAAGGCTTTTAGAGCACAGGCTACCATACACCTTGCACCTTTCTCACCATCCTTGTGTGGGCAATCTGAGTCTGCTGCCAGCATGCTGGCTTAGTAATGCTTTTTAAACTGTGGCTCCAGTATGGAGGCAATGGTCTATAAATATCCGTATCACCCACTGGGCACCCGCAGCTGTGGGTATGAAGCTGTGACTGTGAAACCAAAGAGGCAGTGATTAAATCGTACCGGAATAATAGCTTCTCCACTTATTAGCTACTGTCCTGTTAGTTACATTGTGAGCAGCCATTTTAGTACTACAGAGAGCATGGAATAAGAAATCTAGCCAGAAAAACCCTGCCTGTTGTGGCCCAAGGCATGAGAACACTTCCATAGCAATACATAGCACCATGAGAGAGCAGAACCAGGGAGCCAGCAAATACCCATCACGCAAGGCTCATGAATGCTGGGTGGGAGGACAGAGCAGCAGTGAACAGGTCCAGTAGATTTTAACCCTGTTGGAGATAACTGGTGACGTGGGAGACAGCATGAGTGGCTTGTGCCCCTAGTAGGATTTTTCAGGGGGCACGTTTCCTGCCAGCAGTATGGCCATAAGGGTAGGAAGCCCTGCAGTGCTACCCAGCATGGGAGATCTACACACATACAAAACACTCACAGTGAGCAAACCCTGACATCTGGACAAAGGAATAGTCCTAAAACGGCTGCAAAGGTGCAAAAAACATTTTCTAGCGATGCACCTCCATTTTCACATCTTTATTACCTCATAGCAGCCTTCCAATACCTGAAGGGGGCCTATAGGGATGCTGGGGAGGGACTCTTCATTAGGGACTGTAGTGAGAGGACAAGGGGCAACGGGTTCAAGCTTAAACAGGGGAAGTTTAGATTGGATATGAGGAAGAAATTCTTCACTGTAAGCATGGTGAGGCACTGGAATGGGTTGCCCAGGGAAGTTGTGAATACTTCATCCCTGGCAGCGTTCAAGGTGGGGTTGGACATAGCCTTGGATGGTATGGTTTAGTGGGAGGTGTCCCTGCCCATGGCAGGGGGGCTGGAACTAGATGATTTTAAGGTCCTTTCCAACCCTAACTATTCTATGATTCTATGATTCTATGATTATGGGTTTTTGGGCAACCTGGTCTTGTGGAAGGTGTCCCTGCCTGTGGCAGTGGTTTGGAACTAGATGAGCTTTAAGGTCCCTCCCAACCTAAACCATTCTATGATTTTAAAAATGCTAAGAAACACCCCTAATAAAAAAGATACGCTGTTGTTCAGAAGTGGATTACAAAGATTTGTTCCACTTCTTTTGCAGAGACGGGCATTAACTTCTAAAGCTTTGCATTACAACTGGAAGTGATCTAAAGAGGCTTTTCCTACATAAGTTTTTGTGAGCACTAAATGTTGGTCCTATATAAAGAATTGGCAATGAATGATAATGCAAGGAAAGTCTCAGGATTTTTAGCTGCATGCTTATCCAATCTTCAGACAATCATTTTCTAATACTGTGTAAAGTGTCTGATTTTATCAAAAAGCTATTACTTTATTCAAGTCAGTTAATGGGGATCATTGAGCATTGTCAAGTTAAGCTCTCCCAAACACTAGGAAAAAATAAGTGAGGCTTCAAAAAGAAAAATGCAGTCTGGGACTAATGCCCAGAAGATTTTTGGCATACAAAGCCTCTATTGGATTAAAAGTACTGATAATTCAGAGGCAAAGGCCTTGGATTATCCTCCTCTGATTTAATTACTGATCCATGATAGTTCAAATGTAACTGACTCTGGACTACTGAAACATCTGCAGGTGGGTTCAGTTTTGAGGAAAGGCAATTCAAATAGGATTCTGTGATGCAGTGTCCACGTGCTGATAATATTCTCATTTGGCGCAAAATGCAGCATCTCTTGTGGCTTGGTTTGAAAACAGTCCCTAGCAGTGGCAAGTGCAAAGACTGAAGTGACTTGCACTGTGCACCACAATGAGTCAGCACTTCAGGCACGTGTCTGAAACTGTGCACCTTACTTACATCCAGTGAGCTTGCTCCTTCAGCAAGAAACTTCCAGGATTCAAAGTATCTGAATTTCTAGGGACGGAGGCTCATAAGAGTAGTATAATGGGAATGTTCAAGTTATTGAACTGAAGACCATTTAGGAAACATTGAGGATGAGCCTAGGAGGTTACCACCAAGTCAAAAGCAGGTAAGAAGTTCAACTGCACAATAAGGTAGCTTTGGAAGGAAAATTCTCTCTCCTTATCCAAAAAGGGTCATCCTGTGTGAGTTTCCTCCTATGCCTTTGTGTTACCTATAGACACAGATGCAGAATAATCTGCTTCCTTTGTACACATCCTCCACTAAAAGGACAGGAATAGGCTTTGGATGTTATTTGATATTTGTTATTTGGATGTTATTTGATAACTCCCAGATATTAATTTTCAAAAGAGTCAAGTTTGAGCTGATTGAAGATGTTTCATAGGAAACACTCAGACTTGGTAACATTCTTACCCTGTGTTGAGGATCACAGTTCTTAAGACCCGCCCTGGTCCCAGAAACGAGCATCCTACAACTAGATAATATTGGGCGTCTGCAATACAATTTTTAAATCAGAACTATGAAGATAGTTGGTCTGGGGCCCTTTTGCCTCAGAATTGGTCATTTTTATGAAATTTCATGAAGAAGGTTATTTTCCTATGATAATTTCTTAGCTAGGGCATGTTCTGTGCAATTTCCTGCTGGATCATCCTGAACAATCTGGTATGAAACCACAAGCAAATCCATCTGCAGACTGCAGCAGAGAATGCTGTTCCTTATGGGTGAAGACTGTGCAGGCACTGATAGCACACAAAACTGTGAGAAATTGACACAACTCAAATAGTATAACAGGATAAGTAAAATTTTGACTGCTGGGGTACCAGTTCCTCCAAGTCTGCCATTGTAACAACACACAGGGAAAACTGCTATGTTGACTTTGATTGGATGGGGCTTTGGCTGGGTCTACTCCTGCAGTCTCCATCTGCAGTGTGCCTGGCAAAACAAGACCATGGCCTTCCTGACACTGAATATTATGCTGCTGAAAACCTTGCACAAGCGCTTACTGGGATTTTTCATGAGGTACTTTCATGTCTCCATCTAGGATTTCCGTCACAAGGCATGATTCTGTCATGGGCACAAACGGGAGAAAAGTCCATTCTTTCAGAAGTGGGGAATCTGGTTTGTTTCTGTATTACCGTTTATTTTATGACAACGTAACAAAGCCTGTAAATGTTAAGCCAGAGTCAGTATTAGCAATGGAAATAATTACTACCACTGTAACTGACGTTTTGTTAATGTTACTGTAGTGCTGTCTCATGAGTCATGACAGGATGGGAATTAATTTGTCATTGCTGTAGGTCTCTTTCTTTACTATAAAACCAGTTTCTCCTCTTACATTCATCTGCTCGAGTGTCTGTAATAAAACTAGTAAACCAAAAACATGCTTGAACGTCCTTGTGCGTGCTGCCTTCTCCATGGCCAAGGCATTTTAAATGTCATTTTGCTTAGGTAATGGAACAGTCATATGAAAACTGAGGCCCTGGAGAAGGCACCTCTGAAACTCACGGAAAGGCTCTGGACTCATTCAGACGTTGAAAAGGCTGTATTTTTACATCCTTTGCAAAAAAACTTTGCTTCTGAGGACTTTGCGGCACAAAAATTGTGCCTTCACAAAACTGGAACTTACTTTCTGTCAGTTCACAACAAAGCCAGGTGTCCTGTGGCCAAAATCACCTACCAGCATGGTGTCGGATGGAGCCTGTGTGGTCCCTTTAGGGACCAGCAGCAGTTCTTCATTTATTCACATTCTTTCCAGGACTCCACATTCTTGCAATTCAAAGGCTTCTGGATAATAAATAAAAATAGATCAAGCCTATAAAAAGAATAAGCAGGAAGCAAGAAGATGCACATTCTACTTGGTGACCACAGGACGTCCTTACAATGGTTGGGTCTGGAACATATGAGGGAAGCCAGAGGGTCCTGGCACGGTTCAGTCTCAAGAAGAGGAATGGAAGAGCAGACCGTATGTCCAGCCATTCTGGGATGCATGAGAGGCAAGAAGATGGAGTTTGAAAAAAGGGTCATTCTGGTTTACCTATTTTTTCCACAAGGGTGTTCATTCACTGGAAGAGGGTGCTTGGAGATGTTACAGCTTCTTCAGTTTCGGAACTGAGCTTGCACCCAGCAACAGGGCCTGCTCCACGCAGGGGGTTGCACTTCCAGAGGTTCCTTCCCACCTCAGGTCTTCCATGAGTTAATAAAGCCTTTGGAATGTTTGTTGGTTTGTTTCTCTGCCTGAAGAATGTCTCCTAACCCCTGTTTAGCTTCTCGGCCTTAGATTTAGCAAACTCAGTTTTTCAAATAAAGACTTTGACCAGCTTTCCATATTAGGGGTTTTTATTTAAAAAAAAAAAAAAAAAAAAAAAAATCCACTGGGAGAAAATAGGTAACTTCCCAGACAAAAATATTTGAAGAGGAAATCCCTCTTCACTTCTTCTTTGCCTGTTGAAACAGGGATTTGATGTATTTCTGCATCTACTTTGCCATTATCTGTAGATATGTTTAGCCCTTTCTGCAATACACCCAGACTTCTGCAGCCTGTTCAGTCTTTAGCTGGTGGCATAACCCACATTTCCCAGTGTGGATTATTTCTGAGCCAGCTGCAAACTTATCTGACTTCATCTGGAATCCTCCAGATCTGCTTCCAAACTCTCCTTCTGAACAGTGAGTATGTATGAGTGCTAATTCTAAACTAATTCTACTGAGGAGGTTTTTCTCATTTTCAGAGCCCAAATAAACCTTTCTTTGTTGTCAGGTGGTTTTATTTTTAATATTAAATTTAGCCTTTACTGAAACTAAAATTTGTTTTAAGTTGGAGGAGCGTACTTTGGGGGGTTGTGATGTCTTAAGGTCTGAAAGTGACGCAGACCGAAAAGCTGGAAGAAATTAGACTTACGATGAAAAACAACTTCTTTTGAAAACAGGCTCCAGCAATGAGGTCTGAGGAAGCCTGAGGCTCTATCCACATGTTCAGAAATCTAGCTTTGCCCTGGGAATGTACGTCTGCTTTCTGTGACCAGCAATGAATCATAGTCAACACCTTTTGTGCCTTGTACTTCAGGAGTGAGACCTGAATCCTCCACGTGCCTCCATCTGCTCCCTTCACCCACACTGGTGCATTGCTCCACAGCCTGAGAATCTTTGGGAAGGCAATAGTTTACTTTCAGCACCAGGCTATACTCTCCCAGCAGCTTGCACGCAGGGCATACACATCCACCCATGAAAGGACCTGTGGATTTAGGAAATGTCAGACTTCTTCTCATTGCTTCAGACATGTAGTTTAACGCTGAAACGTTTCATTATCCCAGGATGTGCTTTGACAATTTACAGAGGAAATAACAGTGGCCTGTCCATCTGCAAACTCAATTTTTCAGGTGAAATTTCAGCTCTTGAAACCAGATCTTATTGTGAAAGTTCTTCCAAAGGGCTTTCTGTGAGCCTGATGCATATTCCATAAGTTCTTAAGCAGCACAATACCCCCTCATGACACGGCTAAACTGCACCGTTTTCTTCATTTAGCCATAGGTGTCTGTTTTTTTAGCACTGCAGGAATACAGATGCATATTTTAGACTTAAGAAAAAATAGAACATTGATAGTCAGCGTAGTATATTGGTCAACAACAAGGCTTTCTCTTGTATCAGACGGAGCAGTGTTATCAGGGAAGGACCTGAGGAGGGGAACACAGAGTAAAACATGCCAAACACTGCTGCTCATCCCGGGGTTTAGGAGAGGTTGGAGTGACTTCTTCTTATCCCAGTAGCAGGTTCATTTAATTCCATTCTACCAGAAGATGTTTGGACCTGGCTGTTTGTTCCCAAAACTGCACAGATTTTCTCTAACCACTGCCTGAGAAAAGCATGACCACAATGTCAGTGTTATCCACAGATTTCACAGTACTCACAAATTTAAGACCTGAAAGGCATTTTCTCAGATGGACTGACCTAGATGCCAATCAGTAGGTAGCAAACTTGAAACAACATCATACTCTGGCTGTTTCCTGTCTCTTCATCCATCTCTTAGACCTTCAGTCTCTTGACCTATATTTTTCACAGGATACACCTGCATATCTTTTCCTAAATGAATAGATCTCATCATCTGTCAAATCAATACAGAGCAGAAGTGGAGGAAAGATACAAATTTATCTCAGTAGGTGTTGCATTTTAGCATCTCGACTCATCACAAATCAAAAGCTATGTAGCAGTGCAGATGGAAGCCAACAATGTGCCTTTATGAGCATATCAATATTTGCAAACTAAATAAAATGAGAAAACCTGGATTCTTCATGTAGATCACACAGTATTTCTGTTGACTTGGCATGGACTGTAACAAAGAGCTTTAAACCAAACAAGATTTGGGCTCCTAATAATAATCTATTTCTTAATCGATTATTCAGGAATACATAATCTTTCTTCCTTCAGATATAAATAGGTTTAGCCACTCTTGCAGACCTAGGCAGTAAAGCTGAGTACATGCAGCCCGAGATAGATCCCAAATCTCATTTGGATTGTATATTAGGAAAAATTTCTTCACCAAAAGTGTGCTCAGGCATTGAAACAGGCTGCCCAGGGCAGTGGTGGAATCACTGTCCTTGGAAGTATTCAAATCCATGTACATGAGGCCTTCAGTGATATGGCTTAGTGGTGGACTTGGCAGCGCGGGGGTAACGGTTGGACTTGATGATCTTAAAGTTCTTTTCCAGCCTGTTTGATTCTATGATTCGATGAAAGTTTGACTAGGCAAATAACTAAGTCCTATCTGTCATCCTCAATCTTATCAACTGATAAAAAGAATAACAGGAATGGGAGGACTGCCTACGACATAAATGTCTGTGATTGTCCCTGTTGTTTGCTCAAGCTGCCTGTAAGTGAGCAGCTTGTAGTTTGTGACCACCACTTCTTGATTTCTTTGACGTACTTGCTTTGTGTGTCGTTAGCAGCTTTGATTTATGAGATGGAGGATGTCTGTTCATGAGCAATTCCATGGAGATCATTAAATCAAAGGCACAAAACACTTGTGAAACGGGAACAGTATCTAACCAATAAAATACGATATAGGTGTGAGCCAACAGCCTGGAGGTCATGAGCGTTTTCAGTAAAGACCAGTTCTGATTTCCAGCTCTTCTTCTGGATTCTCTTTACTTTCAACTTTTTCATGAAGTATGGACTATGGAGGGGGAGCAAACTGTTATATATTAGAAATAGGATGGCCCTGCCTCACCTTGTCCATGAACGAAATACAGGTGCAATCATCCTAAGTAACTTTCCCATGCAAATATTGAACACTTTAAATTTTCCAGGAAGAATCCTTCTCCTAAGACATGTTATACATAAAAGACACCATCCAAATATTAACTTCTCAAGGGAAGCTAAGCCTCTGCCACTCAGCGTCTTTTGCGCTGCTCAAGACCACCTCCAGCCGTTTGGTTTTTGGGACCATACTGACATCTCGTGGTTGCATATGAAACTGTGACCAGCTCATGCATAAAAATTGCCTCCGGCAACGGACGCTGTAACGTTTTTACGGAATTGCGTTGTTTCAACTGATTTCAGAAAGGTCTACGACTGACAGGGAAATAAGTTAGATGTGGAGCTTGAAAAGCAGAAGTTGGGGGATTTTTTTAAGCCAGCTGTTTCCAAAGTGCCTGAACAAGTTCTCAAGCTGGAACACTTCAGTCCAGGGGCTCACAGATCCCGGCAGAGCCACCAATGGTGAGACTCAAATCTGTTTCCATCGTTCACTGCATTGTCTTCAGATGGAGATGGGTGAAGGATGGAGGGCATCCAGTGTGACCCAGCTTTGTCCTTCTCCCCAGACCCCTGGAGGGACACTTGAACATGCAGTGACCCAGACCACTGGTGGGATCATGCCTGACTTGATCAGTTCTGTTCACACCAGACAGCATTTCTGAAAAGTTGGCTAAGTCAAGAGAAAATACAGCTGAGAGACATGTGAAGTTCAGGCCACGAATTATCCCTTTTCGTAGAATCATAGAATGATTAGGGTTGGAAAGGACCTTAAGATCATCTAGTTCCAACCCCCATGACGGGGGCAGGGATGCCTCACACCAGTACATGTCACCCAAGACTCTGTCCAATCTGGTGCTGAACACTGTCAGGGATGGAACATTTACCACTGCTTTGGGCCACCTTTTCCAGTGCCTCACCACCCTCACAGTTAAGAATTTCTTCCTTATATCTAACCTGAACTTCCCCTGTTTAAGTTTGAACTTGTTACCCTTTGTTCTATCACTACAGTCCCTGATTAAGAGCCCCTCCCCAGCATCCCTATAGGCCCCCTTCAAATCCTGGAAGGCTGCTATGAGGTCTCCATGCAGTCTTCTCTTCTCCAGGCTGAACAGCCCCAACTTTCTAAACCAAAAATCTCATCTTTTTTTCTCCATAAAAATCTCAACTTCTCCTGACAAGGAGCTGTAACAAAGTCTGTGTTTGGTATGCGGATATAACTTTATTGTGGTTTTGGTTCCAGGATGTTCCAGGCAAAAGCAAAACTCCTGAGTGTGAATATCTTAAACATTTTATTCAAGAATGCTGGCAGCAGACAGTTTGACTTTTTGTTCTTCCTTTTCTTTCTGAATACGTCACAGCAGAGCTTTACTGACTTTTAACTGCTTTTCTGATAGGAAAAATATCCAGACTTTTCAGCTATTTTGTTACATTGATTTATTTGATTTGTTATTACACCCAACTTCTCAGTACATCATTGCTTAGGGCTAAACCTTATAACTGTGCCTGATTTGGTTGACTATTCTGCTATTCTAGCCCATGAAATTCTGTTATACAGCAATTACACCAGAAGTGAGAAGAAAGTGATAAATGCCATCAAGGAAAAAAAAAACACAATAAAACCAAACAGTTCTCTGCATATAGGTGCAGGACACATTCATGTATTATTTCCCACCCATTCTGTATAAGGTATAAAAAGCCTAGAGGGGGGACTGAGTCTGAGCTCACCAAAGCGTACGCACCACCTGTCTGGGGAAGGGCACTGTGGAGAATCTTCTTGTGCCTAATTTCAGTTAATTAATCTGTTTCAAGCAAACTTAACCCTGGGAGCTGGTCTCTGATCATCTCCTGTGTACCTGGGGGGTGAGTGTTGTCCCTCTTAGGGTCCCAGTGGTGCTGGCCACTTGTGCAGAATGAGGGAAGACCAAGATGGCCATATTTGCTCCCTCTACAAAGGCAGAAATAATTGATCTGGGGCTCTGCAGAGGGCTGGGGAAGGTGGTGGAGTGATTCTGATGCTGTACTGATGCTGAACAGGCAGTTAAGTCCAGGGCTCTTCACCAAAACCTGAAAAGAAGGCCTGGCTAAAAGGCTCCACAAGAAGCAAGCCTGGGAGCTGACACACTCTGTGTTAGTGCTGACCCTTGTCTAGATCTAGCGCTGAAAGGGGCATTCCCACTAAGCAGCAACCCTAGGGAGGAGACCCCAAGGACACCGTGCTTCCCTTTCCTCACCCCTTGACAGTAGATGGTCTCCCATGCTGATCAGTAAGGGCAAAACAGCCCTGAGAGCTCTCATGAAAGGGAATAGACATGGATGTGTAAAGAAAGGCCAGCAGGTACAGTGCTTGGCTGTGGAGGTTGTTCGCAGATGCTATTGATTTCTCATAGAGCTACACCAGCTCAGCTACGTAAGTTGTCTCTTGCGGGCTTCATGTAAAGGACTTTTTTCCCCATGAGCGTGGTACTCAGAGGGAGTGGGAGAAACAAGAAACAGAGATTCTCTTAGCACAAGGGAAGATTATGTGACCAATTTCCAGCTCTGTCAAGCAGTGAAAAGTGGATCAGGTGTTCACAGAACAGTCATACAACATCATAGAACAGCTGCTGTGTCCATGTATGGACAAGCTTGTGGCTGGACAGCAGCACTTAGTGGCAAAGGCCAAGCCCAGGAAGCCCACAGCCATTCATCATGGGGCACAATACCTCCCCCATGGGCCATGCACACCAGCAGACTGCTGAACAGGCTGCTGTCCTACCCTTTCCCTGGCTGGCCTCCATCACTAGCCCCAGGAAAGCAGGATCTAAAACAGGCAAGGCCAGGAAGTGCCCATCTAGGGATGGGCTGACATTTCTAATCCCTCCCTCTGCTTGAGACAGGAGGAAAGTAGCCTGGAGGCAACGGAACCAAGGGGGCCTATAGGGATGCTGGGGAGGGACTCTTCATTAGGGACTGTAGTGAGAGGACAAGGGGTAATGGGTTTAAACTTAAACAGGGGAGGTTTAGATTGGATATGAGGAAGAAATTCTTTACTGTAAGGGTGGTGAGGCACTGGAATGGGTTGCCCAGGGAGGTTGTGGATGCTTCATCCCTGGCGGCGTTCAAGGTGGAGTTGAACATAGCCTTGGATGGCATGGTTTAGTGGGAGGTGTCCCTTCTGATGGCAGGGGGGTTGGAACTCGATGATCTTGAGGTCCTTTCCAACCCTAACTATTCTATGATTCTATGATTATGCTGGGGAGCAGGCCCCATATTCATTCTTGTTCATCAAAACATGCAGGAATGTCTTGCCTAAAGCCAAGCTAGCCTTTGTAGATAGCTAGGGGTGAGAAAAAGTCTGGGGCTCAAGCTGATGCCTGTTATACTGCAATTTAAATTCCCTCAGGCAGGCCTTTGTTACTGTAGGAGATATGGAGCACGAGGCAAACTGCATGAGCAGAGCAGTTGTACAGTGTGGTACAACAGGGGAAGAACTGTTGCCTGCTCACTTCAGTGCCTCCTGGTAAAATCAAACCAAAACACACACACAAAAAGTGTGGAAGACTGCTCCAGTGTTCACATGAGCTCACAGATGATACCACATTGAATGGTTAGTTACATCTTTCGTTGGCTACGGGTCTTTGCCTGCCTCCCCAGAAAAGTGTAGTCCAACTGGGCACTGTTCAAATTAAATATTCATGGCTGGGAAGCTCAAAGTATTTATCCCAGAGGGACAGGCTGGGGGTTGTTCCTGTGATGCTTAGGGTGTATTGCTCTCCACTCCAGCCTTTCAGAAGTTGTGAAGGTATTTCACTCCAAGGAAGACCCATTCTGCAAGTCCTCAGCAAAGCCTGTGCCTGTTATGTAGTGATGGGTTTCCCGAAGAGCACAAGAACTTGCAGGCTTGGAGAGAAGTTAGCAGCCTTCAGAGGATAGGGAGACTTCACTCAAAAACAAGTCAGACTTCACTGTTTACAGTCCGCTTTTACAACGTGTCGTAAAACCCAATCCATGCCAGCCCCTTCTCCTAGCTTTCCTTCCCAGTTTGACTGCACCTTAATGGTGCCCACACAGGAGAGGCTCTGGCAGGGAGCACGGCCACCCACAGCAAAGGTTGCCGTGTGTGGGCTGCTTTGATCTGGGTGGCAGCATGCAAACTGTGACAGAGGGAACAGCATGCACATGTCAAGCTGTCAGCTCTGGCCAGTGTTAAGCCTTGTGGGGAGTGGAAGTCATATCCAGGTGGAAAGGTTTCCCTGAGGGTTTGGCCTCTCCTGGGTAGCTGAAGTGTTCTTCCCAGCTCTGTAACACAGTTTCCCATCCTTCCCTAGGTGATTCCAAAGGCCTGAGGAGGGAAGGGATCCAAGTAAAATTACTATAAAATATCAATTCAACTCATAAAGTCCTTGACAAGGGGTAAACACAAGCAGCAAACAGCACTCAAAATTGGGACTAGGAAAAGAGCTGCTTCAATGGATTTTGGATTAGCCCTTCAAAGCCATTCATAACTAGATTTTTACCTCATTGCTTTCAACATCATTCTTGTTCCTTCACCTAAGAGGTTTTGACAACAGCTTTTCTGATGGATATCCCTGACTGTGCATCTACCAATGCCATAACTGTGGCCCTGTTGCAGTGCAAGTTATCACAGGTGCTGCAACCAGTCAGACAGAAGAGGGGATGAGACTAGAGAGGGACAAAGTATTCTCTTCCTGCCTTTTTCACTGACAAGAACATTTATTCCACTACAGTCCTGAAATGCAGAGAAAAGATCTCCAAAACAACAGCATTGGAATTCGACAGAAAATCTTGCTGATATTTAAATGAAACTGAGCATTCATGACAGAGTCAGAGTCCCTTTGGATAAATATAATTTTTAAAGTGTTGAAACGGCACAGTTTGACATTGCAAACAACACACACTTTGGAGGAAGTTGGTTTAAACCATCTATTCTCTTGCAGGCTCAGACTAAACTTTCTGGAAAATACTTTGTTGAGAAACTGCTAATTATTACTGCCTACTCTGCAGTGCAGAGCTTTTCCCTGCCTCCCAAAGGATGAGAACACATGAGATTATGCCTGCAGCTAGAAGTGTCTGGCTGCTTGGTTTATTGACTTCCTTTTCCTCATTTGTACTACTTACTTCAAAGCACTATTGGGTGGAATAAAAATGCTTGAAAATCTCAGTAACTGGTGGGTGCTCAGATTCTGCTCAGAGCCCTTCAGCACTAGTGCAGCTTCAAGTGTTATTTGGTCTATAGTTTGTGAGTATTTGTAGCTTGTGTAATTTTCAGCCTTTCTTGTGTCCATCTCCACACCTTGAGTCCTGGATATACAAAAGCATAATGCAGCGTGCAGCAATATCTTAAAAATGTTTGTGTTTTTTTTCCCCCAGGTATATTGCAAAGTCATGCTCTGACTTGTTCCCTAGTTTGCGTCACTCTTCACCACTAGTTGCAAGCACTTTTTAAGGGAGCCATTGGGTTTGCGGCTGGCCAAGAAACTGCTGCAGCTTGCGAGTTGCCTGCAGTTCCACCAAGGCACCACCAGAGGGTAGCAGGACGCTGAGCGTAACCCAGCGTTCCTGGGGTTTGATGAAGATTTTGCCCTGCCGGGCTGGCGCAGATTCCTCCTGCCCTGCCTTTGCTTTTGATCCACACGAGACGTTATTTCCCTGAAACAGCACGCGTTATTTATTTAATCTTTTGGAAGACAGCACGGAAAATTGGGACTGAAATCCCCACCAGGAGAGCCTCAGTTGTCTGCCGCTCTTGCACAGCAGTGATGCAGTGCTGCTCAGGCTCATTGGGAAGACTAGGCTCACTCTATTACTCTAACAGTAACTTTATTGCTACACACTAGCAATAGCAGTTACAGTTCTCCGACCTTCTAGCTTCAAGAGCAAAATCCCTGAAACAGGACCCTGTTTTCAACAGATATCAGAGCTCCCTCTGTGGAAAGCCGTTGCCAAAATGCTGGTTTCCAGGATGCATTTTGTCATAGCTTTCTACAGACGCTGCTTAGTTGTGAGCAGGACCCAAGATGCATGCTTCTACACAACAGTGCACCCTTGTTTCTTCTTAGCATTGATGGTCTTTGGATGCTTCCCAGCTAGGACCAAAGTGGCTCTTTACAAGAGGGTGTGAAACTGAGAGAAAGATAAAGTCATGTATGACCCCCCTTCAGCGCACTTAGAACACTTTCCACTTATTGGTAAGGAGATAGAGAACTGCAGTGCTCGTAAGTGCACAGGCACGGTTTTCTTCACTGCTGCCTTTGCAGATTTACTTTGGGAGCAATGCTGCAGAAGGAGAGGACTAGCCTTAGTGGAGACACTCAGCTCATCTAGCAGCTACCATACTAGGCTGTGTCTGGCTTGGCTGGACCAAGTTTAGTCCTGCTGCTCTTCCTAGGTAACCTCTCCTCCCTGGAGGAAAGGGGATAATATTTTCCGCTCCATGCAAGAACTGGTGGGGGCATGAATTGATGTTCGTTAGCTGGATTATACAGCCACGACAAGAATAGTTTTGGTCAGTTTCCACTAGATGATGCTGTAGCCTCTCCAAGGAACAGAGCTTGTTGTTGTTAGAAAGGGGAGGGGGGGAATACATTCTTAACTTTAACTATGGCTTGAGCTGAAGCACTGATTCTGCTCGTCAGCTCACACCCAACCCCTGCTCTTTGATCTTATCCTCGGGGTACTCTAAGCTAGGTATTTTGCATATATGACAAGAGAGGTTTTAGCCCAAATGACCACACAGCTGCTTAACACTGAGGATAATCAAGCCTGGAGAGCAGATGACTTCCAGTGCTAGGCTGCATTTCCAGCTCTCTTCTATTTTCCTCCTTACTTCTGCATGGGACATTATCTAGTGTATCCTAACATCAGAGCTTGGTGGTCTATTTACAGCATATGTCTGCAGCAGCCAAGCAGGGCAGATGTCCAAAATTCCTGCCTCATTTAGCTGGAAGCTAAATGACTCTTCTGGTAAATCCATTATGTGGTAGCAATGGGGATCATAATTTTAGGAACATAAACCCAAACTGTCATCTTCCATGTTGTAGTGGAAGAAAAATGAGAAGGAGGGAAGTTGCGCACACGTCCTCTGCAGAGTGACTTTCTTAATGGCACTCTCATTAAGGGTGACTTCTGCCAAATGCTGTTTACTTTTCTCTGTCAGATCTGTCTGAATTAATCACAAGCAACTCGACTTAAAAGTGAGACTTGTTCTGTGCTTGCTAAGTGACACACACACCAACTGTGAGGAACCGCCTGCCAATGGCTCCATCAGGCAGCCTGCTTCACTACAACATCTGAAAAATAACAGATACCTTGCCAAGCCTCCATCTTAGCCCATGGTCTCTCCTACAGCCCTCACATGGGTGCAGCTATATGGCCATGGCATGGAGAAGACTTTGCTCTACAGAATTCTCATCTGGGGAGCTGATCTTGCACTGCCAGCAGGTTCAAAAGAGAAACAAGGCAAGAATCTTCCTCCATCCCAGACTGGCCACACACAGCTTACGACTGAGAGAAATCAAACCTGGGTGGCGATGACATGAATTTGGGAGGGTACGTGAAGCCAGACTGGTGGACTAGGAAAGTGTTAGAGGGTGGTACACCAGATTAAATTAACTGTATTCTTTTCCAGCATCACAAAAACTGCTCCGGGCTTTAATGCAGTGTATTCACAGACTAAATGGACTCTTGTAAAAGCAGTCCTCAATTTCTCATCCTGTTATCACTTCCTTTTTGTACAGTGATTTGTTCAGTACATACTGCTGGTATTTTTTCTGCCTTTACAGATTAATTAAGGAATTCTTACCACACTTGCATCACAAAATATAACTGCCCTCTGCAACATAGTCTTTGGCATCTGCTTCCTCTTCTTTCCTCAGGAAATCAGAGACTATGACAAGTGTGTTTACACAACAGTTAGGAAGTCTGATTTGTCCTTGGCCTTCCAGGTACTTCACGGGGAGTATATTTTACCAAGTCACACGGCAAGTATTGTAACTTTCGGGGTCTGGTAACAGCTGTGAGAACCTTGGCTGACCATCACTGATGATGTACAAACTCTTTTGACCTGGACTGAAATGACCTGTTGATGCTCCAATTCATGCAGCTGCAAAAAGTGAAGAACTCAAGTGAAAGTGACCCAATTTCTTTGAGCTACCCATTGTTGACAAATGGGAAGGAGAAACAGCATTTTGAAACTGTGAGCATAACAGGAGGAGATTAGCATGTTCAAGTGATCCCAGATGCTTCCATATGAACAGCCAAAGCAGTACTCAGGAAGTCCCTGGTCTCTCTCATGGTTTATGTATCCCCTAGTCAACCACCATCACTTTTTTTGTGCCCCCTATGTGCTTTCTACATGGCAGAGGTCAATGGCTGCATGAATGATGGGAGACAAGAGCTTTGCATCAGCCTCTCTCTACTTACCCCCCTAGGGGGTGGAGGGGATACTACTGCCCCTGTGCTGTTCCCTCCCTACCTGCCTGACTTGTTTCTTGAAGTGAGATGAACAAGGTAACTTCATAAACAGACGTGCTAAGCCAGAAAATTTGTTTTTCCATCAGGTTTGTCCTTACAGTCACGAAGACTAAGCACACCTGTAAAAAGGCTTCAGAGTATTTGGTCAAAAAGGAATTCCTATGAGACAGGCTGCAGTACAAAGCCCTTCATTCTCAACATGGGGATTAACTACATCAAGGTCTTAGAAATCTAGAGGATTTTGCACAGCCATCCTCTGAATAAAGTGGTGTTAATGCACATCTAAAAAATCCTTCTCAGTTTGACAGAAAGCTAATTCTTTGCAAAGACACTTCATGATTTAACTGTCACTAGTATGGTGAAAATCTGTTTGTTCTCTGGCATCTCAAAATCTCTAAGCCACATATCATGGCTTTGATCCAGCCAAGCCTTCAGTATGAATGTGCACCCTAAATGCGTGCATTATCTTATCAGATGCAAGTGCCAGCATAACTAAGAGCCATCATAGCAGAAATATTCTCTGGGTATAAGAATTTGTCTCTTCAAAATGGATGTTGAATATCCTCTTTGCATGTACTTTTCATTACTCCTAATCTTTAACAGAAAGCTTCTTTAAGGAATTTTTTGCAACCAAGGAAGTGGGAGCAAAGGGAAGCGGATTAAGAAATGTCATGCAAATATGAACGACAGTTTCAAATTACCATGAACTTGTATGCAGTCTGTACAGACCTTTCATAAATTCACATAGTGAGGCTTGTTCTGCATTATTTTTGGAAGCTGGGTGGGGTTCCTCCACTGTCTGATGCTTCCAAATCTCTTCTGGTCTCTTTACAGAGCTCTCAGGCTATCCCGTCTCTTGGGTGGTATCTCTAGGTCTGTCTGCTATTCCAAGGTTCTGACCTAACAACTGTTATGTTTAAACAACGCCTCTGGGAGTGAGCTTTCCCTCTCTGCCTGTCTTTAAAACGGGTGGGAAACACTTTTGGGTCTCAGATATGCACTGTCCTCTGTTCTTGCTGACTCTGTCCAGGTTAGCAGGATGCACAAACACACCCAAGAATACAATTCCCACAGTGACAAGCTAGATGTGGCTTACAACAGAACATGTCCTACTGCATTATTAAGTGGCTTGTTCTCTGATAAACTGTAAAGCTGCTCTGTTACACGTTTGTTGCACTTTGAGGTACCTGAAGGAAACAAGATTTTCCACCTCAGCACTGTTGAGCAGCCATGACAAAAGTATTGGCCTGCTTACAATGGCGAAACATTCCAGTTACATAAACAGCAGAGAAATATTTTTTCCCCTCTGCATTCCTAGGGTAAGCTGGCTTTAGCTTAGTCCATAACTTAACTTCTGTGTGCGCTGTTTCCTCTGCTGCCTACACACACATAAATTCATTTCTTTAGACACAGGCTGTTGGCCACTGGGACAAAGGGGTTTAATGCCTTCTTGTAAACACCAGCAAAAGATTTTGAAAACACATTGAATGACCACCTCTAAAATGCACTTCCAAAAGATGTAAAAGCTGCCATGCTGGCTGAGGCCAAATGATGCTTTCAGCAGTGTTCCTTTCTAGCAGTGGTCACTAATGACAACCCTACAACAGGACAAGTTAAAACCTCTTCCTTTTCTTCTTCTTCTTGTAAAAAGTCTCAGCTTCCAGTGTCTAACAGTGTAAGGACATTCTGGCATGGCAGCTACTGAGCTTAGATTTAAAGTATTGAATTCAATACTTGGGTTTAGATTCAAGTACTGAATTAAAAGCCATACACAATTTTCTTGCTTGAATCTACTGAATCTGTTTTAATATATTCATATAATTGTCATATCACTAGTATTCCATCCTAGGTGAGTTTCAGAGTCTCATTTGTGTAGTGAGTATAGTGAAGAAGAGGTCAAAAGAAGGGGAAAGAACTTATTTTTGTTGGTTTAAATTGGCTGCTTTACATTTCAAGTCTGTTGCCTTTAGCTATTGAATTATTAACAACAGTAACTCTCAACCCCCTGCACTTTGTATAGTTGTATTCACAGTCATCATGTTCCCAGGAGCAAGAGTTATTTCACACATTTGATGATTTTTCTATTCTTTTGTTTAGTTTGACTTTAAGATGAGGCAAGAAAACAGGCATATAATAAATGCTGATGTAGCTACATGACAGGGTATATAGGGCTGCAATGTTCTTTTTCTGTTCTCTCTCTGTATCTATAAGAGGAAGCTGAAAGGATTCCTTCCCCCCCTCTGCCCCAACATATACAGGAACTCAAAATTAATGAAGTGCAAGAACACCATCACAACATAATGCATACTGGGCTCTGTTCTACTGGTTTTCCTTCATTTGGATTGGACTTCCATCTAGACCACAACAACAGAAGGCAGGTGGAAATTATGGTTGAAGTATATGTACAAACCTGGGGCAGTTCCAGATTTTCTTGTTCTGCAGCTCAGGCTCATTTCTTCACTCTGGAATGCTGTCAGTAACGTACACTGCAGTCTGGCCAATTCTACATCCATTCTACTAAACTGACTGCACTCTGTTAATTAAGATGTCATAAACTCGCTGGTTCATTACCTTTGAAACTCAGCTTTAATGAAAGGCTGCTGGGCTTTTAACCTGGCACATATCTGCTTCGGGTTGTCTTGATTCCTCCAGATGTATTTCAGGCAAAAGAGAGAGCAGAACAGACAACTTAATTCACCTATTTGCTAGCTAGCATCAGCACAGGCCTCAAAGTAAGGCTGCTCTGGAATGCCAGAGATAGCAAAAGCCCCACATAACTAAACAAACAGCTCAGAATAATAAACTGATGCATGCAATTTCCTGCATTGTCTCTTTGGAGTTAGTGGGCTCATGGGGCTCCTAAGTGAGCAGGGAAAAGACAACCATCTCAGGCAAAAAAAGAGGTACTTCCATAAAACAAACACTCTGCAAGAGCTGTGTCATCTCCAGTGAGTATTATCTCACCTTTTCAATCTTCAACCAAAGTTGAGATTACCAGGAAAAAGCAGCAGCCTGCTTTTATCAGGAAGTCTGATAAACATGGGTTCAGATCATGCTCAGAAGTAGCAGTTCTACTTCAGCACCCTAAATTAGGATTTCTTCTGTAAATAAGTTGTGGACAACACTTTATGAAAACCACTTTTCAGATGCACACCAGAGTGTCATTTGGCATAAATATATGGAAGTGGGGGCCATGTTCTCAAGTGTTAACTATTGCCACCTTTCTATTGAAGGCAGGGAGAGCTGCAGCAGTGGGTGTGTTACTTTGAGTGATGAAGCTTACCTGAGTAGCATGTAATATTACACATGCACCTGTTTGCACAAATTATTGCAAAGTTCATGGATTTGCTTCCTCCCTATGTCTCTTCTACTCCTGTTGGATTTCCTTTTCAAAACAATTACATGACAAAAAACGCCGATCCCTTTTCCAATTTGAAGCTGCAGTCTGATGCTTTTTTAAATTAGTGGTAAATGCACTCTTACAGCATGTTTGATATTTGGGTATAAGATAGTAAACCTGATGTTCAGCTTAAGCTGCCTTTAAAGGACTCTGGACATTCACATAAACTTGAATCTTCACTATGAGCAAGTTAATAAACAAAGTCAGAAGAACAACATGAAGCCAATAGACCTGCAAGCCCCTTGATACTTTTTCTATCAACAGATACATATGTTTGTTCTTTGTTTGGTAAGCTACTAAGAATAGTTGCTGATCCATTCATCCAGCAATATTTGTATGGTGTAGCTGTCCATGCGAGAGTCACAGCCTTCATTCAGACTCAGCCAGGTGGTGCATGTATCGAGAAAGACTAATTATGTCAGCACTCTTTATTCATGTTCCTGCTGCCTTGCACATCACAAGAAGTTGTGTCCAAAAGGTCAAAAAGACTTCCTAGCTGTGTTATTTCCTAGCTTCAGAGTAATCACTTTTGCAATGTGAACGCATGCCTCAAACTTCTCAAGTGGTCTCATATATAGGATTAAGGTAGTAGACAGAGATTTCATATTTCCCTTGTCTCTCTGGAAAAAATGGTGCGCTAGAAACAATACAAGTTTTAAAATATTTGGAAGGCAAAAGTAGCAGAGCTTGCCAGAAAATGATTGCTTCACAACAGCGCTCAAGGTTTCAAAACTTGTTTTCAATGTGCGCTAGAGGAAAAACAAAGCTCTTCCAATGCTTTCAGGAAGCAGAATTGTAACAAAATGGGTTTCCTGAGACACAGAAGCCCAGGGCACACATTTGCCACCTCTAACAGAGAATCTATCATGTCCAGTTCAAGAATCCTCTCAACTTGCAGGACTTTATTAAAAATTATGTTTTGTTAAATAAGGACAGTATTTTTCTTATTTTGAAAGCCTATGGTAAACCTACAGGGTCTATCAGCTCTAGACTGTCACCTTGTGGATCTGACAGAAGCTGAATACTTCATCACAAAAGCCCTGACCCAAAGGCCAAGCTGGCAGCAGAAACACTCTTAATTTTTCTATGCTATGAATTTTATTGTTATGTTACTTTCTTAATCCTACATTTATTGACTGAATAAATTTCTTCCTGTATCTCTTGCCAAAAAAACCAACCAAACAAACAAACAAATCCCATGGTGAGGAGAGCATGTAGAAAAATCATGTCAGAACAGAAGAGCCATAAGCTTTCCAGAAAGACACGTGCTCTTCATGCTGCTTTTATTTGTTCTTGAAGTGTAGGAGAGCAGTGAATAACACACGCATTTTGTATGTCATGTATGCTCACCCATGTTATGCCAGAATCTTTACTGGTGAACTAAGCATCTTGCCATTTAACCTTCTGCCTCAACTATGCAGAGTATTTAACAACCCAGGCCAAGGAAGTTAAAATTTCTAGGTACACTTGTGCATCAATCTTAGCATTTTAATGCGCAAGTGGTCAAATCCTTCTGTATTCAAAGCCCAGAAAAATAAATGAGCTTTCCCATTTTGCTTCATGTGACTGTTCAAGATTGTTTTATGAAACAATAACCAATGTGACTTTCCAAGGTCATGTGCATGTTAGTGACAGAATTCAAATATAAAATGTCAATGCACTCTTAATTAGGTCAAGATGTCTGAGCAAAATTCCTTCTGCCCAAAGTATCCTTTTTCCATGCATAGGATAATTAAAATAAATTATGCTCATGAGAAAAGCCATGCTCTATCATCAAAACCCCATTTATCTAGATAAACTTCAAATTCCACCCTTGTTCTGTTCAGATAAAGTTCCTCTGTCTTAATTTGCAATTGATCTGGCTTTGCTTAAGCTTAGTGTAATGGGTTGGGTTTTTTTGCCTCTGTAGCCTCCATAATTTGGTTTACATCACTGAAAAAAAAATGGAATTCTTAGCCTCTTCTGTTTTCCAGCTGCCCTCATGCTCTTTATCTTAACTTTTGTTAGTGACCTTACAGGCCTCTGTATTTGGCCAGCCATAAGGAGCAACAATCCGAACAGCATCAACAGGCTCTTCTCCACCCTTAGGTTATAAGGTGAGGCAATGGTTAGGTGGCAGGGAAATGCCACAGTTCCCTCATAGATGAAGCAATGGACAGTCCACTTCACTCCAGCTGTACATTGGGGAGATGGCTTGAGACAGGCAGCCACACCACAGCCACAGAAACACGATGAAATGATCCAATTTTTATTTTTGTAACAGATACTTCAGGTCATGTTCTTCCTTTCCAGTATTTATATTAGAAAGTACCTCCAGGCTCACAGCTTTCTATGGGATAGCTCTTGAGTAGTAATCATATCCACATATAATGGTATATTCAACACTGAAAAGGATGATTGGCTCTAGCCTTTGGAATTGGAAAAGCTGTCTTCCTTCTTCCCTAGTATTTGGAGTAAGAAAGCCAGCCTCTACAGCGAGGGCAAGTGTTTTCCTTGCTACTCACAGTTTTATAAGTATTAATCATCCTTCTACTCAGGATCTTTCTGAGCAGTTGCCTGTGGGATTTTTCCCCCCTAAATTTCAACACTCCAGAAAGATGTTCCCTTAATGTAAACTTCAAAATGTGCTCTCAGGAGAAAGAAGAAGTAAAAAATGAAGGTGAAGGGATGAAACAAAGAAGAAAAGATACTTTCTTCTTTCTATTTAGGGGGGAAGGAGAGAGAACCAATGCTCAGCTAGGTCCTAGCTATTTTAAAAGGTTCTTACTGGTCTGCAATGTATGCAGCTGGTAATAAATTAATAAAATTTAGTTCATTAAGTTAACAAGCTTTAAACCTCATACTACTGCTTTGAAGAAAGGAAAATTTTTGTATTCCCTTTCACTTTCAGTAAGAACAAATTGCATATTCCGTTATTAACTCCCCTTCAGTTCTGAAAACTTTTCTTTGGGAGTTGAAATTTTCTACTCTTTTTCTAAATCCAACTACATAACAACTTCAGTGAATTTCAGCTATCACTGAACTTGGCTTTGATTTTGAGCTTTTTATCATGCATGCCTTACCTGATCAGGGTTACATACCTGAACTGCAGCATTAAATGCATGTATCCATATCTGTTTCTTCAGCAGTTCCTGTAGGCATGCTGGCAACTCTTGCAGATGCAAACTCAAGATTGTGTAGGACAGAACAAAGGAAAGAAGAAAAATTGATACTTTTTGTGTTCATAAATATGTTACTTTAAGAATCATGTGCAGTACCATATCTAATTATTCTTTTAAGGACACCAGAGCAGTAAAACTCACTTTCACGCAGCATTAGCCTTCCTCTTCCCCCTTGTCTCTATAGACTTTTTTTTCAGTGTTTGATAAATTCAGGGAAATTTATAAAAAAAGCATGTGAATGTATTTCATGCTTCATTTTTAACATTAAGACTTTTCCAAGGTGTAACAAGTAATGTAGATCTGCAATATATTGTATTCCTTTTTCTTATATTTATTTACATACAGTAACGGTACACTGATAATCAGCAAATGGAACACAGAACCTGCAAAAGTTCCAGGTGATGTAAACTGGAAAATTCTTAGAAAGAACAAAATACTTTGACTTTTTATAGTTCTTGAAGGGCTTATCACCTAATGAGAAGAAATCACAGGGAAAGATAGGTTGGTTTTTTTTTTTTTCTTAACGATTGTGGTAAGAGGTCTGGAAATATGTTTGCAACCAACTGCTATTTGTTCCTGTAATCTTAAATAAGTAGGCTTTGCTCTGAACCTCTTTATGCAAATAACCATGTCTTCTTGGAAGTCAGAATTCTCATCAACAGTGGCAAGAGAGGAAAACAGGAAGAAAGTAAACTTCTGCTAGCACAGTTCTAGCATATACAAGCTGAGGAAAAAAGCCATTTTATGGTGAGCAATTAGCACCATTTTATGGTTAGCAATTAGCACCATTTTATGGTTGGGTCCTAGAGAAGATAGTGTGCTTTAAGGTGATTAGTTTACAGAAATGGCTAGCTGCTATGGCTACCAACTCGATCAATTATCTTTAAAGAGTTTACACATACTGTGTTAATTTGAAAGGGCATGGATGGTCACTAGCAGGAGTCTGTCCATTCTTGAAGACAGAATCATAGAATAGTTAGGGTTGGAAAGGACCTTAAGATCATCTAGTTCCAACACCCCTGCCATGAGCAGTGATACCTCCCACTAAACCATGACACCCAAGGCTACGTCCAACCTGGCCTTGAACACCACCAGCAATGGAGCATTCACAACTTCCTTGGGCAACCCATTCCAGGGCCTCACCACCCTTACAGTAAAGAATTTCTTCCTCAGATCCAATCTAAACTTCCCCTGTTTAAGTTTGAACCCATTACCCCTTGTCCTATCACCATAGTCCCTAATGAAGAGTCCCTCCCCAGCATCCCTATAGGCCCCCTTCAGATACTGGAAGGCTGCTTGAGGTCTCCATGCAGCCTTCTCTTCTCCACGCTGAACAGCCCCAATTTTCTCAGCCTATCTTCATACAGGAGGTGCTCCAGTCCCCTGATAGTCCTTGTGGCCCTCCTCTGCACTTGTTCCAACAGTTCCATGTCCTTTTTATGTTGAGGACACCAGAACTGCACACAATAGTCCAAGTGAGGTATCACGAGAGCAGAGTAAAGGGGCAGGATCAGCTCCCTCGGCCTGCTGGTCACACTCCTTCTGATGCAGCCCAGAATACCATTGGCTCTCCGGGCTGCAAGCGCACACTGCCACCTCATGTTCATTTTTAGATCGACCAACACCCCCAAGTCCTCCTGAGTAGGGCTGCTCTGAATCTCTTCCCTGCCCAGCCTGGAGCTGTGCCTGGGATTGCCCTGACCCAGGTGTAGGACCTTGCACTTGGCATGGTTAAACTTCATCAGGTTGGCATCAGCCCACCTCACAAGCGTGTCAAGGTCCCTCTGGATGGCATTCCTTCCCTCCAACGTATCAACCGAACCACACAGCTTGGTGTCAGCGGCAAATTTCCTGATGGTGCACTCAATCCCACTGTCCACGTCAACGACAAAGATGTTGAACGAGACCGGTCCAAACACCGATCCCTGGGGGACACCACTCGTTTTTGGTCTCCAGCTGGACATTGAACCACTGAGCACAACTCATTGCATGCGGCCATCCAGCCAGTTCTTTATCCAGCGAGTAGTCCACCTATCAAATTGATGTCTCTCCAACTTAAAGACAAGGATGTCTAATGACATTGAAGACTCTGTGTGTCCCCATTGCTTTCATTAAGTAATAAAATGTTTCTAAAAATCTCATTCTTTCCTTTTGAACTCCTTGTGATGTGATAGAACCTGTAAAAACCTTAGCTAGCTGCATTAAACAAGAGTGAGCCATGAGCTAACACTTGCACATGCACAAACAAAATACTGTAGGAATTAAAAGGGAAGCAATTCTTGTACTTCTGGAGAAAAAAAATGTGTTCCTTGTGGAATAATTTTGCAAGTATGTGCAATAAAACATAAATAAATAATGAAACAGGGTTTATAAACAGGAAGCTTTGAGCACAAAAGACAGTTTAAGTCGGGGTGAAATAAGCCATTGTTTTCATTCACAGAGAAGTTTCAAACCAATTCTCTTCTCTTTTGACACTTCTGCTGATGTCAAGGAAGGCAATTTAGGAATTGTGCCTAAAAAGGAATTCTGTCATTTCATTGGCTCCTTCCATGAATAATGGTGTCTTAAAGGTAGGAACAGAAACTGTCCCCATTTGCCTGGTCTATATACAATAGTCTGTGCCTACTCTGGGTGGAAGCTTGTAAAGGTGCCATCTGATATTATCTGAAGACCTGAAGTTGCTCTTTGAGAGATCACAATACAATCTGGTTATTGAATACTGGTATCAGGATATTGCACTGAAATGTTTAAAATAAGGAGAAAAATCACACGCATACGTTTAGTGTGTACATACAAATGATGAGGAGGCAAAATGAAACATTAAGTTTGGAATGAGAACTGAAAACCACCAACGGACAGGAAAGAAAATAAAGAAGAAAGCCAAATTACCTCTTTACACACAGTGCATGATCCTGGACCTTCAGTTCCTACCTAACGGCTACTAACCAGCAAAGGTGTTTCCCTTTCAACATGTGAGTAGCTATTTATATCCTGTTGGATATAAACAACTTCTCTACATTGTCCTAAGTGATTCCATCCCACATTTCTGGTGAAAATGCATGCTTAAATCCTCAGTCCTATGATTTTAAGAGGCTTGATCTCAGACAACTTCAAGTTGATTGATTTCTAAGAAGTCCATTAGCCTTAAGAGTTTTATCAGGATCTACCAGGCTATTATTAGTCATCTACAAAATGGGGCTGCAATATCTGTGATGATGAAGACAAAACTGCAAACAACAGTAGATTCTAGTTAAAGCTGAGCTTGATTGTGCAGTGGTATTTCAGGCATGGTCCTGATAACAGCTCTGTAACCTGGAATGTCTGAGACACTGCTGAAGCAGAATGAAGGTTTGCTCTGCTGGCTACCCTCAAACCAAAGCCCTACCCTCCCTAAGCACCTCTTTCTTTCCCCGCAGAACTTGGTAGAGAGAAGGCCCTTGTCTTCACCAATGACAAAGTCTGCATCACAGCAAGGGAATGGAGATCCTTCGACCAAATCTATCCCGGTTAGATAGATCCAAATCTCTCCAAATCTCTCCAAATCTATCCAAAGCCTGGTAGCTAATGCAAGGCAGTGGCTGAAGTCACATAAGCTTCAGTGAACCCAGAACTGAAGGCCAAAATGAAATCATAATTTCTTTGAAACAAACATAGTTTCAGTTAATTGTTAAAACAGGAACAAGGCACCAAGGCACACCTAACTAAAACAGCTTTATAAAATGGAAGAGTAGTAGCACTGAGTTGAGTAGACATAACTCTCCAACATGACTTACTACTTCCACATGGTTACTAATCTCAGTGAGAAAAAAAAAAAAAAATGTTCCTATTTATGACAAAAAAAGGCTTTGTACAAGACACAGTAAAATATATCCACCAAATTTATTCTATATCTATTCTATTAATCCTTTTTCCAAGATTTGTCTGAGTAGTGGAAGTGCTGAAGCATACAGCAATTTTTTCAAAGTAGTATGTGAGCTTTTAGTACAAGCTGTCCATTGACAGAAACTGTACAACTCATCTTCTGCCATACACTCTTGAAAGAGATAGTAATTCACTTCAGTGTTTGCATAGTTATCCTTGCTTCATTCCCTATAACAAGAAAGGATGAAGTCTAGATCTCAAATTAGGAAAAGTTAGAATCATGAAATAAAAGAAGACCTTAATATCCTCCAATGGAAATTATAAGAAGAGTTAGGCAGGTTTACCTATCATAAAATTCATTAACATACTAATCTGAAGGTTGTGCATGCAGGCAGCATGTAAGAAAGCCACTGAGCAACCCTTTAGAAGAAGATGTTTTCCCCTTATCTTTTTATTAAACTGTAAAAGTAATAAAATCTTAAAAATAAATTTCTGAATTACACAAGAGTTCATGAAAAAGGACCCGGCAACAAAATGCAAATGTCCAGGTATTTGTAACAGAATATAAAAACAGGGGAAACAAATTTAAAAGCAGTTGGCTTCTATGTCAGTTGGGGGTCATGCTTCACTTCTTGCAAAAATTCATCTAATGGTGAACATCAAAACCAATATAAGCAACAGCCTATGTTGACTGAACTAGGTTCATCTGATTCCCTCTTCCTTTGTGGCATGCAGTACTGATCTGCTGACACATACGCAAGCAAATCTTTGTGACAAATAGACAAAACACAAAACCATGGAAAAGGTAAATAGCAGGATATAAGGACAGACATTCTTACTGCACAGAGTCCAGAAAACAGGAGAGGGAAGTACAGAGATCATAGAGTTCATCATGGTGCTGATGTATCTTCATGAAGCAGATGGACAGCCTTAGGGCCATTACTTACATGAGCTTGTGTATGTGAAGCCAGAATACAGATTCTTTCCTCTATGCATCAGAATACAGGTATGATACTTAGGTGATTTGCCTCAGACTAAAATCTGGGATTCTGAAATGGTGTCAATTGCTGTGGCTCCATTGGTTTCACTGATTTCTGGAGTTTGTCCAAATTTTGTCATATTTCCTAGCCCTTACTCTGACAAAATTTCCATCAGTAATAACAGGAATTATGCTTGTATATGCTTGGAAGGATTAGGCCCAGAATATTCAGTTGCAGTTTGAGTTCACTGATGTTTATTTCTGTTTGCTGAAATTTTGGTATTATCTAGCTTTTGTTAACTAGACAGGAAAGTGGACTCTTTGGACTGCAAACAATAAGAGGATAAAACCTGAATGCCATTTCAACCAGAAACAGTGTCACATGAACTAAATGGGTCAAACCGCTAAAAGAAGTACCGAGTTTTCTCCACTTTTTTAGGTTAACTGCTACAAACACATATACCTTCAGTGTGATTTCAAATGGGTGAGAGAGCCAAAACAAAACACAGCACATCCTCCTTTCTCTTTCTCTTAACTTCTGATAGGCTGACAAAGTGGACATGGCAGGGTTGTTTGCATGACTTCAAAAACGGGTTTGTAAGCTCCTGAAGTGCTGAGTGTAACTGGGGTAGAAAAGACTCAGCAGATGTCTGGAAAAGACAAGGATAGAGGTTGATGCTCTTCCAGCTGTCCCAGTATTGTGATGTCTGTTGGCTGGGATGTCCCAATGATGTCCTCATTAATGTGTGAAAGAAGAGGTAGAACCTTCCTACTGATTCGGCTCTCCTTTCAGTTTTTTCCTGATCCCATTTTAATATATTGAGATCAGCACCAATTACTCCTGCTGGCCCTGAAGTTACTGAAGAACTCATGCTTTTTTCTGTAGGAGAAAAGAGAGTATGTTCTGTCTCCAACCTTGTATATTTTCTTTTTCTTGGCACTGTGGTTTTAAGAGCTCTTTGTCCTAGATGTGTACCGTAGTGATTCTGAAAGCGTTTCTTTTTCTCAGGTATTCAGTCCTGAGCTGGCATAATTTCAAAATGATATTTTGAGTAACATGCATATTGAACTCTCATACAGAGGGAGAGTGAGGTTCTATGAATGCAATATAGGCCACACCAAATTAGACTAAAGATCTGTCTATGTCTGAATCTTTTCTTTTAACTCACACATTTTAGGGGACAGTTTAAAGCTAGGCAAATGTAGTTAATACGCTCATAAAATCTGGGATGTGCACCTCCAAGTTTTCAGAGATGGAAGAGATGATACCTTTGTACTGTGTTAAAGCATTGAATGGATTTTTATTCTGCAATGGTTTTGCACACACACTGCATTATTATGTGGATTGGTATTCAGCTGCTTAGGTACACACTGTACCTCCTTTTGAAAGAGGTCCTTACCATAGCTGTGCCTGACATTGCTCCGACCCAGCTGTAGGACCTTGCACTTGGCATGGTTAAACTTCATCAGGTTGGCATCAGCCCACCTCACAAGCGTGTCAAGGTCCCTCTGGATGGCATTCCTTCCCTCCAACATATCAACCGAACCACACAGCTTGGTGTCATCGGCAAACTTGCTGAGGGCGCACTCAATCCCACTGTCCATATCACTCACAAAGATGTTGAACAAGACCGGTCCCAACACTGATACAGGTTGGGCGGGGAGGAGATTCAGAGCAGCCCTGCGGAGAAGGACTTGGGGGTGTGGGTTGATGAAAAAATGAACATGAGCCAGCAGTGTGTGCTTGCAGCCCAGAAAGCCAACCGTATCCTGGGCTGCATCAAAAGGAGTGTGACCAGCAGGTCGAGGGAGGTGATCCTGCCCCTTTACTCTGCTCTCGTGACACCTCACTTGGACTATTGTGTGCAGTTCTGGTGTCCTCAACATAAAAAGGACATGGAACTGTTAGAACAAGTGTAGAGGAGGGCCACGAGGATGATCAGGGGACTGGAGCACCTCCCGTATGAAGATAGGCTGAGAAATTGGGGCTGTTCAGCATGGAGAAGAGAAGGCTGCGTGGAGACCTCATAGCAGCCTTCCAATATCTGAAGGGGGCCTATAGGGATGCTGGGGAGGGACTCTTCATTAGGGACTGTAGTGAGAGGACAAGGGGTAATGGGTTTAAACTTAAAGAGGGGAAGTTTAGATTGGATCTGAGGAAGAAATTCTTTACTGTAAGGGTGGTGAGGCACTGGAATGGGTTGCCCAGGGAAGTTGTGAATGCTTCATCCCTGGCGGCGTTCACGGTGGGGTTGGACATAGCCTTGGATGGCATGGTTTAGTGGGAGGTGTCCCTGCCCATGGCAGGGGGGTTGGAACTTGATGATCTTGAGGTCCTTTCCAACCCTAACTATTCTATGATTCTATGATTTTATGGTTTCCATTTAATGCCATTTAATCTCAACATTCACAAAAATAGTGAAGATGCTCCCTATTCATTGCCTCCACTTTTCCTCATGACTTACTATCTGTCATATTATTTTGCGTATCAATCACATCTCTTTTCAGTTATCTCTATTCCAGGCTGAAGATACTATCTTGTCTGAGAGTGGTATTTTCATCACAGTACCCTAATTGCATATCAAAAATATTTTATATTCATAGGCAATACTAAAAGTTGTGTGAATTTTAATGAAGAAGCTATGTCCCTGGAGTCTGTACTCTTTTCTTATCCACAGAGAGAAGTCATACTTCTCCTGCTTGTGAGTTTCAATTGCAATCGGGAAGAACTGCTCCACCTGCCCCATATCTTCACTCCTTGACTCTTTACTCTGTCACCACTGGAAATAACATAACTAAAGTCCTCACTCAGAAAAGCAGCTTCCAAACATACTTTTCAAGACCATTTTTTAGGTTCTTTGGGGCTTTCTTGATATAGTGAAGAGAGTTTAGAAATGTACTCTCATTCTTCCAGGGCACTGTCATATTTTGCTGGTTTACTGCACAATACTGTATTCACAACTAGCAGTCAAAGACTGCCAGTCCTCTTATGTTTCAGGGCTACAATACACAGCAAGTTTTGAAAAAGCAACCTGTAACAGCCTGTTTACCAAACCTGTTTTTTAATTGTGTCAGCCTATTCATGAGCAAAAAAAATGTCATAAACAGACTGCATCCTACAGATTTTGCCTCTATCTTCTGTCCTGCCACATGAGAGCTTTCAGCCTCCAGTTTACCTGCATTTAAATCAGCCTTTTATGATCAAAAAAGCCTACCATGGTTTTCTCATTCTCAGTGTCCACTTAGGTCTTCTCAAAAATCAAACATCACATACTTTGGGGTGTAGAATATGGCAAAATATACTCACTTTAGCATGAATGTACTAGGCCAATGACAGACGGACTTCGTGCTTATGGACAGAGTAAGTTTCATGAACTCTCATGAGTTTAACTTAAAAGTACAACCAACATCTGCTGTTCAGACAGAGACTAGCAGATGTTTTGATTTTGCCTACCTTATTTTTTATTAATCTTGGAAGCTAGCCATATGATTTTCTTAATGTGCACTAGGTTTGTCCACAAGTGAAGATGAAATTCCTATGACTACATTGTCTGAATAATGTGGAGCAATATGAATCTTGTTTTTCTTTTTTACAGCTTGAACTAATAACCCATAGCTTGGATCACTCAAATGCTTGCTTGCTCTGCTGAAGACTAAAACACCCAGACCTCTGCCTGAACGAAGAAACTTCTGGCGGACTGACTCTTCTCCTACATAATAATTTTTTTCCAAAGTCATGTGGACAGATATTTTGCTGTCATGTAAGAGCTGTGTACTATCTTCAATCTGTGTCAGAACTCCCAGAGGTGTCAACAGGATTTGCGTATATAAATCAAAACTGACTGCCCTCAATTTGAGTGTGTTTAAATGATTTATGTAGGAAGTCTGAACTTCATGTTTCTAGCACTGAACAATTTATCTTAAAATAATTGAAGTCAGTGAATTGTTGCTATTTGAAAGGATTGCAAGAATCTAACCTAGTTTTTAATGATAAAAAGGTGATAATTTAAGAGATTAATATTTTTTTTTTGCCATAAAAAATTCTTTATTTTCTCCATGCATGTTGCTTCATGTTCTACTTAAGCCAAAGGCTGAGGCCTAAAATGGCAAAAAAAACCAAAAACAACCACTCAGCTTTTATGACTAAGGTGTTGATTGCCTAGCTTTGGTACCTCAGTACTGGATGTAAAACACATCCTGATCTCTCTTTCATGCTTCTTTCACTACTGCCACTAAATAAAAATATTCAGCAGTCAGAAATTGCTGAGACAGTGTGTTACAGCAACACATCCTACTGTAGGGAGCTCTCAAGGATGGATCCTGCTCCGAAGCGCAGCAAGTCTTGCCTGGTCTTTGTCATGGTTTGGGGGCAGTGAATGAGAAGCATGGCTAGAGCTGTAGGCATATAAGGCACTGCCAGCACTTGGAGGTGAAGGTTCTCAGGGGCAAGGAGGAAACTCACTTCCTGGACTCAGCAGCTGGACCCGCTCTCTCTGCAGTTCCTCCCAAAACGCATAGGAGAAAAGAGGAAGAAGTAACTTCCCGAAGCCCCTTTTTTCTCTTTCCCCTCCCTCTCCCAGAATGGATCTGCTCCTTCCATCTAAACCATGAAGACTTTGTCACCTACCAGGAACTGGCACTTCTCCCCAGTACCACATCAGTGGCTCCCTGCTGGCAACTTTCAGAGATCATTTTCTGAGAACAGAAGTATTTCTCCTCCAGCTCTACAAATACCATTCCTGCAAGCTTTGCTCCTCATACAGAGTCTTAACACCCCTGGTTGAAATACAGCCTGACATCTGCAAAGGGAAGTGGACAGCAGAGAGCAATCCTCTACCATGCCAATGGCTGAAATGGAAGAAAGAAGTCTGGCTCTGTTTGCTTCGTATTCTGTGAGGTTTCCCCAGATACAGACTGTGTGTTTGAGCACAAAGATAGCCTTAGAACAAGCTTAAGTAACATCAGGTCCCAATTTCTGTTGTTAAGCTGTCATTTCATCTCTCATTTAGATAAAATTTGAAATGCCGCAAGATTCCTGCAGAAGACTTTTAACATTTCAGTTGCAGCTGTATTTCCACTGTGGCACGAAGTTGCTAACGGAACATCTTTACTGCAACAACAAAAGTGACCTGCATTCCTCCAAAAATTGTAGGCTATGTAATACTGCGGCGTTGTCTCTGCAGGCAGAAATACTGTGTGGGTTGTGTACAAGGATGTATTCTGTCCAGCTGTATTTGGGGGAACATGAAGGGGGGGAATATAATGCTTTTCTTCTCCATATTTGGAAAGATGCTTGGCCATGTTTCATTGAGTAATTCAACCAAAAAACTATTTGGCTAAAGGACAGCAATCCTCAGACTGCTTGTTTGCAGAAGGGATTTTAAGCAGGGGTAAAAATTTCCCTTTTGTTTAGTAAGCAGGGTAGTGTTAAATGACCATATGATCTTGCGGGGAGACAGTAAAGAATTACTGGAATTCACAAAGTCTGTGGATTTTAATAAGACAATTAAAGAGATAAAGCAATGTGATTGTAAAAGCAGTTGAGTGCTGCTCTTAAGCTTTCCTTTTCAGGACCAGTCAGCCCTCTTCTGTCACAAGGCAAAGGCAGTTTATTCATAAGATCTACTGCTTTTTGTTACCTGCTGTTTTGTAATGGAATAGAGTCACAGTCCAGCACCACCTTCTTGCGCACATTGTCATCAGAAGCCACACGAAACCTGCATTTTCTGCTCAAGCAGCGAAGCCCAAGGGAGGTATTTTGACCTTCAGGGATGTTTAAAGTGGGAAAAACTTCTTCTGCTCTCCACTTTCCCATCTGCTACAGATCAGTATGAACCAAAGCACAAATAATATGCATGAATACAACAGGGAAAAGACCATCAAAAGCAGAGGGCTTAAGCACATCAACATGGAAAGGATTTGTAAAGAGCTGGCAGGCAGGCTTGTAGAAGGCAATTTCATTACAATGGAGATTTCCCCTGGAAATGGTGCTTTTGGAAAGGCTTAGTGAACATATAGTGAACAGAATGCTTGCTGCTTACACACGCACACACGACCTCCGCCATCAACAACATGACTTCTGCAAGCACAGCCCCATGGATAGAATACCTTCCTGAGGATTTCACAGGCTGAATTCACACTTTTTAAGCTTTGGTTTATTCCAGAAATTATTCAATATTTTTCCCAAATCATGTTGGCAACATGCTGGAATACTTTGGATGCTCTCACTCTTTCCCTCATACCATTAGATTGTGTTTATTACAGATGCTGATGCTAACTCTCCTGGTTTCTTGTAATGCTTTACTTAGTGTCTCTTCTCTGCACAAGTATGTTGAATGCCAGTGATTCTGAAGACAGTAACCTGTGTTATACACAAGGGAGAATACATGAGGAGAGTTACTCACTACTCACAGGTCACCAATTCTTTTTGAAGTCTCTTGTATGCTAATTATGCATGGCTTGAAAGGAAGTTTTCCCTTTCCACTTCAATGTTCCTTGATTTTGCTTCCCATCAGTACCATGCTTGGATCTCTGTCTTGCATCCAGAGTCACAGCTTAGCTGTTCACCTATTTAGTCCTTTTCTACTGTGAACTCGCTGTATGACAAATACATTTACAACTTGAAATGTTGACTTCACTCTGCTGCCCTTATTCAAATACAGTTGAACCTATAAGGGCTTCTGTGTAGCATGACTGCAGGTCCTGAGAGACCTAGGAGAATACACTTTTTCAAAATTTGCACATGTATCAATGAAAAAATTATAATTGCCCTGTTATCTTTTACATTCCCAATTCTGAATTGCCAAGATGGAAATTAATTGCTGTGTTCTCACAATCATACCTGATTCTGGTTCCCCACACTGGCAATGCCACACTGGCCCCTTTTATTGGAGGGAAGGAATGCCATCCAGAGGGACCTTGACACACTTCTGAGGTGGGCTGATGCCAACCTGATGAAGTTCAACCACGCCAAGTGCAAAGTCCGACACCTGCGTCGGGGCAATGCCAGGCACAGCTCCAGGCTGGGCAGGGAAGAGATTCAGAGCAGCCCTGTGCAGAAGGACTTGGGGGTGTTGGTCAATGAGAAAATGAACATGAGCCAGCAGTGTGCACTTGCAGCCCAGAAAGCCAACCGTATCCTGGGCTGCATCAAAAGGAGTGTGACCAGCAGGTCGAAGGAGGTGCTCCTGCCCCTTTACTCTGCTCTCGTGACACCTCACTTGGAGTATTGTGTGCAGTTCTGGTGTCCGCAACATAAAAAGGACATGGAACTGTTGGAACAAGTATCAGGGGACTGGAGCACCTCCTGTATGAAGACAGAATGAGAAAGTTGGGGCTGTTCAGCGTGGAGAAGAGAAGGCTGCGTGGAGACCTCATAGCAGCCTTCCAGTATCTGAAGGGGGGCTATAGGGATACTGGGGAGGGACTATTCATTAGGGACTGTAGTGAGAGGACAAGGAGTAATGGGTTCAAACTTACACAGGGGAAGTTCAGGTTAGATATAAGGAAGAAGTTATTTACTGTAAGGGTAATCAGGCACTGGAATGGGTTGCCCAGGGAGGTTGTGAATGCTCCATAGCTGGCGGTGTTCAAGGCCAGGATGGACAGAGCCTTGGGTGACATGATTTAGTGTGAGGCGTCCCTACCCATGGCAAGGAGGTTGGAACTAGATGATCTTAAGGTCCTTTCCAACCCCATCTAATCTATGATTCTACAATACTATGATTCTAATGCAGGAGGTGCCTATTAAAACTGGCCATTGACATGAATTGTTCTTCCTTTGATAAAAATTCTTTCAGTTCATCCTCCTTTCCTTTGCTTTCGAGTCCTAAAATGTGTGGCATTTATAAATCTAAATCTGATCTAAGGAAAATATGGGGCAACCAAGGGAACTGATGGTAGCTTTTCAAATAGACTAAACCAGTAGAAGAATACTTTCAATTACCTCAACACTAAGGATTAACAGTATCACAATGTATCTGCAATGATCCACCTCACTTAGGGGTACCATGCAGAAACCAGACGTTTCTCCCACCTCCACCTCCTCTTCTTGTCTATACTTTTCCACTCCTTCATTCTGGTCTGTGCAAAGACTGACATGATCCCTAGCCTAATACAAGGTGGACAAAGAGCACTCTGAGGCATGCTAGGGGTGTGACTAAGACCACAGTCAATGCAATTGCAGCATAATTTGTTTAATCCTCCAAAGACCAACAGCACAAATCAACTTGCTGAAGATTTTGGTGGTTGTAGCAACTTTCAGTTACCCCTTTCAGGACAGAAAGTCTGCAGATTAGCCCAAGAGGGATGCTGCAGCCTTATTTCACTGTCGCATGAACATAAAACTGTTTAACTGATTCCCCTCATCAGCTGCACAGCCTTCAATACCGAAACTACTCTTCACATATGCCTCTGTGTCTGACTGTTATCTTCTCTTCAAGCACTAAGTGGCAAATGTACACCTAAGAAACAGACTTTTATGAAGCACTAAAACTACTACACATAAGTAAAACCACATTAGAACCATATATTAAATGCACCATTTCCCTAATTAAATAATATCTTCTGTCACTTAGTCTCTTGTCATTTGCACTGGAATTTGAGTATTGCTGGAAAGTCAAAGGGATGGTATTGGATCAATTTTCCATCAGGTGACACCCCAGTGAAGAAAGAGTAAATAATTCAATTAAATGTAAATGTGGGGTTTGACATGCAAATGCAAATGTACCTGTGTATTCCATGGCACTGTGAAATATCAACGAAAGTAAACTAAAGCAGAGATGAGGACTAGAAAAAGAAGGAAGGAAAAGTGCCAATGAAAGGCAAAATCTGCAATAAATAGGTTTACATTCCCAAATGAGTTTTTCTGGGTTACTCCTGGAAATGGAGTTGATAAGCTTGAGACCTGTATAATACTAAAACACTGGTAAAATTAACCCAAGTTATTGCTTCATAACAGTTTGGAGAATTAAATCTTTACGGAGGTTGGTTGAAGGGAGAGTGGGTTCTGAATTTGGGCACGAGGTCTCTTCGGGAGTGCTTCTCTCAGAGTGATCCAGAGACAGCAAGAAACCATGGGAACCCTTCCAAACAATGGCTTGCCGTCTCACACTTGGCTACAGGGAATACTTCATAACAAGCCCAGAAGATTATTGTCATTATAGGTACATCCATGCATATATGTTTACATGTACATACCCATATAGATGTACGCAGGCAGGTGCTGTCCCTGCCTTTCATACAGAGCCCCTCGTGCACACTCACACCGCATGTACCCAGAGACCTCGCCATCGCCTAGCGAGACCGCGCATCAGTGAGGTACTGCTACATCTTCAAAGCTGACAAACTGGGTCCACAGGCGGACGAAGCGTCCCCTTGAACAAGAGAGGAAGACCGTGACAGAGCCAGGCGCGGGACCAGCGCACACCACCCAGCCGAAAGCGCATCCTCCCCGCAAAACAAAGCTCTGAATTCACCACGACTAACGCAGCAGCACGTGTCAGCGCAAGCCTTCGCTCCGTCCCTGCGAGCAGCTGCTCCAGCTCCGCGGCGGGGGAGCGGAAAAGGCTCTCCTCGCTTTTGGGGGGGTTTTCCTGCTTTTCTCCCTTATCCGGAGCCCGGCACCTCTCCGGCTAGGAGCGTTTCCAGTGACCGCCACCCGCCTCCCCCCCCCCGGGGGACGGGCTGTGCCCCGCTAGCCGTGCGGGACCCGCTGGGGCGGGACGGGGAGGCGGGGAAGGAGCAGACGGCGACTTGATACCGAAAGGCGAGGGGCCGAAGGGGGGGCAGCCGGGAGAGGGGCGTGCGAGGGGCAGCGCCTCTGCCTTTGGGGAGGCCCGCTGGGGCATTAAAGGGCGCTGGTACCTGCGGAGTTTGGCAGGAGGCAGGCCGCCCCTCCGGGGAGAGCGGAGAGGAGGTGGGGCGTCAGAGGGCGACTAGCCGCTCTACTCCCGCTGCTGCCGGCGTGTCCCCGCGCCCGCTGCCCTGAGATGTGGCCCTTGGTGGCTCTGTGCTGCTTGGGGGGGCTATCGCTGTCGTTGTCGCCGTCCGCGCCGCAGGGCCGGCCAGGCGGCCCTCCGAGCGCCCTTTCCCGCGCACCCAGCCTCGCCTCTCCCGCCCTGGCGGCGCCACCGCTGCCTGACACGACGGAGAGCAAAGTGGAGAAGCTGGGCCGCGCCTTCAAGCGCCAGGTGCGGCGGCTGCGGGCGCGCAGCGGACGGCTGGAGCTGGTGTTCCTGGTGGACGAGTCGTCGAGCGTGGGGCCGGCCAACTTCCTCAGCGAGCTGCGCTTTGTCAAGAAGCTGCTCTCCGACTTCCCCGTGGTGCCCGCGGCCACGCGCGTCGCCATCGTCACCTTCTCCTCTCGCAGCAACGTGGTGCCCCGCGTGGACTACATCTCGCGGCGGCGGCCGCAGCAGCACAAGTGCGCTCTGCTGGGGCGCGAGATCCCCGCCATCGCCTACCGCGGCGGCGGCACCTACACCAAGGGCGCCTTCCAGCAGGCGGCGGTGAGCCCCGCGCCGCGAGCGGGAGGGCGAGGGTGGACGTCAGGTTAAGGGCGCTGGTGGAGCAGTGAGGTGTGTGCTGGGTGAGGTGTGAGGTGTGTGCTGGGTGAGGTGAGGGGCTGGTGGAGCAGTGAAGTGTGTGCTTGGGTAAGGTGAGGGGCTGATGGAGTGGTGAGGTGTGTGCTGGGTGAGGTGTGAGGTGTGTACTGGGTGAGGTGAGGGGCTGGTGGAGCAGTGAAGTGTGTGCTTGGGTAAGGTGAGGGGCTGGTGGAGTGGTGAGGTGTGTGCTGGGGTGAGGTGTGAGGTAAGGGGCTGGGTGAGGTGTGAGGTAAGGGGCTGGGTGAGGTGTGAGGTGTGTGCCGGGTGAGGTGAGGGGCTGGTGGAGCTGTGAGGTGTGTGCTGGGGTGAGGTGAGGGGCTGGTGGAGTAGTGAGGTGCGGTGCAGTGAGGTGAGAGGCTGGTGGAGCAGTGAGGTGTGTGCTAGGTGCGGTGTGAGGCGAGGTGCAGTGCAGTGAGGTGCGGTGCAGTGAGGTGCAGGGCGTGCGGTGGCCAGCGCTGAGCAGTGAGGGGAGGCACAGCACAATATGTGGTGCATGGGGTGGAAAGGCTTGGTGCGCAGTGTGATGTGCTGGTGTGGGATGAGAGTGTGGCTCTGCATGCCGTGTGAGGGTGATCAGTGTCAAGGGGTATATGGTGGGATGTGGAATGGTGTGGTCTGGGACGTAGAATAGTCTGGTCAGGACAACTAGTCACTGTCTTGCCGTGCTGTCTTCGCTTGCGGCTCCCGTGTTTTCTGCTGCCCTTGCAAACAAATGTGTGAAATTCACTCTTGGAAGGAGCATGGAGCCAATGTCCCGATTTCAGAAGTGATATATATGAGTCAGGTCTGGCATCTGAAATGTCTGCCTTGTTTCTTGGCAGCGGGGCTTGGGTGCCTGATAGCTGTCAGCAATCAGACACATCTACACACTGATGCTAGGTGACTATTTTAATTGCTGATGACTGACAAAGGTGCCCTTAAGCAGTGTGTACTATACCAAGTAATAGTAGCACGTCCAGGAATGTTTCCAGAAGCTGGAACACAATTATCTGTAGTGTTAAGTTGTTATACTGTCCCATCGCACAAATTTGGTCTCAGCAGCTCCTGGGCATGTGTTGGCACTTGAACATGCTGGGGAGGTTTCCCGATAGATGGCTTGTGAACAGCCAGTCTACTCTGTTTTTTTACGAGCCTGAACCGGGCTGCCCCTTCCCATTTGGCCTTTAGGAGCATTCCCAAAGCAGATTTCTGTTATGTTTAATTTCTGGTAGTGTCCTGTAGCATTGTGTGTACGTCTCTTAAACATCTTATGTGCTCTCACTTGGAGTTGATGAGTGAGACTGCAAGAGGTGTGTCAGTGCTGGGCATACGCAATTGGCAAAGGCTGTTCGCTTCTTCACATTTGGCAAGGAAAAGCAAGGCCATTGTCTTATGTGCTCAGAGTTACCCATGCAAAATCTGCTTTAGCTAAACACATCCCTGTATTAGATGTTCCACTGTGAAGTCAGGTTTTAATATAGATCCATCCCAGGGGTGCTGTGTGAAAAAGTTAATGATAGGAGTTAAAAATAGCCATTACAGACAAAACACAAGAAGTGCTGTCTGTTTTCTTGATACAGAATCTTGACTAATCATATCTTTGAAATGAAATAAAGAAAAATTCCCTTCAGAAACCTACAATTTAAGTTTTATGAACCCAGTTATATCTTGTGGCTATAGCAGCATCACTGCCATTTTACACTGTGGTCTCTTCAAGAATGTGGGAAGAAGAATATTTGCATGGTGGTGGGGAGAATTGAGATAGAATGACAAGGTTAAATTTCAGGCTGTTTTCTGGTTCTTGGTTAAAGACGCTGGATTATGGCTTTGTTTAGTATGTCTTCATGTTAGACAAGTTACAGCTTCAGGGAATACTTTTCTTTCTAGACACTAGAAAATGACTGGTGTAAGTTTAAAATACTACTATTGGAATAACAAAATTGTTGTTCCCTCTAGACTCTTACACTGCTGTCCTTTGTTTTCAGCTGTCTTTTGGTACAACTGTATTTATTTCTTCTCGTACTTTCCTGAAATGTCTTTTTTTCCTTATTACACTTTAATGTGGGTTTTTTTTCTGCTTCTAACCGGGATTCTACTTCTTTTCCAAAGCCAAAGTATCTGCAAAGAGTGACAAACTCTACGAAATAGTATCAGTTATGTGTTGTAGTAACAGAAAATGAAGGAAAGTGCATTGTTAGAATAATCCCAGTACTTCAGTTGTCATGCAGCACTCCTTATTGGTAGGTCTCAAAGCAATTAATTCAGCTCTGTGACAGTTCTATGGAAATTACAGCAGCAGAGAGATAAGTGAATTCTGCAGGGTCAGCAGGCCAGTCAGTGGCTGACCTGGGAACATCAGTGAACAGGAGCAAGATTTACTTAGCAGTTACTGTCTCAGAACCTGTGGTGGCAAAGCTGTTCATTTAGCACCATGCTAAAAGCAGAGCTACTCAGTTTGACAAGATGGTGCGCATCCATGTAATGCCCATCTTTGAAAAAGCAAGGGAGTTCTCCTTAGCACTGCAGTCTTGCATCCTCTCCAGAGGTGCTTCTCAGAGAGGTTTACTGCAGAGTTTCTGTGTTTTGCCACAACGTTTCATGCTTACCTTTGCCCTGTGGACCACACTGTGACATTCCTATCCAGCACATTAAAAACAAATTCTGTGATGTGCGCAGAAATATGAAGGGTGTACTATGAGAGACAATGGCAACTCACAGCACCTTGATGAAGAAGGCTGAACTGCTATCAGTGCTCTGGTTTGTGACCCTATTTGAGATTTCTTGCCACACTTGAGCTAGCAAGAGCTATGTATTTCTTTTAAGGCACATGAATGCAGTTCAAGAAAGGGGAAAAAAACCTAAGCTCACTCATTCAAAATTCTTTGGCTTCAAGATTTTCTCACATAGTGGATTGGTGGGACAGCACTGACTACATGCAGTTCATGTTAGGCAGATTGGTTATTGCATTATGGAAAGGTGCAGAGCTGTTGTGACAGCGAGGAAGAACTGAAGCAGAATTGAAGAAAACACAAACAGGTCTGAGCAAGTGTTTCTGCTGCTGGTTGATTAATGAATGTATCTTAGGCCCAAAGAGCTCAGTAGTGTGAAGTGCTGAATTTCTCTGCTGTAGGCATCTGGATTGGAGCTCCTGATCCCTGAGAGATAATCACTGCTAACAGCACCAACTAGGCCTCATGGGAGGGATGCACATTTGTTGCCAGATCCATCATGAAATAGAGAAGAGGGATTGTCATACAGTGGTGGAAGTTTTATGGTGTGTTCTTGTCTTAGCACAGAAGAGTCACAGTTACATACGTGCCAGCACTGATGTACCATCTCTATTGATGGACAATTTAAACATCCTGTAGCTGCACTGGTTGTTGTGGCTAGAAAAGATGAAAACACAAAATATTTAAACAACTTATTGTGGCAGCCTCTTGACAAAGTAATCATAGCCTTGCTTTTAAGACAGGCTTATTTCTGCCTTCCATTGGAAGTAAAATGGGAAGTATTTCTTTTAAGAACTAACTCGGAAGTTGTAGGTGTGCATGGCTGTTGAGCTGAAGTCAGAGGTGGTGTACAGCCAGCCTTAAAGAGACAGATCAATTGTTCTGAATAGCTTGGCAAAGCAGTAGCTCAGTAGACTTCCTCTGTGTTTTGGTAGTTATTGTTGCATTAAAAAGCCTTGCATTTTGCTTTTGTAATTCAGCTTCACTGAAGTCAGTGATGTATGCAAATGTGAGGTCTGTCACGGCACCTACACAATCAGGTGATGCATTTCATGAACAATCTGGGTTTTGTATCTAATCTGATCTTTAGGTAGCATGACGAATGGCCAGCCAGCATGTCAAATTCAGTGTTCTGTTGTCATCCAGTTAACAAACATGAAAAAAAAAAGGCCCTCAAAAGAATGTAAGCACATATCAGTTTAGGATAAACAGTTCTAATGCTTATTTAATGCTTGTTTAAGTAAGTAATGATGCCTATGTTTCTTCTTTATGTCAAAAACCAGAAAGTAGAAGATGCAGCATTGTTACCCCCTAGGATAATTGGCTTTTAATTTCAATGCATTTTTAGATTTAGAATCTCATTTTGAAATTAAAACAAAAAATAATTGAAGCAACGGAAATTGAAAATCCTTTTCTTAACATATGAATGGTTTAAATTTTTTTATTTGAGGAGAGTACTACCCTGTTATTGACAAGATGAGCATTTAAAGTCATGTATGTTGTCTGTTTATCCAGAATGTATGTATGGATTTTTATTCCTATGACCTCTGCAAAATTGGCAGCTAGTAGTGAGAGAGCAGCAGATTCTGGCCCATCTCTGGCATTGTGCTCTAAATATCTGGTGATGGCTTAGGTCAGTTAGAGATAACTGACTAGTTGATGGCAGTGGGCCTCTCTGAGTTCTGATATGGCCTTGAAGTCTGTATTAGAGATTACAGTGAAAAAAGCTGAAGTCAACCTGGTTTACCTCTGTGGTCACCTTTGAAATTGCAGACCTGGTGGTTGGTGATTACAGAGCAAATTGAGAGTGGAGTTCCTGTCAGCCGTCATTAGTGTCAGCTCTAAATCACCACTTTCAATCAGTGTAGTGTTTGTGAAAAGTACTTGTCCTGCATATTGCAGTCCTGCATAGGATTTGCTTGCAAGGCTAATACAGTAGGGTCAGAGGCAAGATACACATCTGCACATTGTTCATTGTCTTTAGGCCTAGCCTGAAATGGGGCTACTTTAAGAAGTTATTAAGTAGTTCATTTTTTATATGGCTTTTTGGCTGGGACAGGAAGAAAGTGTTCTGTGTAGCATCATACTTGGGATAAGCAGGGATAATGTTTTCTTTGGTTGAAAACTTGTTCTTTGGAAATTGATCTGTTTGTGCTCCAAAACTTCTGTCCTGCATTCTGGCCTAAGCAGGAGTGTGTGATTTGGAGGTCTGGTATTTAGCAGATTACTCATTTATTATCTTCCCTTTAACTTAAGCATAATTTGTTTTTTAAATACTAAAATACATGTCTTGCAAGAAGCACTGCAGGATACTGCTACCTACCCTTCTGCCTCATCAGTTCAACAAGACAAACAGTTCATGAGTGTGAGGTACAAAAGAGCAACAGCTTGGCTTCAGGCACAGGCTGAAAAGCCTCTTCTGGGAGCCTGTATCCCAGTAGAAACCACTGATAGGGCTGTCCCAATGTGCAGGGCCTCTATAGCACAGTTCTGATTTAGGTGCACTGAAACCCTTTACTCCAGTGTTTTCCCCTCCACTGAGTATGTAGGAAGCTGCAGATATATAGATACACTGCCTGACACTAGACCCTGAATTAAAAACCTGCTTCCTCTCCGTTATTCTCCATGTTCTTCCTTCTCCGGTATCCCTAAAAGCAATGAATATGATAGCTCCAATCAAAAAAGGGCAGAATGTGCTAGTGAGTGTTCTGTTCTTCATTGCTTTTCAAAGAATTGTTTTTCATGGCTTGAAAAAGCCACTTGTCAGTACTCTTAAACACTTTGGACTGTGTGCCCTCCCAAACCACGGTTTTTATACCTTGAATATACTCCAACAATATGTTCATACTAGCGGTAGGGATAAGTAGCAGCAGTGCAAAATGTTGTCTAAAAAGAATTGTTATCAGATGGAATGGTGCACAATATTTTAATGCAAAGTTTATGGCTTACTAAAACCTGCCTCACAGGCATTCAAGTTACCATACTTACCCTATTGCACAATTCCTGGCCAAGGAGTTTGCTCATGCAGCTTGGTGCCTCTGAGAATGGCAAATCAGACCACAAAAGAACTTAAAGTTACAGTTCTCTTTTTTGTTCTTCAGTTTTTGAGATGCATATTATTTATTGCATATTGCACTACTGTGAGTTTGATCAGCAGAATTCAAAGATGTATGTGGTTTTAGACAGCAGAAGGAAGAACTTTCCAGCACAATATATCACATTTAGCAGTATTTCCTGACATGAACTTCAGCATTAATATTCTGCATGCATTATATTTTGCATGTTCTCTGACACATTTTTATGTTTCGTCATCCAGTTCCACTTTTTTACTAGAATTTCAAAGTTAGATTTTACAGACAAGACAGAATGTTTGTGATGCTCACAATTTTCTGACTGTCCTAGGTGCAGAAATTAAAAGTACCATTGTCTTAACCAACAGTTAGCTTTTCAGGTGACCAGGACCATGTTCAAGTCTTTGAGCTACTTAATTCTCTATGATGTTACCACAATCCAAACCAAAAACTCCTGTTATTAGGGTGTTCCCCCTGGTTCAGGGTCTTTCTGGTAACCTCGGCAGGAAGATGAAGCACCTCCTTGAATCAAAGCTTTAACATTCAGAGCTGTGGCGCTCTGATGAACACATGCAGTGTAAATAGTGAAGCAGTGAGTCCAATTGTCTGTCCTGTTTCTCTCCCTAACTCTCCCCCCCACCCAGCTGGTCTGGGACAGCTCTTATCAGTGATAGCTCTGTGCCCGTGTTGCTCAATTCTAGCAGTCCTGGAGCAAAAGAAGATATTCAGAAGATAATTGAGCAGTGAGAGCTGGAAGTAGATGGGCCAGGTCATGAACTGTGTTTGTCCTCTGGAATTAATTATTCTGTTCAGCTTTTTTCACTGTTTTTTTAAAGTAATGAACGTTTAAAACAAACACAAAAGAAACAAATATTTGGCAGATGCAGTAATAAATGTGGTGTGAGTGCTCTGTCTGAAAATGCATGAAGATTAATTACTTATTCAGTAAAATATTTTTGAATCCTTTTTTTTATTATTAGCAGAAGACCAGAGCAGTACTAGAGAACTCAAGTAACATCTTGGTTATATTAAGGATGGGAATTGATCACACAAAGAAAACTAGGATTTTTAATTTTTGAAATCAAACTGAAATCTATTAGCAAGAAATATTTTGGACACAAGACTGAGAATAGCAGCATATGAGGCTTCCAGCAACTTTTGAAAGTGCTGATAAACTTGTTAAAAGGTTGTACAGTGCTAAGAACTGAGGAAATTGCTATGTACACAGCATACCTTGTCTTTTAATGATCCGTTTGGAAGACCTCAGAGTAACAGAAGATTGTGAATATATGTATAAATATAAATATATAAATGGAAAGATATGCATGTTAGTTGTTTCCTGGAAACAAGGTGCATTCTGTTTGTTCTAGTTTAGAGCTCAAAACTTCATGCCACCTAATTTCAAGCCATCAGAGCCAACATTCCTGGCACTTGCGTGAAACAAGTGTGTAGATCAAATTTTCTGTGTAGTAGCTCCTGTCATTGCAAAGGCAATGGTTTTGGGTTGTGTTAGTTTGTTGTTTTTTTTCTTGATCGTGGGGGGAAGAAACAGTCTTTGTGTAATGTGAAGATGATTTTCTTAGACTTGGAGTGCGCAGCTTTGCTCTCTGAGGTATGAATGGTTTACTCATTTTTCAAACATACAACATGCATAAAATGGCACTTTTCTACTGTGGAACAGTACTTAAAGAATTGAAAATATAGCACAGGCAGTACAAGCAGTATCTATGCTGACTGATTTGCAGAAAGAGGCAAAATGTTAGGTTAATAATAAATACTAAGAAGCAGAAGTCAAATATGTGCCTCCCATATCACAAAAGTATAGAACCAGTGGAAGGCATCTCTGGAGACCATCTGGTCCAGCCACCCTGCTCAAAGTGGACCTGCAAGATCAGATTGCTGACGACTGTGTTCAGTTGGGATATGAGTATCTCCAGGTATGGAGATACCACACCATCTCCAGGAAACATAGTTTCAGTGGTTGATCACCCTTGTTTCTTCTGTTTAAGTGGCATTTATGGTATTTCAGTTTGTGCCTCTTGCCTCATGCTACTAATTAGAAGAATCTGGATCTGTCTTCTTTACTTCCCTCCCCATTAAGTATTTGTATTCATGGATAAGAGGACCTCAAGCCTCCTTTTTTCAGGTTGGACAACACAAGATCTGTCAGCCTTTCCTCAGATGAAATGTCCCTACGTTTCCTGGCCATGAGCATGCCTGGAGTTTATGCCTCTGTGCTTTGATTTGTAGAGTGAGGATGTTTAACTCAGCTGTGAGACTTACCCAGGTTATACCTACCAGTTATTCAGAGATGCTTAGAAGATAAGTGTTGTGGCTGAGAAAAACCACAAAAATGTACTAGCATTCTTGCACTTTGTTATTGACAAGAGATTGGGAAGTTCATTCTGAATTATGCAAAAAGCACACAGAAAGTTAGAAAAGGGTAAAAGACAAGTGGAAGGTAACTACATGCTAAGAGGGCGACGCTGTGAAGGAGGAGATGAAGGTTGAAGATAGAGGGGATGAGAAGGATAGGAAAGATTAAAAGATGCATGCATAGATTAAGGAAATTATTTTGATTACCCACCAATTGTTGAATAAATTAATCATGAGAATATAATTGGTAGAGATAGTACATTATTTAACTGAAGTGAAAATCGTTGTAATACAAGACTAACATGAAATAGGTGTATTTCAAATAACATTTTTTTTAATTTCTTGTTGTCTTCAACAGCCTATTACATGTAGTACTATTTAAATATCCAGATTGATTCTATAGATACATGTTTTTCCTGCATTACAAGTGCAGTTCCTGCTAGGGGAGTAGTCAAGGAAAGCTTTTATGTAAGTTAACTTCATCTATGTAGGTAACAGCTGGTTCTCTAGAGCTGTGTAACAGTGTAGAAGAGAGTAGTAAAAGGTAACAATTGGAAACCAAAACCTGTAACTGTGGGATATTTCTTAGTTGTTCTCCTGAAAGGGGTCACAAAACCTGAAGGGAGGATAAGATTTACTTGAGCAGAACAGTGAAAGTAGCAGTGTTCAGTGACCAAAAGACAAGGTTGTGAAATCAGAGCTTTGCTGTTTTAGAGAGAGTGCAGAGGAGGTATAGCCAGATCATTTATGTAACAGCATTTGTATCATGATTAAGGGGAACAGTATTTGTCATCCCCTAACTTTGCCTTAGTCTTGTGGGATGACCAGCTTCCTTAGGATTGCTCAGGATTCAGTGGTAAGATGCCTCATCTCCACCGAAAACTATGGTTGATCCCAGTACTAATTCATTTTTTCTTTACAGAATATTTATTTACACAAAATTTCCTGCCAGATTTGGCATTTTTTACCTGCAGGAAGGAAGAAAGCAAAGGAACTTTGCAAAAGGATTTACATTGTCATTTTTGTGAGTGACATGCAGATCCATTTCTGAAGCTGTCCACAAGAAATTAAGACATTAGTTTCTCATTAGCTTCTCATTTCTTTTATCCTTTTCTAACTTTCTGTGTGGTTTTTGCGTAATTGAGAATCAATTTTGAAATCTCTTGTCAATAACAAATTTCATTAATTTTTCATTAATTTCTCATTTCTTGTTAGTTGTCTTTTTTTTTTTTTTTTTTTTTTAGATATTAGGGGTTTTTTAATGAGTGTTCAAAATCACATAGATGAGGCCTTTGGTAATATGATTTAGACAACTATGGTCTTGGCAGTCCTGGAGTAATGGTTGGATTATGTCTTAAAGGTCTTTTCCATCCTAGTTGATTCTGTGATTCTAATAAGGTATAATTTATTAATGTTAATATAAGTTTAATAGTAATTACATTATATTATATATGGTTATATTCTGTAATATAACTATATAACCCCCATTTTCAAGAAGGGGAAAATGGATGAGCCGGGGAACTACAGATCAGTCAGGCTCACCTCTGTGCTTGGCAAAATCTTGGAGCAGATTCTCCTGGAAGGCATGCTAAGGCATATGAAAAACAATAAGGTGACTGGTGACAGCCAACATGGCTTCACAAAGGAGAAATCCTGCCTGACCAATTTGGTGGCCTTCTATGATGGGGCTGCAGAACTGATGGATAGGGGTAGAGCAGTTGATGTCATCTACCTGGACTTATGCAAAGCATTTGACACTGCCTCACATGACATCCTTGTCTCTAAGTTGGAGAGACATCAATTTGATAGGTGGACCACTCGGTGGATAAAGAACTGGCTGGATGGCCGCACACAATGAGTTGTGCTCAATGGCTCAATGTCCAGCCGGAGACCAGTAACGAGTGGTGTCCCTCAGGGATCAGTGTTGGGATCTTGTTCAACATCTTTGTGGGTGACATGGACAGTGGGATTGAGGGCGCCCTCAGCAACTTTGCTGACAACACCAAGCTGTGTGATTCGGTTGATATGTTGGCGGGAAGTAATGCCATCCAGAGGGACCTTGACATGCATGTGAGGTGGGCCAGTGCTAACCTCATGAAGTTCAACCAAGCCAAGTGCAAGCTCCTACTTCTGGGTTGGGGCAACGCCAGGCGCAGCTACAGTTTGGGTGGAGAAGAGATTGAGAGCAGCCCTGCGCAGAAGGACTTGGGGGTGCTGGTCAATGAGAAAGTTAACATGAGCTGGCAGTGTGCGCTTGCAGCCCAGAAAGCCAACTATATCCTGGGCTGCATCAAAAGGAGTGTGACCAGCAGGTCGAGGGAGGTGATCCTGACCCTCTACTCATTCTGTGACATGTAGGTTTTATGTAATTCCTAGGGTGAAAACAAATTTAGTCGTAAGTGGTCTACTATTATAGCAGAGCTGAATAGCTCTTTAATGGAGGGCTTTCTGTTTCATTTCTGAGGTGCAGCAATCTATAACAAATAACATTCCCTTTGTAGCCTTTAGGTAGTGTATTCCCTACAAGGCATACAAGGAGGAGTGTAATTTTTGTGATGAATGCTTGGATAATGTTATTTTGAAAGCTAGGTTCCAACTTAAACCTTTCAAGGCAGGTTTCTCCTGGCAAGAATCCTGGCTCTGTCTCATGTTCTCTAAGGTTTAGTTTGTAAAGTGAGACAGATTAGTGCATCACAGTTTATTTCCATTGCTATAAATACCCAGAGCCGAATTAGCAGCAAGAGTAATTTATTGCTAAAATAATGAGAGGTCGTGAGCAAAGCAGTGCTGGGTGCGCGGGGAGTCTCTGCTCCACCAACACGCACACTTCAGGCACATACCAATCCTTCTTTTAAACAATCAAGATATACATATTCATTGTGGTTTCACAATATGTAAATTGTCTCCCCTCTCTCATGTTACTTAGTTTCACAATATTGTCCCGCATGCGCACTGCCTCCTGGTGGTCTTGGGCAGGGGTCTCTGGATGAAGTAAGTCGTCTTCATCTTCTTTTGAACTTTTTACCTCGTTGACTCGGTGCATGCGCAGTCCATTTCTTCCCGTTCTTCATCTTTCTTAGACAGGTTAACACAATCCTCCCGGATGTTCGTTATTCTTCAGACAATGTAAAGGATATTGTGATCTGACATTTACAAACTACTTTTTGTTTCAGGATTGCTCAAGCCTTGCATTTTAGCGTTATTCATTCAATAAGCACAGACAATCATTTTTATCAGCAAATTGATTGTTACATTTATTACACCCTCTAGGCAAATGTATTAATTGCCAGTTCCGAATAGCAGAAATCTTCCTTAATAGCAAAACACTTGGTTAGGACAGAGGTCAGGCCCAAGACCACATGTTTACAGATTAGATACAGAACATGTAATCGAGGCTGTAACTGAGAACTTTGATGACCTCATTGCTGTGGCTGTCAAATGGTTGAAGAATTCTTTGGGCTTGGATGGTACTCATCCCCTGATTTTGTATTACAAATGCTGTATTAAAACCACAGAAGTTAGATATTTAGCTGGCTTTGTGACTGTACTAGTAGGATTTTGTTTTGCCTTACCGTAGTGAATTTCTAGAAGAGGATTTTGTAGGACAACTTTTTTGTTGCACAAGACTTCATTTTTTAATTCTAAGGATTGTTACTGGCACAGAGAAAATGGCAAGCCTGCCAGGTATTTGTACACACTAACAGAGACTGAATACAATACAGATGGCAATAAGTTTTTGCTAATGTGAAAAGAATGTTTTATTCAAGATCTGGAAAGATTACTGAAAATAACCTATCACTCCTGTGAAAAAAGTGTAGACAAGAAAATGAATACTAAAACCGTCAAAGACAAGGTGTTTCTAGTGGCCCCATGCTTTTCTTTGCAATCATCAATAGCAGTAATTTTTTTGTTTTGTTTGTACTTATCCTTTATTATTACTTTACAGTGGGGACCAAATGAGCTGTTTTCTCAATTAAACAAGTCATTTAGCACCTTATTTTGAGTTACGGCTGTTGCTCAGTTTCATTTGGTGGTAAAATTGGAAGCAGATGTGGATATTCATACCAAAGAAGCAGATCATCAGGATCCCTCAAACTTCTGAGTACTGATCAGTAGGCTTTTATGAAAGGGCTGCAGAACCTTGTCATGAAAAAACCCCATCTTTATGCAGATGCAGTCCATGAAGTTGATGGATACTGGTTAAATACATAAAACCATCTCTGTGCTTATAAGCTTAGGGGTTAAGTGAGGAGACATTTTGAAATATGTGAAATTTCTGTTGGGAAACCAACGGCATTCAAAATGACTTTCTGGAGAGGGAAGGAGAGGTGTGTCTTGGAATATGGGAATGTGAGTCGGGGTTAAAGAAACAAAAAATGATGTGAAACGCCACACAAATACTGGAGAGAAGAGGCAGAGCAATGCAGGCTGTTACTTGAGTTGTTGGCAGCTCTGGATGGTCTCCTGTCCCTTATGTTACTGTGCTTTCACAGGAAATAAAACACTGAGTGGATCGCCGGGCATATACAGGTGATTTAAAAGTAGACTTCTGTCTTATTTTTTCCCCTCTCAAATGTTGAATGAATTCTTTCTTTCCTTGTTCTTTTCCGTTGCTGTTATACAGCAGAGATTCTGTGTCTAGAGTTGACAGCTGCAAGACATGAGGGCCAAGCTGTTCAGTGGATTTGTTTTGATTCCTAGAGCAATATGTAGCAATCCTGCCTGTTCATCTGTCTTTTCTCTGCTTGATCCACTGGTGCCCAAATGTTTGAGTCCTCAGGTAGCCAGAAGACAGCTTCATGCGCTCTCACTTGTTACTCTATGTTTGTGTGTGACAGAAGTGCTGCCCCAGAGAGTCTGTCCTTTGAAGTGCAGAGGACAAAAGAGTTGTTGGCTGCTTGCTTTATCAGAAGATCATGTAGCTAAGGGTGTTTGCTGCTCAAAAATGGTCCTTTTATGATGCTTCCCAGTTATTCTGATGACCTGCATTTTTTAAGGGGGCTTGGTAAGCTACTGTTCCTGAGGTCTATTTCCAGGGAACCTTTCTCGGTTGCACAGAAAGACGGAGAGTTTCTGTACTCTGCACAGCAGTTTCAGAGGGCATTGGTGGCTTTTGTAAAGCAGAGATCCCCGCTAAATTACTAATTAGAGTTAAATAGTCCTTTCTAAGATTGGTGTTGTCCTGACTAGAGTACTGGGACTCAAGCTAGTTTGTTCATTGGCCATGCAGGCATGTCCCTGCATTTAGGGGAAATATAGAAATTTGATTTCTGACTAATATGAGTATCACTTGCTGAAAAACTAGGGATATGTGTAATGCTGTCCACTGCCTTCATCAGCAGTTTGTGCAGCTTTGCGCGGTGCACAGGGGTAAAACAGTGCTGAAAGGACATTCCTGAAGTTGTAAAGCCATGGCCTGCCAAAATTAAGCTTTGTTCTGCCTTCTATATGTGTTACAACATAATTACAAGTTGAAATCATCTTCTGCTAGAGCAAGCTGAATATAGATGGAATCTTCAGAGAGTTGCACTGGCAATCTCCATTATGTTTCTCAATCCTGTGCAAGTTGTGGTTTCTTCCTCAGTTACACAAATTCCACAGCTTACACATATTAGGCACCTATTTTTCCACCTTTGTTATAAATGTGATTTGCAGTTTGAAAGTTCCTTCTGCAAAGCTCAGAGATGCTATGGTTGCCAAAACCAAGTAAGTATGGATGGAACATATGTTTTTCCTCATCTTACTTTTTGAAATAAAAGGCATTTTCACTGAAACAGCTTAAGACAAACATCCTGAATAGAGCATTTCAGCCTGAATACTCAAGAAGTTACATAGAAGTGTAAGTTGCTTACATTCTGTTTTAAAAGAGCACAGTTAATGCTAAATACATTAATTATATCTGTTAATTATAAACAGCACTGCCCTCTCTGCCTGCGATGGTACTTATCTTTGAGCATCCCTTTCAGGATGCATATACAAGTGCAGCATTTGTATTTTTTTCTGCTATTTCTCTTCATGTCCTCTTTTGCCTTGTCTTTATCTTCCTGATTCTTTTCACTTGAGTTTTCCATGCACTGTGGTTTTTCACTTTATTCTGGATTTCCACTTAAGCAACATGAGGAAAAATATGTTTGCTTTGTAAAGGGTATTTGTGTCTGCAAGAGAATTTGGTTTCACTCCCTTTGAGTTTTGCATACAAGTAGTAATGAAATCAAGCCCAACAACAAAACATTGCTTGGCAGTCTTTCAGACCATGGTGCCAATTGTCTATTCTTGGATTACGGTGTGTATGCTTATTTTTGTTTAGTATCTACCTGAAATCAGTGAATTGTCAAATCAAAATCAAATTGTCCTGAAATATGGTCTGGCTCACAGAGAAAGGCTATAAAATCTCTGCTGGATCTTTGTGCTGTTGTAAGCTTTTGATTGAGCTGAAAGCCAGACAATTTTACTCAGTAAGTCTTACTTTAAGATTTTGTGATAAAACTACATCCTTCTCTCTAAGTTGGAGAGACATCAATTTGATAGGTGGACCACTCGGTGGATAAAGAACTGGCTGGATGGCCGCATGCAAAGAGTAGTGCTCAGTGGCTCAGTGTCCAGCTGGAGACCAGTAACGAGTGGTGTCCCCCAGGGATCGGTGTTGGGACCGGTCTTATTCAACATCTTTGTGGGTGACATGGACAGTGGGATTGAGTGCGCCCTCAGCAAGTTTGCCAATGACACCAAGCTGTGTGGTTCGGTTGATACATTGGAGGGAAGGAATGCCATCCAGAGGGACCTTGACAAGCTTGTGAGGTGGGCTGATGCCAACCTAATGAAGTTTAACCATGCTAAATGCAAAGTCCTCCAGCTGGGTCGGAGCAATGCCAGGCACAGCTACAGATTGGGTGGGGAGGAGATTCAGAGCAGCCCTGCGGAGAAAGACTTGGGGGTGTGGGTTGATGAAAAAATGAACATGAGCTGGCAATGTGCGCTTGCAGCCCAGAAGGCCAACCGTATTCTGGGCTGCATCAAAAGGAGCATGACCAGCAGGTCGAGGGAGCTGATCCTGCCCCTTTACTCTGCTCTCGTGACACCTCACTTGGAGTATTGTGTGCAGTTCTGGTGTCCTCAACATAAAAAGGACATGGAACTGTTGGAACAAGTGCAGAGGAGGGCCACGAGGATGATCAGGGGACTGGAGCACCTCTCGTATGAAGACAGGCTGAGAAAGTTTGGGCTGTTCAGCGTGGAGAAGAGAAGGCTGCGTGGAGACCTCATAGCAGCCTTCCAATATCTGAAGGGGGCCTATAGGGATGCTGGGGAGGGACTCTTCATTAGGGACTGTGGTGAGAGGACAAGGGGTAATGGGTTTAAACTTAAACAGGGGAGGTTTAGATTGGATCTGAGGAAGAAATTCTTTACTGTGAGGGTGGTGAGGCCCTGGAATGGGTTGCCCAGGGAGGTTGTGAATGCTTCGTCCCTGGTGGCATTCAAGGTGGGGTTGGACACAGCCTTGGATGGCATGGTTTAGTGGGAGGTGTCCCTGCCCATGGCAGGGGTGTTGGAACTCGATGATCTTGAGGTCCTTTCCAACCCTTACCATTCTATGATTCTATGATTCTATGATACTCAACTCAGTTTGTCTCTGTTTTTGGAATTCATGTTTGTTGAGGGTGGCTTAAGTACATTTGCTACTCATCAGACAATTGCATGATTTTTGGAGTATTGTTCTAACATCTGTCAAATGTGTTCTGTTGTATTGATTTGTAGCATGGTAGAATCTATTATTGAAATAAACACGGTAGTAATTTTCATGCTACCAAGATGAAAGTTGGCATGCAAATTACTTTTAGGTAAATTTACACAGGAAAGACAAAGTACTCCTTCACAGTTCCCCGCTTCACAGCAAGGACGAGATTGGTGGTGGTCCCATACTTACTCACATTCTTACTGACTGTGGCTAATTATGAGAGGGGTAACTTCATAGGGTGGTGTCTAGTTCGCAGCATCTTAACAGTGCATTTTTGCAGGTGCTTTGCTTTGTCGTCCAAACCCAAGCATGTTCAGAGAGCAATTAGCGCAGGAGCACTGTCAAATTGGAAGGATGAAATGGGTGGAAATCTGTGGGCATGTCCTCACTTGGGCACTACTGAATCACAGATGTTTTGTGTGAAGTATTGGAACGAATGATCCTTATGAAATTTGTAAATGGCAGCAGGGTGAAAGGAACCACAGGCAGTTTTTGAGGCTATGACGAACAAGCTAAAAGGATCTTAGCAAACTGTTGGAAGGGAGAAGAGCACAATTCCATGGGGTAAGTGGGGAATACTATGCTGGGGTTAAAATAGTCAACAATCTAAATGATTGTTGGGAGAAGTATAGCAATAAATCAGAAGTGGGCCTTATAATCTAGTGGATCAAAATGTAAGATGACATTAAAATATGTTAGATCATGTTTGTTGTCTTAGACGTGCAAGGAAAACAAAGATGCGTCACAAACAGAAAAGCAGTTGCCATGGTGGGAGATACAGATAGAAGGATTTTGATCTCTTAGGAGCAAGCAGTTGCGCACAATAAAGACAACAGAGTGTTCTTTTAGTCACTTTGTTTCTCTTTCTTCAACTGATTACCTGGTTAAACTTCATGATTATTGTCTCTGACTTGACATTCAATCCTTGAATGAATGATGCCATAGGAGATGCTGATGATTGTTGTTAAGCTTTGGGGTTTGTTTTCTGTGCATAAAATTACCATTTTGAGGGCTGCTTATTTTTCCAGGTTCCAGCTGCAGTTTACAGTTTCCAGGTGCAGTTGTGCTGGTAGTAAAGATTCAGTAGCTGACTGTAGCAGGCAGGCTGAAGGTGCATTTAGGGAAGCAAGTCATCCTGTGCATGGTCACTCTTTTGAAACTTGTTTAATAGGAGATATACCCAAATTTTTTGCTTTTTATTTAGAGTTTGCTAGCCTGGCAATGGGTGGGAACTTGTTTATAACTAGTCCCTTGACAAACCACCCGTTGCTAAAGCCTGTTCATAGAGAGAGGCTTAGGAAACCTCATCAGGCATTTTTGCATGGCACCTCAGATACCTGAGATGCTTTTTTTGAGGGCTGCTCTTCCTGATAGAATCTCTTCCATGTCACTACTTTTTCCTTCATATCCATGCACACATACGTACGTGTGCTATGGCATGTTCTCTGTCTATTCATACACTATTAGATTTCTTTTGGGGTTACTGGGTAAATAACTCTTTTCAATCTGCCTTACATGGCAAGAGAATGACACAGCCACTGTTCTCTTTTTTCCAGAAAGTCAATAGATTCCAACTTTTAGAAAGGAAATGGTAGAGGGAACATGGGAAGGAACCTGTGGAACTACAAAATTAGCAGGCCTGTGGCCAGATGATCACAGTGGAAATTTTAGCCACTCGTAAATTCCTCATGTAAAAAGTTGTTATTGTGTGTGAGAGCTGTTTCCAGCATTTGTATCTACGGTTTTGACTAATTCTTCACCCAAAATTTTCTAATAGATCTGTCAGTCTCTAAAATTTTCCAGTACATCTGTGACTTTTTCCTAGCAAAATAATCCCTAATAAAATACTTTTTGTTCTTAGTTACCATTTACAGACTATAGAGGATTTGTCCATAGATTACACACTGAAAGCCATGATAATGAGAGGGGATGTGCCACCATTTGCAGCATATTTTCATGGTGGGATTTGGTGAGGTGTTCACCTGCCTGAATGGTCAAGTAAGTTTGGAACCAAATGGCATACATATGCTGAATGTAAAAGCAACATGGACCAAACCAGCAGCTGATAAGCATCCACATCATTCCCATGGCATTAAGACAGTTGGCACCATCTGAACTTTGGTCCCATGAGTCTTGCATTTGACTTTCAATGTTCGTATTAGCTATTCGAACTGCAGTCTGAAGGAAGTTGCTAAAGCATTAGTCAGGATCATTGCTGTTTTACACCTGAGTGACTTTATCAGTCAGTGTGTAAAGTGTCTAACTTCAGATCATATCATGATTTCTGTGATTGTACAGACTGAGCCATACTTAGATGGTCACAGTGGCTGGCCATATCTGATTATAGGCTCTACTTGCAAATGTTGATCTTTGTTATACTAAGTAGTCTTTCAAGGACTGAATGTAGCCATATACTTCAAATAAAAAGAGCCAGTTCATGGAGGAAGTAGTGCTCAGGTCAGCCAGCACTAACCCTTCGCTGAGGTATGCAATTTCATTTTCTTTTCCAGCAAATACTGCGGCATGCCCGTGGAAATGCCACAAAGGTGATATTTCTCATTACTGATGGATATTCCAATGGGGGAGACCCAAGACCAATTGCAGCATCGTTGCGTGAATTTGGGGTGGAGATCTTCACCTTTGGGATATGGCAGGGGAATATACGAGAGCTGAATGACATGGCATCCCATCCGAAAGAAGATCACTGTTACCTTCTTCACAGTTTTACTGAGTTTGAAGCTCTGGCACGCAGGGCTCTTCATGAAGGTATTAATGTACTAACCTCAGGAGTCTACAGAAAGCAGAGAGGTCTGAATAGAATGATCTCCAGTGCTGTCTTGTAATTACATTTCATGTAGTGTTGATTATTTTTTTTTCCTCTTACTTTCTAGCAGAGGTAAAGGTTAATTCCTTTGGTAAAAGTATAAACTGTGTTTTGACTAACTCATCATCAACAAAATGTGAGCCAAATTCTCCTCATTGGTATATACATACTTCCATTCAAATCTTCATTTTGTCCACAAAGAGCACACCCAGTGTAACTTTCACTTGAACAGATTAACCTTGTAGTCAGATACATGGTTGTCAAAAAGAGGCACCTAATACGCGCGTTCGAAGTAGCCTTACTAGCTCCTGGTATTTTACAGAGCAACAGAAACTAGCCTATTCAGAACTAATTTAGATCTCTCTGTTTAAGGGTAAATACAGTTTATGACCTTATACATTCAATAAAACTGGAAAGAGTGAGGGGTGGAAAGGGAGTTTTGACTATGGTTTTATCCTTTTTTAGACTACCGTATTCTAAAAAAAAGTTCTTCCTGAAAGCTGGAGTAGGTTTAAATTAGTAAGTGAAACACATGACTAGACCTTCATTTGAAAGCCAGTGCTGCTTGACTGAGACTTAGAACATGCATCAGACTAGCCATTAGCATTTATTTGCAACACATAATTTTTAAAAGTATGCTACTTTTGCGTAAGTAAGTTGCTTTACTGCCATTCTGTTTGTTCCAGGTAAAGTTTAATGTGAATGTGCCAAAGGGAAGTGTTTTGGTTTTTAATAATGGACTCCTGGTTATACATTCCATGACCAAATGCTTTCCTAGTACCAAAGGTGACATTGATCAAAGCTGGGAGGAGCTGTCTCAGCAGCTTCTTTTGGGAGTAAGACCACATTCTGGCGGCATTATATTAAAACAAAGCTGAGTGAGAAAATTTGAGGATATTTGCACCGTGGATTTCAGTGAGCATTTTACCAGAAAGAAACACCAATTTTTTTTCTTTACATTTTGAATATAGTAAGGCTGTGCTTCATGTTGCCATTGCTAGTACTTAGAGCTGGAACCTAAGGTGATTAAGAAAAATTTCACTAATGACATAATGTGAGGCTGTGGGAGGACTTTTGATTGGACTTTTTGTGAATAAATTGATTATAAACAATTGATAAATAAATTGTTTCAGACCTGCCTTCTGGCAGCTATATCCAAGAAGATATCTCGCACTGTTCATATCTCTGTGAGGCAAATGAAAACTGCTGCGACATCATGGCAAGCTGTAAATGCGGCACTCACACTGGCCAGTTTGAGTGCATCTGTGAAAAAGGATACTATGGGAAAGGACTACAACATGAATGCACAGGTGAGTCTCATGTCTTAGTGCTTGGGTTTCTGTCTGTGGCCTGAATTCACGGCTAATCTAGTTGGGAATGAAAAGCTCTGTTTTGGATTATGGCTATGAACCTGGATAAGAATGCCTTTGAGGCTGTTGGAAAGCTCTTATCTGACTGAAGACATAGGATAGCTCTAGCAGTCAAATTTGCCTTGTAGCTTGTCTCCAGCATTAGCCAAAAGAGATGCACAGGAAAGAGGCAAATGTTCTGACACAGTAAAACTGTGTGAGCCTAAAACAAAGCTCACGAATAGTTTTGTCACTAGAGTTTACCGAGTCTGAGGTAATGTGTTTTTGCACTCAAATGCTCTTAGTAAATTTTTACTTTGTGAATTTTGCTGACCACTTTTTGAACTTTCCTGTTTGGACAGGGGAAAAATGTGTGGACCTTTGCAGGATAAATCCTTGGAGAAACTTATAGTAAACTACGTGTTGTTTAATTCTCTCATGTTGACTTTCAGTTACTACAGAGGAAAAAGACTTGTGGGTCACTAAACAGAAACTTGTTATCACATCTTGCTGAGATTGTTGTTGTTACTGCTTTTTGGATGTGTTCTGTTATGAGTATGCATTCAAAGTCTACAGTTAAATTAGCAACAATACACAACTCTTTATTGTCAGAAAAGATACTCAGGTTTTATCCAATCCCATTGATTTCTCTAGGACAGAAGTTTCAAAATTGTTAGAGTGTATCTGAACTCTTAAATTTGTTGTGTAAGCTGGACAAAAAGAGTGCTTAAAATCAAGTGTTTCTCAATGAGAAAGAAAATACTCATCCTTTTTTATTTGTGCATTCTCACTTATATTCTACAGGTAACAGATCTCTTGAGTTTCTTCCTCATGAGACCTTAAGTAACTACAGTGGTTATATAGACCATGGTTGTATAGCTGTTTGTGAGGGCCATACTGCTTTTTTAGATGTCATTTTTGCTACATGTAGAGAGTCTCTCAATGTAAATTGTAAGCCTTGGTAGTTCTATTGAGAGAACAGATGTAGGCAGATTTGTGACTAAAAGTTGAAGAACTTCTTAAGGAGAAAGTTTAATGGAGACTGTGATGGCTGTGTGCCTGTACAGGGGGGATTATAAGGGTACACTGAGGGATCCAGACATGATAAGCATGTGATGAGGGAAAAGTCATGTCTGTCACCACGGCAGGAACAGAGATACCCCAGTGTTTGTGTTGGCAAGTTGACCAGTGGTATTATACTTCCTGACAATTATCACCTTTAATTCCCCTTGTGCCTCTGGAGCATCTTTTCTTTGTCTTGTGTTAAGGTAAGTAGGTAAGAAGAAATTCATTGGGGTTTCAGTGCAACATGAGTAGAGGAATGTAGTTAAAGTCAATGTCAGCACCAGCACACTAGGTCAAAATTCTGTTTTATGTAAGTGGATGCAGCTTCCTTATGTGCTAGATTAACTCTAAATGAAGAACTGCTTCTATTTTGCTTATTTTCAGTTGTAATTCTAATTTGTTTCAGCCAAATTATATTTTCATAGTAATATTTTCTTTTGTAATTGAAGTGAATTTCCTGCACTTCAAGTGCCCTAGTAATCTATTCCACCTCCAATGCACTAGTAAGCTATTGAACAAATTAAACACAGCATTTCTGCCTGTATCTGTAGCTTGTATCATTTAATATTGTTTTAAACTTGTCCTAAAGATAACAATCGTTTTAGAGTTATCCCTTCTACATGAAAGGATCTTTTGATGGGGTAAGCATAGCTTTCGAGTGTCACTATGAAGGATAAAGTACCATTGTTTAAATTGTACTTTGCCAATGCAGAGGGAAGTTTCATTTTTACATCATCAGCAGGTGCTTCTAATAAAAGGTGTTGGTATTAAATACACTGCAAATAAGCTGATGATTGCAGCCATCTGGTGCATATGTGAAGATAACTGAAGATGCATACATATATTTCAGGAAGAAGTTGATGTGAGTAACTCAAGCTTGTTCTTTGAAATGTGTCTACTGCTCAGCTATTGTATTCTTCTTTAAGACAGCAACAAAAGGCAAGGTATTTTTTAAAGGAAAACCAGCATGTTTTGTAATCTTTCATTCTGAAAAAGATTCAGACCTTTTTTTTAACGTTTCCCAGCTGAGCACAGCTGTGGATTTGTAAAGCACAAGGAATCTTAAGAATGCATCCTAACTTTTCCTCAATGTATAATGTGCAGAAGGACTTTAGGCAAGTTTACAGTGAAAGGACTTACATTTTAATTGGACTACTTTTAGGTTTTGATTGGTTAAACTTGCAGATACTCTACTAGCCCATGTTTACTTAATACAGTAAAGCTTTTTTTAAGAGTTCTCAGTAAGATGGGAGACTATTCTGCAGCACATCTGTTCTTTTTACTATTTTGGTTATTTTCTGATGTTATTTTTGGTATGCTCATGTTCCTACACATTATACCACTTCACTGTTGTTTATGGTTTTAAATGCGAGGTATCAGAATAGCTATGTAAAATTTGTAACAGTTCTTTACTTTCCTAATTACCTGAAACACCCTAGTAAGCTTCCATAGAACAAAATAGGAGCCACAAGCTTTGTGCCAAAAAGCAGAAATCGGCTTCAGTGTCCACCTTCTGTTCTTTGTAATGTTGATGATGTGCCACAGAAAGAAGAACAGACTGACTGTTCTCATGCTTTAAAAAGCAAACCAAACAAAAGCTTCTTAGCCCACACTAGGAGCCTCATGCAGCCGGAGACATCTGTGACAATTGTGAGAAAGGAAAGGAGAAAGAGGAAGACAGAAGTAGAACATGTATTAGGAGTATTCAGACTACAGAAACACCTCCTTTTCAATAACACTTCACTTTTTCTTCTCCTTCCTTTCCTTGATCGCGAATGTTAAGTTTCAAACTAGAGACAACCAGACAAAAATACAGAGTTCAGCAAAAATAAACATAGAGTGGTTTGGATTGGAAGCGACCTTAAGGATCATCCAGTTCCAGCCCCCCTGCCATAGGCTCTTGGGTTGGAGAATGCATCATGATGATGCAACTGAAGGATGATACCCACCATGTTCATCTCATCAGGTACCTGCTAAGCAGCAGCACCGATACTGGGGTCAGGAGACTTGTCTTACAGCCACTAGTTTCTTTTATCTAACGTGTGGACCCCATTTTTTGCAGCACAAGGTATTCATGATGTGCAGATGGCAGGGCAGAACTAGTAAATTAAATACTTCTAGTGTATGCCAACTCTGTCTTCTTTTGCTAATTTTTGGTCCACTACTTGGGTATAATTATTGAAGTGTAAAATGTCACCACATGTATGAGTATTCAATTGATTACCTATGCGTTGATTTAGGAGTATACAGCATACAGTTATCTGCACAGCCACTAGAGCAACAGTTTTGCATACAGAACAGTACCTGCATTAGATCTATAATGAGCTTTTAAATGAAAACTGAAATCACATGAAAACTTTTACTTTTTTTACAAATTTTAATTCAGAATGTATTTATTGAGAAGACTTCAAACTTTGGGGAAATGTTTGGTCCAGCAAGGCAGGAAGATTCACATTTTCTGGTTTCTTGCATTTTGGACCCAGTTTTCAGCTGAGCACTTTTTTCCATGAGATTTTCAATATTGTTTGTATGAAAATGCAAAATGAAACCTGATGTTCGTGAGTCAAATAGATTTCTAGTTAGACAGGAAGAACCTTAATTCCAGCTGTTATTCCTATGGCTTAGTCAAAGAAAGCTAAACATCTCTTCTGTCCTGTGTCTTACCTCCCTTCCTTTTTGTATGAGCTTCTATCATACTGGAAGCTGAGTCACCTTTTCTTAATATTCCTTTTCAGAGGTGTTTCTTTAGCTACCCTTTACGAGTTACTGGCTTAATGAAGCTTCACCAACCATCCTGCACTTGTCATACTGTACACAGAAATTTTAACTAAGTTACAAGATCCCTCCAAGCCCCAAGGCATCCAGAGTTTACAGCACATATCGTAAAATAGGCTGTACTCTTCAGCAGGTGCTTGTAATGGTCCTGGCAGTGCCATGTCATGTTTTCGTCTATTAAATCTACCTCTTAAAACTGGACAGGAGTTTGTTTTGGTTCCTTTTCTGTTTTTAAGTTCTAAATCAGAAAAATACTCTTTAGTTTTACCAAACCTATCACTGAAAGAAGTCTTCTCCTGAGGCCTGCAGACAACTGGCAATTGAAGAATCTCGTTGAGAAAAATGCAAAATGGTTACTAGTGTCTTGCCCTGTGCCACATAAACCTGCGGGTCTTGGTTACCAGAAAGAAGAAAGCAAATAAAACTTCTAAACAAAGATGAGTTGAAAGAACTTGGATTACTATTGAGCAAGGAAGTTAGGATGTACATGCTTAATTAATGCTTACAAAACCTGAGCAATTTGGAGGGACTTGCAGTTGGACTTACCTATTGTTAAGACAAAGCGCTTGACCAGAGAGTTCTGTCGGTGATTTTCCCCTTTTGCCTAGCAGCTTTCTAATCATAGGCCCCTTTCTGTTACCCTTTTGGGGGATGAGATTCCTTTGTATATTTTACTCTTTTTACTTGTAATTTTTTTATTTAAAAAATGCTTCTCCCAAGTGGAGGCTTCTTGTGCTGCAGCCTCTCTTTAGTGGCTTTTTGTCTGTGATAATATGCAAAGGTTCTGTTATGAGTATACTGTGTCAAAATGACTCACTGTCACGTAAGGAGAAGAGCAAGTAAGAAATCAGGGATGTAAAGCAAGAGGAAGAATGCAAAATACCCATGACTAAACAACAGTGAATTGATGCCTAATTAATACTGGCAAAAACATTCCTTGCTGTCATTCTGTATTTTTTCTGTTTCTTATAAATCTTATTTGATTTGTTATGGGTGGCAATTTGAGTATAACATCATGATGGTTAAATGCAGAAGAAATGTAAATGAGTGTTTTTCTAGTGAGGATATCATAATGTGATGAGTAAGTACAGGAGAAAGGTAAATTGATCTGGTTTTCCACTGGGGCTACTGGAAGACAAGTGAATAAGGAAGGTTTGTATGGGAAGCAAGTGCTACAGACAAGGCTATGGAAGTTTAGTAGGTTAATTATATTTTAAAAAATCATTTTTTATGACCTAAAAAATAATGCAAACACATTCATAATTGCTGTTTGCGTAAAGAGTGAAGAAAAAGGCATTTGCAGATATTTTGTGTAGAAAATAAATACATCTGGAAGCATGCAGAGATTTCTTTACATTGAAAAATGCTATCTCAAAAACTTATCCCCTGAAGCGCAGTATTTCCTGGTTTGCTTTTGGAAATTCAGGTAGGGATTCTGCTTGTTGCTATAGGAAGCAAAGCAAAGGCTGGGTAAATAAAGGATTGGAATGATGCAAGATTTTTCAAAATGCAGCAAACAATAGAGATAAATTTCTTTGGTTTGGCAATCTAAAAGCATAAATTTTCAGCATAATTCAGTAAAATCTTCATGTCAGGAGGGTTTCTTTTTTTATGGGAATGAGTCTGACAGAGGTGAATGTTAGTTTGTATGTCAGTACAGTGGTTTCGCTTGCATTTTACATGGCTTCTAACACCAAAGTAGTTTGTTTCCCACCTGTACAACCTGCTTTATGAAGATGGGGCATTTCTGGCAGCGGAATTTCTTTTGCTGAGTTTACTCCTTGAAGCATTCTGACCTTCTACCCAAAAAGTGATACCAAAAAGGTTCCTAATGCACAGTCCGTATGAAGTGATAACAGGTTTTGTTAATTACTGAAGTGTTTCTTGTGGTACTGTAAAACCTCTATGATCTGCTTTCTCCATGTGAAGCTTTTGAAGGGAAACGGTAGCAAAACATTTTGTCTTTTAAGTATATATTTTATAAGTGTAAGTAGGAAAAAAGCCCTGTGGAAATTGGGATTTCATTTTCTTTATTTTGGGATCTAAGTATTCACAACTCAGACTGGTGCAGATCATGCAGACTTGCTTGGGGGTTTTCCTTTGTTTTGGTAGAGGATTCTTGTTTTGTTTGAGATTATATAAACCTCATCATTTCCAAAATGAAATTTTAAAGATTCAGCCTGTCCAAAAAACTCTTAAAAACCAGTAAAGTCAAGACAGTGACCTTTCCAAGCTATCACAGTAACGTGAAAGTTTACCATTGAACCAGTATCTTTACTTGCAAAGTTGTAAAGAAGGAGCTTTTTTTGGTTTATTTGGTACAAGTTTTTTCACCTAAATAAGTGATGTGTGCAGCTCCTGATGTTTTTTTAGTCATAGCTATAGTTTTTGTAAGCACATTGAAGTGAATAAGAGTATTTCCAGTGGTATTAATGAGTTTGGATCAAGTCCTTGGAAGTAAGTGACTGATTTTTCTCTCTTCTCCAGGCCTTATGTGTCAACTTACATGCATCTTCTGTTGAAAAATAAAAAATTTAAAAACACAATAGCTAATATAGATAATGATGTTTCTTTAGTATAGATATTTTCTATCTCTGTACCATGTAGCTAGTTCCCTTTGCATTTAAAACTGAACTGTAGCAGAAGAAGGAAACACTAAAACTAACCAACAGAAAAGTTTGCTGTCTGTACCAGAATCCCTAAAACTAACCAACAGAGAAGTTTGCTGTGTATATCAGCACCATTTCCAGGAAACTCTTATAAAATGAAGGTGAAAACCCATATTCAGTTTTACATGTGCAGACCAGGAAAACAGAGGTGTAATTCTGTGTCTGCAGGCAGTGTTGAAAAACATCTCATCCTTTCCAGCTAGATGTCATCTGAGTCTTTACAAAAAAGTTTCTATGCCAAAACAGACTTTTTCTTTTCTATTAAGTATTGAGCTATTTCTGAAATAAATTCAATGAAAAGTTGGAAAGTGATGCACAAGTTACCCTTTTTTTCCTTGTCTTGGAAGTTACTTATCCTGGTCACCTCAGAGTGTCATGAAAATAAAGCCTCTAGCCAACACTCGTATGTGCAATTCGAGGAGAAAAATCAACCATCTGGAGGGCTTGAGAGAAGCAAAAACTGTGCTCTGAGTAAAAATAGACATGACATAGGAATAGCATCCAGCTTTCCATGCTGATCAGACTAAGGCTCTCTCTGGAGCACCCAAACTGTCCCTTAGCCACAGTATAACCATTGCATACAGCCACGACAGTGAAGAACGCTCCAAGTGTAAATACAGCAGCAGTTAGGTTTAGCCTTTAGTTAAATGACTGCAAAACCTTTACCGTTAAGCCTGAGCTTTATGTTGAGTCTCTAGACAGGATAAAAAGCAGGCTGTCTTAAATTCTTTGAGACTTTTATGCTTTGTAAACTTCCTCTTCCAGCTGTGCAGTCCCAGGTGAAGTGGTAGTTTACAAACTTTGTGCTGAACATGGCTTCCTTAGCTGCCTTAGCTTCCTTAGCTGAAACACTCATCAGCCAGTTGTCACTGTCTTTTAGACAGTTCAGACTCATACCATTTTAGCCTAGGCTATTGATAAGCCTTTGACTGGTTTTGCAGATTTGAGAATAATTTTCAGGATTGGGACTTTCATCATACCAGGCACTTACTGGAATAATTGTCTGTTCATTGAATCCCATAATGAAACGGTTTTTACTCTAACATTCTTTGGTTACCTCTATGGATTACATGGTGTCATCTTGCCTTTGCTACCTTTTCAGAAACACATAGCCAGGATGTTTTCATGAACACATGTGCACACTTATTATTCCTGAACTTGTGCCAGTTTCACAAATTAATAACAGGCATCTTCCCATTCTGTGAGCCTGTGAGCAGCTTTTGTCTTAGAGAAGAAAAAAATACAATTCTCGAAAGAGAGCATCAGGGACAAAATAAGATGACATTATTCAGCAAAGAGTTTTAATTACTAAAATTATAAGAGAGGTTAAAAGATTTCGATTTTACTTAACTGTTTTATCTGACAGATGAAAGTAATAGAGGAGCCAAGAAGGAGAGGTGCCATGCTTGACCTTGTCCTCACCAACAGGGAAGAGCTGGTTGGAAATGTGATGCTCCAGGGCAGCCTTGATTGCAGCAATCATGAGATAGTTGAATTCGAGATCCTCAGGACAGTGAGAAGAGTGTGCAGCAAGCTCACTGCCCTGGACTTCAAGAGAGCAGACTTTGGCCTCTTCAGGAATCTGCTCAGTAAGGTTCCATGGGATACAGCCCTAGAGGGCAGGGGGGCCCAAGACTGTTGGTTGGTATTCAAGGATCATCTGCTGCAAGCTCAGGAGCGATGCATCACCACTAGAAGGAAGTTCAGCAGGAGGGCCAGGAGACCTCCTTGGATGGATAAGGAGCTGCTGAGCAAAATTCGGAGGAAAAAAGAGGCTTATAAAGGTGGAAGCAAGGTCAGGCGGCCTGGGAAGAATACAGAGATGCTGTCCTGGAAGCTAGGGATCAGGTTAGGAAAGCTAAGGCCCACTTAGAATTAAACTTGGCTAGGGATGTTAAGGATAACAGGAAGGGATTCTTTAGTTACATAGCAAATAAAAGACAGACTGGGGAGAACATGGGCCCTCTCCAGAAGCTATCGGGAGAACTGGCTACCCTCATTTAGAGAACACTGAGGTTCTTAATGACTTCTTTGCCTCAGTCTTCACCAGCAAATGCTCTGACCATACCACCCAAGTCTTGGAAGGCAGACACAGGCACAGTGAGAATGAAGACCCTGGGCCCAGTGTAGGAGAGGATCTGGTTTGAGACCATCTTAGGAACCTGAACGTATACAAGTCCATGGGACCTGATGAAATCCATCCATGGGTCCTAAAGAAGCTGGCAAATGAAGTTGCTAAGCCACTGTCCATCATATTTGAAAAATCATGGCAGTCAGGTGAAGTTCCCAATGACTGGAAAAAGGGAAATATAACCCCCATTTTCAAGAAGGGGAAAATGGATGAGCCGGGGAATTACAGACCAGTCAGTCTCACCTCTGTGCATGGCAAAATCTTGGAGTGGATCCTCCTGGAAGGCATGCTGAGGCATACGAAAAACAGCAAGGTGCTTGGTGACAGCCAGCATGGCTTCACTAAGGGGAAATCCTGCCAGACCAATTTGGTGGCCTTCTATGATGGGGCTACGGAACTGATGGAGAGGGGTAGAGCAGTTGATGTCATCTACCTGGACTTGTGCAAAGCATTTGACGCTGTCTCACGCGACATCATAGAATAGTTAGGGTTGGAAAGGACCTTAAGATCATCTAGTTCCAACACCCCTGCCATGAGCGGTGATACCTCCCACTAAACCATGACACCCAAGGCTATGTCCAACCTGGCCTTGAGCACCACCAGTGGTGGAGCATTCACAACTTCCCTGGGGAACCCATTCCAGGGCCTCACCACCCTTACAGTAAAGAATTTCTTCCTCATATCCAATCTAAACTTCCCCTGTTTAAGTTTGAACTTGTTACCCCTTGTCCTCTCACTACAGTCCCTAATGAAGAGTCCCTCCCCAGCATCCCTATAGGCCCCCTTCAGATATTGGAAGGCTGCTATGAGGTCTCCACGCAGCCTTCTCTTCTCCACGCTGAACAGCCCCAACTTTCTCAGCCTATCTTCATACAGGAGGTGCTCCAGTCCCCTGATTGCCCTTGTGGCCCTCCTCTGCACTTGTTCCAACAGTTCCATGTCCTTTTTATGTTAAGGACACCAGATCTTCACACGATACTCCAAGTGAGGACTCACAAGGGCAGAGTAGAGGGGCAGGATCACCTCCTTCGACCTGCTGGTCATGCTTCTTTTGATGCAGCCCAGGATACCGTTGGCTTTCTGGGCCGCAAGCGCACTGCCACCTCGTTCATTTTTAGATCGACCAACACCCCCAAATCCTCCTGCGTAGGGCTGCTCTCCATCTCTTCTCTGCCCAACCTGGAGCTGTGCCTAGGATTGCTCCGACCCAGGTGTAGGACCTTGCACTTGGCGTGGTTAAACTTCATCAGGTTGGCATCAGCTCACCTCAAAGCATGTCAAGGTCCCTCTGGATGGCATTCCTTCCCTCCAATGTATCAACCGAACCACACAGCTTGGTGTCAGCGGCAAACTTGCTGAGGGCGCACGCAATCCCACTGTCAATGTCACCAACAAAGATGTTGAACAAGACCGGTCCGAACACTGATCCTTGAGGGACACCACTCATTACTGGTCTCCAGCTGGACGTTGAGCCATTAAGCACAACTCTTTGCATGCGGCCATCCAGCCAGTTCTTTATCCACTGAGTGGTCCACCTATCAAATTGATGTCTCTCCAACTTAGAGAGAAGGATGTCATGTGCGACAGTGTCAGGTGCTTTGCACAAGTCCAGGTAGATGACATCAACTGCTCTACCCCTCTCCATCAGTTCCGTAGCCCCATCATAGAAGGCCACCAAATTGGTCTGGCAGGATTTCCCCTTAGTGAAGCCATGCTGGCTGTCACCAGTCACCTTGTTGGTTTTCATATGCCTCAGCATGCCTTCCAGGAGGATCTGCTTCAAGATTTTGCCATGCACAGAGGTGAGACTGACTGATCTGTAGTTCCCTGGGTCATCCATTTTCCCCTTCTTGAAAATGGGGGTTATGTTTCCCTTTTTCCAGTCATCGGGAACTTCACCTGACTGCCATGATTTTTCAAATATGATGGACAGTGGCTTAGCAACTTCATTTGCCAGCTTCTTTAGGACCCGTGGATGGATTTCATCAGGTCCCATGGACTTGTATATGTTCAGGTTCCTAAGATGGTCTCAAACCAGATCCTCTCCTACACTGGGCTGAGGGTCTTCTCTTAGTTGCCTTGGGTTTACTGAAAGGGAGATATAGAAGCAAAGGTGCACAAAGCTCATCATGTTGTAACATACAGTTAAGTAAGTTATATGTTTGCAGATTTTGACCTGAACAAAGTCTTTCAAGGGATATTTGTCTGAGAGGCAATATAGATGTGTCTTCCACTACCTTCTGTCCATTTGGCTATCACCATCATAAAAGAATAAAGGTAGTAGTGAGAAGGGATGAGATGGCTTTTCTGTTGACTCTGCTTTTCAGTCCTGTCCAGCTGACTTCTCTGTGCTCTCTGGGGAAAATCATCTGGCAGGTTCTTCAGATCATTTCATAATCTCTTCCAGGGAGGAAGCCCTTTCCCTCAGTCCTCTGCAGCTGTGCTCCTGAATTTCTCCTGTTGTGCACATTCTGTTTCTTCAGCCACTGGGGTCCAGAAGTACCTCAGACTCTAGTATCACTCCAGAAAAGGCAGTGAGCAGCAAGAAGAATATGCTGGAAAAAGCAACATGATGAGAAGGGGGCAAAAGTCCACTCAACTTGGAGGAGAATTAAGGCAAATAGTTTGCAGACATTTTGTGATGGTCTTAATCTATCTGCCAGATACTCAGCAGCCAGAATTGATGGGAGAAGTTTCGTCTGCTTTCTTGTCAGCAGCCTTGTTTTCTTCTGTCCCTCTAAAACCTACTAGAGATGGCTCAACCTTCTCACCCAGAAACAGTGCTGACTACGTGGTGGAGTGTGGCTGCATCCCTTGAGAATGAAAAAGCAGCACCACAGATCAATTCCATCAAACAGGAAATTGGTTTCTCCTGTTTTTGCTGGTTTCTTGATGAAAACAGAAATCGGGACCCAGCACAGAAATGTGAACTTCTTCAGGCCAAAACCCTAGGGTTTAATTTGTTACCATGCAAAATAAAGCCAGGCCAGCAACTTACATTTCCAATGCAGATGTTTTAGTAGGGCTGACATCTGAAGGTAGTTTGAGGAGTTGAATTTTCCTCCCTAGTCTGATATTTATTAAATATGAAGTGTTTTCCTTCACAAGAAAGGGAAGAATGAATGGACCTGGGGGTAGCGGGGGGGGGAGGGTGGGTGTGGAGTTGGAAACGGTTAATTTTATAGAAGAGTGTGTAGTGTAGTTAATCAAATAGTCTAATTGTAGTTACGTCATTTAGTTATAGTTTGGACATGACAAATTTGAAACAAAACCCGATACACTTAAGCACTAAGTGTCAGTTTTTCATTACTGTAAAACATAGAAGAATGGCAAAATAGCCATCTGTGTAGGTGTGTACAGCTGTACTGGTTTTGTGCAGAGCTGCGCCCTATTGCAAGAACCCAATATCTGGCTCCTTCTTTTGACCAGGAGGCAAATCTGCTGGGTGGTTTGTTGGGGTTTTTTTAAGTTTTGTGTTTTTTTGTGAGAGCAAAAGAAAGAAACATTCTGGTGATAGCTAAAAAATAAAAAAAAAAAAAAAAAAAATTAGATTTTTGCCCCAAAAAGTTTAAATTATGTACCCTTGTGAATGCCATGGTAAATAGCCATGCAAAGTTTCCATCTCCTTGTAGCATGTAGTTTGTTTCTCAAACAAGGATGTCAGAAGGTAAAGTACAAGAGCTTTCCTACATTGTGGCTGCAAATGCTGCTTGGCTTTGATTTCAGATTATTGCTATTAATTCCAGCCCGTTTGTTGGTTAGGGCTTTGCAAAATAGTCCAGAGTAAAACATTTCTATTACTATTGTCAGACTGACTTTTAGCTCAGCTTTTATGCTTTTAGGACAGAAAAGTGCTTGCTATGCTCTGAGTTCTCCCAGAAAAACTCTTATCTAGAAATATACATAAGTGGTGTTAAAAACTGTATAGACATAGACACAGGAAACATCAAGATTCTTGTGAAACACAGAAGCACCTACATCTACAAAGGCTGAGAATACTCTAAGTCACATTAATTTAAAAATGTATTTATATTCTGAGTTTAATGTGTGTTCCCTGGAGTTTTGAATGAAAATGTTGGCCTCTTACTGTGTTTTTTCTTCCTGTCCTTCATTTCATGCTTTGCCCATCTGCTGTCCTCAGAGCATCCTGTGAAGCCTCCATAGGCCTGGGAACAGCAGTCTGTTGAATCCTACTACTTTAACTTCAGCATCATAGGAGACAAGCCCAGTGCATCTTACAGCAGCAACAGCGTGTGTGCTCACTTTGAGAGTCCAGGCCAGTGTAAAAGTACTCCAGCTAACTGGTTTAAATCTGCATCTTTTTTACATCTGTGCACAGAGGTGCCATAGGTCTCCAGACAGAAGGTATGGAAGACAAGTTTGCCTGCAGGAATATGAAGTGCTGCAGAAGTGACTCTTTCAAGTAACTTGACAAACCTTGTGGTTATACACCAGAAGGCCTGCTAAGCTGGTGTTTTTTTTGGACATCCCTTATTATGTATGTCACAGAGGCATTATTTTGTGCCTCTGTGAAATACATTAGTTTGTTACCTAAATATGCTCTGATCCTCTAGCTCTATTTCTATTGTCAGCTTCGTAAAGAATGTCATCTGAAATGCAAATACTCCATTTCCTGCTTTTCAGCGTCTAAGCCTTTGCCCCAACGTAGTAAGGACCAAATGTGCAGTCAGTTGGAAATCCCTTCAATTTTTATGTCATTGTGAATTGTAGACGAGTAACACACATATATAACATTTGATCTCTTTTATTTCTGAATGGAAATTCAAAACATGATACCTTACAAAGTACACCATTTTTTAAAATATGGGCATTTGGTGAACACCCATGTTTTTCCTGGTTAGCCAAAAACACTTCATGGAACTGTCCCAGTGGCAGTGCAAGAGTGGTTGTTAGGTTGTGGCACAGGAGTACACAAAAGCAAGGATGCTTGCTCTTCACTAGTGACTTGATTTCAGCATATATGGCTGTGTTCATGTATGGCTTTTTTTAGGCAGATCAGTAGCTCACTTTATGCCCACAGTCCAAACCCATGGGAAGTAATGTGATCATAAAAAACTGGACAGAGGAGGACCAGGCTCAGACACAAAGGCACCCTCTGCCAGTATCTCTTTAATGTACAAGTAGCTGAGGGTTCATGCCTACCTTTTCCACTACTTAGCAGCAATGCTTCTTGTCAGTACTCATCCATAATAATAGCTCTCCTATCCTAGGTGTCAGCAGTTTTTCAGTAGCTGTCTGGGCCCTTTGCACTGTGTCACAGGCAGGAAGGCAACTTGCACTTTAAAAACATCTGGGAAGCCCCTTATTGTCTTCTTGTTCCCCCACTTCTTTTTAATTACTTGTCCCCCAAGATGGAGGTGATGGATTACAGCTGTTACTTGTCTGGATTTTACCTCAAGGCAAAAGCACAGACAAGTACTAAAGGTAACAAGTACAAGGTCTGTGAATGAGATGCTTCACAAAGTTGCCTGTAATGTCTTAAATTTCACTCCCAGTGATGTTAGAGGTTGATTGATTCTCACTACTTTTAAGGTCATTTTTGATAGGCTTCCTACATTGAAATAGAAAGTGTAGTGCCTCATACACTCCGATGTCAGAGAGGTAGTTTATCATGTCACTTGCATCCCTCACTGGTTTACAGTCTGCAAAAGTAAAGAAATCAGCCAAGAATTTGACTCCAACTCAGGGAAAACTGGGATATTCTTAGACAGCATCAATTATCTTGTGAACGTAACCTAATTGCAATCAAGTGCTGTTTCAGAATAGATTTTCTAGCTACATTTCAGTGGTTTAATAATCGTAAATTTTAGGTCCCTTAAGCAGTGATGTCATCATTATTGCTACTTACTTTTTTAAAAAATATATGTTTATTTTGCTTAAGGTTGAATTAAGAATGTTCCCTCCTTATTCTCCATCTCTATGGGTGTAGATGGCCATGATTACGGCAGAAGAGATCAGGAAAAGGGCATGCATTTAGACAAGAAGGCAGGACCAGAAGTGTGGCTGACCTTTTTCCTCCCAAAACATGCAAAGGATTTTGCTGCCCTTTAGAGGAGAGGAATAAGTGACTCTGTTTTGTCAAGGTCGAAAAAATTCCCTTGAAGCTGGGAAGAGGATAGAGAAGTGGGACACATAGTGCAGTTCTCTTTGGTGGGCAGAGAAGCTGAGTACCTGACAGTTCAAGAAAGAATCTTACTCTGATGTTATCTTGCTCCCTTTCTAGCAACAGTAGCAGGCTATTTCACTCTTTTACTGTACCTGCCCTTCAGTAAAGCCTTGGGATGTTACAAGTTGCTACTTTAGCATATGTTTGCTCAATTATGATAGCAAGAAGGGGCCTTTCAAACACGAATCACTAGCAAGTGATTCACGTTTAATGAGAGAATTCCTGCATTGCTGAAGGTCTGATCTTCACAGAGTGGCTAAGGGATGGAGGACACATTAGTGCTGTTGTGTAGAGGATGCAGAAATGTTCTTCGGGAATGTTTCAGTGCAGTTTCTTCACAGAAGGAAGCTTTGCTAAACTGAGGACTAAGACTGTGTGTTCGGTTGTGGTACTGTAACAGATTTGGTTTTTATCTTTTATCTTTTTGACCATCGCTTGTGCAGTATTAAAGTTTACTTTGTTGGCAGGCACAGGACTTAGGGCTTAAATCACATTCCTTCAGTTCAGATCTAAGACGACCCTTTTGCTTGCAGCTGACATTGCTTTAGCAACAGTCAGATCTGTCCAAAGGACTTCCTTTATATTTTGCAAAGAAATGAGGGGAGAAGAACAAGGGAAGATGGAGGAAATGAAGTGAGAAGCAGTCACTTCTCCAAATGTTTCTTGGGGAAGCTGCAGTTGATAATGGGCATAGTAATCTAGTTGCCTCAGTGCACTTGCTTTCCATAATGAGACTCTATTTTGCTCTACATATTTAGATAATTTTAAAAGAATTCAGGAGATCATGTCAGCTTCCATAAGAGTTTTGCATAAGGAATAGAAAATGGGATTTATAGCATTTTCACAGTAAATCATGGGTACCGGTTGTGATTCCAAGAATGAAGTAGAAACTGTAACATCTAGATTACAGCAGTTTACTGAACTCTACACAGGAATAGCTGGGTTAGTTTCACAATATGCAAAAAAATAATTGGCAAAACTACCACTTTTTATTGCTTGATTACTGGCCTGAGCCACTTCATGTGCTTCAGCTCTCTTAACTAAGAACTGTCTGACTCCTACTCTGGGCTGCTAAGTAAATAAACATGGAAATAGTGGCATATGTTCTCCATCTCTACAGTCATGTGCTATATCATCAGTGCTCGGAAATGTTGCTTAATAGGAGTATAATCACTGTTGTTGAAAAGTATATTTAATGATAAAAATGAGGGATGTGGAAGAGGCCAAGTTTGGCACCTAATGCGGTAGTGACAGTTTCTTGAGGGTCTGGCAGAAATGGCTTCACTTTCCTGTTTATAATAGCTTTGACTTGCTGCATTCTCCATCTGTGATTCAGCAACTGGAACTACTCTGATCTGCAGAAAAAGGAGACCAAAATAAGTATCTTTCTTTTTGGGTTTTTTTTTTCTTTCATGATCGTATGCACCAGCAGCTGCTGGGGGTGGGTGTTGGAGGCAACAGCAGAAAGGGAGCATTTCACATTAGAATAGTTAAATAATTCAGCACCATTCAAGGTTCTGTTAATATTTTGCCAGAGAGCAAATTCACAATTTTTGCCTGAATGAGGAGGAGAAGATCTGATGATGTGCAGTTTCTGACTCCTCCTGGGCTCCTCATGTGACTTTCTGCTCTTAGGAAAGCCAGTTTGCTCATTCACTTGCAATAGAGAGTAATTTTTAGTTATGCCCTTAATTCCCAAGAATCACCGAATGTAAAACTGTGTTCAGGTTGCTGAGTAGGTGAACACAATGTAAATGTAGCTTGAACCACCAGGCCTGCTTTTCACTGCCGAAACCTATCAGTCATGTGAAACTTGGGGTACATGCTTTGTTAACTTCAAACCCCAGTCCCTTAATTTAGGTTAAAGTGCCTTTGAGGAAGGTGATCTGTTCAGTTAGGCATGTAACATGAGATTCTTGCACTCTGCTTCTGGAAGAAAGTGTAGGCTCTGCTGAGCAAACAGTCTGATTTGTGGTGCTTTCAGCATGTCCCAAGTGTTACAGGCAGTGGAGTAGATTCTTGCTTCTGTCCAACTTCCTCTGGGTGTAGCACATCAGGATTTGTTATGGAAAACATTCTTTTTCCTCAGACCCAGCTGAGACTTCCCTCTTTCCAAGTAGCTCCCTTTTCCAGTTGTGGATAAAGGAGGACTGTTTCTTGCTTTCTAGTGTGTGCCTCTAACTCATGAAGAAGTTCATTGAGCAGCTTATTGTGGAGCCCAAATGGAACTTTTTTACTCTAATGATGTATCTAACTGCCATGACTTGGTATTTGGTCTAGGGATAATTTTGGTCCTTTGGCCATCTAATACCTGCTTGTTAGTCCATCCTGTTAGGGAGGTGATGGATTGGTGGATTTGTTGGTACAATGAGGACTAATGAAAAAGTAAGAAAAAGTATGGAGTGACTTTGCTCGTAACATGTGATCTGAATCCCACACTGCAAATGTGTCCTTTTCTCAGTCCTCCCTATCCCCTCATGATGGAGAACCTTTTCTGTCAGCTGAAAGGAAGAGTAATTTCATGCATGGTGTGATAATTGTGCCAGGCCTAGAAAAAACTTGGGCTTCCAGTGCCTGCAGATGACACAGGTACTAGATCTCTGAAACAGGTATTTGCTCATCTGTGCATAGCACAAAAACTACACAAAATGCTGGAGTTCTTTTTAATGGAATTACTTTACATCAGCCTGCCTGTATTTTTTACAGTTTTGTAAAAGCAAAAATTTAACTTCACAGCTGATATTAAAATGTCAAATAGGGCAGGATGGTGATGCTCCTTTTGAATGTTTATGTATTAAAATAGCAGAAAGCTATCCAGAGATCCAGGGCACTTTGAGCAGTGCTATTTAGAGTAGCATGTGCAGTCACATCAGCAGTGATCAAGGTTTACTGAGGATGTGTGTCTGTGATTATGGTGAAGACCATGTCCAGAGAAGCCTGCTGTACAGTAGCTCTGCTCTGAGCAAAGCATTTTCAGAGTTTATTTTATTTCGCCTTTTAAGTAAGGATCTGATTTGCATATGAAGTTTCAACAGAAAACCTTCACTTGCACATAAATAAATTAATAAATAACCTCTATTTTTATGGCAAACTTCACATAACCAGCTAAATTATTTTTCCAGAAAGACCTTTTTGTAGTTTCAGAATTTGTTGTATACTTCTAGCACTATATATTTTAGAAATATGCAGGGGCATGAGAACATAAATCAGTATCCAAGCTCTAAAAATCAAAAGTGTTGGCATGAGCTGATATCCATTGCTAATAGGCATGTTTATGTTTGCTTTGGGCATGCCTTCCAAATGCATTACCTGGAGTAGATGTTATGTCTCTGCAAACAGCAAACCTGTAAACACGATCTAAAATGTTGCTGATACTTAAACCGAAAGAGCTTCATTTCAATGCCATTTCTATGTATACAAATTGCACAAGTTGTCAGGATATATCTTTTGAACTTTTAACTTGTATGAAACATGGAAAAGCATCCTACTAAGTTATACATTACATGGAATCAGGATTTCCACTTTTTATTCCCGAGTAAGCCACGTGCTTTGAGGCAGAGATAAGTTATCCTCTGTAAAAGTATATATAGTAGTCTTTATTTTTATGATTGCAAAACATTTAAAATACTTTTAAAAGTTCTGTATATAAATCTGTTTAGGGCACTCGCCATGTTTTTAATGTATAATGGTTGTTTTTTAGAAAAAGGTTTAAAGCTAGGCATAAATGGATTTTCTTTATATTCTCAGTACTGCTGCTATTACCAAGGAGGATTTTTGCAGTCAGAATTATTGCTTTGCAGTAATAATTTCTAAATGTGCCGGCCCCATGCCTACTGAAGGATGCTCAGCACAGTTGTGGCTCATGGCCAGACCTCCCTTTGGAAGAAGGTCCTTGTAGGCATCTTAACTTTTACAAACTGTGATAGCTCTTGGGCTTATATTCTTCAGCAGGCATATTGTTGCCCACTGTGAATGCCTGAGGTACTGAGATGTGCTGTTCACCCAAAGGGTTGTGTCTTCTTCCAGAAAAATTTCCAGTTCTCCTGCCCCATGGGAGGGGATCTATGATTCTTATTTTACTTGTGAATAAGTTATTTCTGTTGCAGGTTTGTTATAGCTATTTGAAGTGCTCAAAGATCTAGAGCTAGATCATCTAAGAGTGTCATTCCAAATGCTGCAGCCTACTTGGCAGTGGAATGTTGCAGTTTTGTTATCTGTAAACTCAATTAAAGGTTTGAATGAGCCCTTCCCTACGTATCATGTATAACTATGTATAGAAATAGCTAAACTTCCGACTTGTTTCAGCCTGCTTTCCCCAGTAAGAGGAAATTTGTAAATCTAATAAAGAGAGGAAGCAAAATACATGAATAGAAACAGAGAAGACATCTAGCTTGTTACACTGCTGATCATGTTGCTGTGAGAATGATGCATAAGGAATACTGACAAAGAGCAGATGGATGAGCAGGTTCAGTGCTGTTTGAAATTAATGCAGTGCACATGCTGGGGATAACAGGAGATATTAAAGAGCTGGAGAGCATGCTGAGACTTAGCAGAAATCCTTCTCTGATCCCTACACTTAAAGGCAAGCTCAAGGTTTTCCTTTGCAGTCTTTATATGAGTCATACATGTGAAAACTTGAAATAAAGCACTTCCTTACATATTTTTTGTAATCCTAACATGCTCCTAGCTCATGTTTTTTTATGGCACCATACATGTTGCAGACTGCAAAGAGGTGGATTACAGTATCTGCCAAAGGTTTAGATGTTTTCTTCTTAGCTTTCCAAAGGCATTTCATGGGCACAAAGTGCCTCTTTGACAAACCTACCATGTAGGAGATAGAAAAAAAACACAAACCACCACCTTCCCAGATAACTTAAATTTGACAACAAAAGCTGTAACTTCTAGAAGACAGCCTTTACAGTAGAGATCCAGGGTGTGGGGAGTCTTTGAGAAGCAGGCTTAAAGATCTTCATGTGCAGGTACAGTGAGGTACAGTTCAGAGGCTGTGGTAGATTTTTTTGCTGTCTATGTAGGGCAATTTTTGGCTTGTAAACGCAGGACAGAAACCCACAACCCTGGTTCGTTGTTTGGTTCAGTAGAACAGACTTGAAAAAAACAGAATCTTGGGGCACATCCTCTGCCAGTGAGGAGGTGCACAAGAAGCCGGGAGGAAGCAGAGACAGGACACCTCACCCAAACTAGCCTAAGGGGTATTCCATACCCGATAAATAAACTGGGGGAGTAACCCAGAAGGCCAAGATTGCTGCTTGGGTTGAGCTGGGTATGGGTTAGCAGGTGGTGAGCAATTGTATTGTGCATCACTTGTGTTCATTGGGTTTTATTCCTCTCTCTCTTTTCACTTTTTTTTTTTTAAAAAACAAACAAAAAAAAACCCCACTTTATTTCAATTATTAAGCTGTTTTCAACTCAAGCCACAGGTTTTATCTTTTTGCAATTCTCCTTTCCATTCTACCAGGGAGCAGGGAGGAGAGAGAAAGCATGTGTGTACTTTAGATGCTGGTTGGTGTTAAACAACAGTGAGAGATGCAGATAGATGCAGGGTAGAAAGATGCAGCACAAGATAATGCACTATAACTTCTCTGTGTGTTCTTTCTCTTGAAGTGTTTTGCTTCTATTTAGTAAAACAAATAAGCTTTAGGTTCAGACCCATTCATGGTGGCAAATTTAAAACATTACTGGTCGCAAATGCAGCTGCCACAGCACATGGTTCACACACGCAAAGGTCAGAAATACTACATTTGTAAAATTAGAAATATTTTCTAATCATGATAGGTTTTTTTGCTGTTGCAAAGACACAATAATCTTAGATGAGGTAAAACAGTGGAAGAGAGACCACACACCTTCAGGCTGTAGTTTTCTTCCAAGGGCATAATTGTGCGTTGAATTTGAGGTTTTGGTGTGGACTGTAATTCAAAATAATTCTAGGCACGCACACTGGATCTTTCACGAAACTTCCAACAAATCAGTAAAAGTACAAGACCACACATGCCAGGTCAAAGGTCCTCATAACCCAAAATTCTCCTGTCCATGTATGTTCAGTAACAAAAAAATGAGGAGCAGGAAAAGAATTTAATACAAACGTCCAATGGTAATTGTTTAGAGATTACATGACTTGCAGGTTGCATCATTTTTAGTAGAAACCAGCAAACCAAAAGAAGAACAGGTATTCATGGTTTATTCTGATTTTGGGACAGATTCAGCACCGATTGTATTTCCATCTAATTAGTGTTATAACAAGTAATTACAATAGTATAGAACCAGTTTGATTAAGTAGAAAACTAGGTATTCCACATTTAACAACTTAGGGATTGAGTTATAAAGAATATTTGTGTATTTGTGATTTGCATCAAGGTATAATTTCATTTAAGCTTTACACATATGAGAAAAAATGAGAATTAGAGACCACAACCGTCACAATAGTGATGTATGAATAGAGCTCAGGCTGACACAGGAGAAAGCAGGATATTGCCTAGCTGATTCCTGCCATATCCCTCAAAAGATGAATCGTTAATCAGATCCTTCATTAATATGAAGTGTGGAAAAAGCAGCTCATGCCACAGATTACTTTGTAAATGTAGTTTGTGGGAGAAATTATGCATTAAACACAAAATCCCTCAAATTAATCTTTGAAATACATGGAGTTTGACTCCCATCTGTCTTACACTGGGATAAATGACGAATAATTACATTTTGGTGACTAGATACACTAGTGTAGTTGTAGAGGAAATTGAGCTTGTCTCCTCTCCCAGGATTTTAAAAGATTTACATTTTTAAGGCAGGATTGTTTATCCTTAAAGTTTGTACTTGTACAGTCAGAATAAGATTGGTGATCCTGTGTCACAGAATAGAATCCTTTGACACATGATCTCTACCTGTTTAAATCCAGACCGGAGTCTTTATGCCATCATGTGGGTGACATATTAGTTGGCTTAACTTTGCCACTGGCTTTAGTATTTGTAGTCCTTTAGTTTAAAAAAGTCAAACTGGGTAACACGTGCTAAATGTTTGGTGAATCTCTGACATATATCATTGTTTATGTTGTCACTTTTACAATGTTAAATTCTTCTTCTTGAAAATTAAAATAGCAAATTTACCATTATTGTAAGTACAAAGGGCAGAAGAATTCCTACTGCATTTGAAAGTATGTCCTTTGATTTTTTTTGGTGGACTTTTCTAACTTTCCATGTCCATTGTTCAGCATCAAACAATGTCTTGACATACGGTTATGCTATTGACACATATGCATTGACTGAAATATTTTTATGCCTACCCTGTATGTCTTTGTTTCTAGCAGGCTTCTCTTATATTTCCTCTTTAGCTATTTCTTTTCCATGAATAACTATTTTTTTTTTTGATAGCTAAAAGTGTAAGAAAGTGTGTTGCATTGGTGGCCTAAAAAGTCATTAAATCCTGTCATGTTCAAATACAGAAGAGACATTTTGAATTTTCTTACATTTTTTCAGTTAGTTGTGTACCTTCGGCAAGCAGAACTGAGGAGGAAATTGCAGGAAGCATGCTGAAGTAAGCATGTATTATTTCATTCCCATTTCTGATCAGATGGTTATTTTGCAGTCATTATCATGGACAGTAGAGTTTGAATGTGAGCTGTTGGTGCATATCAACCATTTTGTGAAAGCAAGTTGTTGATGACAGCTTTAATGTGATCCATCTTTCTGTGCCTGGGGAGTTTGGGGCATGTGCTTGTTTGAATTACCACACTAATCCCTGCTTCCAGATACCGTTTCATTCTTCTAACAAAGAGGTAATCCTCTGGTGTAACTCAGTATTCCAGGTTCTGGTCCCAAGAGAAGAATTGCACTATTAAAAAAAAAAAAAAAAAAAAAAAATTTGCTTGCTCCTTGCTTCTGGGCAAAGAGCAACATGGTTCATGTATAAGCAGTAGTTTAATCTCCTGCTGAGAAAATCTTAAATGCATATGTGCACATAAGTGTCCTCCCTGCTTAAAGGCTGGTACTATTATAATTTTTCCCCTATTTTAAAATCTTACAATTTTTTGTCATTCTTGACAGTGCCAGATTGATGCTTATTTACACTGGAGCTCATTCACACACTGTTTTAAGCCTTTCTCTACCATCACATTCCTGGCAAGGGGAAGAAAGCCTTGCAGGAAAAAAAAAAAAAGATTGTTTTTACAGATTAGCACTCCAGAAGATTATCTCTGCCTGCAGTCAGTTTCTGTGGGTATAAGAAGCATGTCAGTGAGTGCAGACTGGTGACTAGAATGCAACGAAAATCTAGCATTGCTTAATTCTCAGAAAGGACCCCTGAGAGACACCTGTATGCTCAGGGCCATATGTGCTCTTCAGATGTGCTTGCCCTTCAAGTTCTCTCTTCCCTCTGAAATGCAAGTCTACACTTCTGACTTGGGTTGTGCTATAGTGTTGTCTGGAGCGGGAGGAGATGGGTCTGCAGCCTAGCTGGGTCAGGTGTGGACAAATCCAGTCTACAACAGATGGTGAAGATCTGGTCTTAAACAGCTGGTTTTGAATGGTTGCAACCTAAATTGTGATGAGATTGACCTCTACAGCTGTGATGGAAATAGGCAGGGTCAGTATGCTTATGCTCCATTCTTAAGCCATCTCGTGGTATCACAGGACAGTCTGTGTGATCTCACACACTTGGAAATATCTGTTTAACCAAGTGTTGCCTTGTGGAATTTTTTAATATAGGTTACATGGAGTTTCGTAGCTGAATACATCTAGGGGAGATGAGAGGTCAATGAGCAGTTCAGGAACTCAAGTTTGGAAAAAGTTCTACATAAAAATGCAAGGTAGAATTAGTTCAACTTCTTAGAAAGGCAGTGGGAAGCATCTGAAGCATACAAAAAGAATCAGGACACTTGGGGAAGTTGTCTTTCCCAGTAGAAACATTAATAACCATTTTAACAGTGTTATTTACCTCCTGCTGGTTCACTGCAAAGAGTAAATTGTAAGTGTTATTTCAGAATGAGCCATTTTTGTCAAAGCCAGGCTGATTAAAGCCCTGAGCAAATTACTAGGTTTGTTGTTAAAAATGACGATGTCACAGAATGGGTGATTATTTTTATCCTACAGTTCTCAAACAAAACAAAAAAAAAAAAAAAAGCTGCTGCTTCTGAATGTAAGGTGAGGTTGCAAGAGAGTTGTTTCATTGGGTTTTTTTAATGAAACACTCTATTTAGATGTCATATTATAGGCCACACATAGAACAGAAGAGACTAATTTATGTTTGATGGCACATGGAGGGCAGCTTTGCCATACAGCAGTGATGCTTAACTTGCTCTCTTTCCTGTGTCCTTTTGGATGCAGTTCACCACTTTTACATTAATACTGAATTGGATACTGATTATTTTTAACAAGTCTTCCACAAAGTACCAAAGAGAAGTGTTTCAGGGATTTCAGAGTAATACGTCTCATGTATACCAGATTGGAGATAATCACCAGAAGCATGAGAGAGTATTTCAGAGAGACCTAAGAGAGGAATTTTTGCACAAAATACAGTAAAGAAGGAGTAACACTCAAAGTGGAATGCCTTGGATGGGAAGAGTGGGTGAACTACAGGAAAGTGATGCTTTTTTGCAAATGCTTTTCTGAAAGTGTCATGGGTTAAGCCCAGCCGGTAACTCAGAACCATGCAGCCGCTTGTTCACTTCCCCCACTTATTACCTCCCCCGCTCCCAAAGGGATGGGGAGGAGAATTGAAAGAATGTAACTCCCACGGGTTGGGATAAGAGCAGTCCAGTAACTAAGGTATAACACAAACCACTGCTGCTACCACCAATGATAATAATGATAAGGGAAATGACAAGGGGAGAGAATACAACCGCTCACCACCTGCCAACCGATACCAAGCCTGACCCAAGCGGTGATCCGGGCCTTCCAGGTAACTCCCCCCACTTTATATATTGGGCATGACATGCTGTGGTATGGAATACCTCTTTGGTTAGTTTGGGTCACGTACCCTGTTTCTGCTTCCTCCCAGCTTCCCCTCCTCCCTGGCAGAGCATGAGACTGAGAAAGTCCTTGATCGGAGAAAACACTGCTTAGCAACAACTAAAACCATCAGTGTTATCAGCATTGTTCCCAGGCTGAAAGTCAAAACTACAGCACTGCACCAGCTACTAAGAAGGAGAAAAATGACTGCTACTGCTGAACCCAGGACATAAGGTCCAAAAACAAAAATGAAGATTTCCCAACTGTAATTCTGATTGGATTTTTCTACCTGAAATGCTTTGATTTGTACTTAAGTCCTTCACTGCTTAGGCATTTCCATTTTCATTTTAGAAGTCTGTTGAAAATACAGATTTGTAAAGCAAAATTACAGCCCCCAAAATCGCATCTTAACTGCTAGCCACTTGCCAGCTTTCTTTAAAATCATAGAATCATAGAATGGTTTGGGTTGGAAAGGACTTAAGATTATCTAGTTCCAAGCCCCTGCCATGGGCAGGGACACCTCACCCTAGATCATGTCGCCCAAGGCTCTGTCCAACCTGGCCTTGAACACTGCCAAGGATGGACCATTGACTGCCTGATCAAGAGGACTCTGTGGATGAAGTGCTCTATAGAGAAATAGGAACAGCCTCATGCTTGCAGGCATTTGTCCACATGGGGGACTTAAACTACCTTGATATCTGTTGGAGGCATGGTACAGCCCGGCACAAGCAATCCAGGAGGTTCCTTGATTGTCTGGAAGACAACTTCCGTCTGCAAGTAATAGAGGAGCCAAGAAGGAGAGGTGCCGTGCTTGACCTCGTCCTCACCAACAGGGAAGAGCTGGTTGGAAATGTGATGCTCCAGGGCAGCCTTGATTGCAGCAATCATGAGATGGTCGAATTCAAGATCCTCAGGACAGTGAGAAGAGCGTACAGCAAGCTCACTGCCCTGGACTTCAAGAGAGCAGACCTTGGCCTCTTCAGGAACCTGCTCAGTAAGGTTCCATGGGATACAGCCCTAGAGGGCAGGGGGGCCCCACACTATTGGTTGATATTCAAGGATCATCTGCTGCAAGCTCAGGAGCGATGCATCCCAACTCAAAGGAAGGGCAGCAGAAGGGCCAGGAGACCTCCTTGGTTGGATAAGGAGCTGCTGAGCAAAATTCGAAGGAAAACAGAGGCTTATGAAAGGTGGATGCAAGGACAGGCGGCCTGGGAAGAATACAGAGATGTTGTCCGGGAAGCTAGGGACCAGGTTAGGAAAGCTAAGGCCCAATTAGAATTAAACTTGGCCAGCAATGTGAAAGATAACAGGAAGGGATTCTTTAGTTACATTGCAAATAAAAGACAGGTTAGGGACAACTTGGGCACTTTCCAGAAGCCATCAGGAGAGCTGGCTACCCTGGATTTGGAGAAGGCTGAGGTTCTTGATGACTTCTTTGCCTCAGTCTCACTGGCAAATGTTCTGACCACACCACCCAAGTCTTGGAATGCCGAAGCAGGGACTGTGAGAATGAAGACCATGGGCCCAGTGTAGGAGAGGATCTGGTTCGAGACCATCTTAGGAACCTGGACATATACAAGTCCATGGGACCTGATGAAATCCATCCACGGGTCCTGAAGGAGCTGGCAAATGAAGTTGCTAAGCCACCATCCATCATATTTGAAAAATCATGGCAGTCAGGTGAAGTTCCCAATGACTGGAAAAAGGGAAATATAACCCCCATTTTCAAGAAGGGGAAAATGGATGAGCCGGGGAATTACAGACCAGTCAGTCTCACCTCTGTGCCTGGCAAAATCTTGGAGTGGATTCTCCTGGAAGGCATGCTAAGGCACATGAAAAACAACAAGGTGACTGGTGACAGCCAGCATGGCTTCACACAGGGGAAATCCTGCCAGACCAATTTGGTGGCCTTCTATGATGGGGCTACGGAACTGATGGAGAGGGGTAGAGCAGTTGATGTCATCTACCTGGACTTGTGCAAAGCGTTTGACACTGTCCCACATGACATCCTTCTCTCCAAATTGGAGAGACATCAATTTGATAGGTGGACCACTCAGTGGATAAAGAACTGGCTGGAAGGTCACACGCAAAGACTTGTGCTCAATGGCTCAATGTCCAGCTGGAGACCAGTAACAAGTGGTGTTCCTTAGGGATCAGAGTTGGGATCTTGTTCAACATCTTTGTTGGTGACATGGACAGTGGGATTGAGTGCGCCCTCAGCAGCTTTGCCGCTGACACCAAGCTGTGTGGTTCAGTTGATAAGTTGGAGGGAAGGAATGCCATCCAGAGGGACCTTGACACGCTTGTGAGGTGGGCTGATGCCAACCTGATGAAGTTTAACCATGCCAAGTGCAAGGTCCTCCACCTGGGTTGGAGCAATTCCAGGCACAGCTCCAGGCTGGGCAGAGAAGAGATGGAGAGCAGCCCTGCGCAGAAGGACTTGGGGCTGTTGATTGATGAGAAACTGAACATGAGCCGGCTTCAGTGTGTGCTCGCAGCCTAGAAAGCCAACCATATCCTGGGCTGCACCGAAAGAGTGTGACCAGCAGATCGAGGGAGGTGATCCTGCCCCTCTGTTCTCGTGACACCTCACTTGGAGTATTGTGTGCAGTTCTGGTGTCCTCAACATAAAAAGGACATGGAACTGTTGGAACAAGTGCAGAGGAGGGCCACAAGGGCAATCAGGGGACTGGAGCACCTCCTGTATGAAGATAGGCTGAGAAAGTTGGGGCTGTTCAGCGTGGAGAAGAGAAGGCTGCGTGGAGACCTCATAGCAGCCTTCCAATATCTGAAGGGGGTCTATAAGAATCCTGGGGAGGGACTGTTTATTAGGGACTCTAGTGATAGGACAAGGGGTAATGGGTTCAAACTTAAACAGGAGAAGTTTAGATTGGATATAAGGAAGAAATTCTTTACTTTAACGGTGGTGAGGTACTGGAATGGGTTGCCCAGGGAAGTCATGAATGCTCCATTGCTGGTGGTGTTCAAGCCAGGGTTGGACACAGCCTTGGATGGCATGGTTAGTGGGAGGTGTCCCTGCCCGTGGCAGGGGGGTTGAAACTGGATGATCTTAAGGTCATTTCCAACCCTAACTATTCTATGATTCTGTGATTCTATGATTCACCACTTCTTTGTGCAACCTGTTTCAGTGCCTCACCACCCTCACAGTAAAGAACTTCTTCCTAGTATCTAACCTGAACTTCCCCTGTTTAAGCCCACTGCTCCTTTTAAGTAAAAAGGCATTTTTTTCTGAAAAGGAAATGAAAAATATGTCTGGAAGCTATTCAAAAGAACATGATGCTGTTTATATGGGTTGATTTTTTTTAAGGTGTAAATCCTTAAAATTATAGCTTGTGAAAGTCAGTTCTCCAATGACAGATGAGGGAAAAGGAGGCAGGGGTTTCTTCTGATTTTTGTTTGCTTGTTTGTTTTTTTGTGGGTTTTGTGTCTGGGTTTGGTGGGGTTTTTTTCAGTGCCTAGAAAGCAGGAAGTTACTTTCATTAGTAAGACTGGAATTAGAGTATCTTAGCACCTGACTCACAGGAAAAACAGACTGGTCCACTGTCTACCAAAGAAAAGGCTAATACAACCAGAATCTGTAGACAGATTAATGAAATGATAGGTTTTTGGCTGGATTTCAGTGTTAATGTTATACAACCTTGTCAAAATGTTTCCTGAGCTTTACATCAGGAGGTGTGTTTTTCAGCACAAGTGTCTGTGAGTTCCATTTCAAGTGGTAATCTGGTCAATCAGTACTTGACTTTATCAGTAGTCACTGTTGATTAATCAGTCCTCCATTTCTCACATCAGCCTTGTGAAATAAATAATTTTGGTTTCCTGAAAAAAGGAGTTCAAGGCAGAGAGATAAAGCAGGCTATCCCAACCAACCTGAAATTCTTAGGTGAGAGTTGCCATTCCCTCATGCATTTTCCCTGCCTCTGAAGACATCTCCTGAGTTGGTTCACGGCTTGTTCATGTAGTGCAAAGTTAAAAATACTAAGCGAAATATCAACGAGTGCAAAAGCTTCAGGGAGCAGTTGCTATGATTAATTGCTTCATCGTTTGTGGTTCATGCATTTTAGTGGGTATAGTGTGTAGATCATGTATAATCATATTGTGTTAAGGGCAGGGTTTTTTGATAGCTTGTGTTAGCTTGTTGCTAAGAATTTGTATGTATTAAACTTTGGTGTAGTTTTGAATGGCACAGATATGTCTGAACCAATGTTTTACCCCTCTAAATCACAAATGTCTCATGAGGTCAGCACAGGTTTTATTTATGAAAATCTGGTGTGTCTTCTGGGTCTGGGCTTCTTCTCAAGATTAATCGTGGACTTACTACCAATCCGCACGCAGTCACTGGAGAGTGAGTTTGGTGGGATTTAGTTCACCCCTGTAAGACCTCTATAGCACTTTAAGTGCTGAATACCCCTGTCCTAAGTGACACTGGATGTATGAGATAGAAAAAACAATGTAAAAAAGTAAAGCAACCTGAAAAATTATGCTAGCCGTAAAAGGTGGGTATCCTGAACTCCTTCCTGTCATGTTTTCTTTTGCTAAACAGCATGTCCACCAGGAACATACAAGCCTGAAGGTTCACCAGGTGGAATCAGCACTTGCATTTCATGTCCTGATGACAATCATACTTCTCCACCAGGAAGTACCTCAATTGAGGATTGTATATGCAGGGAGGGATATCATGCTGTTGGACAAACCTGTGAAGGTAAGTGGTTCCATCCAGGAACAGAATACCCCTGGAACACACAATGCAGTGCTGGGACAATTTTGTTACGTGTGTTTGCACTGTGAAGGAAATGTGAAATTGCATGGAAGATTTTCTGCATCCCAAAAAAAAAAAAAAAAAAAAAAAAAAAAAAAATTCAAGCAAAAAACAAGCAAACAAAAAAACACAAAAATGTTCTAAGATGCAAGCCAAGTTGGAAATGAAAAAAACTGTTTTCCTTCAGTAGCCTATTGTACTCCAGCTAGTGTCTTAACTTTGTTGTTTAATTATTTAGTTGTCCACTGCCCTGAGCTGAAGCCGCCTGAAAATGGTTACTTTGTCCAGAACGTCTGCAACAATTACTTCAATGCTGCTTGTGGAATCCGATGCAAAGCAGGATTTGATCTCGTGGGAAGCAGCATCCGGCTTTGTCAGGGAAATGGCCAGTGGTCTGGATCAGAGGCTACTTGCAGAGGTATGGATGTCATGTTTGGAAAGTCCTTTTCTATTGGATTAGTTTGTTCTTAATAGTTTTCTCCACTCACTACATAGATGAGTGTGCAGATCTGATCCTGTCAACTCTTACATAAAAGAATGTTCCAAAGGTAAACAACCAGTGCAATCACTCCTTTTGCTCCTTCCCATACTGGAAGGAGGGCATTTACAACAGAAAATGCAGAGCAGTATTTAGTAGGCAGACAGTCTTTTGCAGGTGGATCTACATTCTACTTCTTTAAACCTCTCTCTTGACCTAATTTTTGTGAATCTTGTATTTATGTTGTGTAAATCCAGCAAGTTTACCAAGCAGTCAAATATATAACAAGACACCACATGGGTGTTTTAAAATATACACCAGGCTCTTGGCATAGACCAGCATTGGCGTTGGGAGACATTAACTGTGGAAGAATTCCATTTTGCTTTCTTCGCATGAAAAATAGGAAAGCCTGGGTTTTGAGCATAATTGTCAGAAGAATTTTGAGTGGGGTTTCACTGGGGATCAACTGGCAGTATCCTAGAAGTTCACTGTAGGAGAATGTCAGCTGGAAAAGACATAAACAGAGGCGTGAAAGGGAGGAGAGATGGGGAAGAGCATCCTGAAAAACAGTAATTCTGGAGCTTTTACAAGTACATAGGAACACAGTTTCACTTTGTTACCATGTCTCTGCCTGAGGTTGGGTTCTTGATGATTTAGAAGGGGAGCGGCATCCCCGTGTAGTCCTGTGGTGTATCTTCCAAGGAGGGCCTAAAAAAAAAATGGTAGCAGCCTTTATCTCCTCAACAGCCATGTATTTAACTTGAGTTGGATGCAGTTGACATTAATGTGCAGCACTGGATTTTACTAAATAAGAAGTTGTCCTCTCTTTTGTAAATCTTGCCTTGGCCTTGAGTTCAAGGAAAGAGGCTGGATAGATCCTTAGATAGATACTTAACTCTAACCCTAACCCATTAGCACTTTATGCCACTACAGCAAATGCTGCAGTCCTTAAACAAACAGCAAGTGATCGTTCTGAAATGAGGGATCTGAGCTAGATGTTGGTTCATCAGGACATTCTTACATAGCAACTCAGTTCTGCTGAGGACTGTTTAGATAATACTGGAAAACTTGGTCTTCCTTTATAGCTTCCAGTGACAGAAGGCAGGAAAGAAAAGCTTTCAATAGAAAATAAATTGAGAAGCTAGACATAGAGCTGTTGACTTTCCAGCAGTCAAAACATAAACTGAAGATGCAACCTGCTTCAGATAGACTGGGATACTGGGAAAGAGCACCTGCCTGTCAAAACTCTGTCACACAGTAGCCTCCAGTGCAAAAAACTCTAGGGAAAGCTGCAGTCAGCCACAGAGAAAGGATCTTTCATCTTCACTGTCTGCAGAGAAGTGGAAGAAAATAGAAAACACTCTGAAGCATTTAAAAATATTCATTTCCTGGGTGTTGATGCATGATTTTGCCTGGAAGGTGAGGGAATACAAAAGTCTGCCTTGAGATACTGTCTTGGTGTTGATATCCTTTAGACCACTGAAATTGTATATTTTTTGCTTGTCTTGTGCCATTCTCCATCATACTGAAGACTTCCAATAAAAAAATAAAACAAAAAATCCCACCTTTACATGTGCTGGATCTGCTAATTTCAATTTACTTAAACTATGAAAGGGAACAAGATCAAAGGCACAGTTTGTAGCCATCTTGTTAATCTCAGGAGTGTTTTATCACTTAGAGTAGGAAGGAGAGTAAACGAAAGTCCTTTGCACTGCTTTGGATTTTGACATTGAACAGTCCTCTGTTGTTCTGCTAGCTAAAATCTGCTCTGCTATTGGAAAGTGATTAATGAAGTCATGTCATGCAATTAACAGTGACTCACGAAACAAACAACCACAGAGCTTGTATTTAATCCAGAAAAATGTATTAGGAGAAAACCCAGAGCAAGCAGAATTATACTGGTTTTGTTTACACTGGCTTTATGGAAATATTTCTGGGTCATGAAAAATGCCTTATTGACAAAAGGATGGTTTTGCATTTAATTCATGGAACCATAAGACGAGATAACATGCGCTCAGTTACAGGTTTCTGCCAAAGCTATACTGAGACACTAAATGAGCTTGAACATTGAAACACTGTGGAGGCAGGAGCACTACAGGTATGCAGACCTTCCAGAAGAGGTGGCTAGACTTACCCGGTAGTGGAAGGGAGTGCCTCCTCTGTAGGTACATTAACATTGATGAGAGCCTCCTTGCTGTTCTTAATTCATTCAGGCTTCCTCAAAAAATGCCGCAATGTTCACCACAGACTGTGTATTAAAGGCTTCCACAGAAGTCTTAAAAGAGAAAGCCTATTATCTTCTATATAAAGCATGTGTGATTCAGCTGGAAAAATGTCTTTCTTACTCACTCTACTACAGTTAAGGTAGAGCATATTAGGAAGCTGCTCTGGAACTCAGAATGCCTCGAGTTTCAAGATCTTTCAAGATCTTTTCTACAGGTTTCAAGATCTTTTTTAGACTTTTAAATACACTTGCCAGGAGATACCTATGTATGTACAAGTGCAAGAGGAACAGTACTTTCAGAAAGTAAACATGAGGCAGTGGTAATGCAAAGATGTATTGGGTGCATCTGGATGGTTCTTTTTCTTTCTTTCTTTCCTATCCAATATAGATAGGTTTTGCTATTGACTGTTTTTATAAATCAGGTGCCACTATAGCTTTTTTCAAAAGAGACATTATTTAACGTGTGTTTTTTGTAGCTTTGAGGGGTGCACAGTTACTGGCATTTATACAGCTGGGTTTTATTTGAAGGAGCACTCGGGGCATCTGTCCGTTTGTTAGTTTGAGGACACAGAGTGAGTGATCTGTTCAGCCTGTGTGTCCACTTGTAGGCATGTCCTGTCTCCAGTGTGCAGAGTAAACGACTACTGGGAAAAGGCAAGTTGCCAAGTTGCCTTACTTTTGAGTGCATCTGGAGAGGAGCTTGAGGTTTGCCTCCTACTCAGCAGCAGCCAGAATGGCTTAATTGGTAAAATCAGCATCCCAAACCACAGTGGAGAAGTCATCCAGATCCTAAAGCCACCCTCACCAGAGCTTGCCTTCTTGCTAGCTAGGTCAACAGAAGCTGTGGAAAGCAATCCAGGGAGAACAGAGTTTAGGAAACTGCAGTCTTCCTGATTACATTTTTGAGCAGTCACACTGTTTGCCCGTGTGTGTTTTGCTCCCCCTTATGCCTGTTGAGCATATTGAGTGGTATCTGCTAGATTCAGCTAGCAGTGTTTTCAACCATACAAGTTTTCCACTGGTTTTGGAAAATCAGTAGCTGATTACCAAAGAGAGGCATGAATTATTGAACAAAAAGGTGCACTAGGACCCCATCACGCATCTGCACATTTGGGCTTGCTATCACCAGGTCATTATACATTTATCATCATCACATAGTCATGGGCAGACAGTAGGTGTGTACAGCTCAATTGTTCGAGGAAGCCAAGGGCCAGGCAGTGTGTATGTAGTTCGAGTCTTGTCCAGATGGAAGAAAAGGGACAAATGCAAAAGTGTGAGATATTGGCTTAAGAACAGGAGAGCTGGAGGCAGTGCAGAGGAAGGTCCCAGTAGAAGAGTTTGAAGCTATGAAACTGACACAAAGAATATAAATCCAAGCCATACCAGCGCTACCACTTTTTTCTTCTATCATTCAGATGTTTTGGGATCAGTCTTAATTACAGTGTAGCTTTGTGTTAAATTGCAACATCAGGATTCCGTAACAAAATCATGAAATAATCCGAGGATCACCCTCCAGGCTCTCCACTTCCCTTTCTCTATACACATCATGCACGGGGCTGGGTTGTCCTTGGCATCGCAGTGCTTGCAGTGTGTGAAACATGGCAGGAGAAGGGCCTTTGTGCTGAGCAGCAGCCAAGACTGCCTCCATGGGGAGCCGGTCACCTGAAAGGGTCTCTTTTGTCTCAGCAACAGCCTATTTTGTTCCTTTTCATCTCTCATAGTCCAGTTGTCGATGAATGCCTTGTATTCCTTCCTCTCTCTTTTTCCCCCCACCCTGATGAATGTCTGCTGTTCTGATCTGTGGAAACACACGTGTCTGTGTCTACATCAGTACACTCCAGAGTACCTGAAAACTCCTGAGTTCTTGAGCACTGGGACACTATCACCTGCCTTGTTAATAAGCTCTTAGCCTCTTCCCTGGTGTGCACTCAGCCAGTATCAGACTGCCAGCTGGAAATGCCCCAAAGAACTTTGAGGCATGGCTGGGGGATTAGAAACTTCCAAAGACATGCACTTTTCCAAGGGATTCCATTTGCCTGCAGCTGCTCAGTTTTGAAAGCTGATGGACATTACTAGCACAGGCCACACACTGTGTGCCAGATGCCTTCAATGGCTAGGAACATTTCTGAGCACAGTTAGATTTTTAGTCTGGGCTTGCATCAGAACTTACGTGAGCTTGAAGGTGTGTGCCCAACCTCACACATGCTGTATAAGACTGTTTGAGAAAGAGGAAGGCATCAAGCCACTGCAAAAATCAGCCCTGTTCCAGCCCAATTCCCTAAATCTGTACAAACTACTGCAACCAGTGTACAAGCGATTACCTGTCCCACCCCTAAAAACCCAGGCAAACTAGTGTAACTCCACTGATTGTTGGTGCTCCAGAGTGATCTGGTGTTTGGGTTTTTTTTCCCTTTGCAGTTCGAACATGTCCCAGACTTCGGACTCCTGAAAATGCGCACATTAATTGTTCAACCGCTGACATCTTCTATAAAACAGTGTGTTTTGTGACCTGCAATGAAGGCTATGAAATAGAAGGAAATGCCAAACTCACCTGCCAGGGAACCTCACAGTGGGATTCAAAGGAGCCAAAGTGTGTGGGTACGTATCTGGTCGTATTCTGTCTGTTCGTATTAGGATGCCACCTTCTCTGACATGCTGTTAGAAGTGAGAAACTCCCTATTTTAATATCTGGTGAAGCTAAAATAGCAATGAGAATTTGTCTGTGGATGTTTTATATAGGTTTTAGAAGGTGGGGAGGGGCAAAGGAATTTATTGATGGAGAAAGTGGACAGATTATCATTGAAGCCCATCGTAGAACGCTGATTGCTAAAAGGTTGTTGCATCTGGTGATGTTAAGACCCTGTCACACAATGTGTTGTGGGAAACATGCTAGTTATAAGTCTATACTAATGAGTGAATATGAACAATCAGGGGTTTGAGTTATCATCTTAAAGCTAGAGATGACCTCCAGACAAGGTCTAAGGTATGTTAGCCAGGCACTGTGAGTGCTAAGTAGGGATCTGGCAGTTGTCACTTTTGCTGAACTCCCAGCAGGAAATAAAAGGCAAATTAGGCACCCAGCACCTCTAAGTCAGGATTCAGAGGTCACACCAGCTGTGCAGCTATATGTAAGCATATGTTGCTGTTCCAGAAATAAAGGATTGTAAATTTAACAAGTACCCATTTAAGACTAGTGTCAGGTATTAACTTAAAACAGTAAGAGGAATGAATCACTGAATCATTGAATGGTTTGGGTTGGAAGAGACCTTAAATATAATCTAATTCTAACCCCTTGCCATGGGCAAGGACACCTTCCGCTAGATCAGGTTGCTCAAAGCCCCATCCAGCCTGGCCCTACCACTTCCAGGGACAGTTGAAACACTTCCATGTGTAGACTGTAAAAGAGCAAGCTTAAAGTCCAGCAATTCAGAAGCTGATCCAGTGTTTGCTAAAGTCAGGGTAAAGTGTATGCCACATGAGTCCAGTAAATTTGATGCCACCAAGGTGACTTGGCTTGAACCTTTGGCTACTTTTTACTGGTTTACTGCAGGCTTAAAAATGTGGACTTTGTGACACAAGAATAAATTTCTAACTGTAGATATATTCTCTAAAATTATCGAAATATTCCAAAAGTATTAATTTATCTAGAGAGTTTGTTAAGAGATCCTAATCTTACTTCTGTTGAAGTCAGTGGAAAAACTTCAATTAACTTCAAAAGGAAGGGATCCTGAAATCCTGTTGGAAGATTATAATTGGAAGATTAACTGTATTCATCATTTGAAGTCATCTTCACTAGCTTTGCATTTTGATTAGTAAAATCCAGCTCTAATCTGTATCAGAAGATTTTTTTTCGCACCATGCAATAATACCTTCATTCCTGGATTACCCATGGCAATAGCTTATTTTTGCTGAGTCTGAAAATCTAATATAAAAGTTACCGCTCATTTTCACAGAAGGAAGAGTGCTAGCTGGAAAACCTCTCGGCTGCTTCTTGTTGCGACTCATACTTACAACAAGTTTGCTAAGTTTCATGTTCAATAAGGTGTGTTTACTTTTGTTTAGGGAAGGGTGCAAATCAGAGGACTAGCATCATGTCTTCCTCAAAAATTACCCTTTGTTCTAATTTTCTGAATGTTCATCATTATCATGGAGTATTCTTTCTTTAGTTTTAGTCTGAATAGCTACTGGCTACTATTTATCATTTGCTACATAAAAGCGAACAGAAATTCTGCTGTATTTAGGCATTCAAAATTGATAATTTATTCATTTCCTACCCTTCTGTTAGAAAAATCAAGTGGAATTGGGTTCAATTTCTTACCTTGAAACAGATTTTTTGGACCTTGGGGTACTCTCCTAGCTCTTTTTCTGAATGCATTTCAGTTCAGCTGCACCTCAGTGCACAGTTTACTGTGTTTGAAAGTTAACTCACTGAGACTACTACAACCAGCTGTAACTAAAACTGGCACTGTACATACATAACCTGGATTGTTTACAGTCACTTCCTTGAGGTCTATTGTCATATGCATCTTTTTTTCCAGGGGGCTGGAAGTTAATGCAAGTTTGGCTGTTATAAATTTTTTGAATTTTTCTATTTCTCATGCAAGATGCCGTTAGGAACGAGTTACTTTTGAATAGCGTACATGTATTATAGGTGGCTTGCAAACAAAATACCTGCTAAAAAGGAAGCTTTGCCAGCTATTCAATTTGAAAAAAAATATAATAATCTGCAGTCATGTTCTTCCCCACTGGCGAAATATTAATATCCAGCATGTTAAAATTAGTGAATTTTGCAGGATGCTATTCTTGCTTTATCCAACGCTTAGGGAAGAGAGGTGAAAATACGGATGGCATCCAGAGTGTTGATGCCACCTAGTGTTGAAAGGGTTACTACTCCACACTTCTGATTGCAGCTGACCAATTCTTTGTCTGAAACACTGTGTTTGAAAAAGGGCTGTTGACGGAAAGGGGCATATTTCACAGAATCACTAGGGCTGGAAGGGACCTCTGGAGATCATCTAGTCCAACCCAGGCAGGTTTCAAATGTCTCCATAGAGGGAGACTCTACAACCCCCCTGGGCAGCCTGTTCCAATGCTCTGCCACCCTCAACATAAAGAAGTTCTTCCCCATGTTAAGGTGAAACTTCTTGTGTTTTAGTTTATGCCCACTGCTCCTTGTCCTGTCACTGCACATCACTGTAAGGAGTCTGGCACCATCATCTTGGCACCATCTTCTTGGCTCCTGCTTTTGAGGCATTTATATGCATTAATGAAATCCCCCCTCAGGCTTCTCTTCTGTAGACTAAACAGGCCAGCTCCCACAATCCCTTCTCTTAAGAGAGGTGCTCTGGACCCCTGATCATCCCTGTGGGTCTCCACTGGACCCTCCGCAGTAGCTTTTTGTCTTTCTTGTGCTGAGGAGCCCAGAACTGAACACGATACTCCAGATGTGGCCTCACCAGCATCAAGCAGAGGGGGAGGATGACCTCCTTCAACCTGCTGGCCACACTCCTCCCAGTGCACCTCAGGATACTATTGGTCCTCTTGGCCACAAGAACATACTGCCAGTTCATAGTCAACTTATCATCCACCAATACTGCCAGATCCTTTTCAGCTGAACTGCTCTGTAGTAGGTCAGCCACCAGCTTGTACTGGTGCTTGGTAATCTTTCCATTAGTTACAATATTGAAGTTTCTCTTGATGTTAAGAATTATAATAGTGTTGTGGTTCATCACAGGCAGTTGCAGATGAAAGCAGTCTCTCCTTAGAAGTACTTTTTTCCTCTCTCTTCATTCCCTGTCCGTATGACTAATATCATGGACATCACTCTGATACTATGAAGTTCAGTCTTCCTGGGTCAGTTTAATCAAATTCTGGAATTGAGTGAATAAAAAAATGCTGAAAAACACTATTACATATTTTTTTTCTTTTTTTCTGCCAAAAACCTCTCCCACTTAAAAGAGATTCCCTCAGGCTAGCTATACCAAAGATTATCCTGAATGTTTGTCAGATGTTCCAGGATTATGCTCTACTAGTGTTTTGCTAATATAGTAGGAAACATCTCAACCAGGAGGTCTGTTACTACTTCCCAAAGAGCTTCAGTTTTCTCTCGTTTTCATGTTTACACCTGTCATGGCCTTTCTGCTGCATCTTCCCTGAGTAGTATACACTTAGATGCTTTTAGATTGTCTTTTCAAATACTATTTTCCCAGTTACTGATTTTTCTGCTATTTGTCAATTCCTTCCTGTGGTGAGCAACCAAAAGCTATGTTTTGAGTTTTTTTCTGTTGAAGCTGGGTTTTTTTTCTGTTGGACCAAACAGTGTATGCCTGAAGTGAACAAATGTGTTAATACTGTGATCTTTGCATCCTATTGAAATGAAGTGCAGTTATTAATTGCTTAGACTTCATACATAATTCCAGTATTGATAGTTTAAAGGGCAGGAACTATTTAGAACACTTAAACTCTTTAAACTTTGTTCGATGGAGAAGAATCAGTTTTCAGTTACTCACTGCGTGTCTTGGGAAAGGAGAGGAAAGGGATATGAAGCATTCTGAATGTGAATCACTTCTGTGTCATCAAACCATTGCTAAGAAATTAACAGAGTTTTCCCTTCTGCAGCTGGGTTCTGTTGTTTTTTGTCTGTCCTTTGTATAAATACATGTCTGCTTTCTTCGCTGACAAACTAAATAGAGTTACAAGTCTTCTCATTAGTTATTGATAATGGAACACTTTTCAGCCACCCTGAGTCTTTGCATCTGGGTTTGAACACAGTCAAGAGCAAACCAAATTTCATTCTGTTTGGAATGAGGTAGGCAGAATCACACACTCTGTCTCTAACTTACAGTGAGCTCATGGCAGGGTGTTAGTTTTTCTTCTCTCGTTTCAAGAGACAGTGTAAAAGCTGTAGAAGGCAGCAGATATAAGACTACTGCCTCTTTACTGCTATGGAGGTCTGGTTTCCGTGGCAGGCAAGGAAATGCTGCTACAATGCAACCATGAAAAGTGAAGCTGTAAAGAAGAGAGAAAAAAAAAAACCTGGTCAAATCTAAGCAGACAGTAAGATGCAGTGGAGGTCCATGAAAAATGCCATATTTCTGTCCCAGTGAAAAACATGAGCAAGAAAACAGAAGACCTGATCTCCTGCATGCTGTTTAGTTAAGACAGTGCTGGTGTAGAAAGCTTTGGAAGTTCTTACTGTTTTGAGGCACTCGTCGTGCCTGCAAACTCTTAAAAGACTGTTTATTTTCTGTTCCCCCTGAGTTGCCATATGACTTTATTTGCAGGTTATTTTATTTTTACTGTATGCTTTGTATATGTCAGTTAAAAGACATGACCTGTTGGTCTCTTGTAGAAATGCGTTGCCCCATCCTCCAGAAACCAGCAGGCGTAATGGTTTTCCCTCCCAGATGTGGGCTGGAGCCTGCCATTTCTGGAACTGTGTGCCAGCTGAGCTGTCCCCAAGGATTCATCTTGTCTGGAGCTAGAGAAGAGCTAAGGTGTATTTCATCTGGGAGATGGAGTGCAAACACCCAGGAGGCTCTGTGCAAAGGTAGAGACTAGCACGAAATCGTTTCTGTTTACTCATGTGTGCAGGATTGAAGGGAAGTGCACAGCAAATAACAGTGAGAAAAGGTTTGAACTGGGGAAATCATAATTTAAACAGGCTGTAAGAAGGGTTGCCTGTACTGTTATAGCTTGGCTGTCAGATTTACCTGTAATTTGTAGTAAAAACGTGGAGCTCAGAGGTTGCCGAAGTACCATCCTGTAGTGCTCATCATTAACTGTCTCTCCTGGGATCCATCTCGTAAATCTGTTGTTGAGAAACTGCCTGCTAAAATGCATGATGTGCAAGTAGATTTGAAATTTCATAGTAGAAATGAAAGAGCTTATGTTAAGGTAGTCAATGTGGAACCCATACTCCTACTAAAACAAGAACTATAATGATACTGTTACTTGTTTAGTGCAGGTTTATGTAAGTCCTGTTGTTGGAGCAAATTTGTAAATGCTGTGTAAACCCCAGCTGATAGACTATAAAGGGGTGGTTCATTTCAGTTGTCTTTGAACTGACTATGGCTGTTGACATGACCTGAGCAGCAGTACACTAGCATTTAGGCCAAAATTGGCTAACACAGTTGCGCAGGGTATAAAGATGGGCAGAAGATAGTTACGTGCATTTGAGTATGGCTCTGCCATGTTTACCCACCTCTTCTAGGAAAGTTTTTTATCCCCTTACACACACACTGAGTTGGAAGGAGTTTGGATTATAGGAGGATAGAAGCAAAGGTGCATTTTTGCCTGCGAATACGCTGTTCACCTCTTCATGAACTATTGGGCTCCTACAACTACTGCTTCCACCCCAGACTGGGGCCCTCACCAGCCACTGGGTGAAAGAACAGTACAGAAAACAGTTACGGCAGTCATCATGCCAGGTCACTGCAGAAACTAAGTTGGGAACTTTTTTCTCTGTAACAGCCAGGAAGATCTTATCCCTCTATTTAAACATATTATTTGCTACTCTGTGATGTATCACATTGTTTTTCTGAATCTTTTGTGTAAACCTGTGCCAGACCACAGTGTTTAATATTTGATGGGATCCCAGCACAAGGCTACAAGCTGAAGTGTTTGGATCAAGATAAAGCACCATGGCTTGGGTTCAAGATTTTAGATATTGCCAGTGCATAAAACCCTAAAATAAGAGGTACCAAGAAAGAGTGAAGGTTATTCTACTCTATTAAAACTCAATAGTTACATTTCAGTTGCTTTCATTCTTGTTATTGTCTGCCTTTATTTTGCTGCCAACATATTTGGCCAGTTCAAAATAGCCATTTTCTTTTTGACTTACTTATTAGTCTTTCCACAGAATTTCACTTTTCAGTGGAATTTGCCCCAGCCTGAACACTGTGGTCAGGGGAGTGTGAACCGTAACTGGTAGTTATTTAAAAGAGTGCATTTCTAATAAGATTTTCATCAGAATGAGTTCAGAGGAAGGCAAAATCACTTGTATTTATTGCTTTGCACTCTTAATTACAGAGTTTAATTGCCTGAGTTATGTCTTTACTGGAACTATGTAGTAATAAAAATATAAGTGATACCAGTTCTGAGTTGTTTTAAAGTCTCCTGGGCATAGATGAGTTCAGAGCTGAATGCATCCTTGTCTCATGAGTCTAGAAACCATCCATCAAGCAACACCACAGCAATAAAATAACCTGACCACATATGTTTTGGGAGGCCCTGTGCCAGGGAAATGAAGTGCTCTAAGTTTGGCTGAGAAACTTGAGGCTTAAATGTTGATGGTGATGTTACCCATATTGTACCACCAGTCCTTTAAAACCATCAAGTATCATCACTTATGTCACAAGAAGACTCTGTTTGTCCTGCATAACACCTTGTAGCAGCACTTTATTAAGGAATGTTTCCAGCAGCTGCTGACAGAAATCTTGCCATTGTGTTTGAAGCCAGTTACACACCATGCTCCAGGGAAATTGAGAGTCATTACTGTCCTGTTCATAGTACATAGATCATGTCACAAATACCTTTTTTTTTTTTTAATACATGGATTTCCAGAAATGTGTATTTTCAACTGTATGTGTCAGCTGTGTGGGCAGTGAAAGGATAGAGAAGACACTCCTTTTTAATGAGTATATGTATGTAATAAAGCATGAATAATAAAAGAAGCCAATTAATTCTTACTTATTTCTTGGTTTATGGTTGCATGTAGAAGCCAGAGTTTCATTGTGCTCATTGATGTAGAAAAAATACAGCAAAAAGTAGTGCCTTCCCCAGGAGAAGTTATTGTTTATGTGTGAGCCTGTAGGCAAGAATTAAAAAGAGGCAGAGACAGGAAGTTTGCAAGAATATATGGGCTTATATTCTAGGCAGCACAAAAAACAGTGCTTATGACAAGTTACAGTCTAGCTATTATAGATATTTTATTTCTATAATCCCACATATAAAACTAGTTTGTCTTTTTCTGGATCAGATATTGAAGCTCCTCGGATCCACTGTCCAGAAGATATTGAGACTGAGACTCTGGAACATCATAACTCTGCTAATATCAGCTGGCAGGTTCCAACAGCTGAGGATAACTCTGGAGATGAGGCAAGTTAAAATCTATACACTTGCACTGGAGTTAGTCTTCATATATTCAGCTATTTCAAGCTGATTTTATGTTCCACTAGATTTTCTTTCTTCTGATAAACAGGAGTACAAGAAAAATCTGCTGAAAAGTTTGTGTCTTGAGAATTTAACATTTTCTGTCTTGGATAGGGTTATGCAGTCACAGGACACTCTGCATGGTGTATAAGTACATAAAATCTTGTATGGTTAATTTATGTGGTCAAAAGAAAGAATGTGCCCTTGTTTATAAGATGTAGACAGCTGCTTTAAAAATGAGCTCTTAGAATGTGAAGAAGTTTAATAAACTCTTCTCAGAAGGAGGTAAACCAGTTCATTAATCTAAAAGGCTAGCAAGAACATACTGTGATAAGCAAAACTTTGTTTCAGCTCACCAAGTGAGAAAGAAAAATCTTATTTTCCTATCCAATGCAAGGTTCAGACATGGGCCTTTGGCTACTATGGGTATCAGAGGTCTGGAAAGGGAGTTATACAAGGAAAACTTGCTCCAGAGCTGTTTCATGGAGAGTAACATTCCCTACAGGCTCAGACATGATCAAATTACAGCGGCTGAGTGCTTTATCATGAGTCAGCAGAGGAACAGTGACTCTGTGTGTGCTTTCAATTTGCTGCAAACATAGGAGTTCTTTGCACTTGGAAACTGTGAGCTATCCCAGTAAAAGATTTTTAAGTTCGCAGATCTTTTGCTGTAGCATAGCCATAGTCAGGTACTGCAGCTCTGCTGTCACAGGGTCATTCACCTGACTAGAAATCAAGTACGTTATCTCTTAGTTGTAGCTGGTTTGTCAAAGCCAAAGTTGTCAGATAAACTGCTTTGTTAACATGGAACTAGTTCCTTCAAAGAGAACTTCCTTAAGACATCTTTAATGCATATGAAAGAGACATAGAGAGCATGCAAGTGTCATTTACTCCAAATGTAGGGTTCCTTTGCTGTGCCAGAATATTTTGAAGCATCTGTGGGCTATTGACTCACAAGCATATGAAAATTAAAACTGAATATGTAAGTACTTACAGCCCACAACTGTCTGCTCTACTCATCTTCCAGGTCTGCTGCCCTTGCAGCTGGAGAATTGAACTATAGACAAAGCGGATTCTGATTTGGTGTAGTGTGTGTTCAGTGCAATAAGGCAACCAGGAGTTTTCTTAATGCACAGTGCTGTAAATTGCAGTAGGTCAGGTCCAAATGCTTGCTGAGTAAATCCCAAATAAATAATGAAGGCAGTCTTGAGAAGGGGAGCAGAGCACTCTGATATGAAGTCTGCCCTCATTACTTGAAGAGACTGTTTGCATTGAGAATGAGCAGGCATGATGTTGAAGGATACTATTTTGTGGCCATTTTTTGAAATATGAGTTCCATGATTACTAACCAGCCTTGTCTTTTTTAAATAACAACATTTTCCTACAAAAGGTCTCAGTTCACGTTACCCCAGCTTTCATACCACCGTTTCTTCTTCCAATTGGTGAAGTTGCCATTACTTACACTGCAACTGATAAGTCGGGCAATGAAGCAAGCTGTACGTTCAGTGTCAAGGTTATTGGTAAGTGCTGGTAAAAATCACTGGAAAAGAATCTGCTATGGTTGAAGCCTTCTAACTTTGTGCAGAAAGAAGCTGTGAGCCACTGTGGCCTTTATGTATGCAGGTATAAGCCCAGGAGTAATACTGTCTCCATAAATGCTTTGCTGATCTTTATTGTGTTGTCAGTTACTGCCTTCATCATACTTTTTTCTTGTCTTCTTGAAAGACTCCAACAAAGTTTTCAAGGTTCCCACACATTGCAGATGCAAATAATTGTTCAGGTATTTCTGCCAGATAGTTGTGCTGTTCAGTAGTCCTGTTAAAACAAGGTTTGCTCTGTAGAAAGCAAACAGAATGCAGAAACCATGAGTTCAGCAGAATTAGTTTTGTCCATTCTCTTACCATCTACCAATAGCAGCAGCTTACAAGTATGCATCTAACTGTTATATCTTCTGTCCTGAGCTTAAATCTGCTGTTTACCTGAATTCTTCTGATTGTAGATTTCATTTGAGTGTGGTGGCAGTTCAGTAAGCTAATGTCATGCCATCCCTTCAAATTCTGCAGATGCAGAACCTCCTGTAATTGACAGATGCAGATCTCCACCACCCATGCAAACAGTAGAGAATGAGTACCCAGCAACATGGGAAGAACCACAATTTTCAGACAATTCAGGTGAGGTGGTGCACCCGAAAACATGCATGCAACAGTGGAAGGCTAGGGAACTCCAACCTGCTCACCTTGGATCCCATGGGAATTTAGGATTTGTTGAATTTTTTTTCACTTACTTAGTTTAAGAGCACATAATTTGGAAGACAAGCTGTCATTTCCTTCTCCAGTTGTCAAGGTTGGTTGTCAGCAACCCTCTTTTACTTACTGATGGTTTAAGTTGTCTTTCAACTCTCGTAGGTGCTCCACTGACTGTCACTAGTACTCACGCACCTGGAAATCTCTTTCGCAAAGGAGAAACAACAGTTCAATATACAGCTGTGGATCCCTCTGGTAATAACAGGACATGTGAGATCCACATTGTCATCAAAGGTTTGTTGTCTCAGTCTTCTGGTCAAGAATGTACGACATTGTTTTAACTGAGCATCATAAAGGATGTGGTGCTGCTTCACTTTTTCATTTAGTCTCCACTTTGTCGTTTAGTTATTCCAGTTTTAGTTTGGAGTAACTTGAAGGCGGACAGGATTTTTGTTAGTACCCGCAAATAAATTGTCTGAAGATTGAAGCAGCACAGCAGTGAATGTGGTCCTATAAATTCAAATTAGATATAAAAGCACTGGAATTATAATTCATTAAGCAGTAAAACTTGGAGTAATGGATCAATTTTTTTCTCAGTGACAGATGTATGAAATGAATAAATAGGTGTTACTGATGTCTTACTTCAAATCTGTTGTTAAAAAGGAAAATTTTATGAAAATACTTCTGTAATTACCTACAAATATTGTAGCAGATACTAGAACACTCTTTGGATTTTAGAAGCTGTCTGTACCTGTAGATATGCTGGTGCATTTGTGTTTATTGCATAGACGCCTTTTCCCAACAATTCACTTTCTTCTTTAAAGGCCAAACAACAATTTGGCAGACAAATGAATAAGGATGAAAATTCTACTTCATCTCTGTCACGTAGTGCCTATCTCTAAGTTGGACAGCTTTATAAAAAATCTCTTAGTGAAATGAGATTTTAAAGTCATGCAGACTGGAACTTTGGTAATAGCTTTTAGAAAGGGTAAGTTGCAAATGGATGTGCTAATTTCTTATTTGCTGTTAATCTTAGCAAGGACAAGCCAGTGTTCTTCTTGGTTGAAATTGGCAGTATTTCATGTTCTACGCCACCTCAGACTTTTTGTGGTTCAGTGTTTGTGACATGTTTTCAGACATTAACAGTCTCCTTCACGATTGGCCTGTAAAATAAATGGTAACTGGGATTTTGCAGTCAGTCTCTCCTAAGGTGATTCTGAGAAGTCCATGTGTTGTCACAGTAGCGCAAAATGTTTTGTTTCGGAATTCAAGATGTAGTATAGGTTACTAGAATTCACTGTATGAAAATTCATGTGAAAATTTTATGTTTTGTATTATTTTAATAAGTAAGTGCTTGAGCATGCACCTTCGCCGAAGAAGTACAGAAAGATTCGGGTCTTGCATTTCTGAGGTTTTTTTCATTTCTCATACATACCAAAAATTTTTTCAAGTCTTCACGTTGCTGGATCTGAAATTCCAATGGCAGAGTTTGAGATTAGTTTAGCAGTATCCTGATCCTGCCTTAATGGAAGTAACAAATAATACTGCCACAGACTCAACAGAGGCAAGATCAGGTTGATACTGGGTACATCTGTAAATCTTGTCAGTGCTGTTTTCCTCTTCGCTTACTTACTTCATTTATCAATATACAAATCTTTGTATTTTTCATAGGTTCTCCCTGTGAAATCTCCTTTGAGCCTGCGAATGGTGATTTTATATGCACATCAGATAAAGTGGGAGTTAATTGCACATTGCATTGTGCAGAGGGTTATAGCTTGTCAGAAGGATCGAGTGAAAACTACTATTGTGCATATGAGGATGGTGTCTGGAAGCCACCCTATTCTCCAGAGTGGCCTGGCTGCTCTTGTAAGTCTTACTGTTACAAAGTCTGCAACTTATCAAGCACTATGTTTAATGAGGAAATAAATCTTAGAAATTATGACTTACATTTAATGATAACAAATCTTCTCTATTCTCTGCCTCTGAATTGTTACAATTATTGTGAAAGAATGCCTGGGAGTCCCTAAATGTATTATTGCAGAAGCTGTTTAAAACACAAAAATAGCAGTGAATTTGAATCCTGGAAATCACAAAATGGCAAAAATGCCAGAGTAGACAAGGTTTGTCATTATTTTGAATTGGTATTTGAAACAGGTTGCTTATGAACGCTAACAGTGTCTTTTCAAAAAGAATTTCAGCAGTATTTGCAATTCATTGATCCAAATGCACAGTGCATGCTGTACATACATATCTAATTATCACCAAATCAGAAACATTTTTGTATTTGTCTGAGGTGGACACATGCAAAACTGTGGAATTATTCCAGCTTTGGTGACATTTTAATAATAAAAGTATTAGAGCTGCATATGACACCAGTCTTGGCACCACTTTGCATCCAGTTCTTTCAGAGTGGATTTCTAGGTTTCAGCAGGCATTTCCTATTCAAAAATGGGAGTTATGTTTTAGAGCTGTGTATCAACTTAAAGTCCATAACTTGGACACTTAAGAACTTTGATTTGCTGAAATTCTGGATGAGAATTTTTTAGCAGCATTAGTAGTAAGACTCCTAATGTTTATTACTTCTCCTTCAGCAAAAAGTAAGTACAGAGTTTAGTTGACAGCGCGCAAGTTTCTTCTATTAAGAAAGTGCTGAAGTAGATATATGATAGACCTTTTCTGAAATGTCTGTCAGCTTTCCCATTAATTTGATTCCTGCCAAAGGGCCATATTCAGCTGCATTGGCTGAGGTATGAGGGATCCATTTAGGTTGCTAATTTAAAGGCAATGCTTCTTAGTTTAGTGTATTCCAGTTTTGAGCCTGAATGATCTTGCTTTTAGCTCAGAAACTTTTGCAATGACCAGTAAAAATTTATTTTTCCTATATTTTTCAGTAAATCGTTTTGCAAATCATGGGTTCAAATCTTTTGAGATGCTCTACAAAGCAACACGATGTGATGACAACAATCTTCTAAATAGATTTACTGATGCATTCCAGAGCGCACTTGGTAAAATGGTAGGTTAGTAAAAACTCCTTCCTTTCATGTACCTTTAAAACACACCATTTAAAAAATGTGCTTTTCCCAGTTAACTGATTTCATAGGAGGAAAATACAACAGAAACCCATAGATGAAATCTGTGCTTTTTCAGAAGATGACAAGTCTCCTTTAAAAATAAAGATGATTCCCTGGCATTTTAGTGTAATTTAGTTCAGTCTTCAGTGTGGAGTTATATAGAAGAGAATTCATAGAAGTGTCCAACTGGCTTAGGGACCTGGCACTCACAGATTTTTATTAGGCTTCCAAAAAGAACCTTTGCAGTTTTGAAAACCCCTGTCAGTTGTCACCTAACTCAGTGTTGTTTGAAAGTTGGATGTGATTATAAAATACATGTATTTTATATAGAATATGTATAACATATCCATATAATATAATGAATATACATCTATACAACTAGATAAATTCCACATTTGATGCCTAAGCCCAAGAACTTAAGTCCAGTAGTAGTGGCTTAAATAATTTGCTCAGGTTTCTTGAGTTTCTGAAGTGCTCTCTCTTATCATTAAGAACTGCATATCCCTGAAGTCGAAGAGGTATCATGTTCCTTCTCTACCATGTCCCTTGTTTTCCACTTCAGTATCACGATCTCCCCTCTTAATCCATGAGTATGTCCTCAATTGCAGAGTAGAAGCAGCTAGACTTCGAGCTGTGATCTCAGGAGTGGGTGTCCAGGCCTAGTGTGATAGCACTGTGCCAGAAGAGAACACTGGGCATTTACAGATTCTTTGCATTACAAAGCACATATGCTAAAAGCTTGTCTACTAACTAAAAGGCAGTATTAGCACATACAGTCAATGAACAAACTCCTTCAACTTCGGAATATATGTCAGTAGCCCTTGTCAAAAGGCTGAAAACTTACTTCAGGCAATCTCTGACACTTGGACCTAAATACCTGTTACCCTTTTGCTTTGCTTTTTGCCTCCCTTCCAGCAGAGAAATCTTGGCTTGTTTTGTTTTTGTTCCTTTCCCCTGAGAGCCAGCTACCACCAGGTTCCAGTGCTTGGACCATGACTATTGGCAAGTAAAAGATAATAACGGGAAAATGCTTAGTGAGCTGCCCAAGCAATTCCATCATAATGCATCAAATCCATGAGAACAGTCAGAAAGGCTGTGTTGAATATGCCTATGCCTATTCCCAATAATTTTGAATTCTAACAGAGATCTGAAAAGGGGGATGGAATCAGCAAGAGCCATCTTTCCAATGAGAATTGATATGGAAAAAAAAAAAACAGAACAATTCCAAACGTGACCTAGAGCCCAACTTGCTTGAAACCTGTCTGGAAAAAGCAAGAAATACAGATCTTATCAAAAGTTATGCATTTGCATGTTCTGATTCAATCTGTGCTCCTTTTGTGTAGTACGAGAAGAAAGCAATTCCAGAAGGGTTCTGTTGAGTTTTCTGCTCTGTGGTTTCTGCCCTTCTCAGACAATTTGACCTGTCTCCTGAGGCTTCTTGGTGGAATGCATTAGCCCCTTTCGATGAGTAGGGAGAGGTGGAGATGAAGAAATATGGTTTGAAAGCTAGAAACAAAGTGACAGCATTGTTGTAAACCTGACAGAATTACAAGTTATGTAGCTAGAAAAACCACAGATGTTTTCAAATACTTGAGCTCTCCTGTCACCTTCAACAGTGAGAAACAAGCCTGAGCTTAGTTCTGTATTTTGGGATTTCACATGCAAGAGTGGTTAACTAAATGGATGTCTTCTTTTATAAGAAAGATCTTGTATAACAAAGAGCTTATATGCCTACAGGTTGCCCTCTTATTTCTCAGATGTCTCAATAGAACATATTTTTTTCAGCAGACCTTGCCAGGGCTAGAAGTGACATCATACGGGAAATCCAGTGCCACTGACTGAACCAGTGCTTTACATTGTAACTAGAAGTTTCTATAAGTCACAGGAAGAGGATATGTGGGTTTATTTTTTTAATATTATTCTTTTTTATGTTGGAAGGTCCCGTCATTCTGTAATGATGTTGATGATATTGACTGCAGATTGGAAGATCAGACACAGAAACATTGCCTGGAATATAATTATGATTACGAAAATGGATTTGCCATTGGTAATTATTGATTGCATAGACTCTTAGCCATTCAGGTTTAATGCAGCATAGTTCCTTTTGTTCTGAAGTAGGCAACATGTTGTGTGAGATACTTTCAAAAAATAACCTTAGGCTCTTAAAATAGTAAGCAATTACATATAGATTCTAAAACAATATCATGGAACTCTTTGCTGTCTAGTTTTGGTACTGCTTCCTATATAACATAGAGGGAAAATGTACTGAGACAACTCATGATGGAGGGTGGGGGGAAGCATACACACACACTGTCCTACAAACCTGCTTGGTTAGCCTAGAGGAAAGCAACTTTTAAAAAACACACAGTTTCAAAACAAAATACTGAAAAAGTAAAATAGATGGTTCTAGAGATTGTTAAGAAAATGAGGACCATCCTTGATGCTTGGTCCAGATCAGCAGAGAACCCTTACAGTGTAAAGCTATACAGGCTTAAGTTTGCTCATTAGCTGTGAAATTACTTCCTGTATGCAAGGGCAAATTTTGCAGGATAACTGTAGCTGTATCAGAGTGAAAGCTTTGACAGTCCTAGTGTTTGTTCCCACTTTGCCTTACGCCAAGTAACTTGTCATTTTCAGTCCATCTTTAAACAGGTTAGTGTCCATGTTGTACTGCTGTTGTCCTTGGCATTTCTGAGTCCCTTGGGGGTGCTCAGAGCAGAAAGGCTAAACACAGATAACTTATGTTACCTATCTTGGCAGGAAGCATTTTGGCAGATCAACATCAGAATACATACGTAGGACTGTGGCTCTTTCACATGTTTATAGTGGAGGTACTTGTCAAAATCTTCCTGCTTCTTCCTGTCCCCTTCTAGACATGCTTCACTGAGTTTGGGAGCACATTTGTTTGTAATCAGACATGGGGGGTTGGGTGTCCAGTTTGCAGCTGTCATCGGGCTACGGATGAATACTGATGACAGCTGGAACTAACTTGTAAAGGCACTTGGAGGAAACAGTGTTGAGGACATGGGATGTACGGTTCTATTCTTGTTCATGTAAACCTCTTACAATAACATTGTTGCAGTTTTTCTGGAGTTTCTCATGATTATAGGCTGGGGAGGCAGGAGATGAGAACTCTTCTCAGATCATAAGTGACAGCAGTTTAGAAAACTAGTTGTGCAATACTTGCACAGCTTTAACCACAAAGCTGTGGGATTAACTTGTCCAGTTTCCACTGTAAATTAAATATAATTTGCTTGTATTTACTATCATTTAGGTGAGTGCTAACAGGTAATTGGCAGAACTTCTTTCCATCTTCATGTTTTTAAAAATAGAGCTAAATCAATTAAATAGACCATGCATCTTTAGTCATTGGGAAAAGGTAGATTATGTACAAAAACAACTGTTTGATTGTTTCTGTTTGAAAGCATGTAGTAGGTGAGGGATATTATAGAAGGAGTGAATTTGACTCACCATGTATAACAGGAAATGCCTATATGTAGAGTATAAATATATAAGGTGATGATAATACCAGCCTTTTCTGAGAGGACAGAAAATGGTACAACTACTCAGGAGTCGTGAGAAGATGCAGTGGAGACATGTCATAGGCCATGCTGTCTGTCATTGTGCAGCAAGAGGAAGAGAGAGCAATATGGAAATGTTTAAGAAGATGTTGCTGGCAGGAGAAGACACATGAAAGACAGGAAGGGAAAGAATTGTAACCTGCAACTTTAATAGCAGTATTTCTTTAAAGCTTTGGCTAACTGCACAAGATTCAAGATCTCTAGGATATCAGTTAGGAGTGGGACTGGTTTTTCCTATTTTCAAATAGGCAAAGACATCACACATTGTCTGAAGCTTCAGACAGACCCTGTTCTGTTGTGGATATATTTTAGATATAAGTATAGGCACTTATTTTCCACATGATGTTGCTTCTTTTCTGTTCTTTCTTAATGTCTCACAGGACCTGCTGGTTGGGGGGCAGCAAACCAGCTGGATTATTCGTATGATGATTTTATTGATGTAGCACAAGAAGACTTCTCCAGGCATCTCTCTGCCTCTGTAAAGGCAGCACCTGCTCGAGTCAAAAGGCATAAGCTGAATGTTCCAATGACCGACCACAAAATCAAGTTAATATTTAACATCACAGGTGAAAGAAGTCAAAATATTGTCCTTCTCCTATTCTTTCTCCTCAAAGAACATGTTTTTAATACATTCAGTAAAACAGCCTTCTGTTCACAAAGCGTGCTGGAGATGTCAGTTTTTGAGACATACACAGGCCCATTTTATCGTAAGCCTTTTGCTTGGCTGAAAGGTTGCAGCCTCATATTTGTGGAGAGCATTTGCACATGGTCTGCTTTCCATTTTCTACTGGCAAACTTGAGTGTTACACTCTTGATATTCTCCAGAGTGCACTGAAAGTGCTGACTGTAAAATGTGTGTGCTTTTTGTGTTTTCTGTTTATATTCCAGCTAGCGTGCCACTGCCTGATGAAAGGAATGATACATTGGAATTGGAAAACCAGCGACGGCTCCTTAAAACTCTGGAGACAATCACAAACAGGCTGAATAGGACTCTCAATAAGGAACCCATGTATTCTTTTCAGTTTGCATCTGAAGTCATTGTAGCTGACAGCAACACTCTGGAGACTGAGAAAGCCTTTCTTTTCTGCAGGCCTGGTTCTGTTCTGAGAGGGAGAATGTGTGGTAAGCCAGATGATTTGTTCCTTACATGTATTCAGAATCATTTTGAAAAGCTAGGTTTTAGAGGATGTATGCAGAAGGTTATGGTTTGACACAGTTCAGTGCTTGTGGTCTCTCAGAACAATAAACTGCAAAAATGCTTTGTGCAGTTTGAATTCCAAAGGATAAGTTTGTTCCTAACCAAGGTCTGTGGAAAAAAGACACTTTTGTACCCGTGATTCCAGTCTCAGGGGGAAATCAGGCATGTCCACACTTGGTGATACAGAGGAAAATAGTGCTTGGTATGTAGTCTTTTAATGCTATTAGTCTTGTGGGTGATGTGCAGCTAAGATAGGGAATTGGATTCCATTTCCTGTGCATAATGAAATCTTTGCAGTGTTCCAGAGATACCCCATTTGCTGAGGAACAGAGTCACATTTCAGATAAACAGGGTTTGACTAAATAGGAACTTGGGGCAAAACAGGAATATGATTGTGCACTCTGAGGGGAACCTTATGTTTCCGACATTACAGTCAACTGCCCTTTGGGTACCTATTACTCCCTGGAGCACCACGCCTGTGAAAGCTGCTGGACTGGATCCTACCAAGATGAGGAAGGGCAGCTGGAATGCAAAAGTTGTCCCACTGGTAGCTATACTGAGTATCTACATTCTAGGAGCATCTCTGAATGCAAAGGTGAGAACTTTGTCTTCTTTAGGCAGCCACTTCTGAATGCCTCCCTTGTTGTACAGGTAAATTAAAAAAATTCAGGTTTTCACTGCTGCTGTGGCATAGAGGATGCCTGGGCAGATGTTTTAAGAAGAGCTGGCCTTTGAAGCTTTGTTTCATTTCTGTTTTCTTTCTGTGAGATTGTGAGACCATTCTGCAGGGACTAACACGCTTAAAATAATGCTAGGTTTGTCCTTGCAAGCCTCCCCGTCCTACCATGATCAAAGGTAAAATACTTGCATCCTACACTGCAGTGCTGGGGCAGTGAGCACCTCAACACCACTCTCTGTTTGTGACTTGTTCTGAAAAAGAAGTTTCTATTTTTATTTCGTGCTTATTGTCTTATTATTAATTTTGTTGATTAAAATGAGTAATTGGATTGCAATAAATCATTTGTAAAGCTGATTGGAAGCGAACTAACTGGTTAACGATTCACAATTAATTTTTTGCTTTTTGCACCCATGAGTAGAGCAAACTCTGGAAATAAAAACCCCTGTGGTGTATATTGTGATTTTGAATCCTTTCCTAGGGATCAGGAGCAATGTTTCCTGTTGGACATAGCTTAATCTTTATCAATTATGCCTTATAGCTCAGTGCAAGCAGGGAACGTATTCACCTAATGGTCTTGAGATCTGTGAAACATGTCCACTTGGCACATATCAGCCTGCCTTTGGAGCCAGGAATTGTATCTCTTGCCCAGAAAATACATCAACGATAAAAAGAGGTGCAGTGGATGTCTCAGCTTGCGGAGGTTTGTAACAAAAAGGGCTATGATTTTTTTTTAATTAAATTCTAAAAAATTCTGAATGTTGTTTTAAGATCATCTTAGGTAATCCAGTTCATCTGCCTGAGATTGAATTCTCTTTTGGTTAAGTGGGAACCAAACAGTATTTCCCAGCAAAATTTCCTGATACCCTGATTATTTCAAATGCCCTCCTTTTGATTTCCAAGATGGACTCTTACCTAAGGATTAATAAAATAAGATACATGATGGATTCCTAGAAGAAAATAAAACCTTTTTCTTTACAGAAGAGAAAGGGAATGATGATGTTTGTCAGTATTATCTCCAAAGAACTTCCATATCTTCTGTACAAAACCACTGAATTTTAACACAGTATGTTAAGGAAAGGAAGTTGCATATGAAAGCTACCCACAGAATAGCAAAAGGAATAGACAGAAATACTTCCTGGGTATTTCCATAGTCCTTTGGGAACCACATGTCACCTAGCAGCACAATTTAAATAAGCATCTCCTAGAGTCATGAATAATTCTTGGCAGGTTTCATCATATTCCTTTTAGTCTGAGGAGGGACTATGAGGGGAGGAGAGAAAATGGTCAGAAAGAGGTGGGGTGAGGTAAGGTGAGGGTACAAGTGATTACTCAAAAAAATGTCCTTTTTTCTTGCAGTACCATGTATTGCAGGAGAGTTCTCTCGTACAGGTCTGACACCATGCTACCCTTGTCCCAGAGACTACTATCAACCAGACCCAGGAAAGTCCTACTGCTTGTCTTGTCCCTTTTATGGAACAACAACTGTCACTGGTGCCAGGTCCATCACAGATTGTTCAAGTAAGCCAAATTACCTCCGCTGGACAAAGTGAATACAGGGCATATCAAAAGGATGGCCAGCAGTAGTCTCAATAGGAAACATCCCACTTACTCCCCTAACAAATGTAGACTTTCCATTTCAACCAGTGAGGTTCACAACTGGTTTTGCCTACTGGTGTGGCCTTCGTATTGTGTGGAACTGACTGTGTGATACACACCAAGGCTCAGAAACAGATGTGTATATATATATAAGGAGTGTGTGTATACACACACACATATTGTTTATGTGTATACACACACACATGTTGAATATGTATACTACATGTATACACTCTAAATATATATATGCACACAAATATTCATAGGCATATATGTATATAAGTATGCATAAAATATGTTTGATATGGACACACACATATCTGAGTTTTAGAAATATATCTGCTTAGAAATACATACTAATATAAAATGTATTTAAAATACTATGTGGCTACTGTAAAGTTTGCACTTTTTTCCCCAGAAATTTAGGGTTCTTCTGCACATTTTTAGATGCATTATTAGCATGCAATTATTATGCCCTCATGGAGCAGGGATCTTGTCATACATTGTTATTAACAGCACGTTCATATCTTTCCTCTTTAGGTTTTGGCTCTACTTTTTCAGCAGCTGAGGAAAGTGTAATGATGGTACCAGCCTCTCCAGAAAATATCAGCAAGCAGTACAAAATCAGCAGTCAGGCAAGGACAAGATAGATTTTTCCAGTGTTAGCTCAAATGAAAGAAAGAGTGCCTTATGCAGCAGTAAATGACTAAGACCTTTTTAAATGTAATTGTTACACTCTCTGTATTTCCTCAAAAGATGACGGTGATGGTCTTGAGGGGAACACTCAAACTCTCTTTGTAATCATTAAAAAAGAAGCGCTTTCACTGAACAAAGGAGGCTACATAAACTATTGGCAATCTTCAGTTCTGGACTTGAAACTTCGCCTGATGTATGAAATATTTAACATGCTTAGAAAAGAATTATAAACTACACGGAGCAGATTCAGCCACTCTGTAAAAAATGTAGATTGACCACACTCAGTCATCTGATGTTTTCATATGCTGAATTTCAGGAAATGCTACCAGACAATAAGTCCCAGTTATAAATCTTTGTTTTGCTTAGTGCAACATAGATACACTTTAGAGGAGGCAAGCAGAGCTCCCTTCTGCTGTGAGTACCCCCTTTGAAATACAGGTGGGTCCTCATGTGAAACTACCCAAGTGACAGTGTTTGCCAGAGATGCTCCTTTAAACCCTCTATCTCCCTCCCAGTGTGTAACTCTTAACTACTTTGGTTGAATCTGAAGTTAGGATCTTGTGTGAACAGGAGCAGAGTTGGCTGATAATAAATTTGGGTTGATCCATTATATCACATATGACAGATACAAGCTGATCTCCTGTGGTTTTAGTAAACCCCATTTACTCAAGGGGTTTGCTGAACTCAGGTTTGCTACATTAGAAAAAATAACATCACATAGTAAAGTTCCCTACCAGCTCGCCTGATGACCAGTAGAAAGTGAACAGCTGGTGTAAAAGGATATGGAGAACTCTCATATGAAATATAGCATAATATAGGAACTGCAGTGATCAGCTTTGACTAAGTAAAAGATCATTTTAAAACAATAATTCAAATTTCTATTATTCTTCTCTGAAAAAAAATAAAATGGTTGATGTGAGGGAAGTCAAAGAGGAAGACATAGAAGTTAATGCCAGTGACTTTTTTTTCTAGCTTTCCAAAGTGTCTGTTAGGGGGTGTCAGAATATTTTTTTCCACCTGTATTTCCACCTTTACTGTAATTGTATGATTCTTGCCTTTGACAGGTCTTTCATGAGTGTTTCCTGGAACCCTGCCACAACAATGGGACATGCAAACAATTGGGAAGTGGATATATGTGCATATGCCCGCTTGGATATACAGGTAAAAAGTTGTGAAGCAGGTGGATGAGCTAACATGTCTCCATGCACTTGACGTGGGCAAGCATAAAGGAGCAAAACATCTCAGTGCAAGAGTATGTCCTAACTCACTGGAATATCCATCATAGATTTAACATATATTAGTATTAAGAAAACAAATTGTCCCTCACAGTCACTGAATTATAGAGTGTTTAACAGAAAAGGATTTTGAATGGTGTTTCTCTTAGTGGAGTTAGTGAATTTGAAAAGCCTATCACTTGGCAATATTGATGATTAGCAAAAGCTGAAAATTTGCACTCTAAATAGCTAATTCCACCAGATCTGCCTGTACTTCTCTTCAGTGTTATTTTTCCAGTTGCTCCAAAACAAACGACTTATTATTCAACTGTTATCAAGAAGTGATCTCTGTTACTTGTGGTAGATATGAAGTGCTACTTCTGGAAGTAATCAGTCTGTTGCCCAATGTGCATGATACCTTTCTAATAACATTTTGTTTCAGATGTGTGTTAAAACACAATCTAAAGAGAATCTAAATAAAACTGCATGCCTGGTAATGCATGCAATTAATCAGTCATGTTTTTCTACATTCATATTCATGATTTCCATGTTTTTGAACAATTTCAGGTTTTCTCTGCCTGTTCTCAATCCTCATTTTGCATTCTAGGCTTGAAATGTGAAACAGAAGTTGATGAGTGTAAATCATCTCCTTGTCACAACAATGGAATGTGTAAAGATGCCATTGGGACATTTATTTGCCATTGTCAACCAGGCTTTTCAGGTAACTTTTTTCACTTCGTAGCTCTTTTTCAGACTGGCATTGTTTCTGTGCCAAGTAGATAACAAAAAACACAAAGGCTGTATAATTCCACATCCTTGGAATTATAACACAAAAGCAAGCTGATATACAGGTTAGAGAAATGTTCTGCTGTGAATAAGTTTCGAAACAAAACAGTGAGCATTCAAGGATAGTCTTTGTGCGTGCATGTGTGTGCATGTATAGTTCTGTTTTGTGACATTTCTAGTCTGAAGAGGAAAATAAAGGAATGAAGTTTAGGGAATTAGTAAATACTCTTGGAGAAAATGCTTCTGAGACTGAATATGGCCTTGCTAGGCAAAGCATTTATGCAGTTGCTTTATTGCAGCCCTATGAGTAAGTGAATGGTCTTTTTCTTTTTTCTTAGTGTTTTGTTATTCTCACCTTTACTCACCTCGAGGGTACTGAAATCTATGGGAAACTGACATGCTTGAGTATGTTGCCACAACAGCATGTAATCTCTAAATATTGAAATGAGCTATTGAGGAGATGATTTTGTGTGGTTAAAGTAAAAAAAAAGCCTCATGTTTTCCGCCAGAAATGATCTCCCTCATTCTTCATGTTTATGTCTATACATTGATCAACAGTAGCACTTGCTGGGTATTTATTAAACTTTATGAAGACAAACCATGGGTTTCTTATCTTTCAGATTATCTTTCAGATCACAACATCTAAATAATACAGGTGATCTCTGTAGAAGTTCGCAGCAGTGCAGTCAAACATGGAATTTTATCTCCTGCTTTCAGTAGCCTTTTGTTATGCAAGCAGTTTGGTGCTCTTCTGTCTTCTGCATTCAGTCATTGCAGCATACAGACCTTGCATATGTCTTGATCGTGCCTTATAACCCTTGCTGTTTGAAGGTCTCTTGTGCGAGGAAGACGTAAATGAATGTCGCTCCAGTCCATGTTTGAATGGAGGCCACTGTGTTGATGGCAAGAACGGTTTCCGCTGCACTTGTGCAAAAGGGTTCACAGGTACACCTTTTTGTATTTAATTCAGCCTTCTCTCTTTCTGACCAAAAAAAGATGTCTTCCTACCCTGTCCAAAGTATTTTTTTTCTCATTGCTTTACATTACATATGTTATGCATTGACATAGATGTACTAGATTCTTTAGGTCCATCTAATCAGAGTCCCTTTAGTGTAAGCATGGCTTCAGCAGGATACACTAAGTGGTTGGTCTTCTGTTACTGATTTGGCTAATTTATTGCATGATGTTGAGGAAATAATAAGGACATAGACATGGGTGCAAATTGTTATTTTTAATTCTATATTAAAAAGAAAAATATTGTTACAATAGACAAGATGGTCTGTAGTAAAACTCCTTCCCATCCCCATACTCAGGTTCCTACTGCTTTCATAGATTTCTGTAACAACTAAGCATATCTGTCAAATACCATGTTGCCAAAGAGCTCCACTGTAAAATCACCCACAGTTTCTTCATTCTTAAGTGCTTGTAGAATGGAGCCTCTTTCATAGCAGATGTCCCAGAATTACGTATTCCTGGGTTTCATGTTTCTCGCTAGATTCAAAGTTCCAACTAAATTCTTTTTTAGCAGCTTTTCATTAGCTGCTTGGAATAGTTTCTCAAGTGATTTCCTGACTCAGTCCAAATTACTCACATAATGGGCAATATCCATATGAATTACCCACAGTGTGCTGAGTTTTAATTTCTACAACTGCAAAGATGGTGTCTGTAATTCTTCTATGACCACTTAACTTTAGTTAACAGATAAAATCTTAAACCTTCATGGCAACCCTGGAGTTTGTTGTTTCCGAGAAGACTGGCAACAGTCCTTGAAAAACAGAGATAGGTTAGTAATTTTTTTTCCTAGGTTAATTCAAAGCAGAGCTGTGATTTTGTTCCTTTCTTCTCAGGTGCTCGCTGTGAAATGGAGGTCAATGAATGCCTTTCAAACCCATGTCTTAATAGGGCTATTTGTGAAGATCGAGTTGGCAGTTTCTCCTGCAAATGCCTCCCAGGTTTTGCTGGTGTCTTGTGTGAAAGAAACATGGATGAGTGTCTGAGCAGACCCTGTAGAAATGGAGCCACGTGCAAAGATGGTATCAACAGCTTCAGGTGAAAAATAGATTATTAAAGTAATACAGTGTGGAAATTCAGATGTGTTGTGGTGCTTTAGCCTTCTTAGATTTCAGCAAGGTATTTCATAGTCTGATCCAATATGAAAGATATCCATATGACGCTAAAGGAGATTTTAAAAGTCAGGAAAATAAATTCTAGTGTCCTCACATTTAATAAATTCCAAGGTAGGCAGCAGAGAAAATGCGCAGATTTTAAAGTGTAAGCATACCATGGTTTTAGTACTGATTGTTAAAAAATAAATCCACTTTCTCAAGCTTCAAGGGCTTGTCTTGCTTTCTCTTAGAAGAGTAGGTAATGGCCAGTTACATACCTGATAATATTACATTTCTATAACCTAGAAAACATGCTATAGAAAACAGGGAAAAGATGTACATAATGAGAATACAGAGATTACAACACAAACACCACTGGAATCTTCCAAATATTTTTGTATGTGTGTGCTTTAGAATATCCGAGCTGTGATCAGAAGTTACAAGTACCAATAGCAGTGTCATATCATAGATCACTGTAGAGATAGAGAGATGGACCAGCTGAATTTAATAACCCTTTCCTTCCCTAGAACCCCAGAAGTTTTGCTGCCTTTCAAACACCTTGGTTTTCCAAATACCAGAGGTTTTGGTGCTTTCCTAATGCCTTGGTTTTCCCTGTACGTAAGCATGTCTGCCTGAAAACTCAAGTATCTCTGATCTGTAATTCTGTGGACCTAGAAGGCATGCTTCACTCACCAGAATGGAGTGATTGCCTCTCCCAAATTCATATGAAGAAACACAGGCGCTATGTTTAAATACTGTATTGTCCCCCTTATGAAGAAATATTATGCAGCTAACAGTGTACAAGCATACTTAAAGGAACAACCAAAATAGAACTCCATTAATTCTGTAGTGTCTGTTCTGTTGATTTTTTTGATTTTGTTTTTTTCAGTGTACGCCATTCACACTGGTGAATATGGCTTCATGGGAAGGATTCTTTGTCATGATGGAGCCACCTTTGAAGTGTACTTCTCTTTTCCTCTATAGGTGTCTGTGTGTGACAGGGTACACAGGACAAACCTGTGAAGTGAACATCAATGACTGTGACTCCAGTCCCTGTTTAAACCATGCCACCTGTGTGGATGCCTTGAACTCATACGTTTGTAAATGTCCCCCTGGCTTTACAGGCAGCAGGTGTGAAACAGGTACACAGGACCAAGTGTCAGAAAAAGGTGGCTTGCCTAAGTCTCTTGGCAAGATTTGCACTGGCTGGACTGATTTCATACAGCTTCACAGAGAGCAACTAGAGTTATGGGACTCTGAGAGGCTGTGACTGCAGTGTTAATAAGTGTAATTGCAGACAGTAACTAACAGCATGTGTGCTTTGCTGTCTTCATTTCTCTTTTCTAAGGCACAGTTCTATCTTTTTAATACCTAATAGGTCTATTAAGCTTAGTTTGTATTTGCACTGTGTATCATCTGAGTTAATTAGCTCTTTCTGTTTCTTATATTTCTTGTAGGACATTGCATCTCAGGGTTAGAGATTAGTATTTGGTAGTCCTAGCTTTCTAAGTCCTAAAGGCATAAAGTTTCCTATAGTTGGGCAAAATGGGTCACAGTTGTGAATCTTCCTGGAATATTCTGGAGTTAGGCCGCACAATCATGAGGCTCAAAACCATTTGTCTTTTAGTCACTCCATGTATAAAGTGTTACGCTAGCAGCTGGTGAATCTTTAAATGGAACCTGAAGAGACAGTAGGGGGCATACAGATCATTCAGACCTGCCATTCTATGTCAGAGTTTAGTAACACCCAGCTTTCAAGGGGGCTCCACTTGACATATTTTCAGGTAATATCCTTGTAAAGCATGTCATTCTTCGTTGATGAGCAGCACAGAAGTGCTGTTCCATACCAGTGCAGTGTATTTCAATAAGTCTAGAACAGAAAAATCATGTGGATTTTTTTTTTGGGGGGGGGGGGCAAGTTGGGTTGTGTTTTGTTTTTTAATCTTGATTCTTGTGAATATAACAGAACCAGCTGATCACACATCCTTGGGTTGTTGTATGGCAGATGGGATATTTCATTTCATTGGTAGAGGTCTGAAAAGAAAGGCTTATATTCAGTTTTTGGTAGACAATGAGCTTCTTTTCCAGTCATTTGTCTTCAAATATTGTGTGTTTTCTTGCCTTTGAAAGCTCTATGTGCTGGCTGATGTTAGACTGCTATACATTCTTTCTAACTCTGATCAATGTAAAGTGAATAATATTTGTAGATGGGTTGCATTCCATTTTATTGTGTTTGCTTAGAATCCATTTGATTCTCTTTCTGGGTTTTCAGGAAAGTAGCTCTGAAAACTCTTTGTCTTTGTTGCAGAGCAGTCCTCTGGTTTCAATCTTGATTTTGAAGTCTCGGGTATCTATGGATACGTCATACTTGATGGTGTTCTCCCATCTCTTGGTGACATCACCTGTACATTCTGGATGAAATCCACTGACACCACAAATTATGGGACTCCCATTTCATATGCAGTGGAGAATGGAAGTGATAATGCATTTCTTCTGACTGATTACAATGGGTAAATTACAGTTCTGCTTTTCTGTAGCGTTCGAATGTCTTGGATTCTTAAAGCATAGACTAGAAATCTCAATATCAGCTTTGCTTATTTTGGGATAGAAGAATTTGCAAACTCCATAGTTGGAGTTGTCTCTTTGTTTTGTTTTTTCTCCTTGCTTTGTTTCCTTCACTTTTTACCAAATACAAGTGTAATGGCAAGAAAATAATCAAGTTTAGAAAGCAGGGTATTTTGTGTCTGGACTACATTTGCATCATATTTAAATGGCACATTGATATAATGATTGGATGAAATGAAGCACTCAGAGTGCCTGTAGTGTGACTCCAAAAGCAGAGATGGTCCCAGAGGGCAAGTTTAAGAATTCCACTGTGCAGCTGTGACTTGACTCTTCATGTTTGGTACAAAAGCTCATTACTTATTTCACTATCCTTTGTATACAATAACCATAACTTCCAAGTTCTCTGGGAGAGAGATACCTTGTGTGATAATCTATCAAGAGAGATCTGTTGTATAATGTAGACACGGTTATGTCATTTGACAAATAACATTTATTTGAGTCATGTGGGACATGCCATGCTTTTGAAGTTGCTGCATGCAGCTGAGTGTGCTTTCCTCTTCTTTCAATGCAGCTGGGTTCTTTATGTAAATGGAAAAGAGAGGATTACAGACTGTCCTTCAGTGAATGATGGTAACTGGCATCACATTTCAGTCACATGGACATGCACAGATGGGGCATGGAAAGTGTACATCGACGGAAAACTCTCTGATGGAGGCAGTGGGCTCTCAGTTGGCTCAAAAATCCCTGGTATGCTTTACTTGTATTACAGCAGACCTGTTGCCTTCCTTCTGTTTTTATTGCAGAATTTGCTATGCCTGCAAGGAAATACTCATTTTGGCATTTTCCCTGTGTTTCCACATTTTCCACATTTATGCAGGGCTCATGTTTGCTGTTCTTATTCATGAGGACAGTTCTCTCTGCCTCACTGAAGACAAAGTGCACATTTCTAGGGTAAACTAGTAGGTAACTTGTTTTGTGGGTGATCATTTAATCCACAAAGGAGCCTGTGCTGCATTGATTTTGGAATCGCTTTTTGAGAATAGGTTTCATACACTACAAACTAAAGTTTAACTGGCATTTCCCAGGCAAACATGTGCTAAGAGTTAACTGACTTAGGCTTCTCCTGTTACTTTTAGACATCTTTTTAAAGTTATGTTTGCATTTTTTCTAAGAAGTTGGGGTTTGCTATTTCATTGTTTCCTGTGACCAGTGCTCTTTCCGGTAAGATCAGAAGACATGAAAAGGAATACCTTCAGTATTGAAGAACTGTGAAAAGCCTGACATTAAATTGCTGCAAAGAGATTTGGGATTTATTTTGATTTCATACTACTACCATCAGAATTTACATGGAGTTTCAAAAACTATCCATATTAAAATAAAAAATATGGATGTGTGAAGCATTTTAATCTGCATACCTTATGCTTGCCCTTGGCTTTCCCAGTTACATTGGAGCTATCTCCAGAGAAAAGACCTGAGGAATTGTGAAGTCTCTGTTACTTTTTGCCCTTGTCCTCACAACCTGTGACTTTAAAAATGCATGTCCGTATCACCTATGCTACCGGTTAAGGAGAGGAAATTTAACTCGTATGGCATTTCGGAACGTTCGCTATCTAATGACCAATGTGCTTCTGACGGTTTGAGATCAAATTTGTTCTGACTTTCTGAGCTTCGTTTGAATCAGGAAGTGCAAGCTAGCGCTATAAGATATGCACCACCTGCTCATTTCTCTGTAATACACTTCAAAAACGGAGCTAAAAATGGTCTTTTAGAGCCAATACCATTCCTGAAGCAGCCATGTAAAGTTTCTGCCTCTCATCAGCGTGAGTTTAGTATTAATATGTACTTCAGAGTTACTTCCAGATTGTTACGGTGACTACCTCAGCCTATGATAAGGCTTCCCAAAAGTTTACTGAGAATTTGTTGAAGGTGGCTGGTTTCCAGCACTACAAAATCTTAGTAAGATAGGGTAGCAAAAGTTCTGTTTTGCTTAGTTTTATATGTTCCTGTGAGGATCCTTATCATCAGGCTTTGTTTCCTATCCCTGTTCTAATTCTCTGTGAGCTTAGGTGGTGGTGCACTTGTATTGGGTCAAGAGCAAGATCAGAAAGGAGAAGGATTCAACCCAGCTGAATCTTTCGTGGGCTCCATCAGCCAGCTCAACATCTGGGACCACGTCCTGACTCCACAGCAGGTAAGTCCTTACTGCAGTGTTTGCACACAGGGCTCTGAGTTAGGATGAACATTTGAAAAGGCATTCCAAGTTAGCATATTGGGTAGACCTGTATTCCCACAGAAGTCAGTGGGGACCAGATGAAGCTCTGGCTTAGGGTAATAATCTTAGCACAGTAAGTAAAGGTGTGATAAAATCAACACTGAGCCACCTTCTATTTTGGCTGAGCCTTTCTGTATTACATAGCTTTGAAAGAGAAGTGAAGGCATGCACAAAAGCTACCAATCCTTTTAGAACAGGGAGAAAACCCAATGAAATGAGCAAACGGCTTGTTCTACAGGTTATAGTTCCCTCATCTTGCTGTGTGAAGGCACTGGTAAAACTTCAGAGGGGAGGCATCGGAATTTATGAATGCATTAGACGCTATGAAAAATCTGAGATATATAGCCCCAGGAAAAGTCTAAATGGGCAGGGTAGCTAAATATTAGGCTGTTTTTATTTAGGTACCAAACAAAAAGATTTGTCAATAAACTTTAACAGAGTTAAGAAATCAGTGTAGATCAAAAGATATCTGCAAGAGCAGTGATTGCTCAGCTTCTCTTGGAGACAAGCTTCAGTTCTCAGTTATCCTCAGAGTGATTTATAATTTTTTAACATATATTTGGGATCTCCCATTTCAGTTCATGAGCACTGTTTCTATCTCCCACCATGCTCTGCTGTGAAAAGCCTGACTCTGTATACTTGATTACCTCCCCATAGGTACTGGGGACTGCTGTTAGATGTCTTCACTCCAGGCTGAACCAGCCTTGATTCCACAGCCATTCCTCAAAGGGCAGATGCTCCATTCCATCTCCTTTTTGTTGCCCTTCCCTGAACTTGCTTCAGCCTGTCGGTGTCTTTCTTGTCTGAGGAGCCTAAAATGCAATGCGATACTTCAGACATGGTCTAACAAGCACTGAGAAGAGAGCTTCCTGCATTTTCTGGTTATGACCCTATTTACACAGCCAAAATTATGTTGATCCTCATTATTGCCGGGGTGCACAGTTGACTGATACTCATCTCTACCTGCCGGAGCCCCTAGGTCCTTTCCCACAGAGCTCCTCCGTCTCCAGGCTTTCCCCATCCTGTACCAATAGGAGGGTTTTCCTGTTGAATTTCATGAGGTCTGTGTTGGCCCATTCCTCCAGCCTGTCAAGGTTCCTGTGGATGCAATTCTGCCTTTGAGCGTACTGATTGGGCCTTCAGTTTGATATTATCTGCAAACCTGATGGCAGTGTAGTCCATCACCACTTCCTGGTCACTAGTATTTCAATTCTGAAGCCAGAAATGATGAAACTGTTAGTAACACTAGAATAACAGGGACTAATGTTCAAAGTTAGAGGCATTTCTTGGAGAAAAGGTCTTTGGGTTGAAAGGTTTTGCTCTTCTCCTTTTTAAAGTTTTACCACTATTTGGTGATTTGCTATCCATGATCCAAATAAATAATGAACAGAAAATAGGTGCTTCCAGCATCCAAATGTCTCCTCTGCCTCTTTCTCCTTTTCTTTGATATTCATCTTTCTGCTAGGTTCAGAACTGTCCAGGATCTGCTACTGTGTCTGGCTTTTGGTGTCACCAATTGTTGCACTGCCAAGTCAAAATCTTACGGGTTTTGCTCACTAGCAGTTTTGAAGCTTGTAAGTATACATGTGATTTTACAGAACACACTGGTGAAGACATTAAGTGCAATTTTCTGAGTCTTTCTCAATAGTCACCTGTCTAATCAAGTGACAGACTTGATTGAATTCCTGTTTGCTTCAAGTGCAGTACAATTAGGACAAGGAAGAAAATCCTGCCCTTCATTTGTGGTTATTCTTATTACTCAGCTGGAAAGACAGACGTGAGACCAGACAGGGAGCTGAGCCAAGTAAGCTTCCTATAAAATTATTATCTCATTATTTTCAGAGCTTAAGATAGTAAATCACTGTCATTGTCTTTTATTATCAGGATTGCTGTGGCCAGCTGGAACTGTTCAGTGAGTCTTACCTTCCTATTCTCAGCCATAAAGGAAAGCAGGGTGACAGAATATGTTGTCCAGTGAGAATAACATAAAGGCAAAGTCTACTCTTAAGACTTCTGCTTGTGTGCTTTAGTTGCTCATCCACTTGCATATTAATTTTCTATAGGCAATCTAATAGTCTGGTTGTTTGGTTGCTGAGCACACAACAATAGAAATATGAGTGGTCTATATGGGACTGTGAGGTCCTTTTCTGGCTCTCCATTCCTCATCATATGGCTTGGAAGGGCTGATTCCCGAATCTGCCTTTCCCACACTTTCCCTGCAAATTCCTAGCAGTTTGTTTGCAGCCCTTGGCCTAAGCAGTTTCCATCAGCACATACTGTTGAAGTGAAATCTTTGGAACAGACTCAGAATAAACAGAGCAGATTGCTCTCTTCTCCAGCTAAGCTGACCCTAGAGCAGTCTGATCCACCTCCCTGGCATTCAGGGTAGGGGAAATGTAACAATGATTCAGTCTGAGGGTCATGGTATACTTTCCTTTCTGACAAAGGACGGTGTAGCGCATCATTCTTGGTAGTCCGCTGGAGACTTGACAGAAGCCAGACACCCTTCTGCAAAGGGCAGTTTCCATACAGTTTGACATGAACTGGGGACTCTTGTGCTTTCTAACCAGTTAGCTGTGCACTGAAGCCATGCTGCATCTACTGATGGCTTGGCTGGTTGTGTTGAGATGTACACAGCCCACTGGGCTGCTCATCTTTGCTCTTTGTATAATTTTTCACACTGATGAAGGTAACATTCCTTTCTCCCTGCCAAGGAATTATTGGAATGTCCCTGCAGCATGGAAGAGCCAAAGAGTAGGAAGTAGTCTCAGTAGCCTAATTACTACATGTTTTCTTAATTGAATAACCATCTTTTTTCCATAAACCACTTCCCTCCGTGATATCTTAAAAGAAGAGGAAATCCTTAATTACCACTTTTCTGCACATTTATCCTCCTCAGGGCACATAGTTTTTTTTCAGCAGTTCCGTGGCTGAGATATAATTGCACCCGCGCTGACAGGGAGAAACGTAATGAGGAGTACTGCTCCAATAATGCACCATAATCCCAGTCACCTTCTAGGACTGCGTTTCCTTTCTGTTCCTGGAGTTACAGCATGCAAAGGCAGTACTGAGTGAATTCAAAGCTCTGGTCTTTCATTTGCAGTTTTAAAACATTTTTATGTAGCAAAATCTCCCTAAGCACCCAATGGCACTAGACAGCCTTCTTTGTTACAAACACAGGTGTCAGGACATCTGAGCTCAGTCCAAGGAACTGCTATGGAACATTTATGTGACATCCCATCATTAAGGATCTATCTGCATATTCTTACCGTTGCATATAGTTTACACAGGTGTCTGAATAGCTTAAAAGCATTGTCGCATCTAGTGTTGTAGTCTCCAAGTTCCTTCTGTTGGTGGACAGGCAGAAATATGATGACCTTACTGTGAGTAATGTGACTCAGAGTCACAATGGAGAAGCACAAATATTTTCACTTTATTAACTTTTTTTTTTTTACATTAAAACACTGTACTGGAATAGCTTGAGGATTCACATTGGTATTTCTGTTTCTTGCAGTAAGAATGAAAAAGGAACCCCTAGTGGTGCCATTAAAGAACTCATGTTTTAAATGGAAAACTTTTCCATCAAAGAAATTTTACCAGATCTGCTCTCAAGACAGTAATCTGCTTTTGTTCTTACAGTGTGTTCCTTTTTTTCTCCTATCTTTTTTTTTGCCTGTAGAATTCCTATTTCAGTACACGAGTAGTTGTGGCCCTCTCCTGCAATGCCAATACTGCTGTTAGTATTGGTGTGGGTAGGCCTTGCCTGCAGTGTTTTGAAGAGCCTAGTACATTGAATCCGCCAACTTCATGTCCTGGAAACAGCAGATATTTAAAACTCCTCCTTTTGTGCTTCTGTTCCTTAAAGGTAGAACAGTGCTAGCAGAATTTGCAGAATGTGGTTCTTCACCATCAAATTCTTCTTGGCTCCTATTTGACATATTTCTGCAAATCAAGTTTTGTCTTCAGGTTGCATTCTTATATCTGCCTTTTGTGTGACGTAAATACACACATTTACTTTCACACTAACAAACCCAATCGTGTTTCAGGAACTGTGTGTTACGCTTTACTTGTATGAAGTATTACTTCTTGTGTTGCCTTGGCACATGCCTGTCCATAGCTAGCTGCTTGTAAGTACAGAATAGCAAGTAGCTCAGCCAGAAGCATTGCGTGCTAGGAGGGATGAATATCGCTTATTCAGTGATTTGTTCTAGCATTGCACGTAGATGGGGAAGGGATGTTTTTTACAGTTTTTTCCCACATGATCCTTAAACAGCACCTAACCAACTGTTTTAAATCCATAGGTAAAATCTCTGGCTACATCCTGTCCAGAAGAACTCCAAAAAGGAAATGTATTAGCCTGGCCAGATTTCCTGCCAGGAGTTGTTGGAAGAGTGAAGATAGATTACAAGAGTATATTTTGTGCTGGTTAGAACTTTATTTCCAGAACCCTTCTTTTCCTGAACAATATTATAAGACACTTTTATGATGTCAAATATTCTAGCTTGCAGCCTTTGCCCTACTAACCTTGAATAAATTATTTTGATAATTTGACCCTTAGAACATTCAGTCCTTCATTCCTCAAATTCCAGGATTTTGTAACAGAAGTTCATCAGAATCTCTGATGGAGATTTATTGCTTCCTGAATTGAGATGGGGAAAGAGTGAAGATGGTGTGGGCTCAGAAAGAGTTTTTTCTTGTCTGTTATTCTAAAAATAATAGGATGTACTAAAATACCTACTGCCTCCTTACCTCTTTTCCTACAGATTCCTTTTCTGATGTTATATGTTGATGATTCTCAAAACCTTTTGAACCTGAGCAGAATGTAGCATACATTAACACTTCCCAAAGCTTTCTCCTGAGTAAACTTGCACAGGATCAAATAATCAGAAAATAAATTGATTAATTTCAGCACATAGATGTTATCTCTTACTGTATGCATGTGTTTTGTCCACAGACTGTCCCTCTTTGCAAGGATCCATACCACATCTGCGGGCGTCTTCTTCTGATTTAAAGCCAGGGTCAAAAGTGAGCCTTTCGTGTGACCCAGGCTTCCAGATAGTGGGAAACTCTGTTCAACACTGCCTTAACCTGGGACAGTGGACACGGCCTTTTCCCCGTTGTGAAAGTGAGTTGTCTTAGTGGTCTGGCAGGATTAGGAAACCCTGGTTTTTATTTGTACCATATCATTATTCACATCCTGATAATCGTGCAGCTGTGATGCGCTTGAATCCATCCACGTTACAGCATATGCATACATGCTTAAAGCTAAAGTTACTGATCAGGAACTACACCATGATCAAACCATGATTGGATGATGCCACCTTTCCGAGTCAGTTTCTAATACCCATGGCAGAAATGAGTCTATTTGGATCCACAATCTGGTACTCCAGGCATTCCTCTGCAGTGGCACCCAGAGTGTGGAAGATGCACAGGAAATTCTACAATATCTCTGTGATTTTTAAGCATCACTTAGAATGTCTGGTTTCAAGTATGTTACAGAGTAATTTCTTTAAAGGTGGGAGGTATTTCTGTCAGAAATTAGAAGTGCTACAGGATTTACAGGATTTCTTCTAAGAAACTGAGCTGTATACATTCAGGTTGCTGAGGTTCTTTGATTCCTGCTTTCCTGCTCCTGCCTCCTCCTTTCCTTTGGTTCTTATCTGCTTTGACTGGCCATGTGACTGTAGTTGCATGTGTTAGAGCTGACTATATTTTTAATTTTAGCAGAATAATAAGTTACCTCCAGAAGTAGATATTGCTATCAGTAATTTGGGGGAAAATACCAGATTAATTTAAAGTACCTTAAAAACAGTTTGATCTTGTTTTGATGCGATTTTCATATCTTCCTCTTTATTCAGTTGCTCATAGCACAAATCCAAGATCGGTCTTCTCTCCTGCCTAAAGAATAGCATGCATGTGAGGATTTACCCAAAAGCAAGTCCTGCTGGACAGAGCAGAAAGTCACTGACAGAAGCAGCATTGTTTTTTCTGGGTGTGTTATTAGCAAGAAACTACCAGCATCCTGTTAGTGTTGTCATCTGATTTCTCAGTATTGGTCCAGGCAGTTTTGCCTGTTGAGCACAGAGGTCCGACAAGAGAAGGTTGATCTGCCAGGAACATGCTGGGCTAGACTCACCCACTGGCCTTTCTCAGCCTGTTACACAAGAGCATGACGAATTAAAGGCAGTTGAAGATAGCTATTTCCTGCATGAAGAACTACAGGGCTTATAGTGGAAGGTGTGGTACAGAAAAGGTTCTTCTACTGATGAATCAGGCTCACTGTCATCATTGCCATCACCCACCAGGATCCTTTTCCTCTTCCTGTGCCAAAGATCCTCAAAACCACAGGACCCCATCCACTGACATCCTGTCTGTTACAGATTCTTCAATTCTATCTCTCTGTAGCAAGTACTTGGCTTCAATTACTATAGGCTCTAAACACAGTATATTTTTGTGTGATCCTTGCACATGGCTGAAGAGCAAGGACTTGCTACAACCCATGTAGTTAGAAAGATGAACTTTATAGCTGTTGGAATAAGTTCATGTCATCTTGATTGAAATGAAGATGCTCAGCATCAGCTCTCATAGGATAAATAGCAACTTCCAGCAGGCAGGTATAGTGATGCCTTCTGCTGGCACAGCTGGGATCAGAAGGACTTATTTATTACAATCAAAGTCAAAGTGATGCCCAAGGTTGTATGTGAGGTCAGTTCCAATTTCTCCATTGTTCATGCACTCCCTGGTCTCAGACCAGTACTGTAACCTCATAGGAGTAATCTGTTAGCTAGTTTTGCAATGTTCAAACGTAGTAGTATTGAGCTTGTTTTTCAGTGAATGGAAATAACAGGAACCTCCATGGAGGCAAGCTTACTTTTCCTTAAACTCACCAAGAATCAGTGATTATCAGGGGAAGTGTGCTGTGACTGAAGAGCATCTCCTCAGATCTCAAATGATGGATGGCTCCTCCAGAGCTGGGAGAATAGGAGCTGGAGAGTCCTGCTCAGGCTATGATTGATAAGTAACTGCAAAACAAGGGCCTCCACCAAATCTGGAATCAGTGAGCATCAGGAGAGGTCCAGGCCCTCTTGTGGACAGGATTCTACACTTGTAGAGAAAAAAATCTCCAGAGGTGGCTCTCATGTGGAATTACTTTGAAGTTGATCTGTGCTTGCTCTGCTAATGTCTGTGCTTTCTTTTCACTCATGTCGCAGGAATCAGCTGTGGAGTGCCTCCACCTTTAGAAAACGGATATTATTCAGCTGAGGACTTTTTTGCTGGCAGTACCATCACCTATCACTGCAACAGTGGCTACTATTTGTTGGGTGACTCCAGGATGATGTGCCTGGACAATGGGAGCTGGAACAGCATTACACGATCTTGCCTCGGTGAGGTGTACCGTACACCTGGGTGCCATGGGCTGTGCACTTCTCCTGTGCCCTTGGGTTTGGGTGGGATTTCATTCTGAAACTGTGAAGACTGACCAGAGTCTCAGAAATCACACTCCAGAATATTCCCTTTCTGAAGTACTGTGCTCAGCATTGTATTAAATCAAAACGACATTCTGACATCTTTCTGTATCAATCCTCTTGTGTGCCCCACATCCTGTACTAAATAAGCCTTCATTGCATTCCCAGCCTCTCTCCTCCCAGGTTCATTTAGCCCTAGAATTCTTGCATTCTATGCTTCTCACCTGTACATTTCTCTATGCTTCAGCACACCCTCAGTGTCTCATACTCCCTGACCAGATACCTTTAGATGTTCCATACATCGACGGTGGAATGTTTAATTTCAAGTTTATTTATTTGAAGATAGTTGATGCTACACAGGATTTCTGAGTTAGCAGAGGAATAAAACATGTACTGCATAATGCAATACAAATAAATGCAAGTTACACCTAGCGCAATATAGCAATTGCAATATACAGTTCAGTCCCAATACCAGTGTGTTTCCCATTATCAGTCTATAGTATGGTCACTGTCATGACGCTAGGTGTCCTCAGTAGCCAGAAATGAATAACTGGGTTAAAGCTGACACAAGCCCATTGCTAGTTGTCTGGTTTTTATACCCTGTGTTGGCCTGAGCCACGTGTTCAATTCCCCCTCACCCGTGCTGGTGTGGCTAACTCAGGGAGATGTTTGCACTCTTTTAGTGTACTCAAGGAGAGGCATTTACACCACCAGTTTATACACTGGTTGACAGCTGTTTACTTAGAACAAAAACCACCTTCCCATCCCCTTGTGTTGAGTCAGCTTCTCTGTAACAGCAGTGATCAGTCACATCTTGCATTATTCCCTGAGCTTCATGGGGCAGATCACCTTTGCCTGTCTCCTCTGAGCCCTCTTCTGTTGTGAGAGTTTATTGTTCAGTCTTATGCATCTGTCAGCCAGCAGCATTGGAGGGCAGGGAGTGCACTTGTGAACACAGATGACATAGTTGTCACACCATAACTTCCTGATGAGATGGGTCTGATGTAGCAGATGCAGCTGCAGGAGCTGAAAGGTGAGACAGAGCAGCATTGTACTGCGTACAGAGGACTGAGGGTGGCTGTTCTTTTAAGGCCATGTTTTCAACAGATATCTGCTGGAACCCACTAGCTAGTTGCACTTGCACTGGTGCTATCTGAGTCATACCTAACATGGGATTTGTAGGGTAACAAGTGCCAAGATTTGTGTTTGATCTGACTCTTAATTTTTTGTAGGAATGGCATGTATTTTTTTAAGTCAAGATGAGCAAAAGGAAAGCCGACAGTCTTTTAGTTCTGCCAAAATTCACTTTGGCGTAGGATCCACCTGGTTTCATAGCAGTTTCTACCTGGACTCCAGAGCCTCCAAACAGACTCACTATGTTGTTCCTCTTTGCTTTACCCCTTTGCACTTTATACCCAGGCTCAGAAGCAGATGCTGCAAGGCTGTCCGAATAGTTTGACGTCTGTGCAGTAGGAAGCATGATGTTGAGAAGTAAAAACCCTGTGCCCCACTTTCCAGCTTGCTTTGTCTCTCATGATGCAGAGTAGATTTGGGGGAAAATGAAAACAAGAGTGACTTTGGCTCCCTGACCCACCCTTTACCTTTCTGATTCATACTCCAGGCAGGTGCTAACAAAGCCTGATACACCTATGCCCTGGGACACTCCTTTTACTCTGTTACGGATCTGATTCTCTGTGTCATTCCACTCTTCTGCTGTCTTACAAGACATGGGAGGAGCAGTCATTCCAGTTCTGTTTTGGTACCACTTTGCGTTCTCCCATTGCTTTTGTAATTGAGAACTGTTTTGATTTTAATGTGCGTTTTTTATCCTGCATGTCAGAAAACAGCTCCTTTTCTTTTCAGAACATCATTGGGTTCCCTTCATGCTTGACAGACTCACTCAGCAATGAATAATAAACTCATTAATTCAGTAAATTTTGTTGCTTTTTTAAGCAAGTTGTCTTTTTTTTTTTTCTCCCTGGCAAAGAACTCCACGTGTACATCTTGATGCTATACCAAGTTCAGCAGCTGTCCTGTAGTGGGGCTTTTAAATGGAGAATTGTTCTATCTCTAACACTCTGATTTATATGAAGAATAATCCCTGATGCCTGCATTTGTCAATTAGATAACTTGAAATTGACCCTTTGCAATTCATGACTCATTGTTTACATCCCAAGGACACTTCTGTACAGTCAGGATTTGAAAGCTGATAGGAAGTATTCTGGAATGAGGGATATTTTTTCATTTGTTTTTGCTGTACAGTACCAAGCTACGTGGATCATAGATCATCAGTCAGCATTTATAGGCACTACTGTGTATAACAAGCTAATGATAATAACTAATGTATTTTGAACTCATTTTAACTCTTCTGGCAACTGCAGGTACTTCTCCTTCCTAGTCTAATGTAATTCTGTTCATCAAAGATGGGGCTGTAATTGTATTTTGTATTCAGAGTGTTTGCCCCCTGGGCTAAGTTTTCCTGCCTTACAGGTGGGAAGTTTGCATTACAGAGGATTTCCCAAGCATGTGTTTAATGTAGAAGGCCTCCCTCATAGTGACTGTTCAAACTGGTAGTAGCAGCGCATGAGTTACAATGTCTATTCTTGTACTGCTTGGAAACTAGATACTTTTTGTGGAAGTATTGACTGGAGGTTGATAGGATTGGTCTCTGATATTCTCTTATTTCACAATACTATGTAGTAAATTATTTAGAAAGCATAAATATTAATTTAAATATTAAATATTTTTACTAGTGCATCAAAAATGTGTTTGATGTAAGATTGAGTTTTAATTATTAAATTAATTATTAAATATTAATTACATTTAATTATTAAATTAATTATTTATTAAACTGTGAATTGATTATTTAATTAATTAATTAAAGGGATTCCTCTTGACAGTTAGTGATACAAATTTAAAGCAGATGCTTGTTGTAAATAGTGCCCTAAAGACATCTTCTTTGTGTTTCTTTTTGGTAGATGTTGATGAATGTGCTGTTGGATCAGATTGTGATAAGCATGCGTCTTGTCTCAACACAAATGGATCATACGTTTGCACTTGCATCCATCCTTACACAGGAGATGGTAAAAAATGCGCAGGTATGGGAAAGAAACATGAGGCAGGCGTTTCCAAGGTTTTGTATAGGCCAGTATCCTGCCTTCCACTGTAGAAGACAGCTGGCAGTAATTCGTATCTGGGGAGGACAGGACAGGCATGCTCTCATCTGCAGGTCACTTTGACCTGAATGAAGCTGTGATGAAGTGTCCCCTTTTGTTTCTTGAGAACTCACCTCTCCCTGGAAACACAGCTCTCATTTGGGATTCTGCTTTGAGACATACACACGTGCAAAATCCTTTTGCACATGGAGCACATACACTGAATAGCTGGGAAGGCCACAGGTCACAATGTGTCATTGCTCAGAGCGAGCTGTTCAGTGAAGAAATAATTGAACGCAGGCATCTGACTAGGGCTTGAGCTACCTGTGAAAAGAACAAGGTAACTTCCCATGAAGAAGACAAGACAGTGGCATAGGTAATGGGTTTAGAACTAGATGAAGTATAAGGTCCCTTTCAACCCAAACCATTCTATGATTCTATGTTAGGTCAGGATAAAGGGTAGCTTAATTGATTTCCTGCTCAGGGCTGTACATGCTGGAGTGGGCTTTCCCTCACAGACGGAAAAATGACTGCAAGATGTGTTTGCTTCTGACAGTGAATGCAAACTCATTTGCACAGGACTCTTCCATACCAAGATTAGCTTACTTGCACTAGTCTTCAGTGCCTGTCATTTACATATCAGAACTGAGAAAAGGTGGTAAGTCTGTAAACTGCTAATGAGTGGTTTCCATGTGCTCTACCTTCCTGCTTTCAGAAAATTGCCAAGAATAATCTAATGTAACTTGTTTATAAAACCTGATAGTTATGTTCGTAATTATTTCTCTTCTCATCCTCAGAACCAGTAAAGTGCCCTAACCCAGGAAATCCAGAGCATGGCCATTTATATGGGGACACTTTTGGTGTTGGCAGTGAAGTAACATTTTCCTGTGAAGAAGGGTTTCAGCTGGCAGGAGTGACTAAACTTGTATGCATGGAGTCTGGAGAGTGGAGCCACCCAATACCATATTGTGAAGGTGTGGTTCCTGGGAAGAATGCATGTTGTCATGTGTGGTGTTAGAGAGATGAAAAGGGAAAGTAGTAGTTTAGAGCCTTTAAAGACCACAGCAGCTAATGAAACCCTGTCCTAGCAGACCTCTGTCTCAGTTTTGAAGTCTCTGTTGTCTTCAGAGACATAAGCACCAGTTGAAGCTTTTCCAACAGTTGTCGTGTTCATAGTGGCTCTCTCCTACTCAGATTCTCTGAAGTGCCAAGTGCGTAGATTTATCTCATTGTAATGCAAACATTGGAAGTGTCTTTCTTCTCCACCCAGGCTTCCATTTTCAAGGAACTTGTGGGAACTTGATGTCTTAGAGATCATTAACTGTGTTTCAGTAGATAAAAAGCAACCAGAGAGGACAGGCTGGTGCATGTGCATATACATGGTATAACTGAAGAAATTTCTTCAGAAAACCGGAGCTAACATGGTGAAGCAATAGGGTAAAATGAAGGAGTGTCAAAGACAATGTCAAAACCACAATTATTTTATCCATAGGGAGGGGTGAATATGGAGTCCTCTTGACAGTCAAGTGTGTGGTTTGTATAAAAATTCCAAATACTTATTTCCAGTTAGTCCAATTTCTCAGTAAGGTGGAGTCAAATAAAGAGCCCTAAATGTCAGTTATTGCTAAGTCAAAAACCCAGCGTTACCTAGGGCTTGAAACCTCTTCAAACCTTTTAAGACAAAAAGCAAATTCTGATTGTGTGTTCTTTTTTATTTGTGTTGCATCAACCTCTCCTGTGATCCTGTCTTTTTAAAGCTGTATCCTGTGGTGGTCCAGTTATTCCAGAGAATAGTGCCATTTGGGGCTCAAATTTTACATACCAGAATAAGGTGGTGTACAGGTAGGATTTCAGTATCTTTGAAGTATTAAATTAATAATTGATTGAGAATCAAAGGAGAGTATGGCTGAATTGAGAGAGTGGTTAAAATGAAGGAGAGAAGCAAGATGGTATTGCAGTAATGCAAAAATTTTTGGTTATAGCTGTGGCTATTCACTAGCAGAGCTGAATATTTACTCCAGTACCACCTTTCTGTGCCCTGCAGAAAAAAAAATGTGTATGTAGGTGTGGATGAAAAAAATGATGGCTGCATATGCACATTGTGTATAAAAGGCTCTGTGTTTGGTAACACTTCTTTTCTTCTAACCCAGATGCAATGATGGATACAACTTAGTGGGTGAAAAGGAAATTCTGTGCCTTGCTAGTGGCAGGTGGAATCATCCTCCCCCCTCCTGTGAAATGGTGACTTGTCCCAGCCCACAGGATATCAGCAATGGAAAATACATACTCACTGGAACAACCTACCTTTCCTCTGTATCATACACCTGTGACAATGGATACAGGTAAATGCAGGAGTGCTCCTGAGCCAAATGCAGGCAGCATAGCTGCTAAAAGGTCTAACTTATGTCTCAAAGAGACAAAGCTGGCGCTATTGCTAAGAAAGGTAAAATACTAAAATAGAATTTAAAAATAATTCTTCGTATCTTGAAGGTACTTTCTGTATTTCATCTTTAATTGGAGCAGTTCATCAAGAAAGTCATTCATGATTTGATATATATATATGTATAGTTATTACTTTTGAAATTTCTCATTTGTCTTTAAAGATTATTGTACCCCTACAGCTTAGTGCATACCCAGTATTATTTTTGCTATTGTTTTACAATGCCTTTGATGAAAGAACCTTCTGGAAGTTACTAATTTACGCTTTGAAATCTTTGTGGGAGTAGTTTATTCTAGGCTTTTATTCTGTTTTATGTTTGTATGCAATTACATTGGAAACTCACTTTTAACGTGCTGCAATTAAAAATTAACACAGTAATGCTATATGCAAGGATGTGGTTTTAAGTGCAGGTTTCTGCCTGTCCTGATATCTGCTTGTACCTCTAGCTAATTTATCCTGATGTAAGCAGTCTCCGATGGAACTGTTTAGGTCTGGGTTTTTTTCTGTATTTTCCTTCTGCAAGCATTACCTTTGTCCAGATGCAGGCAGGTAGGTGAAGTGGGCAAAGCTACAGCAGAAGTTAGGTGTGTGTGTCTGAACAGTGCATTGAGGCCCCATATGAATTCCACCTGGTCTCTCTTCAAAATAATCTGAAGACCAGCTCTTTTGACAGCATCAGTATATTTTTAAGAATGGGAGTGTGAGATTCTGGCCTCTACTGAAGTCAGGAGAGACTCCCCTTGGTGTCACTGGGGCCAGGAGGTCAGAAGCAAAGCACCTCTTTCCCTCTTCATTCCCCACCTGGACTGAAATGGCAGCCTTAATAATGATCTTTGTGTCTCAGCCTTCAGGGACCCTCTGTGCTTGTCTGTGCGTCTTCGGGGAGCTGGAACAGTACACCTCCAGCTTGCAACATTGTCTCCTGTGGATCACCTCCTGCCATCAAAGATGCGGTCATCAATGGAAATAACTATACTTTTGGAAACAAAGTCTCTTACACGTGTAAGGAAGGGTATGTAGATTAGCAGAGGCGGACTAGTAGTCAGGACGAGCAAAATTTGTGAGCTGCTTCACAAGTCTTTTCGTAACTGCACGCTAATTCATTTTTACTGCTTCTGTCTTAACTCTCTGGAAATTAAATGTAGTGGAGATGCTTTTGTGGGCTGCCAAGTTAGTATGGGACACATAGGCATTTCTTAAAGTAGTTTCAAAGCACCTGAATATGCTCTGAAAAAGGAGTCTTGAGAGAAATCACAGGGGATGATAAACCAATTCAATAAGAAGCCCTCTGCCTTGAAGTTACTACAGAATTAGTATTTCTGCGGTAAACGCAAGGCCCTGATCATAAAGAACTCCCTGTCTTGTCAGGCTATAGCAAAGCTGTCTGGTGTGTTTTAACAACTGTCTGTTGTGGTGTTCTAAATTCTGCTTCCTTAAAACTATGACTCCTAGTTCATTGAGATGCGTTATTTTTCTTTGATTTCTGTTTACTCATTGTAGTGACCTTTTCAAGCCATATTTCATCAAAGATGAGACTCTGTACTGATGCTGTCAGGCATGAATGTAATGCTGGATTCTGCTCACAGGCTGTAAAGATAAGCATGTGCAAAGGTTCTAACAAGATTAGTCTCCTTGAATTTCTTGAAACTGCTCTGTCCATAAGGCAGAGCAGGCATCCAGAGCTTTTGCTAGGTCAGGCCCTAAGTGACTGGAGGATTTTCTGCTCATGATGTAAAAAGGCAGATTGATAAGTTAGGATTTTTCTTATAAACTGGCTTTGCAATTTTATTTGAAAAATAATTGAAGCAAAGCATCCTTATTCAGTTTCTTTGACTGTATTATGATGTTAAAAGATGCTTCCTCACTGTGCAAATGTAGTAAATGGGTTAGGATAGCAGAATCCAAAGAGGGTCGTAGCTGTGTGTGACAGTAAATAGAGTGGGTCATATTAAACATTAGCACCTAATAGGCTCTTCTTCTGGAGTCCTGTCATGAGGCTTTGAAAACAAATCCTGCAAACAAGACAAAGCACTTTCACAGATGTTGCCATCAAAATCTAAACAACCAGTTTCCAGCCTGTAGCTGGAAAGAGTCACTGGGAACTTTGCAGTAGTTATTGTTTCTTTGCTATCTGTGACAGCACACCACAGAGATTTCAAAACTGAGAAAGAAGATAGCCACAGGTACTGTGACTGTACTGCTGCATGTTTAAGCAGCAGGGTTTTGAGTGGGGTGATGAACCGCAAGGAGTGATGCTTGTCACTGCATCCCAGAGACGGAAGGAAATACTACACTAACAGTAATTATGTGGTAGAATTTCATTATGGAAGATGATTTCTTCAGATGAATACTCAGCATTAATTATGGTTCTCGGCTTTTGTAAGAAATTTTTACTGTGGGTGTTTGGTATTGGGGGGTATTTTTTTTTTTTTTCAGGAAAAAGTTGTTACAATATTGCCAGTGCATTACTGCCAAGAGCATCAAAGGCCTTTTTGGCCTTTTCATCTCTTTCTTCTCCATTCAGTTCTGCTCAAGGGGAAGAATTTGTTGGTAGGATCATTTATTTGAGGACTTATTGACTGTCATAGTACAATACTAGGTTTGTTGTAGTTGTTTCAACCAAAATGGAAGTTGAGGAATGGTAATCAGATGAACAGGCAAGACAGAAGCAATATACACAAAGTGTGCTAGGATATCTCTCATTGTGATACCTCACCCATGGTCAAGTAGGCCTTACGATTTTCCTTTTGAAGTTGATCATACCTTTTGTAAAGGATCTTACTCTTCTGGGGTACTAGCAAGCAAGCTTGTACTGGAGGGGCTTCAGGAAACTGTAGGTAGCATTTGGCAGTGCTTGTCTTTTTGACTTCCTGTGTGGTTTCCTTATCCACAGTTACACACTAGTTGGCCCAGCAACCATCGAGTGCTTAGCCAGTGGCAAGTGGAGTGTGAGCCACCAGCAGTGCTTGGCGGTATCCTGTGATGAACCACCCCATGTGGAAAATGCATCACCAGAGAGTGGCCACCGCCTCTTTGGAGATATAGCTTATTACTTCTGCTCAGATGGCTACAGCCTGGCTGATAATGCTCAGCTGCTTTGCAATGCAGAAGGGAAGTGGGTGCCTCCAGAGGGCAGGGAGATGCCCCACTGCATAGCTGATTTCTGTGAAAAGCCATCCACCGTCTCATACAGTATCCTGGAGTCCATTAGTAAAGCTAGATTTGCAGCTGGCTCCATTGTGAGCTTCAAGTGCATGGAAGGCTTTGTTCTGAACACTTCGGCCAAGATTGAGTGCCTTCGAGGGGGCCAGTGGAATCCTTCTCCTTTGAGCATCCAGTGCATTCCTGTTCGGTGTGGAGAGCCTCCCCACATTAGCAATGGCTACGCCAGCGGGGCCAACTACAGCTTCGGAGCAGTGGTGGCTTACAGCTGCAACAAAGGGTTCTACATCAAAGGAGAGAAGAAGCGGACCTGTGAGGCCACTGGCAACTGGAGTGGCAGTTTGCCCACATGCCGCCCGGTGTCATGTGGAGAACCACCACAGCTTGAGAATGGCTTTATTGAGGTATAGAATGAGTTTTCTCATCTGCCTGGTGCTATAGCAAACTGAGTATGAGTTCACAATTTCTTTTGCTGGGTTTTTCTGTTTTGCTCTTCTGTTAAAACTGAAGACATCACTGGATTTAATAAGCAAGGGGAGGAACAGGTGGATTTGTGCCAGAATCATGTCTGAAAAACATGGACACTTCCGTGGGATTTCCTATCTTAAAGTGGGTTTTCTGTTACGAGATTCAAGATGCTATGTGACAATTAATTGATTTCCTTAATGTCTTACTCTTCGTTTGTTTGGCCCATGGGTGCCTTTCCAGTGCCATCTGGCGACATTTGAAGTACTGCTGCCAATTAGCAAGCCTTACTCTATACTTGCTTACTCTTACTCTTACACTGCTTTAAAAAGAATATGATTTGTGATAGATAAATCACCTTAGGATATTTTCTCTCATTTTGATGCAAGCACACTTCTTTACTGAAGTCAGAACTTCTCTTTTTTTATGAGATTACATTGCAACGCCTAAAGTTAAAAATCAACTTGTGGCAGCCCAGATCTGTAACAACTACCTAACGTGTTGTGCTTTGATGCACAAGGGTAATATTGTGATAAGGAGGATCAAAAACAGCGTTGTAAAATTAAACTTTTGAATTTTTAAAGCTCTTTTTTTTTTTTTTTTTTTTCTGAGCATCCCCCCCTCCTTCCTTACATCTAGCTACCAGGGAATCTGCATTTGCTGAAAACTGGGGGATGTTGCATCCCATTCCCTGCATGGGCTTCCAGCAGCAATAGCAGCAATTTCTGTTCAGACTGCCACACAGATACATCCTCTAATTAACACATACCATTCTGTGTGTCTTCCTTAGGCAGGACCACCCCTCCAGGTATTCCTTCCAGTCAGAGACATTTTTAATACCACAGTCAGAGCTCAGCCTGCAACTTTGAGAAGCTTCTGAGCTGGCAGCTCAAGACACTGGAGATGCATATCTAGGCATTTATAAACATCTCCTGGTAGTAGTACATCTGAGGACTCCAGCCTTGAAAATGCCTGTAGGCTAAAGAGTTATACCAACAATAGGCCATTTCATGGCAGCTTCTTCTGGCCCATTTCCTTTCTGTCTTCATGTCTACACATATTTTGACCTCATGGGCTAGGAAGGAGGAAAGCAGAGGAATTGTTTTATAGCTTTTACCTTTAAGCCTTGAATTTTCTGGTTTGATACTGCTGTCAGATTTCCTCACAGCAGTGTGCATCATTTGAGGAAAGAAATTCTGTGTCAGTTATTTGCATTCATTCCTTTGCAGGCAGCCTTTACTGCTGTCTGGGATTCAGCTAGAAGCTAGACCAAGAGAACACAAGAAATTAAATCAGCCTACTATTGCCCCAGTCTTGCATCTTCAGACATGTCCCTGTCTTACCTGTTTTGCAGGAAACAACTGGACACTTCTTTGAGAATAAGGCAAACTACCAGTGTGAGTCTGGCTACCAGATGGTTGGGAGCTCAGTGTTTACCTGCCAAGCCAATCGGCAGTGGTACAGTGAATCACCTCCTTACTGTGTGCCTCTCAGCTGTGGTAAACCACCACCCATCCATCATGGCTACTCCAAGGGAGAAACTTTTGATACGGGCTCCAAAGTTGAGTTTTTCTGTGATGAAGGCTATGAACTGATTGGAGATGTTTCGTGGACATGTCAGAAGTCTGGGAAATGGAGCAAAAACCAAAGCCCAAAGTGTGTGCCAACAAAATGTCCAGAACCACCCTTGGCAGAAAACCAGCTGGTCTTGAGGGAAGTGACATACCAAGTTGGTGTTGTACAGTTCTCCTGCAAGGAGGGTTATGTTTTGCATGGCTCCTCTGTGCTGAAATGCTTGCCCTCCCAACAATGGAACGATTCTTTTCCCTTTTGCAAGGTAGTACAGTGTTCTGCACCTCCATACATCCCCTTTGGTGACCCCTTGACTTCATCCCTTCATTTCGGTAGCACTGTGAAATACATCTGCGTGGACGGGTTTTTACTGAAAGGAGAGTCTACCATCAGATGCCAGGCTGATGGTTCATGGAGCTTGCCTTTGCCAGAATGTATTCCTGTGGAGTGCCCCCAACCAGAAGAAATTCAGAATGGCATTGTTGATGTACAGGGCCTCACCTTCCTTAGCACAGCCCTCTATACATGTAAACCAGGCTTTGAGCTGGTGGGGAACACAACTATCCTCTGTGGAGAAGATGGCCAGTGGCTTGGAGGAAGACCAGTTTGCAAACCTATTCAATGCCCAAGGCCTAAGAAGATCCTCAATGGCAAATACTCATTCACAAACTTCCATTATGGGCAGACTGTTAGGTATTCCTGTGACAGAGGTTTCCACCTCCAAGGGGAGGAAACGCTGAGATGCCTAGAGACAGGGGAGTGGAGCACAGAGGTTCCCTCCTGCAAAGCCATAAATTGCCAGCCCCCTCAGCCCATTGAGAATGGCTTTGTGGAGGGTGCAGATTATAGCTATGGGGCCATGGTAATTTATAGTTGTGTTCCAGGCTTTCAGCTGTCTGGCCTTGCTATGCAGACCTGTGAAGAATCAGGCTGGTCTAGCTCCACACCAGCCTGTCTCGCAACAGATTGTGGCCTGCCTCCCCACATTGACTTTGGTGAGTACGTGCAAGTGAGGCATGGGGAAAGACGTTCTGACCAGGAGAGCATTACAGAGAGCCCCTCCCTTCTGCATACATTAGTGCCTGACAGTTTGAAAGACTTCAAAAGTTCTTTGAAGGTGGGCAGTGTGATGCAGCTGACCAATTTCTTATTTGGAACTATAATTTTATACTCATGTTACTCTGGCTATGAGCTTCTGGGAAACCCTGTTCTATCCTGCCAAGAAGATGGGGCTTGGAATGGCAGTGCCCCCACTTGCGTTTCAATAGAGTGCACCTTATTATCACCCCCAGAGAATGGTTTTTTACACTTCACTGAGAACACGCTTGGCAGTGCAGTGCAGTACACCTGTAAGCCAGGGTTCACACTTGTTGGCTCCGGCACACGACTGTGTTTGCCAAGTCGGCAGTGGAGTGACGCTGCTCCATATTGCAAAACAATAACGTGCAACTCACCTGCCCAGCTTATGAATGGGAACATAACAGGGGAAAACTTCACATATGGGGGTGTTGTATACTATGAGTGTGATACTGGATACCAGTTAAATGGCCCCACAGAGAGAAGATGCCAAGAGAACCAGAAATGGAGTGGCAGTGAACCAATTTGCATTCCTGTTTCCTGCAGCCCACCACAAGTTTTGGAGAACGGTCAGGTGACTGGAGAGGAGTACACATTCCAGAGGCATATAGAGTACAGCTGCAATGAAGGTTTCCTGTTAGATGGGGGCAGGAGAAGGGTCTGCCTTGCAAATGGAAGTTGGAGTGGAATTGCTCCAGTTTGCAAAGCTGTGACCTGCCCTGTGCTGATGCCTCTCCTCAATGGGAGAATCATTGGCTCAGATTTTGGCTTTAAGAAAGAAGTACACTACCACTGCAACGAAGGGTATAGCCTGCAAGGAGTCTCTACACTTACCTGTCAGAGTGATGGTACCTGGGACTCAGAAGCTCCACACTGTGAGCCAGTCATTTGTGGACCTCCTGAAGACATCTCCCATGGCTTTCTAAATGGTTCAGGCTTTACCTATGGGGAATTTGCCCAGTATGTGTGCTTCGCTGGTTATGAGCTACATGGCAATCCATTACGTCAGTGTTTATCCAATGGCTCCTGGAGTGGAAGGCTTCCATCTTGCCTACCCTGCCTGTGTCCTTCACCACAGATTCAGAATGGGGTCATTCTTGGTACAGATTTCAGCTGTGGGAAAAGTGCCCAGTTTCAGTGCCTGGAGGGCTTCAAACTGCTAGGGCCTTCTGAAGTCATCTGCGAGGCAGCTGGCAAGTGGAGTTCTGGGTTTCCTCGCTGTGGGCAGATTTCCTGCGGCTCTCCGCCCATCATCCCTAACACATTTATCAATGGAAGCAGCTCTACAGATGAAAACACCATTATCTATACCTGCTTGGCAGGTTTTGTCATGCAGGGGAGTCCAGAACTGACTTGTGAGGAGTCTGGTATCTGGAAGAAGCCATACCCAAGCTGTGAGCTGTTAAGCTGTGGCCCACCACCTTCTGTCCCAAATGCAGAGGTTCTTGGAAACATTTATGCCTATGGGAGCAAGGTCCAATACAGGTAAGAATGCTGCTGCCTGCTGCCATTCTGTTTCCATAAAATCTCTGAAGGAATGAAAATGGAAGGTTTGTGCACTCTCACTTAGTGCAAGTTTTCAAAAGAAAAGTTAATCCCTATCACATGCTGAAATAGACAAACCCACATTCCCATGCACGTAGGAATATATTTCATCTATTATTTGGACCACTGTCAAAATTCAAACAAGGTTATTTCAACATGTTGGGCTGCATTTCACCACCTCTGATTCCCTGTTTCCCTTTTGCATTCCTCTTTTCCTCTCAAACACAGCTCTGCACATTCAGGTTTCATTAGTAAGTAGGTTGAAGCAGAAGCCAGCAAGGTGTGCAATTTTTCTTCCCTTTTGACACCCCTTCTACATCTTCCTCCTGCTTCAGATGTCCATTGTAATACAGAAGAGCTGAACTCCCTCTTGTCCCAGTTTCTGTACTAGAGCACTGCACTGTCAGCAAGTGTTGCTGATGCAAAATTACTCCTTTGTCAGACATGAGAGAAAGCAGTTCTTGTTAATTTACGAAAGTATGCATAGTGCAGATCTCTTTCTCCAAAGTGAGGAATTCTTCAGCAGAAGGGGAGATGTTTTTTTGCAGTAGAAACAAATTATAGCATGGCACATCACTGGGAGATGGCATGTTGATGAATTTAACAGTATCAGTCTTTTCCATGCATCTTCAACAAGGTGAAAGGGGTGCTTGCGTATGGTTTTCTGCTAGTGAACCCAGCTCTGCAAGCCATTGAGTTGCTCTTGCTGAAGCACCGTGTGAAACAAAACAAATCAGCTTAAATGTGTAAGGAAATTGCCTGTGGTCAGCCTAAGGCTTGGTTTGTTCTTGGAAGAAAGTGAGATCATTCTTAGAATTGCTTGGCACTGTCAGACTGGTTTCTTAACCAAAATCCCGCTTTGCAAAACCAAGGTGTAGTGCCAGAACTGCACGAAAGTGTTCAGCACCAGAGCCACGAACTCACTTTCCATTATGGTGCTGCAGCACCATGAAGCAGCAAGAGGTGAAGTCTGAAGCTTCCAGCTTTTGCAACAGAATAAACTCAGTCCAGGCATGCTTCTTAGAGGGTTACCTGGATATAATAGAGAAATCCCAAGGTGTGCTTATGAGCAACTAATGCTGAAAAGTCTGACTTTGTAAGTTATGGGTTAGCTCATCCGAGCTGTGTCTCTGTGGTCAGGTCTTCATGCTGTGTTGCAGATGCCTGGAAGGCTACACAATGGTGGCAGAGGTGGACATACGCATTTGCCAGGAAGATGGACAGTGGTCTCCTCAAAGTATTTCCTGTTGCCCCAGAAAGTGTCTCCTCCCAGGAAATATCACCCATGTAATAGTATTTGGGGACAACTTCACTTTGAACGCAAACATCACTTTGTCATGTGTAGAAGGCTATACTTTGGTGGGAGCAAGCACATCTACATGCAAGGTATAGTGTTACTTGCACTGTTTTATTTTGCTGGCTTTGTTGAATTCAAGAATCTTCCTCCTGCCCATGTTACCTTTTGGCCCTTAATTGCATACAAAATAAAAATTTAGAGCATGTCCTGCGAAATAAACACAATTCCTTGTTGTGCAGAAGGAGCAACTACTAGTTTTCCATGCATAGACATATAGAACTATAAATTATTGATTTATTTTTCCATCAAAAACTAATGCTGTCCTTCAGAAAAGCATTCCTTTTATAATTTCAGGGAAAAAATCATGTCCAAGGCTGTAAAAAATTCTGTCCAAGATTTCAAATATATTTCAGAGGTCTAAGATTTCTAACGTATTTTGAGGATTGCATGCAGAGCTCTTTTTTCTCCAGAATAACAGGCAGCATGCATTTTAATCCACTGTGCAGCTGTAGAAACTGGAATCCTCTGTGTGCTAAAAGCAAACATCCTCATCAGTTCTGCTTGTAACCTTTTGTCATGCTAGCTACGGACAACCTTGACTTGAGATTGCAAGTAGACTCTTCTAAGTCAGTAAGTCTTCTTACAGGAGAAAAGCTAAGCATGCATTTTTTCACAGAATCAGCACTTCATAAGGAATGATTTCCCCTCATTTTGCTGTTTCAAAGATCTGTGGAAGTAAGAGTAGGTCTGTTTGATGAGTATCTCTTCAGGTATCTGACTTCCCTTAGAGAGCTTGGGAGGCAGCTGAAGCACTTAGTCATGGAATCAGGCAGCTGTAGTTTTCATTCTTTTCCTGATATGTTTCCTGAGCTATTCTGTGACCTTGTAAAAGTGAACTTGTTTTTCCAAACATGTATTTCTCCATGTACTTTTTGTTTCTTCTGTCTTGTAATTCCAAGCTGAACATTTCTATCAAAGCTGCGCTCCAGTCTGTGTTGACATCTCCAAAGTGTTACTTAAATTACTGAGTTTCACTAAGGATTGTACAGATAATATTACATCAACCACATTTGTATACCCACCACCACTGAATGCTTTTGCTACGATTTTCCTACCTTTTTCAGTTAGATATGAATTAAGCATGTAAAGCAATGCCTTCACACTTCTAATTACATTTATTTTTCAGGAGAGCGGCATTTGGGTGCCACTGTTCTCTGATGACATCTGCATTCCTGTGTCCTGTGGGACCCCAGAGTCTCCAGACCATGGATTTGTGGTTGGCACTAGATACAATTACAAAGACGTGGTTCTTTATAAATGTGATTCTGGCTATGAATTACAAGTAAGCAAGCTCAAATCTCCACCATTCTGAGCCTTTAGTTGTCATTTTCAGTTCTTCTGTGATGACTGTGAGAATATATTGTGTCTGGTACATATTGATATATACCCTTAGCTGCCACAGAAGTTGGGTATCTGCTGTTGTGGTTGCTTTCGGTAGGAAGGCTCCTGGTATGTCTGGGATAGTCCTTGAGCTTTTCAGTGCTTTGGTTTGCTTGCTTGTTTGTTTGTTTTAGCTGAAGGTTGTTTCAGCCATCTACAGATGCAGCATTATATATGCTTGTTACCACAAAGAGCTGAAGAGTTACTTTCTCATGTATTGCTCTCTGCAATTCACCCAGTCAGGAGTGAATTCACTCAGTCTCTCAGTATAAAAGTAAGCAGAGTTTAGAGAATGCTTAGATAACAATGAATTTTATTTATCATGTATGTAATACCACTGGGGATGAAGGGGTGGGTTCATATTTAGTCAGATAGGTAGAATTGCTGTTGCAAGTAATTTTTGGAGGTAATAAGCCAGTACTTTCATGCAGTCCAAAATCCTCCCGAGCTTTGTGCTCCAGCTTCGCCACCTAGTGTCAGTCTGTCTCACCGCTGTTGAAGTACTGGGTTTTTTCGTTTGGGAAGCAAATTCCCTTGTGTGTGATGCCATACAACATGTCAAATAACTGCCCTTATGTCGTGGTTTAAGCTTCTCAGCCACAAACAGTTTTGCTCACTCACTCACTTCCCCCTCTTTCTTCCCTCCGCTCCTGGAGGGATGGGAAGGAGAATCGAAAGAATGCAACTCCCACAGGTTGAGATAAGAACAGTTTAGTAACTAAGGTATAACACAAATCACTGCTGCTACCACCAATAATAATAATAAGACAAAATACAAGGGAAAAGAATACAATTTCTCACCATCCAATATCAAGCCCGACTACGCAGCGCACCCCCACCAGTAACAATAATGACAAGGCAAATACAGGGAAAGAATGCAATAGCTCACCACCCAGCTCGACCAAGCTGTGCACCCCCCACCGTGCACCCTCACCACCCTTCCGGGTCTCTGCTCTCCGTCCCTACATGGACATGACGTGCTGTGGTATGGAATAATCTCTTTGGTCAGTCTGGGTCAGGTGCCCTGTCTCTGCTTCCCCCCGGCTTCCCCCCTTCCCTGGCAGAGCATGAGGCTCACAAAGTCCTTGGCCAGCCTAAACATCACCAAGCAGTAACTGAAAACACTGGTGTTATCAGCACTGTTCCCAGGCCCAAAATCAAAAACACAGCGCTGCACCAGCTACCAAGAAGGAGAAAAAATGACTGCTACTGCTGAACCCAGGACACCTTATCAATGAATTTGCTTTGTTATGAAAGCACATTACTTTGAGAGACAAATTTAGATGTTGTTCTTCACGTTTTGGAATAAAATAAGTAATCAATCTTTGGCTGTTAGATTGGCTATAAAGCTTATATTTAAGAAAGAAATAACATTACTTATAAGCAAATTTAAAGAATGAGTTGTTTGGGATATGGTCAAAATCAGTATGCTATATTTATAAAACACAATCTTGTACTATTGTTGAAAAAAACGCTAGTTAGATTTTTCTGTGAGTCATGGAAGGAGAAAATTTGACATTGTAACACATTGTAACAGTAACACATTGTAACAGTAACACATTGTAACAGTAACAAACTGACAGGAAAATTGATGCTCCAGGAGAAGGAAAAGAGAACTGGCTAACAGGTCCCACAAACTTTTGGTTTAATAAGCAATACTCATCACTTTGCAGGAAGGAGTCATACCCTAAACTCTGTTACTGGACATGGGCTGTGCATTTAACTATCTCTTTAGGTGGGTTGCGCATGGAGGGAAAATATCCTGGCCTTGCTGGATAATAGAGTTGATGGGAGAAAATAGCTGACAAAATAAAGTTGTTCTTTGAGCATTTTCTTTTGTTTCACAGGGTGATACAGAACGGACTTGCCAAGAAGACAAGCTTTGGAGTGGCACAGTGCCAGTGTGCAGAAGTATGTTCCACCTGAATTTATAAATTAGTGTTGGTCAAGTTACACAATTACACAACAGGAAACACTAATGTTCATTTTCCCTTATTACTCATACTGTCTGCATTTGCTTAAAAATTTTGGTAAGTACCATTGATAACATCCTGGAAGAGCTGCAGAATTGCTGGGGTGTGCAGGCAATAATATGAAGGAAATCACTACACCTTTCTGCCTTGCTGCTGTATCCCTAAGTAAGCTGTGCAGACAGTTTCCAAATTTAAATAGTTCTGATGCTTGAGTCATGATTTCTGGAATTACTGAGGACCTCTGTATGAATAAGTTAGTTGCCAGGAGTCACAGGTATTTAGCTTCCTCAAATGTAACTCTGTGGATACTCATTCCCAAAGGTATTTCACTTCTGTGAGATGTCTGATGCCCAGTGACTGCAGTGCCAAAAGAGATGTCTACATCCTCTGTTGGCTGTAAATGGCTACAGTGGAATTTCATGAGGCTTCCTGCCGTCACAGCCACATTGGATTTTTGTCTTTTAGCAGGAGCTAGAAGCATCAAGCATGATACTGTTCTGCTACACCAGGGCAAATATCTGGGAATGCCCAGATAAACTGCCTTCTTTCCCTGGTTCTCAGAGTAAAACCTGTGGAGGAGCTGTGAACTGGATACAACGTATGCATTATGTCTGATTGGAACATATTCCTCATGTTACAGGGGTTTCGTGTGGGCTCCCGGACATGATAGAAAATGGATCTGTTCAAGGAGAGGAGTTTCTGCTTGGCAGCGAGGTTTTTTACAGCTGTGACCCTGGCTTTGAGCTACAGGGACCAAGCCGAAGGATTTGCCACGTTGACAAAAAGTGGAGCCCCTCTGCCCCTTCATGCATACGTAAGTAGCAAGCACAGCAACATGGTGGTAGTTTTCAGGAAAGATGGAGAACAAAGCAAGAGAGTGCTTTTGCTGGCTTCCTCCCAGTCTCCCCCTCCAGGTGGAGGGCTGTGACAAGAGGAGCCAGGGGAAAAGCTAGTAGAGAAGTTCTCAGTGACAGATCCTCTCTGATCTAAAGGGAATTCCTTTTGGCCCATTGAAATGATACGAGCATGGAGTCATGCTCAGGTATGTAAGGGAGGACTGTGGTCTGCTGTATTTGTTGTGCTTTCCATTGTAGTGTACAGGGCCTTCGACACCATGTGCTGGGACGGGTCGTCTCTGCTATGCCAAGGCTAATGTGTCCTGCCTGCTCTGTGTCTGGAGGTCAGGACTCTGCTCCTTAGGATCAAATCTTGGCTGTCTCTGATGCAAAAGGTGAAAATGGCGGGAGCATGCAAAGAAGGATTTATGATTTACTTCATACAGCTTTTAAAGGAAATGCCAAGATTTTAGTCTTTACTGACAACTCATTTTCCACCTTCTCATGGTGATGTTGTAGTCCTACTACCCCTTGCATTCTTCTCTCACCTTTGACAAGTTTGCCTGGTCTCCACAGTAAGTGTGGGACAGGAGGGCAAGATCTTTCTTAATTACTGTCATTTATTCTTGGGCACATCTTGGGATTGCCTTCCACTGTATGGAGAGCAAAAGGAGGCTGCAAATGCACCTTCTGGCCTGCCCTGGAGAAATATTCTGGATCACTCTGAACATGTTACTGTAAAAGTCGGTCAGATAAACTCTAGGACTTGATTTAGAGTTTAAGATAGCAGGCATTCCTTATTGCAGCGCTGGTCACACATGTGAATAGTTTCGCAAAGGTATGCGCACCCATCACTTTCCAGTTATATATTTAGCATACTCGTGCATGTTTGCAGCTTTTCCAGGCAATTATTTACATATGCGTGAGGTTTTCTGGGAACTTATTATAATATTTGCATTCTAATTACACATGCACTTACTTGCTGAGTGAGGGTCTCTGATGGTCACTGATAGTCTTTCTCACTGTGTTTGCTGAATGACCTCAGTGCTTGCACATGCTCACAAGGTCCTAGTGCTGAATTAGCAGTGGTATGTCCTTGCTTCTGCTCTGTTCCAGTCTCGTTCCACATTGGGCACCACTCTGCCATTTTGAAGGCTGGCATCCTTGGTCATATTTACTGTCTGCTTTGTTGTTATCCTGTGATGTTCCTTCCCCTGTCAGCCAGATATTCCTTACTCACTACATGTTAGCAAGTTAGAACAGTTTACTTTACTGTGTTAGTTTAAAGCCACACACACTATTGTTAGTTTAAACCTATAATTTAAGCCTACAATGCTTCATAGCTTATAACACCATCAGATACATTTGGGCACGTTCTGTCTCAAGTGCCTGCAGCCTGAACCACCGGAGAGAGAGAAGGCAAGGCATTGTATAACCCTTTTCCATATAATACTTCACAGCTGCTCTCTTCCATCTTTCCATTGATTCAGTGTGTGAACAGAACTGTCAGTGTATAACAGATAAGACAGAATGGCTTCCTTGCCTATATAAAGCCAAAAGGTTTTCTTCTGTCCTAGGAATTACTTGTGGACTGCATCCCTCCATAGAAAAAGCAGAGGCCATTTCTACAGGAAGCACATACAGGAGTAATGTGACCTTTTTGTGCAACTCTGGATACCATCTTGTCGGGCCCCAGAATATCACGTGTCTTGCCAATGGGAGCTGGAGTAAGCCCTTGCCATCATGTGAAGGTAACTGTTCAGTTTCATGGCCTGGTACACTCTGATCTGGGATAAGCAATAGCTCCTTTCTTACGCATGCATAGCATATTGTCATAAACCTGGTTTGGGGAAAAAGGTCTGCAATGTGAATCAAAAAAGGTGCTTGAAAAACAAAATGTGTCTCAAGGAACACTGCCTGTTTCCAAGCCAGAAAGAGCTTGGACATTTTTCCTATGGTTTTCATCTGCAGTTTAACAAGCTGAATGAGAGGCGAGGTTACTTGCCATTTCAGAAAATCAAACCCCTAACAAAAGGTGATAGGCTGCGAGGACAAGCAGCTTTTCTCCCAGCAGCCTTCTGTAGTCAATTATTAAGTTGTTTATCTTTTTCTATCTTTGGGCACCAAGGACAGTCTCAACAGTTCAGCCTTTAACCTCCACAATCCTCACATGAACAAACACCATGAATGTTTGATTTTGCAAATGACTGCTTTGAGGTGCTCCCTCAGCTGAATGAGTGCCAAGCAAGACCTGCCTGTGTCATATGGAGTGGGTGGAAACAAGGTTATCAAGACAATCCCAAGTTTGAACAGATAGCAATGGTTGTTGGATGACTTTGTTCAAAATGTAAATGATATAGAAGCGTATTAAATTGCAGCATCAGTAACTTTTGAGTGTTCTCTATTCCTGGCCTCTCTGCCATGAAAATACTAAGCCTGGACTTCACACTTTTCCTTTCCTCGCAGAAACACACTAGTTCAATTCTTGCCCATTACACTCCTTTCAGGCTGTTGTCCCTGTTGCATGTACCTCAGATCTCCCAAACTAGATGCTAGACCAAGCATCCTGCTTGCTTTTCTAGCTGCTCCTGGCATTCATTCATGGAGCTGACATGCTAATATCTCTACACCCAGTTACACACAGATTCAGAGGGGACTAGCATGCTGTGACAGCTTCACCAAAGCAAGAAAAAATGGAAGATGATGATCTTCCATTCAAGGCAGAAGGTTAGGGTCCTGGCACCAGAGCCATGAAGACTGCATGAGGGCTTGGGACCATCAGATGCAGCATTGGGAAACCACAAAATGCAGACATCATTGTGCCAAGCAGTGCCTAACGCATTGCAGCTTCCTATAGCAGCAATCTGGAAAGCCGCTAGGGGACATCCACGTCAGAGGAGGTCTCTAATACCTAGTCAGGCACCTAAGAAAAGTCACACACTATCAGTGCTGAATGGAGATCAAGAAGACCTTGATAGAAGATCTTGAGCAACACTGAGCACAGCCATTTCACCAGCTCCTCTCTTCCTCTTGCCTGATGGCCTTGTCTCTCTCTGAGAGTTTAGTCTTCAGTCATCCCATTACACAGACCACCTAGGAAAATCAAGTGGAAAATGGAACACAGAACAGAGTCTCTTGTGTAGCAGTAGTAACTCAGTTTGGACTGTCTGCCTGCTGACTTGATAAACACAGATGAGAATCTTGAGGGGATCAACTAGTAATATCAGTGTCAGCATCTTGCACCAAACCTATCCTGCATCTCACTGATATTACTTGTAAGGTGAAAAGGAAGGTGCAAAGGGCTGAAAGTTTGTCGGGTATCTCTCAGTGTCAAGAAAGAAGCATTTCATATTCTGATCCAGTATGAACTCAAAAATGTGTCCTCTCCTCTCCAGCACTGCCACTTTTTGCGGACCTTAAAAATACGTGGCTTTGGCTTTTCCCTGTCACTGGGTGGAGCTCCTTCCCTAGGTTGGCTGTTTCCTTTCCAGCGCTGCTGAACTCTCGTCAATGCTCTTCATGATTTATTAGTCTGTGGCTGCTACTTTTAAATATATTATGTAATTCAGGAATTGTTGAAGTTTAAGGCTAATATCAAGTGGAATTAATAAGAGCTCTTGCTTTGCAGAGACCAGATGCAAAGTTCCAGTTTCCTTGCTGAATGGGAAAGCAGTTTATGAAAACAATACATTTGGAAGTACAATAGCATATTTCTGCGAGAGGGGATACAGCCTGGAGGGGGAGCCTGCAGCAGAGTGCACAAGAGATGGAAGATGGAGTAATCCCTTGCCTCTCTGTAAACGTGTGTGTTTGCTTTATATTGCAAAAGTGGTCTCAGTTTGTAAGCACAAAAGGCTAGGCTGTTCTTCGTTTAAACTGACAATAAATAAGAGCAAATTCTGCAGATCTTTGTGGAAATGTACTGTAATTTTCTTCTGTAATTTCTGGAATGGCCATGCACAGAATTTGTCACTTGTAGTTTAAATAATTGGTTTGGCCTACGTTGGGAGATCTGTTGGTGTGCAACCCATTTTTACAGAGGAACAAAGGAAGCAGTTACTGAGACATGTTAATCTTGTCCAAGTGGGTTTTTGTGATAGTAAAGGAGCAAGGTGTGTTCTGCATAGTTCCCTTTAGTTGGAAAGCTGATATAGAATGGAGTCAGTTGTAGTTGACCATGTAATGTATGAGAAGCAGGTAAAAGAAGTTTGGAGAAGGCAAAAGGGAGACCTTATTGTTGTCTGCAATTGACTACTGGGGGAATGTAGAGAAAAAAGGGCCAGGCTCTTCTCAGAGGTGCACAGTGGTAGGCTGAGCGTCCATAATTGCTAAGTTACAACAAAAGAAATTCCAGTTATGTATTTGAAGAAACTTTTCACCATCACAGCATTCAACCACAGGAGCAGGGACCAAGAGAGGACTTGAAATTTCCATCCTTGGCAAAACTCAAATTTCACCTGGTCAAGTCCCGAAGCAACTTCTGACCTAGTTGGCCCTGCTTTGCAGAGGTTGGACTTCGCGGCTGTGTAAATTACTCTGTGAAACAGCACCTTATACACATGTGCATTGTGCATGCACGCCTTTCCTTGTGGCTGTATGTGTCTGTAACTAATTTTAAGATCCACTGTAGTCTTAAGGTGGTTAATTGAGACATTTAATTCTTGTATTGCAAAGGACTCATAGGATTTTAGTTTCAGAAAACTGGCATCAATCTCTGCTGTATATAGAGTCCAACCTTTTCCACATTCATAATGAGATCAATATTCCATGCAAAAGTAGCTCATCAAGCCTACAGTCAGCAATAAATAAGATTATCAGAAATTCTAAACCCTTATGAATGTTGTTGTGAGTCTCTGCTCAGACACCTGTATTTTTGCTGCTCTTGATTGATCCAGCCCCTCGGAACAAGAAGTAGGATAGGTCTGGCTCCTTTTTTTGTAGTAAGGTTATGGTAAACAGGAAGAACAAGAGAGAATGGTTTGATTGTAACAATTAGGATATTCCCCTCTTAAATCCTTAGTATGTCTTCTACTGGCATCAGTAGAGTATGGTAGCAAGCCATGTGACAGCAGAGCATCAAACCTTCTGTTTTTATTGTTTTATGTCCCAAATCTCATAATTTTACAAATCGGACTTGTGCGCAGCATACATTTCTTTTGCTTTTCATATAATCTGATTTTGAAATTTGCAGAAACTATTCTAAAATATCCTTTTCCTTCCTTTCTCCTTTTCCCTCACACCCTTTCTTTGAACAGCAAACCCTTGTCCTGTTCCTTTCATAATCCCAGAGAATGCCATTCTGTCCGAAGTAGATTTTTATGTTGGTCAGAACATTTCCATCAAGTGCAGAGAAGGCTACCAACTGAAAGGACAGTCTGTGATCACCTGTAATGCTGATGAGACTTGGACTCCAGCCACGGCCAAGTGTGAAAGTAAGTACATGAGGTACAGTTCCACAGGGCTTGGTACTCTCCAGAGGGCTGGTAACCACAGCTGTGTCACACAGGAGAGTGACAGCATGGACCTGTCAGCAGAACTCTCCACCTAGGTGGAGTTATTCTGGGAGAAGAGAGTTTTTGTCTGTTACTGCCATTTGAAGAGATGGATTGCTTCAGGAGATTCGGGCATATGAAGGTGACCTAAGAAGCTCCCCAGAAGAACTGTTTTCTCTTTTTTTTGTAACAGTACTATTTCTTCAAAAGGATCCAGAATATATCTGTGTGAGTTGATGCCCTAGGAGCATTTGTCCCACTCTGTACTAGGCTCTACTGTAATTTTCTTCTCAGTTTACCTTTTGCAAGCACACTGGAGTTGGCTATACCCTAAATATTCTGAGAATTACTTCTGTGAGATTATGGGTGGTGGAGACAACAGTTGTAGAGAGAGGTGCTGCCCTTTATTGTGTTTATTGACATTGACAGAAGATATAGTATCATTTTGCAGGCATGTCTGAAAGCTTCTTGGCTTCTTGCAGGCAATTTTGTTTAGTTCAGACAATGACATCACCTCACTTTACAAACCCAGTCTCATATATACCCCTGGGACCATCTGAAAGTTTCTGGTCTGTATGGTGGATATAGCCATTGTTGCATTACCTGAAACTGCTATTCCTGGTCATCTCCCTGCTCACTGGGTGCATATACAGATTCTCCCTGAGAATCTGAGGTATGCGCGCCGTGAAGAAGTCCTGCTTACTGATTTCTCACCAGAGGTGTCTCTCTGGCACCTCCCAGGTCCTTTGTCCAGTGCTGTGTCCAGGGTTAGAAACTATGTTTCAAACTATTGCAGCTCACCAGCCTCCGGGTGATTTCTTTTGTTTAGAGATATCTTGTGGGCCCCCAGCTCACACAGAGAATGCTCTGATTCGTGGTAGCTTCTATCAGTATGGAGACATGGTCACCTATTCATGCTACAGTGGGTACATGCTGGAGGGGCCCCTGCGGAGCATTTGTTTAGAAAATGGAACATGGACAACACCACCTACCTGCAAAGGTAAGTCTTTTTTACACACAGCATCTTCCCATAAGCACAGAGGTGTCATCCTAGCTGCCATAAAGACAAAAGTGAAATTTTTTTGCTAGTTTCAGTACAGTCATGGTTTCACCAAGTGCATTTTAAAGTGCGGGATATTGCTTTATTTCCAAGTGGGAGAGAAGGCTTCCACAATTTTTCTCTTTAGTCCTTGCTAGTCTTACAGTTCACTTTGATACAGTGTTGTATCCCACACCTAAGATCCTTTCTCCTCACATGTTCTGTGAGAAAGTGATAGAACCAGTCATTTTTCTGACATGCTGAGCTGTTTCAGATAAGCACTGCCAGTCTGTTTTCACAAAGATGGAGCATTGCAGAAAAACAAAGAGATCGAGTGGTTGCTTAGCCTCTCACTGTCTTTAGAGCATGACCGCTCCTGAAAATTGTTTTGCAATAAAATACTGAAGGATAGGTTGATACAGCTCACTAAATAATACAGACCAAGTACTGCAGAAAATTCATGACTTTAACGAAATAGCAAAGACAAAGTCTAGCCTTTCCACCCTTGGCATACCAGCAGGAAAATGTCACTTTCTGGTTTGTTTGAATTACAGAATTTATTCTTTCATACGGAAGATTCAGATAAAAAAAATTTAACAGAAAATGGAGGAAATGAATACAAACCATAGACAACATGATAAACTAAACAGTTAAATTTAATCATCTTCAAACACTAACTTAAAACCAAGGATGAGGCATAGCAAAAAGTTTTCAAGGTCACAGAGCTTTCATGGAGAAGACCTTGTCGTCTGCCATTTTCGCATCAGAAGCTTGGCTAGCCTGCTGCTGCTCTGTAGCTATAGAGCAATGAGTTAGCTGTGCCCTGATTTCTTATCTCAGATAGTGTAACAGCAGCCATACTATGATTAGGTATTTTGCATCGAAATGTGACTATTAAAAGCAAAAAAAAATCAAGGCATATCAGTAGCTGGTCACTAGCAGCCCCATTCCTTCAGCTTGAGAACTCCCACAGAAGAGGAAAGGTGAGAGAATGCTCATCTGGGAACATTAGAGCTGACATCCAAGTTGTCAGGTCTGCCTCTTCTCCTGCAAGTCTCATCTCCCCATAGAAGTGACAGTACTTCCTCCCTACTTGCCTATTTGCCTCAGTCTTTAATAGTCACACCAGGCTTCTTCAGGGTACTCAGTTCCCTGAGCTGGATGGCAGAGATGGAAAGCTGATTGAAGTCCCCTTAATTCAGGGAGAAGTGGTTTGCAACCTCCTGCTCCACTTAAACTTATACAAGTCTATGGGGCTGGATAGGTTCTACCCAAGAGTCCTGAAAGAGCTGGCAGAGGAGCTTGCTAAGCCACTCTCTGTCATTTATCAGCAGTCCTGGTCTAGTGGGCAAGCCCCAGAGGGTTTGAGGTTGGCCAGTTTGACGCCTCTCTGAAAAAAGGGCAGGAAGGAAGATCCCAGAAGACTACAGACCTGTCAGCCTGATCTCAGTGCGAGGGAAGGTCATGGAGCAGATCATCCTGAGTGTGATCATAAAGCACATATGGGAAAGTGGAGGAATCAGGCTCAGTCAGCATGGGTTCATGAAGGGCAGGTCCTGCTTGACCAACCTGATCTCCTTCTGTGCTAAGGTGACCTGCCTGGTTGATGAGGGAAGGGCTGTAGACATTGCCTATTTGGACTTAAGTAAGGCATTTGGTGCTGTCCCCCACAGCGTTCTCCTGGAGAAATTGGCTGCTCATGGCCTGGATAGGTGTATTCTTCATTGGGTTGGAAACTGGCTGGATGGCTGAGTCCAAAAAGTGGTGGTAAATGGTGTCACATTTAGCTGACAATCCGTCCCTAATGGTGTCCTTCAGGGCTCACTGTTAGGGCCAGTGTTGTTTAACATCTTCACTGATGATCTGGATGAGGGGATTGAGTGCATGCTCTGTAAATTTACAGACCACACCAAGCTGGGTGGGAGTGCTGATCTGCTGGATGATAGATAGGCTCTGCAGAGAGATCAGGACAGGCTGTATCAGTGGGCTGTGGCCAATGGTATGAGGGTCAAAAAGGCAAAGAGCCAAGTCCTGCACTTGGCCCACAACAACCCCATGCAGAGCTCCAGGCTTGAAGAATGGCTGGAAAGCTGCTCTTGGAAAAGGACCTGGGTTGCTGACTGACGGCCACTGAACATGAGCCAGCTTGTGCCCAGGCAGCCAAGAAGGCCAACAGCATCCTAGCCTGTATCAGAAAATGCAGGACCAGCAGGGCCAGGGCAGTCATTATCCCCTTTACTTGGCACTGGTGAGGCCACATCTCAAATCCTGTGTTCAGCTCTGTGCCCCCCGCTACAAGAAAGACTTTGAGGTGCTGGAGTGGGTCCAGAGAAAAGCAACAAAGAAGCTGGTGAAGGGTCTGGAGCACAAGTCATGAGAAGCAGCTGAGTGGACTAGGGGTGTTTAGTCTGGAGAAGAGAAGGCTCAGTGGGGACCTTATTGCTCTCTACAACTACCTGAAAGGAGGATGGAGTGAGGTGGGGTCAGTCTCTCCTGCCAAGTAATAAGTGATAGGATAAGAGGAAACAGCCTCAAGCTGCACCAGGGCAGGTTTAGATTGAGTATTAGGAAAAATTTCTTTACAGGGTGGGTGCTCAGTTGTTGGAACAGGCTGCCCAGGGAAGTGGTGGAATCGCTGTCCCTGGAAGTGTTCAAAAACTCTGTAGATGAGGCCCTCGTGGTATGCTGATGTGTTTTAGTGGTGGTCTTTGCAGTCCTGGGGTAATGGTTGGACTTGATGGTCTTAGAAGTATTTTCCAGCCTAGCTGATTCTGTGATTCTGTGATTTTTGTCTAGGTTAGAAACTCTCTGGAGATGGAGAATTCTGCACTGAGCTAAGCCTGACTAATCAGGGTCCCCTCACCATTTTATTTTTTTTTTCAATGAGTCCTGGCAGCAAGATACTGTGAATGCTAAGACCTAGACAATTTCAGTTGCCCTAATCTGTGAAAGCAGGGACTCTGTTAGAATTGTGTGTAGTTTCAATTGTCTTGCCTAAAAATCACATATCAGTAGGTGATTTTAAGGAGACCCAGAGCCAAAGAACCAGGCTTGTCACTCCTGAACAGGAGTTTCAGGAAAAGAAGATGCTCTTGAAAAACAGGTTTCTCCTGATTATGGGACCATGGTTTGTCACTGCCATGAAGAATCACTCGTCAAGTAGGCAAATAGAGAAGATGCATAGTAAAAGCGCCTGAGTTACTTCATGTGTCAAGAGGTATCAAAAGTCCTGAATTTATACTCCCAAAGCACTGAGCCTTTTCTGAAAGGTTTGTCGAGTATTGTGTCGTTTCTGTCTAAACTGTGATGGCTACAGAATTAAAGGGATCTCTGCATGACAGCTACTCTACCTAAGCTTGAATTCATTAGAAAAAACGTTTGGGTATTTTCTCTTCAAATGGTAATGATTTTGATTCTTCAGCTGCCCCTTTAGTATCACCAGCTTTACTTTTTATGCTTATTTTATATTTGTTGGTTACACAGAACCCTATTTTATGCAAGGGCTGTATTTTTTTGCAAAGAGGTTCTTGCCACTGGTTACTAGCAGCCTGGAAGGGCCTATCTGCAAAGCACTGTCAAACATGTTTCCTATTTGCAACACCTTTGAGTGTACTGTGGCTGTTCAGAGGAATAAGTTTTATGGAAAATTACTTAAAAATCTAAGGGATGAGGTGGACATATTATCAGGGTGTAGTGCAGGAAAACAAAGCAGAATAACCTGCCCTTTGGTGTACAAAGGCAGAGGAAGAACGATATCCGCCCCCTCTTTCCACCTGAAAGGGGAACTGAAAAGGACTAAAAGGGGAACTAAAAAGGACTAACAATGTTTCTGAGAGGAGTGGCCTGTGTTTTCATGACACATGTCAAAGTAACCTTTCAAAACTGCTGTATAATTCATTTGACGATTTGCCTAACAAAAGGCGTACAGGATCCAAGCTTTTGTGGTCTACATCAGAAGTGGCATGAAAGCACTCAATGTAATGACTCACACTGCATTTCTTGGTTTTGGCTCTGTGAGCTGGTTGCTAATGTGTTCTAAACCTTCTTGAAATGTTATGGCCCAGTTGAACAGGTTTCTTAATGTAAATATTGTAATTAAAAAGGAGACATCATTAGCTTCTTTGGGAGAGCTCTCACCACAGCTGCACTTGCCTGAATCACGGCTGGTTAGGGGTTGCAGGCCAGGTTCTGATCTGAGTTTCAGGGTGAGAAGTATTAGCCTGGGTCTGCCAATCACAAACACCTGCAGGACTCAGCAGGCTGCAAACATGCACACAGCTTATCTGACTCCAGTATTTTCTCTCTGAAATAATCTAAAATCTGTGTTGTCTATTTGCCCTCTGCCCAGATCTTGCTGTGGTCAGAGAGTGGTGAGAGTTGTCAGTGTGGAGCTGCCAACCAAAAAGTTCATACCCTGTCAGCATAGAAGAGCATCATGAGAGGGCAACAGAGACATGGAAGAAATTGTTCACTTGCAACCACAGGAAAGCTTTTTGGCAAAGATGAGAACAGATACCAGAAATTATGTTTTCCCCTTCTTACCCATGTTTGTCTTGCAAAGGTGTAATGCCTTTGTGTCCTCTGAAGATAACTCTCTGGCATGGATCTCAACAAGGGGATCTCAAAGAATAGGATTGATACCATGGATGTGAGATTACTACCAATAGCTGAGGTCATAATTAATGGTTCCCATTCTCTCCCCAGCACACCAAGACTGCATTTGCCCTGATTGCTTTCACAATAGCAGAAAAAGAGAATGAGATCCCAGCTTAACTTCCCACTCCAAGCCTTTCTCTAGTCTTGTCTGTCAAGTGAAGTATAATCCCCACAGCTACAGACACAGAGTCTCTGCCTGCCTGAACTGATGTATAACAAGTGCACACCTAGGGATGATACTGTCTCATTCAGTTTCACAACCAGGGCCTGGGCAGAAATACAGGAACAGCCTATCTCTGCTTGAGATCCTGGTTCACTGAGCGAGCTGGAGTTCCAAAGTGATTTCTGTAACTCATGAAAAATCCACATCTTCTCCATCGACACAGAAAGAGAAAATACATTTCAGAGGCCATTTTTCATGGGCTTTGATTTTAACATGGGATATTATTTATGCACAAACCTTTTACCTAACATCCTATTATACATTCATGAGATATTGTCTAAGTGGTGTGGATCACACAAAGCTTTAAATGGTTTTTGTTTCAACTTTCGTAATTTTTCATTGCACAAAAGAATTCTGGTTGGCACACTATTCTGCTTTAGTCAACACCCAGACAAGCCGTCTATTTAGTCATAACCACCATTATAATAAAAGTTGTTCAAAATATCTGTTCAAATATTGCAACTTCCATGAACCTGCCAGGGCCTCAGGTCCCTTCCCGTTCTCATTATCAGCTGATGTTTGATGGGAAGGCTCTTGAGATGGAAAAACAAAGCAGCAAAAGCTTTGGCCTCATTTCAAGAGACTCCAAGCTATAGCTTGAAGATTGGCGTAGCTTAGCTGCAAGAGTGGCTCAAGTTTGGCTCTGTCAGGGGAAGATTTGCATTCTTTCCAGTGTGAAGCTCAGGTCTGAACAATATTTCCATGTGCTAAACCACTGTTGGTATTTAATACTAACATTGAACAAGATCTGAAACACTCGAATCCTAAACTCATGTTTTGCTCACACAGTAACTAAAGATAAAACACAATTAACAGTTCAGACTGAGTTTCCTGAGGTTACTTCTGTGCTCATAACTACCACTAATTAGAAGTTAATCTGATTACTTATTTGTTTTGTAGTATCATCTCAAAGCCACAATTTTTGATCTTCTGTATATAGTATGCAGCCCAACGTAACGAGAATTGTACTTCTTCCAAGGATCTTGAAGTCTGACATGTTTGTTCGTAGCTTGCCACCTGATTTTGTAAAGTAGTCCTGGTTTCCCTGTATGTATTAGCCAAGATAGAGTGCAATGTCATAGAAACGTGGTGTAATCCAAACAGTCCAAACACCAAACAGTCCAAAGCCTGTACAGTCACATATTGGGCTAGCATGATAAAATACACTTCGAATTCCTCACTTTTATGGTCAGGTGCTCATTAACAGGTATGCAAGCCAAGGAGCACCAGTCAGCATGAATGCTAAATGGGGTTTATAATCACACTTTGGGTTCCACAGGTAAACACTTTGCTGTGCCACTGCTGCACCCTTGTTGGTCACTCTTCATTATCTCATTATGGTGGATGATAGTAGAATAAAAATTGCTTGTTCTACCACAGCGTTTAATCTTACTTTCGACAAACCCTATATTGTGCCAGACAGCATTATGTTGGTGTTTCATAAGAGGGTTAAAAGAAAGCTTGGTTTTATTTCAGAGTTATTTAGAAGAGAAAAGAAAAACAAAACAAAAAAAAGGGGTGGGAGGCAGGATAGTAGTTTTTGTTTGGAATGTGGTTTTTTATTTTGTTTTACAAAAATGAGTGAGGAAAAGCAAGTGAAGCATAGTGTCAGCCTTTAAACATTGTCCAAATAATTTACACAAAATTTACTGACAAAAAATTCTCTAAGTTTTCATTCATGCCATGGACAATTTTTGATTGTCTTAATGGTTCTAACACTCCTGCTTACAGTAGCCAGTCCAACACATAAAGCCGAAAAACTATATAGCCTTTGAAACCAAAGTTGTCATGTTTAACTATTTTTGTTTGTTCTACTCTAAACTTTACAACTGCGAAATACAGAATTACTAAGTTTCTAGTTCACCTTTTTGAGTTTGTCATGAAATTATATTGTTTTCAGCTGTCTGTCGGTTCCCATGTCAGAATGGTGGCATCTGTGAGCGACCAAATGCCTGCTCATGTCCAGATGGCTGGATGGGTCGTCTCTGTGAAGAGCGTATGTATATCATCCCTGACTGTAATTTTAAGGATGTTGTAGGTAAGACAAGTGAATTTACTGCAGTGAACCAGGTGGGAAAATTAAAGGCAAAAAAACATAAAAAACATTAGATTCTTCTGCTTGCCAAATTAGAGAGAACAGGAAGGACCAACTTTTTTTTTTAATGGATGAGTGACCGCCCCTTGCCATCCCCAAACCAAAATAAGCACTTTTTCAATTGATGCAATTCTGCTTTTGGGTGCTCTTTCACTAGTGTTGAAAAACAGCCTGCTTCAGTTTTCCAAAGTCTGATGCTAATAGGAATACTTTATAGTTTTGGGGAAAGAACAGACATTAAAGCAGAAGAAATACGAGTGTTCTGCTGGTTGCTGCATTTGTTTCTTGGCTTTCTTCATTTATCAGTCTGTGATTATGAACCTGATCGATTCATACTCTAATAATACATAAACATAAGTTAATTTCTTGCTCACTTAATTCTTTGTTTTCATGGGAGATTTTTTCACTGGGTCTCTTCTCCTGTCCTTAGCAATATGCATTCTGCCGTGCCTCAATGGAGGTCGCTGTGTGGCCCCTTACCAGTGTGATTGCCCCCCAGGATGGACTGGATCACGCTGCCATATGGGTAAAACTCTTTTAATCTTAATTTTTTTCTCACTTTTTATGACTACTAGAAATACTTAGCACTGTTCACTAAAGAGTCTCAAGAACTACTAAGCTTCTCACAGGAAAACCCAGGCCTGCAGTAACATTCCTGGAGGATTTGCTGTCCCCAGCTGCAAACTATTTTCACAGTAGTCCCTGATGATACTTTAAAATTCTCAGAAAGTTTGCTCCCGGAAAGGACATTCACGTGACTGCTCTCTGCAAAAAGCAGTGCAGAGAAGAAAGAATAACCAGAGAGAAAAAATCGTAGAATCATAGAATGGTTTGGGCTGGAAAGGACCTTCAGATCATCTAGTTCCAAACCCTCCTGCCATGGGCATGGGTGCCTCCCACTAAACCATGTCACCCATGACTCCATCCAACCTGGCCTTGGGCACCGCCAGGGATGGAGCATTCACAACTTCCCTGGGCACCCCATTCCAATGCCTCACCACCCTCACAGTAAAGAACTTCTTCCTTATATTGTAACCTGAACTTCCTCTGTCTAAGTTTGAACCCAAAGTTCAACCTAAGTTACCCCTTCTCCTATCACTACAATCCCAATGAAGAGTCCATCTCTGGCCCCCCTGTAGGCCCCCTTCAGATACGGAAGGCTGCCATAAGGTCTCCACACAGCCCTCTCTTCTCAAGGCTGAACAGCCCCAACTTTCTCAGCCTGTCTTCATATGGGAGGTGCTCCAGCCCCCTCATCATCCTCGTGGCTCTCTTCTGTCATATTACACAAATTTTGCAGCTATACCAACATAGGTGGTAAGGAGGATAGATGGCTTCTTCACTTTTGGAACAGTAATTCAAATCTACTCAGGCTGACTTGCTTTTCAGTAGCTAATTAAAAATTCTAGTAAGCAGCTGCATCTGTGCCAAAGCCCATTCATAAAAGCTCATAACCACAGCTTATGAAGTTATTAAACTACTTCTCATTTTACTTACTAGTCTTGACCTTTTGCCATGACAGAGCAAAGTGAAATGAGAGATATCTGAATTAACTGCCAGTCTCACTGGAATAATTATATGCATAAAGTGAGAGCTAAATGTTTTTCATTCATATGCTTCATTCCGGAATCAGAAGTCATTTTTAACATGACAGACTTGGTACACTTAATTGCACAGGGATGGTCCATCTCTATAGCCTCCTGCTATTTTTTGTTTGTGTTTGGCCCAGAAAATGTGGACTAGTATATTTCCATCTCCTTTCACATTCCTGTGATTACTCATTTCCATTTCCTGTAATTCCATTTTAATCAGTGTTTTCTAATTGTATATTGTTTGAACAAATATTACCCAGCTTTTGTCCTTAATGGTATCTTTAGGTTTGTTCTCTAGATATGGCATGACCTGCTTAAAAGACTCACAATTTCAGCTTTCCTGCAATATAAATGTCTGTGTTTGAAGGACCTCATTGAATCTGTAAATCTGTTCTGTACGTTGTATGGAGCTTTACCTTCCAGTCTCAAAATTGATTGGAAGGCTTGAAGGTTTGACTGTTTTTTGGTTACTTGATGTCCTTCCATTAGGCTATTGCATAAAAGCAACCATTTTGCAGCTGGCCCAACAGGATCCTATCAGGCAGCTGGTGTTTGTTTTCTTATTAAAATGCCCTGTACCTCTTATGTCACACCTCTTATGGCTATCCAGTGTATTTTTCAGGAACTTACTGTCATTCTCTGCTTTCTTTCCTTGTCTCTATCTTACTCCTTGCCTGTTCTTGATCTGTAAATGGCTTCCTGGCCTTTAATGTTCTCTGTTTATGCTGCTTCTTTCCATACTTTTTTACCACATCTGGTGTCTCCTCATTCTGGTGCCACATGCGTTTCAAGCAAACACACAGTTTCTTCCCAGAAATAAAGCCTATTCTCCTGTTGTTCTTCTGACTCTTTTCTTCTGGTTCTTCCTGCTGCTTCCACTTGCATTCTTTTTTTTTTTTTTTTTTTTTTTTTTTTGCCACCACTTGAAGCAAGAAGAACCGAATTTTTAAGGCAATGGGAAATAATGCATTTGCTATATTGTACAACTTACACACTGCAGCAGATAGCAAAAGCAGTAGAGAAGGTCAAAATACATTCAGGAGAGATGTGTTTGTAAGGCTCCCCTCTCACAGCAGACCATGTTTTACCACAGACTCAGAGATTATGTTTAATGTTACAGTTTTGAGAGTAGTCCATTCTTCACAGAATAATGCAGGTTGATTTTCAATGTTCTGTTCCTTAATCAGCTTGATAAGGGTGTGCTCATTGATGCAACTCTGTTTATTTGTATGCAGCTGTTTGCCAATTGCCTTGCTTAAATGGTGGGAAGTGTATACGACCGAATCGATGCTATTGTCCCTCGTCATGGACTGGACATGACTGCTCTAGGTAAGTGTTGTTGATCACTGTCCCATAGTCAGACTGAATCACACCCTACTAAACTAAATATGAAGAATGTGCAATTAATTTTGCATATCTTGAGCATCTCTGCCTGTATCATCTTGATTCTGTAAATTAGTAGCCATTGGATCACTCATGATTTTTGAGCCATCTGGAAAGACCTTAAGGAGCAATCTGCAAAATGATTACCGAACTTCTAGAAAACTCAGGAAATTACACACTTACATGGAAGCAGACAGGCAAACATGAAAGTTTTCGGCTTATTTTTAATGGTATAAATTGATATGGCTTTTGTGATGTAATACAAAATGTTCTTCAAGAAATTTTGAGTGGCCTACTGTGTGCAAGTGTTCATTTTGAACTGTATGTACCTCATCTGGATACAGGTTCAAGGTTAGGACGACACAACAGATGTTATAAATAATAGCTTTTTAGTGCTGTAATCATTTAAAGAGTACAACACAGTGCCTCTAAGTCAAGTCCCAGTTCAAATCACGTGGCAGTGCAATCGCTGTATCAAAATCCCCAAGGACTTGGCTTAGATCTGGCAGAATGGGTCGCCCAGGGAAGTTATGAATGCCCCATCCCTGGGGGTGTTCAAGGCCAGGTTGAACAGAACCTTAGGTGGCATGGTTTAGTGGAGGTATCCCTGCCTGTGGGAGGGGGGTTGGAACTAGGTGATCTTAAGGTCCTTTCCAACCCTAACTACTCTATCATTCTATCATTCTACGTGTACCCTCTTTTAGAAGGTTTCACCAGTGTTTGTGTTTTGGCCTGCTGATTCATGTCTAATGGGGCAAATAGCAGACGAGGTTTGCAAATCAGTGAGCCCCATCACCATGTGAGGCAGCACTTACAAATCTCAATTGTGGCTCTGTTTTTTAAACTTCTGAAGTTTGAGTGTTTGGCTTTGAAAGCAGTCTGAACAGGATTCAGTTTTTCTTTAGAAAGCAGTTTTACTTCACGTTGCCATTACGACCCCTTTACAACCCTGAAGAGGGAAGGCAGGTGGAATGGTAATGATGTTATTGTGGTCAGGAATCAGATATGATGACAAAACATGCAGCATGAGTTCTGCTCCCTATATGGAATATTAATGAGGACCATGAAACATATGCTAGAAAAATATTTATACTTCAGTTCACACAGGCTCCTACTGAACACATTGGTTGTTATCCTGGAGATCCAAATAAATAACAGCCAAATATTAATATTCTTCTCTGGGATACTGATGAAGCCTATGACATTGCACATTTTTTCTGGACAGATAGTAACAGACATTCCTCCCTGTCTCTCTGATACACTATTTAATTTAAAGCTGTCTGTAATTAAAAGATGTTAGTTTGTGAAATTGCATTGTCCAAAATGAACAGTTTTCATTTTTCAGCAGTGACTAAATATGCCTAAGTAAAACAACTTAAATGTACTGACAGCAAACAGTGTCCAGCTTTATGCCGAAAGCTTCACATCTGGGTTCTGATTGTATTTCCATTTAGAACACGAAGCAGAGAAGCCCAAATCCAGTGGATTTACCAGCCAAAAATGAAGTTTATCTCTGAGTCAAATCAAAGGTCCCTTCAAGAGCTTTTTGAGAAGGAAGTTTCCCACACAAAACTGGGGCTGGGGGAGGGGAGAGGACAGAAATAAGGACTGAAATCTGTTTTGTATTTTGTTAAGTCTCAGCTGCTGGTGGCTCTATATGGGGCTCTTTATGAATCTTCTGAGGACTCAAAAACAAGACAGACAGACAGGAGTAAATGCCATGATAGCAAAGATTAAATGTTGAAGGTTATCAGGTGTGATTTAGAAGGTGAAGCTGAAAGGGACAAAGCTTTTACCAGCATCCAGAACAGGATTAGCTCCAAACCACTCTGATGAGTTGTGAGTTACCTTAAATGCCAGATACCTCTATTCACCACACCCACATTCTTCCACTGTCAGTATGCCATCTTAAACTGTGGCCCTCTAATCTCTGGTATACTTTCAGAAACCATCCTCTTGTGCCTCACTGTTGATCTTGTTTGATATGTTCAATACAACACTGATTATATTTCACTTGTTTTTCTAATGCAGGAAACGGAAGGCTGGCTTCTATCCCTTTTAACATCAGAGCAGCAGTTCTACGTTCAGATACCTTTCTTCAGCTTAGGCACCAGTGCTTGGAATCTCATGCATTGTAAATCAAATCCATTGCTTCCTTCCCCCCAGCTCCCTTGTTTTGTATTTTGTGATACATTTTTACTATACCTTTCCATTTTTAAAGAAATTCTCTGTATTTTTCATTTACAAAAGTATTATCAAATATATGCTGCTACACACACACACCATACATACATACACATAGAAATGTAAAGATTCTTACTGATCACTGAGGAAGTGGTTGTGTAAAGTGAAGTTCCTCCCATTTCTTACATACAGAAAGCTAATTAAACCACACTATACTGCCAACCATGATTAAACAGAATGTGGCAATTCTGCTTACCATCTGCCAAAGCATACTGCTGTCCAGCAACTCAACAGTAAAGAATAGTTATGCAAAGCTAATCTATCCACTAAACTTTGCATTGGGCCTGTTAATGAACTCGTGTTGGTGTAAATTAGAAGTACATGTGATAAAGCCCATGTTGTAACCACATTTTCTAGTGAGCAGAAGAAGAAGATTCTGTAATATGTATTATGTGACGTTAACATCATTGGAGAGTGACTTAATGGCATCAGCATTAATTTTACCTAAGATTTTATTAGTGAAATGGTCAATAATACAAAAAGACATGAGAGAACACCATGGCATTCAGAGAAAGATGGACCAAGCCCAGCTAAAAGAGCCTTTGAGGCTTTCTGGCTTACAGGCAGTTCAGGTATAGCTCTGAAGCTGGATAATCCAGAATCCAGCAGTGGGAAGAAGGTGGACCACTGAAACTTTTGCTTCCCTCTTGCCATGGGACTTACCACCTCCCTGTAACCACCATTCCTTTCCTGTGTAAATTATGAAATACATGTCTAACAGCTGTCATCTATGGGAATGCTTTTGATACGTGAGGTTTGGGTCCCAAAGTTTGACTGCCCCTAAGATGGAGAGAGAAGACAGCAGTTATGCTTCCAGGTGAAGCTTTGCTACTTGCTTGAAGAAAAGTTTTATTTATGTTATGCAGAACCCTCAGAGCACTGGAGAAGGCCTCTCTTGAGTGCACCACACAGGCAGAAGTGTTTGGCTGAGTGAGAAATACTGACAGCACACATGCTGTCTGATTTTTCTTTCTCACACTGCTGATTGCATTGCATCTGAGGATAAAACACACCTGAATGCCATCATTAAGTCATGCTCTAATGAAATGAGATGCTAAGATTTACCTATGGTTAAGCAGGGTGGTGAAATTGCAAGGTGGAAATCACATGCAGTTTTTGAGGTCAGATGTTTTGTAATTATTGTCAGTTAGCAAAAAGTCTGATCTGTAAAAGAAGATATTAGAGTGAGAACCTGCGAGTCATTGATTTTTCCCAGTAACAATAGAAAGCGTGACTTGCAGTCAGCACTGGGAAAGAGGAAGGAGAAATAAATTTTACTTCCTATAGCATTCCTGCTTAGTTACCCTCCTGATTAAAAGTGTGCACAACCTACCCCACCCTTCCCCCTTCATAGATTTACCTTCCTTTTATGAATGCATGAACATGGACCCAGGCAAGTGGTATCACACCAAAATGAGCTCACAGTTACAGTTGCAGGGCACAAGTAAATACTGACACATAACCGATGGCTGTTAGCCCAAGACCAGACAACAGGGAAGAAAGAAACAAGCAAAATTGTGAGCCAGTAAGAGCTTTCAGCCAACTAAAAGAAAAACAGATAAGTAAAGGAGTCATTAGGGGATCAGATTAATGTGAATGTAGATTCCTTCCCAGTGGAAGCTGCAACCAGCTGAAGAGTTGTCGTTTCAGCTCTCACAACCTTCTTTTTCTAATGGATTCTGCTAGCACATAGCAACAGTCTTCTGTCTCCTAGCGCCACAGCCATCGATGTTTACAGCTTTCACCGAAGTTAGTGTTCGGTAAATAATGTCTGCATTTCAACCCATAGTCACCACCATTTGTAGGCACTCTGCCCTTGACCTCCTTGCTGCCTTACAGCATATGAATGGAAGCTGCAGTGAGCAACACAGGACTTCTCAAGGCAAAGAGTGCATGGGGGAGAAAAGCAGATCTTTATTTATATAAATAATGTCACACTCATGTTTTCCAATGTTCTTCTCTGGTGTGTGCCCCGACTCTGCACTGGTGATCTCCAGAGCAGGACAGTGATGAGAACAGTGCTTAAAGCTGGCAGAACATTGCTGGAGATTTTAGGACTGTGGGATGGCTTTTTGCACTCCGGCTTCGCACTAGTGACTAGCACGTGAAGTCCCAGGATCAACCCAGTCAATGTGTTTCGTAAGGCAATGTGGTGGTAGGACAAAGTAGCTGAAACTAGAGGCTGTTCATATTAGTGCTGTTGATGATGTTTTGATACTTGCTGGAACACTTTCCCCTCCCCACCCAGTACTGTATTGTCATTTATGTCACAGCTTGTTGTGTGTTTTAAACAACTTCTGTGTGATGCACTTTACACTGTAAATAAAGATGCACCCTGTTTAGTACCCATATAAAGGCAACATTGCACTTTTTCCTTAATGCCTCGCATCAAAAATACTGGCCTACCCTTTAGGACCTGCTGGCAAAGCCCGAGTAAAGGGAAGCAGAACTCCACTCAAGGGAAAAAGCAAACTAGAATCATAGAATCATAGAATAGTTAGGGTTGGAAAGGACCTTAAGATCATCTAGTTCCAAACACCCTGCTATGGGCAGGGACGCCTCTCACTAAACCATGCCATCCAAGGCTGTGTCCAACCCCGCCTTGAACGCCGCCCGGTATGAAGCATTCACAACTTCCCTGGGCAACCCATTCCAGTGCCTGACCACCCTTACAGTAAAGAATTTCTTCCTCACATCCAATCTAAACTTCCCCTGTTTAAGTCTGAACCCGTTACCCCTTGTCCTATCACTACAGTCCCTAATGAAGAATCCCTCCCCAGCATCCCTATAAGCCCCCTTCAGATACTGGGAGGCTGCTATGAGGTCCCTGTGCAGCCTTCTCTTCTCCACGCTGAAGAGCCCCAATTTTCTCAGCCTATCTTCATACGGGAGGTGCTCCAGTCCCCTGATCACCCTTGTGGCCCTCCTCTGCACTTGTTCTAACAGTTCCATGTCCTTTTTATGTTGAGGACACCAGAACTGCACACAATACTCCAAGTGAGGTGTCACGAGAGCAGAGTAAAGGGGCAGGATCAGCTCCCTCGGCCTGCTGGTCACACTCCTTTTGATGCAGCCCAGGATACGGTTGGCTTTCTGGGCTGCAAGCGCACACTGCCGGCTCATGTTCATTTTTTCATCAACCCACACCCCCAAGTCCTTCTCCGCAGGGCTGCTCTGAATCTCTTCTCTGCCCAACCTGGAGCTGTGCCTGGGATTGCTCCGATCCAGCTGTTGGACCTTGCACTTGTCATGGTTAAACTTCATCAGGTTGGCATCAGCCCACCTCACAAGCGTGTCAAGGTCTCTCTGGATGGCATTCCTTCCCGCCAGCATATCAACCGAACCACACAGCTTGGTGTCATCGGCAAACTTGCTGAGGGCGCACTCAATCCCACTGTCCGTGTCACCAACAAAGATGTTGAACAAGGCCGGTCCCAACACCGATCCCTGAGGGACACCACTCGTCATGTCAATGCCCAGCTGGTCTCCAGCTGGACATTGAGCCATTGAGCACAACTCTTTGCGTGCAGCCTTCCAGCCAGTTCTTTATCCACCAAGTGGTCCACCTATCAAATTGATGTCTCTCCAACTTAGAGACAAGGATGTCACTTGAGACAGTGTCAAAGGCTTTACACAAGTCCAGGTAGATGACATCAACTGCTCTGCCCCTGTCCATCAGTTCCGTAGCCCCTTCATAGAAGGCCACCAGATTGGTCAGGCAGGATTTCCCCTTCGTGAAGCCATGCTGGGTGTCACCAACCACCTTGTTGTTTTTCATGTGCCTCAGCATGCCTTTCAGGAGAATCTGCTCCAAGATTTTGCCAGGCACAGAGATGAGACTGACTGGTCTGTAATTCCCCGGCTCATCCATTTTCCCCTTCTTAAAAATGGGGGTTATATTTCCCTTTTTCCAGTCATCGGGAGCTTCATCTGACTGCCACGATTTTTCAAATAGGATGGACAGTGGCTTCTTAAAAGGATGTGGTGGATTAGCCCAGGTTTGCTCTTCAGACAGAAATGCAGTTAGCACCTATGGTTTCAAATCCTTTCTGCTGCTACAGCATATTTTAAAACTGGTAAGGACCAAATGTACCACTAACATAATCAGATTAATTAAAACCTGATTATTTGCTATTTACACCAGATGGAGATGCAGTGTGTTTTCTTCTGCACCAGTGCTGGAAATCTTAAATCTGTGGAGACACCCATATTCAAAGACAGCTGAGGATAAAAATGTTCCACAGCAGAAAGATAACTTTGTAACTCCCAACACCACTCCTCCAAACAAGGAGCATATGTTGTTACCGTAAAAGTCAGTCAGAAACTCTCTAAGACTTGGGTTGCAGTTTTAGAAAGCAGGCATTCCTTATTGCAGTACTGGGCATACACGCGAATCACTTTGCACCCATTACTTGCCAGCAGCAGCTATGCATTTAGAATACTCATGCATATTTACAGGTTTTCCAGGAAATTATTTACGTATTTATTGTATTTCCAGGAACTAATTATGAAATCTGCATTCTAATTACACATGCGCTTTCTTGCTGAGTGGGGGTCTCTGGTGGTTGCCAATAGTCTTCCTCACTGTTTACTGCATGACCTCAGTGCTTGCGCATCCTCACAAGGTCCTAGTGCTGAATTAGCAGGGGTATGTCCTTGCTTCTGTTCTGTTCCAGTCTAGCTCCACGTTGGGCGCCACCCTGCTATCTTGAATGCTGGCATCCTTGGTCTTATTTACTGTCTCCTTAGTTGTTATCAGTCCCACAATGTTCCTTCCCCTGTCAGCTGAACATTCCTTTCTCCCCATGTGTTTGGACATTAGAACAGTTTGCTCTAATTTACTCTGTTAGTTTAAAGCCACACACACTGTTGTTAGTTTAAAGCTATGAATTAAGCCTACAATATGGCGTAGCAGTCAAAAGATGGAGGGTGTGGGGGTTTTGCAGGTAATGTTAGTAAGACTTTCAATGTTTTGACATGTAGGTGTAAGTGGAGACTTTGAAGTGCAAGAAGGAGTCAATGTCTCAAAACGACCCCCTCAGCCACCAGCCCAGAAGTTGGTGTGAGGTTACAGATGGCACAGCTCATGAAGCACTGAAATCTGTTGTGCATCGGGTAGAAAATATACAAATCGACATCTCAAATTTAGAGTTTTCCAAATAGTGCTAATAATCCTGAGAGAGAACAGCTGGGCTGCCTCTGCTCATGGGCTTGGATCTTATACATGCTGGAGAATTGCAGAGCACAGCCTTATTTAAAAGTAAGAGTGGCAAGAATGGGGCTCTTTCCCTGGTCTTGTCCTCTTTGCCGTGAATACTGAACTAGGTGAAATGCTGAAGGGAGTCTGCTGACACCTATGCCTCTCTGCTCTTCGATGTAGAGTGAGAAGGCTACGAGTGTCTGTCGGCTCTGATCTCAGGGCGCACTGGGCAGGGCTAGTGTGTGCCAGCAGTTGTTACCTTTTCGCCTTAAGGATAGTTTGAGCAGCGATCTCATGCATGTCAGTGCAGGAATGGGTTCTGCATCTCAGACTTGTCTTGGAGCAGTTTGGATACTTACTGCAAAAAGATCCCTGTTGCTTTTACCACACTGCAGATGCTTTTCTGGGAGAACATACCCTGACCATGCATTTCCAGCAGCCACAGACAGGCATTGCAGTACCCAGAAACAGGCCAGGTGGAATATGCACCACTATTATTGATCTATTTCTTTAAGGTTATTTCCAGTCATGCACATGAAACAGAGCACTTCTTCACATATCCATCCCATTTATGACAAGCTCCTCTGCCAGGATCAGGGCTATATTTCCATTACTCTTGCTTTCCAGGCTGACACATTGCCTGCCAATACCAAGGTCTGTATGCTTGCCACCTCTCCCAGCTGAGCTCTATAAAAGCTGATACTCTTCACAAGCTGATTGACATGGTTCTTTGGTGCAGGCTGGTCCATCCTGCCTGATGTTGCTCATGTGGACAGACCAGCACAACCACTTTGTGCTACAAGAAGCATCATGCTTCTTGTGGCCTCGTGGATAGAACACTAAGTTTCTCCCAGCCAGTGGCAGTGGCAGGCTGTGTCACCACAAGAAAGTCACTTCAATTCTTCCCATTACAAGGGCCAGGCGAGCCTTCCCTTCTCCACCAAAGTGCTGCAGATTAAAGCAGACAGATGAGATTAAAGCATAATTTTCATCCTCATTAATGGTAGCCCTTCTGTAGATGTCATCCATGCACCTCATTTATAACCCAGTGGACTGGCATTAACCTTAACCTTCCTAGTCTCTCTTTGCTGAATGTAAATCTTCCTCCTTCAGATTGTCATAGAATCATAGAATGGTTTGAGTTGGAAGAGACTTTAGTGATCATCCAGTTCCAACCCCCCTACCATATGCAGGGACACCTTCCACTAGACCAGGTTGCTCAAAGCCCACCCAGCCTGGCCTTGAACACATCCACAGTTTCTCTGGACAACCCATTCTGGGGGATGAAGACTTCCCCTTATTTCCAGAACTTTGAGGCTATTGCAGTGTCAGCCAGCCCAGACCTGCATGCATAGCATAGACCAGAAAAGGAGGGTGCTGAGAAAAGACAGCACCCGCAATGCTCCCAACCTGCACCACCTAGGAGCATAGTGAGGGCTGATACTGCACCTCTGCTCAGCACTCTTCTTGATGACTATTTTGCTGCGCGTTATCCCAGCAGCCTCAGGAAATCTGTCCATATACAACCAGGTGGCAAAGAGCAGTCAATCACTGCAGCCACTACTCCCTGCTCTTCTATGCCCTGCAAACATATCCAGGGCTTTCCCTGTTCTTAGTCTTGCCTTCCCCTTCTACCTGTTTCCTCAGCACACTCCGTTTATTTTGCCTTGTTTTCGATATCCTGGCTGCAGTACTTCCATCACTACTGGAAGAGGAACATCATGATTTTTGCGTCTAACTCAGAGGTGACCAGAATTCACTGATGTGGAAGCAGCAGCCTTAATAGCTGTGGGCAGGCACAGTTATGATGCTGTGCAACTGCAGGTGCAGGCAGGGCATGCGGCAGCAGCCCTGCAGGACTGAGCATTCCCCCAGCTGCTGCTGCCTTGCCTTGCCATCTCTTCCATCTTGTGCTCTCCAGCCATGCCTCTGATTTACAGCTACAAGTTATGCTTGTGGCTGCCCAGTGTGGAGACTGGCCTTGCGTTTGGCAGACAGACCCCTGAAGCATGAGCAGAGGCATATCCAGATCTGTTTGCAGTAGGTGGGGAGAAGACGCTGCACCCTTCTCCTGCTCAGCAGCAGCCTGGTATCTCCCTTTTGCCTGACACCCGCTCCACTGGTGTGGTTCACAAGGGGTTTGGGCATCTGTTCTTGTGCAGCTCTGAGCATGGGGCTTTTGCTTGATAGAAGGGCCCATAAGCAGGGTCCCAGGCTGGTGCAAGTGGGATAGGAGCCCAGTGATGTTCAGAGACCAGACCTGTCTCACTTGGCACAGGGCATTTGGGGAATTCTGGTAAGGGATGCACCCTGCAAATGCCCCTTTTCCATGCTGAAAAAAAGGGATGCCAAGTTTGCAGGCTGTGTGGTATGACAAGAACGGAAACCTCAAAAAATACGCAGTTCAGAAAGCACTTGAGTGCATGGTCCTGTCATGAAACCATTAAAGGTACTTAGCTAGTATGCAGTTAAAAACAAGCTTATGCATTTTTCTGGACTGTACCTTTAGTCATTAGAGGATTATAATAAACACAAAAAGCTGTGCCTGCCCTGCAGACACTGGTGAGATGGCTGTGAAGTGCCTGGCACTGGATTTTTGCCACCAGCTGAATGCAGGAGATTGACAAAAGAGGCGGCTTCCCACTCAGGTATTGCTAGGCCAGATGTCTGGTTTGATTTTATTAAAATAGCTTGGTTAATAATCTGGGGCAAGGGATAAACAGCTCATTAATTAATCCTACTGCTAATGAGCAAAGAGGTGCTGTAAACACCAGTGGGGATAAATTACATAAAGGAAGGATAATCATATTAAGGGGAAATGATGTGAAATTAAAGTTAGAAATGACAAGCAGAGCTTCCTGAAAGAGAACCCCCCCAAACAAGTGTACCCCTGGGGAGGGAGGAAGGGACGGTGGTGTGCTGGTGTCCTGGTTATTCCCATCCACACCAGGTGAGGGTTTCCTGCTTGGGAAGAAGCAACACTGGCAGGGAAAGGAGAGCGAAACAAAGACCAGCCTGCAGCACAGTGGAAATGCAGCAACACAGCCTGTGTGATTTTTGATTCATCTCTGTTTTGGTGCCAGCCAAGGTTATGGTTTCTCTCTGCACAGCAGCAATGAGATAATGCTGCCATTCCTGTGTGTTCTGGCATGTGAAGTAAGTGACTTCTGGCAGCTGGTGTCCACATGGGAGGATGAGGGACATCTCACAGGCTGGAGGCAGGGGCTCTGAAGCAGCAGGTAAATAAGGCAAGATAAATACAGCCAGGCATAGGGAGCAGACTCTGGCTGTGCCACCAAGTATACCACTGCACAGTACAATTGGGAAAGCCACCTCCTGCTGGGATCTTGGCTCTAGCATCTGCCTCCTGCTCAGAGTCATTTTGCAGCCTAAATGCTCTCCAAGTATGGGGTGCTCCTGATTTCATCCCTGGCTGGACCACATAAGCCAGACACAAGTGGCCGCCCTGTGGAAGTATCATGTCTGAGGGCGCTTCAAAGAGGAGTTGCTGGGTGTGGCTCTGGGGATACAGATAAAAAGCAGGACTCAAGATAAGCAGAGCAGGTATCCCATTGAACCATAAAGCACATGGGCTTTCCAGGATACCTGTGGGCTGGGCACTGGCTGAGAAACCCCTGGACTTGACCTGTGCAGCTGGTGTAAACCTAGATGTGATGCAGCATGATAAACACACGGTAGAGTTCAGACAGCTTACTCCATCAGGTTTCTTATATTTCTGCTTTCAAGAAGCTAGTGGTTTTATCTGATTCTTTCAGAGTATTCATGAAAAGACACAAAAGAAGTGAAGAGTGCAGAGTGCATGACAGGCTACACCAACACTTTGGAAACCAAACTCTTAAGCGCCAAGAGTTAGAAGAAGGAGCCATGTCCCTCCACCTGCACTTCCAAGAAAATCTATCAGTGCACCTTATGTCAATAGACACAAAAGCTGAGTGCAAAAGTGACTCATAGAAAAGTTTAGGTTGGAAAAGACCTTTGGAATTGTGCCCAACCATTAACCATTCAACCATGTCCATAGGTGCCACATCTCCGCATCGCCTCCAGGGACAGCGATTCCACCACTTCGCTGGGCAGCCTGTTCCAATGCCTGAGCACCCTCTTGGTGAAGAAATTTTTCCTAATATCCAACTTAAATCTCCCCTAGCGCAGCTTGAGGCCATTTCCTCTTCTTCTATCACTTGTTACTTGGGAGAAGAGACCAACCCCACATCACTACAACTTCCTTTCAGGTAGCTGTAGAGAGTGATAAGGTCCCCCCTGAGCCTTCTCTCCAGACTAAAGACCCCCAATTCCCTCAGATGCTTCCCATCAGACTTGTGCTCCAGACCCTTCACCAGCTTCTTTGTTGTCCTTCTCTGGACATGCTCCAGCACCTCAGCGTCTCTCTTGTAGTGAGGGGCCCAGAAATGAACACAGGATTCAAGGTGTGGCCTCACCAGTGCCGTACAGAGGTATGATCACTGCCTTGGCCCTGCTGGCCACACTATTGCTGATACAGGCCAGGATGCTCTTGGCTTTCCTGGCTGCCCAGGCACAAACTGGCTCATGTTCAGCTCCATCAATCAGCATCCCCAGGTCCTTTTCCAAGAGCAGCTTTCCTGCCACTCTTCCCCAAGCCTGGAGCCTTGCATGGAGTTGTTGTGTGCCAAGTGCAGGACCTGGCACTTTGCCTTGTTGAACCTCATACCATTGGCCACAGCCCCTCAATCCAGCCTGTTCAGATCCCTCTGCAGAACTTCGCTACCTTTCAGCAGATCAGCACTCCCAGCCAACTTGGTTTTGTCTGCAGATTTACTGAGGGTGCACTTGTCTCCTTAATACAGATCACTGATAAAGATGTTACACAGAACTGTCCCCAGTTCTGAGCCCTGGGGAACATCACTTGTGACTGGCTACCAGCTGCATTTAACTCCATTTACCACCACTCTCTGGGCTCTGCCATCCAGCCAGTTTTAACCCAATGAACAGTGCACCCACCCGAGCCAGGAGCAACCAGTTTCTCCAGGTGAATTCTGTGGGAAATGGTGTCAAGTCTTCACCATAGTCTATGTTGGCAGCATCCACAGCCTATTCCTCACTCACTAAGCAGGTCACCCTGCCATGGAAGGACATCAAGTTAGTCAAGCAGGACCTGTCTTTCATAAACCCATTGACTGGGCCTGATCATCTGGTTGTCCTGTACATGACTTATGATGGCACTCAAGACGATCTGCTCTATGACCTTCCCTAGCACTGAGGTCTGGCTGACAGGCCTGTATTCCCTGGATCCTCCTTCCTGCCCTTCTTGTAGATGGCTGCCACACTGGATAACCTCCTGTCAGCTGGGACCTCTCTGGTTACCCAGGCAGGACTGCTGATAAATGATGGAGAGTGGCTCAGTGAGCACTTTCACCAGCTTCCTCAGCATCCTGCGTAGATCCCACCCAGCCCCATAAACTGGTGTGTGTCTCACGGATGTAGCAGGTCATGACCATTTCCCCTGGGATTATGGGGGCTTCACATTGTGAGACAGGCTCCCTGTCCCTGTCTTACAGCTCAGCGGGGTTGGTAACTGGAGAAAAGCTGTTCTAACTACTAAAGACTGAGGCAAAGAAGGCGTTAAGTACCTCAGCCTTTTCATCACCCCTTGTTATTGTTTCTCCCCATATCCAACAAAGAATGGAGATTCCCTCAGCCCTCCTTCTCATAGAATCATAGAATAGTTAGGGTTGGAAAGGACCTTAAGATCATCTAGTTCCAACCCCCCCGCCATGGGCAGGGACACCTCCCACTTTCGTTGCTAACGTATTTATAGAAACATTTTTATTGTCTTTTACAGCAGTAGCCACATTAGGTTCCAGTTGGGCTTTGGCTCTTCTAATTTTCTCCCTGTATAATTTCATAACATTCCTGTAGTCCTTCTGAGTTTCCTGCCCCTTCTTCCAAAGTTAATAAACTCTCACTTTTAACCCAGTTCCAGCCAAAGCTCTGCTCAGGTGCAGGTGAAGGTGCAAGTTTGCACAAGAGCTCTCCTTCACTGGTGCCAGACTCTGGCTCCCAGTTCAACATATAAAGGCTCAGGACCCTGTCAACTTGGAGATGTGGTTGGGTGCATCGTCTTCCTCAGCCCTGTGCTCATCACTGGTGGGTGCCTTTGGACCCAAAAGCAGCTGCAGGTCTCCCAGGCACAATCCTGCTGGTGGGAGGCTCAGTCGAGCCCTGTCCATGCAGGCACAGTGGGGCAGGCAGGCATCTGCAAGGGCCACAAAGCACCAAATTGGACTCACAGCAACTGGTGCCCTGCAGCCTTGCCCTGCTCTGCCCCACAGTCAAGTCCTTCCAGTGGCAGTGCTGCTCCACACAGCAGCCATGTGGAGAAGCAATGCACAGAGTGCTGTCTCAGCTGCCTTATACCACCTGTATAAGCAGTGCTATGTCCTGCATGGCATCCTGTTGTCCCATACTGAGATTACAGAACTCTTCACCTGCCAGCACTCACAGGCAGAGCTTGCTGCTGGGGCAGCAGCCCAGGCTTTTACATAGGAGTGCCAGGAGCTCTGGCTCCTCTGCCATCTCTGCCTGGATGTGGTGGGTAGATGGGATAGATGATGCTGCTGCTCTCTGTTCCTGCCCACACTGATGTGCTGCTGCAGCTGGGTCTGACATTCTTCTGCTGCCAACAGCACACGTGGATGTCGCTCGCTGTGATGCCAGGCTGCTGCCCCAAGCATTACACATCAGATCTTCTGCAGCTTCAGCTGGGCCTGTTTGCAGACCATGACCACCTCTGATTAATTCCCATAGCAAGGCTTCTAGGTACTGATGTCACCTACAGTGATGGGAAAAAGCACAGGCACCAAGCAATCTGCCTGTATGCTGGAGATGGAGTCACACAGCTGGGATTTGCCAGCTCCTCTCCCAGGCTGTCCTGCTGCCAGCCCATGACAGCAAGCAGAGCTAGCTCTCAGTAGCTGCTGGGTCTCTCAGACGTCTTATAGGGTGTCTCCTTATGCAGGAGAAAAGACCAACATATCACCACTACCAGAGTACGCTGCGCCTCAAAGACAGACAGGGGAGTATGCAAGAAACCCTGGGACAGCCACATGGCTGATCACATAGGGGATCACCAGGACCATATAAGCAGCAAATAGATAAAAGCAGGAAGCAAGAAACACCTGCAATAGGTAAAAAGCCTGAGCCTTGGTCTTTAGTGGATTTGGGCTCTCAGGCTTACTGCTCCCTTCTCGGAAGTGCGTGCAGAGCCTCCGCTGGTGCAGCTTTGCACACTGGCAGCCAGGGCAGGCTATCGCCTGCCCGTTCTTCACAGAGCTGCTAGGAAGTGGCAGGATCTCAGGTTCCCTCCTGCCCGTTAGTCACTGTATGAGCAGTGCTGCTCACCGCATCAGTTCGCAAGACTGATGCAACCAGGTGGGAACCGCTGCAACTGCACCTCCACTGCTGAAGACACCCATTAGAACACAGCACCAATAACAAACAAAATCAAAGGGAGGCAGCTGCGTCAGAAGTTTGTCCGTGATGTTCAGGCTTGTCTGGAAAGATCCAGGTCAGATCTCGCGCATTGCCGCCTGCTGGGAGGAGGCACCAGGGCAGCAGCCACCCTAGCCCCACCTGCCTGCCCTGGGACAGGAGCAGTGGCAGCTGCTAGACAGGGCTTTTAGCCCTGCTGTCATTTCCCTTAGCCACACATCTATCTAGGGGCACAGTAGCCTGTGTTTTGCCTGCTGCAGCAGCCTCTTATCACCATGCTCCAGTATTATAAGGACCTTCAAGGTACCTTAACACCATGTTCCATTTAAAGCACTTTATCGCCCTGTTCCATTATTACAGGATGGCTACAAAGAAGATGACTCTGTTCTTACAAGAAGCCACATGGAAAAGATGAAGGGAAATGAACACAAGTTACTCCTGGGGATTCTGATTGGACATGAAAGGAGGTTTTGACAATGAGAAAAATGAGTCATTGGAATCATCTCCCCAAGGAAGTGGTGGATTACCAAACACTGGATGCTTCAAAGATCTGGCATGCTGGGCCATCTAGTCTAGGTCGTGCTTTGCCTCCAAAGGTTGGACCAGATAACTCCTGAGGGCCCTCCCCTGAAAGCAGCACATGCACTGAGGCAGCATGTGCAGATGGGCTCCCCTGGGAGCAGCTGCTCAGCTGCAGTTACATCAGGTTGCATCAGCCCTGATCTGTGAGCCCACTGCTTGCAGGTTTGGGGTGGGTACCAGCAAAGCAGCATCCCAAGGGCAGATGCCAAAACACCATCTGCCTACAGACCCAGCGGCTGACCCCAGAGAGGCCAAAAGAGGGACAACAGGTCTGGGCTGGGGGCTCCTGGGCCAGAAGGGGACCCTGAGAAGCTTTGCTGCTTGTGAAGAAAAGAGTCTTTTGAGGGTCCTTTTTTGAGGGATTTTTGTTCTGGCCTTGCTGAAAACGGTCTCACATTTAGCTGCTGTTAATTTCTTGGATCAGGCTATCCTCAATGCTCTTCCTTCAAAGCATCCTCTGGGAGGAAGGAGTGCTTTTGCCATATGTGCAAAGCAAGTGCACTCTGCTCCAGCTTGGATTAAAGACTCAGGTGAAGATGACTCCATTTCCCTGCCAGCCCTGTGATGCTTCAGACAGAATTCGATGTGATCTGACTGATATGTCCAAATAAAATGCTTCTGTGAGCTGGTCACGCTCTTGGACTCTGCCTTCAGTCTCAGAGTAGGGCAGAACACTCCTGGGAGGCCAGAACTGCTGTGTGTGCTCTGCCCTCTCAGCAGTATCCCCTTCCTTCCACACGCCAGAGCTGGACTGCCCTTGCAGCCGATGAGGGGATGCCCAGGTTATGGTTTGGCTTTCTCTGTGCTGTGTGTAGCCACAGATGTACATTTCTCCTCATCTTTGTAACCTCTCATACAGCTTTTTGTCTTTTCTGTCTGCTTTTCCTTTTCTTTTCCTGCAGGACCCAGCAGCCATGTCCAGCCAGAACTTTTTCATGTGTGGTATCAGTGCTGTGCATCCCCACTAAATATTTCAGTAACTGTTGTTCAAGGCAGTAATGCAGCCCAGCAGGCTGGGTCTGGGCTCACAAGGGCCCTGCCAGCACCACAGTGGGCTCATGGCATGGGTCTGGTCAATCCCCCCGTCCCCCATCTGTTTTCATGCAGACCTTGGGCACAAGCCGCCCTTGCCGGGCAGGCATAGACAGACCCACACCACAGAGTGGGGTGCATGGGGACTTGACTGAGGTAAAAGCCTTCCCTGTGCTAGCAGCAGGGCACAGCTGAAGGCTAAAGCCCAACCCGTGCTCCCGGTCTGCAGCCCCGTCCCTCCCACCCCCACACCCCTTCCCCCCACCCCCCCGGCACTGCCTGCAGCGCTGGCCGCCCTCCACGGCTGCCATGCCCGGAGCGTGAGAGCCCTGGTCTGGACATGCCTCCTGCCCTCAAGAGCAGCAGCAAACACACTTTCACATTTTCTAGTACTTTTTCTGCAGCATCCAGGGGCCTTTTATACCTAAAAGCCTCAGTGCCTTCGCATGGCACAGGGGGAAGAGCCTCCTGATCCCATGGTCTCCCCTAGAGTGCTGATGTCTGCAGGAAAGAGGATGGCAGGGTTCCCATGCTTTTCAAAATAATGTATGTTTGCTACATTCCTCCTCTTATCGCATCTGCTTACGGTCCCCCAGGATGTTTTGTTCCTGTTTGTCTCCTTTTAAGTGCACAAAGTGAGGGGACAGGATGGAGGAGAGAAAGGAGGCAGAGAGAAGAGAAACATCTCTGCTTTTCTGCTCCCAGTGCTTACATAGACAAAGACAGATGGTTTCAGGGCCACCCTGTACCCAAGAACTCCCAGTGCTTACATGTAAGTCCAATTTCCAAAGCCAGTTCTTCAGGGTCAGATGGCTTCAAGGCCACCCTGTACCCAAGAACTCAACATCCACCAGCATTCCTGTGGTTTTGCTTTTCATGTCTGAGCACCCCCAACACTCACCCTCATCCCCGCAGCACCCCACTCCAGACCACCTCTGGGCTACCTCCAGCCACCATGTAAGAGTGGCATGAGATACCACTTTCTCGTGTCCTGTGATGATAAGGGTGAGTTCTATCTCTTTCCTTTTCTACTCTGTGTGCCCAGGAGTAGCTCATCAGCCATCGCAAGGGAAAGACGTTTTCCAGACATGCTGCAGGAATGCAAAGGAATTGTTTCTGCAAATAAGTGTTTGGCACCCGTCCCTTTCCAGAGTAACTCTTTCTATTAATCAAACCACTGTTCCAGTTTGCTGGGATCATTTGCAGTCCTGCTCCTGTGCTCCAGGGCAGTGCCTCCCAGCTCAATGTCATCCGCACAGGGGAGAAGCACATGCCACATCCACCATCCACGTCAATAATACAAACACAAAGTGGGACCAGACTGACAAACCACCACCCCCCCCCCAACAACCCTCAGACTTGCTTGAAGTATCTCTGTGATGTGGCCACAAACCATTGGCACTAGATACAATCCTCCAACAAAGTCTGCACCCACCTTCTAATGATCTCATTTAAACCACGCCGCAGGAAACCTCACAGAAGGTGTAAAAGGCCTTGGCAGTGCCAAGAGATGTGCCAAGACACTCCTGACAGCATCACCTCTGTCCTTGTTACAGGATAAAACCAGGCTGGTGTGGTGCAGCCTGTCATGATTGCTGTGCCAGTGCCACGATGTACTTTCTGAGTCTTCTTGCTGCTGAACACCTCAATCGGAAATGCAGCCTGCACCTCAGAATGAACACTGATGTGAATACAGCGTTAACTAGTTTGGTCCTTCCAGTGCCAACAGTTGCTGCCTTTTTTTCCACTCTGAGTCTCACAGGAGGCTGCCATTATATTGACTGGGACTGCAAGCGGATCTGCTTGGGCTGCGGTATTGAAACTATGCATGCATTAAACATGAAAAAAGACAGAAAAGAAGCAGGAAGAGCTTCTGCTCTTCTTATAAATGGCTTTCTCTATGGAAAGTACACTTTCAATAAGTAGCAACAAACCAGCTTTTCCTTGGCATGCACATGAACCCCAAAATAGCACAGAAAGCATAAATTTAGGTTTTACATTTTGAGCTTTCAACGAAGCAGGACAGGATGTGAAAGCCAGGCTCAGCGGATGGTGCTTCAAACACGACATAGTATCAAAGTACAAGAGGGGAATAGGTAAGATGTTTGCAGAATGGCCTTTTCAGCAGGTCAGAACCAGGGTCACATTCAGCAAACTCCTCCTTAGCCAGAGTGGAAGGAAGGGTTGATACACCTTCCACAGTTTTGGCCCATTGTACTGGGTTTGCATTGCAAGGTTGTGGTAGGGCGGGAAGCAGAGGTGTAAAATATAGAGATTCACAGGTTCGCAGAACCTATTTTTCTCATACAGAGGCACTGCGTTGTTATTCTGTCCCTGTACAAGGAGGGTAAGGTGACCCAGGTTTACAACGAATTAGTCATTGAAGGATGAAGACATATTGCTACGGTGGTCAGTAAAACAAAGTGATGGTGTAACTGTAGGTGATGGTAACCTTTCTCCTCAACTATTAAGTATCTTTGGAGTTAGCATGAAGTGAGATCTGAACAACAGGCAGGAAAAGGCTTGTCTTTTTAGTTTTTTGTTAACAGCAAGAACTACAGGTGAATACGGATGGCAGCAGGGAGATGAGATACATTCACAATCTTGGGTTTAACTTGGAGAGTTTCTACTAATTAAAATGGAAGGATGTTGAAAAGCATCCCAAACACTGAGTTTCACCTTTTTGTTCAGCTACGTGCCCTGATTGCCCAATGCCCAGTTTGCTTACCTGTACAATGCTCTGGTTTTGTGACTGCGTCATGAAAAGAGACTCTTTTGCTTGCCTATTTGTATACTGTGTGGCACTTTCTCTCCACCCCACACAGGTGGGCTGGCCCTGCCTTCCCCCAGGGATCTCAGCAAGGTATCTTAAACATAAAATGCCAAGGAGGGTATTGAATTTCTACCAAAAGGACCCATAGGAGCTGCACCACCAATGGGCGCAGTGCTAGAGAGAGCTCTGTCACTGCCACCCACCCCTGCTGGATCCCTATTCTCCTCATGAAAGTAGATGGAATCAGCCGCAAAGACAAACCCTGTCATCCCTCTCCTGATGCATATGGCCCAGAAGCTGTCCTGAAGGCAATGAAAAGCGTGGCCCTTTGCTGGCATCATCTGCCTTCGGCAGATGCAAAAACAGCAAGTGTAGTTTAAAGAGAAGAAAGCAGTGGACTTGAGGTGTTACCAGCTGCTGAGATGCTGCTCCCAAGCAAGGGGGTACTCACCTGCCAAAACCTCGTGCAGAAGAGCTCCTCCAGAAGAGAGAGCTTCTCTTCACGGGGCAGGGCGGCTACTTCTTTCCTCAAGTTAGGCCATGGTTCGAGCTGCACCTTCAGGCTGACTTCACCTGCCCTGTCACAGGCAGTGGGAGCATGGATGGGAACAGAGCATCATGCAGCCACCTCCAGCTGCACAAGCCTTAGGGCCTCCATTTTTGCAGCCAAAGTCACAGGCGCTCAGCTTCTCCAACAGCCAGATGCACTCCTTCTTAGTCTTTGCTAATGTCTCCTGTTTTCTTGCTTTTTGTTGTTGTTCTTTTTTTGTATGTTTTTATATCTCTGCTTACAGGGCTTTCAAGTCTCTACTGTGGAGTGAGTTTCAGCTGGGTGGTTGCTGCCCACAGGCCCAGGCAGGCTGTCCTATATCAGGCCCCATGTCTGTTGGATCTTGAAGGCTTGGGGCTATAAATTAGCTTTCACCTAAAAACTTTGGTACTGCAGCCCAGCGGTGAGGGGAGACCAGGCCAGGCTGCAGCCATTAGATGTCTGCAGTGGGTAAACTCTTCTCATGCTACACTTGGAGGAGTTCAGTTGGGCTCATTTTTAATCTCCCTGTGCACCGCAGCAACAGGGAAAGGTCTCTGTGTGTGATCCTCTGTGAAGCTGACTAGGCTGTGCCAGGAATCCAGCTTTTTACGGGATGACAGCTGAAGTGGCAATAGCTAATCCAGCTGAGTGATGAAAGGATTGCTTCCACAGCTGCCCTCGATTGCAACAGCAGCCCCAAACAACTACAGAAACACACAGAAATACCTGCAACTGCAAGGCTGGTCCTGACCTCCACCCATTGTCCCAGCACCAGCACGGCCCCATCCTGACCTGCTGAGGCATCATTGCATGTGCTTGTCTGAAACCATCCCTAGCCAACACTGGTCAAAAGGCCTCGAGGTGCCCAGACTGCTGGTCTGGCTCAGCATGGCCATTGTGGTGCTACTGCCTCAGACAAAGGATTGCTGTGGATGTGAAATCAGTCTTACAGCTCCCTTTGAAAACTTCCCATTTTTCAGCATCTTTCTTGGAGCTCCTGTCATGGTTTAAGCCTCTATAACTCACGCAGTCGCTCTCTCACTCCCCCCTCTTTCTTCCCCCAGTCCCGGGGGGATGGGGAGGAGAATCAAAAAAATGCAACTCCCACAGGTTGAGATAAGAACAGTTTAGTAACTAAGGTATAACACAAATCACTACTACTACCACCAATAATAATAATGACAAGGGAAATACAAGGAAAGAATACAATCGCTCACCACCAGTCCCAGCCAGACCAAGCAGTGCACCCCACCACCACTCCAGGTCTCTGCCCTCCATTTTTACATCCTGGGCATGACGTGCTCTGGTATGGAATAACCTCTTTGGTCGGTTTGGGTCAGGTCTCCTGTCTCTGCTTCCTCCTGCCTTCCCCTCCTCCCTGGCAGAGCATGAGACTCAGAAAGTCCTTGGTCAGACCAAAACATCACCAAGCAGTAACTGAAAACACTGGTGTTATCAGTGCTGTTCCCAGGCCCAAAGTCAAAAACACAGCACTGCACCAGCTACTGGGAAGGAGAAAAATGACTGCTACTGCTGAACCCAGGACAGATCCTGAAGACGGAAATTACCTACCAAAGATGATCTTGTGCCCGTTCCCTGTTCACCTTTAGTATTCCTGTATCTAGTACCTCTGGTGCACAATGGCATGGGAAATACCTGTTTCTTACACAAAAAAAAAAACATCAAAGAGCCAAGTATAAAACAAATATTGACTGAGTGCATTCTGAATCAGAGCTAGCAATTTTCCATCCTTTAGCTATTTTCCACTTACAAGTCTCCCATCATCGTATCACTCTGCATTTAAGGAGTCTTTCTCATTGTCCATATCCTGTTTCCCAGGGATTTTGTTCAGGTATTCAGCACCCTCAAGGAGGCTTTCTCCTAACTCCAGCTCTGCACTCATTGCTAATGATCCTAGCTTTTCATTTGACTTGTACTTCTTAAATGTCGTTTTCTTTCCCTTCCACAAACAAAATGGATTTCCAGATGAGGAAGCCCTCACAGCTGACACTAATGCAGAACTAGAGGAGATGCTAGAGTCTGAAAAGCCCTTCCTGGCCTCTCTCCAGCCAGTTGCACATTTTCTCTTACATAAATTTGTCTCGTGATTACATATACACACCCATACATTAATATATATATACACGCATGCATATACACAGTCAAATGAGGACGTGGAAAGATCCCAGCTGAAGAGCCCCACCCCTCCTGAGCCTGGAATTCCGCAGAAAATGACAGCCCAAACCTGGATACCTGCCAGCCCCGCATTCCAGGGGGTTATCGGGAGTACATCTTGCTGGGGTGCAAAGGAAGGCAAGCGACCCAGAAAGGCTGCTGCTAAACCCCCAGAGGCTTTGTGGCATCCCTGCGCATCCAGAGAAACTGCAGGAAAAAAGTCTATCCAAGAGTTTTGCTGGTAAAACCCAGGGTGCACCCAGCTCCCAGCGCACAGGGCAGGCTGCTCCTGGTCTGAAAGCCGAGGTGGGCTGCGCACTGCCCCCAGAATCAGAGCAGCTACAGGATGCACTACAGATGCGTGTGTCAGCACTGCGGATGTTTTACCATAAAGACCTCAGAAAAAGGCTTCTTTAATACCTGAGCTGACTTCTTAGGTTGTCAGTCACAATAGATTTCAGTGGTGTTAAAGCAACCGAAACCAGAATGAAGGGAAGAAAGATGAACCTTTTTCCCTGCAGGTGTGCAGTTTCCTGTGGTTGATGCAGGTTCCACTGATAGCTCATCATGGCTTATATCACTGATTCTGACCTATGTGTTGGGTAGGGTACAATGTAAAAACGGCCTAAATAATGTATTATTGACCCACCAGGAGAAGAAGCAAATAATGAGCAGCACATTGTTATGGAGGAGCCTTTAAAGTAAAGGAGACATAAATGTCTCACCGCAGATGAGAAATTCTTTCTGCTGGTAAATGACTGCCAGCTGTGACCACAGGAAAACCCCTGCTCAGTCCTATATCCCAGCTCCAGTTTTTTCCTGTGGTGCTGATACACTGGTGTTTGTGGCACACACCACCAGTAGTGGATAACCCATGTTCGTGAACAGACACGCGTGGAGGCGCACCTATGTGCAGGGCATACACCGCTGCAGCAGGGAGGTTCCACGCCGGAAAACCCTGTGCCAAGTCCTGTTGTCAAAATTGGACTTGTGTCATGGGGTTGATGCCTGGACAAAGTGGGCAGCAGGAGCTTCCCTGAGCACGAGCATCAGGATTTGGAGCACAGGAAAAAAAACAAACATGCCCAGGAACCTGCTCGACAAGGAAACAATGACATGGAGTTGTTTTGCTGAGTCATGATGATGTAAAGGTGCTTGAAAGGAACAAACGCTCCCACTTTTGAGTCACCCGATAAAAATCACACACTTTGACTATCTCTTAACTCTGCTGATACTGAATTACTTAAACGGAAAAGACAAGTAGTTTGGAGGACTGCCGGGCTCGAGAAGGCTGGGGGGAATACACCTACCGCCTGGCAGATGGGTGTGTGCTGCATATTGCTCCTGTGGGTTTACACAAGGCCTCCTTCTGATATCACTCAGCCACAAAGGAGCAGTGCCATTGCACTGCCAATTAAGCTGAGCTGGTGTAAAAGCCAGCCACTTGGGATTTCACACAGCACAGCTAGCATGGAAGATTTTGTACCAGGGCACCTTTCTCACAACAGTTACTGGTGTGGATTAGCAAAACCCTTGGGCTTACAGTGTAGAAAGAAGCTAGAGGCTAGGGAGCCATCCTGCATGCCCTTGCCCAGCATGCGGGAGTTCCTTCACTCCCTGAAGGCAGGTGGGCAACACCATCACATCAATAGCACTTGTGCATGTCCTGAGCATCTGTGAATAGCAGCATGGATTCTCCTAAGAAGATTTTTATGAGCCCTCTCCCACCACATATTGTTATGCTATCTTTCCTCATAATGCATTTCATTTGCATTCTCCCTGCCTTGCCACTTGCACAGCAGCAAGGCATGAGGTGATCACATGTGCTCTTCCCTACACCAACAGGCACATCGCCACCAGGGGTGGAGTCCTTTTTTCCAGGCTACTGGATGTTTTTGAGGTGGCACTGCATCATAAGGTGTAATGTTTCACCAAGCCTTGTAGGAAGTGAAGCAATGCAGTGACTGCCAGGACTGTATCTGCACTGGTGGGATCTGTGGATTTGTGTGCTCAAGTGTAGAAAGGGAGATGGATGAGGGAGTATGTCTGCATCCCTAACTGCATACTATCCAGTTCTTCCCAGACCCATATTTTGTTTTTTATATATATTTGTATATATATCTAGCATGTGTTTCCCAGCCATCTTCAGCTAAGCAGCTACATTCATAGAATCACAGAATCATAGAATAGTTAGGGTTGGAAAGAACCTTAAGATCATCTAGTTCCAACCCCTGCAGTTGTCCCCATGGCAGGGACCCCTCCAACTAAACCATGCTACCCAAGGCTCTGTCCAACCCAGACTTGAACACCGCCAGCGATGAAGCACTCACAACTTCCCTGGGCAACCCATTCCAGCCTCACCACCCTTACAGTAAAGGATTTCTTCCTCATATCCAATCTAAACTTCCCCTGTTTAAGTTTGAACCCGTTACCCCTTGTCCTCTCACCACAGTCCCTAATGAAGAGTCCCTCCCAGCATCCCTATAGGCCCCCTTCAGATATTGGAAGGCTGCTATGAGGTCTCCACACAGCCTTCTCTTCTCCACGCTGAACAGCCCCAACTTTCTCAGCCTACCTTCATACGGGAGGTGCTCCAGTCCCCTGATCGTCCTCGTGGCCCTCCTCTGCACTTGTTCTAACACTTCCATGTCCTTTTTATGTTGAGGACACCAGAACTGCACACAATACTCCAAGTGAGGTGTCACGAGAGCAGAGTAAAGGGGCAGGATCAGCTCCCTCGGCCTGCTGGTCACACTCCTTTTGATGCAGCCCAGGATACTGTTGGCTTTCTGGGCTGCGAGCTCACACAGCTGGCTCATGTCTTCTCTCATTGACCCACACCCCCAAGTCCTTCTCCGCAGGGCTGCTCTGAATCTCTTCTCTGCCCAACCTGGAGCTGTGCCTGGGATTGCTCCCACCCAAGCGTAGGACCTTGCACTTGGCGTGGTTAATCTTCATCAGGTTGGCATCAGCCCACCTCACAAGCGTGTCAAGGTCCCTCTGGATGGCATTCCTTTCCTCCAATGTATCAACCGAACCACACAGCTTGGTGTCATCGGCAAACTTGCTGAGGGCGCACTCAATCCCACTGTCCATGTCACCCACAAAGATGTTGAACAAGACTGGTCATCCATTTTCCCCTTCTTGAAAACGGAGGTTATATTTCCCTTTTTCCAGTCATCGGGAACTTCACCTGACTGCCATGATTTTTCAAATATGATGGACAGTGGCTTAGCAACTTCATTTGCCAGCTCCTTCAGGACCCGCGGATGGATTTCATCAGGTCCCATAGACTTGTATACGTTCAGGTTCTTAAGATGGTCTTGGAAACAGATCCTCTCCTACAGTGGGCCCAAGGTCTTCATTCTCAAAGTCCCTGTGTCTGCATTCCAAGACTTGGGTGGTGTGGTCAGAGCATTTGCCAGTGAAGACTGAGGCAAAGAAGTCATTAAGAACCTCAGCCTTCTCTAAATCCAGGGTAGCCAGTTCTCCTGATAGATTCTGGAGAGGGCCCACGTTCTTCCTAGTCTGCCTTTTATTTGCAATGTAGCTACAGAATCCCTTCCTGTTATCCTTAACATCCCTAGCCAAGTTTAATTCTAAGTGGGCCTTAGCTTTCCTAACCTGGTCCCTAGCTTCGCAGACAACATCTCTGTATTCTTCCCAGGCCGCCTGTCCTTGCTTCCACCTTTTATAAGCCTCTGTTTTCCTTCAAATTTTCCTCAGCAGGTCCTTATCCATCCAAGGAGGTCTCCTGGCCCTAGTACGGATGTATTGCTCCTGAGCTTGCAGCAGGTGATCCTTGAATATCAACCAACAGTCTTGGGCCCCCCTGCCCTCTAGGGCTGTATCCCATGGAACCTTACTGAGCAGGTTCCTGAAGAGGCCAAAATCTGCTCTCTTGAAGTCCAGGGCAGTGAGCTTGCTGCACGCTCTTCTCACTGTCCTGACGATCTCAAACTCAACTTTCCCATGATTACTGCAATCCAGGCTGCCCTGGAGCGTCACATTCCCAACCAGCCCTTCGCTGTTGGTGAGGACAAGGTCAAGCATGGCACCTCTCCTTGTTGGCTCCTCTATTACTTGAAGAAGGAAGTCGTCTTCCACACAATCAAGGAACCTTCTGGATTGCTTGTGCCGGGCCGTACCATCCCTCCAACAGATATCAGGGTGGTTGAAGTCCCCCATGAGAACAAGGGCCTGCGAGCGTGAGGCTGTTCCTATCTGTCTATAGAGCGCTTCATCCACTGAGTCCTCTTGATCAGGCAGTCTGTAACAGATCCCCACAATAATGTCACCCATCACTGTTCCCCCTTTAACCTCGACCCACAAATTCTCTGTCGACTGCTCAACTGTCCCCAGACAGAGTTCCATTCTCTCTAGCCTATCCCTAACATAAATAGCAACTCCCCCTCCCCGTCTGCCAGGCCTGTCTTTCCTAAAGAGCCAGTAACCTTCCATTCCAACACACCAGTCATAGGTGCCATCCCACCATGTTTCTGTGATGCCTATGATATCATACCCCCGTAGATGTGCACACATCTCTAATTCCTCTTGTTTGTTCCCCCTCCAATTGAAGCTGGCTCATTGGCTGGAGCAGCTGGAATATCTCTACATTGCTCTGAACATTTACTATAGGTGCTGGCAAGTGACTGGGTGTGTTGGAATGGAATAATGACCCCCTCCCCCAACACATCTAGTTTAAAGCATCCTTGACCAGCCTGGCAAGCCTCCTACCAAATCCACTCTTCCCTTTCCTTGTCAGACCAGCTCCACCAGCCCCCAGTAGACCTGGCCTACTAAATTGAGTCCCATGTTCATGGTACCCAAACCCCTGACTATAGCACCACCCTTCTAAACATTTATTAACCTGCCCAATCCTCCTAGCCTTTTTAAGGTCCTACATTGGCTTTCAGCACCCTTTTTCCTCTCCTGGGGGGTGGGGACGACCCATTTCCCAGTAAAACATGAAGACTGCTGACTCAGAATGACGTGCTTGGTTGTGCCCCAGGAGCAGCGAGCTGAACCTTAGTGGGGAGGCACCCAGCAGAGCAGGAGCTGAGACCCCTAATCCCTCAGTCTCAGGTTATTAGCCAGGCACCACTCTTGCTGCTTAGGATGAAAGCCAAGCAGAGTCCCAGCTGTCCGGGGTTAATAACTGGCTGCAATAAAAGCAACTAATGCTGCAGAACAGTAAAACAATCATCAGTTGGGCTGAGAATGTCACTAATGGATATTTTCCCAGACCTGCTTCAGAGCACAATGATGGGTTTTCAGCAGAGCAATTAAAGCAATGCCCAGAGTGGAATTATCTCACGTGAACCAAAGTCCCCTGGCTGGTTTGGCTGCAAATTGTGCTCATGCTTAAGCTTCAAAGGATGTAAAAAGGGTTTAAAAAATTGGGGAAGAGGTATGAGGGAAAAGCTGTTCTTAAGAAAGACAACTTGGGTCCGACAGAGCTATGGCATGCTGAGGAGGTGAAGCTACCTAAGACTGGTCTCCAGAGGGAACACATTAAGCTGCTGCATCCTTGTCTCTCTGACCCTGGATGTTGCTGTGCTGTGTCACACCTCTGTGAGGAAGGAAGAGCACAGGAGAGGGGAGTCCAGCCCCAGTGAGCAGCCCTGGCTGCCCACACTGCTCTGGGTGCAAAGAGTGAGGGCACTGTGCCGCAGTGCTCATCCCACCAGCAGCAGGAACCCTGACGTGGTGCCCCTGAACCGAGCAGAGGCAGATGGGGTGATTGCTCATCACACAGGCTGTGCAAGTCACCCCAGTATGGGTCAGCCCTCTGCGCTGCCTGGGTCTCACTCACAGGCAGACAGTTTCTCTGATTCCAGGGCAACCCGAAACGCTGAGCACTCAGGCCAGGCAAGGCTATCTCTGGGTCTGCAGGGTCAGACTAAGGAAAATGCAGGGTGAAATGCAGCATCTGGATTCAGGAGCAAACTCTGAAGTTCCCCAAAGCTTGGGGGGATTTGCTCCAAGAGGTTTCCTCTCTTCTTCACCAGTAATGTCTCCCCAGACAAAAACAGGATGAGCATTTGTGTGAATGCAGGTGTACTGGTCACACAGAAAACCAGTAATGGCAGCCCCAGAGACCTGCAAGGATTCTCTGTCTTTACCAAGCACTGTGCAAGAAGTGAAGAAACTTCCTGACTCTGTCTCACTGGCTAGTTTTAACTATAACCTGCCGCAATCACACATCTCCTGAGGAGAAAACAAAGTTCAGCGCTCAGCTCAGAACAAATCAAGAGATTTGTTTTGGAGAAGTGGCTGGTTTGGAAGCGCTGTGGGTTTAATTGCAGCAGAGAAGCCTATCCAAATGCATCACATTGAAGGAGATCCCACACCTCTTCACTGCCTACGAGCCTATGGACTGAAGACAGCGTGCTCAGATAAAACAGCACAGCTTCTGTGCTGCAGAATGCTGACAAGTGCTGGGCTTATAACTTGTCATTGTGGCAAGTCATAGCTACTCCAAAAGGAATGAGCGACACGATGTTTTGAAGTCAGTTTGGTGGTGGTTAAGAGATGGAAAACAGACACTGAGTCATCCTTATTCATAACATCCAACATTAGATCTTGAGCATAAAAACCAAACTACTGACCCCCCTCCCCAGACTGCAACAATTTCAACCATCAACAACTCATCCAAGGAAAGCAGTCCCATTGACTGCAAGAGGCTGCATGCAACATTTAGTAACTTGGGCATAAAAGAGATGTAAGGGGGTGAAGAAAGAGAAAATCCCTTGGCATATTTCCCCTTCCTAAAGTCACTGCCTCTTCTCATAAACTGAGAGCTTTCTCAAGAAACTCAGCTGAATTCTCGAGAACTCAGTTCTCAAGATCTGAGTTCTCAAGAACTCAGCTGAGCCGTGTAATAAAATGAAACAGGAATCAAGCTGCTCTGGGCTTTGATTCCTGGAAAAACAAAACCTCAGGAATATTGGGATGTGAGTCCAGCACTAAACACCCCGAAATATCCACTGATACAGGTTTGCTGGAAAGACATATACTGTGCATCTAATGCAGTTCTTGTTTCATGTCCCTGGAAGTTACATCAAAGCTAGGTCCTACTTGGTAGAGACCATTGCTGGTAGAGATGTGCATAACAAAGGGGAACTTCAAAGTGTACTTGCTATATTTTTGCATCAGATTGGAGATTTTCTACCCACCTTTTGTTAAGACCGCATCCCAAGAGAGAATGAGGACTGAGTGTTTTTTACAGGATCCGGAATGGCTTTATACTGTGTGAAGGCTGCAGAGAGGAGAGCCCTGAGCAGGAGTTAGAGACTGCTTGGCATTTCTCCGGCCAAGGTAATGTGCACTAATTGGCTTCCAACCTATACAACAGCCAAAAGGAACCTGAGCCAGCCATCGCAGGGTGCAGTTCAGTAGCCTTTGCTTCCTACCCTGTTCAGTAAAACAGAAGGCCAGTGACCACTCAATGTAAATGAAGGCCAGAGGTCCTCTTGGAAACACCAGCTCTGTTTTCAGTCAACATGCACCAAGCGGTCCACACCGACTGCCCTTTAGTGTGTAGGGCTCTGGAGATTGCCCAAGGCTGGAAATACCCCCAGGTATTGCAGTTATTGGTGTTGGGGTTTATGCTGGACATGTTCCCCCCCTGAGCTGGGTCTCTCACAGTCTCGTTCTCTCTATTTCAGCTGCTTTAGCAAACTTCCTTTGGCCCCCTCAGCCAAACACCCACCAGCCTCTCTCTGAAGAGAAGAAAGTCCAGCCTGTGCCCAGAGATCCTACAACCCAACAGCAAACTACAGCCTTGCTTTCTGCCTGCCACACCACAGCTGCCAAAAGAAGCATCTTTGCAATGACCCACGTGTTTTGGCATTTTGCTGAACTGCAGCATAAAACCAGCACCCCAAAGCTTGTGGTGCACCTCTGGCACCCTGAGAGGCAGTGTAAGGCTGGAGGAGCCTGGTTCCTCCCTCCCAGTGACTTGACTTTCAGCAGGAGGTCAGGAGCAAAGCTGCCAAGTAACAGCACTTGGAAAGAGGGCCAGGCTTCCCACTGACATAAGCAGGGAGTCCCCACTGAACCGGTTCCTTTTTGCACACAATCTTCCCCAAAAAGTTTGCTGCAGTGACGGCATCCTCTCTGTAAGAGGCTATTGACAAAAACTGGGCCTTTATTCCAATACTGAAAGGAGAAGTGAGTCGAGAGAGCCCTTAATCTTGTAAAGAGCTCAGAGGACTCTGAAACACTAATTGACCTGTCTAGACCAACTCTGTGTCTGGACGCTCTTATTGCAGCCTCTTTTGCAAATGCTGAAATTAGAGCATGGGACCGCACTAAAAACTTTGAATTTCCTTTTCTTTATGTTGCGTCACCACATTTCATGCCAGAAGCCTTTTCTTCCTTCAGTTCTTAACAAAATAAAAGAACAAACTTCTGAATTTCTATTGGGTTTTGTATTGCTAAATTTCCATGCTTCGTAGCTGCTGGGATAGCATTAGGAGGAAAACACATAAACATGATGCTAAACGATAAGCCTGGGACAGAGGGCGCTTGGCCAGCATGGCTGCCATGCTGGTGCTGTGCAACACAAACATGAGCAAAGGGCCCCTCCTGAGCTTCACAGGAAGCTTCAAGTTTAAAACTTGAATTTGGGTCAAATCTGAAGAAAACCTCCAAATCTTAAAGCAGTTGCAAGTGAGACAGGATCTCCCCCAGGCCATGGTCAGGGGGAGCCTTGGAGCAGAGGATGCCTCATCTATTCCCCTGAACCAGTGCTTGCCAGGTTCAATGCTGTGACACTGATGGGAAAAGCCAGCGCTTATGAGAAAGCAGATGACTATACTGAAACCACCAAAGCACTGAACTCCCCAGGCGTTTTCCCTGCAGGCAGCCCTGCTGCACCAACACCATCCACTGACACCAAACACGCGGTGGTCATGGAAGAAATCAATGCCTGCCCCTGCAGCAAGGCACCTGAGCCCATTTTTCCATGGTGGCAGTAGCATTGCCCTCATCCAGAAGCATCTCTCATTAGGCCAGGAGCACCCAAACACTGTTAATCAGTGTCACACTTCTCAGAAAATTCTTATAAGTCATTCTGGTGTTGCCTGGAAAACAAATTGCACAGCAATAAACCAGAATTGTTTGGTTCCTGTTAATTAGCCAGGAAGGTGGAACATTAACTACCCATAAGAAGCATGTGATACATGCAGGAGTGCAGGTCCCCCTCCCAGCTGAATGCTTTTTTTGTTCATTTGGAGGTTTCTGGAGGTGGGCTGTCTCATGAATCCTCTAGGATATGACAGCATGCATGAGGAGGGGGTTAAACATGCAGCACGGGGAGGAAAAGTAGCAGCTATAAGCCTCTCTGCACCATTAATCATGGTCACATCATTTGCCCTCCAGTGGTTGAGGAAATTGGTACAACACAACTGGATGCAGTAGTGTTCACATTTTCAGGAGAGCAGAAAATGAAGGGAAGGCTCACACGTTCTCCTGCACCTTTGTTAGGCAAGCAACCACAGCCTGACTGGGAAGTGTGTGGTCCACAGGCAGCATGGCCATGTAACTTGAAAATCTCCAGTGGTCAGAGGCTGAGGTTCAGCTTGGTTATAGAGGGGATGGAGAGTGACCAAGTGTCCCTCTCTCCACTGGCCGCTGCCCTAGCTGACCTGGTCTACAAAGGCTCCACACTTGGCGGGAAAAGCAAAGGCTCTATCCTCTCATGCCCTGCAGGCTCCCTGTACTCCACTGCACCAATAGACAAGACACCCTGTGCCAACAGATGCCTGAAACCCATCACTGACATTTGTAAGACCTGTGTCCAAGCGTACACTTGGGTACCATCTGCCTGCCAGTAGTCACCCTGGTCATATGGATGGACCCACAAGCCCCACATACATATTGGCCAAGCAGCTATGAAACCCTTACAGAATAGATGACACCTGCCACCAGAATGGATGTGACACCATTTACAGCGTCTCCTCTACCCAGATTTAGAATGGCTTGAGATGGCTGATGGAAGTCAGACTAGAGGGGAGGCTCCTCTGTCCTCGGGCTTTGGCTGTGTGGCTCCTCAAGCCTTCCTGTCATTGCATGAGTCACAGCCATCTCCAAGCACAGGGAAGAGGCAAGTAAGCAGATGCATGTCTCATGAGGCAGACAGCTAGTGTTGTTTCTTCCTGTCTGCTTTAGGGCATCTCAGACAAGTCCTCAACTTGTTTTGACCTGGCTAGTGATTTTGGCTGCCCTGGTTTCCAAATGCTTTATTAGAGGTACCTTTCAGGAGCCTAAGTTTTTCCAGGATGTGGCGTACCATCTTCCCACCCATCTCTGCACTCTAAAATTGATTACAGTTGGACATTGCATAATTTGCTTATCCAAAAATACAATTGCTTTGAAAGCTGTTAACTGGAGCACTCCTGCAGTGTGAACACAGACACTTCAGCATCACCCATTCAAAAATGCAATTGCATATGTACTTTTGGAAAGAGGAGCTTCTGCACATCCTCCTCCAGTAAGCATCACAAATGTGCTAATGAGCCTCTAGGAAATCACAGACTATACATCTTTTAAACTCAGCTCCATCCCCTGATCTGAGCCAGCATCAAGAGATACTCATATTTGGGTAAGCAAATCAGACACTGATGTTTTATGGATGTACTGGATTTGCATGCTAGGGTTTTGGTAGCAGGGGTGGCTTCGGTGGTGATATGAAGGCCCTGAGACATCCTGAGAGATGGAGGCCCAAAATCAGCTTGCCCCTCTCTTGTCATCATTTTGTTGCCCATGCTGCTGCCCAGCTTCTTACTGTGGTTGCTAAAATCTCCCCAGACACCAGGTCAGCCACTGCAGGGTCTCAGCTGGAGCTCAAAAATAGCAGGTGTAATGGGGATCCTAGGAGAGGTACCACACTTCCCCTTCTGAGGCTAGTGAAGATGACCCAACGCCCAGCATCCATTCTGGTTTTTGTGGCTGCCATTTCCCACAGAGAGCATCATCACAGCCCTCAGAGTTTAGGGACCCTCGGCCCAGATTCATCTCTGCAGTGGCCCAGGGGCTGTGCAGCATTGGCAGGACAGGGTGTATGTGAGCCCCACACCCTCCTGATAAGGCCCTGGACAACTCTCAAGGCTCAGTGTACAACCCACATTACATAGTTCCAAATCAGGCCTGGCAAATGCGACACTGCTGAAGGTCAGGCTCCAGTTATCTCTGTGGCTTGCTCAGAAGAAATGCCTGGAGACACAACATCTGAGTCCCCAGCCTGCAGATAGTGCAGGCGGGTGGAGGTGTGTGAAGCAGATTCAGAACTACACAGAAATGCACTGTTTTACTTCCAGGCAAAGAGAAACTGAACAGTGAGGAGAGGGGAGAAAAAGTCTCAGGAGAGGTCACAGGTGAAGAAAAAGAAGAGAAGCTTGAACAGACAGAAAGTGAAACAAAGCAGAACAGTTTTGAGTATTAGGTACTCAAAAGCAAAGTTTGTCATTGGTACCAGTTTGTTATTTGAATGTGATGAAAAGAAGAACTGAGCCTCTGTTCTCCCCACAGCACTGTGCACACGCTGCTTCCCACAAGCAGCATGATACACTCCGCTGCAGCAGGCTGCCAAAAGGCATTAGACTCATAAGTGTTCACCTAGGACATCAGAAGCAGCCTTGATCTGAGGCTGTCTGAACAATTGCAGTCGGAGCAAACACTTTGTGAAACCGCAAAAGCCTGCCTCCAGTGTATAAGGGGTTTTCTGTCTGTTACTGAGCATTCAGAAGGCAGCTAAGCGTAATTACAGCTTGCAACTTCTCTATGTTGCTTTACAAACCACCCAAGCATGGCACTGATCGTGCACACTGCTTTTAACACAGACATGTTATCTCATTGATAACACACCAACACAGTCAATTTCATTCACAGAACTTGCACTAAAGACAACACAAATCAAGTGGATTTGACAGACTGTGATAGCAGATGCTGAGCAGGACCTGCCAGTCCCTGATGGGCCCTGGTTTTCAATTTTCTGGGAACCCTCTGATGAACAGGGTCCTATGCACGTGAGAAAAAGCAGCCTTATCTCCATTCATTAGTCATTTCCAGCTACTCATTTCAGACAAACTCTAAAAAGCACTGCCCTGATTCCCTGGTGTATTAGGTTTGCGTGGCAAGGTTTTGGTAGCAGGGAGGAAGCAGGGGGTAGCTTCTGTGAGGAGACACCAGATGTGCTTCCTCAAAGACATCTCCACATGTGCACCAAGAGCCCGTTGGTGCCTCCCATGCTTGTACTTTGCCTCTGATCACACAAACCCAGCACATATTCCCCCCCCAGGCAAAAAGCTGTAACAATGCTTATGTCTCCAAGAAGGCAAAAATGTCTTTTCTCCAAGGGTCTCTTCGTTCAGGCTAATGTGCCACTCTGCAGGCACAACCACAGCAACCACAAAGTGCAGAATTTCATCTTCATGATTTAGCCAGGCCTTGAAACAGACAGACTTCTTTTCTTCTTTGGCTGCTGCTGCCCTCCAGCATAAGCATCTAGCAATATTGTTGAGCATTCACTCCCCAGAGGGTCTTGTCCCCGTGTCACAACAGGGACTGGGGAAACATACTGATCCAGCAGCATGCCCTAGAAAAAATTCAGGATCCCATAGGAAAAACCTAGGGTCTGCAAGAAAATGAAACAGAACTTTTTTGGAAATAAGCAGGTCTGCTTTTCCCAGCTCACCCAGCTCCCTGAGGAAAGATGGAGGCTTTAGGCATGGAGGTTCCTGAACATCTCAGACTGGGTTTGAGATATTTAAGGTAATTATATGACAAGTGCAAGTCTCTCTGGTCAAGACCTGAAGTGCCTTGATACCTGAAAGCATGGATGAGTGTTCCCATTTCGTAAACATTGTCAGCAGCATCTTCCTTTCTGGAGACACAGAGCATGCCATAAACCCAAGTGAGCTCACACAGGTTTCTTTAAAAAGAAATGATCAGGTTTCTTCTAATACAGGGACCAAAAGCAACAGCTTCATCAGCTCTGGAGAATCTTGAGATTCCTTTCCCCAAAGAACTTAATACAAATGGAATGATAATGAGCGGGACAGTACTAACATGCATTTTTTTTCTTGGCTCTCAGGAGGAAGTTCTTGGTTAACCAGTAACTCCCCTTGGTAAAGGGAGATGAACTGTGGCCAAGATCCTTGTTCTCTTTCTTTTTATTCAGCTCCTCTTCTCATCCTTTAACAAGACGTTCTACACCAAGCATTCAAAAGACACTGGGTAATTACATTAGTAGTATACCATCTTTGGAGAGAGAAGCCTGTTTGTTCCGTGACTTATGCTGGCATGACACCAAGCACACCTATCTAATTATTAAATGCTTATTGCACCTCTAATAGGTCAGTTACAAAAGCAAAATCTTCCAGAAGAGCAGGCTCGAAGGAAAGGGAAAGTTAATTAAAGGCTGCTGCTTGGCTGCAGTGTCGCAGTCAAGCGCAGCACTTCTTATTCCCATTTTAAGGCACTGACAAATAACCTGGCCTTTCTATGATAAAAATTGATGCAGTTGTTGCCTCTAGCAGCTTCTTTATTTCTGCAACTGTCTGCACCATTGCTTAGTGCTGGACATGACTGACCATCTGTGCCACAATGGTAGTAATACTTTCCCTGTACCTATCCCTTTTACTGCATCATTTGAGTGGTTGGGTGACTTAATATTTTTGTGAGAGAGAAGTTTGTCTTAGATATGCTCATGACCCTGAAGGGGTTAACTTGTGAGAAGAAAGCAAAAGCTGCTGGGTCTGGGTCCCTGCTCTCTTTTCATCTTCCTCTTCTTCCCCTCATTTTCCTCACTCTCGCACATGCTGATGGCGAAATGGATGACAGGGATGACTACTGTACACCAGAGCCCCAAGCCTGAAAGATCTATTACTGAACTATCTATCAGTGAACACTTTGCAGTACAGCTTTTGGGATGATTGAATGCTGACCTCCAGCCCACCTTGGGTCTCACCAGTCCATGGTGTTCCCTCCAGCCACCAACAAGCACTGGCTCACAAAGCAGAAAAGACAAAAGTAAGCTCAAGGAAGAAGATCCATATCTCCGGAGCCCACCAGATTTGCCTGCCCTTAATTGCTGACAGGGAAACACAGCTGCTGGCAAAGGCAAACATGGGGGTGCAGGAGCATCACACTGGGACCATGGGCCACAGCTCTGTCTCATTCATCCAGATGGATGCCACAATTTCAGCCTTACCTAACTAGATGTCCTGCTAGAGATCACTGCTGCCTACCTTCCCACCCTGCTTCCCACCTCTCCCAGCAGCTCAGAAAGAGCTGAAAACTGCAGTTTGTTCAGACTCCCAAACGACCCACAGGCCTGACCCTGAGCACACTGAGGTTCACCACTGGCTCCAAGCAAAGCCCTTTCCCATTGCTGGTCGGTCCACGTTGCTCTCATCTAACAGATGACACAAATTAGCATACGCAGAGTTTAAAAAAACAGATGCCTTCTGCCACTGGAGCTTTAAAGATGATTGAAAGAGGTCAAATTTTCATTGAGTCCCCACCTGAATGTTGATGAGGTTCATGGCACGAATGTGCTCTTAAAAATACAGCCCCTTCTACAGGTCTGCGTCTAAGTGGTGCTGATTAATTCATTCAAGGGCACCTAAACTTAGACCTGCCAACTTTCTCTCCCACAGTCTTTCCATGCATTCAAAGGACTGTAGCAATTCATTCTTATAATGCATGGGTGGCATGAGCACTCAGCAATATCTCCAGAGTTTCTGTATGAGAAACTGTAAGGCTTGATTTTTGAAGCTTTCACTGCATCTCTGCTCTGTCCTTCCTTGAGCCATGTTCTCTCACTTTAAGGACCAAGCAAAACCATGTTCCTGAAGGGCAGAGACACGTCTTTAAAAGCGCTTCCTGGTTCCCTCCTGCATTTGCCAAGAGCCATCTATTGGTTCACTGTCCTGTCAAGTGACTCTGGGTACAACATGGCATACAGCAATCTGCTGAAGCACAAAACTAATTTGATTTCCAACTTCCCCATAACAATAAATACTTTCAACAGCCACGTTCCCTCTCTGGCAGCTTGGGAGAGGGAAGTACGTTGCATTTATGCCTGCAAGGAAGGTGGGTGGGAAGTGAGGGCACATGAGAAGCAAAGGCCCCCATAGTCAGGTGACTGTGTGAGTGGGACGGCCACAGCACTATTGAGATAAACAACAAGACACCACATAGTTTAAAAAGAAGAAAAAGAAATTACAAAATAATAAGAAAACAGGGTGTGTTTTCAGGGTGTGTGTTGGGGTTTTTTCCCAGCCAGAGGACTCACATTCCTCTGTATCTGAGTGCAGATCACATAAATTATATTACTGTCCAGTTATTTTAGGCATTCACACAACAATCCCACAGCAACATTTTGGACTTCAAACAGCTGTATGCCTAAGCCTATACTTAACTGTAAGTGCACCAAGAGGCAAATGGCAGCAGATGGGATCTGAGGACAAAGGCATGTAGAAACCTCCCCTCACAGTTCACAAACTGGTTATCCATTCATACTCGCCTATAGAAGGCAGCACTAAGGAATGTATTATCTGGGTGGATCATTTCCTTCCTAACTTCTTCCACCAACTTCTTCAGGAGCAGCATGATGCTGAGCTGAGCTGCGGCATTCAGTAGCTGGGTTTTGAAGGCAGTCTGGGTTTCTCTATCATTTTATCTTGCCCGGCAGCAGGTTTCAAAGCAAGGCACCCTGGCTGATAAGGCTTTCCTGCTTTCTCTCTCCTGAGCCATCTGCAGCAGCTGCATCTCCCCAAAGCAGCACAGGGCATATGCACCAGCTGCTTCTCTCTGCCAAGGGCACATGACACATGAGCAACAGGGACCAGCCAGAAGAAAACGCAAAAGCCAGCAGGTGCTACCAAGCCCTGGTGGCACTGCTTCTCACCCACAGTCATCCTAACTCTTCTGATATTGCCACCAAAGGAAAAAGGGAATGGGATGGGCAGGGAAAGGAGCACGGAGAGCAGTACCCGAAGCACTTCGAGTAGGAGAAACCAAGTCTGGAAAGGGCTAGGCAGGAAGCAACAAGCAGGGAGAATAGTGAAGTGGATGGCGCCATTGGGTCAGAAAAGGGACCCTAGTGGTTGTGGTGGTTCTGCTGCTGGAATAAGCTACATACTTAATAAACTTGCAAAATAAAACCTGACTTATTCTCAGTACGATTTTCCAAGCTCAGAGATCTCCAAGACAAATCTCATGGGGCAAGCTCTGAGGCTGTGAGGGTGTCACCAGCTTTTCAGTGTCTACCACAAAGCAAAGCAACATATTGGGGCACATCCTCTTGGGATGCGTTGACACCCAAAAGCTAATGAAGAAACATCTTTTTATCAGGGACCTCCACTAAGAGTTCCCATCCTCTGCCCAGCTGCAGCCAGAGCAAACATTCCACAGGCTGGAACCTGGCTGCTTAAGCCGGCAGAAATATCCCATTTGTCACACAGCCAGCATCAAGCATCCCAAAACTTAACACCACCTCTCCTGTGACCCCTATAGCTGGAGCTGGAGTCATTAACCCAATATTCCAAAAATTAAATCCCGCCAGCCCAACAAAAGGAGGGCCTCAAGGGCGCTCTTTTGCAGTCTTGCACTCTGGGATGGGCAGTAGTGCAGTAGAACAAAGGCCCTCTCCAAAACGTAGAGAAACAAATGGAAATTGAAGTTTCCATGAGAAAGTCCTCTTGGCTGGGAAAGCTGAAAGGAGTAGTTTTTGTGGGGATGATTTCCGGTTGCGGCTGACCCTCTTCAAAGGTGGAACTATCCAAGACTGGCCCCACCCCTGGCAGTGCTCAAAGCCAGGCTGGACAGGACTTTGAGCAACCTAATCTAGTGGAAAGTGTGTCTGCCCTGCCATAGGCAGAGGGGTTGGAACCAGATGGCCTTTAAGGTCCCTTCTACTCTGATCCATTTTACGATTCTTTGAACTACTAAAGAAGCTCGCAGCGTCTCTAGTCATCTGTATTGATTTTAGCGTTTACCACTAGGCGAGCACCACTCAGGTCAGTGATGCAGAAAGCCCGAAACCCAGAGGACAACAGCAGCTCTGTGCTTTGGTGCTGGGATAAAAAAACAGAAGACAAAAAGCTTAAAAAGAGTAAGCAAAGATCTTCCCTCGTTCTGCTCCTTTCCTGCCTTCCAGCCCCGCAGCAGCCGTCCTACCCCCGCCATAGCCCTCCTCCTTCCCGTAATGCGAATTGGGCGCCGTGTCCGAGAACCGGCAGAGCGGAGCGGGAGGAGGAGGTGGGACGTGCGCGAGGCGGACGAGGCCGGTGCCTGCGGAATACTTCCTGCTCATCGTTACACAGCACTTTTTCCGCTGTCCCCGCGGTTTTCCTTCTCCCCTCCCCTGCCGTCGCTCCCCCTGGCGGCCCGCAGGGGTGCACAGCTCGCCCTTCCCCGCCACGGAACCGCCCCGGGGCTCCGCCGGGCGGGCGGGGTTCGGACCACCGCCACTGCCGCCCGAGGCCCGCTGCCGCCCGAGGCCCGCTGCCACTCGAGGCCCGCTGCCGCCCAGCCCAAGACGAGACACGACAGGACGCATCTGCGCTAGGGGGCTCACCGAGCCCGCACCCCGCGCCATGACGTCACCCACACCCTCGTGAATCCGAGCCCCGGGCCATGGGGCGGAGTGAGGGAGGGAAGGGAGGGGAGGGGAAAGAAAGGGAGAGGAGGGGAGGTCCCCGCACATGCGCAGCACGGCGCGGCGGCGGGCATATAAGGGGGGTGCCGCCCGGGCACCGCTGGGATATTGCTGAGGCAGCTGGGGGAGGTTGCGCCGGCGCGGGCCGAGGTGAGCGGAGCAGCACCAGCGCAGGGACGAAGCTCTCGGCTGCCTTCTTGCCAGTTATCCGCTGACCCTCCTCCTCAACGCCGAGCCGCCGCCATGGTGAAGAGTGTGGGCAGCCTGGTGAGTGTCCGCTAGGCGCGTGGCGGCTGTTGGTTCCACCCTCCTGCCACGCCGCTCAAGGGGCGGCCCGCGGCCTCCTCCTCCTCCTCTGCCGGCGGCGGTGCCTCTTCCCCGCCTTGAGCGCCGCGGCCGCCGACCCCTCGCCGTGAAGGGGATGGAGAGAGCTGCGAGATGAGCATCGCCTCCCCGGCTGGAAGGGAGATAGCGGGTGGGCCTGCTGGCGCCCCCGGCCACCGAGGGAAGCTGAGCCGAGCGGGTGGCTGCCGTGGGCTTCGGTGAGGCCTTGCCCTGCGGAAGCTGGCGGGCGGGAGGGAGCCGGTGTGCGCTGCGGACGTAGTCTGGGTGCCGTGGCTGCCCGGCCAGGAGGAGCCTCCTTCGGCGCTGCAGCGGGGGGAGGGGGACAGTGAAAGGAGGACTCGCTTAGACTTGAGGCTTCACAGGGTCAGAATTAGGCGGGAGGTGCTGTAATTTAGTATTATGACAGATTGTTGCTCATCTCCCTTTAAAATCTGAAGGAAATGCCTCGAGCTGCTAACGGGGTGCTGTGGCACCCGAATTTAGAAGTCCCTGCTTGCTTTATATGCTGCCAGTGTGTAGGGACCAGATGGCTGGCTGACCCATGAACATGCAAATACTTGTGACCACAGCTTAAATACCTGTGCATGCAGAAACCTTGAAATTGAGGCAAGCAAGATACCTCATTACTCAGGACAAGAAGATAGAGCACTGTCTGAGTCCAGCCTGAAATAATTCTCCTGTCTTGTATTTCTCCCCCTTCCCTGTTTATGGAGGGGCAGAAGGGTGAAGTTTTTGGGTAAGGTTTGAGGATTTTGCTCCAGTTTGGAACAGCTGAAAAATGAAGAGTCATTACACTTGTCTTTGGCAGAAGAGCCTGCTCTAACTTTAAGTGGACTCGGCATCTGCTACCCTCCCAGCCATGAGCATTTATTAATAATAGTCTGCCATACTTAGAGCATGGTTTTATTCCTTGTCCATGGAGAGCCTGGACTCAACAGACATGCTGACAACAATGTTTAGCAACACCCAGCATATTTAAGGAGAGTGCATCTGGGATTTCTGGATTACTTCTGTTTTTCAGGAAAGCAGGTCTGTATTCTCCTCTCATAACAAAATAGAAAACTCCTTCTTCAGCTTCCTGTGAAAGTATCTTCTGTAAGTGATATTTGTAAAGTAATGTGGATGTGACAGCTAGCTAGATATGGCCCCTTTCCTATCATCTCTTCAGAAACTGACTAGCTTCTGAAGAATAGCTCCTTTAAGGGTGCTTTACTGGTCCCTTTCAAGTCCCTGCTGGTGGACAAAAGGAGCAGTACATCAGTTGGTTCAGTTATGCGATCTTGAGGTGGGTGGCTCATGTAACAGGGTCTGACTGTGGGATGTAATGCCTTTTATAGCAGAAGCTAGTGGGGTGTTTAAACTGTTAAAAAGCTGTTGTTGCCGGAGCTTTCCTCTTTACGCAGGCTGACTGTTTATTAATTCAGTCAAAGCAAATACTGAAAACTAGCAGCTTCAGATGCAGAAGAAGAGGTGCCTGCTAAGGAGTTTGTGCAGTTGAACCTTCAATCTGCTTATGGCAGCTGCTGTGTTTAAAAAAAACCAAAACAAACCCAGAACACCACTAAATTATGTAGTAACCATTGGCAGTCAGCTGGTAGCTGGGTTAATCCAAGTTCAAGGGTGACTTGATATGTGTAGGAAATCACATTTACAACTAAGGCCCACACCACCTAGCAGATTGATTAAAGCTGTCTTGTCTACTGCTGAGAATCAAACATTCCCTTCAGCACCGTCTGTGGTCAGTAGCCTTCATTTTGAGGTATTACCTGGTGCTGGGGATCCCTGCTGCACTGGCGACTGTCGTTACTAGAGCCTTTTCTTTTACTTGGCCCTGAAAAACAGAGGCTTGATGCTAACATATTTGTTGAATGCAGCATGTGCTTTTCTGCTGGAGGACAATACAAGCCGAATGAGGTCTTACATGGGCCTAGGGGGTTGTAGTTATACGTTTAAAAAAAGGGCAAAAAATGACAAAGCCAAACAATTGGTCAGAGGCTTCCCCATTAAGGTGCTGTCTGAAGAAAGTATTGGTTATTGAAGCTGTAAGATCATCTGATGGTGTTATGAGGTGGTCTTGTCGTGGGAGGTTACCCTTAAGTTGACAAAGATAACTTGGTTTTTATATGACAGCTTGTCTTTTCACAGTTGATATAAAGGACAACTATGGAGGCCAGTCCCATGGGTGAAGTAGCTTTTGTCCCACTACAGTTTTCCTTTAGGGAGATTAAGTTCTCTGGGAAAACTTTCAGGACTTCTCACTAGTTAAATAATTTTTAATTTGCAAGAGTAAGCACCTTTGGACCTGCATCTCTTCACTCTCCCACAGCCATTTTAGCCAGTACTAAAGGCGATTCACAGGGTAACTAATGCCTGATTGCAGTCAGCATCAGGTCTCCAGTGGTGTATGGCGTGTGACCAACTGTAGGTAACATGACATACTGCCTTCCACTTGCTCGGTGCAGTAGCAAACCTGAGGTGTGTGGCCATATGACAAAACACATTGCAGGGCTGGACTTCCTTTTGTAGATTATAGTAATTAGGAAGCCAGATGGAGGACTTCAGGGTAGGAAGCGGGTGGTCTAACTGGCGGGTGCAGGAAGTGGAAACAGTAAAGAGCTGGTGAGGTTGCAGTGCTATACCAAAATCGAGCTGTAGTATTTGAAGGTGGGGAAGAGTGAGGCTTGAGTGAGAAACTTCAGGTTAGTAGCCTTAGGGAGCTAGCATGGATTGCTGTGTAGAGAGAGCTTTGTTGGTGGGAATGGGGCACTTCTGGGGCAGGGATGTGGGAGTACATACCATGTCAATACAGGAGTGGCGCAGCATGGAGGGACAGGAAAGTTTACTGTTCCCATCTCTTTCAGACTGAGAGTAGGTGGAGCGTTAGCTATTGATGTTACAGCAGACTAGACTGAGTATCCAATATGCTAGGATAGAAGAACTCAAATGTGGAGGCTGAACTTCTGAAGATAGCTACATTGGGAGGGAAAATGCCTTATTAATAGGCATGTAATGCCAGGTGTATTTGAAGTTACAGGAAGTTAAGAAGACTGTTATGTAGGTTATTCATACATAAGAATGCTGGTGCAAGACCTCCTGCTTGTTAAATATGCTTGTGACCAGTTTGACTGTGGACATTCTTGGCTACTCACCTGCATCTCATTCTTTAAGTGGTGGAGGGTGTGGGGAGTAGCTTACTAGAATAAAGTATCAATTTACTGTGGCAGATTACAGAAGCTGGCATTAATTAACTCCTGCACTGCAGAACCAACCACTGAGTACATGTGGCAGTAACTGTGTTGCTGTTGGGTAGCTGTTGCTAACAGAGCTCTAATGCTCTGGTTTGTCAAGTTGGGGAGAGTTAAAGCAGCTATATTTTATATGTGTAATCTGAAATGAAGTTTATGTTAACAGCTTTCTGGAAGCTTGCATTGCTGTGAGAACAAAATTGAGGAATGTTGATGTGGCTTGCACTGGCTTTGGAAAAGACACTGTCAGAAAGTAGCTGATTAGCATTTTCTGCTTCTGCCTGAGATACTTGTTTCCCTGCTGCTAGCGTCAAGTATTTATTGCTTTTAATGGCTTTCAGTTCTGCTAAAGCATTCGCTTTTTGACCAGAAAACATGGCCAGTGGCGCAGAAGGACCTCTAAATTTCAGAGAACATTGTCCAAAAATGATTGCTGTCACTAAGTGCAGCAAACAGACTCAAAGCTCTAAAAAATTCTTAGGTGTTATTTGTGTGGTCTGTATGTGTAGCTTTGCTTTGGCTTAGTGATGTTACACATGAGTTCACTTGGCAAAATAAGTAAAAAAAAAAAAATCTGAAGTTGCTTTAGAAAACAAGCTGTAGAGTAAATCAGCCAACATCATTTTGATGTTAGCCTTCGATTGGAAAAGGCATCAAACTGGAGGAGTGTGGAGAAAAGATTGTTCTTTTAAAATTCTGCAGAGGAAAGTCTGTCTCGGAAGAAAGTGGAAGTCTTCCTGCCAAGACAGAAATGAGAAACTTACTATTAAAAACTGTGAGGATCACATTCAGGGGTAACCCTAAACAGAGCTTCCAGAGTTAAGGATTGTAAGTAGATGAATTTCTAGTTTTTGTTTCCACAGTTCAGTGAGTTGGGGTGACTGAGCATTATGGTTTCTTTCTACTTGAAGAGTGGTAAGACAGTGACTGATGCTAGTGGCAGTGAAAGCAATTCATACTGAAACACTTACATGATGTGTTTAAAGAGCTACCAAAATGATTCATGTGTTAAAGCCAATAGCAAGCTAGCTTTGGGATTAGTCTAAGTCATTTCAGAAAGGAAGGGGGAAATCATTTGTTTTCAATTCTTTTGTTCTTTTGCAGCCTGAATTTGAGGCAGAATTGCAGTCTGCTGGTGAGAAGCTGATAGTTGTTGACTTCTCTGCCACATGGTGTGGACCATGCAAAATGATCAAGCCCTTTTTCCATGTAAGTAGCCTTTTTGTTTTTATTCGCAACTGTATTAAAGTATACAGAATGTTTTTGTGCTGCTTAACAATAACATGGGAGAAACTTTCTTTTGCTACATGTGATTTCCAGCCTTTTCTGGGAGAAGTTACAGGACTATCTTCTTTGAGACTATAAAGTTAAATATACCACCCTTTTATATGGCTGGGAGCTCAGACATGACTTAAGTTCTGCTGCCCTAATGCTTATGTGCATCTTGGGTCTGTAGGGGCCTAACAGTTACACTGCCTCAAGAGGTGAGATACAGAGTGAAATAGTGTTTATCCTTCTGTACACAGTTATTACAATCCCTCCCCTTGTGCTTAGGTGGCAATGGTGCCAGCGCCAGCCTTACAATTAGTATGGATGTCTCTTAGAAAAAGCTTTCCTGAAACGTTGTAACTGCATAGTTTCTTATTTTGTTCTAGAGTTTGTGTGAGAAGTATGGTGATGTGGTGTTCATTGAAATTGATGTGGATGATGCCCAGGTATGGTCTGGGGTGATGCTCGAGTTGGGGGTGGGGTGGGGTTGGGGGATTAGCTAATGAGTCCCACATGAATGACAATGAAGATGTCTTATTAAAAAATGTCATTGCAGATACTGAAACAAAATGAGATTACCTCAACCTTGAGAAGCAGAGATTAGGAGTTTAGCACTTACACTGGAAGCATTTTTATTTTGTTAGAGGACACCTGAACAGAGCAAACTGTCTTGGTTATCTTCACAGTTGAAGCCCTATGGCATGTGTTGGGTAACTTGAGAACAATGACCCTCTATGTTGGGAGGGAGAGTTAGTCTGAGGCCTTAAGTGGCTTTGATGCAGTCTTTCCTGATACTAATGGCTTGCAGCTGTCTGGGGATCTGTCTGGTCTCTCCACTGCTCTTGACACTGTTGTTTCTTTCGTGCCTTAAGTGCAGTAAAATGACTGCTGTATAGCAGCTCCAGCAGTGTCAAACTGGTACTGAAAGAATGTTGGATTGAAACACAAGAGTTTCTGTAATGCTCTTGAGCCTTACAAATAGTCATATCTCTTTTCATTAAGAGGTCTTTTTTTCCAAACACAGTACAGGTATAGTAAATGTGTTTCTGCTATAGCATGAATTAAATGCTGAAGGGGGATCCTTCAGGCTTACTTCAGGCAGATGTTAACACTGCACTCTTTGCTAGTTATGGACCAGCGGAAGTGCATTTACTTCATTTTGAGTAGTAATGGCTTTGCTCTGTCACCTAAACAAAAGGCAGCTAGTGGGGTCTAAATTTAACATCCTTCAGATGTGTACAGCTGAAGACTGTGTTCTGTCTCTTCCAGGATGTTGCTGCACACTGTGATGTGAAGTGCATGCCAACATTCCAGTTCTACAAGAACGGGAAAAAGGTAGGCTCTGCTTTTTAGCAACTGGAGCAGGCAATCTAAATGTTTGAAAAACGATTGGGAATATTAGACCACTTAGCCTGCTTTGTCTTGATAATGCTTCTGGGCACCATGGCCTTCCAGAGTGAGCAAGTTCGTCTTGGTGCTGCAGCAAATGTAGCAAGACCAGCAGTTAACTGATGAAGAAAACACTACTGTTAACTGGTAGTAAATTAAGTTAGTGTTACAGGCCAGTCTTACAGAGCACTATGGGAGATTAGTGGGGTTAGATGTCTGGGTTAAGACTGCTAGTCTGCCTGCCTAGCACCCTGTTTTTTGCCATCTTGGTAAAAATTTGTTCTCTGGGTGCAGCTCATACTTGAGCAGAGGACATGAATGTATGTGGTGGAATCCCACCCAAACAGGAGCCTTAAGCATAGCTGAATATAGACACAGCTGAAACAGCTGTTCAGATGCTTTTACATAGTGGCAGTGTAACCTGTTAAGTAGAGGCCTCGTCCCTGGCAGAGGACCTGCTCTGCCAAGAGGTGGATGACATGGGATTCAGACCGTGCTTTGACAGCATAGTAGGCTGCCTGTGCTGTGAATGCCTCTCAGCTCAGCAATTCTCTAGTTCAGACAAAGTGTGTTGTCTCAGACTTTATTTGCCAAACAAGCTGAAGGTAGGCTTTGCTAAAGTAAAGCAGTGCCTGGATTGAGGTTTCATGGCTGAAGGCAATGGAATTGCACCTTATAAAGTGAGTGTTGGGTGGAAAGTGTCCTTCAGTTGAATTCAATGTGGGGCCAAGTCATGACTAATAACGAACATTTGACAATTTTCTCAGGGTAAACTCCCACAGCTTCTTAATGCAATTGGGAGAATTGTGTTCATGATGTGCGAGGGTGTAGGTGGTGTATGTAACCCTGCTGTATGGCTTCTTGTTTTGGGCAACCTTGGCAGTTCTCTGAATACATAAGTACCAGGCAAGCAGTTTCATGATCTCTTGTGCAGTCTGCTCTGAACCTTGCACCCCAGGAGGAACTGGAAGACAGCACTGCTGTTTGAGATGTAAATGTTGCCTTTGTCTTTCTATGTAACTTGCAACAAGCACAAATTTCACAGGATAAGCCAGGCTCAGGGCCAGGTCATTTGGAGCAGTCCTTCCAGAATTTGATTGGTAAGAGTCCTGAGCAGTCCAAGGTAGCTTTGAGCTCCTCTGTTGTGTAGTGACCTCCTGTCTCTTCAAGCCTGTATTCAGGTCTTGCACAGCATTGGTTCAGGATCAGCTGTTTTCTACATTGTTTTACATGTAGAAGGCTGCGGCAGTAGCAGTCTGGAAGCAGTTCTTGTTAAGGCTTTTGGGGGTGAAAAAACTTGTAGCAGAGTTCAATAGATGTGTTTGTGTCTGGATGCTATGCATCTAATATTATGAAGGACTGAATGCAAAAGTTCTAAAATTCCATCTCTTTTTACAGGTGCAAGAGTTTTCTGGGGCCAATAAAGAGAAGCTGGAAGAGACCATTAAAAGCCTAGTCTAATCTCCAGCCATGGAGACTTTGAAGCGTGACTGCTTCGGCTAAATTATAGCCTGTAACTTTTCTACTTAAAAAAAAAATAAGCAAGCTAGCTAGATTAAGTGGTGAAAACTGTCCTCTTGATCTATGTGAATGAGTTCAATAAAGTGTAAATTCTTCACTTTGGATACTGCCTGTCTTTAAAAGAAAATGTAAGGAGTTTCATGATGTCATCAAGGTCTTGGGTTTTGCTGTTTTAAAGGAGTACTATCTGAGTACAAACATTTGTCAGACACAACCTGATCGATTTTTATTGCTGGGGGTGGAAAATTGCATTGTGTGAGACAGCAGTGGCATTGCTTTGTAAGAATTCTGCTGACATGTTCCTCAGGTGGTAGTTACCAGGCTGTAATCCAAAGACTGACAGTCTGTTTTGCAGACAAAGAAAGGGGAGATTAGGAGTTGTAGAAAACAGGGTGGTCGCTGGGTGGGATAGCTTCTTTCTTTCATTGCCTCTTTTTAGTTAAAGATTCTTTTTAAAATTTGTCAAGCTTCATTTTAGACTCAAATCTAAGACTTGGCTTATCATGCAATAATGCCAATCCTATCATGGAAGTGTAAGGTAGGACTTGGAGCTGCTGCCTTTTTTGCCTTGTTGTTGTTGTACCTCCTTGTTGTGTTAGTAGCAAAGTATGTTTAGTTTGAGTTGGACTGTTTTGTTTCTAGGTAATAGTCAGGACCAAATGACTGTAAACAGGTAAAACTTGTAGTGTCTTAACCCCAAGGTAACTTGGATTTATATATCGTCACTTTCATTTGACTGCGGTATTGCGTTCTTCTAACACAGTGAATGCTTCTTTGTGCTGGACAGTAAACTGGACTCTTCAAACCTGCATCAGGTTGTCTACATGAATTACTGCTGGCCTACCAGCCTCTGTATGCATTCAACTACTCTTCCCAGTGTTACCAAGGAGAACTGCTGTGTTTTTCCACCAGATCAGGATGGCTTTCTTGCTGGCTTGGGTGTTGTCCTGGGTGTTGTCCTGGGTGAAGAATTCAGTCAATAAGGAGGCAGGGCTGTAGCTAGCAGCTATGCCTAATGCTGCTAACCACACAGCTAGGTGAGCTGTGCTGCTCATGGAGTATCACTGATGAAAAAGCGAGAATACTGCTACATATACAGGCAAGTAGGCGTGAGTGAGCCTCTTTGTGGTGGGGAGCTTGTGTGTGACTCAGCCTTACACTCATTTCACAAGCATGCATGAATTTCCTGGCTCTTGAGGACTGAGGGCCTTCAGCAGCTTGCTGCGCATGTTCCCTGTTTGAAACAAGATCTTTCTAGTCCAAGCAGTGACCGCACCCTTTAGCTGAGGATGAGCCATCAAAGATCTGCTTGGATGTAAGCTCTACATTGTGATTATGCAATGAGAAGGACGTGCAAAATGTTTCCTGTGTAGCTCCATCTATTTGACTAAGAGAAGTGCAGCAGAAGTGTGTAGACTGACAGGTGAAAGACTGTTTGCACTGGTGAGAAACCACTGCCCTAAGTGGTGCTGTGGATGGGATGGTGGGGAGAGAATAAAATGAAGCTGGAGCAAGAATGTTATCATTAACACTGTACCATCTGGAAGCAAGCAAATTGCTCTTGAAAGCACTTCCTGTGTGGCCTACTTAGTCCTGAGCAATAGCTGGGAGCAAGGAAGACTTAAACAATCCTTGATAGGAAGTCCAGGTGAAGTTTGGTAGGAGCCCCTGCTAGCCAGCTTGTTTGTTAAGAAATGAGAAAGCCACTGAGATGTGCTGCAGCACATGGTGTTTGCTCATGTGAGGCCACATGAGGTTGCTGCTGCCTATTGCCTCAGGGGAAGGGTGCAGTTAATGGGAAATGCTGCTCATGTGTTGTTTGTTACTCCTTTAATTAGATGCCACTGCAGTCACCTTGAAAGATCCAGGTGACAAGTTACTGGAAAGTCAAGACAGAATTGGGAAAGATAGAAAAGGCTGGAATAACTTGTGCTGAACCCAGGAGTGCAAAGCAGTTCTTGGAAGTGCAGCAAGTCTTCAGGTTCCTGTGCTGCAGTATATTCTTGCTCTGAGCACTGGCATGTAGGTGTAGTGTGATGCAAATAACTTGCATAGCTTTAGGTGAAAAGAGGTGTTCTTTAAGGATTGGCTCTTGAAGGTGTGTGCAGTGAGGATCTGTGTGCTGAAACAACTTTCCCTTTGCAGCAGCCTGCAAGCATATTCAAATGCATAGATATATCGGAATTTGAGTGTTAGAAGTTGTTTCTTTTCATGATGGGTGGTGGTACGTAAAGCCTAATGGTAGCACCTACCTGAGCTGTGAGGGGGCTCCATTCCTATGGCAACAGTGCCCCAGCTGGAAAGAGAGCTGGACTGCATCCCTGCAGGCAAGAACCTGGTGCTTCAGGCATGGTTAAAGCCAAAATACAGCAAATGAAAGTTTTTCCCTAAGTGGGGTGGGTACAAGTAGCCTTGCTAAAAACTTGGGCCATCTGCCCTGCCACATGGGTATTAAATAACACCCTGGAAAGCTCAGCAGCTGTGGTGTTCTGCTTGTTTTTTATGTCAAGGGTAGGACAAGTATTACCGTGTGCCAGACAGCGCAGCAGTCACAGTTTCATTGAACTCTCTGGCCTGCTCCTTTCATGAACAAAACCAACTGCTTTGATCCAGTGACCTGAAAAGATGCTTTTGAGAGGGAAGTGGTAGATGGCAAACTGACTTGAATGTTTGGAAGAAACTTGAGCTACATGGCAGAGAAGAAAACATATACAGGTTTCTCCTGGGAGTAAGGGCTTCAGAAAGAAGTTCTCCCCTGGGGCAATGGCTGCAGTCTCATTTGGCTATGAAATGGCTAGGACCTGTGCCTTGCTGTCAGACCTGTACAGCAAGATGTTTTTGTCTGCAGGCCTGTTGCCTAGCTCACTTTCTTACAGTGGGCTGGCCAACAGGAAGAGAAATACTTCCTTGAGCACAGCAATGGGAGCACATGGCTCAAATAACTAGGCTTAATGAGTGGACTAACTCCTGAAAGGGATGGGCAAGTGGTCACAGAGAGTGGACAAGGGAACTGTGTGTGATCAGATTGCAGTGAAACAGTGGCTCCAGTTCACCCATGTGTTCTGAAGCTGCCATCATGCACTTGGGGAAGGAGTCTATGAACCACCTGCACATCTCTTCCAAATCTCTTGGAGCAGTAGTCTAACTCCCGTTAACCATCTGCTTTTCATTCTGTCCTTAATCTGAATGAAGTTAGATTTAGATTCTGCCCTTGAATGATTCCAGTAAGAGTATTTAATTATTTTAATGCTTAAATTCTTACTCTTCATTTGTCAAAACTAGCTGGATCTAGCAGGGACAAAAAAAAAGTAGCCATTGTTTTAGCAGTGCCCACACACTGTGATACAGCAGCTCCCTTGTGCTCTATGTTGTACAGCTTTCAGCCACTCAAGGCATTGGCTCAAGGAATATACTGGTGAAATCCTTGCGGGATGAGCTCTAGTGCTGGTCCCTGCCCCCCCGAGATGGGTGGGAGAGACTGACCAGCAGGCTAACCATGGTTAACTGACAAGCCCCTCTTATTACCCCCCACCTCCTCAGCAGGACAGGAGGAGATAACGACAGAAAAGCGTGTGGCTTGAGATAAGGACAGGGAGATCACTCGACAATTACAGTCACAGGCAAAACAGGCTTGTCTTAGGGAAATTAACTTGCTATCCTAGTCTGTTTAGTTGCAGTAAGAAAGAAGAACAAATCTACAACAACCTTCCCCTGTTTCTCCCTTCTTCCCAGGCCTAGTTTCACTCTTGGCTCTCCCACTGTCCCACTCCTGAGCAGTGCAGGGGAATGAGGGTTTTGGTTAGTTCTTAACATGTCACCTTTACTGCTCCTTCTTCCTCATGCTCTTCCCCTGTGTTCCAGTGTAGGGTCTGTAGGATATAGTCCTTTGGGAATGAATTGTTTCAGTACAGGTGCTCCATGGGCCACAGATGCTGCCAGCAGCCTGCTGTAGTGTAGGCTCCTCTCCACAGGCCAGAAGCCCTGCCAGTAGCCAGTTCTTCTGTGGGTTGTCCATGAGCTGCATGTTCCCCCTTGCAATAGTGTGCGGTCCTCCCTGTGCTGCAGGTAAATATCTGCCACCATGGACTGCAGGAGCACAGCTGCGTCACCATGGTCTGCATCACAGGCTGCAGGGGAAAATCTCTGCTCTGGTGCCTGGAACACCTCTTCCCCTCCTGCCCTGACCTGGCTGCCTGCATGGTGGCTTTTTCTCATGTACTCTTCTTTGTCTCTCCCTGCTGCTGGGGCATGGTGCTTTTTTACCCTTCATCAAGTATCTTCTCACAGAGGGCTCAGCTTTGGCTAGCAGCAGGTACCTTTTGGAGCTGGCTGTCACTGGCTCTCATGTAGTGGCAGCTTCTGGTGTCTTCTCACAGTAGCCACCCTGGCATCCCCCTTCCCCACCCGCTTCACCCCCAAAGCTTCCCATGTAAACCTAAGACACTGATATGCTGACAACAGGCAATGTGGGACTGAGAGGGCCTCAGGCTTATCAGGGGCCTGTCCATGGCATGGAGTCTGCTCTTCACCTGAAGCAGTAACTGTATGCCAACTCTACCCCAACTGCTGCAACCTTTATCTTGTAGGTCTTCCTCAGAAAACCAAACAAACCTATAGCAGGAACAAGAGTCTGATAAGAAGCTCTGGAGAGGCAGTGGGTGCTGTACTCAGTTTAGCTGACCAGAGGTTGAACCATACTGTGGATCCTTATTTTCAGTGGAGATTTCATGCAGGTGAGAAGCATAACCAGCCAGATGCCTCCAGCTTTGGTGAGGATCAACTAGATGAGTTTGAGGAACTTGAAAAGGTCTTGTGGAGATGTCAGAGAAACACATCCATATGAAATGCATTTTTTCCTCCTTTGGAGAGGGAAAGCTGGGTTGGTCCAGTTTGGTAGACAGAGAAGGTAAAGGATGCATGGGAGGTGCCTGAAGCTTTATCCCTACCTGCAGCTGGCACACAAGTCTGCTAATCTCCACAAGGTGGCAGTGACTGTCTATACATGCATTTATACACACCCTGGCTTTGTAAACTCCTTTCCCTCTCTGACAGCACCAGGTGATGCTGGTATCTATTGCTAGGTAATGAGCTGGAGAAGAATGCCTGGGGGGTGGGTTTCCAGGTGCCACCATCTGCCTAGCCTCAAGGAACATCTGGCGTGGGGTGGATTTGGCAGAGGTGTGAACTGACTGTAGGGGTGTCCAGAAGCCAGGCATTGGGTCCAACTGTATCCATAGAGGAAGAGTTTTTGACCAGGCTTGGGCCATCTGCCCTCCACTGCAGTCAGTCCATGACATTTTCTCAAGGAAGCAATTAAAGGCTGGTTTTCACTTTTCTTTGCTCTCTTTCTAGTCCCTCCGAGAGGGGAGCCTGGAAGATGAGCAAGGCCTGGCAACAGTCGTCAGAACTGTGAAGCCTTCTGACAACAGAAATGCAATAGTCAGTTTTAGCACCACTTAGCAGAACAGCCCCCAAAGCTTTCAAGCTTAGTAGGAAGTGGAGTCCCTGTTTAGCTAGTTCCGAGAGGCTGAGAACAGGAACATGAGGCACATCCCCACACAGTAGGTAAAGGCCAGCAGCAAGCTAAGCTGTGAGGGACCTGCTTGGAGCTGTTGCTGTCTAGCTGAGTGGGGGTATAAGAGATGAACAGCCAGTCAGGGGGTGTGGGAGCAAAGTAAGAGCAAAGGATCTGAGGTATGTCTTGCTCACTTCCATACAGGCTGCATCAGAGGTGCTGGGGGGTTTATGACTGAATTTCACTCATCTGAGAACAGGGCTCCCATGAGAATGGACACTGTGGCTGGGTTGTGTTGTCCTGACCCTTCCTGTGGCCACCGACCCTGGGGCACTGTGAGAGAAGTTCAGCAGGCAGCAGTGCACTCCTGGAATAGCTCCTCGGTTTCAGCAATGACAGCTCTTTACATCAACTCCTGAGTCTTCCTGAGGCCACCCTTGGTGTGGCAGACTATGGTGAACTTCTAAAGGCTGGTCCCTGCTGTGTCCTAGGCTCAGGCAGGTTATTGCCCCAAGTGCCAGCTTCAATTTGCTTAGGAACAGGACACAAAAGTTGCAATATTTATTAGACTGGAACACCTCTAATCTACAGCCTGTTTCATTTTGCATAGTCAGGCATAAGGCATCAAGTGGTTAAACCACTACCCTAAAAATAACACGTACAAATGAGCTATTTAGCCCATGGACGATGAAGCCTGCAGCTGTTTACATTTAAGGTTGTTTTAAAATCCTTTTGCTTTTATCTATTACATTAATGAACTGGTGTCCTGGGTTCAGCAGTAGCAGTCATTTTTCTCCTTCTTAGTAGCTGGCTCTGTGCTTTTTTTGACTTTCAGCCTGGGAACAGTGCTGATAACACTGACGTTTTCAGTTGCTGCTCAGTAACATTTACTCTGACCAAGGACTTTCTGAGTCTCATGCTCTGCCAGGGAGGAGGGGAAGGCAGGAGGAAGCAGAGACAGGACACCTGACCCAAACTGACCAAAGAGGTATTCCACACCAGAGCACATCATGCCCGCTATATAAACTAAGGGCAGTTACCTGGCAGGGCCAGATCGCTGCTCGGGTCGGGCTGGGTATCAGTCGGCAGGTGGTGAGCGGTTGTATTCTCTTCCCTTGTTATTTGCCTTGTCATTATTATTACTGGTGGTAGCAGCAGTGGTTTGTGTTATACCTTAGTTACTGGGCTGTTCTTATCTCAGCCTGTGGGAGTTATATTCTATCGATTTTCCTCTCCATCCCTCCGGGAGAGGGGGGAGGAAGGGGAGGGAGTGAGTGAGCGGCTGAGTGGTTCCAGGTTGCCAGCTGGGCTTAAACCACAGATCCTAAATGGCATCAGAAATCCCATTGTCAAGCTTACTTGCTTGTGCAATGGCACAGACATGCTAGACCAGAGAAAAGCAGCACAAGAGAACCAGAGATGACTACAAGCACAGCCCCAGGACCATTGAGGAATAGGCATTGCACCGTGGGCAAAGCTGACACCTTTGAAGATGCATGCAATGGAGGACTGCTGGAGTGCCAAAGGGAACCTAGCCACAGGTAATCCCTTGCATGCCTTCTGACAGCCTCTGGAACCACCAAGTGCTCACCCCTTCCCAGAAAGCCCTTAAGCTCAGCTGCAGAGTGATAATGTCATTAGAAGGCTGATGGCAGCCAGCATTTTCTCACAGGCCATGTGCAACTGGCTGGACTGTCACAGTACTACCAGTGCTCTGCCTAAAAGCGATTCAATATTTTAGGACTTGCAAGGCCTCTGAAAATGTCTTAGCAAAAAGCCACCAAACAGCAGACCTCAACACAGTGGTTCCAAAGCCTACCTACAACAAACTCCCTTTTCTGGCTTGCCATTTTCCGTGCTGTGCAGCAGTATTAATCCACAGATCTTTCTCAGAAAACCCTATAAACAACCAGAAGCTCTCCACTACTTGTGCCAAGATGCATTATTTCACCAGTGGCCAATCAACCTCTATTTAAGGACAGTATTTTTTTTCAGTCCTCTAAGCAAGTATTAGTTGATCTACATCTTCAGTAAGTAAGTGACCTCTTTTTGTTGACAGACAAGAGCATCTAATCCTGACACTACAGAGACGTTAAGGCCACTTAGGACACCTCTTCATAGATCAATAATGAGACCTAAAAATTAACCAAGGAGTCCTCCACAGTGTTTGAAGGTGGGCCACCATGACTCTCAATACTTGTCTGTATTCCATAACAAGTTCTTGTTCCAGCTTTTTCAATACATCTAAGATATTTATTGTTGCTAATGCCTGTGTCTCCTTCACTCAGAATCATCTGGTGCTGGACACCAATTTAGCACAGCTAGGGCCAGCATACGGATCTCATCTCCCATGATTGCCAGGTTGAACATCACAGCAAGGTCAGCTCTAAGCTTGGTCACCAATGGCCAAATTACTCGAGGAAATAAGTGACCTATCCATCAGTTATCCATCAATAAGTGACCAGATCACCTGTACTGTGAGATCTGCTGGCATAAATAACTGCTTGTAGTATCTTAGCCACTCTGTGTTAAGTGCAAGGAAGAGAACAGAAGGGCAATCCACAAACAGAACTGTAACACAAGCAAAGTACTCATTAACAGATTTATTTTTTTAGTTTCCATAATCTCAAAAGAACCAGGATACCTACATTTCGTGATGAAAGTTAAAAAAAAAGCCATCCAGAGAGGAAGCTGGGAACACCCAGGTGTTATTAACCTGTTCTTTGCTCCATGATATTGATTGAAAAAAATCCCTCTTGCTGAGTTCTGGGCTAAATCAATGGTTAAACATAGTCATGATATGTGCCACCACCTGGCAAAGCTTTTGGCTTGTAGAAAGGAAAAGCAATTCGGACTCATAAAAAGGTTCAAGTTTCTAGTATATCTGTTAGAGCTCTGATGAAGTTCAGCTGTTTCGCTGAACTTCAGCAAATATTGCTGAAGCAATATTTTTGTGTAGCTTTGGGAAGCAGCTCTCAAGTTCTTCAAGAGCAAATCAACTGACATACACTTACACTTATTAGTCTAATTATTAACAGAAGTTGTCATTGTCAAATGTCCAGCAAAAAGACTGAAACATACATTTCGATCAATGAGTTAAAAGCACTTAACAGAATCAATCTATCTCCTCTGCCAGTCCCCAGGAATGTGACCTTCAGACTTTTACAACAGCTTTTCCAAGATTTTCTCCCTTTAACATTCCAATGAAAGCTGCTGGCATGTTCTCAAATCCTTCAGTGACTTGTTCATGGCACTTCAATTTTCCCTGTCAAAAGTAAGAAAGCAAATTGCTGAGTTTTTATTCACCAGCTGCATAGTTTTTACCATCTCCAGGAGAGTAAAGTGCAACCAAATTTCCTCCAGCTTGTATGTTTAACCTGAAACATGCAAGCTGGCATGCACCAGGGTAACTTCTCAAAAGCAGGTAGGTTGTTGTTAGGCTATTTTTGAGGACCTCCTTTTGTTGCAAGGCCGCCTACTTGGAGTTATAATGGGGAGCAGAAGTTGCTACTATAAAAAACACACCAGGACAGATACAGTGCTACTTGGTCCTCAAACAATGTACAGCTAGGGGATTATTTCCCCAAAGCGAGGCCTGCCTCTACCCTTAGGGAAGCATGGAATTGCAAATCCAAGTGATCAAAAGCCAAGCCATCCCAAATACTCAGGTAGAGCTTTTTAGGCTTTAGTGTTCAAACTCACAAGCTTTTCACAACCATGAACCAAGCATTAAACTCAGCCTCATTTAGAAAAGTAAAATTTAGCAAATTCCCTATGAAGTCCCTTTAAAGACAAGCTTCCAGTCACATAAAAAATAATCCATTCTTGCCAGTAATTTCAGTGCACCACTACAATGGAAATCCCTGCTCATACTACAAATGAAAGAGGACTTCTGAATGAGAAATAGAATCACAGAATGGTTTCGGTTGGAAAGAACCTTAAAGATCATCTAGTCCATCCTCCCTGCCCATGGCAGGGCAGGGACACCATCCACTCGACCAAGTTGCTCAAAGCCCCATCCAACCTGGACTTGAACACTGCTACAGATCCACAGCTTCTCTGGACAACATGTTCCAGTGCCTCACGACCCTCACAGTAAAGAATTTCTTCCTGATGTCTAATCTAAATCTACCCTCTTTCAGTTTAAAGCCATTTCCCTTGTCTTATCACTACTTGCCCTTGTAGAAGTCCCTCTCGAGCTTTCTTCTAGGCCCCTTTTAGGTACTGGAAGGCTGCTCTAAGGTCTCTCCGAAGCCTTTTCTTCCCCAGGTTGGACAAGCCCAACACCCTCAGCCTATCTCTATAGCAGAGGTGCTCCAGGCCTCTGATCATCTTCATGGCCTCCTCTGGACTCACACTGCAGTCCCTCTTGTGTTGAGTGCCCCAGAGCTGAATGCAGTACTGCAGGTGGGGTCTCACCACAGCAGAGTGGCAGGATCACCTCCCTCAACCTGCTGGTCACGCTATTTTTGATGCAGTCCAGGACATGGTTGGCTTAATGGGCTGCAAGTGCACACTGCTGACTCATGTTGAGCTTCTCAGCAAGCAACAAACCAAGTCTTTCTCCCTAGGGCTGCTCTCAATCCATTCTCTACCCAGCCTGTATTTGTTCTTGGAATGGAATAGAGGAATTACTCTAAAAATGAAACTCTTCATTGCCAGAGAAGTGTTTTTAATTACTCTGGCAGCATCCTTTTTCAAAACTTACATATATTATGGAATATATCTAAGTCTACAAGCTAGTATTGCAGGTCTCAATGCAGAAGGGATCAGGTATGTTCACTGTGGTTCGACTGCCCCAAAAGGTTCAAAGATTAAGTCAGGTGGAAGAAAAGTATCATGCTGGGTCCTCACCTCATCAGCTATGACAAGAGACCCCTAGCAAAGAGGGAAGCTGTGGTGTGAGTACACCTAAAAAAACCCTACACCTTCCTTCCTTACCTCCATGACCCACTTTAGCAGTGTCTTCAGACCTTCCTCCCAGCGGTTATTCCAGCTGGTCACAAGAAACCCTTCCATTCGAAGTTCTTTGAAGATCATTGGCATCTGCACATAAGGCCCTGCAAGAGAAAGGAATGAGTAAACCACCTGCAATAAGCTTCATTTAAAATAAGAACTAGTGCATAAAACAAGCTTTTAGGAAGTGCAGAACACTGAATCACTTCGTTCCAGGCAGAACCAACTGCTATTTTTTCCAAACAGAATTTCCATGACTAAAGATCAAGAAGTCATGGACAGGCAGCTTCCCAGAAAACAGGCCTAATCTGTAAAGCTGTGGGGCTAAATACCCAATAGTTCTGAAAAGTTTCATTCTGAAGTGGCCTCAGGTTCATCTGAGGGGCTTCAGGTAAATCCTGGAAATACTGTTTTGGCAGCTTGTTTGATAGTTTGCCACGCTCTCATGCTCCTCCTAAGTATCAAAAAAGCTAACCACATTAAAAAAACAGTTTCCTCAGTCATACAATGTGTGGGAGTGTCCCCACTCTCAAAAGCCTGTCCCATTTTTAAAGCGGTATGGCAGACTAAAGCCAGTTACTTGTCAAAGAGAATTCAGATCACATATTTCTTCTGGAAGGCAAATTTGGAAAACTTAATGGTATTGAAAGTGAATATTCATCTCAGCCTCATTTCCCAGCAGTTTCACCTGTAGCTGAAATCTTACAAAACCAAAAGAATCCCCCCAAAAAACGCAAAAACTAACAACCCCCCCCCCCAAAAATCCCAACAAATAAATAAAAAACAAACCGAACCAAAAACCAACAACAAATCCCATGCTGCCTCATCTAAAAACCTCAGGGATATCCATTCTCTTGTCTAAAAGTATTGTATTGTGTAAATGGCATCATGGCACCACACCTGCCTTCTACTGATCTGTATCTGCTTAGAGCCCTGGGGAATTCTGTTTTTAACACTTTAGTCTCTCCTTCATTTCTAATCAGCTGATGTTCTCCATCTGATGCAAGTGTGCACAAAGGAGGATGACTGCATGTACACACTGTGTTAACACTCCCACCACCACAGAGCAGTGGTTAGTTAGCTACCCAAATGTACACACACACATACAATCAAATCGTATGCAGAAACAACCAATAAAACCTTAAGAGACTCTCATTACAACTTTCTCTCTACCATCACCAAACAGGAAATAAATTCAAACATGAGAAAGCAGGCCCACACCTTTCTGAGGCACAGAGTCATTGTACTGAGAGATGGCTCCACAGACTGCAATCCTTCCATATTTCTTCATCTGGTTGATAGCAACACTGGCAAATTCTCCACCCACCTACAGGATCCAAAGTGTGTACAGCATTAGAGATGATCCAATGTTTGGCACTGACTGCCCAAAACTGCCACTCTTGCATTGTTGCACCAACAGGTTCAGTCAAGTGGTGGAGATGGAAGTTCCACTACTTCAAAAGATCAGTGGCTGCAGAAACTCTTACAGTTAGTCAGCACCTATAGACGTAATCCTACTTTTCTAAAAATTAGTTATGAACACAGGAAATTCAGTTGAGTTCTGAATTTGCTTCACAAAATTGGCAGGATCCTTCCTCCTAAGGGGCACATCTAGGGTTATTAGGGAGGACCACCTCTGCTTTTCCTCCACACCAGTCTGCACTTTTATCTCTTTACATCATGGTGTTGTAAAGTTTTTACTTCATGATTCTCTTGTGCTGTGCTCAGAAGCTTTTAATGGAGAAAAGCTGTGAGAAAATTTACTGCTGGGGATAGCTCTGCACAAAAGCTGGAAATGAGAGGGAAGGAAACCAACATGACCGTAAAACTCATTTAAGACCTTAGCAGCACAGGACATTAAATTTGGAAGGGTTAGTAATAAAAGCAACCAGGAGCTCCTCCCACATAGGCAAGCACTTTGTCCTGACACCATGCATTCACAAGTATCAGTGGGTGCTTTGCAATCCACACAGAATGACAGGGGCCTCATCCCTGCATCAGCAGACAGACTGCTGAGAGACAGACAAGGAACAATGATGCCTGCCCTTTTAAATCAGGTAGCTAGCCAGACAGTTTTAGGCCAGTATCTCAGCTAATACCCCTGTGCCAGGTATTATATTATCAGTTATAACGCATATGTTAGCTATACTAGGAAATCAGAAAAGCCAGGGCTTGTTCTTTGGCTTGAAGGCAAACTGACACGGTTTGACTGCTTCCTTACTGTGAAACTCTCTTAGCTTCCAAAACAAGATGGTCACATTCAAACAGCTAACTGGAACAGTCCACAGTCCATGTTAACTCCAGCTGTACTTGGGAGAGGTCAGAAACCCTCTACCAGTCACCCTGTAAGAGCAATAAGCTCTTACAGAGACCATTTCTCAATTAGATGGAATTCAGTATCGTGTTCCTGCTACAGTCTTCAATTAGATGTATAAAATATTGAATTTTGCTATAGTTTAAGGAAAATGACAGTCTGCTCAGGCCAAGGCCCTCTCTCTGAACTCACATTGTCAAAGAAACAGTCATAGCCATCAGGAGAGGCTTTACGCAGTGCTTCATCCAGAGATTTAACAGTCTTGTAATTAAAGGCTTCATCAAAGCCTATTTTTTTCAGATAGGCAACCTTCTCATCTGAGCCAGCACAGCCAACAACTTTGCAACCCTGCAAAGAAAGGAGAAAAGCATTTCTAAACATCTGCTCACAAGACAGGGTGACACAGAGTACTGGGTGGAGGGCTCACCCTAAAAGTAAGCTTGTCATCACCGTACGAGTTCCTGAGCTCTAGAAAACATTCAAATGGCTTTGATACGTATTCAGGAGCTTGTCCCATCTCAAGACGTTACTGCGGGCATGCCTTCAGCGATGCGTACCCTCCCGATCATTCATTCTTCCCTTGTCCAGGTGAGCTTTCCAAGCAACTCACCCCAATCTTGGCAAGCTGACCCACCACAGAGCCCACAGCACCAGCTGCAGCATTAACCAGCACTGTTTCCCCTGGCTTCATCTTGCAGACCTCCAGCAGACCAAAATATGCAGTGAGGCTGTAAAGGAAAAGAAAGAATGTTCAGTAAGAAATAACAGATGTCAGACACAAGAGATGTGAGTTGACCACAGTCAACCAAAATATTGTCACAAACAGATTAAGATTTTGTTTTCCTCATTCTTTATGAAATGCAAAAATTAACCCAACCTTCTTAATTTGTCTTTTTTTATGGCCATCCCAGAAAAAAAACAAAAACAAAAAACAAACAAACAAAAAAAGCAAAACAAACAAACAAACAAACAAAAAACAACAGATACACTACCAGGAAACAGGATGCTGTGTCAGAAGTCTACCTTAGATGAAAATAGCTTTCCTTACTAGCCAAAAGGAGAAACATAAAGAGAATGCTGTAAGGTGACAATTCAATTACCCACTGTAAGAAAGAGTAAATTCAAGCTAGACATAGGATAGTGCCTGCTGGTATCTACCAGATTGAGGCAAAGATTAAATGATACTCATCACATATCACATCAAAAAATAGTGGCAAAACTTGGCTGAACTGATGGGCACATTGCTCCTGATGACTGCTGCGCACAGCTATCATTACTGGCTGAATAGTAATCTGTAGGAACTGCTAAAGTTTAGACCAAGCTTTACTAAAAAGCACACTACAGATTGAAACGGATTCTTTCCAGCCTCTGCTGCATCCTCTTCCTACCTTATTGCAGCTCCTCAAGGAAAGGCACCATTATCTGCAAGGCAAATCTCCTCTAATCCAAGGGATGGGCCAAATTTCAGGCCCTCTCAGGGAAAGTGCATCCCAAACCACACATGTTTTTTACCAGAGTGAGTGGACAACATGCTGGTAAAACAAGACAAGGCACAGGCAGAAACATTCTGCACAGCAAAATCCAGGGGATAGTTGCCTTTGCATGTCAAAACCCACCCTGGCATGCCAATTGTCCCAAGAGCTAGAGATACGGGGAGTGATTCTGGCCAACCAGAAGGAAGGGCTTGTAGGTCTTTCCCATCAGAGATGAAATGGGTTCTCCAGCCACTTTTAGCCACGACAAAGATCCCCACTGCGAAAGCAGGATTCTTGCTGTCTACAATCCTGTTTAGAAGAAGAAGAAAAAAATGAAAAAACAGAATACCCTGTCAGAGACAAATCATTACTGGCTCTTCCCTCCTTTATTCCTATTGACCTGTCATGCAGGAGAAATTAAATATTTCACATCAGGACATTTAGCAAGTACCCCTCACCACCAGAGAGATACGAGGCAAGATGATTTTAGCCTCAGCCCTGCCCATAACAAACAGAATGTTCGCACATGGACGTGACATTTTTTTAAACTAGCACCAGTCTAGTCTGCATTCAGGCTAGGTTACTGTGAGTTAGAAGACAGGAAAGAGGATGCTAGGATTAAACAATGTAAAAGCAAGACGTTACAGATAGGCTGTAATAAGTAGTCCCCATCTCAGACAGTCTGCACCTCATTAAAAGGTTGAAGATCCTGAAGACAGGTGAGCAGTCGACAGAGTTTGTGGGTCAGGGTTAAAGGGAGAACAGTGATGGGTGACATTATTGTGGGGATCTGTTACAGACCACCTGACCAAGGGGAGTTGGTGGACGAAGCGCTCCATAGGCAGATAGGAGCAGGTTCACGCTTGCAGGCTCTTGTTCTCATGGGAGACTTCAACCACCCTGATATCTGTTGGAGGGATGGTATGGCCCAGCACAAGCAATCCAGAAGGTTCCTAGATTGCGTGGAAGACAACTTCCTTCTGCAAGTAATAGAGGAGCCGACAAGGAGAGGTGCCATGCTTGACCTCGTCCTCACCAACAGGGAAGGGCTGGTTGGGAATGTGACGCTCCAGGGCAGCCTGGATTGCAGTAATCATGAGAAAGTTGAGTTTGAGATCGTCAGGACAGTGAGAAGAGTGTGCAGCAAGCTCACTGCCCTGGACTTCAAGAGAGCAGATTTTGGCCTCTTCAGGAACCTGCTCAGTAAGGTTCCATGGGATACAGCCCTAGAGGGCAGGGGGGCCCAAGACTGTTGGTTGATATTCAAGGATCACCTGCTGCAAGCTCAGGAGCGATGCATCCCAACTAGAAGGAAGTTTAGCAGGAGGGCCAGGAGACCTCCTTGGATGGATAAGGAGCTGCTGAGCAAAATTCGAAGGAAAAAAGAGGCTTATAAAAGGTGGAAGCAAGGTCAGGCGGCCTGGGAAGAATACAGGGATGTTGTCCGGGAAGCTAGGGACCAGGTTAGGAAAGCTAAGGCCCACTTAGAATTAAACTTGGCTAGGGATGTTAAGGATAACAGGAAGGGATTTTATAGGTACATTGCCAATAAAAGACAGGTTAGGGACACCGTGGGCCCTCTCCAGAAGCTATCGGGAGAACTGGCTACCCTGGATTTGGAGAAGGCTGAGGTTCTTAATGACTTCTTTGCCTCAGTCTTTACCGGCAAATGCTCTGACAACACCACCCAAGTCTTGGAAGGCAGACGCGGGGAAGGTGAGGGTGGGGACCCTGGGCCCACTGTGGGGGAGGATCTTGTTTGGGACCACCTTAGGAACCTGAATGTATACAAGTCCACGGGACCGGATGAAATCCATCCGCGGGTCCTGAAGGAGCTGGCAAATGAAGTTGCTAAGCCACTGTCCATCATATTTGAAAAATCGTGGCAGTCAGGTGAAGTTCCCGATGACTGGAAAAAGGGAAATATAACCCCCATTTTTAAGAAGGGGAAAATGGATGAGCGGGGGAATTACAGACCAGTCAGTCTCACCTCTGTGCCTGGCAAAATCTTGGAGCGGATTATCCTGGAAGGCATGCTAAGGCACATGAAAACCAACAAGGTGCTTGGTGACAGCCAGCATGGCTTCACTAAGGGGAAATCCTGCCAGACCAATCTGGTGACCTTCTATGAAGGGGCTACAGAACTGATGGACAGAGGTAGAGCAGTTGATGTCATCTACCTGGAATTGTGTAAAGCCTTTGACACTGTCTCACATGACATCCTTCTCTCTAAATTATCAATTTGATAGGTGGACCACTCGGTGGATAAAGAACTGGCTGGATGGCCGCACGCAAAGAGCAGTGCTCAGTGGCTCAATGTCCAGCTGGAGACCAGTAACAAGTGGTGTCCCCCAGGGATCGGTGTTGGGACCGGCCTTGTTCAACATCTTTGTGGGTGACATGGACAGTGGGATTGAGTGCGCCCTCAGCAAGTTTGCCAGTGACACCAAGCTGTGTGGTTTGGTTGATAAGTTGGAGGGAAGGAATGCCATCCAGAGGGACCTTGACATGCTTGTGAGGTGGGCTGATGCCAACCTGATGAAGTTCAACCATGCTAAGTGCAAGGTCCTCCACCTGGGTCGGAGCAATGCCAGGCACAGCTACAGGTTGGGCGGGGAGGAGATTCAGAGCAGCCCTGCGGAGAATGACTTGGGGGTGTGGGTTGATGAAAAAATGAACATGAGCTGGCAGTGTGTGCTTGCAGCACAGAAGGCCAACCGTATCCTGGGCTGCATCAAAAGGAGTATGACCAGCAGGTCCAGGGAGGTGCTCCTGCCCCTTTACTCTGCTCTCGTGAGACCTCACTTGGAGTACTGTGTGCAGTTCTGGTGTCCTCAACATAAAAAGGACATGGAAGTGTTAGAACAAGTGCAGAGGAGGGCCACGAGGATGGTCAGGGGACTGGAGCACCTCCCGTATGAAGATAGGCTGAGAAAACTGGGGCTGTTCAGCCTGCAGAAGAGAAGGGTGCGTGGAGACGACATAGCAGCCTTCCAGTATCTGAAGGGGGCTTATAGGGATGCTGTGGAGGGACTCTTCATTAGGGATTGTGGTGAGAGGACAAGGGGTAATGGGTTTAAACTTAAACAGGGGAAGTTTAGATTGGATATGAGGAAGAAATTCTTTACTGTGAGGGTGGTGAGGCCCTTGAATGGGTTGCCCAGGGAGGTTGTGGATGCTTCATCCCTGGCGGCGTTCAAGGTGGGGTTGGACATAGCCTTGGATGGTATGGTTTAGTGTGAGGTGTCCCTGCCCATGGCAGGGGGGTTGGAACTCGATATTCTTGAGGTCCTTTCCAACCCTAACTATTCTATGATTCTATAAGATGGAACCTCTTGGAGTAACAAAACCAGACAGAAAGCAGTATCTAATAACAGGGAGAATTTCATACTTGTGGTGTCTCTAAGCCAAATAAAAACTCAACTTTCTTATCCCAACAAGAAAACTACATTGTGAAGAGGTAGGTGAGCAGCTTTGAAATAATGGGAACAGCTGACCTTCTGTTCAGCTGACTTGGTTAATTTATCCCAGCCTCCAGTGTTCCTGCAGAGAAACACAAGAGCCAAAGGCCACAGACATTACTGAGCAGCAACATATAGGCAGCACAGCAGGAAAAGACTTGCAAAGGGAACATTTGTGTAGCTGAATTACCACAAGCTTGGGAAAGGATGAATTTAACCTTTAAATAACAAAAAAAAATAAAAATGCAATTAGACAACCCTTTGGCTACAGCTGTGACTTAGGCGACACTGAACTTTCTCAGCTGGAGTAGATAGCATGCATGGTTTTGGGCATCCAATTTTACTAGCACATCAGATTTTAAAATGTGAAGTTGACACAGCAAGTACAGAAGTCAGTCCTTCATACCTCTGCTTGAAAAAAAAAATCCTTTGAAAACTTTATCACCAGAAATAACATATAGATTGTGTCAGAGATCTAAATGATCTCCAAGAAGGCAAAAGAGGTTCTCAGAGGAAAAACGCATTCCAACCAATTACAGACAAGAATACAGCTGCAGAAATATGTAGACTCAAGTCAGGAATAGGTAATGCAGACTGCAGATGTCTCAGATGTCAGTATATTCCTTCAAGATCTGCCACGTGTTTGGATAACAAGAACTGAAGATCTTACCTGGCAACCTGTGTGCCTATCATTACATCCCCTTCCTTCATGACCGTTCGACTGTAAGGTCTGTAACACAGGCAGAGAAGACTTACTGTAAACAACTTTTAATGATGTTCCAGGTATAGTAGTAGCACTGTCTGATCCAGAAAGGGATCATAAACAGTAAGCTGATGATCACAAAGACTTTGCCATTGTAATGACATAACTGGATGTTCTCCATAGCCAGCTACTTGAATATTCCATCTTGACCAAATACTGGGCTAGAGCGTTGGCGACATACTAGGATGGTTCATTGCTACAAGAAGGTTGGGACTCCAAAGAACTTTCTCTGATACTAGTGCCTACCAGGTTTCTCCAAACTACCCAATCTCCCTGTGTTTGAACTACCACCTATTAATGTGGGCATATCAGCAATTTTCTACTTCGGACACGTATCCTGAAGTACAAGGTTGCTAAGGTAAGTGAAGCGCCTATTGCAAAACAGCTGCAGTTTCATCTGACCCCTTTGCATTCCAGTAGAAGAGACATCACAAGAAACAACAGCAGAGTCCAAAGAAAGTCTAGGGCTGCAGCATTGTTATCCTAATGTCTGGCTAAATCTGGCACAGTTCTATATTGGGAGTCTCGTAATTTGCACACATTTTATAAAAAAAACCACAGATGACATCTGGGGCTCTGACAACAGGGGCTGCTCCCAGTACATTTTCTTTTGACATTTAAGTGGGAAATCAAATGAGGTAACCTTACCCAGCAATTTAAAAATAAGAAAGATATACCTCATGTAAGGATCAACACTGAGAAACACTGATTCAAGCAGCAACTCTGTAACAAAAGACAAAGCAAATTCCTGGGCATCAGCAGTACAGTGAAGCATGGTTTCCACAAGTCAGTCTTCCAAAAAAGTGATAGAAATTCCTGACAGCCCAAAACACACATATCCTGTCATCCTTTAGGGAAAAAATATCTACCAGAAACAACCACTACATTCATTAGCTTTCTCTGGATTTTCGCTGTGCTGTTACAAAAGACACTTTGTGTAATATCTCTTCAGAAGGCTATCTTCTTTTCAACCCTATTTTTCTTTATCTGCCTCCTTACTTTATAGATGGCTCAAGAGGGTAGACCCTCTAAGCAAGGCACCGGCTTGCTTTCGACCCATATACAAAATGCCTTCCCACGATTCAACCAGCAGAGGGTAGTAAGAAACCTTGGCACAGGTCGAACATAAACACTTCTGCTGCCTTAACTGAAAGCCTTTTCTAGGTCGCCTAATGTGCACTACTGTCTCTAGTTTTTGGAAATTATACCGTTAAATTTTACATGTTTATTCACACAAAAGTTTTAGCTATTCCTCTCCACCCAGTAATACTTTCCATTGCCTGCGCTGAAGTGATCTATCTAGTATAAGCTAGAAATATATTCAGATAAAAATATTTCCCCATTACTCAGTGTGAGATTGAAGAACGGTCAAGGCCACGTAGCATAACAAGAAAGGCCATCTCCCTTGAAAGTGTTACTCTTGTATGAAGTTATGCTCTTCTTGCTGTAGGGATTAAAATGGGAAGGAAGATACTATTCTATGTTCTTAAATACCCACAGGCACGAAATTTAGAACTACACATGCCATGAAAACACTTGAAAGCATATGTAAGAAGAAATCACATTTCAAACCTTTAAGTTGTAAACGTAACTAATTCTTTGGTGCACCTTATGAACTGGAGTAAATTTTGTAAAGGACAAATGGTGGGTAAAGGTTCAAGACAGCATCGTATGTGTCCATGTGAAGCCAAATCACATGTGTCCATGTGAAGCCAGTTCTAGGTTCATTCTTTAATCAAAAGCTCTTGCATAAAATGTTATGATATTCCCTACTCTTTTCAAAAGAGAGAAACACAGGATAAAACCTGTGCATTTTTTCCTCTTTATTCACTTTCCCTTGCTGTCACAACAGGTCAAATGTAACAGATAAACACTGGCAAAAAAATAGGTGTTGAATGCAGACAGAAGTCTTGCCTTTTTGCTTATTAAAATGAAAGATCAGCGTGAACTGACTCCAGCCCCAAGGCCTTCCAGCCACAGGCTCATTCTCACCCCAGTCACCCTGCTATGCCCCAGCACTATCCTCAGTTCCTTCCCTATCAGCATGAAAAACTCCAACGAAAGCCTACATCTGGAGGCTATTATTTTCTTCAGCCTTCTCCAAAGGATTTTGCAAAATAGATTAAAATCTTTCACTAGTAAAAGCATGTTTAGGTTTTACTACAGTTAGTTCTTCATTTGCTCCGTGTCACAGTTCACTTCCCTCTTTCTAAGTTAAACAAATACTGTTTTCCTTGTGGCTGTTGGTTTTGAGGGCATATTGCTTCAGCAATTATCACTTCAGCAATTTTCTCCAGTAAGTCTTATTTGCAAACACATTAAAATGCTTTTGCCATCACCACATGTGATTAGGCAGTGTGAGACTGTGAGAGGCACACTGCAGCCACAGCATGATGGAGTTGGAAGAGCTCAGGCACTGACTTTTAAGAATGTTATCAGAAGGCAGTGTGTTTTAAAACTCACTAAACACAGCAGCATACATGTTCTTGAGCAATTGCCCTTCTCTGTTGAGGTACAGGGCTTGCTAAAAACCATGACAACCCATTTTTGAAAATGTAAGCCAGAGAAACAAACAGTTGTGCAGATGCAAAGCCATTCCTCAGCAATCAGACAACCTCCAGAATAAGTAAAACCAGAGTAAATCCACTTACCTCCATCCTTTAGATTTGGCAGCTCTATCTTTTTCAGGTCGAAGTCGCTGGTTTTGGGGAAACCCTCAAAATGCTTCTTCAGAACCCACACCTTGGCAGTAACCATCCTGCGCAACAAACACCACAGCCAAAGAGCGCTTGTCAGAAATGCCCAAAGGTGCTGGTCTGCTCACAAGGTTCATTAAGATTTTATGAATCCAAACAGTATCTTGATAACATGCCATCACACAAGACAGCCTCTGCTTGCATCCTGTGGCGGTTTTACTGGATCAAGAGAACATCAGAAAAGCCCCCTCATTGCCCAAGCAACCCAGAGTTTCCTGTGACCTGCCCAACCTCCTTGCCTGCCTGCAGCAAGCCCTGGTGTGGGAAGTCAGCCCCAGCAAGATGTACAGCTCCCACTCTAACAAAATTGCAGAGGAAAAACCTAGTTTAAGGAGAGAAAAAAAAAAAAGAGAGAAAAAAAAATGTTGTAAGGAAGAAAAATAAAACACTTAAACTTACTCTTTTTCCCCACTCAAATGGGATCAGTACTGGATCTAAACTTTTACAAGCTTGAATCAAAGTGCAAGTGAGAAATGCAAAGGTAAGACTTCTTTCCATGACACCCCATGCATTGAAATGCTTCTCCAATTGCCAAGCTTAGGGCTTGGAACTGGGAGAAACAGCCACCGGCATTTTCCATACACAATGGAAACAAACTAATGACTTGCTTTTGGTTTACCCTCACAGTCCCTTTTTCCTTCCTAGAAGCAAGCACATCAACAAGGGCAAAGAAAGAGAAGTTTATACTTAGAGCAGACAGGTGAAAAACTGTGTCTTCTGCTGACAAGACCAGCCGGTAACTTTCTGACCAAGAGTCAGTTGGACTCTTTTCAGCCACACACACCTCCAAAAAGAGAGAACATCTGCTTTTATCGACAGAGCAGCACCACCCTTAATCCACTTCCTCAGGAGGAGGTGTAAACCGTTGAAAATCCGGCACAGGACACACCCAACATGACTCATCTTTCTCCTGCTAAAATCTGAGATTATCTTTACAGATTGCTCAAATTCAGTGTTCAGCCAGTCGCTGGAATGCTCTGCAATATGCCAAGCTAAATACACAAAACTCACAGTCCTAGAAATCACAAAATACTGCAGTCTGCAGACCAAGGCTATTCCCTGGAGCAGAAGCTTCTTCAAATCACATTTTACCAGTCAAGCCATACAATTCTTAGGGTTCTGCCACCGAGCAACAAGTGTCTTCTTAAAAATTAATATAAAATGAATCATCCAATCCATCATTTAGCACAGCGAAATGATCCATACATACGCCACTAGTGTATGCTCTGGCATCTTCCCTGGTCCCAGGGCACGCATCAAAGCATCAGAGCTCGTGTGGCGATGCCTTCTATATGCTGGTATCTCTGTGCACTGCAGAGCCACCTTAAGCAAACAGTAGCAAGCTTTGGCATTTTGCCTCAACTGTGTTGCAATCGGGCATGTGGCAGGAGAGAAAAGTTTTCCGAGGGTCGGTCTTCAGCTCCCATTTTTCTTGTGAAAGTATTCAAGTAGAATGTGATGGGTGAGAAGTGTAAAGAGACCAATACCTAGCATCATGTTTAACTACAAAGAAACTGAATACAAAAGTACTAATTAGAAACAGAGACCTAATAAAAATAAGAAAAACACTTTAAAGACTCACAGGAAAGCACCAGGAAGAACAGGGCAAGCTCTCTGTTTTCTGTGGTGAACCAGTGTTAGTCAGGCACAACTTTTTAACTATATGCCTGCAACAGCTTCCCAGAGAAACAAACACAGCAGAGGTGAAGGGTTTCCTGCATCGAGGAAACTACCCATATAGGGAGATGTAGGTCATTTAGAAAGTGAAAGAAATGTCATCAAGATTATTGTTAAAGCATCTGTCATTAATTATGTGAGAAAGCAAAATCAGCATTCCTCATGTCCCACATACAATTACAAGAACCAGTGTCAGAGAAAACTTATCTGCAACAATTGCCACCTGACCTGCAAACGTTCAAAAACCAAACGCAGGTGGCGCTCCCCGGCACTTTCCACTTCCCCCCCCGGTTCATTTATTTTTGTATCAACGGTGCTTATCTGTCGTTATTAGTAACAATAGATGCTGCAACACTGAAGCAACAACAAAGTAAACTCAGCAAAGGGGCTTACAGGAGCAAAAGGTGAGTTCAGAGTAACACAAAACCGATCCCTCTCTAGCTTATACCCACAAGCACCCAGAGGGATTTGTCCCAGCAGTGTGTCCCGTTCAAACACAGATGCCCAAAGTGCTCCAGCCAGGCACAACAAGCGAATGGGGAAATTGAACAAGGGATGCTGGCTAGGCTGGCAGCCATGGACTGATGTGCCATTTCTACCCCTATGAAAAGTTTATCATTTTTGTGATACACAGATTTTTCAGCAGAGCAGTGATCCCTCCTACAAACAACACAGAAATATTAAATTTACTGAACATTGTTTTATTACATTAAGGCCTAACTTTGGGAACAGGACAAATTTTCTGCTGACCTCTTCTCACACCACTTCAAGACTAGGGATATTTTATTCAGGCTGTAAAACAAAAACCCCCAAACCAAACAGAAAACAGAACACAGCTACATGTTTGATAAATGGATTCACAAACTAACTTCTTCCAGGTTAACAAACAAAGATTATTTAGTATGTTTAGACATAAAATCATAAGAACTGGTAAGAACTATGTTGCTTAAGCACACTAAAGAACTCTAAAAACATAAACAGCAGTAATGCAAAATTTGTGGGGTCCAGTAAAAGTGTTACTGGACAGCCACCATCACAGCTTCAAGGGCAGTAACCACTGCCCTTTAAAGCTACTTTGTTATCAGTGGGTTTGAGTGATACATTTTCAGTATTGTTTCATAGTCTATTATAATCATTACAGCAAAAAGGCAGTAAAAACTTAAGAAAGGACAGTCCATGCAGGTGATAAAAACATTATTTAAAAAATAACTCATGTCTAGTAATTCCCAGGAAAAACAAACAAACAAACAAACAACCCACAAAAACAAACAAACAAAACCAAACAAGGTGGTGCACTTCTGCCTGGTATTCTTACAAAAGAACCATTAAAGCTTTTACTGAAATTGAAGTCCAAGGCAGCATTTATTCTGATGTTCTTCAAACTCTCCTTGTCCTTTGGTCTAGGCCACCAAGTTACCCAAGAATAAAGGTGAAAACTGGGATCCCATAGTAGATACTAGCAACTGAAGAGGAAGGTCAAGTATAAAAGAGAGGACAGAGAAGACTGAAAAATTGAGGGAATCTGCCTGGAAGCTGACAAGCTGGTGATGATACCTGAAATCTGGGAATCTTCATATTGAAGCAGAAGAGTAGCAAAGCTCTCAAGAGAGCATAAGTCAAAATATCGAAGTTCACTTTCTGCAACTAACCACAACTAACATTTGTAACTTGTGTGGCATGGTGTCCTAGCCTGGGTTTGCCCAAATCTAACCTTGAGGACAAAATAGTCTCAGAAGTCTGTCAGTTAAAAATAAGCTTAATTCAAATTTGGGGTTAGCTTAACAGTTCGTCTTGCTGACAGTCACAATTAATTTGAAGATATGGTTGTGGTGCTTGTTTTCTTTTATCTCCATCCTGAAGCAGGAACAGCTATGCTCCCAGCTGCACTGGAAGAAAACGGTATGACCAAGAAGTTGACTAAAGTGTACCTACCACTCAGACATTACTAATTTGTAGACCAGTGCTAGGAAAAAAAAACAACAATCACCACAACAGCAAAATTGTTTGGGAAATCATCATCTCATCTACTCCCTTCCTCCAGATCCAATTTTCAGTCTCCTGCAGCATTTCAAAGCAATCTCTCCAGCACCAGCATAAAGGACTTTCTAAATATTTAAAAAAAACCCAAAGAAACTGAAAAGGATTTCTTGGCAGTAGAGAATGCCAAGCAAGTCATTACCCAGACTACTTTGGGTTTCTCCATCCATTACCAATTACCTGGGAGTGAATATGGCCTCAGATCATAATGTTATCTAGCAATGAAGAAGTTAAGATTTTGTAAATGACTATGTGTGTGAAAGGTTGAAGTTCTTCAGTTTAGATTTTCATGTAGCAAGGAATAACAATGTTTCCTCACAAGCTCACAGACTCTGAGCAGAGGTTAAAGACTAATAAATGAACTATCTGGATCAGAAGTAACAGCTAATGTCAGAAAGACTAGGAAGGCAGAGGGAATTTTGAAAAGCCTAGCAAAAGAGAAGATAAATCTCTTCCTAAAGGAACTTCATTCTTATAATACTAAAAATCACACCCCCTGACACCCTTGCCCACTGACACCCTTACTCATGGAACATTCATAGTGCGACAAATACATACTGCGTCTTTAAGCAGAGATAGGAGCATGCAAGAGCAAACCTGTAGATACAGACTGTTACATATATGGAAAACACTGTCATACAGTGTTCGAAATGTGTGAAAGTGGATAGCTGGCAGGCTGACGGTGTGATGGCTTCGTGGAATTACTACCTAGCATGCATTTCTGTGCAGACATGAAATAAACATTACTCTGTTAACTGGCTCTCCTCACATTGCGTGAAGAACCCTGATTTTGGGACAAAAATAACTGCCTAAAAGTCTTAGAAAAAATTACTTGCTCCTCCCCTCTGGCTTAGCTATTACAATACTTTCCCAGAAATCATGCTTTTTCCTGTGGTAAAAATACAAGGTAATGGCAAATCACTCCCACACTACTTTTGGCAGATACTATATACTGCAAAGATCTGAGCAAGCATGACGCTGCACCATGAAACAACAAAGCTGCAACCTCTCTTCTTTACGCAATGCTATCAAACCCTGGAAGGAGGTCAAAGATTGGAGTTTAGTAATCATTGCTACTGCCCTGTACTATGTTACGAGACTGTAATTCCAACAGAGGTTCAACAATCCTGTAGAGCAATCTCACATGAGGAGGGGGAAAGTAAAGCGAAAACCTGCATAGAAATAGGTATGCTGGCTTTCAGCTCTCAGAAATTGCACATAAAAGGAGAATCTTAAGAACCAAGTCTGGTAAGAAAGAGTAAGCAAGAAGCCCATGGGAAGGAAGACAAGACACTGCAGGTGACCTGGGCTGACAAATCACGCCAAAGCTTCTTGAGGGCCTGGTCACTGAAAGGCACTCTAACACTTCTTTCAAGCACTCTTGTCTACCTCCCCCTTGCTTAAATGTTGATACAGTCTGAGCACATGCTGCAGCATCAGTAAATGTAAAATTTCATCCAAGCTGTTCACACATGCTGCAGTACAAGTTTGCTTCTTATATTTGTAGGGACACACCTGCTACTGGACCACAGACAGAAATGTTATGTTTGCTTGATTTTATGGCTGCCAAAAAAAAGCACCTTTAGCCTTAAATTTTTAGAAAACTCCATCTAAATTAAACCCTAAACTTCTGACTACACCATCCAAGCAATTTTATTTTAGGAGAAACAGATATCTCAGGATGATTATCTGATGTTGTAAAGTTACTGTAAGAGCTCCAGGATTTACTAAGCTGTCATTGATTGCTCCTTCCCTCATTTCTCATTACTTACCTCTACAAAGGTTAAGCACTCCTGTCTCTTGCAGCATAGTGTAATAGGACAGCCCTGCGTGCTCAGAAGGAAAGTTACAAACTTCCAAACACCAGCAATCCCTCTGAGGCCCCCTTCTGAATCTCTGTAATATTACAAGAGCAGATTCATTCTTGAATGAGCTCCTGCCCATAGCACAAGCAACCAGCTTCTCCCTCAAGAGGGAAACTTGCTGCCCCACCCTACCTAGCATGCCCAAGACATGCCTGTTATCTGTTACCACTCCAATACACCTGTATTATGAAGAAGACTCAGACAGGTCAATTGAAAAATAAGGGACAAAGGCGGGGGGGAGGGGAGAAAAGGAGGGAAGTCAGTGGTCTAAGGCACTGCAGAAGCACAGAGTAGCAATCAGCAGCTGTTATATCACTGCTTTAGACAGCAGACAGCATTTGCCAGAAGGAGCCTGAGGACCAACCGATTTCCACAGAGCACATCAGCCCACAAAATACTTTACCGTTCTTATCTATAGCAAGTGAAAACGGGTGCATCCATGCCTTCCTGGGGCTCTCTGTGTCAACAAGATTGGAGGCAGCCTGGGCTTCAGTGACCATGCCCAGTGGAGTTCACAGTCCTGAGGGATACAGATCTTGGAAAGAGTAAGCTCAGGACCCTGAACTTTGGGAAAGCAAACTTCCTGCTGTTCAAGGAGCTAGTGAATAAGACCTCCAGGAAACTCCCCTCAGCGTTAAGGGAGAGAACAGTCTCAGCAGCTCTTTAAGGGCATTTTCCATAGAGTGCAAGAATCTCAGTCCCCCAATGTAAGAAATCAGGAAAGGAATGCAAGAGACCAGCATGGATGAGTCACATGAAGTCCCCGGTGACTGGGAAAAGGGAAACATTGCACTCATTTTTAAAAAGGGCAAAAAGGAGGACCCTAGGAACTACTGACCTGTTGGCCTCACCTCTCTGCCTGTGAAGACAATGGAACAAATCCTCCTAGAAGCTATGCTAAGGCACATGAAGGTGATTTGAGACAGCCAGCATGGCTTCACCAAAGGCAAGTCCTGCCTGACCAACCTAGTGGCCTCCTATGATTGACTGACCGTGTTAGTGGTCAAGGAAAAATTATGGACGTCATCTATCTGGACTCCTGTAAGGCCTTTGACATGGTCCTCCTCAGCATTCTTCTCTAAATTGGAGAGATAAAGATTTGATGATTGAACTGTTCAGCAGATGAGGAACTGGTTGGATGGTTTCATCCAGAGTAGTGGTCAGCAGCTCAATGTCCACATGCAGACCAGTGACACACGGCGCACCCTCAGCAAATTTGCAGTCAACCCCATTCTTCAATCAAATCAATTCTTCAATCCTCCTTTTTCTTGTCCTATTGCAAATTCTTTCGCAACTGAGTTATTTCATTCTTATTTAAAGTTTCCTGAAGTATTTCCCTGTTTCTACTTGGTGCTTAATTTTGTTTCTCTTCCATTCTTCATAGCTCATCATGGATTGTTTTCAACACCAGAAGAAACACTGTAGCATGCCACAAGTGATTAAGATTTACTTGCTAGAGAAAAAGACAGGCTGCTTGGCCTGCCCTTCCCTTCTGAATGGCCCTCTTATAACACGGGAGGCCATCCCCTCACATCAAGGTCTGGTATGGCATGTGTCCCCATCACTCAAAGCCTGCTGGGTCACAGCTAACAGCGGAGCTAAAGGCTCTTCTTGGTGGCAAACACAGAGGCCAACCCAGTCTTGCCCTTCACTATGGTAGGAGGCATTTGGCTAACCTCAGTCCTCGCACCTTGTTGTCAATGCAAAGTTTTACCTGCCTCATCCAGTAACAGGTTGCTACCATGGCAAAGCACACACACATTTACATTAGCAGTATAACCACTACAGGGTGCAGCAGCACGTTGAAGATGTTGGTGGCAGTGAGAGACCAGCCAAAGAAAATTTCCCACCAGCGTGGTTCTCCCACCCTCTTAAGTTGTTCCATTACCTGCTTTATAACACTGTCATCATATTAGAATCCTTCTAACTTCTGCCTTAGCATTGTCTAGCAGCTGCTGTAAATTTGCATGCTTTAACATCTCTTTTGCAAGTGACAAATCCACAGGATACAAGGTGTAGTTTCTTATTATCATCTGGCTAGTAAATACAGGTGGTTTATACACAAAATCACAGCCTCTAATATGAAGAATGGGATTGATTGAAGAATGGGGCTGATAGAAAAATGGGGTTCTAAATAAGTAACTTCAAGGATGTTAGGCTTTGTTAGCAACTATAGATTTAAGGAAATGGCTAAGATAAGCATTGTGCAAGAACTGGCCAGAACCAGCCTGGTGGTTACTGACGAGACAACGATCCTGAAAACAAGCAATAAAGAGGAAGATATAAAGAAATAACCACCAGGGGTCACAAAGCCCACTACCACTTTAGTGCGCATGCGGGAGGAATTTAGAACTATGATGTAATGTGTAAGTAACTCAATTAATATGTTTGTAATCTAATGAACATGTATGTTTAAGGACAATATAATCTCAGCCTGGTTGATGCTCCGACGAGACACACTAGGAGGAGCTATCCCTCGCGTCTCCCGGCACCGCAATAAAGAATACCTGCTTGTCAATTTAAACTTTGTTGGGGAGTTCCTGGAGATTTCTCCGAATCAGATCACAGCAAAGACGGCTAGATAGGCATCAACAGATTTGGAAGTACAGAACTACACATTCTTAATTTTAATGTAACTTAAGTTACATTACACATGTACACATGCAGGTTTAACAATAATGTGTATGACTTTAACATAGTAAAATACAGCAAGTTGTTTTAACTTGCTGACATGTAGAGAATAAGGCAAGTCCAGCTGATGGAACATCACGGTACTAATAACAACTAAGGAGGCAGTAAATACGAACAAAGACGCTAACCTTTAAGGTAACAGAGACTGGAACAAAACAGAACCAAGGACATTCAACTGCTCGGGACTGGGACCTTGCGAGCATGCGCAAGCATTGAAGACAGTCTGAACACAGGAAGACTGTCGACGGCCATCAGAGACGCCCACTCAGCAAGAAAAAGCGTGTGTAATTAGAACGCAAATATTATAATTAGTTCACGGAAATACAATAAATATGCAAATAATTTCCTGGAAAAGCTGGGAAAAACCTCCTAGTTTCTTCTACCATCTTTTGCGGTAACACAAAGACACCTCTCGCGGTAGTAGCAAGCTCCTCCTTCTACATCACCCCACACTAACGCCAAAGTGCCTGCTCACCCATCCCGCCTCTCTTAAGGGCCGCGGTTCTTTCCCTCACGAAAACAAACCCCGCCATTTTATTCTCCCCCGGGACCGCGGTGGCACAGTTCCAACTGCCTTCCCTCACGGGAGCAAAACCCGCCGTTTTCTACCCATTCCCGCCCCGGCCACCGCCCACCGCCGACTATCAGCAGGGCGCCTTCCCCATCAGCCTCCTCCCACCGCCCCCGCCTGACCTACGGCTGCGCGTCGTCCCCTCAAGCCCCAAGCCAGCGTTAGAATAACCCCACTCCTCCTCTGAGAAGGAAAGGGGCGTGGATCTAGGTCCCCGTCTCTCCCGCCGGGGAGGGAGGAGCTGGCCGCCTGTGGCAGGCAGCGTAAGGGCAGCCGCGATGAGGCACCTCCCCCTAACGGTCGCCACGCTTGGCGCCAAAATTCAACTGCTGCTGGCGGCTAGGAGCACCGTGCTGGCGGTAAGGTACTGAGGCTCGGGGGGTGCAGCCAGTCCGCGGCCGCTGCGAGGGGCCCTCCTGGCTCCGGTGTCAGAGCCGCCAGGGTGGGCTCACTTGGCCGGGGCACCCGCAGGGCTGTGGGGAGTCGCGGCGCCTTCAGCGAGAACGTGGGGCGGACGCCATGGCGGCGGGGGCAAGGATGGGGCTGTGTTCACGGTGCCTTGGCCGAGGCTGTCGTTTTCCTGGGCTTCAGCGCTCCCCTGCGGAGGGGCTGAGGAGGCAGCAGTCCTGCAGACTACGAACGGAGGCTCCACTTTTAAAGACCTGGGCCTTTTCCTTCCTTTCGGTGGCTGCTGTTGTGCGAAACCAGGGTTATGCCACAGTCTCCATAAAAATGTAGTGATGAACGTTGTGTAAACTCACGTTACTTAGAAGTTGTTGAAGTATAGGTTCTTGCTGGGTTTCTATGCTTTCTGGATCTGGGGTGTCGCTGGAATTTTAAGTGTAAATGCATAATATTTTTGCTCTAAAAGTTGTGTGTTCTTTCGATTTTCTCATACATTCAGGTGATTCGTTTGCTTATTTTTTTTTTTTTTTTTTTTTTTTTATAGTCCGGAGAGCTTTTCAAACATTGTGGTCCTTGAGAAACGGCGAGAAGATGTACATCAAGTCAATTGTTCTTGACGGGTTTAAATCCTATGCTCAGAGGACAGAAATTCAGGAGTTTGATCCGTTTTTCAATGCCATTACTGGCTTGAATGGTAGTGGCAAGTCCAATATCTTGGACTCAATCTGTTTCCTGTTGGGAATTACCAGCATGTCACAGGTAAAGAGTGAGGGCGAAAGAGTGAGGGCGCATTTAGGAAAGGTCTTTCTTCTGTTGGCAACATTTCATATTACTGTCTTGTATCATCTCAGATGGAAGACCTGAAGTGGTGCTTCTATAAAAAACTAATAGGTTTGTTTATTTGGATTTCTCATGACACAAAACTGGGTCTCAGTCAATCTTGCTTCTTCCTACATTGAGATTAAACTGCAGTTTCATCAGTATACTACAGTAGCTCAAAGTACAATACAGCTTAGAACTTCACACTAAAAAGACCTGCTTCACCAGTAGCAGCCTTAAGATAAAGATCTTTTACAGCTAAATGCACTAACTTGTTTATTTGCAATGAACTTTTTCACTTCTGAATTTGGTCGTTAGAGTTGGTCAGCTGATTATCAGAAAGTGTTTTGTGCAATGCCTGCTATTTAAAAGAGGATATATTTGCTTTACTCATAAGAAAAATTGTGTGCTCTGACATCAGTTTGAATCTGTGTTTCCAGGTGGTTTTTGTTATTTCTTTCTGGTGTTCTCTGTCCACTCCTCACCTCCCCTAAGTTGTTGACAAATCCAACAGACCTTCAAGGAACAGTTTCTGATTTCATTTCTATGTGAACTGCATTATGATAAGGGAAGGGGGCTGGAGCACCTCCCGTATGAAGACAGGCTGAGAAAGTTGGGGCTGTTCAGCCTGGAGAAGAGAAGGCTGCGTGGAGACCTCATAGCAGCCTTCCAGTATCTGAAGGGGCCCTACAGGGGTGCTGGAGAGAGACTCTACATCAGAGACTGTAGTGACAGAACAAGGGTTAATGGGTTTAAACTTAAACAGGGGAAGTTCAGGATAGATATAAGGAAGAAATTCTTTACTGTAAGGGTGGTGAGGCAGTGGAATGGGTTGTCCAAAGAAGTGGTGAATGCTTCATCCCTGACTGTGTACAAGGCCAGGCTTGACAGAGCCTTGATCTAGTGTGAGGTGTCCCTGCCTATGGCAGGGGAGTAGGAACTAGATGATCTTAAGGTCCTTTCCAACCCAAACCATCCTATGATTCCATGCTGTATATGTGTATTGGTGACTGAACTAGTCATCTGGTTTGTTTGGGTTTTTTAAACATCTATTCAGTTTTTGTGAGGAATCTCATGTAGAAGCAATTAGCAAGGTGACTAAAACTAGACTGGCACACTTTGCCTGTGGTTTTACAGTGCTAGCAATCTCCCCTATGTCAGCCTCACATAAATTCTTGAATTACAGCTAGATCTGATTTTTTTTCATTCATTTCTCCAAAACCTACAGTAACATACTGAAGCTATGTAATAAGTTTCTTTCAAAAATCTATATATCTGTTCTATGGATTTAGGTGCGAGCTTCGAACTTGCAAGACCTAGTTTATAAAAATGGGCAAGCTGGAGTTACTAAAGCAACTGTGTCTATTACCTTTGATAATTCTGACAAGAAAGCGAGTCCACTAGGATTTGAAAGCAGTGATGAGATCTCTGTGACTAGGCAGGTGAGTTTTTAATATCTGCATTGCTTAGTAGCTTTCATAAGGTTTTAACATGCTCAACAGAGTGATATTTTTAGGACAAAAAAAAATAATTTGAAGTCCTGAGTTTTTGCAATTGAGGCAGTGCTTCTGCATGGTAATTAGTAACACAAACTGTAGAAGCAAATCCAGTGTACTAGGTAAAAAAAAATAAAATTGGAATTTCTTGGGAAATTAGTTTAATATTGTTAAATGTATTATATCAGGAATGTTTTCTATGGACTTGCACAGAAACGTAATAATAAAATCATGTTCAGAAAGTATGTTAATTTCTTTTTTGTGGCTTCTCCTTCTGCTTTAATATTTTCCTTTTAATATATAAACTGTGTGTTAAACTTGGTCTCCAGAGCAAAGGAACTTTATCATAGAACCAAATAATGGTTTGAGTTGAAGGGGACCTTAAAGGTCGCCTAGTCTCAATGCCCCTGCTGCAGGAATGAACGCTTTCTGCTAGACCAGGTTGTTCAAAGTCCTGTCCAACCTGGCCTTTATATTTCTGATTAAGATGTCTCCCAAATTTAAATAATAACAACAAAACAAAGCACCCCCCAAAAAAAACCCAAAACAAACAAAAAAAACACCATGAAAACAGAGCAATCAAGAAAAATCACTAACCAAACAAAAAAATGACAATTTATGGATTTTGGGAATTTTCTTGTCAGTGTTGTCCTTAATAAAACATCTTTCTTATGTTTTAGTTAAATATTTGTCCTGGGTTCAGCTGTAACAGTTATTTTTCTCCTTAGTAGCTAGTGCAATGCTGTGTTTTCGTCTTTAGTTTGAGAACAGCGCTGATTGTTTTTAGTTTTTGCCAAGTCACGCTTACCCTGATCAAGGAGTTTTCAGTCCTTTGCTCTGCCATCGAGAAGGGGCACGGGAAGCTGTGAGAAAGCAAAGCAACTGGTGACATGGAGGTAAAGGGAGCAATAATTGTTTTTTCAAGAACTATTTTATAATGGATTTGACCATTCATTAATGAAAATAAGATGAGAATTTAACAAAACATTCTGTGTTAGCCTGTAGAAGCAATGACTCCGAAGATGCCACCATTAGTCTTTACCTCTTCAAAGAATAGCTTTAAATTCCAATCCAAATACAAACCAGTGCAGCAGTATCAGCCTGAATAAACAGAAGGTGAAACCATAGTGGCAGCGTTTTAAGATGGCATTATGTCTGGTACTGAGTGACAGCACCTAAAAAGGTCTCCCTTGTTAATTATTTCATTGTTAGTTGTTTCAGCAGAAACCCATCACTGCTGGATACAGTGGGAAGATTGTGTCAGGTACTAACTGGGACAAATAAGGCATTCAGTCCTCCTCCGGACATAACATCATTATTGTTTCTGTCCAAAAGGAGGGAAGATGCATGCAAGTTCAACATTGTTCTCAGACTAAAGTCAAAACCACAGCACTGCAGTAGCTACTAAGAAGGAGAAAAATAACTGATACAGCTGAACCCAGGACAATATTTTAAATATCTCGTGAGTCCAATAAGATCTCTTTTGATGTTCTGCATGGTATGCATATATATGTGTATGCAAAGATATATGGTATTTATCGGATTTTTTATTACAATTTATATTCTCCTAATATCAAGTAATTTTTAAATCCTTTATCATAGAACCATATAAGTTATTTCCATTTCTTTTCCTTTCCAGGTTGTCATTGGAGGTAGAAATAAGTATCTTATCAATGGTGTGAATGTTACCAGCACTCGTGTGCAGGATCTTTTTTGTTCCATTGGACTCAACATCAATAACCCTCACTTCCTCATTATGCAGGTATTGTGTGCATCTTTACAAAATCCAAAAACAGAAGTTGCACTAAATTTGAGGCAGGAGAGATAGTGATAGAACACTTGATTTCCTAATCAGATAAAAGCAGCTTCTTGTCAAGTAAAAATGAAATGTCCTTTAAATAGTTTTCTATTACAACAGTTTGACCCTAACATATGTATCTTGTAGCACAAGACCCCATGTAGCAAGCTTTTTTCAAAAACATTCTGATTTTACTTTCCTTTTTGTCTCTAACAGGAAAGTGTTGCTTTTATTGTTATGCTAAAAAGGCATAGATTTTCTTTGCTCGTATTGGACAGTTTTTTGAATAAAGCTGATAAACCTTAAGCTACAATTAACAAAGGAAGTGCTGGCCAATTGAAAAGGCCCGTATAAACATCAACACAGGGACTAGACAAATCCCTGAAGTATTTGCAAGAAATAATAGAACAGTAGGATCTACAGTTTCAAGTGGAACAATCCCAGCCTGGGGTGGGGAGAGGAAGTTTTGCACCTATTCTGCTTCTCTCTAGTTACATATGAGCTAAAGTCTCAAAAAATCCAGTTTATGATTTAAGAGCTTATTCAACATCAGCAACTCAGTAAGACTAGAACAAAATGTGCACATTATTCCTTTAAGATGTAGTCAGCAATGTGGAAAATGAGGCTAAGATAGAAGGGCCATTTCAAGCTTTTTGTGTGTGAAGAAGTGATGTTTTTAAAGTTTCAAGAGCTAAGTAATTCAGTAAACCAGATTATCCTTGTACATGAAAAAATAAAATAGGAAAAATAATTTTTGAATTTATAACATAAAAATGAGTGGTGGTATGGGAGTTTTGTCTGTAAACTTGCATGATACAAAAGCACCATTCTTATTTCATCTTTCTATTACCAGGGACAAATTACCAAAGTTCTAAATATGAAGCCACCGGAGGTAAGAAAGTTGGAAGATTTTTCTTTTTTTTGCCTGAAGTTTTACCGATTTGTTTTGAATGCCAAGAATCAGGAGGGGGGGGGAGGTGGGAGAGAAGGACAAAAAGAAGATGACAGAGGGATAGGACATGTTCAATTCAGTTCTGAGTTGAACCTGTCTAACATCAAAAGAAACATCAAATTTTTGTTGCTTTGCTCTGCTTTATTTTAGATTTTAGCTATGATTGAAGAAGCAGCTGGTACAAGGTTGTATGAAAGCAAGAAATTAACTGTCCAGAAAACCATAGCAAAGAAAGAAGCCAAACTGAAAGAAATTAATAGGGTACTACATGTTGTAAAGTATACTTTCTTCTATATTTGCTAAAGATAACTGAATAATTATCGTAGTGTGGTTTTTAATTTGTAATTTTTTTTTTCCTGCACCCAGATCTAGGAAGTCATGTTTAGACATAAGAGTTTTAAAAATCAGAATATAAATTATCTGTTTTGTGTTTCAGGTCTTAGATGAGACTATCACTCCAACCTTACGTAAACTGAGAGAGGTATGGAAAAACCACAAGAATAGTAGGGTCCCTTAACGACTGACAGAAAGTACTTTTGGCTACCCTGAGCCATTGCGGCTAAAAGGTGGTGTCATGGTGACGCCATGTGGTGTGTGGTGGCTAAAACAACAGCATGTTTTCTTTTTACAAGAAATGAATCTTCTGTCCAAGCACAGAAAATGTGACATTCAGGACTTTCAGAAAATCCTAGAGGGGAAGGTGGGGAGATGGAAGAAAGCAAGAGAACTAGATAAAAATAGAAGATAAAAGCATATAATAGTTCTTAAAACAAAAACAAAAAACCCAAACAAAAACACCAAAAAAAAAAACAACACCAAAAAAAAAAAAAGCACCAAACAAACCAGCAACCCAAAAAACACCAACAAAACCCACAAACCACCACCAGTAAAGAAGTTGTCAAATGATATTTCTGTTGTACAGTCAATTGAATTGAGTATTGGGTTAGGTAAGATTTAACTAGGGCCTGCAATGTGTAGTACTGAATATGTTGTTTAACACAGAGAGTCTTTCCTCTTATCTACAAAGAATTTTAGTACAAGTGCTTAGAAGATTTCTGTAGCAGTCCTACTTAATATTTTCCATCAAATTTTAGAGGTTTTTCTAATTGGTGTCTTTTCAGGAACGATCAGCCTATCTAGAATACCAAAGACTAACAGGAACAGTAGAAAATTTAAGCCGCCTTAGTATAGCTTATGAGTTTACTCTGGCTGAAGAGGCACAGGTATCCTCTGCTGAGGTATTAAAGAAAATGCAGACTGCTGTGAAGGAGCTTCAAGGATCAATGGCTGAAAATGAAAAGAAGCAGACAGAAATTGAGGAAGAAATAACGAAGATGAAAAAAGAAAGGGATAATGTAAGTGAGAACAGTCATGCTAGTCTGAATATAAGGAGTTTTGTGAGAAGGGAATTATTTTTGCAGATAATATACCCTTGAATTCTTATCATCTGGTGGGTTGTCTGGATTGTACACTACTTACTGTCATTTTTAGCCATCATCTAAAATACATCCATTTAAAGTTTTCATTTGTCCAAAATGCTTTACTTCCAATTGCTGTATATGAATAATAACTGAAGAATAGAAAGTGCCCTAATGTTTCCACTCTGTCGTCAATGGTAAATTTTGACAATTTTTTTTTTCCGCTCCCTTTTTGTTGATGTCTCAAAAGTAATACATTTCAAGTAGAAAACTCTTGTTCAATGCAGACCAGCACTGACCTCACTTTTGGAGGCAGTATATTTGGTTAGATACAGATTGTCCACAGGGTATTTATATGCCTATAAATGCAGCTTTTGTACAGGTACATTGCCCCATGACATGGATCTTCGGTAGTGTTTTCAGTTAGATTGGATTTCAGAGGGAAGAGGTGTTCTGAGCTGTTAGCATTGGAGTCTGCTTGCCTGCTTGATCAGATATCTCTTCTACATATAGCCGTGAATAGAAAATGAAATATTGCAAATACTGTACTTGTTTCTTAGGCTAAATTGAATTTCCTTTGTTTCTTATTGTAGGAAGTTAGTGGTGTGCTCCATTCACTGGAAGAGGCTTTTGCAGAAATCCAGAGAGTTAATACTAAGGCAGAAAGTGCCCTTAATCTCAAAAAGCAAAACTTAAAAAGTGAAGAGGCTAAACGTAAAGAACTGGTAAAAAATATGGAAGAGGTAAGACCTTTGTGTATCGTTTTCTTTAAACACTAAATTAACTCACCGAGGGGGACAGCTGTTTTTTCTTGCCTATTATGGTAAGAAATCCTATGATTGGCAAGAATTATATCCGGAAACCAGAAACAAATAGTAAGGGCATCATTTGATTTATGCGACCTAGGTATTTTTTCCCATTAGAGACAAATGTGATGCATGTACAAAGAAAAAACAATTTTTTATTACTGAGAACTTCTGTTAAGCTCAGGATAGATCCCTATAGCTTCAAAAGGATGATGTTTCCTGGGCATGTGGTATTCTTAAATTTAAAGGAGGAATCTGCATATTTCTGACAGTAGATGGGGTTGTTTTTTTTATGCAAGAGCAGCACTGAATACCCTACTCTTTAGATATAGGGAAGAAAGAGCTATTTATCCTAGTTCTTGAGCAGTTGTTGTCTCTTTCTGTAGATCTCCAGTGCACTTGTGGGGCATGAATGTACTTGGAAACATAAAACAACAAATTTTAAGATCAGAAAATCTGACAAAGAGTCATAGAAATGTAGTCGATGAAACTACTCATAGATCCTCACTGGACCGGATGAAATCCACCCGTGGGTCCTGAAGGAGCTGGCAAATGAAGTTGCTAAGCCACTGTCCATCATATTTGAAAAATCGTGGCAGTCAGGTGAAGTTTCCGCTGACTGGAAAAGGGAAATATAACCCCCATTTTTAAGAAGGGGAAAATGGATGAGCCAGGGAATTACAGACCAGTCAGTCTCACCTCTGTGCCTGTCAAAATCTTGGAGCGGATTCTCCTGGAAGGCATGCTAAGGCACATGAAAACCAACAAGGTGCTTGGTGACAGCCAGCATGGCTTCACTAAGGGGAAATCCTGCCAGACCAATCTGGTGACCTTCTATGAAGGGGCTACGGAACTGATGGACAGGGGCAGAGCAGTTGATGTCATCTACCTGGACTTGTGTAAAGCCTTTGACACTGTCTCCCATGACATCCTTCTCTCTAAGTTATCAATTTGATAGGTGGACCACTCGGTGGATAAAGAACTGGCTGGATGGCCGCACGCAAAGAGTAGTGCTCAGTGGCTCAATGTCCAGCTGCAGACCAGTAACGAGTGGTGTCCCCCAGGGGTCGGTGTTGGGACCGGTCTTGTTCAACATCTTTGTGGGTGACATGGACAGTGGGATTGAGTGCGCCCTCAGCAAGTTTGCCAATGACACCAAGCTGTGTGGTTCGGTTGATAAGTTGGAGGGAAGGAATGCCATCCAGAGGGACCTTGACACGCTTGTGAGGTGGGCTGATGCCAACCTGATGAAGTTCAACCATGCTAAGTGCAAGGTCCTCCACCTGGGCCGGAGCAATGCCAGGCACAGCTACAGGTTGGGTGGGGAGGAGATTCAGAGCAGCCCTGCGGAGAAAGACTTGGGGGTGTGGGTTGATGAAAAAATGAACATGAGCTGGCAGTGTGTGCTTGCAGCCCAGAAAGCCAACCGTATCCTGGGCTGCATCAAAAGGAGTGTGACCAGCAGGTCAAGGGAGGTGCTCCTGCCCCTTTACTCTGCTCTTGTGAGACCTCACTTGGAGTATTGTGTGCAGGTCTGGTGTCCTCAACACGAAAAGGACATGGAAGTGTTAGAACAAGTGCAGAGGAGGGCCACGAGGATGATCAGGGGACTGGAGCACCTCCCGTATGAGGATAGGCTGAGAAAATTGGGGCTGTTGAGCCTGGAGAAGGCTGCGTGGAGACGTCATAGCAGCCTTCCAGTATCTGAAGGGGGCTTATAGGGATGCTGGGGAGGGACTCTTCATTAGGGACTGTGGTGAGAGGACCAAGGGGTAATGGGTTCAAACTTAAACAGGGGAAGTTTAGATTGGATGTGAGGAAGAAATTCTTTACTGTGAGGGTGGTGAGGCCCTGGAATGGGTTGCCCAAGGAAGTCGTGAATGCTTCATCCCTGGCGGCGTTCAAGGTAGGGTTGGACATAGCCTTGGATGGCATGGTTTAGTGTGAGGTGTCCCTGCCCATGGCAGGGGGGTTGGAACTCGATGATCTTGAGGTCCTTTCCAACCCTAACTATTCTATGATTCTATGATCTAAACAACAAGAATTTATGGAGTTTGTGAGACTCAGGTTCTCTCTTCCTTTATTGTTTTTTATTTTGCCAAAGGACTTTAAAGCATTTTTATTAAAGAAGGAGGAAGTAAAGAAGATACAGAATGAACTAAATGCTTTACAGGAAGCAAGTGAAAAAGATGCAAGTGCTTTAGCTGCAGCACAACTTAATGCTGTGTCTGCTGGCTCATCCACCAGTGGTGATGGGGAAGAAGGTACTCTTTCTAAGCAGATGATGACCTGCAAAATTGAAATCAGTCAGGCAGCAACAGAAGCTGAACAGGTAAGAATAAAAGCTCTGCCTATTTCAGACCAACCTTCCTGCTGCTTCTGAAAGTTGTCTGAAAAACAAATGAGACACTCTTGAAAGATCACTGAAGAGATTTACAGAATACGTATGCCAGATATTTTGCATGTTGGCATATGTATTAAGGTGACTTTTTTGACAAAAAGGGAAAAATACCTTCGCATAGATATACACAAATAGGAGAAAGCTGTGACATTGCTATGAGGGAGTATAGAAACTGGCATTTGAAACATAAAGTAGGACTCTTGTACTCAAATGACTGACAGTATTGGATAGAAAGAAACTTCAGACTTCTGTCCATTCATACTATAGACATTTCTACAGTAAAATTTACTGGAATTGAAATAAAAATGCCTGAGACTGGGAACAGAATGTTCAGAAGAAACTATTTTCTCCTTGGTTAAATTGTGTGCTAGTCACATGACTGAGACAGACATTGCTTCTTTTTTCTTAAGGTAGAAAATCTCTGCTGGGGTAGTTCTCACAGTGGATTTCAAAGTTGAAAGCGTACCTTGCTTATCTCAGGCAAAAATCCTTTGGGGAAAAGTTGTGTCACACATTACCTTGTTTCTTCTCAAACTTTATTCATGTGCTTGCATGAGTTATTGTATCCAAATAGAAGATTGATATTTTTATTTCCAAATTGCATGTGCCCTTTCAAAAGCAAAGGCTGCTTTTTGGCATTTCTGCAACCAGTGAAAATTTCCAACAAAATATATAAGCACCTTATTAGTGCAGGTGTTCTAAATCTGCACCTGCAAGAGTCTCTTTGAAGATTTTCTGTTTACATATTTTCTTGCTGCTTACAGGTTCAAATGAAGTTGAGGTATGCACAACAAGAATTAGAGACAAAAGAATCTGAAGTTAAAAACATGGATGGAGAGTACAAGAAAGACAAAGAAACATTTGAAGCTGTCAGAAAAACAAAAGAAGAAATAGAGAACCAAATGAAGAACCTGAACTATGATGGTCTGTGGGTGTATAATTTTTGAGGAATCTGAAAAGAAATAGAGAAGCGTGGTGGGTTGACCCTGACTGGCCACCAAGTGCCCACCAAAGCCTCTATCACTTCCATCCTTAGCTGAACAGGGAAGAGAAAATATAACAAAAGGCTCTTGGGTCAAGATAAGGACAGGGAGAGATTAGTCACCAATTATGTCACAGCCAAGACTGCCTCAACTTGGGGAAAATAATTTAATTTATTGCCATTCAAAAATCAGAGTAGGATAATTGCAAATAGGAACAAACCTTAAATGAGTTCCCTCCACCCCTTCCTTCTTCCTGGGCTCAACTTAACTCCTGAATTCTCTACTTTCTCACCCCCAAGGGGTTGACGAATGGGATTGTAGTAAGTTCAGCACACATCTTTGCTACTTCTTTCTCCTTGTATTCTTCCCCTGCTCCAGTGTGGGGTCTGTCCCGTGGAAGACAGTCTCCCATGAACTGTTCCAGCGTGAGTCCCTCCCACAGGGTGCAGTCCTTCAAGAAACAGACTGCTCCAACATACGTCCCCTACAGGTCCTTTAAGGAGCTTGCGTCCATGGGCTGCCTCCCTCAGGCATCCGCTGCTCCAGCATGGGGTTCTCCACAGGCTGCAGGCAGATATATGCTTCACATGGACCTCCAAGAGCTGCAGGGGGACAGCCTGCCTCACCATGATCTGCACCACAGGCTGCAAGGGAATCTCTGCTCCGGTACCTGGAGCACCTCATGCCCTCCTTCCTCACTGACTTCGGTGTCTGTGGAATTGATGCTCTCAATATGTGCTTACTTGTCTCTCCTAGTGTAGTGGCTGGTCTGAGAGATAAATGCCTTAATAAGGAACGCTTCCTCCCCTTCTCATTTCTCTTGGCTTTTGTTGCTGAGGATGACACCATATGGTATGGAATATCACTTGGGTCATCTGTCCTAGCTCTGTCACCTCCCATGCTTTTGCCCACACCCCAGCATACTGGCCTTTGGAAGGTATGGAGGGACAACCTTGATGCTGTGCGATTCACTGCTCAGCAGTTGCTGAAACACTGGTGTGTTATCAACACCTTTTTGATAGAGATGCACAGCACCATGAGTGCTGCTAGGGGGAAAGTTAATTCCGAACCATCCAGACCCATCAGAAGAAGGAACTAAAAAAAAACCAAGTATGCTTCTTTGATACACAAAGAAATTTCTCTGGTCAAAGCTGTGCAAGCTCTTGCCTTCCAGAAAAAACAGTTTAAAGTAATTCAGTTTTATAAACTTTAGGCCAAATGTTTTAAGGTTTGATGAAAAATTTAAATTCCATCTAAAATTTAGATGGAAAGAGTGACCAACCTTCCCATTCTTTCCTTGTTTTTCCTAGCTAAAACACTTCTTGTAGTTAGTTTCTCATTCCAGGTAAATGTGTGGCAGAAGCTACCTGAACCTGTAAATGGCTAATCCAGAATGACATTCAGAGAAGCACATCAGACTTCTAAATTCTTTCTTTCAATTTTCAATATTGTGATATTAATTTGTCTAAACTGGAAATTTACAAAGAATTTTAGAAAGTCTTTCAATTGAGTATTCTCAGCATATGCAGATAAACAGTGTAGCATACAATTTTTGAAGCTAATAGATTTCTGTGCTCTGAATGTTTGTCTACTGCTTGTGTTCAACTCTTTAGAAAACAAAGAAGCAGCCTTTTTAGCAAAGAAGAAGGCATTGACTAATGACATCAGGCGTCTGAAAGAGTTGTGTGAAGGCTTCATGGCAAAATTTCCTTATCTATGGTTTGAATACAAGTAAGATCTCAGTGTAAATCTCAAAGACATTTGAAAGTGCTTTTTGGGGCATTTAAGTGTGGCTTATGAGACTGACAAGATAATTCCATCAACTGATTTAATCTTGCTTTCCTTTTAATGACTCTGTAACTGACTCTTTATTGGAAAGTCTCTTGCCCTGAAGTATTTAACTATTTTCTATGGGTTTTTTCCTGATGGCATTTAGAATTTCTTATACTAGTATGACAAACAGTGTGAGTTTTTAAATATAAATTCTTATAAGATGTGTGGAAGAGAAACAAACATGTAATTTTTGTAATTTGAATTTATTTTAAGGCATCCAGAAAAAAATTGGAATCCCAACAATGTGAAAGGCCTAGTTGCCTTTTCTATCACAGTGAAAGATCCATCCAAAGCAAAATCACTAGAAGCAGTGGCTGGAGGGAAACTCTATAACATTATTGTGGACACAGAGGTATGTTTTCTACTTTAATATAGAACTTGAATGTTGAGATGAGGTTGTGTGATTCAGGGTGGTTACTGAATGCTTAAGAGGTGGTTTGGACCCATGTATGTGTTTAAATTGGGAGAAGAGTCATGCACAGTTAATGGCAACTATATATTCACCTTGCAATGCCCTGTTGTCTTACTTTACACAATCAGTTGTGTATTCAGTTATTTGTAACTCTTCTTTTTGAGGTTACTGGACAAAAGGTTTTGAAAAATGGTGAACTAAAGCATCGGTACACCATCATTCCCCTAAACAAAATTTTGGCCAGGTGTGTTAACAAAGAGAAGATCAAGTTGGCCCAAACTTTGGTATGTAAATAAATACACTGTTTACATTATTTTGCTGGTGTAGTTTTTTAATTTTGTTTCTTTGATAAAAACATGGACTTCTCAATGGTTATACTAATCAGGATTTCTGTAGGGCTTGGGGGTATCTTTATTTCTTTTCCTTTGTATCCTTTCAGCTATGTGATGGTTAAATGGATATCAATTATTCCACTTTAAAAAGGTTGGTTTAAAATGTAATGATGTTTTTAGAAAGTGTTTTTTTTATCAAGAAAAGACAAATCTGAAAATTCTCATTACTTAAGGCATACTAATTGTATTTCATCTGATTTTCTAGGTTGGTTCTGATAACTTGCGTTTACCCCTTTCTCTAATTCAATATGAATCTGAACTGGAGAAAGCAATGGAATATGTCTTTGGAACAACACTGATCTGTGATAGCATGGAGAGTTCTAAGAAAATTACCTTTGACAAAAGGATAATGACAAGAAGTGTTACACTTGATGGAGATATATTTGACCCCCAGGGCACTCTGCATGGAGGCAATGACTGGATTTATTCATATAATAATGCTGTGTGCCTGTTGATTTGTTTACTGCTCTGCATGCTTTTTATAAAAATGATCAGTAATCTTTTTGTTTAGACTTATACTGGGGATAATATGATGTGTTTGAGCAGAGATTTGTCAAGTCTTGAGCTCAAATAAGGTTAGACTAAGAAACAAATAATAGTGAACTATTTGCATAAAATACTTTAGATTTTAAAAACTTCAGTCTTATTTGGCTATATAATTCTCTTGGAGAGTTGCTTTGAATTCAAGCACTTTGAAAAGTAATTCAGGAACTTTGGAATTGAAAGTAATTAGTTTACACCTAATTAGTAATTTGAGGTAATTTTGAAAAGCTAGTTGATTTCACAAGAAATGCATGTGTAGTACTGATTATGCAGAGCTCAGTTCTCTAACAGGTAGTCTTCTCTGCTGAAAGCTACTGTAACTATAGCCCAGCTGCCTTTCTGTTTTGTAATTATAACAAATCATCAACCTGTATAATTGTTAACGTTTAGAATTTGCTGTTTCCAGTGTGGAATCTATTAGTCTGAATTCCTATTAACTTGACTTTGCCTATTTTTTTTTTTTCCACCACACAGGTGCGAGCTCACAGGCTGCATCAGTGTTGGCTGAGCTTCCAGAAATTAAAGCTATTAAAACAGAACTTGAAACGAAGAAATCTGAACTTCGCTCTGTAGAGGATGAGCTGGAACGTTTGAAGAATGTTGCTGTGAAGTATGGTTTTCCCTGTGAAATATCTTATCTTTTCTCTTATGTGACTGAATAAGTATAATATAAAGAAGTATTTTTTGAGGGCATAGGGCCTATTGAGAGTGCAATATGCAGAAGGTAATTCCCTTCTTCTCTCCTACTTCTCCCCTTCTTCCCCTAATATAATTTGTAAGCAAGCAAATCTAGTTTTTAAATGGCACATGCAAGAAAATTTTGGGTAATACAGGGAGGGAAAAAAGGGCTTACAATGATGTCTACTTGAAATCACATCAAGATTTTCCAATGTTTTATGAAGTCCACTGAATAATGGATCTGTTCTAGCCATATCTTGTAACACCCATACAGAATTTCAGTTTGTAATAGCTCTTATTTTCCTCCGAAGAAAATAGATAATAAAGGGGAATATCTGAGTGATACTACTATAATGATTTAAATAATTCTAAGTATGTCTGATTTTCAGCTATTCAGATACTAAAGATCTTTTTAAAAGATGGAATATAAAGATATGTTTAGTCAGTTCTGTAAAAATCCCTCAAGGAAGTAGTGTTGCGTAATATGTTATCTACCAGCTGGATTTGCTTTTCAGATTGGTATGAGTTCCAGCAAATAGACTTCCAGCAATATGACCAAGAGGTCATATTTTGACCTTTTAGATTTTTTTTTTTACCTTAATGCTTCAGCTTGGCATCTGTCATGCTGCTGCTTTGAAAAACGTGACCTCTGAATTGTTGCCAAATTCCATGTGTTGCATTTGTTTGCTTTTAGTATATCTTATTGGGGCTACATAACCAGGAGCTACATATATAATAACTTGCTTACAAATTTTACTATTACTATTAAAGCAGCTATACCATTTTCATGCATTTAAGCTTAGTGGTCCTACAGTCCTCACTGTGTCTCATATTAGAATGGAAATAGAGGTATTTACTTATTTCTGTATATCCTTATTTCAACTTTGAAATGGAAATGCTCGGTACCCTTCATTATAGCAGTGTGTATCATTACTGTCTTCAAAGGTACCAACAACTGAAGCAGCAGTGGGAGATGAACTGTGAGCAAGCAGAGCTGTTAGAAATGAAGCTTCAGCAAAGTGCTTATCATAAACACGAGGAAGAGCTGCTTGCCCTGAAGAAAACCATTGGTGATGAATATGTTCTTAATCTTTTATCTGAAAACTAATAGCTGATACTGAGATGGATATCTGCCTGTTTGAGTAGCAGAATCTTTGCCTAAGAAAGAGATCTTTTTCATTTTGAAAATACTATCTTCATATTTTGGAATATTTAACAAATACGTAATCAGAATAGACTCACGCAAAGGTGATTCACATAAAGTCAGCCATTCTCTTATAGTAAAGGTTATGTTCTTAAGTGTTTTAAATATGTTATAATAAAAGGGAAAATGGCTTTACGGAGAAGTTTGAAAATGGATTTAATCCCATATTTGAGTAATCTGTATTTTTTTCAAGCCAACTGTTCTGTAGTTAATTAAGATTAGCCATATACATAGTTTTCATAACAAGAAAACATTGGAAAGAAGTATTGTTTGTATGGCTAAGGAAAAATGTAAATGGAAGCAAATGCAGCAATAAGTAAACCTGTAAAGATGGACAGAAGTGATTAATATGTAAACATATAATATTCTAGGTATAAGGTGATATCTTATGAGGTAGCCATCTGATTAATTACTTCTTGATCATCTGATTTGGCATACACTAGCCCTGTTTTAATGACTGGCCTATTTGGTGCCCTACCAATACTGCTAACAGCACACAGTCTTAAAGTAGTCATTGAAATAGCTCACTTAGTAACTAGCAAACATGCAAGAACCCTTTTCTGTTAGCGGCAAGACATTTATTTCAGTTGGAGTTTAGGATTTAAATTTAAAGGTAAGAACGATGCCCAATCTCAGCACTGTGCTTCTTAATTCAGCGGAGTGTGAAGAGACATTAAAGAAAATTGAAGAGAAACATCAGGAAGCAAAAAATAAATACAGTCTGCTGGAAAATAAAATGAAAAATGCAGAATCAGAATGTAAAAAAGCACTGAAAAATGCCAAGATGCAACTAGAAGATGCCAAGAAAAAGGCAGAGGATTCAGGCCAAAAAATGAGAGAAAAGCAGCAGGTAAAACTTCAATTTGTTGGCACTTTTCTCAATGTTGCAGTAATCAGAAAATTTGATTCTCCTAAATTTTTAATACTCTCAGTTTTGGAAGTTAATATATTAATCTGTAGTCACTGACATAGAAATTGCCGATGCTTTTTTTTTTTGTTTGTTTGTTTTTGGTTGTTGTTGTATTTTGTGTATTTTTTTTGTTGTAGGTTTTTTGGTTTTGTGTGGGATTGCCCCCTGGCAGAAGAGAAGGGCACTTCATTTTTTACAGCATTTACAACATCATACTGAATCTTAACTATTTCTGTTTAATTTGAAAACGTCTCTCTAGGAGCTTGAAGCTTTACTTCTGGAACTTAAAGAGCTAGAAAAAGAACACACCTCCTATAAACATCAGATAGAGGCTGCAGATAATGCCATCAAACACTACCAGGAGCAAGTTAATGCTATGGAAGCTGAGGTGTCTAAGACAAAGGTGAAAGTGAATACTGTTTTATTGTCTGTTTTGATGTTACTGAGGATACAATCCCCTAAAGCTGAAATCGTAATGTGTATTTTGTTGTTTGGATTTTCTCACCAGCACTCTGTGTTTAGACAAGGTAGTTACTTTTTGGCTTCTTCGTCACATGTGATTTTTTTTATTTATTTTTTTTCCCCTCTCTTTCTGTGTCCTTCTCTTCTAACTACTGTCCAACAGCAGCCTTTTAAAGAAGCTAATAAATGGCTGTTTGATTTACTTTTCAGGAATGTGTAGAGAGATCAAAGGAGGAGCTGGACAAGAAAAAGGAACTAATTATGTCACAGCATAAAGAAATTAAAGCCAAATCTGCAGAGATAGTAAAATGCAGAGAACAAAATAATGTATTACAGCTTAATATTAAAGAATTAGAGCACAACATCAAGAAACATCAACAGAGGGCTGCTGATGCTGCTGCCACGGTATTTCAGAACTGTACTTTTCCTTACATCTTGCGAAGTTGTGCAAAGGAAATAGCCTTTTGTTCTTAATTTTCTTTCTTGTGCAGCTCTTTGTGTAAAGTTTTATCCCAGGAAGAGGGCTGGAAATTGGAAATTGTAACAAAGCTTATCAATATGGACTGATAGAGAATAGATTACACTGTGATGGTGGTCAATGAGAAAAGCATTCTGACTGACAAATTAGGTAACTAATTAAAGAAGCTAACCCCAAGATTTAGTGACAGTGGCTTAGTTCATATAAAGAAAAACATGTTCCAAGTAATCATGATGTGAAAGCTTCCTTAAAACCTTGCACCATCTACAGTCTTGGAAATCATACGAAACATTATAAAGCTAAACACCTGTGCCTTACTGGCATAGAATAATTAATGTTGTGATTTCAGGATGTTAGGCTTTTTTCTTTTTTAAAGTAATTCACGTTTGATAGCGGAAAAAAAAAAAAACAAACCCACAAAACACAAAACGTCAATGTATCTTCTTGCTTACAGGTGACCAGAATGCTGAAAGAGAATAAGTGGATAGCTTCAGAGAAACATCTTTTTGGTCAGCCTAACACAGCCTATGATTTCAAAAAAAACAATCCTAAAGAAGCGCATCAGAAGCTGCAGAAAATGCAGGAGGCAAAACAGAAATTGTGGAGGAATGTGAACATGAGAGCTATGTCTGTTCTTTCTGATACAGAAGAGAAGGTAAGCATTCTGTGCTTTAACCCATGAAGACTGGGCAGGTTGGGTATATGGTATTACGTATAACCTAGCTTTGTATTTTAATATGCTCCATTTCTGAATACACACAAAAAAAAGAGCTATCCTTAGGAGATAGCAGGAAACCTTCTGTCATATCTTTCATATTGATCTCAAATTTTTGAACTGTTCACCTGTGTGGTAGTTTTCTAGGCTATGCATAACCTTGACTTTGGATGGTAATGAGAGTAATTTAATTTCTCCCTACCCCAGACCACCCTAAGTTGTCAGCAGAAACATCAGGCAAGGTTCATGGTATCCTTTATAGTATCTGAGAATTATATACTTTATTAAACGTTGCAGATCAAAATAAATGTTCATCTTCAAGCATGATAGCTTGAAGGTGGTGCGAGGTTGTCTTGACTTCATCTATCTTGAGGCTATTCCAGTACTGTCTCAAAAATAGTCCACTGACTGATGCTTGAACTTTCCAGATACTGTTGCATGATTAGGATTGGCCTGTTCTTCCCATCAGCCTCCAGAAGCATCCTTCTATGGAAAAGCAAATGAAAAATGATTAACATGAAAAGGAAGTGCAACTTTCAGAATAATGTTGGGTTTCCCCATTGCCAATTGTTGAAAATTCCAATGTTTTAATTTGCAAGTAATACGCTGAAACTTAAATCCTTAATACAGCTAAGTTAATGTTTTGGATTTCAAATCTTGTGGCTAATGGCTATTTCATAGTTGAAAAACTGATAAACAGTGAAACTGTAGGATTAGCACAAAACATACTTGAGCACAAAGTTCATTGAAATCAATCTTTTCTTCTCTCTGCACCAGTACAATGAACTATTGAAGAAAAAAAGAATTGTGGAGAATGACAAGATAAAAATTCTTTCAGCTATTGAAGAACTTGACCGGAGGAAAATCAAAACTTTACATCAGGCTTGGGAAAAGGTATGACACTTGAGATCTTCTCAGTGTAGCAGAGGATCAGATTTATCTCTAGAACACTGTTGTGCATATCTCAAAAGGGGAAAAAAATAAGATACCTCTTTTCAGAAGTAATGTCCCTTTCCTACTATTTAAATTATGGAACAACCATTTAACTTCTCCTGGTCCGTCTCATTTAGAATAACACATGAATTCTCTGATAATTGTAAAGATACAGTTAAACCTACAAAACTACTTTACTGTTCCCTATTAGGACCCACAAAATTTTAAGAAAGGTTAAGCAACTTCCATGCTGAAATACTTCTCTCACATGGAAGTTGGACAAAACAGTGAGACAGCCTATTTTTATTTTTGTTTGCATAAATCACTGTTTGACCACAGTTAAAATCTTTGGTTTTGGTGTAGCTACTGTTCCTGTCAGTGATAGGATAGGTAATGCTGGTAGAGCAACACCTGCATTATGTTTTTGTTATCTAAGTGCTCTGCCTTCTTACTAATTTTCCCGTATCATGAACTATAATGAAAGTGTAAAATTTTCCTTTTACTTTCTACATGGAAGTTCTTGAAACATTCTTTTATGCTGTACCAGAAAAACTTCCACTTTTTGGCCATTGAGAAGATCAACTATATCAGATTAAATTGCTCACAAATGAATTATTGGTTTTAATTGCTAATTAAATTGCCCAAATAACAAGGTGTTGCTGAAAAAATGGTAAATTTTCATTGCAAAATCATGTTTGGCAAAAATTAGTGAATTGTATTTAACAGCATCATGGGTGGTTGAGTAAGTGTGTTCTCAGATATGTCCCTTGGCCTAGGAAATCTTAATCTGTGTTGACAAAGTTGCATCCTATCCAGTACCTGGGCATTGCTTAAGTAATTCTGTGAAGAAAAGGAGCGGGAAGGATGCCAGCATAGGCCTCTTACAAGGTGCTTGTATTTTTATTAGTCCTTCAGTTGGGAGAAATCATAATTTATAAGTTAATAAAGCTGAGGTAGGGCATAACCATTTCCCTGTCTGATAACATAAAGTCTTCCAGTATTTCTTTCATTTGATCCTTCTAAAATTCTTGGTTAAGGTGTTATATATTGATCCTTCAGTGTTGCTTCTTTCTTCATGTTGTGGTTTAAGCTTATAAACCCATACAGTCGCTCTCTCACTCACTTCCCCCTCTTTCTTCCCTCCACTCCTGGAGGGATGGAAAGGAGAATCGAAAGAATGCAACTCCCACAGGTTGAGATAAGAACAGTTTAGTAACTAAGGTATAACACAGATCACTACTGCTACCACCAATAATAATAATGACAAGGCAGATACAAGGAAAAGGAGAATACAATAGCTCACCATCAAATATCAAGCAGTGCACCCCCCCACAGTGCATCCTCCACCGTGCACCCTCACCACCCTTCCGGGTTTCTGCTCTCCATTTCTACATCCTGGACATGACGTGCTGTGGTATGGAATAATCTCTTTGGTTAGTCTGGGTCAGGTGCCCTGTCTCTCCTTCCTCCTGGCTTCCCCTCTTCCCTAGCAGAGCATGAGGCTCACAAAGTCCTTGGCCAGCCTAAACATCGCCAAGCAGTAACTGAAAACACTGGTGTTATCAGCACTGTTCCCAGGCCCAAAATCAAAAACACAGCTCTGCACCAGCTACCAAGTAGGAGAAAAAAAAAATGACTGCTGCTGCTGAACCCATGACACTTCAGTACAGAGAAAATCAAAGATTCCATATGCTAATATTTTCTCACTATCCTGAAGGTACTAACCTTCAAGACATAAGAAGTCATTTGGTCAAATTGGGCAAAATGACTACAGCATAATGCAGCTTTACCACTAAGTTTCTTAGCTGTTTGTGCTCTTGATTCAAACCGTGTAGATACACCTTTTCTTGTCTGACTTCTAGGTGAATAAAGACTTCAGTTCAATTTTCTCACTGCTTCTACCGGGAGCCAAAGCTATGCTAACACCCACCAAAACCCAGAATATCTTGGATGGTCTGGAATTCAGAGTTGCCTTAGGAAACACCTGGAAGGAAAACTTAACAGAACTTAGTGGAGGACAAAGGTTGGTGAACTTAGTGGGGGTTTTGTTTGCTTATTTTCCGTTGTAGTATGTATGTAGTTCATATATCTAGCTAATTATAGTTCAGAAATCCAAAAAGTGAATCTTTTTCCCTACTCAAGTCAGGGGCTCTTGTCTTCTTCCAACCTGACTTAATATTGAAAACATTATTAATTCAGTTCAGCTCAAAGAGGAATCTGACTTAAGACAATGCATTACTTGGCATATAACATGATTTACTCCATGGAGAAGTAACAGAAAAATGAATTGAGTGGTGAGAAAACGGCAGTTGATTCTAGGTACTACTGAAGCAGTGTTGAATTAAATGCTGCAGCATTTGAGTTAGTCTAAAATATCTATATAAATAAGCTCTGCCCCAGTGTCACAGTGATGACAGTGCTACCCTACACAGTAGCTCTATGTGCTCCTTTCTAAGAAAACTCTAACAGAATTGCAGAAACAGAATTTAGGAAGAGGTGAGACAAATACAGAACTTTATCAAGGACAGAATGCTTCAAGAACTGTACATTGAAAAATAGCACTGCAAAACTCAGAATTGAAAATAGGTAAAGCAACAGCAGGACCTGATATTAAGTAATATTTGCTATTTCTGCAGACAGCTTTACACATTCACAAGTCAGAAGTTGTGGAAGAAGCTGCAGTTGTTTCTTCAGAACTCATTGCATGAATCTGCTTTTGTGAGAACATTTTGTTAGTACCAAACAACTGTTCTCCTAAGCCAAATCCTCTCAAACAAGAGGGTAAAACATAACTTTCACAACTTTCTTGTTCTCTGTATTAGATCGTTGGTGGCCTTGTCCTTGATATTAGCTATGCTTCTCTTCAACCCTGCCCCAATCTACATCTTGGATGAAGTGGATGCAGCCCTTGATCTCTCTCATACCCAAAATATTGGGCAGATGCTTTATACTCATTTCAGACAGTCACAGGTATGATCTTGAAACTATTGCGATCATCTATTTATGCATTTTATAATTTTTAGAGGCAGTCTGCCACTGAAGAGTCTCAGCTCTTCAGTGGCATGAGAATGAAATACTCTCAGTATTTTATTCCAGAGATGTATTTGTAAGTTGTTTCAACTGGAAGTTGAACTGATAATTTGACACCTCTGAAACATGTAAGCATTATGTTTTGATGTAAGCCATTGCTGCAATGGCTAAATATGAGGTAGCAACAGGGGAAGAGTATCTGTGATATGATCTATTTCAGGCATTACCCATATCCTCAGGTGATTTTTAACCTAGTATTTAACCTGAGTTTTGTCAATACTTAATTTTCAACCTTGTTGAAACAAGCCAGGCACTAGCGGAATCTCTGTATCATGCAGCCTGTGCATGAAAAAAACCTGTAGAATGGAAGAAACATACTACTTCAACTGACGTCTCTATTTTGGTGGTATGAGCTTTCCAAATTAAGGGTTGGAGGGGAAATGTTTGTTATCAGTATCTTCAGGCTGTGAATCATAGAATCACAGAATAGTTAGGGTTGGAAAGGACCTTAAGATCATCTAGTTCCAACCCATCTGCCATGGGCAGGGACACTTCCCACTGAACCATGCCATCCAAGGCTATGTCCAACCCTGCCTTGAACACCGCCAGCAATGGAGCATTCACAACTTCCCTGGGCAACCCATTCCAGTGCCTCACCACCCTTACAGTAAAGAATTTCTTCCTCAGATCCAATCTAAACTTCCCCTCTTTAACTTTTAACCCTTTACCCCTTGTCCTGTCACTACGGTCCCTAAAGAAGAGTCCCTCCCCAGCATCCCTATAGGCCCCCTTCAGATACTGGAAGGCTGCTATGAGGTCTCCACACAGCCTTTTCCAGGCTGAACAGCCCTAAGTTTCTCAGCTGATATTCATACAGGAGGTGCTCCAGTCCCCTGGTCATCCTCGTGGCCCTCCTTTGTATTTGTTCCAACAGTTCCATGTCCTTTTTACGTTGAGGACACCAGACCTGCACACAATACTCCAAGTGAGGTCTCGCAAGAGCAGAGTAGAGGGGCAGGAGCACCTCCTTCAACCTGCTGGTCACGCTCCATTTGATGCAGCCCAGGATACGGTTGGCCTTCTGGGCTGCAAGCACACACTGAAGCCTGCTCATGTTCATTTTTTCATCAACCCACACCCCCAAGTCCTTCTCCACAGGGCTGCTCTGAATCTCTTCTCTGCCCAACCTGGAGCTGTGCCTGGGATTGCTCCAACCCAGGTGTATCCTGCATTCTTACAAAATTTGTGGCAAGGGTTTTTTTTTTCAGTGATGGAGACACCATCACCACGAGCAGATGTTCTGTATTGTGGCCTGTAAGCCAGGGAATAAGGACAGAGTGGTACAGCATTAGCAGCAGAAAATGCTTGTCCTGCAGGCTTATGTTAACCTGTGCAGCACATTCTGCTTAGTTAAAATGTGGGGGGTTTTTTTTGGTTTTGTTTTTTTTTTTTTTTTTAAGAATTACTTCATTTGGCTAATATCTTGGTGGTAAAGGGAATCCTCATTTTGAAGCCTTTTCCATTGCTCTGTAAAGTTGTTATTTGGATGGCAGCATTTACTTTAAGCTTTCTTGTTTCTTCTAGTTTATTGTGGTGTCCTTGAAGGACGGAATGTTTAGCAATGCAAATGTCCTCTTCAAGACCAAGTTTGTGGATGGTGTATCCACCATTTCAAGACATATATCGCTTCAAAATAAAAGGCTGCACTGAGTTTAAGAAGATCTGGAGAAGTAGACAGCACGAGTGCGGACATGCAGGACAAGAGAACTCCACTGGTCTTTTAAGATCAGTCACAGCTTCCTGAGTGTCCTCTGCACCTAGTCTGTAACAAGACCAAGAAGAAATTTGCCAGGTTTTTCTTTAAATATTCCTATTAATGATGTAAAGAAACTCATTAAGAATAAAATCCACAGGCTTCTGCTGCTTGTAGTGTTAGCTGGACTGGCCTCATTTATTCCTCTTGGTGTGTGCCCTGTAATTGCAGTCATGCCAGTAATATGCATTGAATAGTAACTTGCATTGCAAGCATGCCATGAACAGTAAGTAGTCGTGTAAGCTCTACAGGAGCAACTGAAGGTTTTGAATGGAATGAGGAAAACCTGATTTGACTTATGTGGGTCTGACAGTGTTGGTCTTGCCTGATGCTGCTTCAGCCAGTTGGTACATCCATTCAATTTACATTTGTGTTCCCTGCAGCCTCGCTTGCTTGTTTCTTCTTTCTTCCTAAGTACCATTTTGAAAAGTAGATTTGGGAGTGGAGGGGATACATCTTTATTTGCAATAATGTGGTTATGGTACATTCTTAAATATTTTTTAAATAAATAAGTTTTTAGTGATGGCCTCATCTTCCAAATTTGTATGTGGAATATACTTATATATCATATTGAGGCCTGGGTTGGATGGGACCTTAAAGATCATGTGCTTTCAACCCCCTGACACAGACAGGGTCAACTTCCCCTAGAGAAGTTCGCTCCAAGTCCTGTCCAACCTGGCCTTGAACTCTGCCATGAATGGGGCAGCCACAGCTTCTCTGGGCAACCCGTGCCAGTGTCTCACCTCTCCCATAGCGAAGAACTTCTTCCTAATCTAACCTAAATCTCCCCTTTGTCAGCTTAAACCCATCACTGCATCTTTAGGCAAGTGGCCTGAGGGAGGGTAGGCCAGGGCAGAGCAGAACACAATGAGGAACAAAAGGATACTGTAAAATACACTGGGAGAAAAAACCAGTACCAGTCACTTCCAGGAACAAGTCATGCAGCTTTTATTTAATTTCACCTTTCTGGTAAGCAGGAGGGTTTTCTTTGAGTCAATCATTCACATACTTTGACAGTACAGATTGCAGTGAATTTTATGGAGATCTTGCAACATTAGAAAACTTTTCTCAATATACATCCATTTACGCAACAGTGAGTGCTAGAGTCGGGTCTGCACACTGCACTCCAAGTATACAAAGCATCGCAGCAGCACAAGAAATGCCCGCACTGGGCAATGTACAGTGTGTTTTACATAGTGCAATCACTTTTAGAGGAAAAACTCTAGGAAGGCCACATCTATTTATTTTTTTTAATCCTGTCAAGTTTACAAATGCGAGGGGGGTAGATACCAAACCTCTGACTGAATTAACTTTTGTACAGGTAGGTTTTGTGTATAGGCACATGCTTTAGAGAGGAGCTCTGCATCTGTTCTGTAATCACGAGAAAGACATATTGCTTTGTGATCAAGAAAGTGTGATATCATCTCTAACCTTCCTAATGCTCTTGGCCAGAGCCGTCAATCCAGATGTTTGTACAGGTCCTAGAATACGCTCTTCCCTCTAGTGTAAATCCCCAATAGAGAAATTCAGGTTGCTATTGACAACAATTAGTTATTCTACTTATGGTCATCTGACCATACTAGGCATTGCCTCTGAATACTCCAGTCCACAGTGACCACTCAAAATACCGGATGTGGAGGCTCTTCCTTTTCTGTTACTGTCACTCACCAATACAAAAAAAACCCAAGTCAGACAATGAACTGCTACAGCAAAGCATCACTGGCAATATTTATCCAATACAAAAAGAATGAGCACTCATGACACTACCTGTCATGGTAAGCAAGTTTTTAAAGATACTGCAAAGTGACTTGCTCAATAAAACTTTAAAATGTACACTGTGCTCAATAGTTCAAACTGCAGGTAAACAAAGAGCAGCTCCCTGCAACAAGGTGTAAATCAAAATGTTATAGCACCAGCTCCCAGCACCATGGAGTTGCCCACTGACCAGTTTTAGTGTACAATGCAATAGTGCTCGCTGAGGTTTCTGCTACACGAGACCCACAGTGGGACAGCTCTGCCCATTTCCTGCTGTCGTTTTCTTACCACACATGCATGAGTTGCACTCCTCCCTTTCCGTGGAGAGCAAGTCAGACAACGAGACTGTTACAGTACCAGAAAACTCTGAATGGGAAGTGGCACCTGAGGGAAAAGTAGGTACTGCATACCTGATTCTGAGTATGTGGGCATGGAGGAAATGTGACGTCATCTGAACAGTCCTCTCCGTGACAGACCAGATCTGAAAGCAGCTGCAGACCACAAGAAAAGAAACAAGCTTTCCTTTGCTGAAAGCCATGGACACGATATTGCCCACACTAATGATTTTATTTCACCATCAGCAAAGCATTTATCCCCAAGAAGCTGTACACATACTGGTCAGATTACGGTGCAGTGCTAACTTGACACTATTAAAGGTCTGTTGCTATAGTGGCCAGGTTTGTCTTTTCTCCGAGAAGGGCAAAATAAAATACTTAAAATAAAAGGAGACAGGCAGCATGGCCACACCATCAGATATAGCAATTTTACTCCATGTTAATGCAGATATAATCTTTCTTCTTAAGTGCAAATTAAAAAGTATTTGCTAGCAACCAGCATGACTTGGGCTGCTGAGAATGACAGATGATGCAGTTTCTTACAAATATTGACAAGCCTATATTGTTACAGGTTTCCAAAGCAAGAACAGGGCTACAAACAGGAAGAGAATAAAACACTACCACTATTAAAAAACTGTCATTGCAAACTCCATACATTCTTCAAAAACATCTAGAAAAGACTGCCTTTTTTTGTTTTCTTATCCTGCAGCTGGAGTGTCCATGCAAAACAATTTTGAGAAGAGCAGTGTTCCACCTGGGTACCAACTAGGCTCAACTTCATCCCACACAGCTCAGTAAAGTGCTCTCTTGTGCATCCTTTGAGGAAACAAGTTCTTGTTTAAAGTTTGGGAGGCCGAGGTTGCCAGCTGGGGAAGGCATAGTCTTGGTCAATCCACATTGAGGTCAGAGAAGGAGGAAGGAGAGAAGTTAACAGTACTCTGCCTTTCATAACTCACAGACAATGGGCTGCAAGGGAGGAGCGAGCAGGAGAAGCAGAGGTGTCAGATGAAGCCACCAGAGCTTAACACAGGCTTCATCAGGGGAAGAATTAAATTCTTTATAGATAACAAACACCAGCTCTGCTGCAGAGTCCCAGAGATTTACTGTTCAGACACCAGGTAACAGATCACCACACATGACATAAGTGAAAATCAAATACAATTTTCAATGCCTGTGCTGGTGGTTTTTCAACAATTCCTCTGAAGGACAAAGGGGATCTGAGCAACATTCTTTTGCCGATTTAAAAGAAAAACAACATCTTGCCCTCAACTATTTTTATGTTGCACACTTAAAAACATTCTAGGGCAGATCATTAGAGGTATTTACTGATAAACAACTAACCACCAGCTTAGAGAGTAAAAATAACACTAATGGGGAAAAGAATTTAAGGCATTTTTTATTTTGGCCAGGAATGATGCATGCTACAGAATAAACTTTATTTTCCCCACTTGGTTTTCAGACCACTGCACTCTTGTTTTTGTTTTACATGGCACTTTGTAGTTTGTGTTTTACAGCTTAGTCAAGACTTTCAAGTGTTTTCTTCAATATAAATGCCTTCTCTTGCAGCTCGGGTCTGCTATCTGATGCCATTGTAGACAACGAACGAATGAGGTGCTCTGTGCTTTCTGGTGTCAGGCTTTCCCACTGTTGAGTTTCTGCGTAGATAAAGACAGACACTGGACATGAATACGAGAATGCCAAAAAACCAAATACCTCCATCCCCAGACAGGCTGAAAGAGTGACTGCTTCAGCACTTCCAAATTCAACTCCAGTGCACATGCTGCCTCCTGCACAGGGAGTCATGCCCAGTTAGAATAGGCTGGATTGTCTAATCCTCTAAATGTGAAAACAAGGGCCTGAAGAACCAAATGTTTCCCAATTAACAATTCCTTCACGTAATGTAAGCAGATTTCTGCTAGAATAAAGGAAACACAAAGTCTGTAACAGAAATCCAAAGAAACATTGAACAGAACAGCTGCAGACACACAACCTTGAGACCTAAGTAGACTCATTCTCTGAAGTAAGTTCTGCAAGACTTAAATTCCTAAATAACAATGAGGAACTAAAGTTGGTGCTGAAAGGGTAAAAATTCTGCTTCTGCACAAACAGGAGCTCTCCCCTCTATGGCACTTGCACGTAACAGAATCTGACTACAAACTGTCCTGTGTGCTCTCCAGGATGCTCCTTGCTGGACATTTTCCTCACCCAAGGAGTATCCTTGGAGTACTTTAGACTTCGGCTTTATCCACAGTTACTTAAAGCTCTCAAAGTTTCCCAAGTCACCAAGCACAGACTCCCAAGTCCCAGCTGCCCCAGAATCACCCAGTGCTGCAAGCAAAAGGTAGCAGCATCTCTCCAGGGTTCCAGGCCACACAGCCAGGTGCCTTCTTTACCAAACAGCAGCACTCCCAGCTGGTGAGCAAAGCATCTCACCTTGCAGTTTGGTGAGCAGCAGTTCTATCACAGACAAAGCTTCTGTTCTTATGGATGTGTAGCTTCTGTTTTCTAAGGGATTGAAAAAACAAGCAATAACAAAAACCCCACAACCACATTGAGAACCAAAGGCACACTAGCTGTACAAAGAGCACAAAGAGCACTCACCACTGCAGTCTCCAACACACATTTATTAGCACAGCTCACTGAGCTCATTTGTGCTGGCCGTCTGCACTGCTTATTTAGATGCATTTGAATGGCAGAAAATGACTGACTAGAGGTTGACAAGTCAACCAGACTTTGTGCATCGCCTCTCCCATTACCACAGCACTACTATTTCTTACACTTGTTGAAAAGGAACAACACTGGCATAGCCGCGATGTGATCACAGGCAACTTCTGTGCATAACAGACTGTCCTCCTGGCAAGTTGTAACGGCTATAAACCATCCAGATTTTAACAAGTAGCATTAAGCGAGCATACATAAACCCTATGCCATCAAGCATAAGCTTGTCACAAAAAATTACTGGATGTCCTGAGCTAAAATCTCATTTAAGTCTCATTTCAGAAGGACTGATAGTTGAGAGAAACTTTCTGCAAAGGGGTCAATGGATTGGTAGCAAGCTCTGAAGTAGGTGCTGCCTTTAGGCATACCAGAAACCAGAGCCACAATGCAGGCATGAGAAGACTTAGGGTTACAGTCACAGGACCAGTGGGAACACTACCAAAGTCCTAAAGGGCCCCATGGCTGTCAACATTACATTATAGGTAGCACTCGTATCACCACTGGGTGCTCTACTCAGGGAGAACACAAACTGCCTCAAAACCTTGCAGCTTCATGAACTGCCCCAGAAACTTTTGGGCATCTCCAATGCATGTGTATGCAAGAAGTCTGAACTGTGGAGGAGAAAAATTTGTTTCATCACATCAGCAATAGCTTGATTTGGTAGGGTCCATCTTCTGCATGGAAGAAATCACTATGTTTCTGATATGCACTCCTGAGAGGCTGCACAGCCTGCTGTCTGCCTCTCCCTACCCTTTCAAAGCTCTCCTGCACCAGAGGAGTTTACTTCCCTGTGCACAACATCCTCCATAGTACTGTCTTGAACAGGTACTGCAACATCAGAAATGCCACAAAGTGCAAGGAAGAGCAAAATGTTATCTGTGATAGCTTATGCTTACTCTGCAGTTCCACTACCAGTCAACCCCCAATTGACAAGCAATTCATCATCAACCACAAACCAGAAAAAGCCCATTTACCTAAAGAATGGGTGATAGATGAACAGGTTTCCAACAGTATTTCTGTCAAAGCCACAGGGTCTAAGTGTTCCTTATCAAACAGCAACAGCCTGTCAAATGCAAAAACCACTGTCAGAAGTCTGCTTGACTTCCCCAGAATCCAATGTCATCCTCGATTTCATTAAGCAGTTTGAAGTAACAAAGAAAAGAAACATCATCAAAGTGGAACGCAGAAAGGAGAATTACCCTTTAAAGTAGGCATTCATGGCTTGTAGCACTCCAAGCTGCACTTTCCATGTGCTGAGTTTCAGACGCTCACACATTAACTTGCAAAAGTCTTGGCGATAGCAGCCTGCAGAGAAATAAGGATGTCATTGTGTTACCACAAGGAAAGGCAGAAGGAAACGCTTCCTGCTCTGTCTCCCAGGTGTTCCTTGTGCTCCTCTCCAAGTGACATCAAGCTAGTCACTGCATATAACCAGGTCAATGTCCTGTAACAAGTGACCCTGAAAATATTCACCACATCAACACTCACCATGAGCACTGGAAGACAAAACAGCTGCATCTCACATTCTGGCACACTAATGAAAGGAATCGTGTTTTTTTCACATATACCCAGTTCCTTCACCATGTACCAGTTTTGATGCAAGCATAAATGTGAGCAGCAGAACTAGGCAGCTTTTGATTGGCCAAGCCACCTTACACACCCTGTGTGCTTTCAAAAACTCAGAACAGTTTGGTGAGTGGATTTAAAACAGTGCAGGATTTCCCCAAGGATGGGCTGTTCTGTGGAAAAGCTGATGGGGCAGCTTTCTCACTGATTTTGTGAGCTGCATGCAGTGAGATCCTGCACCTTCTCAAAAGCCTCCCCACTCCCTCTCCACGATCCCCAAGTCTCTCCCTCCTCCCCCTTTCCACTTCACGAAGAAACAGTTTATGCTGAGAAAGTCTGCTCTGCACACCATTAGCTGACTTACGCTGCGTCTCTGGGCTCCTTGGCCAGGCTTTGCTCAGGGTCTCGAAGGCACAGATCTGTGACTCCACCTGCATCTCTTTCTCCCTTGTCTCCTCGTCCTCTTCATCATGCTTTGGTAAACCCATGCCCATGCTCTCCAGAGAGTTCTGCAGAGGTCATAGGGGGAAGGTATGATCGACAGAAGGATGAGGGAAGGTCAGCCACACACTTTAGTGCCATTCAGTCTTCCCTTCCAGTCTGTGCATATCAGTTCTTGCACCCAGACAATGCCTCACATAGATGAAGCACAGGCCCCCTTGGCCACAGGTAGCTCTGGGGCTACTGGCAGCCTGCAGAAGTGCACAGCAGGCTCTGCGGCCTTGCATCCAAACATCTGCCTGTGCTATTCAAGTCCCTCTTGAAGAGCTGCAAAGCACTGCTGATACTGAACAGCAGCACTCTACACAGCTCCCTAGGAGTCTCTTGCTGCCTGCAGAGCAGCCAGGAATTAACTTTTAACGCTGTATCACAGAATCACAGAATAGTTAGGTTTGGAAAGAACCTTAGATCATCTAGTTCCAATCCCCCTGCCATGGGCAGGACAGGGGCAGTGCTGGGAACGACTCTGCCTGGGGAGCAGTTGAGCCAATTCATAATAAGGGCCACACAGGTGCAAACTCCCAGGGGCTCACCAGCAGTCTGGTATTTATTCAGCCCCACCAAGAATCTGGCTGAGTGTGGGGTATTCCTCACATCATCAGCCTTCTGGCCAGAAACCTGGCATGCATCCAAGCATCAGCCAGACTGTCATCACCACGTGGGTGTTTTGCTTTGAAAGGGAAAACTCAGCAGGCTGAACTGTCACCTTCTTTATCATGGGGAAGACGATATCTGCCAGCTCCTGGAACCGGTCTTCCTTTGTTGCCTGCAGCACCCCAGCTGCACAGCGCAGTGCCACCATCTTATACTTCAGGTTCTCTTTTCGACATTCTTTCAGGACAGCCTGGACAATATCACTGATGGTGGGTTGGCCAGGCACTGACTTCTGTAGCTCTGCACTGAAATACAAGGCACACACAAACTATCAGGCCCACATGAATCCCTTCCCAAACAATGCTCTTCCCATACCTAGGAGGCAATTCTTGTGTCTAGGCACAGGGGTGCCTATCAAAAAGCTGTAACTGAAGTTATAGTCTGATCCTCTTCTTCTCTCTTACCCTGTCCTCCCTCACTTCTTTGTCTTCACCCACATGCTTCCAACACACTTCCCTGCCTTCCTGTTCTTCTGCCTCTTCCTCTCTTTTACCCTTTAATGTGTCTATCCTTCCCCTTAGCCTCTTCTTTCCTTTTAGTAATTCTCACCTCTCAACATCCTCTTCTTTGCCCTAAATCATTTATCTCTACAGGTCTCTCTGAAGCATCACTTGCCCCTCTCAGCATTCACCAGTGACCCACAGATTGGCAGGTGGAGCAGACTCCTCCCGAGCTGATGGGGGATAACAATGGTGTTCACAAATTTCTAGTCTCCTTAGCACCACACTGACAACACTGTGCAACAACCTCCTTTTTGAGATCCCAGATAGAATCATAGAATCATATAATAGGGTTGGAAAGTACCTTAAGATCATCTAGTTCCAACACCCCTGCCATGGGCAGGGACACCTCCCACTAAACCATGCCATCCAAGGCTCTGCTTGAGAGTACCACTTACTTGCATGCAGAGACGACACTGGCAATGGCCTTTAACAGCTCCTCCTGCAATGAATAAAACAGATATCACTGAGAAATGCAATGCAACCAAATGGTACAGTCCTGCTGCGCAGGGGAAACCTTTGTACTCTGCTGCAAGAGTGGTGGGGGTTTGTCTCTCGACACCAGCCAAGAGAAAAAGCGCCACCTTCCTGCCACTCCTGCTGTACAGGCTGCAGAGGACTTGGCATTGCATCTGCACTGAACTGGCAGTAGAAAATTGCCCTGCAGCACCTCCGAGCAGAAGCTAGTACACCTCAAGGCTAGAATACAGCACAGAGGAAGTAGTTTAAGTGGAACCCAACTCCTAAAGCAATCTGACAACCACATGCTTGTCTTCCCTGTCATTTTTGTATCTGCTGAATGAATGCAGGGCAAAAGGCAGACCTCCTAAGCCAGAGTTCCTACACACGCTGCTCTGCAGCACAGAATGTTGTGTGTCCTGGCTCAAGGGCTGCATGCTGGTGCTCAGTGATCCATGAGGCGCCACTTCCTTTCTTACCTTCCCAGTCCAGGTTCTCCCTGGCAGGCCTTGCAGCAGTGCTGACAGCACTATTCCGAGATGCGGTGGTACAAGGGAGCCTGTCTGCTTGGCAATTGATGCCATTGCTGCTGCTCCCTGGGCTTTCATCTTCCAGGACTGAGACTGCAGAGCTTTCTGGGCAATGGTTATCAACTCCTGCATGTACAGCCTGATGCCACCCTGTGTTCCTGCACGTCAAACAGGAAAACTGTAACTGTGCTATGAAAGAAACAAAAACCTGATCCTTTTTTTTATTTAAAGGGGGGGGGGGGGGGGGGAGGGGAGAGGGGAGGCAGAAATAGCAGTTACAGGTTTGGGGGGGGGGTTTATTATTTGGTGGGGAAACAGGTGGATGAAATGTATCAGCCAGGCCTGCTTCAGGCAATGGGGTGAGGAATTCTTCCCAGTTCCATTCCCAGGCACCTGAAAAGTAATCTGGTGACTAAAGGACCAGATCTAAGAATCAGGTCAGAGAAGGAACCAGCAAAACCATCTCACCATGCATCCAGATCTCCTTCTACAGGCATAAAGTATGGCAAAATAGACCTTCTTTAGCTCAGATTCATTCACTGAGGTTAAAGCCACAGGCACCTACAGAGAGATCTCCAACCTGAGACACAGGCCAAAGCCCCCTGTAACTTCAGGGTGTGCAGAGCAACCCTTAAAGGCTGGCATCAAAATTTCCAAAGCTGTCCAGCTCTCTCCATCACAACCAGGGACATGTTACAGTGACATTCAGAGCTTCACAATCTTGGAATACTTCTCCTGACTGTGTCTGTGTATCCTCAGCAATCACACCTCTAATTATTTTATATAGCCACAGAGAAGCTAACCTGCTGAAACTCATACACGACATCTTTAGCAAAAAAGAAAACAGAAACAGAATACCCAAATTTTCTGCCACGAGAATTCTACATTTCCAAAATGGATTCCCAGAAAGCGTATTTCTTCCCCCGTGCTTCCCAGAAAGCTTTTACTACTCTTAAAACAACTTACCAGGTACATTTTCCTGCCATACTTCAGTCCACAGAATGCAATTCTCTTTTTCTCCTTTTTCTTCACCGGGAACCTCATGCATGCCAAGAAAAGCCAATGGCAGCACATGTTTGGCATGGCTCTTCACTACGTCTGGACTGTAGCGTCCCATAGAATGCACGGTTAAAGCACAGCCTGTCCTGTAAACTGGCTCTGAAGCAGCAAAACAGTCACACGTTATTACTGGGAAGCAAGATTTCCTTTAACAGCTTGGTCTGCTTCTTGGGAAGCAGAGGGATGCACAATATTGTATAATGACACATGGGAATTATTCAGCCAGCGAAACAGCATCACAACACAGAAATGTTTCTTTACCAGCTTTTGCTATCACCAGGAACCTTTTCTGTGCTGTATTCTGCAACTGAACACCCCCAAAGCAACATACCTTCCTTCTCCATGTACCAACTGCTGAGTTTGTGCAGCAGCTTCTCAGTGCTACTGTCTCGGGAAGTCTGTAACAGGGAAGAGACTTACATTACTCCAACACTTTAGAAAAGCCCAGCCAACAACAAAAAAGTAAAATTAAACTTAAAACTGCCTTAAATCCCAACTCACCCGGACTAGGTGCCCCATAGCAAAGGCAAAAGACTTCTGTATCACGCTGTTGCGATCTGTCAGACCACTAAGTAAAGCACTCATAAGTTTGCCTGTTGGAATAGATTTCATTTTATCTTAAGTATCCTATTTTTATTGCTGTGGCAAGAATTACAATAGCCTGCAGTTCATTAGATTGAATGAGTTTAGGCATTTTTCCTCATCACATGTTTGTGGGGTTATAGGTCTGTTAGTCCTCATGTTTAAACAAATGCACAGTGTAACACAGCAAAACTCAGAAGCAAGTAGCGTTTTGAAAGCCGCAAACTGCACACTTTGGTAATGTTCCTTTATGCAAGCATCCCAGCTCATTATGCTGTCAGCTTGCTTTCTGTTTTTCAACAGAAGGGTGACCTCCTTTCTATTGTCGAATCACAATAAACTGTAAAGAGAAGACTGAGACCCAAGGAAGCAAAGTCCCTATTTATGGTTCCCCCATAGCTCAAGTTGAAGAAACAAGTGCTAACTGATAGCATTGCACTATTTGTCTGCTCCAAGAAAGTCTAGAGAAAATTCTGTTTGCTCCTGCTGGGCCCTAGAGAATTCCTGCAAATCCCTCCCCGCTTCTTCCAACTTGGTCAGGTACTTAACATCCTAAGGACCTACCCCCAGCATGCCAGTCTCATATAAACTGCAACTGCAAACAGCTCTCTGAGGAAAATATATAGGTAAAGGTCATTCACGTGATAAAATCAAGGGCCAGTAGGGTGGAAATAATACTTACAGAACAGCAACAAAAAATACCTTTAAAACCTGATGCCAAAAACAAACCTCACCTGAATAAGGTGCTAAGTCCTGAGGACACTGTGTGGTTAAAGACACAATTACACTGGCACAGCCTCCCTGGAAGATTGCAAGGGAAAATAAAGGTGAGATGAAACAGTATTAGCCCCTGGCTATTTCTGTTGATACTTTCTGCAGCGTTATATGCATTCTTACGACATGATCTAGGCCCACAAAGCCTCTGCCCTGATAAGCTGGGAGCCAACAGTGGAAGCAGAAAAACGGTTTGCAACAAATGAATTACAAGAATTCAATTAAGAAGAAGTAAAAAGGTTACCAGGACCTACACTCAGGATAGATGGTCCTGGAATATATACAGGGACCAAGGACAACCTTCTGCGCCCAAGCGTTACAGAGCACAACAGCTATATAGCCCAGGGAAGGTTAAGGCAGCACATATTCAGAAAATTACAAGTCTGGTAGTAATGTAGGTGGCTTGAGACCCAGATGTAAAAGGACTCCAGCACAATCCCAAGCTGTTGCTCTAAGAGAGAGAGTCAAAAGAAGCATATTTAAGTTGACACTGCTTGTGTTTCCTTCTCTATTTCCAAATGAAGTACTAAAATCACAGACATACCTTTGTGCCAAGGCCTACTCCGCTTCTGATCAGTTCACACAGCCGAGGAACCAGCTCACCCAGGACAGACACATCCAAATACTGCAAGCTCTAGAGAAAGGCAAGGGACCGGGCAGTGGCGAAAAGGGTGGTGGAAGGGGGGAGAAAAAAGAAAGGTAACAGTGGATGGCTGAAGTTGGTCTACTTCCAGATGAGGCCTGCCTTTAGCTGAAGGTCTTCAGCTGAATTGTGAGAGCTTCCTGTACAGTGGGAAAAAGGCACCACAAATTGGCTTTCACCACATAGATTCTCTCGTGCCAGTTCTGTGCTGAGATGACCCTGCCAAAATTACTATCTGCTAGAACTGATGATTCCCAGCACTGCAACTGTTTAGAAAGCTGAAAGTAACACACTAGCAAGAACTCCCTTTGGGGAGGGAAAGAGATGCAAAGGTGTGCACATCTCAGGACAAACCCAACATTTCCACAACTGTCTGAAACCCTGAAGCAATAACATATCCAAACTAGACACTTAAATTAATCTAGTTAGGACAATTTTTAAACAGGTTAAGACAAACAAGTGGTATAAATGACAAAGGTACAAGAGGAGTGTTACTGGTACCATACTGGTATAATTTCTAACTCCCATGCCTAAAATGTCACTGGGCAAAACACAAAGCTTCATATTGCCAGCACTCTCTGTAGCACACTGTCTGCAGAGGGGAGATCCATCCTCTAGCAAATGCAAGGATCACATAATAACTGAAAGTAACCCTCTCAGAGCTTCAGACAGCCCATCAGCTGTCGCTTTCCCCTCCTGCACCAGGAGAGTGAAAGGAATAATCCTTTATAATGTCCCAGCCAGCACCAGAATAGAGAGCAACAGAGAGAAGGTTAGTCATAAACCAGGATATCTTCATGCTACTCCAGGAAAGCCATACTATCATTCCACTCTCTTAAGAGAGCTCAAGCATTGATCAGGGCTGCACAACTGCCCCAGGGCTGGCAGGGGAGAGCCACGGTCTGGCGGAGGGCAGCAGCAGCCACAGTAGCCTGTGGGATGGCAGTGAGTACACTTTTACACAGATCCTTTCATTCCCAGTCGCTTTCCGCACTATTTATAGAGCACCCCGCCTGACACCAAACTCATCTTCACATGTTGTTATGTGCAGGGCTTGCTGCTGTTACTTTTCCATAAGCACAGGAAACAAAGAATAGCTCTAGCCACTACGCTTCTCTTAATAGTGCTCACACGCCTGCCTGCTTGCATGGCCCTGGCTGTGAGCAGTGCCCCAGCAGAAAAGAGCGGCCTTTACTTTGGGAAGGGACAGGCTCTTACAGAGGCCAAGAAGCTCTGCCAAGACAAACCCCACAGTACATTGTCTGGGAATCAGCAACTCCTCCTCCAGCAGCTGGAAACCCTCTTGCCAAACACCAGCTACTGACAGTGCTTTCAGTGATATCAGCATTTCCTCTACATATCTCCACCATCAAAACATTGGCAAGGCCCGGGCAGGGATTATCTTAAGGCACCGTAAGGCAAGGGCTAGACAGCAATATGTGCCTTAACAACAACTATCATCAGTTGGGAGGTCCAGGTGAGAAGCTGACTGTGGAACTGAGGGCCAGAGAAGAAGAAAAATAGCAGCCAGCATAATCCAGAACCAACTGAGCCCCCGTCCAGACTAAACACTTGAAAAATGTCCCTTTCATCAAGGCAGGCAGGTCTGTGGGTGTAGAAACAACCTATCTGACTCCAAATGGAGCCAAGATTATTCACAACTGATCTGAGGAACAAGTGGTGGCATTGGGATGAAATAAATCAGCACATGAAAAAGAAGGTGGACAGCCATCCACATGCAGATGTGACAACAAAATGAACCTTGAAGAGGTGTTCTGCAAAGCTTCCCTTTGACTCATATTCTTCTCCTACAACATACCTTACAGTGGAACCCTTCTCAATCGAGTACTTACCATGTTAATGGTTTCCATCATGGGAGATGACTTGACAGCATTAAGTCTGGCACTATCCATTGCAGTCTGGAGGAAAAAAAAAAAAAAAAAAAGGAAAAAACCCCAAAATCAAGTGTAAACTCAACATGAAAACAGTGGAAAGGGCAACATCAGCTATAACTTGCTACCTCACAAACTCAAACCAAAATCCATTTCAGATGCATACAGACATAAAGACATTATGTTTACAGACTACAAATGCCTCCCTTTCAGAGGCAGAAGGATGTCCTAGGAAGAGTACGTGAGAATGAAATTAGCTAAATCTGCTTCTGAACAGTGGGTTTCACTCACTTTCCCATTAGACTGCTACTGATTAATACAGTTCTTTGAGAGAGATTAAAGGACATAGTCCTGACAACATCCACCTCCAGCCCATAGTGCTATGGCACATCTAATTTACAAGAACTCCTGCAGTTAATCTCTTGGGAAAAACAGAGTTTGACAGTACAGGTGCATTCCACATAATTATTACAGAGTCTCTTCACCTGTTTCACAGTTGTATATGGAGCTGAAGTGACATCTAACAACAGTTCTTACTAAGATTGTTCTTCAGTTTCTGAAACGTGGTGGTTTAGTGAATAACAAAAAATCACAACCCTTAAAAAACAAAAAGAAAAAAAAAAGGCAAACAAAAAACTAAACCCCACATTTGTCCAGCCATAGTCCAATGACCAAACTTTATTAGTGACTTACTAGCCATTTCTCTTTTTACCTTTGAACACCTCTCAACCAAATCTACTATTTTTCTGTTTACCAAATGAAGCTTAAATCTTTGTAATCTCTGTTCTATTGATACTTTCCCATAGCAATTGCACTTACTTTCTCCTGCTCTGTTGCACAAAGACTCAAATAATTGAGGACTTGAGGCTCCAGCACACTCAAGGATTCCAGCAGAGCTGGGATAAGTTTTGGTGCATGAGGTTTCAGCATAGACCCAGCACTTTTACTGATCTTCACAAGAGTGTTAATGCTGGAAAAAGATCAAAGGGAAGGTCAACACAGAAACACACAGACTTAACTGAGAAACCTCTCTGATCTACTCTAATCCAGTACCAACAAAAAGGCCAATACAAATCTCAGATACACCAATATAGATCTACCTGCAACCAAAAATCTGTGTGTTTTTCTGATTAAGCAAAATAATATCCTAGCCCTGAGCTTCCAACTGATGCCACGCTTTGCAGAGAGATTGCTTACTTTGGTCAGGGTATCATGAAAGGAATGGGCAACAAGGCAGTAACACAGATGGGCAACGAGGCAGTACCACAGACAGATGAAAGAACTAACACATCTTCACATTTTAAAGAAGCTCTGGGCAAAGTCACCCCAGAGATATACACTGTCTCTGCCGAAGTAAAAGAAATGACAATGATCTGTTCAAATACTATGTGTCAGTTTCAGACTCACCAACATCCCTCAGGCTGCATTTTGACAAAGGGGTTTCGTATCTTCAAAAGGGATTAAAAAATTCAAGAAGTATTTACTATAATGTGTTAGGAGCTTTCTAACCTTCCCGGATAATCACGTTCAATAAAACATAATTACTTTTGCAAAGTCCAGCCACACATCAGGTCTGAATTTTCCACCCTTTCTGTCTTTCACGCAAATGAAGGACTAAACAAGGTTACAAAGTGACAAGCATAAGAAATGTCTACATATCAAGGGACACTGAAGCCTTACAAGACGTAAAATGTATTTGAACAGCATGACCAAGTGCAGTCGCCTCTGGGATGTGAGCTGTCATTACTCACTATCAGTTGCGAAATAAGACCTGACTTTTTCAAGAGCTGCCATGGGACTTTTTGTCTACAAGCAGAAGACATATGCTAGTCCTGAAGGGCACTCTCAAGCACAGCAAACTGCTCGCAGATCAGTTTGCCAGTTGTGCAGGGAGGAAAGAACTTCCTGCTGGGAACTGAATCTGGGCATTTGCAGAGAGGCCAGATACTCCCAAAAGATGGGTAGAGCTCTTGGGGCTGCTGTTTGAACTCAGTGAGAAAAGGACACAGCAGGAAAGCAGTTCCGAGGAGAAACTTGTCACTTCAAACACACAGAACATTCTACAACTCGCGTGAATTAGCTGGGTCTCTCTCGGAGATCTGTGAGGGTGGTGAGACACTAGCACAGGTTGTCCAGAAATGCTGTGGCTGTTCACAGCCAGGCTGGATGCAGCTTGGAGCAGTCTGGTCTAGGGGGAAGGCGTTCTTGCCTACGGCTGGGGGTTGGAACTAGATGACATGTGAAGTCCCTTCGAACCCAAACCATTTTATGATTCCAATATTCCATGAAATCATGATACCACCCCCAGGGAACTTACATGATGCAAACTAACCTGAGAGATCGGACTTCAGCAACTGTGCTTACTATTCCTTTGTCTAGGAGGCAAGGGAGTAATACAGCTACCGTCTTCTGACCCGCTGCTCCTTTAGAGGGCTCACACATTTTCACACAGACCTGGAACAGGTGAAAATCCACGTTGGAAGCATGTACAAACCTCCTGCTCAGATTACATTAAAGCACCTTTCCCTTCAGACAGAGGAAGTCAACGGCAACTACAGCTACTGCTCAAAGCCAAACAAAGGCTCTGTTACACTTTCAGTCTTCTCTCCAGGAGGTACTTTAGCCAAGCCACATCCATAAAAGGAATTTCAGCTACAGTCAGCTTCCAGAAAATGCAAATTCAGAATCTAGCAGGCCTTAATGTGTATCTGGATGATGAGACGGACCAAATGACTTCTCAATTAAGGGACAGCCTCTCAGCCACATGGACTCAAACATTCCACTAGGCAGAAAAGCAAGGCCCAGGTCAGAAGAGATTCTGCGATTGCAACATTTGGTACAAGATCACAACTTGTGCCATTGAAATGTCACACTGCATGCACCATGAAGGTTGTGATTTCACACATAGCTTTTTAAGATCTGTTTCCATTTCCACTGATCTGACTTTGTGAAAAGAAAACCAAAAAAATATTAAGGGATACATTACTACACCCAAAAAAATCTCTCACTAACAGCATCAGAGTGTGCCAGACTGGATTACTTTGTTTCACACAGGTAAGGTTCCACTGGGCTTGGTCAACTACATCAGATGGACTTGAAGTTATATGAAATGTCCTTGAATACCATCCCCAGTGGGACAAAAAGGACAGAGGAAAAAACACAGCTCATTATATCCCTCCTTTGGTTGTTTAAGACTTAACATTGCATTATCCTCAAGCAGCACCAAAAAAAGTACAGAAGAGGATGTGGTCCAGCTTATTACGACTGCTTCCTAGGAGGCTGTTCCGTTTATAATAACTACACTTTATACTGGAGGTCTTTTTGAAACAATAGCCTATGGTAGACAGGTCACTCCTGTAAATATGATAGTGAATCATTACCTAACATCAAAACCATACACGTCTCCATGTGCAAATGATGAAGAGTTTTACCTTGCTTAAAGTTTTTAGGGCAAGATCTGCTGCCTTTCGCACAGTCTCCTAAAAAACAAGTCAACAATCCATTGTTGCTATTTTGAAAACTTCTCCACAACAACTCATATTAATTCGTATCACTCATACTGACAAAGCTATACCCATGGCTAATACGTAACATAGTATTTTCCACAAAAATTTTGACTCTGGTCCATCTGAGTATCTGGTATACTCAGTGACAAATACAATAACACAGCTCAAACCTGGAAGGAGCTGAGGACTCTGACTTCATAAATGCAAGTCATTTAAGCACACACGCAGCACAAAATAAATGTTTCTATACTCAGGAGATAAGTAAATATTTAGAAATTCTTTCATATCCAGGAAAAATGCTGAACCATCAAGAATAAGCATAGCAGGAATGAAAATCAACACTTAAAATACATGAAGAATTTCCAAGGTGGCACAGAAATTCTAACTGCCGAATTACTTGTCTGCTTAATGCCCAAAACTCCCATTGGCTTCAGCTTGACTTCTAAGAGAATCCCTCTTTAAACACCTTAGAGCTTGATCACTGCACTTTCTGTTGAAGATTCCTTTTCAATTATCAGTTCCATTACCTTAATGTCATCTTGCACTCTGAATAGTATTTCCCAGATCTCTGGAAGCTTGTCTATAATATCATCCAAAGATCTTCCTCTTAGTAAGTCATTCAGTGCCAGACAGCTGCAAACAAGAGATCTTATGTCCTTCATATGGTGTACTTATTTGCTACAGGTGTATACACAGATATGTTCATATGCATAAGCAAACGGTTAAAAAAATTAAAGCACTGTTTCACATTCCTTATTTTCCCCAAGCCTAAATGTACACCATCATAATAATGCCTCCTTTAGCAGACAAAAAAAAGGTTCAGCCAGTCAGGTGAAATCTGAAATGAGTGACAGCAAGTGAAAGGCTTCTGTGGTGGAAACTGCTATCGCAAACATTCCAATTACAAAATTGTTCCAGATGCTTTCCTGTGAGTACAGGATAAAACCAATCCAAAAAGGTCTAAAATCTAGGACTGAAATTAAAATGGAAGTTTTCAACACAGTATAATTACAAACCATTATAAATAAAAAAACAATTTAATAAAAATGGGATACAGACTGGCATCCTTCTGCCAAGTATATATACAGCCAGACTGCCAAGGTTTTCTAATATTAAGCAATATTTCAGGTCCAAGGACAGGCAAGAACTCTGTGACCAGAGAATTCCTCCTTCAGCAAATGCTGTTTAGTATCATGCTGAAGCCACACGCACTAAAAAATTTCAGGCTCAATGAAGCAAACAGCTTCAAAATTTTATTACACTTCAAGTGCAGACTACAAGACCAGGCTCTATCTCAATGAAAGGATGTGTCCTCTTTCCCCCCTCAACTTCTTCAGGTTAACAAATTTATGGTGAAGAAAAGAACAGAGTTAAAAGAAAAATATGTTACTTTTTCTAGCAATACCTGGACTCCCTGATTCTCCACAGACTGCTGGTTAGGTTACAGATCAAATCCTCAAGAATTTCCTTCATGTACTTATCAACCTATTATTAAAAAAAAAAGGCAAAATAATGGAACAAGCATGGACGATGTGTCCTTGTCCTGTACTGTGAAGAAGAAAAAAGTTTCTTTTGAACACTACAACCTGCTTGTAGCCACAGCAGATGAATTAATAATTCCCAGATCTGACCCCATGCAAACTTACTCTGACTTTGATTAAGACGTGCCCTTTCCTGCACCGCTTGAGGGCTTAATGTGACAGATTACAAGGAAAAAGGAAGTCCCTCAGTCCTTTATCAACTGAACAGTTTAGATGCAGCAGCAAGCACAGATTTACAGCAATGGCATCTCACAAAAATCATTTATTCCTGAAACTTGCTCAGAGAAGCTGCTTCCCATGGGCTTCCCCTCACTTAAAAACTGAGGAATTGTGTTTAGATGCTCTTGCTCTAGAAAGGACATCTTAGACCAGAAGAATTTCTGAAGAGCTTCTCATAAGCAATATGAAAACAATATCCAAGTGTGGAAAGACTACACTTCAAGTACATCATAAATTTTATTGCGGGCTGCACAAACAAGGTCTGCTATTGTCTTTTCATATATAGGAGCATCCTCCTCTGTGCACCCTCCAGCTCATCCACGGATTTAAGCACCTCTTTCTCTGCAGGACAATACCTCACCCCTTCCTGCATAGCCCCTCCTTTCACAAGACACAACTGCTCCATGAGGATCTCCGAGACGCTACTGGCTAGCAGCAAACCCACAATTCTGCACTTTGTTGATCTCTCACCATTGTCTTGTCGGTGACCAAGGCATTCCAAATGCTGGTCATTGCTTGTCGAATCCCCAGGTTGGGGTCAAACTGGTAACGGTATAGCCGGGGAAGAAGCTGGGGCAAAAATGGAGCCAGCTGCTCTCCAGCCTTGGCAGCTATCACATTAAAACCAAAAGCTGCTCCCTGAAATGACAAGAGAGTATTTTCTGAAACAATGCTCACTCATTCAGTCACTGCTTCTGAGCACACCATCGACAGAGGCAAACTGACAGACACAGTTCATATTCAGACCAAATAAAAATGACTAAAATGTTACCAGAATCAGTCCCCCATCATTGCTACAATACCGCACTGATCTTAAGCATGCAGTCACGCTCAGCAGTCAACGTATTAGTACTAAAGTTCCTTCTCTCCAACCTTTGTTTCAAGATACTGACTGACCTTGTTTGCAAAAAGTGGTGGTGGAGAATTAAAATTATGAAGATTTGAATACGTTTTTCCAAAAGAGATTCTTTCTGGGAAAAACTGGCAAGTGTGGGCCACTGCCTCCCTACAACTCTGCTGCACTTCTGACCAGATGAATTTAGGAACTGAGAAACTAAAAATAAAACAACTCCGCTTTATCTCTACAACCTGAAACTTCTGCGGATTATAATTTTGCCTCTGTCTATAATGAAACTCAAATATTCTTCCACCTTCTTTTCTTTCTTTCTTCACCACACTCAATTCCACTCTCAAATCCAACACAGTGGAACTGATGCAGGATAGCCCAAAACTAAATTGCTCAATACGGACCAGTGCAGTGAGTGCCTAATGATTTCACGTTTCCTGCTTTGCAGCGTCAAAGGCCGCCACTCAAAACCCCACTCTAAGGATTTCAGAGGACAGGATGTGCTGTCCGGGTTAATCTAAAAAAGGAAGAGTAATAAAGACACACCCTCAGTTAGGACCACTGCTGTGAGGAGCTAAGGGGCTGCAGAAAATGAAAATGGAAGCATCACCTGCAAGGCCCTGAACAGCTTGCTCTGACTCACTCTTGTATGGAGGTTTGAAGCACAGACTTCCAGATGCCCCTCCAACTTAAATGATTCTGCAAACTCAAATTCCAAAGCTCAGCCTACTCAGTCACTGAGTCGAATTTCTTGACTCATCCTAGCTGGTTAAATTCTGTAAGGATCAGGAGCCTAAATTGTGCTCCTGTGCTTCTCAAGTGCAAAGAGAGGCAAGCCTTGAGAGACATATCAACTTGTCAAACTCTGGATGAAAGTTAATGCTGGGGCATTCTTCTTTTCGCACCATGGTGTTCCCAGAGACTCAAAATGTCAGGCAGCAAGCATGAAAGAGCACAAAAGGTGCAATACAGTAGACGCAGCTACCAGAGTCTTCTGCATGAAAGCACACGAAAGGTGCTCTGCCTACTTCCTGGAGGCAAGGTTTTCCATGCTTATGTAAAGCTAATGAAATAACCCTCAAGTTAAAGCTCTGAAAAGTGTAATTAAATCTTCAAGTTTATGATGATACTTTTTTAAGCAAGGTATGGATCCAAGAGTATTTTGGCTTTGCTAAAGGTCCCTATAGCTCTAAAATATCAAACTTGACTTAAAAAAGAATGCTTTGAAAACAATGATTAAACTTGTGTGTTGTCAACTGTTTTTTTCGCAACTTGTTCCTGAATATTTTTTGCTCTTCCTTTTCACATAAAAAAGTCACTCTGGCATCTGCGAATTCATCCAGCTTTGAAAATGTTATCTGTTTGAACACATCAAGATCTGGCTCCCAAGCGCACTCAGAAGTAAAAAGGAAGGATTACAGGTGATTTAGAGAGGAATGCAGGATGATGTGAACTCTGCGATACCAATGTTTTGTTTCAAGAATTTCAAGTAATCCTAAGTTTGCTCTTCAGGCAGGTAAATTTGCATTGGACCTGACACCAAAGCATCAACTAATGACCTCCCTGTGCAATTATCCATGTATCATATAACCAGAGCTAGAGAAAGGCAGTTATTGTTTCTGGAGTTCACAGTGGGAATGTAAATGGTATGAAAGCAGCAAATTACCTTTCGAGAATTCCACATGGCGTGATGGTTGGCCAGATTCATGAATTTGTACACCAAGTCTGGTTGGTTGAGATCACTAGCCAGTGAACAAAGCTCCTTGTAGGTAGAAAGACCTTGACTTTGGAAAGCAGAAGGGAAATTGGTGTCACTATTTTTAGCTACACAAATGCTGTAATAGGTAAAGCTATAGTCAACTCACAGCCTAAAGCAGAGAGAAGTGAATACCCTATCTGTACTACCAGAAAACAGTTATGGTAACTCAGAGAACAAGGAGGTACAAAAAGCTCAGGAAGCAGATTCATAAGCAAGGGAATATTGTTTCAGCACTGACTATTTGCCTGCCATTGACACCATCAGTAAACTTACCCATCTGGGGTTTTGCTCAGGCCACCCTGAAACACCACAGTTTCTCCAGTCATCTCATGTTTAGCTCTGGTAAAAAAGAGGTCCAGTATTAGCTTTACCAAAAATCTACCCTTTAATGGACTGCATGCTACACGTCAAGTTTGTTTTCCTTCATTACTTCAGTAACTTCCCATTCTCCCAGTTCCAATCCCACAGAAAACATACATGTGTGCAAAGCTACTCAAATTATAAGGATCTCATTAACCTGCATCACATGTAACGTTAAACAGATGCTGCAGAAAGTGAGGGCTTTGCTGAGCAGTTAGGAAGTAAAAAGTCAAAACACTGAATGATGATGCCTTTTTTTTTCTGCCCAGCAAATCTCTATTTTAAAATGAAAAAATAAAATAAAAAAAAAAAATCTAATTTCCATCCATCTTAACTCTTCCTGTTTACCACCACTGGACCCTAACACTCCCAACCTAGGTTATGTCACTTACAGTGGCCACATCCACACCAGGTTAGAGGAAGTAGGCTGCTAACAGCATTTTCAGCACTGACCAACAGAATTACTTGCCAGGACTCCTGGAAGACCAGCATTTTTCACACCGAAACTAACAAGTAACCACTCACGCTTCTGCAGCAGAAGGTACATTTCAGGCACAAGCAAGTTCCCAATTCTGCAACATTCACATCATGCACTCTCCTTTGCAATTACACAATTTCCTTCTGGAAATCCAACAAAACCCCAACTGATTTGAATCAGGACTGAATGATTCTGAATCTTTGTTGAATGGAACAAAACTAGAACAATTTCACTGACAACAACTCTAAGATGAATTAAGAAATGTCTGAGTTTGACCCACTAGGAATACATGGATATTGACACGCCCTTTACCTCAAAACATCTCTTTCCACACGAGTGGCACATTTCTGTCCCATTAAACATACTGCTCAGAATATGATCACTTTATTCTGAGCTCACTGTACCTTTTCCCTGTCATAAGGGTATCAACAAGTGTAGTGACTAGCTCTTGCTGATCCTCTTCACTTCCTAGTTCATATATCAGCCCAAGACCTTTTGAAGCAACATCTTGACTAAGCTCTGTAAAAGATTTTACAAGGTAAAATTAATGATAAGCACGTAATTAAGTAACACACAAATTTCAAAAACAAGATTCAACCAAAATCATGATCTAGCAAAAACAGCTCTCTGCTGCAGTTCACGTGTTTCCATTTTAGAGCAGATCTAGTCTGGCAAGACATGAGCTTTGCATGCTGAAGCCACAATTTGCTCTGAATCAGGTGACATCTTCACATTAATATTGTCACTGCAGGTTTTGAAAGAGCATAGAGAATTCCAAGAGCTCTAAGTATCCTGACACGCTGCTGGCCCCTAAAGCTCAGCAAAGTTAGTGGTAATATTCTCTTCAACTTCAGTGAGCTTTGGATAGGCTGCCAGCGACCTCCCTTCCCACTAGCAGCCACAGGAAGACCTACAAGCCAAAATCTGCTAGCTTAAAGAGGGCTTAGAGTTTCTGTCCATGCAGAACTCTGCAATACACATCCTACTGTCCAAAGTGGAGTAGAAGAATCAATGAACATTTTCTGCTATTACAGTTTGAAGGGGTAAATGCAGAAAAAGATGTATTTGGTTAGCAAAGCACAGAAAAAGCTGCTTCTTATCTCTATATGCAATGACTAGAAATCATTCCTATTGCATCAGAAATGGGATGTTTCTTCAGTCATCTTTTAATGCTGACTGACAGAGGGCATGTAGGTGACTTTCTGGCAGTTCAAAGATTCCCTCCATCCTGTTAAACACTCATCGAAAGACACAACCCTTAACACGGGATAGCACTTACCATCACTATCTGACAGAATTGAAACAAATGCACTTTGAATATCCTTGAGATGAGACTGTAAGATGAGAAAAAAGGATATTATTATCTCAGGTTTTAGATCCCTCATCTGGTCTCAAGTTCTTAACAGATAAACAGAGACTATTGTATCAGTGGAGCTGCCTATTTGAGCTACACCTACAAGACCTGCTCTCATTTTCAGACAGGCAAGCAGCAACCTGACATTAACAGAAGGTAAGTTATTTTTCCAGCACCTTTTTACAACTACCATGCCATTAGTAAACATATTTTATTTTCCTTGCCTAATACATGTCAGTAATGCATTATAAATCTGGCTTGCAGCAAGATGGGGTTATCCTGCGCATGAGGACACTTTTCTTCATCCCTAAACTAGTGGATTTGGCTAACTCCTACAAGGTCCATTGTTTAGATGAGTATAATATGCAGCAATGTTTTACATATAACAGCTTACAATTGCAAAGCACCTACTACTGTCCCAAAGCTCTTTACCTGAAGAACACAAGATGGCTACACGGTCCCACCACAGTCTGGCAAGGAGAGGACATTTTGGCTGGGTAGGCTTTATTAAGTCCTTGTATAGTATCTTTTACATTCTCCCATTACAGACAAGCCCTTATATATTAGGTTCTCAAAGCACACCAAAAATACACAGTACACGAATCACCCAACAGCTGCTCCTTGGTACCAAAGTTGTGATAAACTCTGAAACAAATGAGTCCAGAAATTCTCCCCCTTCTTCCCTTCCTAGACCTCCATTTAACATTTCCAAAAATAAATCCTAAGAACTGCACAGACCCCAACCTCTCCTTCACAAGAGAAGATGTCCTGCTCCTTCACCTCACAAAAACCATTTACACTATGTTCATTCTGACCTGACTGTCAGGTCAGAAATCTACAAAGGTGCCAAAGAGCTTCATTGATCTGCCAGTTAGTATGTTCTCCTAGTGACAAAAGATAAGCCATGTCTCAAAAAATCTCAGTAACAACTGCAGCAGCACTAGGGAAAAAAAGGCAATGGAAGTGAAGTGGAGCGAAGGGAGAGAAAGGAAGCAAGAGGCAAAAACAGGGACAAGAAGCCAGTGTAAGGAAAGGGTATATTTCTTACCTTAATTGCTTTGTGTGTGCTCAGCTTCTTCACCATTGACAAAAGCCAGATGCAAGCTGCCTGCCTAACGTGTGGGTTGGGGCTGATTATGTGCTTGTTCAAAATAAGGTCTAGGACCCAGGGAACCACATCATTCCCTTTCAAATCTATATGAAAAGAAGAAAGGTGGAGGGAAGAAGGGGAGCTTTGAGAATCAGACACGCTCATCTTTACTTCCAACATAATGTGCAGCAGCAATGAAAAAATCTAATTAGCCCATGAGTACCCAGATGACACCTTCATCTCTGCTTATTTAGCAAAAACTTTCACTGGAGTCACTAACAAAGTATTTCTACTAATAGAAACACTGAATAGAGTCCTCCTAACCCTTCATAAAAGCATATCAGAGCCTGTGGCCAAAAAGAGGCTGTCAGTTCATGCTGCGTAAGACTTGGTGGTCTTTCCGTTAGGGCTCAAAACTTCTGGAGCAGTGGCAAGGTTCAGTTTCTACCCTGTTCTGTACATGCTGAGCTTTGTGCATACTTAAGAGATCTAAAACCACCCTCACAACATTAAAAAACCTGTGTGCAGGTCTGAGGCTGATACGTCACTTAATCATATAATTCCAAGTTGTTGGAAAGGCTTGCAATTTAATGTCAGAACCCTATTTCCCAGTGCAGGCTTCAAAATGATATTCTGAAAGATTTATGTATGTTAAACCTGAAACTAACCCAACATGGCAAACCAAATGAAATGACAGAAAAAATTCAGTTCCAAGTGGCATGAATTAGATTTGAAGAAGCTACTTAACAGCACAGGTAAACAGCACATGAAATAAAGTCTTCTAACCTCTGAGCAAATGGGACTTGAAGAGGTGAAATGACCTGTATATAATCAGCATGAACAAAGTAACTCTTATTTCTATGGTTCTATGGTTATAAAATCAATCACCACAGAACTAAAGTTATGAAGCTCAGTGTTAGACCATAACTGTGAGATTTTATGTTCCTCAACCCATCCCCTGTGTTAGGAAAGCCTACCTGAAGGAGGGATATATTCCTCCTCTGTGACTGTCCATGCATCACGTGCAGCTACGGAGCTTGTCCCTACAGCAGCACTGGTAATAGCTTCACCGACAGTGAACTGCAGTTCTATTTGTTTGGCCTGAAAAACACAAGAGCCTTATTGACAGCCCCGAACACAAACCAGAACTTTTGGCATGTACTCCACACAACCACAGTCTCTCTTCCAATCCCAGTACATTTTTGGTGAACTGCTGAGACTATGTGGCAACTCACACCCATTGAGATTGATAAGGAAACTTATCCAGCGTCAGACTCTCCAAAAAGAACAGTAAGAGCTAGAATTTCCACACTTAAAAGTGTATCTCCTACAGTGCGTTTGCTAATCTCTGCAGAAGTTCAACTTAGCAGAGCACAGCACAGAAAGAATTAGAGAGACGGGATGAAAATAAAACAAAATTAGAACAAGACTGCCAGGCATTAACAAAAACTACTGCAGCTTTCCTATAGTGTGCAGTAGTAAAAGATTCTCCGGAAGTTCCATCCAGAAGTTGATCATTAATAAGAGATGCACAAATTTGTTATTCACATTAAAATAATTGAGACAATATTTTGCTTTACTTCTCTATCCTCTTCCTCTATTCTCTAAGCTCTCAGAAACAGAATGTGCTGAACTCTGCCACTTTTTTTGTCATTAGTTATAAATCTTGAGCCATAAGAACAGATTTCTGTGCCTGCTTGGTACCTACTAGATTGCTTTCCTTACTCTCTGGGAGCACAGAATGCGCAGGCATTTTGAGAAGAAAGCCTTTAGCTTTCTTCAATCTAAGATACACTGTTTGGGTTTGGCTTGGTTTTTCGTTTGTTGTTTTGCTGGGGGGGTTTCCAAATACATATCTTATAAAGGAAGATGTAATGTCCCTAAGCAGTTACAGGAGATAAACACAGCACTTAGAAACATTGTTTTATGGTTGTGCAAACAATGTTCTTACTATTCTTGCTTGTTTGAGCACACAGAATTGGAGTACTTAGCAAAGCCAGCCTGCCTGATACTCAACAGGTGCTTCAACAATGCTCAACTCAACGTCAGTATGAACAAGGAAGAAAGGTCAAAAAAACTGTAAATTAAGAACCCTGAAAAGCTCCTTGACTGTTTAATTTTGCTGTCTGGTATACTGTAACATGCATAGGAGCTCTGAAGTACCATGAAACCAGTACACTACACTGATATATTTAGACTGACAACAGACACGTTTTCCTACAAACAAAGCTCATAATTCAAGCAACTTGTATCAGCTGATGCAGTTCAGATAAAGAAGATATATTTATATTATCTATTTTTAGGGTACTTTTGAAGGCTGAAGTACAAACCTATGGCTTCATTAGCATAACTTCTTAAGATTTCACACATACAGTTAGTTAGTTAGTTCTCCTAAAGGGGAATATATATTTGCCCCAGAGACCTCAACTGGCAAGTTTTTAAACCATGACAAAACATTTTACAAGTCCCAAACCTGCCTCTGCTGTTTCAAGGCAGTTTTAAAGAACCCAGAGGGACTGTTACAAAAAGATAACTTCCCTTGTAAATCTGTCTCTAGAGTATATAAAAAGCATTCAAACAGAAATACTCACTGCAGTATAAAGAAAAATACATTGACAGTGACTCACCTCCACAGAATCCATTAAACCTTGCAACAGTAGCTTCTGGTGGGGAAAATCTTCATCTCCCACTGGGAAGTAACCTAATGTCTGTATTGCTCGTTCCTTCATCTTAAAACACAAACAAAAACCAAACTCAATCACGAAACCTTCCTGTAAGTCCAGAAGATATACTTTGAACCCACTTTCACAACCTTGCTGAAGTTTCACTTAAGGTATCAGAAGTCAGTCAGGCAAAACACTTACTTGATCAACCAGCGCAGCTTTTTTCCAGAACACAGATCAAAACAAATGCCCTGTTAACCTTTGAGGATTATTTCCAGGTAAAAGATTCTTCTTTTTTTTAAATTAAAATTATGACCATTTGTGCTTTTCATCCAGTAAGCTCCTACTTATGACTATAGAAAGCACATCTGACCAACAGTGACACAGAACTGAAAAACCCTTAGCCTAATTCTGACTCACTAAAACCAGTGATAAGCCTAATTCTTTTTTAAAAGAGAGGCTGAGTTTGGCAGGTAATACATAAACCTGTGGACAGAACATTCCAGAAATTAACAGGAATCATAACAACACTACAAAATCTTGCCTTATTTGTTTCCTTGCTGGAAGGGATTCGGGCCAATAAGCTTTCTACAAGTTGAAGCTTTGTGAATCCTGGTCCTTCACTGGGGATTGGCAAGGGACCATTTCTTCCAATCTCCCCAAGAGCTGTACAAGCAGCCACCACAAGAAAGGGAGAGGTGCTGTCCAGAAAAGAACCTACAGGAAAAAGCAAAACAGGATGGCTTGAATTTTGGTTTATTATTTAGCAGTGAGCAGGCAAGGACTTATATTTTATCCATGCAAGAAGCAAAGCATTTATCTCCTCTACAGCTGGTAGGAAGCATTATGCTGGAACAAAATCCAAGTAAAAGGAAACAGAGAGAAGTCTAGGCAGTGGCACCACCCCTAATTCTACTATGTTCATCTATGAGCTAAGAGTCCACCTAATTCTTGTTGAAAAGGGCTACATCCATACACCTAACACGATGACATTTTTATGGACTGTAAATTCTATCACAGAAAGTAAACTCAAGATTACAGAATCGATGGGTTGAATATCTTAGAAAAGTCGTCAGCCTGGGGTGGTTCAAAAAATAACTGTTACATGCAGCGAAGTCTTAGGCAGGAAGTTACCTATTATCTCTGTCGTTGACTTTATGAGCTGTTCTTGATCCGGCATGACGGCAGTGTTTGGCTGTTCTATATTATGTAGCCCCCTGGTTCTGCATTTTCCTTTGGCCAAGTACCTTCCAACTGTAAATCCCAAAGCCAACAAGGATCCATGTTGGACCTCCGGGTTCTAGAGACAACACCAATAGTGCAGAAAATCTCATTTTCAAAGTAAGTAACACTTTGCACAAAACTCTGACTTAAAAACACGTATGGACAAGCCAGATGAGGAGGCACCCTGAAGAGTGAACTGAACTCTTCAGTCCTAACATGGAGTTCTAACACACAGTGCAAAGACAGCTTGATATTTCTAACACTCTCTGATGGATGGAGTCCTTTAAGATAAATTAATGAAACTTAGAAGAAGCTTAGGAGGACAGATTAAGAATTTATCACCAGCAGTGACATTCCTAAAACCCACCCTTTGGTAGCTAGACAAAAATAAATAGTAAAAATCCAACTCATCTGATTTGTAAGTTCACCTTCATAAGTCTGTACTAAGATGATACAACACTGTCTCTACTTAAAAACTGGACATACTCAGATTAAGAGGATTAAATGTATTCTTTGGTAAACAATAGTAAAGGGGAATTACTCTAGATTTGCATTGATAAGAACGAGAACCCACTTGACCTATAAATACTGAACGTAATGCCTTTATACAGTTTAATTGGCTACAGGTTGTAAAAACCTAATTATTACAATTAATGTCACGAATAGTAATTTCTCCAATGCTGACTTGGCGCTGAGACTATCTAATGACAGTGCTCATTCCCACAGGTGACTTCTAATGAAACGATCCTGTGCAGAAATAAGGCTAAGTTAAATGCTACCTTAATTTAAAAAAAAATAAATTAAAAAAGAAAGAAAAAGAAGGAGGCAGGGGCTTAAACTCAGCTTAGTTAATGTATGTTTTTTATCACAACCCTGAAAAGTTGGATCAGTGCAACTGCGCGGCCAGACAGGACCCTCAATCTAGCTTATCCACCAGGGACTGCTCCTTGTGGTCTTGGAGCAGCAAAGCCTGCTGAAGATGAGTTCTTCCCCCCTCCACTTCAGCTACCTATTTACACTGCAGTCTTTACTGAGCCACTAGAGGGCACCACCACCCCCTCGGTCTGTACTGATTCAACTGGGTTGGCACATTTGCAGCAAACCAGAGCTCCCACTGACTCAAACTCAGAAATGCATGGGAACACCCTGCTTTTTTTTTTGTTTCATGGTTCATATCCCTCCATATTCTCAGCTATGTTCTCTGAAAGGTCAACCATGGCTTCACAGGCAGAAAGCAGCAGCAGGGGGAATGGGACCCATCTGTGCTAGCTTTGTGACCACGGAAGCTGCACCCTATGTGAAACTGAGCAATGAGACCACACTGGCAGATACAAAATAAATCGTGTTTGTTAATTACAACACACAGTGATCAGCACTACTGGTCAGCATTTGAGTCTGCTACCTGTGACGTAAAATGGCGGCCCATTAAGTCATTAGGAGAGACTGATATAAAAACATTTTTGGGAAATCTAACCTAAAATACTAATATTTTCCCTCCCTTTCAGGATTCAAGACACACCAGCACAGAAACTTTTTCAATGTGATTTCAGGACTCCTCCAAGCACATAGTAGCAAAATGCAGAGATAAGGTTAATGGGAGTGGGAAGGAGCTGCTGGAGGACAGTAGGCAGGCAAACCCACCACGTAGTAATACACTGGTGGAGGGTTGCTGAGCAGTCCATGTGCAGTGGGATGGAAGAAGTCAGCCCCCAGCAGGGAAAGGTTGCAAGCCGGACAAGACCCTGAGCTGATGAGGAGCCAGGGAGCAGCTACAGCTCAGAAGGGGAGGGGGTATTAACTATACTTTTTAGTTCTTTGGTACCTGTAGTTGCTCACAAAAACTGGTAAACTGGTAGTCTGACCCACTACTATTCAATGGGATGAGGAATATTTAAGCGGGCTAAGCCTGGTTAAATATGTGATAGTGCTGGCTTTGCTTACGAACTGCCTTCAGGAAATCCTTCTGACCTTAACAACAGCTTCAGAGATTAGTTTATTTAAAGAACTGTTGCACTCACCTACAACAAAAATCCCTTCTCACAGTCCGAATGGATGTCAGCTAGTTAATTTTACACTCAGATTAAGGCTAATACATCTCAGACATACTGTGAGATTTCCCACCAGTTACATGAGACAAGAAAAAATAAGCAAAGAAAGGTAATTACATGGTTGTCTTTTGTCATCTTAATCAGCTGCTCCAAGGAGGCCCTAAGTTCATCTCCAGACGTGATAGACAGCACCACAGAATAGAACAGGGCCGCAAGCTCGCGCATTTCTTCTTTGTTTGTGTTCATCAGACTCTGCAGGAGTTTTAAAAAGAAACATAAAATATGGAAGCAGCTTCTCATACAGTCTGTTCATACAGAGCTTTGATATACAAGCACAACTGTCATGCAGCTACATAAATAGTACTTACCTCAGAAACCACTCTTTCAACCAGCAGCATTATCATTTAGTAAGAAACAAAGCACTCAATACAGCAAAGCATCCATTGAACGCCCAGGGTTCAGAAGGAAGATTACCACTAGCCACAAGAGGGCTTACCCACCAGCTCCGCATTAAACACACTACTGGAATGCTTGGATGAATCTGTATTCAGAAAAGCTTCCACATTTTGAATTCACACTGAGCTAAGATTCTCCCAAAGACACTATTTTTCATGAGCTACTGGAAGGCTTACATTTTCTTTTCATTAATCAAGGGATTAAAACAATAAAAAAAATAAAACACAAACCTCAAGAAGTTAAATCAGTTAAATCAAATGGTGCCAAAAAATGTTGTCCAGGAAAGCACAGCTCTCAGAGCAAACTCTTCCACTTTGTATTAGAGATCTTCTATTATCTGAATTGTTAAGAAGTTGAACTTGGGAAGCATCACATGATTTGTTAAGATATAATCTTACCTCTGCATTAATTTGATGCATAATGCAACAAACTCACGCAAAAAATTCATGCCCAAATCTTTGAATAGCTTTGGCCGCCACAAAAGGCAGCAAAAATGATCCAAGCAAGTAAGAAACACCACCTGTGAGACTCATGAAACATAACTCTAAGTTCAACTCAAAACACATATCAGATAATACAGCTGACTTCTAACAACCTCCTGGACCTGCTCCTTCCACTTGGCAAAGTGAAATCATAGGATCATAGAATCATAGAATAGTTAGGTCACATAAAGGACATTTCACAACAGTATTTCTGGAATGAGGTACTATCACTTACCACCCCTAGAAGCTTTATTTTGCAAATGGACACCAGGACAAAGAAAAAGCAGTTTTTTCTCCAGAAAATAAACAATACTGAAATGGAGAATGTTAAAGTCCTCTAAGGTTCATACCTGCACTTAAATGAGATGTGGTAAACTGTATACAGTGCAATGCAGCAGCAGGTATCAGCAGGAGAAATTATTGTAACACATTCTAATTTTTCTTTAATGTGACCAAGCATTATTTTCTGCCAGATTCCCAATGAAATTGAAGGCAACCTGTAAGAGCTTAGCAAATCCTGGATGCTTGAAGTAAATCATGAAAAAGCAGGAAGTTGCCTGAGAAGAGAATCTAGAGAAAGCAGAATTATCTTTGGCTTATTCTCAAACAGGTTCCAGTTTATCTTTTTTTTGTTTGTTTGTGGCTAATAAAAATATATAAACACATCTATAGAAAGGGCTCTAAAACAATGAGGGATCTAACTGATCTCATTTTCTGAAAAGCCACTTACATCTTCCCACTGGAAGGAAAAATTTAGTTTTCAGTTTTCTTGTGCTGTTTGATAGATCGTCTGATTAAGTGGAAAAAATGACTGACTATACCAACAGGATCAATAACAGATTACTCTGAAGATATAGGTCATTTAACAAAACTGGTAAAACAAAAGAAACAAGAAGTAGCTTCCCCATCCTGCTACATACAACATTTCATGAAGTGTTGACTCTGAGTAGAAATACCGATTTTAAAATAAGTGCATACTCGGAAATAATATTCCATTCCATCATGGAAAAATGCCAGGTTTTGCTAATGCCAAACCCACTCCACCCCCAAAAATAACCAAAATATGTAAATTTCCAATATACCTTTATCCAATCCATTTTGTCTACAAATCTGGTGGCTAGCTTTTCTGGATACACTGAAACAACTTCTAGAAGACAATACATGACTGGCAAACCTAAAGAGTAATTAAAGAATCAGGTTATTAAACAATTGCAGAATTTACAACAATCTAACAGTGATAAAAAGAGGTTAAGAAGTATCAGGCATTTGAGAGCATTCATTTGCAATTCATTAGAGATAACAAACAATATGGAATAATAGGGTGTATTTTTTCTCAGCAATATTAGGGAAGCAAATAGAAGCAAACATTCTGGTAGCAATTTGTTCTAAAGGCATCAAGTGCTTTAAGACTACACTTGTCGCAGATACACTGTTATCAGAGTGAGGAAGACAGCATTCACTGGTTACAGCTGTTATAGACAGCAGCCTCACAATTTTAAAGTACTGTCTTTTTTAAAGCATTTAAAGCTGCAATTCTGTGGTCCTGCCTTCTTCTACTTACACAGCAGCATACAAGAGAACAAGTTTAAACTGAAGAGTATATAGTCAGTGTTGCAGCTCTGTCATTCCTGCAGCCAAACTCAAAGCATTGAACATGGCAACTCACTTCTAGCAGGAGAAGATTTTTCTTCAAGGTAATATAGCACACAGATTCTTACCTCCAACATTAGTTAACAGCTGCTGAAGAAGGCCAATATACATATGTACAGGGTTGGTTTCTGCACTTTTTGAGGAGGAGGAGGAAGATAAAGATATGTGGTTGCCAGACATGAGGTTTCTTATGTAACGTCCAATGGCTGGAGCTTGATCCTGCATATCTGCCAAGCTCTGCGAGGTTGGCACCACACCTGCGCTGTGAGCAAGACACATCCGCAGATACAGAACTATCTAAGTAGAGAAGAGAAAAATACAGGATACTGAGTGCAAAAGCACTGGGAAAAAACATGGAGAAGACAAAATAAAAGAGCAGAGAATATATTACATTTAATGTAACCAAAATGAGAGTTTCTTCTTCAATGAAATCTCGACAGAAAGAGTCAGCATGGAGACAGGAACAAATATAAAGTGTAAAAAATCTTAGGAAGAGTTTCTGCAATATGCCTCTGTGAGCAGACAACCCTACGGTGCCTGCATCACTCTCAGACGATTAAATCATACACAGATTTCTGGCTTTTCATTATCAGCTGATGCAACCCCTTTGAAGGCGGTTCAGCCTGTCCCCTATACCATTTGGCATGCATACGCGACCCAAAGCATGGCTAATACAGACCATGCATCACAGCTGAGATTGTGTGTACAGATCACTGAAGCCAGGGAATGTGCTATGAAAAGAACAGCCCCAAGGAGCATAAATGGGACTTTTATACGTGACTGCCTGTTTCTCCCTCTGACAAGCTATTACATTAGGTATGCTGCAGAAAACAGTGGAGCAGCACTCTTGGGAACTTTATTCCTAACCCTCCATGAAAATCCTGTTCAGACAGATAACGGATGGAGAGTTAACCCCAACATCTGTTCAGAGAGGAAGTTTAGAACATAGGGTGACATACAGTAACTGTTAGCTTCTTACACTGTCCTCTAAATAAATTATGGTATATGTGTATAAGGAAGTAAATCCAGACATTTACCTCACCAAATGTGGCAGGATTGAAAGGCAACGCTGCAGTCCCAGTTGTATATTTAGCTGGAGTTTTCATTTGGTGACAGGCCTAAACAACAGCACATATTATGAGCAGAACATTAAGACCCACGAACAGCAGAAATGTCAGTGAAATTTTGCTGACATGTTTATCCTCCACTTAGCAACTGAAAAGTATAACTGTTCTATAACAACGAAGGGCACAGAGCAATTGGTAATAGTAGTTTAGGTCCATCAACTTCACATACGTATCAACTCAAAGTGGAAACTGAATTTGTGAGAGAGAACAGCAGGGGAGGATGGAGAAGGACAACATCAGAATCATAGAATAGTTAGGACTGGAAAGGACCTTAAGATCATCTAGTACCAACCCCCCTGCCATGGGCAGGGACACCTCACACTAAACCATGTCACCCAACGCTATGTCCAACCTCGCCCTGAACACTGCCAGCGATGGAACATTCACAACTTCCCTGGGCAACCCATTCCAGGGCCCCACCACCCTCACAGTAAAGAACTTCTTCCTTTTATTCAATCTAAACTTCCCTTCGGTAAGTTTGAACCCATTACCCCTTGTCCTATCACTACAGTCCCTAATAAAGAGTCCATTCCCAGCATTCTTATAGGTCCCCTTCAGACATTGGAAGGCTGCTATGAGGTCTCCCCGCAGCCTTCTCTTCTCCAGGCTGAACAGCCCCAACTTTCTCATTCTGTCTTCATACGGGAGGTGCTCCAGTCCCCTCATCATCCTCTGCACTTGTTCCAACAGTCCCATGTCCTTTTTATGTTGAGGACACCAGAACCGCACACAATAATCCAAGTGAGGTCTCACAAGAGCAGAGTAGAGGGGCAGGACCACCTCCCTCGACCTGCTGGTCATGCTCCTTTTGATGCAGCCCACGATACGGTTGGCTTTCTGGGCTGCGAGGGCAACATTATTTCTTCCCCTCAGGAGGAAAAATGAAGTGCTTTAGAATTTAAAAACAAAATAGCTCATGAACTTCCAAACTCTGAGGCACCCCAGCTGACAGGCAGCCAGGAGGCCTGCAGACAGCAGCTTTGCCTGCAAAGGCTGCGGAACAGTCAGGCTTCCCTAGTATGGGAAGTGGGAACCCTGTGCTGCACCAGCCAAGACCGACTCTGCCACCTGCAAGGTAGAAGGGTGCTGCAGCAAGCTACCAACTCCTTTCCATGGACATGTTAGCTCTGACAAGCAGGCATATTCCAGCAGGAAACCATACGAACAGGTTTCCAGTAACATCCACTGCAAATGCTGCAGAAAAGCATGTCTGTTCTCTGGGCAATGGCACACATCAGTTCTAGGGCTGCAGGGCAGCCTTGCATCTGAATAAACACACAAGGCAGTTGTACAGAAGTCAATAGATTCTCATCTTTCTGAACACGCACAGATCTTTTGCTTCACAGTAACTTCAATGACATCCAGAAACATCAGTGAAAACCTGAATTAGGGAACCAGAAGACGCTTCCCTTGAAGAATGGATTCCCATCCACACCCAGCATATCAGGTTCTACCTTTTCATATATACCATCTCGCAGAGAGAGAGAGAAGGATGATGCTAACTTGTGCAGAAAGTCATTTTGTACTCAGCCTGCTGTGCCAAGCGATGCATAGAAACTTCTCAAACACCTCCAACACTCACAAATAATTCACGATACGTGAAAATTCATACTTTGAGATAACTAACCAAAGAAATGTACCTTGAGGAGAGTGGGAATCTGGTTTTTCCCATTAGGGATTAAACTAGGTTGATCCATAGTTATTTAGACATTACATAAGGCAAGAAAAATTTAAAAATTAACGACAAGGAGACAGTCATTTAACAGTGCTATCTAAAACTCAGTCTTGGTTTGTTTGGGTTTTTTTTGCATATACTTGAATAACAAGTACTTTGGGCAAACACGAGGTTTTTCATAAAGCTTCAAATACTTCATACGCCAGCAGAGTATATCAGCAGAGCACACCAGCAAAGTACACAACATTCCATAAGGAATCTGCCCGGTAACAGATTAAGTGGTACAGGTTTTGGCAAATCATTCCCCTAGAGTTCTGAAAGGCTGTTTAAATGGCCATTATTTCCACAAATTGAAATTAAAATGAATAATTAAGTCTTTAAAGTAAACAAACCACACTTCTTCATTTGTTCCAGTATCTCCTTTCCTAGTCTGGAATCTTTTTTCTGTTTTAAGCACAATATTATTTTTCACTAGCCCAATCAGAGAATGATCTTCCTATCCTTTCACAAACATGTTTGTGAGCAACCATGCTGGATTATCACCCTTGAACACTGGATTCCTTCTTCCACACATCTTCTGCACAAACAGCATCAAAGCAAAATAAGTGCTTTGTTAAAGGATCTATCTCCTTACTACTTAACACTTGTATCTCTTGCTATTATTGCCAGCAAAAGGCAAGGATGATTGCTAATCTTGGCAAAGCAGTAACATGTGTGGTCTTAAATGTGATTTTACCTAACTTTACACCTCAGGGGAGATGAGGGAGATGGATACAGGGAAGACCACACTTATTACACACCAGAGCATCAGATATACACGTGTCATTTACAGGGACAGAAGCACCATACCTTATCTTGAACATAATGGACCATTTCAGGGAAGGAAGGCATCTGCTTCCCAGAACTCTCCTTCTCATTTTTACCAGGAAATGTTCTCAGCACCTGCTGAGCTTCTCCATGTACCTCCTCCCGCCTTTCAGAAGAAACGTTAGAGAACAGACATTATTTGCACAGAACAAATGGCCTTTAATGACCTTTAGTGAGCAATCAGATATCTTGGGAAGCTGGAGGATACAGAACAGTTTCTAAATAAGATGAATGAATTTTTTTCCTTTTTTTTAAGGAAGTGGAAAAAAACCCTGCCTTAAAATATTTAACAATTTGTTAAATAGGGGAGGAGGGGGAAGAGAGGGGGAAGAAAAAGGTTAGCCTTTGCAAAACAGTCTGGATCAGCCCACTTCTGTTCTTCTTATATCCTGCTAGTGTTTATCACCAGTTCCTGACTACCACATACTTGTTTTCCTACCTGCTCCTCCTCCCCATCACTTCCCATATTCAAGCTTCAGCTGACACATACTAAGTTTATGGTTATCTACTTAGCAGATCAACCCCTGAAACAGCGCCAATACTGCAATGACAGAGGAATTTGCTGCAATTGATACGCTTAGCCTCTCTTAGTTACAAGGAACTCACAAGGAAACCCGAACAACTAAAGCAAGTTGGAAAAAGCCCCACCACTTAAACTGCAGTGATAGAAAACTGCAAATGAAATGACTGCTGTAATTTAATGAGTCAATTACTCCTCAGCAGAATGGCAACTCTTGCAAGTGCATGCTCCTCACACTTTGCAAATACAGGCTAAAAGTAGACTGACAGGATTTGCCAGGAAAAATAACTTATAGCTACTGTAAAGGTGATTTCAGTTAATTCAGTTGCAACTGATCATTAACACAAAATGCTTTACTGACAGCAGTCTCTGATCAGTCAGCAGACTCAGAATCTGAGCCAAAGGTGACCATAAGGCACAAACCTCCACAGAACTGTCCAAGAATGCTCCTATGTAAAGGTTAATTTCCAAATTATCATACTTTATTTTCAGTGAGTTTTTATATACATACCTACATACACACACACATATATATACTCTATTATATAAAACAGAATCATGGAACAGTTTGGGTTGGAAGAGACATTAACAATCATCTAGTTCCCACCCCCCTGTCATGGGCAGAGACACTTTTCACTTGACCAGGTTTCCCAAAGGCCTCTCCAACCTGGCCTTGAACACTGCCAGGGCCACACCTTCCCTGGGCAACCTGTGCCACGACCTCACCACCCTCACAGAAAACAGCTTCTTCCTAATGTCTAATCTAAATCTACCCTTTGTCAGTTTAAAGCCATTACCACTTGCCCTGCCACTACATGCACTTCTAAAGAGCTCCTCTCCAGCTTTCCTGTAGGCACTCTTTAGGGACTGGAAGACTGCTCTAAGGTCTCCCTGAAGCCTTCTCTTCTTTGAGCTAAACAAGACCAACTCTCTCAGCCTGTCTTCATAAAAGAGGTGCTCCAGCCCTCTGATCATCTTCATGGTCTCCTCTGGGCTCACTCTAACAGCTCCATGTCTTTCTTGTGTTGGGGGCCCCAGAGCAGAACACAGTACTGCAGGTGGGGTCTCACAAGAGCGGAGTAGAGGGGGAGAATCACCTCCCTCAACCTGCTGGGCACACCTCTTCTGATGCAGCCCAGAATATGACTGACTTTCCTCAAGCTCATCTTGAGGACAATCAACTCCCTCAAGTCCTTCTCCTCAGGGCTGTTCTCAAGCTATTCCCTGCCCAGCTTGTATTTGTGTTGCTTGGAACTGCCCCTATCCAGGTGCAGGACCTTGCACTTGGCCTTCCTGAACTTTGTAAGGTTTGCTTAGGCCCACCTCTCAAGGACTCATATATGCGTTCATATTGCATCCAAATATATACTGGATGCAAACATAGATATGTGTGTGTATATATGTGAAAATAACTTCAAAGGAAAACAACTTACGGGTCTCCTGCAGCTAACAGGAGTAAGTATCTGGATGGGATATGATTTGGAGGGAACACTGTGCTAGCAAATTTCACAGCCACTTGACGTACTTGAACTTCAGGCTTAAAGAGAACAGACACAGACATATGGTTAAGTTTTAAATGAACGCACTAATGAACAAATACCACTTGTAAATCATGAGTCATCTGTTTTGTCCTCTGGTACCAACACCACTCAAGAGTTTGAACATTTTTAAACACTGTTCTTGCTAACTCTTCATATGGCAGGAGACAGAACAGAAAAGCAAGCTTCTCATACATACACAAATGAAGAATGAAATGTTCTATTAAATGCATGCACATTTTGTGAAACCATAAATCAGGGTTATTGCTATTTCTTAGACATCTGTAATGCCCCACCCAGGCAGCTTTGACATCATCTACCTACACAAAACAGAGCTTCATTTAAAAGCAGCACATCTTCATAAGAGGTGGAAAAGAAACATTAGCTTAGGGTCATTGCTCTCTCTACTGGGTTCAGATAGTCTCGAAAGGGTATTGCCTGGACAGATAGATCACTTGAGCACCCAGGCAAAACAGATGAAAACAGATTCTTATACAGTTACTAGTGCCACCACTAGAAATACGTACACCGCTACAGTCTCCCTGAGTGCCCATGCAAACACAGAGATTACAAAAAAATACTCTTTCTGAAAACCCAGACCTCTGGGAATTCTGAACACAAACACGATACTCAGTGAAGTAAGAGTAGTGAAGTGTGGTTTCCTCTGAATTAGCATCTCATGGCTGAGTTCCTAAGGAGGTTCTTTTATGTTAGAAATCATAGCACACTGAAATCTCAACTAAACAGTGAATGATCCTTTCTACCTAACTCTTGCGTTCACAAAACATTTCACAAGTCACTGTCCTTGAGGCATCTCTTTCTCAGAGTTTTCTTAGGAGAAGACTGAAAAAGCATACAGCACAATCACAACAACTTTGTTTCTGCAAAAGAGAACACAAATGGAAAACTGCACTGTCACCCTTCTTGCAGCCACTGTACAGTATTAAAAATACTTCATCTGAGCATGCACACACCTCCCCTTCTCCCAGACAGGCTAATACATTCAGTAAGAAAAAGACCTGTTCCTAAAGTACAGTAAAAGTGTCAGGAAAAAGGAAAACAATTAATAGCTTGTTTTTTTAGGCACTTAATTTTGACTCCATTGAAAATACCTTTATTAAATAGGAAGCTACAAGAACTTCCATCAGGGTACGCTGGGCTCCTTCCAAGTTAGTGTACGCTCCAACCATCATAGACAAAGCCTCCTGAATGGCAAGCCTAGTATCAGCATCTTCCTGCAGTATAAAAATAAGATTTTTCACTTTACAATGTACAGTGACAAGAATTAAGCAAAACCAGCACAAAATCCTAGCAATTTCCCAAAGCCCTGGGAGCACCCACCTTACATAAAGCTTCGAAAAACTGCTGTACCAGTGCAATGTCCTTAGTGAAGAGCTGAGGCATTCGGCTGAAACAAGATATTTTCATTCATGAAAGTTTTTTGTTTTTTTTTTTTTTAAATCTAGATGCTTCGCATTTCATTGGTCTTACCCCTCATCCCACATTTTATCTGTCAAACAAAACTGCCAGCTTGTTTCCAAACTAAATGCAGTTTGGAAAGTGAGGTATTCGACAAACAATCACTTAGATTACCAACATAACATTGAAAAAAACACTTGTCTAGTTTCATGCCCTTCATGTCTTTTCTGTACATTCCTTAAAATTATGGCAATCCAGAAAAGTGGATTAATTCTGTGCATAATTCATGAGCTGCCATTAACCGCTGCTAGAGAAGCTATCAGCTAAAAACATATTTCTTTCTACAACTTTGGAGATGTCACAAGAATGCTTTTCTGTGCACTGTACACTCAATAGCAAAATTGGCAGATGGCATGAAGCTTGCTGCTGATAAATTAACAGCTTGCTCTGGAAAAATGAATCAATGTCCCAGTCCTTAAATGGAGCTTCAGTTACCTTGAGAGCTTTCCAACTGCTGAATATGCCATTGAGAGCAGTTTTGAATCCTTGAATGATAAAACAAAAAATAAAATTCAGCAAAACCAGGAATACATAAAGGCACATCTCTTATAATTAAACATTTATTTTAAATCCTGTCTTCAAAGTGCTCAAACAGGCTTTCATGGGCAAAGAATCCTGGAACATCAAATTAACTGCATTCAAGAACAAAAGCATTAGATAGCAACAAAGGGAGCGTGCTCTTCCACAAGACACAGAAAATTGTAAATGGAGACAAAGTTTAAATCTTCCTTCTCATCTCAGCTAACCTTATTTTACTTGAAGAGAGGCAGTAATCAGATTCAGCAACTATATGAAACAGTAGCAATGAGACAGATACCTTCCACTAGCCCTAAACAGCAGCTTTACACAAAGGAAGCCGTTTGCACAATGAATCCAGCAGATAATCAATGCAGCACACTTATATAGGGGCTTCCTTCTTCCTAATCACTCCTTTTTATGCCCTTTCCAATGGCAAGGGAAGCCCACATGTTCAAACACCAACTCAGGCCAGAAGGTCATATCCAAGGATCAAAGCTGCAGAACAGGTGATGTGCAACATCAGCCCTTCATAAGATACATGAAGGAGTACCATGGGGAATGTGCTTCCCGAGATGACACTCTTTAGACCAGACTGGCATTTTTCAGTTCTGTTTGTGCTGTGTTTCCCACAGCAGTGCTATCCCTGTAGAGACAGAATGGAAGGTATTACAAGCAAGCCTATACAGCTGCTTATCACAACAGGGTATACACACTGAGGCCCCTGTGTGATCTAGAGTAATGAGTAACAGCAGCTAGATGCTACTGTATTATTCCTGAGACTTTGCAAATAGTGCCTGAGAACCTATCTGTATCTGTTAAACAAATAAAGCAGTTTCCCTATATAGCCTATTTGTTTCTCTTCCAACAGAATTCCTTAAAACACTGACCTTTGAAAGTCATCTTAGGCAACTACAAGAAAGAGATTTATCAGTTTCCATTATAAAGATATTTGTCTTTTGCTTGCATTCAAATGAAGAATTATAGCTCTAGAGTAAAGAGCCTTTCAACTTACCTCTTTGTATTCATTGATCAGCTTTGTAAGTCCATTTAAAAGCATCGGGCCTAATGGCTTTATTTTACTTTCTGGACAACTGCAATTAGAGACACCAACAAACAAAATATTATCTTTTGCATCCCTCAGAAGTATCTTCTCCCAGGATCTCAACTCTGGTAAGATGAGAAATTACAGCTTAATGCATGCAACCACACATACAGATATTTTAGGAATGAAGAAAAAACCCTACTTTCTATGAGGTTTAGTACTTTCTACACCTTTAGTCCAGGAACATATTTAGTGAACAGAGAGACTTCTGGGAAAATAGCTACAAAACATCATGCTTTCTGAATTACTTACATGATACAAATATGATGTACAAACTGCAAGGACAGACTTCTCAGTTTTGCATTTGTGTTTGCACCAAAGAGTCCATCATAAACCACCTGGCCAAAAGGAATAAAGAACAGATCACAGAGTGCCTGGCTTCACTTGAAAAGGTTTTCTAATTCCCCTTCTTCTTTGAACACTGCTGTAAGTTACAGTGCTTCCCTTCCTTAAGTGCTGGATGAACTATATGGTTAAGCTCATCAGGCAGAACAGCTTTGGAATGCAAGCATTACCTGAATATTAGCTGGGAACGTTTCTGCAGCTTGCCTGGATCGCAGAAGATGAGGAACTATCTTTAATTTAACACGGGTGCTGACTGACTCTCGTTTCATTTCTGGTTTCAGAACAGATCCCTGCCAGAAAGAGTTAAAATAATACAGTGCATCTTTGGACAGCAGTACTTTCTAAGTCAGTTGAATTATCTTTCGCAAATCAGAACACACCAGGACACAAAAAAAATTATTCAACAGCAAAAATGTTCAGTGAAAGCAGAGATCAAAGGAAGGGATAGATTTAAGAGATGCATATGTTTTCTCCTACTAAAGTAAGGCAACTAAAATCACACCTTCTGAAATTAAGCAGGTATGCAATTCTGAAGGCAAATCTTACCTCCTTGGTTTTCAGTGGTATATCCCCAAGATACACTTTATACATTTTGTTGATGATAGCAGGATTGTTCCAGTCAATTACACTAAAGAAAAAAACACATTGAACACCAACATTTTATGATTCCAACCTCCATTTTTTACAGTATATGCTTTACAGCATTTAGCACCATATTCATATTCTTCAGAGCTTTAATTCACCCAGTTTGACATCTAATCACTTGTCCCACATCCATATAATACATAATCGTAAGGAATGTGAAGTTATTACAAATTTCACCTGCAAATTTTGACAATATAATTCTAAATAATTTGTGAGAATCCTACATGCTTCCTTCTCTTCCACTGAAACAAGGCATATAAATCATGGTAGTCTACTGATTGAATACAGAATGGTCATCTGTTAATAAATCTCTCCAAGTTCTAGAAACCACCACAGAATGGTTTGGGTTGAAAGGGACATTAAAGCTCATCCAGTTCCAACCCCTGCCATGTGCAGGGACACCTTCCACTAGAGCAGGCTTCTCAAAGTCCCATCCAAGCTGGTCGTGAGCACTTTCAGGGATGGGGCAGCCACAGCTTCTCTGGCAGCCTGTTCCAGTGCCTCACCAGCCTCAGTGCTTTGACATTTAAATAGGGAAGAGAGTATTTTTAATTCTAGGACTATCTGATCCATCTAGGATCAGATGGCCTGGCACATCAGTCCCAAAGAAGTATAAGGCTCTAGTAGATACCGGTGCACAGTGTACCCTGATGCCATCAAGCTGTCAAGGGGTGGAACCCACTTATATTTCTGGAATGACAGGAATATCCCAAGAGTTGACTGTACTGGAGGCTGAAATCAGCCTGACTGGGGGAAGCGGCAAAAGCACCCCATTGTGACTGGTCCAGAGGCTCCATGCATCCTTGGCATAGATTACCTCAGGAAGAGGGTACTTCAAAGACCCAAAAGGGTACCGATGGGCTTTTGGTATTGCTGCTTTGGAGACAAGAGCAAATTGAGCAGCTGCCAACCTTGCCTGGTCTCTCAGAGGATCCTTCTCTTGTGGGACTGCTGAACGTCGAAGAACAACAAGTGCCAATCACGACCACAGCAGTGCACCAACGGCAATATCGCACCAACTGAGACTCCCTGATTCCCATCCATAAGCTGATGCATAGACTGGAGAGTCAAGGAGTGATCAGTAGGACCCACTCACCCTTTAATAACCCCATATGGCCAGCGCAAAACTCTAATGGAGAGTGGAGACTAACAGTAGACTATCGTGGCCTGAACGAAGTCACACCACCCTTGAGTGCTGCTGTACCAGACACGCTAGAAGTTCAGTCTGAACTGGAGTTAAAGGCAGCCAAGCGGTATGCCACGATTGATAGTGCCAATGCATTTTTCTCAATTCTTCTGGCAGCAGAGTGCAGGCCACAATTCACTTTTAGTTGAAGGGGCGTCCAGTACACTTGGAACCAAGTGCCCCAGGGGTGGAAACGCAGCCCTACCATCTACCTTGGACTGATCCAGACTGTACTGGAACAGGGGCAAGCTCCAGAACACCTGCAATACATTGATGACAGTATCATGTGGGGTGATACAGCGGAAGAAGTCTTTGAGAAAGGGAGGAAAATAATCCAAATCCTGCTGAAAGCCGGTTTTGCCATAAAACGGAGTAAGGTCAAGGGATCTGCACAGGAGATTCCATTTCTGGGAATAAAATGGCAAGACGGATGTCGCCATATCCCCAGAGATGTGATCAATAAGGTAACAGCAACATCGCCACCAACTAATAAGAAAGAAAAACAAGCTTTCTTGGGTGTTGTGGGGTTCTGGAGGATGCACATCCCGAATTACAGTTTGACTGTAAGCCCTCTCTATCATGTGACCAGGAAGAAGAATGATTTTAAATGGGGCCCTGAGCAACAACAAGCCTTTGAGCAAACTGAACGAGAGATAGTTCATGCAGTAGCCCTTGGACCAGTTAGGGTCGGGCCAGATATTAAAAATGTATTGTACACTGCAGCCGGGGAGAATGGTCCCACCTGGAGCCTCTGGCAGAAAGCTTCAGGGGAGACTCGAGGTCGACCCCTCGGCTTTTGGAGTCGGGGATACAGAGGATCTGAGGCCAGCTATACCCCAACTGAAAAAGAGATACTGGCAGCCTATGAAGGGTTTCGAGCTGCTTCAGAAGTGATTGGCACTGAAGTACAGCTCCTCATAGCATGCCAGTTGCCTGTGCTGGGCTGTACATTCAAAGGCAGGGTCTCCTCTACACATCATGCAACAGATGGCACATGGAGTAAGCGGGCTGCACTAATAACACAATGAGCGTGAATATGAAATCCCAGTCATCCAGGATTCTAGAAGTCATCATGGACTGGCCAGAGGGCAAAGATTTTGGAATGCCACCAGAGGAGGAGGTGATGCATGCTGAAGAGGCCCCACCATATAATGAACTGTCACAAAGTGAAAAGCAATATGCCTTGTTTACTGATGGGTTCTGTCGCATTGTGGGAAAGCATCGGAGATGGAAGGCAGCTGTATGGAGTCCCCGACAACAAGTTGCAGAAACTGCTGAAGGAGAGGGTGAATTGAGTCAGTTTGCTGAGGTGAAAGCCATCCAGGTGGCCTTGGACATTGCTGAACGAGAAAAGTGGCCTGGACTTTATACTGACTCATGGATGGCGGCAAATGCACTGTGGGGGTGGTTGCAGCAATGGAAGCAGAGCAACTGGCAGTGCAGAAGTAAACCCATCTGGGCTGCTGCACTCTGGCAAGATATCACTGCCCAGGTGCAGAACCTGCTGGTGAAGGTACATCATGTAGATGCTCACGTACCCAAGAGTCGTGCCACTGAGGAACACCAGAACAACCAACAAGTGGATAAAGCTGCTAAGATTGAAGTGGCTCAGATGGACTTAGATTGGCAACACAAGGGTGAATTTTTTTTGGCCCGGTGGGCCCATGACACTTCAGGCCATCAGGGCAGAGACGCAACACAGAGATGGGCTCGTGATAGAGGGGTGGACTTCACAATGGACACTATTGCCCAGGTTATTTATGACTGTGAAACATGTGCTGCAATTAAGCAAGTCAAGCAATTAAAGCCTCTTTGGTATGGAGGACAATGGCTGAAGTACAAATATGGGGAGGCCTGGCAGATTGATTATATCACACTCCCACCAACCCGTCAAGGCAAGCGCCATGTGCTTACCATGGTGGAAGCAACCACCGGAGGGCTGGAAACATATACTGTGCCCCACACCACTGCCCAAACACTATCCTGGACCTTGAGAAACAGATTTTGTGGCAAGATGGCACCTCAGAGAGAACTGAGTCAGACAATGGGACACATTTCAGGAACAACCTTATAGACACTTGGGCCAAAGAGCATGGCATTGAGTGAGTGCACCCTCAGCAAGTTTGCCGATGACACCAAGCTGTGTGGTTTGGTTGATATGTTGGAGGGAAGGAATGCCATCCAGAGGGACCTTGACACGCTTGTGAGGTGGGCTGATGCCAACCTGATGAAGTGTAACCATGCCAAGTGCAAGGTCCTCCACCTGGGTCAGAGCAATCCCGGGCACAGCTGCAGGTTGGGCAGAGAAGAGATTCAGAGCAGCCCTGCGGAGAAGGACTTGGGGGTGTTGGTCGATGAGAAAATGAACATGAGCTGCCTTCAGTGTGCGCTTGCAGCCCAGAAAGCCAACCGTATCGTGGGCTGCATCAAAAGGAACGTGACCAGCAGGTCGAGAGAGGTGATCCTGCCCCTCTGCTCTGCTCTTGTGAGACCTCACTTGGAGTATTGTGTGCAATTCTGGTGTCCTAACATAAAAAGGACATGGAACTGTTGGAACAAGTGCAGAGGAGGGCCACGAGGACGATCAGGGGACTGGAGCACCTCCCGCATGAAGACAGAATGAGAAAGTTGGGGCTGTTCAGCCTGGAGAAGAGAAGGCTGTGGGGAGACCTCATAGCAGCCTTCCAGTATCTGAAGGGGGGCTATAAGGATGCTGGGGAGGGACTCTTCATGAGGGACTGTAGTGAGAGGACAAGGGGTAACGGGCTCAAACTGAAACAGGGGAAGTTTAGATTGGATATGAGGAAGAAATTCTTTACTGTAAGGGTGGTGAAGCACTGGAATGGGTTGTCCAGGGAAGTTGTGAATGCTCCATCGCTGGCGGTGTTCAAGGCGGGGTTGGACAGAGCCTTGGATGGCATGGTTTAGTGGGAGGTGTCCCTGCCCATGGCAGGGGGTTGGAACTAGATGATCTTAAGGTCCTTTCCAACCCTAACTACTCTATGATTCTATGCATCAACCTCTGGGAAAATCAAACAGTATAATGGGCTGTTAAAAACTACGCTGAGAGCAATGGGTGGTGGGACTTTCAAACACTGGGATACACATTTACCAAAAGCCACCTGGTTGGTCAACACCAGAGGATCTGCCAACAGGGTTGGTCCAGCCCAGTCAGAACTTCTACATACTGTAGAAGGGAACAAAGTTCCTGTGGTGCACATAAAGAAGTTGCTGGGGAAGACAGTCTGGGTTATTCCTGCTTCAGGTAAAGGCAAACCCACTCGTGGGATTGCTTTTGCTCAGGGACCCGGATATACTTGGTGGGTAATGCAGGAAGATGGGGAAGTCTGATGTGTACCTCAAGGAGATTTGATTTTAGGGAAAACAGCCAGTGAACTCAATTATAAGCTGCTGATTGCTATGTAGCACTTCAATAGCCCACCAACTAGATGTCTTCAGGTCACCAGCGACTGGCCCTGACTTCCCTCTAACCATCATCCCAACAAAGAATGAGCTTTGGCCAAACCAGACAAGCCCAGCACCAACCAGATGACTTCCGTGGTGTCATCAGCAGGCAACAATCCAACACTGCACACAGTCTCTCCTGCTCTGAAAGACTGTTACAAGAGATGGAGCCTGACATCATGGACTCAGCAGCTTTATAGGGATCAGTCCATGCACTAAGGAATGATATCTCTCTCTTTTTGTGTGTGTGTATGCATATATATATATATATGTATTTACATATGAGACAAGAGTGACGATACATTGAAAAATGTGGGATCTCAGCATGAGGTGAATGGTATGGAATAAGGGGTGGATACTGTCATGGGTTCAGCAGTAGCAGTCTTTTTTCTCCTTCTTAGTAGCTGGTGCAGTGCTGTGGTTTTGACTTTCAGCCTGGGAACAGCGCTGATAACACCGATGTTTTTAGTTGTTGCTCAGTAATGTTTACTCTGACCAAAGACTGAGTCTCATGCTCTGCCAGGGAGATGGGGAAGCTGGGAGGAAGCAGAGACAGGACACCTGACCCAAACTAACCAAAGGGGCATTCCATACCACAGCACACCATGCTCAGTTTGGGGACAGTTACCCAGAAGGGCTAGATCGCTGCTTGGGTCGGGCTGGGTATTGGTCAGCGGGTGGTGAGCGGTTGTATTCTCTTCCCTTATTATCTCCCTTATTGCTATCATTGGTGGTAGCAGCAGTGGTTTGTGTCACACCTTAGTTACTGGACTGTTACATTCTTTCGATTCTCCTCCCCACCCCTCCAGGGAGCGCAGAGAGGAAGAAGGGGGGTGGGGGGAGGGGGGGAAAGCGTGCAAGCAGCTGTGTGGTTCTGAGTTACCGGCTAGGCTTGAACCATGACGCTATTTAATCTTTGTCTTTCAGACAAACCTGTCTGCCCACAGCAACCATCTAATGCTACTTACTGATGAGATTGTTTGGAACACACACTTCCATCTACAAAACATCCCACAGAAAACAAAAGCATATATGCTTTAACAAAACTGGAGGACACAGAACCACCTCTCCTAAGCAATTAATTTCCAAGCAAGTGAGCTATAAAGTAGCATTTATTTCTCATAAAAGACATTTATGAGAATGTATTTAACATCCATTTTCTCCACACATGTATTCTGTTCTCTAGGCAAAGAGTACCAACACAAAGGGAAAAATGAGACAAGTACAAAGGAGAGCCTGCCTTCGTTAAGGAAGGCAGTCACTGCTGTCCCAGAAGTGGGATTATTAACCGGTGTGCAGAACACTAATATACACACAAAGATGAGGTATTTTACTGCCAGCTGTTTTGCAAAATAGGGTGCTAGGTGGAAGCTCCACACGGGTAGCACACATTTTTTTGTACATCAGACCATGTACCTTTCAGAGAACAAAGAAATTACATCTTGTTTTTCTAAGTGATGCTGTTCCTCAAGCTTGACAATGTTATCACCATGGTAAATTCTGTTCTTGCTGTACATCATCATCACCTACTGTCATTTCCCCTGGCACAATTCAGGCACGTGAATAGATTCAAATAGAGAAGATTTCACATTACTTACTTGACTCAAAGTTAAATAGTCCTATATTTCTAGCAATACAGAAGCCACCTACACTTGCCAAAGGCAGGCCTCTGTCACTCCAAATCATAGAATCATAGAATAGTTAGGGGTGGAAAGGACCTTAAGATCATCTAGTTCCAACCCCCCTGCCATGGGCAGGGACACCTCCCACTAAACCATGTCACCCAAGACTATGTCCAACCCCGCCTTGAACACTGCCAGCGATGGAGCATTCACAACTTCCCCGGGCAACCCATTCCAGTGCCTCACCACCCTTACAGTAAAGAATTTCTTCCTCATATCCAATCTAAACTTCCCTTGTTCAAGTTTGAACCCGTTACCCCTTGTGCTATCACTACAGTCCCTCATGAAGAGTCCCTCCCCAGCATCCTTATAGCCCCCCTTCAGGTATTGGAAGGCTGCTATGAGGTCTCCACACAGCCTTCTCCTCTCCAGGCTGAACAGCCCCAACATTCTCATCCCATCTTCATACGGGAGGTGCTCCAGCCCCCTGATCATCCTCGTGGCCCTCCTTTGGACTTGTTCCAACAGTTCCATCTCCTTGTTATGTTGAGGACACCAAAATCTCCTACACGAGCCAGCAAACCTTGCATGACCAGTGATTCAGCAAATAGTACCATCAGCTATTACTGTGGGCTCTTGAAGGGTTAAAGAGAGAAGCATTATTTTTAGATTATGAAAGAGGGACTGAAGATGAGCAAAAACTTTAATAATGTAGAAAATGGGGGCTGCCAAACTTCCCAGACTACGGTCCACTCCACAATTACAGTCTCTTTACTTCCTTAATAAATTAAATGAAAGCATTTTTCCAGCAAAGAAAATACAGATAAGTTGACCAGCTGCGATTCACTTACTAAGGTGTTACTGAACACTGATAGTCCACAGAGGGCAATTTGGAAACCAAGGAGTAAGAAAATGGCTCAAAAGCAATTCTAAAGAAGACTGAAAACAGGCAGCTAAAGGTGTCAGCTCCAGAGCCAAGTAACATCTCCAGCTGCAAGACTGAGCCACACTGTTCCCAGCTTTGTGTGACTACATGGCTGCTTCACAGGTATGCAAGAGACTGCAGCCTTCCCCCTTTCAGAGCAGTGTCTCTGGAGCACTGTATTAACTGAAGCTAGCTTTCTTAGGAACACTGGCACCATTTTTTTCCAAAGACCCAAACTTGTACCTTTGCTTGCTCTTCAGTTCCAGGTCTGCAGCCGTGGCAACACTGTGTCTTGTATCACTGGAGGCTACAACCAGGTGTATAACAGCTTCAAGTTCGGGCACTTGCTCAGCTTCAATGAACTTCACTATACCCAGCTTACACTGTTCAACAGTGAGGAAAGTAAAGGCAGTGTTACTGACAAGAAAGTATATGTCACAACAACCACAGCAGCTCAGCTGTCTGAAATGATGGCTTCTGCTTGCTAGGCGTAAGTCCACAATCTCTCCATCTTTTTAGCAGCACCTTCCTCTTGCCTCCTCTCAGAGCAGTAAACCGTGTCAAAGTATCAGCATCACATATCAATTATCACATATTAGCATCATATATCAAGTAGGGATACTTTACTGCTTCTCTGCTAAAAAGGGACACTTCATCAACAGAAGAGTTTTGCAACTTTATGATGTTTAGGAGGAAAATGCAAGAGTAGACTGCTGCCATGGTTGCTTCCTAACCAGCCCTGACAACTCCTGGTACCTCCCGCCCTGTCTCACCACTGCAAAGTTCCACAAGGCATCATGCAAGCTCCCTTGATAAATTCCCTCAGGGGGAACTCACGGCAACTGAAAACCTGGACAGAATTAGCTACGTATTTTCCCTCTGGCCTTCCATTCCTCTGTCTGTAGCCACCCCTGCTACCACCCCGACTTCACCAAGGACCAGCCTTGCATCTGCAAGTACCTGTTCTAGTAGCTCTGGTGTCCATGGGCTATCTCCAATTACCCTTTTGGCTGCATAAAAGCTCATCCCTGGAGGTGGCTGAGGAATTCCAGGACCTCCCACACTACTTGATGAAGAGCCCTGGCCCGAGGGCATGTTTTGTCGACTCTGAGATTCATTCAATACAAACCTGAGCAGGTGGGAAAGTAAGTTCATTAGAGGCTTTACTAATCCACATTGCCATCTGAATTAGATGCTGGAATGGAGTAATATATATAACCTGTCCAACTTCAGTTGTTCTTCTGTAATTAATGCCATGACTGACGTAAGGCAGAATTTTACTCTGTTGAGACTCAGACACCAGTTACCCCAGCATACTCTGCAAAAGCTAAAACAATCTCATTATAGCTGTTTGAAAATAAACCTCCGTTAGGAAAGGCATGGTTCCACTGGCATTTCTGAAAAGAGTTATCCCAGGTTAAAAACCAGACAGAATGATCTCTTTTGTATTAGAAATAAATACTCCCAACAGTACTGCATTTGAGAAACTTGTGCTAAAAGCTTTAACAACATTTGTGCTATTTCTATGGAAAATGCAAACGTAACGGGAAATAATGTGGCATATTCAACACGAAGTGGCAGGAAACAGCCCTTGATAAAAAAATATAAATAAAAAAATATCTTGGAAAGTAGGAGGTTTAGTGCTGGGGAGGGAAGGAAAGCAAAAACCATACAGGTTGAGTTTACAGATCTTAAGTCTCCTTGGAGGCTGGCTAGTCTAGCTGCCCTGTGAAAATCTCCATGCTCCCACAAAAGCCACTCCACCTCTCTGTATCCTTGAAAGCTGGTTAACACATGAAGGGCATCAGAATTGTAATGCAGAGACCAACAATAATTATTTTGCTTCAAAGAGCCATAATCCGTTTTGCATTCAGCATACAGGTAACAAAAGAAAGTAAACAGACACAATATGGATAAACATCCATCCCGAGGCTCATTAGTTAAAACTTTAAACACTTGGACTTGATTACGAGCTTTAAGTCCTACAGTTAGGCTTTCTGGTGGTTTTTACTGCATGCAGACTGGCAAGGCTAATTTGCAACCGAGCAATGACAGAGCAAGTTCTACTGGGCGTAACTTGGTTGTAAACAGCTGCAAACTGTCTCACCCCAGGGAGCAAAACTGAGACAGACACACAGAACTACAGGATAGATGAAGACCCCCTTCAGCCCCTACCCTTTCGGTCTCTGAGTATTTAAAACTTGTGACGCTCACCCAGGATACAAAACCATGGAATGAAGTAGTCTTATTGCAAAGCCCAAGGACTTCATCTTCTGAAGCTACCGCCACAGCAGTGTGTTGGTGAGGCTAAAAGCATAAAACTGGGCAACCTGAAGAGTGTGAGCTATGAAGAGAGGCGCAGACTAGGTGTTTTAAACTATGAGCTTCAAGACTCTACACACACAAATGGTAAGGAAGTGGCCCCTAAAACATCAGATGGAAGTATGGCGTCCAGCAAAGCTACATGGAGAAACATCACTTGCTCACTATTTTAAAAGTCATTCCTTTAGAGCAATCCAAATCTTGAGCAAGAGTTAAGTGCTAAGAAAAATCCTACAGGAATCTACAAACTGTCGGAAAAAAAAAAAAGTGTTTAATTTTTTAAATGATTTCTATTTTCTGTCAAAGCAAAAGCTCCCTTAGCAATACGAAGACACTAAAAAAGTTAGTGCAGAATAGATTTTTAGAAAGTATTGATTTTAAACACTAGAGAAGATTCCCAATGAGCAGTGGTCAGTAAACTTAAGTTGCTCTGTAAATCCTTCTTGCCTTCAGGAACAGTGCTCACACTGAGACATGCCATTACAGTCACAATGTTTTTCCATTGGGAGAGAGATAAAAGACAATTCTCATTATCAAAGGTTCGATTCTGGAAAGTACAAGCTTTCAGAAATTAGACTTGCTTATGACCTTGCAGGAATAAGCCTTAAAACTTCACTGCAGGAAGATGAGCATACATTTTGATCTGACTTCTATTTTAAAGGTTTAGTTATTTAACAGATAGCTCACATGTCTCATAGTTTCACTTTGATCCCAAAAAGAGGCCAAGGACAGAATAGTGTAACACCTAATTAACCAGAAAGACATTTTGTTAAATAAGAAAGACGGTGCTCCCATTCTTAAAACTAGAATCCTGCCTTGTGTCTTACTGAAACATGTAATGTAACGTGTCTTACTGTAAAATGTAACTGGCTTCATCCAAGCTAGGAAATGACAGCATATTTTCATAAATGAGTTTCCAAGTGTGCAGTTTGTAATGCTTCACACAAAGAACACAGCAGTACTAAAGAAGACTGGTATTAACTCTTACTTACCCATAAGGCATAAGAAGAACATCCAACATAAAGTCCAAAAGCAGCTGTACAGTCTTTGGTTTTTCAGCAAGATTAAATGGAGAAGCTGCTGCTTTCAGTGGTTCAGCAGGGTATTTCATGTGAAAAAGGGTTGGTATTAGAAGATGCATTAGGCTGAAAAAACAATTATATTTACTGCAACCATTTAAAAAAACCACACCTGTTTATTCTTAACATTCAAGAGAGAAACCTTTAACAACAAAGTTGGTCCTCAATAGCAACAAAAATCTTAACAGAAGTTAAATCGATTCACAACCCAGTGGCCTCTATTTGCCACCTGATGTACTTAAAAAAGGAAAGCAGAAGATAACAGAAGGTAAATTAGGAATTGCACTTAAAACAGAACATGTGTGTGTGTATATATATATATATATATTTATGCATGCACACACACGCACACATCTGGAGAGATAAAGCCAACTGCCTGTGTCCAGACTTTTAATGCTTCAGAGTTGTGCCACAAAATACAGGCTAGGGCTGTCTCATCCATAAGAAATTAAAAGTTTGTGTCTGAGTCTGCCTAGAACAGAAGTTGATTAATATTGTTCAGCTTCACCAAGGAGTGCACACTAATTTATTGATTATATAGCCAGATTTCTCAAAGCTTTCTTCACTTACATAATTGCTTTTCATACAGGTCAAAACCATGGTCCAAGAGAAAACAATCAGGTATTTTCAGACTGATCTCATGAACACAACCAAGATTTTACTGCAAGAACTTTCAGTAAGGTCATTTTAAAAACACTTTTACACCAGTCATTTTAAAAACACCTTTACACTATCACAGTGACACAGAGTGAATGAAAATACGATTTGAATGCCATTTTCAACTGTCAGTATGGTGGAAACGCCCCTCAAAATAAATAAGGAGCAGGACCATGCTTAACAGTTTCCTAGAAGGTCTTAGTACACAGCAATTTCAATTTCAGCCTTTTTTATTTACTACAACTTAGTGGGAACTTTTGCACTCACAATTTAGAGTCTCCAATCTGAGACTTTTATTGGTGTTCCAGTTGCTGGACAGAGGGTATGTACTGATGGTCTAGCCTTAAGCCAGAAGCCAGAATTTGATGAAGATGGATGGGGGATATGGTCAGGCACATCCACCATAACACAGGCCCTCTTATCATACAGGGACTCTGCTGCTGCAGAGCCTGTATATTATTTTAACGTTAGATTATATGAATTCTTTGTATCACTCAAACTACTGGATGGCTGACTCGAATTGTCCAAGCCAAGATCATCCTAGACAATGGAGATATCACCAAGGAAAGGAAAATAAACAAAACAAAAAAAAAAACCAAACCACAAACAACCTTTTAACAACTGATACAAATTATTTTACTAAACCAATATCAACAGCATTTGCCCCAAGAATAAGTAGTTATACCTGTCTTGCTGTGGTTGAGGTTTCCCTTCCATTGCAGTGAGAAGTGTTGGAGCCAATTCACATTGTTTTTCCACAGGCAGACGGGGGTATCCCATCTTAACATAAATTATGGTAAAATTCTAGAAGAGTAGAAAAAGCACACATTGTTGCAACAGTGCAAAAGAAATATCTGTTCTTTAAACTCTTACGTTGTGTTACATAATTAGGTGTTGGAAATAACATGTTTTGGAAGACCAATTTCTAAATTCTAAGGCTCACTGGACTGACAGCTATTAAAGGGGAGCCTCCCCTTTCAAAGGAAGAAAATAACAATGCAAAAAGCCCTCTTTAGCTTCTCTTACTTGCTGCCAATTTCACTAACAGCAGTTTTACCCAAGGAACAGCTTCAAGGAAAGCAAATATAATGCTCTCTTTTACCTATTTCTGAAATAAAATAAAAAGCAATACTGAATAAACACAAAGTCAGCAGCACAGGAAAGGTTTCTTTCGAAAATGTGTTTCTAAATCATCATAATTAAAAGCTGCAAGTGCAATCTAAACAGAGTCCAGCGACAGCACAGCACAGCAGAGCAATACTGAATACTGGACTATCTAACTGCTATCATGTTGACACAAACCCAGTAAAGAACTGCAGAGATGGGAGCTGTGTGTTCGATGACCTGGTTGGAAGAAGTGTTGAGGTGGGAAGTCTTATACTTCTTTGTAAGTGGTACTTTTTAAAATTTTATGAAGCCTGATGGCACAACACAACATGCATCACTCAGAGACATGAATGACAACAGGTTTTTGATATGTCTAGCCAGAAGTACAGTTCACATCAAGCTTGCCTTTGAAGAAGACAGTTTTACTGTTCTACCTTACACATGCACTCTAGAAGCTCTTCGACATTTCTAAAGGATGAACTCCAGATAATCCCACTTACTTAAAAGTTAATCTGATTACTTGCATACTACTGCTGTTGACAGTCTAATCATTCCTCATCACTTTCTAAAATGCTATGTTTTCCATTTATGCTGTATATGACCGAACAGTCATAGAATCATAGAATAGTTAGGATTGGAAAGGACTTCAAGATCATCTAGTTCCAATACCCCTGCCATGGGCAGGGACACCTCACACTAAACCATGCCATCCAAGGCTCTGTCCAACCCCGCCTTGAACACTGCCAGTGATGGAGCATTCACAACTTCCCCGGGCAACCCATTCCAGGGCCTCACCACCCTTACAGTAAAGAATTTCTTCCTCATATCCAATCTAAACTTCCCCTGTTTCAGTTTGAACCCGTTACCCCTTGTGCTATCACTACAGTCCCTAATGAAGAGTCCATCCCCAGCATGCTCATAGGCCCCCTTCAGGTACTGGGAGGCTGCTATGAGGTCTCCACGCAGCCTTCTCTTCTCCAGGCTGAACAGCCCCAACTTTCTCATCCTATAGTCAAATAAGGACAGGCAGTTTCCCTTTGATTTTATAACTTTTTTTTTTATTCCCGTGAAGGTGATCTGCAACAGATCCATCATAGCTGAAGTGAAAACTGTCTTCATAGTTTCTCAAAAACATTTTTGAACTATTTTCACTTCTTAACCTACATTGAATGAAACCTTCTAGTAAAGTTTCTCCCTTTATAAAAGAAGGGTTTCATAATGTTTTCTTGCTCAACTAAGGTCTCAGGCCGAAAACCACATAAAAATACAGGTTCTCACGTGATCAGAGAAATACAGAGGTTTTAAGTAAGACTTTGAGACCTAACAACGTTTTAAGACCCTGATCCTGCACATATCAGGGTGAGGTTTGGTAGCTGCTTGCAAAACAGAACTTACAACAGTGAACAGACCCGCTACAATACAAGTAATGTGTCACGGTTTAAGCCCAGCCAGCAGCTAAGTACCATGCAGCTGCTTGCTCACTCCTCACATCCCCAGCAGGGTGACATGTGTTGAGAGAACTGTTTAGCAATTTACATAAAAGTAAAATGTAATACAACAACAATAGGAAATAGAGAGGGAGGAAGGAATAAACCCCGTGCCCTGGGGAAAAAAAAAAATCCCAAAGAAGTGACACAAGTTCGCAACCGCAGACCAATGCCCAGCCTGTCCCTGAGCAGTGCCTAGTCCCTTCTGGCCAACTCCTCCCAGTTTCTATACCGAGCACGATGCACTGTGGTATGGAATACCCCTTTGGCTAGTTTGGGTCAGGCGTCCTGTCTCTGCTCTCTTCTGCGTTCTTGTGCCCCTTCTCACTGACCAGCATGAGAGTAACAAAAGTCCTTGACTTAGGGTAAACACTACTGAGCAACAACTAAAACACCTGCATCTTAACACAGCATTGTACCAGCTACTAGCAAGAAAGTTAACTCTATCCCAGTTGAAATCAGGACAAATGACAATTCATGCATTCATGAAATATCAAGGGTAATTATCAGTAATCTGAACAGAATCAATAGTGTAGGTGCTTCGTGAAAATAAGTTTCACCCACAGCAGACTATAAAGTTTAGTTAAAAAAAGAAAAAATACCTCTTAAAACATCATCCTCATGACAGTAACATACCTGCTAGGAAAACTGACAGATCTAAATTCAGGAGTTTTAAAGAATATTCTGCTTGTTACAAGTAAATCAGCAACTGTTCTTGGAAGAAGACACTTACGGTGACAAAAGACACTGCAGAAGGATCCTGATATTGAACTAGCAAAGTCTCTACTGGAAGTTGAATTTTTGGACGACTTTTGATGCGCTTATTCAGATGAACCAGCAGCTCCATGACCTGACAGAAAAAAAAAAAAAACAACACACACAAACTTGAAAGAATCACCATCAATTTACCACTTTGGACTACACACATCATGCTCAGTCCACTGTGCAGGCCTACTACAAACAAATCAGGCTGAGATTCCCAATTGTTTAATCTCTAAGAAAATGGTATCCATCATTTATTGTATTATTTTGAAACCACTCTGACATGTCTCAAGTCACTGTTAAACACATAAGAAGCCTCAAATCATGCCACAACCAATATCCTCCACCAACAGAAATACCAGGAATAAATGATTACTGAAGATGAACAGGTGCTGCTACACAGCTGGTTACTCCCCCTCAAAACTCAGAACCAGGTTGGACAGGGCTTCGAGCAACCTGCTCCAGTGGAAGGTGTTCCAGCCCAAGTCAGAGGGGGTGGAACTAGATCAACTTTAAGGTCCTTTCCAACCCAGACCATTCTGTGATTCTATAAAACCGAGCCTCGTTTGGAAATCTGCATTGCTGTGGCTGTAACTTCAATTCATGACACCGAACAAAGAAACGATGAAAAAGCCACATCCACAAGAAAGTTATCAAGTGTGCGTAGGAAAACTGTTTGCAGTGGAACAATACAGAACTGAAATCCTTCAGGGAAGAGGAAAAGTCAACAGAAGTACCCTATGAATGTCAGGCAGGAGGAATGTGCAGCCCTGCCCTGGGTAGGCAGAGTCCCAGCAGAGTCTCCACCGATGGAGTCAGGCAGCAGCACTGGCAGAATGGCCCTGGCATCTGGTGGACAGTGAGCTAAGCAAGGGCAAAGGTGCACTGAAGCAAGAGAGGTGCAGAGTGGTATTTCCAATGATGAGGACTCTGAAGCACCGAAGCAGGGGCCCAGTGAGTCTGTGCAGTCTCTATCTGTGGAGTCTTTTCAAGACCTATCCAAATAAAACCTTCAACATCCTGGTCTGAACTTGGACTATTTAAAGCAGGAGGTTGGTCTGGAGACAATCTGAGGTCACCACCAAGCTGAAGTATCCCATGATTCTATAGCTCCATTAAGTAGTTTCTCACCATAGTATCAGCAAAGTGTCATTTGTAAATCCACTAAATATCAAAACTGAATGGAGGAACTCAAAAAACTACAGACAATCTCCACTCTGGAACAATACATCTTGAGAAATCACACTGAACAGCTGCATCTCACTCACAAACCCTATCAGGTTCTCAAGCAAGGTGGTGCAACAGAAGTGACATTAAATGGAGTCAGCTCAGCTTCAGTAAAACCAGAGCCACTCCTAGATGTGTGATGACTTCGAGCAATTAAAGTTTAAAAGGTGGGCACACTGCCCTGTGCTTTTCATAGCTCATTACCTTGGTCATATACTGGTGAAAATGCAGCTAAATCACTGTCACTACAGTTTGTCATGGAAACTGCAGAACAATATGCTTGCTGATCTGCATATGAGCCAAGACACCATCTTTGCATCTACTACATGGCTAGGCATCAAACAAAATAAAGTCCGGATCTAATTTAGAGAAACTGCATAGCTGACCACAAGCATCTGACTGAGAACAGAGACAAACTAAAGTACAGCTGACAGGTATCAAGTTTTACCGCTGCAAAAATATTATGCCAGCAGTCACAAATTCCTTCTGTTTCAGAAAGGAAAAAAACCTGTCCGCACACACTTTTTTGTGAAGGAACAGAAACCTATGAGCACAACAGAATTTGAGGAACCTGGTGGCTGGTAAAAAAAAAAAAGCCATGCCTGGCTCAGGTCACATGTGAAGGTTTAGCGCATGTCCCGCTTCTCTAATCATTAATATCAAATCAGCGCACGAAGGATCTCATCCAGCAATACTCATCTGACCTGAATCAGGAAAATGTCCGCACTTTCGAGGACAACTGCTTCTCAGGTTTTTGCTGGGTTCACATGGGCTGCACAAAGCAACACAATATTCAGTCTGGCACAAATGCTGCTAGCACATCAGTATTTCTTGGAGCACATCTGAACCAGCAGAGTAAGTCTACCCTGGATTAGCTCTCTGTGTCATTGCTAAGGTAACTGGTCTGGCACAAGGCATCCTAGAATTTAATTTAACTTATCTGTTAAACCATGGTTTGAAGGATTACCTTTTCAGGGTAAGTGGATTAAGAGAACGAGTTCAAATTACTGAATGTTGCACTAATATTGACCTGACTGTCAGAAAATTAAGTGCAGGGATATAACCAACACAGCAATATTTTAAGGCAGCAGGAATTAAAACAAACTTTTTATTTCCCCTTTCCATAGCCAGTCCCATTTTGAGGAGAAAGTCAATCTGTGGAATTAAATTAGTGTGCCGTCAACCCATCTGGTGTACTGAATGAACTACACTGTGCTTCTGAAGCTGGGTGAAAGCAGATCCTTTAACAATTGTATTAATCTACACTTCAGCAATATACCGGCACCACAGAGATGTACTTTTTTGTTCATATACCTATACTGTTGAAAGGTTCTGTCAATCCAATTAAAATTGTGCAAGTTTTCAAACCACAGTTGACTTTGTTGGCACTTTTTTGTTGCTGTCACTGGGTTCTGCTTTTTTTTAAGCACTACAGTAATTGCGGAACAGACACATGACAATGGATGGCAGAGTTTTGTCATTGCCTATAGTCAGTCACTGGGTGAATAAAGAGTTTGTCCTCTTTCCATTCTATTTCATCTACTTTATTAGCCTCTATTAGATTAGCTTTCCAATCACTCGAGAGGTCATGTAAAAAACATATCCTTTTCTTTTACTTACATTGCCTTAACACAATTTTGAGGCTGGAGCTGAACAACAGGCACAGTCTTTGCGTCCACCAGCCAAAATTAGCATTAGAAAGCTAGGTGTTTGTGTTTAAAAGTTATGAGCACTTGAAAATGCATCAGACTTGTTAAGACATTCCCCAGTCACATTAATGGCAATGTAAGAGCAAGAAGAAGATTGAAAAACTGAGGTCTGATGTAAGTAACAGAAAACAGCAATGCGCACATTGAACAGATTTACCTGCAGGTTACACACACCACAGTAAATCTTCAGTGACGTGAAGTCATGGGTGCACAGATGAGCTTTTATCCCATAAGCTAATCCAGGGAACTGAATTCCCCAGGTACATACTAAATTCAACCTCCAAAACAGCTTGGTCCTTGATCGTATGCTTGTAACCAGGCAAGGATCAAACAGTTTTGAAAGCAGAATTTAAGATACACCTGAGCGAATTCTGTGATAAAGCTGTCTTCTGTACCAGGGAACTGAATTCCTTCAGGTATGCATAAAATTCCATCTTAAAATTATGTGGTGCTTGCTCCTATTCCTATTGTCAGACAAGTGAATGACATCAAGGAGTATGTCTTCAAGGTCTTTCACACCAGAACCAAGTTTGCTCCACATGCGCCAATAAGTCAGGTAAACGCACAACAGTCCTAACATGGAAGCAAGAGCAACTGTCTTTATGACACTAAGTCTTGGTCTCAGGCTAACTCACAGCTAGCTGGCTTCAACTGGAAACAAACACAGCCTCCACACAGCTGCAAGAGCCCATGCATCTGTAAATGACCTTGCTGATACAAGCAATGACTGTTTTCTTTAAGCCCTTAACAGCTGTAGCTATAGTTGTAGTACAGTAAACCATTATACATCAGGGGCATTTCCTTCTCCCTGAACAGGACAACACACCATTAGGATAAACTGCACCTTTACCTTTTTACGAACTCCTTCTTGTGTGCTGGACAGCTTGAGGAGTACAGGGGGTAGGAATTTGGAAATAATGTTCTGTAACTGCTCATCTGTTTCTGCATGGCCAAGACGCAAGAACACACGTTCAAGTTGATCTGCAGATAAAAAAAAAAAAAAAAAAAGATAGGAAAAGAGAGAAACTGGTTGAAACTCAAAATTGCTGTAGTAAGAAAACAACATTTCCTGAACACCCCCTAATGGGCTTCTAAGAAATGATGTACACAACTCCACAGTTTTTGAAGTACTCTCATCTCAACGGCACTCAGCACAGATGCGTCTGGTATTTTTAACACTACATGAGCAAAGAACTGACGGACGAAACCAGCCTGGTAGCTGCAAATACCAGCCTCCACAATTACATGAAGACAACTTCTGTCAAAGACAGAAACAGTCAAGATTTTCTTTGCTTCATTCTCTTTTTCAAATCAAGGCTAGGACATCTCCAAAGGTGCAACAGAAGATTAGGATCTCCAAGTCATTCCCCGCCCTTTCTGCTTTGACCACAGAAGTGTGCAGCTGTGGGGCTATTAACTCTTGAAAAGATGCTTGCTGTGATCTCCATTCAGATCACAATGTTTCATACCTCCACTATTTAACCAGAGGGCAAATTCTTGTCATTATTCTTCTTCAACCTAGAGTTCTGGTCATATTGTAGACATTGTGTCAACAGAACAAAACCACAAAGCACATACAACAGAACCCAAGACCAATTACAGTTTGTACGGCAGAAAGAGTCTAGACAAAGCACAAGATGCAAGGTTGAGGCAAGCTACACCATGGCAATTGTACAAATAAAAGGCTGCACACCTGAAAGCACAAGAAACAAGCCACAAAGTGAAAACCAAGGTCTTTCAAACCTTGAGACTATTGTTCCAGAGTAAATTGGATAATTACAGCACATTAGAGGAATTTGTTACATAGGACATCTTGACACAGGCTAACCTATTCTGCTCATGACTTTCCATTAAGCCACTTACATCTTCCAGGAAACCTTTACAAAGCTGTACAAATGTTGACTGAACCAGTTACTGATTTTTTTACTATTTGGTGCTCTTGTTTCCAAATGCCAGTTATTACAATAGGAATAAGATCCCAAGTATGAAACACAGGACATATTGCAGTAACTTCAAACACAAAGCTCCTATTATTGTACTACCAAGGTGTTGGGAGCGTTTCAAAGCTTTCACCTTCCACTACTCAGCAGGTCTCCTCCCCAAACCCAGGGGGGAACACAAAAATAATAACTAAAAGAACCAAAAAACAACCACAAAAAACATCTGCAAAGAAATAAAAGTTGCAACTCCTACAAGATCAAGAGAACAGGGGACAGGGGAGAAGCAATAACATCTGTTTCTTCAGTGAGCTAGCAGAAGATCATTTCAAGGAAACATATGAGACCAAAATCCTCTGACAAGCACAAGCACTGAGGTCCATCTGTCTTTACAAAAAGAATGGAAGAGTCCCTGTTTTAAGTCCCAGCACGCAGCTGCTCCAACAGCTAAACCAGAAGCAAAGCAAAACCTCCCTGGAACAGCAGCATCCCCGACTGCCAGACCATCCCCGTACATGGTAGGAGTGTCTCTTCTCCATTCGGCAGCACTGCAGGACAGATCCGTAGGCAGCAAGGAGACCCTGGGCTTTTGAAGGGACTACAGGTCTTATGACATCCTACAAAGAGGAAATCATTCCCCCAAAGACTAATCTAAAGTGACATGGTGCAAGCTCACATCAGAGGAAGACCAAGGAGAACCCTTCTGCAGCACTCAGCCGGCTGTAAAGGACTACCAAGGCAAAAAAGAAAAAAACACTGTACAGGGAAGAGGTGAAGACTGAGGTGAATGGATATGGTTGGAACTTGAGCTAACAAAAACGATGTTCAAGTAGAAATGCCACTTTAATCAGCAAACCTATCGTGATGTAGCTGCAGAAGCCTTTACTGTCCTATTTTTTAAATCTGTGCTATCCTTGCATTTAAAGTCCTCACAGCACCACTCCTCCTCTGCCAGCTGCAGATTAAACATAAACATCACTTCCAACATTTTATTTTCTGCTGAGCAAATACAACAGGCAGCTGAGAAGACAGAGGACTACGAAATTTTATTGTCAGGGAAATTACAAGCGAAGACTCTGTAGCACCTACAATACAACCTGACTTGTAAGCCAATCTCTTGGTTCAGAGAGATTTCATGGAACAATCGAGCTGTCAGCTTGTCAACGACTTCATGACTTTTCTTTCTTTTTCTAATTCTAGCAATTTCTTTCTCTCTTCTGCTCCTTTCCCTGCAAACAATCTCTCCCTCCAGGACCTCCACAGCGTCTCACAACCGCGCTAGCACTAGGGGACTGCTTCAGCCATACCAAGAAGCTGAAATAAACAATGCATGAAACTATCAAATCTTTCTCCTCTGCCCTGGAACTCCAGGAGATCACTGCAGACACACTATCCTCAAGCAAGCTGACTGTGGAACCTCCCAACAACATGCTGCTTCTCATGGCAGACTCAAGAGTAAGGTAACAAAAGTGAAGTTATTTCCACACCCCTTCTGTCGTGGTTTAAGCCCCTCATGCAGTTCGTTCACTCACTCCCCCTTCCTTCTTCCCCCAGTCCCGGGGGGGATGGGGAGGAGAATCGAAAAAACGCAACTCCCACAGGTTGAGATAAGAACAGTCCAGGAACTAAGGTATAACACAAACCACTGCTGCTACCACCAATAATAATAATGACAAGGCAAATACAAAGAAAGAGAATACAACTGCTCACCACCTGATACCAAGCACGACCCAGCAGTGAACCCCCACCCTTCCGGGTCTCTGCCCTCTGTTTTTACACCCTGGGCATGACGTGCTGTGGTGTGGAATACCTCTCTTTGGTCAGTTTGGGTCAGGTGTCCTGTCTCTGCTTCCTCCCAGCTTCCCCTCCTCCCTGGCAGAGCATGAGACTCAGAAAGTCCTTGGTTAGACCAAAACATTATCAAGCAGTAACTGAAAACATCAGTGTTATCAGAGCTGTTCCCAGGCCAAAAGTCAAAAAACACAGCACTGCACCAGCTACTAAGAAGGAGAAAAATGACTGCTACTGCTGAACCCAGGACACCTTTGTTGTAGCCACTGGACTACACACACCTTGTGGAAGGCACAGAAACCACTCTGCATGTGCCCACAGGAAGTACAGCAATGCACCTACCCTATTTCGAGCTTCCACCATTATTCTGTTGCTACAAGCTGCAACCAGAATTATAATAGATTAAAAAAAAAAAAACAAAAACCTATGCCCTTGTTCACACTGCCTTTGAGATGCATTTATCACTTTTCCTGTATCTCTGCTGCCTAGTCTATTAAGTCCTAATAACTTAGGTCTTCTTCCCTTAACCAGAAGCATGATAGGACTTCTCAGGAAATTCAAGGAGACTAGTCGCCTGGCTGCAGTTAAGAAACTGGTCAGGAATTTATCAGAGCAGTCTCCTGTGCTGCCAATGCAGTGTGTTGTATCCATAGCAGCATCAGGGCAGGAAAACAAAGAGCTACAAACCCACGGAAGTATTGCACATCAACCATTTTCTCCCCAGTTTTTATTCCACTAACAATTGCGACCATCTCTCAAGGTGACAGTATTCACCATGGTGAATGCTGGAAGCATAAACCCTGGAGGTTTAAAGAACCACACACAACGGTCCAGGAGAGGAGCCAGGGACACAGTATTTGTGACTCAGATACTTGATGTATCCGAGTACATCACATGTAGTGCACAAATGCAAGACACATTTGTGCAGATATGCTTTGCAGATCTGCCGGCTGGCACAGGCAAGCTCCTTTCTTTCTCTGCCTTCTGTCTTCTCACAGCCTTCACCTGGCCTTCCTGTCCAGGCTGCAACAGCAAGCAGACCACTGTGCATCAGACATCAAACAAGACAAAGTGTATGCTCCCAGCCCATCTCACATTCCCACATTGTGCCCTTCACAAGTTTTTAGGAATGAAGACAAAATCTTCTCCCTCTAGTTTTACAGTCCCTACTGCCAACTGCACAGTTGTAATTTCAAGGGGGGAACCATTAGGTTATATAACAAAAATAAGTAAAGCAAGAGGTTTAACTTGCTTACCTACCTACCATAGAAAAGAAATAAAAATTACACAAACTGTTCTGAATAAACCTCAGCAACTGAAATTAATCTACAGCAATCTTACATAACCTGACAGTAAGAGCACTGAATTTTAATTATAAAGCTTTACACACTTCAATCTTTACCTTTGCTAGCCAACACTAAACTTAAAATGCATCCACGCAATGACACACTCCTATAACTTTCCTTTTGAAAGTTGACTAATTTCTTAAGTTATCTGGAAGTACTGAAAGAAAGAAGTAATGAACAGGAGACATTTAGTAATTATAGGTTTACCTCTATATAAAAGCCAATACTTAGGAGATCGAAGATTTTACACAAAGGCTTCTCCTTCCTCAATTTCACATCAAACCCTCAACTTCAATTTAGGTTTGCAGTATTTTCTTAGTATTGGTTCCCACTCGTAGCACCCTCTGTATTAGCTAATTATTTATGTTTATAAAGTTACTTCCATAGTTAATCTACTGCAGCTCAATCCTGGTGAACATAGGGCTGGGGAAAGAACATACTGTCAGAAGCAAATGTCCAACTTTTAAGGCAAACCAAAAAATTCAAAAAAAAAAAAACCAAACCACAAAACACCATAACCAAACCAAAACACCGAAAGATTGACATTATTTTATTTACACTAGTGAGAAAGTCGAAGTGAAAGGGAGAAAGTAGGAAAGGAAGAAGACTTAACCAGAAACACAACTGGAAAACCCTGTGCCAAATCCTGCAGGGCTCTACAAAAACTGCTCCAAGAACAAACTTGCACACCAGAAGTAGTGGAAAAGCACAAGGGCACAACGACATCACAGTGAGCTTTTCAGATGTGCTCTACTGTGGAAAGGCCCCTGATCTGCCAGGGACTGTTGGATGAATAACGCCAGTGAGATTAAACCACTACTACCCTCCAGTGCATCACTGGATTCATTATTTTTTGGATATTCTTTCAAGTTTGCCTTTACAAAGCTGGAAGCAATTTCTTGAAACAAAGATAATTCTTATGGCACCCAGAATCTGTTTATGTGCAATGTGACAACCACAGACTCTGTCAGACCTGCCCACTACATTAGAAGGCACCTGAGAAATCATGTCTGGTTTAAAAAGTAGTCTTAGAAACACAACATGTGTGCTACAGCTCTGATGGTCAACATTTTACTATGGGGGGAAAAAAACAAACAAACAAACAAACAAAAAAAAAAAAAGCCCACAAAACCCAAAAACCAACCAAATAAGAAAACAAAACACAACCAAGAATGAACTGTACCAGTAGAAAAAAGTAACACTAGGTAGCTTTATTTTTCAAATACATACCGTTAAGTCCGTGCAAAATCTGTAACAGATATTCATGTATTCTGGCACAATCACAACTTCTTTCAATGCTGCTGTATAGCATTTTACAGAATCATAGAAGGGGCTGGAAAGGACCTCAAGATCACCTAGTTCCAACCCCCCTGCCATGGGCAGGGACACCTCACACTAAACCATGCCATCCAAGGCTCTGTCCAACCCCGCCTTGAACACCGCCAGCGACGGAGCATTCACAACTTCCCTGGACAACCCATTCCAGTGCTTCACCACCCTTACAGCAAAGAATTTCTTCCTCATATCCAATCTGAACTTCCCCTGTTTAAGTTTGAACCCGTTACTCCTTGTCCTATCACTACAGGCCCTAATAAAGAGGCCCTCCTCAGCATCCCTATAGGCCTCCTTCAGATACTGTAAGGCTGCTATTAGAGCATGAATATAAATATGGGGGATTTAACAGCAGACATTGCATATGAAGAGATGTTTCCTTTCACTGTGTGTAGAAGAACCAGTGTTACGAAAACAAGCTATATCATTGCATCCCTGTTTCCAGAAGTAGTGTCAATAGACAAGATGTATCTGGAATTTGAAATCCGCAAGTTACCATGGCAAAGCAGTTACCTATATGTGAGGCAATGCATGTTTCATTTCTGTTTCTTTCCAGTCCTCATTTAAGACTACAAGGAAGAACATAGGTCTCAGCACTCATGACTGTACCTCATGCAAAAAGGAAAGGAATAGATTTCAGACACAGATAACATATACATATGTTTTACAAGAAAGTCACATTAACAACAAGGCTCTAACCTGTGCTTCATAAAACTCTGAAATCCTGCACACTGGCCATAAAAAGGTCAGAGTTATTGCTAAGCCTTGTCACTTGAGAACTGATCTTGCAAGTCTCCCAAGCCAAGAGCAAAACCCCAGCCTGCTGACTGAAACACGCTCCTTCTTCCCATTCAGTAGCTTGCGAAAAGGAACAACAGAGAGAAAGGCATAGAAAGAATGGAAAGGATAAAATAAATAGCGTCATATTTTCCTCCCATTAACAAGGACACACCCTTCCCTTTTTTTTTTTTTTTATTTTTGGTCATAAAATCATGGAAGTGAACTCTTCGAATGCTTGGTCTTGCTGAGGTAGCTGGTTCACTGTTCATCTATCTTTTAATTAAAGAAATCGCCTCTCAGTTCAACTAAGCACAATTCCAATTCATGTGTCCAGGCTCTCCTCCTTGTCCTTACATATGATAAAGAGTTAGCTCCAGCTGGCATCTGTGGATATTACACGCAGCACATCAGCTATTCTACACATACCCCTCAGCAATGTGTATTTATGTAGCTGAGTATCAAGTAAAATACACACCATTCTTCTTTTGAAACCTGACTCAAGAAACTACCAGAGCTAGGACAAGTTAACGTAACTGTACTCATAAATTAACTGATCATCAGGAACAAGAAAGAGAGTCTGGGTCTTCTGCAAAACACAGCAGACAGTAGGAGAGCAAAATTCTGCTCATAAGGCCAAAATTTATGTTCGCTTTGCTGAAAGTATCTAACAGATTAGTGGGGCTGCTACATGAAAGCATTTCTAGAACTGTTTCAGTAAATTAAACAAGAAATCTCTCTCCAAAACCCTCCTCTGCATAACCATTACATTGCACTAGCATCCTCCACATCTCCTCCCAAAGGCTCTATGCTGAATAAACAGTACTGGACACAGCAGCATTTTAACTTCACTGCCTAGATGGCAAGGGTAGTTCTAGGAGCAGGTTCCTGATAGAACGCTCAAGCACACTCTCCAGAACTAAGAAACTGTTTCTGCCCTATTCGACATACAGAAGAAAGCATCAAATTTTCCTCTATTGTGCCACTACTAAAATATGTGTCAAAATCTTGTTCCAATGGCATCAGACTCTGTGAGAAAATATATCTAGTATTATTACAGCAGCCAACAGTGAGTCAGGATTTGCTGGTGCTATTCCTGGCTCTACAAGTAACCCCACTGCATGCCTACAGCCAAATCGCTCCAAGGGGCATTTGTAAAAGTAGGCCAGCCATCAGGTTATTTTATGAGATCTCACTGGAAAAGGCTGGGAAGGAGGGATATATTACTTTTTTATCCTATTCTTCCATTTTAAATATAAGATGATAAAAAATTTGAATAGCATACTGAAACATTTGCAGTATGCCAGGCTTAGGCTCTCCATTTAGTGGCTGTCTATTCTTATTCAAGGTTAATCTTCCTTTCCCCTGTATCTGAACTCTTGCAGGTTCAAGGCAAGTTTACCAATTTTCCATTATTTTTTTTTAACTGCCTTATCTCCATTCTTATGCTGCCTTCAACAGTTCGTCCTTAAACGGTAAACATCCTTATACAGATTTTAAGCGAACAATAAGAGTTTATGTGTTTGAGTGGAGCTGTAGATCAAAGATTCCTATAGCCATGTATAAACAAAGCAATGAAAACTGGTTTTCTAATCTGAAACTAGCAGTAAATTATTTTTGTTATTTTGGGACTAATCATTACCCTAAAAAAGAACAAACTTATTTCCAAACATGCTGAAATTTAATTATTTAAATGTATCAAAAGACAGCAGGCCCCCACGTAGGCTGTATAGTTTCTGTCTCTTTCTCTACTTGAAATTACTCCTTTTCCATTAGCTTTACTTTTTATTTAAGATTACAGTACTTTCCATTCAGTGACAGATGAGGTACTAGGGAATAACCCAAAACTAGCAACGAAAAATCCACTCTCTTTCCTCCCCCCCACACAAAATAAAAGATTTCTAACCAAACCAGTGGAACCTCCTCAATTCTGAAGGATACAGTGGACAAATAATCTGAATTATACCATATGATTATTAATGTGAATCTCCATCTAAGGATATTTGTCCTCTCAGCACAGCTTAACACAAAGGGCTGTGCAGCAACTGGCACAAGGCTGAGAACTAAGTTTTTGCAGGATCTGATCTGGAGGATGGGAAGCTAGATTACATGCAAATAAAAGCTCAGGAGTTGCAAGCAAGAGATCTCACACTGACTGGTTTCACCAAGAGGAATCATGTTAGCATTGTAAAACTGACAATAGAAACTCTTGGGTGACAGCAGCAGTGAGGTGTTTCATGGTCAGTACTACAATTTATCCCAGTTGTCACTGGAATAAATAACCTGGCATTTGTGTCCTCCAATGCAAGGATCAGTGTAACTGCAAGATCCTTCTTACTGCACCACGAGATCCTGGCTCTTTGGCTATGCAAAGAACAATCTCACCATCATTTTATGCCTCATTGTACTCAGCCTAGTTCCATTTACATCTAACAAAGAGCAGAACAAGGATGCTACCTACACAGCTGCATATGGAGTACAACGAAAAAACCCCAAGTGACACATCAGGCAGAAATGCTTCAGAACTGAAAGCCAATAGCACGAATACGCTCAAAGGATTTCTTCTGCCCTTCCTCTCCACCAACTGCCAAGTACTATTTCAGGGCAACCAGAGGCCCTCTTATTTGGCTGAGTCATACGTTATCTTGCTATTAACTCTTCACAGTTGTCTAAGACCTAGCTCTACTCCAAGACAGGAAAAGAAAAAACGGTCTTCAAAATTTCTTAGGCTTCTCCAAAGAGAAGTCGATCCTTTATTGCACCGAACAGAGAACGGGATTTAGAGGCGACAAGAAGGCAGGAGCTGGCTTTCCCCTGCGCTGCACGCTCGGCGCAGATGCAGGCACCTTCGATTCTGGCTGCCGTAATCATGCGCCGAGAACTGCAGAGGCTGAGGATGTGCTCACACACCTACCGTGAGACACGGCACTGCGCCGGCAGCTTGAGCGCTCCCCAACAGCACGCCGGTGCCTCAGCAGGCGATATTTTTACACTGGTGCTGCAGCGAGACGACGGCGGTCGAACAAAGCGGCGCGGGCGCCGCCAGCCACGGGCAACTGCCCGCCCTCTCGGGGTGCAGCGAGGTGCGGATGCTGTCCGTGGACGGGAGCTCTGCCGGCTCCGGGGGTCCTCGCACCGAGCAGCCCCCTCCCCACTGAGCGGGCGGCCCCGCAAGGTCACGCAGCGGCGGGAGAGGGCGCAGGCCGCAGCGAGCTCCCGGTGCCCGCGGGGAGGCCGTGGCCGGGACAGGCCTCCCCCAACACCGCAGTCTTCGGCTTCCGCCTCCCGACATTGCTGCGCAGAGTCGGGCCCGGGCCCAGCCCCGTCGCCGGTGCAGCCGCACCGGGCCGTGAGCCGGGCCCCGTGCCCCGCCACAGCGCGGCTCCGCCGAGGAGAAACCCCGGCCCAGCCCCGCGCGTGCCCGCCCGCCCCTGGTGGGAACGGCGTCCGAGCGGGAGCCCTCGGCACCTCGACCACTTACTCAGCTCGTCCTGGGCAGCCGCGGCGGCCGCAGCCATGTTGCCAGCTAGGAAGAGAAAAAGGGAGGGAGGGAAGACAGCGAGAGACACGCTGCTGCCGTCCGGCCCTAGCCGCTCCCGCCCCCCTGCTCCGCCGTCGGCTCCGCTCAGCACAGGCACCGGGCCGGTTCACTCCTCCTACTTTCCCTTCTCCTCTCTGCAGCTCACCCCGACGCCAACCGCCCCGAGGGACGGCGGGGCCCAACAGCGCCCGCCCTCCCGTCACCGCCGCTTTATATTTAGAAGGAGCCACCGTCCCGGCCGCCCGCCCCCGCCGCGCACACGCACCGGCCCGCTGACCCCTCACCCCTAGCCGCCCCGCCCGCGGCTCCCGGTGCGTCCCAAGGAGGCGGTGGCAGCAGCGCCAGCAGACTGACCCGAATCCGCGCTGACCTCCATGACGGCCGCGGCGCACCCCGCGCCCTCCGCAGCGGCGGCGGCGGAGGAAAAGGGAGGGAGAGCCGAGGTCGGCGCAACTGCGCCCCCTATAGGCGCGCGGCCCCACCTGCATCCCGCGGCCTGCGAGACCCGCCCACCGCCCGGCACAGCTCCTCCCACCGCCTGGCATAGCTGGTGCCCCCTCCGGCAGCTCCGAAGCCGGCTCCTTCCGGTAGGGGGGAGCCCGGGTGGCTCCGTGACGAAGAGCCGGCTTCTTCCTCAGCCTAAAAAAGTAGCAACAAAAAAAGAAGGTAAAATTGGCCGTGAACAAGGTCTGCTTTATTTGTTAAGCTCAGAATCTGAGGAATTGAACGTCAGCGGCTGGGCTCTAAGAAGCTGCACAGAGGTAGGATTATTTTGAGGAAGCAGATTTGGGACTCATCTGTCTCTCAAGGAAACGATGAACACTTATGAATAAGTGGCAGAGGAGGCCAGATGCGTAAGATGTATACTCATTTCTAGCAGAATGGCCTGTGTTCTCTGAAGGGCTAGTTACGTTTGTGGTGAATGTTCCCTGCATCAAGCTTGAGTGATCTTCCTTGGAGAGGTCTGTTGTCGAGGTGATGTCTCATGAGGAACGTCTGAAGGGACTGCGGTTGTTTAGTCTGGAGAAGAGAAGGCTCAGGAGGCACCTTATTGCTCTTTACAACTACCTGAAAGGAGGATGGAGTGAGGTGGGGTCAGTCTTTTCTCCCAAGTAACAAGTGATAGGACAAGAGGAAATGGCCTCAAGCTGCACCAGGGCAGGTTTACATTGGATATTAGGAAAAAAATCTTCACAGAGAGGGTGATCAGGGATTGGAAGAGGCTGCCCAAGGCAGCAGTGGAATCACCGTCCCAGGAAGTGTTAAAAACCAAGTAGATGAGGCCCTCAGTGATATGGTGTAGTGGTGGACTTGGCAGTCCTGGGGTAATGGTTGGACTTGATAATCTTAAAGGTCTTTTCCAGCCTAGTTGATTCTATGGTTCCTGCCAGAGACACTGTAGGCAGCTGTGGGGCCAAATGCCTGTTCTGAAGGATTTAATGCCCTTTCCTTTGCTGCCACTGCCAAAGGCAGTGTGCATACCCCAGACATGGCAGCAGGAGGTGTGTTCCCTGAGAGATATATGTCCTTTTGGGAAAGGGCTGACACTGAATCACGCTGACCCAACATGGCATGGGTGGCAAAACCTGCGCTCACAGGAGTGTGCTCAAATAAAACGTTTGCTCAGGGCACATTCCATGAGATATTCCTGCACCTGGGTTGGGGCAACCCCTGTTATCAACACAGGCTGGGGGATGAAAGCATTGAGAGTACCCCTGAAGAGAAGGACTTCAGGGTGCTGGTGGATGAGAGATTGGACATGAGCCAGCACTGTGCTCTTGCATCCCAGAAACCAACCGTGTCCTGGGCTGCATCAAGAGAAGCGTGACCAGTAGGTCGAAGGATGTGATCCTGCCTCTGTGCTCTGGTGAGATGCCATCTGGATACTGCATTCTGCTCTGGAGTCCTCAGTACAGGAAAGACATGGGCATATTGGAGAGGGTCCAGAGAAGGGCCACAGAAATTATCAGAGGGCTGGAACACCTCTCCTATGAGGAAAGGCTGTGAGAATTGAGTTTGTTCAGCCTGGAGAAGTGTCGTGGTTTAAGTCTATAAACTCACACAGCCGCTCTCTCACTCACTCCCCACTCTTTTCTTCCCTTCGCTCCTGGAGGGATGGGAAGGAGAATCGAAAGAATGCAACTCCCACAGGTTGAGATAAGAACAGTTTAGTAACTAAGGTATAACACAAATCACTGCTGCTACCACCAATAATAATAATGACAAGAGAAAATACAAGGGAAAAGAATACAATTTCTCACCATCCAATATCAAGCCTGACCACACAGTGCACCCTCACCACCCTTCCGGGTCTCTGCTCTCCGTTTTTGCATCCTGGACATGACGTGCTGTGGTATGGAATAATCTCTTTCGTCAGTCTGGGTCAGGTGTCCTGTCTCTCCTTCCTCCCAGCTTCCCTTCCTCCCTGGCTGAGCATGAGACTCACAAAGTCCTTGGCCAGCCTAAACATTACCAAGCAGTAACTGAAAACACTGGTGTTATCAGCACTGTTCCCAGGCCCAAAATCAAAAACACAGCGCTGCACCAGCTACCAAGAAGGAGAAAAACGACTGCTGCTGCTGAACCCAGGACAAGAAGAAAGGGCTCTGGAGAGCCCTGATTGTGGCCTTTCAGTACATAGAAGGGGCCTATAAAAAAGACGAGGACAGACTTTTTAGCAAACAGGACAAGGGGTGATGGTTTTAAACTAAAAGAAGATTTATAATGGACATGGGGAAAAAACCTCTTTACAACGAGCTTGGTAAAATATTGGCACAAGTTGCCCAGAGAGGTAGTGGATGCATCATTCTTGAAAACATTCAAGACCAGGCTGGAAGTGGTTCGGGGCAACTCGGTCTAGTTGAGGATGTCCCTTCTCGCTGCAGGGGGTTGGACTCGATGACCTCTGAAGGTCCTTTCAGCCCTATTCCAGGATTTCACGGTTCCCTGAGATCCTTCCCCGCCCGAAGGACGAGCGGGACTTGAGCTTCGGAGACCAGTAACACACGCGCCCCGCCCCACGCAGCCCCTGCCGCGACACCCCTCCTCGCGGGCCTCGCCGGCCACGTCCCCGCCCCTTACGTGCCCCGCGCTGGCCCCGCCCACACCCCGGCCGCGACACGCGCCTGCGCAAGGCGCCGGCCCCGCTGGTGGTCAGCGGCGGCAGCGAGATGGCGGCGGCGGGAGGCAGGGGGCCGGGGAGGCGGTGGTTCCTGTGCCTGTGGCTGTGCGCCGCGCTGCTGCCGCGGGCGGCGCGGGCCCTAACAGAGGGGCTCTACTGCGGGCGGCGCGTCTGTTACGAGGTGCTGGGTGTCAGCCGGCAGGCCAGCAAGGCGGAGATCGCCCGCGCCTACCGGCAGCTCGCCCGCAAGTACCATCCTGACCGGTACCGCGGGGACCCGGGCAGCGGCCCTCAGGCGGCGCACGAGAAGTTCCTCCTCATCGCCACCGCCTACGAGACCCTCAAGGTGAGAGAGCGGGACCTCCGCCGCGGCCGGAGCCGCTCCGGTAAGAGACAGTGCGGGGGACCGGCGGAGGGGCCGCCTCGGGGGCCGTGCGGGTGGCGAGGCGGCGGGCCGGGAAGCGGGGCGGGCGGAGGGCAGACAGGGCGCCCGGCCCCGCGGCTGCCCGCGCCACCGCTGCCCTCGGCGGGCCGGCTTCGCGAGAGCAGGCGGCGCCCAGGCGGGTAGGAGCGGGGCCGAGCGAGAGCCGCTCCGGGCCGGCTTTTCGTCTCCCGCCCGGTGGTGCTTCAGTGGCCCGTCGTGGCGCACGGGAGCTCCCGCCTTCGCGCAGGATGCAAAAGCAAGCAATGGCATGTTGCAAGGAAAGAAAACGTGGCTTGAAAAGGCGATGGAAGGTGCGTAATCCCTTCCAAATTTTGCTCGGCGGCTGCGACTCATCTGCTGCATCTGCGTCTAAAGCGTACATCAGAAAAGACTCAGCTTAAACGTCGGCATCCTGCCAGACCTCGGCCACGCAGGTGTATCTCGTCCCCGGGGAGGATCAGTGTCTCTCGGGTTGACATCGCGCCAGGCTCTGCAGCTTCGGTCTTGAGTTCCTTTGTGTGGACTTCGCCTGCTTGCTTCTTACCAGCACTCGGGGAGGACGGGAAAACTGAAAAACCTTCTTCAGTAGCCAGTCCTAGAGTACAGGAGGGAGGGTGCAGTTCTCTTGAAAATCCCGTTGTGTTTAGAGTTTGTTCTTTTGGAAATCCCTTTGTATGTAGAATGAGCCGTCTGGGCTTTATCTTAAAGCTATACCTTTAAACAAAAAAGTAACAGTGGCCCGAGTAGCCTATGGCATCTGTAACGGGTGCTTATCAGGCAAAATGTGTATGGCTTGGCAAAGACATAACATGGTAATGGAAGAAAGAAACACGTGTTTTAAGTCTGCAAGGGAGGAAAAAAGGGAAGTATTTTTTAGGGTAGGAAAGGAATACACTTGAGGCTGACAAAATTCAATTTCTCATCTCTTAATTACATGGGCAAAAATGAGAAAAACTGTAAAAATGAGAACAATAAGGTTTTGAAACGGCCTTTCATTGGACAGATTTCACAGCCTTGTAAGCTAACTCTAGAAGATTTGTAAAACAATTTCTTAATAGGTTCTTTGTCAGAAAAATCTATTCCTGAGCAATATTTAAGAACTGTTGTCTATCTGGATTTCCCATTCTGAAATTAAGAATGCTTCCTGTGAGGATTTCAGTATTAGATGTCTTCATGCAGTGCGTGCTTATGCATTTAAGACCACAAATGTCAGATGTGTGTGGGCAGATAAATGTGAGAACAAATTAATTGAGAGTATGAGAAAAGGAAGATTTTCCTCTGTGCTTCATACTCGGACTATTGCCAGTTTTGTCGTAGCATGGTCATTAGTGAGATGTAAAGCACATCTATAACAGAGTAAGTGAAAACAGGGATGTGAACCCATACACGTTTCTCATCTCTTCCTGCAGGATGAAGAAACACGTAAAGATTATGACTACATGTTGGATCATCCTGAAGAGTATTACAGGCATTATTATCACTACTACAGCAGGAGATTGGCACCTAAAGTGGATGTCAGAATAGTGATTCTAGTTACAGTGTGTGCCATCTCTGTGTTTCAGGTAAAATTTCTTGTTTATGTGACACTGCTCAGTGAGTTTCTGAACGGGAAGAGAAGTATCTGCAGCTCTTGTAATGTGCCAGGTATTAAACAGTGTGCCCGTTTCTATCTGCTGTGGTAAACTTCTGTGTGGTGTCCCTAACAAATCTAAGTCAGATGTGCTCAGCAAATTTTTGGCTCTCCTTGGTACCTTGGACAAAGAGATTATTTTAATCTCATGATGGGATATTTCACAGAGACAAATGCAGCATTTCTGAAGAAGTTACATAGTTCTTCATGGCAGGTTCAGAACAGCATGTTCCTAAGCAGCGTCAGGAATAGTGCTCCAAGTAAGTGTGTGTCAGTGGGTCAAGCTGCATACGTAATTTTTTTTTAGATTTTTTTTTTAACAATGTTTGCTCTGAAGGTGGTAGGTCCAAGGTCAATGAAACAGCCTTTGTTTTTGTCCTGGTTTTGGCTGTTCTTATCTCAACCCACCTTTTCAAACTGTTTTACCTGTTTCACCCTTTTTCCCCACTTTTCCCCATCGCACTGTGGGGAGGCTTGCGGCTGTGTGGTGCTTTGCTGCCAGCTGGGGTTGAACCCAGTGGAAGGTGTCTATTCTTAGATGAGAAAAGTTGTGCTGTGTCCGACAAGTATTCAAGTGGAAGAAGATGCATAACTCTTTTCTTTAGCATCTATTAGATTACTGGTTCAAAACGTCATTAAAAATACCCAGAAAGTTTAAGAGATGAAGATACAGCTTATTCGGTGATGCAGATAGCTCCCTTTTTAGTGGGATATTGGAATTTAAAACAAAAATATATTGACCAGAATTTGAGAGGTTGGAATAACAAATTCCAGTGGCATATGCAGCCAAATACTTAATTTCTCTCCAGACTTACTTCCAGTGGCAGAGTTTCACTTCACCTCTTATTTCTTATTTTGGCTTTAAGTGGAGACATTTTCCTGCAGTCCAGCTGCAGATCATTGCAAATTCAGTGTAAATGGCTGTGAAAACTGTTTTGCCTCTCTCTTGCTTTCTAGTGTTTCTTCTTCTTGGCCCTTGTTAAGGTTGTATAATGTCTGTATGTGTCTGCCCCTTGTCTTGGTGAATAGTGTGAAATGCTGCCCTTTTAAACAAGTAGCCCAGTGAGACATGTTCACCCCAGGCACTGTATTTCTGGTTTGTTGTTTGGGTTGGTCTGGTTGGTTGGTTTTCCGCATGGAAACTCAGAGGGTAGCTGGAGATCAGAGAGGGATGTTAAATCTTGTAAAGTGAATCCTGTCAGACTAATGGGATTGTGACATACTTAATCTATGCTTAATTAACTTTTAAATGAGTAGCAATTTTGTAATGAAATGTTCATACACCACTGACTTTATTTATAAATCCAAGGGGGCTTCTAAGAATGGCTGGCACAGCCTAGCATTACCCTTCAGGAGGTTGCCATCTCATGAACAAAGCCAATGTGAACAGTCTCTCCTGTTCTTCCTCATCACTGTGTATTGCTGTGACATGTACATCTATACTTCTATTTTCCAGGTGGCCTACTAAGTTAAGAGGAATAATTACAGCTTCTGTAACACTGCAGAAGTACTGTTACAATCAGTTTTCACTCTTGCTGCAGTGTAATTGTGGTCAAAGGTCTATGACAGTATTTTTTTTTCTCCCCTGGTAAAACTCCAAATAGGAATGTGTCTGTAAAAACATGGTCTAACTTTCACTATTCTTCAATTACAGTTCTTCAGTTGGTGGAATAGTTACAATGAAGCTATCAACTATCTAGCTACAGTGCCAAAATACCGTATACAAGCTACTGAGATTGCCAGGCAACAAGGTTTACTCAACAAGACTAAAGAAAAAGGCAAAAACAGGCGGTCTAAAGAAGAAATTCGTGAAGAAGAGGAAGAAATCATCAAAGACATTATTAAAAATAAAATAGATATAAAAGGTGGTTATCAGAAGCCCAAGATATATGATATCCTTCTATTTCAGATCCTTCTTGCTCCTTTTTACTTGGGCAAATACATAGTTTGGAACTGTTGGTGGATTTATCGTTTCACTATTAAAGGGCAAGAGTACGGTGTGGAAGAGAAGCTATATATCATAAGAAGGTACATGAAAATGTCTGAGTCTCAGTTTGACAGCCTAGAAGATCATCAAAAAGAGACCTTCCTTGAACAGCGACTGTGGATACGAGAAAACTATGAGGTGGGTAGCTCTGGTGGAAAAGCAAGTGTTAAGTTTTCCAGTGCTCCCAGAGTGCGAACAGCTGGGTTTGTGAAGATGTTTTTTCTGAACCAGCCACCTGCTGGCTCTTGCATGATTGGAAATGGAGAATAATCATGCTTTATTCTCTTTCTCTCATACTAGCTGTGCTCATATGTACCACTACTATATCCTTACTTGAAACTTAGTCACATGTTTTCTAGGCTGAAAAATATGCTTAGGTGTTTCCCCCAAAAAGCTTCTCAGTTCTTTGATCGTTGGAGATATCTGTCTGCACATCGATTCAGTTTTCCAGTCTCCTTTTTAGAATGGAAAAGGCTTAAGAATTCCATACATGGTACATTGTGGAGCTCCACGATACTTTTCCCCCCACTCTGTTACTTTCCTAATAGTTCTTAAAACCTCTGCGATCACTGAACATTGAGCTTGTGTATTTATAAATTCATCTATAATATTTTTTTAAATCTTGTTCATGCATAGCAGAGCATGAAATTTAATTCCCTTCCAGGAAGAAGTCAGATGACACCACGATGACATAAACCTGTATGGTGTTGAGATTTACACTGGCTATATCTACATAAACTGCCTTCCAGACTAACAACAGATGCTGTTGCTTTTTTTAGGTACTTGACTCTGCTGGTAATTGTAGACTTCATTAAAATGAGACAATTTCTCTACAGAATGCAATTACTTATCCTTTGATGCTGCCAATACTTAATGCAGAAATATTAACTTAGTTGTTGAGAAACTCAACTAGGAATAAAGTTCCATAGCAGTATTCTATCCAGATTCTGGTAGGGTGAAGGTACTCCTATACTCTGTGTTGGCCAACATCTGCTTCTGTGTTGCAACTCAGTCTTGCATAAAAACAGGGAGCTGGCAAATGGTTGAACTACAAACACACTCACCCCTTGGAGTTCATGTAAGCTGTTTCTTCAGCCTTATTAAAACCTTTTGTCTGTCTGTCAGGTCTACAAACAAGAACAAGAGGAGGAGCTAAAGAAGAAGATGGCCATGGATCCCCGATGGAAGAGATATCGGCGGTGGATGAAAAATGAAGGACCTGGGAGACTGACTTTTATTGATGATTGAAAGTTGCTGAACACAGTGCGTGCTGATGTTGAAAGTGATGTACAAAACTTTTCACTACGTCATTCAGAGTTTTGACTGCTGTGGCTCAGCAGTGATCTAAAACTCAGGAATTGTTAAATCAGGCCGAAACATAATATAGGTGTATGATTTTTATAAATCAGACATATTAAACAGGCTCAGCTCAATGTATATATGCCATTTACTTGGGGATCTCAGTGTGGAATTGATTATTCCAAACAATGTGTTTTCTGTATATATTTCATATTCATGATCAGTGGAACCATAACTTTAGTCTTTCTCAAAATGCTTTTAGATCAGTCCTTGCAAGTCCTGTTCTTACTCTTTAAACTGAAGGGTTCCTGCAAATGGACACTGGAAATGCTTACAGAGGATTCTGAAGCAAGGGCCATTTTCGTAGAATCATAGAATAGTCAGGGTTGAAAAGGACCTTCAGATCATCTAGTTCCAATCCCCTGCCATGGGCAGGGACACCTCACACTAAACCATGTCACCCAAGGCTCTGTCCAACCCTGCCTTGAACACCGCCAGTGAGGGAGCATTCACAGCTTTCCTGGGCAACCCATTCCAGTGCTTCACCATCCTTACAGTAAAGAACTTCTTCCTTATATCCAGTCTAAACTTCCCCTGTTCAAGTTCTAACCCGTTAACCCCTTGTCCTATCACTACAGTCCCTAATGAAGAGTCCTTCCCCAGCATCCTTATAGGCCCCCTTCAGATACTGGAAGGCTGCTATGAGGTCTCTCAGAAATTATTCCTCTCTCTTTCTCCCTACTTTTAGAGCTAATTTCTAAGGTGCCAAATTGTTTTTTGATGTAGACAATATGGGGATTATACCAGACTACTTTTGCTATTCCTGTTCCTGTTGGAAAGGAATTTTACTTTTTGTGGGAATAAATGATGCATGATTGATCACGATCGTGATGCAGACAAGCCTTAATTCTTTGTTCTACAGAGTGATTCATGATATAGTGTGCTTAGATCTTTTGCGCTTGGTTTTTCATCTTCTCATTTGATTATACCTGCTTGTTCAGAAGAAGTATACAGTGAATATTAGTCTACTAAATGTGACATTTCTTTCACCAAAGTATTGGTAAAAGGGAAGATGACCCTTTTGTTTAAAAGGGCAATTTTGATGCCTTATGTAAATAAAAGTTTATATAATATATGTACTGAATTTGTTTTCAAATCTAAAGTATTCTCTATCTATTCTGGTCAGAGTACTTAGAATAAATAATGCACAACAGTATGCTGTTGTTTCCTGTGTAACTCAGCCCAGTCTGAGTTTCCATGATTTGTTTGTAAAAAAATTCTGTTGCCATATTACTCTTTGAGAATTTTACTGGGAATGGGGCAGGTGGGTGCCATAACCGTACTGGGCTTTTCCTGTTCTTTATCACATCTATAAAAGCAAGTTCCTCAAAAGTGTTTTTACTGAAAATGATGCTCAGTTAGCTGGCTTCTGTGGAGATCATTTCTGGGAGAGCAGCTCTTGAACTTGCTACTCCTGCCAAAGCCTGTAATAGCTAAAAGTTTTCAAATCGTTATTGATTAATTCTTGAAGCAAGTTGTTTCTGGTTCTGCAAAGGTGATTTGCTCTCATTCTTTGAGGAAGAGTTTCTGTCTTCCATGCCTCTTTTGCTATTTGAGCTTTCACTAGTTCTTGGAATGTCATATTAGTTTTCTGTTCAAAATTTTCAAAAGCATGTTGGAAGTATTACGCTAAATGGCTAGCTTGTGTGTGCATTGGTAAAATTGGAGAGGAACTGATAGATTTGCCCTTCAGCTTTGCTGCACATGCTATAGCTATAAATGTTAGTCACTTTGTATTTAATTGTCTATTTAAATCCAAAATTCAAATACCTATTAAAAAGGTATCCAGAATAAGCTGTGCTTGCTTTCATGAAGTGGCCATGGGACACTGCAAAGATGTTCATGGAGTGAGAGACCTTCACAGCTTCATCCCCCAAACCAGAATCAGCCTCCTGCGAGAGTGGAAGGAGGAAGATTAAGTTGCTGTGATCGAAACAAAGAGAATAAAGGTGATCACAAGTAAAATGGTGTTGATTATTAGGTAAGACAGTCATATCTGGAAAAGAACCAGGCAAGTCATGCAGGAGGATGTAAACCTGTGGCCACAGTTTCACAGGCTCCGCTGCTCTTGCCTTTGTGCCTCATTTTGCCCTATTCCTTCCCTTCTAAACCAAGTGTTTGGGTTATGCAGATAAGCAGTTAAAACAGAGATGTTTTTTTCTCTTTTTGCTGACATTAGTTGTAATCAAGATTAATTTTCCTGACCTGACCACAGTGGGAAATGGGTGCATTGGAGGGGCTCTATGGCCTGCAGGAAATGAGCCATCCTGCAGGCTCAGCTTGGAGTTCCCTCTTTCTTGATGTATAGCCTTTTGAAAATAACCAGGTGCAGGCATAAATTCATGGGTTGCAGCAAAAACCTGCAGGGCAAAACTCACGTCTTTACAAAGCTGTCAGTGTTGAGTGACATTCATTAGCTGAGGTCACTGACCATTTCTAGTCTAACACCTCACTGTAGTTCTAAATGATGCCTGTCTTCTGGGCATAAGTTTTCAGGCTCTATTTTATCATGGAATAAAGTTGACAAAGCAATTACATGCACATGGAAAAAAACCCAAATAAAGCAGGAATGAGGCTGCTGAGGATTACTATACCTAGTAAAGCCAGTGTAGATTGAGATGACTTCAGGAAGAAGTCTGCATGAGCAAGTATTGCTGATACCGGGTAGCAGCGTGGCGAGGCCATAGAGTCTTGGAAAAGAACCACCGTACTTCCTAAATCTACTAAAATCCACTGTTTTCAAAGAGTTGTGTCTGTTGTGCAGCATGTATTTACTTCCAAATTCATACTGTATGTAAGGTGAAACATATATTTCACTTAGTATGCAAAAGGTATTCATTCAGAGCCAAGGCCTTTCAAACTGAGGCTTTGCATGAGGCTCAAGCATGTCCATGGTTGGTCATCCCTATGTTCAGAGCAATCTTTTGAGGCTTTCATCTTTATCCCACCAACTTTTTAACAGGCCACAAGCTCTGATGGCTGGCAAACGCCCTCCAAAAAGTGAGAGGACTCATTGGTAGCCACAAGTGAAATGGTGATGAATGATGCAGATGGGGGATGCAGCTACACCGGCAGCAGTTTGAGCCTACTGGCTACCTGTGTGGAAAGTGGGCTTTTCTTTGCAGGGCTGGATCTTTGAAGGATATTTAGAACTCCCTTTTCTCTCTTTCCTCCCCTCCCTTTTCCTTCCCCCCCCCCCCTTTTTTTTCCTCCATTTTTGCACCTTCCTCCCCTTTTTTGCTTTTTTCTCCCTTTTCCCCCTTCCTCCCTTTTTGCTTTTTTCTCCCTTTTCCCCCTTTTTTGCATTTTTCCCCTTCTCCTCCTTTTCCCCTTTTTCTTCCCCCCTTTCCCCTTTTTCTCATCTTTGCCTCCTTCCCCCCCCTTTTCTTCTTCCCTTCCCCTTTTCCCCACGTCTTTTTTGCCCTTCCCCTTTTTTTTTCTCCCTTCCCCCTTTTTTCTTCCCTTTCCCCCGCTTTTTTGCCCCTTTTTTGTTTTTCCTGCCTTCCCCTCTCGTCCCCTTTTTCTCCTTTCCCCCTTTTTTCCTCTTTCTTCCCCCTTTTTCCCCTTTTTCTCCCCCCCTCCTTCCCCTTTTCCTCCCCTTTTTTTCCCCTCCCTCGTTTCGTCCCCCGATGTGTTTATTTTCTCCGTCCTCTCCGGTTTAACCAACACGCTTTCCTACCCGCGGGGCACACGCTCCCGGAGCCGAGGCCGCCGCCAGGCGCCGCAGGCGGTCGGGCCGGGACTCGCCCGCCGGCGCTGATCCGGGAGGGCTGAGGGCGGAGCGGGCCCGGCCCCGCCCTGCGCGGCCCCTCCCCTCCCCGGAGCGGCTTGGAGGCGGCGGCGGGGGAAGCCGAGCCGAGCCGAGCCGAGCCGAGCCGAGCCGAGCCGAGCCGAGCCGAGCCGAGCCGAGCCGAGCCGAGCCGAGCCGAGCCGAGCCGAGCCGAGCCGAGCCGCCTGCTTCTGTCCGTGCAGCCCCCCGCGGTCAGGTCATGTCTTCGAGCGGCAGCCTGAGCACCATGCAGCGGCTGGTGGAGCAGCTGAAGCTGGAGGCGGCCGTGGAGAGGATCAAGGTGAGGCGGAGGGTGCCTCACCCGGGACCAGCAGGTCCTGCCGCTGCTTGCCCGCCCCGCCGCCCTGGGGGCGAGTCGGGGGGAAGGGGCCGAGGGGTGTGTGTGCCCAGGTAGCGGGTACGGGTGGAAGGAGCTGCGGGGAGAAACGCGGGAACATCGCGTTAATTCCGCACAAGAAGCTAGTGTCAGGAGCAGCTCCTCAGCCCGAGGGGCTTGCGGGGGGAGGCGGTGTGGTCTGTGCCCCCGACAGGCCTGGGAGCACAGGCGGGTTCGTACGCACGCACGCACGGACTTTCTCCTGCCTAAGGATTTCCAGACAAAGACACGCTAGCGAGGCGCTCCCGTCATCTGCCACCTCTTAAGGCTTGGCTTCGTGGGGTTTGTTTGCTGGATTTTTGTTGTTTATTTTGCTTGTGGGTTTTTGGTCGGTGGGTTACTCGGTTGGGGGCTATTTTGTTTGTTCTTTTCCCGTCGGCCCAAATTCACCCATGCAAATTCATACCATGTCCAAGACAGCTCTGGGGTTCCCAGCGGGCTGGGGGAGGAGGGAGAGGGGTATTCACAACCATTTTGCAGAGAGGATTCTTTCCAGCCAGGCACAACATCCAGCACAGGCTGTGAAGGGACTGAAGGTCAAACTAATTGTGTCCTGCTCTTCCCTCATCACCTCCATGTATTCGCCATTTTCCGCTGGCCAGTCACAAACAGCAGCCTCCTCAGTCTGACGACAGTGGCAATCTGGTGACCTGCGGGAGCCTAGTTAATTAATTTAAAAACTAACTCGGAACACCCTTCCCCACTGTTCCTGTCCTGGGCTGCTGAAAACGTGAGGTTCCCCTTGCGAGGTGAAACCACTGTGGCTTTCGGACATCATCCCAATCAGTTCACTATTGTTGCTAAATTCTGTGAGCAACTACTGAGTCGTCAGATGTTTGATTGGCTAAAAGTGACCCTACTTCACTGCTGCATCCACCTGTGACTTGTGGAAATCTGTGAGAACAGCACAATGCGGAGCAAATGTGTAGGCTCTTGTGGCAAGAGGGACATTGTCTAATGTCTGGCAGGAGTGATTGACCAAACATTTCTGTTGCTTTACACTGCCAGCAGTAACCTGGATCTCTGCTCCTGCTCATTTTTAGGCACATACCCCGTCCCTGCTTTCTCTGTGGGCAGGGAGGATATATAAAAAATATAGTGTGTAGTTTACTGGGCATTACTTTGTGGCAGTAGCATATTCTGCAGCTGGATTGCTCAAATATGAATCTCATACTTGCTATGGGTTTGCTTGTATTCTGGGGAGCCTTGGCCTTGTGCACGGCAGTCTCCTTCCAGGTCTGCTGCTCCAGGATTCTGTTCATGTCTTTTGCACAAGTGAAATGATGCACAATTAAAACTATGTCTTATACAAAGTGTCATCTCAGTTTCTTGACATACTGTGTAAAACCAGCGGGGGATATATGCAGCTTGTGAAGAGCCATTTGGATCAGGTTTAGCAGATGCTGAGACAGGAGAAAACGCTGTTTGGCTCCTGTGAACAGACAATGTATTTTCAGGCGGAAGCTGGGTATGAAAGGGTTTTTAAAAGTACATGCCATAGCACAGAGTCGCAGTGGTGATTCTGTTTACGCTGCCAGCTAAAAGAGCAGACAGGAACAGCGTTTTCAGAAAGAGGAAGCCAAGTGGGAAAGAAGTACCCACACACATCTTGGGGGCTGCCGCAGGGAGCGTGTTCACCCATGATGAAAGACAGCACAAACCCTCATACTTTCTGTGTATGCATTTCTGTAAGAATGCTGTAGGGGCACAGGCAGGTCTAAGAGTAGGCAGATCTGTCCTAGAACAACAGTTTGCTGCTGTGTGGATAATCCTCCCAGTGATTCCAAACCTCAGGTTTGTGTCTTTGCAGGAGCACCAGGATATATATAGCTCAGCGTGTCTTGCAGAGTTGGGCAGCAAAGTGAAAGGAGACACAGTGAGGAACTGCTAACTCTGCTGTGCTCACAGGGCAAGCCATGCTCATCTTCCCAGGAAAGAGCCACATGCAGCCTTGACCTGATAAGGCAAGCAACATCTCTGCCGGGTAGCCATGTGGTCCATAGTCAGGTACAAGCAAGGGGTCAGCGCTGGGGCCAAGGGAAGGGTGGTAATGCTGTGGGACCAAGAGGCTGGGCAGAGCAGAGACCTTTGCATCCTCCAGAAAGAGGTTCTCCTCAAGGAAAAGAGCAGGGACAAAGCCCACTGACTAGCAGGGATCGTTGCTGCGGGTACTTCTCCCTGTGCTCCCAGAGTACAAAACAACCTGGGAGGCTGTGGGAAGACACTTCTCTTAACTCCCTGGAATACTGACAGGCAGTTAACAGGATGAGTATCCTGGAGGAGACTTGGGAGGCAGTGAACAGGAAAGCAGCAAAATAGCAAATGAAAGCACGTGCCGGGACAGATTTTCTCACATGCTTCCAGACACTCTTTAGGAACCAAAATCCCATCTGGGTTCCTGGGCTTGTTCCACAGTGCTGGACTGTGCTCTCTGGGGCCAGAGTGTGGATTTGAAGGTCTTACTTCATTGCCAGGGGAAGGTGGCAATTTGGATTTCAGAAACTTTTCATCCTTAGCTTTTCGCTTTCATTCCTTGTTATGCTCTGTGTTGTTAACAGTTTGGGAATGAAAACGCTTTTAATAAATTAACTCAGGATGGACAAGTTCAAATATAAACCTGTAAACAGTACAGTAGATTAGAAAACATTGTGATCACAGCCCTGTGCATTTTAATGAGGACAAATTGCATTGCACTTGCACTTCTGTCCTCTACACTGCTCTGGCTCATCAAATGGCATAGTATTTCGTGTGTGTTTCTTTGAAGCTTTGTAAATGCGCATCTGCGCTGATGTATTTCTGGTTTAGAATCCAAGAGCTGGCTTGGCTGCTCTCCAGCTCCATTTGATAATGGCTGTTCAAGAGGAAATGCCTAATAGATGCTTGTGAATGAATTAGTTTCCTCTCTGGATTTGTTTCTCTTTTCCCTTTACACAGGTCTCTCAGGCAGCTGCAGAACTCCAACAGTACTGTATGCAAAATGCCTGCAAAGATGCCTTGCTTGTTGGGGTTCCTGCGGGGAGCAATCCCTTTCGAGAACCCCGATCCTGCACTCTACTCTGAAATCAGGTAATAAAGTCGCAGATACCACAACAACAACTCAGATTTGAAACCCAAGCCCTTGGAGGGACAAAGGCATGTGGTGATAGTTGTTCTAATGTCAAGTTCTTGGTAGCAAAGTGTTCATCACTTCACTGCTACTCTACAAATTGTTTTCTGTTCCTATGAGATGTGACAATGGAAGCATGTCTCTTTCCCACAGCTCTTTCTAGAAGTGTTTTGTTTATAAGTTAGGGGGTTTTTTTGTTTGATCTGTTCTTGTGTTTGAGCAGCTCTAGGGTTATTAGCTGCAGCCAAAATAATAGAGCTGCCCCTGACACGCAGACACAGCCAGATATACAAGCCAGTCACATACTCAGCTTGAAGAAGACAAAGCCGTGGCAGATGCATGTATTCTGATGACTAACTCACAGCTCAAGCAAGAACCTTGTTAAAATACATGTTGTCTTCAATGTCATACTGCAGTTCATTTGGCTCTGTGTGTCCTTGAGCTCTTTCTGTTGTTACTGAACAACTATATATTGGTACAGCACCAAAAGTGGCAGAAGCCGAGAGGAGCTGAAGCAATCTGTAATCACATCCTTCATAACCTTTTTCAGCACAGGTCTAAAAGATGAGATACTCCCTAAACTTTGCCTGACTTAGCACTCTGCACTGCGTGTAGCTGTGGAACACCGGCAGGCTGGGTGGATGACTGTCCAGCATTGGCAATTCTTTGGGATCCAGTTCTGTGGTTCCCACTGTTGTCTCTCCCATGTGTATCAGTGATTGCAGCAGGAGGAAGGGAGGTCGTGTGTGCTTGTAGTCTTCGGCAGGATGACGCCAAACTTTTGTTTGAAGATCTTATTTCTTGTGCATGACAAACAAAGGTGGAAGTAGGATGGTCAGAGGGGGTTACTCTTCAAAAGAAAAAATAAAATAGTTCTTGATATAGAGCTGAGAAAACTACAGGGAGAAGAAGAACCACTGAATTCTGTTCTTTCCTTGAGAGCACTATCGAAGTGAAGATGAGTGGGTTTTTTTTAAGGGCAGAATTTAAACTGGAATGTGAAGTACTTACAGATTCTTCCCCTTCCTACTGCCAGGGTTGCTGAGATTGCAGCTGTGCTTGTGACTCATCAGTAGTGTGCTTTGATTGTTGCTACATAGGTTTGACAACACAGGACTGAACCTGAAAGGGAAGAAAACTGAGCATGAGATGCTCTTCTGGAAAAACTTGAGTGGGGGGTGAAGCACCAGCAGAAGATTTTCTTAACTTAGGTGCTACCCTTAATTCTTCCTGCAAATAAGATGAAATTGGCAGTGACTGTTGCATGTGTTATTGTGCTATCAAAGCAGCCTTTTGCTTCTTATTTCTTGCATCTGTGTGTATAGACGTATTTCTAGGATTCAAGTTTGATTGCATCATCCAGACAGGACATAAAATACTTTCTCAAACAAGTTGGATGGTAAATTTGTGATACTTCTAGAAATGCACAGCTCAGGCCAGGATGTCGTTTAGTAGCCTTTTTCTGATAGATCAGTTATCTAGTTTTTTATTTAGTTACCTTAGGATCAAAGACAATGAAACAAAAGTCAAAAACCCAACTAAAAAAATTTAGAAGTATTCAGGATGCCAATACCCAACAAAGAAAAGGGGTTATTCAGTTTTTCTCAGTGCAAAAGGAGCTTTTGTGCTATGACTTGTAAGAGAAATGTGTCAGCTTGGGAAACAGGATTTTTAATGGATTTACTTTTCCTCTTACAGGGAAGGTCTTCAGAGAGTTGCCTTCAAGCATGACATGATTAACAACTGCCTTTCTTTCACAAGAAAAGTCTCTCTGTGTCTTAACTTATGTGGCTAAACCAATTTCCTAAATGTTTATGTTTGTTTTCTTGTGTATCCGAACTTCACTGTCTTTTGCTAATGTTCTTAAAGTTTTCTAATGTAACTGTTACTCTCTTCAGAATTGTCACCATTGTTGCTACATTGTGCTAACTATACAAATACTACTTGAGAAGTTTACATTTTAGAAAAGAAGACCTGGATTTTTACTAAATTACTACCTTGGTAAACTGTTACACTGGAATGAAAATAGAAACTATTTGGGATTTGCCTTTTTTTTTTTTTTTTTTTTTTTTCTCCCCAAGAAAATGAAACATTCAAAAAGTGAATTCTTAAAGGATAAAACTAAATGCTGTTAGTACTGAAGTAATGTTCTCAGGGGAATTTTGCTTCCATTAGTAAACTGGAACCAACTACAGTTCTTTTTCAAGTGCATTTAAGTCCATAAATGACACATATTAGAAACTGCCCGGCACAGTGTGTAGCACAGGCTTGATTCCTAAGGCTTCTTTCTTACAGGACCGCTAATCTGTAACACTCTCCTAATTAGTATTAGTAAAGGTACTGTTGTGGTGGAATATCCTTGACATGTGTAAATTGAGACCAAACAGACACTAAAAATCTATGAACACCCAAAGATAGTTGCACGTGTAATTGTCAAGGTTTACAACACACAAAAATACTAAAATGTGCTTGGTCATTTGCCTTCATTTTTTTATACAGCACTTTTAAAAGGACAACTAACTTTCTTTAATAGGTTTGTAATGTTGTCTACTTTCTATTGTTTGTATTAATCTTTTGGAAGTTTGGAAATAAATTCCTTTCCCTACTTTCCCTGGCTTTGAACTCATTGTTTAATTGTAACAAAGAGAAGATATTGTAAGGAAAAGGATACTTTGATTCTGCAGTGGGAGGGGAGGCCTCAAGCTATTTGGCAAAAGGTTTTCATGCTGGCTGTCCTGCAGGAAGGCACTGAAATGTGGGTTGTAAAACTGCCAGTGTGTATTGTGCCACTAAATGCAGAGGAGAACATCCTTCTTAAGGGCTTTTCTTTACTCTGGCTTCCTTTCTTTGTATGCTATTTGAGCAGGGCAGGTTTGCTTTTAGTACTCGAGGCATGCATTCACTGCAGAAGCCTGCAGGAAGCCTGGCTGTTCTTGTAAGGAAGTGGTCAGACACTCAGATTGAGGTCAAAATGTTGAAGTCAGGGAGGGTGTAGAGGGATGCGAATATGCATTAAATGCCTGCTAACATCCATCAGCTGGCTGCTGTCCACTCTCTCCCATGCAAGCTCTTCGCATTTCTTTCACCTCCCACAGTGAAACCTTCTCCCTGTCCCCACATCTGTTTCTCTGCCCAGGCTCCCTTGCAGCATACGCTTCCCTTGCTTGGAGCTTGGGTTCTGGAGTGGCTGCTGGGCTGGCATAACAAGCTGCCAAATTACAGTGTGCAGAAGAAAGCAGCTGCTGCCACCCAGACACGACTGCTGTCTCTTGGTTGCCCTGCCCAGCCCCAGGTGGTACCTTTCAGTTGGAGCACCATGATCCACAGGTGCTGGAGGAGCAGCACTGAGTATTCTGCAGGTCATGACTGCATCCCCATCCTGCACTAGCAATGGGTTGAAACACCATGCATCAGCTGTGAGATGGACTAGGAGCACTGCACTGTGGTGTACCAGTGAGCGGGGTGGTTATTCTGCAGACTCAGGAGGAAGATACTTCCAGTCTTTTCAGAGGAGTGTGCTCCTTTATTCAGCTTGATTTGACTTGCAGGGTACAAGCAGGGAGAGGGATGACAAGCAATGCCACCTCTGCTCTCCCAAGGCATGGTCTACGACAAAAGTCAGGTGTCAGACCGATCTCCACAGCAGGGTTGGTTGGCATTGAGGCTCTTGGGTTCCTGTTGGGAGTCAGTTTTACAAAGCATGCCACTGCTGGTGATTTTGTGCTGGCTGAATGAAGCAGCTTGTGTTTTATCAGTTCAGCTTTTGCAGGTCCCTTTTTTCCCTTGCAGGAATCTGACAAGTCTGGGCAGCTGTCTGCTGCTGCAAGCAGAACAGGGTCTCTCTTACCTGCCTCGCCAACAGGACAATGTCTCATCTCCAGCCACAGTTATGTTTGCACTCTTTGCAAAACTGACAGCTGGGGTGGTTTGGACAGGGACAAGCATCGCATTTTGCTGCCCCTGCTTTAATAGTTACCACCTACAGTGGGACAGGCAGCTCTGGACATGTAACAGTGTCTTGGCTTTCTTTCCCAAAGACCATCCAAGGGGGCTGTCTGCTTAGGTTTTAACACTCCACACAGCACACAGAGGCCTTCATACCAGGTTTCATGGCAGCAGGTCCCACAGGATAACCACAATAAAGCACATCAAGCAAGCGCACACTGTGCACCAAGTGCCTCACATGAGACACAAGGCCCCCTTTGCCACCACCACCTCTCATAGTCCCTCAGCACAGCTCTTTCCCACCTACAGCTGCCACCTGCCTCATCACTGAGCAGTTCACAAATTCGATCCAAGAACTGAGCGTGCTTCCCCACTGACAGAGGACTGGTGGTTAGGAGTTAGTTGCTTCCTAATTATTTTTAGTTATAGATGATCTGGGGGGGAAGGGAAGTGCATTTTTACAGTGCAATAATCTTCTACATTGAACAGATGTGAGGAGGGGTGAGAATGGCACCTATGATAAATTTGTCAGTGTTTACATATCTGTGAGATACCAAGAGTCATAAGCAAATAAAAATGACTGGTCATTGCAAGCCCTTGCCCCTATTTTCCACTGCATTGCCAGTAACTAACTGACATATTTTCTACCTAATGGAAACTTAACACAGACAGCATTTGAATCTTCTCTCCTTACTTACCATGGGCAACACGCCTTTGTTTTTGAAGTGATCTAGAGAGTATCTGAGCCAGCCTTCCGAGATTGCCCATGTAAAAGTTCTGGCGTCAGCCTTTGCCTGCATGAAAGGAGGACATAAATAAGTAGTTTGGCAGCGGCAGCTATAATTTTCTGCACTGTGGTTGTCTGTGACTGAGACTCTGCCGAGCTGCACTATTAAAAGAACAGATTCCTGGGCCTGGCAATTTGGGATGCAGTTCTGACAAACAGAGCCAAACCCATGAACCAAAGAGAAGGGAAATGGTTGGGTCAAGTGACCACAAAGATGGGCCACAAATAGTAAGCAAACTGAAATTTCCATTTAAGTTTTTCCTCTTATTACGGGCAAAGCAGGGAAACCCTGTTTACAATTCTGCTAAATTTCTTCTTAAGTTACACTTGAAAGGTGTTTTCCAAAGTGTTGCAAATTATTTGGGTACAAATAGTCTGGGGATATTTAGTGTGAACTAAAATTGCTATTAGTGCTGTCATCATAGCTTTTAGGAATTCTCAGCTAAAAATCAGCACTCCATCCATTTGCTCTGAAAACAGAGCTTTCTCCCCTAAATGCTGATTTTGTTTATCCAAGAAGTGAATATGCACTTGATAAAGACTCAAAAAGGCAAGAAAGTATTTTACTAAAAGCATAAACCATAAACTTGTTTTGTTTTTCTTTCTGTTATTGCATCAAACTCAGAAAGATTTGTGAATTCTAAAACTGAATCATCTCAGCTGCAGGCCGCTGAGCAGGCACTGGAGCTGGCAGGCATGCGGGTGCAAACTGTGCATGCATTCCTGCAGCAGAATGGAGTTACTGTCTACCATTGCTCCCTCACACTTCCTGTTTCATTGCCAAACTTCGGATGGGAAGTGAAGATTTGGGTACTATTCTACCCTCTCTTTTCTGTAGCTTGCAATTGAGATGCCCTTTTACCCCTCTCACTAATCTCTCACCTCTTCCAGCTGCAGCCTTCATTATCTGTCAGTGCCTCCCAGAGGACTCCCATCTCCCTGCCTGCAGACGCACAGTAGCAGACTGAAAAATGTGGATGCTAACAAATGGCCTCCACCAGATTATGAGAGAGCTGGGGTCACAGCCAAGCTCTCTGAATTAAAACTATCAGAGTCATAAACTTCAGCGTATCTCTTACATAAAACAAATAAAACTGTCCATACAACAAATAGGTTGTTTCTGTAGCTTAATTATGATAAAAGGCAGTTCAGGAACTTATCACGAGTTTCTAAAGGAGCTGCAGAGGTGAAGAAGTGGAACTGCACCCAAGGGAAAATACAGAAAGTCACAGCTGTGAGCACAAGAAAGCTCTAAAACTCCATGAGCACCCTTGAGAGTCCAGCATATCTGGCCTGTCTTTAAGCCTGTAAAGCTGCATGTTCAAGTAACAAACATAGGTGCCTTGAAAATTCCATTAGCTTCAGTGTCTGGGTTTTTTTTTCATCCATATTTTATTTTTGCATAAAGAGTGACAAAGCAACTTTGTATCACTGATGAGAATAGAGAAACAGTAATTCTCTAAGTTCAAGGAACCAGTTTGTTCAGTAAAATTTTTAAAACACACAAAAGAATTCTGAATTAATACGGATTTACAAACCCTAATTTCTCCCTAAAAATGAACAAAAAAATTCAATTTAATCTATTTCCCTTCAAAGACTAAGAATTTTAAAATGTGCGTAGTATACAAATCCCAATTCCATCCCATTCAAAAGAATTTTAGACGTGTTTGTCCATCACTTCTTCCAGGGACTCTTTCATATGTCAGTCTTCGTTTTTTGAACTCTGGTACTTCTGCAAATCCTGAATCTGGAAAAGAAGTGGAAGGAAATTTTACATATGATAAACTACAAATACAACGTGTATGAAGACTTAACTATGGGTTTCTCAGAAACAATAACAGACTTCAGCTCTAACCAGTATGCTCTGTGTGAAAAGTATCAACTGCCATAAAATCAAATGTGTACTAGTTCTTACTACTGCTGATCATTTGTATGCATATCATCCTGCAGTAATAATACAGGACCTTATGCAATATAAATACATCAACCCATGTTATGCTTAAGCACAATATTTCACAGTATTTCAACAAAAAAATGAATGCTTACTTCTATTTCATTGACATGCAGTACTATTTAATAATTGTGAAAGTTGCTTCTTTTTAACCAGAGCCATGTTCATGTTTCTGAGTTGTTTAAAAAAAAGCTACTTACGTTCTGAAGATTTTTTTTACAGTAAAATATTTGAGTAGCTGCTTATTCAAAATAAGTTACTGTAAGAAAATACTGTTTAGTCTTTACAAAAAGTATTGTCAGAAACATTTAACGCTGACCTAAGGATTTCATCTGTTCCAGTGGAAACGTTGGCTTGGCATATTGGCATGTTTGTGGCTTAATAAAAATTTGATCTGAAGCTTGAAGAAATCCCTGGGGGTTCCCAATGTGTCTTTTTAACTTGACTCTATGCAAATTTCTTAAACTTGGCATTTCACATTTCTTAAATCTGGGGCTTCAGAAGGCTTTCATAACATTAAGGTGGGATTTGGTTTTGTGTCTTGTGGGGGTTTGTTTTGCATGACCATGCACAACTATTTAGTATACTTACTTTTCCCCGGGCTATTGAATAATAAAGTAAAGTGAGCCTATTCTTCCAAATCTAAATCCCAAATCACTTTTCCTTTTTTTATTTTATTCAGATTTAAGTATAATTCTGCCCTACTTCGAAGAGTATTACAGAAAGCTTTTTACTTGGAGATCACTGCATTCAGCTCTGGGATCCCCAACAGAAGAAGGACATGGACCTATTGGAGCAAGTCCAGAGGAGGCCACAAAGATGATCAGTCTAAATTGAAAGATGACAGATTTAGATTAGACATTAAGAAGAAATTCTTCACTGTGAGGGTGGTGAGAGACTGCCACAGGTTGCCCTGAGAAGCTGTGGATGCTCCACCCCTGGCAATGTGCAAAACTAGGCTGGATTAAGCTTTGGGCAACCTGGGCTAGTGGAAGATGTCCCTGTCGATGGCAGGGTGTCTGGAACTGATGATCTTTAAGGTCCCTTCCAACCCAAACCATCCTATCATTCTATGATTCTATGATCACAGTGTTTACAGAACAGTGTAAAATTGGTTCTACAAGAATCTGCCCTGATCTCTACTGAAACTACAGTATTTAGAATTTTATACTATCAGTGCCAGTTCTAGGCTCCTGAAATACTGTTATGTACCCAGTGATACCCCAGGTCTCAAATTTAATCACAACAGAGAGGCAACAGGTCTGTTCAGAGTTTCTGTATAAACATTTTAACTTACAGAGGCTGAAACTTAAAAGCAGTTCACCATATCCAATTAAATTTTCCCCTCCTTACTTGCATCATCACCTTAAGCAGCCCAAGAAACATAATGGTATCACTTAGCTACTTGCGTTTTCAGGAATGAGTCTGATCTATTTAGTGGAAGTATTTCAATGCTATGCTGACCTTGCTGTACTAGCAACAGGTTTAACAACAGGTAGCAACAAGAAAATATAAATTAAATCATCTGTACTAGGAGTCAGGCACTTTACTTAAGAAACTTAACCTTGGATCTTTAAAGAATGTGGCACTTCACCTATAGGGAAGCATCAGAATTAAAAACAACACCCTACAATATATGATACAGCAATACACTGTCTAACAGGGACTACAGATGTTTTCTTACTTTTAGGATTCCACGGATACATATTATGGCTTACCAAAACGGCCTCAAGCAAACTATATTTGAGAATGAAAACCAGAGATAAAAAAAAAAATCACACACACACACAAAAAAAAAAAAAAAAAAAAGAAGGAGAATCCAGAAGATTTTAAGTAAGGTCTGCATACACCTTCAGGGTAAACAAAGTTTTGAAGTGCACACTATACCATCTATTTGAAGAAATACGCTTTGGAATGATTTCAAGTAAACAGTTCAGCCCTGGAGACATTAGCTAAAAAAGCATAATCCAAGAATAAGAGAACTGTATGAACAAAACTTTAAAGTTGTCGGGGTGAAATTCTTAGTCCATTTACACCAATAGCAAAACACAGCCATTAGAAGCATCTATGTCTCACTCTCAGAATCTGCTCTATCTACTTTTTGTCCTTTAGAGAAAAAAAACCTTTTTGTCCAAACTTATGTTTACAAAGCTATCTTTCTCATAATTTTAAATAAATTCAGGCATGATAATTATGCACATTTCAGGCACTGTCAAAGAAAGAGGAGGATGAATCTTACAATATTGGAAAACTACATTTCCAGTATTTTACCATGTAAAAATAATGGCAGTAATACCATTCTGGTTTTAGGTTGGTTTTGTGTGTTTGTTTATTTTTTTTTTATATTCTTTATGCTCAAACCACAAAACAAATGTTTAGGAATCTTTTAACACAGAAGACAAGCATATGCAACTAAGTTTTTTAGTAAAGGAAACATACAACAGTTGGATTGCATTTATTTTAACAACTAACTGGAGAATATACAAAATCTAGTCATACAGATACTTCTGTTTCAGTCGATTTGCGAACAGAATTTCAGCAAACATATGCTTTGGACATACCTGTTCTATTTTTTTCTTTTGTCCATAAGAATGGCAGACTTTGTTTTCTCGTTTCTTTAGTTTCTCTACCTATTTGGTGAAAACTCAGACTTTGAAGCTCATCTGGGTCAACAAAGAAATCAGACAGGAACCCATCAGGTGCAAATGAATCACATGGGCTTGTGGATGAAGAGTCATTCCATGGGGTCTGGTCAATCAGAATTTCTGGGGTCTTAAATGCTGTGTCTCTGATTTCTTCTAGAAAACTCTGTGAGCTCTCCTGAGGTTCACAGTCACTGAAAGTTGCAAAGGAATTCTGTTTTTCAAAGTTTTTGGAAGAATCATCAGAGCTACAATGCATCCTCACAGGCTGTCTTTGAACATGAAGGGAATTAGTAACATCTAGATGAGCAAAATCTTCACAGTCCTTTGGCACAGCAAAGAAATTCCGCTTCCTTCCCATAACCACTTCTGAAGAACATGATTTCTTTTGCAAATAGCTTGGAGCATCACAGTAAAAAAAGCCCCGATGAGGATTCAGTGGAGGAATTAAGGCTTCAGAACTCATATGAGATGCTCCTGGTAGAGAAAAACTTGAATCATTCTGTTTGAAGAATGAACAGATAGCTTATTTCTCTACAACTTACAGAAAACCAAGATGCCATTGAGCATTCTGATTGCAGTCTGTCTCCTCAGACCTTTCCATTATTAGAATATACAGATTCTAATACACTCAGATTTTCACTTAGTTACATTTTCCCAGTAAATGAAGATATAACCTGTGGTGTTTTGTGTCTTACCAAGCAATCCTAAACACTGATAGTTTTGTTTATAATCTGGATAGAATGTGTTGAAGTTACTCTGCTTTTCTGGGGGTGGTGCACCTTTCACTGGTATTTCTAGCGGAGCAGCAGCCTTTCGGCTGCACGATGAAGTCATGTCACTAAAATGCTGAAACAGAGAAAAAGATTCTTGAGCAGTGTTTGTAGTACGTGTCTACACTGACAAATATGAAAAGTTAAACCAGTTGATAGGATTCTAAGATGTGTAATATTTTGTTTACTGGAAACAAAAAAAGAGATCAATACAGAAGGAGGGGCATGTACAGTAGACAATGTTCCACCTGTCTTAAATTTATAACGAGAGTAAGTAATAGCCTGTCTCTTGAAACACAGGAAAATCAATACCTTAATATACTTTATTCTCTTTCATTAGTCCAGAACTGACTTCACAAAATCTGCTGAGAATTAGCAGGCTGAACACTTTAGGTATTTTTAAAAGATACCAGCAAATGGGCATGTAGCATCAGAATAAAAAAACCCAACTGTATTACAACAGTGCAAAAACATTGATCTAATATATAAATTAATTTTGGCCAACCTTTAAAACTTTTTTTGGAACCTCTGGCAGAAGTTCCTGAAGTTGATCAAAGGTTGCAAGAAACAACTTATTCAGTGAAGTTCCCTTCTTTAACATAAGCTGAGCAACCAGAGGGTTGACACATGGAAAAGTAAGCAGGCATTTCTCTGTCTGGAAATGGAAATTATTTAGTTAGATTGATATCTGACAAACTTTTTTTTCTTTTTTCCTTTTTTCTTTTTTTGCAGAATGGTATCCCTAGGAACAGATCATACACTGGATCATAGGAATACAGCTTTCAAATAGTGTACTTCTATAGCATGATGAAAACTTTTTTTTTACTACAGGTATAACTGTATTATTTTTGCAAGAGTAAGTTCTGCATAATAGTTTGATAAAAAGCAAGTAGTCTAAAGATGCTTGTTTCTATTCTAAAGGGTGAAACTACTGAATGATGTAAACTTGATTTGAAAACACAGGATCACATTTACTGTTTATTCTCCATTTTGAAGAGAATTCCCTAAGTCAAAATAAGCTGACAATGCTAATTTTGTTTTGCACAGTGTTTGTAAACAGCAATGAGACATGCGCCTAAAGCAGGAGTTGCTAGGGGAAGGCTGAGTGTCACACAGAGGGCAGAAAGTTCAGAACTGTAGCATTTTAGGAATCACAGTTTCCGGTTCCTGACTTTCATGAAACTCTGAACTCAGCAGGTGCCAGGATCTAATACCTTTAACAGAGACAAAATACAATCAGTGATGCCTCTCAGATTTTTACTGGTAACCTTAATCTCTAAATTGGAAAACCTATAATCCAATATTGCACACTTTAAAGGCCATGTCAATACCTGCTTTAAAATGCATCTGAATTTTGCAAATGTCAAAAAGGATCACGCTTTACACAAATTCAAAGCTTCCACATAAAATGAATGAATCTGTAAATTTAACTTGAAAACTTCAATATACAAGATAAAGTCATATATTTGACTGTGACTAGTAGACCTCTTCAAGATTTTATTGTAAATCCTAATGTCAGCTACTGCATGAGCAGTTAAGGAGATTTCTGCTGCCTTGCATTTAAGCAAGGCTGTTAGCAGCACTATTCACTATTCTAGTGTAATGCAAGTGACCCTTCCACTAGACCAGGTTGCTCAAAGCCCCATTCAACCTGGCCTTGAACACTGCCAGGGGTGGGGCAGCCACAGCTTCTCTGGTCAACTGGCGCCAGTGCCTCACCACCCTCACAGTGAAGAATTTCTTCCTAATGTCTAATCTCAATCTCCCCTCTTGCAGTTTAAACTCCTTGTCCTATCTCTACAGGCTCTTATGAAAAGTCCCTCTCCAGATTTCCTGTAGCCCCCTTAAGGTCCTGGAAGCTGCCTTAGAGAAGTCTCCCTGGAGCCTTCTCTTCTCCAGACTGAACAAGCCCAACTCTCTCAGCCTGCCTTCATAGGAGAGGTGCTCCAGCCCTGTATATGCATGTACAAAGATACATACAAAATATTTGTTTCTGTATAAAATACTACTAATAATACTTACTTCAATAATATATTTTAAGAGAACAACAACAACAAAAAAAAAGAGCCTAGAAATTTCTAATTCAGAAACAGGAAGAAAATAGTGTGATTCAGTGTAAAGATAGACAAACCTCAGATGGCAAGACAGAAAGCCAGGATTTGTCCAACCACTCATGAGGACTTGTATTAGATGACATCAAAATGTTGTCAGCAATCTGACGAATTACTAGTGCTGTCTCTTCAATCCCTGGCATAAGAACGACCTAGAAGCAATTGATACATATTTTTGGTCATAAAAACCTTATACTAAGGAAAGCCTTAATCTGCTAAATTATATGGGAAAGCCTAAAGGTGACCCTAAATCCAACAGCTGGTAATGTGGAGTAATTAAATCTGATCCCTGCTTATCATATAGAGGAACTCCAACCTCTGACCTCTAGCCTGGCTGCAAATTACACTCCATATTTTCACAAATCCTATGTAGGTGAAAGTAGTTTATCCTATAGGTCTTTTAAATGTAATCAAGTTTATAAGTTTCTAACAAAAGCGGTAATTCCGACATGCCTAATACAGTTTAAGAAGACATGACACTTGAAGGTGTAAGTAATATCCCGACAAACTACACTGCTGAGTACATAGCATGAAAAAACCTTTGTCCCCTCTTTAACCTTCATCTAACTAGATAAACTTGAAACAAACTTTAATATGCAAATAAGTAAAAAATACCTAAAAATATGTTTGCCTCATGCAAAAGAAACACATTACAGTCATCATCTTAGTAAACCAAACGAAACTTTTGTCCCATTAGGGACTGTAGTGATATGACAAGGGGTAACGGGTTCAAACTTAAACGGGGAAAGTTTAGATTGGATATGAAGAAGAAATTCTTTACTGTAAGGGTGGTGAGGCACTGGAGTGGGTTGCCCAGGGAAGTTGTGAATGCTCCATCTCTGGCAGTGCTCATGGCCGGGCTGGACATAGCCTTGGGTGGCATGGCTTAGTGGGAGGTGTCCCTGCCCATGGCAGGGGGGTTGGAATTAGATGATGTTAAGGTCCTTTCCAACCCTAACTATTCTATGTTTCTATGATACTGCACTTTCTTATTTATAATGAAAAAGTTAATTTATTTTGCCACACTGGAAAAAATAGCAAACTAGCTGACAGTAGAGAAAGTTACACTTCATTTTCTTCTATTACATTAGTAACAGAATATTAATCTGAAACTTCAAATTAAGACATAAGTAAGATTAATACATGTTCTAATAATTTATAAAACTAAAGGTACAATCTCTTTTGTTGGCTCTTAGTTATAAAACCACTTCAGCTGCTATTTGAACCTGATCCAACTTGTACTGGAGACAATACAGTCTTTTCACTGACTTCAGAAGCACTGAATTAATGTCCTCTCACTTATTTTAGTAATTTTGAGTTATTTTATGGTTTTGATGTAGGATATATATACTCGATTAAGCACTTCCACAATATCATACAGTGAAGATTAAAACAGAAAGTTTGTTACCAAAAAAATTACCTTTACTTCAAAGTCTTCTGACTTCTGTGTAAGTTCAATTAGAGCGGCATAAGTTAAGACAAGGTTGAGCACAGTATCTCCCTTGAGACTGTACCTATGAAACAGTTTAAGTGGATTGTTAATATTCAATAGGAATATGTAATAATACAAAAAAATGTCTGTCCCATGTGTTAATAAATGTCTGTTTCATTTCTGGAAGAGAGAATACTAATGCTGTCTGAGCATTAGTGTCTGTGAAAGGAGAACTAAGGCACATTGAGTGACTGAATGCTGAAAGATGCACTGTGAGGAACAAAACGGGGTCAGCCTGCAGCAAAGCAAGCCCGGCTTGGAGCAAAAGGACGGGATCAGGGTTGGTCTCTGGAGAAAAATCACGCAGAGAGGAAGGGTGATACGTGGAAAATCTACCACTTACCCACAGAAAAAAAATCTCACAGTAGATAGTAAAGGAACTTACCCTTACGAACTACATATAAAAACCCCTGTGCTTCCACAGTAAAAGCAGAATTACTGATGGAAGAACACTTGAGGAATGTCTCCCTGTTGAAAATTATATACAGTGATGATATCACAGTAATTCGAAACCATGTATTTGTAGGGGTTAATTTACTTCAAACAGTTATAAAGAAAAATTCCAGTAAATATTCTTAGCCTTGTGAAATTTCTGGATGTGTTGATTTCAAATACACCTCACATTAGCATTACCTGCCTCAAATCCTGTTACTTTGTAACAACCATTTCTTTATCTCTTGTGTAAGCCTAAACCAATCCTAACACATAAAAGCCATCTTTGCTAACTCTTTTTTGCGTCTCCAGTTATCACTGTTACTTCTACCATTCCACTGAGTTTTTCAGCAGGCACACGAGAACACTGTAACTAAATAAAAAGCCCAAAGGACACTAGAAATATGAGCTTACAATATTTGCGTTGCTCTAAGAGAAACATGTTCCTACAGAGAAATTAAAAGAACAAAAAGTGTTAGCTTGTTCTAATAAGCACCTTCCTTTAGTGCTACGTTTGTTTTAAAAATACCAAGACAACACAAGAATTTAATAACTTACTCTAAACTCGGTCTTTCTCTGGAATAGAAAACAATCCAACAGCACGTATATTGGAGCGACAGTACCATCAGCTTCAATATTACATTTTCACAGGATTTCTCATAATTTAGTTCTTCCATAGTCTACCACAAAATAAATATAAAAAGTAAAAACTAAATAAATATATTACCACAGCTGTCACAAGCTTTTAATGTGCACCTCTGTATTATGCAGAAGTTTGATCAAGCATAGATATAGCCAGATAATATAGGTATTAAAGACACATCTGTGAGTGAGGAAAGCTAGGTTGTATTCCCAGCTTTTATTTTGTTTCACCTTTAAAAAGCTAATTTACTGCTTCATGCCTCTTCTTCCCCCCTGTAATTAGGAAAAACTGTTACTAACTTTTTAGGATGTTCTTAAGATTTTTAAGAACTTTAATAAATGCAAAATACTGTTATAAACCTCTGAAATACTTACGTAGCCTATACAAATCATATTGTACTTACATGGAATATATAAAGTATAACATCACTAACTGTAGTAGCATTTGCAGTACAATGTAGGAATGTGTTGTGCATGCAATATTAATTGATTATTTTACTCTTTATCTATCTTTCAGTAGCAGTTCTAATTGTAAAGTTATCTGTATTGCTGCATACCAGAATTTAAGTATTATGCTATTGTCTAAATTATTACTTTTTATTAAAAGTTGGACAAACTATTCTCTAGGCTAATTCAGAAAATTATCTGAAATGAGAGGAATTAACGTGCATACTGGTAAGAAAATGCAGTCACAGATACATTTAATTTGTTATTAGAACATTCCTTTATATAACCCTATTTTCAAGTATGCATCCTTTAACTATATTCAATACAACCCAAACTCAGGTCAAATGTTACACATCTGTGAAGAAATATGGTTACAGATATGGGAACATTTTTAACTTGTCGAATTGGCATAGACAGAATTTTGGAGTTAATGAATTTTGAAATAAATCATAACGTGAAACAATGCATGAATTCAATACAATTATGAGCCTTGGATGGCATGGTTTAGTGGGAGGTGTCCCTGCCAATGGCAGGGGGTTGGAACTAGATGATCTTAAGGTCCTTTCCAACCCTAACTATTCTATCATTCTATGATTCTATGAGGAAAAAAAGGTAGAAGGTTGCAGAAGTGACCCCACCCATAACAGAAATTAGACATACTAGTCTAATTTTTTTACCTGCAAATAGATAGCAGTACATTCATCTATTGTCAACACAACATATTGATCTGTACTTCCACAGAGCCTTAAGGAGTAACTACTGCCTCTTTCTACAAAGGTAATGCTGTACCTAAAGAAGTAAAATTATTTTATTAAATCTCAGCTAAGTAAAATAATAAGATTTGTTTACAGGAAATGAATAATACACATCTCAATACAATTTTTAAAATTACACAGTCCTTTCATACCGTGCTCTTGTTCAAATGCTCAAGCTCAGCTTCAAGACACATCTCAAGAATACGTATCAGTGTAGTGGTGACTTAATGAAATATTACTGGATTAATTCAATTATGTTGTTAACCACACAAAATAGGACTGTAATATAGAGCCTTAAAGTTTACAAAAAAATAGATGTAATACAGAAACTAAGTCAAATAAATGAACAAAATACACTTAGATACTCCTTTTGAGTAATTAAATGTATAGGCATTTCTTTTCTTCCTTTCATGATTGTACAGCACAGTGAAAGCAAGCTGCATGAAAACTCCTGACTGCCATTGGTATGATCCTAAATTTTTCTGAGTGAATGAGAACTGTCAGCAACACAGCCTCCTTTAACTAGCTGTGTTAGCAGACTCACTGAATGAATATCACATGCTTAGGGCCTTCAAGGAGTCTTGGCTGACAAAGGGGGTAGGACAACAAGAGACAATGGTCACACTAATTGGCCTCATCCCTAGGAAGCACAAAAGACCTAAACCTAAATCCGCCAGCAGTAAGACCTCTAGAAACTTGTATGAGCAGTGCATTCAACGTTAACAAAAAAAAGTGAACTATAAGCTTTTCTGAAACCATATAAGGTCTCTGCTCACATGTTTAATTTCTTCATCAGTGCTAAAAGGAGCTAGTGAGAAAGCAGCAAAAAGCATTCCTGACTATTTAGCTCATGGCCAGGCAGAACAGAGAATTTGAACAGGTCAGAGTCATATTAAATATTCTAATTTTAAACGTCAAACATGTATTTTTTTTTCCCCTACTGAGCTGTAATTAGACACAGCTCAAAAATGGCTTCACAGCTGACTCAAGGATATAGGAAGGATCAAAACTGGCATGTCTCTTCAGCAGCATGGAGAAATCTACCATCTGTATTTCTGACACTATGTTTAAGAGGTGTTGCAGTGATAAAAGTACATTCTTGTCTCTTAACTTAAAATGCTAATAATGTGATTGCAGCCATGTACCTATCCAGCTGGCTACTACATAAGGTAATGGGACAAGATACATGTCCTGGAAAACTGAAAACGTACAGCCAGTAAGATTAAATAGGTTATTTTTACTCACTTGGATTCTAAAAGCTGAAGAATATCTGGCATATTAAGAAGACCTTCAGTTGTCAGAAATACATATGGAATCTGCACCTCCAGAAGAAAGGAACTACAGTGATTCCCTGAAACATTTTCTGTATGTAAGATGATAGTTTCATAACAGCAACAAAAAAAATACTTAGGTATTTCAGTAGCTATATCGTTTAAAAATGTAGCTTTTATTCATATCCATTAAAATGCTTCCTTTACATGCTCCCCCTGCCCCCAAATGAAACTTCTGAATTGCTCTGAAGTTAAGCTTTAATTTATATTCATTTACATCAACAGCAACATCCCCTTAGGATAAGGAAGGGTGGATACAGTTTGTAGTAACTGTAAACAACCTGCATACTTGGCATAAGTCTTCTATCAACCAACATTTACTACTACATCCTGGTCAAAGCCCACACCCTAAGAAAAACGCCTTCCTGTCTTGCTGGTTTATCGATAAAACAGCTGTTTGCTTAGCTTTAGCCTTCACATTCTCATTCTATTCCACAGGCACATGGTTGTAGTATTTTAGGGAACAGAAAATGCTTTCCCTTCATATGCCAGCCCAGCTATTTTATTACAATTCTGCAAAGCACTTACCCATCCACATTGTTTCAGGAAGGGTGGTTTTAAAAGTCATGTAAGCAACACTCAGATTTTTGCACAGATTTTTCCAGCAAGAGTTTTCAGAATAATCATATTCCACTACTAATGAGAAGTGTGTCCAAGGAAAGTCTGCTCCAATTTGCTGATTATGTACAATAACACAGGAATATCTACAAAGGCTTAAAAAATAATCAAAATATTACTAAAATTAAGTTCAGGTAGAATTACCCTCAGAACAAAATAAACTCATTTTTACTTCTAAGAAATATCACTGATGAAAATACATTTACAAAAAGTATTTATCCTTCCTGAATTAAAACCTGTAATTTCTTTAAAAATTAGTTTAAAAATTAAAAGCTGTACTTGCCCTCCTTCCAATAATCTACCTGAAGTATTCACATTTTCTTGCAATGTCATAATCTGTCATTGTTTCTCCTGGGCCCTCCCCCACCTTTCCTACACATTTTCTTAAACAAGTTTTTCTAAAACATGAAAAACAAAATAAAATGTTAAATCCATATAATAGCATGTTTTATTGAAGTTCCTCTGAGTCTTACGACTAAGCATTTTACTAGAGTGTTGCCTAAGTTCTTCCCTCCCAAAATGAAGCTGTAGATGTCTACTCTGAAATTGTTACTCCAGACTGCAAAGTCCCATGGAAATGAACAAAAAGTAACTAAAGTTTCAGTTATGTTAATCTTGAATAAAGACTTTATTCCCCAAAATCAAGAATTTAACTTACTTGCTTATGATATCTTTGCAACTTAAAAAGGTTCCTTTTTTCTCAGAATTCAAATCTGTAGCTTTTAAACCTGCATAAAGAGAACTAAAGCCTTAATCAAACAAATGAGCCTCTGCAGGTATGAATCTGCTGCACAGCAGCAGATGTGGGACAACGTAGGATATTAAAATTCTATGTACTACATTTTCTGTCTTGATGAAGTCCTACACAATTTCAGTTGTATTGCACTGGTTGGTGTAATGATTTAGAAATTTCTGGTTTTGAATCCAAGGAAAAAGTAACGTACATAAGTTTCATTTCTCACAAACTCACAACCAGTTACCTCATCACCTTAAAATGAAAAATTACATGCTAGTGCAAAAGGAAGCATCTTCGCCTCTTTATATTTCTTTGTACTTTAAATGTAAAATGTACACTTTAAATATGACTGGAAGATGTAGCCAAAAAGGGTATCTGTATAACACAAATACATTTCTTAACTCAGTTGGATTAAACTGTGTTTGTAACCAAATCTTACGATCATAAAGCAAATAAAACACTTTTCACTAAATATTATTAGTAAAAGCATTGTGAACATACCTCCTCCCTTTCAAAACATTCTAGAAGACAGGCTTTCTTCTTTTAAAAGCACAGGAAACTTAACCATATTTTTAAAGGCAAAAGAACAATGTCATACATGACACTGTTGATAAGAAGCAAGAACAAGTTAAAAAAAAAATTGATTTAAAACAGCAATATGAAAGGAATCAGCAGCTAGTTCTAAACGTAAGTAGAGACTCAAATAACAATCTGCCTAAAACATGTTTGTTTCACCAGCTAAATCTGTGAAGTTGAACAACCTTGTAGAAAGTTAATCACGGGTAAAATGATGAACTGATGAAAGTGTTGCTTGTACCAGTGAGGGACTGTGATAATCCCTCAGTGAGAGATACTGGAAACAGTATTTTTTCCCCTTGAGTTTAACAGATTGCTACAGCTATGCTTACATATTTAGCAAATTAGCCAATAAGGTCAGCAACAGAGGCTAAGGGAAATTATGATCTGTACCAAACTACTCATTTACAGTTTTATGCTAGGGAGTTCAGTTAAGGCTTCTAAATTCTAATTGCTCTCAACAAGATTGCATGGAAGGAAAGTTGTGACCAGCAACCAGCTAAAAACAGCAAGATAATATGACCAAGGTATCAGATGCAATTACAACTAGGCAATGGGCTACCCATATCTCCTTCTGTGTTCTGTTATATAAATCTTTCACTTGAGAGATGAACTATCACTCTCTTGCAACAGGAAAGATCACACCAGAACTCTTAATCAGGGGAAAATAAAATTATAAGAAAGAAAAAAAGCTGGTGGAAGAATTAGGAAACAGAAAACAGTAAGCAAAGTATATAGAAATGTTCCTGATGAGAGGAGAAGGGAGAAACACCTGCAAAAAGCATACAAACAGGAACGCTGCAAAGCAGACAATAAGAGCCACCTTTTCTTTCAAAAATACACATAAAAATAATTATTTACCTTCTATTTTAGATAAAGCATGATTGAGGGCATCTTTTTCTCTCTCAGAGTCCATCCTTGTTATGATAAGTATCTGGAAGAAAACAAGTAAAAGGAACTCTTGTACTGTTGAAAAAATTGTTCTTTCAGCCTCTATACATCTTTCTTTCCCCTTTGCGCAGAAAACACCAGGTTGACTAAGCAGGCGGGAAAAATGGAATGGTTTTCCAGAATCACAATCATAGTACGATAGACTCACTCAAGTTGGAATGGCCCTACAAGGATCTTTGAGTCCAATTCCCTGCTCCTTATAGGACTACCTCAAATTAAACCATAGGACTGAAAGCATTGTCCTGATACTCTCCTCAAACTCTGACAGGCTTCATGAAGTGACCACTTCTCTGGGCAGTCTGCTCCACTGATTGACCATCCTCTCAGTGAAGATCCTTTTCCTAATGTCCCATCTGAACTTCCTGTGATGCTGCTTCATTCCATTTCCCCATGTCCTATCGCTGGTCACCAGAGAGAGGAGATCAGCACCTCCACCTCCGCTGCTTCCTATGAGGAAGTTGGACACTGAATGGGGTCACCCCTCAGCCCTCTCTTATCCAAGATGAGCAAAATTGTCCCTGGGTTGATTAAGATGACAAAGGTGTCATATGCCTCCTAATACAGCATAATCCTACCATCACAAAGCAAAATGTGTTACTCTTAAGAAGAAAATAATGCTGAAATCAGCTTAGAGGGTCTACTGAAGGACAGAGACCAAGACCATCAACACCATTTCATTTTGGTTGCTTCATTTGTATTTTAAATTCTAAAAGGGTGTACCATAAGCTACTATATTTTTCTTCTCAGGGAAATTTAATCAAAAGACATTCAGAGTTCTTAGTGCACAGAAACAAAAGAAGAGAGGTCCAGGGAGTGAAGTACAGAAAGAAGTTTGAATAAATGAAAGTAAGCTTGAAGATTTGTCTTTTTTGGCTGTCTGTTCAGCAGCAGAAATTCTATTCCAGTCAGGGAACTTAAATTATGCATTTTATCCCTTCTGCTTCATTATGTGGCAAGTATTCTGTAAATAAACAATAAATATTCTGCAAAGGAAAATGGTGTTTTGCACCGCATGGTATCACCCAAATTATTCACATATCATGAAAAAAAAATCTTTGGATACCCTGAAACTCTCCTACAACTCTATCCTCCATGCCATAAAAAACTATCAGTTACGGATATCTACTTATAATTATAATGCCAGGAGATAGGCCTGATATATGGGCTAAGTAGAGGTTGTTTATGCATAACAATACCCATATACTCCATGGTGTGCTCTTTGAGCCATACATGTACAATCCTGACTTTTCATCAAAAGATTGAGGTCTTCAAATAAAGATTATAACATAATTCTCAGTAAAAGATGCGATGAAATACAATTACCAGGGAAACAAAACCACCTACAACAAGACGAAAGCCCTGGCAATGTTAAAAGTAATGTGCATGTTACTTCAGGCATGCAACAAGGGCAAACACAAACCTGCCCTGCTCCTGATACAGGTCTTCATGTTACCCACATTTAACAGATACTGTGAGCTGGAAAGCTAGTTATAAGACTTTCTTCCATAAACCAACCCTTGTTGAAGGACAGCTTTATAATTATTTACATAGTTTGGAGCAGTTTTGTTTGCTTAGAGAAATTGTTTACATTGTTAACCTTAACACTGTGTTTTTCTCCATAACTTTGCATCCAATTTAACATTTGACACTGAAGCTCTGTTATTTTGGGATTTGTTTCATGCTTTTTCTGGCTGCTGTACTGTACAATCTCCAACTGCTTCCAGATACTATTCAAACAGGATCCTAAGATGTTTCTATAGACAGCCTTTGCCTTGGACAAATAACCTGTTAATAAAGCAATAAATTAAGTAACTGCAGTGATGAAAGATAATCGCCAAAGTTTGTGTTTAATCTACATATAAATTTAATCTTTTGTGAAGGTATCTTGCAAAAAACATCCAACAAAAAACCCCAACAAAGTAAACCCCAAAAAACCAACCAAACAAAAAACCCCCACAAAATCCCCAAACTTCATGGAAGGATACAATTACCGCTAATCGGGCACATAAGTGGCCTATACAAAAATGCTGCTGTACCTCTTGTAGTATTTGCTGTATGACCTTAGCTAGAATTATAGACACTGCATTCTATAGCTGCAGACACCAGCAGCTTTTGTTTGCAAACAACAAAGGACCTGACATTTATGCATGTTTCTCAGTTTCCACAGAGATTCCAATTAAAATCTGTCATTCTGAGATACACAACAGTCCAATCTCTATGTGGAAGTTCACATGAATGTTTCTTAGGCAAATCCACGTAATAACATAAAGACTGATATATTAGTCAGGAACTGAGCATATACACTACCAAAGTGCAATCTGCAGTGAATTCATTTCTAATGATGGAAGAGAAATAAGGAAGCAAAGGCAGTTGAATATTATATTGAATCCACATGGGAGCTATCCACATGGGAGGTATGGAGGCAAAGAATCACAGCCTACAAACATGAATTCTGGACTGCAGAATACACACGAAGCTTTCTGGGTGTCATTATTCATTACTAAAAACAAACCTAGTGCTGTGTCCAAGCCACATGTTAATAGAATATCTCGACCTGTCACCAGCAGGTGCACCAGAGCAGCATGTCTGAACAGCATGATCTCCTTCTCATCTATTTCACCTTTACAAATAGAAAACACAGGTGTGGTCTATAAAAAATTTCACAAATCATACCATACAGATGTGACAAATTTAAAAGATCCTGGTATCTCAGGATTTTCATCTAATACGTGTAAATAGACATAATTTTGAAAATTTGGATGTGGTGGATCTGATCAAATAATTACTGAACAAGATGCACTAAACAAGAAAAATATTAGCTACTTCTGATTATTGGGATCAACATAGCCTTTAATTCAGAAAGTCAGGTGAAGCACTTAGGAAGGAAAGAAATCAAACTATGAATACAGCATAAAGAATTAGCTGGAAACAGCATGGAAGACAAAGATCCTGCGTTATGCTGTATCAAAAGACAGAAAGGGACTGTTTATCTCTGTCAGTGAAGGCGCTGAAACTGAAGCACTATGTCCAGTTCTTGACACCACTCACCATAAAAACTCAGTGAGGAATACATATCATTTAGAAACAAAGCGAGAGAGTAGGCAATTGCATTTTATGATGAAATAATGGAGCACTTGGTGATATTTGGTGCAGAAAGAGAAAACAGCAGGGGAATAATAATAATCTTCTGATAGATCAATATCATCACAGTGATTGCTTTGTATATTCACGGGGGGATTAATGAGAAAATGCACCAGCATACTCTGGAGTCAAGTAGAATAAAACTGGATATTATGAAACAATTTAAAACCAGGAAGGCAATGAAGAGTGAAGTAAGTTCCCAGGGAGGTTTTGGAATCTCCTATACAGTTAGAGAAATATTAATTATGAATAGATTAGATCTTTCAGAGTCTTCCTCATTCAAGTCTTGCTGGACCTTCCAGGGAGAAAATTCTTATCTCCTGCTTTAGTTGCAAACAAAATGCAAGACCTCCCTTGTACTTTTCTGTCACTTCAGAAGACTACAGTAGCTAAATCAACATGCCTTTTTTTTGAATTTTAAATCAACAACAAAGATTTTTCACTGCCTTCCTTGAGCTGCAATTCAAAGACCCATATATTTCATTGGTCAATTTTGTGTTCAACAAAAGTTATTTTTGGAAGGGATCTGTAAATTTTGTCAATTCCTCTGCAAACACCCTTAAAAGGAAGGTCCAATAAATAACTATTTGTCTCATCAGTATTTCATCCGCTAAACATTTTCATTGACTTCACTGCTGTAATTTTAGCAACCTAATTTTAGCACAGATAATCTACAAGCAAAGAAGGCCCTGAAGTTTTAATAAGCATGGCACTTGGCCCAGCTCCTACTTTAGGCTACATTTACAGCACATTAATGGCATTTGAAAGAATATCAGTTTTCTTAAATTAATGTTGAATTAAAATGCAGACTCTTAGATATTTTTTCCTTGATTCTGAGAAGCAGTAGTAGTTCTCTGTATGTTTTTCCCAGTAATATTCTCCTTTCTGTTATTCACCAGTACAGATAGTTACTGAGTTTTTCTCACGTTTGTGAAGATGGTGTTAGCTGTTTTTTGTAAGCTACCTCAAATTAAGAGTACCCTGCTGCTCACAATTTTAATATGGTAATTCTAAAATACACAGGCTGTCATTCTGCAGCACTGTTTGCTTTCTCTCTCATTTGTAATTTCACTATCATTAGTTTAATTTTAAGAAGAATACATTCAGTGTATTACAAAAGAAAGAAATAAAACTGAGATAGCTAATGTTTAATCACATAACTTGTGATATAATGTAAAACTTGTCAGGTAGTAGACGGCCTTCTATGTTATCCTTAAACTAATTTCTCAACTGTGAGTAGTACAACTCAAAAAACAATCCAAAATACCCAACAGCTTTCTAAATCTTCCCCAAACACAGCCTGCATTCTGCTACGAGGCTTTCCTGACTCTCTCTTTATCTATAGCCAAAAATCTTTGTAAGTGGTCACTGATCTTGCTGGCTTTTGTTTTCATTTTTCTGGTTTTATAGGGTTTTTCGCATGCCATGTAGAAGAGAAATTAAGTCAGAAAGAAACCAAATTCATACAATTATTTTTTTCTCCTCATTTCTAAAGTGGTCTTGGCATTTTGCATCACACAAGTGTGACAAACAACAGCTACTAGAAGCAATGAAATAACAAACCACACAGCCAGATTTACTTTCAAAATCTAGCATGAAAAAATAATATTGTTTAACACAGGAGGAATATTTCTAACGCATAGCTAAAATATTTAAAAATTAAATTCATTTAGAATACTTTGTGTTACAATTTTGTGTTTAGTCAATGTAAAGCTGAAGAACTAGCACATAAAAGTTGAAATAAATTACAAGATAGCCAGCTGAAAGTTTCATCATTATCAAATGCTCTGAACCTTGTGTCACCAATTAAACCCGTATTAGTATTAAAGAAGAAAAAACCTATTGCTATTTTCATAAAGACATACCTTCTTTGAAACGGTCATGTATTACTTTCTCTTGCTGTTTTAAGAAAAACCTTGTATGATCAAATTTAATGCTGTCAAATCTCCAATTTACAGAAGCAAGCACACTTATATGTGTCAAATCTTCTAGAATAGGAGTGGCTACTTCTTCCAAAAGGCAGTACGCCTGGCATTGGCTTTCTGTATAGCACAATAAACAAAACACAATAATAAAGTTTGGTTTAATATACTATTCCCGGACAAGAACAGTTAAAACGTAGAGCAAAACACAAACACTGACTTCTTCATGAAAGCTGTAGCATTAATAGAAAAAGAGTTGCTATAGCCAGGGAGCCTCCTGGGTGGTGGAATTACATTGATCATCAGAGCAGGCAGCCATGTTATTCCATACATTTCTTAAAGTGATCAAACTCCATGATGAAAAGTTAGTATTTTCTATTCCTGTTGCTCCCACTAAGACTGTACTATTATTTCACTGTTCTACGGCTTCATCTACTTTGTAGGCTAAACTTAGACTTAGTCCCTTTATATCCATTTGTTACTATAAATTCAACTTAAACAGCCCATCCCCTTCCTTGGAATTTAACTTCTAATGTCTGTTAGTCTGTTTGTACTTTCACACTAACAGTTCTTAATAGCTTCTGGGTGGCTTTTTAAAAATTCTTCCCAAATTACAACTGAGTTTCTTGCTATTGGCATCTATGACAGAGCTGTCAATTGCTGAATGAGCTAAAAGGAATGTCCTTTTTCTCAGGCAGAAAGGTGAAATTCTTCCATACCCTTTTTTAAAATTATAGTGGAGTTGATCACATCAACAAGATCAGAACTCTGCGACTCTTCATTTTAAAAAAATTTCCTTTTTCAAAAAATATTTTCAACTGATCTATACAAATTATTTTATTTGACTAGAAGCTGAGCTAACTTCACTCGGTTAATGCACTATTTCATAAGAGCAGTTGATAACTTCATATTTTTAAGCACACTTTAATAAAAGGTATATTGTTATGTCCAGTTTTTCAGTCTTTATGGAAACAGGTCAGACGCTATAGTATTTTGGATGCCCATTGTACAGTATCATTCTGGCATTCCTGTATTAATCTATCATTTTGTTTTTGAAGTGTATTTCTAATCATGCAACTTCAATGTTCCACTGTTAAGTGAAATGCTTTTGTGAATCCTTCTAAACTCTGCTTTGGCTATAGCTTGTCTTTCATAAAGATTCCTTCATGTGCAAGTCCATCATGGTGAAACACACTATCTCAAGTACTGTAATAGGGCATTCAGTCCCACTAAATATTCCTTTTGCAAAATGCCGATTTTGTTTTGACTGTGGAAAAGCTTTGGTTTTTTTTCCCAGTTGCATTAAAGCAGTCTTGCTTCAAAATTTATTAAAGAAATAAAATTAAAAAAAAGCATACAGCTGTTATGTGATACCCATCTCAGTTGAGAACAGATGAAAATACTGCTCTACCCTTTCACTGTTTCTGTGACCCTCATTAAACTCACAGAGTGAGTGCGTTTCCATTGAAAAGCAAACTAATCTGTGCTAGGCCTTTCTAGCACTGGGCACTCTTGCAACCGAGGTTGTAAAATAGCTTGGGTAAATATCTTCCAGGTTCTTTTCCATCATTTCTACTGCATGACAAGATTGTCTGTGCATGTTCTTTGATATAATGCCTTGAAAAGTACAACAGCAAGAGTTCACATGGTAAGACTCAGTTGTGTATGAGATAAATCCATCGTGGATTACTACTGTGTTACAGACATTCTCTACTAAAATGACCGCCAATCCCTTCTGTCTCCAATTCTCTCAATTACTCTGTCAGAGAACAAAATGCAGAATAGTAATTTGAGGCTATTGATTGGCACAAAGAGATTTCATGTCTGCTGATTTAGATCACACATAACTCAAAGTCTGTACTATTTAGTTTGCATGCAATTTGGTTTAGTCTGCAGACATAAGTCCATAGCCTGTTTTCACACCTGTGTCAAAACAAATATCTATTTGGAATATTTTCAGTCACAAGGAGTCAAATTATTTCCATATTTTTCTGAGTAGTACTATTTAATACAAAATTCTATTGCAAAGCTGTATGAAATAAAGCATATCCAAAAATAGTATACCTGATGCTTGAATATTGACTGTGATACTGTCCTCATTCTCTTGTTGTTTTTCTTCTATTCTTACAGTCTCACAAACAGAACTGTCCTCTTTGTGAACATGCGTATGCTGTTCTTCAGGTTGTAGCACTAAATGGTTAAACCACAAGTGAACACTTACATACAAATATCACAAAACCAGATCAATAAGAAAGATGTTCCATAAATTACTTTACATGCAAAAATATTTTCAAGTTAAGTAAGCTTCTATGACACATACATTTTCTATTCACAAACTTCTTTACTGTGTTCATGGGCTCATACAGTACGTAAAAACCATTGAGACACGTTGAGAGATGAGGTCTCCGCAGCCCCAAAAGTCAGTCATTATTAGGTTCCTCTTCCTTAGGGCAGGAATAAAGGGCTGAGAAAAATAAGGAGTTGGTACTATAGCTCTGTAATATAGGTCCATAGGAAAGCTCATCTGCCCTTATACATAGAAAAAACATATATGAGAGGAAAGATGCTGCTGACTATCAGGAGATCAAACTCTGAGAAATATCTCAGTGAGTATGATTAGAAAAGGTTAGCTATTGTAAGTGACCAAAAGAACATCGAAGCTGCAAACGCTCATTGAAAAGACCTTTTTCTTTTGTCATATAGCTATCCTTCACAACTTGTTAGTATTTCCTTCCCTTCTTCCTTAAAAATAGTGATGTATGAGCTACAGCTGCTGACAACAGAGCTTCCTTTGGCAGCTCTAGCCCTTGATATTTGAGAAGGGGTCTGGCTAAATAGGTGCCTCCTAAATATTGCTGATTTTTTCTAGTTAAGAATGTCAGTTTCATCAAAAACCAAAATGATCATACACTGAAGGGAAAAAAAGAAAACAGAATTCTTTTTCTAGCTGTTAAAAAAAACTTCATGAGTCTGAAAAGCTATACAGGGTTAAAACTGAATCAATGAACTGTTTCTACTACTTCCTTCTGGTGTATTTTCCAAGCTAAATATTATACACAATGACATCTTTAAAAAATGAGTCAAACAACAAAGACAATAGAAAAAGAGACTTAAAAGCAGTGCTGGCATTTCTTGTTTTCAGTTAAACTCAGAACCACCCTTAATAAAAAATGCAGTTGTTACAAAAGTATACAATTATTTACATAATTTCTACATTAATGTGGTAACAACTATACATTTTAACAGGTTCTCTATATACCAGACATAACTCATCTGCAATACTATGGTCTACGTGTAAACATTCTAAACTGAATTTAACCCAACTGAATCTCCACAAGCCTATTCGCAAATGTAACATGGCTTATCTTTCAACGCGCCTGGATTTCTTGCTAGGAAATGCAGCTCCAGCCTGAACTCACTAGATGGCAGCATAAAACATCAGTTCAAGTACCTTGCAATCCTACATTTAAAACCGCGACTGTTATTTCTGGGGCCCTGGAAGTCTCATGCGTGTGTAGCGGTACCAGTAACAGATGACTTTTATCAGGAAATAATTTCCTCCACAAGGTTACATAAACTTGCCACTAAAGAAATGGCAAGCTTAAATAAATAAATTACCCCAATTCCCTGATACAAGGTTTTTATGAAAAAATGGTCTTATTTTTTTTTTTGATGCTGGGATATATAGCTGAAACACAGACAAAATTTATTGTCAGAATACTGCCATGCAAGTCTAAAAATCTAAAAATATTATTTTTTTAATACAACTTTATCCTGGAAAGTGAATCTGGCAATACATCACCGTCTCCTGATATTTTGGGTCACAAATATTTTTTAAAACAAATAAGGGATTTCTTCTACTTTTTTTCCCCCTCTGCTCTTGCGTTTCTGCAGTGCTCAATGCATAGCCTGAGATTCTTTCATAAGTATTGTCATAAACAAGAACATGGCTACCAAGAACTTTTTGTTTTCTCTAAGACCTGTTGTGCCTCATTGTTTCAAGGGGTTTGCACCAAGGTAACTGGCTCAGATGGTTCCTTCCAGAGAACTTTAACTCTTTTCCATCGTCTAGGCTATGTTCGTCCCACAAAATTAAGGCACTGATAATTACTATTTGATAACTACAATCATCAATTTGATAACTACAGTTGATAAAATAGTAGTTCTCCAAAGAGCCCAGGAGGAGTTCAAAACCCATGGACAAAAGAGATCTTCTGAGTAAGTATCATTCAGTGATTTTGTCAGAATAGGAATAAACTCATAAGCCTATTTTATTAAAACCCACTTCTACCACCAAAAAAGACCCTAAACCTCAAAATAAAGCACCCCCCTCAACCAAAATAAACAAAATCCCCTAAGTTACCTGAAGGAAAAAACCAGAAGGTTTTTTATTATTTTTCTTATTTTCTTATTCTATATAATAATAAGGAAATATAATAAGGAAAATCTATATTTTCCTTGGCTGAAAATTCAGATACATTAAAGATCATCAAAGTGTTGCCATTAACTTCATTAACTTTTTCCCTCCATAAATCTACTAGCATAAATTAGCATCTATTATAACTGGTATAAGACAGCATAATTAAACAAGGAAAATGGGAGAATAAACTGGTTCACATACCTTTTTCAGGACTATCTGCATCATTTTTTTCCTCTCTTCGGGTGAGCATACGTTTAGATCTCAGCATGATAAAGTTGCTCAGATCAGAATCATTGTCCCATTTTGTAACAACTGCAAATGATGCAGGCTTTTCACTCCTGGATAGGTTGTCTTCTTCAGAAGACACATCTTTACTGCTGACTGACTCAGATGATTGGGGGGTTTTCTTTTCTTGGTTTACAAAATACATTTCTTCTACCTTATTTTTTTTTATGCTTCTTCCAGTAGGCTCTTCCACAGATGTGTTCAAACTGGGAATTTTGGCAGGTGATGCAGCAGCACCCATACGCACAGCAAAGTGCTGCTTTTGAGTCTGCGTTGACATGCAAAGATTAATAGCTTTGTCTGACTGATGTTTCCCAGCAGAAAGGAGCCCCTGGTTTGTCATGGAATTCATCTCTTCAAGCCACCCTAAAAAAAAAAAATACAAAATTAAATTTCTTTGACGCAGCATAATTTTCTTTTTCCTTTTCTTTCTCTTGGTTGAATATAAATAATTTGGATAATTACAGAGAAAGTATTTTAAAATTTATTCTTTTTGCTTTCCCAGATCACTGGAATCATGTTCTTGAAAATTCTTACAGATTAGCCCGAAGTAAAAATGTACAGTGTTGAAAAACAGAAGGCCAGGCTACTGTTTGGAGAAGTTTTCACCATCTGCATGCTGGTTCAGATGTTAGTTTTCTAGGAACTGGGATGAAACACATTTCATTAGGAAGAAAGTTTAAAAAATTCACAGGGTTGGGGGGTTGTTTGTTTTGGTTTTGTTTTTTGTTAGTGGATTATTTATTTATTTATTTATTTTAGTAAGAGCAAAAAACAAGTACGGAATGCAATTAGCTCCTTCTAAAGAAGTGTTTCACTAGAACCGCATTTTTTTTTTTCATTGCTGCTGTACACCTGTTTATCTAAGCGCTCAGCTTCATGGGAGTCCATAGCCACACAGTAGCTAAACACTTTCCAGTATGTCAAAAGCAGCCAAGTCGAAACATTCTTCATGAGCAGTGCCTACTTGTTTCAAATATATCATGTTATTACCAAGCCCTGGAGTTCTGCAACCACAATCAGTGCCTTGCACTCAGGCCATAGCTGTACAATAAAATCTAAACAGCTTTCTGCTTTTTCTGTTAATGTTTGGTTATAGGTGTGAATAATGGTCCATGAGAAATTCTTCAGTTTATAAGTGGTTTACATCTGAAACCATAGCCAGCATAAAACCCTTCTCTGAATAGCATCACTGTAACATGGACACCCTACTGACTTTCTGCAGATAGCATTGCATGAATATCTGCTTTATTAAAATATTTCAATGCAAAATTACTATTTGTTAAGACATTCTCCTGCCCGAAACTATTTTATTAAAAAATAGTATGGCTCGTGGAGGGTACTTTTCAACTCCATGTTAATAGAAAAGGTAACTTTATGCAGTTAAAACACTGTTGCTGCTACAATTTGTTCTGCAGTTGCGAAATTGCAGTACTGATGCTACTCTGTATTGCTATAACAAGTTTTGTTCTTGAGAATAAGCAATCTTCCATTTCCTTCCCTCTTGCAGGTATGTAACAGTCACTGTGTGATTCTCTGTTAAAGTATTGATCTTTGTCTTTTTATCACTTTTGTAAAAAGAAGATACTTACTTTCCATCTGATATGATGTAAATTGTGTGAATGTTTCTACTTTTGTAGGAAACAAACTATTTGCATTGCTGGTATTCATAGTTAATTTTTCCAAAGTTTCTGTGGATACTGGATTCAAACCCAGAGGAAGCCACCAGCCCTCCTCTAGTGAGCTAAGCACTGGTCCTTCTACCTCAACTGGCAGCGTTTCCTTCAGTTCTGTAACTGAATAATGCTGACATGCAGGTTTATCAGATTGATGCTCTACAAAAAACAAAACAAAACAAAACAAAACAAAAAAAATATGAGATTAATAATCTAGAAATACAAAACCAGAGTGTTATTTTTGAAATGAAAGCTCCCAAGTACTGATGACTTACTACTGTTTATACTTCCATTTGTAACTCAATGTCCATTAAAAGACTTGAAAGCAAAGCAGTTAGTGTTATTAGAGCAAGTGTGCTTTCAACTTACTGAGTGTATGAGTAAGGGCGAAGTATTTTTTTTTTCAGATCTAATAATATGAAGCTGCATTACTAAAGGTACAAATCTTGTTTATTAATCTGTGGGTTTACTTGTCATGCTTACAAGGACTTAACATAATACCCCCCAAAACATTAACTCAAACAGTACTAAGCCTACCATACAATGTTTCCGATTACAAAGTACAAATGAACGGGACAACATAATAATTCAATACGTAACTTAAGCCTGAGACTTGTAAAATGAAAGCAAATAAAATTAAGTGAAAGAACAGTGCCAGTGCATGCTCTGGTGCTGTAAGAAATAACCTGCAGCTTATTTTGGTGTTGTATATTTTGCTTCCAAACATGAACTCTGATTTTGTCAAGTTAAAATATTATCTTCCACTTACAGTATTTTTCTATTGATTGATACATATTTTGAAACTTCAAGGAAAAAATAGCAGAAAATAGTTCAACAGATTACTAAATTTCAGTTACCACAGATATTGAATATTATTACTAGTAGTAAGCTGAACACTTACCACAGATATTGAACATTATTACTAGTAGTAAGCTGAACATTTTGATAATGAAATAAAACTCTTACTTCATTCAGATTACCTCCATAGAAGGATATATGACATGTCAACTTCTATGTTGCCATACTGCTAATTTTTTATATGTACTAAAAGAATCATATAATAAAACAGAGGGTTACATTAATTGGATAAACTTTAATGTTTTGAAAGGTACACTCTGTAATATAACATTATATTGTTTGCTATATTTTCTCTGTGTACATGGAACTCTTCAACATCAATTAGGAATTGATCATCAAAAAATAAAAAATAGAAATCCTTACCAACAAGCAAAAGAGAGCTCATATTGCCCCGATACTTCTCTGATTGCCATACCAAAGATTTCAGGTATTTCCCAGAGAGCTCCGTAATCAAAATACTACGAAGAACATAAAACAAGACTTGGCGGTTTGAAGTTTAACATCATTACCTGTTGAATTTTGATTTATATAAAACTACCTTTTAAGGATCTACTTTCTCTCCAAATTTTCAGTTCGTTCATTCATTCATTCAAATTTTTTTCTGGTCCATACAGAGGGTTACTTCATGCAACGCCACAGTGAACAGGAAGGAGTGAGAGGAGAATTCAAGGGTGGCTCATGAAGTAAACCAGCACTGAATAAGAACTCTGCCTGGACTGTGGTTCCCAGCCCAAAAGGTTATTTAAATTCTTTGTGCATGTGTGAGAAAGAAAGCAAGGCAAAAAATGCTAGCCTTGAAAACAAGATGAAAGGAAAAGATGAAGCAATCCTAATCCTATGTCAGCATGAAAAGGTTTCAATTCCATTGTTGGGAGATATCCCAAAACCACAGACAATACTTTCTTCCTGTATCTTTTCTGGAGATTTTGTAGGTGACACTTGCTCAACATACATGTTTGTTATATGTATAAATATATGCATATACATACATGCAAACATACATACATACTTTCTATATACGTAAGTGTCTATTGGTGCCTACTCCAAAAAAGAGAATGGATTTTCAGGTTGTTAAGTCTCCCAGGAGAAAGAGGTCTACAGTAGTGACTGTCATTTCCCTTTTCAAGCTCTCCTGAAAAGCCACAAATACGGATCATACACTCTGCTCACTCTTTCACGCAAAACACAAAACACATGCAACAGTTGCAAAGAACATAACTATTAATTTACAAATAGAATAAACATTTTTGCACTAATTTTGAGGACTTACGATTGCAGGATTTATGACTATTATGACTTTTTATTTATATGATTATTTACAACTAAATAGGATTTATTACTATTAAGTTTTCATTACCTGTTACCAGAAGGAGAAATAGGTTCTTCTTGAAGTCCTGTGGCCAGAAAATTAACCCATGATCTTTGTTGTCTGCATGGAGGACTTAAAGGTACTTCCATTTCATCTTTCAGATATGGAATGTATTTAGCTAGACATTGAACAAAGCACCACAAAAAAACCCCAAAGCAATCAAAATCACAAAGCTACCTGTGAATGAAGCACACATACTTAGGAATTTTACACTAGTGAAGTTTTGGATTAAAATACAAAATACTTTCATGGGACAATTCACTATTTAAACTATAAAACCCAACTATGTCACATTTAATTTCCAGACAGTTTGGGAATAATAATGTGTAGGTCATATTGCTTTACTCATTCAGTAATGTATTTCTGGATACAAACTCTTCCCATGCACAACAACTTTTATTATTAAATCATCAGGTACTATGCCTGAGGTTTTGACATCAAGTGTTCACCCCTTCAAGTGTCGGCCTTCTTAGACAGTTTCCAATAAATTAATTAGACAGGAGATAGACTTAAGACAATATTGCGGTGATTGTAACATTCAGATGAACAGACTCAGGGCCTTCAGAAACACAGAGTCAGGATTTTACAGACGAAACTATTCTTTCAATCAGAATTAGTAGTCCTTCTAATTCCAGGGGTGACTACTGAAATGAACTGCAACACTTTTTTTAAAAGCAGCATTCAAACAAACATGGCATACTAAAAAGTCCCCTGCAAGTCATTTTTCACATCCCTTTTATTAGTCAATCATATTAAATGCAGATATTGTAATGGATTATTGCTTTTTATTTAAGGAATTTGCAACTTCATTGATTTTGGTGCCATTACATAAAAATTGGCGGTTTACACAACTACCCTGGCATCCATCTCTCTATCATTCTTCTAACAATATTTCTCATTCAGCTTGACCAGAAAACAGGGGTAATAAAAATTACAGTTCCCCCATGTTCTGTGAAAATTAACAGCCAGAAGAATTGTAAGTAAATAAGTGCCTTCATAAGGAAAAACACTTGTAATAAATTCCCTATTCATTAAACAGGCAGTCAGCAGCTGCAATCATCACACACACATTGTCTGGCCAACTGGCATGCAGTGGGCTATGAATCAGACACCTGCCCAGCTGCTTGCAGCTGTTCCTTGTCCAACCTAACAAGCGGATTGTAGAGCAGGAAGGGCAAGAAGGATAAAAGACTGTGTTAGAAAGCCAGAGAAGGTACAGTAAGAAGGTACAGTAAACACTGGGAAGAAAAAAAAAAAAAAATGAAAAGAGGCAAGAAATAAAAGTGGTTACAAAAGAAATAAACAGACTTCCAATCAGTATGATTTCTTTCCCATTTACTCAGAACAAAAAGATTTCTGCTGTGAAATTCAGCTTACATGCTGCTTTTTCTTTTTCCCCTGTGGTGAAAAACAAATTTAGCACTTTTATTTGAACAGGACAGAAGCTGACCTTAGGACAGCAAAAATTCCTGACATTTCAAAAAAGAAAACTATCTTTGAGCAAAACTGTTCATATTTGGTTTTGTCTGCTTATTTTTGCCTTTGAGGTAGGAACATTCTGACCAGCCACATCAGTTAAACTGTGCCCATACTAAGGGTGCCATTCCGCTTCTCAGAGCATTAATGACTGAGTGAATTCTCCTCTCCCTCAACCTTTTTATCAATAAACACCACAGGTAGCAGGAGAGGAAAGCAAACAATGAAATACTTACAGAAAATGTGATAATTTTATCACTGTTTCTTCCCTGACTGCAAGCAAATGTATTTCACTTCTGTTAACTTATAAAGAGCAAAACTTATTAGAAGGAGGAGACTGTATCGTACCTCTGCTGAAATTTTACATCCAATTACAAATTACAATTGTCGATTAACAAACGGTGCCTGATTCAAAGGCAGGACTAAGCCAGAAAACTGACAATAAAGATTAATGCCATCACCTTCTTTTGAAAACAATTCAAGATGGTTTGACTACTTATCTAATCCAGAAGACAATCTGGACAGTATCTCGGCTAAAATCATAGTCAGTTTACTATTATGGTATACAGGAGGAGTGTCCCAAACTGCTCAGATCTACTTAACCTCCTCCTGCTTATCATAAACCTTAGAAGTAAAGAGCTGTCAGACAGATCACTAGATTTAGACTACAGTAAATCCTGAGAGGTAATAATTTCCAGATGTAAACTAAATCTAACTTTGTCTTGGTGGGACAGCATATGCTAGGTTTGCCTTGAGCTTCTTATCAGACCCCTCTGAGCTGCTACGATTACTTCTACCAAAAGCTCACTACAATACTACATCAGGAGCGTGATGCTATTAGTCTGAAGAGGATAGCCATCAGTTCAGTTTAAATGATATTGAAACTGAGACAAGAAAAGGCATCTTGGTCTGCAGAAAACTCAAAATTCCTCAAGAATTTCAGTAACTGCTGAATAGAAAACTATCAAGTGAATATACACTGGAGAATAATACTGCTACTACTCAGTGCAATTATGGATATACTTTTTCCAAGACAGGATATAAATTAGGATGAGAGGTACATGTTTATTCAAGTATTGCCACTCTGCCCAGATCACACCCACCTGTAAATGTCACACTTTGCACAGGCTTTTCTGCATGAAATCAGAGTTGAAAAACACCACTAGCACAGCCGTTTTTTTGCCTCTCTTAGCCAGCCAACATTAAGCTCTGAGAGCAGTAGGGCTGGCAAGAATATTAATTATTTTGAGAGGTTATACCTTGAACCTGAAGAAACTTTTAACTGAGGTTGAGATACCAAACCTGTTTGGCTCTGGTCATTGCAACCAGCATCCCTGGCTGAGTTTTCAAGCTATTAAAGGCGGGTACATACAAAGGATTTCCTAATGTCAGTATAGGAGAAGCCAGGATTCAATGCACATATTAGCAAACATTCAACACTTCCTGTTTATTTCTGTGGAAAACAGCCCTGGTGACTGGTGACTGCGTTTCTTGATCCCACTGCATTACTGTACTATTTGCAAACCAAAATGAATGTACCCGAGTTTTGAACCTCTAGAAGTTACAAACGCAGTACTTTTCCTTGGATTGCCCTCCATCACCCTCTTTTGAAAGCATTTACAGAAGGCTTTAACAAACTTTAAACTGCACTCTTCAACTCAGCAACTTTAATCAATCTGCTTTAACTTGCCTCTGCCCTCCCTGGGTAAATTCTTAGATAAAATAATCTAAAAAGCTGATCAAGTGCAGAAGGTATATACACCAATTGCAGCCAAAAGCAACATGAAGGAACTGCAAAGCTGGTTGTGTTTAGCTTTTAAAACTCTTCAAAGCAGTATGGCACTTCCACCTGCTCATAGTACAATTACAAAATAGTAGATTATGCAAAGCAAACATTCTTATCTTACATTTATATGCTGCATGTATTTCCAAGAACAGACTACGGGGACAACCACTTGGAGAATTTATCTTAAATATCGCCCCTTGATTTAAATAAATCTTCCTACCTGACTCACAGAATTCCAACATACGTCTGCTATTACTGGAGCAAACCTCTTGTGGCACGGGATAATACTCAGAAATTTCTATTCTGCATGCAATTTCTGCTTTGAGATCTGAAAACAGGTATTAAAAAGTGCCATAAATGAACCATTTATTGCTTTTTTCTGTCAAAGCATTTTTTTCCTTCCAATCTTTTGAGTCTCCATAATATATTATTATGAAAAATTACAGTTACGCTTAGTAACCCTAAATACCATAGGTGATCAGAGCAGTGATCAGTCTTGTCTCTCAAAGGTGCAGAAAAAAACCCCACAATATAGTATAGTCACTATCTGAAGTATTAAAAGTTCTAACGACTACAGTAATGTGATTTCTGGAGCAAGTAGGCAGCCTAAATGTAGTTTACCAGGAGTCTGTGTATGTAGATTCTCTTGATACTAAAAAAGACTAAAATAGAACAGAAAAGAGTAATAGTTTGATGTCTGTGTACAAAATCCTCAAACCTCTGCAGTGATGGCTGGGTCATTTAGCTTGGAACGTGGCATGTGTGGACTAAATGTATCAGAGGAATGCACATGAAATTGCTGTGGTCAAATAATACACTTTCAAAAGTTTTGTGTCTATCTTCAGTAACAGACTGGATTACTCCAGACTGCTGCCCTATCAGAAACAGAATTCAGCATATACCCTCCACACTCAGAAGCATGAATCACGCTTCCCTGATCTGCTTCAGGCCCACCAAAGAAGTGGCTTTCCTCGCTTGCCAAAACCAATGCAAACTGGACTGTTTTAATAAAAATTAAAAAATCTCAGGCTTTTTTTTTTAACTACACAAAATACTGTCATAGATGTCAATCCAATAGCCAATAATTGTTTTTAAAGTTGTAGTTATCTGTAGCATATAAGCATTTTGTAACATTTCTTAAATTCCTTTAAAGAAATTACTACTGTCATTTAGAATACTCCTGTTACCCATGGAAACATTTAACCCTTTTTTCCAGAAATCTTTTTTTGTGTTTGCAATTAAAATATAATACAAGCAATTCTTATGGTATGACTATACTGCATATAATCCTTTTAAAGATGTCTCTGAAAGTAAAGTTAATTACAGGTAAAAACCAAAACACTAAATATATTCATGGTACACTAGACATCATGAATCATGGCTAGTGTCACATTTGTTTCCAAGATTACAACACAACTATGGATTGAATAAAATGACAAATAGTTATTTCCCCTTGGCTACTTGAGGAGACATTTTTAATTCTCAGAAATTTGGGTATAGCACAATTAATAGCATTTCTCATACAGAGAAATTCTCATTTCATGGTCCGTGATGTAATTCCTAAGTGAACTGAATATGAAAAAGCTAGATTGTGTTAAATGTGTGCAAATAAAATTAAAATCAGGTCAAGCATCACCTTCTTTGATCACCTCTTCACATATGTCTTCATCAGCCATAGTTTCTGGAGCTAAGTTTAACAACTCCTTCAGTTCCAAGTATGATGGAATATTAACAGAATCTGATCTGCTATTGCTGGGTGTGCAGAATTCTAACTCAATAGGCAACATGAAATACTAAAGAAATATTAATCACAACAGAATGGTAAATAAATTTTCTTTGATGTTACTACACATTCAAAGCTTTTTTAAAATTCTTAAATAACTTAATTCTAAACCAATCTAAGAGCTTTTAAGAAAGAAGTCATATGACATTTATACACCACACACAAAGCTTTGCTCAATATAGAAAAAAAAATTGTGCTACAGTATTTCAAATGGAGACAGTGGAGTCAGACTGGATACAAACTTAAAAGTTTCCAATCAAGTAAAATCCTCATTTATTTAACTGAAGTTTTGGCTTTTTTTTAGAATTCTGAGAAATTGGCCAAAAACCAGATTTGACTTCTTTTTTTAAAAGAACCAAAGCTGGCCCCCCAAATACCAGAGCCTTTCCTGGAACTTTCCCTTTCCCACAGACATACCATGGCTTCCTGCTCTGGTTCATTTTTGTTCTTAGTGTAACAAGTACCTTCATAAACCTGCTAACACATCAGGTCCCAGGAGAAACACCTAATCAGAGTAGAGATTCCTGACAATAGCATCCAAGAATTAAAAAAAAACACAAATAATACCAGTGTTTTCTAACCTTGGAAATAGGAAGGCTACAAGTATTTGTCAAGTATGAAAATAATTCAGAAAAAGTACTTGCAAATGAATAAACACGCGTAACAAAGTAATCAATAATACAACAGTTAGTAAGAAGCAACTTGATGATACCTCTTCATCTTTTACAGATATGGTACAGAACTTCTCTTTAAGCCCCTGCAATTCTTTTTTACTCTCTTCCATCTCCATTTCATTTTGGAAAGTCAAACATTCCCTTTAAAAGATCATAAAATAAAGCTAGTAACTTCTTATCACTTCACATCTAGACTGAAAGTCTTAGCAGTAGCTCTGATGTGCATAACTGTGGTAAAAGTTATTTTTCTCTATATCCACTCTTTTCTAAGAAAGCAATTCCAAGGAATGCTGCACCAATCTGTGTAATTAACTGAAATTACTTTCCAAGAAACAGGACATTATATGCAGAATAGAATCAATACTGGGACCTGCCTTCAAAAAAAAAAAAAAAAAAAAAAAAAAGAGTTGAAACTGTTCATCATCTCAACAGGAAGTCTCGTCATGTAAAAACACTTTCTGAATTTTCTTCTAATGACAGGCTTTTCTGCTATATACAAAATGTCTGTGATCTGTTAACACTGACATAACTTATGTTTTGTCACATTTAATTTCTGTGGAATGCTTCAGCACCAAAGGTGGCAAGATGTGCTCAATATTAGTTAAAAAGAAAACCAGGAGTACATACTCTCGTTCGACAAACTTTTAAAAGGTCAAAAAGGAAAACTCAGGAGTGAAGCCGCTACTTGCCTTGTAAAGCAAGGATGAAAGCAGAACAGGGGCAAGGACTTTTCAAGCAGAATGAAAACAGTTAATCAGGCTTGCTCTTCATGACCATTACAGTCATTACTCCCTTTTTAGGGGGATAGTTTCCTCAATCAGTCCCTGACATTGCTATTTTTCTGCGCATTTTTTAGTGCTCCAAAACGAAGATCCGAAGCACATTTCACACTTGCAGAATGTAAAAATGTCATAATTTCATTTTAAAAAATAGTTTTCTTAAATAATGCATATACATGTCATCCTACACTTTTTTGTAAGTAAGAAGCTGAAATCTTTATCCATTGCAAATATAAACTAGTTAAAAAGTTGACATGCACAGAAGATGCAAAAATGTTAATGGCATTACACATAGACTATTATTTATGTTCAATGTTATACAACAATTTGTTGATACCTGAAAATGTTCTCTTCTGTTAAACTCTGTCCTTCAGAATCTAAAAGGGGATCTTTCACTAAAAAAAAATGTAGTCTGCTCAGAAGTACAGATGAAGAAGGCAGTTTTTTACGAAAATTTTCAAGGTTATCAATAAAAAGCAGTTCCTCTTCCATATGTAAATCTGAAGGAAAATAAGAAAAAATACATTAACAATCAACATAATAAGAATTCTCAGAATAAAGAGAGGCAACTGCTGGAAGGCTATAAATGACAGCAAAACAGTAACTACTTTTTACTGAAATTATTTAAGGATTTTTAAACTTTAAATGCAGCGAAGTCTAGACTTCCAGTGGGTCACATGACAAGCTTTGGTTTTCTTTTCCTTTTTCCTATGTCTTATATAGCACCTGTTAGAAAGAAAAGGTACTTCTCATTCCCTTGCTTGTATTGTAAAGCACAATAGAATCATAGAATCATAGAATAGTTAGGGTTGGAAAGGACCTTAAGACCACCTAGTTCCAACCCCCCTGCTATGGGCAGGGACACCTCCCATGGGCAGGGACACCTCCCACTAAACCATGCCATCCAAGGCTCCGTCCAACCCTGCCTTGAACACCGCCAGAGATGGAGCATTCACAGCTTCCCTGGCCAACCCATTCCAGTGCCTCACCACCCTTACAGTAAAGAATTTCTTCCTCATATCCAATCTAAACTTCTCCTGTTTAAGTTTGAACCCGCTACCCCTTGTCCTATCACTACAGTCCCTAATTAAGAGTCCCTCCCCAGCATCCCTAAGTAACTTTTGAGACAGGTTTTGGCTGAGGAACTTAATTCAGTGTGATTTTTAAAGTAGAAATGAGATGGTCTCACCATACACTAAAACTAAGCTAAATCTAAGACTAAACACAGATTCTCTAATTCTGAAGCAACAACAAGTTGCTTACAGAATGCGGAGACAATAAATGTAGGTTATAAATTATTATGATTTTGAAAAAGATGACATTATGGACCTTAATTTCTTTTGAGTTTAAACAACTACTCTCCATGAGATAGAACTGCAGCATTAATCATAACTCTGTTGAAATCCTTTATACTGGCAATATAATACACACACACATCACATTAAAAAAAAATTAAAAAATAAATGCCTCATTATAAAATGCCTCTGTTTAATGAGATAAACAGTTCAGGAGAGGCCACTAAAGCTTCTAACACCCTATAAAGCTTAAAGCGCCTCCATTAAAAAAATTGCCACATTTTATGACACAATTTACGAAGTCCCTGATCTATTGTTCTTCCTCTTCTTCAGGCAACCACAAAAGCCAAGTAGGAAGTATCTCAAAGTTCAGGCTAGTGGTTGGAAAATTGGGCGCTAAAATCAACCAGAAAATAAAGATTGCTTCAATGACATAATCTCAATCACGCTACGTTCAAATAATATCTCATTTAATTTTTGTTAACACCACATTGTAACTCCTAAAATTCTAACACTAAAGCAGGTCAAATAATGCACAACTTTGCCCTGGATTTCCATTTACTATTCTAATTTAGCTACATTGTTAATTTTTAAAATAGCCATTCATATTGTATCTTTTTATTGTAAATGGCTCTAGTACTGAGTGTGTAAAAAAAATGAGGTGTGTTTTTTTTTTTTTTTTCAGCTAATCTCACTGTAATGTGATTCAAATATTTAAATAAGTGCATTCCTTTGTTAGTTTTAACACATTTTAACCTATTACTTCCCAGGAAAGTACACCTATGCAAGAATGCACTTTCACATGTACTGAAGTGCCCTCCTGAAGGGCAACAGACGCAGTCACGTACCTAACTGCTTTCCTAGTACACAATTTTACAACTGGTGTAATATGTAGAGTCTGAAATTCACAAATGCCAGGGTTTGAAATCCATAGCAAACTGAACTGAGTTGCCACTTTGTGACCTTAGGAAGTGCAGTTTCACATGTTGTAATAAAGTTTATTTTTCAGACTTGTAACTTGAATGCAATGTCATCACTTCCTTTGATTCAGTAATTTCTGATCAGCAAAGCACTGAAGAACTTAAACAGGCTTCAGCACAGGCTCAATTTCTTTATCAACCAGGGAGCAAATATGCAGTTCATGTTCGAATGGGGGATTTCACTGCCACTGCTACCACGTCCTAGTGTAAAGATAGCACTTTTCAGCTCAATGCTATTAAAGAGGGCTTTTTCCCACTGTGACCCCTCTCTCACAATAAACTATGCAAAACGGTTTTTGCAAACTGAACCAAATTAAGTTTTTAACTGTTCCATTCAATGTGCTTCACACTTCACAGGTTTTCATTCTTACTGTTTTCCACTACTGTAGTCCAGTAATACTTTACTAGATACTTTTTAAATGTGTGTGTAACCTGCTACATTAAACTTCACAACCCTACTGGAAACTTTCTTTTGCTTTAAACACAAACCTTTGAATAATACAACTCTTAGTAAGTATTATATGTATTATTTCTTACATTACACCTCAAAAAGTGAAATGACTGAAGAAATTTGATTTTATTCTCTGAAAGGAATAACATGGTGATATTAACAGAAATAACCAGGGAACATTTTAATATGCACAAGCTGGCAGAAATCTCCTGCACTAATAAAATCAGCTATTTAGAATTTGAATATAACCTTCCTCTACTAGAAAAACAGATTTTAAATGATGATTTCAAATCTTGCATCATGTTCTTTCTTATTTTTTAGAAAATACAGGTTAGATAATTATGTCATATCACCCATAAGATTCCACTTCTAATAATTCTATCTATCAGTAAGTTTCATGTTTTCACACTGTATGTATCTTCATGTCTACAGTGAAACCTAGTTAGGGCTGCTAGCAGGCTAGCTGGCATTAATTAGCAGGTTCTCAATGACACAAAATAGGTTGCAAATCTTTCTGAATGGCAGCTTTGCTAGAGTTACTACTTTCCTCAAAAGTCAACAGACTTTTGCTATCATTTCTTTCTTAAATGCGAAGAAAGTCAGAGAAAGGGCTGGCAGTGATACATTGGTTACACTGACAGGTAATTATTGATCTGCTAGTTCAATAAATCAGCCATCAGACCAGTGAATAATTTAATATTCTGCCGTAAAAAGAAAACAACCCAAACCACACTGTTTAGCACACCTGTTTATGCACAATAAAAATCTGTAACTTCAAAAAATAGAAAATATTTTATGAAATTTATATTTTTTTTTTCTTTTCAGACCCCTGTCCATAAAAATTTAGCTCTCTTGATTGTTACCAAGAAAGTCACAGCTAAGACATGGGAAAGCATCTGAATTATTTTTAATAGTTTTGTAAGCTCCCTACAGAGAGAGCTTATTAATAATTGAAATCTTCTGCATATGCCTCCTAACTCTGAAAAAAAAAAATCGGGTAATTACTTAACCAGATGAATTAAGATTACTGTCTTTCAATTATTAACCGTAATATACTTGTGTTGTTGATAGCATGTTCCTAGTAAATGTTATCTTGTACAATATTGTATCAAGAACCACCTGCCTCCTTTGTGTGATCATGGAAAAAAGGTCTTAGTAAACGATTACCTTCCTTTTCTAAAATAAAATTGACATATATTAAAACCCCCAAACCAACAACCAACCAACCAAAAAAAAACCCACAACCCAACAAAACCAAATCAACAAACAATCACCCCCTAATGTCTTAAAAAAAAAAATTACTTACTATAAATAATAATAATATTATTCAGAATAATAAATCATAATACAGTTGAATCAAACACTTTCTCAACATTTTGCTTTCTGTGATCATACTTCATTACATCCATTAGGGAGATATTAACCATAAAATTTCTGAAAACACATAGGAACACTACTCAATTGGAACTATCTTCATCCCAGCAACAAAGCAGAAACTGCTTACTTTCCGTCCTTAACATGGTAAAAAAATATGCCATAAGGATCTAATTTTATTGAGGTACAAAAGATCTCTGCATTTTGATCACTGCCAGTAAGATCTACTTATTGTGATACTTGCTGCCACCTTCTGCCATATATTTGATCAGTCTGAAACCTTTTCTGGTTTGCACTATCTTGAACTGTTAAAACAAGCCCTGCTTCTAAAGGGAATAAATTGCTATTAAATGATTATAATTTCTGCAATTAAGATGTCTGTGATCATGCAAGGGATTTCTTCAATGCCTACAGATCATGCACAAAAAAATTATGGATGTTAACAAGCTAACTCCAATAAATGCTAGAAAACACTGAATTAAAAATTTTACCTTGCCATTGTTTTTTATACTCATTGTCATAGTCAGTCTTCAAATATTTCTCTTGTGTTGATTCTTCTTTAAAAGCATCTTTCGTAAGTAAAAAAAGTTCTTCTATGTCAGTCTGAGAGGAAGGATTTGAACTTGGAATAAACTGCATTAACTCGTTATTAGTATTGAACTCTACAGAGAAGATAGGTTTCCTGAAAAGCAGAAAAATATATCTGATACTTAAGTTGTTACAAAAACACTGCCATAACTTCCCTGACTTCCCAGTGAATCAACAGCACTCAAGAAGATACTCAAAGAACTTTGATAACCACTGAAGAAAAATGGAAATTACTGAATTGTTATCACTATTCACTAGGTACATGGTCAAATGACACATTTAATTCTTCCCCAAGAAAAAGCACTCTAAGTTTAACCTCAGCACTAAACTGAAAAACAGGATAATGGCTGAAAAAAAAAGCATCAAACTTACAGATGTCATAATATTTGTAACAAAAATTTGCTGCTGGTTTAAACATAGTCATGTTTCAATAATTGTGCAAAAATTGCTAGTAACTGCAACAGGGAAAAGACAGGGTAAATGAAGAAACAAAGACACTTCATTTTCCTGTTGCTTTTCATATTAATCTCAATATTACTTTTATTTTCAAGAAAAAAAAAAAAAAAAACAAAAAAAAAACCAACCAAACAAAAAACCAACAGAAAGCTTACCAAAAAATAGCAAAATCATTTCACTACAGAAAAAAAACCCACACAACACAGTCTTGAGCTAATTACACGTATTGAACCTAACGTTCTAATTTCAGACAGTTGATTTCTCAACTGTGCATCCTATTGATTTATTCAGTTTCTTAATAATCCTTTACATTACACAGTCTTGCTATTTCTAGACATCTGGAGGTAAATATCGTAAACAGAATTAGTATATGAGAACACCTCTGAATTTCAGTACAGACCTTTCATGTACAGGCAACAATAGCAAGGATTCTCTATTACACATCTTAAAAAAATCAACTATTTTAAAACATTTTTAATATGTTTTAAACACATGTTTAAAACATGTGTTTAAACATGTTTTAAACACATGTTTAAAACAACATAGTTCAAAAGTTACGTTTGAAACTTCAAGTAATATAGTTCACAAGCAATAATTACACAGTGTTGATAATAACTAATGCCCAAACTTTAACACAGCATGAGCCTTTTAAAAATCTAAGAACCTTAGAACATTTTGCCAAATTACACATAGGCCAACTTCACTGGTATCAATGGATTTCTCTACAGCTTTATGGATAGATCATGCCTAAGTGAATTGCTGATTTGAGACTACATGGGCCAGCCTTTTCTAGAGACAAGCCCTTGTTCTGGAAAAAAGGTAAACATTTTAAATGCAGACTAGTCCTACAGCTATGCTTGTACAGTGTTTTGAACACAGACAGCACATTAAATTAAATGTATTTAGCTTCTATTAGATCTTCATAATATGAAGTAAAACTTTTAGCATCTTTGAAATACAGACAGTTGAGTCCCATCATCAAAATAAGCATGGGAACTAACTGTATGTACTAAAGCTAATACGGTAGTTTATCCAACTAAATAATTTGGCAGTTTCTAGGAATTACAAATTCACTTCCTTATCTCCTTTCCTGCCATGCATCCTTCCACCTCTGCCTAGGCAGTCTGTGTCTCCTCAGTGTTTTTCTCCCTCAGTGTTTCTCGTCCTCTTTTTGTTTTTCAGCCCCTCCAAGGACATATTAGGCTCCCTGGCACTTCAAACCAGTCTTCCTTAATATAGCAGTCCACTTCACTGACCTGATTGATCAGTCTCTCACACTCCTCACTAGCTTACATAAAGACCTTTTAACAAAAAAAGATTTAAAAAAATCCCAAACCCAAAAAGCCTGAGTTGACAAGCTTACATGAAAATATCACCTCTCCTGATCTAGTTACCTAAATTTTTCATCACACAGACAAGCATAAAAAAGTCAAAGCCCCTGTTTAGTAGTATAAACTAGTGCCTACTGGCAGAACAGAATAAAGTAATCTACTGAGCAGAGTCTTAGAATTACATATATTGAAACTTGTGATAAGCAACACAAAGATACTGAGTTCAATTACAACTGTGTTACATATCAGCACATTTGGGAAATAGCAATTATTATGGCAAACTGTTAAATTAGAAGAATATTCACAAGATTTCACATATGCTGATAGAAATAACCAAGATAGTGTATTTGTGTTCAACTTGGGTTGTGATAAATGGCCTACAGCTACGTGCTCCATAGTGAAGATAACAGCATTGAACAATTTTCTATATTCAGTCAACCATAAGGTTGGGGGGGGGGGGGGGGGGGGAGAGTGGAATTGTTTATGATCACAACTTTACCAAACAGTACCCGGTAGGGTATAACAATCTGTCAGTTTTTAAACAGGGTCAAAGTCCAGTTAAAAGTTTCCTAACATTTCAGTGACTTCCTTTGTAACTTTCAACATTATGGGGCCAGTTATTTTTAGTACAACTTCCCCTTTTCTTTTGTGGCAAAGAAAAGCACAGATAACTGTAAAATATTCCCAGGTTTGGTCCTCTGGATCTAACATCTATCAATGTAACCAGTACATCACTGTATTTTTAAAGGAAACTATACAGAATTTGAGATTTTATGACAAAAACATAATTATGGAATGAATTGTATTCGAAATGATTCTGCCTTATAGCAAGCTTGAACAATAGATTTAGGTTAAGATTTATAAATACCCTTCTTCAAATAGCTTCATCTACAGTTATGAGAGATAACTGTCTGAAAGACAGAGGGGCGAAAACAGCCTCATGGTGCACACAAATTTTTCAGAGACTTTCTGCAATGTCATAAGTAGATTACACAACCACCACAAAAATGAGATAAAGAAGCAGAAAACTCAATGAAAACATGATACTACTTTGAGTGAAAAAGCCATCTTCAAGCTCTTTGCTACAGCACTGGACACTTGCCACTGTCAAAAAACTTTCCATGTTCTCTTATCACCACTAGGTTATGATCCACAAAGTAACTGAATGATATCATATATGGAATGATATCATAAAGGAATCATATATGTTTTTAACTAAGGTTACTGACTTTTCCAGGAAGTCCTCCACAGGTAAACTTTGCTTCCATTGATCCAGTACTGAAATAGCAATCATGTTCTGTGTTGAAGTAACTGAGACAAAAAGAAAGAAAAAGAATCACACATAAAATATTTATTTTTATAAATATTATTGATCAAAACATTGCAGAGGCTGACAAAAATCTCCACAGGATGTACAGAAGAAACTGTGCTTTTAGTTTCCACTAGCAAAAGTATACGCAAAACACCGGAAAGATGCAAATACATTTACCTCTAAGCTTGGAAACCCCCAGCTTTTCCACATCTCAAAACCTCAGTATCATCTTTCAAACCTCTCCTAGCTAATCAGATTAAGCATTTTACTTATCTCAGTTCACTGCTTTTCTTCCAGCACTCCACATCCAGACAGGAAGTTTTCCAGAGATCTCTACAAGCTAATTAAGTATCATCGCATTTATGATGCCATACACAAACAAATATCCATTACCAATTTGCTTCTACTCAGGCAATGACCACATCCTACCTGCAAGAGCTATATGAACTGACATACTGCTGCTTCCAGAAATAACAGGGTTTGCTTTTTGCTGGGTTTGGTTTGGTTTGTTTTGGAGACTGATATTATGCACAAACACAAGCTTTTCCTTCAATCCACAGTAAATCTAAATTAAGACTTGAGGACTATATAACCTACTTCTAGTCCATGGCTTCCTATACTTATCATCAGCAAAGAGTCCAGTGAGATGATACTTTTCATCTTGTTGTAAACAGGGAGGAAAGCAAAGTGATAATCTCCAGATGGAAAACTTCTGCCTTGCCATGCTCTGGACAAAAAAAGGCATGTGACAAAATTAAGACAGACAATTCCATTCTTTTCGTGCACTACCTCAGATACACTGTTTTCAAGTGTTTTCTACCGAAACACAGTTTATACTTAGATTTTATGGTTTTGTAAAATTGTCACAGCCCAAACTAAGAAAAGATATTAACAGTTACTTGACTTGATATTCACCTTTAAATCTACATTTCTGCATATGCATGGTAGCAGTCAGCTGAGTTCTAGAATTAAATAGTCAACTAGGCAACTTCAGTTAACTCTACACTGAAAACCACCTTTAATAACCTATCTGTTCTTTTGCCAAAAAAGCCCATATCCAGTACTGCAGGAACAGCACAAAACCACAGAATAAAGTTAGTTTAGGAAGCAGAGAAAAAATGATTCCCACACAGGGGTTTGTATTAACAAGCTCATATCTTAGGAAGAAGTTTTCCTCTAAAACTCTGAGGTATAAAAGGTGCATTGGAAAAGGCAATTAGCTATAGAAATATTGGAGAACATCATGAATGAGACTAGAAACTTCTCTATTTCTAAGTCCATCACCTGAATTCAGCTCCGTTGCTTCACATCTTAGAAAGCACATCCATTTCATGCTGTCCAGCCAACTACAGCTTGTACTGTTAGGCATCTCAGGTGACAAACTAGAAATAGTTCACCAACTTGGATTGCTACTAGAGCAACCATGTTGTTGGTGCACTTTTTATACCTTCCAGCATAACCAGAGAGCAAAGGGGGGGGGGGGGGGGAAGCAAAAGGCAATATGGAAAGCAATGTGAACACTGTCACTTCTATGAGAGGTCACCATTACAGACCATTTTTCCATTTCAGTTTAATCCTGTGTGGGATAGTTACAACTCTGTAAATGTCAGTTAATTTTAACAGAAAAGGCCAAAACCATTGCCCTCATAGTATCTTTTCTTCAGAAGGCTCTTGTAAAAAAAATAAAAATACCACACTGCATTCCCTCTTGCCTAAGGCAGCATGACATTTCCCCAGTCATCTCCTCCTTCACAAACTCTGAACAAAGAAGGCAGAAACAGACAGCTACAGGAAACCGGACCAGGATCTTCTACATGTTACTGGCCATACATCAGTTTAAGTAACCTCTATTGAAATTACTGCTAAAACCCTGCGTTTATCATAAAATGAAGCACAGCTAGTCTGCTAATATGTAGAATTTATCAAATATATAAAAGTGCTTTTCAAGGCTGTTATTAATGGCTATGGCATTTGGTCACTGCATATTTACGTCTATTTCTCAAGGAAATTCAAAGGTCTCTATAAATTTCTCTTCTAACTGAAAGATATGATATCCCTTTTTATAGTTCCATAGAGTTTGCATACATTGCCAGTTTATAACGTGAGAATGTTGAAGTTCTAAGGTGACTTTGTAAAGACACCTACAATGCTCAGTAGCATGAAGAACCTAACTCCTGTGCCTCTAACAACTGAAAAGGCTCCTTTCTTCCAAGATACTTTTATCCTGGGAAGCAGGAAAAACTACAATTAGGCTTGATAGCTGTGCATAACAAGCACATTAAGAGCAGAATTCCACATCCAGTTCAGACATATGTGTGCAGGAATCAGAGTTGATATGCTCACTGAACCCCAGCATTTCCTAAGAAGTGGAAGCATTAGGCAAGTCCACTTAATATATCAGATGCCTGAAAAGTCAAATTAACTATCATTAATTTCCAGCAGGAGGGTAGAAGTTAGACACAATGGTGGAACAAAAAACTGCACTTTTGGCACAGCATATCACTTGCACAGTCAGTTCTGTAATATCTTTCAGTGTGTGATCACATCTATTAACCCCTTCTGTCAGTATTACACAGCAACATTCACACTAGTCTAGCGCAGCCATTCAACAGGCCACTGAACATCTCTCTTCTACCACTTTCCATCTGTCCTGCTACCAATACCACCCTACTCCTCAAAATTTAGGCAAGCAAAGCCATGAACTGTAGTTCCTCTCTTTTGTACAATAGCCCACAAGATGTTTTGCTGACACACCTGTTTTTTACTCACAGAAAACATGCAGATATCTGAAGACCAAGCCGATGTGACTACTCTAAGAAGGCTTTCATACAAATATTGACTGACAGATTGCATACTGTTGGAGTTACAATAGAAGAAGAAACTCCTCTTGCTACAATCTAAGAAAACAGTAGGCACACACACAGGTACAAAAAGGAACAATTCCTGTACTCTCTGTAAAGGGACGTGGGCAGAGTTCTCACAATGTGGATCACAGTTTACCCTCAAGTACTATTTCTGGATTGCTCCCCAGGAGCTGCATTTCTTCACCTCTGTGCCAGGAGCGCTTGTGTACGTATTTGCATGCTCCACAAACTCTTGAAGGCATCATGCCTCACTACCTCATTCTTCAGCTCACAGACTAGAAACGTCCCCTCTTGGCAAAGCACCACTCTGCCAGAGAAGTGTTTTATCTGTCCCGTATCTTTTATTTGAAAATGCAAATAAGTAAAACCTCAATTAAGTAACAGCGTGTTTTGGTGATAAGCAGTTGTTAACACCACACAGATGTAGACAGGAAAAAAACCAAGACTTCATAAGGTTTCTCTGTCTTAACTGATCAACACCTATTAAACCAAAATAATAAATATCTGCTCTCCATTAGTTTAATCCAAAATTTCATAAAACCTCTTCCCTATAATCCGTAGGGAAAACAACTGTTGTGTATCACTATCTTAATACATATTGATGTAGCTAGAAAATTTGATTTCTCCAAAAAGGTAATTAATTAAATTTTATGCATTAGAAGGCCCAGTGCACTCTCCAAAGAAAGCTCTAAACAGGAAACTGGCTATAAAACACAATTATACGTGCACCAGACACTAAAAATATGATGCTCTTCAGTTTTGGCAAAATTGTACTTTATTTTTCTGTTAAAAAAACCTTTAATCACTCCACTATGTTATCCTGCAAGTGCAGTACAACCATCTCACGGAAACATAATTCCTAAGAAAACAGCTATCTATATCCTTTTTTTAATGTGCCCTTAATCTTTTCTTCAGTTACTGCCATATTTCTTTCAAAATATTAAAGGAAATAAGAAAACTATACCTCGTATAAATAGTCTGTTGAGTGATACTTTAAAGCTGCAAACATCTTGGTTTGTGATGTTTTCAACACTGTGCTTGTCAAGAGGACATACAAAATATGGATTATTTTAAAATTTCCTGTCTCATCCTAAAATGTTGAAAGAGAAGGTTGAAATTAAGGTTCATCAAGAATAACTTCCTAATTTCTGCTAGCACATGCACCTTGGACTGAATTTCCCATAGAAGGCTGCCCAAAACATTCAGCATTATCCCTTCAGAAGTATGTAAAAGACTAACTACAGACCACAGCCACCTGATTTTTATCCAAAGAAACTGGGCTTTGGGGGTTTTTTAGCTATGCCTTTTGCTGTTTGTTTCACAGAAAACCTTCTAAACCATTAAGTGAATGTAAGCAATACAACTTATATCCCCTAAGCAATAATTCTGAGAAATTAACTGAGTCATTTTTTATGGAGTCTAAATTAGGTTTTAAATATATTAGTTCAGCTCTCTAAACTATTAATTGTTCACTGCCTCGTACTTATGAGGGGACTTTTTTGTCCCCTTCAGTTTTACAAAGGGAAAGGTGATTTCGTAGGCTAATTGTGAGTGAGAGGTCCTGCTGGAACACCAGGTCTCTAAATTTGTTGATATGTCTGATAGGAATCAGAAGTGAGACGAAAACTGTAAAAGGACAGATATGGTCTGAGCGTATATTGTTGTGCATGTATGCATGAGGTAGGAGAATACTTGTCCTTAATCAAAATTAGATGGAAGAGTCAAGGGTAAAGTAAGATAATTCTATCTAAAAAGCGCACTATGTAAACGAAACTTAACCAATGTGAACTTGTGACAGAAAGCAGTCGCCATACACATACCAGTAGCTATCAGTAACATGATATTAGGATAAAATTGCCTAAGTAACACAGCTGGAAATACAAAATTTGGGTATCGATGTAAACAGAATTGGGACCAGTGAAGCACATGTAATTAAGGGCTGGCTGCTCGCTTGAGAGGAGTCTGGGCAGAGAAAAGGAAGTGCAGGGGGAGTGAAAATGTAGGTTTAGGAAAAGGAGGGAATAAGATATGAAATCAGATGAGAATGAAGTAGAGTGGAATGTTCTGATGGAAGGAGTTTGGATGGTTAGAAACAGTGGTGAATTCGACCAGTGAACATATGGAAAACTGTCTGGACAACCTGCAGGACCCTCTGTCAAGTGTGCATTCAACAGATTTGGGTGGGAGAGAGAAGCAGGAATGGATGTGTTTTTAAGGAGAGACAGATTTGTACCTTAATACTAAAGGCAGAAGAACAGGAAATGTAACTGCAACTTAATAATATTGATGTGTATCCCTTATTAAGACTTCTTGATAGCAATATAATCATGCATTCACATAAATACTAAGCAACAGAACCGCAACTATTACTCACTGTGGTAATCGTGAATTAATACAGCAAATAGTAGTAAACTCCTTAGCAGCCACTTAAGGTACTGTATGTCACTTAATCTGTAAACATGAAAATCATCTCAATCAGGTAAATTTCAAGTTTACAATTTAAAATGGGAAGAGCGGGATTAAGAAACATAGTATGTAAGGGCACAAGGAAACCCAAGCAAACTTAAAATCTCTTAGATTTTTTATGGAGAAACAAAACTGCAGAAGAACATTATGTAGCTGCATTCTCCAAGAACTCCAGGGAACACCCCTGTAAGTAAGTGAAATGTGCAGGGTGAGGTACTTCTGCCAGCATCGGATGTTATAGATCAGCAGTTTTCAAAGCCGGTGAAACGCCGGCAGTGGCTAAAGGTAGCGTATGATGGAAACAGCAGAAGAGACATAAACCAACCTCGAACTCAGCACCAAACTACGGCCACCATCACCTACGGCTGCGCCCGTGCCTCAGGACACAACACATCGACCAACGCGCCCCCGCCCCGTCCTCCGCCTGCCCGGGAAGCGGAACTCGCTGATTGGCTGTCGTCCCTTGGCTCTCCTTTCGCCCGCCACGGCGTCGCCCCGTGCGCGGGCTCTGGGCACCCGGGACGCCATGTTATCTGAGGGAATGGCTGGGGTGGTTGCGGGCCGTCACTTGGAGCTTAGTGGCGGCGTTGGAGTACTGCAGCCTCTCCTTTGCCAGGAGCACTCTGAGGGACTCAGAAGCAGGGAGCTCCTTATCTCTCTATAAAGAGAAATATCTTAAAAGCACAGCTGCAAAGACTTAAAAAGCAGTAAATCCAGTTAAGGGAGTAAATTTCGTTTTCTGCCTACCGGTAGCAGCTTGTATGGGAGAGAAAGCTAATGAAACAAAGATGAAGTTAGATTTTAAAGTGATTGTATTTAAAACCACTGCTGACCTGCTGTCACTTTGGGAGCTGAAATGGAGCAAGGCCAAAGTTTGAAGTTCCATAAAGCCTATGGAATGCCAGTCTCTACAAATAGCTGTCGACTTTGGGAAAAGGGGGAATTTTTTGGTTGCTGGTGGTATTTTTTTTTTTTTTTTTTTTTGATGGGGGGTATTTGGTTTTGGTTTGGTTGGTTTGGGGTTTTGTTTGTTTGTTTTTCTTTCTTTTAATTGGCTGCCTAACTTGCTGTCACAGCCCAAAGGCTGCTGTCTGTAGAGCAAGTCCTTGTGTTTCTCAGCAGGCCGTAGCATCACATTCCTGCCACGGTCCAGGCTTGGGTAATCCCTGCCTGGCAGGAATTCCAAGACAAATTGTGGGAATGCACCCTTTCCCCACTTACTTCCCCCTTCCCCCCCCCCCCCCCCAGCAAACTTTACATGCATACCAGCTGCAGTGCGACTTCAGATGCAGTTCTGCTTGCTGGAATAGCACCATTTTACAGAGGCTGGTACCACAAGTGCAGGAATCTTTGGTGATGCTGCAGGAGGTGTGTTCAGCTGCTTGCTACCAGCTATAGTGTTGGGAGTCTGAGAAACGTGGCTCCTCCAAGAGCTCCTTGCAGGTTGAGTCCCAGATGATGATAGATTTCTGTGGGGAAAACAAAAGTTACCCTTTTCACTCTGGTTTGAAAAGCTCCACTAGCTTTTATACATCCAGTGGGTGAAAACACCAAGTAAAAAGCATACAGACATGGACAGTTCCTGTCTTTACTGATAGAAAGTACTGCTTTATTGATTTTATTTGATTTGATTTTTATTTTACTCTTTTTCCTTTTTTAAAGTGAGAGGATGGATTTAGCCTAGCATTAGCATAGAGTTTTTCCAAGCACAGGTATATTGCAAATGTTTTCCAGACCATTGTTCCTATGAAAATTGCAAATGCCAATATTTTATTGTTATCTCAGTATTTATACTTAAAAAATGTATTTCTGTTCTGCTGTCTAAGAAGTACAAGACAAACTGTTGGGCCGAGCAGGCATAATACACAAAACACGTGAGCTTCCAATTAAAGTATTTCAGAAGCACACCTCTCCCAGTTGGAATATAGAGAAATACATGTTTTTACCCCAAACCAGGAAACAAATGACAGTGTATTATGGGTAATTGAGCAGGATGTTGCAGCAGAGAAATGCTCTTCAATTGCAAAGCCTTTGAAGTACCTGGAAAAGGTAAAATTAGTGATAGCTGCCAGAGCAGGTGAAGTACCTTACACAGCTACTCCAAGAACAATGTACCAGCACATATGTGATTAAAGAGATATTCTATGAAGATTGTGTTATCTCCAGTTTTTCTTCATCAGATTGAGGAGTTAATGGGGTGCACATCCTGCAGAAGAAAACTGGCAGCAATTCGTAGTTACTTCCATGACTCTTCCTCAGATATACCTGTAGATCTGGATGTCTGTGCATACAGCTTTTAAACAGATGCATGGGAATTGTATGGCTGATAAAGAGCAGTAAGGTGTATGTTACTGCTATTACAATTGAGGTCATGAATGGAAAAAGCCTTTTCAGCTCACTACCTGAACCCAGGCAAAGCCTTCCTCCATGCAGAATGCCAGCGGGAGCTATGTGAAATTGAAGTGGTAGATTTGGTACTCATTGGGCAAGTACATACTTTCCTCATAAGACTCCATGACAAATCTTTGTTGGATTTCTTGTCAGTAAAGCTGAAAATGTTATGGATGAAAAAAACATGAATGCCATTTAGCACTGCTGTTAGGGTAAGGAGTGTTGGGAATGATGAGATGAAATTTGGCGGCTGCATGTGTTTCTCATCGTCATCTTTTACACTTGGGCTGCTTTTCAGAATGGCCAGAAATGATGATGAAATACCTGGTTATAGCCATGACCAGTGCCATGGAATCTGATGCCGTACTCTTTCCTTAACTTTTGTAAAATTTATCACTGCTCCAGAAGGACTTTTTTGAGAATATATTGGAGGATTGAGCACGAGATTACTATGAATACAGTTGAAATCTGGACTGTATCTCATTGTTTTCTAGAAAATAGCCTGTTGTGACCTGGATCACAACTGGTCTAATTCAGCTTAGCTGTGTATAAGTGGCACCAACTCATGTTAACTAAGAATTTGGTCCTTTTTCTTTTTATGACTCCCATTTTTTTTTCCTCATTGAATTTTGTGTTAGGCATAGAAGTCAGAACTGAGTATAAAACACCACTAAGGCAAGAAAGCAATAAAAATATAAAGAAATATTTGTTATGTGGCCTTCTATGAAGGGGCTACAGAACTGATGGACAGGGGCAGAGCAGTTGATGTTATCTACCTGGACTTGTGTAAAGCCTTTGACACTGTCTCACATGACATCCTTGTCTCTAAGTTGGAGAGACATCAATTTGATAGGTGGACCACTCGGTGGATAAAGAACTGGCTGGATGGCCGCACGCAAAGAGAGGTGCTCAATGGCGCAATGTCCAGCTGGAGACCAGTAACGAGTGGTGTCCCTCAGGGATCAGTGTTGGGACTGGTCTTGTTCAACATCTTTGTGGGTGACATGGACAGTGGGATTGAGTACGCCCTCAGCAAGTTTGCCGATGACACCAAGCTGTGTGGTTTGGTTGAGACATTGGAGGGAAGGAATGCCATCCAGAGGGACCTTGACACGCTTGTGAGGTGGGCTGATGCCAACCTGATGAAGTTTAACCATGACAAGTGCAAGGTCCTACACCTGGGTCGGAGCAATCCCAGGCACAGCTGCAGGTTGTGCAGGGAAGAGATTGAGAGCAGCCCTGTGGAGAAGGACTTGGGGGTGTTGGTCAATGAAAAAATGAACATGAGCCGGCAGTGTGCGCTTGCAGCCCAGAAAGCCAACCGTATCCTGTGCTTCATCAAAAGGAGCGTGACCAGCAGGTCGAGGGAGGTGATCCTGCCCCTCTACTCTGCTCTCGTGAGACCTCACTTGGAGTATTGTGTGCAGTTCTGGTGTCCTCAACATAAAAAGGACATGGAACTGTTAGAACAAGTGCAGAGGAGGGCCACGAGGATGATCAGGGGACTGGAGCACCTCCCGTATGAAGATAGGCTGAGAAAATTGGGGCTGTTGAGCGTGGAGAAGAGAAGGCTGCGTGGAGACCTCATAGCAGCCTTCCAGTATCTGAAGGGGGCCCATAGGAATACTGGGGAGGGACTCTTCATGAGGGACTGCAGTGATAGGACAAGGGGTAACGGGTTCAAACTTAAACAGGGGAAGTTTAGATTGGATATGAGGAAGAAATTCTTTCCTGTAAGGGTGGAGAGGCCCTGGAATGGGTTGCCCAAGGAAGTTGTGAATGCTTCATCCCTGGCGGCGTTCAAGGTGGGGCTGGACATAGCCTTGGATGGCATGGTTTAGTGTGAGGTGTCCCTGCCCATGGCAGGGGGGTTGGAACTCGATGATCTTAAGGTCCTTTCCAACCCTAACTATTCTGTGATTCTATGAAAAGAAATACTTTGCTTCATACTGCTTTGAGATGAGAAGAGATTGCAAATGTGGGAAGTTGTGGTGTTTCTTTATATATTTATTTTTTAGAAGAATCAATTAATTTTATTTCACAGTATTTATCTCCTTAGACTGCACATAATGGGGTTATGCCCAGTTTATTCTGTCAGTATGTGTATTCTTGAAGTGCTAGTTATTCAAAACCTCCACAGGAACATAATTGGTATAAATATTTTCTGTGTTATACAGCAAGAAATTTCATAATGCAGCTTAAGTGAACAAGTGTTCATTCTACAAGACTAGAATGTGAAGACGGCACAATGAACTAATGCATTCAGACACAGAGAAAAAGCTTAGCTACACAGTATAAATACCTAAATGTACCACAGTCATTCATCTGAAATTATACTTTTTTATGGTGTCTTTTAAGCTAGTTGCTGCTTTGTATCAGTCCTGCATTGTAACGTATACCTATTGTTATGTAGGAAGTGAATGTTGAAAGAGACATGGTTTTCTATCTCAGGTGTTGGTGGAAGGCTGGCAAATTCTGTGAAAGGTGCAGTAGCTGCTGAGAGAAAAGTAGAGGCAATTGGAGCACACCTACAAAGTGTGTCCTTGGGTCATGCGTTTGTGCTCACAATAGGCTATTTTCTAAAGAACAGTGAGATATAGTCAAGACTGCAGCTGCATTCATAGTAATCTTGTGCTCAATCCTCCAATATATTCTCAAAATATATGTTCAGATACTGAAATGAGTAGAGTTGTAACAATCTGAATACAATAGGCTGCTCTTTTATTTGCTTTGTGTTTTGTATACACTTGATTGGCTATAGAGGTTGTTGATAAAGTGGCCTTCTTAGCCTTCCAGGTAGCTGCTTAGAGGCTAGAATAAGATGTCTCAGCTCTCTTAGGTGGAAATGGCAGCTTTGATTTTTATTTATATATATATATATATATATATATATGTATTTATTTATTTATTTATTTAATACAGAGATTGTTAATGATGAGGGAAGTGATGTAGGGTCATAGGATAATTTGCATTGGAAGGGACCTCGGGAGGTTTCTTGATCAACCTCCTGCTCAAAGCAGGGTCACACATCAGATCAGGTGAGATTCCTCAGGGCTTTGTCCAGTTAAATTTTGGAAATCTCCAGGGTAGAGGTGGCATAACCTCTTTATGTCCCATGTTGGTCAGTCTCACTCCCGTGCCTGGCCAGATCATGGAGCCATGATGAGATCATCCAGATCCTTCTGGAAACTATGCTAAAGAACCTGGGAGAGAAGGGGGTGATTGATGACAAGTCATGCCTGAAAAATTTGGTGACCTTCCATGGCAGGGTTACACCATTGGTGGATAAGGGAAGAGCAACTGATGCTCTTTTTTTGTTTTATAAAAATTTGGGTTTGTATTTCCCATTGTCCAGTCAGTGGGAACCTCGCCAGTCTGTCACAACTTTTCAAGTATGATGGATAGTGGCTTGGCAACTTCATCTACCATTTCCCTCAGAACTCTTGAATGCATCTCATCAAGTCCCATGGACTTGTGCATTTTCATCTTCTAGATGGTCTTGAACCTGATCATCCCCTGTGGTGGGCAGTACTTCGTTCTCCATGAATTGGGTGGTATGGGTCTTGTTGGTAGAACCATTATATCTTTTGTAAGTATCATTTTATAAATACAATCAGTTGTGCAAGGTTTAGAGGCTGAAATGCAGCTGAGAAAAATCTTGCTTATATGTATGTGGTCATTTAGCAGAAGAAAAATATAGTGCAAAAAACCACTAATATGAAGGAACACACACAGCTTCTTGAAATATCTGTGTGGAGGTCTAAGTGCCTGCTGTATCCTACTTAGGACTGGCTCTGCGAAGTATGCAGCTGAGTCTTTAATAAGCTGTCTATTTCCTTGTGAATTAAGTAATTAAATTAATTGCACAGTAAAATACTATTCTGTGTAGGAGGAGGCATGAAGAAGGAAAGGACAGCAGGGAGAATCCATCTTACAATCATTACCGAGTGGTCTGTGTCACAGTAGCTTGGTAGTGGTGAGAATCACAGGAAGCATGCATTTCAGAATGGAAGTGACTCTTAGAGGCTAATCCTGTACATCCTGCTGGTTGTCTCTCACTCATTGTCTTGGGTTCAGCAGCAGCAGTCATTTTTCTCCTTCTTGGTAGCTGGTGCAGCGCTGTGTTTTTGATTTTGGGCCTGGGAACAGTGCTGATAACACCAGTGTTTTCAGTCACTGCTTAGAATGTTTAGGCTGGCCAAGGACTTTCTGAGCCTCATGCTCTGCCAGGAAGGAGGGGAAGCAGGGAGGAAGGAGAGACAGCACACCTGACCCAGACTAATCAAAGAGGTTATTCCATACCACAGCATGTCATGTCCAGGTTGTAAAAATGGAGGGCAGAGATCCGGAAGTGTGGGGGTGGACTGGTGGGGGGGTCCACTGCTTGGTCAGGCTTGATACTGGGTGGTGAGCAATTGTATTCTTTTCCCTTGTATTTTCTCTTGTCATTATTATTATTGGTGGTAGCAGTAGTGATTTGTGTTATACCTTAGTTACTAAACTGTTCTTATCTCAACCTGTGGGAGTTGCATTCTTTCGATTCTCCTTCCCATCCCTCCAGGAGCGGAGGGAAGAAAGAGTGGGGAGTGGTGAGAGAGCGACTGTGTGAGTTTATAGACTTAAACCACGACACTCATGTTTCAAACCCCACTGAATTAAGTGGAAAGATTTCTTTGTTTTCAGTAGGGTAGATAAGAAGGTTGTACCATCTGACCTCTGATTGTGTGAACAGACCCTGTGTGTAGTCTTACTACCTGCAGACTTACAAAAATTTTGTGTGAGTGAGGCTTTCTTTCTGTGATAAATCTTAATCTGGGTGCAATTCTATTGCAGGACTATTAAGAGAGAAGCTCTTCTAGTGTGTATTCAGTTCCAGTTAAAGAAGTGTGAGTTCATCACAGGTGAGCCTCTTAGTGCAGTTATCCAATTATAATATGTGGATGTGGCATTAAATTTGCTTTTGCAGCTCTGTTTTCAGTGAGTCCAGTGAAATCAATGCTCCTACTGGATTTTAAATGCAGGGGTGCACAGCCTTTTGATGGTTCATAATATCACAGAATTAACAGAAACAACTTGGAGCACATACGTTAATGGCAACCTGTGATACTGTCTTTTTTTCCAAATACTGTAGTGAATCTGCATCTGAAAACAAGTTATTTATAGATCTTTTGGGTTGATGCTATGTAAAATGGAATAAAACAGTACAAGTTACTAATTGTAAAGTAAACATGCAGGATAAGGCATTGAAGTGATTGATTGATCTGATTTTTTTTTGATCGTAAATTCAATCAGCTATTATGTAAACATGTTTTCAATAAATCATGTACAGTTATGCAAGTGGCCAGCCCTGACCTGTGGTACACAAACAAGCCTAGAACATGAGAAATTACAGATCCTTACAGATAGGAAAAGGCAAATATGATATATGTAGCTGGCCAGCCTTCACCAGTGGACACAAGAGCAAGATGTCAACACAAAAAATGTCAGAAAGGGGAGTCACTGTACTTAAAAAGCCCAAGAGAAACAAAAAACAGAGTCCAGTGGGGGAAGACTAACAGGGGAGGGTATTAAAGGCAAAGCATTGCATGAGGGATTATTTGGAGCTGTCTTCCAAACATCAAACATTGATAAGGCTGGACAGAAGTGCTGTCACTTCATCTCTTCCTCTCGTAACAAGTCTTTTTTTTTTTTTTGTCAAATTTTACTTGTTTTTTTGTAAAGAAAAGTTGATCTTCATTACTCTGTATTTTTTCCCCAGTTTATTTTCAACTAAATGATGTTTGCACATAATAATTGATTTTATTTTTTCCCAGTGAGAAACATTTATAGGGATATTTACTAATAAATAGCTTCAAATGGTCTTGTTTGGATTTTTCATTCTGATCTACGCCGATCAAGGACTTTTCAGTCTCTCATGCTCTGCCAGTGAGGAGAGGCACAAGAAGCCAGGAGGAAGCAGGAACAGGACACCTGACTCAAACTAGCCTAACGGGTATTCCATACCACAGCGTGTCATGCCTCGTATATGAACTGGGGAGATTTGGCAGGGAGGGGCTAATCACTTCTTGGGGATGGGCTAGATATCAGTCAGTGTGTGGTGAGGAATTGTATTGTGTATCATTGTCTTTCTTGGGTTTTATTCCTCTCTCTTTTTATTTCCTTTTCTACTTCATTCCTCCTGATCATAGTTCATTTCCATGGCTTGCTTTCTGATTTACGGAAATACAGACTTAACAATGGTAAAAGGCACAGCACAGCGTGGGAGCTGCATTTTCAAACAGATGCTTTGCCTTTTTTTTTTTTTTTTCCCTTGAAATTTATTTGCAATAAGTTAAAATAAAAATATAAATCAAGTAGCAGTCTGTCCTTCACAGAATGCACACTGCACAATCCGTATGAACCAGGCTGTCCTCTTGTATTCTACGACGTACTGTTATATGGCTGTATGTCAGCTTACATGTTTATGGTATTCTCCTTTCAAGAACAGGGAAGAGGAGCATGAAGAGGCTTGAACTTACTAAAAAAGTAGTGGATCCTTTGTACATTAGTTAGTGAGGCTCATCCCATTTGGCTTAAAGACTGATCTATTGTGACTGGAGAACCCATTGAAGTTGGTGGTCTGGTTTGAGGCAATAGTCTCATTTCCCCAAGAAAGAAGTGTTTGTCTCTGGAAAACCACCCTTGTAACTTACTGTCCAAGCAGAAAGAACAGTGATTTGTACAATCAAATTACCTTATTCGTAGAGAGACATTATTATAGATATATGCATCACTGAGGAAATTGGAAGAGTTTAACTTGTAAACAACTACTGTGGAGTGTTTGGGTTTTTACCGTCTCAGTTGCTGTATAATGCACTTCTAGAATTGATGCCTCAATATGAAGAAATATGGGTTGGTGAGATTGTTTATCCCACAATTAATTGTATTCTCTTGTTTACCATTTGTTATGGCTCGTTACAGTGGTCTTTGTTTTGCAGCATTGCTGACACCCACAGTAATATTTCAGTGTTTACTTTTTAAAAGGTACTTTGCACCTGGTAATATCAGGGGTGATCTTGTCATGTTTTAGTCACTAAAAGGCTGCCTTTTGTCAGAACATCTCAACCATCATTGCCAAATTTCATCATATAGGTGATCATAATAACTTTTACATCAAGGTAAAATTCCTGCTAATTGGTAGGAAGTCATGTGACACTGGCAAACAACTTAATGAAGAAGAGAAAAATGAAAATTCCACTTTTAAACCAGACATATGAAGACTGCAGAGAAAAGCAAAGATATTAAATGTTTGTGGTGATAAGTAATGCTGTTCCATCTCGGGCGAGAACAAATGCCAAATAATTTTTTAAAACTTTTTTTTACTTACAAAGCAATAGAACTTTATACTTTCATTTATGAAAAAAAGTAACTGAAAAAAATAATTGGTAAGTCTAGAAATAGTAAATGAAGGAAAATGAAATAACTTGATGAAACAGGGCACTTTGCTAATATCTAGTTAGAGTGCATGAAAAACGAAGACACTTGTATTCATTCATAACCAACACTTGTGGAAAATACAAATCCAAGTAAAGCAAACCCTGCAGCGCTTGTGGAAGAGGCTTTGTGGAAGGCTACTGTCATGGGACTCCGCTAGGGGCTATCATTGTAACACATCTAGGTAAATGGCTTCCACTTGCAAGAGCAAAGCTGGGCAGAAACATCCCACAGAGGCAGAAAGAGAAGGGCTTAAGCTGTCTGGCTGTCTCCAAAAAAGGGATCTTCCTATAGGCCGAAAGAAACAGCTCCTCTGTCAGAGCAGAGGAAGCTCAAAAGGGGAAATGGCTTTAGTGATAGCCCCTGAAATAAAAGTGCATTGTTTTAATGGAATTTTGATGTATTTTCTTTGCTGTATGCTTTACTTGCTTCCAAAGGCAAAAGAAATTGAAGTTACTGACAACTAAATTACTATGCTACCACAGAAATCTTTTGATCTTATATGTTCTTGTTCCTGAATAGTGCGAACTACCATGTCATCCTCCTTGAAAAACCGTGTTTGTAGGTATGTGGTTGTTCATATGTAACACTAAAGATTGTTGCATTGTTTTGGCACTACCAGGAAGAGTCTGACTACATGCTTTCGAGGCCCTCCATTCAGATACTTACACATGTTGATCAGATACCCCCTGAGCCTTCTCTTCTACAGGGTGAATAGGCCCAGCTCCCTCAGCTTTTCCTCACAGGAGAGATGGTCCAGAGCCTTAATCATTCTAGTAGCCCTTCTCTGGACTTGTTCCAGTGTCTGTATGTCTCTCATGTACTGGGGAGCCCAGAACTGGACGCAGTACTCCAGGTGAGGTCTCACCAGAGATGAGGAGAGAGGTAGGATTACCTCCCTGACCTGCTGGCAATGCTCTTCCTAGTGCAGCCCAGGATACCGTTGACCTTATTGGCCAGAAAAACACAACACTGCTGGCTCGTGGACAACTTTTTCTCTCCCTAGGACCCTCTCTGCAGAGGTACGTTGTTATAGCCTGCTCTAAGTGGCTTGAATGACAGAGATGCACACTAAATTATCAAAAAGAGAGAATATTTTTCCCATGAAGGAAAGATATTTCTGCTATTAGGCATGGTTTAGTGGGAGGTGTCCCTGCCCATGGCAGGGGGGTTGGAACTTGATGATCTTGAGGTCCTTTCCAACCCTAACTATTCTATGATTCTATGATTCTGTTAGGATGAAAAGAAACAAAGGTGTATTTAGACAGTGTCTGAATTTACGAGCTTTCGTAATTACAGTTTCCATTGATAGATGAGGTTGTCAGGGACTTTGACAGTTCCTCTGGATGCTTCCTAATCACAGTCAGACTCAACATCTTCTGACCTGAGCTGAAATGAAGCCAAGTGGTTGATGTTCTGCAGGGTGCTGGGTTTAACAGGTAATAGCATCATCCAGCTCCACAGATGCAGAAGCCAGATAACTGCCAGCTTTGCAACAAGGCTAGTCCAGATACCATCTTAGAAGTTTCTGCTCTGGTTAGGAATGACTTACCTGATGGAGAATAGAGGGACGCTTTGTTAAGGACAGACATTAAATGCAGTTAAAGATTAACTACTGAAAAACCACTCTCCACTGTTTACTGAGCTGTAGTATCACCGAAACTGTAATGTCGTTGAGTAAAATATTTTCCAAATTGTGATCTTTAGCAAATCTGTGTAAACACCTGTAACTTCTCTTTACGTTAGGTGGTAAAATGTAATTACAAGGATTTGATTTTTTTTTTAAGGAAACTATCAGGCAGAAAACAGATTCTATATGTAGTTCATACCAAGGGTAGATTGACTTCAGGAAAAGGTCCAGTTCTTTTGACATCTATATTACTGTCAGTAACCACAAGCTGTTATTGACACACAGTGTCTAATGTACTCTGGGGGACAGGCAATTTTGAGGATATTATTTTCTCAAGAGCCAGAGATAAAATTGAAAACATAGTATGCTTTATTGTATCTGCTAAGTGCCGTCTTCTCACTTCTGATGTCAATTCTTACCACTGGCTTCAAGACTAACCTTGCGTAAAGTAATTCATCACTGAGTACTTTCAGGATCATAGACCAAAAGTGTCATAATCATTGCAAAATCTTATTAAGTCAGGTTTCTGCTTATGACTGTATTTGACCAAATGATTTTGTATACTGAGAGCTTCCAAGGGTATGTACTGTTCTGTGCTGGAATTCTTCCTTCCTATCTTGGCTGCAGTGCAAAGGGGCAGGATTTTATACTGTAGAAATTAACGAAAGTGATATTCCCTGACTTCCTATTGAAACATTACACAATGTTAACTACTATAGGCATGAAAAAGAGGGAAAAGATAGCTGGTCCAAATTCATAGGGTCATCAATGTAGCTGGAACAGCTTATACACAGACTGCCCCAGTAGACCATAATCATCCTGTGCTCCACGTGACTCCATGGAAAAGGTGAAAGAGGCACAGATTTGAAAGCTGTAGCAATAGCAAAAATTTCACGTGGCAACAGTTCTGTGAAGATTACTAAAGAGAGTGTGTGAATCCTGAGGTAAACAAGTTTGAGGATCACCAGGACTTCTTCTGCAGTAAAATCACAATATTCCTGTTGTACCACTACCCATAGACAGAAAAAGGTTGTGTAGCCTGTCAGGTGCCCCAATACCACTGGATCGTGCTTGCAGTGACAAGCAGCATTTGCTTCCCTTTACAGGGATATGCTAGCAACATGATTCAGCCCCTGCTGTGTGTGTCACCTAAGCTTGCTTTGATGCTGGGAGTGCCATCAGTCTGAAATTAATCTCTACACAGTGTTTCCAGTGCCTTCATGCTGTCCTCTTGTTTACACTCATCTAGGTCTACATAAGTAGCACTGTCTCAGCCCATTTCCTCTACACTCTTAGAGACCCCTGTACTGTCAGTTGAGCAGTGGGGTCATTTTTCAGTTGACAGAAGGTCAGCAGGAGAGAGCAACTTCAGTCAGCATGCTCCATCTGTAGCTCCAGTTGATACTCTTAACACTTGTCCTAGGCCTGCTTAGGTACACTGACACATATCACTGCACTTTTTTCATCAAGAAGGTCTAAAAAGCCGATCATAAAGCAATAAGTTTAACAATTGAAAATGCTTTCCCTAACTTCAAGATCAGAAAGCTACCATGAGTCCAGCTTGGCATGCTGGACTCCTGCAGCATGCCAAGTAATGCCATTCTGACATCCATCTCCTGGCATCCGTCCATCTTCGCATGTCACATTTAGTCTCCCTGCAATGCCACACAACAATGGTAAATTACAAAGTTAGTAAGTTATTTGAATGAGAAAACTTCTTACAGTGCATGACTTATAATGTACTGGCGTAAGAATGACACAGTCATGCAAGTAGAGCTTTGCGTAACACAGGTTATGTTACACCTCCAGAGCACAATTGGGTGTTACATCAATACTGCAGGGATGGCAGGTGCATTCTTATGAGACTCATTGCCACGTTTGTCTTCTGCGATGTTGATATGTCATGTCATGCTCCTGGTGTCTCACTTGCAGGATCTGTCAGAAGTTTTGGCTGTCAGAATTCCCATGACACTGATACGACATTGGTTATAGCTTTTGTATAACTTGGAAAATTAAGAGGAGGTTTTCATGATGTGTGTAGTGAGGCCTAAGAAGTCCAGCTGAAGCTTCAGTCCAGTCAACTCTCCCTACCACTGCTGAGCAGGGTGACAAGAGCAAAGAATTACTATTGGAAAGAACTCTTGAATAGCATAGCATAGAAATAATATTTCTATAGAGAGATGGAGTCCTAGCAGTGCTTAATTTGTGTTTTCATAAATTAAGCAGAGATAAGCAAGTTGAAACACCTTGCAGAGATGTTTCTGATATATTCACACACTGTAATGTAAATGAAAGAAAGAAAGGTCTTTGATACTTCAATTGAAAGGAAAATGGAATAGCTTCAGGATATGTTCAGTAAGCTGCATCCCATGCCTGTCTCCTGTTTTGTAATGCAGCACTTAAAGGCTGTGGTGATCTTTTTAGGAATGAGACCCTCAGCTGTTAAAGCTGAGAAGCATCCCTTGGTTATTCATTAACACCAGACTCAGCCAAGGAAATTTCCTTGTTTACTTGTGCTATGAACTAAAAATAATGGGCAACGCCACAGTTTCAAACAGAGCTTGAGAGCATTTTGTTAGTTTTTGTTTTGGTTTAACTTACCTGCACTACAATAATAAACTACTCAACTTTCACTTGGAGCAAAATGTCTTGATAATATTTTTCTTTTCTTAAAGCTTGTCCTGCAAAAGGCAGGCATTAAAGTGAGCCAACAAAGTCTGTCTGTCCGTTTGGGTGGATTGATGCACCCTTGAAATACATAATCATGCAAAATGCCTTTGGGGATGTTTAACACTTTCCTAAAAGCTACAAGGGCAAGGTTAAGGCAACGAAGTAATTCCCTCTGGAAATTCTTTTGTCAAGCAGCCAGAAGGCAGCTCACAGCTCTAAGATTGCTTGAAATCTGTGGCAGCTATATTGTGCCCAAGATTGATATAGATACCTTCTGACACAATTGCACTCTCCTCTTTATATTTATTTACGTATGTTCACTTTTATAACTATGTGTTTTATATTAACTGACTATATATTATTTACATGCATTTATGGTGTTTTGGTTTTGGTGGTTTTTTCCCCCTTTTTTTTTTTCCCAATTTATTTTTTGTTTTATTCTTAACTAAAATCTCTTTATAGTAAAAAAAAAAAAAAAAAAAAAGAGTTTTGGCCAGGGAACACAGAGTCTTTGTTTCCACTGGGGAAAAATCAAACCAGCAGACTTTCTTCAGTATGGCAGTTGTTTTCTGTGGGTAGTTATTTACGTCCGTGAGTGCAGCTGATATTAGAGACATAAAAATCATAGAAGGCAAAGATAAAAATCACCCTTAAAAGTGAGTCAGCTACTCCAGTCCCTCATGTTCATGCGATATTTCATTGTGTTCTGTCCAGCCTTATATTAATCAAGGAATTTGTCTTTTTTTCCTAAAATGAACATCCTCACTGTGACTGATACTTGTTATGGTGGTTAGGAGGTACCAGTGCAAACCAGCCATTGTGCCGCACTGGGCGCATACATTTAGTACGAGGGTGAACCTTGACTCTTTAACTGTGCTTTATAAGCAAATCAGGTTTTTCTCAGTCAGGCTCAGTATTACATACTGAAGTATTTATACAGTAGGATCTGCTTGGAAGAGAGAAACACTTTTAATATAGTGTGATATAACAGACTATGATTCGTGTTAGAGAAGTGATAGTTTGTTATAAAATATGGTGAGGAAAAATTATGAAATGAAAAACCATTAATAATTAACTATATGAAAACTGAATTATATCCAGATTGCTAAGGCAACGTTAATGAAAGTCACCATCTGTAACATCATTGAGTATAAGCAAGTATTTAAAAAAAACATGGGATTAAAATACTTCTAGTTTCATTTAGAGAACAATGTAAGTCTGTGAAGTGGTAATAGCCCTTTTCCAACGTTGCAAGTCTGTGATGTGATAATAGCCCTTTTACAATGTTTGTGTTGTAATTCTGTGGTGTGATAATGAGATTTAGTAGTTCCCCTAAAAACAGTGTCTCCCATAAATCTGCCAGCTTTGGGTACTCCTCATCCGTGCATCTGGCTTGCTTATCACTTGTTTGACAGCCACACTGCTCTAAATCTTAGCCAGCTGTCAGAAACTTGCAGACATGGCATTTAATTAATTCTGATGACTGAGGCATTCGACCTACTAAAGGTGAAAAGTGCGGCCTGAGGAAGACCACTTACTTCATCTTGAAGACCCCTGCCCACAGGAGGAACACTTCTTACTTCATCTTGAAGACCCCGGCCCACAATTATAGGAAGGCAGTGCGCAAGCGCCAAAAGAGGAGGGGGCTTATGATAATGAGTACCTGAACTAATTGTAATATCCCCGCTTCTGTCTCGGAAACCTACTGAATATGCATGTTTGTGTGTAATAAATACCTGCTCGCTTAACCCCTTGGTGTGCGATTGGGGCAGAGTAATGACTCCCCATGCACCCAGCGCTGCTTGCTTATCTCTCATCAACGAGCACAATAAACGAATTGGCTACTAATGTTGGTGCTAGCGTTGGTTTTTTTTTGTGGCCAATAGGCGTTTATAACAATAGCACAACTCTTCATGTTGCTGATCCAGCTCCATTGATTCATGCTGTGCAGTCAACCTTCACCTTATTTTCACATCTGCAGAAGCAATCCAGAAGGTTCCTCGATTGTGTGGAAGACAACTTCCTTCTGCAAGTAATAGAGGAGCCGACAAGGAGAGGTGCCATGCTTGACCTCGTCCTCACCAACAGGGAAGGGCTGGTTGGGAATGTGACGCTCCAGGGCAGCCTTGATTGCAGCGATCATGAGATGGTCGAGTTTGAGATCCTCAGGACAGTGAGAAGAGCGTGCAGCAAGCTCACTGCCCTGGACTTCAAGAGAGCAGACTTTGACCTCTTCAGGAACCTGCTCAGTAAGGTTCCATGGGATACAGCCCTAGAGGGCAGGGGGGCCCAAGACTGTTGGTTGATATTCAAGGATCACCTGCTGCAAGCTCAGGAGCGATGCATCCCAACTAGAAGGAAGTTTAGCAGGAGGGCCAGGAGACCTCCTTGGATGGATAAGGAGCTGCTGAGCAAAATTCGAAGGAAAAAAGAGGCTTATAAAAGGTGGAAGCAAGGACAGGCGGCCTGGGAGGAATACAGGGATGTTGTCCGGGAAGCTAGGGACCAGGTTAGGAAAGCTAAGGCCCACTTAGAATTAAACTTGGCTAGGGATGTTAAGGATAACAGGAAGGGATTTTATAGGTACATTGCTGATAAGAGACAGGTTAGGGACACCGTGGGCCCTCTCCAGAAGCTATCGGGAGAACTGGCTACCCTGGATTTGGAGAAGGCTGAGGTTCTTAATGACTTCTTTGCCTCAGTCTTTACGGGCAAATGCTCTGACCACACCACCCAAGTCTTGGAAGGCAGACGCGGGGACGGTGAGGGTGGGGACCCTGGGCCCACTGTGGGGGAGGATCTTGTTCGGGACCATCTTAGGAACCTGAATGTATACAAGTCCATGGGACCGGATGAAATCCATCCGCGGGTCCTGAAGGAGCTGGCAAATGAAGTTGCTAAGCCACTGTCCATCATATTTGAAAAATCATGGCAGTCAGGTGAAGTTCCTGATGACTGGAAAAAGGGAAATATAACCCCCATTTTTAAGAAGGGGAAAATGGATGACCCAGGGAATTACAGACCAGTCAGTCTCACCTCTGTGCCTGGCAAAATCTTGGAGCGGATTCTCCTGGAAGGCATGCTAAGGCACATGAAAACCAACAAGGTGCTTGGGGACAGCCAGCATGGCTTCACTAAGGGGAAATCCTGCCTAACCAATCTGGTGGCCTTCTATGAAGGGGCTACGGAACTGATGGACAGGGCCAGAGCAGTTGATGTCATCTACCTGGACTTGTGTAAAGCCTTTGACACTGTCCCACATGACATCCTTCTCTCTAAGTTGGAGAGGCATCAATTTGATAGGTGGACCACTCGGTGGATAAAGAACTGGCTGGATGGCCGCACGCAAAGAGTTGTGCTCAATGGCTCAGTGTCCAGCTGGAGACCAGTGAGGAGTGGTGTCCCCCAGGGATCAGTGTTGGGACCAGTCTTGTTCAACATCTTTGTGGGTGACATGGACAGTGGGATTGAGTGCGCCCTCAGCAAGTTTGCCGATGACACCAAGCTGTGTGGTTCGGTTGATACATTGGAGGGAAGGAATGCCATCCAGAGGGACCTTGACACGCTTGTGAGGTGGGCTGATGCCAACCTGATGAAGTTTAACCATGCTAAGTGCAAGGTCCTACACCTGAGTCGGAGCAATGCCAGGCACAGCTACAGGTTGGGCAGAGAGGAGATTCAGAGCAGCCCTGTGGAGAAGGACTTGGGCGTGTTGGTTGATGAAAAAATTATCATGGGCCGACAGTGTGCGCTTGCAGCCCAGAAAGCCAACCGTATCCTGGGCTGCATCAAAAGGAGCGTGACCAGCAGGTCAAGGGAGGTGATCCTGCCCCTCTACTCTGCTCTCGTGACACCTCACTTGGAGTATTGTGTGCAGTTCTGGTGTCCTCAACATAAAAAGGACATGGAACTGTTAGAACAAGTGCAGAGGAGGGCCACGAGGATGATCAGGGGACTGGAGCACTTCTCGTATGAAGATAGGCTGAGAAAATTGGGGCTGTTCAGCCTGGAGAAGAGAAGGCTGCGTGGAGACCTCATAGCAGCCTTCCAATACCTGAAGGGGGCCTATAAGGATGCTGGGGAGGGACTCTTCATGAGGGACTGTAGTGATAGGACAAGGGGTAACAGGTTCAGACTTAAACAGGGGAAGTTTAGATTGGATATGAGGAAGAAATTCTTTACTGTGAGGGTGGTGAGGCCCTGGAATGGGTTGCCCAAGGAAGTTGTGAATGCTTCATCCCTGGCGGCGTTCAAGGTGGGGTTGGGCATAGCCTTGGATGGCATGGTTTAGTGTGAGGTGTCCCTGCCCATGGTAGGGGGGTTGGAACTCGATGATCTTGAGGTCCTTTCCAACCCTAACTATTCTATGATTCTATGAGTTGGCACTTTTACATGGCTGGGAGATTTATCACAATGCAGGACAAAGACAAGCCAACTTGGTTATTGCCTTGGCCTGCCAGAATCTACTCCCACTCAGTGCTTAGCTATGTAAAACGTAGTGATAAGAAGCTCCACCTCTGATTTTGTGACTAGTTCTGAATTTTTTATTATTGTCACTTAGACGAACGGATAAAGAGCCCATCCCAAAGAGCCTGCAGTTTAGGTCATGTGTGATCTAAAAAGGACATACTGTACAATTAAATGGAAATAGGAGAGAGGATTACTAAGGAAAGGTAATAGGAATTTTGCTTACAAACATGCATATATTAAACCTATTAGTATTTTTAATAGACTACTGTTTGTGCGAATGCAGATTGTGTCTCTCTAATTCATGCAGAATGGTGCTGCAATCCATGTGCAGCACCACTTAAAACTGGACAGGAGTTAGCAGAACTCTGGCTAGTATTGGTAATGTGCCCAGCAGAGAGCTGTTTTGATTTTGAGGGGGCATCACTGCAATCAGAAAAAGAAGAGGATTTGAGATCATGTGATGGACAAAGCAGAGAACCAAAAGTAATCAGTGAATCTGAAATCATCATCTGTGAAATCATGACCTATGGTATTAAAGCATGCATGAGAAATCTTTGAAAGAACTTTCACCACAAGAAATAACCAGCAAGTCAGAATGTTCCATAGAACACCACAGGGATCAGTAGCAAGGCCTCTAAGGCTGAGGTTTTTTTCTGACATTGCAGCAGAGCTAAATAATCCAACTGATAATCAGGAGGAAATACAGCCAAAGCCTCCCAAAACCACTTCCATCACAATGAGTCCATAGGAATAATTCCGATTGTGAATCCACTCTCAATACATTGGACTGGGAGACAACTGCAGAGGATGACAACTCTTATGGGAATTTCTGGGCTCAGGGGTATTTTTTTTTTTCACACAGAGGTCTTAGACTGTGGAACATAAAAGCAGCCACAGAGTCAATTCAGGCTGAAAGTAGCCTTGGGAGGACAGTAGGCCGATCTCCTGCCCAAAGCAGGGTCATCTCCAAGGTCAGACCAGGATGCTCAGGATTTTGTTGAGTTGGGGTTCAAGAATATCCAGTAACAGAGATGGCACAATCTTTCTGGGAAACTTGTTCCACTGCCTGGCTGTCCCTGTGGGGGAAAAGTTGTTCCCTATGTCTAACCTGAACCTATTTAATTTCAGCTTATGCCTGTTAATTCTCACCATTATGCCAGGCATCACTGCGAGGAGACTGCCCCTGCCCTTTCTATCCCCATCCCCTAGGTGCTGGGATGTTGTTAGGTGCCTCAAAGCCGCCTCTGTTGCAAAGCAGATCATTGTTCACATTGCTGCAGGTGTTGCTGGCCCCTGCAATTGATCAGGTGCATGGCTGGCCGTTGCTGAGCTGGCTTCCTACAGGGCCCAGGACCTTCTCCCCAGCACTGACCTCAGCCCCATTGGCAGTGCTGCCAGGACTGTTTCCTCAGGGCAGGGCTGCACAGTGCTCCTGCTCCGTGTGCACAGGAGCCCTACCAGACCGTTTCTCCTGCTTATCCAAGTCTCTCTTGATGGCAGTCATGCTCTCACGCATTGCCAGTCCTTGCAACATGGTGTTATCTGCTAACTCAATAAAACTGTACCCTGTCACCTTGTCTACCTTGTCAGTGCTACAGATCTGAAACAGAACAGGTCCCAGTAATGACCCCTGTGGACCCTCCTTGTTATCAGCCTCAAGGCAGCATGTGACTCATTATCCACCAGGCTCTGAGGCCTATCATCCAACAAGGTATTTATCCATATGGTTATCTACCCACCCAGGCTGTAATATCCCAACTTGAATACAAGAATATTGTAGAAGTAGTTGTAAGCATTGCCAAAGTCAATACAAATTACATCCATTACTCTCTCCTCATCCACAGTTCCAGTCATTTTATTACACAAGAAACCCCGTAGGTCACACATGATTTACCCCTAAGACTGTCCATGCTGACTGTCCACAGTCACTACTTCTTCCCCTTCATGTGCTCAGAAAAGTGCTTTCAAGAGGACTTTCTCCAGCCTCTGTGATTCCCCTGTGTCCTTTGAGTCTTTCTTTACGATAAGGCAAATAGCCCTGTTTCTAAGGCGGCATTATCTTCCTCAGGTGATCAGACCTTACAGTGTAGCAATATGATAGATCTTATTTTGTGCCAGGTCTCTTTCATGCATAAGTGTAGTCATTATTTGGCACCCACTCACAAATGGCCCACTGCATGTTGACAGCACAGCTTTTCAGAACAGTGTATAAGAAGAGAATTGCAAAGAGCAGTTTACAGAGCATGTGAGCAAACTGTGTTCCACCTTTGAGAGGAAGTCAGAGGTGCAGGGAATGTGTATTATCAGCATGCCTGACGTAGTCAGGTTCTGTCAAACTGTAGATATATACCATGACTATGGCTGTACAGAGTATTTCCCCAAGTCCCTGCTCTCAATGGATATAAACAGTGCCTATGAAATGAATAACTATAGAAGATAACACAGATAACTGGATTTAGGCTTAGCCCTTTCTTCATTGAATCATTTCTTCCACTGCTGTAGGAGAGCAAAGATGGAAGGGAAGAGAACAGGCCTCAACTACCTTGCTAATACTGGGCTGCAAAGGGCATTTGTCTTGCTGTTGCAGTACATGGATTGTGCAGACTCACACCTCTTTAGGCATGATGTTGTTGGTCTGCCATCAGAAGGGCTTGTTCTGTGGGTAAGCATGATGGGCTCTAGGATGGTAGGATGGTCCTGCTGAGCCAAGACTGTTGGAGGTTAATGGCCTGGAAAATTCAGAGCATGAAGCTGGCTCACTCTCTTAACACCTGCAAGGATGTCATCCCAGCTGCCGCTGCTTGTGAGCAGCACGCAAAATGAAGCTCAGCATGGCTGGCTGTGAGAACGCACATGCATCCAGCTGCATGGGCAGCTGCTTTCTACTTGTTACTAAATCCCAGAAATATCTTAGGAACGTTGGCAACCCTTACTAAGCCCTGTAGCACTATATTTAAATATGGCGAAGATTATTTCAGAACTAATTCATAGCTAACATGAAAGCTTGTTAGGTATTCAGGGATTTTCCTTCCTAGGAATTGTACACACAGTATTAGTTCTTCACTATAATATATTATATAATTTTATTAGATGCATTATTAGACATCATATGTCTACATAGGGATCTCTGTTTTATATGTTTTATACATTAAAGGCAAAATAATTTGCAAGTCTCATGGATGTGTAAACTAAAAACCAATGCACTCTGCAGGATTTTTTTCTGTTTTTCCTGTGGGGTTCTGTCACCGGGTGTAATGAATGCCTTTTGCAGCTGCAAGGCTGAGAAGGTGGGCTTTGTGCATGAAAGAGTAATCCCATGAGAAAAAAGGCTTCTCCCACAGGCTTGGAGGCCACCACAGGTAACACCTTTTGCCCTTCCAATAGATGAGATTCTAATGGAGAAACCACTACCACCAAGCAGGGTGGCTTGCATGGGTACCAGTGCAAGCCTAGACTCCTTTCTTCCTCTGTTTTCACTGTGCAGTGAAGCCACACTGATCTTCTCAGGGAATTGCTTAGGCAGCACATGCCCAGGTGATCCGACAGATTACCTTCCAGAGGCAAAAGAAGTATAAAGCCAGCTGGTCTTTCCAGCCAAACTTTGGAAAAATCATCCCAGATTGTAAGTCTGCTGATGAGGTTGACACATCATCTGAGCATCCAAGAACGGACATCTTGGCACCACTCCTGCCCAGTAGTCTCAACTATCTGATGTCTCTTCTCCAGCTCTGGCCATTGTCTAGCACATCACTGTGGCTAATAATGGCTAAAATTATAATGGCTAAAAAGAAAATTCCATAATACATGCAGCTGAGTATACTGTTCTCAGAAAAACAAACTCATTCCAGGTTTTTGGCGGTGCGACTTTGCAGAACTTACCAGAGCAGCAAATCTATGGGTCCACTAATGGGTCTCCCCTGACCGCTCTCCTTAGAGGCTTTAGGGAAGAGATGAAGGAGACAATACGACGACTTGCAGGGATATACATCTTGTCAGCTGTATTTGGGACTGATAGTGAAATAACAGCTTTACAAGACTGCTTTTTTTTTATGAAAGTGCTCTGTTTCCGTAGTTACACAGAACAGACACCGGTGTCAAGGGACCAACAGTACAAGAAGATGCACTTGCTGGAAGTCAAAACTAATCAAATTCAAGCTGAAAGTAAGACATGAATTTTTAACAATAAAGCAAATTAATCACTGGAAATTGCACTTACCCAGACGTTCATCTCCTCCAGGGCTGGAGATCTTCTGAAAAGAAATGCAGAAATGCTTCACGCAGAAGTTAGAGGCTTGATGCAGAAATTGCTGAGTAAGTTTCTGTGAACTTACAGGAATTCAGTTTCTGTCCTGTCTGTCCTCAGAAGCTCTGTGCCAAGTCATTCAGCAAAACACTTACTCAGTAGCACATAGCTGCTTTTAAAGATGTTACCCTCAGATCAGATACTAGCAAACCCAGACAAATTAAACCAATAGTTGCTGGTTTACACACATCTAGTCTAATGGTGATACTTTCTGCTATCTCAGGTGGGGCACTCCTGTCATGATTGTGGGGAATAAACATTGCACAACAATTGGGACCCACTGCAGGAGACAAGTGGGTGAGGTGAGTCAGTTTAGGAAGTCAAACAAGGATAAAACTATTCACTTATTCATTTGGTAGGGCTGGTTATATGTCAGTTTAGCTCTGTGATCAGGCCAACAAACACTGGCAGTCGCGAAAGAGGAGCAAAAGCACAGAGGAGCGGCGAGAGAAGCAATCTGTCTGTCTTCAGCAGCAGCCCAAACTTAGAGTAGTTCATTTGGACCTTACTCTAACCCTGGGAGCTGTTCTTCCTTAAGCTGACAAGGTGGCCACTTGAACGCACTTCCTCTTCGCTTGCAGTAGAGATGAGTAAGAGCTGATGTTATTTTGTTAGTGTCTCTTGTTTGTATTGTTTGGGTGCCCCCTGGGCTAACCGGTGTGGGGTGTGGGTGCCCACACCCTGCCTGGGGATTACCCTACACACACGATTGGAGTTCTGCTTACAATAGAAATAGTGCTGGTGAATCCCACTCTTTAATCCTGGCTAGGTGGAACGTAGGTAAGGCTTGTCAAATGACATGGCATTCAGACACATCAGTGACAGTGCAAAGCATAAACACAGGAACAGCTAGGGTTTTGCTTCTGAAATTATCTGGGTCTCAAATAAGCCCTCCCAGATAAACAGAAAAAAATGGTTGATCCTTAACCCAGATAATGTCTTAAACCCCCAAACAGCTGCATGACAGAACCAGGGAGCGTGGGGCAGGCCTGAGTGATGAGCAGCAGGGCGGAAGGAATGAGGATGCAGGAGCTTCTCAGGCGAGGTTTTTCCTGGAGTTAATGTATTACTGAGACATCCCCCTTTTTTTTGTTATGAGGAAGTACCAGAAGATACTTAATTGTAGGACATGCTGTCCAAGTATTGCCACCGCTTAAATTACCATGATTATAATAACGCATAACAACTGGATACAATGCTTCAAATACTGCAGCTACAGAAAGATGGGTTTGATGCTATGTGCTTTTCCAGTGTGCAGTACTGTAAATTGGTATGCCATCTGGCCTTCCTAACTTTCCATTATCCTACCAGCTCTACTGTCTTGTTTTCCTACAGAAAAAAATATAGTCCCCTATTTATTTAGGATTGTGACCAGCAGGTCAAGGAAGGTGATCCTGCCCCTCTACTCTGCTCTTGTGAGACCTCACTTGGAGTATTGTGTGCGGTTCTGGTGTCCTCAACATAAAAAGGACATGGAACTGTTAGAACAAGTGCAGAGGAGGGCCACGAGGATGATCAGGGGACTGGAGCACCTCTCGTATGAAGATAGGCTGAGAAAATTGGGGCTGTTCAGCCTGGAGAAGAGAAGGCTGCGTGGAGACCTCATAGCAGCCTTCCAATATCTGAAGGGGGCCTATAGGGATGCTGGGGAGGGACTCTTCATTAGGGACTGTAGTGATAGGACAAGGGGTAATGGGTTCAAACTTAAACAGGGGAAGTTTAGATTGGATATGAGGAAGAAATTCTTTACTGTGAGGGTGGTGAGGCCCTGGAATGGGTTGCCCAAGGAAGTTGTGAATGCTTCATCCCTGGTGGCATTCAAGGTGGGGTTGGACATAGCCTTGGGTGGCATGGTTTAGTGGGAGGTGTCCTTGCCCATGGCAGGGGGGTTGGAACTAGATGATCTTAAGGTCCTTTCCAACCCTTACTATTCTATGATTCTATGACATCCCAGCTATTTTATTTCTTGGTTCAGAGTAAGGGACTGCCTCTTCCATTTTGGTATCTCTCAGGATTTGGTCTGTTTCCCATAGCTGTCTTTCTGCTTTCAGTATTATCAGCTCTGATCATCTTCTGTTGGAACCACTTCTCTGTTTGAATGAAATGTCTGTTCTTAGGCATGTCTGTAAACGTGAAACTCTGTGGTGTATAACTGCTAAACATGCTACGTATGTTTTCTTCATACCTACTAACAAATTGAATCTTCAAGTCAGGACATTTTTTATGACCATACCAGGCTATACATTACAGAGGTCTGTAGGCTTATTTCACATATAAAGGCTGATTTCTTTTTTTTTCTGGTTAGAAAAGGAATTGAGAGGTAGCTTTAGAAGGCACTGACTTCGGTAACAGTATCAGTCAATGCAGACCTCAGCTCTAAGATTCTTCCCTGTGAAGCAATAAGATTAGTCCGTGGGGTATTAATCCTGGTGAGCACTGTGGCACAGCATCATCCTAAGAGAGTAGCTTTGATTTTTTTAAGCTTTATGTAGTTCAGTACTTCAGAGGGTGTATGTCAAAGCCCCTAGACATGTACATGGCACAATTGCTACAGTCTTGGTTGGGCCCCCACCATAAGGGTATATCCCAGCCCTTCTTGTGTGGCAGCTGTAGCATCTGTTGGACTTTTTACTGAGAGAGGAAACTTGCAGCCCCAGAAAGGACAGCCAGCAGCTGGCTGTCCTTACACTGCCACAGCACTGTGATTTACTGATGCAGCTTCTTGTTTCGGCAGAAGCTGCCACCAGAAAGGGAAGTCTTTCTGGCTTTCTTCCTCTTAATCTCAGTTCCCTCCACTAGTTGGACTAGCATCAGGTATGGACTAGCATAAACAAACCCAAGATTGGTTTTCCATCTTTTCAGTGAGCGGTTAATAAAGCGCTGCCAATGCAAAGAGGGAGAGGAATGTGAGTGTCTGTGTGCATGTGCCTGCTTTCTTGAAGACAGTTTAAGCCACTTCATCCACAGCTCTTAAGTGTGCATTTGCGTGACACTGTCAGGGGAACTCCAGTGCTATTTATCAAATCCAGTACTGAAGAGTCTTTCTCTTGCTTTGCAGGAGAGCACTCCTCTCCATATGAAGAATTTGCAAACATGCAAAGAATCTCTGCTTGTGGGTTTTTTTTCCTGTTTGGTGATGCCTGTGCCCAGTTATGCTGAACCTCTTATTTTTCGTTATCAGAATGGACTGAGTTATATTATAGGACACTATTAACAACTTTTATCAGGGAGGGAAGTGGTTATATATCTATTCTAGTAAAAGAAACATTGGTTCAGCAAGGTTTTATGAATGTTTGCATGTTTGGAAGAGTGGAGAAATTAATATTCTGAGAGGATACCTGTGAGTTGTTTCCATGTATGGTCGAGTATGCTAAAAATATTTCTATACTACGCTTGGATTTTTTCAATAAGAAAAACTAAAAATAATAAATAAGTCCTGGACTTAGATGAGAGACTCTGACAAATTTTCCAAGAGCAATGCTACAGTAATTGGCATGCATCTTGAACAAAAGGGAAGAGAAAATTATTACAGAACAGCTACAATTTGGGAAACAGCTTAATCTATGCTATAAATAATGTAAGTGCACTTAGCACTCCTGAAAATAGTTTAACAAATGAAGGCTTTCATAGACATCCTAGGGGAAACATAGAATTAACATGTATTTGGTGGGGAGCCACTGAGGTTGGGTGGTGAAAGAAAAATGGTGACTTGTGTCATGAAAACAACCCCCATGAAGAGGGACAAAGGAGACATTGGTATTTGCAACTCTGTCTTTCTGTCAGTCTTTCTGATTTGTTTATCTTTTGACAGGATTTTTTATTATGGCTACTTTTAAATTTAGACCTCAGACAATGCTTTGCTCAGTAGCTCAGCAGTCTCTACGCAAATGTTTATTGCCTGCTCTCCATGCCATGATGTCAAAAAAGTAGCTCAGCACAACTCGCGCCTCATCATTTTGGCTTGTGTGTGGAGGAGAACGTCTCTTCTCCGCTGGTCTTTGAAGACTGCGTCTCTTATGTGAAGTATCTCGAGGCCTGAGGGGCAGTGGAGCACATCCTGTTGGACAAGACTGGACCCAACACCGATCCCTGAGGGACACCACTCGTTACTGGTCTCCAGCTGGACACTGAGCCATTGAGCACAACTCTTTGTGTGTGGCCATCCAGCCAGTTCTTTATCCACCAAGTGGTCCACCTATCAAATTGATGTCTCTCCAACTTAGAGAGAAGGATGTCATGGGAGACAGTGTCAAAGGCTTTACACAAGTCCAGGTAGGTGACATCAACTGCTCTGGCCCTGTCCATCAGTTCCGTAGCCCCAACATAGAAGGGAAGGAGCTGGCAAATGAAGTTGCTAAGCCACTGCCCATCATATTTGAAAAATCATGGCAGTCAGGTGAAGTTCCCGATGACTGGAAACAGGGAAATATAACCCCCATTTTCAAGAAGGGGAAAATGGATGAGCCGGGGAACTACAGACCAGTCAGTCTCACCCCTGTGCCTGGCAAAATCTTGGAGTGGATTCTCCTGGAAGGCATGCTGAGGCATATGAAAACCAACAAGGTGCTTGGGGACAGCCAGCATGGCTTCACTAAGGGGAAATGCTGCCTGACCAATCTGGTGGCCTTCTATGAAGGGGCTACGGAACTGATGGACAGGGCCAGAGCAGTTGATGTCATCTACCTGGACTTGTGCAAAGTGTTCAACACTGTCTCTCATGACATCCTTCTCTCTAAGTTGGAGAGACATCAATTTGATAGGTGGACCACTCGGTGGATAAAGAACTGGCTGGATGGCCGCACGCAAAGAGTTGTGCTCAATGGCGCAATGTCCAGCTGGAGACCAGTGAGGAGTGGTGTCCCCCAGGGATCGGTGTTGGGACCGGTCTTGTTCAACATCTTTGTGGGTGACATGGACAGTGGGATTGAGTGCACCCTCAGCAGGTTTGCCAATGACACCAAGCTGTGTGGTTCGGTTGATACGCTGGAGGGAAGGAATGCCATCCAGAGGGACCTTGACATGCTTGTGAGGTGGGCTGATGCCAACCTGATGAAGTTTAACCATGCTAAGTGCAAAGTCCTCCACCTGAGTCGGAGCAATGCCAGGCACAGCTGCAGGTTGGGCAGAGAAGAGACTGAGAGCAGCCCTGTGGAGAAGGACTTGGGGGTATTGGTCGATGAGAAAATGAACATGAGCCGGCAGTGTGCGCTTGCAGCCCAGAAAGCCAACCGTATTCTGGGCTGCATCAAAAGGAGCATGACCAGCAGGTCGAGGGAGGTGCTCCTGCCCCTCTGCTCTGCTCTTGTGAGACCTCACTTGAAGTATTGTGTGCAGTTCTGGTGTCCCCAACATAAAAAGGACATGGAACTGTTAGAACAAGTGCAGAGGAGGGCCACGAGGATGATCAGGGGACTGGAGCACCTCCCGTATGAAGATAGGCTGAGAAAGTTGGGGCTGTTCAGCCTGGAGAAGAGAAGGCTGCGTGGAGACCTCATAGCAGCCTTCCAGTATCTGAAGGGGGCCTGTAGGAATACTGGGGAGGGACTCTTCATGAGGGACTGCAGTGATAGGACAAGGGGTAATGGGTTCAAACTTAAACAGGGGAAGTTTAGATTGGATCTGAGGAAGAAATTCTTTACTGTAAGGGTGGTGAGGCACTGGAATGGGTTGCCCAGGGAAGTTGTGAATGCTCCATCACTGGTGGCATTCAAGGCGGGGTTGGACGGAGCCTTGGGTGGCATGGTTTAGTGTGAGGTGTCCCTGCCCATGGCAGGGGGGTTGGAACTCGATGATCTTAAGGTCTTTTCCAACCCTAACTGTTCTATGATTCTAGAATAATATAAACACAAGAAGAAAAAAAGATTCCTGGTTCCTTAATTAGGTGCTGCTTATGAAGATTGATTTGATGCTACATATGCAGTCTGACTTGCTAGGATGTTGATCACTGTGAAAATTTAATTTTCAACAGCGTTGTTGGAATATGCATTGAAGTCCGTTCTTGTAGCTATAATAATATCCATAGATACTAGCAGGCCTTATCAGGCCCTTTGCCTAGAGCTGTGAGATAAAGTGATTTAAAGTATGTGTAGGTGGATTGTCAGGAAACACATTTCTTCATAATGACGTCTTTTAGACTTGGGGGTGATCACAGGGAGGAAGATTCAGGAATCTTTTATTTCAGGAACTGTCATAAAAAGCTTTTGGAAATATTTTACATAGAAAAGTGCCTTTCACAGGCAGACTATAGGCCTGCAGTAATGTGAGGCAGCCTTCCTGGGAACAGAAAGGGAATTTTGTTGGAAAAAAACAGGAAGCGTCCTTCCTTTACTCCTTTCCCACAAACGCCTCCAAGAGATTTTGTGGTTAAAGAGATGTACAGGAGACTGTTTTCAAACTGTGAACTATTGAAGCAAAAGGGCTCAGTGCAGACAACTGGTAGCCAGCACATTCTCACTTACTTTGCTAATTTAGTTTGTGGCTGAGTGAAAGGAAAATTTGCTGCATGTGATTGAACACCTGTATGAGGTAACACCCTGTACACTTCAGAATATGTAAGTACTTTCTCAGGTGAAGCCTGAAATGTGTTTTTACTTTGACAGTAAAAACACATTTGACATCTGCTGAATGTTACAGCATTGAAAGTCTGATCAAGGGAAAATGAAAGCAATTTGCAACAGTCCTGATTAATACTGAGCAGAGTCTTTTACAGAGCAGTATTTCTTTTGCCGAGCAGGAAGGGATGCCATCCAGAGGGATGACAACAGGCTAGAGAAGTGGATCCATGAAGTTCAACAAGGCCAGTGTAAGGTCTAGGCAGTCCCAAACATGGACACAGGCTGGGCAATGACTGAATTGAAAGCAGCCCAAAGGAGAAGTACCTGAGGGTGCTAGTCGATGAAAAACTGAATTATGGCCCCACACGTGTGCTCGCAGCCCATTAAATCAACTGTATCCTGAGCTCATCCAAAGGAGCATGGCCAGCAGGTCAAGGGAGGTGATTCGGCCCCTCTACTCTGCTCTCATGAGACTCCACCTCAAGTAATGCAATCAGCTCTGCAGTCCTTAGCCGAGGGAAGACATGGACCTGTTGAAGCGAGTCCAGAGGCGGCCACAGAAATGATGAGAGTGATGTAGCTCTGCTATGAAGACAGGCTGAGAGAGTTGGACTTATTCAGCCTGGAGAAGGCTCTGGGGAGACCTTAGAGCAGCTTCCAGTATCTAAAGAGGGCCTACAGGAAAGATGGGAAGGGACTGTTCATAAGGGAGTGTAGTGATAGGACAAGGCATAATGGGTTTAAACTGAAAGAGTAGACTTATATTAGATATTCGGAAGAAGTTCTTTTCTGTGAGGGTGGTGAGACACTGGCACAGGTTGCCCAGAGCAGCTGTGGCTGCCCCATCCCTGGCAGTGTTCACGGCCAGGTTGGACAGGGCTTTGAGCAACCTGGTCTAGTGGCAAGTGTTCCTGTTCTTGGCAGGGGTTTGAAACTAGATGATCTTTAAGGTCCCCTCCAACCCAAACCATTCTATAGTTCTATGACTCTTTCACCCCTTTGGGATTGTTGTGGTTTAACAATCAACTGGCAACTAAGCACCAGTAGGCTGCTCACTCACTGTGGGATTAGGGAGAGAATTGGAAGAGTAAAGGTGAGAAAACTCATGGGTTGAAATGCAGACAGTTTAATAGGTAATGCAGCAGCCACACACACCAGCAAAGCAGAACAAGGAATTCATTCACCACTTCCCATGGTCAGGCAGGTGTTCAGCCATCTCCAGGAAAGCAGGGCTCCATCATGAGTATTGCTGACTTGGGAAGACAAACGAATACCATCATTCTGAGCATCCTCTCTTCTTTCCTGTTCCCCTAGCTCTATGTGCTGAGCGTGGCACCATATGGTATGGGATATCCCTTGGGTCAGTTGGGGTCAGCTTTCCCTGCTGTTGTGTCCCCTCCTAACTCTTTGTGCACCCTCAGCTTGCTCGTTTGTGGGGTAAGTGAGGAGCAGAAAAGGCCTTGGCTCTGTGTAAACACTGCTCAGCATCAACTAAAACATTGCTTAGCACTGTTTCCATCACAAATCCAAATCATAGCCCCATACTAGCTATTATGGAGAAAATTAACTCTACCCCAGCTCAAACCAGTGATAGCAAAGCTCATGATAAAGAGCGCATGATACATTAGAGGTCAAGCTTATTGTTGAAACATAGCTTCTCTTAATTAATTTTAAATGACAAGTTAAGCAGGTACTCCCAACTGACTTTAGAAAAAGTAATTAATTTAACCTTGAAGTAACCTTGTAAGGAAAGGAAGTCATCATTGTTTCTGTGTTAGAGAAATGGAAAAGAATCCCTACAGAGACCTGTTGTAGAAGCTTTACTCAAAGCTCCATGGAAAATGTAATTTGGAAAAGTAAGAAAAAATACTCATACGTGTCTGTGATTTTGGATCTGAAACATAAAAATGTCTTTTCCTCAATGTTCTGGAGGAAAACTGTAAGCTCTGAGAAATTATCTGTATTTTTACTGTATCTCAACTATCATCTTTCCACTGGCCTCCTTCCTCTGTACTCCTGTAGGTGCACACTGTTTTCTTCTGTGGTCCATGCTATCTTGGCTAAGGTGCATTCAGACCTGAGTTGCTTTTCTATATAAAAAGGGAGAAAAAAAATAGTAAGTCAGTGATTCTCACTTTTAGCTCAGTATTTCCCACAAGCTGTAAATTTACTTAATCCATTTTTGTGCATAAAAAAGCAGGTTAGATTTGGACCCTAAATCAATCTAGGACTAGATCAATTACAAAAGTTTTTGTCACATGAGATAGTCTGTGGCTAGTCTGCGAAGCTGCATCACTTCAGACAGTGAGTATGGCCAAGCTTGTGAGAGAAGTCCAGACTGATATTTTGGCAGATTGTTTAGAAAACGAACACGGAAGATTTCACTCAGTTCTTCCTTAATAGCTAATTCCAGGTTAATTCATGTGCACCTAATTAAATTTGCATTGATATTATGAGGCAAACTAAGCAGTTTCTGTGGAACCCTCTATGAATAGTTTTTAGCAACTTGAATACAGAATCATTTTCCCTACAAAAGCTGAAAAATCTGTTTTGCTTTAGGACCTGTTGCAGTGGGCTCCTGGTACACGTTAGATGTGAAAGCCTATCTTGATCATTGTTTTCACAGAATCATAGAACCATAGAATGGTTTGGATTGGAAGGGACCTTGAGCTGAGTAAAAGTTGCTGCAAATTTATTTTTTTGCACCCCTTTGTGTATCAGCTTTGCCTCCCCACTTCAGAATGGTAAATTTGCATTGAGTGGGAGACTGCTTTTCACAGGCTAATACAAAATAATACCCAGGATTAAAAGATGTCATTTCTCCAATTAAAGGCTATGTCAATGAACTACCTCTCTCAAATCGGCCTACTGAAGGGGATTCGCAGCTAGTATCACACAGCACCATCACCATTTATTGTTGTTAACAAATAGTTAATCTCAAATACCCTGCTGCCACCGCTTTTTTTGCTGATGCCCTTTCCCTCCATCTCATGTGAGAAACAGAAGGCACAGTTCCTTCTACTCAGCCTGTACTGCTTATCCTGTTTCCCACAAGTGATGTGTATAAACACACCTTTGTGAAGAAAGCTTTCTGCTCCTTCCAGCTTTGAATTAGCTCTAATAACTCAGAGTGGTTTTCTGTTACTTTATATCTCAATGTAATTTCATTCCTTCCTGTTAGTTTTAAATTATCATTATACCAGCTACTTCTTCATACAGTATTCTGTACCGCTACACAAAACCAAGTAACAGCTAAGCTTATGTACAGGCTGGATTTCTAAAAGTAACTGGATTATCATAAGATGTAAAGATACTCACATGCACAATTGTCAAACCTTCCTTGGTTTCATATAAGATAGTTATTTGTTCTAGGGAGAAATTTTAGAAAATGCCCTTCTAAGGCTATCAAGTTCTGCCTGTCAATCTTTGATTTACGTATTACCTGAAATGTTTCTGGTCTTTTACTTTGCACATAGTGACTGAGATGTGCCATAAATAAGTATCGTTTCTAGAAGAATGGGAATAAGGAGTTTTTGTGCTCTTCTTTTTTACCTGAATTACCTATTTTCCTGCGGAAAGAGCAAAACCAGGAAAGTCACTGACTTAATTTAGATGTATAGATAGCTCTAAGCATAAAGGCAGTTTCATTGTTGTCCACAGAACTAACTTTACACTAAAGGGCTTCTTTGAACTTGAGCCTGTATAATTAGACTTTGTCAGCAAAAGTACTTTCTGGTGTAACTGTCTTGTAGCATTATCATGCATATGATACAGTGGGCTAAAGCTGGATCCTAACTGTAAGATCACCAAGCTGATTTGGTGCAGCAAAAACATAGCAAAGCACAATTATAGCAGTGAACTGTCATTTCTTCTCATGTTTTGCATGTCTATGCCACATTCTTCCTCTTAGAGGACATTAAAAGCTCTGAAGGCAAGTAGATACCCATTTGTATCTCTAAGAAAAAAGCAAACTTCATCGTTTTTAGACAGACCATCATTTTGGTGTCCTGACTCATGACTTTATTGGAAAGATGGAGCAATGTACATACAGATGCATTTAACTGTATTTCTTCATCTTTTAAAAACAAAATATAGATAATCTGCAGCATAGCGCACTTGGGAAAATTCCAGCTTGGAAACTGTCTGAAGTATGGGTTTTCTACATTGTGAGTTTTCTGCTGTCTCCTGTATACCCACGTCCGTGATTTTAATAGCAGTTCAGCTCACATAATCATAAATGTGGACTGGAATCTGAAAGGAAAGAGATGTGTTTGAACTGATAAGTCTCCTTCAACATGATTTCCAAAGAAGAAAGATGAGAAACATGAGACATGCAATCTATTGATATGGCATTTATTATTATTTATGTTATATCATAGGTGAAGCCAGTAGTATACAGGCAAGCACAGTAGGTTCACAGTCCTGTCACACAGATGCAGCTTGGATTTCTAAGTAGAGAAGGAGTTAGTTTCACCACATTCCTTGAGTCCTGAATAGGTATACAGGATCCAAATTTCTCTCATTTTCCACTGTTTTCTTCTGCTTTTGGTGTTTTTGTTATTGTTGTGGTTGTTTTGTTTTTGTTTTTTCCAGAACTAGCAAATTGCTGGTCAAACTCTCATATGTGTTTGCGCACCACCAGGCTACAATTGCACAGAAAACTATCTGCAGTGCTTCTTATAATTAAGTACAAGAATGCCCCTTGCAATTAACTATTCCCTGTCTGATGTGTCCTCTACTCAAAGGGCTGTTATTTACTCCATATTGCCAAAGTGGGTAAAAAGATGCAAGAAAACTACTGCAAAATAAGATAATCTAATAATCTTTAAATATACAGATTTCACTGGAGAGAGCACTGCAGGACAGCTGAGAGATTCCCTGGGTTTTCATAGAATCATAGAATAGTTAGGGTTGGAAAGGACCTTAAGATCATCGAGTTCTAACCCCCCTGCCATGGGCAGGGACACCTCACACTAAACCATGTCACCTAAGGCTACGTCCAACGCCGCCTTGAACACTGCCAGCGACGGAGAATTCACAGCTTCCCTGGGCAACCCATTCCAGTGCCTCACCACCCTTACAGTAAAGAATTTCTTCCTCATATCCAATCTAAACTTCCCCTGTTTAAGTTTGAACCCGTTACCCCTTGTCCTATCACTGCAGTCCCTCATGAAGAGTCCATCCCCAGCGTCCCTATAGGCCCCCTTCAGATTTTCATGACATGGTCTATCAGAATACATACAGACATACATATGAATGTCTAACAGCATCCATGCGATTTTAAAAATTGTGGGTTTCATATAAAACAGAATTAATACAGGAGCACAAGTGGGAGACATGAACTGTTTTTTTCGCTTATAAACACAGCTAATGCCTTGTGACAAAGAACCTCATTAATGAGATACTGAACCTTTGTATGCCATGAGAACATGGAAAGCTTGTGCAGGAAGGAAAGTGATTTGGAGAGTTATTTGTCATAAATATAAATTCTGATGTAATCAGGATCAGAGAGGTACTGAGTCATATTTGTCCATGGAGCTGAACCAAGAAATTTTCTTCTTGGCATGATCCTGCATTGAAGTTACCTTTGCATGGTCTCTGATTTCCAATACAAAGGTGACCAGGCAGCACAAAGAACTGAATGGTATTTGATGTGGTTTAAGCTCAGCTGGCAACCCAGCACCACACAGTAGATTGCCCACTTCAACCACCTCCCCCCCACCCCAGCTCCTGGAGGGATGGGGAGGAGAACCGAAGGAATGCAACTCCCACAGTTTGAGACAAGAACAGTCCAGCAACCAAGGTGCAACACAAACCACTGCTGCTACCACCACCACCACCAATGATGAGGGAAACAAGAGAAGAAAACATAACCCCTCATCACCTGCTGACTGACACCCAGCCCGACCGAGCAGTAATGTAACCCTTCCAGGTAACTGCCCCCGGTTTACATAGTGGCCATGACGTGCTGTGGTATGGAATACCTCTTTGGCTAGTTTGGGTCAGGTGTCCTGTCTCTGCTTCCTCCCGGCTTCCCCTCCTCCCTCGCGGAGAAGGGAAAAGAGGCTCAGAAAGTCCTTGGTCAGAGTAAACATTACTGAGCAGCAACTGAAAACATCGGTGTTATCAGCGCTGTTCCCAGGCTGAAAGTCAAAAACACAGCACTGCACCAGCTACTAAGAAGGAGAAAAATGACTGCTACTGCTGAACCCAGGACAGTATTCAACTGTTGCTAAGAGAAAAGTATACAACATTCAAGGATACCCTTCATCTAACTGAGCCTTTGTACTAATTGTATACCTGGATTATTTGCAGGTTGAAGGAGGTGATCCTGCCCCTCTGCTCTGCTCTCATAAGACCTTACCTGGAGTATTTTGTGCAATTCTGGCGTCCTCAACATAAAAAGGACATGGAACTGTTGTAACAAGTGCAGAGGAGGGCCATGAGGATGATCAGGGGACTGGAGCACGTCCTGTGTGAAGACAGGATGAGGAAGTTGGGGCTGTTGAGCCTGGGGAAGAGAAGGCTGCGTGGAGACCTCATAGCAGCCTTCCAGTATCTGAAGGGGGCCTATAGGGATGCTGGGGATGGACTCTTCATGAGGGACTGTAGTGAGAGGACAAGGGGTAATGGGTTCAAACTTAAACAGGGGAAGTTTAGACTGGATATGAGGAAGAAATTCCTTACTGTAAAGGTGGTGAGGCCCTGGAATGGGTTGCCCAGGGAAGCTGTGAATGCTCCATCGCTGGCGGTGTTCAAGGCGGCGTTGGATGGAGCCTTGGATGGCATGGTTTAGTGTGAGGTGTCCCTGCCCATGGCAGGGGGGTTGGAATTAGATAATCTTAAGGTCCTTTCCAACCCTGACTATTCTATGATTCTATGATTATGCTATGTGGCTTCTGCAGATGGTTTTATGTCTGGTCAGCTTGCCAACATAGATGTGTATCTGCAGAAGAGCTCACTTTGGAAATAGCTGAGAATCTGATCAGGAGAGGTTGCTCAGGAATTAGAAACATAAAAAAGAGAAAGAAAGCCAAAATTGTAACAACTTAGATATATTCTCTGTTCAAGCCACAATTATGGGAGTGCTATAACTGCAGGAAGTGAGGTGCAAGTTGATAACAGATCCTGCACAAGTGTGTGCCTGTGACTTGGACATCCCAGCAAACTCTTCAGAAAGTTTCAGGATTTCTTAGGCCTTTCATGAGATAGAAACTCTCCAAGTGACTAGTATACATTTGTGACTGTAAGTGTAAGTACTTGCTGTAACAAGAATGTTTACTAAAAACAAAGCAATGAGGGTATTTACAAATATACAGTCTTTCAGCCCAGACACCAGGGTGGGAATTTGTGAAAAACGAAAAAGTCAAGGCATCCTGCTACTGATCCTCAGCCCAAGATTATAGCTGCTCTGTATTACCTGCAGAGTAACACTGCAAGATTCATCACAGTATTTTCCAGATATGAAAGAGCTGATCACACCCAGAACTACGCTTAGAACATCCACCCAAGATTTACTGAAAGCACCACAGAACAGCACACTGAGTGGCTCCCGCTGGGGCGTGCTGATAAAAATTAACTTTTCCTTCCAGTGAGAGTATCCTTTCCTGATTTTACACTAGGCAGAAATTTGCTCCAGTAGAGCGAAAGGCCCTTTGCTCTATTGGAGGCCAAAAAGTGGCCTTATTCTTGGCCAAAAAATGGCCAGGAATGTTTGCCTTCTTTTTCCAATGGCGTTCTTCCTCTTGACATCTCTCTACCATCACTCTCATATTCTTTCTAATGCTGTGGTGGGGAGGTTGTATGACAAAATGCTTTGAAATGTTGTCACTGACTGTACAATGTCTACAGTTTCTCTACATGAAGCATATATAGCAACATGCCTTGACATGGGAAACATCATGGGAAACTCTGTGACGACCTCTGGAACTTAGGCAAGCTGGACAATCTGTTGTCAGAATTGCAGATGTTTTACACAGCTGTGTCTGCAGAACCACAGGCCTCTGTCCAGTACATCTGCATACCCAATACTAGGAAAGGATTGGCTGTGCTTGTTGCAGACACTGGCATAACGTAGTTTTTATTATCACCTCTCATCTCAGAAAGCCAATAATATAAATTTGGCTACGCTATTTGTGCACTTCTGACCAACAGCTTTTGGAGTCTCAAATGTGGAAAATTTCAATGCAAATCAGTATCTGCCAATTTGTCCCACATGAGAGGGCTGAGAGGCTCTCTGTGTTCTGCTTATGGTCTCAAGAAACACAAGCCTTTTGACAGGCTGCTGAAAGTTTTGAAGGCCAGCAAGGACATTAGAGCCACCTCATCAGCAATCTCTGTAATGCAGAGTCAGAGGATCTGTCAGTGAACAGCAAGCCGTTATCTCTTCTGTTTGGACTTTCAGAGTTTAACAAAGGTTAACACGGTGGCCGGAGTGTCATTCCCCAGAGACCTTGATGCCCATCACAGCTGCATTCCTCATAATAGGAAGGGAACGACACAATGCTGGCTATCTGCTAAATCAAATGCCAGCCTGACACTGACCCAGCCTCAACAACCACAGATGATCTCTTACTATCAGAGGACTCAGAGCAATCACCCCAGAAATATAAGACAGAGCATTTTTGTAAGCACATAATGATGAAAGCAGTAGAGAGAAAATACAATTTCTCTTGATCTCTAAATTAAAAGAGCTGTTCTCTGCTTCTAATTGCAGCTTTGATCTCCTGCTTGAATACCAATATTTTTGAGCTGTATCTCACAGCACATAGAGCCTTAGTGAAACTTACTGTATTTTAGATGGAAAGGAAAACCCATAGAATTTTCCCAGACTAAATTCTTGTGAAAAGAATGACCTTTTACTACAGCAGACAGAGACAGAAATGACCCAAGATTACCAACGGTTTGTATTAATTCCCATTTACTTCTTAGGCCATATCAGCTTCTTGAACTTTCTGCTGATCAGAAGGGAGGTAAAACACAGTGCATTAATTTACAACCAGGACATGAAAGAGGACAGATGCTGTAGGATGAGGCATTGGGCTGAGGACTCTGGGTCATACTCCAACTTTAACTTCCTGTGTGACCTTGGGCAAGTCACGCAGTGATTCATCCCAGCTAACTATTGCTGAAGTAATGTCTAATTCAAGGTACTTGTGTAAATTACTCCTAAAGAGAAGGATTAGTCACATGCATTTCAATTGGGTTACATGTGCTTCTGCAGACCTGTCCCTCTCACTCTCCATAGAAGAAATCTGCTGGCTTTCTTAGACTAGATATTTAGCTTCTATGTGATCAGCTGTAGGTAATATGAATCTAGTTCTTAATTAAATGTATTCTCTTTATGTTTTAGTTTAAACAAAGTTTATTAACTATAAAAGTGTGTGGTTAAAATACAGTTACTGCTCTTTTCAGCTTGTCTTCTACAGATAAATGTTTAGCTCTCCAGAGATGGGACTATCCCTTGAAAAGATGCATACAGTAACTTGCCAAACAGAACTCTTAGGGGGTTAAAGGACTACTGTCAGATAAACAGTATTTGCAACACTCACTCTGACACTTCTTAAGAGCCAAGGTTTAAGGATGTGTGCTTGGAACAAATTTCTGTTTGTGGATTTCTCCTTGAAGTACTTACTATTTGAAAGGTCACAGGAAAGAAGAATATACTCCTGCTCTGTGTGCTATCAACACTCAGTTCAGCAGCGCCCTGGTGTCACCAATTGGTGTGGGGAAAGATCATGTCATGGCAATAAGCTGTCTATATAAAATACACACATGGCATGTGCTCTGACATAAACACAGGTCATCTTGTAGGAACACATTTGCCTGCAGAAAAGCTGTAGGAATGCCACTGTCTAACCATTTCACCTCTGGTCTGCAGCTAGTGGAGCCCTGTTTTAGGCACTGTGGCAGGATACACAAATGCAGTACATACTTTCCAGGCAACTGCACTGGTGAAGATCCTGTGGGGAAAAGAAAATCTCCATGAAAATTAAGTATTTTTATCCCAAGTCTGCTTCCTCTAACACTTATCTGCCCAGTTTGTCGTCTGAAGAACACCTGCACAGATGCTTACACCTGCTTTTGCAGCAGGGCCCACACAGAGAACAATGTGACCTGAGCACAATTCTGTGCACACCAGCAGCAGATACACACCTCTGACAGTGACCGGCAGGCCAGACAGCAAAGAGGTGCATCCCAAGTTTGATTTATTGTTCTTTGTCACTTCTTGCTGTGTGGAGCATAGCACTACAAACATGAAGTCTTTTAGAGCAAGGGCTGTCTTTCCATCCTTTGTCAGTGCAACATCAATCATTGTGGCATCCCTGTGTGTGCCTGGAGTTTCTATGCATTACCCACAATGTAGATAGTAACTAAGAAGAATAGTAAGTGCTCTATGGCTGTCTGCTTTCTTCCTGCCTGCCAGCAGCTGAGTTTTTACAGTGTTTGTGTCTGCAGTTCATAAAGAACTGTGGAATCATCCCTTCTTAAATAGCAGTCTATAAATCTCAAGTCATATACTTTCCAGAATTTTACACACTTTTTAACATTCCGTAGTTTCAGTTATGCACAATGGCAACCATTCTTCTCATGGATTAATCTGTAGATAACTGAATACTACAGAGCTCACTCAAGGAGTAAAGGCTAAGGACACTGTGCACTGCATGGCCAGCTAATGCCACTATGACAGTGATGACACTCTAACCCTGAAGCAGCCCATGTCATAAACCTGATATAAGCCATGCATGACCAAGATACCACCAATCCTGTGGCCACAGTTCCCATGTACTTCCCTGTCTGAGATCTTATGTCCCAGGTTTACTTGTATGTCATATGAATTGAAAACCCAGCATCCATGAAGTCACATTGACAAGACAGGCATTGAGCCAGCTCCCATCTCTCTATAAGCCAGGTTCTGGTGCAGAACAGGAAGTCTGGTAAACTTTTATTCCGGGAAAGAGACAGAACTGTAGTCCTAAGCTCAAATTTACTCCCAGGACATGTCTGCAAGGAGAAGAAACTGACATAGGTCCTGCCCAAGTCCTTGTAACAGCAAAAAAGTGAAGTTACCATTGCTAAGAATATTTATATTGAAAACCATAATCAGATAAATTTCTCCTTTTTTTGTACAGTAATGTAATGGCTGTAAGGAAAAGGTCATATTGCCTGGTCGCCATAGTACTTACCACATGAGGAGCAGAGAAATAGGGAGTACAGAGGGACTTCAGCTGTTAGTTTCAAAGCAGCTTTTGGGGTAAAATCAGCAGCAACAAAGAATGAGCTGAATAGCTCCATCTCACTAAAGGGTGTTACTACGGAAATGAGGAAAATATGTTTTTCTTAGAATTACAAGAACACAAAGGATAATGGCAAAAAATATACATTATAACACCTTTCCTTAAGTGGTTCCGTATGTAGGTCTGTGTACAATTTTTAGCCCCCAAGTCACACTGCTCTCATTTGCTTTTTGTCTAGTAGTTTAGCATGGGCACCGCAAGCATCAACTTTTGCACAGTTTTGATGCGACTGTGAAGCTCCACTTAAGGCTGGGGCTTGGGCAGCTCTCACGTAATCTTTGCATTGTTTTCCACAGTGTTTCCATGGGAACCTCTTACTCTGCTGTGGGTAACTGAGACAGAAAAGATTCACGAAGCTCAGCTAAGCCAGTTTAAAAGAGCTCCTGCAAACTGCTCATGTAGCCTTGGGGAGAAAGAAGTAAGGAAACTTTGGTAGGAGACAGGATGGAAGAAACTGTAGGCTTTTAAAACGAAATCTGTGTACCACCAGAAATAAGTTATATATGTTTTAGTGTATTGGTCCCACCAGTCCACATAAGGCAAAACTCAGCTGAAAGTATACAGCACGCTTATGGCTCCATGCATTACTAAAACTGTCCTCAAAATTTACTTTACTGGGTGAAGTGTAAACAATACAGACACTGCATGTGAAACTAAGAAGCAGCAATACATCCCTGAGTTTGGACAGAACATGGCTACAGCCCAGGTTCTCCCTTGCAATACACTCCTGCAGTATTTCTTGGACTTTTGAGTGCCAGGGATGACAGCCATGTAAGTTACACTGCCAACTGCTCCTTTTTCACCAGTGCTTATGCTGGGCTTCCACACTAGTAGCACATTTTCGCCCAAAAGAAATAGAGGCTGGGGCTGGGCTTCCTGAGGCTCTGTTTGCTATCAGGGTTTTTGGTCCTACTAAAATTGTTAACCAATAAGGGAATATTGCCTCTGAAGTACAGAAAAAAATGTATAATGACTTGACAATAGACAAGGGCAAATGTGACTTGAAATGTATTCCATTAAGAAAAATACACATATAAATGAACAAACAGCTCTGTAGACTGAATCCTTCTATTGAAATAAGAAAAGGGAAAATATTTGTTCTCAAAGACAACTTGCTAGTTTTGTACAGCATATTTATTAAGAGCACACAATTGTACCCTGGAATTTTATGAAGCATTAATTATAATATGAAAATTAAAAACCAATGTTCTTACTGGTGGGCGTTCTTGTAACATTCCTGGATAAATCCTACCAGGATTAAAGGAAATAATGCTCAATGGGTATGTAAGGTACTAGTTTCATAGCAGAAAGCAGTTCTAAGTTTTGGGAAATTATTTATTTCTGCCTTCCCAGGTCTCAACATTGGCACACCTAAAAAAAATTCCATCTACTGTCTCTTATATAGCTGCACCTCAAAGAACTTAAAAAATGAATATATATATATAGTTGTAGTTTGATACTTTTGCTAACACATGGAGTGACCATGGTATGCTGGTGTTCCTTAGTGATAGCTTGGCGTGTTAGCTTTGATTTGCCACAACACAGACTATAAGGCACAACATTACAGTTCTATGTTCTCTATTGGTGATAAGATGCAAATATGAAAATAGGAGTGCAGAAGTTCACAGCTTCCAGGATCTCTTCCTGCTTTGGATGGTTGGGTCATATAGATACAGGGTAGTAAAACATCTGTGAGAAGAGTGAAGTTACTGTCATTACTCCAAGCCACTTAACTTGTGCTCCTGCTGTTCAGAAAGTGTCAGGTGGCTTAAGAAGTCCATCACCAAGGTAAACCGAATGATAGAAGACAGGTTTACAATAAGTGAAGATAACTGATGGAAGACTTTGCACTGATACCATAAACCTGTTTTCAAGCTAACTTAAAGGTTGTGCTGAATATTGCTGTTAAGTGCCCCACTCACAGAGAAGGATGACAGTATTGGGTCTGGAGGGAAACAGATGTAATTTTAAGCGAAATTTAACCAAGTGCTGATCTCCTTGGCTACCAGGAAAAAAGTAATTTAGACTGGGGTCAGTGATCCCATTTACAGCTCTAAAAAGCAGATTAATGCTTTTGAGATTCCTTTCTCTGCATGCAACTTTCCAAATTGTTTAAAAAAACGTAAATAAAAACAAGATTCTAACTGTCATATGGCTTAAATCAGCCCATCGAACTTTGTATCTCAATTACCCTTTTGGTGACATGGTGATAATTGTATTTATTCACCGCACTGAAGGGTAGTCAGAATATATTGCTCATAATCAGCTTGCATTCTGAAAAAGGATGCCTTTTAGACATTCAAGAAGAGAACAGTTAATGTTAACATTCGCAGAAAAAAGGAGCAGAGGGAGGAAAATATCACAGTTAAAACTTGCTTCCCCAGGTGTGCTTTCTGCTGTTTCCTCACCCAGTAACGTAATCACTTGAGGACAAAATTAGCCAGCCACATGAAAACAATGCTAAGACACTCCTGGCAGAACTTCCAATGCAGGCCAGCACTGCAGCAATGTCTGCTCATGGCTTGTCAGGATCATTACAGGAAATGCACACAAGAGCAGGGGTTGTTACATAAGGAAGGAAGGGAAGGCAACTTATCTGATTACTGTTGCTTAATACAGGTTTTGGCATTATTCTTCTCAGGTCTTCTTGAACATACTCTGGTACCTGGGAACACTTTCATATGGAGCAGCTATGAGATACTGTGGTCGATGTAGTTCTACTAACAAGCTGTAGGAGCATTTGTAAACTGCAGGGCTCTAGAGATAGCAATATGCTTGGTAACAGGAAGTGTAACACAGTTGCTTCACCTGTGTAATTAGCGAAACAAGTTTCTGCATGTTCATGCACCCTGATACAAGCAAGAAATGAATAGAAATATCCTGTTGTTCCCTGGACATGCCATATAAACAGCAAAGCATCACAAGATAAAAGATAGGCAAGATAAAAGAGCATAAAATGCTTTACTTTCTTAGAGTCAAATTCTCTAGTACCTGTACTGCCATGTAAATAATTATAGCACTAATAGTGCTTGGCTACTGGTATGGATGGTATCAGTTTAGGGTATTTCTGTGCGTATGGGCATGTATATTATTATCAAGTTGAGACTGCTTTTTTGCATCCATGCAGAAAGTTTTTCTCTTTCTAAAATGCATGTCCATTCCTCAAGCTGACAACTCTGAGCATGCTGGGCCTCTGCCTACAATCAAAATCCAATAATGCCAGCTGGATGTTAAATAGTAGAGAGAAGTTGAAGTCTTGGTCAAGTCATCTCGTGTCAATGTTTTGCTCATGACTATCAGCCAAACACTCGTAATTTCATTTCTTCCAAGCTCTGAGTTAAACTGTGAACAGCATTTCTCCTGCTCCTTTTATCCTCTGCTAGAGCCAAGGAATTTAATCTGCTTGGAATCAGAACTCATGGTCTCACTGGCCATAAACTTCAGACTGACATGGTGAGGTTTTGCTTAAGCACTACCAAATTTCACGCCATTTCAATTCATGTTCTCTGACAGTGATGCAAATTAGCTTTTTCCGAGAGCTCAGATTGCAAAATATGTTGCATAAATATGATCATCTTATTTTTAAGATGTTTTTTCAGAAAGTGACTATGCATAAAGAAGAGAAAGGCAATAGTATGTTAGCATTTAAGTACCACCTACCATCTGGGGTGGGGCTTAGCACGTACTGAAAAAGCAAGGTCTGGGCATGAACTCGGAAAACTTTCTTAAAGACATTTAAATGCATGACTTTAAAGACGATCAAACCACCTAATTCTATGACTCAGCGTTTGCAATGGGAAAAGCTTCTGTGGGATGACAGCAACTATGGTCTTTGTGACAGAAAAACAAAGCTCTGCCCTGACACGAGGATTGGAAACAAAACTCTACTCCATTCTGTACTGGCTGCAAATCAGTACAGTTTTTCAGTCATGTCCATTGTGCAAAAATGAGTTTGTTCTAGATCTGGTACACTTCAAAAAAACAGAATGGGGAAAAAAACAAACCAAAACAAACCCCAAGCAAAAAAAAACATAAATGGATATAAGTTGGAATTAAAACTAGGAAAAACATGTTGAACCTTGGGGAAAGAGGAGGAGGCTTGTTTTCTACCCTGTGCATTGCTGATGACATGGTTGGCACTGCATGTGTCATAATCACAGCCATTAGAGATACACAAGTACATGCTGCAGATATTCTCAGTAAAGTTCTTAGGCAGTAATGACTCTTCGTGCTGCACTTGATTACATATCAGCAGAAATATGTAATTCTGTGGGCCAAACATTCCTGCACATCACTGTGCCAGCAGGTCACTCATTCATTTAGATGAGAAATCCAGCTTGCAGAACAGGAGCCAGAATTTCTGTTTGGTAAACTGCACACACAGTGCTTACTGCAATCCAGACACACACACGGACTTCATAAAAATGACAACGTGCCCCAAACCTGAACAGCACGTGGCTGTATTTCCAAACAATCTTGCCACACACTTTTCTGAATGACATTCTTTCTTACAACATGTTCTGGTGACTGTCAAGGTTTATGAAGGCCTGCACCTCCCTGACTTGATCCATTTTTCCTGTTGCCTAACCAAGCTGGTTCTGTAGCAACAAACATTTTTGGTTTTGTTTCTGTTGTTTTTTTTTTGTTTGTTTGTTTGTTTGTTTTTGTTTTTTTATTTTGGTTTGGTTTGGTGTTTTTTGTGGATTTTTTTAAATATAAATCATGATCTCTGATTTCTGTTTTCATGCTTTACCACCACTCCATTTCATCCTCCTTTTTTGGTACAGTATCCCTCTTCTGTTCTCAGCTATGTGGGGTGAGATCTTTGCTCCTTTACAGCAGGTCTAAGACATGAGTGATGAGAGAGGGCCAGAAAAACACCTTTCCTAGCCAGTAGAGTATTTCTTCCATGCAGACACTTCAAAGGCAAATCTCTGAGCCATAGTCCTCCTCAGAAACCGTGCCCTGCAGCAGCTGAAGGCTGGGGATGGTGAGGAAGCTGAGACAAGCTGCATATGCTGGGGAGGGTTTAAGCAGACCTGTAGCCTGTAAACACATGCCAGGAGGCTTTTTGGACTTCAGCTCCTCCAGGGTTAAGTACTTGGAGAGTTTACAGCTAACATGGCCTTCTTTTTGCCTAGCCCACACCTGTGGCAGACAATCTTAAACCCCGTATTTGAAGTATGATTTAGGATGTACTTCATTTTGCTGTAATTTGTACCACTAAAGCTGGAGTGTCTTGGCTAGCTCTTTTTAAAACTCAAGGGCCTGCAAAAGGATCTCAAATGGGAAGTAAGAGAGATTAAGTTGGACTGAAATGGAAAAATTACTGGGTCATATAACAAAGTTTAGCCAGTGTGTGCTCTTGACCACCAAACAAGAACACAGCACAAAGTGGCTGGATTCCTGGAAATTTCAGCATTAAACTTCAGTGAGCAGTGAGAGCACAAGAGTCTATGTCAGCCGTGTCAGTAAGCACACATGCAAAGTCCTAAAAGCGAGTACTGGCAAGAAGAGAAGTGCTTAGATGGCAGGGTCACTGAGGAGAGGTAGATCTTGAGGTCCTCCAGGCTCTGAAGGTCAAGTTAATTCTTTGAAAACTTGTTCTGATGTCACTGCTTAAGGTATCTACATCAAACATGTCTAACAACCTATGTCAAGTCTTTCTTGCTGACTTTTGGAGTATTCAGTCTCACATTTTGAAGCAGACATCTCCTTCCCTCTTATTTCAAGCTTACTTCTGCCCAAGAATAGATCTCCTTCAGCTGTGAGATGGGAGTAATCTTCTGAAGAGAGAGACAGAGGAGCAGATGCAGAGGACAGTGTCTGCTGCAGGGCATCTGTGGGACAGCACAACCACGGGTCAAGGGGCAGGAAGGCCCTTCCAGGTCAGATGGGCCTTTCCTCTTATGTCCACATGTGAAAGGATTGAGGTTAATGAGAAAGAGAATTAGGAAGAGTTCACAGCTTGTACAGCCCAGAAAAAGAACAAAGTATTTGGGGAGCACTTTGCTGAGGCGCATCCCAGATGTTAAGTGTGAGGAAGCCAAAAGTTGAATCCACAAACAGTAATCTATATATGGCACAGAAAAGATGTGTGGCATTTGCTCTATCAGTATCTCTTATTACACTGATATACTATTATACCGCATAGCATCTCATATTACATCACTGCTTAGGGGATGTTCCCCTTATGCCCCTTTGGCACCCGGAATATGAGCACAGTTCTGGGGTGGAAGGGTTTTTTTAAACATTGTTTCCTTTACAGTTCCAAAAGGATACACAGTGCCTCCGGATCTCTGTAGGTTAGATAGATCTGGTGCTTTGCGAGGATGAGGAAGCTGGCTGTTGGACAAATTCCCATTCCATTAAAATGCCTGAATTAGAAAGGCAAGAACAATGCAGCAAGCTTTAGGACAAAGAGGATGTTGGTGCACCATCCACTGAATCTGCATTTTCTTTTCATTCAGGAACAAACCAAAGAACTCAGTAATGTGCCCAGTGCAAATGGACACACAGGTTGCTTTCTTAAGAAAGGCATGATTTAAAATTAAGCCCTAATTCAATGGCGTGTTAGAAAGTGATTTTGCACCTCTAATACAAAAGCAGTTTTATAATTGTGTATGGTTTGTATTTTTGAATACACTGCTATTACTTGCATTCTTACTTGGCTTACTCCAGAACTATGATATCAGAACTGATTCAGTTTTTGTGCTTAAACATGTGTTTTAAGATATGCTCTTGTACTATTTGTTACATTGCTGTAGAGAGACTATGAAATGGATTTTTGATGGCACTTCTATACTCCACTGTATTAAAACTAATTATGCATTAGTTGTAACCTGAATTTCCCTTATTTATCTCCCCCTCTTTGTTTATTGTCTTTGTAGTATCATGGCTAAAATCTGACCAGAAGCTCCTTGAAGAACAGTCTGGTCTCTTTGTAGTACCACAGAGTATGCAACATACTTCAGATGCAACACACTTTGGAGGAGAATTTAAATGAACTTATATTGAAGACTCTAGAAGATTTTGCACATAAGTAGCTATATAAATTATAACATGGATTACATTGCACATTTGAAAATTGTGTTAATTGGAAATGGTAGCCTTGGGAATGATTTTCCTAGCCCCCCAGAAATGTGCATAAAAACTAGGAACAGTATACCTATGAAAGGCTGTTGGTGTTCATTGTGTTTCAGGAGATAACAATCTGTTGAGCTGAAAGATTCAATTCCTTAACTACAGGTAAAGTGGGAAAAGATTTAAAACATGATTTAGTTCAGCATGATCAGATGTGAAACTTCCTATGTTTCAGGTACCACACTGAGACTCATGAGAGCAGAACGTGGTTTTGCTCTGTTTCAGTCTTTGCACAAGAAGATATACCGAAGTTTCTTTAAAACTTCCAAAAAATTCTAGGATAAATAATGAAAATGTCAGTAACATCTTGGACATGCATTAGTTTAGTACCAGGTGGAGGCTTTTCATTCGAATGTTGAGCCAGGCTTTAGACTAGTATTGCTGAGCCCTCTCTACAATGAAGTTATGCACTCAAGGGTGCACTGCTTCAGTTTAGAATCACCTTTTGGGACACTAATTACAACAGTTGCTGACATGCTGTTTACTCTTTTGCTTTCGTGATACTTGGTCATGGACTACTCTATATTTAATGCGTAGTAGGATGTATGAACATATAATCGCATCTTACCCACCCCTAAACAAAAGTGTGCTGGCATCTGTCCTTTAAATCAGAGGATAGCAACAGATATGGTAATAAAACGTAGCAGAGCAATTTATTTTGCTTTTCCCAGAATTAGATAAATGCTGCAAAAACATTCACACAATAATTTAACATTCCTTAACCAAATGACTTTGATTATCACACATTTTTTCACACTGCCTTGATACTTTGTCTCCATATAAGACAGAATACCTGTAGACAACAGATCCAGAAGAATAGTTAGGAGCTGTCATGCTGGAGCCTTGATGCCAACAAATTACAACCTGCCAGGGTCTTGGCACGTAGACTCATATCCATACACTGTGCCAAACCGTGCATAGAGGACACCAGTGGCCTGTCCTCTTACCCCTTACTAATAGGTTCCCCTAAAGATGCCCAGGGAGGCTGCATTCAGATCCTGTGTGGTGGTCCTGCTCCCTGAAGATGCAGAGAAGCACATCAGTCAATTCATCCCAACTTCTCTGGCCACACAGTTGCCATGTGAATATCTAAACCAGATAGAGAAGCCTCAGCTTTTCTTTATTCCTTTTGAGAAAACTGATTTCTTCATGCCAAGTACAGCTTTATTGCCCAATGAGAGTTTGTTTACCAGTTCCATTCTCATGAGCAGATAACCGTGAAAAGACTCAGTGATGAATAAGTTCCTGATGGAAATAATCTCAAGTTTCTTTTGAAGCCACACCTGTTCATATGACATAAGCCTCTTAGGTGAGCCTCCTGCTCTCTCATGGCATTGAGAAACAGAGTATGTCACACCCCAATGAAAAGCAAGGTAAGGCTGTATTAAGCATACAAACACACATGCAAGAAAACTGATGTCTTTAGACTGCCAAGCAACGTTGTCCATTTAGCCATATCTAATATTTGCACTCACACACACCCAAAATATTTGTTGCCTGAGTAATATTTCTTTTTGCTTAAGAGGGAAAAAGAAACAGCAAAGGTAAGTTTTCCAGGACAGCATATATAAAATGCTTTTGATTCAACTGTGATGGAGTCAGCTGAAGACAAAATGGCTCCTGGGTCCACAGATGACCAGGTCCTTAAGGGTGTGATACACAGAAACAGAATATAGTATTTCCATATCCGAACTTAGACAATTACATGCCTGAAAAGGACACTTGACTGTAATAAAAAGCAGAAGAAGTCACTAAGAAATGGACGAATTTGTAATAGCCCCTTTCAGAGGATGCAGTAATTTGTAGACACTTGATTCCTACTTATCAAAATTAACTGTCACACCTTACACTGACACCACAGGGCTGGAATACATGATGCAATGCAATGATGACTCATGATGATGAGTGTGTGGAATGAGTCTGTCCCCTGTATTTCAGGTAATCCACCCAGTTATGATTTATTAGTGAAGGATTGAACTTCTTGTCCCTAGGCAAAGTCTTGTGCCTCCAAGACTCAGTGCCAGTGCTTCCACAACATCTCCAATCTCACCCAAGGGAAGACACATTTAAGAGTAGTTTTGTCTATCACAGGTCTTTTTGGCACAGACTGGCAGAAGGATAAAATCAGGTTTTAATGCTGTGGGTTTCACTTCCATGTTCTTTACTGAGGTCTCAAACTTCTTAAAAAAAAAGAAAGTAGGGGAAATTGCTCAGCCTACTGTTTGTTCACTTTTTTTTTTTCAGTAAATGAAACAGACCATGCTCCTGAACATGGCAAGATTTTGGTGGATTTTTGGTGTTGCCACTGTTTCATCCTTGATGTCCAGGTTAATTATTACAAACATTGATACAACAGCAAACAGCCGTTTCTACTTCTGCTCCTGGCAAGACTCTGCTCTTACAAATGCAAGCATGCTTGATGTCAGAGGCTGATGGTTGCTAAGACAGTTGATTCCAGAAGCAGGCAAGCATGTATTCCATCTCAGGAGCATAAATTTGGACACCATTCTTCCATACCAAATAACTTTCATTCCTGTCTGTACATCTCTATGTTATAGTCACTCTCTTGGTCAATGTCAAGAACCAAACTGGGAAAATACCTTCTGAATAAAACCTGAAGTCACTACATGAAAAGACCATCATGCTAACAGCTCGAGTAATTTCACATCTTTTCTAGCTAGTAGTCCCCAGTATGCACCCAATTCACACCACAACTTAGAACCTAATATTACAATAAAGAAACAAAAACATGCTCTGCTTAGGAAAGGAAAATGTTTATAGAATTTTATAAATTCTCTGTATAAATAATGATATAAAAATCACTATTTAAAAAGCAGAAGTTTTCAGACTTTTCTCAGGGCTGCTTCTGCTTTTGTAAGGCATCAGAGCTCAGCCTTCTCTGCCACCTGCTGTGTGCTTAATTATAAGAATATTCCACTCCAAAGAAATTCACAAGAGCATTAAATTGTGGGGCTTTTTTAATGGGTTTAAATGGTAACTGAAACTTATTGATTTCCCCATCAGCTGTCCCCACATTCTTAAGGAGTAACTCATGTCAAGCAAGATATAACAACAGAACTAAGGGTGATCTTTCATTTAAGAACCTGAAAATGCCATGGAAATGTTGAACATTTTTAGAAACAGAAACTCAGATAGCATCGGTTATCTAGAGAGAAACTGAGAACTCTGGTTTCAAACTGTGCCTGTCTAGACTCAATGTATATTAATCTACTGAGCCACTTAAAAGATGCTTCACTTTGGCAATTAAATAACCACAGCAGAAATACAAAGAACCACAAAGACATCACAGGAAACCTGGCTGCTCAGATATGTCAGACCACCATGTCAGTTACCTGTTGTTATTGCATCTAACTGGATGCTTGTCCCTGTGCAAAGCCACAGCCTGTAACTAATGTGGAAAATGGGCATAACTCAGAACAGATAATCCCTGTGATTTGGGTGAGCATAGGGGGAACATCTGAACTGCTGATCTGAGACTCCCTGTGAGAAGGACTTCCCACAGTTTCAGCCAGTCCTGGTTCACCACACTATGCAACTCCCAGCTCTGCAGGAGCGGCTACCAAGGTCACAAGCTGTTATCATTGCCCAGTTCAGCATGTAATTGTGAAAACAGCTGCACAGCTTCGAGACGATAACGAAAGAGGGTCATATCCTCCTGGGAAAGAAAAAAAAACCACTTATTTTTGAAATATCAGGCCTGGACTACACTGTAAGCACATTTGGGGACAGCAGAGCTTCTTAGGTACATGGGCCTGTTACTTGCAACTCCTTTAACAGGAGGAACAGAAACGCAGGTATTGCTTTTGCAGGATGTGTACCTGTATTTGACATGGTTGATAAGAGGTGCTCCTGAGAAAGAGTAGGTAAAACCTGCTCAAGGTGGTGATGAAATATTATTTGCACAGCACTCTTTATCACGTTCCTGTGAGCAGAGCTCTGATTTCAAGCTTGGTTTCACAAAATGAGGAAACTGGGATGTCAGAAAGCAAAGTGGTAAGAAGAGAAGCAGCAGTAAAAGCTAGAGTAAGCTACTCTGGAATGATTAATATTTGATTGATTGAAACATTGTGTTAATGGCTATTTAGAAACAACTCTTTCTAAAATGCTTAACTAATAGCCACTAAATTTTTTTTTAAATCAGTCTGAAAAAGCCAGATGAGTTTTCCTCTTAGAATTTTAGCAGTGTATTTGTATCCTCATGTTACACTGTTCTCAGCTTCTTTCAGCAGCTATCAGGAAGAGACTGGACAAGTCAAGCGATTCCTTTCAATCACTGCTGTGAATCTGTGACTCTGTGACAAGAATCAAGCATACAGGTAAAACAGATGCTTCTGAGAGTTCTGGCTACTCATACATTACCTTTCTTTCCATCTTCAGTCTGCACCTCCTCCTAGACTCTGGCAGATTGCATGCAAATACTCACAGATATCAGCAAGCAGGGTGCAGATTGATTCCTGAATGCTTGGCAACTGTGCAGCCCTTGGGAAAGACACAAATACAGCTTGTACCTCCGTAAGTGCTTGGGAAAGAGACATTCCTTAGGGATGCCTCTGACAAAGCTAGTGGAGTATGCTGTAATTCTAGCCTCTGAGAAATGAGTAGGAAACCCTGTGAGATGTCTTGATGATTATATTTAATCACAGGAGTTATCTTGTAATCAATGTGTTAACTGTGGACTTCAGAAATTGCCAGGCACTCCTGCTTCAAGGTGGGGCTGAACCTGATTTCTAGGCCAGATATCTTTCTAAAACACATATTTCCTCCACTCCCCAAAGACTGGGGTGCTTTGACAAGTAAGGACCAAAAGATCTTTATGATTTTGCTCACCTACCTGGCCAAGGCAGTTTTGCTTCCAGGCTCTCATGGCTGTACTAGTGAGAAAGGACTGGGGGCTTTCCAACTGCTCCTGGATCTGCTGCCACTGAACTCAGGAACCACCTCCCACCCTAGCCACCATTTTTGTGTCCAGGAGTGCCCAGCTGCTTTCTTAAGGACTAATTTCTGTGTCAGTATCTATAGATACACCTAGCTATAATTATAGCTATCTGTATTCTTGGAGCATCAATTACTTGTTGATGGAAGCACCAAATATTAGTTTTAAATCTAGCGTAATATTTAGTCCTGAAACATCACTACTTAGCTCACTTGTGTGGATGTACTCTGTTCCACCTATCATAGAATTACAGAATGGTTTGGATTAGAAGGGACCTTAAAGGTCATCCAGTTCCAGCCCCCCTGCCATGAGCAGGGACATCTTCCACTAGACCAGGTTGCTCGAAGCCCCATCCAACCTACCCTTGAATGCTGCCAGGGATGGGGTATTCACAACTTCTCTGTGCAACCTGTGCCAGTGCTTCACCACATTTATTGTAAAGAATTTCTTCCTAATATGGCTCTTGCTCTCATCTTAATAAAGCGTTCATTCTTTTTTTTTTTTGTCCTCTAGCCCAACAGGTTCCTCTGAGAGGGTTTAGAGCTTTAACCTCCCCTCCCTCAAGCCTACAAATGTATATACATATATATTATTCTGTCTCTCAGATATGATCCATGAAGAATTCACACAAAATCCATGGGAAAAACTCAGATCTGAAAAATATCACATATATTGAGCTGTTTCAACCAGACACTCTCACGCCCGATCACCATCCCTTTTTCTCAGATCACTGCTCAAGAAGGGTCTTGGACATCCTCCTTAGCCTGTGGCTTAGCAATAACTAAGATACTGTGGCCAGATGGTTTTGTTTTCCAGGAGGTAAGGACAGCATGACATTCCACAGAAGGAACATGCAATTTCCTTATAGGCATTTTTTTTTTTAAAGCAAGAGAAAACACTGTTGTGCAGATACGACAATGTTGTGTCATTTTGTGTTTCAGCAAATAATTTCTCTGCACTTTAGAGCAATTATCCTTGTCCTGAAAATCTCACAATAAAAACAGAATATTCAAAATACAAAGAAAATTGTAGCAAAAGGAAGATATAAAATGTGGAACCACTGCTGAAGGGCGAGAAGGTACCTGCTGGCAAAGGACATGCAGAAGACTGGAGGATCAAGTCAGGGAACACTGAGCTGAACTGAATACACATGAAACCACTGGATCTGACAGAATGCACATAAGTGCTGAGGGAGCTGGCCGGCATCATCATGAGGCCACTTTTGTCTTTGAAAGGTCAGGCAGAACAGAAAGGTTCCTGAGCACCAGCAGAAAGAAAATGTCCCTCCTGTTTTCCAGAAGAGCAAGAAGTCAGAGCCAGGAAACCGTAGGCTTATTAGCCTTACATCAATCACGGGGAAGGTGATGGATCAACTAACCCTGAAACAATTTCTAAATATATGAAGAGCAAAGAGGTGATTGTGGATGGATTTGAACAGCGGAAATTACACTTAACCTACCTGCTAGCCTTCTATGACCAGATGACTGGTTTGGTGATATCTGAATGTTGTGAGTCTGAACCTTAGCAAGACTTTCAACCCTGTCTCTCATAATGTCCTCATAGACAAACCGACAAGAAATGAACTAGATAAAGGTATGGTGAGGTAGACAGAAAGTTGGCTGAACACTTGGCTCCAAGCCTTGTGATCAGCAGCAAGAAGTCCAGCTGGAGTACAGTCACCATTCAGCTCATCAGGGGTCAATAGTGGGACCAGTGCTGTTTGACATCTCCATTAATGACAGGGTGCACTCTCAGAAAGGTTGCAAATCATACAAAATGGGGAGAAGAGGCTGATAACATTCTGATAACAACGAGCTGCCATTCAGGAGGAATTAGTCAGGCTTGAGGAATGGACTGACAGGAACCACATGAAGTTCAAGAAAGGACTATGCCAAGTCACACATCTGGGGGGAGCAATCCCAGGCACTAGTACACACTGAGGGCCAACCATCTGGAAAGCAGCTTTGCAGAGAAGGATGCAGGGTGCTGGTGGACACAAACCTGACCAATCAGCAGGAATGTGTCCTTTTCACAAAGAAGGCCAACATGATCCTGGTTTGCATTGGTATGTGCGTTACCACTACGGAAGAGGCATGGACATAGTGAGTCCAGCTAAGGGCTGCAAAGATGATGGAAGGAATGGAGCATCTGACATATGAGAAGAGGCTGAGATAGCTGGGATTGTGCAGCCTGGAGAAGAGAAGGCTCAGGGGAATGTTACTTATGTGCACAAATACATGGCTTGGGGGAGCAGTGAAGATGGAGATAAATTTCAAAGGGCAAACTGCTCTAGTTAAACCTGCTTGCACAGTAGCTTGGAGCAGGTGATCTTCAGAGCTCTCTTCCAAACTCACCTATTCTGTGACCCTGTGAAATTATTCATGCATATGCCTAACTGCTTTCAGCAGCAAGGAAGGTTTACAGGTTAGTGTAGACCTGGATCAGTTTCTCAAGAAACATACCATGTAACTGAAACATTTGCAGGGGTCCTACAATATTGTTGGGTTTTTTCTTCGTTTTGTGTGTTTTTTTTTTTTTTGTTTTTTTTTTTTTTTTTGTTTTTTTAAGTGCTTTCACATTCTCTTACAAAAAGATTTCTGAAGATCAAAAATAGTGAAGCCCCATTCCTCATGGATTTGTACTTTAAGGTTTCACTGCCAGCTGCAGGTGTATCGTTTTCCATTCTTGGGCATTTGTAAAAGCTCTGGTGCCTAATATTTCTGGTGTTTGATTTGTTGAGACACTCAAGCAGACAAGAGACAGCATGTGCTATGGTTAGCACACGACTGCATTTGTTAAACCTCATGAGCCACTTTACGTATGCTGATTAGATAGCTCACAACTGCCAAATAACAAAGACACAGGCAGAGCTGTCCAATAAGTTGGTCTCTCTCTCTTCCTACTTCTAGACAGACTTTCCCTCAGTAGTTATAAGTTCTAAAACTTGAATAAAATTCCTAACTCACTTAGGCAGGAAGACTAACAGACAGAGAGCAATGGAGTACATTTCTATATCAAATTCAACTTTTTAATAAAGGAGATTTAAACAAGAGGAAGCTACAAGACATTTGTATAATAACAAACATGCTGAGCAGTAATATATACATTTATTTGAATTAATTGAAAGAAAAGGAACAAAAAAGGAATTTTAATAAAAGGTTACTCATACATACCCAACATCCTGCTTGGCCTTGGACGCAGACTTTTCAGAGTTGAAATTATTAAATATTAAAACTTTGTTTCAAAGGTCTCAAAGACACACAATTCTTACCAATGCATATTCTCTTTACAATAAAGTATTTTACCAAGCAGTTTCAGAGTGCAGATGCAGGAATGGATCTAATCATTATGAACAGGGAAAACTTACACTGTCTGTCCCCTTATTTCCATATTTTCATACAGAAAATGCACATAGGCAACAGAAAGCTAATTTGTTCCTGCCTTGTATTTGTCCATAACCTCAATGATATTCTGACCAGAAGAAGTAGTAGTAACATGAACTGTGGGGTGTATGCTTGAAAATACTACTGCACAAAGGCACATCCAAGCTGGGAAATAGCATTCCAGTGGATTTTAAATATATTTTTAACTGGCAACAAATTGGTTTACAATCTGAAGATGGAGAACTAATCAGAGTTTTCTCTCTCCAAAGCTTATGTAAACAATGGTTTTCACCAGAAACTCTGATGGTTTCGGAGGAAACTGAAAAGTCTATGTAGGGGTTAAAAGTTTCTACAGATAAACTAGCAAAAGAAACTTTTGTGGTTTTGGTTTCCACAGTCTTCTCAGAACTAACACTTGTATTACTACAGGTTAACTCACTAATGTTCTTCAGCTAATGATCTAAATATACACATCCCTTTTATCCATTCAAAATTACATTAGGGTGCTCATATTGCATAATTTTTTTGCTGCCAGAACAGCAAATCTCACAACTAGGCCATGTCGGACCCTTAGGAAGCAGATTTCTACTAAATGAATCTTTTTCAGTCTGCAACAAAGCTATACTCAAAACACTGCTAACTAAATTCACCAATATTTTGGAAAAATGATGAATGAACCAAGAACAGTAGCTCTATAGCACATGGGAGGGTTGTTTGTTTATTTTCAGTTTAAATGCAGCACACACTAGCATAAGTCCAAAGGATTTGATTAAAGCAGCAGGGAGTATCATGCCTCCGAGGCATGACTAGGCATCTTTCAGATTTGCACTATCTGAAGAACAGTGCTCTCTGCCAATCACTGCACTCCACACTAACAGAGGGAAGACCAGGAGCATGTCCTCTACCACTAAACTGTCTTAGCTCCAGATGGCCCCTTGTTTCAGGGAACCTTTATTATTCGCTCCCCCACTCAGCTTAATACACTTGGTTAAATAATCCATGTGGCAGGGTTTAACTAGAGAAGTTGCTGAGATCAAAGGCCTTATCCTACCTGACTTTCCTTCAGCATGCTCCAAAAGAATCTCTTGGAAATATATGGGAGCTTCCTCCTCTAAGCCAGGCATTGTCTTTGGTTTTGGGTGTTGCAGATTTTTACCTTAAACCCCTCATGAAAGAGAAGCTTTTTCTCCCCATACAACAAAGCCAGGAGGACAGAACGCTGTCCCAGAGAGGATGGCAGGAAGATAAGTCCTTTGCTAAACTAAAGTTATTTACACTACCATGGCATTTTCCTGTGTAATATTGTTTGAGGACTGCTCATTCAGTAGTATGGTCTGCTGAAGTATAGCAGCAGGTTAAATAACCTTTATTCATTTTATTTGTGAAGAAGCCTCAGCAAAGTTTATTTGTATGGAGCCACTGACCCTACGTATTGCAAAATAAGCAGCATGTCAACATAATCTCCCAGGCAAACACCTTTTAGGACAAAGCAGCATTACTTCTTCAGTTCAGTACTTCTTCAAAATCAGAAAAACGTTAACAAACTGGAATTATTTGCTCAACTGACTATTAAAGACAGGCCCTAGTCTTCCTGTATTCACTGTGCTGTCATATTTTAACGCAAGATGCTGTTGTGCATAGGCTGTTTCTGCCTTGCAAGAGAGATGCAATCCAACAAGGGTTAAATCAGCCACAGCCTAATGATTCATACGTATCAGTTAGTAATTCTCTGGCTAGATTAGTCTTGTGACTGTGCCAAAATTGAGTATGACAACCCAAATAATGGCTAAAAAATGTATATAAAGCTCCTTAAGCGACCTTAAGTCAATATAAATGCTGTTGTTAAGACTGTAACTGCAGGAACAAGTTAAAAATGAAAAACTGACTGCCGCTTTCAGTTACAGATGAGAAATGGACACAATCTGTGATAGGGGAGTTTGAAAATTAAGGTCATTTTTTTACTTGAAAACTTTGTTTTCATTAAGTTTTATTAAGAAAACACAGAAGCCAGTGTAAAAGTATGTTGCTCGCTACCACTATTTACATGGGAACTAATGTTAAGCAGGAAGTAAGACTACAAAGGCAGTGTTTGCTCTAGGACGAACTGATACCTCACCTGCTCTTACCAGACGTATCAGTAGCTTTTTGCTTTCAATTTTAAATTGTGCTTTAAATTGTATTTTTATTTAGTCAATTTCCTATCTCATCATGTCAGATCCTAGCTTTTCTGACAGTAAGCTGCCTTTAAATCTCTACATCCTAACTTCTCTTACACAACTAGCACGACCCTGAAACCAAAGTCTTCTACAGTTTTAAAGCACTATGGTGACTTTATAAAACCATGACTGAATTCTTAAGCAGAACTTCTGAACACTCCTTCACCTGAGTTAATAGTAAAATTAATGGTAGCTATGGAAGAAAAAAAAAATGTGTTGGAGAGTATGCATACACAGCAATGCTCACCATGTGCTACTGGCTCAGAGTCCTAAGGAAAAAGCATACCTCCTCTCATACACGTAACCACAATCTTATATGTATGGCTATGCTTCTTCCACACTAGAACTAACCGGCACCTGGCAAGCTCAGTTTGCAGGCTCAAGCACTCAGGTAATTTTATCTTCCCACAGCATACTCGAGATTAATAAAAGTTAATTTAAAAAGGTTAATGCAATGTGTGTTTGCCTATTACACAATCAGCAGAAGAGACAAATTGACATTTCTGACCCTAGATCCAAAACACTAGTGTGAACTGTGTATCCTGAGCAGAAGTGCTGGGAAGTTTCTTCGCATGAATCCCCTCAGAACAGGGGCAATATCACATTAGTAGGAATTCCTATCAATACTGTAACAAAAGAAAGGCAAGACTAGATGGCTTAGACGATTAGCAATGATTAGCAACACTCGTCCATTAGAGCGGGAGCTAACCCAAACCTAGCCAAGGCAGGCAGTCCCCGGGCTGCGTTGCCACTGCACAGGCTAGCCGATGGCAGCTGTGGTGTGATCGCTGACATCACCCCAGTACTCTGGGGGCGGCTCTGACTCAAGGGTATCAGCACCACCATCGACTTACAGGTGCACACCTATGCTGCAAAAAGCAATCCTTCCCTGCGGCGTTCACAATGACAGAGAAAACTTTCCGACTCAAAATAAATGAATACTAAAGGCTGCACAGCCTTATCAGCCCATCTGTGCCAGACGAGCTCGGCTGCCCAGAACCCCGTTCCTGAGGATTAATGGCTGCAGTCCTCAACTGCGGCGATAAGGCCTTTGCAAGGCAGGGAGCGTTTCTAAAACCCAAGAGTAAAGTTCGAGCACAAGGAGCGAGGGCTCCGCCGCTCACAAAGCATTCCCCGGCGGCTCGGCTGCCGCAACTGCGGCCGCTCGTTGCCACCCCCACCGCACCTTACCGCCGTCCCGCGAGGGACGCCGGCAAGGTCACGCAGCCGCCAGCGGGGCGGGGCGGGGCGAGCCGGGCCCCACCCCACGCGGGAGAGGCTCGGTAACGGGCCTAACGGCCCGCCCCGCCGCAACCCCGTGACCCGCCGCCCCGCCCCGCCCCGCCTCCCCGGGGTAGCCGCGAGCGGGTGGGGCCTGCGCCTGACAGAAAGGCGGGGGTGGGCGGCAGGCCGGTTAGTTGGTGTGAGAGAGGCGGGCGGTGGGGGGGCTGCCGGGTTAGTGCAGCGGCAGGCGGCGGTACCGCCTCAGGCACCACCGCCTCGAACGCCACAGCCCCGACCAACACCGCTTGCGCGCACGCCGGCAGGCCGCCGAGCGACCCTCCCTCACCTCGTTCCCGCTCCGCTGCCGGCTGCCGTTTGGGCCGCCGCGCCCCGGGGATGGCGGTGCTGGCCCTGGCCCTGGAAGGACTCGCCATCTTCGGGCTCATCCTCTTCGTCGTGCTCTGGCTCATGCACTTCATGTCTATTATCTACACGTAAGCGCGGGCCGCGGCCGGGGAAGTGGGGCATGCGGCCGACGTTGTTCCCTCACCCCTCTCCCCCCGCCCACCCGCCATCGCACCAAGTGCGGCCCCGCCGCCGAAGACTGGGGTAGCGGGCCCTGTCCCCCCTCGTCACCGCCGCACCGTGTTCCGTGCGGGCCGGCAGCACATATTCCCCGCGCTCCCCCGCGGGTGTCAGGCTCGGGAAGCCTCCCGCCGCCTTGCCCCGGCGTGGGTCTGGAGGGGCACACCTGCGGGCCGGCGTGTGGGGAGTGACCGCCGCCTGCAGCTCCCGGCGCGTACGGGGGCTGGGGCGGCTGTGGTGAGGGCACGGCTGAGACCTTGCTATCGGTCTTTGGTAAAAGTCGTTCTTTGTCTGCTTCTGCCGCCCGCTTTTGCACTGCAATCTTTGTTCCTTTGCCTTTAGCGCTGCTAGGGAAGGCTGGGAGTTTGCTGTCTGCTGGTGCACCTGTAAAGTGAGGCTCCTCTGCCGATGGTGGGAGAGTAACACGCACAGCAGTAATAAAATGTGTGCTTTTTTTTTTTTTACTGTGCAGCGTAGCGACAGCAGAACAACAGAAGTAGCACAGTACTCTCTGCTGACCAGACAGAATTTTAGTGAAGTATACTTTTCTTTCTGAGAAATAATGGTACTACTAGTAAAAAGTATATACAGTGTGTTTAGTCCCTTCTTGGATAACTCAAAGAAAAAATGCTTCAAGAGTTTGTGTTTTGGTGCCTGACAAACTAAGCGGATTCCCACTTGAGTGTGGCAGAGGAATTGTCTGGGGTATGTGGGGAAAGGATTTAAGAACATGCCTTTTGTGGTAGAAGGCCATTTACTCCCTTAAATAAAAGGCTACTGTTGCATCACCACGAGGATTAGAAAATATCTGAATTTCAGTTTGCTTTGCTTGTGCTTATCTCTTCTTTCTTGCTGTCTCACATTTGATAGGTATCTGTGATAACCCCACTGTCGTTGTTGAAGGCAGAGCTCCTCTTGAATTCATGGATGCTAGAGATTTGCTTCTGCTGCCCTTCGCCATAGATGCCTTGGTCTTACTACTTCTTTTTTTTAAGTGAAATCACTTACAAACTCTAATAACTTTTCTGTAGTGTAGTTCTGTTGCCTCTAAATCTTATAATTAACTTAATTCTTGACAATGGGGGAGGAGATTGAGAGCAGCCTTGCGGAGAAGGACTTGGGGGTGTGGGTTGATGAAAAAATGAACATGAGCCGGCAGTGTGCGCTTGCAGCCCAGAAGGCCAACCGTATCCTGGGCTGCATCAAAAGGAGTGTGACCAGCAGGTCGAGGGAGGTGATCCTGCCCCTCTACTCTGCTATTGTGAGACCTCACTTGGAGTACTGTGTGCAGTTCTGGTGTCCTCAACATAAAAAGGACATGGAAGTGTTAGAACAAGTCCAGAGGAGGGCCACGAGGATGATCAGGGGACTGGAGCACCTCTCGTATGAAGATAGGCTGAGAAAATTGGGGCTGTTGAGCCTGGAGAAGAGAAGGCTGTGTGGAGACCTCATAGCAGCCTTCCAATGCCTGAAGGGGGCCTATAGGGATGCTGGGGAGGGACTCTTCATTAGGGACTGTGGTGAGAGGACAAGGGGTAATGGGTTTAAAGTTAAACAGGGGAGGTTTAGATTGGATCTGAGGAAGAAATTCTTTACTGTGAGGGTGGTGGGGCCCTGGAATGGGTTGCCCAGGGAAGTTGTGAATGCTTCATCCCTGGCGGCGTTCAAGGTGGGGTTGGACATAGCCTTGGATGGCATGGTTTAGTGGGAGGTGTCCCTGCCCATGGCAGGGGGGTTGGAACTCGATGATCTTGAGGTCATTTCCAACCCTTACTATTCTATGATTCTATGATTTCAGTACTGAGGAGCTGCAAGGGTGCCTAGTGGGGAAAGAGACCATGGGCTGCTGTGGGCACAGATGATTCTGGGCTGTTTTGAAGCTGATGAAAACAGCCCATTGCATGCTAAAACCTTAACCTATCAGATGAGCATGTGTGGTGCTGCTGCTCATAAATCTTTAAGAAATAGCGGCAGCTGTGAGGGGCAGGAGATGCAAGTGGAGATATGGGAGAAGACATGTGAGAATATAAACAGGAGGGAAAAGGATGAGGTACACCAAGATAGGAAAGGAGAGAACAGAAGATAACCAGAGGAAGGAAATATTGCTGGGCAGTCCATGTCTCAGGAGCTACAGAGGGGCTGCCAACTGTGGGAGCTGCACACAAGACCTGTGATGCTCCTGAACTGACTGGGGGCTGCAGGTAAGCCATGACAGAGCAAGTATAGATACTCCTGAAGGGACTGTACTTGTGAGGAACCCGTGCTGGGTTGGAGACATCCTGAGGAACTCCAGCCTGTGGTGACCCAACCCTGAGGAGTCTGCAGCCTGTGGTAGACCAAAACTGGGTCAGGGACCCTGTCGAAAGGAACGCAACCTGTAGGTAACGTCACTCCAGAGCAGGTACACATAGTAGAGCAGAGTAACAGTTAAGAAGCAACCAGCAGAGGGGGAAAATGAGTAAGAAGCAAGATGTGGCGGAATAAGCATGATGCACTAAGCTGCCTCCTGTTGAAGAACTTGGGAGGGGTTGAATGTAAGGAGCATTGAAAATAAGAACAATTCAGATAGAAGGGGGGGGAAGGTACCTGACGCTGCGCTTGTTGTCTTTTTTCTTAATAACCAAATCCACTATTAATTGATTGTTACTTGGCAATAATTTAAGTAGAATTCCCTGAGTTGAGGCTGTTTTGCCTTTGGCATCATTGGCAGGGAATGCAGGCAGCAGTTAGCTGGACCTGATTTGGCCTGGGGCCAGAATATTGGCTGTGGTGTGAAGAGTGGAAGGAATTCTTTGGTTTTTTTTCCTACCGGGAACTTTTGTTACAAGTGTAAGTATTGTGTATGGGAAGTTAATGCAACAGTGTGTTCATAGATGAACTTGCCAGCTGTGGAGGGGATGGGTAAGAATTGGGGTGATCTTGTCCCAGCCTGAGACCCCTGGAGAGAAGTGTGCTTCTTGAGTTACCATCTCAGCAGTTCCAGAGTCAGGAGCTGCCTTTCACTGTAAGACTAATGAGTTGATGGTAACAGAGGTATTTAGTGTTCAGCATGAAAAGGTGGCCCTTGGTTGGAGGTGAACAGCTGGTAGTAACACTGAAGTGACCGAATTTCAAGTTGTACTGAGTTGGCAGTCCGTTGTGGAGGAGCTGCCTGGTTGCAGTGATTTGGCAGATGCAGGCAGTCTGGAGGGGAACTTTTTGCAGGGACATGTAGTGACAGGACAAAGGGGAATGACTTTAAGCTGAAGGAGAGTAGACTTAGGTATTAGGAAGCAATTCTTCACTGTGAGGATGGTGAGGCACTGGAACAGGTTCCCCAGAGAAGCTGTGGATGTCCCATTCCTGGATGTATTCAAGACCAGGGTGGATGAGGCTTTTAGCAACCGGTCTAGTGGAAAGTGTCCCTGCCCATGGCAGGAGGGTTGGATCTTTAAGGTCCCTTCCAACCAAACCATTCTATGATCTGTGGAAACAGGATAGCTGCTCCCCATAGTGTGACCACACACCTGCACTTTGCCTGTAGTGAAACTGAAGAAATGCTGGACACCTACAGCAGCCATCCAGGGCAATGTTCCTGCAGTGGGAGTGGTGGAGCTATGGGATATAGCTGATAGCTAGAGATCACTGATCTGGTGAATTTGAAGCTTACACCACTGATAAAAACAGCTCTATGTGGTTGTCTGATGGAATGGTGTGGTCTTTCAAGCAAGATACCCCAGTGCAAGCGAATTAGCAAGAGGTAATCAACTGTTTGCTTTGACTGTTGGAGTGTGTTTACAGAGAAGGGAGCCCAGATAGGTGGTGATTATTAATGCCGTGGCCTGAAAACGCTGGTGGACACTGTTACTGCCCCTTTTCCCACACAGACTATCTTATCCTGACAGTGGGCACAGCATACTGCACCCTTTTTCTAGACTGCTGAGGTATAAGGGGGTCTTCACTTACAGAGAAACTCCTTTTATGTCAGTGAGAGGATGTATTAGAGCAGAATTATGTACTACTTTTCATGCACTGAAAAATACTTATACTCTTCCTGTTGTAGGAAGTAGAGAAGAAACATTAAATTAGTTAGCCTTCCCATTTTCTCTTTATGGACAGTATTGTTGGTTTAACATTTTTAAAGTCATTGTGGTCGCGGCTGTTTGTCCTCAGTCTGCACTGTGTGTAGCAGTGCTGAACTGGGGAGGTGGAAGGGCTGATCTGTGCCACTGGAGTACTTAGGTTATGATGAAACATGTCAGCAAAGCTGTTGTGGCTTAGGCAGTTATCCTTCTGTGGTTTTCCATTAGTACTTCAGATGTTTGATTTAGCAAAATACTTAGAACATGTGCAAATTAAGTAGATAGATGACATTACTCAAGAAAGTAAGCTTTTTTTGCTTCAGGTACTGTCAGCAAGCATCAAGCTTAAGGACAGCATTTCAGCTGTGTTGGTTTGTGCTGTAATTGCTTTAAAAGATGTAGATTTTGGGGACCTAAGGAACTGTACAAGGTTTCGGTTGAGGAAGGATGTCTGTTCTTCTATACTGCGTTTGCAAAACCTGTTGGTTGTTTTTTTTTTGCCACCTCTTTCCTCAGCTGCTCTTTCTCACTTTGAATGGTTTTGATTTATAGATAAGTGTAGTAGGGTGGGTTGATTTCATACTCCTTTAAAACAAGCAGGTGGCCTGAAGTAATGAAAAGCAAATAGCCACACTGTTGAGTCAAAAGGTCAAACTTTACAAATTTTCTAATGTATGTGATTATGAAATGGGTCTTGGTTTGGTGCTTTCTCAGTAATACTGAGTCAGTGAAGCAAATGCAATAAACATGGGCCAAATAGCAGGTTTTTATAGCTAGTAATTGGATAAAGTGCTTTTTGCATATATTAGCCTACATAATAGGCTGTGATATTTGACCTGTTTAGAGTTTGCTATCCTTTATTACCCAACCTGGGACCTTAACTTAAGACCCTTACTTGTTTGTATATACGCTTTTCTGTTGGAGTTGAGCCACCAGCTGATCTGGTGGGAAGGGATCTGTGTTTGAGACCATCTGGTAGTATGGGCTCTGAAAGTGTCTAAATTACCTAGTTGTATGGACAAACGAAATGAACTTTCAGAAATAAACCCAAATGCATATCTGAAATGGAAGACCATGTGTATATTATGCTAATAAGGAAAAAAGATTTATAGTATTGGCTAAAGGTGTTTCTCAGTTAACTGAGGAGTAAATTTTAATATTTTAGCAGTCTGTTAAAATAGTTACCTGAAGATTCTTAGTAACTTCCATTCTAATGACATGCAACAAGCGGAACAGAACTCTTGTGAAATCAGTGAAAAAGTATACTCCCCTACCCTCTCAAAAAAGCCCCAAACTAAAAACGTAATCAAACAAACAAAAAGCCAACCAACAATCTCCAAACAAATGAACCCCCAAAACCAAAACAACACTACGTAAAGCTTTTTTCTTGGGATTTATGGCACTCTAACGCATCTTGTAATTCTAAATCACTGGCTAGCAAGATTTGTGACAGTGGCTTTGCTGATTTAACTGTATTTCAAAATAGATGTTTCTAGTTTAGTAATGATGAGAGCTTTCTGAACACGGTGTACCTCTTTCTAAATACAGGTGCCAAGCAAAGCCTTCAAAACCTAGATAATGTCATATTTAAGCATAATCTGATCTTAGCTTCCCTACTAGCTCTTTGGACTTGAGTCTAAAAATGAATGAAAGGTTTTATACTCTTTCTCTGCATAACTTTTTCTCATTTTGTTGTTGATTATTTCAACTTGAACACTAAGTAGAAGTGTGTTTTGTAAAGTTTTATTCTGGGATTGAGGATATGTTCTAGAAAGACTTCTAAGTTAAGGAAGAGAAATTCATTCTTTCGTGACTTGCAGTCAGCATTGCCTGTGACGCAGAGTTCCTAGAAATGTTTGGTAAATCTCTTAAGCTGTTTATATGTTGTTGCTTCATTTGCCTCCTCCACAAAACTGAACTCATGGAGTCACCTTCTGGTTTTGAATCTTCATTGTTCTTGTAATGGTTGTCAATGGCAATTTTAATTATAGCACTTGATATAAATCACTTTCTTTTAAGGCATCCACAGTCAGTTGTTTATTGTTTTGGTCCCCAGGTCTAAGTGGGAAGAGTAGTGCATGTCGTTTAATTGATAAATATATTGCTGGTTTTAGCTTTTTAAAGTAATTTAATTGACTATAAGTTACAGTAGTCAATGAAGAAATAATGAATTCTGCATTCGTATGACATTGGGATGTAACCGGGCCCGTTGTGCTTTGTCAGCTGACTGAAACCCAAGACTTTCAGAAACATATAAAACACCTGAATGTAACTGAGGTAATTAATAGCCTTAGTGTAATGTATATGCACACAAGGAGGAAATTCAGTTTGCACAGATGCATAGAACTCAAGTTTTCTGAAATACTTTTTCAATATTGAAGAACTTTCTAAACATGCTTCCAAACTTAAACAAACCTCCCTCATAGCCAATGTATATAAAGTAATTATGATATTTTGGTTAATAATCTATTACTGTATAATAATTGTGACCTTTCAATCTTAAGAAAATAACAGTTCTCTTTCTCTTGGCCCTATTTGATTGTCTTGTCCACCTATTTTCTCTTTATTCCTCCCTTGCTGCTCAGTCCATTATTTGTGTCCAGGCTTACCCTGCTCTGCTCTCTGACCTCTCTGCTTGTCTTCTTTCATCTCCTTTTGACCTTTTTGCTTGTTGGTGAAACTATCTCTTCCTCTGGTCTGACATTTTCCACTGTCAGTGTCTGGCAATAGACTGACTAAAGTGGCTGTTAAGAGCAGTAGTAGTTATTCACTTTGCCATCATAGGACTGCATTTGCTTTGGTTTGTGGAAGTGCTTCTTGGGCAGTCTTGTCCCAGTAGAAGCCAAGAGGGGATGTAGTCTAGATCTAATTTAAAAGGTAATCTTTAGAAAACTTGCCTGTTACTATCAAGTGTTACCAGGCGTAAGTGAATTAACATTCTGATAGACTTTGATGGAGATAAAACAAATACTGTTTTCCGAGATTAGAGATACTCTTCCCTCTTGCTGGTAATCAAAGCAAACAGAAAACTGAAGTGTGATTTTGCTGAGCTTCTCCCAGAAGTGGCTGAAAGATGTCTAGCACACGCAGAATGATGGGTCTCTTCTTGGGTTTGTCTTCATTTAATAGCTGAATCTTTATTGAACTTGAACCACTTTTATTGAGATTTTCTGTGCAGGTTGTCTGCATCAGGGTGAATTGATTTTCCATTTACGTAACCGATGGCAAGCTTGATGTAAGATGTTGGTAACTTACACAAGATCTATAACATAGACAACAATCTATTGTTAATGTGGAAGGGAGTGGAGCAAGCTTATGATCCGTATAGCAATCTCTTTCTGCAAAAAGTTCTTAGAGGGTTAAAAGCAAGCTGAAAAGAACGTAGATGTACCTTAAGGTGTTTATTGAGTCTTGGATCCATACAACTTGATGACTTGCACTTGCTTTTACTCAGCAAGTGAATGACAGCATTGTAGCAGAGGTAAATCTGAAGGATAGCAATGCAAAGATTTGAAGTCAAGTTAGTAGGGAGGATCACAGCAAAATGACAGCTTATGGGAACGCACACAGGTGAGAGCCAGATTTCAGCAGTGTGAAAGGAATTGGAGCTCTTCAGGCTGCAAATACCTGTTTAGATTCTGTTCCAATCATTCCCTTCTCAAAGCCGGACCTGATTTCAGTAGCCTGTTCTGTGCACAGTGCATTGATAGGATAGTAACAGCTTGTAATAAAATGTGGAAACTGCTGGGGCCAGTAGTGTTTGACATCTTCATTAATGGCATGAAGAATGGGACTTAAGCAAGTTTTCTGACAGCATGAAATTGTGAAGAGTGGCTGATATGCCACTGATATAAGGTAGGTTTGCTGCCATTCTGAAGGACCTGGACAGGCTGGAGAAATGGTCTGACAGGAATCTCATGAAGCTCAACTAAAGAAAATGCCAACTTGGGCACATGGCAGCAGCATAGGCTGGAGGCTGACTGGCTAGAAAGCAGCTTGGCAGAAAAGGACCTGTGTGAGTGCTGGTGGATGCTGGTTTGACTGTGAACAGCAACATGCGTGTGGTGGTGAAGAATGCCAACAGCATCCTGCACTGAATTGCTGGCAGATTGAGGGAGGTGATCCTTTGCCCCTGTGCAGCTCCAGTGAGACTGTATTTGGAGTGCAGTGCACAGTTTTGGGTTCCCCAGTATGAGAAACGTAGATTCACTGGAGGAAGTCTGGTTTGGGCTACAGAGGTAATGGTGGGACTGCAGTGTCTGACATACAAGGAGGATCTGAGAGCTGGGACTGTTCAGCCTGGAGAAGGCCTGGGAGCATCCCATCAATTTGTGTAAATATCTGTTTTCTTGGGGGGTTGACAGGTGTAAGGAAGGTGGGGCAACACTCTCTCAGTGGTGCCCAGTGACAGGGTAAGAGGCAACAAGCATAGATTCAAATGGAAGACTCTCATTTTGAACAAAAGGAGACTTTCATGATTGAGCATTGGAACAGGCTTTCCAGAGAGGTTGTGGAGGCTCCATGCTTGAAGACAAGAAAGGCTGACTGGATGTTGCTGGGCAATCTACTCTAGGGAGCCCCACTTTGAGCCTGGGGGTTGGAGTTGCTGATCTCCAGAGGTGACTTCCAACCTCTGTTCTGTGATTTTGTGAAAGATGACAGGCAGGCTGCTGACTGGACTATTATGGAGCAATAGACTGAGGAGGAGGTTGTGTGGAGGATGTAAGTTGTGTACGTTGCTTATTTTAAACAATTTTAAATTACTGGGCACTGTAATTGCAAGACTTATCTGTAGGTAATTTTTAGGGGAAGACATCTGGAGAAAGCAGGAGTTAATTTTTTAGTTATACAAGGATTATGGTTGAATGAGAGTTTCTGTATTACAGGATTAGTAATTAGGAAAAGCAGAATGGTGCAGAACCAGAAATCTGAAGATGATAGTGTGGGAGAAAACACATAATTTTGGAGGCAGTTAGGGAAGGCCATTTTTTAAAGTGTGATTAAGGAGGTTAAGACAAAAACTATGAACTTTAGTGTGACAGGAGAGTAGTAGCAAATCTGAATGTGAATGATTGAATCTGTGGAACCAAAGCCTAAAGACTGTCTAGTGAAATTTAAGGAGAGAAATTGTAACAGACTGAATGGTGGGAAGATGGTGCAATAGATGGGACAAGTGGGCTTTGAAACCAAGCTACATCTGTTTGCATGGACAGGGAAGATAGAAGACTAAAATTTAGAGTATGTAAGACAGAAATGAAATGGGTTGGGTGAGTGAAGCATGTGGAACTTTTGGAGGGCAAAAAAGCACCCAGCTTTGTATGTCAGCTGGAGTGGAAGAAGCTGAACAATGGGATGAGGAAGAATAAAATCTTTCTGCCAGCTTTTGTCAGGACATGAAGATTTCAAAGGTTAAAGAAGCTGAGGCTTTACATGAATCATGTTTCCATGAAGATGTAACTTTTTTTTTTTTTTTTGTTAAGCTGTGTAGGTAAAGTGGTAGATAAGTGACTGATTTGTGAAATTTCTGTTAGAACTGCTCTGTGGCATGCAAAGTATGTAACTAGTTTTACTGGTTTACTAGAGCACCCACCAGTATTTGTGTCCATCACTTCCTGGGAATTGCATAACATCAGCTATTGGTGTCAGAGTTCACTGTGATTTTTAAAATCTACTATCTATCATATCTGAAAAATCATGGCAGTCAGGTGAAGTTCCCGATGACTGGAAAAAGGGAAATAGAACCCCCGTTTTCAAGAAGGGGAAAATGGATGAGCCGAGGTATTACAGACCAGTCAGTCTCACCTCTGTGCCTGGCAAAATCTTGAAGCAGATTCTCCTGGAAGGCATGCTGAGGCACATGAAAACCAACAAGGTGCTTGGTGACAGCCAAGGGGAGATCCTGCCTGACCAATTTGGTGGCCTTCTATGATGGGGCTGTGGAACTGATGGACAGGGGTAGAGCAGTTGAGGTCATCTACCTGGACTTGTGCAAAGCGTTTGACACTGTCCCACACGACATCCTTGTCTTTAAGTTGGAGAGACATCAATTTGATAGGTGGACCACTCGGTGGATAAAGAACTGGCTGGCTGGCTGCACGCAAAGAGTAGTGTTCAATGGCTCAGTGTCCACCTGGAGACCAGTAAGGAGTGGCATCCGTCAGGAACTGGTGTTGGGACCGGTCTTGTTCAACATCTTTGTGGGTGACATGGACAGTGGGATTGAGTGCGCCCTCAGCAAGTTTGCCGATGACACCAAGCTGTGTAATTCGGTTGATACGCTGGAGGGAAAGAATGCCATCCAGAGGGACCTTGACATGCTTGTGAGGTGGGCTGATGCCAACCTGATGAAGTTTAACCATGCCAAGTGCAAGGTCCTCCACCTGGGTCGGAGCAATGCCAGGCACAGCTCCAGGTTGGGCAGAGAAGAGATTGAGAGCAGCCCTGTGGAGAAGGACTTGCGGGTGTTGTTAGATGAGAAAATGAACATGAGCTGGCAGTGTGTGCTTGCAGGCCAGAATGCCAACCGTATCCTGGGCTGCATCAAAAGGAGTGTGACCAGCAGGTCGAGGGAGGTGCTCCTGCCCCTCTACTCTGCTCTCGTGAGACCTCACTTGGAGTATTGTGTGCGGTTCTGGTGTCCTCAATATAAAAAGGACATGGAACTGTTGGAGCAAGTCCGAAGGAGGGCCACGAGGATGATCAGGGGACTGGAGCACCTCCCGTATGAAGATAGGAAGAGAAAGCTGGGGCTGTTCAGCCTGGAGAAGAGAAGGCTGTGTGGAGACCTCATAGCAGCCTTCCAGTATCTGAAGGGGGCCTGTAGGGATGATGGGGAGGGACTCTTCATTAGGGTCTGTAGTGATAGGACAAGGGGTAATGGGTTTAAACTTAAACAGGGTAAGTTTAGATTGGATATGAGGAAGAAATTCTTTACTGTGAGGGTGGTGAGGCAATGGAATGGGTTGCCCAGGGAAGTTGTGAATGCTCCATCGCTGGCGGTGTTCAAGGTGGGGTTGGACATAGCCTTGGATGGCATGGTTTAGTGGGAGGTGTCCCTGCCCATGGCAGGGGGGTTGGAACTAGATGATCTTAAGGTCCTTTCCAACCCTAACTGTTCTATGATTCTGTAGCAGAAATGAAGTTCTGTGGTTTTGACACACTTAATACTGATTTTGCATTTTACTGAAGACTAAGGTATGAAAGAAATTACTTTATTGTGAGATGTTTTGCTGTACAGTAAAAAAATAAAAAAGCTTTTCTTTTTGCAAATTACAAGGTGAACAGTCTTTCATTTTCTTAAATACGTTACTTTTAAGAGTAGTTGATGATGGCCTAGGCAAGGCTATACCTTCTCGTAACTGGCCTTGGTGAATTCATGCCTTGAGTTGAATTATTGAAGTTTTAGTGTGCATAAAGGAAGTCTTACACTGTCCTTTGGACAGTAAGGTAAAAAAACATGTTTACAAGTGTTGGCAAAGATAAAAAGTTGAAGTGAAACATTGTGCTAAGTGAAAGATTAGGACTGTCTTGGCAATGCTACTTCTGAATTTTGCTTAGGAATTGTATTTCATAAAGCAGATTTTGAACACTTGATAGGTGCTTCTGCTGGACCAGTCTTTTTTCATTAAAACAGTAGGATAACTAATAATGTATCTTTGTTGTCAGTTTGTGCTGGTAGTTGGTTTGGTCTGCTTTAGACCCCCTGAATTTGTCTTCCTCTTCAGAAACACTTCTTTGTAACAAAAGACTCTCGGTCCCCAGTCCTGTGTCCCTCTTCACCCCTTGGTAGGGCTCATTTCACATTTGTCAACAGTACAGTCCATGAGAATAAACCTGTAAATGAAGTTAAACATTCATTTTTTGTTTTTCTCAAATGTCCTAGTTTTCATGTGCTTTGTCTTGAGGTCTTGATTCAATATGCCTGTGTAGTAATGATTTTCCAGGTGACTGCTCCTTTGGTTTGATAGTGAGTAGTGTGCTACACTGTATTATGAAGCAGAAAAAATACTTTTCTAGTGATATGCAAACTTTGTAAGAATAATCAAGTTGCTGAAAATTAAATTTTAGTTAATGTACTAAGCTGTTACTGAGGAGATATCCTAAGCACTTTCTCTGAAATACTACTTTAGCTTAAATCATAGAATAAGAATGGTTAGGGTTGGAAGGGGCCTTAAAGGTCATCAAATTCCACTCCACCACAACGGGAAGGGACACCTTTCGCTAGACCAGGTTGCTCCAAGCCCTGTCCAACCTGGCCTTGGACACTTCCATGGATAAGATGTCTACAGTTTCTTTGTGCAACCTTTGTCAGTGTCTCGCCACCCTCATGGAAAAAGAGCTTCTTCCCAATACCTAATATAAATTTACCGTCTTTCAGTTTAAAACCATTAAACTCTTGTGCTGGGGGCCCCAGAGCTGAATGCAGTATCCAGGTGGGGTCTCGTGAGACCGGTGTAGAGGGGGAGAATTACCTTCCTTGACCTGCTGGCCTTGCCAGCCTTTCTGAAGTAGATTCTGGGTTCGAAAGAGGTAGAAGACTTTCAGACTTATCTCCTTCTTGACAACATAGATTTTTGAACTGTTGTTTGTTAATAATAACAGGAGTAGCAACTAGAAAATGAAAAATTCTTGCTTACTTCATTATCAAGATCTCTATGATAGATTAGGGGAGAGGGAGGAGTAGACAAGATTTTCAGGCTACAGGAATTCTTTTTTTTTCTGCCTTTTTCCCCCCTTTTCTATGCTGACTACATCACATGGTGATGTACTGTGGGTGGTTGAAATACAATGCCTAGGGTTGTACCTGTTAACCTTTTGAAATAATTGAGATATTTCAAAATTAAGATATTGCACACTTCCTTTTAAGCATTTTGAAGAGATGATATGTATGTTTAGATCTGCATTTCCAAGGAGATTGTTTTGGGTAGATTTTGTAGTGGTGAAGGAGGTAAACGGTTTTTTTGAACCAAGTATTGTGTGTTGTGGTTCGGGGTTGTTTGTTTTTTGTTTTTGTTTTTGTTTTTGTTTTTTTTTTTTTTTTGTTTAGTGAAAGTTACCAAGTTTTCTTTGTTTATATCTGTTGGAAATGCACACAAAAAAAAGAGCCCTTCTGAAATGCTATCACATGTGTTTTTGATTATAGAAGTGTTACTTTAACTGAACATTTTCTTTCAAAGGTTTGTTTTTTTTGTTTTGATTTTTTTAATAATTCTTTCTTTAATTTCTGATGTTCCTTATAGGAGGTTTATCCAAGCTGTTAAAGGCATTTGCAGCATGAGGGTAGTGGTACCATCTCACTGACAACTGTGAGATCCAGACAAGGTTTACAGCTTTTTTTTTTCTACCTGACCGGGAGTAATGGGCCTTGGGGCTGAGTGTTCAAACTTGTGTGCTTGAGCAAGGTTTCTGCTTCAGTGGTATGCTGTTTTGTGCTCTGGGAACACTTGAAGGTTCGTTAACAAAAAATAGCCTGCCATCTACTGAAAATTAAGAAAAAGATACTGGCGTGTTATCTGCTTTATGATAATGTAGATTCTCTTCAGTTGTTAACATAATTCTTTTATTGGCAGTTAAATGTTTTGGAAGCTTTTAAAGGGAAGAAACTGGAAAAATGTTGGTGAGTGGCAGGAGATCTCTGGCACAAAGGGAACAGTAAACAGCAACTTGGGGTCTGTAGGAAGCACATTATCTAATATTTAGCAAATTATGTAATTTAAAATTGTGCCTTGTGAAATTAATAGGGCTAAGCTGTTCTGATCCTATGGATTTGCAAAGTGTCAGAAAAACAAATTGAGTAGTCCTTCAGTACAAATGTTCTAAAGCTTTGTGTTTTAAAAGATCCCATACTTAACATTGAGGGCTTGGTATTTTACTAAAAGCCAACTGCAGTATCTGGTTTATCTGGTCCAGAGTTACTGCTACCCTGGAGATACTTTTGTTTTGGGACACAGTTCTCTGAAGCTGCATAATGTTTGTTGCAAGGAGTCTGTTCAAAAAGCCTTTCTCTTCTTATTCCTCAGTGGCCCTTGCTTTGATAGTCAAAAGGATAATCCAAATCCTCTCCTACTGCTGCACCTTTCTAAATATTTCAGCTGTTCTAATCTGCCTTTAGTGGGCATGTGGCTATGTGGTGACTCAGATCAGCAAGCTGGCTTTTTCTGTGGGATAGTTCTGTGTTTGATCAGCAGGCTGAGCAATTTATCTTGTGGTGCTGACTACTTTATAGCCACCAGTAGGCTGAGGGTGTGGGAAAGCAGAAATGGGCAACAAATTGCTATTTTGATAGCAGCTTGCAGATAGACTAGAAGGAAGAACTGTGTGTTTGTTTTAATGCTTAGTACAATCCAGTAATGGCTGCGTTGTGGGTAACTTGCAGTGTTTTTGTTGAGCACATTTCATTTAAGCTTGCTAAATTGTAAACTGTCTAGAATTTGGACAGTAACAGAATTCCCATTATTTCAGTTTTAACTACAATCTGTTATATGGGACCCTGTTTGTTTCTCTTTTGTTGTGCAGGTGTGGGACAGGGAAGGGGAATAGGAGAGGAATTTCCTGAGTTAAAAAAGGGAGTGTTTACTGGTTTTAAGTTGAATTCTCGTGTTTTGCTTTTTTCTTCCTGAAAGATAAGGGGTTTTTTTCTACTTAAAACTCCAAAACATGTTTGAAAAGTTTAACACACAACCCCTTTTAAGAAAGGGCTGTATCAAATTATAGATTATGTCTACCGAATGTGACTTTTGTGACAATTTTTGGAAAGTGCTTCTGAAATTCCTGCTGTCTTGAAGATTTTGAATTCAAAATGTTAACTAGCACTAGATAAGATTTCTGTGTTCTGCATTGCATGATTTTGTTTGTCTTTATTACTGGCCACTGATTGACCTACTACTTCCCAAAACTAGAAGATCAAATTGATATGTTTTTTGAGAACATTCATCTTTTGAAAAATAACAGTGACCATAATCTAGGTTCTTTCTTGATCAATTCCATCTCAAGACCCTTAATTTAACTTTTTCCTTTTTTTTTTTTTTTTTTTTTTTTTTTGTAGGAAAGATTTGACTGTTACTATTTTGAAGGATTTTTTTTTTTATTTTTTTAAGGTTTTTATTTAAATCATCACTTTCCTCTCAACTGTCCATTGTGATTTCAGTGTGTTACATTCTGAACTTTTTTGTTTGTTTTTTTTTTAGCTTACATTTGTTCAGTCTGCCTTGTACCTTCAGCTTGCATGTGATGAAGCTGTAACCAATTGCAGCATGCTTTTCAGTAGAAGTTTCTAGTATCCAGACATTAGGATTACATAGCAGAAAAAATTTTTTAATTTTAAGTTTTAATTTTTTGGTAGGCATGCACAAACCTGTGACTGTTTCTCTGCGGGCAGACAGACATGGGAAGTCTGTATTACAAAGTGGGCACCTGAATCTTACCTACGATTTCCTTCTTTCAGACTCATCTACTTCCCCTGATCGTTTTGTTAAGGCCAAGTGACATGTTAATTGTTTTTTAATTACAGTTGCTGTCATACCACAAGTAACATTAGGGCTTCCTCTTATGTCCTGTCCGCTTGTCCCCAGCTGTGCATTTCTGCTCTTTCCTAGTTTTGGATCTGACACAGTTGTTAGGTTGGTGGGTGGGTGGATTGACTTGCTGTATATCCATATGGCCATTAAAATGGATGTAAGCAAATGGTAAGAGTGAAGAATGGGGAAAGCTGCCTAGCTGCAGGCACTCTGATTGGGTGGTAGATGTCCTGTTCTGGGCCAGCAGCCAAACAAAGGTGTCCTGAACTGGGACCAGCGCATTTCTATGGGGTGAAATTTTCCTTTCTTCCAAGAGGCTGGCATACCTTAAGTATTACTTCAAGAGTCACTTATGAATGTTGGCAGTGTTTTCTAATAGTAATTAATTCTAGTTAGCTGTTTCTTGCAGACAAATAAGGGTAGGGAGCCAGCTATAAGGGAGTGAATGCTGTCAAGAAAAACTGTCATGCAGAGTTGGTTGTGGGAGAGTTTTTCCAGGGGCTTGACCCTAATCCTTGCGCATATTTCTAGAGGAGGGTGTTGTGCCCCTGATGCCTTCTTTGTGCTGACGCTGGTCCTCCTCCGCTGTAGGGGAAAAAAAGGTTGAAAACAAGACTAAGGTGTTTACTTCTTGCTTTAAGAATAATTCTGTCCATTTGCTAGGAGGCCTGTGGCTCTGAGTGATAGTGGTTTCTGTGTAATCTGTTTTCCAGTTTTCAAATCTATCTGAACTCTAGGGATCCCTAAAAAGGAGAAACAGTGTAGTAGGCCTCTTAATGCACAGTAATATGCCTGTGTGCTTAAATCAGAACAGCATGAGGAATATGTACTTGATAATAGTGTGTTACTTAGGCTTAGTTGTGTCACTGCAGAGTCCTCTTGTGCTTCTCTGCCTTCGTGCACGTTTTGCTACTTGGTGGAGTGGACTTGTACTGTAGCTGCAAAGCCAAATGCTGTCTTGAATTCATAACTCTGATATATAAAATCTTATTCCATCTATCGTAAAATCATAGAATCTCTTAGGTTGGAAAAGACCTTTGAGATTGAGTCCGATTGTTAATTTAGCACTGCCAAATCCACCATTAAGCCATATTCATAAGTGCCACATCTCCACATCTTTTAAATACCTCCAGGAGTGGTAGCTCTACCACTTCCCTGGGCAGCCTGTTCTGATACCTGATCACTGTCTCTGTGAAGAACGTTTTCCTAATATCCAGTTTAAACCTTCCCTGGTGCAGCTTAAGGCTGCCATCTCTTGTCCTATCCCTTTTTACTTGGGAAAAAAAACCTACCCCACCTCACTACAACCTCTTTGTGGAGAGCGGTAAGGTCCTCGCTGAGCTGCCTTTTCTCCAGACTAGAAAACCTGAGTTCCCTCAGCCACTGCTCACAGGGCTTGTGCTCCAGACCCTTCACCAGCTTTGCTGCCCTTCTCTGAACACACTCCAGCCCCTTCACATTGTCCTCAGCTGAGGCACCCAGCAGTCTGTCTACTGTAGCAAGCTTTTTGGTTTTGCTAGAGTATTCTGCCCTTAATGAGGTAGAGGAGTCTTGGCCTTAAAAAAAGTTTTGTTGCTTGATTTGATACAAGTTAGCACAAAGTCATCATAGAATCATAGAACAGTTAGGGTTGGAAAGGACCTTAAGATCATCTAGTTCCAACCCCCTGCCATGGGCAGGGACACCTCCCACTAAACCATGCCACCCAAGGCTATGTCCAACCCCGCCTTGAACACCGCCAGCGATGGGGCATTCACAACTTCCCTGGGCAACCCATTCCAGGGCCTCACCACCCTTACAGTAAAGAATTTCTTCCTCAGATCCAATCTAAACTTCCCTTGTTGAAGTTTGAACCCATTACCCCTTGTCCTGTCACTGCAGTCCCTCATGAAGAGTCCCTCCCCAGCATCCCTATAGGCCCCCTTCAGATACTGGAAGGCTGCTATGAGGTCTCCACACAGCCTTCTCTTCTCCAGGCTGTACAGCCCCAGCTTTCTCTTCCTATCTTCATACGGGAGGTGCTCCAGTCCCCTGACCATCCTTGTGGCCCTCCTTCGGACTTGCTCCAACAGTTCCATGTCCTTTTTATATTGAGGACACCAGAACCGCACACAATACTCCAAGTGAGGTCTCACGAGAGCAGAGTAGAGGGGCAGGATCACCTCCCTCTACCTGCTGGTCACACTCCTTTTGATGCAGCTCAGGATACGGTTGGCTTTCTGGGCTGCAAGCACACACTGCCGGCTCATGTTCATTTTTTCATCGATCAACACCCCCAAGTCCTTCTCCGCAGGGCTGCTCTCAATCTCTTCTCTGTCCAACCTGGAGCTGTGCCTGGCATTGCTCTGACCCAGGTGTAGGACCTTGCACTTGGCATGGTTAAACTTCATCAGGTTGGCATCAGCCCACCTCACAAGCATGTCAAGGTCCCTCTGGATGGCATTCCTTCCCTCCAATGTATCAACCGAACCACACAGCTTGGTGTCATCGGCAAACTTGCTGAAGGCGCAGTCAATCCCACTGTCTGTGTCACCGACAAAGATGTTGAATAACATTGGTCCCAACACTGATCCCTGAGGGACACCACTCGTTACTGGTCTCCAGCTGGACATTGAGCCATTGAGCACAACTCATTGCGTGTGGCCATCCAGCCAGTTCTTTATCCACCGAGTGGTCCACCTATCAAATTGATGCCTCTCCAACTTAGAGACAAGGATGTCATGTGGGACAGTGTCAAACGGTTTGCACAAGTCCAGGTAGATGACATCAACTGCTCTACCCCTGTCCATCAGTCTGGGCAGCAGTAACTCAGTAGCTTGGATTTTGTATTTGGAAATACATCTTTTTTCCTCTGCTGGGGGGGGGGGGGGGGGCGGGGGGGGGAGGGGAATCTAGATTACAGTTACTTCTGCAGGGTAATTATTATCATGTTAAGGATAAATTTGTTAAGTTTGAGCAAATTTTTTCAGATGCCTCTTGTATGAAGATACATTACGTTATAGGATAGTTGAACTACAGATTCTGATGCCATTTCCTGCTTGCTCCGTATAATCCAACAAAGCATTGCAAATATTGGTGTGGAAATTGCTTTACCTCAGTGTCACAATACCGCAGTGCTTTCAAGATGGCAGGCTGCCACATTTGTGAAGTATTATGAATAGAACAAGAACTGGAGTTTTATTTGAGATAGCATATAAGAAGCAGTCTTGCCATTCTGTTCCGTACTCTGTTAAAAGCTTCGGTATAGGGTGTTTTACAGCCAAATAGGTCATAATAATACTGCAGGCCTCATTTGCATGCTTTGTAAGGTTTCCCTCTCTTACACCATGTGTAGGTTTTTCATTATCAAATTCAATCACTTGCATAATCCTATCTGTCAGCATGGTTTTATAATGTGATACCTTGAAAAATTCTGCAGTTTTATGACTTGATGCTTATTTTTTATCACAGTCCTGCCTCGAGTCTGTCTTCACCCTTTCTCTCCTTACCTCTTTCCATTTATTCTGCCACTTCTTTCTCTTACTTCCTGTTCATCAAACCTTTTGCTTCTGTACAAAGCTATGTGCATTGCTACTGACTGCTTTAAATGCAGTACTTCTGGTTCCCCCCCCATCCCCATGCATTATCTACCTTTTGTTCCTCCTGGTCAAAGTTGCATTCTTGAGACTCTCCCTTCTTACTGATGCTAAAGTCCTTGTTCGCTGTAATGTTTGTAATTTTCTGTAAATTGCAAAGTGTGAAAGTTTTTAAGTTAAGAATTGATAGCATTATATATATGCTGCAATAAAATATTCTTTCAGTCTGACTACTAGGCATGTTAGGAAACTTCAGTATGAAGTATACACATTGATGTGCAAATTTTAAGTTTCAGCAAATACTTCCTCTCCAATTACTTAATTAAATTTGCATCAAGTAAATATATATATATAATTGAATACTGGCCTGTTAAGTCTTCAGAATATAATTTTGCATTATTTTGCACAGGAGTGTAGGATTAAACATTCATGTTAGTGAGTTGTGACATTATCATAAATTTTTATGTATTTATTGCTGTGGAATTGTTCTCTGTATGTCTCTGTTTCTGAACCAGCTTGATGTCCGCTTCCTAGGATTTTTTTTACACTATGATTGATTGATCCTTATCCTTTTCTTGGAGGTGTTGGTTAACAAATTGATCAGAAGGATCAACTCTATCCTCTGTGCTTTCAACTTGATCTTTGTTTTGCATAATTTAATCCAGGAAAAAGCATCTGATTTTTTTTATTTTTCTTTTTTTACGTAGATTACTTTTTCTGATTATCCATATGAGTTTTAACGCTATGGAGTAAGGCAGAAAAATTTTTTCTCCTGTGTAGCTTGAAAAAGTTGTACTCTTATTGTTCAAAATGCAGAGTGCAAAATGCATTAATCTGAAACATTGTTCTGAAAAGTCAAATAAGATTAGTTTAACCTACATAAAATGCTAAGGCTTTTATAGGCAACTGTCAGATATAAAAATAGGTGTTGCTTTTACAACCAAAAATATTTTTGTGACAGTTTTAACTCACAAGCTATCTTAATGCTGACTGTATTTTTGAGTGGAATTCTCTAGCATATTTTCTTTATGTGGTGGTATGCTATTTTTCCTTACAGACGCCTTCACCTCAATAAGAAAACGACAGACAAACAGCCATATAGCAAGCTTCCTGGTGTTTCACTTCTAAAGCCATTAAAAGGTGTGGATCCTAACCTGATCAGCAATTTAGAAACCTTCTTTGAACTGGATTATCCAAAAGTATGTATACAACTTAGTGTCTTTTGTTTTTTTTTAACTCCCATGCCTCCAAAAGTCATATCAGTAGCTTGGGCTAGAACTATGCAACTTGATTATGTCTTGGGTAGTTCTTACTTCCACAACAAGTGGATAATTGCACATTTTGCATGTTGCAAACAAAGCATACTACATTTTAAAGAGCTATCTATAAAGGAATATGACCAAGGCTTAGGGACGAAACATACTCTACACTGTATCAAGATTTATTTGATCATTATTTCCATATTGTGGTGTTCATAGCAGTATGAAACCCTTGAATTATGAAAGATTGTTTGAGAAGCTAGACACCCTTCCCAACTACTTCTCTGTAACAGAGCCTCTAAAGAGAACACTTAACTGATAGCTTGAAACTTCCTAGTAGTTCTCACTGATGGCTCATCTAACAGAGCATTGGTCAGTGATGAGGTAGTATACCTCACCAGTTGTTGTAGGAAAGATAGTCTCCAAGGCACTTACTGATGTTGGGAAACATGGTTAATAAAAGCTGACATTTGTTGTTGTACACTGAGCTTTTAATGTAAGTGATAAGTAATATAAGTAAGTGTGTCAGGTGCTGTCCTTGCTCCAAAGATTTTACAACTTAAAGGATAAATCTGCAAATGCTTGCTGCATTGTTCACAAATTGGTGTATGCTCCTGTGAATGGAAAAAGGACTACATTTTGTACTGAATGTCTCCTGAATTCTAAAACTTGTAATTTAATAAAACCTTAATTCTTCCCAAAAATGTCAGTTGTGGAAGGTCAAAGGTGTATGTAAGCAGTAACAGCAAGTTTCCTTTGTATATTCTGAGAGCTTTAAACTTGCTCTGAAGTAGGAAGGGTAAAACAAACTCCACCATTTGTAACTTACTAGAAGTTGTATATTTTTTCTGTAATGAAGTTTATAGCATTTTAAAAAGCTTTGTGCATGAACATTTGATTCTTTCCAACTCAAAAGTGCAATAAAAATTAAGTGTGGCCAAGGTAAGTTTAAAGCATGCTTGAGGCATGCTGTGTATGTGAATATTGCAAAAGCTGCAAAGAAGCTGCAACAGTATGTTAAGCTATTTTGTGACTATAATGAGTCTTAAGATGTTATGCAACTGAAATATTTGACAACCAATACAATTTGAGAATTCAGAAAAACAGTTATGCTAGATCTTGCTTAATGAGAAATAGTCTTAACCCTTACTCCTGATAACTTATATGCATAGGTGGCAATTGTAAAATATTACTGCTATTACAAATCTGAGTTTCAGGTAACAATAGAGACAATCCTATTTTTCCCAGAGAGAGTGAAAATGGAAGTGTGAATGCTGGGGCGCAAGTTATACAAGCAAAGTTCTCAAACTATTTGCAAGCACTTCTGTACAAGAACTACAGAATTACTTCATTTAAGAAACTGACATTACACCACAAAAATTAGAACAACAGTATTACCTGGTATTCAAAGTTCATCTCTTTGGAGGAGAATTATTTGGAAAGGATAATCTTAAATTTGTTCCAGGGAAGCCAAGCTCAACCTGCAGTGATATGGATTCTCTCCTGTGATACCCCATGCGTGAAATAATCTTCTCTTCCATAGAAGCCAGTTACACAGCTTCTAATCTGCAGGATTTACCCATAGTATTTTTACCAGTGAACATTTTTTATCTACTGTGCATACTGTAATTTTGGCAGAATTTTTTCTATTGTGCTATGTTCATATGAACCTGTTTATGTAGATAAACATTTTCGTGTTTCTTCTGCTTTAGTCGTACATTTTGTAGCTCTTTACTTTGCTACTGCGTACAAAGGCCATTTACTGTGAAATATTCTGTTTCCAGATATAGGAATGTCAAAGTTGTTTTATTCTGGTACATTTCTTGGGGAATGCAGGTATAGAAGTGTCATTGCAACTGTGGACTGAAGATTATTAACATACTAGCAAAGATAGCTTTTACATATTTAGTAGGATGAGCAATAGAGAACTAATTTCTTCAGCTGGTGATTTCTGTGGTGTTTATGCTGTCAGGATTGTTCTGTTGTGTTTGGAAGAACCTGTCTGCTTAAGGAGATAGGTCTTTACCTTTTAAATGCAATTTTCCATGCTGGTAAAATGATAGGAATCAAATACTGCTTGCTCTTTAGGCAAATTGGCTTTGAGTTTGCATTCTGAGAGGTAGAGATGTGTGCGTCTGATCATTTGTAGTGCTAGACCAAGTCTTAGCAAGTCCCATGCATTTGTTAATGACTTTAAGTTTCTACAATATTCTGAATACAGTTAGTGGTTTGGGATTTTTTCATGTTTAACAATGCAATTTTTTTCTTGCAAGAATGTATTTATTTAATGTCTTGTCTTCCGTTGTATTAAATACTTCTTACTAAACAAGAACATCAGAAATTGGCATCATTGAGCCCACAAGCAACTTTTGAGGTTCAGATTACTTTTTCCCTAAGTATTTTACTGAAAATAAAATTGAAATAAGGAAGAATAAGAACTGTTTTGATCACTATTTAGGACTCTTATTTACACCTGCTTTATCAAATGAGGTCCAAAATTATTGTTTTTAATTTGATTGTGTTTTTTTTTTGTTTTTGTTTTTTTTTAATCTTGGAATATTAAAATAGCTTCTAAATATCTTGATCAGAAATTTGCATTTTCTGAATTTTACTCTTTGGATTGGAGTTCTAAAAGCTTGTAATAGTTCAATAATTTTAACAGGGAGAGAAGAAGGTTGTATCAAGTCAGGAGTATTCAAGGAATTTGCTGTTAATGCAGAAACAGCAATATCTCCATCAAAGCTTGCAAAGCTGTGTCACAATGATGAGTTATCCTTAAAACGCTATTATCTCACCCACTGTTTGCAGCTCATGTGTAACAAGCATGTAGATTGGTTGCCGAAACAGCTAGTTATCCCTTACCTCTTGTTGACCTTTTTAACCATTATTCCATTAATGGAAAACAGATATACATAACATATTTGTGTTCATGAGCTTAGCTTTATTATACAATTAAGTGTACTAATACTGTTCTTTGTGGGTTGTCTTCCAACTCTGTTTTGCATATACATCTACAAAGTATAGGGCAGGAAGGTGTATTTCAGACAGTTATGTGGTTAAGTGTATCATAACATCATATGTTTACTATTTTGTATGCTGTAATTTCATTGAATATGATTGATTTAAGGTTCATATGTGAACAAAAATTGAAGTGGAAATAAAAAATTTACCTTGTATACTAAGATGTCGTGCTTCATGCCTGATAGAACCCTTCCAATACCAGGAAGACTGATACTCCTCAGTACAAGATTTATTGTGATGTGGACTTTGTTCTTTTTCCACTAGTATTTGGCTAAATAAGTATGAAAGTCTTATTTAGTCATAAAACAACCTCTTTGGTTCTAGTTTTAACTCTGTAACAGTGCTGTATACTTTTTCAGTTTGGTACACTATTCAACTTTATTCCCTAGACCATATTGATATCAAATATATGTGCATAAACATATGTGTATACATTTTTGTTTTTACTAGTATGAAGTACTACTCTGTGTACAAGATCATGATGATCCAGCTATTGATGTGTGCAAAAAGCTTCTTGGCAAATACCCAAATGTTGATGCTAGACTGTTCATAGGTAAGCAGAGCAACTCAAAGGTATGACTGTTACTTGTAAACTGTTTTTAGGTTTTCAACTCCATATGCAGTATTCTAAAATAAATAGTCATTTGGTTCAGCCCATGTAGGTTCTGTAGTTTAATCATGCTTTCGGAGTGAAGAAGGAAGTTTGTAGTCACAACTTGTGATATCAGGCCAAAAGCTCTGGGAAGAATGACTTGTGCAACTCCTGCAACTTTTTCCTTCCAAGTCTGAAACAGCAGTTAAATCCTGTCTTTGCACTGAGATAAATGTACAGAAAGTGGCTTGGAGTTGAGGCTGAGTTTGATCTTGAGAGCCTGCAACAGTCTTTTTTGATCAGCTTAGACTATAGGGGTCTTTCTTCACTTTATATCTAAATTAGAGGAGGCAAGGGGTATTAGAGCTGAGTAGTAGTGTCAGCCTTTTTCTCTGACATGAAGCAAAATGGACCATGTCTGTCAGTTGGAAGCAAAAGATTGTTTCATTTTTTTCTGCTCCTTTTTCATTTTTCTGCTAAAGTTACTGTGGAGTTTAATGGTCATAATCAATAGTCTTAAGAAGTAAGAGGCAGAGAATATTTACAGAATGTAGTAATAAGCTTTATAATTCTACTGCCCTTTTAATTACATTAACCTTGTTACCCTGTCATTTTGAGAAAGCATTTGAATATTTTCTTTCCTTTTTAAATCTCTGTATAACTGTAGGAAGATCTGAAATACAGAAGTGAAGGAATACTTTAAAATTTTATCTTTTTCATGAAAGTGTACTTTAAGAATTTACTGTTCTTCAATTATTGCATTTAAATATTCTGGGTATTGATCTGAATTCTAAAAAAACACCCATATATTATTTGTGTATGATGTTTGTATTTTTTAGGTGGCAAGAAGGTTGGCATCAATCCCAAGATCAACAACTTAATGCCTGGTTATGAAGTTGCCAAATATGATCTCGTATGGATTTGTGATAGTGGAATCAGAGGTAGGTGTGTATTGTAATGTGCTGACTGTTGTATTGCTGTTATTCCCTGTAGGCAAGCAGTTGTTGGAGATCATTTTGACTGAGAATATAAGCAGAAATGAAAATGAAAAATGTGGAGAAAATAATGACAGAATGGCTTAATGAATTGTCTCCTTTTCATTTGTCACTTAGTAACGCCAGACACGCTGACTGATATGGCTAGTCAAATGACTGAAAAAGTAGGCTTGGTCCATGGGCTTCCGTATGTTGCGGACAGACAGGGTTTTGCTGCTACCCTTGAACAGGTAAGTGCTGTGTTGGTTTTGTTTTGTCTTTTTTTTTAATTCTATTTATTTTTTTTATAATGACTGAAAGTTCTATAGTGCCTCTTACATATTTTGAGTGAGGAAATGTTTATTTTCAGCCACAGTCACGCTTTAAACTATCCAGGAGAACTTTTAAATGCTCCAAAATTTTACTGTGCTGTTCTGAACATTCTTTCAATATTTAAGTTTATAATACAAACAATAAACGTTACAGGATGAAAACTATGGGTTTTATTTAAAAATGTATAAAACTAAGGAATTCTTTCTAGGGCTTAGTCAAAAAGGGACTAGGCAGGGGGTTGGAACAAGATGATCTCAAGGTCCTTTCCAATCCCAACCATTCTATGATTTAATTCTATTTTGATGTCTCAAAAGAAACACAGACAGAAATGGCCATGACAAGTCAGAGCAAAGTGCAGTTCACACAATATCTTATTTCCAGCAGTGGTTAAGCAGAGCCTTTAAGGGCAGTAGAACACAAGCACAACTTACATCCTGTTTTCCTGTAATACTGTCTCAACTTTCTGCAATTTTCACCTGAGCAACTTCCTGAGCAGGAAATAAACTTGTGTATTTGCTAATCCTCAATATATAATATTTACTAAGAACAGATTTCTTACATTAACTTTTTCATTCTTTTCTTTGAGTCCACATAAATTGTGAACACCTATAGCTGTCTTTACAAGGAAGTTCTGTAGATCTGCTGTCTGTTACAGGAACCACCACTTTGTTCAGTCTGGCCCTTGTTCTTCTGTAATGTTATTTCATGTCCTACATTGTTTTTGAAGGGAAACTGAACAGTTGGTTTCTATCCACCATCTTCGTATCATTAATTCTGTTCTGTTCTCCCCTCTGTTCTTTCTCAGTAAATTCTCTTGTAGAATGGAAAGGCTGCGTTTTCTTTTTTATTGCTTGTGTCTCAAGGCATGTAATTTAATAACTATTTTTCATTCTAAGATGGCATGTTATAGGCATTTTATCCCCAAGGCTAGCTAATGTGCGTCAAAGGCAGAAATGTGAGGCATGAAAGTGCGGTGAAATTCAGTACTACTTCATTGCATGACAGGGCAGCTCATGTGATTTTTTTATTTTTTTTTTTTGTGATGTGAGGTCTGAATTTCCTCTTGCAAGAGAAGAGCAAGGAGATATAGCACAAATCTTCTTGTACTACTACATAAATACATACAGAGTTTTAAAAGCCACATTTGGTTTTGCAGGTTTATTTTGGAACTTCGCATCCAAGGTCATATATTTCAGCCAACTTAACTGGCTTTAAGTGTGTAACAGGAATGTCATGCTTGATGAGAAAGGATGTCTTGGACCAAGCTGGAGGACTCATAGCTTTTGCACAATATATTGCTGAAGATTACTTTATGGCCAAAGCAATAGCTGACAGGTAAGATGACTCTGAAGTAAGTTTATTACTTTAAGTGCAGTTCAAGCCTTGTGGGTTGGTTTGTTTCTTGTTTGTTTTTTTTTTTTTTAAACACATGATACATACTGTAAGTGTAGGTGTTTAGGTCAGCCTGTCATCTGTACAGCAAACATGCTTATGATGTGCTTTGTCCTGTAGTCTTTAGACTTTTAGAAATAATTAAGCCATATCATTGTCAATTCCTTTAGAAATAAGTTTATAAAAAACTGTAAGCATTATTCAAATGGTATTTGCTCTTTTCCACTGAAAAGACTTGATGTTATACACTTAATTTTTTTGCTTGTGTCCACTGTAATAATATGGCACATATGCCAAAGGAAATTTCTAAGACTAATAGAATTTTGTGTGTGTGTTATCTAATTGTTTTTTTCATCTCATGTTATTTATAATAAATAAATACATTTTTCAGGGGCTGGAAATTTGCAATGGCCACACAAGTTGCAATGCAAAACTCTGGTTCATATTCTATTTCTCAGTTTCAGTCCAGAATGATCAGGTAAAAATTTTACTCTTCACTTCCTCTCCTACCCCATCACCTGCTTCTCATTTGGATAACTTGATAATGAGAAGGAATACATCTTCCAAGCTAATTTGATTTTATGTACAAAGTGCTGAAGTTCCAATGCATAGCTTGATGAATGCTTCTTGTTAATGTTGGGAGAGAAGCACTGACTTTCCACACAAGTATGACTAAGTATTAAAAGCTCCCTAAACAACCTCCTATCCCTCAAAAAAAAAAAAAAACCCAAAACAAAACAACTGCGTTAATACCTTTTAAATACTATGTGCAGTATCTTTGAAAGAGAAATTTTTCAGGTTTTTTATTTTTTGGAGGTGTAAATTAAATGAGTAACACTGTCAGAAAAGACTGTGATGGTTTATCATTTGATGAGGTGGAGGAGGATGACGTAAAGAATAATGCAAAGTCAGAACTGATTTGTTTGTCTTTTCTAGGTGGGCCAAACTGCGCATTAATATGCTGCCTGCCACAATAATCTGTGAGCCAATCTCAGAGTGCTTTGTTGCCAGTCTAGTTATTGGATGGGCAGCTCATCATGTGTTTAGATGGGATATAATGGTTTTTTTCATGTGTCACTGCTTGGCATGGTTTATAGTTGACTACATTCAACTAAAAGGTGTTCAGGTATGTACCTTCATTTTCTTCGGAGGTCGTGACAGTTTCTAGTGCCATTTACTTCAGCAAAAAGCTAAGCCTAATTCTCTTGACATCAAGGTCAAATCCTGTTACTTCTCAGTCTTCCAGCTTAGTTATAGTAGCATGAATAGAAGTAAGTGTGCTTGGTTGTAATTTTGTTTTCTTATATGCATCTGCCTCTGCTTATGCTCTGAAAGCTTGCATATCTGTCCGCTTCATTTTCACATTTCCAGTCTGCTTTACCTAGGCATATCCAGAAATTTTAAGCTTTTTTTTTTCTTTTTTTAATTTAACAGCACAAGTACAGCAGCTTTGTGGAATTCTGTGGGTTGGTTGTTTTTCTTTTTTTTTTTTTTTCTTTTTTTTTTTTTAATCTAAGTTGCACTTTGTCTTGTATTTATTGAGGTGAATATGTACTTTTAAGTGCATTTTTCACTGTATTTATGGTGGACTTACAGGACAGCTGTAGCCTACATCTAAAAAGAAAATCTTCCCATCACTAGAAGTAAGAGTTGTAGATACTAGAAGTGAGGCCTAAAAAACACTTTCAATATCGAAAGATGTCACAAATCAGAATAGCGTTTATTCTCCTAATTTTCGAACTATTTAGACTACATTCTGCTGTGACCGTATTCCATCTAAATCTGATCCATAATTGTGTATTCAAACTTAAATAGGCCTTATAGTGAAAAATATTCTTTTTGTAGTCCTGTAGTCTTATAGTCTTAGTGCATACTGGAAATTAGGAGGAAAAAAAAAGGCCTTATGTTGGTTCTCTAGGACTCTGGAAGGTCAGTTTAACAATCACCTTTCTGATTATTCTTCTTATTTTTACAGCATTTAAAAGAGCTTTGTGCTTACTGTCCCTGTTCTGAAGCCTTTCTGTTTTCCAGCTCTGCATGTAGCTCAAAAAAAAGGAACAGAAAACACGGAGAGGCTATAAGTTTGTTTTTTTCATCGTACTTTTCCCATGCAATAGGCCAAAGGCTTAGTTACTTGAATTTCAGTCCTCTGGGAATGTGCAGGAGTGTTCTGTCAAGATGCTTCTGGGGCTGTGGCAAACCCCCAGTGTGTGCTTGAACACAGGTTTACAAAGCTTCAAAAAGGCGGCTTTGCTTTTTGCGCTGCATACAAGTCTCTTTAAACCTTCTGGATCATTCTAGCCCTCATGTTTAATATAGGCAACCAAATCATGAACAGGAAAATGTTGTTATTGATATGTAAATCTATGTAATAAGCTTTGGAATACATTTGCCTGTAACAATGTTTTAAACTACTTTAAAACTCCTTTTGAATAATCAGTATGTTTAAATACTTGGTTTCTATGTTTCTAGGGTGGTGCACTGTGTTTCTCAAAACTTGATTATGCAGTAGCTTGGTTCATCAGAGAATCCATGACAATTTATATTTTCCTATCTGCTTTGTGGGACCCCACTATTAGCTGGAGGACAGGACGCTACAGATTACGTTGTGGAGGCACTGCAGAAGAAATTCTTGATGTATAGCCACAGCTTTGTAACTTTGAATGTCAAAAAGAGAAAGGGGAAAGAAAAGTATTATAAATTGTTTATATAAATACTTTTAAGAAAATCTACCTTCAGTAGTTTTGTTACTTGTATGTTTTGGTATCTGTTCTTTAATTTGTTTTTGCATGGCACTTGCATCTGTGAAAATACATCTGTAGTCTTGGCCAAATGGTACCTTACTGCTATGTACAAATAGAAATGGAGAGAATTGGTCCTGACATCTATTTCCTGTAGGAATGCTCTGCAGTAAACTCTTTTTTTGATGTTATTTTTGTTTGTTTGGTTGGTTGTTTTTTGTTTGTTTTTAAATAAAGTATCCTCCTGGATATGAACAGCTTCTTACTCCATGGTGTGCTAGCTTAGCAAATCCAGGGTTCACACAGCTATTTTCCAACTGGGTTGTACAAAGCTGTACCTAGTAAAGTCGGAGAAGTGCAGCCAATTTCTGTTTTTTATCCCACTAAGTTGAGCTAGTAACAGGACCTTGGAAAAGAAGCTCTTAAATGCTTTATGCCTACCTCTTGTAGTTGCTGCAGAACAAAATGAATGGAAAGGTAAAAATGCTTTGCAAAAACAAACTAAAGCTGGAGTCTTGTGTTTATATGTATACATAAAATACTTTAGTCATTGCAATAAACCAAAAGTGGACTGAGTTTGGTAAAATGAGGAATGGAAGGAATACTGGTCAGGTATGTGTTATGGGCATCTTTTGGCCAACTCTGATCTGGTTCTGTCTTGAACCTTGTTAAGCACTGTGCTGTAATTAGCCAACCTGGTCCCCTTCAATATTTCCATCCTTTTTTAAGAGGTGTTTGTTTTTCCTTGTGAATGAATGCTTTGATGCAGGGGTGTGTGTGTGTGTGTGAAGCATAACATGGGGTAGAAGGGAACAGAAATACATTTCACAGACATTTTACACATGAACTATTTTCTTACACAATGTCTTAAGAATGTAATTTCATGATAGGTATTTAATATCTTTTTAAAGTGAAAATACATGCATATACTAGTCATAATTAAGTATTCAATTGAAGTAGATATTGTGAATATGTTAAAAGGGCCGGGTGAGTTTGCTGTTACTGATTAAAATGGTAATCTAATTTAAATATCAAACTAAGTCTACTCTTGGCTTTTTGCCTTCTACTGTTTGTCTAGCCTTTAAATTGGACTTTCGTATTCGAGTGGTATGACTAAAAGGACTAGATTGTAATGCATGCTGTGTTTTTTACCCCTCTCTGCTCTCTGTAACTTGGTTTCCAACCTCATTGTAAGACTTCCTACTTTGTGGTGAACTGGACTTGTTTTCTTCAAAGACTGTTTAATTAAAAAAAAAAAACAAAAAACAAAAACAAAAACAAAAACAAAAAAAAAAAAAAAAAAAAAAAAACAAAGCAACAAAAACCACAGCAAAGCTGGAGAGGGATGTTGCATAAGCCTTTTGTTTTCGTAATTGTATTTATGCTGCTTTACTCTTCATGTGAAAGCATATTGTCACCATAAATGTGAGCTGCTAATTACAAGGCTAATGCCAACAAAGCAGCTTTAAAAGTTGGATGATAATGTGTAGCATATTAGCAATAATGACTTGTATTTATAAAAATGGTTATTTTTACCTTACTGAGCCAGTATCTTATCTGTCATATGCTACACGACTGTAACACATGTATGTGTGTCGTAAAACATACTCTGGGCAAAAATGCTTCATCCACCTTAATATCTCTTTTGCCTTATGATGCCATGGAACTCTTTTAACAGGCATTTCTGTATGAATAAAGGCTTTTGATGCATGCTTCATTCTTTTCATATGAATCAGGAAGAAGCACTTTTCCTGAGGAAAGTTGCACACTGAAAGCTAGTCTAGTTGTGACCCACAAAACCCAGAATATTTTGGTTTTATATTGTTTTTTCCATAACTGAATTTTGCTGGCAATGTTTGGGGGTTTTGTTTGTTTGTTTTGTGGGGTTTTGTTTGTTTGTTTTTTATTTGTTTCATGAAGTTTTATGCCATTCATTGCACTGCTGAAGTGAAGCTTAGCTTGCAACTTAGCTTTATGCTGATTTCTATGCAGGCAATGAACAGAACCAAAAAAAAAAAAAAAGGCTGAACAGACTTCATTTTAAAAACATTTGGTGGGGATAACTGTTTAACAGGTGCTTTTGTATTAGTAGAGCCATCTTTGGTCATGAAAACTAAAGCTTCACTTAAGCAAATAGTTTTGTTTTGGTATTGTTCAGTTGATTATGGATGGAAACACTGTAATGTTGTGGAAGATGCTGCAACAGAACTTCTAAAAGTTAAAATTGCTAATGTAAAGTGATGTGGATCTAGAGATGTGCAGAATATGCCATGTTTATTTAAAATCATTGTCTTGTTTTTTTTCTTTATTTAAAAATAAATTTGGAATACAATCTGTTTAGAATACATGGGTGTTTTTCTTTGTTCAATGATGCTGTAACATGACAGCTTTATTTATGATAGTTTTGATAGATTTGAGTTCTAATCTTCAGAGCAATAAATGGATGTGCCTTTCTTCTGAGGCTTTTTACACCCGGACCATCTGGTTTGGGTTTTAAATCTCTTTTGGAGTTATCCTTAGTTTTTTATAACTTCAGCATATAAACCCTTCACAGTTGAACAGATAGTTCTGTAACTAGTCATCCTTGAATCAGATTTTAGAGATGGATCTCTGTCACAAAACATGTTGAAATTTAGGAGTAGTGTTGATACTTTGCTTTGAGGTACTCTACCAAGAAAGCACTCGGTGCTTCCTCTGTCATTTGGCTTGACTTTGTCTAATCTTTTCATTGAGATTTTCACATGAAACATGAAAGACTGTGTGTATGACAATTGTTGGGAGGCATGGCAGAAACAAACTGCACTGGAATCACTTGAAAACTAGTTACAGAAACTTAAATATATGTATTTTGTGCTTGATACATTTGGAGCCACACAGCACAATACCTTAATCCCCTTACTGAATTATTTTATTATTTTCCTGCTTACTGTTAAATGATGTCTTGATTTTATGCTGTGCTTTCAAACGAGATAGTTCTCACTTGAATTCCTTTCAATAGCACTCTGCTGCCTTCTGATACTGACTGCTGACTACCTGCATTTTCTCTGTCTGTTTTGTTCATCTCCTAACCACCTGCTTTCATATAACATGTCTGAAAGCTGTTTCATTCATCTTAAGGGGTTCTTTTAATCCTCAAGCCTGATTTCTGTTTTAAGGTGGGTCTGAGCTTCAGCCATTCTTGGGTTGAACATTCATGGTTCCCCAGCAGCTGTCACACTCATTCTAGCTATTTAGGCTAAGCAAATCTAAAGTTTTGTATGGCAATAGGTACAAATTTAGTTAGACAAAGTGACTTCAGCTTAAATACTTCCTAGGCTTGTCTAAATAGCACTTGGAAGAGGGGGTGGCAGCATACTGAATAGCAGTAATTTCAAACTTAATTCAGTTTTTGGGTCTAAGAATGTATAAACTGTTCTAACTAATTGCCAGATTATAATGCGTGGGCCTACTACTTGGATGTTCAGAGTGAATACACAAGTTCAAATAGAGGTGTTTTCTTCACTCTTCATATAAACTGAATTCTGTAACAGAACTGTTCCATAAAAGTAAGTGCTACATATCTGGGCAGATGAGAAGTTCCCCCAGGAAAGTTATATCCATCTTCATGTTGACTTTGGGGAAGGCATGTATGATTCGTACCTTAGTGTAGAACTGCACTGTAATTGGTGATCTGGGACATGCTTTTAACAAAGAACAAAAAAAAATCCAAACAAAATAACCCTACAGAACCAAACCCCGCTGGCTTTGTGTATCCTGTCAGACTGCTTTAAAGCTTGTTACCTTTCCTAGATTGCACAAACAAGCTTCCATTGCTACCTATCAGACAATTGATAAGTGATAATTCTTAGGGCTGAATTCCCCACATTCTGCTCTCACTGCCTACTTGTCTGGTCCTCAGAGTCTGAACTTTTCAATAAGATAGTAAAGTTTAATGAAGTGCTTTGGGTCATTTTAGCCACTGCCATGTTTGTGTTAAAGAATATGACACTGTGTAGAAAGTTGATGTTGACTATATTGCAGATCTTTGCTGAGAATGTTTCTGGCTTCTTTTTTGCTAGTGGTTTCTACTGGCAGATGACTATTTTCAAGTTGTAAGTCCTACATTCAGATCATTGTCCAATTCTCCCTTCAAGTATGTCTTGTCCAACTACAAGCCAGCCAGCCAGTCTTGTGGATCCTAAGGATCTGTCTATGTTCACCTTGTCCAGTGTGTTTCCTTTTCAAAAGCATGTCTAGGTTAGTGTCTTGTAAATATCCTTCTAACTATGCTGAAGCCCTGAAGTCTGTATGTGTAAGAAGTGTGTCTAATTGGCCTTTTCAGTGGAAGATGTTTATCTTCACATTTTGCTTAGGTTGAAATTACTAATCAGTTTACTCTTGTAAAATAAGAGACTTAAAAAACCAAACAAAATAAACAAAAAAAGCCCCCAAAACCCCACAAACAAAAAAACCCCACAGCTTTTTGAATGCTTTATTTCTTAAATTTTCATCTGATCAAGAGTCAGCTGCTACTTTAAGTTTTGCTGGTGCTTCTGGGGAAACTATGCTTCTGCTACTTGATCTTAATCAGCTGTAACTATTTATCCCTAAATGTTGTCATGACCATAAATGATTAGTTAAGAGGTGCAAACCAGATAGCTCACAATGGAAGTTTGTGGATTGCTGCTGATTGTGTCTCATTCCTCCACCCATCCCCCCAGTGCTTTCTCCCTGTTACTGACAGGAAGGAAGGGCCTCAGCCAAACCCGTGTGCCCGCTGGAATTAATGGCCATTTTATATGTGGCCAACTTGTGGGTGAATGGGAGAGGTCAGGCTCATTTGCTTGTACAGGAAGACAGTAAGCTCACAGGGAGCATGAAACAAGAGCTGTCGAAAGAAATTCTTCACTGGGCTTTGACATGAAGTGAGTTATTGTTCTTGACTTGGGCTTTGCATCCTCTGGGCCTGTGTTAAACTTGGATCTGCTCACAGGGTTGAATCTAAAGCTCTGTTGGTCTCCCCGCTGCTCTTACTGTATGACGAGTAGCTTTTCCTCTTTTAAGGCTCACCTGTTGCCTGGAAGAGTGTATTTTTACACATTCAACAGTCACATATTCCTGGTGGTAATGGCTTCTTCCTTTCCTTGATACCAAAATCACACAGGGGGAATTGATACCAATACTCACACTGGGGAAGGTGTGAGACAACAGAAGACTTGTATAGTGCACATGTAAAATGCAGTAACGCATTCAAAAGTGGCACCCTAACCCTGTGGAAATGCGAAGGTATGGAGATACTATGAAGTCCTTGGAGTATTCTGTCAGTATATATAATTTATTTTTCTAATTTCACATAAAATTATATGTAAAAATTTACATGTGCATACATCTTTCCATATGAAATTTTATATATAATTAAATATGTACTAATACCAAAATAAAGCCTTGCAAGAAGACCTGCATTTAAAAAGACTGTTCCATTGTGGAAGGTGAACCAAACAAGTAGAATAATGCTTTTCTAATATAAAAAGCTATCATCTCAAAGTTAAATAAATCATGAGCCGCTGGGGCCAGTATCCAGTTTCGTTCATCTCTCAGTAAATAGAGGAAAGCTCAAATAAACCTGCGTTTTCATTTTCTGGACTCAGGGGCTTGAACAACGTTTTATTTGCCTACCATTTTCAGTCACCTCAGTAACTCCTCACTGAGGAGAATTCAGAGACTCTTTTACTTAACTGGCAGCCACCCAGATCTGAGCAATGCAAGGCACAGACTTTTGTCACTTGCCTCCTTTTGGCTCCGTTTCACTGGCTTCTGCTTTTCCCTCTTGGGACAACTGTTTGATCCTGACTGTTTTATAAAAGGAGTTTTCCTGTCGCATGGAAACATGCAGAAAGGAGAAAGAACAGAAAGAGGGAGAGAACTGCAGTGAATGCAGTGTTAAATTTGTCTGTGACTAAGGGCAAATCTGTGTGCTTTTGCAGCATTTTGGGTAATATGGAAGAATAAGAAGTAAAACGTTTTTAAGGATTCTTGCTTAGAGAATGGCTGAGACTGCTGAGATGTTCAAGGGTAGCTCTCTAGATAAGCCCATTTCTCTTGAATTGTATTTGGGGTCTGCACAAGATCTGTTTCAGGGTTACGTCATGAGGCTGGCAGAGGAGGAAAGCAAGACAGCAGGGATTGCAGCCCACCCTATAGCTGAATAACAGCACATTACAATTTGCAGCTGTTGTCTACTGGTTACAGACCACTTGGAGACCTTATCATTCTGGATCCCCATTCCTAGAGCATTTAGTTGTGTGCAAATTCCTGCAAATAGATTGTAGGGTAAGGATGGCTTGTCACTGCTGGGCCGTTGGCTGAGCAGGGAGGGAGTTCCAGCTGCAGCAGACACGTCTGGACCTCCCCCAAGTCCTGGGAGTGTCTGCAGCCAGCAGCTTTATTTGGGACAACAGTGTTTACTCTTGAGGTTGCTGCTGGTGGGTTTCCCTGTGTTGAAGGGTCCTTGCCAATGCTGTGGGACCTGGGAAATCCATTTGTCTAAAGCAGACCATATCAGGGAGGGAGGAGGGAGAAGGGAGCTGACAGATGTTCGGAGGAGCATTGTCCTTTGAGTGCAACCTGGAGTCTAACTCTGGTCTAGGAACCCTCTTACATTCCAAGCTCTGTACTAGAAGAGTACAGACTTAAAATGGTGTATTTCAGGCTCCCTCCTGCAATTACGTTGACAGTTAAGAAGAGTTGTGTAGCACATGGTCAGTGATGGCTGCATGTTTATATAAAGCGTACCTTGTCTGTATCAAGACTGATACAAGCAATGATCTCATCATACTGCATCAGCAATATACTAACTCTGCTGGGAGTGAGCAGTCATATTTGACATTCAGTGGTACTTTCATGAAGACAGTGTTTGCAGTCAGAATGCAACTGTGTAATATTTTTGTGCTCTGCCTATCAGATCGCTTTTGTACGCAGTAGGTGGTGGCTAAAAAGATGATTTCATTTCACTTGAAACCATAGCTGAAATGACCACAAGAAGTGAATTTTGGCCTTTCCAGCCCTCTGTTCTATGATTAACAGAGAAGCTGGCGCATTTCTGCTTCAGGCAGTCTGCTGCTGTTGGAAGAGTGGGTGTGTTCTTTATTGGCATATTAAGTAATAAAACCAAGTCCATAAAGCAGGAAAGACTGCAGTTGTGCATAGGGCCTGCCTCAAGCCTGGTTTCGCAGGGCTCAGCTGCAGAGTTATGTACAGAGGACACATATCCATAGAGCTGTTCAAGATAAAATTGCTGCAGGTATCCGAGGGAAAATTGCCCTTCAGACAGCTAGTGTGCATGGTGATAGTTGTTTTGCAGAATCACAGGGCCAGTTTGCTGGCCGCAGAATTATGCCATCTTGCACTGCATGAATAGCATTTCTTGCTGTTGCTCTAAGTCTAAACACATCCTGAGAAAAGGAATCCTAAAGGAAAGTATCTTACAGACTAAAAGACTTTCCCTCCCTAAAAAAAAAATTGTGGAATTAGTCAATGTATTACTCCCCGAATTACATTATTGTTTTTACTCCCTCTTGGCTGTGAATTGTTTTGAGCTCCTCACTCAGCAGGAAGTTGATAGTATTGTCATCAGTAGGCTGGATGCATTTTTTTTCCTTATTCTGGGTTCCTGGAGGTCACAAGTGTCTGAAGGGTCTGAAGGTCTGGCACTTCATCCCTCTGCACCAAACTTTGCTGCTGCATGTCTTCACTTGGTTTCCACTGCAATCACTTCTGATATCTGCTGCACTTGTGACGGCTCTTTTGCCCCCATTGCATCACTGCAATTGGTGGATTATTATGCTTCACCTAAGCATAATAATCATAATAAGCAAAGGAAAATTGCTCCTTCTTCCCTGCTGTTACCAATGGATGAAAATCAGAGGGCACTAAAGGGCACACTCGAGTCCTATTTGGTGAATGTTATTTCCATGGTATAAGTCTGACATAGCTGATGGTTGTGAGTCCCTTGCTGGAACAGGTTCCTGACAAGGTGGCAATAGGAAAAATAATAAAGGTAAGCCTTTGCTTAGCATTTATTCAGAGATAAATGGGTGATTTGGAGAGTTTCACTGCAGTGTTCCTGCGAAAGACAGCCCTTGCTATCTATCTCCCTGGCAATGTTTCAAGTTGCTGGACTTCATACTTTGCTGAAACCTGTTCTTTCGTGGGAGGAGAAAGGTGCATCACTACTCACTGAGTTTGATCAGATTGACTAAACCACAGCTATCCTTTTTCCTCTGTCTGCCCAATTCATGGATTCTTAAACTTTTTTCCCTGAATGGCCTGCTGAAGACTTTCTGTGACAGGCTTACTTTGCTTAGTTACTTTCTGTACATCCTTTAGAAGTATTCAACAGATGTCAATGAGTCCATGGAAAATGAATCAGAAGACACCAATCTAAGAGCAATTTGTGTGATAAAGAAATTTCTACTTCTCACCAGAGAGGGTCTGTGCTGTCTTAAGGATCCGCTTGGTAAAATAGAGATTTGGGTTCTTCAGTGGAATATAGATAATCACTGCTGCTGAAAACAGCACGAAATAGCCCACAGTAAGCAGTGTTGTAGCACAAGACGTTCTTTCTCCCTTGTCCATCCTAAAGTAGATGTATGTGCTGCTGTCAGGGGGCTGCAGTGCAATTCTGCCCAGTGAGAATTAGGCATAAGTCTTGGACTCGCAGAGCAGCTGAGATTGGACCTCTGACTGCATCAGATTTTAAAAACAAAACAAAAACCCCCCAAGAAGGCCAAGTCTGGATTTCACACACTCAGTTTCATGCTACTGTGCACTGTTTGAAAGTCTGACTGGACTTGGGCTTTTAGAAACTTTTAACTTCTGTTGATAAGAACTGGAACTGAAAGTATTCTAACCATCACTTGGCTGCCCTAGTAAGACTCTCCTGACTACACCTAGGCTTCAATACAGAATACATTAGTTTCAGGAGTGTAACGCAGGTAGTCAGGGCTGCCAGATCTTCATGTCTGCATTATGTGTTAATAAACAAATACGTGTATTTGGCCAGGGAGGAGCATTCAAGCCTCTCTGTAAACATTCAGGTTATGAATCAGAAAGTATTTTACTTCAGTATAAATAAGGAAAGAAGCATTTTGTTTCTCTGAACCAAAAGCAAATTATCTCAATCCGAAACAGAAATAATACAAATGGATTGCTGATTGTAATCATTGGCTGTGGCTGCTGGCTCCATCACTCATTCCTGAAATAACTGGGTGTAAAAAGAAAATAAATGGGTTTTGTATATCTCTGATGTGTGCATCTGGACACAGATTCTGAGCGCATTCATTGCCTTTTGGATAGGAATCATCTTTTTTGAGTGAGGTAATCAACAAACTGTCCTTCGCACCAAGCATTTCTCTTTGTTCTAGTGCCCTCTGCCTCTCTGCCAGGCTTCCCTTTTCCCCTGCCCACTCTTCTCACTACCATTGTCTTACCTCTGGGTTTTACCCTCTCCCCTCTTGATTCCCATTTCTGTCCTCCCAGCCAAGTGCAGATAGATGTAGGCTGCTGCTTCCTGCACCACAGCATGTCTATGGCAATGAGTTGTGTGTCCTCTGCCTAGTGCAGGGACTGACATTGCTTTCTCCTTTCGCTCTTCTCTGTTTCCAAGTGGCATGTGCTAGAGAAAAGTAATCAAGACAAGCACTTGTCTCCCTGAACTACTTTTTCATATTTTGTTTCTACTTTGAGCTTATAATGTGGTTTCACGGTTTCAGTTTAATGAAAATACTTTAGTTTGGGCAAATTACAACTGATGTGGTGTTTGGTAATTACAAACAGCATGAGCTGACTGTCTCCTGGCCTGGCTTTCAGAGGACGGTCCTTGCATGTGTCCAGCATGGTCTGAGAGTTATTGATTTGTCTGCAGAGACATTCTAGGAGTGCTCAGAAATGCAACAGGACTTCAGACCACTCACTGCTGCCATCCACTACTGAGAGCTTGGCCCTGACTTGAGAGATATGTTCTGGTTTCTGCCAGGAGCTGCCTACTGTTCTGATGGGTTTATTCTGCAGTTCTGTAGGGGGGCTCCCATCAGAGTCTCCCCATAGCTCAGGCTGTAAGTGTCAGGGGAGAGGGAAGGAAATTGAAGTTGAAAACTAATTCTGGTTTCCTTACAGTACCTCAAAAAGCTCCCATGCCTTCATTTGAACACATCATTGAGCGCTGATTTCCACCTCTTTTATCTTCACGCCCCTCTTCCTTTTTCCATTCTCCTTGATCGTTGCAGATGCACTTCTTCTTCCATGGGCACAGGAGCAGTTCAGAAATTATTTGTTTCCTGTAAAGCACTGCATAACACCAGAGGAGAGTGGGATCTTTATTTATTTTTTGCTTTTGCTACCTATGTTATGGAAATCACCATGCTAGTTCAGGTAGGTGGGGCTTATAGTGTCTGGCAGGCTCCCAGTTTCCCTTCATTGATACAGCAGCTTCAGATACCCACTTGCTCTATGCATATTGGTCCTAATCATCTACTTCAAGACTTCTCTTTGCCTTGTTTCACAGCATTTCACCTGCCCCATGGTCTATGTGAGGTGCTGAGGTACACCCTTATCTGCTTACCTTGTTCCAGAGGGTCTAATATGTCCTCAGGGCATGGAGTTAGCAGGCCAGTTAATCCTTGCACAGTCCCATTCTAGTATGACTTGACTCCCCTAGCCTGGTGGGCAGGCAGTGGCATGGCCAGGATCTGAGATCATGCAGCACAGATACATTGCATGAACATGTCATCTCCAGCAATGGTGCCCCTTTCAGGATCAAGTCTGTATTGGCAGCTCACATACCTGTGTTTTATCAAGGTATAAGAAAGTGTTTGGAAAAGTGACTATCAACCCTTTTCATACACTCTATTTGTCAAACCAGTAGCCCGTCCTCTCAGTGAAGAAGTTTGCTATGTCTGGACAATGTTGCATGACTGTTCAGGGACCTGAGCTTTGGGACTCAGACCTGAGCTGAGGACCTCCTCCTTAATGGTCGTTCATACAGAATGGCTGAGGTTGAAAGGCTCCTCTGGGGGTTGCATGGCCCAACACCCTCTGCCCAAGCAGGGCCACCTAGAACCCATTGCTGAGGACCATGCCCAGATGCTTTTGAATGTCTCCAAGTATAGAGATATCACCACTTCTCTGGACAACCTGTGATGGTGCTCAGTCACTCTCACATTGAAAAGGTGTTTCCTGATGTTCAGACTGGTCCTGTCACTTGGCACCACTGGAAAGAGCCAGGCTCCATCCTTTTTGCTTTTTCCTGCAGGTATTTGAACACGCTGAGGAGATCCCCCTGAATCTGTTTTTCTCCAGGATGAATAGTCTCAGCTCTTTCAGCTCTTCCTGAAGGATGAGGTGCTCCAGGCCCAGCATCATCTTGCTGGGCTGCCTCCAATACGTCCATGTCTCTCTTGCACTGGGAGCCCAGAAAGGAAAGGTAAAGAAACCTGTATAGGAAACTAGTAAGAGCATGAATCCTCTCAGACAGCAGTGTGAGATTTCGGTTTTGATTTCAATCTGCCTCTCTGGTGAACTCAGTTAAACCTTGCATGCTTGGAGAGTTTTTAGCCTCAGTGCACTTTCACCATGCCATTTGCCAGTAAATTTCAGGTTGTGGTTTCTTTGCCACCCTATGTTGAGCTGGTGGTTTTCAGCCTGCTAAGCCAGCAGAAAATAGATCAGAGGAAGAAACCTATTGCCAAAGGTTTTCACTTGCTTGACATAGGTCACTGCCTCTGTCAGAAAACCTGGAAGATTTGGAAAGGGAAAACAAATTGAAAAACACTACTGTAATGTTGGTATGGTAGCTCTAAAACAATGGAACACTGCCAGATCGAAGAATCAGCACTCAACTCTTGTGCTCACGGCTGGGGCAGACCTGTGACTTGGTCTGTTTTTCCTAGCGATGGGAATAAGACTGAAGAACAGATGTAAATGCATGGTGTGTTTGGTTGTCTGACATCCTGAAACACATCTGAAATGCAAAAGGTTTGACAGATGGAGGAAGTTGTGGCTTATTATGTGAAAGTGGTTTGACACACAGAAGGGAGCCCTATTTGTGGACCAGGCCTTTTGAGTGCTTGTCACAGAGCAAACCCAAAGCAAGAGACTGTCTGACGCAAAACACAGGCATTTTCTTCCATCTGCACAGTCTGCAGGTGCTGCTTGAATGCAGCCCCTTACTTTTGAGAAGCCCCTGTAAAACATGCAGCTGAAGCAAACATTATTTTTACAAGTAGCTGATGCAGCTGCATTGGTACAGCTGCCAGCCTGGCTGCAGGTATAAGCCACTTGTGAAGGTTATCATAGCTACATGGCTTATACAGAAGGGACACCCTGTGCAGGTTTAGTCAATTTTGTACTTAAAGGAATTGGTTTCAATTCACTTTATTGCAACCAGTTATTCCTTTCAAATTGTCACCTATCCTCCAGAACAGGGATGACAGAAGCAGCAAGGCTGGCTGTTGCTGCAGCAGCTGACCTAACTTACTGAGATGCACACTAGATATCCTCCTGTCAAAAACTAAATACCATGCTCTCAGGCTTGGACATGGTCTGCTCAAGATAGTTCTAACGTACTTGAGAGCGGTTAATAAGCGGAATGCTCTGAATTCTGTGTAAACCAAGGTTTCAACTCATTCTGATTCTGTGGGTTTAAGGAAGCTTTGTGTCTGTTTCAGAATGTCAGTTTGGGAGCTTTCTACTGATTCAATTATGTGATTTTTAAATCACACCTATTTTTTAATTTGTAGTGACTGGGAATAAAAGAATCGTTTAGATCTTTTGTGAAGAGAAGACAAAGAGTAAGCTGAAAATGCCATGTCTGATATCTGGAATCATGGAACACACAGGGCTGTAGACAGTACAATTTCCTTGGTAGTAAAAAAAGCCTCAGGAAAATCTCTCTTTTGCAGCTGAAGTTGCAGTTTGCAGTTCTGTTTCCGGGCACAGCGGTCAACATGTGCCTCACAAAATTCATGGGGCGGCAGCTAATTTGCTAATTTTGAGACCACAGATGCCACTTGGTTCATTTCAGGAAAGTGCCCACCCTCAGTGCCTCGCATTTTGCCTTTAAAGGGTCAGGAATGTATTTGCAGGCTGCTGTAACAATGGTTCAAATGACTGTCCTTTGTCTGATTCAAGAACAACTGTTTTGTCTCAGCAGAATTTACACATTTTCATTATGTTCCTTTAGAATTTGTCACATTTGTGCTGGACCAGCTTTCACCAGAAAAAAATAAAGAGGCTGACAATGAAGCCAGCTCAGGCTGCATGCTGAATTGCATGTCACTTGCCTAAATGCACTTGCTGGAGTCTGATGGAGCCTTGCCTGCTTTGGAGTGGCAATGCTCTAGTACCATTTAAATCATGGTAATCCATGATAGCTGTTTCAAATTTCAGGCTAAAAATAATGTCGTTCAGCACTTGATGCATCACATCAAACACCCTGAAAAATAATCTTCATTATTATGGAGGTCTTAGACCTGCACCAGCATGGAGAGGCACACATATATACCTATATGAATGTATATTCTCACAGATGTGTATTTTAGTTCAGTGAGCAAAATAATTCGCTGAATTCCTCCTCTGGGTCTGATCTTGATGGTTTACTTGAGTCTTGGCCAGAGAAAGGCAAAAGCATTCAACCTTCTCTTTTCTTCAGTTTGCATGGTGGGAGAGAAAATGAGCATGAAGAACAGGAAAATGAGCACTTTCTTGTAAGAGAGTAAAGGGAGGTCTGATTTTTGTTTCATTTACTCCAGTTTACTCTGGCACTTTTATAGTATGGGTTTTTCCTGTTGTATTTAACACCAATGATGCTAGGATCTAGCCCACTGATGTTCTGCATGGCTGTGAGCTTATAGGTCAACAGTGTTTTGTTTTCCTTTATTTTTTTTCTATGTTTTAGAGTTTCAAGGCTATGTATCCTGTAGTTGTAAAGAAACATGTGACAGCTTGGTCTGATACTACACAGGGAATTATCACTGGAGAGTAAGCCTAAGGGAATTGCAAAGTGGATCTAAAAGGGGAAGGCAGAGGCAAGTAGGTATGTAATGGAGGAAAGTGGAAAAAACTTGAAACAGATGGACTGGGGTGGAAGGTTCAGTAGTAAAGATGGAGCAACCAGAAACTGTGATGTGATGGTCAGTGTAGCTGAATTTCATTGGCTGAGTAGCCAGGGAATTTGAGGGAAGGAGAGAGGGGGTTTGTACAAGAAGAACTTACCTGAGAGGTGACTTCACTCCAGATGCATTGGCTTGGTGACCTTAAGACTCAAACAGGGTATTGTACTCATTATGTGCTTGTGACTGGGAAGATGATAAGAATGTTGTATCATGTTGGCACAATTCCTTATTACCACAGCTAGCTTGCAGAATTATTCAGATTAATGCATTTTGCAGTTTCATTAAGCTTCATCTTCAACTTTAAGGTCATGTGCCCTCATGTGATTGAGCAATGACAGCAGTTGCCTCCAGGCAATTTTTATTCCCAGAGCTGTCTTCTCTAACCTTTGACATGAGCCAAGCAGTGGCGGTGACCAGAGCCTTTTGCAGCATGGTGGGTGCTCATATCATTTCAGGCTTTCCTTCTGTGGTGGCAGGGATTTTTGTCTCCCCTGTGCTGTGGTCTCACTGGCATTCCTGTACTCGCTTACTTTCTCCTTGCTCCGTTTTTACTGTAGAGCCCTCTAAAATAGCACCTGCAGGTGCTTATTTTGCCTGCTGCTCATCTGAGGACCCAGCTTCAGACAGAGAGGCACTGGCTTGGTGACCACAAGACTTAAACTACTCATGATAGACATCTTGTATTTTCTGTTGAAAGCCATTTATCTTTCAACAAGACACTTCCAGCATAAGTCAGTCAGTTTATTTTTTTCCTGTAAGTGATAATAACATCGACACATATCGCTGTTGTGTGTGCAGCTCCTTTCTGTACAGCTGGTGAAGGCTAATGTTGTTCACATAAAGCTGCAAGGCTTAGAGCTTTACCCTGTCTGTTTAGGTGTTGTTGCAGTTAAGAAGAGAATTGCAGGGGTTTTAGCTGACAGTCAATGGAAAATTCCATTAAGTAATCTGGATCTTTCCATAATTAGTCACCACTTAAGTCATAGACTTTTGAACCCTCATCATGGTCCTGTACTGATTTTTCTGCAATGTCTGATAGGTTACTTTCAGTTAATGGAAACCTGGATGTGCTGGCCAGGCTTACTGCGGAAGTTAAGCCCCTAGTTTTCTGGGCAGGTGATCCTTCAGCGTGTTGCAGTGGGTGCAGGAGGCAAGCATGTGCCAAAACAGAAGCAGGAGGAGCTGAGACAAGCGCAGGGCGAGCTTCTGGGTTAACTCCATTGTTGGAGAGCAGTCACCCAGATGGAGCTGCTTTACCAGTTTTAACAGCATGTGCAAACAAGGTGGGACTCCCAGGGATGGAGCCATGGGATTTCGCTTTACAAGTTGCCTTACTGCACCTGTTTCTTCCAGGAACTTCTGCTCACGGCATGTTGCCAGCCTTAAAAGGCTAACCTTGCTGCATGTCACAGCTCTGACTGCATCCTTCCCCCCGGGGATGGGTGCGAGCAGCAGAGGACAGCTACCCACATAAAAGCATCAGTGAGAACAGTCCTGCATGGAGGCTGGTGATGGACATGCAGCTGACAGTGTGAGCTTCAGGATCCCTCCTCATGTGATTGTGGCTTTGCTGTCATTGATGAAGCAATTGACCAACCCTGCCATCGTATCCTTATAAACATCCCTTTCAGGACCTGCCCTTCTACACTTTGGGGCTTGCCTGCTTCCCTGGTCATGACGAAGACCAACACCTTTTGAGTGACCCTTAACAACTGTGCTCTGCATCTGCTTTTCAGGCAAGGTAGTGTAAGCTACAGGTACATTTCTTCTTCTCTGCTTGCTGGAAGCTGAGATGGCCTTTATCTTCTCCACACCTTGCCAGCTTCAAGAGCACTTTCTGCTGCTCCCACTGCCCACCTGCACAGAAGCTGCCAGGAGCACAGAAAATCAAGGTGATGCTTCCATGAAGATGCTTCTGCAGCCACAAGAACAATCCTTGCCCCTGCAGAAACAGGTGCCTGCATTTATTATTTACCTAACACTGGCCTTGGAAATTAAATGGCCCCAGCAGCCTAGGCGGCATAGTGTTTCTTTGAGTGTTTCTGTGACCCAGCAAGCACAGGTTATGGTCTGCACATGGAGGAACAGAAGTGTCCAGTTACAGCTAACAGGCAAAACCATTGGAGCACACCTGAAGCAATGCAGGTATGATAAATACTGCATGAATGTATTTGCTCTTTGCCCATGACCCTCTCATTCTCAGAAGGGAGTGCCTTTTAGTTGAGGGCAAAATGCAAAGCAAAAAAATTCATATGTATCTGAAGCAAATAAGGGCCCAATGAATCCAAGCTCCCTAAAACTGAAGAAATGTCTTCTGAGGTGAAGTGATACTAAAATAGCTGATATTTAGAAAGCTCTCAGGAATTAATCATCGATGGAAATTATAAGAGACCATTATCAGCCTGAACAAGGCAGAATTTTACCTCATTGTGACATCAAACAAGCGCAAAGGAAAATTATTGCCATATCAGAACAACAGCATCCTCAGAGCATTTTCTGAACCTGGAAAAACATAGTCCTTCGTTTGGGCTAGCAGGAGTCTTGCTACAAAACCACATTTGCATAGCTCTTCTACATCTTAACCTCCAACCAGGGCAGTCCCTGAGATGAGCCTGCCCCATCCGCTGGCTGTTGTTACAAAATCTCAAATACTAGATGGGAGCAGTTGAGAAAATGCAGCCACATCTGCAGGTGTAGTAGCTCTGGACCAGACCTACAAAGGAGACAAAGACTCAGGTTGCTGTAATGGCTGTGTATGATGTAAGGCTCTTTTGTCAGGATACTCCGACTGCTGGGAACTCCTATAGGTTTTGTTTGTGCAATTTCCCTGCGCAAGAACACCTGTTTTTCCAAGATGCCCTGTGACTTCATGGAAACTCTAGCCGGATAGACCTTACTGTATTAGCAGCAAGCATAACCTCGCATTACTCTAGAGAAACAGTTCTTTTCCTTTCTGCCTCTCTATCCTCTTGTACCTGTTGCTTTATTTCTCCCACCTCTGGACAAACTGAAGCATACTTTATTCTGCTGATCTTCTCTTCCACTATTGTATTTCCATGCTATTTTTCTAGTTTGATGTATTTTGGAGGTAGAGTACACCTACTACTTCATGGCTATATCACAGGTAGAATTTCAGAGCATTTGGTCCTTAATTTAATATTATTTTACTTAACAATGTAATACTTTTATTAATAAAAGAATAGCCATGCCAGGAGCCTGAATGGCATGAACCTGGACCCTGCACAAGTCATGAACAGATGATGAAGCCCTCTTGCTGTTCCTGAGTTTGAACACAGGAATGAAAGATGTTAATTGCCAACATTCATATGAAATTGCTGAGCATAAGCCAAGCTGCTGTGAATGTCAGAGAACACACTCTGCTTCTGATAAGAACAACATTGTGTAATATCCTTTTATTACCGGCCAAGCTAATAACAGATTATTTCCATCAGCTAAGTGCTTGCGCGCAGAATGCCACTGCACTGCAGTGTGATCCTATCTGGCCTTCAGTCTAAACAACTGCTCTCTAGAGACAGAAAGCAGCATTTACAGAGGCTCTACCTGATTTTTCTTGGACTTAGAGTGGGAAGTATGAAACATATTATGCTCTCCTGGCAATACTGCCATGACTTACAAGCAGTTTAATGGGCTTTGAAATTTGGAGTATTCCTAGTACAACATTAAAAATGGTTTCAGATCAACTTCTATTTCATTCTGCCTAGCAGACAGGAGAGCCAGTCAACAGAGTATTTTACAGCACTAATTCTCTGCTCTTTCATTTCTTGTGTTTGCTTTAGTGGCCTAACATTTCACCATGCCAGGGTGCACGGGGGTCTGAGAGAAGATCTCAGCCTGAAGAAATATAGATAAAAATATCTTTCTTTTTTGTTTCCATCACTGTCTTCTTTCACGAGACATCTCCATCTTCCATGGAGGAAGACTTCTCACCCCAAACCACCTCGACCTAATGATCAAAGAAACCATTGGTGTAGCAAACACGAGCACTTGCCCAGGGAAGTAAGGTGTGGGTTATTTATTTAATCTCTGGAGCAATCTGACTCTATTTTTTCTTTCCTCTCCGAGAAAAGTCCAGAGGTAAATTTAGACAAACCAGGTTATTCCTTATTTTTAATCAGGGAGTTACTGCATTTGTCAGTCCCCTTTGCTTCTGACACATTGAAAGCTGCAAATGAATTTTGGAGCCTACAAGCCTGGTTTATATGCCTATTTCCACCACTTTTGCAGCATAAAAAGGTGACAAATTGTGCATGTATATGATGAATATCTAGAAAAAGATGTATGTGCTGACAAAGTGGCTTCAAGTATCCTTAATGCAAATAAGAATTGGGCTCATGGCAGCAAGGAGTTATTCACAGCTCATGATGCCTACCAGCAGAAATGATGATATATCTCAGCAATTCAGAAACTCATCAGTTATTCCCCTTCTCACTCTGGGTACCTCTTTGCACAAGGAGCTCCTTGGAACTAAGGAAAAGGGACCGCTGGGTAAATAAATATGAGGTTTTCCTACTGTTTCCTTTTTCAGCGTACAGAAGCAATCTGAGGACTTCTGAAATGTGGGGGTGGGGGGGGTGGGGGGGTGTCTCTTTTTTTTGTTTGGTTTTGTTGTGGTTTTTTTTTAATTAACAAAAAAGCTTCCTTCTAAATAGTAAGTTGGTAGAAATGAAGAGTGGAAATAAAACAGGAGGGAAGATAGATCCCTGGATCTGATTGTTGCCAAAGGACGCACTTCAGCTTAGCTGCTAAAGTACCTATCTGCCTGCAGCTCAGTGGAGGAGGAGCACCCAGGCTGGTGGCACTTGGGGAAGTGGTGCAGGAGGATGCAGCCCTGGCAGAAGCAAGAAAGGTACTGCAACCCATTTTCAGTCCTTAGTGTGTCTGGAGGCCAGGAAATACTCTGCTTTGCTTCAACCACTGAGTTACCAAGGGAAGACTGACAGCTTGAAGATCTTTCCAGAAACAGCAGCAAAACTTAGTCCTTTTTGATCTCCTGAGATAAGCACAATACTGGAACTATCTCCGGGTGGGTCCTGCTGTATCGAATGGAAGGGGGAGGCTGGAGGTCAACAGTCTCTTTTAGCACCAAGAAATCAGGACTGTTACAGGAAGCACAGCTCATACAGCACACTGATCTGTAACAGCCAACAGTAATGCAGAGATCCCAGGTTGCCTTCATTTCAGCTCTTGTGGCAGACCACTAGTGCTCAGCAGATTTCCTTTGGTTATTGGACTGCAGGAGGCTAAGCAGCAGGAAATATCCACACCACATTTTGGCTTCATGGTGCATTAATTCTTCCCTCCCTGACCCCAGATGTCAGCAATCACTTTTACTGTGTCAGGGTTTTGGGCCCTGTACATAAACAGGTTTTCCAGGCTGACTTCCTTTAATATTCTCGATATCTACTGGAAAACATTGAAGCTCATATAGTGAATTTTTATTTTTTTGAGATTTTGGTGGGGTTTTCTTGGTTAGAATTTTCCTTATGTTCCTCATTCCCTACATTTATGCACTGGAGTCTTCAGAGAAATGTGCAGAACGAAAGCATCTGGAAGTGGTTTTGTGTAGTGAGGCAGGAATTTCCTGGTGTTGCAGCATTCTCAGTGACTCTAGAGATACTGCTGTGGGTTATCTGCAACTTCTCCCATACCATCCTGTTGTTTGTGCTCTGGGGCCAGGCAGGGCTCTGTGCTCCAGCAGTGCAGTGGTTTTTTGGTGGTGAGCCTTCAGGAGTGCAAGTCAGAGCAACTATGGGACTGCTCCAGCTTGTACTTTGTGTGGCCCCTGTGGTCTGCAAAAGGATGAAGGACGCAGAACAGTTATGGCAGGCCACCAGCTACAGCCCTCATGATTCAAATCAGCTCAGAGACAGCAGCTGAAATCACAGTAGCTATACTGAAGTAGGAAAATCATGATGGAGGCGAGAGAAAAAAGAGGCCTTTTGTAGGAAAAAGGGATAATTTTGTAGATGGCATAAGAAAGAGTAATTGCACTGACACTCTTGTCCAAGCAAGGGAGTTTTCCTGGCTGTCTCTGTCACATCTTTGCCTATATTTCCTGTTGCACAGGCTGAACAAACATTGCTCTTTTGTCCCTTTCATAAAGTGAGCTTAAGTGATTTTCCAGCAAAGCCACAAGCAGTAGTATGGTGTGCTTACCATGTAGTCTGTTTTTCCTATGCCATCTTCCCTACTGGCAGATGTTTTGAAGCAGTTTTCTATAGAGATGATATACCACAATAAAGGTGACTTTCCAAGTAATCCTGAAAAATCAGCACCCTGGCAGGTAGATACCATCACATCAGAGTAGAGTAATAACCACTAGGCTGGGATGGCAAGAGGTGAGTTCTGCCATTTCATCGCTTACATGGATATTTCTGTGTTAGTAAGAAAACACTGACCTGCTCCCTTACTACTGTGAAGTCCAGCCTGCAAACACGTGCTCAGCTGGTAATAGGGTTGGGAAGAATTTGGGCTCAGGGCTCATTCATTCTGTGTATATTAATGGAGAGTGGTAAGCAGACCAAGGTGGAGGTTTGGTACCGGCTCCCATTAGTCAGCTCCCAGGTGTTGCCCGTCTTTCCCAAGAGAGAGCTGGGGGGCTTTGGATGAGTGGGTAGGGCTTGCTTTGATACATCTAACCCTAGAAGAGGAGGCACACTGCTCCCCACACCCCTGTGTGTCCTCTAACACCACTGCACTGTGCTAACGCCGGGGCCACAAGGTGTGCTAAAGCAGGCAGCTCTCTTATCTTGCTGGAGGTTTATTGAGCTGGAAGGACCCATCCCAGCCTGGCTTCTGATCTTCACATTTGTGGTTGCTTCTGTTAATCCTTTGAGGGTATTTTCCACCTCTTTTGTGCCTGCAGTGGCAGTGAGGGAGACCAAGAGAAGTTTCTCCGTTCAGATCTTGGGTTTTTTTCACCTCTCAGGAAGGAGAGTGAGGCAGAGGAAGGAAAAAAGCTCAATAATCTTTGTTTTGCTTAAACCTATGAACTATAGCATTGTATCATCCTCCTTCTGTTATGTCAGTAGTAAGCTGAGCTTTAGGTTCAGGGATGGGGTGTTACTGACAGCTAACTGCAAATATTATTTAGAGAATCCTTATATGGTGTGTTCAGAAAACAATAGGTTTCAAAGCTATTTTTTTTTTAAGTACACAAACAGCACAAACACTGGCAGTGTCAAAAGGACAGCTAAATCCTAAGAGAAACATCAGGGTCTTCAATAAACAGCTTGGGGTCTGCCCCATAAATCTTCCTTGTCATTTCACAGAAGCACCAGCTTTTAGCTGCTTCTGTGAAGCACTGGGATTTTGCAGAGCTGCTTCCTTCATGGATGCAATAGACATGAAGATATTTAAAATATATCTCAAAGAAGCAGTTAAAGTGAACATAGTTGCCCAGACGCTGAAATAGCAAGACTTGCTGTCATGGCACGGCAGTGTGCAGGACTTGTATGCCTGGCAGTTTCACAGCGTAAGCTATGTTGAGCTTGACACTCACTACATTTGTCCTCATGTGTTCACTGGTTCTGACAAAAAGGGGCATGGGAGCTCAGTTGCCCTTCTTCCCCTTCTGCTGCCTGCAGTGGTTTTTGGAGTGGGCTGAAATATAATCAATTCATATGTATGAAAAGTGGAGCCGCTCCCTGCTCATATTTATCAGTAACTTTATGAGAGAAGGTATCAAAATGGGCATGAGTGTCTTCTACTGGCAAACTGTTTTCAGCAGTGATTTCAGTGAATGTGTGTTCAGAATTCTGGAGAAGAAATTCAAACCAGAGCAGCTGATGCAGAGTAGGCGAGCACTTTCCTGCCAGACAAGCTCTGCTGTTGGCTGCGTGGCTCAGGGTAACATGCCTGAGATGCATGGGCAGATCTCCGCAGATCTCCGTAGGGAAAGCTCTATCTCTCACCAGGGCAGAACTGACCCCGAGGAGGCGATCCCAAGAGGATGAAAACATTCAGGGGAAGAGAAGAAGGATGAACCTTTGCCAGGGGCAAAGCCACCTGACATGGACAGTATGATGGGTCCAGGGTGGAAATGAAGGTGCACAGCAAAACTGGCAGTGAGGAGTTGCATGGGCTTACTTACACAGAGTGTATGCATGGATCTGCAGCCAGTCCTCCCCTGATGCTCCACACCAAGAGCACAGACCTCGGACCCAGTACCCTGCATTTGCTGTGCCCAGCTGGGCACACAAGTGATATTCACCATTTCCAGGTACCAGTTTCCTAGGGCGTGTGCATCCCTTTTAATGTTGTACGCATCTGCTTACCAAAGGGAGGCATGGCCTTATCTGCCAGATTGCTGCTGAAGGATTGTTTCTACCACTGTCCATCAGCCAGCTAGATTGTTTGAGGGTCACCAAGTTGTCCATGCCTTTGCTGAAAAGCATCCAAGGAGGGGGAGAAGAAAAAAGGCATTAATAGTCCGTAATCAAGTCTATTTATATAAAATGACAAATGTTATGAAATGAAACTATTTGACTTTCAAACACAGGAGGGGTCTTGCTTAAATCATGCTGACGTGGTATGTAAACAGTGCATCAGACAGCGTGAGGAAATTATCTGTGCTCCCATGTGCAGGGATCCAAAGGGGTTGAGCCTCCGCAGGGAGGTTATCAGGCAGCCTTTGCCGGCGCTGAGCAGCAGGGCAGCAGTTTCACAAGTGCGAAGGGGCAGCGCCACGTCCCCACAAGGCTTCTGAGGGTGACGCAGTCTGACAGTCAAGCATCTGAGCTACAGGGGTGACTGTGGCTGGAGCTGTGCACAGCAGACACTGGAAGGGCAATATCTAGGGGTTTGGAGTCAGGGAGCACTGAGTGCTGGAGGAGCTGGGCAAGATGCACCACCCTGCTCCAACAGCGTGTGATGTGCCTTGTGCACAGGACTTGGCAGGCATGAGCAAAGGAACAGTGGAGTCAAACAGCTCTGGTGCATCTACAGGGCTTTTAAATTCCCCTGCTAGCTTAGCCTTAGGAGAACAGACCCTGTTCCGTGTCCGTGCTGACAGCTGTGCTGCATCAGTAGCTCTTCTTGGTTATTTATTTTTATTGTTGTGATTCACAGGCAGGTAAATGGTTCCCTGTGAGTTGTGGGCATGACTCAAAGGAAATACGAATGCTGACAAACAGATTGACAGTTTATAATCTTAGCAACAGTGCCATTTTCCACAGTTATGCGGTCAGGGGCTAGCTTGCATCAGGTTTCTGATCACGCTAGAAAACTTCTGGGGTAATGAATGTCCTCTGCTTCTTTGAAGCGCACGAGTTGTATCGCAACCAGTCTAAGTGTTTAGAAGGCCATTCCAAGTTATGTCCTGGACTGGCAAGTAAACCTTTCTGCCTCTAATGTTTCTGGTTTTCTTACCTACCTGTTTTTCTCAGTATTGTTGTGTGTCACATTTTATATTCCTGTTTATAAGGCACACACTACAAAACAAATTTTAGGCCAAAGAGTTTGTTAGCCCAGGAGATGTGAATTATTGTGTTAACACAAAAGACCTGATCTTTCTAAAATGGCTTACTGTTTTTTCAAGGCCTCTTTTCTTGATTAAGCCCCAAGTCATTATTACGATGAGACTCTTCTAATTATAAGGGACAGAAAAATAAATAAGAAAGGGACTATGAGGGGAGTGAGAGGAAACAGCTTATGACACATTTCCTGCCTTCTCCTTTTGTACTTATTTGCTTTCCTTGCCTCCCACACACACCTCCCTTCACAAACATGTGTCCCAGGATAAGCACAAAGGGTGTTTTTTTTCATTACGTTGTGTTTGAAAAATGGGTTGGGAGGTAAAGACCAGGCTTTTTCTGCAGAAATACAAACACAAAGTACCTGATTTACCCTGGTGAGGGAGGGAGGCTGAAAGAGAAAAAAGGCTTGGGAGAACTTGGGAAATAAAATTTCAGGATTCACTTAAGCTGTTCCATGTACGAATTTCTGTGCTCTTTGGAGCTCCCTTCTGTAACTGCTCCTCTGTGTGCATCTTCTCCATGATGGATAGGGCAGCAGGGAGACGGGGCTGGGGAGGGCAGCAGCGTGCACTGGCTGGCATTGCTAATCTGGGAAGGAGGAGTTTGGAGGGGTGGCAGGAGCACCCCAGCTCTGCAGGATCCCCTTGTGCCAGTACTGGCAGACAGCAGCTCCCTGGCATCCCTGCCCTGATCCTCAGTGGCGCTCCTGGGATCAAGGCACTGGAGTGAATGGTGGTGGAAGTGGGACACAGCATCTAAGGATGCACGTCTCCCTGTCCTCAATGAGGTGGGACCCCTTTCCTGCCACGCAGCGTGGAGTAGCCCACAGATATTTATTTTCCTTGTGAGGATACCAGTACAGGCTCTGCAGCACAAAGCAGTGCTAGTAAGGCTGCAGAGACCAACGCTGTACAGACAACCTGTTACTGTCAACCTGTCAAGTGTTTGGTGGCTACCAGCATGGAACAGGAGTACCTGGTGAGCAAGCTCCACACAGGCAAAACTACGCCAGCCTGTCCCCGCAGCCGCTGTGGTTGCCAGGAAAGGTAAGTCACAGCACAGCCACAGATAGCTGCTTTTGGGGCAGAGTCTGTTCTGGGGCAGAGTCTCTCCAGAGCCTGCTTGGCTCAGGTGTTTGTCCAGCATGACTGCTTTCCCTCTCTCAGGAAGCAATGGTGCACTTCCTCATTGCTCTTTGTTGACTGTAAGGAAAGTTCCATAGGGAGCCTAGAGCACAAATACACTGGAAACCTCCTCCCACCTCCATCCCATGCCTTGGAGAGCATGGATGCACATGGCTGGGGGCGCATGCATGCACTCATTGTAGCTCCTGATATGGTTGCTGTTCTTCGGCTGCCCGGCACACACCCGTGGTGCCCATGCTGACTTACAGCAAAGCAGAAGCCCTTCTCTGCCTCCTTTGCGCCTATTTTCCGCACTGAGCACACCCTTTCGCCATCCCCACAAGCCGCTGGGGCGTGGGTCTGCAATGCAAGAGTTAGTCTGGGACCAAGGTCTCTGTCAAGGACAATGACTACATTTGGTCAGACCTGCTGTCAATTTCACGTGGATCCCACCTCAACCAAAAATGCCCGTGGGCTTCCACAGAGCCTGTGTTTTGCCTAGGGTGGTGAAGCATTTTGTATGTAAAGGGAATCACTTTCTGAACAGCTTTAGCAACAGCTGAACAAATTCAGTTCCTGCAAACAGTAGAGATCAATTCCCACCGCTGGTACTTAACAACAAAGGAAAGGTTAGTCTTTCCCTGCCGCCTGAAACATTTTAATCAACTGGAATTCAGCAGGTCTCACTTCTGCTTTTGTCTGCCCCATGCAAATCCAGGGGAACTCCAGATCCTGCCCTTACTTAACTTGCCTATATAAGCAGGTTACCTTAAATGGCTTCTGAAATTCTTTATGCCAAATAATTTTGACCTGGGCAAAGCAGAGCAGGGAATAGGACTATATGTGGTCCTCATAGACTTGTTGATTTATTCTGAGTGCTTTTTCGTGCTTACAGTAGCTAGTGCATGTTACATCTGTGTATTGTTGCTCACTGCAGCTGCTGGTCCCACAGAGGAAAGTTCCCACTTTAGAAGCAGAACTAACGTATCACAAAAATGGACAGAACAGCCACCTCCAAGCTGCCTACGCTGCTGTGGCTGAGACCTCCTTAGGCAGAACAGTCATTTCTGAGCAGAGAGAGGTTAGCAGTGGTTTCAGTTCCACAAAATAAATTGCTCCACGAAGCCAGCTGCCATTACCATGAGCTGTCTTTTATTTAAATGTGTCAGTGAACAAGGTTTCCATTGTCTTGGGACTTTCGCTCTCAGTTACTTTGCTAGATTGGCCAACAGCATTGCTTTTTGGGGGAGCTGAAAGCAAACATTTGCCACAGGGCCACCCTGGCCTGGGACACTGAGTGCCAGCATGGCTTGCTACTGTTTTCTGATCGCTGACCTGCTTCTCTCTTTTTCTCCCTAATGCCTTTGCTCACTTGGCTGCTCCCTCTGATTGCTGTGTAACTACATTCCTGTTTCTCCAAATCTTTCTGCACAGTGAGCACAATGTGGAGGTGTCCTTCTCCCCACCAATACCCAGGGGCATGGTCATATCTCACCCAGGGGCTTACAGGTATAGCGGGGACCTGCCTTCAGCAGAGATAAGTGGCTAGCACCCAGGGTTTCACTTGCAATGTTTTTCTTCTCAATTCCCCTGAAAAACTGCTGCTTTTTGCTTCATAAGGAAAGCTCATCATTTTGAAACTTGGGTTGAAGGATAATGACAGTGACCTGCCAAATACAGCGGGTGTTTGTGCAAGTATCAGGAATGCAACCAGCGGGTTCAATTAATCTTACTAACTGGCAAGCCTGAACACTATAAACAAGCAGAGGACACTCCTGCCCTCAGACATTACGGTTGCAGTTAATTTTCTTTCTCTTACAATACCTCAAGGTTTCAGGTTTAGAAGCCTACAAAGTTTATGGGAGCTGCATTACTGTGCTGTTAACTCAGTCATCCTCTTGAATGTAATCTGGTATTGAAAAAACTTTTAATTAAATCCACATGTGCTGGGGGGAAAAGGTTGTGGTTTTTTTTTCCAGCATATCTGCAGCTAGCTGATTGCTGACAAATAGCAATGGAGGAAGGCAAAACCAAAGTGCTTCAAGAGCATATGTCTAGTACTCCCACAGGGCTGTACTGCAGGCGGTGGTTCACAGCCATGTGATGATGGGATTCGAGGGGAATGTGCAGCTCAAGAGAACTTGGAATGGTCCTGTCAGCTCCAGGTCAATGCTTCTCATTCAGCCCAGAGCAAGCCAGGGTTTCCCACTGTGGTCGTCTCTACTGGGCCGGGAAATGCATTACTGTATGTGTCTACAGCCATGGGTAGCTGCAGCAAGGCAGCAATGGCAGGTGACCCAAGGAGGCAGCAAGCCTGGTTTTCCTGAGGAAAACGGCCCCAGTACCCCCAGTGTTGCAGTGACGCTCAAACTAGACAGTTCTGTCCCAACCCTCCTGGTGAAATCTGTATGATGAGCAAGTGCAAAGAGCTTGTCTATTCAGTCCATGGGGCTCTGCAGGCTCATGTGGGCTGCCTTAGAGAGGCTCCTCTTTTCTTTTGGCTGATTTTCAGATGCACATTGTATTCCCCATGTTTCCAGCAGCACTTGCAAGAGACTGAGGATCAGAGTGCAGACAGGTCTGGAAGCCCGCCCAGATCACCCATCTGCTCCTAAAATTTCCAGTGTGGAGAAAGCAAACAAAACAACAACAACTAACCTCAGCATTCTGATGGCCGGTGACTGATGCTCAGGGAGCACAGGCCTGGCGTGAGCCCAGTTTCTACCACCCTTTTGCTGTGCCAGTATTGTAAACATGGCATGAAACTCAACTGGTGACATCTGAGGGTGGACAGGGCTGTGGAAAACCCAGCTCCACTCAGGCAGCATAAATGAGAGCTGTTGTTCGCAGGCCTCAGGAGCATCCCGCAGAGCAGGGAATCCCCTGCTGTGAACAAGGGCTGTATGCAATCCAGCTCTGGTTTAGCCCAGGCTACACAGAACGTGTTTGTGTGCCGCTGGGTCACAGCCCTTCTGGGAACAAAAGTCTGTCAGGACCACACTGCAGTTTATGTCTGTTTATGTTCAGGACCACACTGGCAGACAAACGTCGGTTTATGTTGAGGCAGCTGGGAGAGGAGGAACACTGCAGCTGCCTTGTGAGGATCTTCCAGCCTGAATTGCCCTGTGACCCTGTGATCTGCCTCTTCCAATGAAATCTGAGCATGTAAAGTCCACACTGCATTCATTTTGTGCGCTAGTACATGCAGTGTACAGACCAGAGAGGTACCAGTGTAAGGGCTGAAACACGAAAGGGGCCTTAAGAAAGCTGTGTTCAGGCTTGGCTTTCTCACCTATTTTTCGTGAGTTGTCCCAAAACCACAGGGCAAATCTTTGATTCCCAGGGAAAGCACAGGCTTTTGCCTCCAAGTGGATGGAGAGGACTTCGCGGCTTCACAAAAAGCTTTTCCCCCACCTGCGGACATTGTAACATCCTGCTCTGAGCATGGGCTGGCATCGCAAGTTACCCACAGGACTTTAACTGGGATTTGCTATGACATCAAGAGATTGAAATGGCTTCTTGCGCTCCAAGGTTTGCCTGGATTACCTGCTCATCATGGCCTAAGCGTCCTGCTGAAACCATGACCACCCACCTGAGATAAGTGGTTGTCTTGCCCTGCTTTTGAGAAGTGAAAGACAAAGCATGAGCATGGGGCTTGCCTGGCTCCATTTCTGCCTGATGTGTTCAGACACACCAAGAAAGAGCTGGGTTTTCTGCATCTCAATCCACCCACAGGTATTACCAACTCATCTTTGCACCATGTCTAAGGCAGTGTTGCAGACAGCAGCTGAAGGAAACCTGCAGTGGTCTTAGAGGAAAATGCACCCAGGCTGTACAGGCATTCACTGTCTGGACAGATGGCTTCCAGCTCCACCAGCCCGCTATGGGAGAACTGCTCATCTCTGAGGTCAGAAAGAGCCACAGCATTCAAGAACTAGACAGACACTGCCCTGGCTGGTCTCAGTGAGGGTTTTGTTGTGCTCCTTGGCCACATTATTCGTCAGATGTAAAACAGATAAATAAGCCAGTGAAGTCTGCATGAGACACAAACATGGCCAGGATGATGGCCAAGTTGTGTATCCACTCACACCGTGTCTCCACTCTGGGTTTTTCAGTTGAAGGAAGGATTATGACAGCAGCCGTGCCACAGCTGCAGTGTTCAGCAGTTTCATGTTTCCATTTGATCACATTACCCTATGATTCATTCCAGCCTGGCCAGAACAGGGGGCAGTTTACATCTTACTGCAGAGCCCCCATAACTTTCACCACAGGGCTGCTGCTGCGCCAAGGAAACACAAGCTTGGATGTTTACGGGCCAAAACCAGAGGACAACAATTGAAAATACAGAAACTCATGGAAGGAGCACAAAACCACGGAATAGTTACACAACTCCTGGAGCCCAGAAATCGTAGCAAGGCAACCTGTAAGACCCTCTGTCTGAATAGTGTTTTATTTTGGTTGAAAGAAATGAGGCAAATTAAAAAAAAAACAAAGAAAGTAGGGACTCAGCCTCTGTAAAAAGCAGAAAATGCAGTTTATTTCCCCGTTTTTAGGCAGTTAAACTTCCCTCAGAAATGGCTGCAGTTAGCAGCTGCTTGAGATGGTGTTGTGCACAGACAGTAAACCCCAAGCAATCCTCTAATTACTACACTACAAAATACAAAGTTTATTTGCAGAAGAAAAACATGATAGAAGCTGAATGTGGGTGTGCATTTGTACATTGCTTTTGCACAAAACAAGTGACTTTATATGTGCACACTGACACAAAGATGAATGTTTTTGTGCTTGTACGTTGTTTCCTTTTCTGAGTATCCTGCCACTCTTGAGATCATTTTCAATTCTGCATGCTGTGACTGTGTCTTGGGCCAGGCTTTTCCAAAAGGAAACCATTTTCTAAATTGCATTAAAGAAACATTTTGGCAATGTGAGGAATTAACTCCTTTCAAGTTCTGATGTAAGTGCTTTCTTTTCCTGAGGCATGTTAGAAAGACCTTCACAGCTGGAGCAACAGCTTAACACAAATCTCCCGATAGTGGTGGGGAGGTGCGTGGATGTGACTAACAATCAGAATGAAGCTGGACTGATTTAGATCTTTTAGGCCATATTAGCAGCAGGTAAAGTCAGCATTTATTCTAACTTTCCTCTATGGAAGCCAGGACATCTTGACAAGCTCTATCTCCAGGCAAAACTGGGTATCTTTTTCTGCTGAATATTTGAAGTCTGTATCTTCAGGCTAGGTTGCTCAGCAAGTATTTTCCAACTTCTTTATGAAGACTAGGAAAAAGTCCCACCCTGTGGGAAGCAACATATCTTCATTCATTGTCGTCATCATCATCATCAATGATAATATTAAAATAATATTTAATTACAGTTGATGGTTAAGCAAAACAGGATTTTATTAAAACATAAATGGTCCTCAACCTGTACTTCTAATTTTTGAATATTAAACACACTGATCTGAATACATACAATTCCTTTTTGATGCAGTAGCTCTGTGTCCTAAGGTTATTTCTGGTTTTGCTGGTGTTCACTTTATGCAGAGCCTGTTTTCTTCAGGTCCAGAGCAAACTTGGTGCTGCTGTTCCTAGTGCCTGCATTTACGACAACATGCAAATGAAAACGGTTGCACCAGCAGCTGCAACCTAGATATAAAGAAGTGTAGATAAACAGACATGGGACTCATGGGCAGAGACGGGTGCTAGGCTAAGACCAGGACAAGCAGTGGTTTTCTAGAGCACAACTGGAAGAAGCAGTCCAGCACCCACCTCCAAACTGCTCTCCTTTGCTCACCCATCTGTCCTCACCAGAGCAGGTTTCTGCCCAGCCAGGCGCAGTCGCATCTTCCATGTCTTGTTTCTTGCCCTAGTTTGGCTGTTGCTCCCTTGGAGACTTCCTGAGAAGCGCATACCAGAATTGGGTTTATGTACTGTCTTCAAAGAAGGAATGCCCCAGCAAGGACTCTGCATAATCTAGCATAGGGAGGCAATAAACCCAGTGTAACACTTTCTTTTAAGAACATGCAATGTATGGTGACAATGTGTCATTTACACTGGTCCGACCTTGAAAGAAGTTCTGCTGGCTTTGATGGGATTGCTCTTGGAAGTATGCTGACACGCTGGCAACTAGAATAAAGCTGCAGCACTGCTTGTCGCTAGCATGGAGGAGGACTGCCTCTGGACTGATAAATAAAAAGGGCTTGAGAAATTCTCACTCTTCCTGGCCCTCTGCTCCAGCAAGTGCTTTTTTGTTTCCCAAAAGCTGCAGAGGTTTTCTGCTGCGTGCTGCAAGATGCCCTCTGTTTGCACCATGCCTCCAAGCAAGTCCTCACTCAGGGTGACACTTAGAGGGATCACTTTCAGCCTGTTGTCAAAAGAGAGCAGAGGATTTATGGAGTGTTGGTCAGAGCTTCCTAGGGCATCTGGCCTTAGAAAACAGGAATTCCTTCAGCTGAATGTAAGTTTCTGGTTTGTGGTAGTGTTTGTCCCCCATGGGATTAAAGACTTGGAAAAATGGCTTTTCTGCAGTCTTCCCTGATAACATTGTGGGCACAGTAACACACTAAGTCAAAGCTAGACTCCAAAGACCATGCATACACCTACTTCTACGCACATTTCTATCTTCCTTATCGCCTTCATTTATTACAAGGGGGAGTTCAGCAGTCCCCTGTCATTTGCAGAGCACACGTGTTGAGACTTGCCCTCAAAAGGCAGGTGTACCCTCCCAGGGCAGGCAGACAGGGTTTATGAAGGCTGAGGACATCCTCCCTGTGCATGGGGAAAGTTCTGTCATGCCCAGGGTTACTCAGCCATGCCCCTGCATGCAGGGACTGGCACCATCCCCCATAGGTGCTGAAGGCAGAGCCTGGCTGCACTGCATAGGGAAGGAAACAGCTCCTCCAATACACCCCATGTCGGGCAAGCCTCTTCAGAGTTCTTTTTTTTTGTCCAACAAAATGCATGTGATTAGAGAATAGGATTCATAATGATACCTTCCTTTCTCATTTTCAGCTAGGACCCACACAATCACTGGAATATATAGCTGAAAAGGACTTATAGTAAAAACACCTGTCAGCATTAAGCAGATATATGACAACCCTGGGCTGCTTTCAAGAGAAGCTGGTCTAAACATACCTAAAAGCTGCCAGGAAAAGAGACTTCTTTGTGGTTTGGGCAGCTCCAGGCAACATTTTTCTGCCCTGTCCTTGCAGAAAGCATTTCTCCTCTTGCAGCAATTGAGGCTGATTCCTTGTCTGAGTTCCAATGGGCCCTGAGAAAAATGGACTTGTGTCTTCATATGTAAGTGAAAACAAAGTGAAGGTGGTGATCATCTCCCTCCTTGGTAAATGGGGACTTCTTTCAGACTTCCCTCAGTTACCTGTTTATTTCTAAAGCCTCTATTACAGTGTTTTTGGCTTCCAGCTAGCTTTATCTCCAGGCACTCCCTTCTCACATGTGCATGTCACCACTGCTGAGACCTCCTCAGTGATAAAGTGAAAAAGATCTTCCTTGGCTGGGGCATACGTTTTATCATCCATCCCACAATACTCTGCCTTTGTTGCAGCAGCATCACCCAGCTGATACCTCTGGTGTCTGTTGCTTTCCTTCCACCCACTGCTCTTACACTGTGCTCAGTTCCCGTAGATGCGTTTGATTTCTCTTCCAGACACAGTACATTTTTGCTTGCTTTGCTTTCCATCTTGCTGACAGTGGCTGCAGCCCAGGCATAACTATTGAACAAACAGTTTGTCTGTTGAGACTAAGACAAGTTGTTCAGTAAGACATTGACTGACTGACTGCCTTGGCCTTTCACAGCCTGCGCCCTTTTAATCCATTTCCAAGTTCCTGCAAGCCCCTCCATATTTTATGTTTTTTTTCCTCCTCTGCCCCTTTAGGTTAATGGCTGGCATCTTCAGAGGGGTTTAAATAGTTTGGGGGAAACAGCTTTCTCCTTATCTCTACTCATGAGTTTAGAGGTTAGGGAATAACTTACAAGGCTTAAGAAGGAACAGCAACTAAATGCACTGGCTCTACAACATTGTCGAACCATGCTGTGGTGATAGCTAGCACCTCTATGCAATGAATAAAGCTGCATAGAACCAAGCAGCAGTCAGCACCCACCCAGGAGAGACCACCAGCTCCCATATGTGATGGCAAACAGTTGGGACTGGGAAAAGGTTTGGAAAAGCAGAAAGGGCAACCATTTGTTCAACATTCCCCTACAGGCTTGTGGACCAGTGCTCACAGGACAAGAGTGGCTGGCTGCTGACTGTCACAAGGCATTTCCATCCCTCTCCTGGGAAGGTACATCTCGAAGGAGGCATTGAAGAAAGCCTGCTGCAAACAAGGCTGACCTCATTGGCCTCCTGGGGAGCTCCAGGAGAGGGCAATTAACTCTCCAGTGTGCCTAGGGCACAGTCTTTCCCGAAAACTGCTCCTCTCTTCCCCAGACTCTGTTATTTAGAGACCCATGTTGTCACTCTGACAAAACGAAATGCTAGGCGTCCCACACCTTAACCTACAAAAGAGGATTACCCAATCTGCCAGTCACTGTGGAACAGTCTTTTGCAAGTGTATCAACCTGACACCTTTGTTTCAGCAACTGAGTTGAGGACATCCTGCCATTACTTTGCTCAGAAAAGCAAGAAGAAAAAGGGTACTGCTCAGCACCCACCCTCTCTGTGGTCACAGCTTTTGTAGAAGTACACTGAATTGAACTTACTCTATGCAAACATGGCCAGGCCACACATGGGAAGCAAACCTACCTCCTGACCAGATTTTCCTTTTTGTCTGGTATGAGCTCGGGGAGGGATGTGTCAGATGTAGTTGATGTTTGAGGTGTTCTGTAGATAAAGCACACCAGAGAGCCAGTCCCACCTCTTCTCTGCAAGGAAAGCAAGGTAATCTTGAGTAGACAATCCCATCCAAATGCCCCAAAGGGATTGTTAATGGCTCCAGGCACAGCAAGAGTCTCACACCAGGGAGTAAACCTGCAATAGGAGCATGAAAAGCAAAATAATTCTGTTACCTTCCCATTTGCAGAAGGGGGAGGAAAAAGGAGGAGAGTTTACATTTTGCTGTCTACTGTTGGGTGAACACAACAGCAAAAATTCATTCATGCTTCTCCCTTCTCAAACACATTTTGACAGTGTTAATTGCATTTAGCCAAGGGTCTGAAGTCCCAGGCAGTGCAAGTTTTTACCCTTTACAGGAAAATAAGCCCTTCAATTGGGTCCTTCTCCACACATCCTCCATTTGACAACGCATTCAGACTATATCAGCCATCACAGCATTCACAGAGTAGCTCAAGCACTCGGCAGATTAATGAGGAAAACCAGGCTACATTGATTCAACTTGCCAATTAGTGCTAAGCCAGGGAAACATCTATCCTGCTGCTGCCTGGACTCTGTTACTTGGGCCTTTTAGAAATCAAATGCAGGAAGCAGGGCAAAATTACAATGTAATTATGAAATGTCCCAGGCTGCTAATTAAGTTATAGGAAGGCCATCCAAACACTGTGCATGCTGTTGTAGTGGGAGAGATGGTGGGATCAAGGACAGTTACAGCAGAAGTCAGCTGCCAGTGTTCAGCAGCTGCCATTGACACAAGCTGACTTTAAGACCCCCCCGTAAAGAGGAAAGGCGAAAGATTCCAAAGGATGCTGGCAGTGCATATTCACACGTTAGTGAGTTAATATCACAGCAAGCGTATTTTCAGGGGCTTTCCTTCAATCTCCATTTCTTTGCCCATGCTTGTCGCACAAAGCAGCACAGGCAGGGGGCTCAATGCAATGTACATGCATTGCTCTTGAAACCCAAGTCATGATGCGGTTGTTCCCAAACCACATCATGACTGTCCCGTAGCTCTTAAGTTTCCAAATGTCTGCTATGGGAGAAGGGGAAGCCCTGATCATCCCACATTCCCTGAAAGCACTAGATCTTAACTGCATGTCGTCCATGGGGTTTGGTAGCTCTCCAGATAACCAGAGTCTCAAAGAGTATATACTTCTCATGCCTCAAAACTGTTTTGTCTGAAAAGCAAGGGAGTGGTTAAGATGACCTGAATAAAAGTCTCTAAACAGTTGTCTAAACAGATAAAAGTTTTTGGGGTTTTGTCTTCACCCTAAAAAAAACCCAACTTCTGCATATTTCTGAAAAGTCATCCCTCCTTCAGAGGTCAGGGGACTGGAAGCTGCTTGATTTCTGCTTGGTGAGTGCTCCTGAAGCCAGAGGTGGAGATTTTTCTGCAGTGTCAGCAAGGCAAATGGGCTCTGAGCATCAGAGCTGCCACAGGGATGTCTCAGGACCCCTGGGCTGGAACTGTGGAGGGAGGTGTTTCTCCAAGGCCCCTGCTTTCAGTGCAGCTAGTGATCAACAATGGGTGTCATGCAAGGCCCTTAGGGATAGCCAACCTCCCCTTGAGTGGAAATTGCTTGCCCTTGTCTCTGATGGCCTTTGAGCCCTTACACAGTTGATATGGACCTTGGCAGCTGAATTGCTGTCCATTGGTCATAATCTTAGTTAGAAAGCCTTTTTAACACCCTCCTCTCCCTGCTTCAAAATCCAGACACTGGAGTTTTTGCTCTCTGCTCTCTCACTGCGGTGTTTCCCTTGCTGCTGATCCTGCTACTGGTGAGTTTCCTCACCCAGCCAGGTTCCAGCTTCTCACGCACAGAGACAGCAAATAAGTAACCCTTCTGGGGGAAATTTCTGGGCCCTTTTTTAATCTTTCCATGTTGCAATTTAGCTAATTATGTGTCTAGTTACAGTTACAGCACATATTCCATGTCTCCTGGGGGAGAGTTTAGCTCCGCCCTGTGAAGTGGCTAACTCCCTGCACGAAAAAAAGAGATAAAAGCTTTCCAGCAGGTCCAGAGATGGGCTGCAAGAGAAAGGTAAATTGCGTGTAATGGCTTTCAAAATCTAAGCTATTATGGTTGCTTACAGTCAGAAATACCTTTCCTCTCAACTGCATCACCTGAATGCAGAGTGTTTGTCTATGCCACAGGAGCTGGTCAAGCCAAGCAGCCTGGGATGTCCTGCAGTGCTCAGAGCCCTGGTGGGGACAGGTTGAAGAGAGCATGGGGCAGGTGAGAAGATACCTCTGCAAATAAATAACCCCCCAGGAGATCCTTCTTAAACTTTGTGAGGTAAAAAAAGGAAACACTACAACCCCTTGAAAAAAAAGAAACCGTGCTTTTCTATGGGGGGGCTTTAACGCAATTTACAGGCACAGATCTCTGTGAAATGAGAGAATTATGCCATGGGGCAAAGTTAAATACATTCCATGTCCCTTCAATTTTTAGTGTGGTGGTTTAGGTCCACAGCTAGGGACAGAAAGCAGGAGTGAGTTGCAATGCCATGAAGCAGACACCACCATTTCCTGTCAGAAGCATCAGTGAGAATTTGAACCTTCCCCACCCACAGCATCCTTTAGCTCAGAGATTTCTTTCCAGTTCACACCCGGGCATTGCTGCTCCACAGTATTGGTGTCACCTCCATATTACAGTCAAATCTGGTACTCTGAGCAAGGAAAACCAAATCTCTGAGGAGCTGAGACTGATTAAACTGGGGAAATAGAGTTATCTACAGTCTTTTGAAGTCATTTTCTTCTGCAAAGAAGGAGAGAAAATAAACAGGTGTCTGTGAAAAGGATGGAGGAGAGGGAGTAGAGACCAGCAGTTGAATAGTTGAATTGCATTAACAGTGCAAGTAGGAGTCTGTTTATTCTGTTACTTGCTGAGGGAGGGAGACAGAAAGAGAGAGGAGATAAAAAGATGAAGGTAGAATGAGTGTATTTCTGACCCACTTAAGAAGAACAATGTGTAAGTTTGTGAAAGTTTAAGAAGCTCTTGGCTGGGTGGTAGGACTGGGAGATATCCAGAATGTAGTCTCTTTGTTTTTGCCACAGAGTCCAAAAAAAGTATTTGGTCCCAGTAAGGCAGTGAAAGCAGAATGAATAGCAGATTTGATTTGGGTCCTTGTCTGCCTACCTTTGAGATTCAGTGACCCTGCTTACAGCTCAACTGAAGGCAGAGTCTACCTTGGTTTCAAGAAGAGCTGATTTTCATGGCTTTTTCTATTACATTTTTAATATATCTTTTATTATTGTTTTTATTATCTATTTATTAAGACCAGGCCTTTCCACACCTAACAGTGCCTGTGTGTTGTGTCCCACTTTTTCTTATTCCCAGCTCCATGGGTACATACACTGTCCCCAGCGCAGTGTCACCCCACCACAGCCTGCTCCTGAGGACCCTGGAAGCAGAGAGGTGCAGACAGGCACAACCAAACCTGCAGCCTGCTTTGGATCTGCCTCAAAATTGGTCAGAAGTGCACACTTATTGATGGGTGGTCTCCCTTACAGACTGAGCCAGCATTAGCGTTCTCCAATATGTTTCCTGCTGTTGATGCAGCGACCATAAGTGGCCAGGAATATGAGCTGACCATGACCATGGGTTCAGATGTCCCTGGGTATGCCACTTTGCTCTTTTTTTCTCTTCCAGCCCAAGTCTTTTGAACAGCGACCGTACAAACAGTAACTTGCCCGGGGTGGAGGCAGGGAAATTGGCCACCTCCAGTTTGGACTGGAACTTGACCACTCCACTATAAAATGTATACCTGTAATGACTTACAAACATGAGTATTTACTGCAACACTGCTGATCAACAATGCCAAACCGCATTTTTAAAGGGAACATGCCTGTGGCAAAATCTGTTCAGAGGAAAAAGAACTCAAACAGCAAGAGACATTTCTTTTGCAATTTTTCACATCTGGACCTCCCACTAGGACATAGTTCAATGTCTGACAAGCTTTGAGTAACAGAAGGAAAGAAATAATATGTATTACTTATGATGTTTAAAATAGAAACAAAGTAAGACTTGAATATTGCTTTGCATACATATTTTTTAAGGCAGTTTAATTCTCCATCAAAATGCTCATGAGTGCCTATAAAGGTTGCTCATGCTTATCACAGATAGCACAGTGGAAAAACTGATTGAACTTGGTAATTGCATACACAGTTCACATCAGTGATTGCCTGATTAGTAACAATTTGTGCACCAAGCATGAATGATGTTCACCTCCCAACAAGTATAATTTTCCTGGGGGCATAACATCAAACATAAAAGCCATTTCCATTAAAGTTAAGTGCTGTCACTCATCTGTGAGCAGCAGGCTTCTTTTTGTTAGCTAGGTCCCAGTACCAAGGGTTGGGATGACTATGTGCAAAACACAGACTGATCTGTTTGAAAAAAAAGTGGGTGTAGGGCTGGGGGTCATTTCATGAGAGATCAGGTAAAAAGACTTCAGAAGGTTTGGGCACAAACATCCTTATTGGTTACAAAAGAAAGCACTGCAGTTCAACTGACAGATGTTTGGCAAGACAAAGTGATGAAGGAAAAGAGAAAGATAAAGAGATGAATGGGAAAAAAAAAAAAAAAAACAAACAACAACAAACCAAAATCCTCCTTATTTTCCAAATAACGTAGCAAAGAAAGCAGTTGAACATGAAGGGCAGCACAGACAGACACCTAATATCAGTGCTGAAAAAGATATCTGGGACCTCCTGTGAATCCGTATTTGCAGGTGAAAAATGAACGTATATAAAGGAAATTCACAGCAGGCATTGCCATTCCTTTGAACAAAAAATCAGGGAGCAGAAACACACTTATATGTAACCACTTTCCAGTGAGGTGTTTGGTATGTTGTCTTTAGGAAGAATAATCACCTTCTTTGTGTACATCTAATATCATTTTATATCTATGCAGTTATCACTGATCTGTGGATGCTCATTCGGCATCACCATATTTTAATTCTGCGTCAATTCTGGCAGTCACTGAATGAATTCCTGTCAAAGTGATCTGGGCCAGGCAGCACAGTGGACCAGAACATGCTGTCTGCTCTGGGGATGCACTGAAATACCACACAGTTTTCCTGTGTGGCAGAAGTACAGGGAAATCCTCCCCACCTCTAGCCATTGCAGAGTTAGGAGCTTGCGTTCATCTAGCTGTGCTAAAGTTTGCTTGTGTTGGGCACCTGATTTTTGTTATGAAATCCTAAGGAAATGGTACCCAGGCCAAGTTGAGCTCAAGTGATGGGATTTCAATTTAGAGACTTTGCCCTACTACTGAGACTGGACCCAAATGCCTCCACAGCCATGTTTGTACTGGTGTAAGTTAGTAGCTAGTTGTACGGTGCAATAAACAGAATCCCCTGTCCTGAAGGTTTGGGTCAGCAACGCAAACCTGCAGAGCTGTGTCTTTAAGGGAGGAAAACCAAGAAAGTAGCCTGTGGGGAAAGATGTGTTTATTTACAAGCATTAGTAAACACTTTTTGGAAAAAATGGGGTTTTTATAGCGCAGGTTTTATCGTACAGATAAAAAAAGGGACTTTTTTTTTTTTTTTTTTTTTTTTTTTAATAAGAGACTACCCCGATATGATCTGATATGTATTTGGGTCTCCCTCCAGAGATGTTCCCAGTCATGCAGGTCACGCCATGCAGCTGAAACCAACTTCCAAAGATTTGCACCAGCAGTATAAATGGAAGCAGGGCCAATCTTTGCTGCCAGAGACTGGTTTTCAGTCCCACGTCTCTCATTTATAAAGACATGCCTGTTTACCCTCAGTTGCAAGCTCAGCTAGTTGCTCCCCTGCACAGCATGACCAACAGCCAACAGCTATTAGTATCCATGGGGCTTCAAATCCTCGTATGCAATCTTGGGCTAGTGCCGATTTCTCATCTGTATAGCAATCTAGCAATTAACTTTGACAGGCAGGACGACACAGATGTATTTTCTGAGCTGAGGACCATTACTTTCCAGGGCACCATGTTCTACTGCTCTTGAAATAGGGCAGTTTCACCTGTAATCCCATGACAAGTGCGTAGTTCCTTTGGCAAGCCCCTCAGAAAAAACCTTTGGAAAACAGCTGTTCGTCACCAGTATGCCCCTTTAGAAGATCTGTATGCCTGTGTTGCTGGCACTAGAGTAGTAAACAGAATGGTGTAGCAGCTGAGGTTTGTAAACTGATATCCTCAGCTCTTCTCCCCAGTTATTCCAGTAGATCTGTGGCCTTGTTCAAACCACCAGTTTCCATTTTTCTTCCTGGCAAAGCTCACTCTGCTCTAGAAATAAGCTGCTCCAGGCTACCCAATGAAGCTAGCAGCAGACAGGTTCAAAGCCAAGAAGGAGAAGTGGCTCCTTGTAGGATGGGTGAACGCTTCCCATAAATTGACATGGACATGACCAGTGCAAGGAGAAACCATGACCGCTGTATGTCTTTTTGCTCTCTCTAGCTTGTGCCTTCACCCAAGGACCACCACCACATCAGTGCAAGAGCTCTGCATGCCACAGGTAGCTGTAATAGCAACAGTTGCACAACACCATGACGCCTGCAGTGCCGTGATTTCCTTATAAATAGAAATCACAAACGGCTAAGGAGAAATATACATGAAGAAGGTATGTAACAATGTGAACTGAAGTACTTGAGGATGGAAGAAAAGAACACCTTTATCAACACCACCTTCTTGTTGACATTTCATGCTTGAAAGTGGACCACTGCTGCAGAGACTTTTGCTAGTCCTCAGCAAAGAATATCAGCCTTATCTGTCACACATAGTATCATAGAATCATAGAATGGTTTGGGTTCCAAAGGACCTTAAGAGCATCTAATTCCAAGCCCCTACCATGGGCAGTGAATCCTCACACTAAGCCATATCACCCAAGGATTTGTCCAAACTGGCCTTGAGCACCACCAGGGATGAAACATTCACCACTTGCTTGGGCATCCTGTTAGAGTGCCTCAGCACCCTCATAGTAAAGAATTTCTTCCTTATATCTAACCTGAACTTCTCCTGTTTAAGTTTAAAACCATTACCCCCTGTCCTTTCACTAAAGTCTCTGATGAAGAATCCCTCTCCAGCATCCTTTTAGCCCCTTTCAGATACTGGAAGGCTGCTATGAGGCCTCTGTGGCGAATCAAAGACGGACTCCAGTTGTGGTGAAATCTGAAGACCTCTATTGCATGTCTCTCATCCCTTCATCCCTTTTATAGCCCAGTAAGTGACAAGCAGTAACTTTCCACAATCTTACTTTCCTGTCATCCTGATATAGCAAAACTACTAAGGATTACAAATATTTACATCGTTTAATAAGCTCAGCCCCAGCTGGGAGCAGGGTTGAGCAGACAAAAGTTTTGCCATGCACAGAGGTGGGGCTGACTGGTCTGTAGTTCCCCGGCTCATCCATTTTCCCCTTCTTGAAAACGGGGGTTCTATTTCCCTTTTTCCAGTCATCGGGAACTTCACCTGACTGCCATGATTTTTCGAATATGATGGACAGTGGCTTAGCAACTTCATTTGCCAGCTCCTTCAGGACCCGTGGATGGATTTCATCAGGTCCCATGGACTTGTGTGCGTTCAGGTTCTTCAGATGGTCTTGAACCAGATCCTCTCCTACAGTGGGCCCAGGGTCTTCATTCTCACAGTCCCTGTGTCTGCCTTCCGAGACACGGATGCTGTGGTCAGAGCATTTGCCCGTGAAGATGGAGGCAAAGAAGTCCTCAAGAACCTCAGCGTTCTCCAAATCCAGGGTAGCCAATTCTCCTGATAGCTTCTGGAGAGGGCCCACGTTGTCCCTAAACTGTCTTTTATTCACTACGTACCTATAGAATCCCTTCCTGTTATCTTTAACATCCCTAGCCATGTTTAATTCTGACTGGGCCTTACCTTTCCTAACCTGATCCCTAGCTTCCCAGACAAGATCCCTGCATTCTTCCCAGGCTGCCTGTCCTTGCTTCTACCGTTTACAAGCCTCTTTTTAACTTTGACTTTTTCTCCGCAGCTCCTTATGCATCCAAGGAAGTCTCCTGGCCCTCCTGCTGCACTTCCTTCTAGTCAGGATGCAGCACTCCTGAGCTTGTAAAACATCTCATGCACACAGCAGCTCCCTCTGCACCCTGGCGCCAGCTGCCTCTGGAAAGTGCCCCTTCCCTCCCCGCTTGCCGGCACCCCAAACACTGGTGGGTGACTCTGGCCCCTGCTGCACTCCCCAACGTCCGATGTCTGCGAGTATCTCCAGCCCCAAACCCTCTTCCACCCTGCAGGCTCGGGACAAGGGGTCTTGGCAGAGAGAGAAGGAGGGAGGTAAAAGGCTCGGTTCGGTCATCAGGATCCAACATGACACCAGGTGCAGGATGCTCCCCTCAGTGACCTGGGCACGTTGTGATTCTATGATTTCATGACTGATTCCTTGTACGTGGCCATGCTTCCCCCAGGTTGAGGGGCAGCCGATAAGCCTTGATCAGCGCCGGCACAAGCTGTGCCCGATGACAGTGCCAGGTCAGGAGCCCTGCAGCCACCAAGGAGTCAGTGTGAGCGCCCAGATCTTTGGCCCCTTGCCTGAGCCCAGCCCTGCCTGCAGTTGCAGAGAGCCTGAATGAGCTGCTCTACCAGGGCAGGGAGCCCACGTGAGAACAGTTGTGGTGCCCCAGCACCCGCACCCCCACCCTCTCCAGCCCTGGGAACCCGGGGCAAGCGGAAACCACTTGTCTGCCAACGCCACGTGTGGTCGCAGGGAATACAAAGAGAGACTTGGTCAGAAAGAGGTCAAGAAATGTATTTACAAAACAACAAACAAAAAGTAAAACAAACAACGAAACAAACTACAACTCCTCTACTTAACCCTATACTTACTCTACTGAAAACTACAATTCTTAAGTGAACAAACAACAATCTTCTAAGAAAAACAGCAGCTCCTCTATGAAAAACTTCCAAAACACCTCCATCTCGAACAACCCTGGAAACAAGCAGCACAAGGTCCTTTCAGTGAGGCTACTGATAGTCATTGTGTTTGCCAAAGCCCTGGGACATGCTGGGGAGAGCGGGACTCTGGCGCAGGGCTCAGCCCTGGCTGGGAGCCGGGCTCTGTGTGATCAGGCTTGGCTCGTGGGTGCCAAAGGCAGCACAGGGCAGTGCGATGGTAGCGCTTGTGCCACCAGGATGAAGCCACTGGGCATCGTGTCCCTGCAGCGGGGCCATTGCACACAGCCCCTGGCCGGCAGCAGCCGGCCCACCCTCACTGCCAGCAGTGGATGGGGGGCACGTGCTGCCTTACCACTGCTCAGCCCAAATCCATTGCGTCGTCCTCCTCCACCATCACATCCACTTCCATCGCCTCCTCCTCCATCACATCCACTTCCATCGCCTCCTCCTCCATCACATCCACTTCCATCGCCTCCTCCTCCATCACATCCACTTCCATCGCCTCCTCCTCCATCACATCCACTTCCATCGCCTCCTCCTCCATCACATCCACTTCCATCGCCTCCTCCTCCACCTCCAGATCAACTTCCATCTCCTCCACCTGCAGCCCCACTTGGCTCCTGCTGGTGGCCGCCTCCTCCAGCTCCCGCATCTGTTGGAATAGCCTAAAGCAGAAGCCAAGCAGAAGAGTGCATTGGTGCTGCCCAGAGCAGTGGAGCTCAGCTGTGGGACAGCGGTCTGGGCATCCCCGATCCCCTCTCACACCCCCAGGCAGAGCCGTGGGGCACTGGGGACCCGGGCACATCCCCAGCAGGCGCTGGTTGGAGGCTGGGGTCTCCATGTCCAGCAGCACCCACCAGCTCCGACAGGCTGGCGCCTGCAGCTGGAGGATCCTGCTCCTGCTGTGCTTCAGCACCTTGCAGGGCGGCAATGACTTGAGGACCTGGCAGAGCAGAGAGGGCAGGGGTGAGCGGCTGTGCTCCCTGCCTGGGGGGCCAGGGCATAGAGCCGGCCCCGTGCCTGCCTCAGCACCCACTGGTTCCTTACTCTGCGTAGGCAGCCCTTCGCCTCCGCAAGGGCTGAGCTTGGCCACCAGCAGGACAAAGGTGTTCTTGCTGGGGTCTGCATGTGGTGGCACTGGTTTGGGGACCAAGGGGTAGGGAGCAGGAGCTTAGGGCTGAGAAGAGAGGAGAAGGGCTGGGAGTAGGTGGAAAGGACTGGGAGCAGGGCAGAAGGAATTGGCTGGCAAAAATGGGAGCAAGGGACAAGCGCGGGGTGCAGGGGTGAAGGTTTGTGTTGTTCTGTGGGCTCGGGCAGTTGCCGGTGTAACGCAGCTGTGACATCACACCAGAGTTCTGGAACTGCTGCGCAGCAGGGAATGAGGATGAGCCTGAAGGGGCTGCAGCTTCATTGGGGACATTGGGCAAGCGTTACATTGCCCTCTGAGACAACAAAGACACACTTTGGTGCTGAAGTAGTCAATAAAATGGGTGAAGGCTTGTGCTGGCCAACTGCCTGGGGCCAGAACCATCTCCTTTGGTCTTTCACTGTCCTGCAAGCAGTCAGTGAGAGAGCTGAGCAGTTCTGATGTGCTGCAGTTGGGATGCATTCATGGGGGTGGAATTCAGCCCTGCCCGGTGTCGGGATGCCTGCAGCAGCAGGACACGGCTGCGTGGCCACATCCTTCAGCCGTGCCCGTCACGAGTGTGCCCGTGCGAGAACCTGAGCCCCACTTGCAGCAAAAGCTGCAAGGGCAGCACATGATGTGTGGCCAGCAGTGTGTGGTGAGAGCTACCTGCTTCAGGAGGAGTCTGCAACAGCTCCGGACCTTGAGCTCACATGTCCCTGTCTGCATTTGCATGCAGATAGAATCATCAAATGATAGAATAGTTAGGGTTGGAAAGGACCTCAAGATCATCTAGTTCCAACCCCCCGGCCATGGGCAGGGACACCTCCCACTAACCCATGCCACCCAAGTCTCTGTCCAACCCAGTCTTGAACACCGCCAGTGATGGAGCATTCACAACTTCCCTGGGCAACCCATTCCAGTGCCTCACCACCCTCACAGTAAAGAATTTCTTCCTCAGATCCAGTCTAAACTTCCCCTGTTTAAGTTTGAACCCGTTACCCCTTGTCCCATTACTACAGTCCGTAACGAAGAGTCCCTCCCCAGCATCCCTATAGGCCCCCTTCAGATACTGGAAGGCTGCTATGAGGTCTCCACGCAGCCTTCTCTTCTCCAGGCTGAACAGCCCCAACTTTCTCAGCCTATCTTCATATGGGAGGTGCTCCAGTCCCCTGATCATCCTCATGGCCCTCCTCTGCACTTGTTCCAACAGTTCCATGTCCTTTTTATGTTGAGGACACCAGAACCGCACACAATACTCCAAGTGAGGTCTCACAAGAGCAGAGTAGAGGGGCAGGATCACCTCCCTCGACCTGCTGGTCACACTCCTTTTGATGCAGCCCAGGATACGGTTGGCTTTCTGGGCTGCAAGCGCACACTGCCAGCTCATGTTCATTTTTTCATTGACCAATACCCCCAAGTCCTTCTCTGCAGGGCTGCTCTCAATCTCTTCTCTGCCCAACCTGTAGCTGTGCCTGGGATTGCTCTGACCCAGGTGTAGGACCTTGCACTTGGCATGGTTAAACTTCATCTGGTTGGCATCAGCCCACCTCACAAGCGTGTCAAGGTCCCTCTAGATGACATTCCTTCCCTCCAATGTGTCAACCCAACCACACAGCTTGGTGTCATCAGCAAACTGGCTGAGTGCGAACTCAATCCAACTGTCCATGTCACTGACAAAGATGTTGAACAAGACCAGTCCCAATGCCAGTCCCTGAGGGACACCACTCATTACCGGTCTCCAGCTGGACATTGAGCCATTGACCACATCTGACATGGAGCTGGTGTAGCAGTGCTGCTGTAATGTTTCCTGAAAACGCTCAACAAAATCATTCTATGATACTAGGATATTAGTCAATATCAGGAAATAAATTCTTCAGTGTTTGCAGAAGAGACAGAAACCACATCCATTGCAGGAAGTGCCTGGAGCCAAAAAGTTGCTATTGATTCCTGGACATTTGTTTATGTCTCCAGTGGAGAGAGGATACTACACTATCAGTGCAATGGTCCACACTAATGCAATGTGGCATGTGTGCATGAAAACAGTCTGCTTCATGCACTAAGCTGGAAGGTATTGAGGGCCTTTCAGAGAATCAAAGTCTTTGAGCATATTTAGACTGGAAGGACTGGCCTTTCTCTTGCTGCAAACAGCCTCCACTGGGGTGCTTGCCAGTCTCTGAGCACACCAAGGTCTCAGTTCTAAGATCTATAAGGAGAGCAAATTCCTCCAGCTGCTCTCCCAGAAAATAAAATATTTCAGAGGGAAAAGAAACACAGAGAAGAAGAGGTGGATCTGGCAAAGAGAAAGGGAGAAAATCAGAAAGAACTGGTCTAAAAAGAATTTTCATTTTTTTTGTGAAAAGAGAGTCATAACAGAGAGCAAAGTTTGCACTTATAGCAGGTGCAGAAGTCCCAGTCAGCTAATCATCTGAACGTGCTTGAGCATCAGTTTCACTTCTAGCAACAGCCTCCAGCACTGCAGTAGAAAGAAAAGCTCATCCCAGAGAAAGTGAACAAGTGAAACAACTGAAAGAAAATGGGGTAAAAGAGTAGGAAAACTTGGTGAAGAGCTATTTGAGTGAAAGCAGAAGTAGTCTGAGAGCCTCTTAAAACTTGACAGGTTATGTTTAGGTTACAACACTACATATCTTCTCCTGAGCACTCAGATAACAGAACCTATTTGGTGGTTGGCAAGGTTTGCTTGTGCAGATATTAAGGTAGTGCAAAGGCTGGGTAGGAGCTGGGGGGTGTCATGCAGCAGGAGAGGTTGGTAAGAAAAGAGAAAGTAAGAGAAGTAGGTTGCTCTGCTGTATTCATCCACCACCAGCAGACCTTGATACTCAGCATGAGTTTTACAGTCTGAAAATCTGTGAAGGTTACACTGAGAAGGTGAAAACTTTGCAGCTGCCACCCCAGAGGAAGACTGTGATTTCAGGAGAAGTATTTAGATTTCTTTATAAAGTTATATTGAAATAGCTTTATTTTCTCCTTTAATTAGTTGAAGATAACAAGGTTTTCTTGGTTTATTAGTTTATAAGTGGGGAAAACCACTTCTGCAAACACCAGAACATCGTAAATTTTGAGAGAGGTGTTCGAGTTCAGGATCTTTGCTATGAGCTCCGTGCACACCGAGGCAGACACTAAACCCACATAGTCATCCTGTATCAGGGAAACAGGAAGGCAGAGGGAGAGAAACTACGAATCAATTCGCCCAAGAAACAGCAAATATTTTTTGTAGTTTAACCATTCTTTACAGAAGCCTTTTGGATCTGTTTCAATCATGTCAATTCATATTGCCATCCTGCTGCAGTCAAGCCAAGCAATCAGATGTCTAAAGCTCCTGTGCAGGATATCAACATAGTTTAAAAAAGCAGTAACAAAGCTGAATAAATACCCAAGTTTTGCTTGGTGCTCTGAAGTCATTGAAATCTTTAGAACAGATTGAAACAACCATTTGTGTAAGAAAAATATCTTAAAGTGTGTCATTTCCTGACCTCCACTTTCACCCTGATTGTAGTGGGAAGATGTAAATGCTCAGTCAGCCTTGGATCAGAATGAGAGTTTCATTGCATCTAGTTTTTATCACAAACCTAGAGGATAATGAATTATAACCATGTTCTGTGGTTTCATGTTCTTTCAGCATAAACAAACACATTCAGAAGTTATCTGTGCTCTGAAAAGAAGAAAACAAACATGGCTGTTTTAATTTTTCTTTCTTTAGAGTTCAAGCTTCATGTTCTCCAGAGTTGTTTCTACCAAGTTACTAGAAGGGATGCCAGAATTGATTCAATACCGGTGTGCTTGATAGCTACTTCAAAAGTGGAGATGTCCCTTCCCATGGAATGCGCTGAAGCCTCATGCTTCTATTCAAAGTTGCCAGCTAGTTATTAAGCTCTCCTTAAGCCATAGAGGCTTTCCTCAAGACTTACTAGGAATGTTTGTTAAAAGGCATCTTTAAAAGCAGACTGTCTTCCCTGTTGGTATCAGTCAGCCTGCTCACAGTAATTTTAAATACAGATAATTCAATTACTATTAGCTGGGCTATTGCAGACAGTGTGGGGCTCCCATTTCACCCAAACTTAATGCTCCTTAAACTACAGGCAGAGAAGAACTTGAGCTAAACTGGGACTATATAGTCTGCTTGGCTTTGCCCTCCATACATAGCTGTGCAGGTTGCAGCTTTAAATAGTAACAGAGAAAAATAAAGCCCAAGGATGTGCCTTTGCAGGTGGGGATGCAAAATGGCTTTGTTTTCCTTCTATATGTAGATTGATTTGGATAATGATGGTTGCAGACTGAAACAAGAATGGCCATTGCAAGCTCCAGACAGTGCAAGTCACTGTTTTTCCTGTCACGTTTCAAGTGAGTTAATAATTGTTTGTTTTATGGTCCCTCAATTTTTACAAGGTTGCAAAGTTCATTCCTGCAAGCAAGTCCTTGCGGCAGCATAAGGTTAGGCTTGGTTTTTGTATTTCCTGTAAAGATTAAAGACATTATTCACTGATTCACAAAGCAAAATAAGGTCCTTTTTGGAACTCGGACACAAACCAACATGTGATCAGCCCCAGCAGTAATCTTATCAGGCTGCCATTGTACTTTGCACAAGTGCTGGCAAAGAGGTGCAGCTGGCATTTATTTTTAACCTTAAAAATGGTCATGAGAGATGGAAGTGCTTTGGAGGAATTAGTCATGGTTCCCAACGATAATCTTTGTCAATGGAGCTCCAGGCAGGCTTCTATCCGTAAGCGGCAAATAATGAGGTGCAGAAATGTTTACAAGCCCATAGAGAATTCATCAACGAAGGTCCTCCAGTAAAAAAGCTGAAGAAGGAGTCTGAAGGATTTGAAGAGCGCTATTTATACCAGGGACTATGTTAAAATGCCAGGCTGCCAGCACACACACATTCAGGGGCTCAGCTTGTTAGCAGATTGCTATCACTGCTTGTAAGCCTTGCATTCCCTCAAATGCCCTCCTTCTCTGCCTGTTGAGGGAACAGGAAGGGGACAACCTTGTGATTGAAGTTACCTGTGACTTGGAAATCTCTGTGACAATATCACTTCTGGTCTCTGTGGGTGTCCGCCGAGCCAACACAAATGCACAACTTTACATGCAATTGCAAGGCCATGGTGCAGGGCTTCTCCATAAGAGCCGCCTCCTCTCGTCCCCATTGCTCAGCGATCCAGAACTCGAGCCATCTGTGTCACCCCAGTGGCCACCACAGAGAAGTTATGGGTAAGTGCCATCTGGAAGTGGTTCACCACCTGGGTTAGCTGATCACAGATGTGATTGAGTGGCCATTTTTAATAGCAGAGGGGTACCTGCTTTAGAGATACAGACGCTGAGTGGATGTTCACACCTGATTGGTTTAAGTTACGAAAAAGCTATTTTTTTCTGTGCCCCTCGCTATCAGTGAAAGACAGGAGATCTTCTCAGGGGTCTCATGGCATGTGATAGACAGCCCATTGCAGAAGCAAGACATGCTAGATCTTGGGCACTCAGTTGCTGCTAAATCAGAGCACATAACTGTGGACTCCCAAGCCTGCTGCAACTATGAATGATCATGGAGACGTAGATTCCTCAATATTGCCTCTGCTTGTTTCTTTGAGGAAAATTCGAAAGCTGTGTGAAACGCAAGGGAATTCATTCCTTTCTATGCTCTTGTCACTCAAAAATCAGAGGTACTGAGCCTTGTTTGAGTGTCAGAGACACAGAGCACTAACAAATGCCCCATGCTACTTTCCTTCTACAGGATCAAACCCATCTTGAAGTGTAAAGGAGTTTTGTCCAAGGGCTGACCACATGACTGATGCCCAACTTGCTGTAATTGCAAAGTGCCATGCCCAGTTCCCAAGCCCACGCTTGCAGGAGCACAGTGATTAAAGATGCCAGGCACAGCCCTGCTGTGTGCAGGTGGTGGATCCTGGCCGGAGGAAGCTGGGGGGCATCTGATCTTCTGTAGCTCCTGGCTGGGGAAATGCCTTACAAGCAGCATTCATTTTTCCTCTCTATCTCTTGAAAGAATTGGCCATCACCTGAGGTGAGCTGAGACTGCCAAGGACCTGAGTGTTTTTTCCTCCTGCTCTCTGTGAAGCCTCTTGCATTTCCTGGGCCAGAATGGTTACTGTATGCAGGTGACAGCTTTGTCTCGCACCACAGGTACAGGGCCAGCATATCTTTAACAGTTTAACGACTGCATTCGGAATGTACAATACAGACACGGGATTGAGGGCAGTGATTGATGCCTTCTCTGCTGAGCCTAAAGGAGAATTAGCAAGAAGATGGAGCCACACTCTTCAGAAGTGCATAATAAAGGCAACTGTAAAAAGTAAAGGAAATTCCGGCTAGACACAAAGGCAAAATAACTTGCCATTAAGGAAGGTGAAGCACAATGCTGAGAGATGCAGTGCAATTTCCCTTTCTATGAGCTTTCAGATCTCAGCTGAATAAAGCTCTGATCAACCTGACCTGCTATGGAAGGTTACCCAGCCTTGTACAGTGGGCTGAATGAGAGGTTTCTAGTCATCCCTTTCCAACCAGACAAGACTATGTGCCTGCACTTTTTCCCTCCTGAAATTCTGAGCAGCTGCTACAATTCTTCTCATGAGGTCTCTTGGACAGGGAGAGAGGCTTGTTAGCAATGTTGATTTCAAACTAGCAGTAACAGCTTGCGTCAGATTTGCATGTTTAGGAGAAAGAAGAGTATTTCCAAAATTTCACAAAGTTCTTTGCATTTACAAATCTAACATAACCCAACTGCCTTTAGCTCATTGTGAGTAAAGGTCTGGTCCCCTAGGATTTTTGGCAAGATTGCTTGCCTAGATTCTATCTGAAACACGTAATGTTTCAGAAATCCACCACCACAGTTGTCAACAGGCAATTGGTCCTGAATGAAGGACCAATTTAAGGGAGTGATGTCTTTTGTCGCCTTCTTTTTTTTTTTTCTTTTTATATTGTTTTTCTTCTTTCCTTTCAGATTACTGAAAATAGTTACTTAATCTTGATTGTATTTCAATAAACACTTAAAACCCTCCACTTCTTGAAAACGTTGTATAATTGCATATGACACCAAATGGGAGCAGACCAGTCAATATGCACAAGTCAGGCTGCTGTATGGGGGGTGTGACAGGGTGAGGAATGGTGCCAATGGGATCCACACATTTGGGTGGGAGCAGGAGGCAGCCCTGCCTCAGGCGAGCAGAGCCATGTCAGCTATGCCGGTGGGGCCAGCTCTGTGCCCTGGCACATAGCAAGGAATGAAAGCCGGGCTAGGGAGAATGGAGGTAAATGAAAGCCTCTTTCCCCACATGACAAGCGCAGGCAGGTGACAACATCTTGATCCTTGGAGATTTCCAAGCCTTAGCTGTGTAGAGCCCTTTGGATAGAGCTGGATGAGCAAACCCACCTGATTTCACATCTGATCCAGCCTGGAGCAGGCAGTTCGTCTACAGACCTCCCAAGAACTCCTTCCCTCCCTGCTACTCCTGTTTTATTTTGATTGTTCTCCTCTTTGCAAGTCTCTGAAGAGGATAATTGCATAGATACAGAAGATGTGTAATCCTTATCTTAAGCTGGGCTGGATATTTATCTTTTTCAAAGACCTTGTTCTTCCAGTGCTTTGTCAGATAATCACAAAGAACAATAAGTTGATAAATAAAAAAGCCTCCAAATTGCAACTCTCCGTCCCTATTCACGTCTGGTTTGCTTTTGAATAACATTGTATTCCAGAACTCCTAGTTCACTGGGCACCCGGAAGCTGCCAGAAAAAATGGGCTACACTGGTTGAATTCTATCCTTTTTCCAGAAATATGCAAAAAGTTTCATGTATAAGGAAAAAAAAGAATCTCCATTTCGTTCTCACCACAGGAGATTTTTAAAAATTGCACCTGGACTTCTATAGCTTTTATAGAATCATAGAATCATGAGTAATTGTTTTCTCCAAGAGAATAACGTTACCTTCACCTTTCTATTTAAAATAAAAATTGCCTTTGCCTTGCTTTCTTTTTTTTTTCATGCAGAAAATTCATCTTCCTGTAAATCTATTACTACACAAAAATTTGGCAGCAGCAAGTTGCAAATATTTTAACATGATTTTTGGGATGTGATCCTATTAGTATAATGGCCTCTGTTAGAGGGCAGTTTGGGCAGTTTTCGGAGCTTTATTGGAAGAGGGAGAGCATCCCAACATGCTGTTACCCTGGCAGCTGCTCTTCCCATCTGAAAAAATAATAAGTAGCTTTTTTTCTGTTGTTTGGCTTGGGGTTTGTTTTTTTTCCTTGTGTTTGTTTGGTTTTCTGTTGTTTTTTCTTTTGTCTTTTTAAAGGAGTTAGTTTGTTTTGCACAGCTGAAGATGAATCAGAGGACAGTGATCAAGACCAGCATGTGTTTCTGCCTGGCCAAGGTTGAGTATTTACTCACTGTACCAGTCACCCAAGGGTTACCTCCTACTCTGTTCCATGCACCACGAAACCCATGTCCACCACCTCCTGTATGTCAGGGAGAAAACCATGGTTATTTTCCAGGAATGCAGGTTCACTGAAGTTGCCAAGATGCAGTGACTTTGCCTGCTGAAGTGGGGGCTCAGAACCGCCTGTGCCCTCTTGTGAAATGTTCAGTACAACGTTACCATGAGTGTACTCGTCAGCGTGCTGCCCTGGATCAGTCCTCCTTTGTACTTTCTACAAGTCATAGATGTACTCCTGAGATGAGTGTATGCCAATCCCCATATAGCAAAACATGATCAAGCTAAAAATGGATATGCAGTTTGTGTCAGGGGGTGCGAAAAACCGAAGTGACAGACCAAAGCTAGAAATCTGGAAAAATCAGCTGGGAACAAGATGAGTTAGCCAAGATCTGCTGTGCTGCCAGGTGCTGGAAATAACGCTGCTGAAATAAACCCAGACAGAGGATCAGCTGGTGCAAGATCGAAGCAGACAGTGACTACAATAACAGGATGTGCCACTGGCAGGCAAGCTGTTGAGCCAACACTTTTCAAAGGTACAGCCATTGCAATCTTGTCTTCATGACAGGAAATGAAAAAAAAAAGGTCATTTAATGTGGAAGCATCAAAAGTGCTGAAACAGCTTGCTCCCCTCCCTGCGGGAAGCGGAAGCAGCAGTGCTGAGATGCTGATGTGACACAGGAATGTAGGAAGTTAGGGAACAGCCGGAGAAGCAAAAGAAGAAGAAATCCTCCCTCCAAGCCCAGGTGATTCTTAGGTTAACAGCTCTCATGCCATGGCTGCACACTGCTGATGAACTAGCCGTTAATAGTTAGTATATTAAACGTATGCTTTGGGACATCATCCCACCAGGGAGTGCCTTCAGCCAACTGGCTGCTGTTCCAGGGCTGCTAAGCCACTGCCGACATTGCTGCCTGGCCATACCTGCACTTCTTACTTGTTTTGCTCTTACACAATGAATACTAAGGAACGAAGGTTAAACAGCAGATGTGCTGACTCTCCCCTTCAGCCAGTTCAATGAAATAGGAAACCACAGAGGGTTTTCGGCTATTTACAGAGCTGAAAGTTCATAGCCTTCATTGGTGCTTCACAAGGTAAATTAGATACTTCACATATTTTATGCTAATGCCTGGTCTGCTGACAGCTATCAAGTGATAATTTGTTAGCCTTTTAATATAAACAGCACTGAAAAACCATCACAGGAAATATTACAACTGCCCCACCTCAGAATTATTTATGCTTTAAATCCCTATTATTTCTGCAAAGAGGAAGGTTTTGTTTCACCTTTATTCCTCAGTGGGTGCCTTCAGGTTTCCCTGATCTCCATATTAACCCTAATTTCCTTAAAAGAAGATTTTTTATTATTCTTTTTTATAAATATTTTGAATCTAATGTAAAGACTGCAGCTTTGAGGGTTGGAACAGCTTCTTTGGTTTTTGCTGGGAGTTTCGATTCTCTACGTGAGTTCATCAGCTAACATTCCAGTTTAAAGTGAAAATTTTTGTGAACAGCTTGTTCTATCCTAAGAAGTTACTTTCTGGTTAGCAACTGCAGACTTCGAGCTGTCCTGACTTTCTTTTTTTCTTAGCATATTTCTCTCTGTCCTCACAAGACATGTGGTTGAGTCACTTGACTGTCTGCAGACAGAAAAGGCTGTTCAAAATACAGTATGGTGCATGGTAAGGCTGCCCCTCCAGGGAGCAAACTGTTGATCCTTAGATCCATCTACTCTGGATGTTGTTTGGAAACCTGCTAGTACAGGCAGGCTACTTTTGGAGCAGGGGCTGCTTCCTTTTACACGACCAGTCAATTTTATAGCTCATAAATTCAGAAGCATTGCAATGCCCAGCTTGAGCCTGAGATCAAGCTATACTGCACGAGCCAGAGCTGCCTGGGAATCTGCTAGGTGTTGGTTGGGGGTGCTTCCTAAACCAAAACTGAGCAAACATTGCCCAGCGTTTTCTAGAATTTACTTCCACAGAGAGTGTAAATCAAGTCATTGATTAAGTTTATGCTGGTAATCATTAAATTATTTAGCAAACAGCCGTATTTTACAAACAGAAACTTTTTTCTTGAGCCATTATTTCTTTTCCTGAAGTTATGAAATTCACAATTTTATTAATATCTCCTTGTTGATCAGGAGCTTTTGCTTTTCAATTTCACATGATATAGACATTCTTGAGCTGCACTACCATCAAGAGTCAGAGCTCTGCATGGGGCTTTTCCCAGTGTCCTCTTTACTTGCCTTTCACTTGCCTTTCACTTCTGCATTTTCTGTCATTATCTGAGTGTCTGAGTAACCTTCCAACTGAATGAAACAAATCCACCTTGACATACTTACAATGAGGAAAAATATCCATGGTCTAGGAAATGTGAATTTAGAATCACAGAAAAATTTCCACACAATTTATTAAAACTCTGGAAAAAGGAGTGAAAATGAAATTTTTTTGTTTGTGAATATTTACGTATTTATTGTCTTGGGTGACATATGTCTTCGTTTGCCAACTCTTGCATTTAAGCCAGGGCCTAGATACAGGCTTTTAGAAAGGAAAATGGCATTTGCTGCAGGTTTCATATCTCTCTGTACTTAGTAATTATACATAATAAAACTGTAAATAAACACTATTAAACATATAACAGGGATTTTTTCCCCTGACATTAGTGTTCTAAGAAGTTATTTGATTTAAATGTGCCCTTTTTTTCCTATGAGTTCTATGTCTTCCTAGCAACAAAGGCAATGTCTGGACCTTTCTAATATAACATTTTAATAACTAATATTTAATTTCAGTAAGAAGCCATGCAAAATAATCTTTTCTATTACCATTCCAGGAATTCATCAATTTGTGTGTGGGCTACATTGTGTTTTCTAAAGGCTAAACCTTTTCACTCAAAGCATGAATATGTTTAACAAAAGATGCAGAAAAATTACTATAATGATTTTCCAAGAAACATTAATTCACTGTTACCATTTGCCTGAAGAATAAAGTAAAATCCTTTCTCTTTTAAAATCTTTAGTAAATCTCTCTTATAAATCTCTCTGAAAAAGTAGTTGCCATAGCATTAGGCTAGCTAATAGTTGATTACTCACCTGTAGACTTTCTACCAGTCTGTTCGAATTAGCCCATCATGAGGTTGATGTGGAGCTGGAATATTTATTCCTGCTCATAACAAATATACTCAGAGCATTTTAACTTCAATACTTTTGAGGTCTTCAAAGGAGTGTAGAACATCTGACTAGTGAAATCATGTTTAGCACAAGTTTGGACTTTGTAAACTCTCTCACGTTGGATGAAGACATCTTTCATCATCATGAAAGATGATTTCCAGAGGATCGAAGCTCCTTCAGGTGTTCCTCTTGCTAGTGCAGGCAGTGGTTACAGCACCCTCTTAAATAGAAGAATTTTCTGCATAACACCATGGATGATTTGCGCCTTAAACCTAATTACATTTTTTCAAGTGGGCATATAAATTTTATTGACAGCATTGCGCAATTTGTCCACAGTTCGGCAGAAGGTGCTAACCTAGGCTGTGGCTTTATCAGATAAACAGTTTTCCAAGTCCTGTCCCGTTCAATGCTTTTCAAATAGTGAATTAGCTCCTCTTTGGTCTTTCAGCTACCAGACTTCCTAGAGATTAATAGTTATGATAGAAAGATACTGACCATTTCCACCTCACTGCTGGTCAAAATACTCCAGCCCTGAATGGATGGCACAATACAGAAACAACAGCTGAGGTCCAACAGGGACCTCAAAAGCAATTTACTCTAGGGTTCAGCCTGCAGAGAGGAGGTCGCATTTCTCACCACTGTTTTTTAAGCCTTTTTTAAGGATCCAATTTGTTCTTTTCACTGCACCAGACCTTTGAAGTCAGTAAGGTATAGCTTTTCTTCGGTATCCAGTAATTGTGTGTGAGCAGTACAGATCTCTCTGCCAAAGAATGACCTTCCATCAGAGCCAATTTTAAGGTCACAGTGCCCCTCTAGCAATGACTTTCACAGTAACATGTTTTAACAGTGAAAGTTTCAGTCTATTTTTCAAGGCTATCAAGTACTGATTCCCTCAGCTGGTTTTGGAAGTGGCTTCAGAGTCTTGATCTGAACTTCAGCATGAATCTGGAAATGTTTTTGGTTTCAGTGTGCATTACACTTGGTTACCGGAGCATTGTTTTATGCTCAAATCACCAGCAGCATTGTTTTACATTTCATTTTGTAACAGGTGGATATCCTGTTATCTTCAGTGGCAGTAAAATTTGGGATTCACACTGCTGGTTCTTTTGTGCAGTTTATTGCTTATTAAATACCCTTCAATGGTCTTTGTGCTTCTCTTTTGTTTGGAAGTTATGCATCAGTATTGCCTTTTCCCCAGGCTTTTCCAGCAGTTTTGATAGGGCAAGCCCTCTGTTCTGTAGTTAAATGAGAGTGACAGGAAATGGGTTAGCTTTTGCTGCAGTTTGATTGCAATCTGTATAAAAGCTCTCCATATTTTGACCTTATTTTGCCCTGTGATTTGCCAGTTTGTCTGGGTTTTGGTAGGGTTTTCTTCCCCACATTGCGTTTAAAATCATTCTTATTTACTGTTACCTCCTCCCATTTGATAGGAAGGTAAGTGCACATTTTTTTTCACTACACAACCGGAAAAGTTGACGCTAATATTTTACGGATTAAGCAGAAATGTTGTGAGTGCTTTGCAAATCCAATTACAATGCGAAAATAGTACTGCTGGGCTTGGACATGTGACTGCATTGTTACAATACCCATTGATCAACTCAACAAACAGAGGTGATATAAAATAGCAGTGGATGCTCAAATTTCTAACTATATTTTATGTGCATACCATGCCTTAAATATTTCATTCCAGCATTGTAATAACTCCTTTTAACAGCAGGAAACTTTCTGCACAGATGAAGATCTGTAAGTGGTGGGTAAGACTAAAAGAGTTTTGTTGCTTTGGTGGATTTGTACTACCATCACCATGCTGGAGAAGGATGCCATGGTATAAAAGTGCCCTTAGCAACAAAGAGGGTTTGTTTTAGGCTGGCTTTATTTGTCCATGTGTTAATGATGCCATCTAGGAACACAATCTGGTGCTGGACACCAAACCATATGGAGAATTGCCCAAAAGTATGTCTTTGGTTGGACAACATTGTGTGTAAGTGTTAAATTAAGTATTCAAAGACATTAGACAAAACCAGCATGGAAGAACCATGAAGAAAACCAACTGTAACACCACTGTGCATTAGCTATGTACCGGACCAGAGCCAGAGGATTAGCAAAACTCTGAAGGATCTTTCCTATCGCCATAGCACAGCAGACAGGAGCCTGAACACCCTGTCCGACAGACCAGGGACACTGAATGAGTTCATAACTCTACTGCTACTTCTGCAAGCATTTTCCAGAGCTAATGCACTGCAGATCTCAGCTTTGGAGTCTAATGATTTATAGAAAACTAGAATGGCAGCTGCAGTCAGATCAAGGACAACATCACAGGGAATAACAAGTGACAACAACCCCCACTTTGCCTTTATCTCCCATGAAACACTTTCAGTCCAGCAAACTGTTCTTGTAAGGGGCAACGTATACTTCTTCATACTCCCCTGAGGAAACAGTAATTCAGTTTAGCTCTAAGTCCTTTGAGAACCAGCAGGTGGGTTTGGATATACTGGCTATCTCGCCATACACTGTATGTGTGTTTTACCACATCTGTGGATGCATAGCAAAATCATATTTGTTTCCTAGCTGTGTAACAATTTGATGATGTATTAAACATCTCCCAAGGAAGCTGATCTCTCTGCTGCTCCCCCTGCCCCTCTCTGGAATGGTGAAAAGCGTCACAAAATCCTTCAGAAGCATTTTTCAAACTGTTTCTGGCTAACTCTAGGATCACTCTGAACTTACAGAGAAGTACTGCATCTCACACACTTTGATATCTTGATAAAAGCATCAGGTGTGTTTCTAAACTGTTCATTCTCAAATACATACAACCTCATATAGCTGAATTACCACTTCTTCAAGGTAAAGTTTTTTACCTTGGATCTGCAGTCCTGACGCAGAATCCACTGGCTCTAAAAAAAGCTTAAAATCAGCCTCCTAAATCTGTGCATTATTAGTTTGTGATCTTTGCCCAATTTAACATAAGCTAGAACATTATGTGATGAGAGGCAGCTGGTGACACTGCGGCATTTGCCTAATTCCTGGTGCAGGGAGAAGGAGTACATTGCTTTCCCAGCCAGGCACTGTGCTCATGGACACAGGAGCCACATTCTGGTCTTTCTGCTAGTGATTTCATCTCCATGTGCTCAAAGAGTTAACATCTGCCTTTTCAGTGACAGAGCAAACTGAAGCAGACATAAGGCTGTAAACTTGGGGAAGTGTCCTGGGTTCAGCAGTGGCAGTCATTTTTCTTCTTGGTAGCTGGTGCAGCACTGTGTTTTTGATTTTGGGCCTGGGAACAGCACTGATAACACCAGTGTTTTCAGTTACTGCTTGGTGATGTTTTGGTCTGACCAAGGACTTCGTGAGTCTCATGCTCTGCCAGGGAGGAGGGGAAGCCGGGAGGAAGCAGAGACAGGAGACCTGACCCAAACGGACCAAAGAAGTTATTCCGTACCACAGCACGTCATGTCCAGGATGTAAAAATGGAGAGCATAGACCTGGAAGGGTGTGGGGGCTCGTTGCTGGTGGGGGTGCACTGTGGGGGGTGCACTGCTTGCTCAGGCTGGGGACTGGTGGTGAGCAATTGTATTCTTCCCTTGTATTTGCCTTGTCATTATTATTATTGGTGGTAGCAGCAGTGGTTTGTGTTATACCTTAGTTACTAAACTGTTCTTATCTCAACCTGTGGGAGTTACATTCTTTCAATTCTCCTTCCTATCCCCAAGGGATTGGGGGAAGAAAGAGAGGGGAGTGAGTAAGAGAGCGACTGCGTGAGTTATAGAGGCTTAAACCACGACAGGAAGTGAGGAGAAAAAAAATGCTGTAGCAGTATCAGTGTGAAAATTAAACAGAAACTTCTCCTGACATGTGAGATACCACTACAGCCATCATAATAATAGAAATGAAGAACAGGATCTGAAAGTCAAAAGGCATGTAAAGGGTTTGTGAGATGCAATGGTAGCTGTCCTCACCTAGAGCCACACTGCTTCATCCCCTGAAGAGACATTTTAGGTCTTCGGATTGCACATTATCTTTAGGATCAACCTCCCACCTTTTATGAGGATGGCTCAGTGCCTTTGGGTTTTGATAATCCTTTAGACAGCGTAAGTTTGAGGCAAAACTGTGTAATTCTTATTTATATAAACTATATTTTTATAATATATATAGAGTATTCTGGAGGGGAGGAAAAAAGACAAACCTTCACTCTGATAGTAATACCCATGGTACATGTTTCCTAACATTAAGGCAAATCTTATCAGCAGGAAAAGATTGAGTACTGTGAAGAAAATTGCTAGAAGAATCTTAAGACTTTCAATTTTAGTTGGATCTCCTTGCTCTCAGAAATATTCTGGTATCTCTAAACATTCACTATCTGACTCCAGTTCCTAACTGTGCTTTTCATTTCAGAAGAGCTAAGCCTCTTTTAGAACCGTTTGAATGGGGAGCTAATTTGTCTGTAATTGCTGCTGAACTTCCCCCATAGTTTATGTACACAGCTTCGCTGGCAGCTAACATGGCAACTCTTGGCTATTTTTTATTTGCAAGGATATGATGTCATAGCTACCAAATTCAAAGCATGAATTCTTTTTTTTAATGCCTAAAGATGCTGGCATAAAACTGCAGTGTTTATGAAGCTTCAGTTTTCAGTGTTAGCCACAAGGCCCTGAGAAGTGTTTCTTCCAGCTGCACTGAGCTGCGTGCTGAGCACATGGAGGGATTGCTACACATACCAAATTGTCTATATTTGCCTTTTTTTGTTTTGGTTTGGTTTAAGATTTGAAATCTTGAGCACCTAGGGGCTGGGAAACTTTCCTCTCTGTGGATGGAAGGCACAATGTCTACCATAGCAATTAGCCGTAGGGAATTACTAACCTGTTCTCTATACACAGACTGCCTTCTTTCAGAAACTGGGATAGGGAGGGGAGGTCGACAGGAATTCTATTTGCCTGTTTGTTAAATTTAATTGGGACTCGTTAAGACATCAAGGAAGCAGAAATGATCCTTCTTTTTCCAGTGTATTTCTTCTCCTGAGCTGAAAATGTGACCCACACCTCTAACGAGCTTCCATCTCATTGGGTCCATCTACCTGCCCCCCTCAGCAGCAGGAATGAGACAAACCTTCACCCAAAAGGCTGGCTGGTACCTCCTGTGTGCTGTTCTCTGACACACGATTCTTTCCAGCCCCACGGCACCCTGCATACAGGGCAATGCTCTGGGTCAGAGCTACTCGCATTAACTCCTTTCTGTACTGTTTAAGACCTGTACAGGTCACAACTGGAAAGCAATTAATTGGGAACAGCCACTCACAGGGACCTGATCAAACAACTCCTCAGTACCAGTGGCAAAAAGGAGGAAGCTTTTTTCTGTTGATTTGAAATAAAATTATAACCTGAAACTTCTGTTGTCCTTAGAAAACACACATAACTCTTTTGCTGTTTTCTTTCATTCATGATTTTAATCGTTTCCAGAGTCAAGAGCCTCGACGCATCCGAGGCCTGGTCTGCTCACCCTATTTACCTGGATAACTTCAGGACAAATAAAGTCTACCACTGACTGCGGCACACTCCTCATCTTCTGTCACTATGCTCCGGCATGAAGGAGGACTGATTGTGGTATTGAACTGAGCACAATGCAGTGTTATGGGCTGCAATTTGCTCAGTCGCTCTAGGACTCTTCAAAGTTACAGTATTGACCTTTCTCTAAGCACCCATTGACTTTCTACTCAGAAGTGTTAACACATTTAAAAATGGGCCTATTTGTCTACACACTGTTTAGAAAATACAGTTTTCTTTCTTTCCAGCATCTTTTCTCAATCCAATGCAAGATGCAACTGAAAAATCCATAATCCTCTCCAAGTTGACCACCTTTTTACTGCTTCACTAAGTTCAGAAACATGGATACTGACAAAACTTTCAGACACTGACAATTTGTCTGCAGGTATTACCTTGGCTTCCTGCTCAACATTGTAATTTCTTTTTTAAAGCTCTATGGTGTTTTGTCTGTTTCTATCATCTCCTAAACGTTTCCTATGCTGGGGTTCTTCTGGTTGGGAGCCATCTCACATGTCCCGCTCCACTCTCTTCCCAAATTATGCCTCGTATACTCTTTACAGGACAGCTATCAACTATGAAGGAATACATTGCAAACTGATTCCATTTCTCTAACTCAGAAAATAATAACCCCCAAATACCACACAGGCCACAGAGAGAAAAAAAAACATACTTCTTGTATTAAGTATGTTTAAAATTCAGCCACGTGCCCTGACAGCACAGTTCCTCACACAGAGCACTGAGCGTTGTCCTACCTGCTGTAAAAGATTCCACGATCAGCTCTAGGTTATCCAGGCCTTTTGAGCCCTGCCTGCACAAAGATCCATTTAATCTCTTAATTCTGATTTCTGATGTTTTCTCAGTTGTGATAGAATCACAAAATAACTTTGGTTGGACCTTTAAGGATCCTTGAGTCCAACCCCCCTGCAGTGAGCAGGGACATCTTCAGTGAGAGGAGGCTGCTCAGAGGCCCCTCCAACCAGAGTGTGAATGCAACCAGGGTTGAAAAATCAACCATTGGAATAATGTCCCCATGCAAGTGGAGGAGTCCCCAAGGCTGAATACTTTTAAGATTGATTGGAAAAGGTGCTGGGACATCTAGTCTTGGTCACGTTTTGCCATGAAGGGGATGCCAATGATCACCCCAAGGCCTTTCTAGCCTTTTCATCCACCAATGTGACAATTCAGTTGCAGGACCTTGCACCTTGGCCTTGTTAGACGTCGTGAGGTTTGCAGGGGGCCACTTCTCAAACCTGCCAACCCTCTGGATGGTATCCCTTCCCTCAGGTGTGTCAACTGCACCAACTCGGCTTGGAGTCATCAAACCCGGGACTTAGATCCCAATAGTTTACTAAAGCTCAGTTGCCTGCAGCTCTGCTTTCTGCTTTGCTGAGCTGCCGACAGTGCTACCTTTCATTGACTTCAGTGTTACTTGTGCAAGACAGCAAGGCTTACTGAGGCAGTTAAACACATCTAAAACCATGTACCCCACCTCCTTTGTGAGGAAGCAAGGAAACAATTTGTGTTTATGCTCTGCCTTGCTCTAAAAACTCGCTCCGGAAGCCTTGAGGCTGGTGGTTTCTGGGCACAGACAAGTAGAGCTGGGATTTGGATCCTCAGCAGGGAGAGGGCAGCTGTTGCAACTCCCATGTCCTGGATCTTACCAGCCTGCTTGCCTCCACATCCTTTCCACCCCAGTGTGGAGCAGTGCAGCGTGGGCTTTCCTGCTGCAGCTCACTCCCAGGTTTGCTCCTTGGCCCAGCATTGCTGGGATAGGAACTGCAGATCCTGCAGCTCTTGCTGCAATAAAGGGGCAGTGCCGGTGAGCGCCCCTGTCAGCGTGAAAGCTGCAACCCGCAAACTCTTCCACAGCCTGCCACTACAAGGAACTAAGTTGATTTGCATACTGTTTGCTTTTAGGTGGATGTTTCCGAGATGAGAAGGAAGAAAAGGTGTATTTTCTCCTGCATCTCAGTTGAACAGGCCCCTTGCTGTGTGTTTTCTGGGCAGAGTTTCCTGCTCTCCCATGGCCAGTGCTGTGTCAGTGCCCTCCCCTTTGTGTGTCTGAAGAGCTGCTCTTCCCTGGTGCCCTACATCCCGTCCAGCCAGCTTCAAGTGGTTCCAAGGCTGTGCTGATGTCAGGGGGGAAAGCAGCGCTGCCGAGCGCTGGGCACAGGATGTAGGAAGCGGCTGTGGGTGCAAGGTTGATGGTCCTCTGCAGCTCCAGTGCAGGGCTGCACCCCATTGCCTCCCCAGAGAGGTGCATACATGGGTTTAGCAAGGGCAGGAGCAGTGGTGGCTGCTTGCAGGATACAAGAACAGAGCCCTGTAGGTGATGTGAGGCTGCTGCCACACCGTGTCTGCCCCTGAGAAAACATGTCCCTAACCCAAACACCCTGAGCAAGAAGCACCCAGCTCCTGTTGTGCTGTCAGACCCTGAACACCTCTCACTGCGTCTGCACAACAGCAGGGATGAAAAGCCAAGCATTTCCTAGGTTGTTGTTCACGTGAGGTCTGTTGGAATTCATCAGCAGAGGTCCTGCGGCAGGTAAGGACCCTCTGACTCATCTTCCTTCACATGCCATGCACCAGATTTCAGGGCTTCCTGCAGGACACGGTTTGATCGGGCACTGGCACTGCCCCAGGATTTCCCTGGGACACACACTTCACTCCTAGCTGTGGACCCAAAGAGGCTTTGTTCTTCTTCGCCTTATGAAAGCCACGTGTGAATAATTTTGTCTTTGCACAGCTGAGGAAATGGCACCTTTGGCAAACATGGCACAGTTTTCCTGGGACAGGATTTCCAAGGAAAGTCCTCACAGAGCTGATGGAATTTGCTAAAGGGCAGAGAGTGAAAATGGGGCTGCTGAAGGGTGCTTAGGTGGAAAGCAGCAGCGTGAAACTGAGGTGCCTGCAGGATGCTCTTGCTGTGGCTCGTTTTCCTTCACCAAAAGGTTGTTCAGTCCTCACAATCTGAGCAATGCTGATGCTGCAGCCCTAAAATGAAGGTCTTACCTGTGACATTATGCAGCAATCTCCACCCCTTGTCAGCCTCACTGCAGCCCCTGGGGCTTTGCAAAGGCAGGAGCCCACAGAGTCGGTCTCAGAGCTTTTGCCTGTTGGGCATCCACTCTTTTTTCTTCTTGATGCCCGGATGTGGTTTGAAGCTTGAATCGATGCCACTCCAGGCCCTTGCTCTGACCCAGAAATCCATCGATGGCATGCTTCTGGCTTCATGTGTGCTGTGTGGCTGTGAGTTACACTGACTCGTGGGCATGGTGGCGGGTCACTTGGTGATACATTAAAGACTGAGGTCCCAGTGAAGATCCCCTAAACCACCTCTCCCTGCTTTCATCTCCCTTTCTTTCCCTAGCACTATTTCCCTTCAAGGTATCCTGGCCCAGGGAGTATTTTCTCAAAGAGAAAGGACATTTTGCAAAGCAGAGCTCAGTGTCACACAGTGCAGGACCCAAACCTGCAGGAGGCAAAGCAGCAACACGGCCAGCAGAGCTGTGCCTGGCTGGTGGCACGGCAGTGGGCCCCAGTTCCCTTCCCAGTCTTACTGTCACCCTCACTGAATTAGTACCTTTCTTCTGAGGAATGGGAGGGTGTGACCTTCAGCCACAGATCAGGAATGGGAGGGTGTGACGTTCAGCCACAGATCAGGAGGACAAAGCAGAGGGAATCACATGAGTGTGATTTCCAGAGATGACCAGTTGTGTTTCCAGATACAACTGAATGTGGGCTGAGCTCTGAAAAAATTAAACACAGAGTCCCAAACAATCCAAAGCCATACCGGGTTTTGTTTTCAGATTACTAGAAAAGAGTTAGCGGCTTCTATGTGATGCTGGATGCACTGATGAAGATACAGTAAGTGTGCTCTTAGCCTCAGTACCATAGAATGACTGGCTGCAGTTTGAAGAGGACCAAGCCTCCTCCTCAAAGCTTTTGCTAAAGCCCCTTCTCTTTGCTGGATGCAGAAACATCAAATATGTATGTTTCTAAATGGCAAAACATGTGCCCATGTGAGGAGCCTGCATATCCTAATCCAGAAGGTTTGCAGTGCTGCTTGTACCCTGTACATGTACCCTGCCTCAAGCCTGCTTCCTATTTTAGAGTCTGCCTGTTGCAACCAGTGGGCTCATCAGGCTGCTCGTTCTGCCAGACCTGCAGCACTGAAACAATAAAGATGTTAATGTTCCCAAGCTAGTACTTACTCTGTGGAATAAAAATGCTCATACAGGAATGCCTTAACTCTGCCAGGGTCTCAGTGGAAAAACAGTCCTAACCACCTGTACTGCACAGAGCAGGAATGGAGACAGTGAGGGTCTAACACCCTAAGAAGATGAAAGCTGAAGACTGATGGAACAGCTCTATAGTAACTGCTCTGCTAGCATAGGACTCCCAAGTACCTCTTTCTATTATGTGCTTTAATACTTGTTCTCTTTAGTTCACCTTTTTCAGAGGGTACTTGAAAGATAATGGCTCAAAGTATCTCAGCAATTAAGCACTCTGTATTCTCCCTACCATCCTCCCTCTAGTAAGAGAGCATTATAAAGTGCAGTCCTGCATCATATAGAGGTGCTGCAATGAAAAATAAGCTACAGGTGGTGTGCAATCAAACACATGGCAAAATATATATGCAAAGCTAGTGGAGGACCTATGTCTGCATTGTATCCACCATTCATCCTTTCTCCACGTAGAGGCATGTATACTACAGGCACAGCACAAGGCTAATAATGAAGAAATTAAATCACCCCTAAGCAAACATTTCTGTGGTTTGGGCATCATCCCATTGGGGCTAAAAGGAATTCCTCTTTCATGGGTACGCTTTAGGCTGTTCTTTGTTTGCTTAACCCTTTCTTGGGTCACGCTTGACTTTTTGCTGGACAGTAAGCAATAATCATTCTTCATTTGTATGCCAGAACTTTTTAGGCCTTTAATTGTCTGGTTGGGGTGCAGTAGATGTACCCATTATTGTTGTTTTCAGTTCCTGTAAAACTTGATCTCATTTTTTGCTACTTTCAGTTCTTCATTGAGAAAAGCAGAAACAGCAAAGAGGTGGCCAAAGAAGAGCTCTGCCACGGCAAACTGGAGTGGGAAGACCTCATGATTCTCAGCAAGCGCTAGGTGTCAAACAAAAGGTAGGCTTTGAATTTGCATGGGACACCTTCACAGATTTTCTCCTTGAGAATCCTGAGAGGCAGAACAAAACATGAAGTATCTTCCATCTCCCTGAGAAATCTGCATCAAAGAACATCAGATCAGTTCACCTGGTAATGACCTGGAGGTATTCTGGAACCTGGAGCTCTCCCAAATACAACTGCACCTCTGTAGCAGTGCAGGGATGCATCCAGCCCTCTCAACAGGCTTTCAGCAGCACTGCTGCGTGCTGGTAACACCAATGGAGGAGCTAGAAAGCCAAACTGCCCTTTCATTTGCTACAATTTAGATGCCTTTAGGGGTTTAAAGAAATTTTAAGCAGTCAAAAGGTTGTTTATGTAACTGGAAAACCATTTATCAGAGGTGAGGAAATGTAGCATCAGTATATATACAGGTGTATATTTAAACATGCAACTCAGAGAGAGTGGCAAACACCCATTCTTTCAGTGCCTACGGCTACAAAGGATTAATCATATGTCAGCACAAACACCTGTTAAACAAATATTCCTCAAGCACATCCCTGCACCTCACAGCTCAGAGCTGGTGAAACCTGCACTTACGGTTGGCTTGGTCCAGCTTTTCACCAGCAACACTTCCTATGGAGAGCACTACTGGACTGTTGCTGCTTCTCATCAGAACCACCTTTATCCCACCTATAACTCACAGTAAGCAAGGACGACTATTGCCCTTGCCTCTCCTGTTCATCCAGAACAGCTCCAGACATCTCCAAGGTCAGGAAACCTGTTCTGTAACAATGTAGATACCCAATTAGATGTTTACAAGCATTTGCCTACCCCCCAGAAGAACTGCTAGCACTTACACACTGTAGAGAATATCGCACAGATAAATAGCCCAACAGAACAGCTCAGGCCTGAGAGCTTGCCTTTGGATGTGACGATTAAAGCTCAGGTGAGCACAGAAGTGGAGGGGGTACCATGAAAGTGTATGAACCTTCCTGTCTCTAGCTGTTCCCTTTACAGAGGGAACACTGTGAAAAGAGGTGGTTATTTATTTCAGCAACCTTTCTGCAAAACTGTGCTCCTCCATCAGAAGAGTAATTTTGCAACAAAGCTATCATTGTGCTTCACAAAAAATTCCGAAGCCAGCAGAACCCCTTGGGTATGTAACTACCAGCAACTATTTAAAAGCTGGGAAAAAATCACACAAGGCTGTGAAACCTAGCTGTATAGGATTTAATAACCTACACTTCTCACTTAAGTCAGCACTTGAATAAATCAAAGTCATAGTCTCAGGGAGATGCTACATGCTGAGAGCAAAGCTGCTACAGGTCACTAGTGCCAAAGCAGGGTATGTTTTTTTCAGTTCACTAGCATCTCTCAAACAAAACAAAACAACATCCCCCCTCCCCAACCAAAACAAAACAGAACAAAAAACCCAAACCAAACAAAAAGAGGAAATCATAGAATAGCAGATCAGAAGATAGTGGTTGGAAGGGACCTCAAGGATCAGCTGGTCCAACCTTTCAAGGCAAAGCATGACCTATACAAGATGTCCCAACACCCCGTCCAAACAAATCTTAGAAACGTTTCAGTGTTGCAGAACCCACTGCTCCCCTGGGGAGATTTTTCCAATGGCTGAACCTTCTCACTGGCAGAAGTTTTCCTCTTGTGTCCGATCGGAAACTCCCTGGGAGTAACTTGTACCCATGACATTGTCACATGCACATCTTTTCTATGTGACTTCTTGTACAAAGAGAGCCTCCATTTTCTCTGTAGCCGCACAGTAAACAGTGGAACTTGGTCACAAGGTCTCACCTGAGACTTCTCAAAGCTGAACAAACCCAGTTCCCTCAGCCTCTCCTCTTATGACAGGCTTCCCAGTCCTTTGATGATCCTTGTGGCCCTTCTCAGGACCCTCTCCAGCCTGTCCATATCTTTTTTATAGCAGGAACCAAACTGGACACAGTAATCCAGCTGTGGCCAGACAAGCACTGAGCAAAGAGCAATAATGGCTTCTTTGTCTCTGCAGATGATGCAGTTGTTGATGGAACCCAGCATCCTGTCGGCTTTCTTTGCCACGGCTGCACACTGTTCACTCATATTGAGCTTCTTGTCCACCAGGATCCTCAGGTCTCTTTCCACAGAGCTGCTTAGCAGCCAAATACATCCTTTGAATCTGCACTCGTGGATTGTATTTACCCCGGTGCAAGACCTTAAACTTGTCCTTGTTGAACTTCATAAGGTTCTTCTTACCCCAGAGGAGGTATTTTATTTCAGTACTTTGTTTCAGTACTTTTGTTTCAGCACTTGTATTTCAGTACTTTATTTCAAGAGAGCTTATTTCAATTGACTTAACAATGTTTTGAAACTCTACTAGAGTTGTGAAAGAGGACAGGGCTACAGTGCTAGATGCAAAATGGATGAAGAGTGGTGGAGTTCTGCACGGGAACACAAGCTGACATTGGTCCCATGGGAGGCAGAGACTGCCACTAGTCTTCCTGTCGCAGGCTTGACCACGCAGCAGGTATGCAGTTCCTGCCCAAGTTCAGATCACGGCTGTGTTTATAGCTGCAGATTGCTAGGGCACAAGCACTGGCTGTCTGCTTGAGTATAAAATGATATAAACACACTGCTTGGTAAAAAAAGAAAAAAAGAGAAAATTAAAAAAGCAGAAAAGCAGCAGAAAGCCTTGTTTCCTTAAAGGGATTGCGAGGTTGGTGAGGCACTGAACAGGCTGCCCAGAGAAGGTGTGCATGACCCATTCCTGCAGTGCTCAGGTCCAGGTTGGACGGGGCTTGGGGCAACCAGGTCTAGTGGGAGGTGTCCCAGTCCATGGCAGGATGGAACTAGATGATCTTTCAGGTCCCTTCCAAACCAAGCCATTCATTGATTCAGTGACTGAAGGAGCTTAGCATGGGAAAGCCCTGAAACATGAGTTTCTGGGTGGGGGTGCACTTTCTACAGTTAATATGAAAGTGTCTAAGATTACAGTATTCGGGGCTTCTGCAGGGGAAGAGATTCAAGCTGAAATTCCTGCTTTCAATGAGTCAAGAGGAGATTTGACTTTTGATGGAGGCCTGAACAACCAAGTTAGAAAGGTATCTCCTGGCACCTGCTTCCCCCCTCAGATTTGCAAAATACAAGTCAGGAGCAAACTTTCCATATTTCTGGAAGGGAAAAAATAAATCCTGATGTGTTCAGGGGAAACTATGATCTGAGCCCTAACCCAAAGGCTACTTGAGCTGTCCCTGCTCCTCCCACTGCGCCACTTTTTCTCTGTATGTAAACATTTTGCTGGGGAAATGTAATTTCTCCTGCTTCCAGCTTCCCCCCACCAGCACACCCTGAGCAACTGTGATGCTGCAATCACTACACGCATGCTGCTGACTTCAAATGACCTGTCTGGATACCTCCTCAAACTGACAGCTAAACACTGCTGGCTATGATAGGCCACAACAAGGATGGATACTGCATAAAACAGCCCAAAAGCAGAAGTGGTGCATTCGTGTCTTCCCAGATTCTGTCTGCTTTCTTTTCCTTTGCCTCCTGTGCAACTCATTCCCCTCCTTACTCACATTCTTGTGATAGATTTTTCTTTACCCTGGCCTCTCTCCAAAGTTTCCTTCAGTCGTAATTGTCCTCTCCCTTGAAAATGTATTTTCCACCAGTGATGTTGCTGTGGACCAAAAAGATGACTGTCAGCCGCAGCTTAGCACTGTTTTGCAGTTGTCAATGAAGCGTTTCTCATGGAGCAGGAGAAAGGAAAAATTGAAGTTTTGTTAAATTTGGCTGCATTTACTGTCCTTACTCTGCCTTGGGCCCAAAGAAGTTTCAGACATTTGTTGTGCAGTAGCCACAGTATTCAGATCCCAACCATATGCTCGAAGCTTAAGGCTCCACTAGTAGATGTTTCTGATATTTTAGTCTGTGCATCTGTCACCTTGTACCACATGCTAGCAGACAGAGTGTCAGAGAGAGCAGATAACTTCAGTGAAGTCCCACAGCGAGTACTGTCCTATCCAGCCTTCCAGTATCCTTTGAAGCTGTGGAAACCAGGGTACTATGGGTTTACCTGGTATCCAACTTACTGCAACAGAAACTGCAAAGACCGCATCATGGCTGAGTAGAACTGCACAGGTAACATTGCCTGCTATTGACACCACGTTTACAGAATACAGACGGGTTGTTCTACTTGTAGTTTCTTTATGTGAGTAAGCTAGCAGATCTAGCAGATGCCTATGACCTCCTCCTCTTCCCAGGAACAAATAGCAGGCACACAGCTACGGAGTGCACAGTATTTCAATATCTTTTCATAGGTATAATACCCTTCAATGTAACATTCACATAGATCATTTTCACCAAACAGATCAAAAATAGTGTATTAATTCTTACAGTGTGGAATATTGCTATTTTCCACCTACTCTCAAAATGTATTGCTTTAATCATGAGCACAAAGGTGGCTAAAAATCCATGTGAAATACCCCTGTAATTAGCAAGCACTCTATGTGACCTCATTCACCAATATAATATAAACCCAATCTGTATCGTGCCACTGAAAACCAGGTCTTGGTCACAGACAAGCACGCTTGGCAGAATCACCTTCTAAGTTATGAAAGACAGTAATCAAAAGAAAATGGGATAGCTTTGTCAAAATCAGTGCTCGTGGTACAAAACTGACAGTCAAACTACAACTGTTCCACTTTTGTGTTTTTGCTAATTCACTCTGCAGCAGCCAGTACAACCCCTAACGTCTCTGATCCTCATGCTTTCTTATGGAAAAGTGATTTGAGTTCTTCAGAAAAAAGATGTATAAAGAACAGATAATGAAGGCAGGAATAGATTGACGAGCGTGGGAGTAAGATGACTATCTATATTCAGAACTGGAGACAAGGTTCTTCATCCTAGTGAGATGCAGTGCAGGATAATTAATCCCAGCTAACCAGCAGAGGAGACATTACAGTTTTTTTGTACAAAGGGAAGAAAGAGCATTGGGCAGTGACAACATTTTTCCTGAGTACAAAGAAGCAGCAGCAGTTTAAAAACAAATACAGAAGTAAACTCAGCAATGCCTAAAAACACAGTTTGTCCACACCGTCTATGTTTCTTCCTTTTTTAAAGCAAAATTGTGTGGTTTAATTAATTGAACAAACCTTGGTGTTTGTTTTAAAAGCCTCTCAAAAATATGTTTTTTATCAATATTTTTCAAATGGATGAATCCATAAATCATTCAAAGGGGTGCCAGTGCTCCAGTCATGCAGAGTAGCATAACCAAATGCACAAACCCTGACTGCAAACAGGTATCCAAGTCCCACATCAAAAACACTGAGGCCCTCGTCTTGCTAAAGGTACATGCCCCAGACTTACCTTCCAAGTAAAACTTACCAGCACTGCCTTGGAGCAAACCCTAATTCACTTCAGCAATATCTAAAGATCTTGTCTACCTTATTCTTTTCCTTCTTAATTGAGTTTTCTCATTTTTTCCCAAGGAAAGTGAGGAGGGAAGCACACAAGCTACTCAAATGAAATCTAACAAAGTTAGGAGACAGTCACTCTCCCTGCGCCAGTCATAGCAAAACTGCAGCTTCAAAAAACCAGCACATCTTCAATCTTCTGTCAGGAAGTGACTTATTTGGATAGAAATGTTCAGTCTTAACACGGACACTGTTTTTCTTTAAAAGCTGAACAATTACACAAAAGAACTCCTCCAATGTTGTCAGGCCACTTCCTCTGTATTTAGTTGGATCTCTAAATTCTAAGTGTGGCAATGCTTCTCTACTGACACATATGAAAGTTGCTGTCTGTAAGGCAGCCTTTGACAACCTGAATTGGAGTGAACAGAGTGGTTCTGTCATTTGCTACACACTTCATTTGCTGATCCCCTGGTTAAAAATCTACTGGTGAAGATGAGCTCAAAAGCAAGTATCTGATGACTCTTTCTGCCAAACACACTAGACAGAAAAACAGCCATGAGTCTTGAGACAGACAATCTGTGAAGAGTGGCATGGTGAAATGCAAAGGCTAGGTAAGCAGCAGATCCTGTGATTCCAAAACACGCATTCTCAAATGCGATGGTAAGCATCCTAAGAGTCTGCAGGTAACCATGATAAAGGCAGATCTAATGACTGACTGGCAGTAGAGGAAGCAATTCCTTTGCAAAATTCCATCAGCGAAAGAGGCAATTCTTTGGGGATGGTGATCTGAAGCAGTTTGGGACAGTTTGCCTCTTCACTGTACTTTTTAATTATCAACCCTCCCTGGGAATTTTTCTTAGATCAATCATTTATCATGAAGAATCAGCAAAGTTTTCTTAGTGTCAAACTGGAAGATAGGGTTGAAATGATATTAACAGGCACTTTTTTCCCCTCTCTGGTCCTGCTGCTGGACATAAGATTTCAAATTCAGAGTGTATCTAAGCTCATTTTCTGCCTTGATTTGAAATATAAAAGGAGCAGTGCAAAAGAGCAAGTGTCACAGCAAGCGCATTTGAAATCCTTATCTCTATCTCAAAGAACTTTTAAATACAGTGTATTTCCTACTGGGTAACTGATGATTTTTTTGTTTTCCCCCAAGAGAAAAGAGTCATCACTCCCCCCTCCCTACGAAAAGGGAAAAAAGTGTCATACGCTCCCACAGGATGTTGACTCCATTGGGAAAAAGACAAAGGGAAATAAATGCAACTTGTAATGCAGGAGAAAATGAGTACAAGATAAAAAGTAACAAAGTGAAAGTCAAAGAATGGTATGTTTGTTTAAGGATGTCAAAGGCAGGAAGAGAGATTTATATTAGTTTTGAAAGATGCTTGTTTACTTGGAAAAACAAGGACTAATTATAGTCATTTGCACTCAGGATGGCTGGAAAGAAACCTGCTGCTTCTGCAGTTTCAAGACTTGTATCTGTAGCCTGTGATTTCCCAGCAGCTGGTAGCCAGATCTCTACAGCTGTGAGAAAGGCTAAGACTGAAGTGAAGACTTCTACTAGATTACTCATTTCTCATTAAAAAGCAGCAAAGTTTTGCTAGAGCCAGGCAACAGAGGAATTAGAATATAAAATGTAAGCTGCAAACCCAATGCTAAATTGCAGCTAACATACACAAGGACACATAATCAGCAGCCTCTAATACAGAGCGTTACAGACATAGGTATCTGCAGAATCAGCACACTTCTGCAAAGAATACAAATGTGTAAGAGGATGAATGTGGTGTGAAGAGAATGGTTAAAGGCCATCTTTATAAGTTCACTATAAAAGTCTGAAACTCAAAGTTAATTGAATGAATCTAGTAATTTTCTTGCTTCACATTTAAAATCTTCTACAGTGTTCACTTCATTACAGCACATCTGCATAGACCTGTCTGCTTTCTCTATTCGTATGAACACCAAGATTTGGCTTGTAAACATTCTATGCACTGCATGCTTTCTGGATGTTTGTGCTGTGTTCGTCTTTTACGGAGTACCAGAGCACTGGGTAACCAGGCACCTCGATGAAGCCTGAGTCTGCCTGTAATCTCTCTTCTGCTTATGGGTCATCATTCTGGACCAGCAGCTCTAAGATAAGACATACTTAAGGAAAGCTTGCACTTGCATTGATTTTTTTTTTTTTTGTTTTCAGTTCAGAGAGATGAGTTCAGAGAATGTCACTGCTCTTTTCTAGTGAAAAACACTTCTGTGATTCCCTGTGACAGCCACTTTCAGCTTCACTGGTTTTCTGATGCTCATAACAGGTTTGAAGAATTAACAGACTGCAAATGAGTATTGAAAAAAACCTCTACTCCATAATTGTTCAAATTTCTCTGCAGAGAACAGCCTGCAGGCACGCTGAAAGAGTTCAGATAACAAGCAGATCTGTGAACACTGGGCTCAACCAAGCCTGGTTTTCCTTGGATTTGTATCTTTCAATTGACCTGAATTTCTACCAGAACTTGAGCATTACTGTTAAATGAGCTCAGCTCTTACAGGCACAGGAGACTAATCACATACTAAGCAGTAAAAGACTTTTGCTACTGCTTGCATGCAAGAGAGAGAAAATTGGCTGTACAATGGATTCTTCTGTATTGCATGTTTCCTAAAGCATGGACAGAGCATTTGTAATATCATTTACTTGTGCAATGGCCTCTCTGGTATCTGACAAAACTGCAGGCTGGACTCCAATCTTTCTCCACTACCTGCTTTCACCAAACTTGACGACTTTGTGATTCCTGCTCCTCTTGAATGTGCCTGCAGGCAGAGTGCGCTTGCAGCCCAGAAAGCCAACCCTACCCTGGGCTGCATCAAAAGGAGTGTGACCAGCAGGTCGAGGGAGGTGATTCTGCCCCTCTACTCTGCTCTTGTGAGACCTCACTTGGAGTATTATGTGCAGTTCTGGTGTCCTCAACATAAAAAGGACATGGAACTGTTAGAACAAGTGCAGAGGAGGGCCACAAGGATGATCAGGGGTCTGGAGCACCTCCCGTATGAAGATAGGCTGAGAAAATTGGGGCTGTTCAGCGTGGAGAAGAGAAGGTTGCATGGAGACCTCTATAGCAGCCTTCCAATACCTGAAGGGGGCCTATAGGGATGCTGGGGAGGGACTCTTCATTAGGGACTGTAGTGAGAGGACAAGGGGTAACGGGTTCAAACTTCAACAGGGGAAGTTTAGATGGGATATGAGGAAGAAATTCTTTACTGTAAGGGTGGTGAGGCCCTGGAATGGGTTGCCCAGGGAAGTTGTGAATGCTTCACCCCTGGTGGCATTCAAGGTGGGGTTGGACATAGCCTTGGATGGCATGGTTTAGTGGGAGGTGTCCCTGCCCATGGCAGGGGGGTTGGAACTCGATGATCTTGAGGTCCTTTCCAACCCTAACTATTCTATGATTCTATGATTCTGTGATTATGGGAAAATGGAGAGAATTTGTAACAAGCTCTTTTCTTTAGAAAATGGTGAAACTGTGAAACAGTTACTGTAAGTAATGCAGAATTCAACTCACACAAACTCGAACAGTGACCCCAGCACACAAATAAGGGCAGCAGGGGTCAGTGGAGGGGGAGGTGACCACTGGTGACCACCGACAGAAACAAGCAAATAGGATGAATCTGCGTCAGAGGAAGTTCAGATGGGACATTAGGAAAGGTTCTTCACAGAGGGTTGTCGGTCACTGAACAGGCTCCCCAGAGAAGTGGTCTTGGCACAAAGCCTGTCAGAGTTCAAGGAGCGTCTTGATGACACTTTTAATCGTACAGTTTAGTTTTAGGTAGTCCTGTAAGAAGCAGGGAGTTGGACTTGATGATCCTTACGAGTCCCTTCCAACTTGAGAGATTCTATGATTCCATGATTCTGAGTCTTGGCATGTAGCCAATCGCAGTAATGCATGTGTTAACAATGGAAAGGGATACAGGAGTGTAATTCAGGGCAAGCACTCCAGGTTCTTAGAGACTGCAGAGCTAAGATTTTCAAAAGGAAATGGAAATAAAAAAAAAATAAAAAAAGGGCACCCGATACCCAGAGCATGGAGGGCCAGCTCTGAAATAGAGTTTCTTTTAGGTATTGCAGCTTCCACACACTGCACCAGAGCACTTCAGACAATTTTCACCAGGCCATTACTCTGATGGAGAACCACATCCTGATTTCAGACACTTTATCCATACAGAAAGCATTTTAGAGTATGACTAAACACAGGAAGCAATTACTCAATACCCAAGGCAGACTTACGAGGAAAATATCTGGGAAAGGAAATGCCAGGCACCAGATAAAACACCCGGAGCCAGAAGTTTTTCACCATCGTACTGATTTACTATCACCTGCTGGGACATGTTTACGGATAAAGGCAAAAGAGAGTGAAATGTAAATGATATTAAATTGGATCATACTACAGTAGTATTCTTGCTTGCTGACACTCTACCAAGTATTCTGGGTTCATCACTTCTGTGATTATAAAGTCATTAAGACTTACTTTGTCACTCAAAATTCAATCCTTTTCAACGCATGAACTTTGCCTTTTGTTTTGGAGGGTGGACCTGGTCAAAGCCAGAATGGGTTCTTGAATTATTATTATAACCATATTATGGTATAAAGAAACACTTGTTGTACCTTGTCAAAGATGGCATGGCTTTTCATTGCAAAAATGCCCAAAGCTGATACATGAAAATCTGTTCAAACATTCTGGTCTGTTTGAAAAACATGTATCAGTCCTGCTGTGGTAATTGTCAGGATCTGGGATGAAAAGGCAAACTCCCAGGAGTCCCAGCAGAAAGCGGAATGGATCAGCAGGATCCTAACTACATGATCTGAAATGCTGTTAGATTGAACAATAGAAAAATCTGGTAAGATATAAAAAAAAAAAACAAAACTAAAAATTGGATGAAATTTTAGCTCTGAATAAGAATGGGAAATTGCCACAAAGGCAATGTGCAACTGGAAATTCCCATCTACCATGGTTCACACTGACCTCTGTAGACGGTGGATAAATAATAGTACTGCTGAAGAGCCTTTGGATATTGCTGTGGCCATACTAGGAATCATTCTTACAGCTACTCCTTTCAATCTCTTTGCAAAAATGCACAATGTATTTGTCTCTCTGTTCTCATCTTTCTGATTTGAGTTAAAATGTAAGAGAAAATTCTGAACTAATGTAAGCATACACCACTGCACTACATTTAGAAAGAAGTGGCATGGGGTGAGAACCTGAGTAATTCTACAATTTCAAGGGAATTTCATAAAAATCTGCAGCAGAAAGCAGAATTCCTCAGAATATCTGGATGTATGCTCAATTTTGAGCTGGTTTATTGTAATAAAATAATAAAATAATAAAATAATATCTAGCACATTAAAAGCCATGAAGAATAAAAGGGGTAAGGTAGTATTCAACAGAACTAGAAGGAGCCAAATTTCATTTAGCCACAAATCACTGAAATCACCATTCTGAAACATGCTGCATAATCACATAATAATCACATTTTATTCATTTCCCACTAAGAGACTGGAATATTGCAAAAATGAACTGCTGTTGAAGCACTGCTGAGAAATTTCTATTTACAGTTGCTACTCATTTGGCATTACACATTCACCTAGCTCTGCTTCTGTGTGCCTGAATAACTATTCCAGGTTCTAGTAAAGGACTGGCCAATTGTATGCATGGAAATAAAATACTTAGAACAGGTCAGAATTCACAGGAATGCAAAACAGCACATCTTCATTAGACAAAAGCAAAATTGTGTAGGTCATTTTATACAGCTTAAAGAAAAAGCTGAGAACTGACTTAGACCACCGCTATGCTTGTTACATTAGTCTTTATCCAGTGTATTGGCACAGCTCATTTATGCCCATTAGCCTGAAACATCTTTATCAGACTACTGCAATCCACTCTGCTCTCTTTTCACTTCTCCCAGGATGTTTTCAGGACAGACTTTTATATGAATTGTCTTCAAAGTCAAGCTAAAACATTACAGGCTAAAAGCTGCTCAGGAGAATGCAGGCCTTTGGAAATTACCTGCTATTAAGAACTGACTTTATTCTGTAGTCCTTTCTCTGTTGCTCTCACTTTATTAATCTTTTTATACTCTTGGGGGCAGAAACTGAACTTCACCACCCTTGCCGTCAAATTCTGACTGTATTTTCAGTTACTTCTGAAGTGAAACAGAAGAAATAGAACAAACTACATAGACACACACACATACATTATTCATATATAATTTTACAGTTTTTCACAACGTGGTGATCCAACAAGGACTCTAAGGAACATAAAATATGAACTGCAACTGAAGTACATCAGTTGTGCTGCCTCTAGATGGGAAAAAACACACAGAAATTCACACTATCTTATTCAGCAAGACTACAGCAACAAAACCAGTATTTCTGGAAAAAAATACAAAGATTTGGGGAAGGAGGGAAGGCGATAACTTCAGGCGATAACTTCAAAAGAGGTCCCCCTTTTTTTGTGACTGTGAAGGTGCCATTTTTGTTTAGCCTCAAAATGGGAATAACTCCATAATAGCCATACCACAGATACTGTCATCTCATCTCTGACGTAGCCAAAAGGAATGAGTGCCTCTGTCGTCCATAGAGCCATTTCTCCTGCTGCCAGGAACTACAGCTGTGGAGGTGCTTTTGCAATACTGACACTTGTCCCTCTCCACTAGAGATCAGTACTGAGATCATCAACTAATTTCACAGTCCTCTCAGAAAGTCATCCTTAAGCGCCAGCCCTAGATTTTTCAGACACTTTCGTAACTTCCTAGCAATGCTGCTACTAAGAACAGAAATACTTCCATCTGAACAAGAGATCATGGATCTGCCCACTCACGCGGTTCTCTGGCTGAATGCTGCTGAATATGAAATGGCTCTGCAAAAATAGTACAAGACCTGGGAAAAAGGAATAGTGACTAAGAACAGTTAAATCTGAGATCATGTGTAGAAACAAGGAGTATACTGGCCCTCAGATCTGGCCCTGTACATACAACTGATTGTGACAATAAATAGTGAAACAAACAAACAAGCCTGGATAGCTTCTGGCTGTCTCTATCATGCCCAGAACAAAGAAATCTCACCAGAAGATTTAGTGACATGTAGTAGAAAGTATATTTTACAATAAAAGGTTTTTCATTTGACACATCTTTACAATTACATGCATAAATGCAGGATTGTTACAGTAATCTGCATGTTATCTCACTACTACAAAATAAAGAATAAAAAATGGTTTGACTTAAGCTTAAACAGAATTGTTTATCCAGGGCTAACAATTTTCAGTTTCCTCTACAGACAAAAATACTTCAGAGATAATGCAGACACTGGTGTGTAGCTAAACCAGTTTCTCAATATAGCACTATGAATGGGTACACATCAGAAGGAGAGGCAGACCAGCTTCAGTTGGCTTTACCTTACTAGGCCTTGGTGTGAAACATGTATCTGAGGAAACAGAGCAAAAAATATTGGAAGAAAAAGAAGAACTTCAGTGTTAACTCAAGGAACAGCAGCGAAGGATCACGAGAAATGCCTCTATAATTTCTCAAACTGTGAGGGTGTGATTATGTCAATGTTGCACTTAGTTTGGCAGGATGCTATGTGTAAAATACAGAGCCACTAGATCATTCCATAAAGTGTGTAAGGAATATAACTCTGAGCAACAAAAGTACCCTTAAAGACACACTTCTAATTCCAAAGCCCCATTCAAAGTGGCACATACTAGGACTATCTTCTCCTAAGAAGTATTTTTGTAAATCAGAAATCTAAAAGTTTGTATTTACAGTGACACCCTTTCTATCATAACGGATGAAATGTCAGAAAACTGGCCTTCATTAGCTGTACAATTTCACTGTACTAGCCTGTTTCTATAACTTGTACTTTTATCTACAGCCACTATAATTTTCTGTTGTGCATTTTGTCCGGTCCTACGATAGTTCTTCTAAGTAGAACTTTAAAGAACCTTTCTCTAATCTAGCTACTTCTTAATTGCCTACTGTTTAAACCTTTTTACTTTCCCTTAAAAAGAATTTTAAAAAATATAATTGGAAAACTTGGGAGCAATAGAGCAATGTTTCTGAAAGAGAGGGACTACAACAAATGAACTAACGTCTAAACAATTATCTGAGGAGCAGATACCCCTATTAAACTGAAAGAGATGTAGATGGAAGAAAGGTTAAGTATATAACAGATGAAGACAGGCTCAGCCAGAATGAGTCTAGCGAGAGTGACAAAGGACACAGAGGGAAAGAGGGAAACTTACAGGACATTAGTTATTTTGGAGAACTTAAGATGGCAGGGAGTCCTACATCACTGCTTCTCCCTTCTCGGTCTATTCCTGGGTATTATGGAATAATACCATATGCTGCACTGCTCTGCTGTGCAGAGATGATCAAACAAGTCATTACATACATTATGTAAGCCCAAGCAGAAGTGTGGGTATTTTTTAAGAAGAAACCTTGCTCTGAAAACTTTACATTATGAAAAGACAAGCTAAGTGAAGAAGAGTCACACAGAAAAGAAATCACTTGTTGAAGGTTACATGAAGACCTCTAACTTTCCAACTACACCTACTGACAAGATGAACTTTCTGCTCCTGGTCCTGCATAATGTACTGGAACACTGCTGGTCTTAGTAAAAGGTGAAAGAAGTTTTCTTTAACAGAGGATGTCATGTCTGTCTCCTCAAATCATTTCCTTCCTCTCCAGCTCTCCCTTATTCAGGAACAGCTGTTCATGAAGCTTCTTCCAGGACCAGCAGGGAATAAACCAGAATGAAGTGGTGCAGTTTGCGTCGCTATGCCAAACCTTGGCAACCTATTCCATTGAGAAAGGGAATTATGAGCAGAATGTGTGAGAACGAATTCCACAGGAGAAACAAAAAAAAAATAAGTAACAGTAGCCCAGTATGAACAGCTAAGTTGCTCTTTCTCAGTATGAACAGTTAAGCTGTACTTTCTCAATCAGCAAAGGAAAATATTACCAACCCTTAATCACTAACATAGACAAAGGTGTTCCTACTCAGTTACTAACCACAGAAAACTTCTGAACTTGAAGGAAGATTTAGTAAGCAGTAGAAATGCTGGCTTACAGAAATTATATCTGTCCAGATCTGAAAAAGAACCCCCAGATAGCCACAGCAGTTAAAAACTCTCTCACGTAACTTTGTAGTTCCTCTCTGCTGTGAAGTCAGCTGTTATGCTTTAAAATACCGTTTTAACACACCAAAAAGAGAATTACCCAACCAGTCTACAATTACAAAGACAGCAGGAATCAGGAACACTCATAATTCCAAAAATGGGTATGATTATTAATATTCAAAGAGAAAAACTACAAAACATAACTTGGAAAAAAAATTACAAAACTAAGTAAAAAACAAAACTCTTGCTTCTTCATTTCAGCAGTTAACACAATGATTTTGCTAATACATCTCAAAGCAACTTCAGATCAGGAGTGGAAATATCAAAGGGATTTGATTCTTTCTTACAGAAGGAAAAAATATTAACTGGGAATATGCCATAGGAAATTGGTTAATTGTACTTTATTAAGTGACTCTAACCAGATGTTAAACACCAGCTCATTAACCAGATAATGATTTAATGACTCTACGCAGAAGTAATTACAGAACAGAGATTAACAAAATTGCATTTAACACAGGTAGCTCCTTACTTAAATTAAGTTTCACATGCCATTAAGGCTACTCAACTTTTTGGCCAACTGCAGTTTTATAGATTGATATATTATTTGCAATTATTGCTAATTGCTATGAGCAATGATTGCAATGCCTCTGGAACACATCTGTTGCTGGCACTACTTAAATGTGACAATTTCACAGCTAACAACTCCGTACTTATTATCGAAGTACCATTACTTGTAAGTGACTGATGAACATCTTCTACCTTTATACTTGGAAATACAATAGGCACTTTATTTGACATAAGTGTTGATCTGTGCTTTTTCTCGTAATGGACCAGTTTATGTGTCCTAAGGTATCTGAAGTAGCAGTTGATCCTCTCAACAGTCTCAAATGGATCAGGGGATATTCATGAAATAAAGTACAATACAGACACTCATTATCAGGTATTCATGTGGCTGGAATAGCTGAAAGCCTTTGTCCAACACGCAGGATGCATGACAATTTCTTTGACACAAACCTGTTTGTGAGGGAAGATTCTCCTTCACATATCACACCATCTGGAAAACAAGGAGAGACAATAAATATCTCATTTCCAGTAACACACACTTCAACTGCCCATGCTATAGTATCTATATGCTATGCAGATACATCCATATTCAACAGATGCTGGCTTTAGCAAGAAGAGTGCATTTTCTCTATGCTGACTTCAGGGGCTAACACATCAGAGAAGAGAGACATTTTCAGTCCCTAGGAATGACGATGTAATCCCCAGTTGTGCCGTGTCCATTGTGGCAGATAAGTACACAGCCTCGCAGGCTAAAGCAGCAGGTGGGGAGCTCACTGTGTTGTGGAGATAAGAGCTGGAGAAAGAGAAAAAAAAAAAAACGTTAAAAGAAAATAGTTAAAAAACATTCAAGACTCAAGTCTTGACCTGACAGAGAATTTGCATCGTTCACAATGATGAGATAAATAACAGAGTTTCTGAAGTTTTCTGAAGTCCTAAGGTTGCCTGTATCAATTCTGAACATTACAGCTAGCGCAAGATGGGTAGGAAGCATTCCCATTGGGTCTGATCACTACCTGACCTATGTTACCCTTGGAATTGACAACACTCATGTCCAGTGCAGATCTTCAGAAAGCAGATGTTTTGGCACTGTCCTTATGGGCATCACATATAAAAGGAATTAAAAGAGGAATGAAGCAAGTGAGTATGTGACAAAGCACTTTAATAATGACGACTACGGGCTAATGTACTTTTTTCAATGAAAACATTCATAATATCTAAGGACATCAGTAGTCAGGCTGTGCATTTTGTGAATCCAGTGTTAGACTTCTACTTACTGAGGAACAGTTAAAACTGCTGTCAGCAACCACTGTAGTAGAAATTCACAATCTGTCCCACTGTGGTAATATAACCCCTGAGGCAGCAGACACATGACAAGCTGGTGAATACAGCATTTTTTTGGGACAGAAGCTGCAGAACAGGAGAGCTTACAGGGATGCCAAGAAATACGCCAAGACCATTCGCCTGACGCCACGGCCAGACCAGCTGTAGCTGTGTCATTCCTGACTATGTTGAATCTGCTCTTGCAGACTACTGAGAAGCCAAAGTCTCACAGCATTCACAGCAATCTGTTCCCATGCCCCTCCTCCTACTCCTCAGAAGCACACAGGTATTATCCCATAGACGGTACACATATCACAGAAAATTACAGATAGGAGGAAGTTGGTCTTTCTATAATGGCTTTTTGTACACTTGTTTATCATGTGTTTTGGCAGTCTCTTCTCTGCCAGGCTAGGCAACCTGCTAGCAGATTATTCTAGTTGCAGCTAGATCGGGACGATCAGAAATAAGAAAGATCTCATCTCTCTCTTGTTGAGTTCCTCTGCCTCTTTCTCCTGATGGGCTACATCCTTCTTGAGTATACTGCCTAAAGCAGGGCCATGGCTTTACAACTGCACAGGGCAAAAGGCTGACTTTGCACATTTTTCCAAATTACTTTCTTTATCAGAAATGCATGAAACTGATACTTATTTAAAACTAAGAGTATTTTTTATTTATCAACATTACATCTACATGTGAGCACTGTGAATCCCATGACTAACATCTGGGATTTCCCTTCTCTGCCTCCTACTGAGATGGGGCAGCTTTAATTTCTGCAAAGGATTCTGTCTGATGTTCTCTAAAATGGGTGAACGGGTTCAAGAATTTTTCTGTACAGGGGAACATGGGCCTAAAAGATACTTGTTGAATTATCAAGTCATGTCCCCCAACATTACACTACATTACAGCAGGACCCCAGTCAAATGCACTCAACATACTCAGCTCCCTGAGTATGGGTCTTTTTTTGCTCTCACTCCTTTTAAAAGAAGACTGAAATGGAAGTTCAGTACCTGATTTTCTGTACATGCACTCACAACTAGTTCAGACTCACACATGAATCTTCTAGTACTATTATCTTACATAGCTCTCCAATCACTGTGATGTTGATTTAACATCAATTAGCATCAAGTATTTCTATACCTCTGACACATTTTCACAAGAGAAACTGTAATAACTGAGGAGCCTTCAGACCACGACAGCCCAGGGATGCCCTTCCTCCTGCAATAAGCCCTCTGCCAGGCATGCTAGTTTAGACACCAAGGCAGTTAGTTAACGGCCCTTTTGCCTCAAATGTCAAAACTGAATCTGACAATGTTTTTGTAAAAAACTCAAAACAATCAAGACTGCAAGCTCAGGTTACCATTGGATCCTATTGCCAAGCCAATCCTGAGATCCCTCTCTTTGATTACAAAAAGACAGACATCATGGAATCTTTAGTTTGGAATCTAGATTGTAAGAACTGATTTGAAATTTAGACAACTACAGACAATCCAAATAATTCTACTTTCTCCAGCCCTGTAGAAGACTAGCTCCTTCTATTTCAGAATGCCAAATAAAAATCTTAACTGATCATTGTTCTATACTTCCCAACTCCCAAGCTGGGGGATCCTGACCTTTCAAGGCAAAGAAGACCACTCTTAGACTGGTCTTCATATTAAAACAAATTACATACTTTAAAGTCAAAGACAGACTTCATAGTCAAGAGATTTTACATATACAGACATTCACAGTTACTTATAGGCACATATTTGTCTTACCTTTGAAAGAAAGACAGTTAGAAAGTTACTGCATGAAGGATCACAAAACAAAAATAAATCAATCCATGTTCTAACATGTCTTTATTGTGTCCTTTAACACAAGATCAACTGCTACTGAAAAACTGTCCTTTCAGGCCTTTTGAATAAAGCTGGGAAGACTAGAAATTGGCTCCTAATATAAGAAAAGTACATCAGAGGGCATCAGTTTAAGCAATGGCAGTGTTCACGCCATTGAAGGAACTTTTGATAATAGCTTCTAATATGGTAACAGTTTCTAATAAGCCTAAACCAAGCAGATTGGCAAGAAAAACACGTAAGCCTTGTGCAGGAGGACTATAAAATTGGAGTTAATAACAATACATACCGAGCTGCTGAGAATGTCAGAAACAGTATAAGGCAGACAGCAGCAACTGACCCTAATCCAACAGCAGTCATGTATTGCGGCGTCGGTGCTAAATCTGAAAAAAAATATCAAACAATTCAAACAAATACCAAATAGTGTAGCTTCTGTCCAGTAACTGAGTCTGCCCAAAGCTACAGTACTCTTAACAAAACCTAGATGCTGGACTGACTGCTCAGTCAAGTAGTAATGGAGCTGACTATCCAGTAATTACCATCTAGCTGAGGAAGTAGGATCAAATGCTGTATTTCTGTTGTGGTTTAAGTCTATAAACTCACACAGTCGCTCTCTCACCACTCCCCACTTTTTCTTCCCCCCGCTCCTGGAGGGATGGGAAGGAGAATCGAAAGAATGCAACTCCCACAGGTTGAGATAAGAGCAGTTTAGTAACTAAGGTATAACACAAACCACTACTGCTACCACCAATAATAATGACGAGAGAAATACAAGGAAAAAGAATACAATTGCTCACCACCCGGTATCAAGCCCGAGCAAGCAGTGCACCCCCCACCGTGCACCCCCACCACCCTTCCAGGTCTATGCTCTCCGTTTCTACGTCCTGGACATGACGTGCTGTGGTATGGAATAACCTCTTTGGTTTGTCTGGGTCAGGTGTCCTGTCTCTCCTTCCTCCCGGCTTCCCCTCCTCCCTGGCAGAGCATGAGACTCACAAAGTCCTCGGCCAGTCTAAACATTACCAAGCAGTAACTGAAAACACTGGTGTTATCAGTGCTGTTCCCAGGCCCAAAATCAAAAACACAGCTCTGCACCAGCTACCAAGAAGGAGAAAAATGACTGCTGCTGCTGAACCCAGGACAATTTCTCAAAAGTAATTACACTTCTAACTGTTCTACCCTAACTATTCTGTGATTCTATGATTCCCCATTCCTCAGTTTCCTGTCTTTTCCTTTCTTCCCTTATTCTTTTTTTAAAATTCAAATACATTTGTTATTTGTTATCCAGGTACAAAAAATGTCAACATTTTTCCCTCTCATCATTGGCAATTTCAGTCTAAATCATATTCCAAAGTGGTCTCTGGTGCCAGAAAATCCCAGTGCTTTATCAATGGCTCAAAGCATCTCCTTCAAAATTTGTACAATCTAGGCATGACTTCTCCTCCCCATTTTTTAATTTATTTATATTTTTTTCCAAGTGACAGAATAGAAATTAAGCTGGCATCAACAGTTTCACCCAAGCCCATAGTACCAGAAGCCATGCAGGGATAGAATAGAAGGCTAACAGTGACTTGCTGTCGAAACCAGAATTACTCAGAAGTACTGTTAAAGGTAACTTGAGAAGACAGGAACCCAATCAATCCCTTCCAGCCACCTCTATTCCATTTTCAGCATTAGTCAAAGATTACCTATTCCTTACTGGGCTTCCCACAGACATCTAGGATGCTGGATCTTATTTCTGCAAGATTCCATAACTCCACTTGCTGTTAAATCTTGCAAGCATGGGTATTTAATACTTTATCAAAAATTCGAATTCTCAAAAGAACAGCATTTTTTCAGTTAAATTACTGTATATGTCCAAATGAAAATCTAAGCACCTGAATATCAGGAAAGTAACTTCTGTTACTTGAATTACTTTTTGTCTCCTCTGAATGTACAGGCACAAAACTGATTGGGCATGCACCCAAAACACCCTCAACAATTGACCGGAAGCACAAAATCTCATACAAAGCCTAAAGGAGGATCTGACCAGCTTACCGTCCTTCCCTAACACTGCTCAGTGAAGCAATGCTTGTATCTGTGCAGCATCACACCTGTAAACTTACTGTAAGTATAGTAAAAGAAAGAATTGCAGACAAGGACCCCATAAGGAGACTATGCTCATCCTAAAAGCATGCTGAATTTTGGTAAAAGTTATATTTGTCCTCGTATCACTGTAACACCAGTTTCCACACAGAAGTTATGCATCTCTAGAGCAGATGTCAGATGTCTATAAAAATGACACAACTGTCTTCCCTAAACATTATTATGTATTTGGTGAAAAATCCTCAAAATGCATTTTACTTATTTGTGATAGAAGAAAAGTGCGCTTCTAACAGCTTCCTACCACTGTCTATGATACCGATTTATCATACAATGGAGCTTTGTCTAGACACCATCTGAAACACACCCATTTGGTTTAGATTTATGTACAGATTTTCTTTGCATGCAATGTCAATTGAGAAATACTCCACAAAGGATTCAGTGAGCCAAAAAAACCTCTCATCCTCTCCTGCTCCAGAATTGTATTAGGCCAAGGACACTGTCTAGAAGTATATTCAATATAAAGGCAAACAGATTTACAATAGAAAGCCAAAGGCCTGGTCTGACCTACTCCCATCTTCTAATGGCCATTCTTTTAATCCCAAACCCAAAACCCACCTACACATAAGGCAGCCTCTGATAATGTTCTTTAAGCAGAAAAATGGCAAATTCAGGAGAGGGCAGTTTTCTGTCTTTCCAGAGCTATTGCCTATACAGTTCTAGCAAAAGAGCCCTGAAACCTAGGGAATCCAAGTCTCCACAACCACAAATTGCCAAAATTATATTCTAAGTGTGGTGGTAAATGAACTAGGTAACAAGAATAAACAACAAAAGGCAACCTAGAAATAAAAACACAGCTGTCATCAGATCAGTAATAGCAATAGTCAGACATGGGTTTTGTGAACAGGGGAGGAGATGTACCTCAAGCATTCTATGCACCACACGATTCAGTCTCATTTCAAAGTACTGTCTCACTCTGCAATGTCACTGCATTTCCAAACTCCAATTTGCAAGTCTTCCAACTCAAAAGCACAATTTAGTTTTTAGGGGACTCTAGTGGTGCCACTTTCTTTGTTAGGAGAGGCGAATGTTTGCATATTTTCTGCCACTAACCTTTCAGTCCTCAAAGTCAACCAAAAATTAATGGCAAATTTAGAAAAAGCCACAGCTGTTACTAGATCATGCTGCCAAGCACAGCCATGACGACTTCTGTTTTCTCATTGAAGGAAAAACCGACTTACTTTTAATTTGTGCCCAAATAGCACAGGACTGTGTTCTCACCTGAAAATGAAAACATAAAAATCACTGTTTCTCATGAAAAGAATTTATTATCATTAACACCCTCTGCAAGAGCAGCCATACACAACATACTGTATTTTATTACTATTTGGAGTAGAATTTATTATTCCCCTGATAGCAGCCTCTAGCTTGTCTGTAAAGATTATAAACTACAAAGACAGAATTAGAAATAGAGCTTTGATGAAAGGCTGGCTCTAGTCTCTGGATATTCCCAGTTATCTAAATTGGAGATAGAACTTCTCCTTGCACATCTGTACACTTGAAAGAGTTCTGCAGAAACAAGAAAACATTCTGCCAGGCATATATGCTTTCCCAGATGACTCTTTATTAGGCTAATTTTAGCAGGCTTTTCTGACAGTAGGAGTCACTTTGATTCCAATTTTCAAAAAAGCTCACAGATTTTTTCCTGAAAAGACTGCATGTCATCTCCACCTTTCACAGTCCTGCTTTTAACTCTGTTACAGGCATAAATTGTTTGATCAAAAAAACCTGATGCTGAGACTGAACAAAAGGTATGCTAAAGAAATTATTCTCAAGTAAGTTTAAACTCCAAAGATATTTTGTAGCTCTTGCCGTTCACTATGAGCCTGGACTCTCTGCACAGCATGGAACCTATAAAGTCATCACTGGAGATTAAAATAGGTAACAGATGGATGCGAGTTTCTTAAGTAGTCCCTCATGGAGGAGGACACTTCCACACAAGGGACAAGTTGTTCCACTTAAGTAAGGTTTTCGCAATAATGACAGTAAATTCTCATTTAAGAATTCAATGCCAGGTTGGACAGAACCTTGGGTGACATGGTCTAGTATGAGGCATCCCTGCCTATGGCAGGAGGGCTGGAACTAGATGATCTTAAGGTCCTTTCCAACCCTAACCATTCTATGATTCTACAATTTGTTCCCAAATCCTTCCCTGGTCTCCATTATCCCTGTATTCCAATTGCCAAATTAATCAATATGAAAAATGGTAATTTTCTATCATCTTCAAATTTCCATTATTCTCTGAACTGCTTCTTTGTATATTCCCAATGATCTCCTCAGATCGTCTGACCAGCCTTTCAACACATCTTATTGTCCTGCACAACTGAAATATGCATTTTAAATCTTGAAAAATAAATACCCCAAAGCAGACACCTTTCTGAGGGCCTCCAATCAGCAAGGGATAAATGAATGTGGACTCAGTAGAAAGGAACAGCTTGTCTTAACTGTGTCTACAAAATTTTATCTGAACCGATTTTCCCACCCTTACCACAAAGAAAATATGTCAGGTATATTAAGAAATAATGGCAATAAAAAGTCACAACCAAGCCATGATTTTGCAGCATATATAATACGAATTGTACCATTATCAGCATGAAGGGATCTGGACCCAGAAGGGACTCTGGAGGATACCAGAAAACAGAAGTACAAAAATGAGAACATTAGTTAGGAGTCTATGATACAGACACATTAGAAATGTGTCTGTATGTGAAATGTATCAAATGGGAATATATTCACAAGTAAAATACATTACAGAAATGCTGATTTCACATGTATTAATAATTGAGGCCCAATTAAAGAGATTTTTTTAAAAAGCAGACTTCAAAATATTCACTTTTGAATCCAAATTCAGTTACTTAAGTAATCAGATTTCCAGAAATTCTCAAAATCCAACAACCCTCAATTTATAATTCTGAATTTCTTAACTCCTTAATACCAACAATCATACAAAATACAGGAGCATAAGAATTGAAGATAAACCAGTACTTTGAGCCACAGGTTAAAGTTCCATTTCAAAGATGCAGTGCTTGGAACCAAAGCTTTTTGGTATTTGAAATTCTAACATTTATGATGGCCCTTTATTTGTAGGTTTTTCCATTGTTTGCTTTTTGGCATTCCAAGTTGCTCCAACCTTACAATGACATAAATATCTGTAAGTAATTACAAGTGTTATTTAAAGACCTTCAGATTTAATCTAATTCTGTCAACTAAGATCCCTGCAACATCACGAAAAAATTTAACACAAAGCTAACATCTTCCTCTTCTTCTCCCAGCAGCATTTCATTCACCAGGTGTAAAGAAAAGGTTTTAAAATAAGCATTACCTTATTCCACTCACTTATTACTCTCAAAAACACACAATACTCTTCCCCCAGCTTTAAAGGAGCATTATAGAACTTTCCGTAGTAATGTCTGTCTCCAAGAGAAACTGGCATGTTATCAGCAACATCCTTCGCCTGAAATTCAGCTGCCACGTATCCTTTGACATCAGTAGCATTACTAAAGAAAGTTGCAGCGGCAAAGGAATCACAAATAAAGGTGCTCTGCAAATCCAGAGGAAGCACAATGACTTGATAAAAACTAGAGTGAAACAAAAAAAGTAAACATTAGCCCTCACTTCAATGTACTAATAATCACTCGTTAATTCACAATGTCTTTTCACACATATTTGTAGCTTCTTAACTGCTTTCTATTGTCAATGTCCAATGCAAATGATTTTTATACTAAAACATTTCTCTGTGTGTGTTCCATCACATTTTGAACAAAAGCAATGCATGCACAGATCAGAGTTTGTTCTCCTGACATACACATTAACTTCACAAGTTCATTCATGTTCGGAAGAGCATCAAAATGAGCTATTGCAGGCTATCTCTTGCTCATCTCATCTTAACACATAACTTCACCTATGAAACAATACGTCATTGGCCTTCAAAAATGAGCCCCAGAAACAAAATTTTTACTGTTTAAAGCAGGAGAGGACAGATACCATTTGCAAAAAAAAATTACTCAAATTTGTCTTCAGATGTCTCAAAACAATGTTTTATCTATAGTATCCAACCATAGAAAGATTTAAGTACCAGGTTGTTACACCAATCCTATCCTGAAATGTTAACAGCTTTCAAGTATTTTCTGCTCTTGTAAAATGTTGAGTTACAATTACCTCTTCCTTCTATCACCAACAGCACTTAGAAAGGTGTAAATCATATTTTGTCAGTAATACACTGATATTAAAACACTACTTCAGAATATGCATAAATACAGATATTGTTCATTTTCTCTGCCTCCTAGAAAAAACAAAAGTACTGCTGCATGAGTTTGCTGGAAAAAAAAAATCACATGGGTATAGCTGTGCTTGGATCCATCAATAAAAATCTACTGTAATTTCACTATGGATAAAGGGGGAAAAAAAAACCCACCAAAAAATCCACAAAACAACAGTGAAAACGCATAATTATAAAACCCAGAATTTTGCTCCAGAAAGCAGGGAAGAGTCTGAAACCAAACACTACTCTGCTAAGGGAAAAGAAACTGGGAGTTACAGCTTGAGTTTTCTCCCATTGCTAACAAAAATAATCTAGCTCTCACAGAAAGTTTCAATATGTAAGTAACATAAATCTGCAGAATATTTTTTGACAGGGTGAAGAGTGCACAGAGACAAACCTGATCGGTCCATTTTGATCTTCTGCTTTCCGAAGCCTGAGCAGGGGTGCGGAACCTGTTACTGCAACAAATTCTACATCTGGGAAAGGGGGATCTAGAAAATAAACAAATACCTGCGCTTCAGAGAGATTTTAGAAATACTTCAGCATGAGGGCTCCCAGCTATTTCCCCCCCCCAAAACTTCCTATGTTAACTGAGCCTCAAACCCCTGACAGACGAAGTCTGCAGGCAACACGAATAGTCTGGTGGAGAAAAACACAAAGTGAATACGAGCATGATGGCATGGTAGCCCTAACTCAACCCCCTGTACTGTCACATGTATCTGCTAACTGGGAATAACAGAGATGCCCCAAATTATGGTAGACTATGGAGAACTGAGACAGGAAATAGTTGGAAGAAGTAGTATCATCTATTAGACTAACTGAAATGGTCAAGGAGAAGAGAAATTTGAAACTCCAGGCACGTAGCCCACTACAAGAAATAAAGTTAGTGCCAAATGCACTTTCAAGAAAGCAACTTCCTTAGTTGCTACTCACAGTCAGCTAGCAATATCCAGCGCCTTAAACTGGATTTCAGTATGGATACACAGCTCCAATTTGGTCTAGTGGAATTTGCATCAAGGCCAAAACGGAACAAACACTTCTGCCTCTAATTTCAATGGCAATGATGACAGCTGCACACTGATATGGAAACTACCACTATCAGCCTGGCAGCAAAAATGAAAAGAGCTTCAGTATGTACAATCAAGGGGGCAAGAGTGTGAAGCATGGATATTATCTACCCCAGAAGTCTGAAAGAACTAGCACAGATATTTACAGGTATGGCTAGGCTGTTTGAAAACTGGTCTATCAAGCTACTGATGTGGTATCTGACTAAAGAGTAACAAATGCAGTGCTTATGTACAAAAAACAAAGCTTCAGAGCACCATTAAAAAGAATAATCAATGTCATGGACGCAAACAAAAGTAAATCAATGAAGATCTGCCAAAGCTAAGACACCAGACAAAACGATGTCTTACTGAGACTTATGGAATTTTCAAACAGCTGGAATAGGGACTGCTGCACATATATATTGAAATATAGGAAATAATTAGTTCAGCAGGAGAAAAATGTTGAGTAGGTAAATAACTGGCAAATAGAGAGCTGTCAAAATACAGCATGTCAGAAGCAGTAGTACTGGGATGCAGGAAGGTTGTTAGAAGTGCTCCTCCAAGACTAAAGTAAGTACCAAGTCTGGCATTCTGCTAACAATCATGGTGCAAAACCCCTGTGCATACAGATGAATTTTGCTCCTTAAACAATGCTAGTGTAAAACAAAAGCAGAATGGAGACATTATGCAAGAAGAGCTGAATCACCTTTACAGCTGTTTTGCAGAAACGAAATGAAATTCACCAGTATGAAGTACACAGTGGTGATGTAGTTGGGACTATATTCTATATATTCTCTCTATATATTCCTATATATTCTAAGCTCCTTTGAGTAGCAGGAAGAGCATATCAGTGCATCTCAAAATGAATGTTAATAACCAAAATGATCACAGGGGAAAAAAAAAAAAATAAAAAAGACTGCTCTGAAAAGTACAAGAAACAGATTTCTCTAACACTAGAATAGTACACTAGAGGTACAGAGGGCCCAAGTGTGTCATTTCACAGTGTCTGAAGTACCCATCATCAATTCAACAGAGCTAAGTGAAACCAGTGCAGAGGATGGCAAGAAAGATTAAAACAAAAGAGAAACTGTCATATAGGAGGGAACCAAAAACTGGTCTTTGTATCCTATGAGAAACAAATTTGAAAGCCTACAAGATCTTTGCTTTAAACAGGTAAAACATGGGAAAGGAACAACTTAAGCACAGTAAGCCCAAAATAAATACAACAGTCCATATGAAGCATCCCTACCAAAAAAAACCCTACTTTGCCCCTGGCAAAAGCCATCCTTAACAGAACCTCCTGAAAGCCTGCCTAGCCGACTGAATTGCACTCATAATTGCCTTTAACAGGTCCTCTTCAAAAACTTGCTATAGGTGAACTACCAATAGTTCAATTCCTATAAACAGCTAGGAATGTTAAAGATTGAAATCAGAGTAAGATTTATACCTATCAAAGCCTTAATGTTCTATAGTGGCCTTCCCCTAGCAGAGATAGGACAGAAAACTCTTTCAGATAGTTGTCTGAGTTAATGAAGTGTATTGCATGGCTGCCTGCAAGAACAGAAAATGGTATTTACTTCAGACGGTCTTTTCAACACTTCTGCAACTGCAGATATTGAAAAATGTGTAGTCAGTATTTCTATCAGAACAAAATGAACAAACATATATTTGTCAGGCAATCTTTTTGTCCTTTGCACCTTGTAAACATAAGCAAATAGAACTTAAGAACTGTAAACCCTCCTTATAATTTCGGTCATTCCTTGGCACATACATTGCCAGTGGACGGTGTGAAAGGAAAATACATCTGTCCAGGTAGATTCATCTGGTACATTTCTCCTATCTTCCTCTCCTTTGGAATCCAATACCAGCAGGAGACACTGCTATTAATTTATCTTGAGAATGTTCCAATTTGTAAGAAAAACTTGGGAATTTCCTCTTTAATGCCAGACATTATGTGCACTGTATGCAGCAACTTTGAATCCTTTTTTCCAGATAAGCAGTGCAAGGGGGAACATAGGGCAAAAAGACTGCTAAGTTCATAACAATTTTTTTATTTTCTGTAACTTGATGGGAAAAATGCAGAACATGAAAATAAGCAGCCATCCAGCACCGCCAGTGTTAGTAAGTGAGCAAAAGAGAGCAAAATCTTACACCACACACACACACACACAGAATGCTCTTAAAGCTTGGAGTCTTTTGCCATTTTTAGTTGCTGGTAAGATAATACAAATAACTACAAATATCAAGCATACCAAAGGCAATCTGCCTCTTTTAGTAAGAAAAGTGAATAGATGGAATAAAAGAAAAAGTAAGAATAAATGAAAGGAATTAATTTAATTTTTGCTTCAGTGACCAGAAAAGAAACTGAAGGAGTTATTCCCTATAGAGTATTTGGCCACTATGAACTTTCAATAAAGCACTTTTCCAGCAATTTAACATTTTTTTTAAAATCTCTGCTCTGAGGTCATCATAAGTTCCAGAATTGAATATCCACATGGAAAAAATACTGACTTAACAACATCTAGAACAGTGGGAGAGAGAGGGGGAATGCTACAGAAGAAGGGGTGTTTGCACTAGGTGAGCCGTCAGAAGAAAGCAAGATCCTCTAGTCTGTTCTAGTACTGTCTTTGCTAAAGGTTTTGGGATTTTTTAACTCCTCACCAGCAGTACAGACTAACATTACTGAAGCAGCATCAGGTAAATACAGAAGAACATAGAAAGAAATGCAAATATGTCCAAAGATATTCCTACTCTAAGCACCTCCTTGTCACAGCAAAGCTACATAACTAACACCTGGAGATTTCATATAACGGCTCGTCTTCTACAGTCAGAATGCACTTGTCTCTAAGCATAAAGGCAGACAACAGGAAAGAAGGTGCATGCCAGGAAGTTCACTGCAACAGCACTGGGATACAGCACATGCCTCAAAGCTGGAGGAAAAGCCAGCTTCACTGTAATCATGCCCTTCAGAAAAACCTAGCAGTTCCCTATTCGCTACCGTAAAAGCAATGGAACAGCTACATTTCTTTCTTTAATCCTGGAAATGAACTGTTTACTTCTCTTTTTAAATTCCTGTTTGTTACCCATACTATTTACTGTGGCAGTCTGAAGACTTCACAGGCAAACTGCTGCAATACAAGGAACATGGGCAGTTCTGTGACATTCTCCAGTAGTGATAACAGGAATATTTAATGCATTTCCTGTCATCTGACCACTTGTACAGCTCTGAATCTGTAACTCTGGGACAACACTACTTAGCTTTGAATATACAATGCATGCAAGAAAGGTTGTAAGTTTCCTATACACAGGAGAAAAATGAATGCACAGATCTATTTCTATCCTACCCTATATATTGATACATAAAAAACCTGTTAAATTGAATGATTCGTAGCTTATTAAAATAAGGTGCCAGCTTGGTGCCAGCATAGCCCACCTCACAGACTGCCTTCATTATTTTGTGTTAATGATAAAGCTTTAAAAATACTAATAGGAATGAACCAGAAGTCCAAAACCAAATGACAACTCTTCCCAAGATCAGAGAAATCAAACCAAAGATTCCTCTTAAAGTCAAGTACTAGCTGAAGTAACACAGTTTCAGTCATAATAATTTCCTTCAAACAAGTGATGTTTTTAAATGGTTATTTCAGGACTTAATGACCAAAATACTGAATTTTAACCAACTAAGTAAAAACCAGTGCTGTAAAATAAAAATTTATTTTAAAAAAGATAGAGATACAGATAAAATAGAAAAGGTTCATATGTATTACTGTCTGAAGAGCCAATAAACTTTACTGTACATATTAAGTACACTTGTTTTAACAAGAGTGAGAAGAGACTTTTAACTTGGAGAAAGACATCACTTAAAGAAGGGATGAAAGGAAGAAGTTTGAAAAAAAACAAGACCACATCTAACACAAAATGACCATACAAACCTTCTTCAAAGACTGGTCATCTCTGGAAATCTCACTCATGTGATTCCTTCTGCTGACTGTGACCTTTGTTCTGATCTGTGGCTGAAGGCACACCATCCCATTCCTCAGAGGAAAGGTACAAATTCAGTGAGGGTGACAGTAAGACTGGGAAGGGAACTAGGGCCCACTGCCATGCCACCAGCCAGGCACAGCTCTGCTGGCCGTGTTGCTGCTTTGCCTCCTGCAGGTTTGGGTCCTGCACTGTGTGACACTGAGCTCTGCTTTGCAAAATGTCCTTTCCCTTTGGGAAAATACTCCCTGGCTGGACAGGATGTGCAGCACTGGGATGAGCAGCTCTTCAGACACATAAAGGGGAGGGCACTGACACAGCACTGGCCATGGGAGAGCAGGAAACTCTGCCCAGAAAACACACAGCAAGGGGCCTGTTCAACTGAGATGCAGGAGAAAATACACCTTTTCTTCCTTCTCATCTGGGAAACATCCACCTAAAAGCAAACAGTATGCAAATCAACTTAGTTCCTTGTAGTGGCAGGCTGTGGAAGAGTTTGCGGGTTGCAGCTTTCACGCTGACAGGGGCACTCACCGGCACTGCCCCTTTATTGCAGCAAGAGCTGCAGGATCTGTAGTTCCTATCCCAGCAATGCTGGGCCAAGGAGCAAACCTGGGAGTGAGCTGCAGCAGGAAAGCCCACGCTGCACTGCTCCACACTGGGGTGGAAAGGATGTGGAGGCAAGCAGGCTGGTAAGATCCAGGACATGGGAATTGCAACAGCTGCCCTCTCCCTGCTGAGGATCCAAATCCCAGCTCTACTTGTCTGTGCCCAGAAACCACCAGCCTCAAGGCTTCCGGAGCGAGTTTTTAGAGCAAGGCAGAGCATAAACACAAATTGTTTCCTTGCTTCCTCACAAAGGAGGTGGGGTACATGGTTTTAGATGTGTTTAACTGCCTCAGTAAGCCTTGCTGTCTTGCACAAGTAACACTGAAGTCAATGAAAGGTAGCACTGTCGGCAGCTCAGCAAAGCAGAAAGCAGAGCTGCAAGCAACTGAGCTTCAGTAAACTATTGGGATCTAAGTCCCAGGTTTGATGACTCCAAGCCGAGTTGGTGCAGTTGACACACCTGAGGGAAGGGATACCATCCAGAGGGTTGGCAGGTTTGAGAAGTGGCCCCCTGCAAACCTCACGACGTCTAACAAGGCCAAGGTGCAAGGCCTTGCACCTGGGTTAGGGCAACCCCTGGTATCAATACAGGCTGAGGAATGAGGACTTAGGGGTGCTTGTGGATGAGAGATTGGACATGAGCCTGCAATGTGGTCTTGCAGCCCATTAAGCCAACTGTATGTTGGGCTCCATCCAAAGGAGCATGACCAGAAGGTCGAGGGAGGTAATTATCCCCCTCTATTCTGCTCTTGTGCGAACCCACATAGATACTGAATTCAGCTCTGGAGTCCTTAGCACAGGAAAGACATAGATCTCTTGGAGAGGGTCCAGAGGTGGCCACAAAAGTGATCAGAGGGCTGGAACACTTCTCCTATCATGAAAGACTGAGAGAATTGAGCTTTTTCAGCCTGGAGAAGAGAAGAGAAGACTTCAGGGAGATCTTATTGCGGCCTTTCAATTCTTAAAAGGGGTTTATAAGAAAGATGGGGAGACACTTCTTAGCACGGCCTGTTACAAAAGGACAAGGGGTAACGGTTTTAAAAGGAAAAAGGGGAGATTCAGACTAGGTATGAGAATAAATTTTTTATTACGAGGGTAATGAAACACTGGCACAGATTGCCCAGAGAGGTGGTAGATGCCCCATCCCTGGAAGTGTTTAAGGTCATGTTCACAGAGCTCTGAGCAACCTGGTCTAGTTGAAGATCTTCCAGCTCACTGTAGGGTGGACTGGACTAGATGACCTTTAAAGGTCCCTTCCAAGCCAAACCATTCTATCATTGTATCTTAAAAATGGAAACAGTACCAGTGTGTGTGACCTTTTTATATACAAACTCATTGCAGAAAAGAGTATACAATCCATCTTCTTCCCCATTAGTAGCCTATTTTTGTATTGTTTTTTTTTGATTTTTCATTTCATTCATTTTACTTAATGCTAATTACACTAACCAGTTGAGGACAACATCCAGGCTAAGGAAAATACATTACTACAGCTTTATAAAGGTCTGAAGCAATACTGAAGAACCCCTCTGCACACAGATGGAAAAGACTAAAAAAGCAAGGAATTATGTTCAGCATGTAAAGCATAGACTGTGCCACCTCTATCAATTGCTTTTAAACATAATTATAGAAGTGACTGGAACAATCATGATTTGAGAAGTATTTATGAAAAATTCTTGCCATGAAACAGGTCAAAAAAATAACGGAGGCATGGATATGAACTTAAGTATCATGCATTTGAATAGTCTGCATAGCAATAAAAAGTGCATGCATGAACATAAAGTAATAAACCAGACTCAGGTTTTAAAACCTCACATTCCCTATTACATAAATCAGAAACTCCCTCCTCTGCAGTACTGGTGCTTTGAAGCTGCACACTATCATGGACTGTCTCTGTGAAGGAACGTGATTTGCTCTCAGAGTAACTCTCAGGCTAAGAGCTCTCCAACAGTCTTTCACTTCCTCACTACAGAGTAATTTGCTTTGTCCCTCTTTTCCCAGATTTTAAAGAAGTCCCTTTATGAAAGGATGAGTGTAAATCTTTTTCATCATACAAACAGAGCAGAACAATAACATCTTTTACTTTTGTGTGTACCTCTATGGGCAGGCAAACAGATTAGTCATTACAACCTGATCTGTAATGTAGTATGTTTTTCACATACTGAGATGAAAGTGCAGGACTCCATAAGATTATACTCAGTACATGATGGAATTAATTCTTCTAATTCAAGTCACTTTCTAGACTCCCTGCTTGTAAGCCTACTTTCTGACTTACATGTTCATAACAAGACAGAGAGGATATACACACAAGAGTATGTGGCCTGCAGGTACATCCTGCAGATATAAACAGATTCAAATATCAACAGTATTTTAAAACAGGTCAACTGAAGAAGTTTCTCTTATTTAGGGCATTAGAAGCAAAAGCAAAAGCATTACGTCTTTTTCTATTATTTGTTTTTTTCAAACACTTGAAAGTGGTTTCAAAAGTGAGTCTTTTTAAATTCATATGTGAAGACCTCTAACAAATGGTCTTCATAAAGAAAAAGGAACAGAGACATGTGTAAGCAGAGTAATCCCAACAGAAATAATGAATGAAAAAGTACACCCACAAGACACTCTTTTCCTTATTTGGAAATAGACACAAACTCTCTTGCTTGAAAGACAATCTTGCTACCGTCTTTTTACAACTACAATATAATCACTGCATAATCATTTTTCATAGTTGACTCAATGTCTTATCTCAAGTAGACAGGTGCTGAGAGCTTGTCATTCAAAGGAGAAATAAATGTAGATACAGATATTCGGCATACAGAAGTAGCTTTCTTAACATGCATTTACAAATCTTCCTTTTTGAAAAAAGGCCCAGACTTATGGCTAACATTTACATGCTTACTGTATTCTGCAGCAGTCTTTAATAATTTACAGATGACTATCCTTGTCAGGAAATTAAGTCTCTTAGGCAGTGTCCATCCAACTGCCTGGGACATGCCTCTTCACAGCAGTTCAAACTCTACAGTCCAGACTTCCCAAAGTCTCAAAATGTGGGAAGAGTGTGGAAGACAAGGAGCCACAACATCTGGATTTGCCCCCAGATGGGGAAACAGACCAGCTGATGGTGCATTTGTTAAAGGATGCTGTATGAAACCTTGGACAACAAATGAGGCCACCTCCAGTACATTAACAGTAAAACACTTCTGTAAGTCTCAGATTATAGAATCATAGAATCATAGAATAGTAAGGGTTGGAAAGGACCTCAAGATCATCGAGTTCCATCCCCCCTGCCATGGGCAGGGACACCTCCCACTAAACCATGTCACCCAATGCTCTGTCCAACCCCAACTTGAACGCCGCCAGGGATGAAGCATTCACAACTTCCCTGGGCAACCCATTCCAGGGCCCCACCACCCTCACAGTAAAGAATTTCTTCCTCAGATCCAATCTAAACCTCCCCTGTTTAAGTTTAAACCCATTACCCCTTGTCCTCTCACCACAGTCCCTAATGAAGAGTCCCTCCTCAGCATCCCTATAGGCCCCCTTCAGGTATTGGAAGGCTGCTATGAGGTCTCCACGCAGCCTTCTCTTCTCCAGGCCGAACAGCCCCAATTTTCGTAGCCTATCTTCATACGAGAGGTGCTCCAGTCCCCTGATCATCTTCGTGGCCCTCCTCTGCACTTGTTCTAACACTTCCATGTCCTTTTTATGTTGAGGACACCAGAACTGCACACAACACTCCAAGTGAGGTCTCACGAGAGCAGAGTAAAGGGGCAGGATCACCTCCCTCGACCTGCTGGTCACACTCCTTTTGATGCAGCCCAGAATACGGTTGGCTTTCTGGGCTGCAAGCGCACACTGCCGGCTCATGTTCATTTTTTCATCAACCCACACCCCCAAGTCCTTCTCCACAGGGCTGCTCTGAATCTCCTCCCCGCCCAATCTGTAGCTGTGCCTGGCATTGCTCCGACCCAGGTGGAGGACTTTGCATTTAGCATGGTTGAACTTCATCAGGTTGGCATCAGCCCACCTCACAAGCGTGTCAAGGTCCCTCTGGATGGCATGCCTTCCCTCCAGCATATCAACCAAACCACACAGCTTGGTGTCATCGGCAAACTTGCTGAGGGCGCACTCAATCCCACTGTCCATGTCACCCACAAAGATGTTGAACAAGACCGGTCCCAACACCGATCCCTGGGGGACACCACTCGCTACTGGTCTCCAGCTGGACATTGAGCCACTGAGCACTACTCTTTGCGTGCGGCCATCCAGCCAGTTCTTTATCCACCGAGTGGTCCACCTATCAAATTGATGTCTCTCCAACTTAGAGAGAAGGATGTCATGGGAGACAGTGTCAAAGGCTTTATACAAGTCCAGGTAGATGACATCAACTGCTCTGCCCCTGTCCATCAGTTCCGTAGCCCCTTCATAGAAGGCCACCAGATTGGTCAGGCAGGATTTCCCGTTAGTGAAGCCATGCTGGCTGTCACCAAGCACCTTGTTGGTTTTCATGTGCCTTAGCATGCCTTCCAGGAGAATCCGCTCCAAGATTTTGCCAGGCACAGAGGTGAGACTGACTGGTCTGTAATTCCCTGGGTCATCCATTTTCCCCTTCTTAAAACTGGGGGTTATATTTCCCTTTTTCCAGTCATCGGCAACTTCACCTGACTGCCATGATTTTTCAAATATGATGGACAGTGGCTTAGCAACTTCATTTGCCAGCTCCTTCAGGACCCACGGATGGATTTCATCAGGTCCCATGGACTTGTATACGTTCAGGTTCCTAAGGTGGTCCCAAACAAGATCCTCCCCCACAGTGGGCCCAGGGTCCCCACCCTCACCGTCCCCGCGTCTGCCTTCCAAGACCTGGGTGGTATGGTCAGAGCATTTGCCCGTAAAGACTGAGGCAAAGAAGTCATTAAGAACCTCAGCCTTCTCCAAATCCAGGGTAGCCAGTTCTCCCAATAGCTTCTGGAGAGGGCCCACGGTGTCCCTAACCTGTCTTTTATTGGCAATGTACCTATAAAATCCCTTCCTGTTATCCTTAACATCCCTAGCCAAGTTTAATTCTAAGTGGGCCTTAGCTTTCCTAACCTGGTCCCTAGCTTCCCGGACAACATCCCTGTATTCTTCCCAGGCCGCCTGACCTTGCTTCCACCTTTTATAAGCCTCTTTTTTCCTTCCAATTTTGCTCAGCAGCTCCTTATCCATCCAAGGAGGTCTCCTGGCCCTCTTGCTGAACTTCCTTCTAGTTGGGATGCATCGCTCCTGAGCTTGCAGCAGGTGATCCTTGAATATCAACCAACAGTCTTGGGCCCCCCTGCCCTCTAGGGCTGTATCCCATGGAACCTTACTGAGTAGGTTCCTGAAGAGGCCAAAGTCTGCTCTCTTGAAGTCCAGGGCAGTGAGCTTGCTGCACGCTCTTCTCACTGTCCTGAGGATCTCAAGCTCAACCATCTCATGATCGCTGCAATCAAGGCTGCCCTGGAGCGTTACATTCCCAACCAGCCCTTCCCTGTTGGTGAGGATGAGGTCAAGCATGGCACCTCTCCTTGTCGGCTCCTCTATTACTTGCAGAAGGAAGTTGTCTTCCACGCAATCGAGGAACCTTCTGGATTGCTTGTGCCGGGCCGTACCATCCCTCCAACAGATATCAGGGTGGTTGAAGTCTCCCATGAGAACAAGGGCCTGCAAGCATGAGGCTGCTCCTATCTGCCTATGGAGCGCTTCGTCCAGCAATTCCCCTTGGTCAGGCGGTCTGTAACAGATCCCCACAATAATGTCTCCCATCACTGTTCTCCCTTTAACCCTGACCCACAAACTCTCTGTCGACTGCTCACCTGTCCCCAGACAGAGTTCCATACTCTCCAGCCTATCCCTAACATAAATAGCAACTCCCCCTCCCCGTCTGCCAGGCCTGTCTTTCCTAAAGAGCCGGTAACCTTCCATTCCAACACACCAGTCATAGGAGCCATCCCACCATGTTTCTGTGATGCCTATGATATCATACCCCCGTAGATGTGCACACATCTCTAATTCCTCTTGTTTGTTCCCCATACTACTGGCATTTGTGTAGAGGCATTTGAGCCGAGATTCAATTGAAGCCGGCTCATTGGCTGGAGCAGCTGGAATATCCCTACATTGCTCCGAATGTTTACTATGGGTGCTACCAACCGACTGGGTGTGTTGGGATGGAATGCTGCCCTCCTCCCCCAACACATCTAGTTTAAAGCATCCTTGACCAGTCTGGCAAGCCTCCTACCAAATCCACTCTTCCCCTTCTTTGTCAGACCAACTCCACCAGCCCCCAGTAGACCTGGCCTACTATATTGAGTCCCATGTTCAAGGTACCCAAACCCCTGACTATAGCACCACCCTTCTAACCATTTATTAACCTGCCCAATCCTCCTAGCCTTTTCAAGGTCCTGCCCTGTATCCTGGAGAATTGACGAAAAGACAATCTGAGCTCCAGAGCCCCTAACCACCTCTCCCAGAGCCCTGTAGTCCTTCTTTATAGTCTCCGGGCTACTGCTATCTATATCAGTAGCACCCACATGTATTACCAGGAGTGGGTAATAGTCAGTGGGACCGACTAGAGCAGGCAGCTTCTCGGCCACATCCCTGATCCGAGCCCCTGGTAGGCAACACACCTCCCTTGAGCCTGGGTCAGGCCGGCAGATGGGTGCCTCTGTGCCTTTCAGATTAGAGTCCGCGACTACTACGACCCGCCGCTTTTTCCTGGCAGCACCAGTAGTGACCTTTACCAGTGCACTAGCTGGTTCCTTAGAGCCTCTATGCTAAAGGAATATCTTACACTTATACAGTACCATTTAGCCAGAAACCCAACAGAGCCAAAAAACACTTTTCAGACTTCAGCTGGCAGATGAGATCATCCCACCCACCATGGAAACACAACCGTCTGGTATAACAACATACATGATTACAAAATAATTGGACAAATGAAGAAGCAAATTATACACCTACTCTAAAATTATAACTAGTTTTATATAAATAAAATTGCTTGTACAGATAATGTAATTCCCAAAACATAAGGCACAGAAGTCAAAGGGACACTGCCAGAATAATTATATTAACTGTATCATTTTCATCTCAGATAAACTGATACAGCAACGAATTCAACACTTTTGAAAATTCACATTATTTGGTGAGCTTTGCAGCATGATCACTGCTGGCTTTTTAATTTTCACTCGATTTCAACCACAAAAAAAAAAAAAAACAAACAACCTACTTTTATTTTTTGGCTTCTATTAAAAAAAGCACAATATGAATTGTCTGCATGACAAGTTTTGTATGAAGATTCCTAATGACAGAAAATCACCTACCTTTTATTGCTTACTGAAAAAACTATCTACCAGATACAAAATGGCTTGCATAGCAGGATCTTCTAACTGACATAACTTTTACAGGAAGACCTTTTCTGGGGCTATGCATGTGCATTTGTTAAGCCTAAGTCAGCAGAGAGGGAAACATGCCAGCTGCACGAATACCACTTCACACAGCACCTGCTGCAAAGTGTTCTCCAGAGCTCTGCTGAGTAAGTGACATGATGCAATCTTGCAGAGTTTAGGAAATATCACAGGATGAAAGAGTAAAGAGCTATGTCTTTACTCTGAGTATGTATTCAAAAATTACCGCAGTCAACCAAATTCTGAGACAGCTTATTAGCTTATACAAAGCTACATGTACTCATGAACTCATAGATGCTACTTCTGAGTGACAGCAAGGCAACTTCCAAAAATTAATTACGCAATTTCATTGCCAAATCCCCACAAAACCCCCAGGTCATTGTATATCCTAAACAGTAGCTTTAAGAAACTTAAGGATGTTTAGGACGTTTAAAGGAATGTTTTGCCTTTCATGAAGCTTAAAAACCTTCCATTTACTGGTAAGAATATGGTCATTTATCCCTTTCAAAACCACCACAATCCCGTAGCGGGTGGACTTCGTAAGCAATCGAAAAGAATTGGTTCCATCTAGTGGCTGATCAGAGTTACAGACATTCAGTGACCTTTCATGTTTCTTGCCCATTCCAATTTGTGGCCCCAACGCGAAAAACGATACTAGCACCAAACACTACACTTCACAACCTAATACAAAAAATCTGACAGCATTGGAATTGTGCAGAACTGTTCTAAACAAAAAAATGAGCTAAAAAATGACATACTTTTTTTTTTTTTGTTTGGTAGCATTTTAGTGCTATAAGAATATCCTGCTGAATAGTGAAGCTGAAACTCTCCCTCCAGAATGTTATTTGCTCAAATGCCTTTCATGTTTCATACTCTACCAATTAGAGATTAAGGTATCTGTCTGAGGTACTTGCAGGACTCTATGCGCTTTGGATCTTTCCAGACTTTAGTGATAACCTGTTGTTAAAAATACCCATAGGAAGTGTAGTTGTGCTACTACCTTCACAGTGGAGAGAACTTACACTGAAAAAGTGACTTAGCCTCTAATATGACAGCTCCTCTAGACACCAATCTTCTGTCTAACCCACCAAACCATCTTTTTCCCTGCTGTGCCAAACACTCCACTCTCATTTCTCTCCCTCTTCTGCTGCTGGACTATCAACAATATGAAATCTGTGAAAACAAACAGCAATGAAAATTTTGAGCATGGGAAGAGCACTATAACAACCCACCATACAATACTAAGTCAACCACGCTGTTTCACTTGAGCCTCTCAGACCCAGTAGGTGCTTTTGTAAATACATAAAATAAATGGCAGGACTTACCTGTGATTTGTGTTGTCATGGAAACAAGCAATGAAAAATTCAAAGCTGCCATGGAAATATTAACAGAGTAATTGGTGCCTGGCTGCAAATCAAAACAAACTTCTGGAGCCTGCTTGTGTGTAGTAATGTCGAAGATCATTTCATGAAAGAACTCTTTCTGGTACCAACGCTGGCCTTGCACATGAAACTGTAACCAAACAATCACAGCATGGAAATTGGAATGTTCAATAAATCACTTGCATTCAGTCATGTCATGCTCTAAATTAGAAGAAAGAGCAGAAAAATGCACCACTGCATAGAGACTGCAAAAAATGTTGGCACTGACAGTTACTCAAATTCAAATGCTTTCAAAATTTGACAGGAATTGCAGTCCCTTTTGATCATCTCTGACATTGTCCTAGTTCTTTCACCCCTTCTCCTCCTAGTCTAGCCTCTTTTTCATTATCATGTGGTTTCCTCTAAGTCTTGATTTCCTGTTAATATGCAGGCTTCCAGCAATAGTGTATTTTCACTATCGTACACTCAAATGGTGCAAAGTTACTGAAGTAATCTCACATGAACACCTTGTTTGATCCTAACGACAAGTCAAAATCAAGTCATTCAGACCTGTCAAAATGCTAAATACCCTCTGCAGGATCTGCTTACAGACAGCTCTGTTTCCAGGCAAATTTAAAGACACGGCGTTGTTTTTTTGTTGTTTCAGTTGGATTTTGTATTTGTTTTGTTGTTGATGCCCCAAATGATCATGAAATTATTAACTTAAGAACTCTCATGACTATTACTGTTAATGAAAACTAAAATGGTTGTTGTATTTTAATAATGTGCTAATTTTCCTCTAAATAGATCTTGTACTTCTAAATTATCTCTGAGCACCTCTTAGGACAGATATTTGAGACAACAGCAGATGGTCAAGAGTCCTGGCAGAGACAGCTCATGTAGAAATGCCCTCCTGGGATGAGAGAAGGTTGAAGACTTATCACCAAGCAGAGTGGACTGTCTCTATGGAACTGGAATAAAGCTGTCTGAGGCCTGAACATGACAAAGCTGAAAGTACACATCGGAAGGGCAAAATAGAGTAGAACAGGGGGGGGAAATAAACAAGAAATAGGAGAGTACAAAAGAGGATAGTGGTTTCTTTCTTTTCTGAAGGTTGCTGTGCAAGCTTACTCCCTGAGGTTTTATGAGACATTATTTGAATGAGGAACACTGCTAACACTGAGCATTTGAAAAGTTACAGGTTTTTTCACATAGGTAATTGCTACAAATTGTTTCATAGATTCAAAATACAGATTGTCACTTACCGAGTATCTGTCTCCCACATCAGTTCCCCTGACATTTCTCTTCCATTTCAAGCAGGTATCGTTAAAAATTAGTACATTATTGAAAGGTTCCTTTACTGTAAAGACAATAAAAAATGGGAACAATTTATTACAAAAACTTCACCTCTTCAACTTAATTGAATACAAGTAGCTGAAAATAAAAAAAAAAAGGGGGGGGGGAGGGAGGCTATTTTAATTCTCTTCTGAGAAGGAGGTAGAATCTGATTTCCTTTTGAATGAACAAACACAGCAAATAAAGCACATTTTCCAGGGAAAATGGCTTTTGGAAAACCCAAGCATGCTATTCAGGAAATTAAGGCATGACTTATTTGTCCAGACTAAGGGAGGTTATAATGACAGAAATGTTCCCGGGGTTCAGATCTTCTGATGCAAGTAAAGTTATCATAGAACAATTTGTCACAGTTGATGCCCTTTAGGAGAAGTATGTGGGGGAAAAAAAAAAAAAAAAAAAAAAAAGCATTTTTGTGGATTCCAAAGGCAATTATTTCTCAAGGTCTGTCTCATCAGAATTACTATGTCAGACAGCAAGTTTAAAGTTTCCATGACCAAAATGCTACAGACACCTGCTATTAGAACATGTTTTCTCTACAATTACTGAAAAATTGCCAGAACACTGCTCATCTCTGCTAAACATAGGAATATTATCTATAATGCACACATTTAGATTAGTATCACACAGCTCAACAACAGGGAATTCTCCCATAGACAGAGACTGAGTTTTCAAGACAAAGAACAGAAACCAGTAAGCACTGTACCATGGACTGAAATTCCAGCATGTAGCCAGTAATGCCACTGCACCAATCCTGCCTCAGCCAGAAGACAAATCCTGAAGAAGTAAATTTGCCAAACCTTTCTGAAGGGCACTTAACTGCCACTGCTCTGTTTGCTCACAGATTCAATGGCCACAGTGAGCAGAAAAACCTCTTGCAGAAAAAGAAAATGCTGACAATGGCTACGTGAGTGCACTCAGCATAAAGAATGAGATCGTCTAGGAGACAGACTTTTATCCTGTCTGCTAGACTCAAAACAGTCAATTCTGCAGCACAGTAAATTCTTCTATAAGCACAGAGAATACAAAACACAACCTACCCTTTGTTTGAATTGCTACTGCAACTGAGACAGGGATGTTTGTGGAAGAAATTGTTGTAATATTCACCACGTAGTTACTGCCAGAGTCAAGATCTAAACACACCTTTGGATTATCTTCATTTGTAGTGATGTTAAATATCACATCTTCTGAGAACGTCTTCTCATCCCATCTCTGGCCCAGTATGTGAAACTATTGAAGGATTAACAAAAATGATGGTACAAGTGGTTGTGGCTGTTCAAAATTCAGAATACTAATTCAATTAAGCCTTGAGAACCTAGGATTACATCTGATTTAGAATATCAGCTCAATTTAAAAAAAAATAAATAAAATCTCGTGATAAACTGTTTTGGTGCAACAAGATGGCTTAATAAATTAATCCTTAATTTCTTCTGACTGCTAAAATTATGAATTCAGTTTTCTTATATATCTACAGCATATGGAAGGAACCTACAATGTGGACCCAAAAAACCTCCAACACAAATAGTAAGGTGTAAGTAAATATTCTTTCTTGTTTATAGTACAGAGATAGAAACTACATCTGCTTGCTGCCTTTTTCATCATCTTCTCATTCTTCCCCCTTGCCCTACAGACTTAGTATTAAGACTGAATGCCAAACAACAGTAAAAAATAAGCATCCCTAAGATTATCCCAGTGTAGTGAAAGAGAAACTGGTTGTTTGTATGAGATGAAGGGACAGACAAAACTTATCCAGTTGAGCTGAAGGCAGTACAGACCCAGACTGTGTTCTGAACTTTACGGCATGCATCCTATGCCTACCGACATGATACACAGTTTTCACTACTCTGAAGCATCTTGCAGACAGCTGAATTCAGGCAAAAGCATGCCCAGGGAAGTTCTGAATGCTCCACCACTGGCAGTGCTCAAGGCCAGGTTGGACAGAGTCTTGGGTGACATGGTTTAGTGTGAGGTGTCCCTGTCCATGGCAGGGGGAGCTGGAACTAGATGATCTTAAGGTCCTTTCCAACCCTAACTATTCTGTGATTCTATGTGCACAGAGCACATTACACCAGAGATCCACAGCTTGACAGTTGCCACTGGGTATATGAAAAGCTCTACTTTTGAACCATTAGGACAATTGGGAATTTGGTTTTTTCCATCTCAGTAGTCCTTCATAAAGGCACACAAACTAAAAATAAATTTTAACACAGGAAGAGAAAGACAGATTGTTTTCCAAAATTATCACTCAACCTTGGTATTTTCCCCACCCTGGAAATCCTTTCTCTTTTTCTCCCTGCTTGTACGTACTAAAAAAAAAAAGAATAAATAAACACCACACAAAAAAAAAACACAAGGAAAACCAAAATCCTCCCAACCTTTCTTGGGATCTTTTTATTCTTAAAACATACTAATTCTTATCATATTGTTTTGGCTTTCAGCAACAATGACTGAACTATTTGGTTTTGAGAATTCACACCTTAACTTTTATTCTTATGTTTATGAATGGGGTAAAAAACAGTCACCAAGGTCACTTCCTATTTCCGTGGCAAACAGTTCTAAAATGTCCAAATAAAAGATAGTTGAATCTCTTCAGCAAGGTATGGTATTTCAGCATACCCTGCATTTCTGAAACAACTTATATCCAGTATCTGCAAGTGATACACTGTTTACTTGAAATGTTTGTATCACAGAGCAGGACATAGACCAAGTTTTGCAATGTTTTCCATGTCAATGTGACCTTGAGCTCTGTAACAGAATTTCACTAAAACACGCGCTAAAACACTCCTTATATACTTTCAAGCAGATATTTAGGTGATTTACTTTTGAGTTTTCACCTAACTTTAGGATAGGAACTTGTTTCTTTCCTAACACCTTTAGATTTCTAGGGAAGAGTGAGAGAAATAACAAACAAAACCCACAAAACTAATCTTTACTGCTGCATCACCAGAATTAACCAGGACAAAGCTACTCCCAAACTCAAATACTGCTCCACTTACTGTGTATGTTTTCTGCACTCCTAGTCTTCCAGTTTTCCTTTCCCACTTCACACACGTTTCATTGAATATGGACAAATTACTGAATAATTCCTCCCCTGTGAGCAAAAACATGAACACAGAAAGAAAAGTTATTTCTCATGCAAATTTTCACATGTTTGGAGCAACTGTTTGTTTCTTTCTTTTTCTCTGTTTGTGGGAGGGGGAAAATTGTTGGCTTGTTTTAGTGGGTTTTTTTTGTTTCACACTTAAAAAAAAATAATGACGCAGGCAGAAGCTAGGTAGCAATTTTTACCTTAACTGTGTCAGCTGCTAAAATTAAAATACAAGGCTAACTGATGAAGCACGCTCCAGACAAATGACTGCAAAGTCCTTAAACACAGTCAGCATTAAGTAAACTACCATGACCAGTGAAGACAAAATATTTTGCTAGGCTTGCATTTTAATGTAGAACATTTAAATTCTAATGACTTAGAAGAAGACATTAAAACTACATTACAATTTCCTCATAGCAAAGGAATAAGCTCATTAACTCCATCAGACCACTGATATGCTCTGTTACATAAAAGCATACGTATACAACAGGACTGCTTCTTTCACAAGGATTTTCAGTATATACTGAAGACTAGAATCTTTCATACCAGGTGACCAATGCAGACAAAACAGTTAATGAGAAAAGACATTTTGCTCTGCTTCAGACTTTCCTCCTAGGCATAATACACTGAACTTGTACCATGTATAGGGTATTCCTACAGTTCTGGCTGAAGTGTGCTTATGACAGCATTACACCACTTGAAATGAAGAACAATAAACAATGCCCCAATTCCACTACTTCCGCCACCCATTCTGCATTTTCCTTGAACTTGGGTGCCAGAGACTGGATCTCTTGATATGCAATGGTCTGTCTTCTAAAGAATGAACCACTCACAAACCAACTTGAAGACTTTGTAGACCACTGGATCTCATGGATTAGAAAGCTCATTAAACAGCAAATAAAAAAGTAATGCAGATTTAAAAGAGCTGGCTAAGAAAAAGAGCCTGCACATAAGCCAACAAACTTACAAAAAAAAGTGCTCTTCTAAATACAACAACCTGCATTAAAGCTGTTCAAGAAAACTTCTGTGTAAGATTGGAAAGGAGCTTTTTGTAGCTGAATGAATGTCTTTGGTTCCTTATCTGTTTGGGTTGCTTTTTTAAAAGATGTCAACATTTTTAATTGTTTTATTATAAATAAAATTATATAACACAATCACAGTGAAACACTTTTCAGAACAAATGTTAGATTAAAAGAATGAAGTCCACAGAATTAAGCATGTGTGGAGTATAGTTGTAGCAACCAGAGCTACATCCCTCAACAAGCCTGTGTTAATTTACACTCCCTGAAGAGTCCGCTTACACCTCACAGAAAAAGCACAGCCACGCAGATCAACTCATACTTTTTTTCAGGCAATTCCCTTACTGCTCTCATCAGACAGAGCAGTTGCCTCCACATGACAAGATAATGAAGTATCCCTCCAGAGCTAAGAACAAAGCTTCTTCTGGTCACAATTCAGATTGAAAATGAATGTATTTGCTCCTCTTCTTTCCTTCACCAGCCTTCAAACAGTCATTCCTTTGCCCTACTACTACATTTTCTTATTATTTCCACTACAAGACCAGGGTCATACAAATCCAACCTCATATAGTCTCCAAGCTAAAAAGCCCTAACTAGCTGCTGAAAAAATTTAAGGGATTTTACAGGACAGCCTTGGTAGATACTTGAGAAACACTCACTCAGTACTTGGGAGCAATGTCCTGCTGTAAAAGCAAGTATAGCTCAGCACACTCGTTCCTCGGTATGTAAACTTCAGTCCCCATTTCACATGGAGCACATGGACAAGAAGCTGCCACTGAAATAAATCAATACATCAACAGTCTCTAAAATTCCTTTACGTAGGCAGTTATTCAGAACTAAAGTGTAACGGCTTAAGTATTTTGCAGTGCTTTTTTTTATAAAAACCATCATAAAACTGTTTTCTAATAATATCTCCCTGCCCACATATTCAAAAAATAGATGCCCCACTCACTAGACCCATTGTCACCCAAACCCCAAACTGTGGTTAAATATGGAAATGCTATTGAAACCTTCCTCTTCTAGAAACAGAAGAAAAAAAGATTATCTGCATGTCCTTCAGAACAGATTTCCATACACATGGCTATGTGATTAGATATCTCTAAATGATGCTTATTATTATCCGTTTCACAGTAATGTCTAGAAACTCTGCAGTATTAAGACTTCTGTACCAACACAGAGCAAAAGAGCATGTTCAGTTGTTGTGTTCTTAAATCAGATAAATTTTTATTGAGAGACTGGACGGCAAAAATAACTCATTAGAGCACAGTCAGAGGGAGAAGTCCGCATAGCCATGGATCTGAATTAAAATGCATAACAAGAAAAGAAAAAGTAATCTCTGAGACTGCTCAGCAAGAAAATCAGGCACTTGATTCATGAGTTTATAAACTACTCAGGGGAAAAAAAAAAAAAAAAAGAAAAAAGAAAAACAAAGCAGCAAACAACAAAAAAGTGATTATGCCACGTATTAAGGCAAGGAAAGAGATCTTACAAAGTGGTCTCCTTGGAAGGAAGAGAGCAGAACTAACAGAATTTTTTCTGTATTTTTCTGTAATTTTTCCGTTACGCTTTCTGAACTTTCAGAAGGGTAAGGCCACCATGAAATTACTATACATCCAAAGAACAGCTGGGAGACTTTTCCTCAGAAGTTTCCACTCTAAAAGGGTAGGAGTGAAAGAGGATGAAAAGCATGCACAGAGCAAACACTACAACTTACGGGCTTTCTACGGAGTCTGCTTTCTGTCCCTGACTCTTACTGATCATACACTGTGGATAATCAAATGTACAGTAAGTGCTTGGTTTAACACTAATCCCAATAGATTAAACACAGTATCCAGTAACAGCACAAAAGTATCTCTGAAAGAACTATTATCACACCTAAAGCAACACAGGTTTTCTGATAGTTTAGTTCTACTGTGAAATCTAACAGTACCAGGGACTTACAGAGCCTGAGAACTCTCTGTACCTGTCTGGCCTCAGCAGATGGGTCTTCAACATATGTGATTTTGATCAAGAGCTTTCACTCAGACTCAGAAATTAGATGGGAGAACCGAAGACCCTCAATTGACCCGTACTTCAGCACTAGACATTTCAGCTTTTGATTAACAGAAAAGGCCACTGGATGTCACTGCTGCTCCACCGACCTCCATGTTAACATCACTCTCCTTCACATGCCAAGGGACAAAACCCTAGAAACGACACGCAGATGCCTGGAGTCCAGAGTAGAAGGCTGTAAAAACATCCTGGAGGAGTCAAATACTGAAAGGCAAATTTGGGAGAGGGTACAGAGATACAAATGGCGAGGAAAGACAGGTACTGGGAAACAGAACAGAAATGAGAGAATGCAAAAAGTGAGCATCAAAGGGATTCAGTGACCACTGGAGGACGACAATGCTAAGAAAGTTGATGTTAAGAATACCAAAGAGATCATTTCTGAGAAGGAAAACAGTGAACGTCTCAGTTTTCTTTACTTCACCTTTAAAAGCTCTGCTAGGAAGGAAGGGCCTCTCTCTGTGCATGAGCAAGTGGAAAAATCATAGTAATTACAGCCAGCGCATTAATGCCTGTAGTGTTATGCCAGTGCATTAATGCCTGGAGCGTTACGTTCTTCTGCCTTAACCCTATTCTAGGAAGACCAGCCTCAATCCTTCACTTAGCCTCTGCAGTTTAGGTCCTAGTACTCAGTGTTATTATTTGCTGATTCAGAAATAAACCTGAACTCAGAGAGAACTTTAAGTTTAAACTTTATGTTTAAAACCACATGACTTCTTCCACATATACAATCCACTAGTCCTCAATTGAAAGAGCCCTTAACTACGACTGACCTCAGCTCAAGACACATCTTATCAGTAAAGTATTTCTGGACTTGCATGGGAAGATGGTATTTATCAGAAATCAGACAGAATCAGCTTCAATCCAACATTTCATCTTCTGCAAGTAGCTAAAAGAGCATCCACACGTATAAATTAATTTACTAAGCTCTTCCCACCAATCCCCACACATACATGCAATTTAGGAAAAAATAAAATAAAATCCAAATATTAGCTTCTTTGTATGTTTCGCCTGTTCAATTCTGTGAAAACTGTGAATGATGCTGCAAATGCCATCTGCTATTAATATGTACCGCACTTATGTTCAGAGAGAGAAATGAAACAAGTGCAAACAACGTTTCAAAGACAACGTCTGCCCAGGCTGTTTCAAGGCACCTGTTCCATAGCACACAGGCAAATTCCTCTTGCACAGGAGCTTTTGCAAACACATACGGAATTTATTTAACAAAGACATGTCTTCAGTATTCATGCCTTTTAAGGCAGCATGGTAAGTTTTTATGAATTTTTTTCACATTTTGAGTAACATACTTGCTTCCATTTTAACTAGGATTGCAAAATTTCAGCAGGTTTTCACCTTCAGCCCCAGACTTTACACACAGGAATCTACAAAGAAACAGCAAAGCTGCAAGCAGACAGTCATGCAGGAAGGAGCAGACAGATAGCTAATGATTTACTACTTCCTTTGGTCTAAAAATGTTACCAGGAGACAACCAGGAGCAGAGTAATTCATGCATTGAACCAGACTGACAAAAATGTAAGAGATGCAATTGTGAGCCCACTTACAAAGGAAAGATGTACCAATCAAGGGTGTCAGACTAGCCAGGATTAGGCTGGGATTAGAGACGCATATGATGTACTTCTGAGCTGAAGAAGACTCCCAACACTGGTATTTGTCATCATAAACTTGGTAATTATTAAATTGGTTTCACACAAACATATAAAGAAAAGCCCAAACTGCCCTGCAAAAAGCTATACTTTTTTCTTTGTTTTAACTGTCACTAGGATTCATCACTTTAAGAAGTAGCACCTCCCATAACACAGAATACGCCTGTGTTTTTCCAGGCAATTAAAGAAATTATTAGATTACCAGATGTTGGGATTTAACGTATCAAATTAGGCCTTTACAAGAACTTTAATAGATTCTTTTCATTGATGACTATAATTATCCTAATTGTTTGATGGGGTTCTTATTCCTACAGGACCATGGGTTTTGAATCAATACCCACAGATGTGAGCGCCACCTTTTCCACTAAGCTCATAACTGTTGACATGAATTATTTACACTACAGCTGGGAACAGAAATTAGAACAGTGACAGTTCATTGTTGTGAAGAAATTACTGATGCTGCCACCACAGAAACACTCCAGCTGCCTTTCTGTATCATCTCTTATTATACAGGTAACGATTGCACAAGAGATAAAAACCTGACATCCCTCAGAATTCCACCTAGAGGGGAAATCTGCCATTGGGAATACGGATAAAGCATTGCAGAAGCAGGGAAAGTGAAAGCAAAAGGAAAACAACTGCTTATTGAAAAGAAAGTATCTAGACCCGTTCAATTGCACGGAAATTACCTTTCCTGTAGGTGTACAGTTAAATTATGCCTAATGGATGAATTTGCTCCATTTATTCCAGACTGGATTCAGATTTCACTTTTGAATTTTTTCAAGGTCTTTATTTATTCATTTTTATGACAGTGTTATTTTCCTCTTCTGAAATGTTTTCAAGTGCTGACCGCCCTCACTGCCTAACATGACTTTGGAAGGCTCTCAGAACCTACCAGTAAGATTGTCGTGCCGTCAGATACTCAGGACAGTGAGAAGAGCGTGCAGCAAGCTCACTGCCCAGGACTTCAAGAGAGCAGACTTTGGCCTCTTCAGAAACCTGCTCAGGAAGGTTCCATGGGGTATAGCCCTAGAGGAAAGGGGTCCCGAGACCGTTGGCTGATATTCAAGGATCACCTGCTGCAAGCTCAGGAGTGTTGCGTCCCCACTAGAAGGAAGTGCAGCAGGAGGGCCAGGAGACCTCCTTGGATGGATAAGGAGCTGCTGAGGAAAATTCAAAGGAAAAAAGAGGCCAAAAAAGGTGGAAGCAAGGACAGGTGGCCTGGGAAAAATACAGGGATGCTGTCCGGGAAGCTAGGGATCAGATTAGGAAAGCCAAGGCCCAGTTAGAATTAAACTTGGCTAGAGATGTGAAAGATAACATGAAGGGATTCTATAGGTACGTAGCAAATAAAAGACAGAATAGGGACAAGGTGGACCCTCTCCAGAAGTTATCAGGAGAACTGGCCACCCTGGATTTGGAGAAGGCTGAGGTTCTTAATGACCTCTGTCTCGGTCTTCACTGGCAAATGCTCTGACCACACCACCCAAGTCTCAGAAGACAGACGCAGGGACTGTGAGAATGAAGACCCTAGGGCACACTGTAGGAGAGGATCTGGTTTGAGACCATCTTAGGAACCTGAACGTATACAAGTCCATGGGACCTGATGAAATCCATCCATGGGTCCTGAAGGAGCTGGCAAATGAAGTTGCTAAGCCACTGTCCATCATATTTGAAAAATCATGGCAGTCAGGTGAAGTTCCCGATGACTGGAAAAAGGGAAATATAACCCCCATTTTCAAGAAGGGGAAAATGGATGAGCCGGGGAATTACAGACCAGTCAGTCTCACCTCTGTGCCTGGCAAAATCTTGGAGCACATTCTCCTGGAAGGCATGCTGAGGCATATGAGAAACAACAAGGTGCTTGGTGACAGCCAGCATGGCTTCACTAAGGGGAAATCCTGCCTGACCAATTTGGTGGCCTTCTATGATGGGGCTACAGAACTGATGGACAGGGGTAGAGCAGTTGATGTCGTCTACCTGGACTTGTGCAAAGTGTTCGACACTGTCCCACATGACATCCTTCTCTCTAAGTTGGAGAGACATCAATTTGATAGGTGGACCACTCGGTGGATAAAGAACTGGCTGGATGGCCACACGCAAAGAGTTGTGCTCAATGGCTCAATGTCCAGCTGGAGACCAGTAACGAGTGGTGTCCTCAGGGATCGGTGCTGGGAATGGTCTTGCTCAACATCTTTGTGGGTGACATGGACAGTGGGATTGAGTGCTCCCTCAGCAAGTTTGCCAATGACACCAAGCTGTGTGGTTCAGTTGATAATGCTGGAGGGAAGGAATGCTATCCAGAGGGACCCTGACACGCTTGTGAGGTGGGCTGATGCCAACCTGATGAAGTTTAACCATGCCAAGTGCAAGGTCCTACACCTGGGTCGGAGCAATCCCAGGCACAGCTACAGGTTGGGCAGGGAAGAGATTCAGAGCAGTCCTGTGGAGAAGGACTTGGGGGTGTTGGTTGATGAAAAAATGAACATGAGCCGGCTTCAGTGTGCGCTCACGGCCCAGAAAGCCAACCGTATCCTGGGCTGCATCAAAAGGAATGTGACCAGTAGGTCAAGGGAGGTGATCTTGCCCCTCTACTCTGCTCTTGTGAGACCTCACTTGGAGTATTGTGCACAGTTCTGGTGTTCTCAACATAAAAAGGACATGGAACTGTTGGAACAAGTCCAAAGGAGGGCCATGAGGATGATCAGGGGACTGGAGCACCTCCCGTATGAAGACAGGCTGAGAAAGTTGGGGCTGTTCAGCCTGGAGAAGAGAAGGTTGCATGGAGACCTCAGAGCAGCCTTCCAGGATCTGAAGGGGGCCTATAGGGATGCTGGGGAGGGACTCTTCATTAGGGACTGTAGTGAGAGGACAAGGGTAACAGGTTCAAACTTCAACAAGGGAAGTTTAGACTGGAGATAAAGAAGTTCTTTACTGTAAGGGTGGTGAGGCCCTGGAATGGGTTGCCCAGGGAAGCTGTGAATGCTCCATCGCTAGCGGTGTTCAGGACCAGGTTGGACATAGCATTGGGTGACATGGTTTAGTGTGAGGTGTCCTCGCCGATGGCAGGTCCTTTCCAACCCTAACTATTCTATGATTCCATGATTAAAGGGAAACAGAGGTCAATTTCCTCTCTTCTCTACAACAGCTGCTTTCCACTGCTTGAGTTTTGGAATGTTTTACTAAGAATGTGCATTGCTTTTCTATGTGGGTCAGACTAACTCCCTCCCTCCAGACGTTTTATATACCCATGGACTTTTTCCACCCACGTGCAGTAGTTACTTCTTTTGCAAGCACAGTGTTTCACTTAACACATCAAAAGCACTTTAATAAATGCATTTCTAATAACTGAATTGTGGTACTGAAGACTAATTTAAATACTGAAAATTATTCTTTAATACAGATTTGTATTTTCTTTTCCTTGGATAAAAATAAGGTCGTGATCCTGCCCCTCTACTCTGCTCTCGTGAGACCTCACTTGGAGTATTGCGTGCAGTTCTGGTGTCCTCAACATAAAAAGGACATGGAACTGTTAGAACAAGTCCAGAGGAGGGCCACGAGGATGATCAGGGGACTGGAGCACCTCTCGTATGAAGATAGGCTGAGAAAGTTGGGGCTGTTCAGCCTGGAGAAGAGAAGGCTGCGTGGAGACCTCATAGCAGCCTTCCAATATCTGAAGGGGGCCTATAGGGATGCTGGGGAGGGACTCTTCATTAGGGACTGTGGTGAGAGGACAAGGGGTAATGGGTTTAAACTTAAACAGGGGAGGTTTAGATTGGATCTGAGGAAGAAATTCTTTACTGTGAGGGTGGTGGGGCCCTGGAATGGGTTGCCCAGGGAAGTTGTGAATGCTTCATCCCTGGCGGCGTTCAAGGTGGGGCTGGACATAGCCTTGGATGGCATGGTTTAGTGGGAGGTCGATGATCTTGAGGTCCTTTCCAGCCCTTACTATTCTGTGATTCTGTGAATACTAACAACCTCCAAAGGTAAGAGATGTAGAGAAGTTTTCTACAGAAGGAGTCTTCTAGGATCAGAATAATGAGCAGCAGCCAACCCAGCCTGTGTGCTTATAGCTGGACTACAGCCAATTGTTACAGAAAGGATAGATGTGGTGGTTTAAGATACATTGAAAATGCTCTCCCTTTACAAAGATATCTCTAGAACTTGGGATTGGGAAATTCAAAAAATCTTGATGAATAATAGAAGGGAGGACTCTGCAAACAGGATGAAGAGAGCTGTAGTAGGTGGAGAGAATGTTTTCCTCCAAAAATATCCCTAACAATTGTCCAATTAACACAGAAAGCAGCATCAGACACACTGTTCCCTTTGTGTAGGAACTGACCCCTTCATAACTGAAGAAGATTGGAAACAGTACCTGGTATTAATAGCAAGGCAACCTCATAAGCACCTTATTCATCATAATTCATCTTAACTTTCTCTGGATGCCCAAGAAATAAGTTCTCAAGAGTCAAGAACTGTGCAGATGTGTGTCTATGTGTTTACATGCATGCACATACACAGTATACATGTATTTCACTTCAGCTTGTTAGGAACAAGTGTCAGACAGCCAAGGTACAAATTGCTTTTTCTCTGGCCTTCTTACAGCCATAATAAATAGACAGATACATAGACAGATAGATAGACTGATTGATCTTACGGGCAGAATCCACCCAAAAAGAAAAACATGAGTGGGAAGACTTCATTTCATACTTTTCTATAAAAAAGCAACTGTAAGTCTTGGGTTACCTGATGTCTCATTTTGAGCCCACACCCAGAACAATCTCACTTGCTAAGGTATTACTACCAAAAAAGCTCAAGTTAACATTTTCCCCTCTGAAATGCACAATGGGAAAACCTATCTTATTGCGTCAGACTACCTTTCATTCCACTACTTCATGCTACAGCGCTTCATAGGCAAAGCCATTCTCTGAAACAAACTGAAATGCTATTCCCATAAGATGATAATTTTTCCACTCCGTAAAAAACTTCCAAGGTTTACCTTGAAATCCCACCAGAGCTCAACACAAAAAGTGCCTGAAACAATAGCACGTCATTTCTGAAAACAAAAATACATTAAACCATACTTTCCTACTCCACAGGAGAAAAAGAAATTCTTCCTGGGCAATGCATAAAGGATGCCCAGACTCACATGTTGAGCATACTGGAGAGCAGGCATTTAATTGCTGGTATGTTCTCTGCACTTTAGTGTCTTAAGCTTTTGTACACAAATCAAGGGTTGGGAAAGGAAGATTGTTATTCAGCTGACTACTGCCAGATTTCACAAACCCAATCAGCATCTCTCAGTAAAATTAATTTTGTTAAGCAATTTTCAAACATTTAAACCAGATACTATCAAATGTACTTACATACTTATACACACATGCTATATACCCCAACAGACAATGAAACAGACAACACAAAAATAAAGGGCATTCCACAACAATCACTGCCTAAGAAATGAAGAAGTGATTATTTGTTAAGGGGAACATGCTCAGGGGAATTTCTCAGCTTCTTTGCTTCTAATGAGATTTTTCAGGCAGTAGGAAGACAAACAGGTTTTAAGCTCTATCAAAAATTATTTTGGAATGATACATGATTTTCTTTAATTTTAATGGGAATTACTAATTAATAATGCACATCCTTAAGATCACATACATCTGAAAGATATCATTACTGAAACAGAAATGCCATTTCATTTGAAAGTCATTTGTTTCCTCCAGTAAGTGTAAAAAATGTAGAAATTAAGAAGCTGAAGACCTTGCTGCTAATTTTTATGATTTCTTTTTTTTTTTTTTTTTTGTTAAATAGGAGCCTGGACTAGTTAGGCTATTCTTTAAAAGCTTTTTTCCCATTCTATTTGCCTGTAACTCTTTTTTGGGCCTTTGATCCAATACCTAGGGCTGGTGTGCACATTTTTGCCTCTGGCAAAGGTCATGCTGAAATCCTGCGAATGCAATCTGCAGAAGCCCTCTGCTTAGAAGCCCTTCTAAGCTTCAGAGTGCTCAAGACCAAATTCTCAGCATTGCAAAGACTGACACACCTGACCAACTTAGCCACTCTACACAATGCTGGCTTCAAAGCCAATTCAGAAAGTACAGCTATGCAAATTGCCTAAATAAAATACGAATTCTGCCCTCTAACAACAGCAGTTACATTTTTATTAGGGCTCTGTAAAAAGGCAGAGAACTTCTTCTCTGCATGCCCATTTTATTTGATGTCGAATTTGTTATATTCACAGTGAATGCTCAAGGTATCAAGTGAGGCAAGAGAGGCATCAAGCAGCACCTCTTTGTGTAAAGGCTTTGTCTGTGAAGTGGTAGCAGTCAAAGACACATTTCCAGTCCTTTTGAAAAGCATGTGGTTGTAACAAAGCTGCATAAACACTGCCACCTGCAAAAGACAGCACTGCTACTTAAGAATAAGAGATGGACAGTCATCTATGACCTGCGACACCTCTTTCTAACGATATGGCAGAACACTAAGGAGCCCAACAGGCACAGTCCAAAACATCTGCTATTTTTTTTCTGTTATTAAAATGTTAGTATATCCTGTTTCCAAGCCCACAGTATGACACCACCTTCATTACAGATCTCCCTTCTCAGGACTCATTCTTTTCTAAGAAAATCCTTCTGGGCTGAAATTCAGACACCTGGATGCTGGAAAGGCATCCTTGAGCAAATTTTACTTAGGGTATTATAAGAGAAGGTGGGGGGAAATAAAAAAAAAAAAAGAGGGAGAGAAAAAAGGAGTTTTGAATTCCACTGCCCCTACTTTCATCACAGTGCACTTCACAGTATTAGGCCCACAACAAAATATTATTAAATGTCGTCTGCTCATATAGTTCCCCTGGCTTTTAAAGTTCAAGGTTCTCAGTGCAGCAGTGTAACTCCAGTTCCATTAGTCTCTTTCAATTTGAAATAAAAACAAAGACAACTACAGAAAGATCGGTGGCATTCACTAGAAAATGTTGCACAGGTAACATTCTCTTCTGCGACCTTTCAGTACAAAAGTACCACCGCACGCCCTACAGGGTAAATTAGGTAGGGATTTCTTGCCTTCATCCTTTGTCCTGTTCCTACCTTCAGAAGAAGAATGTGAAAATATATAAATAGCATACCCCATACCAGCCTCCTACAGTAATATGTACCTTTGCATACGAATGTAATATTCTCCCATGACTGATCTATTGTGCATTCTGAAAAATTTTTGCCTCCATTAAAATAATATCCTTCTTTACACTGATAGTACACTCTGCTCCTTAAGGTGGTAGAGTTGTCCCAGGTCATTTCTGTATGTGGAATCAGCAAAGGTTTGCCACAGTCTATTTCTGGAACAGAAAAAAAGAAGGTAACAAAACCAGAAAATTAAAACAAGTATGGCATATCAAAGTGTTTAAGGAAGAGAGATGAATTGTCCCAGCAAGTAACGCTTCACTTGTTTTCACTTCTAGTGATTTCTAGAAGTCAGGCCAGCCCTTTAGAACCCTGAATTTTGTAAGTGGAGAATTTCCAGCAGGGTGGGGCATTTATCCTTCGAGATGAGCCACAAAATTAAACAGTGTCCTGTTTAGAAATGGAAAACAAAGATCTCTAAGCAAATTTTTACAAGTAGATCTATCTTCCCACAACATTCTTTTAACCTCCACATGCTATGTATTCCTTGATTTTACTATCACAAGTAACAACAGATCTGAAAAATGACACAAGTAGTAACATGGCAGAAGAGCATCAAGAACAGAATCCACTGTTCCTTTGCCAGTGGATTTAATTCAAGCATTGGAAAACAGGAGAAGCTACTACAGACACAAGAAAGAGCACCTATGGGGGAATATTTGGAGGACTAGTCAGACCACTTTAGAGGTAATTAGAAATCTGGGGTAATGCATTTATAAATCAATTAATTTGCTCAGCTGTTTTCAAGGGCTTCATAATAAAATGAAAACAAAAAAGAATAAAGAGTAAAGAACAAACAAATAGAATAATATTATTTAGGATTGAAATTCCCAAATCCACAGTGAACATTATACCCCAATAAAAGATTCTGCATCATTTAACTTATAAGAAGTAAACAATGTAAGAATTAAAATCTTACCTTCCCTATAGCTTATATGCTGTGGTTTTAAAAATGTTCAATAAATAATAAGGAATTCTGAAATTTAACTCAAAAAAGAGAAAAAAAAAGGCATAAACCCCAAATTTTATAATCGTGACATGCACAACCTTTAAAAGTAAACATATGTATTGCACCACGCAATAAATCCACCATCATGACTACCTCGTTTTTCATATACCAATGTATGAACGTATGTATCTATTATAAATCATCAGACGAAGCTTTACAAATAATGCACATGCAAACAGCATGCTTACATTCTAGAAGGACAGTACGTGATGAGATACAAAAGATTACTGCTGCTTAACTCCAGCTACCTGCCCAAAGCCATCCTCTAACTAAAGGAAAGCAGAAATGTGTTTCTGTGTAACATAGTGAACCTTCTATTTGGACTGCTGACCCAGAATAGGAATATTAGAGAAGATTCTAAAACTAGAGAGCGGTTGCAACATACACATCGCACATTCAAAAAAAGTCACTACATCTGATTGCAATAAATGGAAGATACTAAGCACTCAGTGAATGGAAAAGTGAAGTTGTGTCAATATAAAAACTGAATAAAGACTAATGATCCTGAGGTTGCATTACTTAAAAGTATCAGCTCAGAGTAAAAAATACAGTGGAAATATTGTTGGGCAAAATAACTCACTTTTAAATGTACCTTTGAGCTTCTTCTCATCAAGAAACTTGTTGGGCTACATTCTTCTAAATCATAGTAATATAAAGGATTTAGGACTCATGTCAAGTAACAATAGCTTGCTTGAGCAATCATAGTTTGCAACTGGAAACTGCCAGAATATGAAACTTTTTATGGATGATAACTGCTAATAGTGGTTCAATTTCCAAGTAGTGGTTTCAACCACAGAGTAGATACTAAGCTAGAAAAATGGCAGCAATTTAGGATAAATTTTCATCTCATGTTACTCCTGATGTCTGACATGCGTTGGGATTTTGTGCCTAGAATGGCAACTTTTAACAATTTATTGCAACTTCATTAGCAACACAGGTTAAAAATAACCAGACTGTTTAATATGTGGCTTCTGTTCTGTGACTGCACATGCCAGAAGCGGTCTTCTGAATGTCTAAAGAGGATGTCTGTAACTGAAAACTGCTATTTATTTTGGTGTCTGAAACAGTATCTATGCTAAGTAAATCTGAAGGCGGATTTGATTTACCTTTGCACACCAGATCAGTACCATCCCACTGTCCTTCTGCATTGCAGACTGCAGTCTGATTGCCACTTGCCATAAAATAACCATGAACACAATTGTAAGTAACCTCACTTCCATATGTAGTCCCACTTACAGATGCTGGATGTGCATTTAAAACAGAAGGTGGAACCCCACAATCCACACCTAGGAAGAGGAAGAAAGAGTAAGATAAACTCATTATTCAAGCAGCAGAAGCAGTGACACCTGCACTCCCATATTTCTTTCATTGTTACCAACTAACCCTGTTCTGTGTTAATCCAACACTCCCCAGATGCCCTCTGTGACATTCCCACTGTGACCAAGAGTGCTGTAGCCACTCCTAGCTACTCCAGAGCTGCTTCCATATAAAATAACCTCCCTCTGCTTTTGTCTCAGAATGGCATGCTACATCTGTGACTCTTTCCTCAGCTTAGCTGCTAGTATACAGAAAACATCCTTTTTTAAGAACAAAAAGTTAGGATTCTCCTGCTTTTACAAGCCTGATTACAGCTGGCAAGCTGGTTCTAGACCATTTGCAGCAAACAACAGTCAGAGGGAGGCAGCTGAGCAGAAATTGCCTTTAGGATGATGAAATTTTGAAAAGTGCACAAGGACTGGAGAAATGCAAACCACACAAGTTTACAACATACAATACAAAAGCTTCCTGTTAAACCAAAAGTCTTCATCTGTTCAAAATGTGTTGTAATAGTTGCGCTACCCACAAACATGCAGAACTGTCATTTACAAGTGCCTAAAACGAAGTCAAGTAGCATAAAAAAGCCGTTTGTTTGATATGCTGTCCATTTTCTAAGGTAAGCCATCATCTAAAAGGCTTTCATATTAACATGACACAGCCCTGACACTCAACAGTTTAACTCCACCTCTTCACATACATCACACCTTCCCACTAAGCTATCTGACCTTCCATCTCAAGACAATTCCTTTATTAATATTCAAAGGAAGCTATAACCTTCAAAGACAGAGTATAGCCATACATTTGTATTCAAACAAAAAAAGAGGACCTGCTCCACTTACAGTCCCTTATGTTAGGTCACACATCTTACCAAAACTGACCTATCTTCAATGGCCAGTTTCATCATGACTACATAAACTCCTGAATTACCATATGAAGACAAAAGACAAACTTACTGATTTTCCTAAAAAGGATGACATTACACCTGGCCAGGAGAAAAATAAGCAATAAAGGCTTATCAGGGACATTCTCAAGAGCTGAAAGAATTATTTAAAGGTGCCTTAACTAATATTTAAAAATAAATAAATAAATTAAAATTCAGACTTGCTAGTTTTACAAAAAGAGAAGTCCTACCTGAAGCCCAGGAAAAGAGCTTGCAACACAAAGAAGTAAGCTTGCCACTTCCCACAGACACACATAAAAACGCTATATTTCTATCCTCTAAGAAAACACACAAACGAACAAAAGAAACAAAAAAGACACCATAAAAGAATGAGAAACCAAGAGGGCTTTTGTATCTTGAGGAAAGGAAGAAGGAACTCTCCTCACTAAGTGATGATTTTCAGGATGACATTCTGCCCTGTAAAATTATTATACACTGTGTAACTTCTGTTAGCTTCCAAGTACTTCCAAGTGTCATTTAACTAACATACAGAGCTTGTAACTCCTCACAGGAACACAAAATCCTGCACTTGTAAGAAGCAAATATTTCAACAGAATAGGCAGTTAGAACACCACAGCAAGTGGAAGTTTTAAAGACGCTCTCAGGAATCTTAACATCTCAGAGATGTAAAAGCAATTGCTCATGCACAAATGCTCTTAAAATCACGAAGGCTACCCAGGGATGAAGGGTGGTATGATGCCTCTCTTTTGTCAACCTTCAGGAAAAACTTCATAAGCTGTCATAAAAATTGTTCTTTTCATGAGAGGTCACTAATGCCTTCCACCTCAGTGGCTTGTTCCATGAAAGAAAAGGATACAGAAATCTACTAGTTTTCTATGCCTTAGTTCACAGGTAGAAGGACACACTGCAGTGTCTGTAAAAATGGGAGGACCAGCACTGAAAATATCACTCACTAACAAGAAGAGGTAGCACCATGTTATAACCTGTCGATTTCTTTTCTTCATTATTTTTGCAAATAGCTAAATCTTGAGAAATTATCCTTTGGATTGAGGAAAGAGTCTACTGCCTTTCACTAACACATTTCCCTATGCATAAACCAACTTAATGAAGAATTTGAGAAAGACTTAAGACTCTTTTCACCTTTACAGCTTAAAGTGGCAGGTTCCCAAGTTTCATTTGCAGTGCAATATGAGGACTTTCCCTCATTACTGTAAAACCCTTCTTTACATTCATAATGAACCGCACTTCCTGGTAGCAAGCTGTAGTTCCCCACAACGTAGCCATGCTTCATTTCAGGGGGGGAACCACATCCAATTTCTGCAAAGAGACTGTGTTAGAAGATCTCATATTATAAAAATCACAACACATGACCATTTTAAAATGAGCTGAACTGGATGGTCACATCACAAAATATGCACCATCAGATGAATCTGAGAGGTCACCAAAGGGGTACAAGATTAGAGTAGAAAAGTTCTACTGGCCACAGTTGGAGAAACACAGTGATCCATGTACTGAGGTACATCTTTACTAACATACAGCTGGAGCCATTCACAACACCGAAGAGGAGACGCTACAGCATGATGGTGCTCTGTGTGTGCTAGTCTCGCTACAGCAATGGATAAATAATCCTTCAACACCAGATAAAAATTTAAGGTCCCAGTGCAGAGTTTCATTTCCCTGTGCATGGGAAAAGTGAAGCACTGCAGACAGGCTGAAATTAAATGGTCCACCCCTCAATTGCTCCACCTCATTGAACCAGCCTGCATAAAAAAGCTACATTCCTGCCTGTGACAGGGCTTCCTTTTCCAACTCCACAAGCAACACAGTCAGTACAGACACACTTCTTTACCACAGCATGTGGACGGGGAAATTGGTGAGATAAGCAGTGCTGTCAGCACCTTTGCCAAAATGAAGTGGAACAGTCCAGTTGGGAAAACTGGACAAGCTACAGGCAGTGAGCTTTACTGATGCTTCTTACAATAATTCAGAAATGAGAGCTGGACACAATAGAGGCATGCGAGCCTGGGATGCCCAGCTTCATTACGTAGTGTGACAGCTACAGCTTACACTGCTAGCTCTTTGCATCTGTGAAAACCTACACTACAGATGAAAGGAGGAAGTTTCAAAATGATTTTTTGTTGTTGTTATGGCAAGATAAACAGAACAACTTATTTGTGCAGTTGGCAGAATATATAACAAATAGCTAAACTACTATGTTATTATTATTCTCCCCCCTAGGCTTGTTCCATTCATCTGAACTCTCCCACCAGCTATGAATCCTCTCTTCCCTTTCCCTTCATGTAGTGTGGTTTTAGAAGCCAGTGGATTATACCATTCTTCCTTCCTATTCAGAAACTAACTACATCGTCTTCATGGCATTATTAAGCTTCCCTGACCCTGCACACCTGATCCACTCCTGAGAGCCTGTAGAAATCATATTTGCTGTTGACTCTACCATTCAGACATCATCAGAACAAACTGAACACAATAAGGAAATCATATAGCAAGCAAAATCCACAGAGGGCTTCTGCCCTGCAGACTTAAAAGCACAGGTCAGAGCAGGTACCACTATATCATGGAAGAACTGATTTTATCTGCTAGTAAAAACAGCATCCAGAGACTCTCACCTCTGCATGAAACTGTATTCCCATCTGGATGAAACGAACGCTCTCCATTTTCTAATTTATAACCATCATTGCAGTAACACTTGTAGCTTCCTTCAGTATTCACACATTTTGCATTGTGACCACACAGCCCAGACTCCTCACATTCATCTATATCTAAAAATTCAGAGAAAAATATATGCACTGAATAATATGAAAACAAATACAGTATTCCATGAAGGGTTCTATGTGGCTTCTGATGGCTCTCTTGAGAAACAAAGGAGCTTATCATTATCTAGTGTTCCAGCATCTGGAAGGAGGAGATTCTCAATTTTGTAGCTAGCTATCTTTTAAGGTTTTTTTTCTGTTTGACAAGACAAATATTTTCCAATGTCATCTCCTGCTACAATAATCCCACAAAAATCCCATATCTGCAAATATCTCAATCAGTTACAACAGTTCATTACTGTAACACAGAATTGGCTTATATTCTACTCTAAACACAAATATGACATTCTGGGGGAAAGATAAGTATCACCTTATCTTCTTTAATCTAGTCTCTTTTGGGAACATTCTTGCTCGAATGTGACTGGAAAGCAATGATTTGTAACACGGAAAAGAATGAAAAATGGGACTGATTCACAGCTGCTAGAACCTAGATGTCAAGAAGTGTTGGCAGAACAGAAAGTGCTGCGATAGTTTTAAAAAGTAAATTCCAAAGTGACGGGAAAAAAGATTTGTGTTGTAATAGTCTTGGATTCCTGGTGCTCAAGACTCTGTGATGTCTACCTGTACAGTTCGTGCCATCATTGGGAATAAATGTCTTGTTGTTGTTGGAGGCTCGAAATCCATCAAGGCAAACACAGTAAAAACTTCCATGTGTATTATGACACAGTGTATGGTTTCCACAGATCTTGTTGGCTCCAATCTGGCATTCATCTTTATCTGTCAGCACATTTAAAACACATCAGACAGAGATTAAGAAAAGTAAGGTATCCTCCCCTCCTCACTCACTCTTGGGTAACAGACTTCCCTTTACTGGTTTTCCAAGTTATTTGGGACGTAAACACTGCTAGTAAGCTAGAGTATTTGGACCAACAGAGGCTGCTGTCGTTAAGTGGAACAGATGTGAATAAAGCTTCATGACACAGCTTAAGCTGATCTAAAAGCTGTTGAAACCAGAAAGCCCTGTTCTTTGCTTCTGCTTTTCCTTACGTAATGCACTGTCTGCAGCACTTGCTGGAGCTTCTGTTGATTTTACCAACTCACTCAACTGGCAGAGAATTAACACGGCAAAATACACAGTTTGTCTTCTTCCACAATAATGACATAAATGAACTCTGTGCAGGGCCGAAGAGGGTGCCACTGCTTGTGAAAGAAGGGGTGAGATGAAGTGGAGGAGATCAGAGAGGGAAGACCTTTCCCTTTAAGCAGGGGTAAGCTATTCCATACAGTCAGACACAATGTTTGACATCACCCTTTGATTCACATATTGATTTCTCATGTATGAGACAGTATTAAAAGGACACCACCAGCTACAGTAATAAAAAAAACACTGAACAATACTTTCCATGTAACAAGACATCTGCACTTAAGAAATCTGTGCATGCATGCACACTGTTCTTAAGAACAGACATTCAACTGATTAATTTTCAGTTAGCAAGTAATCTGATATAACTGGAAAAATCAGCAAAAAATGCATTGACAATTTTAATTGTCAGTTTTATTGTCTAGCTTTCAGCTCAATGATGCAGAGGTTGAAAAGAATAATAAACTGAACCCTACCATACTGATTTTTTTTTTCCTGAAGCTAGGATAAAAAATAAAAAAACATTCCAATACATATTTTAAAAGCAATTGTTTGATACAACCCTACATTTATCAAGACAAAATTAACTAAAATCCTTCACTGTACAGCAGAAACTGAATAAAACAGTTAAACAACTTATCAAAAGCCAGTATTTGCATTCAGTACAGCTCATGGTTAGCTGATGGAAAAAAAAGGAAAAAGGCAAAGCATCCACACATATTTTACATTTTGGAAATTCTGCCAGGAAGTGATAAAGCTTTTACTGTATTTTGAAGAATTCAGCAATATTACTTGAGAAAAAAACATTTTAGGAACGTACATGGTTTCTTGCCATTTTCTTGCAGCCTACCTTGACAATGGGTTCTTCCATTGCCTACAAATCCATAGTTACAGATGCAGACACTTTTTCCTTCAATTTGATGACATGTAGCGTGAACGTGGCAAGTTGCACAGACATCTGGAACTGACCTCTTCACAACTGCTTTAAGAACAGAAAGACAAAATTACTTTTTAAATTATTTTTTAATGGACTAACTGGTAACTGGCACAGAATTTAAACTGGAGATACAACCCAGGTTAAACCACATAGAATAAAATCCTATCTGCCCCCATCTCTTTTTCAAACTTGCATGAAAACCATGGCCACAGTATTCAAAGGCAAAAATATAAAAGAAAGGATTAAACAAAACAACTACACTGAACAGTTTTTTCCATCCATCTATTCTTTTACAATAAGCAAACCAGCTTCTCAGCAAGGCCTGTGAGACATAAAATAAATAGTTCTATGCAATATTATTAATCTTTTCTCCATATTAATTTTATTTCCCATTTCTCTTGACTTCTGGTTCTTCATCTATTATATTATTTTGTTTCTATTATTTACACACAGACATTTGGGCCATTTATCAGTCTATCTGTATCATCATCATCCTGTATCATCAACATGTATACGGTAAAAATGCTGTTCATAAAACCAGTGCTGAGAATGCTGCCAGGAGGAAAATGACTTATAGAAAAGTCATTTTAGAAATTAATTTATATTAGAAGTCGTTTAGCAGCATATGACACACAACCTAATTTACTGCAATTTGATACAGCTATAACTATACATGAAACCAGAAAAGTGAACTTACTCCCTAATTTGTATTCATACTTTCAGTGTGCTGTTTGCATTTCCCTCCATTTTCTGAAAGCTCTTTTTGTTATCTTCACACATGCACTGGCTTTCCAAATGATAAACCTCAGAACAGATAGCTTGAATGTAGACAAAACATGCATATGCTTACACCCTTTGTATATTTTTGAAGAAATAACTAATAGCACACAAGCTGATGTCTCATGATGCTGGACGTAACAATACAGAATTCTTCTACTCTTCTAAAGCAGTTCAGATTAATAAGGATGGTGTCGTTTTGATAGAATACAAATATCCCTGGGCATACAGCAGGTATGACGAATTTTTGCCTGTCTTCACATGGTGTCTAAATATGTAACCATAACTGGAAGGAGAAGGCAGCTGACCACTCTAGCCAGCTTTTTTTTTACACACAAAATTTACCAGTGTGATAACACTGCCCCCCTGCACGCAGTGTCCCAGCTCTCCTCACCGCACATTTCTGAGGGCATTAAGGCTCATAGGAAGCATCACAGATTCCCACTCCTAATTCTCCATGGTTTTACATACTTGTGTGTGTGTGTGCACCTAATAAGCACAGACAATACAAGCCGTCAGCATGCCACGGCATCCAACGTAATCATAAAATTAAATTTAAAAACAGCCAAGGGAACAACCTTCTCAGGATGCCTCAATCTTCTGATAAGCCATGGGAGTGTCCTCCTCAGATTGCTGCTCCAGGAGATAAAACACGGGGGTTCCCCTTTCCACCCCCCTCAGCCCCCCTGCTGCTACGTATCAAACTTGGCGACTCCCTTCTCCTCAGAAACACGCCATTTTCCACCCCAGCACCAAAGCCACCTCACGGGTCCAGCCCAGCCCAGCCCTCTCGCCTGCCGGCGCATGAGGCCTCCCTGCTGCCGCCCCGGCGCTGCTGCTGCCCGGTCTGCCCACCTCCCTTCCGTCGCAGCTCCCCAGGCCCCAGGCCTCCGTCCCCTTCGCGCCTCGACCGCAGGACACCGCCCTCACGGCCTGAGGTTCCGCCGCAGCCCAGAGCGAGCGGAGCCGGCTCGGGGCCGCACTTACCCCGCCGCCGCGCTGCGCACTGCAGCAGCACCAGCAGCAGCAGGAGCGGCCCCAGGGCCCGGCCGGCCCCCGGGCTCATGTCCCTGCCGCCGGCTTCGCGCCCCGCGGTGCTGCACGGCCGCGGTGCCTCCGCATCCTCCTCAGGGGCGGAGGGTGGGACGGGAGCCCGAGTGGAGGGCGTCGCGCTGCCTCCTGGTGGGGCGGGGGCACCCCTTATCGCCACTGCCTCCGCGCCCTCGGGCCCCCCCGGCTTTCCCCTCCGGGAGGCCCCTTTCCTACCGCGGCCGAAGAGCCCTTGCCCGCAGAGCCCTGGCACAGCCCCTTTCCTTCCCCAGGACACCGCCTCTGCCCGGCCAGGCGAGTGGCAAAACTGATAAGGGCTGTTGGCGTGTGCAGCAGCGGGCCCTCACCCCGGGAGGCGGGGGAGAAGTGGAGGGAAGGGCTATTTATGATTCCTGGGAAAGGGAGAAAGTCATCTGGGAGGTTACCCCTATTCGTATGTGGCAGCTGTGCTTCTGCGGGTCTGGCCGCTGTGAGCTTCTCCTGCCCCAGCAGCAAATGGGACTGTGCAGCACCTCCCTGGCAGTGGTGTGGAGGAAAGGTGGCCATCAGCAGGTCCTTGGGCCTACCAGGGCAGTGCCACAGCCCCAGGTGTGGAATGGCCAGCATTCCGCTACGCTGCTGCTGGTACCATCTGCACGCTCCCCATGATACAAATGGATGAAAACCTTGTAAACCACCAGCCCTGGTACTTGCAATGAAGTAGCACTTTCTCTTTGTAGGCCTTCACCACAGGGAAACCCCAGAAACTTGGTTTTTAATGAGTACCAGTGGCACTGCCTGAAGAGTTTTCTAGAAGAAAGGTGATCCTCCTGAAGCTCATGGTCCTCATTCAGGTCTGTGAGCCGCAGTTTGAGAGAGCTGTGTAAACTTGTATTTATCTGCAAATGCAGTTGACCAGTTATCGCAGCTACCGTAGGGGACTGCCAAAGAGATGAATGGGGAAGCCTAACACAAACATAGATTGAGGCATACTTGATACACTCTAAAGAGCTTCCCAACAAAGCTTTGCTCCTGGACTATGTTGGCTTTACATTAATGCTCTTTAATGTTGACACAGTCAATTCCTCCACCAGCAGTGCATTTAAGTGATGTAACCTCATCTTGTGCTGTGTCTGTGGAGTTACAATGACACAAACCGAACAATCTGTGTCTGATTTTAATGGAAGCAAAACACAGTTTCATAAAGCTACCAGTTTTATTGATTAATGTAAGTTGGCCTGTGCCAGTGTTTTTACTTACTGTTCTGCCTACATTTTTAACCAGCTTCTGCTATCCTTATTCACCTCAATCAGGCCACAAAGTGACCTACATCTTCAGCAGTGGCCAGTCACATTGCAATTTACCTTACTTTTGGAACAACACTCTATAGATGTCAGTACTGCATATTTCTATCTTAAATCACCAAAATTGGAGGCATGCATTCTCAGTGATGGCAAGTAGTTTACCACAATAAGGAATGACTCAGAGAGGAATTACTCTGCACCACATAATAAAAGTGGTTTGAAGGGGTTTTTTCTCTCTCATAGCACCCACCAAGTTGCAGGCCCACTAATAGCTGCAATTTCTCCTGTTCCTTTCATAAAAAAGGAGTGGGAGCAACTGCTTGTAGTTATGAACACCCCACACAGCAAACCGGAAAATAATTTTGGCAGCAAGCCTGAAGTATATCATTATATTATAAAGAGAATAAGTTAAAAAATGCACTAAAAAACATTCTTTAAAGAAAGCAACAAGGAAGTGTATCAGCTGAAGAAAATACACGGCCCAGAGTGGAACTCCTTATTTTGTTCCAGTCTAGTATGTATTCAACAGCTGATTAGTTGCTGTTTACGACATTCTTCAGAACTCCATAATTAAACTACTCAAAATGGCTCCTTTTAATTACGTATATGTTGATTGCATATCTAAATTTAAAGCACAGTCGTATGAAGTATTGAAAGATGTTGAGAGGTCATCTATTCTGTCTTTCTCCTCTATGACAATATGGGCTCTACTTAAATGATTCCTGACACACTTGTCTAACTTGCTGTTTACAGTGGTGGTGATGTGGAATTCACAGCAATCCCAAGCAATCTGTTCAACTGCTTTGCTCTCTTTGTAATCTGAAAATGGTAGTCTGAGGTTCAACTTAAATTCAAGTTGAATCAACTTAACTTCAAGTTAAATTAAGTCTTTTTTTTCAGTTCACAACAGACTCCCAACACCCTTCAAGATCTGGACGCGGGTTTGAATCAGCCACTGAAATGAGTCACCAGTGTCACTTCTGCTCTGAAGTGACCTGCGCAAGTCCTGAGTTCATTGCTTTAGGAAGACAATTAAGGATTTAGAAGGGTAGGACAGATCAGTGTTCTAGTATGAAAACACAGGATAATGTCCACATAGATTCTCTGTTCTAGATAGGATAAGGTTTTGAATCTTTTCACTGTCAAACTTCAAGACCCTAGTTTATAATTATAGTATTTCCTTTGTCCCTATTAGCATTCAGTCTCACTATCCAGAAGACATCTGTACCAGTATTTGCTTCAATTTCTCTTCTTTGTGATAAGAAAACAGTTGTGATGGTCAAAGTAATTTCATTCATCCAGAGACACTTGGAAGTTTCCTGTGCAGTTTTTCCTTGGAGCTGTTTAAATGAAGGTAATTGAAAATCAGAAAGGCAAGCAGGATTAAACAGCTCCTCAGCCATCTGGATTTGTTCTGTCTCCTTTATAGACAGTGAATGTCACTGTGTCATCTAAATCACACTTTTGCAAGGATATTTGGCGTAGATTTCACTACTTATTCTGACACATAAAGGCAAAGTATTTGCTACTAATGGCTCCGACATCAAACATATTTTTAAAAACACAGCAAACATCTTCAACCAGAGTGAATAAATGTAATTCATCCTTGTTAACAGCTCTCTCAGCTATTCATAACAAAGTTGCATTCTTAAACAGCTGGCTAGCAGGTACTTCTTTCCAGCTGGCAATGAAAAAAGTAACTTCAACTTGATGGAAGGTTCTTTCCATCTGAGTTCTGCCTCTCTTGCCTATTTAAAGTGAATCAGATTAATAACTGGTTTCTGGTTATCCTCTTAATTTCCAGAATAAGCAACAGCAATTGATGAAGCAGAAATAACAGAAAAATTGGCTGACCCTCTTTAGCTTCTAATGAAAATGCTTCAGTAAATATGGTGCAGAAGAAAGCATTCTCTTGTAGTGAATTTTGCTACAAAGGAAATGTTACTGCTTGAGTCGTCTGCAGCATTTCTGTACTCTCAGGTGTCTCAACTCCTGACAAATGAAATCAAATGAAAAAAAGAAATGGGATTTCTGCAAAAGAATTGAGCTGAGGAATAACTGAATTTGAACCTTAAATATTGAATGCTTTACCCTCAAGAATAGGCTTTGGATGAAACAGACATCAGAGCATGCCATATACATCTCATGCAAGAGCATGGTAGGTGATAAAGTCTGCTGACAGTTGCTGCTAATCAGAAAAGCAATTCTACGGAGCAGAGGGGCTGCTATAGGAGTAGGAGCCCAAACTGAGCTTTGCCACAAACTCACTGTGATCTTAGATAATATAACCACTTTGTGTTTCTCTGTGCTTCTCCCTCCCACTTAATTGTAAAACTGGGATAATATTCCTACATAGGTGTGTTCCGGCTTAATACCATAAAAGCAGGCCTGAGATGATGTAATGAAAACTTCTCTGATAGAAGCTTTGATGTCACTACAATCTGCCTCAGTTTTAAATGACAAAGACTTAGCATCAGAGAGCTTATGGGGCAGTATCCTAATGTTGCTGTATCTTGGAATATCATGCGAGAAAGCTGCTGACTAGTCATTGCTTCTGATTTTTCCATGCTGTAATATACAAGCTGTGCCACTATTTTGAGGGCTATGCTAACCGAAGGCAGTAGCCAAAGAGAGAGAGACAGAGTAACAGCATCCCTTTCATAGACTGTAAAAAAAAAAAAAAATACCCCCAAAAAACTCCGAAAACCCAACCTAGTGCTGTGATTTTATTAACTCCAGATAAATGAGCAGCCATCTTTTCCTTTCTGATCCTACCAGTACCTGCTGAAATCAGAAGAGAAAGAACTGGGCGATAAGCTTAATCCTTTCTCCGCCAGATTCCCCAGGCTGTCCACAGGGGTGCTTTCCTTACTATTGCATCAGCACAAAGCTCACTAACAACTTAGAGATGAGGCAACAATTAATGATCATTTCTTTGATGGGTACAGAAAGAAAACCAAATCCCACTGACTCTGTTATCCTTCTCTTGCCATTAGCTTTGCTGTATTTTGGGGCAAGTTCAGTGTAGATGTGCTATAATGCTTAGATGAGACACATGGCAACTTGTCAAAGTATATTATCTACGAAAATAAAAAATGCCATACACACCTTATATAAGAAAGGAAACCCAAATACTGACTAGAGACTCTAAACCAAACAGTTCTCCTCAAGCTGTCCAGGCAGATGGGGATCTACCCACAGTTTCTTTCCCTGCAGACCAAAACTGTATTTTGCCACCTGTCAATCTCATATTTGCATCAACACTTTGAAATGGGAAAGAAGATGGGAAGAGTCTAGTAACCAAACCTTTCCTCATAAATGCCTTGACTTTCCCTCCCTAAGTTGTTTTGTAAGCAATCCAGCTTTCATGTGCTGTTTATCCAGTTTTAAAGAAACTGTTGTTACCTCAATTAGAAAGTACCATGAGTTACTGTGTTTTTAGACTTCAGGAGCACAAGGCCAGCAGGACGAGTTGGATTTCAGACTCATAACATGATGCATTCATTTTTGGCTTACAAAAAGTGAGAGCTTTTGTCTGGTCTCTCAAAATTCAGTTAGGTATATAACTATTATTTCTACAGTTACTGGAAATTGGAAGAGAAAGAGACCCTGGGTGATGATATTCGTATGTTATCATAAATTGTAGTAAAGACATAAGACTGACATTTCTAGGGAAATAGAAGGTCATCTAGTCTTTTTCTTTTATGTATTAATTGCAAAGCTGACAGCCTTATTTATCTTCAAACAGTTTACAATATTCTCACAAGACTGTCCAAGATGATCAGTAATGTTGCTATTCAGAAACAGACTGTCAATAGAAGACCACTTACCACAGTAACTGAAGGTTAAATTCTGTCTAGTACCAAACATTTATTATTGCACCATAAAAATACAATGGCTGCATGTTTCATTGCAGGTTATCACGAGATTAGAATATTGTGCATATTAACTGTGCTTTTCTAAGAAGCCTCTGAAGGACAGATTTGTTCAGAAGCATGTAATTTTTCTCCCAGATTAAATGAGACCGTTGAGTGACCAAGATACCTTAGCAAGAGAGGGTGTTGTTGGTAACATCTTATGGTTGCGCCTGACCCTTCAGAAGCAACTTTTTCCTTGTCTATTTTCCTGCTGATGGGTAGCCATATGACTGTGAAAATATTTCTTAAGGGCCTTTATTAAAGTCTAATGCATCAAAATAAAAACTAAGTGACAACTGTGATCTTCCCATGATAAAAACTTGGGAGAATCTAAGGTCCACAGAGTAAACAGCTTGGTAACAGCGGAAGATACATAGCAATAGAACACATTACTCAAAGAAAAACAGTTCACACAAGCAGCAGCCATAGTCCCGCATTGAGTGCTGAATAAAGGGCTTTATAAAGAGTTCCAGGAAGTTCTTTGGGAATGTTACAAGCACAGATAGCATGCCCTGAAAGTGAAATTAGCACATGCCATCTTGTGACAGGCAGGCTGTAACCAACATTGCCAACCCAGAGTAGAAAGTGAGAAAAAGACATTTATGCCATCAACAGATCTTAGCATCAAGAAACATGGTGTTGTGTATTCCTGTGGTTGAATTAACATTAAAAGATCTTATCCTGAGAGGTGCTTAAGCTTGAGAACTCTAAAAGCAAAGTGTATTGTCATTTACTGTTGAAGCAGAAGGCACTCAGCAATTGGGATAGGTCTCCTTTCAAAATCTTCAACCAGTTCATCATCTGATACAGACCAGTGAAGGCTCTGAGAAAGGATGAGCTTGTTGAAACACATACAGGGAAAGAGCGAAGCCTTTATGCTTTATGCAAGATAATTAAAGCCTCAGCAAGAGAGAATTCGAAGTTACTCAGTCACACTGAGAACATACAAAAGGAAAATAACCATGTAATCAAATGTAACACAACCAAACTTCATTTTGAATGAAGGTGTAGAGACAACGTTCAGTTAATAGATGTGATAGAAGAGAGTGCTTAGATAGCAAACGTTTTTCAGAAACTCGCTGCGCTCTTAAATAGAGAAACTGCTTTCACGGCTTTGTATAATGAGGAACCTTAATTACACAATTCACAAGATATTTCCAAATCTGTTGAGATGAGCCAAATCTGCATATACAGAAATGACATTTTGCTGAATGCACTGTATTGCTACTGTTAGATCACATACTGCTTTGGGGCAGTTTGGCTTTGGGAGACAATTGAAAATAAGAGGGAAGGGAAGGAAAGCATGGTTTAGAAATGCTGAAAAATCAGCCAGCAACATTGCTGTGTTCTTTGGTAAGGACTGAACCTGACAATTTCATTTTTTGTCAAGTCTTAACTGAAAGATTTTAATGAGAAAAGAACCCACAATGCTCCCTCCAAGCACCCATCCACATTGCAGTGACTAAAATAATTCATGGAGCTGCAGAGAATTCCTCCCTGATAATCAACAGAATTCATAGAACTGAGCATAAGGCTTATCCTACTTTCCTTAGCTTTTGAAATAACCTTATGTGTTGTTTTTAATTTTTACAGGCAGTGATACTTATTCACCAAACAACGTTTGCAAATACATGCTCTAGGGGTGTACTAGGTACCACCATAGCAGAGCAGAAATAGAGCCTACATCCAACCACAGAGCCTGCAGCATTATACAATATCCTGCAGTTAGCCCTGTGAAGTTTCCAAGCTTGGAATAATGTGGCTTTTCAGGCCAAGATGGACTCTGGAGGGGAGGAAAATCCACACAGAACCCTCAATAAAAACTATTATAAACCCATCATCACAGAAGGACATCACATGGGCACAGAAGAGAACCAGTTAAACCATAGCTAGAAATACATTACACAGGAAATTTAATGCAGGTGCCACAGAAGGTACGCCATTGCTTTCCAACCAAATAATTTGTAACGCATGAATTAAAAGCTAAGATTCCCGTGGATGGACACAGGCTAGCTGTACTTGAAGCAGACTGGAAATAAAAAGCAGGACCTAAAAGTGTTACCTGGATAAACTGACTTAGTCTAAGCAGCAAATATTAAGGACTGAGACTAAAGTATTATTCTCTAATAAAGTAAACTAAATTAAAGCAAGCTCGAGACTGAAGTAGTATGCTCCTTACAAGAGCTTTTTTGGGGTCAAGCAATTCATGTTGCTGCCCTACAGTATCCTAAAGAGGTTTGTCCTCATTGTCAGTGGACAGTTTCTTTTCCGGATTTTTGCAGCATCTGAACTGAGACTCTGGTCGACAGCAAAAGCATCGATCTGAAAATAGTCTCTGAGAGCATTCACTTCAAGGTCTCTTCTCCTCTGCCCCTGCCTCCCATGCTTTCCCTCACCTAGGTATTCTATCACATGACTTCCACTATTACATCTTTTGTTTCATATTTGCAATATTCATATTTGACAAGGTTAGAAAAGGTTAGGAAAGCTAAGGCCCAATTAGAATTACACTTGGGTAGGGATGTGAAAGATAAGAGGAAGGGATTCTGTAGGTATGTAGCAAACAAAGAACAGGCTAAGGACAGCGTGGGCCCTCTCCGGAAGTTATCAGGAGAACTGGCTACCCTGGATTTGGAGAACACTGAGGTTCTTAATGACTTCTTTGCCCCAGTCTTCTCTGACAAATGCTCTGACCACACCACCCAAGTATTGGAAGGCAGACACAGGGACTGTGAGAATGAAGACCCTGGGCCCACTGTAGGAGAGGATCTGTTCGAGACCATCTTAGGAACCTGAATGTATACAAGTCCCTGGGACCTGATGAAATCCATCCACGGGTCCTGAAGGAGCTGGCAAATGAAGTTGCTAAGCCACTGTCCATCATATTTGAAAAATCATGGCAGTCAGGTGAAGTTCCCGATGACTGGAAAAAGGGAAATATAACCCCCATTTTCAAGAAGGGGAAAATGGATGAGCCGGGGAATTACAGACCAGTCAGTCTCACCTCTGTGCCTGGCAAAATCTTGGAGCGGATTCTCCTGGAAGGCATGCTGAGGCACATGAAAACCAACAAGGTGCTTGGTGACAGCCAGCATGGCTTCACTAAGGGGAAATCCTGCCTGACCAATCTGGTGGCCTTCTATGAAGGGGCTACGGAACTGATGGACAGGGGCAGAGCAGTTGATGTCATCTACCTGGACTTGTATAAAGCCTTTGACACTGTCTCACATGACATCCTTTTCTCTAAGTTGGAGAGAGATCAATACGATAGGTGGACGACTCGGTGGACAAAGAACTGGCTGGATGGCCACATGCAAAAAGTTGTGCTCAACAGCTGGAGAACAGTAACGAGTGGTGTCCTCAGGGATCGGTGTCGGGACCGGTGTTGTTCAGCATCTTTGTGAGCGACATGGACAGTGGGATTGAGTGCACCCTCAGCAGGTTTGCCGATGACACCAAGCTGTGTGGTTCGGTTGATACATTGGAGGGAAGGAATGCCATCCAGAGGGACCTTGACACACTTGTGAGGTGGGCTGATGCCAACCTGATGAAGTTTAACCATGCCAAGTGCAAGGTCCTACACCTGGGTCGGAGCAATCCCAGGCACAGCTCCAGGCTGGGCAGAGAAGAGATTGAGAGCAGCCCTGCGGAGAAGGACTTGGGGGTGTTGGTCAAGGAGAAAATGAACATGAGCCGCAGTGTGCGCTTGCAGCCCAGAAAGCCGACCGTATCCTGGGCTGCATCAAAATGAACGTGACCAGCAGGTTGAGGTTAGGTGATCCTGCTCCACTACTCTGATCTCATGAGACCTCACTTGGAGTATTGTGTGCAGTTCTGGTGTCCTCAACATAAAAAGGACATGAAACTGTTGGAACAAGTGCAGAGGAGGCCCACGAGTATGATCAAGGACTGGAGCACCTCCTGTATGAAGATAGGCTGAGAAAACTGGGGCTGTTCACCTTGGAGAAGAGAAGGCTGCATGGAGACCTCATAGCAGCCTTGCAGTATCTGAAGGGGGCTATAGGGATGCTGGGGAGGGACTCTTCATTAGAGACTGTAGTAATGGGACAAGGGGTAATGGGTTCAAACTTCAACAAGGGAAGTTTAGATTGGATATGAGGAAGAAATTCTTTACTGTGAGGGTGGTGAGGCAATGGAATGGGTTGCCCAGGGAAGCTGTGAATGCTCCATCTCTGGCGGTGTTCAAGGCGGGGTTGGACAGAGCCTTGGATGGCATGGTTTAATGGAGGTGTCCCTGCCCATGGCTGGGGGATTGGAACTAGATGATCTTAAGGTCCTTTCCAACCCTAACTATTCTATGATTCTATATCCTTTACTCACCTGCTATACTCTGAAGAACTCGAGCCGAAATATCCGAGAGCGCTTAAGAAAATGCAAGATTTTATTTCTAAAATACAGTATCTTATGTCCAGCTCTGTAAGTGTGTGAGCCCCAGGGCTGCTATCTTTTGGCAGTGATACAAGCCATATGAGATTTTATGTGATGGTGAATCCACCACTTACTGACCTTTCTGTTTCAGGTTGCAATTAAGAGAACAAATTCTGATACCAGAAAAATTGTGCTCATGCTTTCACAAGTGATTTTTCATTTTGCAAGACAAACACATCAACTATTTAGGAAAAAGTAATTATTCATGATCATATTACAGGGGTACAGCAGGCAAGAATTTGAGATGGGGATTTACTTTTTAGCTGAGGAGGACAACAACTGGGAATTCCACCCTCCTACCACACTTCCTCTGGCAAATCAAGAGTTGCACTTGGCGACTATGTACTTAGCATTTGGAGAATATGCCTTTTGCTGAAAGCTTCAATCCAGTCTAAACTAAATTAGATTTTTCTCCCTACAAAAGCATCTGCATTCAGCAATTGGCAGCAGCATAGTTTTCACTAGATTTGCTTACTGCTCTGGTCCCAGCCTTGAGACATATAGAAACTTCAGATGGTTCAAGATCTGGGCTTGGACTTAGTGGTAGACAAATTCTTGCCAGGCTGAGATTTTTAGCTCAGAAAAGAGGCACTGCACTCCCCACACACCTCTATCTATTGCTTTAGACTACTGCCAGTTCACCATCAATCCTGAATTTTGGGTGCAAGAATAAAATGGTCTAAATTAGTGTTGTGTAACACAGAGAAGGACAAGCAGAAGAACATGAAAGAAAATTGATCAGCAAGAAAACTGGGAAGCAGAATGCTGATAGCAAACGATATTTTACAGCCACTATTTAAAGTTTTTAAAGTCTTTGTGCAAGTAACACAAACTTGAATCCTAAGGCCAGAAAGGAGTACGGCATAGTAAAATAAAATAAAGAATTCAACCTGAAGGTGCCCTAAGGCTTAAGGTCTCAAAGAATGAATCAATCGTCAACTGCTGCACTGGCTCAGGGCTGTAGAATAGATTTCCATTCTCCTGAAAATGAGACTTTCTACCCTGCTCAGGGGAAAGTTTGGATGCTGCTGAACTTCAACTGTCACTGAAGATGCGCATTAGTCCTTTGAAAATACTTTTGATACATGGTTTTTGCTTATAGGGCTGTGTATGGTAAAAGAATAAAAACAAACCCAACAAAAAACCCAACCAGAAAATAAGAGATTATTACCTGCATAACTATAAGGAAAAAACCCAACAAACCCCAAAACCCAACAAACCCCAAAACCCAACAAACCCCAAAACCCAACAAACCCCAAAACCCAACAAACCCCAAAACCCAACAAACCCCAAAACCCAACAAACCCCAAAACCCAACAAACCCCATAGCAATACACGAGAAGAACACAGGAAAATTTAGGAGAGCACAGCTGTAATGACATTTATTAAAAGGAATGCTACAGCAACTAGAGTTAGGAAAAGAGTTAGGTATAGATACCAAGCAATCAGCAAATACACTAAACTAAAAGAAACAGCATTAAAAACGCCGTAATTAAGCATGCACTACATAGTTAGAAAATAGGTTTCTTTAATATTACATCTTCTTTTCAGTTCTAAGTCATATCAACAGACATGGTATGCTTTTTATGCAATGACACAAAGCTGCTTTACAAATTAAAGCTGTTGGTTATTAAAGTATACATTTTATTTTTTATACAAAACACTTTACACTTCCATTTGTTTCCCAGAACACTTTTGCCAAGTTTAAAAAAAAAAAAAACCAAAAAACAACAAAACAACACAAAATGTGATGTTACAGATATTTACAGCATTTTCTTGGGTTACATAAACATTTTTATAAACTGAAAGGGAACATCTATGAACAGATCATGTAAAATCAGGGCATGTCAGCAATTCTTAGCCATGCTTTATATTTAATACCGCACTAAAAGTAGTCCATTAACCTTTTCCTTATCTCACACTCAATTTTCCACTGGGTTTCATCCACCAGTAGTGATCTCAGGCAAAGGCCACTTTGCATTGGGTCTTCCCATCAGCAATGAGCATGAAATAGAACACAGGTTTTCCAGAAGATGTCTCAGTAAAACCAGAACCATCAGTCTTTTGTCAGAAAATGAGGTGATGTTCTGATGCAAGAATCTGTGTGGCTAGCAACCTTTGTCTTGTGCTGCTGCAGTTCTACGGTGAACCTTTGCAGAAAGTGGGTAACATATTCAAAAAGAATTGGAAAGTGCTTAAAATTAACTAAGTACATAGGCGGTAGCTTCCCACTCATAAACAATGTGCAGTTTCCAAGAACTGAAAAACTGCTTACAGCGACAACATTAGTCTGCTGAGGTAAAATCTTTCTTCATCTATGTAAGCATTTAATTTCTTTGGGACTGCTCCAGGGACAACATGTTATTACTATCCAAAGTTACAAATAGGTGGGTTATGCTTGGATTCCTGCATATTGTGGAACAAAAGATAAAACTGCAATGGTAAAAAAAGCTGAAACAGCTGTAAGTCACTTCTTGTATAGTCAGTAGACAACATTCATTTTTAACAACGTAAATAGTATGTATTAGACTCAAGACAGCAATAGATATGAAAAAACTCTACATCTAAAACTACTGAAGGCACATAAACTTTGGTCCAATTTTGTGTGTCGTCACTCTCCCTTCCCACAATAAACCCTGAACATAAATACTTCTGAAATTCTCCATTCTTTCTTGACACAATTCACAATCCCTAACTGTTCAGATTTGCTTTGAAAAGAGCAGGCAAACCATCTTGCATATAGCAAACAAATCTTCAGAAGACAGTTAGAAGATAAAGTTAATACAAAGAAAAGGTAGTTCTTCCGTAGATAATAACATACAGGCCAAAAGGTAAAGGGAAAACAATTCATTTTGTAAGCAGTTGACCTCTCATTTGAAAAACAGCAGTATGACCTAACAGTACACAATGACAAGAAGTAGGTCCATATCCCTTATAAGAAAAAAACTCATCACTTTCCTACTGATGTGAACCAGAGGATGGCAAGATACTTGATTACACAAACCACACTGGCAGTACTATCACAGAGGTGAATAGTCTCAGCATGCAGACAGGTTTGCCATCTGTAATCATAAAGTGTCATATGTAGGCAAATCTCCTCAGGTATGTGGAATATCTTGGGCATAAAATCAGTGCACAAAAAACAAGCGCAGCTGACAGGACCAGCAGATAAGGCAACCAAGTCAAATTACAAACCAAAGTTTCAGAAATCCTTCTGATGTTCAAAGACCTTTGAAGAAATCCAAAGAACCAAAAGTTCTAACATTATGCAACAAAACAGAGGTCATTTGAAAAGGCACTAAGCTGGTCCTAGGTTGTTAAAAAGGCTATCGTACACTTTGAACTGAGGGTGACTTCGCAAAATAATACAGAGCTAGGGGTAACCCAAAGCAGAGTTGTGGATTTAATACATACATAGGCAGAAAACTCTGCCCTCAACCATTCCCGTAACTGTAGTCAGGATATAACCACCAGTGGCTTAGAGCACAAGTTCCGGGTTACACTATGATTCACAAATAATTTAAGCAGAAATTGAGAACTTACATTAACAAAATTATGAACCTATCTTCAACAACTCAAGGCCACTGTATAGAGAAAATGGAGCCAGAATCTTCTTGTTACACAAGAAGTTTGCACAGTTACAGGACAAAAGGCAACAGTCATAGGATGCAGAAAGTTGAAAGCTTAATTGCATATTAGATAAAAAAATGAGGCAGTCAAATGAGGGCAGTCCAGCACTGGAACAGTGAGGAGAACGAAGAATTTGTAGAATCTCAATTCTTGGAAATACTGAAAACTGGACAATTCCCTGAGCAACTGCTCAAAGTTGGCCCTAACCCAACTTTGAGTCAGGATTAAGGCCTCCAGAGGTTCCTTTCCAGCCTACATCACTAAGAATCTGTAGAATAATCCTATTCTTTCCCATATCTTGCCTTTTTTTTTTTTTTACCCCACAGGTATCATTGCTCATATAATGCTTCAGAGAACCAAGAAATGAGATGCAAATGTGCTTTAACGGCCAGGTACTAAAGAGCCAAACACAAAGTCTTAAGAATTACTCCTATTGTCCTGATCCTTCACTAACAATTCATTATGATAAACAAGGGGTTATGGGTTTGCTTTTAATTATTTAAGGCAGACTACTGATTGAGATAAACTAACCTTAACTAGTGCCTTTGTTCTGCAAACCAAACACTAAGATGCACTGTTAGTTTTAAGCTTGTCTGTACTTCCTGTAAAAGCCAATCTCCCTCAGAAGCAGCATCTTTAAAATATACACAAATCTAAAATTAAGTTGACAGAAATAGCTCAACTACAGAAGTACAGCAAAGGACAATGAAAACAAGAGACATGATAAATATGTAACAAAACCAAAAAGCCTTTATTGTTTAATTTTTAACACACTCAGAGAGTTATCTTACACTAAAAAAACATATATGTCTTCTAACTTAAACTACAGGTGTCTACATTTCAAACAGCAAAGAGTTCAGAGCTAATAGTAGCTATATTCTAACACTAAGTTAAAAGAGAAATTAATCCTTTCTCTATTTGAGAGAAAGTCAGAGGCCCTCATCCCTTTATGCTTGATTAAGCTTTCCCATCTTCTGCTGTTTGTCAATTAATTAAAATGCATGATTCACGTTTGTATACACATATTATCAGTATCCCTGTACCACTCCTGATATTGCACGTCAGTATTAGATCTCAAACTTAAGGTTCCATTTTTCCAGCTTTAGAGTTACATTCATATCTAATACGATTCCTCTCTGCTGTAGCTGTAATTCTTGAGAAAAGTGACAAACCATATTTTATGGATAATGGTGTGGTATTATCAAAGCAATTTATGGGCAATAAACAAGGAATGTTCCCAGTCCAGCAAGATTCTCTAACTGATACCAGTGTGACTGCTAACAAGGTAAAACATACACATGAATTAGAATTAAGCATCCTGGTGAAAAAGAGTCTATGCAAATGAGCAAGCCTTCTTACAACTGCACTTGGCTGAAATCATAAATGCATAATTTTGTATCATGCTTCGGCACCCCAGAATTACTTATTTTTATTTTTTTTTTAAATTTGCTTCAAACTTCATGAAACTGAATTAGGTATTTCTGAAAGAGGAAAAATAGAAAGACTACCTTAAATTCCAATGGTAACATTCTGTGTTAGTCCTAAGCCAATCTGACTTTTCAGTAAATAGTATATTCTGAATACTCATTTATTTGTGTTGTACGGCACTTATTATCACTGCATATGTATCCAGCCAGCATTTTACCTACTGTCAAATAGCACAATTCTTTGCAGTCTGGCACCATCTTTACTATGACTGGCTGCTGCAATTGATTTCCGTACATTAAAAGAAGGCAAGCTAGTTTTTCTAAAAATCTTGTTGATTTTGAGAAATAATACAGAGAGAAAATTTGAAAAAGCTTACTAAGAATACTTAAGGTCACATGAGAAACATGCTTTTTCTTTGAGAAAGATAGAAACTCATACAATTCATACAAATTATTGAAAAAACCCCAAAGTGGCTAAACATTTCAGCAGTAGTTAGAAGTAAATAAATGTTATGCTTGAGAGGAATACCTCTCTAAAAGGTAGTTAACACAAGAAAGAAAAACTTTAATAATGAAATTTAATTTTTTTAAATAAAAGTCAAAAAGTTTATACGTACTTTAAATACCAAAGCTAAGTCTACCTCAGCATATTCTCCAAAGAGAAATATGTACTCACTATCAAACATTTCTTCCTACTTACAAGGGAAAGAATGACAGCTTTTTATTACTTAAAGATTAATACTGGGAGAAAAATGCAGCAACTCAGATGTCTCTTAAAATGTTAGATGAAGTCCAGAAACTGGAGTGAAATTTGCTGTGTAGTCTTTCTATACAGGCTTTTTTTAGTGCATTTTTTTCAGCCAAGTACTGGCATCAAGTAACTGCAACCAGGTAAATCTGAAGAATCCCCACACAAGAAATTAAACTCATTCTCACTTAAACTCATTAAAGTCATTCCCACTTCTATTCAATCTCTATACCAAAGCACAAAAGACTGGAATTCAGATTACTTGTGGGAACAAAAGTATCAAGGAAAACATTTCTAAGAAGACCACAAAGAGAATTTTCAGAAAGCCCACAATATATTTCTCAAGATACTTCAGAGAAAACTCTAAGCTATTGTATCATAAGCATATAGTAAGGCACATAATAAGAAATTAAGTAAATACATAGGAATTTAAATATTAGACATTATAGTGGTACAAAAACTCTTGAGGTTTAATTTTTCTGCTCCAAAGATGACCTTAACAAAAATAACTTCTTAAAAAGTTATCAAACCATCAAAGACCTGAATATTTTCAATAAGATTGTAAACATTTTATTCTTTAAAGAAATGTAAAAAAATTCACTGATATCATGACTATTTTCTCATTTTCTCTACGGCACTATCATACATCACTTCATAGTAAAAAGAAATTGATGCCAGGGCTAAGTCAAGCTAGGTGTCTGATACCGCATCTTGAAGAAACTTGTCAAATATCTTTTACTCTACAGTGAGAAAGCACTGCCTGTTCTCTAATAATTTAACCCATATGAACAGCACAGTTTGTTTTTAAAAGAAGTTATTTGTAATGACTTGACAAACTAGGAACACATACCCTGGCGACATAAATACTATTTAGAGGACACTCACAGCCAATGCTTGCTTTTCTTCAAGAAACCCAAGCGTTAGTTCACATTCAAATTAGTGTTTAATCTGAGTAGTGTAGATTTACTGTTTGTTTTTTTTTGGTTGTTTTTTTTTTTTAGAAATACTTTTTGTTTGGTATATTGTAAAAGTCCTCTGAAGTGTTTTGTAAGGCCAATTTTAAATAAAAGCTAAAGGGATGTTTTCAAAATATAACTTTAAGTAGGAAACGTGGGGATAAATATTGTTGCTAAAGCACTTTCATAGAGGAATCTTTCCATGGATGAATATTAAACTTTGATCACATACTGGCAGCTAAAATCAGAAAAGACAATCACCTAATTCTTCATGTACAAATGAGCTTTTCCTTTTAAGAGACAGACCTGGTTACAGCTGCTTCAGTCTCTATTTGAAGATTTTATTTAATGTGTGATGCAGTCTTAAAAGGAAAGTTCACCGAAAAGTCAAATTGTACATTTTGAGAAGGAAATTCGGAGGTGATGCTTTTCTCCAAGGTCATGATTGTGAAGTGCAATGACAGCATGAAATGCTTCTTCCACAGAGCCCAGCTGGATAAGAGCCATTCTGCAATCTTTCCTGAAGTACAATAAAAAACATTATTAACCCTGAACAAATTTTCATTGCATGAGCCAACACAGAAAAGTGGCACAAGTATTTTTTCAGCCACATCACACACACGGAGCACACTTGCACAGTGAATCAGAGCTAGTTATGCACATGCTAAAATGAGGAGATGTAGAAATATTGCAGATCAATGGCCCACAGCCATGCCTTTCTTCCATTACACCACGCTTCAAAAAACAAGGTTACAATAAGGCTTGAAGACCTCTAAGAAACGCTTGTAATGTCCATGTCTGTGGGATTATTTAGCTGGTATGTTCATGCTAAAATAATGCTGCCAAGCAACTTGAATGAATGTTAGAGCAGGTTCATTGTCGTCTTTTATATGACATTTTACATATTCACAGCCAGTATTTCTTTTTAAAGAAAAGAGTGTTTACTTTACTTGAACTTATTGTGCTTTGAACACATGCTGAAAGGCTGAATTCATCAAAAGGCTGAATATTTTTCATGCAATTGTGCTAACATAGTTTACCATTAAAAATTTTAAGATTTGGATTATCAAAAATTGCCATAGCTGTGCAGCTTTTGACTATGGATATAAACACATGGAATTTTGCCTATACTTTTATTTATATTTATTTATTATTTATATATATTTATTTCTCAAAAAACCAAATCAGCCCTCTTCCAGGGTGAAAATTTGCTCAGCATTTTTACAAGAGAACTTACTGGATGAATCTGAAGGCTTTCACAGTAGATCCTGTATTTTCAAAAAGGTTCTCCATATCCTCAACAGTAGCAGAAGGTCTATTCAAAATGAAGAACAAAACAAAACTGAAACAAACCCCCCTCAACTTGTAAAAGAATACAGGGTTCCGTAATAGTATCAAAATCTCACTTCTGGCTTCTAAAATTTGAACAGCAAAAACTATCTCCACCAACTCAAGCCGTGTCGACTTTAGCTCAAACATCATGGCTTTGACACTAAGATTTAGCACCACAGTGTGTTACAAATACATTTCAGAGGTGAGGCCCTGGAATGGGTTGCCCGGGGAACTTGTGAATGCTTCATCCCTCGTGGCGTTCAAGGTGGGGCTGGACATAGCCTTGGATGGCATGGTTTAGTGGGAGGTGTCCCTGCCCATGGCGGGGGGGTTGGAACTAGATGATCTTGAGGTCCTTTCCAACCCTAACTATTCTATCATTCAATGATTCTATATGCTCTACCACTTTTCATCCTACCATGTTCCTTCCTTACTTAAATTAAGTTTGCATAAAACTCACTTAAGATCTTCACCAATATCTTCAGAAATAGGTTTCATCTTGTACTTGCTGCAAGTGTGCTTCACATATTTTCAATTTTGAAAGCTTTCTATTTTACTCAGCCACTTTCTAAGTGGTTTTCTTTACTATTTTTTCATGTGTTTTTTCTTTTTTTTTTTTTTTTTTTTTTTTTAATTTGGACAAAATTCCATACTTTTCCCTTTTCCCTCCCTGCACAGCTGTTGAACAAAAGATGCTTGTAAAAACTTCTGTTTGCTTCTCACTCCTCACATTGTTGATGACATTCTAAATAGGAAAAAAGGTTGGTCCAGTTTTAAAGAACATGCTTCTTGATACTATTTTTTTGTAACAACTTCCCCTCTACGTAAGAGGTCTGAATTCTGTAGAAACAATTCTTTAAAAAGTGTTAGAATGATTAAAAACTGCATCTACATTAAACAATGATGCCAGTCACAAATCTGATGTAATGTAACTTAGTACATTATCTCAAAAAAAAATTAATATTTGCAAATATTGATAAACACAGGACTTAATATTTGTAAAGCAAAAGCACAGTCTCAAGCAAATGCATCCTGTATTGAAATGAAAAGAATAGCATTCGATCAGTTCTATTCTTTGCTAAGAATAAAAAGTGACAGTTAAAGGGTTCACTTATTGCTAATTACACAGCAGAATGATCCAAATTCCCAAGAAACTGTAAAAGGCCAAGGCAGTGTAAAGCTTATATTAGACTATGTAACTTAAGAACATAACCTAAAAACCATCTTTACAAGAGGATCCCACATGTAGATACTCACGGGATGTTGGAGAGATGCAGGGTGTCAGATGGAGGAAAGATGTTTTGGAAGCTCTTAGAGCCAGGCCTCCTAAAGCGATGTAGAGGGCTATTGCTATAGTCCTTCGTCAGATCATTGCCCTTTTGTCCCTCAGGAGGAAGCTGAATTATGTGATGCTTTGAAAGAGTAGCATGGATGACCCTTCCATAAAGCTTCTGTCCATTCAAGTGACCGATAGCTAACCAGTGGAAATAAAATTAGAACAGGAATGAAGGGAAAGGAATTAAAAAGGATTCTTTGCCTTCTATTTAGTGTCAGATTTCACATTCTAAATTTAAACTGCAACTTCCACGTTTACCAGGTGGGCTATGTCATAACACTATATTTAAAACAAGCATGAGAAAGTAAGATAGCCACCAGTTTAAAAGCAACAAAATGCAAACCAGTATTTCAATAAACAGCAGTTGATTATTCTTAAATAGCTAGATATAGGATAAACTACAGTAAAATTTTATGATGCATTAGTAAGATAAGCTACAAGAACACAGTATAATGTTTTAATTCTATCATTGACTAGCTTGAGATTCACAGGATTTATTTTTTTTAACCACTACAGGAAAATATTTTTTTTTACATGAAGCAAACATTATAACATTAAAAACGACAAGCTTGTATGTAGTAAAGCATCATGACAGATTCCATTTGTTCACGCTTTTGTCACTCACAGTTGGCAAATTCCTCATCTTTATCGCACTCTAGTTTAAAGCATAATTGTGCCTTAAAACTCAGTACCTAACTGAGCCTGGGTTGCATCTGCCATCTGAACCAATGCGTTGCTTTTTTTCTTAAACATGATCTTCACGCGATGTACATCACCATACATACCTGTGAAAAAACAGAAAAAAATTTGTCTAGAGCATTCCTACAAACAGCACAAGGGCAAATCTGGGGTTTTTGACTGACACTATGGTTACAAAGAGTAATCACCTCATTAAACAAGTTGGTTAGAATATTAGCATGAAGGAGATCTTTAAATTTTGTGTATTATTTTCTGAGGCTCAGAAACAGGGGAAACCCCACAGGATCTTAGTCATAATACAGCATATTTGTATTGAGCTGTTAAATAGTGCAACAGTGTTAAAGTCCTCTTAATAGAGGCATATTAAATATTACTATGCCAACAAACACTATCCCCTGCAACTAACGTACATGCCAATTTACTCCATTTCCTCTGATTCAATCTTTGTTTTTTTCATTTCACTTTGCTTTCTTATTCTTTGTGGTAAACAAATTGGACCACACACTGAAATTCTTCTGATGCTGTAAATATTGTGCCATTTTGGTACTTGTTGCCTACAACTACTACTCAAATGAATGTAATTTTGAAACTAGCGCATTCTCTTGTGCATTGGCTGAACAACAACAGAGAAATGGATCTTGCATTAGCAAGCATGTATCAGATAAATAAAAAGAATGTTAGCCCTCAAGGTATATTTGACATATCTTACCAAATAGGATGAAAAGTCCATGTGGTGTGATGGCCTGTTTAAATGATAAAATGAGTATATTATTTCTAAAGCCATGAAAATAGAGAAATCTATCCCATAAGTGCATAGTAAACAAAAAGAATGGAAGAGATACTGTACACTAATACATGAATCTGTCTCTTCAAAAGCCATTCCCTAACTACAATAACTACAGTGTATAGCATTCTTGTTAATATATATTTGCTACGCACATATAAAATATTTAAACACTAACACTAGAGCTCATGCATTTTCATCAATAGAGACTCATTCTGTCATGCTGAAGAAGTTATTAATACTTGAAGTGGCTTAATTATTTGAGCTCATTCTTTCCTAGCTAGCAGTTCACTCCCTGAAAAACAAAAGACATCTGCTAAAGAAGAAACAGAAAAGAGCATTCAAGAACCCTTCTGTATTTTCAAAACAGTAGACAACAGCTTAAAACTAAAAGCAGTTGCTTCAAAATGTTCAAATGGATACACATACCATGTTTATATATGAACCAGATAGCAAGCAGTATTTAAATTACATTCAACTAGAAGTTGAGAACAGAAAGATCAATACCGAACGAAATAGCTTTCCTTCAGTGATTACATCCTTGTGTTCCAAGCTTTCCAAGCACCAAAGAGAAATTTACACCCTAATGCAGCCAAATTTGATTCAGCTGAGGCAAAGGTTTTACCAGTGCTGAGTACTAAAAATACCTGGGTATCAGTAGCACTACTCACACTCTTTAGTCTTACTCATTCTCAACTCACAACATTTGAAATGCGTACCAAACATATCTAAATTATTTAAAAACATCGGATAGAGCAGTTTAAGTGTAACTCCACACCCTTTTATCATCTGCATTATTACTAAATAAAGAAAAATTACTATCAATATAAAATTTAAATGCTTCTAAGAATTTGGGCTTTCTGGCCCAAATATTTTAATTCAGCACAGAGTTTATTCAAAGAAATTTTGTAACCAAAGGAGACTGCAATACTCATACTAAAAAAAACTTTCTGGAAGACAAAACCGGTTAATTTAAAAGTCACGAGGGAATGCTGAAATGCACACTGAAACCCTGCAATATGGGAGAAATATAAGTTGAAATAAGGTCAACCAGATTTTCTATACACAGAAAAAGAAGTGCTCAGACAACCACTACTGAAGAGCAAGTGTTACACAGTTGCCAAGAAATATATTTACAACAATTTGTATTTCCAACAATAAGCACTGTTGTACATTCTTATTTCTTATCTTTAAAGAAGTTGAGCATTATTTAACACATTTATGTTGTATCATGCATTACAGCACAAAGTTCCATATGACAGCTTCTTATATCTGATTAGTATTACGTAAAGCAGCAGTGTCCAAAAAATAGCTATGACCTTGCTTCACACATCCTTAAGTCTTAACAAACATACTCTTTTAAGACTCAGATTGCTTGTGGATTGTGTATCCATAGCAATCATCAGAAACTTACTGATCAGATATATTGACAAATTAAAGTTGACTTGTCTTACAGTCCTAATCTGCAGCTGTTTTCTCTTGATGCTTACTGTGAAGTTGAGCTCTCAGAACAAAACCAGAAATACAGCAATTACTTAAAGATTAAATAAACTGTTAACAGATTTTTAAACTTCAGTAACACAAAAAAACCTTCCATTTTGTCAATAACTTCTAATTTTATCAGTTGTTTGGTTAAGCAAGTCTAATGTGTGTGTAAAACAAACAATTGCTGTAGTAGAAGTGCTTATCCACAGTCAAGTAGAATTGTGGTTTTAGTCACGGTCTCTGTAAAGCTTTGATTTTTTTTATTTTTTTGAAAGAGATGTACATTGCTTTTAATAAAGCATAGAGCAATGTGCAGTATTTGAGTAATGGGAGTTATTATATAATTTTCACTATAAAAATAACTATGCAAGCTGTCCTTGGCAATTTTACTGCCGACATATATATATATATAAATAAAATAATAAAATCTGTGTGTGAACATGTGTATTTATTAACTTTCGAAAACGGGTTTACAGTGATGTTAATAGCAAAGTGCATCTGTGATCTTCCTCTCCAACCTGGGATAAGCTGCAAAAATTAAAGATCTTGCTTTGGCATGCTTTTACCTCCTTTTCTCTTCCCTCCTGTTTCTCTAACTCCTCATGCTTTGTAACAAATAAAAGTCTTTGGCCTCTCTAATGACAAAGTAGCTCACAGTGGACTCATTATTAACAGAGGCACCAGTAAGTTTAGTTGTATGTTGTTTACCTCTTCAAGCATTTCTCACATCTAACCATGGACTTTTCTATAATTACCAGCTACCCTGATAACAAAGGTTTTCTAAAGTAAACTGTGTTGGGAAGCTTTTCACTGCTAACTCGAGTTTTCAAACATCATCAATTTTGCAAATTATCCCAAACAAGAATAGAGTTGTCTTTTTTGCATTATCAGCATTGAGATTTCCTCTCTTACTTCTTTAGCTAATGTCAATTTGCAAGGAGAATTCTGGCAGCTGGTACAAGCTGATACTTGCATCAGTTTCACCAACCAAACTTACTTCAGGGTTGAGGTTGCTGACTAGTAAAACAGAATTGGCTGGAACAGCAGGAAGAGCCCCTGGTGCAGGCACTGCTGATGTGGGAGCAAGAGAACCAAGCGGCGCAGGAACAACTGGAAAGGAATAACCTGAAAGGGTATTACTAGCATGACTTCATATCTCAAAGAAGACAAGACATTTTAGAAGACAAAAGCAGGTTATATTTGGCAAAAAACATCAATACTCAATTAAAAAGTGCTTCTAAGGAATGTAGTTATTACTAATATTTGACCATTAAAGCAGAAAGCACCTCCCCTCCAGAAATAAAGAAACATTCAGAAATATTCAGCTATACCAACAGACACAAAAAAAAGGCACAAGCCCAAGAAAGAAAAATAGTTTAGCACAGAAAGGAAAAGATCACTGAGTCTAGAATACTATTTATTTCTCATTTTATAGCCAGAAAAGGCGAGATTTCCTTCTTTAGCTTTGAATGTCACTGAAGTCTTATAATTCTTACTAAAACATGCTTAGTTTCTTCAACTGCAGGTAATCTTTATCATGGCATTTAATTTCTTCATCATACTTATTAAATGATAAAATACTTCAGTATCTGGGTGGTTTTTATTCAGAAATTAGTTTTGCTGAATAACATCAGAAAGAGAACCAGAGTGACTCAAATGAGCACTGTGTTCCAACTGCAATGTTTGAAAACAATTTGTTGTGAACCAGTGTATTCAGATAGACCACTAGCCACATACATATACACTGCATTTTCAGAAAACAGAAGCTTACTTGAAACTGGAGTAAAGGCCATGGCTGGGGCAAACCCAGGAGCCCCTGTATATGACGGGATGATGAAATTTTGGGTGCCTAGAGAGAGCAGACACATCTGATTTTAAAATTTTAAGATTTTAAAATTTTGAGAAAATGGGAGAGACTTCAGCAGTAAGAATCAGCTTCTAGTGCTCTGATCTCAGTCTGTGATTGTCTTTCATAAAATGTTTGTGCTAAAAACTCTCATTAAAATCCAAGATTCAATGTTTTACAAAGACAAATTTCAGCCACATTTGAAAACAAATATTCCACTTAGCCTCAATTTTCCTTTTTAAAATGAAGCCATAGCAAGATGTAATATAGACAAGGTTGAATAGGAAAGCACAGCATAGAATATGATCCATTACAGTTAAGACATTAAGATACCTGTGCTATAATTTAAGACATTAAGATACCTGTGCTATAATATAATGTTCCATGGTTTCTATTCACACAATGGAAATGTATTCTAAACATTTCCATGAAGTCAGTATACTCAAAAACATTTTTCAATTATGAGATACAGCTACTCTCTAGATATTTCTAAACCCAGTACGGGCTAAATAAGACAAACAACTACAACAAATCTGAAGCTCTAAATTTTACTAGCTACTGAGATGCATAAAAGTATATTTTGCTTTTTAAGGAGATCTACTTTATCAGGTTATATTATTTCATAAATAACCATTGGCTTTTAATGATTCTCCTGGCAGTCAAAAGTGTTGAACAGATTTGGAATATTGACATATGGAGAATGCCAGCCTCAAAGACGGCTCAGTGACTTTCACATTAGTATGTGGAGGTTAAGTGTTACACAGGGCAGCACACTAACTTGTATTCTAAGACATAGTTACATACAACCTTGAGTTGTGGTTTCTTTCATATGTTGGCACACTAGACTTTTTTAAATGGGGTATATGTATTTAGCAAATACATCCTACATGCCTGGCAATACGTCTGTTTTACTACTCAAACCTCCACCATTGACTAAAATAGCTACATTCACTAACAGATGGTCATTGACAGGGATGGTACAATAATATAAGCATCTGTTATGAATTACAAAACCAGCAAATGAAACAGACACCACAGATCAAGTATTCATGAATGCTGCATCACATTACACCTCTCTTATCTGTAGCAACAAAGTGTCTTTCATACAAACAACTGAATCCATTTATCACACCAAAGGAAGTCATTGTGTTCTTGAAATATACACACTGGTGCATTATATCGACAAGTCCTGGCAATATAGATATTAATCATTTATTCACAATCCAGGAACGGTAATGGAAACATTACTAAAGAAATAGATAAAGCGCTTTTATTCTGCTAAATAAGACCTGCATGTTGCACGCTGATACCAAAAATCAGGCATACAAAAATTGTCAACAGAGGTAACGCAGAAAGATGTGGAATTCTTTGTTGCGCTTTTTATGTGTAAAATCATTTGTTTCATGGCTAGCTTCCAAAGCAAGCTAATTCATGTATCTCTGCTTATGCTGACTGGGTTAGGGAACTCTTTAAATGCAGAACATTCACAAAATCTGCTTATTTATAGTGCAGTATCTTTTCATCACAAGCAAAAGCAAAAAATAAAAAAAAAAAAAAGAAAAAAAAAGAAAAATAAAAAAACAAGTTTCAAGAGCAGTTCAGGTTTTGTAGTAGGATAACAGAAAAAATGCATGTATTATTCTTGTGGTTACGTGCTTTATCTTCTAGGTCTCCATCAAAAATGTATCCACTAGTAGCAACATCGGAAGTGTAAGTGCTAACATGACTCCCAATATCTTTTCCTCATGTCATGCAACTGAGGACTATCAGAACACGCCTACGGCAAAGTATGTATGTTATCGCCACTGACTGAAAGGCTAGAAGCAAGTTTCTTCCAGTCTACAGCTGCTTTTTTTAAAAAGAAAAATATCTATGCAGCTGCTTCACTGTGACTGCATTACAAACAAATTTTGATGAAGACATGAGAATCTTCTTTACATCAGCACCTCTGCAGTTCTTACTGTTACAGTAAATGTTCAGACTGAAAACAGGACTGCTAGCAATGACAAGGTTGGAAGAGTGAGGGGGAAGAAAATGGAGATGTGTTCATGTGTTACTCCCCAAAAGCATGCATACAGCGTTACCTCTGCTGTATAAACAAGTTTGTCCTTAATCTACTCTAATTTTACTTTTCCCTTTCATTGACATTTCAAATTGTGCAAGTCTAATTAATCAGAACATCAGATCTATAACAGCATGTTTCCATGATGATCTATGGCAAATCGTCAAAAACATTATAAAGATGGTTGCATGTTACATGAAAATCCAAGGCCTGCCTTCAAGGGAACCAGCAAAAACAATCCAGAAAGTAGTGGGTGCAACTCACTTTCTTACTCTAATCTAAGCTACCAAAGCCAGCTACCCAAAACACCCAAGCCAAACCCAGTATTTGCCCTAGCTATCACAGAAAACTAAAGGAAAAACTGGAATTCTTCCCTAGCCCTTCCCCAGCCTATTCAACATGCTGAGACAGTTCTTAGCTGTGTATTAGTGCTAATGGTTGTCATTAGAGAGAAAGAAGAATAGCTAAAATCACTCAATTTGCATTGTGAGTGCTTCTGCCAAATCATCATATTAATCACAGAATCATAGAACAGTTAGGGTTGGAAAGGACCTTAAGATCATCCAGTTCCAACCCCCCTGCCATAGGCAGAGACACCTCACACTAAACCATGTCATCCAAGGCTATGTCCAACCCCGCCTTGAACACCGCCAGCGGTGGAGCATTCGCAACTTCCCTGGGCAACCCATTCCACGGCCTCACCACCCTTACAGTAAAGAATTTCTTCCTTCATCTGTTCGGTGACCTGCATTATTACCAAAGCTGATTAAACGAGTATACCAGAACTATTTATGCCAAAAAGGCTTCTCCAGTGTAGCTTCAAGCAGACACTGTATCCTCTACATCATGGAAATGACTTCTGAAGTTCACAAAAATTCCTAAAATTTTATCTTTTAGAAGGTGACAACAAAACATACACATATATACAGGGGTAGTATTTCAAAGTTTCTGTGGCTTTGTTTGTTACAAGAGGCAGTTATCCTAAAACAACAACAAATAAGAGCTAACACTTTTCAAACACTTATTTTCAAGCAGCTTTAGGCCAACAGTGTCAATTTTGAATGACTGCCATTGACCATTCTGATATGCAACATTTATTATACTACCTGTACCAATGATATAATTTCACAGCATTTTACAAATGCAGCTTTTTCACACCACTATGACTTTGCCCAAGTGCATTCCTCATGTTATAGCTTCAGATACTCACGTATCTTGAGTAGTACTTTCTGCTTTCTGTACAAACTTTATTTGACCCAATAAACAGATGGAAACAAAATGTACCCTTCTATGAACTTGATGTGAAGCTACAGCGTAAGTGCAACATGAAAAGCATAGTGACCCTTATTGTGTATCACTAAAAATGAAGGTTTCCTACCACAGGCAGGAGCCATGGGTAGCTCCAGAGGTGGTTGTCCATCACCAAGAGGAAGACCAAGGCGAGTGAAATCTCTTCTTCTCTCGTTGTTGTACCTCACCTTAAGGGTATCTAACTTGGAGAAGTCAATATGCAGGGTGCAGTACATACCATAGATATTCTGGCCATCCAGATTCTGAAGAAAAATAGCAATTTGTTATTTTTGTTACAATTTGTTTTCAGAGACAAATCACACAGTGGCAGCCACCACTGTAAGTTTGTTTTCACTCCACAGTTTTATTCATACAGAAAGGCATCTTGTTTCTAAGGTGCTGTTTTACACACCAAGTCCACAACTATGCTGCCACCATCCTTACCTAAACATCCTGTATAGAGTACTAGTGCAGTCCACTAATTTGTATTAAGTTGCCTTGCGCCGATGGACAAAACAGCTTTAAACATGACTTGTCTTTCTTGCTGTGCTTCTAATCTTACTTGTCTCTCACTCAACACATGATATCAGATGCTAGTGGCAATACTAATTTGGAGCTTTTATTGCATGGAATTGTCCCTTACATAAGCTGGTAAAGGGCCAAGAGCACAAGTCTTATGAGGACCGGCTTAGGAAACTGAAGTTGTTTAACCTGGAGAAGGCTCAGGGTGGGATCTTATCACTCTCCACAACTACCTGAAAGGAGGATGGAGCAAGGTGGCGGTTGGTTTCTGCTCCCAAGCGCAAGTCCCAATATGACAAAAGGAATCAGCCTCAAGTTGCACTAGGGAAGGTTTAGATTGGATATAAGGAAAAATTTCTTCACCAAAGGGTTGTCAAGCACTGGAACAGGCTGCCCAGGGAAGTGGTTGAGTCATCATCCCTGGAGGTATTTAAAAGACCTGGAGACATGGTTTAGTGGTGGACTTGGCAGTGTTTAGTTTACGGTTGGACTCAATGACTTTAAGGGTCTTTTCCAACCTAAATGATTCTATAAAATCCATTTCTTTAAGAGTAGCTATGCTCAGACAGATCATTAAAGTAGTGTTTTCTGCTTAAACCAATCATAAAAGAATCATGATGGATGTTGGGGGTAAAATACAATCAAAAGATACTAGTTTTTTATGATTATTTAACGTAATCTAGACTGGAATTATAATTTCTGTGAAATCTTTAACATGGTATAAATTATTATTAATATTGTTCTTTAAGAAAAGATGGTACTGTTAACAAACAGGCTATAATCCCACTTACCTTTACTAATTTCCAATATATACTTATTCGCTAAAACACACAGTGAATTTACTTACTGGACTAACTTGCAAACAGCAATAGATAAATATTCTATACCATTGATTTTGAAGCTGAGAATAAAAAGCCAACTTCAGTAACAGAAGTAGAGTAAAAGTTCCATTCACTCTAGCCTATTGGCAATTAAAAAAAAAAGAAAACAAAACAAAACCTTAATGCTAAATACCACTTAATACTTAGCAGAATCTGTTCTTCTATATACCTTACATGGCAACTTTCAAATTGACTTCATTTATTTACTAATATTGAAGTGGCCACACAGGTTAAAGAGAAATACAAAGTGTCTCAGGCCCAGCTATCCCTGATGTTCCCCATTTCCCTGGGAGGGTGGGAAGGGGACCAGCAAAACAATCAAGCTGAATACGCTACACTTACCATTTTGGCATAATATGCATTCATTGGATCAGCATACTGGAGCAAAGCTTGGAATTGATTGTTCCTAGTGAAGATAACAATCCTCAAGACAGATCCAAACTTAGAGAAAATCTGGAGAAAGAAAAAAATGAGCTTTCAGAAACAATGAATAACTCATTCACACTAAAATCTAGCATTAAATATACCATAGAGATTGCTGAAAATTATTTCTTTTGTGAGAGCTGAGGAGAAATTGAATGAACTTAAGAGTTGTTTTTTTATAAAAAAAAAAAATTACAGAGGCTATAAAAGATAATGAAAAAGGATGAAATTGCCTTAAAGATTTAGCAATGGCTATTCAACAAAGAGTGGAGAAAGCCAGTACAAACAGGCATTTGTCCAATGCCTGCAGAGAAGCTGTGGATAATCAAAGTTGAGGTTTGAGGAATGGACTTTCACAAGTCAGTTGAGACGGGAACTGCAATCTGCTTTTCAAGGTATCCACCTTTACATTCTGTATTTCAAACAAGTTCTGCAAATTTGGTGACCAAAAATACATTTTAAATAGTTGATGTGTCTACAGATTAATTACGCACAACCACTGTCTAAACTAGAAGACAAAGAAGGAAAGAAGCAAGACAAAGACCAAGTTTGGGATCAACCCCTCTAATTTACAAGTGAATGGCATTTAATTTATTGCAAATGCAAGCACTGTAGAAAAAAAAAAAAATAGAAGTCTGAAATTAATATGCATACACTCAAAATAAGTGTGAACTATGTGAAGGTGTCTGTACAAAAGCAAAGCCACAGAGAACGAGGACAAAAGTATACTAAGAGCATATCATCTAAGTGCAGAAAAACTATGTCCAAATAAACAGTGGAAGAGAAAAGGTGAGTTTGGAAAGTACTAACAGTTTTAGAACAAATTGTCAGAATCAATGCAAGTCAGGACAGCAGAACTCTCCCACCCCCTTCCCAATCCCCAGAAAATACTAAGCCTGGAACAGAAAGAAAAGGGCAGGAAGGATGACCCTGGGAATTACAGGCCTGTTAGCCTGACCTCAGTACTGGGGAAGGTCATGGAGCAGATGATCCTAGTGAGATCAAAAAGCACATACAAGAAAATGGAGGGATCAGCTCAGTCAGGATAGGTTCATGAAGGGCAGCTCCTGCTTGACCAACATGACCACCTACGATAAGGTGACCTGCCTGGTTGAGGAGGGGAGGGCTGTAGACATTGTCTATTTGGACTTAAGTAAAGCATTTGACACTGTCTCCCACAGCATTCTCCTGGAGAAACTTCCTGCTCATGGCCCGGATAGGTGGATTCTTCGCCGGGCTGGAAACTTGCCAGATTGCTGAGACCAAAAAGTGGTGGTTAACAGCATCACATATAGTTGGCAACCGGCCCCTAATGGTGTCCCTCAGGGCTCAGTGTTAGGACCAGTGTTGTTTAATATCTTCACCAATGATCTGGATGAGGGGATTGAGTGCATGCTCTGTAAATTTGCAGATGACACTAAGTTGGCTGGGAGTGCTGATCTGCTGGATGATGGGAAGGCTCTGCGGAGGGATCTGGACAGGCTGGATTAATGGTCTGTAGCCAGTAGGAATGTGGCTCAACAAGGCAAAGTGCTGGGTCCTGCATTTGGGCCAACACAACCCTATCCTATGCTCCAGGCTTGGGAGGAATGGCTGGAAAGCTGCTCATGGAAAAGGACCTGGGGTTGCTGACTGATGGCCACTGAACATGAGCCAGCTTGTGCCCAGGCAGACAAGAAGGCCAGAAGCATCCTGGCCTGTATCAGCGATAGTGTGGCCAACAGGACCAGGGCAGTGATCATACCCCTGTATGGCACTGGTGAGGCCGCACCTTGAATCCTGTGTTCAGTTCTGGGCCCCTCACTACAAGGAAGATATTAAGATGCTAGAGCAGGTCCAGAGAATGGCAACAAAGCTGGTGAAGGGGCTGGAGCACAAGTCTGATGAGGAATTGCTGAGGGAACTGGAGGTGTTCAGTCTGGAGAAGAGAAGGCTCTGGGGGGGACCTTATTGCTGTCTGCAAGTACTTGAAAGGAGGTTGTAGTGATGTGGAGTTGGTCTCTCCTCCCAAGTAACAAGTGACAGAACAAGAGAAAATGGCCTCAAGCAGCAGCAGGGGAGGTTTACAGTGGATATTAGGAAAAATTTCTCCACTGAAAGTGCACTCAGGCATTGGAACAGACTGCCCAGGGCAGTGGTGGAATCACCGCCCTAGGAAGTGTTAAAAAACAAGTAGATGAGGCCCTCAGTGATATGGTTTAACAGTGGTCTTGGCAGTTCTGGGATAATGGCTGGACTTGATGATCTTAAAGGTCTTTTTCAACTGAGTTGATTCTGTGAGATAAGGACAAGCATCTCTTGCCAGCTTATTAGGCCTAGATTCGTGGATATGGGACACACTACCCCAACCCTTTGCGCCCAGTTTTTCAGAATCTCAGAAACAAGGGTTTTATGCTGCAGTCATCATTTTGTAATAGAAGACAGAACAAAAAACTTTTTCATAGCAATTTAAAATTAGCCTGAGTTCCTGTTCATAAAGCACTTCCCCTTAAGAAAGGCCTCAATACAGCTTCTGAACATAGGCTTTTCCATGTATATCCACGAAAGTAAATACACCTTTTTAAGATAATGAAATTCCATTTACTCCTGTTTGGTTTTAAACCTAAAACTCACTGTATATCAATTTTGTTTCTGTAAAGATAACACCAAATATTCTGTTTCTTATAATAAATATTGTAAGGTGAATTCTGGTTAAAAAAAAGTGTTAGTTTCTTGACAAGCAACTGTAACTTAAAAATACAATCGAAGTTTTGGATGACAGCTTGCCTACCGGCATTCCCTCTGTACTTATAAGTGAAAATTTTCATTTCCATTGATGTTAACACACTTATAAAGTGATGTGACATTGTTGCTATCCGGCACAAAGTGCTGCTTTAATGAGAGAGGACCGACCCCTGTTAAGAACTCAAAATAAGCTCCCTTTTCAAATATCGCTTAATTTTCTAGACCTATTGCAAAAGTAGTTGAGTGAGGGCCACTGGGCAATTCAAAGACTAAAAACATCGTTCTGCTGCACTAAAGTAAACATTAATCAAATTAAAATAAATTAACATGAATCCCCCTTCCACTACATGCTTAGTAAAAAAAACAAAACCCCAAAACCAAATAAACAAACAAAAACCCCACAACTAAACAAAACCCTATAAACCCTATACAACATTAGATCCAGGAATTGTTACTGCACTATTAATCTAGTACAGCTCCCACAACCACAGGAGTTTGTTCATGCATTGAGTGCACTAATGATCCTAAACAGTTGACAGTATTTGCATGAGCTCAATAATGAGTAAGCTACACTCAGAGATACAAACAAGAGTTTAGATAGGACAAATTGCTACATCAAAGTGACAACTAGTATACTAGTTAGTATCGTGGAGAAGAGACACTGAGAAAGGAAATATTAAGAGGTAAAAGGAAAAACAAAATGTTGGTAACAATCAACAACTGTTTGAGATGCTAGTAAAGAAGCAAAAATCCTCCAAAACTGCAGGGTTTTGTAAAAATACAAAACTCGTTTAAATCACATTAATATAAGAAACTCAGATTTGGGGCATTTTTCTTTCTACTGCACACATTTACTAGCAATTACTAGTGTCAGCCATTAAACCCTTTCCAATATCTGAAAAATGTAACAAATCCTTCAGGCACAAAGACATAATCTTGTAAAGTTATTGTTTTTAAACTTACAGCTCTCAACAGAGCACAACAGTGTGTTAGGATAGCATAACCACCTAGCAGGAGTTATGGCAATGTCTTTCATAACCATAGACCACCTCTGTGCCAGGCTTTCAGAGGTAAAGTAAATAGCATTCTAACAGTTGATGAACAACAAAAAATATTTGCCCAAGCAACTATACTTGTATGTTACATCACTTGCCTCAAATTATAAAAGTGAATATAAAAGTCTAAAATATGCAAACGACAAAAGTTACTCAATAGAAAGAGGGAAAGAATACGAGTCCACAAGTTCTTAACAATCATTATTTCAGTAGCTCATCATGCGGGCAGAAATTAGAAGTTACACCTCAAGTTTGTGGCTGCTTCCACAGAAATCAAGGAACTAAACGAAAGACAACACGAAAAGCTGCAAACAGAAGTCCTGTTTACTATGATCCTTCTTTGTGCAAAACTGATTCAAGCTTAGATCCCCATACTGCAACAAAGAATTTTAAAATTACAGTCCTCATTCAAACAACTAAGGATGCACAGCTACTTAAAAAAAGAAAAAAAAAATTAATTTACAATAGCAACAATGAAACAGATTATTTTTTTTTGGTTGTTGTTTTTTAGGAATCTTATTACCTGATACAACACTTCTATAGTGACAGGGTAGTGAAGATTTTCAACAATGATTCGAAGAACCGAACCCTGATATGGACAGTGCCCACCTTCAACAGCATAAGCACCTGGAACAGCCTGGTTTCCAGGCTGCGTAGCATTCACAGCTTGCAATGAAGTTTGGGTTCTCTGCAATCATGACACAGCAGATACCACAGTTACACACATATAAATTATTAGTTTCTAAATAAAGTTCTCATTCAAAGAAAAGCATGTATAATGCATTTAAAATGCAACTTTGAAAAAAACCATATTCTCTTTATCTGTTATCAGTTCCAATTCTGTGATAATAGGAAAATCATACCACTTCCTTCCCTTCCCTTGCCCTAAAAGAAGTCAGAGCATACTTTCACATAATTATGACTCTTTTTTAGTTAAACTGTTCCTACTTTTGTAATGCCATATAGACACAATTTTGCTTTGATTCAGTAAGCTTTTGTTACTCTAGAGATTTTCCAGCAAATCAGTATGATGACAATACTGTAACAGACTAACAGTCAGAGCACCAAAAACTACTAGCTCAGCTTTACTAGGATTGCATTCTCTTCAGGAATTAAGTTTTGCTGGGGATAAGCTTAAAGATGCATAGCCTTCTCTTCGTTCTGAGCCAAACTATCAACACAAAAATTACCCTGAAATCTCACTACTCAAACTGTCTCAATGGGACTTTCAAAGTCCCAGTTTTTGATGGGCTTTCCTCAGAAAGATCTTCAGATTGCCTCTGAAAGTACTATGGATAGGTGTTCCTTCCCAAATGTAGTGCTGTGACTTTAAGACATGTCTCAGTAACACTATTTCCTTGGAAGATGGACTAAATATGGCACAAAATACAGATGTTAGCTAGTTTCAGAAACCCCTGCAAAATAATCTGTACTTCAGGCCTGAGCCTAGACACTAAGTAATGCAGTGCTCAGCCACCCTGCTGAAAAATTTAAATAAATTTAACTCAAAATTTCAATAAAACTCAAAAGTGGGGGGGAAAAAAACGAAAATAAAAGTAGACAAGGCTGGTTTTAGAGAAGGAGAAAGCAAGTGCCATGCACTGAGCTGAAAATAATCTGAGAAATGGCTACAAGCAGCCTTATTTGCAAATATGAGTATAGTTTTCCTGAGGCTGTTACATACACCACATCCCTATAAAAAAACAAAACCCAAAACTTCTTATTCTATGTATTTGATTTTGCAGATAACAAACCAATCCAACAATCTTGAATAACAAAAGACACAAATAACAGTTATTAGATTGACAAGCTTGAAAGATTTCAGGAGCTTGTGTTGGCACAAATTAAAAATAAACACTTATTTTTGCCCCAATCACTACTTGCAACATTCTTACAGAAAACAAAATCCTGATATATAAATTATATACTGTGATGTGTGTACATGGGAGATCAACTGCGATTCATCCAGGAATCCAAAAATTCAAACAGATTTCCACTGCAATATGCTTGTATCTATCTGCAAAAGGCTTGTATCTTTTGATATTATTGTGCAAAGAGTACTTTTGTGTTTATAGACTAGGATTTAAACCACCACCTGCAATGTTCAATTCATATTCTTATGAAATCAATTTTTAGTATTTCAACAGTGCAAGAAGAAATTAATTTTATTGTTTGGCATGAAGTTACACATAAAACTGATACTTTATCGGTGAAAATACCCATTTTATTGGATCCAGGGTTTTTCTTAGAATAAACAATCAACATTAATTTTAGTCATGTTATCTTTTTTAAATTTGAACAACTTAAAGACTACGATTTTCCTGAGTTTGGCAAGGTCTTGGAACAGTGACACCACCATGAATCTTTCAAAAACAAGTTACATGATCCTTCACAATAACATTGGTATCTGACTAAGTGAAAAGCTTCAAAAGAGCAGCTTCTGGGGCAGAAAGTGGTTCATCATGTATCAGCTGGGTTTGTTCTTCCTTGTGTTCTTCAGATAGCATCTACAGACCACATAATTAGCAATTAAGAAAACACAAACATAGGTTTTTGTGGTATTCCTGCTACTGTATTATGGACATGGGGAAAAAATCAGGACTATTTATTCAGAGAAAAGATTTACTGGAGAAGACATAATATTTTCTTCATGTTCTGAAGCTACTGAGAGCTGTTACCTGTTAAAACTTAGGAACGGCAAAAGTTCTTTCAAGCATAAAGTAAGCAAGTATTTCTAAGTAGTGTAGAATACAATAGCAGGCCCACCTACAGCAGGCTGCTTAGAACCATTTTCCACCAGGTTTTAAATGTATCTGAGGATGGAGATTACACAATGTCTCAGAGCAACCCATTCCAATGTTTGACCGCTATGAGAGTAAGAAAGTTTCGTAAGTGGATTTTTCTGTATTTGAAATAATGCACATTGCCTCTTGCCCTGTCACTAGGCACCACTGAAAAGTGTCTCCATTTGCAGACATTGATAAGATACGCCCAAGCCTCCTCCAGGCTGAACAGTCTTTAACCATCTTCATGGCCTTTGCTGGATTAGCTCCACTATGTCCATGTTTCTCCTGTACTGAGAAGCCCAGGACTGGACACAGAATTCGAGATGTGTCTCATCAACATCAAGCAGAGGGAAGGTTACCATCCTCAATCTGGCTGCAACACTCTGCCTTCTGCAGCCTTGGATGCTGCTGCTGGCCACTTTTTCTTCAAGGGCATGTGTGTTGCCCACCAGGAACCTCAGGTCCTTCTCGGTCACGCTGCTTTCCAGCTGGTGGATTCCAGTGTACAACAGCACCCGAAGGTACTTCTCAGGTGCCGAAGTTGGCATTCCCTTTGTTGAACTTAGTGACGTTCCTCCTATCAGTCTACTTCTCCAGCTTTTCAAGGTTCTTCTGAATGACAGCACAACCATCTGGGATGTCAACTAGCCCTCCCAGTTACATGTTGTCAGCAAACTTGCTAAGGATATTCCCTATCTCATCATCCAGGATATTAATGAAGATGTTAAACAGTACCGAACACAGAATCAACCCCTAGGGTACTCCATTAGTGACCAGTCCCCTGCTGGACTTCATGCCACTGGCCACAACCATTTTAGCCTTTCAGACCACTTCACAGTCTAATTATCTAGACTGTATTTAATCTGTTTGTCTACTGGGATGTTATCAGAAATAATGTTTAGAGTCTTGCCAAAGTCCAGTTAAACAACATCCACTCCTCTCCTCTCATCCTCCAAACCAGTCATCTCACTGTAGAAGCCTATCACATTGGTCAGGCATTACTTCCTTTTCAAAAACCCTTGCTGACTTTTTCCAACCACCTTCTTGTTCTTAGAATGTATGAAAAAGGTTTCCAGGATTAGTTGCTTCATTCCCCTTCCAGGCATCCAGGTAAGGCTGATCATCCAAGGGTTCCCTGGATCCTCCTTGTCCTTCTTTAAGACAGGAAACAGATTTGCTTTCTTCCAATCCTCAGAAGCCTTCTGTAATTGCCATGACCTTTCCAAGACTGTAAGAGTGGCCTTGCAATGACATCAGCCAGCTTCATCAAAACTCATAAGTGCATCTCATCACAGCCACAGACTTTCGTTTAGCCAGTTTGCTTAAACGCACCCTAGCAAGATTCTTCTCTACTTCCTTCATGAAGACCTTCACCCTGTCCTCAGTGGCTTGGTATGCTGAAGAGCAAATTGTAACCACTAAAGTCTGAGAAGAAAGCATCCAGTACTTCAGCCTTTTTCATTTACTTTGTAAGCAGGGCCCCCTCCCCCATTCAGCAGCAGGCTCCACATTCCCTAAATCTTCCACCTGCTGCTGGTTCACTTTGAGGGGCCATTCTTGCTGCCATTCACTTCCCTCCCGGAGCCACCTCCATGTGGTCTTAGACTTTCCTAACCACAACCCTGCATATTCAAATAATGCTCTCTATATTTCTCCTCCAGAGGACAATACAATGTCCTCTGTACTGTATGGACAGATACAATCACTTGTCCATGATTCTATCCGCCTCTTTTTTATGTCTGAGTTCAGTCAGGAACTCGTTGTTCATAAAAGCAGTCCTCCTGCCACCTTCAATTGATTTCTGCACATCAGGATGACCGATGCTTGAGCTCCTCCACAGTAATTTCACAGACAGAGAATTCCTCGTCTGAAAAAAGTTACTGCTTGGATAACAAGAGGCAGAAATAATATCTATTAGAATTTGACTGCTGGTGTAGTGGAAAGTGTTCTGTTTATTTACTAAAGTTGTGGTTTAACACTGATAGGCAGCTAAGTGCCACACAGCTGCTTGGTCACTTCACCCCAGCAGTGTGGGGGAGAGAACAGAAAGGGCAGAACTGAGAAAACTCATGATTGACATAAAGACAATTCAATAGGTAAAGCAAAAGCTGCACGTGCAAGCAAGGCAAAATAAGGAATTCCTTTACTACTTACCACTAGCAGGCAGGTGTTTAGACATTTCCTGCAAAGTAGGATATCATGCGTAACATCTACTTGGTAAGAAAAACACCGTAACTCCAAACTTCCCACCTTCCTCCTCCTTCCCCCAGCTTTCACTGCTGAGTACAACGTCATACAGCACAGAATATTCCTTGGGTCAGCTGGGGTCAGCTGTGGGGACCAACCCCAATGTCTTGTGCATTCGCTGGCAGGGCAGTGTGAGAAGCAGAAAAGGCCTTGATATTATGTAAGCATCACAAGTCACTGTGAAGAAAATTAACTATCCTAGCAGAAACCAGTATACAACTCATACACACTTCTATCCTGGTAAATGGAAATACTATACTTACAGCCCGATAGGGTGAACTTGCAATCTTAAGTTCTGTGTGCTTGGAAAACTGAATATAAACAGGCTGACTGTGGAGATGAGGTACAAAATAATTACAGTAGTTCACCAGAGCAACAGCAGCTTCTTCAGAATCCATTTCCAATAATGCCTGCAACCAATACACAGCACTTTTCAGGGTTGTGTTGTTTACAGGGGAGAACAAAGCATCAAAGCACCATATCCCCAGTTCTACTCTCACTAGAAAATGATCATGTGAATGTACAGTATTGATTTGTTCAGCATTAAAATGCATGTTTCAGGGGATATTTGATCTGTGGGTTTTCTTAAAAGGTTTTACATTGTAATTACAGCAAGTCATTAAAGATAAGTATGACACATGGGAAGCAATGCAGCTAAAAATACCACACTGCTAATGAATTTATTAGATACCTGAATACAAGCACTACTACCTAAGTAGCAGATACACATATTGATTGAAAAAGTAGGAAAAAGACACTAAACATCAGTTTGTGCATATTAACCCAGATCAGTGCTGCACACAATTTTTTTATTGTCTTATTTTAGCATTTCAGTGTTTATTCATAATGTGAACTACCCCATTGTATCTAAGAGGAAAAAACAAAATAAAAAACCCTAAGCAATTTATTTCAGATTAAAAAGTTAGCATGCATGTTAGCTACTTAATCAGGTGGGTTATTTCAAGACTTATGTCGACTTCAGTAGTAACAGCGTAGTCCTTTATCATCTATATATACTTACACAAGGTGGATATAATGTTTAGCAATATTACTAACAAGTTACTAGATCATTATTTAATCCAAAAGTGTATTAAAAATTAATATAAGTATCAGTACATCTTTTCACCTTTGAAAATTAATAGAATCTTGAGCTATCAATGAAATGTCCAGATATGGTTGCAATCACTGCAGCCAAATGCAGTATCAAAAGGGTCATAACATGAACCACATCTCCAGCCTTGCTCTTACAATAGAAACATTGAAAATTACATACCTGACATTTTCGGTCTATCCTCAAGAAGTTGGTTACTTTGCCAAAAGGGATGACTAATGAAATGATTTCTGCTTTAGTCGCATCACTTGGAATTTGACGAATATGAAGGACACGTGAAGGGGAGCATAGTGATCTGTCTGCTTTAAATTTCTTCTGGTCATTCTCATTACCTAAAATATTTTAGGGAGGGGAATGGACAAGCAAACAAGGCAAACTTATTACACAATATAAGTACCAAAACCTACAAAAAGATTAACTTCTGTCTCAGCACTGACGTTAGCTTACTTATAGCTCTCTGAATCCTACGAAAGTTCATGTATAACCAAAGGACAGTTTAAGAAGACTCCTTTTATCTGTTCCAAACCTCCACTACAACTGGAGCATGTGGTGGGCTTGTTTTGCTTTGGTTTAGTTTTTGGTTGTTTGTTTTCTTGGGGGCTGAGGGGAGGTTTTTGGGTTTGTTTTTTGGTGGGTTTTTTGAAGTCTTACAGGTAGAGAAGCTAGTAACTTCTTCCCAAATGCCCATGTAACATATTTACAAAATGTTAATTACATGGAAGAGAGGAAAGTAGTAATTGTGAGGTTTTGTTTTTTTTTGTTTTTTTCAATTATTACAAACTGATCTTCCTGCATGGTATGGATTCAGCTGTTACCTCAGTTATTTTAATTTTTTTTTTAATTAAAAAGAGCCTGCTGTCCCACATGATTGCAGGTTTTAAAAAGTCTCTGGAAACGATAGACAGCAGTAAGGCATGAAATCCATGAAGATGCTAAACTCTTCCACTTTAGCAAAATGCTTTTTTTTTTATTTTTCTTTTCTTTTTTTAAACATATGCCTATTTGGATCCTCTAAGAGGTAAGTGACCATTGGTTACAACTCAAGGAGATGACTTGCAGTCCTTGAGAGCACTTTTAAGCAAAACACCACATCTGGAACAGGCATATTGTTCTCAGTTCTATCATAGTGGAGTAATAACTTAAAAGTAGTAAAAATGAAATTCATTAGCCGAGCTACAGATCCCAGTAAGATATTGTCCTACAGCAAGCTACACAGGCTTATGAGACTTGATGAAAAAAAATCCTAAACTGATTTAAAGACAGTCTATTTGATGGAAATTGTACTGAAGTCTAACTGCATACTACTTAAGTTAAAGGAAGAAACATCGGGGGTTTTTTTGTGGTTTTTTTTTGTGTTTTTTTTTTTTTTTTTTTGTTTTTGTTTTTGTTTTTTTTTGTTTTTTTTTTTTTTCTTTGACTTATGTGCCACAAACAGCTTCACTCCATCAAGAGAGACAGCCTTTACACCTCGTGCTACATTTAGCCTTGCAAGGAGAATCAGAAAAGACTGAGAAAAAATACCTGTTTAGGCTTAGTACGTAATTTCATATTTTGCTGTAGGTTTTGAGAACAGTCTAAGGCTGAGAAACACTTCACACAAGTCATTCTGTATAAGGACCTTTGGAGAGGACTTTTTACTAGTCTCAACCATGCCACACTCAGAAGCCAAGTTAAGTAATTCCCCCACCTGCCAAACAGAAAAGTCTGATATGCATTGATTTTTCCAGCAAGAAATTCTAAATGGCATCATGTGCATCCTGAAAAATATAAACATGTGGCATTCTTGTTGGGGCTGAGACTTTAAGACAAAGCAAAATATATTAAACACATATCAGTACCAAGACACAACAGGGTATAATACCATTAAAGCCCTACAACCCATCCTGTTTTATTAAATCTACTTTTCAGGTTCAAAAGGACAAGATATCCTTGACTTTACTATGTTGGGAACTGCTTGACCAAAGAAAGCAGGAAATTATACCTAACAGGAATTTTGCCTTTAGTTTAAGATGAGAGGCTCTTGCAGAAGCAATACTTTCTGGGCTCTGACTCTTTATCAGAGGCAATGAGATGGAGCTAAGTGGCAAGCACAACATTTTCTCTTTACATCTTCACTGGGAGTTACAGGAGTTTTCAGATCAGGCAGTCAGCCAAAAAGGACAACTGACTTCAGAGCTCCTCAGTATTTTCATTAGGTTGGCTATACTCCAATAGGTTGTTGGAGTCAGATTACAATTCAGGCTTGGTGAGGATGCTCATAGTGACCATAAAGAACACACACACATACACTCTCCCCCTTCCCACTCAAAAAATTAAATAATTTACCGAGAAAAATACACACTGTTAATGAACTGTGATAAAAATCTTTTCTTATGTATACCCGCAGCTGGAGTAGGATTGCTCATGGTAGAAGGCCTGTTACTGACACCAGAAGAAAGCAGCTCGTCAGGTCCACTCTAAAAATTAAAATACAAGATTACTAGTAAAAGTTGGTACAGAGAAAGAGCTTGATATAAAAGTGCAAACACTCCTGTAATATATTCTTCCCCAAAATGTCCTCTTTCTATACACATTATCAACCAATGCTGGGAACCTACTTTTCAGGAAAATGCGCCAACCACACAAATTTTCGTTCCCTCTCAAGAAGTTAGCAAGCTCAGCTGTGTTACACTTCTTACTTCTCTTAATATTTACCATACTACGGTTTACATTTTAAAACAATAGCAAACACTTCTGAAAATAAATGAGCTGGCTGCCAGCTCCGGGTCGGCAACACAACATTGCTTCTAGATATAAGTAAACACACAACCACACAGACAAAGTCAGCATTTGTGACTGGACATAGTGGACCTTGAGCAAAAGTAATTGAAGACATTTAAATATACCTATGGCACTTTTGTTAAAACCTAATTCTTGTCCTAAGAACTTTGTGGTGGACCGTATCTTTTTTAAAAAATACTGAATATCTAAGTGTATGCTTTAGGAATTCAGACAATTTGAGGCTCTAACAGAAAACAGTTTGAGAACTACAAGTTCTTCATTAAAAAATCAGTGCCTAGATGCCAGTTAAATCTATTTACTCTTTAAGACTGCTATTGTACAGCCAGCCAAGCATCTAAAAGGGCTCCAAAATGCCAAGAAGAAACAAAATACCACAACACCTCTAAAAGGCAGTTAAGGTTCCTGAAACTTTCACCACACTCTTCCATAAAAACATTTTCATTAAAAAATTGAGATTAAGGTCCCCCATAGGTGGGACCTTCGTCTTCCACCTAGGACTTTGGTGGAAGGAGAGGCTCGCATCACCCTTGCCCCAGTATTCCGACCAGCTAATGATCATGAGCTGCTTATCTTGCATCAGTTCTGGTTCCTAAGAGATTTTATATGAGATGACTCAGTCCTCCAACCTGGCAGCACTCTATGCTGAGTTTACTGTAAGGGTGATGAGGCACTGGAATGGGTTGCCCAGGGAAGCTGTGAATGCTTCATCGCTGGCGGTGTTCAAGGCGGGGTTGGACATAGCCTTGGATGGCATGGTTTAGTGCGAGGTGTCCCTGCCCATGGCAGGGGGGTTGGAACTAGATGATCTTAAGGTCCTTTCCAACCCTAACTATTCTATGATTCTATGTTAGTTAATCAGCTAAAAGAGGGATTGAAAAGTGCCAGAATCCAGGGCGAAGAAAGGGGTAGAAATACTTGAAGGAGACAGGACTAAGAAAGCATCCTTTAGCAGCAGCAAGCCATCATTCTGGCTTGTATGAGCTGTGGCAGTACCGCTCATAGAGGACTGTTTTCCCAGCTGCCTGCGCTTAAGGGAGCAGTTTGGTTCTTTTCATTCATAACCATGTGTTCATGCTGCTTCTTCAGTGTAGGGAAGGTCATTAACAACAGAAGGCTGTGACCAGTTCAGAGTGGTGAAAAACCTTTTCAGCCACATTTAGCTGCTCATAAAGGAGCACAAGTGTTAGTGTAGGATGGAGGAAAGCATAATAGTGTTCATTCCTCTCTGGCAGCAGCATAGACAGTATTTGTGGTTACTATTGTTAACCACGAAACTGCATCTTAACAATATGCTTAAACGCAACATCTAATTGTGACACTCTGCAAAACCATTTTTTATATTAAAAGAAATAAAAAATATAAACAATATGTTTTAAAGAATTTCCAATTCTCATTCTTTTTTCAGCTGCCATCAGTTAAATCCATTTGCAATAAAAATATAGGCTAACGTAAAGAGCAGCCTATTCAGCTGAGCAAAGAGTACAACATACATTATACATACCAAGAAATGCTTCTTCGGCTGGTCACATTTTTAAGTGATCTCTTTAAAGTTTGTCAATTAAATGGTTACTACAACAACAACAAAAAAAAACAACCAAAACCACAACAGACTTCTCCAGGAAAAAAAAAATAAATAATTAAAATCCAACCCTTTCTGTTTTTGAAAGTTGTCTTGGTTGATTCAACTCAGGATTTAAATAAGTATCTTAGCGCAGAAAGCAGAATCTAATACTTTGGCAAGTTATGTAGTTATTGTTGTTGCAGAAGTAAGGAAAATGTGCAAGATGTTTACAAATTAGTCTAAGTTGTCTAGGTATTAGTCTACAAATGAGAAAAATACACAAATTATGAACTGTTAGACATACACACGTCATGAAATCTATAATTTACAAAAAAAAATTTGTCTCCAACTTAAATTTCACTGCCAGCATCAGTAATTTACAGCACTGATCACTCTGTAGGTTTGGAACATGAAAATGCACCTGATAAATTTGATACTGATTTCTGGTCAAAATTCTTGGAGGATAACACAGAAAATATTAACTAACTGCAAGGATTTACAATAGAACACCTTGATGACCAGATAGATCTTAAAAACAAATTGCAAAGACCAGAACTTCTTATCACAGGTAATACAGAAATTCTATACACCAACCATAATCTGACAAATTAGCTTTCTCAGATCAAGTTCTAGCATATTCCAAAAGAAAATGTATGTAACCTTCTCAAGAAGTATTCATCTCTCTTAGGCCATCCCACCACTATAGTTTCATTCAGTAATAATACTGCTTGTGGGAATTATAAACAGTTGCTTGGAAAGCATAAGATGATTTTGGACATTTCTTTAAAAACAGGTAGAATTTATAGTGCTTAGTAACCAGTCCAGTAAGGGGCCTCTACAAAGTGTAGCACTCAATGATAGGTTAATGAAATGAATAATTCTGTATCTACCACGGTCAGTTTCCCTGACTAAATAAGGCATATTTACACAATTTCAGACTACAGCAACAGATGCCTTTCCTGAAACTACTTAAGCTCTCCTATGATTTTAAATTTCTGATAGTACTACATGTTAGTGATTCTGGAATTCTAGTTAAAAAAAATACCACACTCATAGCAAAGAGGTGTAACAGATATCTGAAAGTCAACAACTCTGGGTTTCTAAAGTCTTTTCAAGTCATGCATAGTTTGGTACTCTAAAATACTTCTTCAGAACATGTCTATTTGTCAGAACTATGCCAGGCATCTATACAGCATTATCTCTGGAATCAGCGAATCCTATAAACTGCCTTTTCATTTTTAAAAAGGCAGCATGTAATTACGACCATCTTTTTCCCCCAACTTTTAACTGCAGTGTTTTCCTCCTCCCTTCCTTGATAGTCACAAATTCTTCAGTACAGTTTAATTAATTACAAATAAGTTTCTCTGAGAGTATTCCATATTTCATCTGAAATATATTGTTTGCTTTCCTAGAATATAGCTAATCACCTTTCTAGACTATTACTTCTAAGTCAACAGAAGAATATGATCATGGGGCTTTTCTACTGTAACATAGCTAGACCAACAAAAAAAGGGGCCCAATTTTATGGGAAAACAATTACTTCAAAAGCACCTTTCTTCCTGCATATAAATCAAAGTTTTGTGTATTTTTATACAAGATTGTACATGGCAACAAACTAATTACTGTTCCAAAAAAGGCACACTCTGAAACATCACAATTTCAACCTACAGCAGTGAAAAATTATTGTTAAATGTAAATTAACTGTTCTAATGCATACCTTACTGACTTTTACAGTACATGATTGCAGAAAAAGAATAAATCCAAGGGTCATAAGGAGAGTGAAAATTCCCATTACCTTCTACTTCTGCAGTAAGCTCTCCAAATACTTGTTATATTCCCTGATTTTTTCTTCCACAAACCATGTTTGCAGAGATGCAACTCCTACTTCCAAAATGACGATTTAATGCAAAATGCAATGCCACTTATGCCAAAATAAAAAGATTTCAAAGAAAGTGCAGGTAAAATAAGGGTAACTTCAAAGTTATATATTTGTATTAAAAATAAAGTGAGCTTACAAAGAAAAACTGCCATTTCAATAAGCTGAAACATAAGGAAATGATAGGCAATTATCATAATCAAGCAAGCCTCCTTTGCTGCAAAGATCCCTCGCAAACACATTGGCTGAATAGGCTGATTGTCAGTCATTCCAGAACCACATTGCTCTCTCACAGATAGCTGCTCTCCTGCAGGCTTGAATGGTTAGTAGCTCTGTTACAAATATTGCCTGCTTTATTCCTTCTGTTATCATCGACTGAAGCTCACTGCTATGCTGGTAACAAGACACTGTACACTTTCAGTCATGCAACAGTAATTAAAAAGTGAAAAGGAAAAGAATTAATCAAATTTAAGCCTTGTTGATTTCATTAATGAAAAGATGGCTTTCTTTTTAGAACAACAAACAATTAGAATATTTGTAGTATATACTGTCACATAAATTAAATCATCTTTCCTAATTCTGATTAGGAAAAAGTTCCTATGAAAAGTTTCTATGACACAAAAATAACTTGAATAAACAATTCCTAAGGCAGATGCCATACTGAAGTGGGAAATACAATACAGACTCCAAAACAGCCTAAAATATGCTACATCGAGTATTTAGAAGAATTTTAAATCCAATAATTTCAAGAACTGCATAAAAAGTAATTCTAGTAACTGTCCAGCCATCCCATCTTAACTTTTGCAATGTAGATGATGGAAAAGTAGAAATCATGGAATCACATCACCGGTTTTTTTATAAAACAGCTGGAAAAAATGGTCAACAATTAAACTGATTACACACATTTGTGCTACTGTCTCTACAGCTATTTCTCTTTTTAGCAATATAAACTGTTTTTCAAGATTGATGCAGCAGTTTAGAATTTAAAAAAACAACCAAACAAAATTATTTTCAAAACCACATAAATGCTAACTGCATTAGACACGTGTTAAAAATGCAAGCAGGCAAAGAATAATCCAACCGTTCTTGCATATTTTCAGGTTATCCATAAAGGCAAGCATCCACAACAGCAACTTCCATATCCCACAGCATGCTGGCAAAGCAGGTCACCATCTCCCCATTTTTAAATATTTGCCTTGTCACAATTTAACAGATGTTCTAGAAATAGAAAGTATAACCACTACATAAAAGTTCTGAAGCATAATTCTAGTGCAAAGCCAACTTCCTGTCTTTGGATGCAACATATGAGGCATAAAACTTCAGCAGACTTTGACTAATAATCAATTAAGCAGTATCAAACTTAAAACGAGTACTCTTAATTCTATACATAAGGAGCAGGTAAAGAAATGTAGCTCTGACAATAAAAGCCCTGGTCATATTTTAAGCACTTTCAACATTTTGCATTCAGTCAGTTCCATTACTGCCACTTAATACTCATGTTTACCCCTCACTATAGTAGCAGAAACCAGAAATCCAGGTACTTGTTATTCAAAGAATTCAGGTTATATTTAACTGAATGTTTTTTCTACTATTAACAGTATTCACCAACTACAACAACAGAAAAAGTGAAAACATAAATTCCAAAAGGACCTCAGCCCCATGCCCTAAATATGACAGAGGCATTACCCTTCTCTACTTTCCACACACTCTAAAAATTTTATTCTTCCATTCTTCCTAAATAAAAAGGAAATTACATGTAAGTCAGGTATAAATACCACGAGTTTTCATTAAGCAACACAATCAGGAAGAATGCAAGAGTCTTTTTGTCTGTATAACTAAGAAGTATTTAAAATTAAAAGTATTTGGTCACTTTATCAGCATTCTAATTCCTATATAAACTGAAAATACACAAATGCTTATATTAGACCAGTCAAAACCAAACCAAAACAAAAAACATAATACCTCTAACCAGTGATGCCCAGGAAAGACTTTAAGAAGAAAACAAGCATACAAGATCATTGTCTCAAAATATTCTCCCAGAACGACACATACATGCACACAAACACAAGCTAACTGAAGTAGAAAAGGCCACATGATACGTATCCAAAAGCAAGATCAAACATCAGAGATATGAATATACTAAACACTCCAGTAAGTGTGTTTCAATATAGTGTATCCTTGACAGTGATGACTTGTACCACGCAACGAAAATCAACACCTAAGTAAATGAAGAAGTAGAATTACATTTGTCCTTAAAATACTTTAATCCTGTGCACGGGTGAATTGTTTTAATCAAACTTCCCTTTGGGGGGACACTAATACCAGTAATCAAGTAACATGCCTACAACAAAATTCACTGCAGAATTCACTGACTTCTAGACTGCCTTCCCAAATTTTATAGCAGTTAGCCTGCAGAAAAAGGTCATATTCATGTACAGAGTAAGCTCCAGTAACAAACTTTCATGCTTCTGGAACATACATTCCGTATGTGTTCCTTATTGGTTGTGACCTTGTGAAACACATTGCAGGACCAGAGGATAAAGGTATAAACAAAAGGTCAGAAAATGTTTACAGGCAAGATTTTGTTTACTTACAAAATAGAATCATATAATAGTTTGGGTTGGAAGGGACCTTTAAGATATCCAGTTCCAAGCCCCCTGCCACAAGGCAAGGACACCTTCCACTAGACCAGGTTGCTCAAAGCCTCATCCAACCTGGCCGTAAATGCTTTCAGAAATGGTGCAGCCACAACTTCACTGGGAAACCTGTGTAGGACTAGAAATACAGTTTCTGTGTGTCAAATAGCAAGGTGGACACCACTGTCTTCATACTGACATGAATAATAAGATTGTGGCAATGGTTCCACCGATAATATAAAAGGAAACTAATTTTAGGTGTTCACTTAGATGTTGATTTTCATTGTGTGGTACAAGTCATCATTGCGAAGGAAACAAATTTTCTCACCACACTCACAGTGAAGACTTTATTCCTTATATCTAAATCTTCCCTCTGTCCATTCAAAGCCATTCCTTCTTGTCCTACCACTACATGCCCTTGTAAAAAGTTACGGTTATATCCTCTGAGTCAGGGGCTGAGGGTCTGCCGTTTAAAAATGGTCCTTCCCACAGTACTGCCATTATTTTCATAAGGGCAGTGGCACACCCAAAGGGCAATGGCAACCATCCAAACATCGGTACACAGGCATAACCTGAGCCACTTCCTCTGTAACATTACATCAGTGGACAGCCTTGTGGCTAGGACTTCCAAGAACTGATCTGATCATCCTCCACCTTCATGCATTTCTACCACCTGCTGAACAGGACTCCAAAGAGCACATTTCATCTTGAACCATCAATAATGTGACAAGAACCACCTCTGCAGAAGGCATAGAGCTTGTCATATTCTAGTTTTCTGACCATGGGGTAGTACCCTGCATTATGATTGGGTCATGATTTATGGGCCATTTTATCAGTTCTTGTATAAGGCCTGGATGTCCCTGTTTCGCTATCTGATCCCACTGGGTAAGCAGGGCTGTCCACCATTCCAGGTAGAACTTACCAGATGATGGGTTGAAGACATTTTTCCTTTCAGTATCTAGCACCAGAAGCCAAGAGGCAAGCAGCAGTCATGACTCCATTCTCCATCACCGCAGATGCTGCCAGACTCATACATAGATGGTTCATTCTTTTTCTGTTAGGATATAGTTTTCTTAGGTTGACAGCAGCCTTGGCCCCAGAATCCAAGGAACACTTCTGTCTCTCTGCCATAGTGTGCTTTCTGCCATAAACTCCGCTGGTTTGACTGGTCTCCTGCTAGTTGTGTATAGTACATTTCAGGCATTTGGACAAATCCTGACACAGCTCGGCACAACATGTGCAATTTTTTCCTTTACCTGGTCAAAGGCATTTTGTTGCTCAGGCCCCACTCAAGTGTGGTTTCCTTCCTGGTGACTTGGAACAGTCACAGTGAACTGACTTTATCTTGTACGTATATTCACCAAAATCCTACCATTTTTAAAAAAAATTGTTTCCTGTTACATTATTGGTGGAACCATTGCCACAATCTTATTAATCATGTCAGTATGAAGACAGTGGTGTCCACATTGCTGTTTGACATACAGAAACTGTATTTCTAGTCCTGCAAGTCCCTCCACCTCATTCCTCTTTGATTGCAAGTCTCACATTCAGTCAAATTTCAGCTATCCTTGTTATCCACCCATTGGGCAGTGTTTCTCTAAGCTATGATGTCATCAGCATACTCCATGTGATCTGGGCCACTGTACTCCTCCAAACTATTTGCCTAAGTCTGTGACAGATGCTGGAACTATGCTCCCATCCCCACGGTAGGTGGTTCCAGGTCTGTTGTGCTCCCCTCCAGGAAAGGCAAACTGCAGTTTACACTCAGGGGCCACAGCAATCAATAAAAACACACCAACTGTGCCAATGGTAAAACATCAGGCAGCACTTCATTTTTTTTTTTTGAGTTATACTGTAATTCTAGCATACTGATATTGCACCCAAGGGCGCTGCTGCCTTATGCAGATCTCTATAATTCATGGTTAAATTCAAATCCCTGTTGGGTGACTGCACTGGCCAGAGAAGGCTGCTAAGGGTGAATAGGTGCAAGTAACTATTCATCGATATTCTACTTCTACAATAAGATAATTAATGGGACAGGCCAAGTATCTTATGCAACACACCAACATACCTGTTAGGTTTATATTCTTGTCTGTGCACTGCATCACAGCTGGCTCTGATGGAGTCCTGCTACCTACCCTACTCCTGCAATGACAGACAGCTAACACAGCAAAGTGGTGCTCTCACTCACATCCAGAGCAGCTAAGCCAAATGCCCACATTGCCCATATGGGTTCTTAGTATCTCCATTCCTTAAAATGGCAAACCCCAAGATGAAAGGGACACCAGATCCCATCCACATTTTGTGGTGCTTCTAGTTTCTTTTAGTAAGATTGAATTTGGCTTCTATCACACAGACCTTCAGGTGGCCCCTGGCGACACTTTTGATGATGAATTGTACCTTTCTACTCAGTGTAAAAGGGAATAAGGTTCATTAAACCTCTGTGTCACCAAGGCTTGATGTTTTCTTGGTGAATGTGTGCCAGACCACCAGACTCACAATCAGTAAATTCCATTATCACCTGTAACATCACCATCCTGAGCTGGCTGTGGGCAGAACCTCACCAAAGCCACCACTTCTTGGAGACGGATGTAGGAGAAATCTTACGCTGGCAAGATTGATAGCGTGAGGCCTTCCTCAGCCTCTTGTGGCCTAACAGCTGTGTGTCAGAAAATGACAAGGAGCAGCTGCCCCACAAAGAATGAGAAGCCACGAGCAGAGAACAGTAATTAAAGCCATCAAATCAGTGCCTATCCCATGGTACGCAGGTGAGATAAGGAGAGCAAGTGCCAGGTTCCACTGACAGTCCACTGACAGTCCACATCCTTCAGCAAGTCCATCGTGGCAAGGCAAGTTCACAGTCAAGCTAGGAATTCAAAATCAGGTCCAGTGAGTATAATCAGCACCAGATACAGCTCAGTGCACAACAAGGCAGGACCCAGGTCAAGGTGCAAGCCAGTCTGTGTGTCAGGGTCTAGATCAACAAGGTTCTCAGCTAGCCATAAGCATGGCTGTGATGGAGCTGCAGGTAGGTATGCATATGACATAGCCTGGGCAGTGTCTGAAGGCCTAGGCCTGAAACAGAGCCCATGGACAGAGGGTGCGGGTGGAGGCCCCAGGGTCATTAAGATCTCTCAGTGCATTTAGGGGCCTGACAGTATCTTTCTTGCTGCTTGGATTCACATTCCCAAGGTGGCCAACTCCTTGATTGTCCACAATCCTGTCACTGCATATAGATTCCAGCCACTATGCCCAGTTATACACCTTTAAACTACTGGTACACACATCCCAGCATTTAATCATCAAGTTCATTGATTTTCCTCTACTCATTTATAATCAGTCTTTAAATCACTATTTAAGGGTCATGTGGTTTTAGTTTCTCATATTTTTAATGTGTTTTGTGACTTTTTCATCCTTCTCCCAGCCTAGCAGAATCTGCAGCGAGAAGCAACCTCTTCACATGGATGCCAGGGGAGAAAAAGATAATACTATTCAGAGCGCAGCCATACAGCCTTGACTCCTATTTCTTCAAACTGCTCCTTAAGGAGCAGGCACTGCTCCTCCCTCTCCTCAATCCAGGAACCACAGATGCCCCAGACAGCGTAATGAAGATTTGCTATATCCACTATATACTGGGAGTTGCTGAAGGATAACAGAAAAGGCGGAGGGGTGTGTGTGTGTGTGTGTGTGTGTGTGTTAGGGTTAGATGGTCTCGAACCAGATCCTCTCCTACAGTGGGCCCAGGGTTTTCATTCTTACAGTCCCTGTGCCTGGCTTCCAAGACTTGGGTGGTGTGGTCAGAGCATTTGCCTGTGAAGACTGAGACAAAGAAGTCATTAAGAACCTCAGCCTTCTCCAAATCCAGGGTAGCCAGTTCTCCTGATAGCTTCCGGAGCAGGCCCACATTGTCCCTCATCTGTCTTTTATTCGCTATGTACCTACAGAATCCCTTCCTGTTACCTTTCACATCCCTTGCCAAGTTTAATTTTAACTGGGCCTTAGCTTTCCTAACCTGCTTCCTAGCTTCCCGGACAACATCCCTGTATTCTTCCCAGGCCGCCTGTCCTTGCTTCCAATTTTCATAAGCCTCTTTTGTCTCTTGAATTTTCCTCAGCAGCTCCTTATCCATCCAAGGAGGTCTCCTGGCCATTTTATGCTTTACAATACACAGAAGATACTTACATGACATAAACATCCAGTAAGCCATCACTTTTGAATTTAGCCAGAAGAAAATTTATGCAGTCTTATAAAGTACAAGTACAAAGTCCTTATAAAGTATAAAAGTCTCATAAAAAATTATAAATCCGTTTATCCAGTTATTATTAAAAGTTAAAAAATTAGAAAGAAATACAGCTAAGATAAACAGAACAAAACCATGAGGCTTATGACTACCAATATGGTTTAAGAAAAACAACCAAAAAAACCCGAAACAGTAAAGGCTATAATAAAGTAGCAATGAGTGTGAAAAGCTACAAAGATATTGCTATCTTTAAACAAACTGCTAAGAGATCTCTAAAACAAAGTATAAAAAAATGAAAAGCAAATGGAAGATGTTAGCAAATTATCACAAAGGCAAATAGGTTAAAGGAAGAAAAATATCACTACAACAGTAAAAATGTGATGAGCTATGGATTTTTTTCTTTTCTCTTGAAAATTACAGTGTAACAATGCACAAAACGTTTAAACAAGAAAACAAGTGGCAGGATCGCAAGAGCAGTCAACAAAATATCTGCAGAATTTCTATTTCAAACACAGTTTTACTGTTAATTTTAACCGTAGTTCTTTCTAAAAACATAAAGATGCATAAACATGATTCCAGTGTCAATCAGCAGCTCTAACTTGGACTGTGGAAGATACCTACTTTTGTGACTTTTATAACTTTGATTTCCATTGTTCTGCAGAATTAAATATACACAACTTAGTTAAAGCAAATAATATTTGGGGAGAAAAATTCTTGCTTTCCATGCATCTAAAAGCCACCATGAATTCATAGGAAGCTAACAAAGATTTGACTCTCAACTGATCATTCATTTAAAAAGCATGAAACTACTTTTTCTAACTTAAAAATTTTCAGAGCCTTAAAAATTGCCTAGAAGAAAATAAAAAATAAAAAATTTCCTATTCTTAAATTAACCTTGACACTCTAAAGACACATATTTTGGATTGCTTGTCTTTTGAGTATTTAATTTACAGCTTCACATCCAAAGCTTTTTTCACAGCAATGAAAGCTAGAAATTTCTTACTGTTTAAAAGGAAGATTCATGTTTTCAAACAATTACATAACTCTAGGGCTAAAAGCTCTAAGATTTGCACACTTGAAGTCAAGTGGTTAGAAAGTAATGGAAGTCTGCATGATCACATGCATCACATATATTAAGTATGATTTGAATAAGCTTTTGTCCTAACAGATGAAAGCTATGCATCAAGATCAACAACAGTGTATAATACTTCTATTCACAAGCTCAATTTTCAATTACTACTTAATGTTTTCTAGGACAGTACAGGTGTATGCAGGAAAAATATGGTCACATCTATGACACACAGTTCTTGTCCTTCCTCCTCACTTCCTTAGCAATGTTTCTTAGTGATTTCTCACCGCATGACACACTCTCATGCAACAGTCTCTGTTCCTCAACCCAATTCTCCTTCATCTATTGGAACATTTAATAATAAACTAGTGCTGTAAGAATCATCCTTTAGATTAAATCTTCAGTATTAACACACTAATTATATAAATGAGGTCAAAACCATAATCTCAGACTGCCTGGAGACTCAGGAGACAGCATAGCATTAATATAACCCTGGTTTTGTTTCCATTCTCCTGCATATCCAGAAAGCCTACATCTTTTGCTTAAACTCTTTTGCCAAGTGCAAGGTCCTACAGCTGGGTCAGAGCAATCCCAGGCACAGCTCCAGGCTGGGCAGAGAAGAGATTGAGAGCAGCCCTGCGGAGAAGGACTTGGGGGAGTTGGTTGATAAGAAAATGAACATGAGGCGGCAGTGTGCGCTCGCAGCACAGAAAGCCAACCATATCCTGGGCTGCATCAAAAGGAGTGTGACCAGCAGGTCAAGGGAGGTGATCCTGCCCCTTTACTCTGCTCTCGTGAGACCTCACTTGGACTATTGTGTGCAGTTCTGGTGTCCTCAACATAAAAAGGACATGGAACTGTTGGAACAAGTGCAGAGGAGGGCCACAAGGATGATCAGGGGACTGGAGCACCTCCCGTACGGAGAAGGGCTGAGAAAGTTGGGGCTGTTCGGCCTGGAGAAGAGAAGGCTGTGTGGAGACCTCATAGCAGCCTTCCAGTATCTGAATTGGGCCTATAGGTATGGTGGGGAGGGACGCTTCATTAGGGACTGTAGTGATAGGACAAGGGGTAACGGGCTCAAACTTAAACAGGGGAAGTTTAGATTGGATATAAGGAAGAAGTTCTTTACTGTAAGGGTGGTGAGGCACTGGAATGGGTTGCCCAGGGAAGTTGTGAATGCTCCATCCCTGGCGGTGTTCAAGGTGGGGTTGGACATAGCCTTGGGTGACATGGTTTAGTGTGAGGTGTCCCTGCCCATGGCAGGTCCTTTCCAACCCTAACTATTCTATGATTCTATAAGTGAATGCTCCATTTTTTCCATATATATGGAAAAGCTCTTCTCTCTTACTCCCTCTCTTAAATATCACCAGTCACACAAAATAAACTTTTCCCTTCAGCTTTACTTCACAATAATACACCCTCTAGCAGCCTCCATTTCTTCCAATTCTCAGTAGAATGCACAATTTATCTCGCAAAATTATTATTTCCCCCAAAGTATACTGTGAACTGATTTAACAGTAATACTAAAATCATTTTACTGTTAAGCATGACTTCTTTAGTTTTAACCCTATCCTTTTGCTAATAAACACACAACCAACTATAGGAGAAATATGATTCTGAGAAGAAAACCTATGCAGCAAATACAGCTCCTGAATTTTATTAATACTTACATCCATGCATCCTGTTAATATTCTCTGTATTTTATAAAGTACCGGTAACTGTATGAGTTATCACCTTTGGGCAGTCTACAGTTTTAAACGAAACTGCTTTGTTTAAAGATCAAGTTATAAACACTTATTAGTCTACAACACAGTTTTAATCTAGTCTTTGGAGCGCATATTTTTGAGAACTCTGTATCCTGCTGAGACCTGTCTTTTTTCTGGCCATGTGTTACAAGTCTCTCTCCCTATCTTTTAAGGTACACACTGAAACAGCAGTTAGTACCATATATACATACTATAAACAGCTCCTCCAAGAGGACATTGCTCACAACACGCTAGGTCATGCCTGTCACATACACGCAATAAAATGTTGATTTTGCACACAAAACAGATGAACTCTCTGGTTCACAAAAATAAAAAATGCCTAATGAATCATAATCTGTTCCTTGATGATTCTTCATCACAGACAGTATTTACATTATTATTGTCCAGTCCTCAAGCCCTACCAAGGCCAACCATTACACAGAAAAAACAAGCAACAGAAAGCAGAGGCAATAAGGGAACACAGCACAGACTGAACCATCTTTACATCAACAATGAAGTCCCATTAGTGTATATACATACAAATATACATACACACACTTGAGACTTACCTTACATGATGGTAAGACAAAAAACTGCCATTAGCAGCACCATTAGCACACTAATTTCCCTACAGAAACTATGTATGGGATGCTGCAGAGAAGACTTAGCAATGAAAAGCTATTTTCAAGTTACTGTCATGTTTTTAAATCATTCCATTTTACTTCAATACAATTTTTTTCCTTTTTTAGAGAACAGCCACTGTACATGCACAATCTCTATTTCAACAAATTGAAAGGCATACACTAGTGGACAAAAGAGTGGTTTACAGAATAAAAGAAAATTATACACAATGTCTTCTTCAGCGACAGACTTAGGTAACACTTCCAAGCCAATTAAATTAAGACATCTCAGTTTCTTGAAGCAACGGATCACTGCTGCTGATTTTTGAGAAAAAAAAAAATAATCTAGAAATGCATAAAATTATAGATACTAATATATTTTGTTTATCAGGAAGTGATGTTGACACTCATTGACCTTTCCTTTAAACACTACTTTAGCTCATGCATTAAGTTGTCCTATAAGACTGGACCAACACATGTAGTTTTGCCACCTGTACTTTCAGTCACACTTTGGCACCCCACACCGATAAATACTTGGTTGTCTGGTGAAGAAACACCAAAGAGAGCAGGGGAGGCATTATAAACTCTCGAACAGCTCAAGAGACTGTGGATGTCTACAATTTGTACTCATCTTCAGAAACTGACAAGCTTTATAAGGAGAGCAAGCTTTTCTATACCTCTATGAAGTTTTATTACACAGAAACAAGTTTGCTAGCACTGACAGAAACCAAATGAAAACCAGATCACCTACTTTCAAGTTCAAGAAGTTTCCTCCACAGAAACTGAGTTTTGCACTACAGCTTCCACCACATCCAAGGTCTTACACCGTGCACAGAATAACTTTACAGAAGTTCATTACAGATTTCAAACTGGCTGCCTTTTGGGAAAGCACAGGTAAGCAAAATAAGGGGGAAGGAACAGACATGAAGCTAGAGTATTTTTTCTGGTAACATAAGATCAGAACAAATAGCTCGTCTCTATAACATGGAGCAAGAAGGAAAAATTAGAGACTAGAAAATAGAAACAGGTGAACTGACAAATCAAAAAAAGAGTAAGAAAATGAATGCACTATAGTGGGTAGCAAAGTGAGAAAATGAACAACAAAAAACCCCACAGAAATGGAACTCGAAAAAAGATCCTAATCAAGCCATGCACAGATAGATAGGAAAAGAAGGCCTAACAAAACCACGAAGGATTACTTGTAATTTATGGATTAAACTAAGACACCTAGAAAAGCTGTAAGACAGTAAAATACCCAGATGTTACAGATACTTACTCCTTTAATTTGCAGTGATCTTTGGGGTCACTGTGGCAATATGCATTTATTTAATGCTGACTGCCAAACAGAATTATAACTGTTTCCAGCCTAGAAAATGTTACGGTTGAAAGGGTGAAGGCATATAGAATAATGGTATCATTTAGGCTGAAAAAGACCTTTAAGATAGAGGAATCTCTGCCTCTAAGGGTTGAAGCACAGTTTCCACATTCAAATGCAGCCCTTGAAGTTATGTTGTCACTCTGGACAAGTGCAAAAATGGGCTTGAATCCTTTACTGAAAAGTATCTACGGTCTTTTCAAAGTATTGCAGTCTAGAAATTTCCCAGTAAGCAAGAACGAAAAGCTGGAGTGATACTCTTAACCAAATCACTACAAAGTGCAGTGGAACAGATCTGCAGTGACCTGCTTTTCATAACACCTGGGAGGTGTTTTACATCCTTGTCATGTACCACTGAATACGTAGCTACCATGCCACCTACAGACAAGATAAAGGTTACCAGTCCCCAATTTCTCCATATGGCCTCATCCCAAACCAGAAGACAGAGATTTTATTTCTGCCTATTCCCAAACAGTTTTTGGATCATTCTTATTCCTGTGATTAATGCAACCATACTCCCAAGAGATTGTAATGTTTTGTTTAAATGCTAAGATCCTACTAGGGTGTACTGACCCCACCATACACTTAGCATGTGTAGCATACATACTTGCATGCATACTTGCACAGAATGTACATACAGAAACATTGTTTTGATTCCTTTGCTTCTGGTATTCACTATTGAGACAGAACAATCAGTCTTCTCCTGGACTTTAAATGCTATTATAATACCCCATATCATTTAATGAATAACAATGGTACCACCTTAAATTACTTGTAGCACAGTGTGATTAAGAAAGTTCATTACAAAGATAACTGTTATTGAATCATATAAGCATTCATACCACTGGCTTTCACAGGAAATTTTGGGTGTGGTTTCCCGGTCAGTTGCAACGAGTAGAGGCAACCATGCCGTTCCCCACCTTTGTATTTTCACGGCTTTCCCTGCAGTGACTAAGAAGTGCAAGGCAGCAAGGTAGCGGAATAATTTACTATGCAGTCCACACATGACAACTGCTACACCACAAGGGGGTGCAGAAATGCACCGCTGAGGTTGGTGCTGCACTTGGGGCAACACTCCTGAGTCTGAACAACTTTAGCTAACAGGGAAACAGAACAAGCAGGGAAGAGTGATATCAACAGCAACAGTCAAAATAATTTCTTCCTTTTCACCTACCCACTCTGCAACGCCGCGTCCCGAACGTTGCCTCTTACTTGAACATAAGTCACATCTACAGACCTGAAAAGATACGCTGTGTTATCACATGCTGAAATGAGAAGGAAAAAAAAAAAAAAAAGAAAAAAAGTCAAAAGCAAGAGTGCAATTCCATGCAACTGTTACTGAGTGCAAAAGAAAATTAATAATTGTACCTTGAAACAGCAGCTGTAGGCACACTTTTATTATATAACTCCCATCCTCATGTTTTGACACAATATTACGTTTAATCAGGATATTCTTTAAAAGAAAGTCAACATAAACACACTTCTGCATACCACTTAATACCTCCAGAGTGCTTCAATTAGCACGGGATTAGATCAGCATAAAATTTAGTAAATGCTTCCTGGTAGAACCCAGCATACTTAACTGCTTACCTCCCCCCCCAGTACCTTAAGCAGATCAATTTTCTTGACTACATACCAAATCAAATAAATAGTAGCTCAACAAGTGGTAAGGAAACTACAAGATCGATTCATATTTTGCTATTCTCATGTGTCCGATTGTGACAGGTGATACTTGTTTCAGATTATATCAGATAATAATAGTAAACAAGTTTGTTCAGTGAACTGCAAACTCATAAGGAGAAACAATTCAATTCATGCTAGGTCTACATTAGATATTTTTCAGAAGCAATTAACTCAAGGTGGGTTAGAAACAGGGACTGAAGCAACTATAGGATACTTTTATTCTATGTAGAATATAAATCCGAAAAAGGCTTGCAAGCTAGAAACCTAAGGATAACAATGTGCAGGTGGTTGACATCTCTAAGAGCTTGAATATCATCTTCCAAAATTCAGAAACACTGTTAAACCTGAAGATTAAATCTGGTACTGGACTGGACGGAATTTAACTTGCAAATATAAATTCTGCTGCTGTGCTTACTGTTGTTCTTGTTTTTTTCCCCTTACTAGCCAAAAAGGAAGCTACTAAAAAAAATAGTTAAAAAAATACATACATATATATATATATCTGGGCTGCCTTCAATAGTCAGCAAAATAGTATAGTTCATACCATTAGTAACTTCTTCTAATTTAATTATGTGAACTTGAATCACATTTTCCACAAAATGCAATAATCTTAAATAAGGAGCCAAAGTCTTTGCCACAAAACAGTGGATTTTTTTTACAGCTTTCTAGAAAATCTTTCTGATCCAAATAAAAAAAACTGTTTCTCTGTGTTTCTGTATTGTTGTCCTCTCTACATACAAGGTTTGGATCTAAATCAGCCTCAATATCCCACAGAAATAAATTAAGCCCTGTATTTAATTTCTGTATTAATGTAAATGAAGCGTAAGTTTACTTCTTTCACTCTTCCTCTTTCGAATGTCATTTAACGACAAAAAAAATATATGTCACAAGCTGGTTTATGTAAAGTTTTAAGTAGGGCAATCACAGTTTTAATAGCCTGCATCTTCAACTAACAGTCTGAAATCTCAGAAAGCACTTAGCATCTTTTACCAAAAAAACACCCTCAAATCACCAAAAAACACAGCTTCCTGAACTGTCACAGGCAACATACAACATCTCTGAGCTTACTCAAACCTGCAGTTGTCATCAGACACCCGTATTATTACCAAAACACTTAAAAAGCTCTGCTTAAGAAAATTTCTCAAAAAAAACCCACTCAATTGATTCACCTTTACTGTGCCCTTTGTCTTTGCCTTACTCTTTGACAAGCATGTTTATTAGGAAGGTGCTATTATGCAATAATTTGCACAGTTTAAGAACTACATACATTTGCTCATACTATTTCTACTGGAAACTTATGCAATATCAACCTTAACAAATCTTTAGTATTAGCACCTCAGGGCAGTACACTGCCTAATGCATACCTCTTTTTCCATTCTCTCTCAACTGAAATAACAAATCCTTTATAAAACTTAAAGAAGTTTGCATAAGAAACTCATCATACTAGTTGAAAGATACTAGAAAGACCACAGGAACCACACACCCAGTTTAGACAGCAAGTCCACAACCTAAGAGGAAAAAAAAATTTATTCTCAAAGGGATTAAAATAAAATGACAAGTAACTCGTAAGCACAATTAACAGATTAAAAGAGATTTTCACTCCAGTGAGAACTTTCTTAATTTTCTTTTGAAAATTTCCAAAAAGTAGCTTCAAAGCAAATGTGAAAAAAAAATGTTGATGTATTTTCAAATAAAGTTCTCCAAAAAGATATTTCCTAAGACTATTGTGTTTTTCTCATTAACCAGCACTTATACAAGACTGGTTTTGTCAACCTGCTTCCCTACCAAGGCTTCCACTGCAGCAATGTGAAAATATGCTAGAAAAGTTTGAGCTGTACTGCTTCGATCTGTCAGAGGTAAAAAAAAAAGTCCTCCTAACTTCTGTTTCCGAATTCCTAGATTTCAAGAGCACTTAAGATTTTACATGTCACTGAGGGCCAGGATGCACTCCAACTTAATACCTACATATTTACATTAAGTTAGCAGCGCTGCCTTCAGTGATCATTTCCATGTATGTGTACTGTTATGATAAAAAAAAAAAAAACAGTAATGCATTTTACTGACATTGGCCATAGTTAGTTTCCTGGGTCCGCTGAATTTCCCACTGAGGTCAAATTTCCCAGGCTTTGGATTTTGAAATTCAACAGGCAAAGGAAAAATATACCAGAAATCATGTTTGCCCTTAAAAACTAGTGAGCGAAGCTGGCAGTACAGATACTGAACTTTGTTTTATTATTTAAAGTCAAGAAAATTTACAAAGACATATGACCAAAGTCAGCGCACATCATGCTACCGCACCAATGGGACTCAGACTTGCTAGAAATACACTTAGCTTCTGAGGACGACATACCGTATAAACTTTTATCACTGTGACAACTTATGCGTACTTAAGGCCTTCAGCACGGTCTATAAAAATGCATTTAGGACTACATGAATAATCATTCTGGTTATTGATTAGCCTTGCAGAATAGGTGTCAATCAGTTCACTTCCACATATGCACCTCTTTAAGGTACCAGCTGCAGACAGCAGCACCGCTGCATCTTCTTCTGCTACATTAAGGTACTTGAGGCATAAAACTTTTAAGTTACCACATGGAACTGCAATCTCTAGAACCTCATCAAGACTCCCAATCACTGTTACGAGAGCGGCGCGCCAGTGAGCTCTTCAATAATGCTAAAAGCCCGACAGCAAGCAGCACCCGAGCGCCGGGCACCACCTCGGCCGGCAGCGCCGCGGCTGCATGGGCGAGAGGGTGGACCGAGCCCCGCAGCTCGACGTCCGCAGCATCCCGAGCCGCAGCTGCGATCCGCTTCCAGCGCGGAGCCCGACGCCGGTCTCGCGACCGGAGAGAAGCCAGCCGCGAGCAGCGGCGCGGAGTAACGCGCCCCCAGCTCCGCTGGGAAAGAAATAAACAGAGAACGAGAGGATGGGAGATAGAAAAAAAAGAAGAAAGTGGAAAGAAAGGAACCCACACGCGCCGGATACCACACTTCTCGGCGAAGGCTCCCAGCCCCTCAGCTCCCTCCGGCCACGTCCGCTGGTTTCCCCCGTTCACAAGCACCTGGTGGAGCGGCCCGCGGCAATATCCCCACCCCGAGCCCGGCCCCTCCGAAACCCGGCCCCCCTCCGACACCCACCTTTCCCCTGCCCGCGCTACCTCCACTGGGGGCGGGGGTAACCTCCCTCGGCCCCCCTCTCCCCACCCCCGGCGCGGCCAGCCCGCTGCTCCGGGGAGGAGGGAGCGGGGCCGGGCCGGCCCCCCGCCCCCGGAGGCCGCGCCCTGCCCCAGCAGACATCAGGTGAAGCCTTCCGGGGGGGTTGTGGACCCCTGCCCGCCCCTCGGTGCAGCCGCGGCTCCGGCGGCGGGGCGACGGCGGCAGGTACTAACCCATCCATAGCCCGGCCAACCGGACCGAAACCCGCCAGGGGCCGCGGAGCCCCCGCGGCAGGCGCGGCGCGCGGATTCCCGCGAGCTGCCACCGCCCCCGCCCCACCCCTCCCGTGCCTCGGCAGTTGCGCATGCGTGCTGGGGGCCGGCGGGGCAAGAGCGGCTATGGACGTGTCCCCTGTCCGGTTTCCTCAGCCCCTCCGCCCTCATCCCCCCATCTTCCAGCGGCGCATGCGCCATACGGAGGCAGTGAGGCTGCCCGGAGTCCGCCTGGCCCCGTGGGGCCGTGACCTGGCCGGGAGAAGGGGTTTCGGGTGAGCCAGCCCCGAGCTGGGTGCTGACGGGTCGTCTGCTCCAGCGTATGGCATTAAAGAAACATGTAGCGTCAGTCAAATGGATGAGTCAGAAGACAAGTCTTGCCATTATGGAAGTCCTGTGAGTCTCAGTACTTCGATAGGCTTAAGTGGGAAATAGAGACCTGCCACAGTTTTTGGGATAAAACACTTTTTGTATTGTGTTTCTGTGGAAGTACGAGATCCAGAGGTTTCTCATATCACTCCTGACATGAATCATCCAAGAACATGGGAGAAGAAACAGCTTCACTGCAAATGCGTTGAATATTCTGTGTGAGCTACCGGTGCTTCACATGATGTGGAAGTTACAAGTGTGATAAAGATGGGTAGTGTGTATGAGTAGGGTTTAAAGGGAGATAGTGGATAGAGAGAGGCCTTGTTTGTCCCTCCATTAAACCCCTGCCATGAACAGGAAGTATTAATGTGTACAACAGGTGTCTTTGTGTTAAGCATGGCAGATTGTTACAGTTGCTTATTTGCACAAAATCCAGTGCACAAAATCTGAAAGTAAAAGCTAAAAGGTAGTGAAGACAAAATAATATTAGCGGCGGGGCAGATCCATATGCTTTCAAAAGCCATTTGCAGTTTGGTGCCCTTATGTGAAATCTTAGACATAAAGTAGAAGAAGGCTTGCATTTTTATTTGTTCAGTGCCTAGCACAGTCATAGTACATGACAGTGTACTTTAGAAGAAACAATGGGATTTGTTGCGTATTTACATCTCCTGGAGTTCAGTCAGTGCAAGACTTGGCCTGGCACACAGGCTTTTGATGATTACAGTTCCCAATCCTCTCTCCCTTCATGTAATGAGAATATATTTAGCAAGTGAGCTGCAAGCACTTCCTGACAGATGATTCCCATCATCTGTGTCCTATGACCTGCTGGAAGGTATTTGCTTTGATTGCGACAGGACAACTTTTGAGTCCTGCTGTAGGAAGAGCATGTGGAGTGACTGGAGAAGAAGCTGTTAGGTAGCGATTTAGAATCATAGAATCATACAGTGGTTTGGCTTTGGAGAGACCTGAAAGATGACCTGGTTCCAAGTCCCATATTTGCCAAGTACTTGGCCCAATCCCTGCCTTCATCAGGGAGCACATAAAAAAATGAGCACTTCGGGGTTCATGGAATATACGCATCAAAATGGGGGACTGGGCTTGATCAGAGGCTCTAAGTTGAGAGTCCTGTTACCTAAAAGTAGAATGACACATTTTCAGCTGCAGGTTGTGAATTCTATAGTTACAAGACACTCCTGTCTATCATACTTTTTCTCCCTTTTTTTCCCTCCAAACATAGTAGCATACCAGCCCATCTCTGCTATTACAGCTAGCTGCCAGTGTGGCTAGCCCCTATCCTGTATTGGAGAGCTAACCTGACCTTAAAAAAATGCCTTTTTTTTTTTTTTTTTCCTAACAAACAGGGTAATTTTTAAATCAGGTTGGACTTCTAGTCCCGGTCAAAAAGTGTGTCTCGAAGTTGTATTTCTAGTTTGGGTCTGTTTAGGCAGGAAGCAAGAAAAGCATCTTGCAGAAAGAGGGAACCTTCATTTCCCTAGTGTACCTCCAAGTTTTAGTGGTTTTATAGCACAACTTCATATGTCCTTCAAACTCAGCCTGAATTCTTATACCTGGGAAAAGTTGCAGTCTTAAGCGAAAATTGTGAGAAAGTTGTAGTTTCCTGTGGTTTCCACCTTAAACCAGATTTCTAGTTTACGGTTATTATCACTTACAGAAGAAATGATGTTACGAGTGTATTGTGTGATTTAATTAGCCTATTTCCAAAAGTAAGTTACTGAAAACAGTCGATCTTGTTAAGAATATAGGAGTGTTTAGAAGTTTGCCTTTCTGTTCCCCCATGAAATACAGGAGCAAGATAGATCACCATGATCAAAAAACCCCATATTGACAGCTGGTGTAAGATTCATTTGAAAAAATAAGTTTTAGTCATAACAAGATAGATGATATTTCAATAAGTTATTATGAGAAAAGTAGGAGAGAATATATATATGATAATATGTTTTATATATGTTCTACTATATGTGTTAATATGATATTTAAATATACATACACACATACAAGGATATAATAAATATTTCCAGTATATTAGAATATATATTAATTACATTTTTACAAAAATTTTAAAATTAAAAAGATAAGAATTTCTGAATCCTTTGAAAGGTCTTCTCTTTAAAGGTCAAATTGTCAAAAATGCCTTACAATTTCATCCCTTGGTACACATGTTTCTTGTTACAAGTTAAATATACAATGTAATTTAAAAACACTACGAGGGTTCTCCTGTAATTGGTCTGTATACTGTAAAAACAGAAATAAGTGTGTTTCTCCATAATCTAGATTGTGCTGGCATTGAAGAATGCTTTTAATTTAATTTCCAACTGCAGTTCACAAAGCCAATTGAAAATTTGATAGATTGTTGTAATAGAAAAAGGAAATAAATCCTTTGTGATAGGGCCTGTGAGCCAGTTGTTCACACATGCAGGGAGCAACAGAAAGGAAGAAATATTTAAACATTCCCTTCCTGGGAGGGCAGGAAAAAAGCAGAGTGAAAGAGATTAAGAGATAAAGATAATGTAAGGGAAAATACTTCTGGGAGGCAAACTTGGGGTTTGGGAGTTCAATTCCTACTTTCCCTGTGGTGCCTTTAGTATTGGGCCTTGTGTTTTTTTCCTTGGGGTTTTGTTTGTTGTTTTGTTTGGGTTTTTGTGTGTATGTGTGTGGTTTTCTTAGTTTTGTTATGGGAGTGTTTGTTTTGGTTTTGGTTTTATTGATCCACTTGTTTTACTCATTATTTTGTTTTCTGCTTGCTTCCCTGGTTGGTTTATCTGTTCCCTTTTCTCCTTTTTCAGATTCTTCAAATTGCATTCTTCCTGATCCATGTCAAATTCATGTTTCTTGCAACTTTAGGGAAGTTGGTGGAATTGTCCATAAGCTGTGTGTGACTGATTCTGTTGAATGGCTGTGCTATGTTTCAGCTGCCTCTTTTATAAGGCATATAAGCTGAATGATGGTGGCGTATACTTTAAAGAGGTATATGGTGTCTTTTAATTAAACAGAACTTCAAGCAACAACAGAGGTCTGTATGTACAGATCCAATTATAGGATCAGGGCCTGGGTGCACAATAATTAGCCTACTCAGCATACCGACATGATTAGACCGACACAATCAGCCAATGTGTTCTATTCTGAGCAACCGTGTTTATCTGTTTTCAGCAGCGCAGCATTTTATTAGGAATGAGTTTTCTTTGAGGTTATTCTAGGTATAACTAACAGCTGCCAGATTTTTCTCATTCATGTCTTACTAATATTCCTATTTTCTGTGTTACTAATACTTTCATAAACTAAAAACAAACAAGCAAACAAACAAACAAAAACCAAAAACAACCTCAAAAACCCCAAACTGGCCTGTTTTTCTGTTTTACAATTTTGTTCTACCAAATTTATCGCGCAAAGCCATTTATGGAATTTTGCTGATCTGTTTATCACAAAATAAAACTTTTTATAGATTCTCAACACTGAAAATGCTTTATCTTTTTTTATTCACTCAGTTTTTAATGCTTGCCATAAAATCAGTATGTAACCTTCAAGTCACATATTTCCCATGTGCTGTAACAAGGAATGCAACATTCTGTGTATGCTGTTTCAGTAGTGAAAGAAAATGCAGAGCCCTCAGTTACAGACTTCTCAATTTCTTCACTGGGTCTGATGTGGCATGACTACCTACCATTCCGTGCTTTAGTTTACATATCCATAAGACAGAAATCGTACTTTCTGTGAAACTCAGGGAAATTAATTTGTCTGAGAAAAAAGATGTTTGATCTTTTCAGTGAGCTATTCAGCACCACCTTTGCTTTTTTCTCATCAGGTTAACAAATAAACAAAATACGACTTTCTCTTTTCCAGCATCTACTGTTTAAGTCATTCTAAACAATACATGTAATTACTTCAAATTATCAGCTTTCATGGCTATCTTCCAAATTGTATGCTTATCATAGTAAATCAATAGTTTAGACATCTTTGTTACATTTGTTTTTTATTTTTGCCACCCAGATATATCAAGTAATTGCTATATGAGTGCTAACTCATTGGAACAAACTCATTAGCATATGGTTTTAAGATTTATATATTTTTTTTTACATTAATTAGTAATTGGCATCTAAAATGTCTTCTAAATTGCTTTTTATTTAATGGGGAAATATCCTCTTCTCCATTTTATTTAGCTCCTAGTTACTCAGAAATTTGATACATTATTGTCTTCCATGTAATTCTATTAGGACTTCCCAGTTCTTTGTAACATGTTATGTGTACACAGCCAGATGTGCTATGCTTCTGGTAATACAATACAATATAACTTCTAGCATGATTTTTTTTTTCTAAGTTTCCTGGAAAAAAAAAATATAGAGCTTTCTTACAAGGTAGTCACTGACTAGGATGTTTGTTTTTGCTCTGACTTGATAACACAAGGCTTTCACTAGCATCTGTAGCCCAAGCAGTAACAGTCCTGATTAACCCTGACAATTCACTGCAACTTTCCAGCTCTTCAGCTGTTCTGGCCCAACTACTTGTAAGGTCATTCCACAGACTGGATTAGGAAAAGTAACCTTCTCTTCCTCCACCTTTTTGTTGGGGATCAATCCAGTTGTCCAAAGTGGGGGTAGTGAACTCCAGTAATGGGGCAGAGCATATGTCTGGAGAGGAGCAGCCGTGGACTTCCATCATCCAATCCTTCTCTGACTTACCATGCAAAGATAGAGCTGTCAGCTCCATTTCGGGTATGGCCTCTGCACTAGACTGCCCGCTGCACTATGGCTCAGCGGTGCAAGTTACAGCTTTGACTCTACTGGTCACTTCAGGAGAGAAACTGCACAAGATGTTTTCTCTGAGCAAACCAAATCCTTTGAGTGAATCACTCAAAGTGACAAGTGAATACCATGATTTACCATTCCCTGTCTTTCACAAAGGGGCCTGATGCATTGCTGAAATGGTGCAGAATCTTAGGAGAATTTTAGTGACAGTGAAGAAAAGGGAGAAGTTGTTTTGCTAGGCTACTGAAAGCTGTGCATTCCAGAATGCTAAATTTAATTCAGACTGAAATCACTGTGTGGCCACGGCTCAAGAGCAGTTATATTTCTTTTTGTTTTCCTGAGAGGTAAACTTGACAAATTTCCATTCAGCTGAGACAATGTGTCAAAATACATGATAGTAGGTCACTACTAATGAGTTTAGTTATAGCTGCTTCACTCCAAAGTCAGAAATATCCTCACATACAGAAGATGTTCTTGTAGTTAGGACTTGGCTACCATTCAAGGTTATGGTTTGTCTCCTGATTTAAATGCAGAATCGTTCTAAGACCACAGTAGACCTAAGCAGCATTTGTTGACAAATGGCAGCAAATTAATATTTATCTGTCTCAGGGAATTGATAAGAGAATGAACTAATTATCTGTGATGGAAATGGCATAGGTAACCTGTTAACTGTAGCCTTAAGTGGAGTGCATTGCACTAATTTAGTCCAGGGCTGCCAAGATCTAGGAATTCTTTGCAGACATCCAAGTCACATAGGATGGCAAAAACCCATGTGAGGACAGTAAAAGGCTCTGTCAGAGTTTGGATGTAAAGAGTGTTAGGGGTAGTGTGTGATACTCAGGAATGGCAGAAATTGAAATATACTTTTTTGTGCCTGTTGATACCAAAGTTTAATTTGTTACCAGAGCTTAAAGTTAAGTTTGGAGCAAAATCTAGCAAACTTGGGATGTAAACTTATGCTCCAAAATCAGTATTTGTGCATTTAGATAAAAATTCCAGAATGTGTAAAGTTGTGAATGTACCACCCCTAAGTGAGGTAAATAAATTCTGGTTTAAAAGTTAATATTGGGCATTGAGCAGTTCAGAGGAAACTAAGAATGTCAACAAAAATCCAGGTTTAAGCTCAGAGTTAGCCATTTGAATCACGGGGCAGAGGGTCAGGCATCAAAAGGCAGGCACAGGATAAGAACAGGACTTGTTTTTTCACCTCTGTAGATAATAGTTTTTCATTGCTGGTAACACAGTACTAAACATTTCCTGTTGTGTCTGACTGTTCTGAGACAGTTCTGTGAGAAAAACAAACCATAATTCACTACAATCTATCCAGTAGGTATGGCGACAAAGATCTAATCCTTAGCCCTTTTTTTTTTGCCCTTCTCCCAGGATCCAATTGGTATGAATTCTTGGGGGTGTATGTACACATCACTAATATATCACTAATCTGGTGGCTATTTTGGGGTATGTGGCATGTTCTCAACCTAATTCATAATACATGCCTAGAAATGGCCAGTGAATATTCTCCATTGCTTCTCATTGCATGTTTATTATGCTGAAGTGAGTTATTCACTGCCACCATTTACAGACCTATTTAAAGTTACCAGATGTGGCAGAGGGGAGAAACATTCAAGCACTTTTATTCAGGAGGTCTTCCAGAGGCAGAAGCTATTGCTGAAGCTGTAAGAACAAGTGGGACTCTCTTAGGAAGCCCAATCTCATTTTTCCATGGGATGTTCAGGTAGCAGGAAGAGGAGGCTGCTCCCCAAAGGAAGGGGGGAGGCAAGCAGCCATAGGGCAGGTCAGACAGTGGCCTTGGCAGCAGGGTTGTAGTCCCATGGCACCAGTGGCAGGTGGGCAGAGCAGAGTAGTGACTGCAGGAGGTCCTATTGACACTCTGGTGAGCGTCAGGGAAAGAGGAGGTAACATACCTGCTCCAAGGTGAATCCAGGAAATCCAAACAGTGATGCAGGTACAGAGCTAGGGGCAAGCACACCTCTGATGTAGTTCATGCAGGGACTGGCATGAGGCCCAGGCATGAGGTTAAATGGAGACCTCAGAGGGGGCATCATTCCATCCCAACACACCCAGTCGGTTGGTAGCACCTATAGTAAATGTTCGGAGCAATGTAGGGATATTCCAGCTGCTCCAGCCAATGAGCCGACTTCAATTGGATCTCGGCTCAAATGCCTCTACACAAATGCCTGTAGTATGGGGAACAAACAAGAGGAATTAGAGATGTGTGCACATCTACGGGGGTATGATATCATAGGCATCACAGAAACGTGGTGGGATGGCTCCTATGACTGGTGTGTTGGAATGGAAGGTTACCGGCTCTTTAGGAAAGACAGGCCCGGCAGATGGGGAGGGGGAGTTGCTATTTATGTTAGGGATAGGCTGGAGAGTATGGAACTCTGTCTGGGGACAGGTGAGCAGTCGACAGAGTTTGTGGGTCAGGGTTAAAGGGAGAACAGTGATGGGTGACATTATTGTGGGGATCTGTTACAGACCGCCTGACCAAGGGGACTCGGTGGATGAAGTGCTCTATAGAGAGATAGGAATAGCCTCACTGTCACAGGCCCTTGTTCTCATGGGAGACTTCAGCCACCCTGATATCTGTTGGAGGAATGGTACGGCCCGGCACAAGCAATCCAGAAGGTTCCTCGATTGTGTGGAAGACAACTTCCTCCTGCAAGTAATAGAGGAGCCGACAAGGAGAGGTGCCATGCTTGACCTCATCCTCACCAACAGGGAAGGGCTGGTTGGGAATGTGACGCTCCAGGGCAGCCTTGATTGCAGCGATCATGAGATGGTTGAGTTTGAGATCCTCAGGACAGTGAGAAGAGCGTGCAGCAAGCTCACTGCCCTGGACTTCAAGAGAGCAGATTTTGGCCTCTTCAGGAACCTGCTCAGTAAGGTTCCATGGGATACAGCCCTAGAGGGCAGGAGGGCCCAAGACTGTTGGTTGATATTCAAGGATCACCTGCTGCAAGCTCAGGAGCGATGCATCCCAACTAGAAGGAAGTTCAGCAAGAGGGCCAGGAGACCTCCTTGGATGGATAAGGAGCTGCTGAGCAAAATTGGAAGGAAAAAAGAGGCTTATAAAAGGTGGAAGCAAGGTCAGGCGGCCTGGGAAGAATACAGGGATGTTGTCCGGGAAGCTAGGGACCAGGTTAGGAAAGCTAAGGCCCACTTAGAATTAAACTTGGCTAGGGATGTTAAGGATAACAGGAAGGGATTTTATAGGTACATTGCCAATAAAAGACAGGTTAGGGACACCGTGGGCCCTCTCCAGAAGCTATCGGGAGAACTGGCTACCCTGGATTTGGAGAAGGCTGAGGTTCTTAATGACTTCTTTGCCTCAGTCTTCACTGGCAGTCGCTCTGACCACACCACCCAAGTCTTGGAAGGCAGACGCAGGGACTGTGAGAATAAAGACCCTGGGCCCACTGTAGGAGAGGGTCTGGTTCGAGACCATCTTAGGAACCTGAACATGCACAAGTCCCTGGGACCTGATGAAATCCATCCACGGGTCCTGAAGGAGCTGGCGAATGAAGTTGCTAAGCCACTGTCCATCATATTTGAAAAATCATGGCAGTCAGGTGAAGTTCCCGATGACTGGAAAAAGGGAAATATAACCCCCATTTTTAAGAAGGGGAAAATGGATGAGCCGGGGAATTACAGACCAGTCAGTCTCACCTCTGTGCCTGGCAAAATCTTGGAGCGGATTCTCCTGGAAGGCATGCTAAGGCACATGAAAACCAACAAGGTGCTTGGTGACAGCCAGCATGGCTTCACTAAGGGGAAATCCTGCCTAACCAATCTGGTGACCTTCTATGAAGGGGCTACAGAACTGATGGACAGGGGCAGAGCGGTTGATGTCATCTACCTGGACTTGTGTAAAGCCTTTGACACTGTCTCACATGACATCCTTCTCTCTAAGTTGGAGAGACATCAATTTGATAGGTGGACCACTCGGTGGATAAAGAACTGGCTGGATGGCCGCACGCAAAGAGTAGTGCTCAATGGCTCAGTGTCCAGCTGGAGACCAGTAACGAGTGGTGTCCCCCAGGGATCGGTGTTGGGACCGGTCTTGTTCAACATCTTTGTGGGTGACATGGACAGTGGGATTGAGTGCGCCCTCAGCAAGTTTGCTGATGACACCAAGCTGTGTGGTTCGGTTGATAAGTTGGAGGGAAGGAATGCCATCCAGAGGGACCTTGACACGCTTGTGAGGTGGGCTGATGCCAACCTGATGAAGTTTAACCATGACAAGTGCAAGGTCCTACACCTGGGTCGGAGCAATGCCAGGCACAGCTACAGATTGGGCGGGGAGAAGATTCAGAGCAGCCCTGCGGAGAAGGACTTGGGAGTGTGGGTTGATGAAAAAATGAACGAGCCGGCAGTGTGCGCTTGCAGCCCAGAAGGCCAACTGTATCCTGGGCTGCATCAAAAGGAGTGTGACCAGCAGGTCGAGGGAGGTGCTCCTGCCCCTTTACTCTGCTCTCGTGAGACCTCACTTGGACTATTGTGTGCAGTTCTGGTGTCCTCAACATAAAAAGGACATGGAACTGTTAGAACAAGTGCAGAGGAGGGCCACGAGGATGATGAGGGGACTGGAGCACCTCTCGTATGAAGATAGGCTGAGAAAGTTGGGGCTGTTCAGCGTGGAGAAGAGAAGGCTGCGTGGAGACCTCATAGCAGCCTTCCAATACCTGAAGGGGGCCTATAGGGATGCTGGGGAGGGACTCTTCATTAGGGAGTGTGGTGGGAGGACAAGGGGTAATGGGTTTAAACTTAAACAAGGGAGGTTTAGATTGGATCTGAGGAAGAAATTCTTTACTGTGAGGGTGGTGGGGCCCTGGAATGGGTTGCCCAGGGAAGTTGTGAATGCTTCATCCCTGGTGGCGTTCAAGGTGGGGTTGGACATAGCCTTGGATGGCATGGTTTAGTGGGAGGTGTCCCTGCCCATGGTGGGGGGGTTGGAACTCGATGATCTTGAGGTCCTTTCCAACCCTTACTATTCTATGATTCTATGTAGGTGGAGGCTCTAGGAGAGGCTTGTCAGTGCAACCAAGGCCTGTTTGTCACCTAGGTTCCTGACAGGGATTTGGGTGTGGGCTTTCCTACTGGCTCTGTGTAGGTGAGAGGCAGAAAGAAGGTGGGATATCAAGATAGCCAGTAGAAAGGTGAAGAAGTGATGAGCTGCTATGTAGAAGAAAGCTAATGGTCAGGGCTTCTTCAGAGCAGAATGTCTGTTGGAAAAGCAGACACTGCTTTTGGGTGAAAAAATGTCCCTACTTTTTTTTTAATTTATTTATTCCCTGGTAGGATACAGAGTGGTGTGGGTATCTTTTATTTAAAAATATCCCACCCCCAAGCCCTCTGAGTAACACCAAAACACTCCGACTCATGTAGCCCATTTTTTGCCCCAGATGGAAGTGGTTTGACTATGTGATTTACTTTGTATTGGAACAGTACTTGATGTCAAGAGGTAACTAAGGAGAATATCCTCATGTAATAATTCTGGTAATAGTAATGAATCTCTGAATGTTAGAGATCATTTGGTTTCTTAGTTGTCATGGTTGTTGACTGAAGAGAAACAGGGGTTTTTTACTGTATTGTTTGTTTTAAGCATCCTCTTTTCAGGACAGAGTCTTCTTTCTTGTACTTACATCTTGGCATTCTCTGATCCACATTTCCAGTACAGCATCTATTCTGTTCAGTAAAGTTACAAATTGTATGAAGATTTATGTTCATTCTCTTTCAAGTACTCTTTTTCACAAATACATAAATCTAAGTTTTCTGAATTTTTCTTCAACTGAGACTACTGCTGTGCCTAATAATGGATAAATGATCACATGTTTTCCACAGACAGGCCTTTGTATTTCAATGCGGCAACAGCACCGCATGGATGTAATAGATTTGTTACCTCCTCCGGATGCCTTCGTGTTGCAACTTGACATCATAGGTGTATAATAGATTTGTTAGCACCTCCAGATGTCTTTCTGTGACAGCTTGACATAACAGGACCCTCCAGTGGTAAACTTTATTTGTTTATTTGAGTGTTTTGGAAATGCCAGGGAAACAGCAGAACTTCTGAGATGGCCAATTAGCTGTTAACTATTATAATGGAATCTTATTATCACACAACACTTTTTTTTCTCCATGAAAAATTTCCTTGACATTCTTCCAGTGTTACAGATGGGTTTCCGGTAGTAAGTTTCATTAGTGCACTAAATTCCCCATCAGTATATTTCTCTAGTATATTGAAACACATCTTTATTTTACACCTGTAGTGTACTTACTGATGTTTCTTCTTTTCTTTCCAAATATTCAAAACATACTTACTGTTTCTGGTGGGTAACTGCCAATTTCAGTTTTTTTGGTACAAGATTCTTCTATATCCATGATGTCCCCGTACAGACCTAGATTAATCTTGCCTAGCATCATGTTTATGACTTGTTTCTTTCATACTTTTTTCATTAGTTAATTATCCTTTAGCGGCACTGGCCTAGATCCACAAATGTGTTTATGCACCTGCTTCAGGTTTCAAAGACAGTTTTTAGAATTTGTCTAATATAAGATAATACCACCCAGTCAGTTGTGAGCACCTATTATAAATATTCAGAGCAATGCAGAGGTGTTCCAGCTACTCCAGCCAATAAGCTGGCTTCATTTGGAGCTTGGCTCAGATGCCTCTGTACAAGCACCCGTAGCGTGGGGAACAAACAAGAGGAATTAGAGATGTGTGCACCTCTATGGGGATATAGAATCATAGAATAGTTAGGGTTGGAAAGGACCCCAAGATCATCCAGTTCCAACCCCCCTGCCATGGGCAGGGACACCTCCCATAAAACCGTGGCACCCAAGGCTCTGTCCAGCCCAGCCTTGAACACCGCCAGCAATGGAGCGTTCACAACTTCCCTGGGCAACCCATGATATAATAGGCATCATAGAAACATGGTGGGATGGCTCCTATGACTGGTGTGTTGGAATGGAAGGTTACAGGCTCTTTAGAAAAGACAGGCCTGGCAGATGGGGAGGAGGAGTTGCTGTTTATGTTAGGGATAGGCTGGAGAGTATGGAACTCTGTCTGGGGACAGGTGAGCAGTCGACAGAGAGTTTGTGGGTCAGGGTTAAAGGGAGAACAGCGATGGGTGACATTATTGTGGGGATCTGTTACAGACCGCCTGACCAAGGGGAATTGCTGGACGAAGCGCTCCATAGGCAGATAGGAGCAGCCTCACGCTTGCAGGCCCTTGTTCTCATGGGAGACTTCAACCACCCTGATATCTGTTGGAGGGATGGTACGGCCCGGCACAAGCATTACGGGAAGTTCCTCGATTGTGTGGAAGACAACTTCCTCCTGCAAGTAATAGAGGAGCCGACAAGGAGAGGTGCCATGCTTGACCTCGTCCTCACCAACAGGGAAGGGCTGGTTGGAAATGTGACGCTCCAGGGCAGCCTTGGTTGCAGCAATCATGAGATGGTCGAATTCGAGATCCTCAGGACAGTGAGAAGAGTGTGCAGCAAGCTCACTGCCCTGGACTTCAAGAGAGCAGACTTTGGCCTCTTCAGGAACCTGCTCAGTAAGATTCCATGGGATATAGTCCTAGAGGGCAGGAGGGCCCAAGACTGTTGGTTGATATTCAAGGATCACCTGCTGCAAGCTCAGGAGCGATGCATCCCAACTAGAAGGAAGTTCAGCAGGAGGGCCAGGAGACCTCCTTGGATGCATAAGGAGCTGCTGAGGGAAATTCAAAGGAAAAAAGAGGCTTATAAAAGGTGGAAGCGAGGACAGGAGGCCTGGGAAGAATACAGGGATGTTGTCCGGGAAGCTAGGGACCAGGTTAGGAAAGCTGAGGCCCACTTAGAATTAAACTTGGCCAGGGATGTTGGAAGTAACAGGAAGGGATTCTGTAGGTACCCTGCAAACAAACGATAGACTAAGGACAACATGGGCCCCCACCAGAAGCTATCAGGAGAACTGGCTACCCTGGATTTGGAGAAGGCTGAGGTTCTTAATGACTTCTTTGCCTCAGTCTTCACTGGCAGTCGCTCTGACCACACCACCCAAGTCTTGGAAGGCAGACGCAGGGACTGTGAGAATGAAGACCCTGGGCCCACTGTAGGAGAGGATCTGGTTCGAGACCATCTTAGGAACCTGAACATGCACAAGTCCCTGGGACCTGATGAAATCCATCTGTGGGTCCTGAAGGAGCTGGCAAATGAAGTTGCTAAGCCACTGTCCATCATATTTGAAAAATCATGGCAGTCAGGTGAAGTTCCCGACGACTGGAAAAAGGGAAATATAACCCCCGTTTTCAAGAAGGGGAAAATGGATGAGCCGGGGAATTACAGACCAGTCAGTCTCACCTCTGTGCCTGGCAAAATCTTGGAGCAGATTCTCCTGGAAGGCATGCTGGAGCACATGAGAAACAACAAGGTGCTTGGTGACAGCCAGCATGGCTTCACTAAGGGGAAATCCTGCCTGACCAATTTGGTGGCCTTCTGTGATGGGGCTACGGAACTGATGGACAGGGGCAGAGCAGTTGATGTCATCTACCTGGACTTGTGCAAAGTGTTTGACACTGTCCCATATGACATCCTTGTCTCTTAAGTTGGAGAGACATCAATTTGATAGGTGGACCACTTGGTTGATAAAGAACTGGCTAGATGGCCACATGCAAAGAGTTGTGCTCAACAGCTCAATGTCCAGCTGGAGACCAGGAACGGGTGGTGTCCCCCAGGGATCGGTGTTGGGACCGGTCTTGTTCAACATCTTTGTGAGCAACATGGACAGTGGGATTGAGTGCGCCCTCAGCAAGTTTGCCGATGACACCAAGCTGTGTGGTTCAGTTGATAATGTTGGAGGGAAGGAATGCCATCCAGAGGGAACTTGACACGCTTGTGAGGTGGGCTGATGCCAACCTGATGAAGTTTAACCATGACAAGTGCAAGGTCCTACACCTGGGTCGGAGCAATGCCAGGCACAGCTACAGGTTGGGCAGAGAAGAGATTCAGAGCAGCCCTGCGGAGAAGGACTTGGGAGTGTTGGTTGATGAGAAAATGAACATGAGCCGGCAGTGTGCACTTGCAGTCCAGAAAGCCAACCGTATCCTGGGCTGCATCAAAAGGAGTGTGACCAGCAGGTCGAGGGAGGTGCTCCTGCCCCTTTACTCTGCTCTTGTGAGACCTCGCTTGGAGTATTGTGTGCAGTTCTGGTGTCCTCAACATAAAAAGGACATGGAACTGTTAGAACAAGTGCAGAGGAGGGCCACGAGGATGATCAGGGGACTGGAGCACCTCCCGTATGAAGACAGGCTGAGAAAGTTGGGGCTGTTCAGCGTGGAGAAGAGAAGGCTGCGTGGAGACCTCATAGCAGCCTTCCAGCATCTGAAGGGGGGTTATAGGGATTCTGGGGAGGGACTCTTGATTAGGGACTGTAGGGATAGAACAGGGGGTAACAGGTTCAAACTTCAACAGGGGAAGTTTCGATTGGATACAAGGAAGAAGTTCTTTACTGTAAGGTGGTGAGGCACTGGAATGGGTTGCCCAGGGAAGTTGTGAATGCTCCATTGCTGGCAGTGTTCAAGCCCTGGTTGGACAGAGCCTTGGGTGACATGGTTTAGTGTGAGGTGTCCCTGCCCATGGCAGGTGGGTTGGAACTGGATGATCTGAAGGTCCTTTCCAACCCTGACTATTCTAGGATTCTATGATTCTATGATGCATGAGAGTGTCCTCTCCACCTCACAGGCCGTCTTACATTACAACTATGCTTAGTCTCACTGAAATGGCGTTACTCATTTGCACTTATTTTGAAATGGCATTTCTGAAATAACCAAGAAATGCATGGTTATGTCATGACCCTACTTTTCCCCACATTTGACAGCATGGCAAATATCAAAATCTGGCCCCTTTTTCTTTGCTGTTTTTCACTCTGCTTTTTCTTTCTCATTCCTTGCCCATCTTCTTGTCAATATCCATATTTACAAGGACATCAGCTAAATGGAAGCTGTCTGAAGAAAATGACAAGTAGAGGAACTCTAGGATTCATCTCAAGTGTTTAAAGAAGGTGTAATTTGTTCTGGATAAACAGCCACCTGTAATATCTTGCTTTATACTGCATTCAAATAAGTCAAAGTAATTAAGAGCCTGCATGATCCAAAAGTATAAAGAACAATTTTCAGTTGGAGTCCCTCATTTTTAAAGGCATTGGGAAATTGAAACAGCAAGTTTTGTGCTTGGCACAGGTGATCTGTCCCTGTCTGGAGCTATCTTCATTATATCAAATGAAGGAAGAATGTAGCAGAAGGGGTCTCTTTTAATTAATCTTCATTATTATATTGGCCGTTCAGTTCTTTGTATGCCTGTGTATATGAATGCATAAAGAGGAGGTTGCACCTTAGTTACTATATTATGTAGTGAGATTTTGCTTTTTTTATCAGCTTAGCTTTCATGGTACTTGTACTCACTGGTAATTTATTACAGATTTATTAAAAAGCTTCTCTTTGAAGAAGGCAATGACTTCATTACAGCTCTTTGTTTTGGTTTGCTGTGGGCTTGTTGGCTTTCTTAAAAACAAAACCTGCAAGATCTGCATCAGCAACATGTCAAACAACAGATTAGACTTGGATACTTGGCTTAATAATCTTTCTAGCCATCTGCATTTAGATGTACTGTTACAATCAATATGTTCTCCATATATCAACTTTTTTTGAAATACAATACTCTGAGGACTACGGGCTAGCTATTGCTTTTATCTTTTTTCGCTGTTGAAGTATGTAGGATCCACGAACTGAATACCTCATGCAGTGCTTGCCACTGCTTCAACATGGAAATGTAGTTGAAATAGAAACAGACCCGTAATGAGACTGCGTATCATTTAGGTGTGATCATTACTGAAAAGGTTTTGCTGACATGAATGATGTGGATTGAGGAGAAGCCTGGAAAGATTGCTTACCACCATTGCTGAACACAGTTAAATGTAGCTATACTGGCAAAAAAACCTAGCTAACTAACAAAAGGGTTATCGTTGGCATGTCTTGCTTGCAAGCAGGAGAGGATGCTTGCTTTTACCTGCATCAGTAGAGGCCTGCATTGCTTTTACAAAGAGAACTATAGCATACTTTGTAAAGTACCAGTTACTTTGCAATTGTAAAGGAACTTAAGTTTAGTTACTTTACAATTGTAAAGTAACAGCAATTACTTTACAGTAAGCTGAAGTTGTAAAAATAAAGCAGAGGGTTGGGTACAGGTCCACACTGTGTATTTGTTTGAGGGCAGCTTCCTGTCCATCCACAGGTCAGTATCTTGGGAGAAGGACTAAGGTGGATCTAGGCATATTTCTGTGGAATATATAGAGTCCTGGGGGGGATTCCAGAGATAGCTGTCAGATTGCCTGTCCCATTTCAACAGCTTTACCTTTTTACTGTGATTTTACAGTAAAACTCCACATAGTTGTTGACATGAGACAAGCAATGAAGACCTGCTGACTTGTGCTCTCGATCACAAAATTGGAGCTGGAAAAAACCAAGTTAACTGCTTTTGAAGAAAACTTGTTTTCTTGCAGAAAATTGTGGAAGGGGTCTGCAAGGATCCTGTATCAACCATCTGAGGAGAGGTGAAATGTAGGGTTATAAAACTAAAGGAGCCAAACTACTTGCTTTCTTTGACAATTGTTAGCATCTCTGGCTAGGTGGAAAGAAGGGAATTCTGCTCCTTAGAAGAAAGGAATTCGGCTTCCAGTCAGCTGCAAGGAAAGAAGCTGCACTAAAAAACTTCTGGAGTTTTTCTAATGGTTTTGTCTTTCCTTCTGGAAGTGAAAGTAAAGATGTTTCTAGAAACACTAATCGAACTAACATTCAGCTTGTTTGCCCTTGCGGGCCCCAGGGTTTAAATGTGAACCTGAAGGATTCAGTTTTCTGGGATTCTTCAAACCAGCTTGTTTCCACCAGCAGCAGGAGTTGGAGGAGCTTGGACAGAACCAAATTCAGTGGGCAGGCAGCTGAACTTCATAATCCAAATCTCAATAAGAGATTTTGTAAAAACCTAAATGGTAGCCTGGGGAGGATGTACAGACACCTGAGGTCTGAAAGGTCCCAGATTAGAGACTGGAAAGTGAGCCTTGCTGAGAGTTCAGGAGTGTAGTGCCTTAGCAGCAAAGTGGTGAATGGCTAATTGAGGATGCTGCCAGCCACTATCAGAGGCCCGACTTTTCAAACGCCATCTCACAGCTAGATCCCTGTGGGCAAGCCTTTGTGCCTGCACAGTGTTTGATTGAAATCATTGCATAACCTGTGGCAGCTTTTGTTATAATAGCCAACTGGAGCCAGTGGATACAGGCTTCCTTTGGCTTAATGAGGAGTAGTATTTTATAATCCTGTAGAGTCGGCTAGGTAACAATGAAAACTCTTTCACCAGCTTCTCCTGGATTTTGGGGTTTCTTGTGTTTTTCCCTTGCTCTAGATTAGTTTTAATGCCCATTTTATTACCTCTGTGGACTGATTTTTTTCAAAACAAGCATGCGCAGAAAGCCCATGCTAGTATTTCAAAATGTGAGTTTCGTAACATCATTATGTATAAAGTTTTGGGTTTATTCTAATGATAATAATTACTAATATTTGTGTAAATTTTCCCTGCTTGATTCTGATTCTGTGTACCTGCCAATGCTTGTCTTGTAATTTTATCTCTCTTGCTCCAATAAATATTTCTTCATAAAAAATAATCATAGACTTAAATCATTCCTCCAAGCATTAGCATCACAGCTTTCTTCTCTTGCTGTGTTTCATTGTGACTTATTATTTACTGACTTCCTTTTCCAAAAATAAATATTTTTTTTTTCATATTTGACACGTTCCTGCTGTAGATAACACTATTTCATTGTGCTAGGGCTGCCCTTATGTTTATTCTAATAATCAATGTTTCTTACTTTCCCTTGAACTTCTCTTCTCCTGAATTTTGAATCAGATCTTATTTCAACTTGCTTGGCTTATCCTCTTGTTTTGGAAAACTTTAATTTGTTTATTGTTGTTTTGTTGTTGTTTTGGTTTGTTTAATTTTGGTGGGTTTTTTTTTAATTATGTTCAGATAACCATTGCAGTCAGCTGAGGACCTATTCTCACAATTGTTCTTTGACCCGCTTATTAGAATACCACATAACTCAGTGGTATGAATCAGTTTGCTGATTGCTGGCACATTTCCCTTCTTTTCTCTTTGATGTATAAAATAACTGCTCTGTAAACTGACCTCTCTGGCAATTCCCTGTAAATAATACGTGCCTTCCCCCAGAGAGGTTCCTGCGTGGATCACAAGGCTGAAGCTGTTTGCCTTGCCTAGTGGAAATTGCCCAGCCTGAGTTTTCACTGGAACTGTGGCTGGAAGAGGTAGATGTGCAACAGCAGGAAAGGTTTGGCTGGTCCAGCAGTGTTTTGCCTATTACTTCAGAGAAGTTTGTCTGCTGCTAGCAAGATGCATCTCTTAGTTTGGAAACCCCCACTCCTGTTGAGCCCTTGTTCAATTTCTGCAGGAGTGTTGCTACACGGCCCTTTAATGGCTCTGGGTGCTTCACACACAGCAGTATGTCTCTGTGTGTGCAGAGAGGGGGTGTTTTCCTTTGCAGTTGCTTGTTCTCACTCACTTCTAGGAAAAAATGGAACTCGTGCAGCCACTGCTCCCACTTCTCTGCCAGATGCCTTACCATGCCAAGATGATTAGCTTTATTTGCTTCAGCTTTGCATACTTAGAATGAAATTAGGCAAGTTATTTCAGTGACAAATATCAGGATAAATCCTGCACTGACCTGTACCTTGCTGAATGCAGTAACTAATGGAGTCATCGGTTGATTTACACAATAGAGCTACTTAGAATGACTTTTCAGGATGGAATATAGCCCCAGTGTTTTTACAGAGTGAGTAGGAACAAAACATCAAAATAAGAAAGATGTGATATTCAGAGCCTGCAGACAGCTACAAAGGAGAGCTACCATTTGGGAAACAAAACAAAACAAAACAACATAATTATGTTAGAGATGGACTAGTTTGCTGATCCTGCAGCCTTATTTGTGCATTTAGTTTTATTCTCACTTTCATGATTTGGAGGACTAAGGTTATTAGATATATAGAGGTATATATAATGCTCAGCAACAAGCCAAAGTTTACTTTTTTCCCCACCAAGTATGATGGGTTGTTGAAGTTTGTGGTGGGCTCTGTCCTGCAAAATTCTCAGTGTCACTTTCAACAAGGGATTCTCAACAGCTTCCAGGACTGGATCTGAATGTGCTGAGCGGTTTGGTAGCTAGGAAATAGAAGCTTTCTTTTTTACAATGCCTTTTCAAGCAGTATAAGCAACATCGAAATTCCATTAACATAGAATCATAGAATCATAGAATAGTTAGGGTTGGAAAAGACCTTGAGATCATCTAGTTCCAACCCCCCTGCCATGGGCAGGGACACCTCCCATAAAACCATGTCCCCCAAGGCTCTGTCCAGCCCAGCCTTGAACACAGCCAGCGATGAAGCATTCACAACTTCCCTGGGCAACCCATTCCAGTGCCTCACCACCCTTACAGTAAAGAACTTCTTCCTTATATCCAATTGAAACTTCCCTTGTTTAAGTTTTAACCCGTTACCCCTTGTCCTATCCCTACAGTCCCTCATGAAGAGTCCCTCCCCAGCATCCTTATAGCCCCCTTCAGATATTGGAAGGCTGCTATGAGGTCTCCACGCAGCCTTCTCTTCTCCACGCTGAACAGACCCAACTTTCTCAGCCTATCTTCATACAGGAGGTGCTCCAGCCCACTGATCATCCTCGTGGCCCTCTTCTGCACTTGTTCTAACAGTTCCATGTCCTTTTCATGTTGAGGACACCAGAACTGCACACAATAGTCCAAGTGAGGTCTCACGAGAGCAGAGTAAAGGGGCAGGATCACCTCCCTCGACCTCCTGCTCACGCTCCTTAGCAGATCTCCACTATCGTATGCTAGAGAGATAAGGCTTTGAAAAATACATCAGCTGAACCAAGACATGTAGAGTGAAAGCCTTTCCAACAGCATCCTAAGAGAAATGGAAGATGGAACCTTAATTCTGCTAGTTGTATAGTGAGTCTGGTATTATGAGTGAAAACCTGCAGAAGTACAAGGAAACACAAGAAAGGCCAAAACACTAAAGACTGGGTTACTGTAGGAGCTAAGCCTCTAGCAACAAGTGTTCTTATTAATGGACAACTGACTTAAGGTTGCTTAAGTTACTGCGAACATTTGTGTTTAGAGAGTGACTCCATATCTAGAGATAAGCAGTAAATTGTAAAGGATTGGTCTTCCCTCCACTTCTCAGGGATTTAATTGCTACATGGGAAGCTTCCAGCCTGCTTGATGCCTGTGGCAACCTGTTCAGTCACAAACTGAAGCATAATCCTTACATGTCTGTTTTCGCTGGGTATTAATTCAAGTGACTGGCACACAGGCAGGAGTAGCCAGACTGCAAAGTTGTTAAAATGTGCGTTATTTATCTCTGTATTACTTCAATGTATGGGACCATATTTTATGGTTCACAGAGATTCCCTGCACTGAGATGATTTGTGTATGGTACTTTCACAGTTAACTGCAGAGGCTGTTTTAGAAGGGCTGTGTCTGTCATTTGGGAAACATGAAGAAGTATGTGATAGAGCAGTTCAGGCTGCAGGTTGACTGCCTAAACAAAAGACCCACTATGACTTTAATCTATATTGCCAGCCATGTGGGGGCCAAAAGTCCCAGTGACACTCAGAAAGTGAAAGGGAACATGTGCTGTGGCAGTTCCCAAGTAAAAGCTGCAGTTGAGCTGGAGCACTGTGTGCAGACATTTGCATCCCTGTTGGAAGTCAGCTTATGTGCAGACACTGCAGTACCAAGCCTAGTATATTGAAGGTAAACTGTGTGCATTCAGCAGCTGCTGTGTGAGCAGCAAAACCAGAGTCCTGGCCCCTTTGCAGAAAGGGTGGGTCAGGTAACTTGGAGTGGGAACTCTTTCAACCGTTCAGTCTTAGGAAGCAGAACTTACAGGTTGTTAGCAAATATTTGAATATGTTTGGAAGTTGAGGTCATTTAAGTTGCTTCATGTCAGAGAGAAGTAATCACAAGGAGGACTTTGTAATTAGATCAGTGTTAGAATGCAGGTAACAGCACAGCTCTTGGAAGCATCCTCCTTGAGGCGACAGCTGCCTTTATCCTTAATACAATGTGTGCAGTTTGTATTTACATAAATTCCCATGACCCCTTTGGGTATTTTGGTGGAAACAAATCTCTGGAAGTAGTGCCTATCTCATATTCTTTGGTTTAATTTTGGAAAAACATTAACAATTGCCATTTCCTATGCAGCTCAATCAGGCTATTTCGTAACAGTATTGCAGTTCCATCAGGCAAATGGATTATAAGAAAGTGCTGCATAGCAGAATGGTTTTAATTTAAATATACAGCAAGACATTTCTGTGAAATAAGAACTGCATTAACAAAGCTGGCACTAGGCCACAGTTGACATTGTTCAGGTTGCTGCAACATGCATCACCTCAAGACCGTTTACTCATGAAAACAGGCAGAGTTGAACTTTACCTACTGCTCTCCCAAGAGCCTCTTGTAGAGGTGCACAGTCTGATCTCAGGTTCATGCTGCAAATCTCTTCTGTGATTCATACTTGTTTGAAAAAGTTGAATCTAACAAGTGTAGTGCTGCATCAAATTGCTCTGACACTTGGATGCAGAGTTCCAGCTTCCTACTTTACCTCATGTGTTCATTGGTTTTCAGCTAAGTCAGAGAGAAATTCCAAGCACAAGAGTGAAAGGGTGAGGGAAGGCTACTTTCTCTTTTTGAAACTTTCCATTAACTTTTTTAAATTAGAGCTTTTTAAAAAAATAATAATAATCCTTTGTTGACATCTTTGAATGAACTGTCAGTATAATGCTATGGAGGTTGCTGCGTCCTTGGCTTTCAGGCAGGTACGCAGGGAGGATGGGATAATGCTTTCCTCCCTCATTCCTTGGAAAAAGGATTAAGACTATCAGAAATAGACTTGAAATAGGACTATCTCCATGTGAAAATTTAGAAAGGCAAGTTATAATGGACTTTTACTATGCATCCTAACGACAGGCGGCAAATAAGTATTTAATACATTAAAGGTCCTGCATGTGGTTTTCTCTTTGATAACTCCAAAATCAAAGCTTTTCATTTCTTAGGAACTCACGACAACAAAAATTCAACACTGTACATTTCACAGCAGTAGAGAAGATAGGTATCAGAGTACAGAAATAATTAGCCATTTTATGAGGCTAATATAGCCAAAGTATGGGTAAAAACCAAAATTGGAATTGGCAATATGAAGCACAAAGGTTTCAAAGGGAAGATATTAGGATTGATTTACTTAAAATAAGACAAAGTAAAGTTAAAAGCTAGAACCAAAGGGAAACTTTTTATGTTACCCACTGTTTCTTTTGCTAGCAAGTGGTTTATTTCTGCTGTGATGCTTTAGCAAGTAACAAGCTATTAAGCAGGGATGTTGAAAGCAAAATCCTGTCTCTGCAGGATTTTAAGCATCAAAACCAGAAACACCTACCTAATTGCTGCCTTAAAGCTTTATCTCGTCTCCTAAAGAAAGCTAATTCAGATTTTGGAGTCAGCAGACAGTCTTAGTCATGGGCTAGAAAAGACAGCAATGCATACAATCTGTAAAATGCCATGTACGAGAAATGTTGCTGTATTTACCAGTTGCTTTTAGAACTATCTAACTTTCAACAAGGCTACTATTTATGGCATTTTCTGACTGTATTCAATATTTGCCTCACTAATATCCTATGTTACACTGTCTTTGAAAGTTGGCTGAGAATTATCTTCTGGTTTCACTCACTGTAGCCCTGAAATGAAACTATAGCTAACATTGTTTAATAGTCAGAACTTTAGCTAATGCTTCAGCTGGCAGCTGAGCTACAGCACTGAAACTTGTAGCTCAGACCCAGCTAGCTCTTCTGCCCACCGATATCTCTGGCTGCAGTGAAGAAGATGAAAATGTTGTATCTTTGCCATCCACGAAAGAATGCACCAGTTCTTCTTAAATTTGGACTTCTGTAGGGTGTATTCAACCTGGGCTGCATCGAAAGAAGTGTGACCAGCGCATCAAATGAGGTGATCCTGCCCCTCTACTCTGCTCTCGTGAGACCTCACTTGGAGTATTGTGTGCAGTTCTGGTGTCCTCAACATAAAAAGGACATGGAACTGTTAGAACAAGTGCAGAAGAGGGCCACGAGGATGATCAGGGGACTGGAGCACCTCCTGTATGAAGATAGGCTGAGAAAGTTGGGGCTGTTCAGCGTGGAGAAGAGAAGGCTGTGTGGAGACCTCATAGCAGCCTTCCAATATCTGAAGGGGGCTATAAGGATGCTGGGGAGGGACTCTTCATGAGGGACTGTAGGGATAGGACAAGGGGTAACGGGTTAAAACTTAAACAAGGGAAGTTTCAATTGGATATAAGGAAGAAATTCTTTACTGTAAGGGTGGTGAGGCACTGGAATGGGTTGCCCAGGGAAGTTGTGAATGCTCCATCGCTGGCGGTGTCCAAGGCGGGGTTGGACAGAGCCTTGGGGGACATGGTTTTATGGGAGGTGTTCCTGCCCATGGCAGGGGTATTGGAACTAGATGATCTTAAGGTCCTTTCCAACCCTAACTATTCTATGATTCTATGATTCTGTGATTCTATGATCAAAAGCAAAGATGTACTTAAGTACTTGCTGGATTAGACACCATGGATGTAGTCTTCACCAATTTGCACAATTTGGGCTTTCCTTATTTACTCTGTCAAAATAGAAAATACGTAATCAAATATTTTAATTTGAAATAGTCTTGCATTATTCTTCCCTTACAGGTTTCATGGGTTTAGTTTATTAAAACAAGAGGCAAAACTAAAACACTCAGCAGTATATCTTTCTTAAAACTTCTTCTTGGCTTCAAATGAATCTCTAATACATGCTGAATGAATATAACAAGATTTAACCAAAGAGAATATACATCTTACATATTCACAACTACTTCTGTATCAAAGTCATACCCCGTAGCTCTCAAATCTGGTACTCATCTCCTGGTTTCAGGTTAATAATAATTAACTCTCACACTAATTTTGAAATAATGAAAGGCTTTCCTTTATCTACTGATTAGTAAGAAGTAAGGAAGAGACTTTGATGTCCTCCCCTTGGAATTGTTGTAATATTTTAGCTTAAGCCTCCTGACCCGATTTGTAAGGGTTCAAGTCAAGAAGGATTACTATTTTCTCATAACTAAAAACCAGTTCTCTGCTGCTATATCCTTTTGAGATTCTTCTCTTTTCTCCAAGGTCAGGTACAAACATCAAAGGATTAGGTATGTGCTCTGCCTGTGGGATAGCTCAAGACAACCTTGTAGTGCTCTCCCACAAAATATAAATAGGTTTGTTTATTTCTTCTCAATTCAAGAAATGTGCTCAGGCTCTGCAGAAAGCAACACAGTCTTCAGCAGCTTTAAAACTGATAGTCCTTACCTAATTTTCAAGCAGTTCCAAACATCTTTCACTTCTTTCTCTGATGAGTTTTAACAGCTAGTATTTTTGCAGGATGCTGTTGCTCCAATTTGCTTTCTCTGCCCCTTACAGATGTTTAGATTTTAGTGCCTATTGAGCAATTTGCAAGATACACTTTGTGTTTTCCTCAAGAAATAAGGGGGATGTCTTCTGCAGGTTAAATCTCTGCCACAGCATTGTTATCATCATACTAGCTGTTAAGGGAACATTCCCTTTTTGCAGCAGTGCACAAGTGAAAGATCTATGGGTATGTTTCTGTGTGTCGTGGACTGGCATCCCTCAGCTAGCTCCTAATGAAATCAGGGTGTGCAATCTGCACATTTTGCACTGTCCTCTGGTTGTTTGGTTGGTTTTTTTAATTATGTTTGTTATTTTATCCAAGTGATCTTTCACATTCCTGGCATAGTAAAAATCCTCTTGGTCTGACATAGCGCCTTAAGTGACTGCTTCACTGCTTTTTTGAGCATGAAGTGATTATGTCCATGCTGTTTAGAATACATACAAAGAAATACAGTATGTTGTTGATTTCCACCGAATGCTAGGTGAAGCCAGTGGAAAAAACAGTAAAGATTACGGGGGGTGTGTGTGTGTGTGCATGTGTTTGTGTTATCTGAAAGTGTCTTGCTCATAGGAATGCTTACTTTGGTGTCTGCCTTATTCTTACTACTCACACACCCTGCCGTGTGAGCAAATTCTGTATCGTTCCCTGTTCCTCCTGGTTTTCTAGAGTAAATCGCTTTGAACAGATGTGCCTTGCTATTCCATCGTAGCATCCTTTAAAACACGGAGGAGATCTTTGACAAAGAAAATAAATAAACAAACAGTGTGAATCTCTCAGTATGTGTGCTTCTGCAGGCTGGTGGTGAGATTCAAAGGTTTTATTAATCCATTTGACTCATACAGTCAAGGGAATTTGGGGGGGGGGAATATGAGAAAAAGGATTTTGCCTGTAAACACTGGAGTTATGCTATAAACGGGAATAGCAGAGCAGTAGGCCTTAAAGAGACCCTGATTCCAAAATTCCCTGGAGAAGAGTAAAAATTCTTTGCATAGGTGTATTACTAACACAGTCTCATTTGGTGAGGGAAGCCATTTAATATCATTTAATACCATTTAATAAATGCTTGTGCATTTTACTGTAATGAGGTTCACTGCACTTGCCATTTTACAGCTCTTCGGTCTTCTATCAGTGTATGAAGCTTTCATACATCACTGTGAAGCTTTATTTATCTCAATTGTCAGTTTCCTTTGACAGTCACAGACTTTAGAGTATGTAATGCATAGAAAAATGTCTCCATTGCAACAGAATTATTGCAGTCCTTTTTTAAGGATTTAAAAAATTAGTTGGGAGTGAAGTACCTTGCAGTGGAAAATGTGGTCCCTAACTAGAGAATTAGTTCTGTCAGAATTCTGCATTTTAGCTGTACTTTTCCTAACTCAGAATATTTGCTATTAAACATTCTTGTTTGCACAGTAATAATCAGAGGAGACCTGCAATCAAGCCAACTGTTTCCAAGTTAAAACTAACTGACCTTGATCCTAATCATCCCAGTGTAGCAGAATATCTGAGTCAGATGCGTAGTTCAGTAAGCATCATGAGCAGTGCTGTGATTAGAGGTCTTCTGGACAAACATAAACAGTTGAACTCTGGATCAAAGCGAGACACTCAAGGGCAGCAGGTTTTGAGAATGTTCTTTTAGAAAGTCATAACAGATCCTATAAATCCTTTGGTTTACTCAAGTAGTTTCATTTGTTCATTACTGTGATAGATGACTAGCAAAACCTAAGAACTTCTTTGCTGACTTCAGATAAATCAGAACCACAAACTGGAAGAATAACTTAAATAATGTAGTGGTGTTAGTATTCACAGATTCTCTGTTCTGCACAAGGATCTTTGTAAGACTGGCTTTACATACCCACCTTCCACTGTTCATTTCCTACTGAATAAATTATATCTGTGTTCCTCTGCTGTTTTGGTTTTTCCTTTCTGTTTAGGTTTTGGTGCAGGTTTGTTTTGTTGTTTTATGGTTTGTTTGGTTTTTGTTGGTGGTGGTATTGGTGTTTGTTTATTTTTTGTTTGTTTTTGTTCGGTTTTTTAACCATGAAAAGAAGTTGCAGTATTGATATGGCTTAACTTTGAAGAGAAAGGAGGCATTTTTGCTGGTTGGATTTCTCACTCTGGTTCATTATAGGACCACACAGTGTTATGCTATCACAGCTGAGCCACAGGCACCCTGAAGGACAGAGCAGTAAATGGGGGAGAGGGCTGGAACTGCTTCAGCTGGCAATGGAGGGATTTTTCGGTTTGTAATTTGTCGGTTCACCTTAAGCACAGAAGACGGGAGAGCTAAGCTAACAAAATCAGAGTGCAGCTTTGGCACATGAGAACATCAACCCTATCTTTAAGTCTTTCAATTCATTTGCTCTGTGTAGATCAGAGCATCCCAGGTCATGTTTTCCCGGAGGATCTTCAGAACTCCGTAGGTCTCTCCAAGCCCATAAATACACTTTCCTTGATGGAAAGGTCCTCATAATGCCCTAACACCACAAGAGCAGCTGGCAGTGGTGCTTTGTGCTGCCTGTACACAACATGATGTACCGCTAAGGGCTGCCAAAGGCTGTGTTTGTCTGCGTGTGAACTAGGTTACATTAAACTGTTGTATTATGGATGTGCACACAGAGCAATGGTGGTCACCAACAGTAAGAAGTAGCTGATAATGATATTAAGTGGGACTCGTATGGCTATGCTTTGACATGCTTAATCAGATCTAAGTCAGTTTATGGGCTGGAGAGATACTGTAGCTTTCTGCAAAATATTTAGAGGTCCCCTTTCACACAGGTACATTGTTTTGAAGAGCCAAGACTGAAGCTGCATTAAATGAAGAAACAGCTAATCCAGATTTTTCATTGAGGAAGGGTGAGTGACCTAATTTGAGGCACCTAATGAAATTCAACTTCACTAAATCAGTATAACCGGAAGTGTTTGTGGAGCTGTATTTTACACCTCTCTTCCCATGGATTTATGTTGTTTATTATATGCATTACAAGAGTGCTTTACTGTATTAGACATAAGAAAGTATAATACAGTGCTCTACCCTCTCCTCCAAAACACTAAGCCATTACATTTTCCAGCAAATCTAATTGCATAAAGTATTCCAAACACAATCATAGAATCATAGAATGGTTTGAGTTGGAAAGAACCTTAAGATCATGTAGTTCCAACCCCCTGCCATGGGCAGGGACACCTCACACTAGACCATGTAGCACAATGCTCTGCCTTGAACACTGCCAGGGATGGAGCATTTACACGGGGCAGCCTGTTCCAATGCCTCATCACCCTCACAGTAAAGAACTTCTTCCTAATATCTAATCTGAACTTCCCCTGCTTAAGTTTTAACCCATTCTCCCTTGTCCTACCACTACAGTCCCTAATGAGGAGCCCTCTCGCAATTAATGTTTCCAAAAGAACAGCTAAACTATAAGAGGAGAGCTGATACTAATACACATAAGATTAAATCTGATCCGCGAGTGTGAAAGAGGCTCCTCACATAAGGTAGCTTAAAAAGACTTAAGCTGACAGATACTTCATTCCTCCTCTGTTCTGAAACAACTTGGATCAGTCAAGGATATTCAAGTGCCCTGGGCTTTTTCCAAGAAATGTTGGAGTATGGTATATAGACAAAAGGGAGAGAAAGGAGAATCTTAGAGCACACAGAGAGTTGACTAATGCTCACATGCACTAGTCATGTGAGTGAAAAACTGTAGGGACACAAACAAGGGATCATAATCAGTTATTTCAGTCATCAGGAGATGTTTTCAAATATTCTTATTTAAATAAACGCATTGTGGCTAAATAGGACCTTCATTTTAGGAGTTTCTCTGAGGTAAAAAAGCTGGAAAAGATGCAAATGCTTGATATGTAACTAGTTTCCTGCTTGTACTTATGTCACTGCCCCAAAGAAATCCTAAGGATAAATGCTAAAATGAATCCTGGTAAGCTCTTTGGTAATACATTAAACGTGCTAATAGACAACATAGTATATCTTACTCATGAAACTGCCAGGTTTTTTCTCCTTTTGGTAACAGACATTAAACTTTAAAATACACAGTACAAGCCTTTAACATTTTAACCATTATGAGCTGAAAATGTGTTTGCGTTGTGTTAAAAAATTTGTGTTTGTTAATGATGTGTTTGTTTGTGGTGGTAGCAAATAATGCTGGGTATAGAAATAGCTATTCCACAGAAGATGCTCAAGAGGTAGCTGCTTCACTCTTTAAAGCAACAGTGGAAGAAATGTATTGCCTTTTGCAAATCCCATTTCCAGTAGAAAGTGGAGCCTTCTGTAACACAGTTAGAAGCCCTGAGATTAAGCTAACAAGAGTTGTACCAGTCACTTGATCTCTTCATTGCCTGCCTCTGAATTGCCTGCCAGAACTGCTGTGGAAGGGCTGGTGGTGCTTGCTGAAAAGCACATGTACCTCCTCTGGAGTGGCTGATGTAGTGCTTAAAGGAATTCAACCCACCTCCACATCCTCCAGAGTAGCTAGAAGCCTGTACTATACACTCCTTGTGTTTGCTGTAGTGTCTTTTAAACACTGTCAATTAAATGAGCTTATATAAGTTCATATAATGAGAAAAAAAATCTTTCATGTGGGAAAGAAATTAAGTAATTGAAATCCTTCTTCCTTCCTGAAAACAAACACACTCCAGAGACAGTTGGTTCAATGGTGAGAAGAGAGAAAGATATCTCTGGAAGCAACCAGTGTAGAAAAACCCCCCATCACTCCATTTCAACTATTAAATACTGAAGAGGAGAAAGCACTTGAGGAGAAGAAGGCTGAACGTGATGCCTGGGGGCTCCTCCTGCAGGTACTTCTGCGCAGAGCTGAAACCAGCAGCTCCCTACACAGGCACGACACCTCACTTACATGGAGCTCCTTGCAGGCAAATAAGGCTTACCATCCTAGCACTGTCGCACTGGAGCCCCGGGTCCCTCCTTACTTGGGCTGAGTGGCTAGAGAGAGGCTGAAGGAGGGTCGTGCCTGAAGAAGATCTTCTCAGCAAAATGTTTTGCTTCCATCTGTGCAGAATTCCACCCTTGGGAAAGTAAGTAGCATGAAAGCTATTCCAGTTGCAGACTTCAGACAGCCCTTGGCCCCTTCGGCTTGGTCATGCATCATTCCCACAGAATTCTGTAGCTCTGTGTCAACACGAGTTGCAGTGACAGTAGAATGGCAGCTAACATTATGTCAACACACAAGGACTGCTTGTGGCTTAATATGATTACTGTTCCAGTCACTAAATCCATCTGCTTCGATTCTTACAGCAAGTTCAGCCCCACTGGGTGATTTCCACTCCTGGCATCAGCGCGCTGCGAAACCCAAATCCCTCTCAGAATGCTGCACAAGATCTCTGCATGAAAGCTGGAGGGGGGAAAAGGCAAGCCAAAGGTGGAAGTTGATGGAAGATCTGCCAGCCGTAGCGTCAGGTGGGCAGCACTGCAGGGGCATAGGGAGCTTGCCATCAGGCACTAGAGGAAGGAGGAGATGATGTGGGAAGAGTTAATGTGCAGATGTGGTTGTGCAGGGTTTATAGGCGAGGGCTGATCTGGCAGTTACTGTGAAATGAGAGAAGGGCCAGGGGAGAAGGTGAGGGAGGGAGCGGGCATGGTTGGGCAAACAGAAGACAGATGATCCTGCCACATGCACTTGGATCAACTGGGGAGGCAGAATGTGAGATGGAGGCAAAGCTCCAGCCTTTGAGTGGGACCAGAGCAGAGCTCAGTTCAAAGCAGAGAATGAAAGGGTGTCGGAAACCTCCCATCTGCACAGATGACAAATGGGCATGTAGGTGCATCCAAAGGCCAGCAGGCTTGAACTGCATCACGAAAAACAAACCCCATGCTGTGCTGCAGACAAATGTTGTTCCCTATAGTTACTTACCACCTAGTTTTTCAAGATAAAAATCTTCATATTTGTGAAAAACATGTAGTCCAGCACCTCAATGCCCCTCATTGGTTCTCAAGCAGGAGACATCCAAATTCTCTCCTATTAGTTGCTTCCGAGTGTGCAGTTCTGAGGAAGAGCAGCAGCCGCCACTGAGGAAGGGCAGCTGCAAATTCCTCTTTCCACTTGAGTTAGGACCTTATCTGATCTCGGGTTGGTTTGTATCCCTTAACCCAGCCACTTCACTATCCTCAGAGCCATACCTGCCTGTATGTGGGGCTGTCTGTCTGCTGTCCATCCTGCTGGGATAAGCAGCAGTGCACTGGTATTTACTTGAAAGTCTTCCCATATGCTTAGCTGTGGAATCTGGTACCATCATCCCTTCAGATTGCACTCAGGTTTCCCAAAGGTTCTGTCTCTAGAACTCTCCATCCACCACAGTCTACCTCAAATCCAGGCCAAAACAATCAAAAGCTGATAGTTGCTTTCTCCAGGTCTAACACTCAAAACAGGCATTATTTGGCCTTCATTCTTTTTCCTGTAGTGGCTTCTGCTTCATAGAGAAGTGGAGCATATGCACTTCTTTATGGTTGTGCACCAGCCAGTAGGATGTGTGCATCCCTGCACCATCTGTTCGATGTTCAGTCTCCTCCAGAGGACTCTGGTTTCCAACACTGGATCTTCTTTCCCTCCTATTCCATGTCCTGGTGCACACCAGTGCTCCTGCTCTCCTTCAGCTGGCAGGACTGTGTGGACTGACACTGCTCTGGAGTCAGGAGGTCAGTGGTCAGGGACAGATCAGTGACCAACCCAGACAGCAGGATGGGAGTGGGAAGCAGGCACTGCCCAGTGGGGATTGAAACCTTTGGGCACGGCCCCATGGGACAGCAGCACTGCAAGCAGGAGCATGGGAAGGCAGTTAGAGCTGCACAGTGGGCATGTGGCCATCATGGGGAGTGTATTTTGTGTCTTCTGGGGTCACTGAACATGTATGTTAAGGGGCTGGTGCATCTGGCTTTGCAGATGCTGCCACACAAAGCTACAGACCACAGATACACTTTACCACTTAACAGACTGGGGACATGTGTGACCTGCAATCTTTACCAGCCAAAAGGGAAGAAAGAGGAAGTGGCTGGTTGCAGTGATGTAGGTTAATCCTCTTAAAGTTATCTTAAAATGCTTGGAAGACAGCACCTTCTCTGTGACAGTTTGGGGCAAAAATTAATCAATGAGATTTCCATTTTCATTTACATTTTTGATGGGACAGGTGTGCAAGCAACTATGTGTGGGTAAAAATCTCACTTTAGGAGTCCTTCATTGATCCAGAGTAGCCGAAGTAAAGAAAACACCAACAAACTGATATAGGCATTCTTGAGAAGGAATTTGTTTAATGAAAAACACCTTCTTGTCTAAATCAAATGGTTATTTCTTCTCTAAAAAAATCTTACATTTTATGCATACTTATATTACATCAGAGAAAACCAAGGGCTGCCATTTTAAAACAGCATTGCACTTATATATGAAAGGCCACAGTTCTGCTGGTAAGAGTTTCCACTCACAGTTTAGAGTTAAGCTGTGTCAGCATCTTCTCAAGCTTTATTGCTAGTGCCATGTTACCTTTAATCCTTAATTTTCCTGTCATGAAGGCCAGGGTTGGCTTTAGTTTACCTAAAAAGAAGAAACAGAAGCATCAAAAAATTAGAAGGAACTGGGGACAGCCTGTGCACAGGAAAATATAACGCCACTACAGCGAGACCTAGTAGCTAGACCAATACCAAGTTCTGCTGTTGAAGCAGTGCACACCTAGGAAATCAGTAACAAACTTCTCTGGAGCAAGAAAAAAACTCAGTAAGAGAGACAAATTGCATCAGATGTGGTATGCTGACATGTAGAAAAATATCAGATCATGACTGATTTTAACTCAGACAAGACCATACAACTTGGGTCTCTGAATGAAGAAACAAACCAGGTTACTTTCCTACCAAGTTCAAGCAGCACACATTTAGGAAACACACACTAGAGATATGCAGGGCAGAAGCCAACAGATTGACCTGATTCTTTCTGAAGTTACACTGGCTGCTAACGTGGCAAAAGCCAACAGATTGACCTGATTCTTTCTGAAGTTACACTGGCTGCTAACATTGCAATGCCTGGTGAGTAACAGCAGTATCAGCTTGTGTGCTCTTCCTGCTCACAGAACAGAAGAGTTCTGAAACACTGAGGAGTTTCAGCTGAGCCACAAGAAGCCTACAGCCCCTCCACACCAGGACCACAAAGCTGGGAGGCTGCCATCTGCCCATCAGCAGGTTTTCTGGGCTCCACCACCCTGGCAAATGCCCCCTCTCACTCACCTGTGAACATTTTCACAAAGTCAGTACTGGACATGCTCATAACCACATCGGCCTTCAGAGGAGGCTTCCCGGAGCCAGCGTTCCCTCCCTTGGTTTTCAGGTCAATGTACCAGGTGCCTCCTTCATCACCTGAACACAGTGAGAAAGGAGGTGATGAGGCAGCAGAGCACAGCCCTCCCAGCTCCTCCCTGTCAAACAGCAGCTGCCGTGCTCATCTGGAGCAGTTACAGGATGGTGCTTGCACTGGGCGTGCTTGGCTCCATGCAGGTGCCAGCAGCAGGAGAGCCCCAAGGCAGCGTGCTACTGACAGAGCTGGTGGCAGCTGGTGCTTTCACCATAGCCTGTGAGTGCCCCCATCTACCGTCTCCAGAACCCTGTGCATGGGGCAGAGCCACGCCAAGCACCCCAGGAGCAGCAGCAGCTCGCATGCAGGCTGGAGTTGAGCCCAAGGAACGTCCAATGAAAAGGAATAGAAGGTGGTCTGTGTTGGGATCAGCTGGAAGAGACAAGTATCGCTGTTTGAAAACACCCCATGCCTTCTGCTAGGAGCGTGAGCATATGGAGGTTGCACAAGTGAGAGTCTTACCGGATAACTCAAACTGAAAGATGCCCTGAGTGGTTCTCACATACTCTTCAGTTATTGCTCCCTGAATAACTCTGAATGTTTCTGCAACAGGACTCAATAGCGTGGCTGCAGCAGATTCTGATCCTTCTTGATGGGATTCACTTAATTTCTTTTCCTCCTTGACTGCTTGGGAACCGCCTACAAGAAAGTGATTATTATCCTCTTTCAGATGCAAAACATCTTAAAACTGCATGTAAAAACACGCACAGAAAACTTAATTCGAAAAACTTTGAGCTCCACAGTAAGGAAAATGAGTATTTTAGGACTGATACTGATAAATGATGGGTTTTGCACCTGAGAATCTGAACAGGGGTACAGCACTGAACATAATTCTGCAATATATTTCATTTACTAGTACATTAAAGAAAAGTGAAAATAAAACCACAGAAAGATTGTAATTCTGACTGTTCACAGTCCGTTACAGATGCTTACGCAGCACACTGATTTCTAACACAATCCATACACTCCTGACAGCACTCACATAAAATTAATCGGTATCTTTAATAAACACTACTTTCATCTGAAAATACTTCTGTTTTGTTTATCTTGCTAAGAACATGGATATTTTCATTCATTCTTCTGCAAAGGCTTCTAAGCTGCAAATCCATTCATTCACTGCTTCAATCAGCATTTTACTGTACTGCAGAGAACACATACATTTTACAACGAAGGACAGCATCTGCCATTTACAAGGCTGATCAAGTTGAACAGTCTCTGAAAGTGTTGCAGAGAGTCTCTTTGGCATCTTCAGTATCAAAAACTAAAGTAAGACTGTTCTGTGGCTCCCTACAAACTAACCTGCATTATGAGGCCTAGGGAACCAACATCTGTCCCCGACAGAACAGTCTTAGTGCGACTGCTCAAATGGTAAAACCAAGGGAAAGTGACTGTTCCAACCTTGCTTCTCTGCCCTTCTCTTATCCCTGTTTTGCCACTCCTATGCAACCTGTTCAGCACTTTTGATTGCCCTCCTACTTGACACACTGCAATTCTGAAAAAGCAAAACCAATGCTTTTCTGTAGAAGACTTTTCCATTTCATCTACGAGATATTTAAGTTGTGTAAATGCACAAGTTTCGTCTAAGAAGCAACGGAGGCTCTATGTTGTATTCTTTCATATAAATTTAGCAAGGCAAATGAGACCCTCCTGCAAAATATGCCATCTGCTATTCCATTTCTTATTATAGCAGTATTTTTCCATGATATTTACGCTACCACAATTCAGATGCTTAAGAGACGACTTCTCAAAATAAGGCTCTGATTTTCTATCATGAAAATCCTGCAGGAAGGAACTTTTTTCTACAGAAGAACATTTTTTTCCTAGCTTTAGGTACAGAGTGACTTCCTTTAAATTTTACTCTCCAAATAATAACAGGTTTTTGTCAAATAGCTTGACTGGAGTCCCAGCTCTGGGGAAAAAGAAAAAACATCTTGAGCAGGTCCTGAAGGAGCTGGCAAATGAAGTTGCTAAGCCACTGTCCATCATATTTGAAAAATCATGGCAGTCAGGTGAAGTTCCCGATGACTGGAAAAAGGGAAATATAACCCCCATTTTTAAGAAGGGGAAAATGGATGACCCAGGGAATTACAGACCAGTCAGTCTCACCTCTGTGCCTGGCAAAATCTTGGAGCGGATTCTCCTGGAAGGCATGCTGAGGCACATGAAAACCAACAAGGTGCTTGGTGACAGCCAGCATGGCTTCACTAAGGGGAAATCCTGCCTGACCAATTTGGTGGCCTTCTATGAGGGGGGTATGGAACTGATGGACAGGGGTAGAGCAGTTGAGGTCATCTACCGGGACTTGTGCAAAGTGTTCGACACTGTCCCACATGACATCCTTCTCTCTAAATTGGAGAGACATTAATTTGATAGGTGGACCACTCGGTGGATAAAGAACTGGCTGCATGGCCACAAGCAAACAGTTGTGCTCAATGGATTAATGTCCAGGTGGAGACCAGGAACGGGTGGTGTCCCTCAGGGATCGGTGCTGGGACCAGTCTTGGGACTGATCTTGTTCAACATCTTTGTTGGTGACATGGACAGTGGGACTGAGTGCATCCTCAGCAAGTTTTTCAATGACACCAAGCTGTGTGGTTCGGTTGATAAGTTGGAGGGAAGGAATGCCATCCAGAGGGACCTTGACACGCTTGTGAGGTGGGCTGATGCCAACCTGATGAAGTTTAACCATGCCAAGTGCAAGGTCCTACAGCTGCGTGGGAGCAATGCCAGGCACAGCTGCAGGTTGGGCAGAGAAGAGATTGAGAGCGGCCCTGCGGAGAAGGACTTGGGGGTGTTGGTCAGTGAGAAAATGAACATGAGCCGGCAGTGTGCGCTTGCAGCCCAGAAGGCCAACCGTATCCTGGGCTGCATGAAAAGGACAGTGAGCAGCAGGTAGAAGGAGGTGATCCTGCCCCTCTACTCTGCTCTCGTGAGACCTCACTTGGAGTACCGTGTGCAGTTCTGGTGCCCTCAACATAAAAAGGACATGGAAGTGTTGGAACAAGTGCAGATGAGGGCCATGAGGATGATCAGGGGACTGGAGCACCTCCTGTATGAAGACAGAATGAGAAAGTCGGGGCTGTTCAGCCTGGAGAAGAGAAGGCTGCGTGGAGACCTCATAGCAGCCTTCCAGTATCTGAAGGGGGCCTATAGGGATGCTGGGGAGGGACTCTTCATGAGGGACTGTAGTGAGAGGACAAGGGGCAACGGGTTCAAACTTAAACAGGGAAAGTTTAGATTGGATATGAGGAAGAAATTCTTTACTGTAAGGGTGGTGAGGCACTGGAATGGGTTGCCCAGGTAAGCTGTGAATGCTCCATCCCTGGCGGTGTTCAAGACCCTTGGGTGGCATGGTTTAGTGGGAGGTGTCCCTGCCATGGCAGGGGGGTTGGAACTGGATGGTCTTAAGGCCCTTTCCAACCCTAACTGTTCTATGATTCTGTGACTTTATAAATGGAGAGAGCATTCAGTATTATCAGAAATTATGGGTTTTTACACACAGTGCTTTCCTTACCATATCCTTCTTGTTTCCTGCCTATCATGTCAGTTTCAAGATCCAAGAAGAAGTCAGGCATTAAGGGGTGACCTAAAAGGGAGGAAAACTGTAAGTCCAAGCAAAGGTGGACAGTACAACAGGAATCCATTTCATAGAAAACTACAGCTAAATTGTTTCAGTAAATAAACTACAATTTGAAGGAAAGACATAGCATGAAATAATGTGTTTAGAGTTTGGTTCATTGAAAATCTACCCTGAAATTGTCTTAAAGTTGCAATGAAAAACATCTGAAGAAAAAACAAACCTACCTCACTAGCTGTTAAATAGTAATATATACATCTACAGACCAGGTACATTTTCTTTTCATTAAAAATTGGTAAATAATTTTTTCATTAAATAGGAACCTGAAGGTGCAGAACTGCATGGGACCTGACAAGATGCATCTGTGGGTCCTGAGAAAACTGGTGGATGTACCTGACAGGCCATTATGTATCATATTTGAGAAGTCATGGTAGACTGGTGAAGTTCCCACAGACTGGAAAAGAGGAAACATAACCCCTATTTTTAAATAGGGAAAAAAGGAAGACTCAGGGAACTGCAGGCCAGTCAGTCCCACCATGGTGGCCAGCTAGATCATGGAGCAGATCTGCCTGGAAACCATGCTAAAGCACATGGACAATATATAGGAATGCTGGGGAAGGACTCTTCATTAGGGACTGTAGTGATAGGACAAGGGGTAACGGGTTCAAACTTAAACAGGGGAAGTTCAGACTGGATATGAGGAAGAAATTCTTTACTGTAAGGGTGGTGAGGCACTGGAATGGGTTGCCCAGGGAAGTTGTAAATGCTCCATTGCTGGCAGTGTTGAAGGCCAGGTTGGACCGAGCCTTGGGTGACACGGTTTAGTGGGCGGTATCCCTGCCCATGGCATGGGGGGTGGAACTAGGTGATCTTAAGGTCCTTTCCAACCCTGACTATTCTATGATTCTAATACGGGAGTGATTGGTGACAGCCAATATGATCTCACTAAAGGCGTTATCATATATGCCAAATTTGGTGGCCTTCTATGATGGGGCCACAGTATTGGTAGATAAGGGAGGAGCAACTGATATCCACCTGGACTCGTGCAAGGTATTTGACACTGCCCACACAACATCTTTGTCTCTAAACTGGAGAAGAATGATTTGACCATTATAATTCCTTATCCACTGAGATGGATGACTTGGTGAATAAGGAACTGGCTGGATGGTCACTCTCAAAGAGTTGTGGTCAATGGCTCAAGGTCCAGGTGGAGATCAGTGACAAGTGGTGCCCCCAAGGGTCAGTGCTGGGATTGACACTGTCCAACAGCTTTGTTGGTGACATGGACAGTGGGATTGATGCACTCTCAACAAGTCTGCTAACAACACCAAGCTGTGTGGTGTGGTCAATGTGCTGGAGGCAAGAGATGCCATTCAAAGGGATCCTGACACGCTTGAGAGATGGCCAATGCCAACCTCATGAAGGTCAAGAAGGCCAAGTGCAAGGCCCTGCACCTACATTGGAGCAATCCCTAGCATAGCTAATGGCTGGGTGGAGAATGAGTTAACAGCAGCCTTAAGGAGAAGGACCTTATAACAGGACCTACAAGGGACCTACAGGGCACCTACAAGAAGTTTGGAGAGGGACTTTTTACAAGGGGGAATGGCTTTGAGCTGACAGAGGCGAGACTGAGATTAGACATTAGGCAGAAATTTTTCACTGTGGGGGAGATGAGGCACTGGCACAGGGTGCCCAGAGAAGCTCTGGCTGCCCCATCCCTGGCAGCATTCAAGGCCAGGCTGGACAAGACTTTGAGCAACCCAGTCTAGTGGAAGGTGTCCCTGCCCATGGCAGGGGGTTGGAACAAGATGATCTCCAAAGTCCCTTCCAAACCAAACCACTCTATGACAATTTTTTAATTTACTAAGATTTATGGTTAGACTCTCAGTGAAACAACTCTGTACAAACTGATTACTTTAGAAGACAGGCTTAGAAAATTGGGGCTGTTCAGCCTGGAGAACAGAAGGCTCCATGGAGATCTCATAGCAGCCTTCCAGTATCTGAAGGGGGCCTATAAGGATGCTGGGGAGGGACTCTTCATGAGGGACTGTAGTGAGAGGACAAGGGGTAACGGGTTCAAACTTAAACAGGGAAAGTTTAGATTGGATATAAGGAAGAAGTTCTTTACTGTGAGGGTGGTGAGGCATTGGAATGGGTTACCCAGGGAAGTTGTGAATGCTCCATCCCCGGCAGTGCTCAAGACCAGGTTGGACGTAGCCTTGGATGGCATGGTTTAGTGTGAGGTGTCCCTGCCCATGGCAGAGGGGTTGGAACTAGATGATCTTAAGGTCCTTTCCAACCCTAACTATTCTATGATTCTATGATTAAGAGCCCCTATAAACAAAACTATATTAGTATTCTCCATATCACCTTCCCTCCTTCCTGAATTTACTTCTCATCTTAAAGATGTGTATTACCTGGTGCAATTGCATAGACATCAAAATCCTTAACTCCTTCTTCTCTCAGCAGAGTTTCATCAATAATGAAGTTTCCAGTAAAACTTTTTGGTTTTGTTAAAATGCAATATGCAGCATCTGCAATGATGTCTGTTTTTCTGCACTGTTTTTCTATTCCAGATCCTCCTAGCATATCCATAGCAGCTGTATGTATGGCTAGAAAGTTTGGAGGATAAAAAAACAAGAAGCTTTAACAGTGATGACATGAAATGCCAATTTCTCTGGCAAGCATACAGACTTTGTTTTCCTTCCATGCAAAAGACTGTATCAAGATAAAGCTATGAAATACTACCAACCAACAAATCATTCTCTAAAAGCACCAGTAAAAACAAAGAAAACTATTAAAGGAACCAAAAAGAGGAATAACGAGCAAAACAATTTCTGAAATTCCCTCTATCCCTTTACCAGTGAACCCCCTCTAGACTTCCTCCAGGTTATTCTGTACACGAAAAAACAACAGAACAACTATTTTTCTCAAAGTGAATGTATGGCACATCAATCACTAAGGGATCTTTCCTCTGGTGATTATCACACTGAAAATCTTGATGCTTAATTTTAACCATGTAATAACTCCCATGAAATCACAAACTGTTTCTCCAAGGTTAATGACAAACCAAAAAGCAAAATTTCAAGTAACTTGTTCAGTATTCCACAGAAAGGCTGTCTGGCACAAGAATACAATCCAGATCTCCTAAACTTCTGTTGTTTTATTAACCAATTCTACTAACTTCTGCACTATTCCACCACTCTTTGCTATGCTTCCCCCAAAGATGCTACTAACATCGTGACATGTTCCAGTTCAAGCCTGTCATTTGCCCTTCCAGGCTGAGGTATCTGTTCCACTTTTCTTTCATCCTGTTCCACAGAGCGGCTATTTCATTGTAGCTTTTGGCATTTGCCATGTTAGTTTTCTCCTCATACAGTTCTGCTTCTCAACTTTTTTCCTCCATCTGCTAGCTAAGACTCAACACTCTGCTTCCCCAAGTTTTGGGACAAATTTGCAAACCCTCTCCTACAACTGAGGCTGGCAGGTTGGAGTAGAAGGGTAAACCTGACTTCACATCACTTCTGTCCTCCTTCCAGTGTTTCCAATTCCCCATAGTAACAGCAGCTCTGAATCAGAAATGATCCCAGCATCCCTTAAAAAGCAAAGAACAGGCATTGTGCAGGACATATTCATCTGAGCTGGATCATTCAACTTCCAGAGTAGGAACTGGTAAAAAGGAGACTGCAGTCTTCAATGCTAGCCAGGAGATTCCATCAAATATTTTCTAGGAAAGAGCAAGAGTGGGTAGATGTCCTTGTTGACTTCTGTATTCACTCTTCTGTGGCGTGGATTAGCCCCTAGGTTTCATTTACCTTTGACCAACCTCAGCTTCTCTTCTTTTCCAAATCAATTGAACTGCTATGAATATACACCCAAATAAAAAGCAGCAAATAGATGGACTAGCACATATTCCTAGGTCTCCCTGGGCTACCTTTTAAGGACAGGAAACAAATTTGCCTTTCTTTGATCCTCTCAAACGTGATCCGTCCTGAAAGATGGTTGTTTGATTTTTTTCATTAACTAACAACAGTTCAGATAATATTTCTGCCTAATACTCTGATGAAATTTACCAGGCTTTGTTGACCTGAATATATCCCACTAACCTGTTCACTTCTCCTGGCCATGCTTCTGCCATTTCTCTGTTAGTGCCAACTACTATTCTTCTGAGCACAGTGAACCTATGTGCACATACTGAATCAAAAAGGTTTTAAACGACGAGGTACTGCCTCATAGTCTGGATGCCCCTCGTTCCACCTATTTTATATAAAGTGCTTTATATGAAGATAAATAGAGAGCTCCTACCATCTCATTACCAGCATACTTTCATGTGTTTCAAGAATCGGATTACTCAACAAATACTGGCATACATACTAGCACTGGGGCTAATCACACTTGTATGAGATTATAGTGGATTTTTAATTAAGAACTTTGCAACTGTATTTTAGATAGCATGGAAGCCTGTGTCTCCCTCTCTCTGGTGACCACATGAAGTAGTTAACTTTGTCATTTCTGGAAGATAAACCTTTTGAAAGAACATTTTTTTTGTACTGCAGAATTTGCACATTATTATCCTCTTTCATACTTGAGGGCACTTTCAGTTTTCAAGGAGGCATCAATGATTCATATAAATTCAGATAGCTCATCTAATGTTTCTAACAGTCTTAAACCAGATGAGCAAGAATGAATTCAGCAAATACAAAGCTCTATCTGCATATCTTTGGTTTTGTAGAAAGCTTAATTACTTTTTAAATTACTTTGCAGCATCCCACATAGAGAAATCATTATTTAAAAAACACATTTATTAGAATAGACTGTTGTCATCTGTAAACTGAATCTTCCTGCACTTCCAAGCCTCATGTTCTGCATGTTCCTGGGGGAAACAAATATCAGCTGCACTCTACAACAAGTGCCAAATTCTGCAGCATTAAACTTTTTCTTGTTTCAGCAGGTACACAGTGACACTCTAATGCACAAGAGAAAGAAGCTTTTCTCTGGTTTGGGTTTCCCCTCAATAAGAATGCCAGATTTTGTAGAAGTTTCTTTAATACCAGACTGTATCTGGGACACTGGTACTATTACTGATATTTGGAGTGCTACAGCACATGCAAACACGGGAAAGAAATCATGTATTCAACTATGCAACATAAGACTTAATGTAACTGCTGCCTGTAAAGTTAGCCATCCTTCTGAAAAATTCTTCATCATGAGCGGGTGGACAAATTCTCCTAGGTTCTGTTTTCCCTTGCCATGGACAACATGAGCTGAATTAATCAGATGGGTGGGGGAAAACACCTACATTGTAAAATGAAGATTTAGTATAACCAACTGGTCTCCGCAGGAAGATAGCTTCCTGCTATCAACACTTCCAGCTTTCAACACTACACTGGGACCCATAAAACCACCAACTCATTTCCACAATAGTAGTGTATGTTTTCTACAGCATATCCAGAATCATAAAGAGAAGGTGTTTAAGAATCAGAAAGCTGTGAAGGGTGCAGATAATGTACCTACACAGCTTGTAAAAGTGCATTTACAAGACACAGGTAATCTCGTAACACCTTTTTGCATTAGAAAAGAAGGCAAATTAGTAATGTTGTCTGTAGCTTGATACCACATCTCTGTCTGAATGAGATACTCTACATCAATTCCTTCGCTGTCCCTAACTCCCACATACAATTTACATTGCTTAATCAGTAACAGAAAAACCCCATAAAATGGTAGGTAAAAGATAACCTCTGCTAATGGAAAACCAAATTACTCCTAATAAGACCTGAGGAAATATAAAACTCATTTAGCAGTGTCATTTTAGGGAAAAGTCAGATGGAATGGACACAAGGTCTAGTGAGCTAAAGGCTTTAAAAACCAAGTTTCATGGCTCTAGTTCAGATAACAAAGATCTTGGGAAATCTCCACTGAAACTTTCCTGAGGTCTTCCTGGAGCACTCAAGAAACAAGTATGTGAAAACAAGCACATATTTCTTCCGTCTCCTTCACAAACAAATACACCAGACCTAAAACCTAAAGGGTGAGATTTCACTCCACTGCCAGGAAGGCAATCCAGACCCTGATGTAATATGTGCGATTGCCTTCAGTACATCAAATGCTAAGATCTTATCCTCTTCAAATTAGACAGTACAGGTTTTGTGATTATATAATTACCATAAAGGATACAATTAGCCTTACAAAAGTCAATCCCTTATCAAAATATTTCTATGGATAAAACTGATGGTCCAAGCAGGATTATGACGCCACCATTTCCTGGGAGAATTTAGGATGCAGGCATCCAGACCTATGAAAAGGGACCAAGTTGGACAGAGATACTAATCCAAGTGTTCAACTGAGTATTCCCTAAAGCATTTAAGCAAAGAAACCCAGCTGATTTTATTTGAAATAATTAAGTTTTGCTCATATCCCTCACTTCAAAGAAAGCAAATCATAGAGTTCTAGGTCACACTAGAAATTAAAAGGGGCCTGCAACTCCTAACAGGGAAACATTGAAAAGTGTCTGGGGACAAACACTTCTCACACTGGAGCTCCAGGCCAGAAAAGGATATTGCTCCATGTTTCATTTCTTGTTCCTTGGCAATCCCAAGTACAGCTCCAGGCTGGGCAGAGAAGAGATTCAGAGCAGCCCTGTGGAGAAGGACTTGGGAGTATTGGTCGATGAAAAAATGAACATGAGGCGGCAGTGTGCGCTTGCAGCCCAGAAAGCCAACCATATCCTGGGCTGCATGAAAAGGACAGTGAGCAGCAGGTCGAGGGAGGTGATCCTGCCCCTCTACTCTGCTCTTGTGAGACCTCACTTGGAGTACCGTGTGCAGTTCTGGTGCCCTCAACATAAAAAGGACATGGAAGTGTTGGAACAAGTGCACAGGAGGGCCACGAGGATGATCAGGGGACTGGAGCACCTCCTGTATGAAGACAGAATGAGAAAGTTGGGGCTGTTCAGCTTGGAGAACAGAAGGCTCCATGGAGACCTCATAGCAGCCTTCCAGTATCTGAAGGGGGCCTATAGGGATGCTGGGGAGGGACTCTTCATGAGGGACTGTAGTGACAGGACAAGGGGTAACGGGTTCAAACTTAAACAGGAGAAGTTTCAATTGGATATAAGGAAGAAGCTCTTTACTGTGAGGGTAGTGAGGCACTGGAATGGGCTGCCCAAAGAAGTTGTGAATGCTTCATCCCTGGCAGTGTTGAAGGCCAGGCTGGACAGAGCCTTGGGGGACATGGTTTAGTGTGAGGTGTCCCTGCCCATGGCAGGGGGGTTGAAACTAGATGATCTTAAGGTCCTTTCCAAGCCTAACGATTCTATGATTCTGTGATTTTATTCCTTCTTCGCTCCCTCCAGTAGGTAAGGGAACAAAGCACTGTTGTAGTGCTTCATATCATTATGACTGGGCTCACACCATTAAAGGGCAGGATTACCCTTTCTTTGCTGATATTAACAACAGTATCATTTCTGTACAGAGATGAATTTGAGGTAAAGAGACCGGACTCTTTGACGAACAGCTGACCAGATGTTTCACAGCAGCTGTGATCCTAACTGACTCATAGACAACAAACTTAATACAACATGAGAGCATCAGGTTATTTTTCTTCCACAGAACTCTTTAATTTCCTGATGCTTGCAAGCAGATGGCTCTGTAAACAATATTTTGCTTGCCCAGAGCACTGAAACTTCCAGGAAGAGAATTATTTCTTCATTTACAGAGGCATATATCTTGTTAGTTCTACTTATGCTTTGGCAATTTAACTAGCAAGAAATTCTTAATAGGACTACATAGACAGATATTTAATTGCTAACAATGAAAACATGCTAGTAGTGTTGTAATTTTGTTCAAACCAAAACTCCGAGTGCATGATGAACACACACAAACCACAAGACTATGCAGATGCTTCAGCCAACTGAAACGGTTGAATGGGTTGCAAACTAGCGTTCGGATCAAAATGGAAATGGTCTAGTGTGAAAAACAAATGAAAACCAGCACCAGAGCAAGATGACAAATATGCATAAAGGATATGCATATTCTTATGCATATTCTCAGATATGCAAAGAATATGTGTAAGAAGTGCTTGGTCTCCTGAATCAATTCCAGAAGTTTGAAGTATATTCAAAGTCAAACAAAACATGCTGCAGAGGACAAAATACAGAAAGCCATTATTTTAGTACAATTACAAAATAAAGTAAAAAAATAATAATAAAAAAATCACCTGTTTTAGGCCATAAAGCATTGACAGCAACTTCTCCTCTAAATTCTTCTGCCATTCCCAAGACACACATGGACATCCCATATTTTGAAATGGTATAAGCTAAGACAAGAAGTATAAAAAAGGAAAGTTACAGTCTATCAACGGAATTTTAACTGTGAAGGAAAAAAAAAAGAAAAAATCATTTTTGTTGTGAGGAAAATTAAGTTTTGGGGGGCAAACCAGTATCTTCCTAGAGTCAAAATCTCCCCCTTCTCCCCACCACCCCAGCAGATACAAACTGTAGTCTGCCAGATTTTCACTACGAGTAAAATAAGAGCTAAGATAAGCTGCTTTGGCAAAAACGACGACTGAAGCCTAGCTGTATGGTGGTTTTGTTGTACTTTTTATACAGCACACTGACAAGAATGCTGAATTATTTTAAGGTATCCTAAGCCATACCAGCTGCTAGCAACCCAAGTTGTATCCTACGGAAAACAAAAACAGGAGGGAAAAAACAAATCTAAAAACAAACAAAAAAAAATCTAAGTCCTTCTCATCTACCTATTGTGAGAAGGGAAAGAACGGGACTTGCTGGATGATTTTAACATGACAAATGTCCAAAACTGAAAGGTTGTTTTACAGTTTCAAAATAAGCAACATTAACGTCAAGAAAAAAAATGGGGCTGCTTTCCAACCTCAAAATTAATTTCCGCTTTAAAAGACAACGTTCAGTTTTATCTCTATTAAATCAAGTAAGAAGCTGAGTAAGAAAATGGGTTTTGGGTTTCATTCTGTATTTGGAACAGAAGATGTTTTCTAGTCTTCAGAATTTCCATGAAAAAGCACAGACTCTTACCTTGAAAATATTCTTGAAAACGTAAAGGATGTATTAGGCTATGAAACCTGCCACACGTTTTCCCATAAAATAGTTTATTTATGTTAGGTACGAAATACTCTAAGGAACCATTAGGGCCAGCCTGTATATAGTGCTAAAAATACAAGATCTGGAATTCTGGCCTGGCACTCCTGCACATTTCACCAAGTATTTATATGGTTCTCAAAAAAGTAACTACGAAGGTTCCAAAAGCTACTCACCACAATGATTTTTGAACCACATGGGATTCAGATTCATAGGTGGGCTGAGGTTCAGGATATGGGGGTTCTTACTCTTTCTCAAGTGGGGAAGGCATGTTTTAGACCTGAAAGGTAAATTCAGACAAATCAGCCACCTCTTTTTTTAAAGAACACCTATAATTACAGTAAAACCATACAAGTAGACCAGTATTTTCATTTTCAACAAAGTCCAACACTACCTGAGACCCTAACTGCATCACTTATTTAACTGACACAAACAAACAAAATCTGTCCTAGCTTACTTATCTCAGGCCTAGTACTCATTCCTGCAATGGGACCACATCCTTCAAACAGTGCAGCAGCACCTACTAAAGCTGATATTCCAGATGCTCAGAAGCCTCAATCTCCTTGTAATAGTTTTGATAGGGACAACAAAACACCATGAGGCAACAAATGAAATTAAAAGAGCACCACTGAGTCCTAAATGTATTCTCTTCTGATCCCATGCCTATTTCTCCTTTAAAACCATGATACATAAATAAAATTGTATAGCGAAAGGCTATTACAAGTATTCCAAGCAAAAATGTAAACCTATTATCTGCTGACTGGCCAAGCCACTATTTCATTCAACTCAGAACTTACAGACAGATGTGTAAATCATAACCACCATTTGACTTCACTTGTAGCACCGAGGTAAATGGTTGCATTTCAAAGGGAGAACTGCACCACATTAGTGACCTGCTCTTTACACACTTCACCAGGACCCATGCATGCTGTCAGCCACAGCGGGAATACCTTCAACTGCAAAATCATTACAGTAAATTACTTACCACCTGCTTAAACATTCTGGGGTTTCAACCCCCTTCAGTGTCAGTGTGAGAGGTTCACTAAGACACATCTCAACTTCCTAATGTACAGGAACCAAGAACATGGAGACAGGTATACTCAGTAAAATGGGACATCCTCCCTACCTTATTCCACCCAGACAAAAACTCCACACTTTTTTTATTATTTAGCTACTGTGACTTTTTAAACATTATTTGAAAACAGATCTCTACAAATTACAGAGGCAACATACAAAGCAAGAGGAAGAAAAGGTTGAAGTCATAGAATGGTTTGGATTGGAAAGGACCTTAAGATCTATTTCCAACCCCCCTGCCATGGTCAGGGATGCCTCACACTAAACCATGCCACCCAAGGCTCTGTCCAACCTGGCCTTGAACACTACCAGGGATGGAATATTTACCACTTCTTTGGGCAACCTGTTCCAGTGCCTCACCACCCTCACAGTAAAGAACTTCTTCCGTATGTCTAACCTAAACTTCCCCTATTTCAGTTTAAAACTATTACCCCCTGTCCTGTCTCTACAGTCCGTAATGAAGAGTCCCTCCCCAGCATCGTTGAAGGCCCCTTCAGATACTGGAACGCTGCTGTGAGGTTTCCATGCAGTTTCTTTTCTCCAGGCTGTACAGCCCCAACTTTCTCAGCCTGTCTTCATATGGGACGTGCTCCAGCTCCCTGATCATCCTCATGGCCCTCCCCTGGACTTCAACAAATGCTTCACTATGTCTTCCCAATTGACAGTTATAAAAGCATTGACAAATGACCACTTTAACTTCCCTTGAAGGGTATTAATATTTCATATTCTCTTCCATTCACAGCAACACAGCAATCCCTTTGATCTTTTAAAGGCAGAGTAAGTTAGGTCCTTTCCAACCCAAACCATTCATTCTATGATTCTGTGAGAGTGGCAGCTAAAGAAAGTATGACTTCAGGAACCCTCCATCAACTGTGAACAGCTAAATGTACCGTCAAGAAAGTGACTCTCACTGTTGGGTGGTGAACGGGAGCCTGCCACTGACAATACAGTGGAACCTATTCAGAGATTTAACAAGAGATATCCACAGAGTGTTTTCTGGAATGTCAAGCTCCAAAACCAATTTTCCTTTCTGCACGCAGAACCGCTTACACATACAGGCTTCAAAAGTGGAAATCACAGGGTGGAAGCAGGAAATATCACTCTCCAAGCAGAGTGTTTCTTCCACCCTCCTTCTCCCTCCATGTTAACTACATTCTATGCCACTCTAATTAAGAAAACTTCTATTTATGTGTGGTTTTACACTATTCTAATGGCAAACTGCTTCACTGACTCTTAGCAAAATAGTAAGCAATATAACCACACCTGACAACCAGATTCATTTGCACAAAGGGGAACAACATTCTTCTAGGTAAAACTCTGATACAAAAGCTTCTGCTCACATCAAGCAGCTAATTTAGAATTTAGAGAATCTGTATCATTCTAAGGATCTGTGTTCTTATCAACACAACCCCATCAAAATCAATGTTCTCAGTTTAAAACAGAGCAATTTTGAATTACATCCCGCAAATCTAAAGAGGATCCCACCTACTGAATCCATTTCAAAAAAATGAGCAAAGTAAGGACCACAGGAACTGTGAAATCAAATCTTGGTGCATTAATTTAAATAGACGCTAGAACTGGTAAGCTGAATGTAGGCAGAGACCACCTTAGATGGTTTAGTTACATCTTTAATAGTTCTCTTGCAACTATAGGAAGCTGTATCACGTCTCTAAAGATGAGAAAGAAAGCCAGCAAACAAGATGTTACACTTGATATATGCAACGAGTTACTCATTCTGCTTGACTTAAGAGAACAGACAGCATTTAGCAAAGCCAAGCTGCACGTCTGTTTAGAAATAAACTAGTTTCTGCTTTGGAGTGGGTTGCCCAGGGAAGTTGTGAATGCTTCATCCCTGGTGGCGTTCAAGGTGGGGTTGGACATAGCCTTGGATGGCATGGTTTAGTGGGAGGTGTCCCTGCCCATGGCAGGGGGGTTGGAACTCGATGATCTTGAGGTCCTTTCCAACCCTAACTATTCTATGATTCTATGATTCTACCTGCATGGAGAGGCTTGTAAACACTTAATAATTGCAATTTGCAATTAATTCCTGGAAATATTACTTTCAAATCAGCTAGCCAATAACCGAGCAATTTCCGCTGAGCACACATAGAATACTTGCACTCCAACTCCAGGGCAGCAAGACAGCTACACAATTTCTTAGAGAAACTGCGGTATACATTTTGTTACAATTTGCTTCCTTCTCTCAGCACTTACGTAAGGTAGGTTCCTCGTACATTGACATCCATCATAAGATTGACCTTCTTCGTTTCTGTTTCCAAAGTGCCAGTCAAAGAGATGGCGCTTGCATTGTTCACCAAAATATCAATCCCTAGTTTTAGAAGAAGCCATTTCACATTAGCATTTAAAGACAAAAGCAGGCTGTTCTCTTCTCTTTTTGTTTGAGCACTGCCTACTAATGTCAACCCCACACCTTAGCTTACCTCCAAAAGTCTTCACAGCTTCCTCCACAGCATTAATAATCTGCTGTTCCTCCCTCACATTAACAACACATGGCAAAGCCTTTCCTCCAGCCGCTTCAACTGCACAATTAAAAAATTAAACATTAAAAAACTTGCTCTCAGAACAAATGGCATGAAACTACTGAAAATCTCTCATTCAATGACATGCTTCAAGAAGGCATTGAAAATCACACTCATAAATTGCCACCTTTTTACATATTGCATAAATAATAGGGAAGCCAAACCCAAACCTTAACACCAAGAATGTGTATGGTTCACATATACATCTCAACACAGCACTTTCACATCTATACATATACACCTTCATTACAGTACTATTTTGATACCTCCCAGCATTCCTGGAGGGCAAGAGAGGCACTAGGCTTATTTTATTAAAGGTGAATTGGAGCTAAGAGAGTCTATTCAGTTTTCCACTCAGATACAACAATTAAGCCAGGGCCAGCACCTGAAGCCCTCCTCATTTGTTACAACTTACTCTCTGCTGCAGCAGTGTATATAGTCCCTGAAAGAGTTGGATGGGGCTCAGCTGTCTTGGCCGCTATAACAATGTTTGCACCATCCTTGGCAGCTTTCAAAGCAATGGCTTTGCCGATGCCACGGCTTGCACCTGTGATGAAGAGCGTGCATCCTGCTAGCTTCCTAAAGATGAAGGGGGAGAGCAAAGCAAAACTTGTAAATCATTGACTTTTAGCAAAAATAATCAGCAGACTTTGAACCAAATGCCTTCATCATTTTACCAAGAAAACAGCCTCTTAAGTACAAAAGGAATGGCTACCAGATAGCAAAGTACAGTAGCACTGAAGGTAAAACCACTCCCCAAATCTGCAATCACCATAAGGCAAGAAGGTTACACAGGTCACTCAATTACACTTCTCACTGTAATGTGGGATCATTTGTAAAATGACCCAACACACTGTTCACAACAGAGCTGCTATATTCTCCAACAATGGAAAAGGAGTAAGTTGTAAAAATGAAATGCTGCTTTCTAATGAGACAGCACACCTCTAAATTTACTAGGCACTGCACTCTAAACACAAGAAACTGCTATCCCAATGCAGTATAAAGTTCAGAAACACAATGCCAATGCAGGCACACAAGTGCCATACGCCTCCCTCCATTTTCAGAAATGGAAATTATTTCTTTTAAAAGTTTCGCACTAAACTCAACAGTTTCCTGGTAAGGAGGTGAAAAAATGCCATGGGGGTGGACTACAACAGGTTCAGAAGCTATCTAGAGGATCCCGACAGGCTAGGTGAACAGAAACCTTTTGAAATTCAAGCAGAACAGATGTATAGTCCTGTACCTGGGAAGAAAAGTCCCTGCAAGGATAAAAGGTACTGCCTTAGAATGAGAAGGGGAGAGAGAGATTAAAAGGGAGAGAGTTTAATACCTATAAAACTACAGTTACACTACCTAATTTGGATGCGACTCCTCTGATAGCTATTCCCCCTGCAAACTGCTCCGTTCAAGGACACCACTAACGATCCTGATCAACACTTCAGGCCCTCTGCGAGCCCCTACCTGCCCCGTGCCTCCTGGACCCGCTTCCAGCCTCCCCGCTGCGCGGAGCCCCCGACCCGCACTACCGGCGCGCCCGTCCCTCGAGGGCCGAGGAACTGGGACGGGGTCCGGCTGGGCCCGAGGGGGGGGCGAAGGCCGCTCGCAGGCCCAGGTAAGAAGAACCCATGGCCGAAGTCCACCTCGCCCCCCGCCCTGAGAGGCTTTCGGTGTCGGGACAGAGGCGGCTCACCACCTCAGCCTCCCCCCATCCCCCGCGGCTCTGCCCGCCGCCGCCTGAGGAGCGGGAAGCTGCGACAGGGGGCGAGGGGAAGGGGTGTCCCGCAGTGAGGCGCTAAGGGGAGCAGCGGGCGCCTTACCCCGTGTTGGGCAGCATGGCGGCGGAGAAATGACCTGGGCCAGCCGACGAGGCCTCCCCGCTTCGCGCAGCCGCCCGGGCGGTGAGGGGCGGAGCGGTCCGGCAAAGATGGGGGGCAGCGCAGAGCGCGTCCGCCCGTGTGTACGGAGCGGGGAGGCCGGGCCTGAGGGAAGAGGTGCGGGCCGAGGGGTGGAGCGGTGTGTGCAGGCGGGAGGCTGCAAGGGGGTTGTCGCTGTGCGAGTGGGGCTGCGGGGTGAGCCAGGCGAGCTGGTTGGGGATATAGACCGACCTGAGATCAAACAGGGGAGTCCATGGGGTGATACAAATGGTGCTGGGAGGCTCCCAGCACCCTTTAGTTCTGTGCTGAGTGTACGAAGTTTTGCTTTGATCTGAACTCTGCTCCGGAACTTTAAACAGGAACAAGCAATAGCAGGCCTCCATCTCAGTCTCTGCCTCACCAGTTGATCCGAGCACCTATGTCACGATCGTCTAATCTTCCGCTCGCCCAACTGTGCCCATCCCCTCCCTCACCTCCTCTCCTGGCCCCTCTCTTACCTCACAGTAACTGCGGGGTCAGCCCTCAGGTACACGTCCTGAGCACCGCTCCTACCGCTCGGTTATCAGCACTGTTTCCAGCACAAATCGAAGCCATAGCCCCATGCTAGCTACTAAGAAGAAAATGAGTCCCATCCCAGCCAAAACCAGCACTGCAGCTGCTGCTAGGGCAGTGCCGCTGGGGCCCATGCCACTGTGGACTGCTGTCTCTGCAGGGCCCTGCTCGGTTCCTCATTCCCGAGCCTTCCCCCGTGGCTGACCTGGCTCCATCCAAGGAAGCTGATAGGAGCACACAGCCTGTAAGAAAGAGTTTGCAGGAAAGGGCCTGGTGAGTGATGCAGCTGGGCTCTGAGTGTCCTCCGCACAGAGAGAAGACCTTTCAGGCCAGCTCCTCCAGCTGACAATCCCAACGAACTTGCTGCTGCCCTTCCAGCCACCTGTGTATTTCACATCACAGAACAGTCAGGGTTGGAAGGGACCTTAAAGCTCATCCAGTTCCAACCCCCTGCTATGGGCAGAGACACCTTCCACTAGACCAGGTTGCTCAAAGCCCCATCTGACCTTGCCAGGGATGGGGCAGCCACAGCTTCTCTGGGCAACCTGTGCCAGGGTCTGACAGCCCTCATATTGAAGAATTTCTTCTTAATCACAGAATCACAGAATCACAGAATAGTAAGGGCTGGAAAGGACCTCAAGATCATCGAGTTCCAACCCCCCCGCCATGGGCAGGGACACCTCCCACTAAACCATGCCATCCAAGGCTATGTCCAACCCCACCTTGAACGCCGCCAGGGATGAAGCATTCACAACTTCCCTGGGCAACCCATTCCAGGGCCTCACCACCCTTACAGTAAAGAATTTCTTCCTCAGATCCAATCTAAACCTCCCCTGTTTAAGTTTAAACCCATTACCCCTTGTCCTCTCACCACAGTCCCTAATGGAAGAGTCCCTCCCCAGCATCCCTATAGGCCCCCTTCAGGTATTGGAAGGCTGCTATGAGGTCTCCACGCAGCCTTCTCTTCTCCAGGCTGAACAGCCCCAACTTTCTCACCCTATCTTCATACGAGAGGTGCTCCAGTCCCCTGATCATCCTCGTGGCCCTCCTCTGGACTTGTTCTAACAGTTCCATGTCCTTTTTATGTTGAGGACACCAGAACTGCACGCAATACTCCAAGTGAGGTCTCACGAGAGCAGAGTAAAGGGGCAGGATCACCTCCCTCGACCTGCTGGTCACACTCCTTTTGATGCAGCCCAGGATACGGTTGGCTTTCTGTGCTGCAAGCGCTCACTGCCGCCTCATGTTCATTTTTTCATCAACCCACACCCCCAAGTCCTTCTCTGCAGGGCTGCTCTCAATCTCCTCCCCACCCAACCTGTAGCTGTGCCTGGCATTGCTCCGACCCAGGTGGAGGACTTTGCATTTAGCATGGTTGAACTTCATCAGGTTGGCATCAGCCCACCTCACAAGCGTGTCAAGGTCCCTCTGGATGGCATTCCTTCCCTCCAATGTATCAACCGAACCACACAGCTTGGTGTCATCGGCAAACTTGCTGAGGGCGCACTCAATCCCACTGTCCATGTTGCTCACAAAGATGTTGAACAAGACCGGTCCCAACACCGATCCCTGGGGGACACCACTCGTTCCTGGTCTCCAGCTGGACACTGAGCCACTGAGCACTACTCTTTGCGTGCGGCCATCCAGCCAGTGTCTAATCTAAATCTCTCCTCTGTCAGTCTAAAACCATTCCCTCTTGTACAATGAGTTTATAAGTGTGATTTCTACATTTATCCCTATTCAAAATAGTTCTGAACAACAAAATCTCAAAATGGAGTCAGAAGAGATTCATCACAAAAAAAAGAAGTAATACATGAAATAAGTTAATCACTATAATCAAGTCCTCAAAAAATACCTTTAAAAAAGGACTGGAAAAGCAAGTTCTATTTTAATTAGTTATTAAAGTGCTTCAGTATTATGATATATATGTATACACACAGAGATGTATGGAAATATTTTGTTAGACTGAGGTGTTTGAAGGGTATGAGATTTAATCGCAGAGTTCGATTTAGCATTTTGCCACATGGATAAAAATATGAACTATATATTTATAACGTGCACGAACAAAGAGGTATTTCTAAAGAACTCAGAGATCTTACTGTAGTGGTATTACTGTTTCCTGTGTACAGCCTGTATCCAGTTCCTTTTCATTTTCTGATGATTCTGTTTCTTCTTTTTAGATAAGCTAAAGCAAATCATAGCTTTCTTGTCAGGAAAATTAAATGTTAAAGGTGACATGGTACTAGAAATGAGTCTGGAAACGAAGCTGCCACAATTCATTTTTCAACAGTAGCAGAACAGTGGCCTTTCATATATAACTACAATGCTGCTTTAAAATACCAGTCATCATTTTTTTTTGATGCAGTTTAATAAGCAATAAAATTTGTAATTGCTAGATAAGACACAATCAGTTTTATTGTAATGCCCAACAAAGAACATGTTTTTCTTAATAACTTGCTATAATGATTAGAAGGAAAAAATGTCCCAAAATTCTGATGTTTCAAGGATATTTTTTTTAATTTTTACTTCTTCTTTTGATTGCAAGCCATCCTCTGTTACTGTGAGAGATATATTTATTATAATGTTATCTTGCCTTTGAATTACCTGATGTCTAATGAGATGTGAGTTTGGATCCCAGAATTAGGGTATGTACAACATGTTCCCAGCATGCTATAAGAGTTGAACTCAGCACTAACTTTTCCTCTGACTGGGAGACAAATAGCATTCTTCTCTCCTGTACTGGTTTCACAAAACTTGTAGGAACTGACCATCTCTGTCAGATGTTATTAGAAAAGGCTGATGATCTCAAGCTAGTGGAAAACTCAGTGTATATGCTTGTGTGCAAAATATAGTCACATAAAGTTTGTTTCTTTAGGGACCCATCTTAAAATACGTATTTTGAAATGTACAGATACCACATAATATCTTTCAAGTCAACAACATATTCCAATATCTTTTCAAGACCGTCCTGTAATGGGTATTGGGAGCAAGGTTGTTTGATTTTATACCTATTGCATCATTAGCCTATGCCTTTGCAGTTTTCCCTTCTGTGCAACTTCTCTGCCAAAGCATTTTGAGTTTTTTTGGAATTGTGGGGGTGAAGGAAAAAGGTGTGCAGCACCCAATTCAACATCAACTATGTCTTGGTACCCAAAATCTGAATGTGCTTATTTGCTTCCCTGCCTGTGTCTACAGTTGATGCTGTATGTTTCTCGTGTAGTCAGTAATACTGCGCTTGCACAAAATGAGTGTCATTTGGTGGTGGACTGTAATGCCTGTGTAATCACAGAGAAGGGTGTCACCATCAGAAGAATAGTGCTTTTGTTGGAGATGGATCCAGAGCAGCACAACCTGTCTCCATCTGGCTGCTGTGTTTCTTCTCTCTCTAGTATATCAGTAGTGTTCCTTTGCACAAGGGAATACTGATTGCTCACTGTGCTGCTCTGGAGAGACTGATTGCTGCTGATAGCTGGATCAGGGCTGTGTCTCACCCCTGATGGCGTTGTATGAATAACTGCTGATGCCAGGGAGAGAAGGGCAGGAACTACCACATTCAACACTTTAATTGCTATAAGTGGTTATGGATTCACACCCAACAGGACAAGCAACTTAGGACAAGAGGAAACAGCCTCAAGCTGCTCCAGGGGTGGTTTAGATTGAATATTTGGAAAAATTTCTTCACAGAGAGCATGATCACGCATTGGAACAGGCTTCCCTGGAAGCATTTGAAAACTGTGTAAATGAGGCCTTTAGTGATATGTTTCATGATGGACTTGACAGTTCTGGGGCAACAGTTGGACTTGATGATCTTAAAGATCTTTCCCAACCTAGCCGATTCCATGATCAGCAGGAAAAGGAAAGCCAGAAAACTTGGACCTCTGTTTTTCAATTAAATGTATTTACACTGTCTACAGGATGAGTGTGCATCCCGTAGGCAGCATCATGAGCATGTATATAGGTATCCCACTGCCTTTCCCTCAAAGTCATTAGGATAAGTGGGCTGGTGGCTGTGCCATGGGATGGGTGCTGTGGGACCTGGTGATGCTGAGTATTAGGGATATTCGATGCTTACATTACAAACGTTCCTATTACGCTATTCGTGGAGTTCCTGCTGTGAACAGACCTGGCTGAAAAACCTGCTCATCTCCTATGTGCTGCTAGAACGAGACCTACAATGGGTGCTGTAATGGAGGAATTACTGCAGGTTTTTGCATTCCACAGAGGGTTTTTGCATGAGGGCAGGAATGTGTGGCTTTTTAATCTATTGCTGAGTGTGCTACTGTTAAGGCCCATACAAATGAACAGTGACTATTTTGCTAACTGGAGAGAATGCCACAGGTTCTTTGGCTGACAGCTCCAACTGGTACATGAAGAAACCAGCTCCAAGACTTATGCAGAACACAGACATCCTCCGCATGCTGCTGGTGGTAATGAGCAGGACTGACTGCTCACCGTGCTGCGAAGGAGGTGCGAGCTCTTGTGCCCAAGGGCTCTATTTTGGTGTCTTCTCTCCCACCTCTTGAGCACAGCTCCAGCTGCCCCGTGCTGCTGAGGTGCGGGCGGGCTCGGCCCGTCCCCGCCGCCGATGCCAGCAGAGGGAGCAGTCGGCAGATACACCGACGCGCTTTGCGTCCCTTCCCTCCATCACCACTGCTGGGCGAGTGAGGGTGTGCTCGGTGACGAAGCACCGGGACTTGTACCTATTTGTCCCATCCAAATAGACAGTGAAAGCGTAATGCTTTGTTGTCAGGGAGAGACTTGGTTTGAAGGAACATTAGCATGAATCCTTAATGCTTTGACAAAAAATTAAACCCACTGAATCTCAGTCTTTGTAATGGAGTGTTGCTTAATCTTAGTTCTGGGTAGCTTTCTGCCCTAGAATAAGGCATTGCTTTATATAGCAAAGTTAAGCAAGAACTGCCTAAACATAACTAACTCAAGCAGTAATACATACACTCAGTAATTTTTACTGGGGTGTAGCTCTTCCTCTGTATCTCTGCTTCTCACCATTCCCACCAGGGGCTGATGCTGAATGAAGAAGAGGAAAGGACCTTGACAGCAATATGGGACAAAATCAACACTCCTTTTGAGACAGGTTTACCCGCACAGTTTTATCAGTGGGGTCCACACATCAACTTGAATTTACCATAGGGGGAAAAGAACAGCAAGAGAAGGAAGGGGAAGCTGCCCAACTGCCAGCCAAGAAGCTGGGACCCATAGAAGAGTGTCCTTTTCAGTGTCCGCGAACCATGAGGATGAGGAAGATGAACATAACTATTCTTGCCAGGTTTTTTCCTCTGTTAACTCTGTGCTGGGCATAAGGGCCCAGTTAAACACCCTCTTATCCCTGGATGCTGTCAGTGCTGACAGGATCATATCTAGTCAGTTACAGGTAGAGCATGCCAGTCACTCCAGTTTGTGTGTGTTTATGGCAGGTACTGGTTGCAGGGTATTTATGTGACTGTTATCTGCTTTTCTGTTTGCTAACTCTTGATTTTCCCCTAATGTAAAGTTGCAAAACATGCAGGAAGTGCAGGGGGAGTGAAGGGGCAAATCTTGGAATGTTAGCAATTGCTTTCCATGAGAACCTATTGTGATACTGAGGTGCAGCAGGTGGGAGGCCATTCAAATAACAGCACAAAGGCAACAGCATAGGAAGGAGAAGGGAAACAGACTGACACAGCAGCTCAAGTGGAAAGCTTCAGAGCTGCAAGTGAAAGGCTCGCCACAGAAGTCTGCACAGAAGGCCCTTAGCATTGTAAAGGTGAAGACGCTTGTGTACCAGCATATGCAGCAATTGATGTGTATCACTGAACATTTGATGTTCAGTGATAAAAGAGGGTTTATACAATTAAAATGTGATCACAAGACTGGACTTGGAGGCATACTAGAACTTCACAACAGGGAAGTGCACACAGTTTCTGCGTGGCATGGTTAAGCTCAAGCTCTACGGTTAAGTTCAGTCTCTATGCAAGAAAGAAAAGGTGGGTTCTGATAAATTTCTTAAACTTGACTTGTAATTTTAGGCTTTTTTTCCTGCTCTTACTTTCTCCCATTGATAGGAAACACATGGCATGAGCATCAACTCTCAAAACATACCTTTTCATCAATGATTAAAGTTTTAGTAGGGTGGGGGACAACAATCATATAGTTATCTTCAGTTGTAATCTTTGTTCTAATGGTGTGACAGTGGTGCGACATAAGGTATTGGGAGAATAAATAGCATAAAGCCAGTGTACAGAGGTCTGGATTTTTTTTTCCGTAGGAATGTAATTCATAATCCATAAAAAATATTTTGTTCAGAAGGATGTTGTCAGCTATTTATTTATAAGCTAAGAGCTTACTATTTCTGCTAAACAATTAATCATGATACAGGGGAATTTTGTGATCTGGACTTTACTGTAAAAGCAGAGTGCCCAAGGTCACATCTATTCACTGAAGCTCAGATCTCTCAAACTTCTAAGTTTACAGGAGAAAAATGGAGGGAATAAAAAGAATAATGTGGTTGCATCACCCAGAGCTGGGAGAAAACAAACCCATCTGGCTCACTTGGTTATTTTCTTTGCCAGAGGAATAAATGCTTCTGTGAAAGTGACAATTGAACATATTCTAAGAAAATAATGCCCCATCTTCATGTTCACCACCTTGGCTGGTTTTATTTTCTTTTCTTTGAAGAAAAGCAGAGCCTCCCAAGATGTGACATATGAGACACTGTTATATCACATACCAGCAGGAGCAGAAATGGACATGCTGTGGGTCTGCTACAGTCTTCAGACGTCGCTTGTATAAAGCCACCCCTTTTCTGAACTCAGGAACTCACAGCTAGCAATGCAAGGGGGTGAAGAGCATGACCCAGTTATGTTTTAAAGCCACTCTGTGTGTTGAAAAGCTTATAAGGGAATACCTTGAGGCCACAGGCTGGAGAGCATCATGCTTTCTTAGACATAGAAACAGCCCATTGTCCTTACCCTATATGCAAAAATTACACACTGCATGTTGCTACTAATATCAGCCAAATCTCCATCCTATAATTAGCACATGCTTATACTGCCAAGTCCCCTGTTTTCTTTCAAGTGGTTTTCTTTTTAAGCTGTTATTATACTTTTTTACTGCACTCATTATTCAGGGTTTTGTTTAAATTGCTCCGCTTTACCTGTGTATTTCTGTCATGCACAGCTCACACTTGCCTGTTGTTGCCACAGATATGTGTTGTTTCACCAAAACCCCAGGTGTCTCCACTGTCATGTTTTGGGTCTTCCCAAAACAAATGGGGAGCTGCTATCAAGTTAAAGAGGAAATACAGAACTCCAGTCCCATCCTTTTCTGTCTCAACCCTTTCTCACAGATGGCTGCTCTGGGAAAGCAGTGTACGCCATTGAGACTTGCTTCAACTCTTGTTTTGTTTTCCCGGTTAGTCTCTCTTTTATTTATATATTTTTTAATTTATGGCCTGTGAGACATTTGTATTGTTCATTTAAAGCAGAAGTAATTTTCAATACTGAAAGCAGATCATTCTTTGAATTTTTAAAACATTTTTATAAGAGCTCTGTCTTCCAAGTAAACATTGAAGAAATCAGAAGCTTTTCTCTATTGCAGCAGCTTGTATCCTGATTTACACACAGAGAGCAGGCAACCTCATTTGTTCTTCCACAAGAAAAATCAACTGGAACTGCTTCGTTTGTGTAATAGAGGTGCAATGAGTGCTGAAAATGAGACTTCCTGGACTCTATGAAGCCACATCAGACAACGCAAGCCTAGGAAGTACAGTAAATTTAAACGTACATGAATTTCATATAAAGCAGAGTCATGTAGTGACAATTCCGCAAACACTCAGCCTGGATTTTCAAGGGTATTTCAGGCCTCTGGTCATGTAGCATGGGATTTTCAAAAGTATCTTCATATGCCTCTTTCTGTGTCACTGCCAATTGCAGTCTGGTAACAGTCTGAGAAGTGAAGGACCAGCAGGAAGTTAGCTCTGCCCTGATATGCTTGGGTGTGAATGTGAAGAGAGCCTCGTAATAGCTGTGATGACAGGATTTGTCTGCAGTGTTTCCTACAGCATCACGCACATGTGAAGGAAAGGTGGTTGCTGAACATGACAGTGTGAGGTCTCAGCCAGGTGGAAGATAACAGGTACCTCTCTTGTGTTGTTAGCTACCCAAGATGGGTCAAGCAACAATATCTAGAGCTGACCCAGAGGCTGGGTGTTTTTCATGGGTGTTACTATCCCTCTGCAGGCTCTTGTGAGCTGTTAACCTCTTTTGCATTTCATCAGTACTCACTCTTATTCACTTTGGTCTTAACTTCGACTTGAAGCTAGGCATTTTGCCCTTTTATTTTTTTACTTGATGTCTAACTGCAGTGCTAACAAATCCAGTCACTGTGAGTTGGGTGGTTTTCAGTGTTGGTACTTATTCCCCAATGTTCCTTCAGGATGTCAAAACGAAAATAGGAGTGCCCACGTGTGTGCCATAGGCTGGGTTATGAATCATAGAATCATAGAATCATAGAATAGTAAGGGTTGGAAAGGACCTTGAGATCATCGAGTTCCAACCCCCCCGCCATGGGCAGGGACACCTCCCACTAAACCATGCCATCCAAGGCTATGTCCAACCCCACCTTGAACGCCGCCAGGGATGAAGCATTCACAACTTCCCTGGGCAACCCATTCCAGGGCCCCACCACCCTCACAGTAAAGAATTTCTTCCTCAGATCCAATCTAAACCTCCCCTGTTTAAGTTTAAACCCATTACCCCTTGTCCTCTCACCACAGTCCCTAATGAAGAGTCCCTCCCCAGCATCCCTATAGGCCCCCTTCAGGTATTGGAAGGCTGCTATGAGGTCTCCACGCAGCCTTCTCTTCTCCAGGCTGAACAGCCCCAATTTTCTCAGCCTATCTTCATACGGGAGGTGCTCCAGTCCCCTGATCATCCTCGTGGCCCTCCTCTGCACTTGTTCTAACAGTTCCATGTCCTTTTTATGTTGAGGACACCAGAACTGCACACAATACTCCAAGTGAGGTCTCACGAGAGCAGAGTAAAGGGGCAGGATCACCTCCCTCGACCTGCTGGTCACACTCCTTTTGATGCAGCCCAGAGGGCAGGAGTCTTCTGGTAGTGAGTGATAAAGACAAAACCTCTGCAGTGCATTGTGATGGCTAAATCCCTGCACCTCGGATTTTCCCACCCTACCTTCTGCTTAGGAAACAAGCCCAGGACATTCCTTACCTGATCACCCCTTTTAATACAGCCTGATGTTTCCTACAGGACCAGAAAGACGTCTACTTGGGTGCTTGCGTAAGTCTGCCCTGACACAGTCAGGCAGCTTTTGCAATGCTTAACCACAGCAATCTACTGCAGGCAGCTGGAGCAGAACACCCTCCTGAAGCTTCCCTGTTCAAATCGGGCTTCTTTTAGGCTTGTGTCCCCATTACTGATCCAGAAGGGAGCGTGGCTTCCTCTCTTATGGATCCATTTAGCAACCTGTGTCCTGGTTTCTGACCTGTGGAGCAGGGACATAGTGTTAAAAGCAGGATTAAAACTGCTGAACTTCTGTTGAGCTGCGTGCATCCAGATACTGTGGTAAAGGACTAGAAGAAAGACATGGTCTACCTAAGCTGAATTTGTTCTGAAATCATCTGCAGAAGTGACAGAAACCTTATGGCAACATGCAGTGCCCCTACAAATAACTTCTGGATGGGCAGATAAGTGAAGGGGAAACTAACACTGCTTTGCTTTAACATATGGCATGTATTTAATTGCAGATATCCCAGGAATACAGGTATGATGCTTCACAGACTGTTTGTAAAAACTTTCCTTACATAAAGAGAAGGTGTGTGGGTTGCCTGGTTGCTCTCCCTCTTTCAAGATTACTCTTGGGCAAATGGATCATGTTCTGATGCTGCTTTGCCATGCCTTGGTAAATGAATTGACCTTTCAGACATTAAATTTCCAATGTTTTCTACAGGAGACCTAAAAAAAACCCAACAGACAAACATCTGATGCACAGCTATGTTGTGTTCTCTTTATTAGCAATTTTCCAAGGAACTTCTCAATTGCAGCTTCCCTGTCCTGTCCCGTCCCATGCTTTACTCCCTGAGAGTGCCCTTGAGGTGGTGTCCACTGAGGTGTTCTCAGCCCACTTAGTGGTTTTTAATTCTACACCTGCCTTCACCAGTGTAGCTCTGCTACGCTACCACTGAAAACAGGGATACAAGTCCCTCTGCACAGGCCATGAGAGAAGGACTCTGCCTCCTTATTCACCAACCCCAGCATGCAGGAATGTTGTAATACCCTGCCTCCACTCGTCACACCGGTTGTCTGCAATTCAGACCGCCTGTCTTCCTGTGGTGAGGGAGGAAGCTGCAGCCCACCTTGCTATCCTCGACTTCCAGTCCTTATGGCTATGTGACTGGGAGCTGTACCTGCCCCACCAACCAACCCCTTGCACTGCACTTCCAGAGCACCCATGTTCCACCCGGGAACCCACCCCTTGTCCAACATCAATGGTGACTTGTAGGCGCCTGTCCCTCACCAAGCCCTTTCATCTGGAGAAGCTTGTGAGCAAAGGCTGAATGGGTCTACCCCATGTTTAGTCCTCTGAGAGGGGACTGCAGGAGTGCTCCGAGTGACACACAGATGTTTGGGGTGGGAAGCTGCCTCCCTGGATTTTCTGTGCTTTTATCTTTGGCTTAGCTAGAGGCACTCTAAGTGAAGATCCCACTCTCTGCCTTACACAGTGGAAGGCTATCTGAAACAGGCTCCCCTCATGGTGGTATGGAGGCAGTGTGGGACACTGCAAGGTTCTGCCAGGCATTGCATTGTTTCTGGGACATTCTGGGACCTCCCAGATACTAGTCTTTCCATGCTCCAGCTAACTGATGGGGTCAAATTTTTCTTGGGTCACAGTAAATTAAGTCTAAAAAGGAAGATGCTTCTTTTAACATACACTGCTGTCTCAAGGGGCTGCCTTTTTCAGCAAGATACTGGCTGTGCAAGGAAATTTTTCTGACGCAGAAGTGGTTCTGGCTTAACTTCTTGTACTGCAGGAACTAGTTTGGTACGACACACATTCCTTATAAATCACAGCAGAGTATTCCTACTGTGATAAGACACTGGTTTGTGATCTGCATTTGACTGGTGCCAGCTGTGACCAGCAGGCCTCAGAGGAGAAATGCCAATGTGCTGGCACACTGCTCAACTGGGCAGGAGTGAGCAAGCATGGTCAGGGCACAGACAACAGGGACATGACTCATTCATTGCTTCGTTGCTGCCTGGGTCAAATGCAGGGCAGAGCTGGGTAACAGAAACAAACTTCTCAGCACGAATCTTGGCTCACCTGCCCATCCTGGACAAACAGGAAAGAGGCCCTAGCCCATGCCACTGATAGGTGTTGGTACAGGACTCCTCTCACAGATGACATCCCTGGGAAAAGCCAAGCTCTGCTCTGCTACTGCTTGAACGATGTGGTGCTAGACGGATGCTGGGGAAGCTGAGCAGGTTCATAACAAAGCCATGTGGTCAGTGGGTGACTGTGAGTTTTCTATGAGGCAGTGGCACCTCTGCTCTGATGTAGCTGTAACTCACCATGACCGCTGGACCTCTCCTCAAGCAGACAGCCAGGTGTCTCCAAACAGGAAGAGAGCGATTCCATTCCCTCCTGTCTGACAACATGTACATTCCATTTCACAGCCTCCTGGCCCAGCCAGTCTTTCTCTGCGGAAGACTCAGTTCTTGCAGGACCTGGAATGCTTTTGCTTTGGCCCACTGGTGGCAATGGTGCTAATGGGATGGCAGATAACCCGACAGGCTGCCCAGCGGTTCAGGAAGGGAGAGCATGAGCTTCCACTGAGCACCATGAGCTGCATTCCTGGCACTGGGGCCTGGAGTGAGCAAATTCCTCCTTTGTCACACAGCCTTATAGGGCTGATAAATGGTCACAGCACAGACGGAAGACAGAGGCTAGTGAATTGACTAAGGTCACAGAAGAAAGTCTATGTTAGTCGTGGGATGAGGATGTGACACACCTTCTTTCTCAGCCCGCTGCACTAGTGACAGGACCCTGCTGCCTAATCTGAGTATGCTTAGCACCTCTGGAAGGTGTCTGTCCACACCAACAGTCAGAGCCCGATACACGGTGTGTTTTATGCCAAATTGAGAATGGGAGAAGAGACAACCATCAATAACACCGCCACACTGTGGCTACCTCACTAGTGTGTCAGCTGTGCAGGAACAGAGCAGTCTGTCTGTCCACCCTCCCTGCAGAAGACAGCACAGTCCTGTCAAGCCTACAGCAGCAGCTGTCCTTCCCAGAGGAAAGCTTGCTTTTGCAGGAACATAGCACACGCTGCTCACTGCCCTTCCAGTGCAGTTACTAACACAGGCAGTGAGCTGAAATCAGTTCATCTAAAATTGCAGTTCTGTGCTGAAGTGCTGGTGACATTACCAGGCTAGCAGAGCTCTTTGGCAGTGTGTTTGACACGAACCAGAAGCCTCTGATGCAATTAAGGCCCTGTGTACAACACTGCAATGATAATGAGGCATGATAGCCAAGCAACCACGTCAGAGGTTTAAGAAGCATTTTCAAACCCTCTTTTTAACTAATGAGTGCAGATACAGCGTTGACCTGGGGCTGCTCCTAATAATGAAGTGAAGGAGTAGAAAGAGATGGGGCAGAAGGTGGGAAGAGGGCACGTTTGGAGGCTACTTTGTCCTGTTGCCACAGAAGAGCATAAGAGAAAATGAGGGAAGTAAATAAAAAATACAGAGGAGCCAGGAGACAGGAAGGAGGGATGAGAAATGAGAACGAAGAAGTTGTATAAGGTAGGCAATGGCTTTCATGGGCTGCTTGCAAATGCCCTGCAAATTCGATTGCAAAACCAGGTTCATGTACAATTCAGCAGTCTACATAGAAGTTATGGCCAGCAGAGCCAGCTCTGCTGCTGCAGAATGGACACAAACAAGACAGAAGATCAGCAGTGAAGAGCAAGTCCCTTATGTTGCCTGAGTGCATATAATGTGCCTGGTTTTAAGGCCCTCAGAGATGCAGAGTGTTTATTCAGAAGGCAGTTCTCCTATTCATGAATTCCTTATTGACATGATTTGGGAAAATGTAATTATTTGATCTTAAAAGAGCTCAGCAGCCCCACCTTGGAGGCAAAGAGAGCACTGGCTTGAATCATCTGACCTATGCAGTCTCTGCCCGGGAAGTGTGTTTGGTGGCCTAAGGGGTGCTGGTCCCCAAAAGGCGGCCCAGCCCAGCCCTGGCAGGAGCTTGTGGACACAGCAGAGTGCAGGAAGGTGGTGGCCCTGTCCTCAGTGCCCAGTGCTCTGACTCCAAGTTCCTGCACTGTAAGTGACATGTGGGAGTAAGGTATCATGTGTTCGATCATTACAGATGGAGGCAGAATCTTGCCTTACTCCCTGGAGTAATTACTGCTTCCATTAAGGGTTCTGCATCTTCAGAAGTCTACCAGTGAACCCTTCAAGTGCTAAAGATCTCCACTGAGTTGCAGTGACATGGCAATGGCATCTTACAGAAAATAACAGGAGCAGCAGGGATGGTGATCTTCTCAGGCAAGGTCCACACTGCTACCAAATTCCCCTGCTGCACCACAGGCAAACCTGGAAAGAGGATTACTTTTGGCACGAATGCATTTCCAGATTGCTTCCATTATACTCTTGTGCAAGTATTGTTGCCACCATAGCCGGCAGCATGTGTTAGCCCATTCAAATTTTGCAAATGTTGGCATAAGGCAGATGAAGAAAGGAAACCTCTGGGGCATGAAGCAGCCGGGTTGGAAGCCTGATACTCTCGCAGCAACAGCCAGGCCTGTCTCCTTCTGGAGTGATGCAACAAAGCAGGGGAAAAAAGCCCAACAGAGGAGATGAGTGGAGTTTGCTATGGCACGTGCCTTGCTTATTATGGGAGAACCAACACCCAGAGAAAAAGTTGCAAGCTCATGGTGAGCCTTCCCATGATTAATTGCACAAAAAATCCTCATGTGAATAATGTTGCTGTTGAGAGCTGTGGTTCCAGATAAATCAAGAAAGTTCAATTTTCACAACAGATAAATTGCAATGCTTATTGCTCTGCGGGCTGGGGTAGGAGGGCGCAAATATATGCATGTGGGGTAAATACTCCACACAAAACTGATAAAATCGTGGTGCTGCACTTACGATCTCATGCAAAAAGGTGAAGTAACAGTGATTTCTGTGTGCCTGGGCAATGCTACTGAGTAGCAGTAGTTCGAACACAGGTACTTTGAACAACTCAGATGGTGTAAGCCAAAAGACCTTCATCGGGATAACCAGAATGCCATCATTCTGTGCCAGCTGAAAGCGTGTTCCTTAGCGTTAGTGGTCCCGGTTTTCGGTGCTTGCCTCCTCGTTTGCACCGGCAAAGGCTCCCACACACGGCAACGCAGATGAGCGAGGCAACCCCATTTGCCCGTAGGGGTGCGCGGCGACCGCATACCTCCCTTGCCCCCGCCTGCGGGTGGCTGCCGCGGGCCGCGCCAGGCTCGCCGTGCCCGGTGCCCCGCGGTACCCGCCGCAGGCGAGCGGGGCCAGTGCGGGCTCGGTGCGCGGTGCCGCCGCTGCACACTTCCTGCGGTGTGTGTGACCGGGTGCCGGTTTCCGGCAGCTGACAGGAGCCGGGGCCCGCCGCTGCCTCCTCCGGCGCGGAGTACCACCGCGCAGCGCAGCGCAGGGCACACACGCACGGGGGGAGGGGGAGGGGGAGGGGGAGGGGGAGGAGGAGGAGGAGGAGGAGGAAGAAGAGGGCGGGGGGAGCCGAGCAGCCCCCCCCCCCAAGTCCCCGGAGCTGTAATATCACAGTAATCCCACCATGCGATACAGGCGATATCGCACAGCCACCGACAGGCACCTGCAGGTACGTGACTCGCCCCGCTGCACCGTGAGTGTGCGGGTGTGTGCGTGTGTGCGCGTGTGCGCGTGTGTGTGTGTGCGCATCCAGCGCTGCCCGCCGGGGGGGGGCGGGCGATATTCCCGTATTCCTGGTATCTTTCTCTTTGTGCGCGGCGGAGGGCTCTCCGGAAAACGTCCCTGGCCAGACACACAGCCCCCCAGTCCTTCCGCGGGCTAGCTGTGCCCGCCGTGCGGCACGGGAGGTGCCGGTGCAGAGGGAGGTGGGGAAGGAGTGGGGTCGGCGTTTGGCACAACATAGGGAGCGGGGTGATCCCCCCCGCCTCGCGTTGCATCCTCTTGTAGTAAGAAGAGCGACCCTTCCTGCCCCCCTTCCCACGGCTGAAATAGAGGTGGGAGGGGGAAGCCTGGGTGCTGCGGTATGGGGTCTGTCGGGGGAAAGAAGGGCAGTGCCTGGCGCTGTGGTTTGTGCCCCCCCGAGGGATGCCGGAGCGCCGGGGGTCCCCCTGGGCCCCAGCCCGAGCAGGCAGCAGGGTGCGCACTGGGGAAGGGAGCCCCTCGCAAACTTGGTTTTGTCACCGAGACGAGGCAGAGCGATAAAGGGGGCCAGAAAACTGTGAAACACGCTTGGAAAAGACGGTTAAGTGCAAAGGCAAAGAGTGAAAACGGTGGAGAGCTATTGAGTCTTCTGTGATTTAATTCTGGTTGTCAGAGACAGAGCCACTGTCCAGCCAAAGGAGTAACTGTGACACATGCGTTAAAACTCACCTTCCATCTACAGTGTTAATGGTTATAAATATCCCATGAACACAGCTGGTTACTCAGTAGTACTAAATGAAGAGTAAGCCTGTTTCCACTTGAGTGAATGAAGATCTGTCATAGACACAAAACAATACACCGGGTAAAAATGACGTCCTCATACATGCCTGGCTTTCAACACTTCAGTTTTTAATCTGTGAAGTTTGCTTTTGTCTGCCTTCTCCGCCATTCCCCGCGCATCCTTCTCAGAAATACAACCTTTACAAGCAGTGCTGCAAAGCTAAAACTGTGATGGATGCTAAGCGCTTGACTGTGAACTGGCGGGGACAGTAATGGTTTTCCTTTTTTCTGTTGATTTGAAAAGAAGTGGGACCAAGCTCTTAGAGTGCTTGTTAGCAGCAGTGAGAATTTGCATGAATTAAATTATTACATGCCTCCACTACATTCTGGATGTCAACTTTTCAGGCCAGGGACTAGGCTTGGTTTTGTTAACTTTTTTCTTCTTTAAGCAGAGTAGCCCCAAAAGGTCTTTTCAGGTCAGGAGTGACCAGTTCCTGTTTCCCCCTGCGGCTGCTTCTATTCCCCTCTGTATAATTCAGAGCTCAGACCAACAGGGCTGTACTCATGTGGTACTGCAATTAACCTAATAACCCCAGCTAGCACCATGCTGCGGCTGCACGTCTGCCCCACAGCACATGTGCGTAGGTTCAGGCTCCTTCCGTCTGACTGGCATTACTGGGAGCCAACTGAAATCGCCTTGGGGGTCAGATCTGCCAGTTGTCTAGGGCTGATTTTACAAATGTCATTTCAGGCTTGGCTAAACTTATTTTTGCTTACTTCTAAAGCCACTCAACAGTCGAAGTCAGAAGTCACACAGTTCATGCACTCACCCGCTGCCCTGTGCTGAGCCTGGCACGCGACCTGGCTAAGTGATACCCACAGCCCCTCTTCCCCCTCCACCAGTGCCTTTCAGCAAAAAGCTGTTTTTCATCTTTGTGCTCAAGTTTATCAGCCCTTTGAAATCCTTTATAGGATTTGTTGGTTTATAGGTAAGCCAACAAACCAACCCGATAGTTTAAAAAACTTGCTCCCAGATGCGTAATCAAGAGATAAGAATTGGCAAGGAGGTGCTGTGTGAACTAGGTATTAACAGCTAGTGTTCAGGAGATAATAGATGGTCTTACATGCAGTGAAAAGTTTATTGTGAAAGAAATACACAGTGGAGTTACTCGTTCTGTTGTTGCCAGTAACTTGTCTCAAGAGCATTAACACAGCTCTTCTTTGTACGCGCTAAAATAGTATGTTTCCAGTAGGTAACGTAAAACTTGCGCAAGAATTGTAACAGCTCAGGTTCTTCTCCAGCCGTTGTTAGTAAGCTGGTGTTTTGGATTGGTTTGGTTTTCAAGCAAATCAGTGTTGGTGTTGCTCCTGTACTGATGCACTGGTAGTCTCTGTACTACACCAGGACGTTTCCTGTAACAGAACTCACTGGAAGTTTCAAAAGCACAGTGTAATTCTGTTTTTTTTCATGCAGTGATAACGGGTTTATAGCCCCTGAGTTCCCAAAGCAGTGGCAGTTTGCTTCACCACCAGTTCACACCTGGCACTCACCGCTGCACCTTTGTTAAGTGGCCATCGGTCCTTACCTCGGTGCCAGTTTGACTGGGCTGTGTTGGGTGTCCACACACTCCAGCGCCACAGAGACTCTTGGGGTTTCAGCATGTTTTGGTCTTTTCGGTCTCTCAACCTTATGCCTCTCTGCCTCCCTTCTCTGTTCATTATAAAATGCAGACAAAAGAGGTCTGAAGGTCTTAGGTGTGGGCAGAGCTGTAATCCCACCCTTGGATCTCATTTCCTTGGTGCCACTCTTTTTCCACATCTGCACTCTGGGGTGATAACCCATCCAGGCACAGCCCACAGAGGTGGTGTGAAAAGTAACTACTGTTTGTAAGGCACTTCGCGGAAATGTATGTGGCAATTAGCCCTCTCAAGGATTGTTATGCATCTGGTAATTCAGGTGTAACTAGCTCAACCTAAGGCTCTGCTTTCAAAGTTTATTGCTGCACACCTTTCTGCGAAGTAGAACGGGGTGAGAGGGAGGTTTATTGGCTTTTCTGGTTCCTTCTCTGTGAAAAATACTCCAAAAGGAGTGTTAACTTGAGCCAAATGTTTCCGTGATAGATCTGCATAATATCTCAAAGGAACTTGAAAGACTTGTACCTTAGTACTTATTAATAATGAAGGTGACCCATGCAGCATGACTGCTTCATCTTCAGTTACTTGACCTTGATTCTGTTTTGTTGATTTATGAACTTTATTTACTGGCAGGGTTGGTGAGTTCTCTTGCAAGACAGAAATTACAGCATGCCAGCCCTCCCTTGTTTCCGTGGTAACAAGTACACCGCACAGATTCCCTAATGAGACCCCTGGATGGCCACTGATTGTCTGTGTTTTTCTGGTTTGGTAATGCTGGGCCCTGAAGTAAATAAAAGGTCTTGCTCATGTAGTTGTCTGAACTCAAGCAGTCAAAATGGAAACAGAATGAAGAGTAGATGCCTTCAGCATGGTGAGAATGCATTGTAATGTCGTCTCAGTCACGCATACATGGATGGGACAGAAGCAGGTAACTTTCAGTACTGTGTTTTCTCCCAAGAAGGGTATGGTGAAAAGGACCCAGATCCTGGGTTTTGCTTGAGCTTTATGGACAGCTCCTGTGGCTGACTGACGGGTGTGAAGAAGTCAGTTATTTTGAATCATCTGGGGACTATTCTCAATTATGGGTGTTTTCTGCATTTTCTGCCCTGCCAGTTCTTTTTTACAGTCCTTGGATTGCTGGAGAGTTCCTTCATACTTCTCCGCTCCCTCTTCTTACCTATCTTTTAGCAACAGGCAGGATCTGCAAACTTCTGTTCACTTGACTGATGTCAGCTCAGAGACACCACATGAGCCATGCTGGACCCAGGCATCTCAGGATTAACTCTGTGGAAAGTGACAGTAACAAAAGTTTTCCTGTAGTATGGTATCATGGGATCAGATTTGTGGTGTTCGCAGAGTAAGCACTGTATGAAACCTTCCGCGAGTTTATGTTTTCACTGCAAGATTTCAAAGTAATTTATTTATAAAAAACGGTGGCTGCACCTAAAATGTTTTACATAGGCAGTTTATAAATGGCACCTAAGATAACTAGAAGAGGGGAGGGGAGGGAAGAGATGCCTCTTCCTTTTTCTTCCCAGCTTTATTTTAGTCATTTTCCCACCCTTTATTGTATGGTCTGCCCTACTATTTTCCTTCATTAAAGTGAGCATCTTTGGCAGTGTGGACTAGCAGGCAAAACCCTTCAAAAATGCATTTTTTAAAAACAAGAACATAAACATAGAGCAGAAGGCAAACATCCAAACGCATATGTTGCTCAACTTTGGCAACTGGACTAGATGAGAAGATTTTTCTAGAATCACCAGTGCTATAGTTTGAAAGCTTTATAATTTAGTCCCTTCACCTCTGAACAGCTGCATCTTAATGAAAGAAATAAACAAGAGAGTTATCCATGATACGGTTATCTTCTATTTTATTCAAAATAAATGTTAACTGGAAGCAGCTGAATTTAGTAATTTCAAATTTCAGTGTTTGTCCTGTCGTGGGTTACAGAAAAAAGACAAAGCACTGATGGTCTAGTAGTACACATTGAAATTCTTCTGTTGCCCTGCCAGAAGCAGCCTGTAAATGACCTGCCGTACTTAACTTCATATTAATCCATCCTTCCTTAAAATTGCTAATCGGTGTGACAAACAGAATAAAACTGGAACAAGTGGATTAGAAATCTGTCTTAAAGGCAGAGCTGCAGTGGAAGGGTGTGGAATGACAAACACATCATTATTTTGTGCGCCCTCAGCAAGTTTGCCGATGACACCAAGCTGTGTGGTTCGGTTGATACGCTGGAGGGAAGGAATGCCATCCAAGAGGGAACTTGACACACTTGTGAGGTGGGCTGATGCCAACCTGATGAAGTTTAACCATGACATGTACAAGGTCCTGCACGTGGGTCAGAGCAATCCCAGGCACAGCTACAGGCCGGGCAGAGAAGAGATTCAGAGCAGCCCTGTGGAGAAGGACTTGGGGGTGTTGGTTAGACATATGGAAGAAGTTCTTTGCTATAAGGGTGGTGAGGCACTGGAATGGGTTGCCCAGGGAAGTTGTGAATGCTCCATCCCTGGCAGTGTTGAAGGCTTGGTTGGACAGAGCCTTGGGGGACATGGTTTAGTGGGAGGTGTCCTTGCCCATGGCAGGTGGATTGGAACTAGATGATCTTAAGGTCCTTTCCAGCCGTAACTATTCTATCACTCTATGATTCTATGATTATTTATGTTCTTGTTCGCTGATCATCATTGTTAGCTTTAGAGGTAGCAGTGTTTTCCCCTATGTGGAGATGTGCTGGCTTGCAAGCAAGGGTGTTAAAAGCTGTTGTTGAGTTCTGCTGGTTTGGCTGCTAGTGTCAAATCTGCCCCCTGCACTTGCACACTCCCCCGAGGTCCCAACAAAAAAGCAGAGTTTCTAATATGTTTCTGCTGAACCCAGCCATTTATTTTGTGGATGTAAAGTTCCACATGGTCAAGGGCTGTGGTTTACAAACTGTTTTGGGAAATCAGTTAACAGTTTGCCCAGTAGTGACACAAAATACCTGCCATTATAGTCTATAAATATGTAAATATGCACCATATTAAAATAGTAATAATACACAAATGTTAAATTATGCTTATTTATAATATATATGCGATACATACCTATATTCGTACTGTGTAAAAGTTATTTATATTGTATTAAGTATTCTTTATTATTTTATGTATTATAGAATCGTAGAATCATACAATAGTTAGGGTTGGAAAGGACCTTAACACCATCCAGTTCCAGCCCCTCTGCCATGGGCAGGGACAGCTCCCACTAAACCATGCCATCCAAGGCTCTGTCCAACCTGTCCTTGGACACCGCCAGGGATGGAGCATTCACAACTTCCCAGGGCAACCCATTCCAGGGCCTCACCACCCTTATGGTAAAGGATTTCTTCCTCATATCCAATCTAAACTTCCCCTGTTGAAGTTTGAACCCATTACCCCTTGTCCTGTCACTACAGTCCCTAATGAAGAGTCCCTCCCCAGCATCCCTATAGGCCCCCTTCAGATACTGGAAGGCTGCTATGAGGTCTCCACGCAGCCTTCTCTTCTCCATGCTGAACAGCCCCAACTCTCTCAGCCTATCTTCATACGAGAGGTGCTCCAGTCCCCTGATCGTCCTCGTGGCCCTCCTCTGCACTTGTTCTAACAGTTCCATGTCCTTTTTATGTTGAGGACACCAGAACTGCACACAATACTCCAAGTGAGGTCTCATGAGAGCAGAGTAAAGGGGCAGGAGCACCTCCCTCGACCTGCTGGTGACGTTCCTTTTGATGCAGCCCAGGATACGGTTGGCTTTCTGGGCTGCAAGCGCACACTGCCGGCTCATGTTCATTTTCTCATCAACCAACACCCCCAAGTCCTTCTCTGCAGGGCTGCTCTCAATCTCTTCTCTGCCCAACCTGTAGCTGTGCCTGGGATTGCTCCCACCCAGGTGTAGGACCTTGCACTTGGCATGGTTAAACTTCATCAGGTTGGCATCAACCCACCTCACAAGCGTGTCAAGTTCCCTCTGGATGGCATTCCTTCCCTCCAACTTATCAACCGAACCACACAGCTTGGTGTCATCGGCAAACTTGCTGAGGGCGCACTCAATCCCACTGTCCATGCCATATCTTCTATTATCATGGTATATATGATGTATTATTATTATACATATTGTATTTTATTCTGTAGTCAGGTGAGAGAGAACAGATAGGCCTCACAGGGAAGGTGTCTGACTTACGGGTTTGAGGGAGCTGTGGTTCTGCTCGGATCTCTCCTGCTTCCAGTCCCATCCAGTGTTTTCCTGAATGATATAGTGGAAGAAGTAACATACTTGCTCTGTATCGCACATGCATGGAGCATAAGGCCAGAAGAAGCCTTAAAGACATGGAAGCACAGAACCAAGTTTCAAAGTCATCTCAGCAGGTTGGTGGCCTGGGCTGGAGATGTTGGGGTGTGAGGTGTTAAACGCAGGCTTCAGCTCCATGTCAGCATTAGGGAAATGCTGAAATTACAAGCTGGGTAGCAATTCTTTTTTGCCAGAATACCTTGAGATGGAAAAAACCCAAAATCCTGCAAAGGGGAGGGGAGTAAGTGCTGCATGGCCATGGTGCATGGGACAGGAAACAGTAATTTTCAGAAAGAGGGAAGGTCAGGGCTCAGCATCAAAACATGGTCTCCCGGAAAAAGGCCCAGGAAGCCTTGGGATAACCTGTGAAGATGCTGCCGTAGGAAGTCCTCACAGTGAGGTGAAACGAGTGTCTGTCAGCAGGGAGAGAGGAACTGTGAGTCTGCTTAGGGGGAGCCCAAATTTGTAGTGTTTTTTTTCTTTCATGATTAAGCCCCTTGTCTGTAGGAAGTATTTCTTTAGAACAAGAGTGTGATGTTCATTTCCCAATAGGGCCTGAAGAAAGACAACCAGAAACTCAGTTTTTTTAATGGGGGGGGGGGGGGAAGGGCGCCTATCTGAAGTTGTAAGTGACTGCAAAGCACCACCTCGTGAACACAGAGCAGTGTTACCCAGTGTGATGGGTGAATGGGTGCATGGAGGGATGTCAGTGCCATGAAGAGGAAAATCCTGTGGTGAAATGAGAATACTTTTCAGTTGGCATATCTTCAGCTTTGTTCTTCTCACAGTACCGTTATCTCTCTAGAAGTAATACCAGTGCAAGAAGATGCTTGAACAGCTAGGAACCTCCTCCCTTTTTTTACCAGCATACTAGCATGGTATTTACACAGTATTTAGCTGGGCTGCAGTCAGGTGTTTCCATGTGGCTGTACACCATGAGTTTCCAGAATGACAGCTGAAACTAGGGAAAGATGAGCTTTTGGTATGTTCTTGGTGCTGCAATGTTTTCCTAACTGTTTGTCTCCTCTTCTTAAACCTGAAGCTGCATACTGTAATTTCTATACTTCTGGTGTCTCTGCAGTCCAAGTACAGAGCGAAGAGGATGTATTTATGTTCTCTGCTAAGTGTTCCCCTGAAGCTGTAGAGAAAACCCTCATCGCCCCGTGATAGTTTGCAAAATCTGCTGCAACACACCATAAGGAGCCAGCATATTTTAGCTGGTAACACTCCAAATGTCATAGCTTAGAATTTGCAAAATATTGCAGGGTGGAAAAAAAATTAATGAACTACTCTCAAAATGTGGAAGCTGACACTTTTTTTTTCTCCTAATCTGTGAGATTTTCATCCTTGGTGTCGAGCCAGCTTTGCACAGAAGATGCCAATGTGCTCATTCAGTGACATATTTTCTCTTGTCCCTCTACAGCAGTCCACAGCCATACCAGGTCATGCCACTCTACATTGTGATGTTAATATCTGATCAGATTTTATTGTAACTGAAAGCTTTTTATAAGAGTCTTTTCCCCCCATGTTTAACTAGGAAAGTGAATATTTTCTGTCTGAAATTCAGGTTTCATACTGTCTGTTTTTAGCTCTGTTAGGGGTAAAAATCATGCCTGGCTTCTTTCTCCCCTCCCTCCCTTTTTGTTTTTTGTTTTTTTTTTTTTCTTTTTTAATGTTCTGATCTGTAAATATAAAATCAAAGGCGTTTTTTTAAAAACTGAGCTATTACTCACAGACTCAGTGTTCAATTTTTTTGGACCCAAGAGGCAGACATTTATTGAGTAAACAGTAAACTGTGACTGAAACTGTCCTTTAAAGTGCTCGGCATAGTCTGTGCCAGACATGTGAACCCTAGAAATTTTAGTGGACTTGACGAGTGTGGTTGACGTGATTTTAAACCATTCAGGTTTAACGTCTCAATTTCTGATTTCCAAAAATACAGACAACTGTTGTGGAGCTAAACCAGTTAAAAGGAAGTGTTGTTTTAATGACAAATGAATGAACATTAAATATCCACCAGCAGGTTGATAATTTCCAAATCTTTTAGATTTCAAGTTACATTTTCAAGTAGATTTTCCTTACAAGTTTAAAACTTTTGCCCCCATGTCAAATATGCAAAAAACCACAAACAAACAAAAGCCTCATGTAAATAACTTCTGCCCAAAACCTCTTTCACTTAAATCCTGTTTTCTGCACACAGGTTCACTTCATGGCAGGGTATACTAAGAACCCCATAAATGGCCTATCTTTGCGGAACTGAAGGTTATGAATTAAACGGGCATTGTAGGCCTCTACCCACATTTTCTGACCTGAGAAGATGGTCAGACAAGAGAAGGCCTGACAAGATTTTAGGCTGATGCATGGTATCAGCCTAAAAATCAGGCACAGAGCTGAGTGTCTACCAAACAGCAAGTGTGATTTGACTGAAATACTGGTGACTGATGAAGTTTTTTTGGCTGTGGAGAGCTGTGTCAGATATTTTGATTTCACAAATTTGTCTTGATTTGAGCGAGAGAAGATATTTGTTGTGGGGGTGAGTGAAGATGGGAAATTACGTATTTTTTATATATATATGTGTGTGTATATATATATATATAAATGCACAGTATGTAGCATTTTTTTGTCCTTTGTCTTACCATAAATAGCCTAAGGGCTCAGTCCTGTAACATACTAGATGTTCTGGTGCAATCTGGCAAAACAGGTGAATAATCCTCCCAGAAACAAGCAGTAGTCAATTAATGCTTGCAAATTTTAGTAGATAATTCAGTTCTGTGCATTTTTTTTCCCTGTATTTTTTCCCCCAAATTGTCTGTGAATATGTTTCCCCTCCAGCTAGCTTTTTTGTCTGGTTAGATAATCTATTCCAAAATAATGAGACTGATTTCAGTATGGAAATGTGCACCAGCCCTTCTTAGTAATGAATTCACGTGTAAGGGGGAAAAAAATAAAGGCTGTCTGGCAGAGGGGAAAAAAAATAGAAATTTGTAAATTTGGATTTACAATTTCGTTTGGACTGCGAAAGAATACATTATACTGAGCATCGCAAATAAATCATGTTTTGGAACAGCTCCACAAGATAGTGGAGCATTACTGGAATACAGCATCAGGCAATTTATATGGAAGGTGGTTACTCACCCGGCCCTTTATTTGCAAGAAACATTGCACACTTTAATTGAGCTCTCTTCAGTATGCTGCATGTGCATGCACTGTGTTTGCTGTGTGCATTTGAACTGTCTCGTAAAGATGGTCAAAATTTGTTTTGGTCTAGCCAGGAGTCAAGGAGAAATAGCAGCTTGGAGCCATAAAGCAAAGATATGCACTATTAACCATTGCAATTTATTTTTTTGTGTGTATGTTAATATTCAGTACTTTCCTATAGGATAGTTAACTGCAAAGCTAAGTGAGCTCTTTCCAGTTAGGCATCTCTAAAACTGTCTTCACCTCTATTGACCTCCTAGATACTGATTAAACTGTGTGGCTGTGTTTGATTAGCTTAGTTTACAGACCAGTTAACTGGCGCGTAAGTATTTGCATGGGATAATGCTGTGAAGATTAAGGGGGGAAACTTAAGACCTGGAACCACTTCAGCAGGCTTTATGAAACAAAGAGGTATGATTCCAGAATGAGTGTGTGGATTTTAAAATCTCAGGACTTGCCCTCTGGGCTCAATGATTAATTTTTCTTCTGGAGGAGAAGTTTCTCTTGCTCCTGGGATGGAAGGCAGTGATTTCCCTCCTTGCAGCACTTCCCCTTGTTGGCCATACCCTGATGTTGGTGCCCTGCCCATGGCTGTGAGATTCACGTTGGGCATGAGGAATATGCTTTTTTTAACGTGTTCATCAGATGCCCTTTCTTCCCCTACTAATGGCCACTGGGCAGTGATCTTCATTGACCTGTTTCAAGGGAGTTGCCAGTCTTTTTTTTTTTGACTCTCTTGGGTTTTGTTTGTTGGGGTTTTTTTGGCAGACTGTAGCTCTTCAGAAGCAATTGGGATGAGCAGTGCACAGTCTCTTTCCTATCCAGGTCATTCATCATTATATCTCTTGGTGAGGAGATGGGGCCCCCATTGGTGTCCTTGTCAGGGTTTCAAAACTGGGCTGGCAAGTCAGTAAGGAGGTTTGAAGAACACACCTGGTTCCCTTGATGGTACTGAACAAAGCTTCCTGTAAAATTAAGGCAGCCTTTGGTAGCCTTGGGGAGGGCAATAGGTGAGGACATCCTGGCTGTGCAGAGGGACCAGCGCTTTTGTGTGGATGAACCTACCGTTCTTCTGGGGTTTGTGTGGGATGTCCCTCTTGTACAGTGCGCAGCTTTGAGGCGCAGTGAGTTTCCCACAGTCTTGCATGGTCTCTTTGTCCAGAGCTGATATCCCAGGAAATGTGCTTCTGGGGCCAGGTTAAGCAGAGGTCTGCAGTGCTGTCTCATGGGAAAACCTCTGTGAGCCAACCGGCAACTGGGAGGGTTGTACCCAGTACCCAGGCCCCCGTTACGAGTGCCAGAGCTCTCCATAAGCAAGGTCCTTCTCACACGGCAGGAGAGTCCACTGTTCCCATTGCATACCGCTTTTATGAGAATTAATACTTGCTCTCTAAGGCATGAGGTGTCTTGTTGAAGCTGTATTGAAGGTCAAGTAAATTTAAGTAGTGTAAGTCATTCTCGTCTGCTTGATTCACCTTTCCTCTCTATTTAATGACTATTTTGAAAGACTCACAGCCATCAAGGGTCTAGCAGTTTTCCCTCATGACTGTTGTGCAAGTGTGATCCTGTCTCGCTGCATTTGTTTTAAATGCTGCACCACTTTTAATTATGCTGTAAGCAGGATACCTTCTCAAAAGCAATAGAAGTGTATCGCTTTTGCTGTATTTATCATTATACTATAAGGAATTCAGAAGGATGTCAAAGTAAAATTTCTGCTGATATGTGACTTAAGGAACAATGTCTTGTTTCATTGTGTGGGGTGGGGTTTTTTTCTCGTTTCAGGGGGCTGACAAAAGAAAATAGCATTACCATTTTTCACATGGTTTAACCCATTAGATTGTTTGGTAGAAAGTATTTGATTAGGCAGCAAATTGAATTGCTTTTACATTTTCAAGACACTTAAGATAGAAAATAGAAAAGACAGCACTAGATAAGCATGCTGCATATATAATAATATTACTGCCAAAGAAATTTAATTCAGTCTTCAGTGATGGGTTTGGGCAGATGTGTTGCATTCAGCTAGAGATAAGGTAATGCATGCAGTGCAGTCTCAACTAAGCAGGAACAGAATGAAACTGATATTTTGCATTAGTTATGTATTATTTATTGTATCTGATATAAGTGTACAGCTGATACAAGACACCTGATGCCTGGTAGCAGATACTGTGTCTGCATGTGGAAAGGGTAGGGTCCTGCTGTATGGACTTTCTGTACAAGAGTAGCTTCAGAGAGCTTTTACTTTGTAAACAACTACCTTGTTAGTGCTTTTATGGGCAGCTTGCTTTCTTTGCTAAGGCTGTAGTCCTGTCATTAAAAATGAAGGTTCGCATTAGTAGTTGACTGCTAGTGTGCAATGGTTCCAGTATTTCATCTCAGGACACTGAAAATCAACAGTTGTAATCAAGGTTTGTAAGAAACCAGTATTTCTGTGCTCTGAGGGTAGGAATGTGCATAGAGACAGTTTTGGGATAGTTCAGGATCAGAATGTACTGTGAAAGGGAAGAAAGCCTCAAGTTTTGCAAACATGCATTCTTTGAGTGGCCTGATGGGATAGATGTCAGTAATATCCTTAGACGGAGAATGAGAGAAAGAAGAAAACACCACAAAAAATGCAGGGAAGTTTCCAGATGTTCAAGTAGGAAATTAATTGATGGAAGAAACTATCCAGTGCACCACATATGTGCCTTGGTGCCATTTAGGTGGGATATGAGTTGGGACTCTCAAACTTAAGTTTGCCTCAAAAGCTGCATAACTCAGAACTGGTGCTTCCAGAAAGAGCTTACCTATCTTGGCATAAATCTCTCAAGGGAAGACCAAGTTTTTAATCAGAGTCTGTAGATAGGAGACTGCAGTTCCTTTAAAATGGTGTGATCAGCTATGGTCTGCCTTGGTCTTGTCCACTCTCCAGCCAGCTGCCCCTCAGGGCCACATGGGCTGTGCACAGCGCGCTACCCATTGCACTACAGGAATATGGCTCCCATTTCACAGGAGAAACTGAGTCAGAGAGACCTGGGCTAAAGGGTGTTGTGTTGCTGAAGGGTGTTACATGGATTCAGAGACCTCTGAGCTCCTGACTGCACTCCAAGATGAGAAATACGTCCAGGGTGATCAGCCAGGGTTTCCTTGATCTTCCCAGGGGTGCTGACAGATACAGGAATCTTCCTGCCTGCCTGAGAAGGGATGAGCTCCATTGGGTAATGGAAGGATGCCGTAGCATTGGGCTCCAGTTCTGCAATCCTGCATCATGTGTCCTCCCGGCGTTTGGAGAGGTTTGTGTTTGAACAGACCACCACTCAGACCGTCCATCGCCTGGATGCAAGGAGAAGACCTCTGTTTAAATCTTAGGCTTTTTTTTCTGATCATATGGCTGGATTTTCAGCTAGCGCAGTAGTGTTGGGTTTATAATAAAAGCGAACCAGCCTGTTGACCCATGCCACCCTATCGTTCACAGATCAGGGTTGTTTCTAGAGTGCAAACCCAGTGATCCAGTACCTGCAGAATGGGGACTGCAGGTCAGGTGGTCTGACAGGTCAGAGGGGCACAGAATGGGGAGAATAAGCTCTCCCCTCCCACCTGCACCACCAAGAGCAGCTAGGTCCTTCCCATTGTCACAGGGAACTTACTTCGTTTGAGGAGGAAGAGCGTGTGAGAGGTTCGCTCAGTTACAGAGGTGGGCAAAAATAATGAGCAGTGTGTTTCAGTAAATGCATGACTGCACTGAGCAGTGTCATGTGCTGCAGCCCTGATGAAATATGCACTTCTGCAAGTGAAGGGGAAAAGTGCTCAGGAAAGAAGGTGCAGAAATGGTTTGTAATCTTAATGACCGCCTGAGCCACTGCAGTTGGCTTGCAGGCACTGACCAAGATTATAGCAGTGTATTTTGGGGATGAAAACTTAGCCAGTGATGCCCTGAGGACAAAGGGACTTACAACTAGGCAGCAAAAGACAAAAATTGGGCAATGGAAGAGCTATGCAGCGCTCCTGGATGCTCATCAGGAAATGCCGCTTGCTGTGTGTGGTGCATGTGGACCTCAAGCGCTCCACTGCACCTGCAGCATGCAAGCCACCAGGCTTGCCTGTGCGAAGCAATATGCCTGCATTTTGCTGACAGAAACAGAAAGGTTTTTGCTCTTCCTTATGGGATGCATTTGCTTGTTACGCTTGGGGGAGCATGGAGTAACCTGGGCAGACAGGCAGAATGACCATGCATAGCTGGGGGCAAGACACAGTGTTTGTTCTGGCAAAATCCTGTTTTGTTCTGGTTTGTTTTGTGTTTGTAAAGGCCTCTGCAGTGCATGCTGGGGATTGAGTGGGCTGCGAGTGGGAGGTTGCAAACTGCTGGAACTTCTTTTTCAGGAACTTCTGCTGCTGTAAATGAAACCCATGGCCTGTCTGGTTGCCAGCTTCCTCGCCGTTAACAGGGGAGGTTGGTGAGAAACCGCCATAAAGGGCAGTCCTAGATTTTCTGTGTTAGGGGCGGTTTGGGAAGATTTACAGGCATTGTGAATTTAATTTTACAGGCATCTGTGCATGCGCTGCTCACCAAGAGTGCTTCCAACAGTTCCACCTCTGCTGTGTGGCACAGTGAGCACACACTGCTCCAGCTCCTAAACCCTGACTAAAATACTCCCCCTTCAATTCACATACTGCAAACAACTGCACTAGTGAGATTCTAGTGAGATACATCTCATGTTACCTCAGTGACAAAAGTGCTTAGTGCGGTGCGAATGTGGAGAGATGCACGGAAAATCAAGTGAGTGTCCTCAGGATCTGGCGTATGATTGGCAACTGGGAATCCCACTCGGCTGCGACATGCATGGCAGCAGTATGTCCCATGCAGGTCCATACTGGCTGGGTGGAGCTGATGACATTGAACCAGGCACGAAACCTTCACGATACCTTCCACCACTCTCTCTAGACAGGCCTAAGCATCTCACATATTTCTCCACGCCTTTATGCCAAATGGTAGAATGAGCAGCATCGACGTGGCAGTCAGATGCTATCAGGAAGCATTAAGAAAGTTACAGAATACATAAGCCTTGCTGGAACTGGAAATGACTATTTGAGTTAGACAGTTAGGTTCTTCATAGTAATTATTAAAGTCAGTCTCTAACTTTCTGTGCAAGCACTTGTTAAAGCAGAGGCAGGTGACAGTATTGCTGTATCCCACTGAACAGTTTAGTCAGTGATAACATTACCACTTCTGTTTTTCATGGACATTTGTTTAAAATATATCCGTGTTTTCAGTTTTGGGGGCTTTTTGCTGCCATTAATTTCTTGAGTCTGAATTTTCCTAATGTTAACTGCTGATATCATAGACATTGTACATAGAATCATAGAATAGTTAGGGTTGGAAAGGACCTTAAGACCATCCAGTTCCAACCCCCCTGCCATGGGCAGGGACACTTCCCACTAAACCATGCCATCCAAGGCTATGTCCAACCAGAGGTGGAGCATTCACAGCTTCCCTGGGCAACCCATTCCAGGGCCTCACCACCCTCACAGTAAAGAATTTCTTCCTCATATCCAATCTAAACTTCCCCTGTTTAAGTTTGAACCCGTTACCCCTTGTCTTCTCACTACAGTCCCTAATGAAGAGTCCCTCCCCAGCATCCCTATAGGCCCCCTTCAGATATTGGAAGGCTGCTATGAGATCTCCACGCAGCCTTCTCTTCTCCAGGCTGAACAGCCCCAACTTTCTCATTCTGTCTTCATACAGGAGGTGCTCCAGTCCCCTGATCATCCTCGTGGGCCTCCTCTGCACTTGTTCCAACAGTTGCATATCCTTCTTATGCTGAGGACACCAGAACAGTATTACAATAATCCAAGTGAGGTCTCACGAGAGCAGAGTAAAGGGGCAGGATCACCTCCCTCGCCCTGCTGGTCACACTCCTTTTGATGCAGCCCAGGATATGGTTGGCTTTCTGGGCTGCAAGTGCACACTGCTGGCTCATGTTCATTTTTTCATCGATCAACACCCCCAAGTCCTTCTCCACAGGGCTGCTCTGAATCTCCTCCCCGCCCAACCTGTAGCTGTGCCTGGGATTGCTCTGACCCAGGTGTAGGACCTTGCACTTGGCATGGTTAAACTTCATCAGGTTGGCATCAGCCCACCTCACAAGCGTGTCAAGGTCCCTCTGGATGGCATTCCTTCCCTCCAACGTATCAACCAAACCACACAGCTTGGTGTCATCGGCAAACTTGCTGAGGGCGCACTCAATCCCGCTGTCCATGTCACCCACAAAGATGTTGAACAAGACCGGTCCCAACACCGATCCCTGAGGGACACCACTTGTTACTGGTCTCCAGCTGGACATTGAGCCACTGAGCACTACTCTTTGCGTGCGGCCATCCAGCCAGTTCTTTATCCACCGAGTGGTCCACCTATCAAATTGATCTCTCTCCAACTTAGAGAGAAGGATGTCGTGTGGGACAGTGTCAAAGGCTTTGCACAAGTCCAGGTAGATGACATCAACTGCTCTACCCCTGTCCATCAGTTCTGTGGCCCCATCATAGAAGGCCACCAAATTGGTCAGGCAGGACTTCCCCTTAGTGAAGCCATGCTGGCTGTCACCAAGCACCTTGTTGGTTTTCATGTGCCTCAGCATGCCTTCCAGGAGAATCCGCTCCAAGATTTTGCCAGGCACAGAGGTGAGACTGACTGGTCTGTAGTTCCCCGGCTCATCCCTTTTCCCCTTCTTGAAAATGGGGGTTATATTTCCCTTTCTCCAGTCATCGGGAACTTCACCTGACTGCCATGATTTTTCAAATATGATGGACAGTGGCTTAGCAACTTCGTTTGCCAGCTCCTTCAGGACCTGCGGATGGATTTCATCAGGTCCCATGGACTTGTATACATTCAGGTTCCTAAGGTGGTCTCGAACCAGATCCTCTCCTACAGTGGGCCCAGGGTCTTCATTCTCACTGTCCCTGCGTCTTCCTTCCAAGACTTGGGTGGTGTGGTCAGAGCATTTGCTGGTGAAGACTGAGGCAAAGAAGTCATTAAGAACCTCAGCCTTCTCTAAGTCCAGGGTAGCCAGTTCTCCCGACAGCTTCTGGAGAGGACCCACATTGTCCCTAACCTGTCTTTTATTTGCAATGTACCTATAGAATCCCTTCCTGTTATCTTTAACATCCCTCGCCAAGTTTAAATCTAAGTGGGCCTTAGCTTTCCTACCCTGGTCCCTAGCTTCCCGGACAACATCCCTGTATTCTTCCCAGGCTGCCTGACCTTGCTTCCACCTTTTATAAGCCTCTTTTTTCCTTTGAATTTTCCTCAGCAGGTCCTTATCCATCCAAGGAGGTCTCCTGGCCCTCCTGCTAAACTTCCTTCTAGTTGGGATGCATCACTCCTGAGCTTGCAGCAGCTGATCCTTGAATATCAACCAACAGTCTTGGGCCCCCCTGCCCTCTAGGGCTGTATCCCATGGAACCTTACTGAGCAGGTTCCTGAAGAGGCCAAAGTCTGCTCTCTTGAAGTCCAGGGCAGTGAGCTTGCTGCACGCTCTTCTCACTGTCCTGAGGATCTCGAATTCGACCATCTCATGATCGCTGCAATCAAGGCTGCCCTGGAGCGTCACATTCCCAACCAGCCCTTCCCTGTTGGTGAGGATGAGGTCAAGCATGGCACCTCTCCTTGTCGGCTCCTCTATTACTTGCAGAAGGAAGTTGTCTTCCACGCAATCGAGGAACCTTCTGGATTGCTTGTGCCGGGCCGTACCATCCCTCCAACAGATACCATGGTGGTTGAAGTCCCCCATGAGGACAAGGGCCTGCGAGCGTGAGGCTGTTCCTATCTGCGTATAATACTTATATACATTATTGGCATCAAAAAACATTCCATAGGTAGCAGAAGTAAGGTGGTTGTTTTTAAAGCATGAAATTAAATACAGAATGACACCAGAACAGGGAGCCCTGAAGGGTACTTCTGTAGCTGAGCCCAGCGCTGGATGTTGCACAGCCGTAGCTGTGGCTCAGATTTTCACTGGGTTCCACGATAAACACCCCACATCTGCAGCCACGCAGTGAGCAGATCACACTCACCAAGCACGTAGCAGCTCCTAGCAGCAAGGTGCCATCCCCCTCTGTCACCCCTTGCCACTGCCCTGAGCAGTCTCCATTCGTTGGAGGGCAACGGGAGAGAGTGTTTCTTTGCTTGTTTTGTATTTTCACAGGTTTGGCTCAAGTATCACTTCAAATTGCTGGCACAGAACCAGTGCTGCCTGCCAAATGATGTATTTGTCCCAGATATTGCTCTCCTTCCCCACATTCTGCCCTTCTTTCTCTGTCCATTGGATTGGACTCCACATGTGAATAACCAGGAGTTTTACTTTTAAATAACTTTTTAATGGCTTGTTACCAATCACAGTGCTCTTAGTTATTAAAGGTTTAACTTGTGCAGCTGTTCTGTGGAGAGAAAAATCTTTTGACTGCCTCTTCCATGTCTGTCATCTTCCAAAAGTGTACAGCCAGGAGATTTTAATTTCTTTCTCTTTTGTCTCTGGCAGATTTATTATTGTGCTGTACAGCTATTCTAAACACAAACCTTTTAAAATGCTCTTTGAGGCTTTGTTTATTGTTTTGTTTTAGACGTATTCCTAGGTCGATTTGTTCCAGTCTGGCAGATGGTAAGTAGGTTAAATTTCCCCTGACATCCATGAGTGTTTTGCTTGCTTTAGATTCCACTGTAGTGAGATGTTGGTGCAGTTTAAAATGAAACCTGACTTTAACGAAGGTGACCACACTACTGAGGGCTGAACTGAAGACCATACTTCATTTTTAACTGATCTAACAGCAGTGACATAAAAGACATTTTAAAGGGTGAACAGAGATGTTAGTTTTATGTTCTCCTTCTGCTGGGCTTTATGAAGCTGGTAATGTGGAGCTTGCTCTTTGCCAATGTGATTTGGGATGCCAGAACTTCTCAGATATCCTCTGTTATGTAAAGCCTTTGAGTGTTTCATTTCAGTGCCATTGTTTTCATGGACATTGGATGTTGTAATTTGGTTACAAACAGGCATGGTTACAGAAGTGATAGCATTCGTGTCCCATTAGAAGCAGCATTTCAGCACGTGCATTTCTACTCTAAGGAAATGGTTACTTTTGAAAAGGTGATTGTAGCAAGATCAGCTTGTCAATATTGTAGATAAGGAAAAACACTTCTCTGTTTGGCAAAACTCTGTTCGTCTGTTGGGTGTGGCAGCATTTCTCTTCCTATCGCAACAGGGAAGTGTGGGTCAGAAATTACTGCTAACCTTTTGTCTTGCCAGGACAGGGTCATGTTGTGTCCCCACAGGACAGTAGGTGAAATATGCCCTTCTATTTGGCATGCCAGCAAAGCCCCCATGTAGATGACTGCATTGCTAAGGACTGATTTGTGGCATTGCTGCTGGCTTTGTACATGTAATGGGACTCTGGCTGGAAGTGCCAGCTTGTTCTAACCCTTCAGTGTAATCTTAGAAGACAAAGGCTGTTGAAACCTTAGACTGAGATGGCAGCATCAGTAGGATTAGAAAGCTGAACACAGCAGGGACACTGTTACTTTTTCAGTGATTTCAGTGATAGTACACAATCTGCACTCCCTTTGGTCTCGCTTCTCTTTGATCCCAGCATGCGCTTTTTACTTTCAATTGGGCAGGTGGAAGGGGACACACACACACACATAAGGACTGCCCTGCAGATCTGATGGATCTTGTTTTCATGCCTTGCATGTGGCACAATAGCTCTGGAGCTGCATGCAGGTAAAGGTGAAATGCTGTCAGTGTGAAGCAGGGGTGCAAATGAGCTGAAGGCTTAGATCTGGTGTAATGCAGGGGATATCGCCCCCCTGGCTTCTCTATTGGGTTGCTCCATCATCGAGTATGGGTATTGCAGCAGGGTGGAAGGACATCTTGGCTTGGCAAAGTCAGAATAAGTGCTATCCAGAGAGAGATGCCAACAACATCACTGCTGAATTTGGTGGTAGTAATTTTCACTGTTCCCCCACCAGCTCACTCTCACTGGTAACAGTTTGCGATTGGAAGAAGACAGCCATGTTTACAGATATCTAAAGAACAGTGCGAAGCATTAATACAAGAATACACAATACAGATTCTTTGTTTGGTTTTGGATTCACCATAATAAAAAATAATTAGCAGCTCTGACTGGAGCATCTCTTTCTGAGAGAAGAGGAGATGAAACTGTCCAAGCGCATTGCCAAAGAAGTCCTTTTGGAAAAATGTCATCAGAAATTCCAGGAATTCATCAGAAAGCTGATCAGGCCAGTTTGGTACGTTTAGTCCATGTATTAATGTCAGCATGTGCTTTTCCACCCTTTCTCCTTTTTGTTTGGATTCTTATTTCTACATAAGACCCTGTGTCATTCCTCAGTATAATGCCAAAATAGCTCTTCTAGGTTCTGCTTTATTCCTTCAAACAACATCTGTCCAGGTGTCTTCTGAACCTGCATGAACAGTTATGTGCAAGAGACCTGCCTGGCTTCAAATGCAAATACACTCCTTGATATAGTTCGACGAATGGATACCTAATGTGTGCATGTCCTTGCAGAAAATGTTTACAAGAATTAGATTAGTAATTACAGATGTTAGAAAGCTTTGTGTTACCTAGACTGTGATCTTCAGTTATTCTTGGCATGTTTTCCAGTGTTTGTTATTAATTGCTAATAGGTTATTCATATCTGGGTGGAGTTAGAAGAAATTAAGAAATCAGATATTGATATCAGTGTCCCTGGAATCACCATAGGGTATGACACTTTCGCTCGTATTTAAGGGACAAAAGTTTCCTTTTTCCTTTTTTTTTTGTTTTTTGAATGAGCAATGGCTGTATGTTTTCTACCAGCTCTATTCAAAGGCTGGAATAAATGCAGCCACAAGAAAGAATTATTTGGAAACACTGTCAAGTTGACATAGTAAAGTATCTTCTGGTATCTTTGAAACCTACTGTGTTTTAAGAAATATTTTGGTTTATTATCTGTCTTTTAATTGGCAAGAGAAAAGAAAGTCTGGAGTACCACAGATGGAAAGATTTATATTTTTTAGGGTTTTTTTCTGTTACGTTTGGAGGGGCAAAGAAGCTTATCTGGATGTATTTCTCAAAGGAGGTTAGTCATGTGTTTTTGAAGTGTATACCTTAAAATAAATTACTGTTCTGTTTGTAATTACTTCTGTTCATCTGTTTTTACTGGGATGTGTCTTGTTTAGGGCCATTTCTCATTCTAATCATGAAATGAACCAGTATGGGCAGAAATGAGCGATTTTGGAAATAATTTCTTCATCTATTTGCTGCAGTAAATCCAGTACTAATGAAGCATAGCAAGAACAGACTTTAATGAAGATGCGGAATACAACAATGTAACGATATATGCAACAATATAGTCACGATTTTTCTCGTACACCCGCTTCCATTTTACTGGTCCCGTGATATACAGTCTTATTTTCACTTTCCCTGCCAAGCATTCAGCAGCCTAAGTCGCATGTTGCCCTGAACTGCAATGGTCCAAAGGCTGCATTTCTGGTTTTGAATATTCAAGAGGAAGTAAGTGAGGGTTCTTGAGACTGTTGAGTGTCCTTCATGACAGATAGAGCTCTTCTTCCAAAGTTGTCTTCTGTGTGCCAACTGCCAATGCTTGTCTGTGTAAAACGAATATTCTGGGCTTTCTGTTTCTTAATCATGCACCATCCCAAAATCTCCATGTTGTACATGCCAAATGTTGCACTGCTGTTAAACAAGAAGTGTGCTTGGTTAAGAACACAAATTTAGCTCTTTTGGCCAAAGCTTTGGAACTTGCCTGGCTAAAGCTTTCTCAGGTTTTTAGGCACTGGGGGTCAGATTTTATAGATGTTTACACACCTACAGCGACCTCTGAAAATCCCACTCAGTGCCTGTGCATCCTTTTGACTACATAAATGCCTCTGAAAACTGGGGCCTGGGTTGACTGAGCCAGCCAAAATCAAAAGGACCTTTTCTGTGTACATGTGTTTAAGCCTCTGTAGCTCCAGAATGACCTGGGTAAGCTCTGTCCCTCAGATCTCCGCACTGCACTGTGGCCTGCTCCCTGCTTTCTCCATCAGGAGCAACAACAGGTCAGGCTGCTTGCCCTGTGGGGTTGCTACCAACTCCTCGCCTGTATAGAGGTACAGCATCATCAGGCTTCAATCTGTTTGGCCACTTTCAGGGAACCTATCTCAGTAATCTTAAAATGTAATCTGTTTTAACCGTTGATTTAAATTTTAAGGTAAGCTGACTTGATCAGTTATATTATTTTAGAGGCGCACACCTAGGGATGTTTCTAGGGATAACAGAAAAATCGGTGCATGGTTGGTTGGAGTGGTTTTAATTTTTTTTACCCACTGGCTGTTGAGTAGGGGATGTTACCCAGTATTTCTGACTGGCTTACATTTGAATGCAAATCCTTGCTGGCTCATCTCTAGGGCACCGTTCTTATTACTGTTTTTTCTATATCATGTTGAAGTCTTGTCTAGGCACTTTATTAGGGACTCAGCTGCATGTGATCTGTTATGCGCAGTTGGATATAAACCTGTCCATGGAATAATCTGATTTCTTTGTTTCCTGTATGTTTTCAAGTATGTTTTTCTTGCAACTCTTTTTCTCCAAGTTTTTTTTTTTTTTTGGTTGTTGTTGTTTTTTTGTGGCTGTTGTTTGGTTGGGGATTAGTTTTTTTTAAGATTTTAAAAAACAGACTTCAGTCCGATACCGGTTTAAAGATAAAGATAGCTGTTGATACGTCAAGAAGAGCACTGTAAAGATAGTTCCAGAATGTTTTTCTTGCTGAGAAGTCAGTTCTTGGAAAATCGATTAGAATTAAAAAAAAAAAAAAAGAAAGAAAACCTAAACCCACACATTCTAGCATCGAAGGTGAAACTTCATCCTCACACAGAAGTGCCAAGTTGCTGTGCTTGTTCTGATTTTCTACAAAAAACAACACCTCTGTTTTGTGTAGATGGTTAATACTGTGATTTCAGTGGCACTATTTAGCCAAATTATGCATGTTTTCAATATTGCCGCAGTTGGCACTATTCCAATTTCCCTTAGTTTAGAAAAGCCCCAAAGTGAGAAAAATCCTACAAATAAAAAACACGAACTGAATTTGGCACAGTAAAGTTTTTCATCGACAGAAGCAGCTTGCATTTGTTTGCGAAGAATAGCATGGTGTAGTTAAGTTCTCTGGGCTGGAACTGACGGCATTGGTTTTCTGCTAAAGAAGATGGGAGAGTTTGGTCTCCATATTTTGTGTGCAAGTCAACCTTAATATTCCTGTTTTTTTGTTTTTTTTTTTTTTCTGGTAAATTACATGGAAACTTTCTCTTAATACAATTTCTACAAAAATGAAAGTTCAGGGAAAACATCTTGCCTTCAGGCTGTGTGTGCTTCATTCTTCTCATTGTAATTCTGAAATTGGAGAGGGTACACACACTTCATTGTAAACTCAGAAAATTATATATTTTAAAGATTTTCCAAGCATGTAGTTTGATTTCTCCATTAAAGAATGATCGTAAACTGCAAGCTGAGGCAAATGCTAGTGTCCGATATAGTGTGGTTTTATATTCAGATCACTCTGAGAAATGGTGTGAAGAAAGATACAGTTTTGGAACAAATCTTAATAAACAACACAAAATAAACGAGCCATGATACGTAATCTCCCTTGATAGGTAAGTAAAAGCTAGGCATTTTTTCAAACACTCCACACATTTAAATCTTATTGTTGAAATACTTTTCAGAAATTATTTACCAGAAAATGTGTTCTTTCTTTTAAAAAGTTCTTTGCTGAATACAGAGCTAGTAAAATAAGAGATGACCAAGACTGATTTACAAACTCCCTGCCATGTTTTACTAATCACAATGCACATGCATCTTCTCAGGTACCCCTCTGAGCTGTGTGGTTGGTTGCATGGTATAGCACTGTACATTAGTGTCAACATCAGATTTGTGCTGATGTTGCTGTGAGCAGTCATACTGACAAGGCTCATAGAGGCGCTGTGAATATTGGCTCTTTACCCTGGCACTGTTACAGCGGAGCTGTAACCATTGAGGTGTTGGCTGGATGCAAAGTTCCCGGTCACTGTCGTATCCTCCTCCTCTCCCAGAGCAGCTTTTATACCAGAGGCTCCTCACTGAGTAGTAGAGGTGCCAGAGACTCCCTGCTTGGTTGTTGCAAGACCCAGTTCTGGCAAAAGCAAACCAGGGATATGCTGTGTTTGCTCTGGAAAGCTGTGTTGCTTTTGTCACCCCTCCCCGCCCCCCCCCCCCCCCCCCCCCAGCTTGCTGTGAGTGAGGATGCCAGCTCCTGTGTGAAGCATAGCCTGCAGTCATTGAAAATGAAGGGAAGTTTCTAGCACTTGTAAGAGATGCTGGATTGAGAGAAATGGGGCAAGAGGGCTTATTCTTGTTTCCTGTTGGCCTGACCCCCTTACCATGCTTCAAGCCCCACTCTGAGGGCTACAGGTGTGGCTTAGGGCTCTTTTGACCTGTTGGTAATTCCTGGGTAAAATCTGAGCCTGGACCAGAAACCAAACAATTCAAAATGGCTGTTTTCCAGAGCTGTAACACACCTCTCTAACTGTGTTTGAGCAGAGCATGCATATTTACACATGACTTGCAAAGCACTATAACTATGTTTACACTACTCAGTGTTTTCAAAATCCTAAAATCTTTTCTAGGTTCAGGTGTACACTGCTCAGTTGTAAGCAGTGTGGAGGATTAATATTTTACAGGATTATCTTAGTGCTACAGAACTGGGAAGAGCATGGCAGAGCATGTCCTTTATGGCGTATGCAAGGAAGATGCAAGGTAAGTGTCTTGACTTCTCTAGAGCTGGAGGTGCTTAGCTGCTTTGCAGATATATACATGAACTGTAGAAAGCTCACTTCTGTCCTGACTTCAGCTGTAGCAGTTATTTTGTTCCTTCCTAGTATCTGATACAATGCTGTGTGTTGGCTTGAGTCTGAGAACAATGCCTATAACACACCAATGTTTTAGTTGTTGCTCAGTAGCACTTATCCTGATGAAGGACTTTGCCGTCTCATGCTGTGCCAGTGAGGAGAGGTTGGGTTAGTGTATGGGTTTAAACCACAATAACTTCCTTTTCCAAAATGTTTCTTGGAAGGAAGATCCTTCCTCAGCAAGAAGAAGTGGTCCCATGCATTTCTGTACTGTTCTGTGATAATCCTACTTACTTCAAATCAGGACACCCAAATCGTGCCTGTAGTCCTAAGGACTGAAGTTCAGGCCTGAAAAGGAGCAGCACAGGGGGTGTCTTGGTAGAGGATTCATGATAATAAATTAACATGTCTGAGTAGTTGTCAGGAGAGTCACAGTGAGCTGGGGGGAGTGGAGGGAGAAACAGGTGAGTCTGAGGAAGCTTAAATTGAGACATCAGCATCTGGATGAGAAGAGAGATTCGCAGGTGGCTAGATCCTGTTCAGATCACTCAGATCTGGTGTACCGTCTGTTCTGCTCCTTTACACCCTCTTCTCCTCTTGGTGCTTTTCTAGTCCCTCTGTGACCCTTCAGCCATGCTGTGAAAAGCAAGGCTCACATAGCTCCTGTTGGGTGGGTGCTGAGGAAAAAATGCAAGAATAGAAGCAGTGGTGCTTGTAGCATTACATTTGGATTAAGGATTGAGCCCCCATACTGTTCATCTATCCCTCTATCCATTCTGCTGTCAATGGAGAGATCTTTTCATTTTGTGAATGAGGCAGGCTCTTGGGAGGCTCATAATCTTGTGTAAGTCTTCCATGTGAAAAGGCAGGGAAACTCCCAGACACTGTCCCAGCCAAATCCTTTTTTTTTTGTCTCAGCCAGCTGAAGGCGTTTCAACAGCAAACAGGTTTTGCTGCTTTCCTTGGGCTTGCTGTGATGACAGCTGTAGTTGAAAGCATGCCACAGTTGGCACTGAGAGCATCTTCCCTTGAAGGCTAACCATCAGCAGAGGAGGAGCTGTGGTCTTGTGTAGCAAGTGTGACAGACAACCATGAGATTTTTCTGAATGGAGAACAGCACCTCTTGCCCAGATGTGTGCTTATTTTTATTTCTTGCTTCCCCCTGCACCCTCATTCTTAGTGCTGCTCATTGGTGATAGGAATGGTGGTAGCTGTGAGTTATTGGGAGAGGAGCCCTGGACTGCTTATTGTGCAGCAGAGCCCCTACTGACTTCAGAAAGCCCAAGATAAAAGCACAGATTCTCTGAGACACACATAAGGGAAGGCACTTGCTACAAACAAATGATTGAATTGATATAAAATTTGGGATGAGCTTAGAACTGTGAAGGTGGAAAATTTGAATGAAGGTTTTGTTTTCTTCCTACTGTATGTCACTATTTATTTCTAAATCAGTTTTTACAGAGCTAAAAATATAAACAAATAGTATAAGCTTGCATAATTTGGAAATAGTCAGTGATTTCATTAAAGTGAGAAGTTGTTTTTCCCTTGAACACACCAGCTGGAAACCGTACAAAAGAGATAAGGAAATGGACAAATGAGCATAGCTAGTTTAAGCATACATGACATTACCAAACTATCTCACAGACTTGCAGAACTTGCCAGAATTTGTGGGCCTTTCCTCTGTAATTTATACCTTTTGTTTCCTGGAAAGACATTCAATTAAGAATGTTTTCCTATCCAAAGAGGGTCATGTGCAGTTGGTATCAGAAATAGAGATTAGCCCCTTTCCCCCATGGTAAAGCAGAAGACCTAGTGGATTCATACTTCACCTGTAAGATGTCATTATTTTCTATACTATTTCTTTCTCTCCCTCTGCTTCTTCTGCTTCACAGTTTTTCTTTCAGGCAGAAAGTAAATTCAGTAATATGTTGTAGAATCATAGAACCATAGAATAGTTAGGGTTGGAAAGGACCTTAAGATCATCTAGTTCCAACCCCCTGACATAGGCAAGGACACCTCACACTAAACCATGTCACCCAAGGGTCTGTCCAACCTGTCCTTGGACACCACCAGGGATGGAGCATTTACGACTTCCCTGGGCAGCCCATTCCAGTGCCTCACCACCCTTAACAGTAAAGAACTTCTTCCATATGTCTAACCTCAGCTTCCCCTGTTGAAGTTTGAACCCATTACCCCTTGTCCTATCACTACAGTTCCTAATGAAGAGTCCCTCCCCAGCATCCTTACAGGCCCCCTTCAGATACTGGGAGGCTGCTATGAGGTCTCCACACGGCCTTCTCTTCTCCAGGCTGAACAGCCCCAACTTTCTCAGCTCGTCTTCATATGGGAGGTGCTCCAGCCCTGATCATCCTCATGGCCCTCCTCTGGACTTGTTCCAACAGTCCCATGTCCTTTTTATGTTGAGGACACCAGAACTGCACACAATACTCCAAGTGAGGTCTCATGAGAGCAGAGTAGAGGGGCAGGATCGCCTCTTTTGAGCTGGCATAGAAGTTTTGTACTCCCGACGTCTAAAACTAGAGAAAATGCATTGACCTATTCCCAGTCCTTCCAGTCTGCTAGGTTGCTTTGAATGTGGTTGTCCATCATAATTCTTTGGCAGGCTGATGACATCCTTAGCAGTGAAGAAATCAAAACGCTGGGGCAAAGAAGCTGAGCTTTAACTCCACTGTTAGTAACAGTCCCCTCATAAGATATAGCAGGGAAGGTAATCAGCAGTGGCATAATTTTGGATGCTCTGTTGCATGGCTGGGGCCTCTGCATTTGGAGAGCACTGAATGGGGGAGGCAGCATCTCTGCTAAGTCTGCTTCAGCCTTTTCCTTTGGGAAGGAAAAATACTGCCTGCGATCCTGGACTGACAGTTAGTGGGGCCTAAGGGACTGCAGCAGAATCTTGTGGCAACCTCAGTACACACACTTCCCACCTCACACCTCTGCTTCATTCCATTTTTTTGCATTCAGCTCCTTCCCTGCATCCTCACCTCTGCTGCCTCCTTTTTAGGGAAGCCATATCACAGATTTCTGTGTTCGTCCTGAAAAACCTCACATGAAGTCCTAATCAAATCTTCACTGCAACACTCATCCAGAAGGAGAGAAAGGAGGAAAGGTGATTGAGTTACCCATGTCTTTGCTCCCCACTGATGTTTGTTCACTCTCTTCATGGGGTATAGGAAAGAGTGGCCACAGCTACCAGCTACTGTTGCTTGTGTTTCTTCTCTGGCTTATAACAAAGGGCCTGTTCCTATTGTTGTGTGTAAAACTTGGAAGAATTTTGTCAGCATTGAACTAGCTAAGGCAAGTCCCATCCTAGAACGTGGAAGAGGGATGCTCTTTAGAGGTCACCACGTAGATCTCCTATGACAAAACCCTCATTCTGGATACAGAAAATTCCTTTTCCCAAATAAATGATGTCCAGGTAATGCGTTACAGATCTCAAGGAATGGTTTTGCAACAATAATGCTTTCTGGCATCGCACTTAATTCTATACACATTAGTCACTACACTGACATGTTGTAAATGAGGTCGTAAAAGCTAAACAAGCCATAAAACTGGATTCTTAATTTAGGGTCCAGATAGCTCCTGTGTATTTCCAGCACCTAGACATGCTTCACTCTGAATTAGATACTGCCAGGCTCTGAACTGCAGAAAAGTGCTGTGGAAGGTTAAGGCTTTGCCATCTGTAATGCAGTTAAAATACCACTGTTATTCACACTGGAGCTATAGTGTGTTTTTTTGCCAGCTACTGTATACATGTTAGCAGGTTATTAAGCATGAGTCATCTTATTGAACCTTGCCAGTCTGAATGAAGGACTTATATAATCTTTAAAATGTGATTTAGTAAACAAGAGCGGACTGTCAGCCAGCATCATGCTGTCTGACCGAGCAGACAGGAAAACAGGTAGATAATGATGTGTTTGTTGTGCTTTATACAGAGTCCCTCCTTGCAAAAGTGCCATTGCCAACTTTTGCAGCAGTTGGTAAACCAAAGACACATTGCTTCTGAATAATGGATGGATTTGGATTTTCAGCTCTGCACAAACAATCTATACCATGGCAGTTGGCCTGATGTCATTTCACTGTGGGGAAGATGGTTCTTCAGCCAAATAGGGCTTTCTGTCTTCCAAGATATGTCCGTGGTCATGCAGCAATTGAGCAGTTCCATGCTTTCCCATGGGTTTGCGCTGATATAGCTTCTGACTATAGCCCTGACTACAGCTCTCCCTCCTTTCACTTCCATGGTGAGTATGGTGTTACTCCTCACATCTTTTGGTGTTTCTTCTGTGGCAGGAAGCATTGTAAGTCTGTATATTTGAATATACCAGTCAGCAGGAATGTCAGTGCCCTCAGGGTTTTGATCCCTGTCAACATCAATTGCTTTTTTTATAAAGGATTAAAAAAATAAACGTAACAAACAACTTTGAGATGCTTAAAAAGAGTATGTTGGAAAAGGCGAGCCTCCTCCACTGCCTAAAAGGCTTGCAAGGTGGGGACCTACTGCATTTATTGTACTACACAGAAGCACTGGTCATGCAAGGAGCTTTGTGTTGCAGACTTTGCTGTGAGGTATGTACCATTATTGGGGTTTTATGTGGGCAATAGTAGAAGCCAGAATTTAAGTTATTGTAGCTGTTGTTCCCTGTGGATGCACCCTGGCTTGAGCTACTGCAAAACCAAGCTTGAATCTTACACCATTTTAACTCTTTTTCCTAATGGTGTACTTCTTCCTGTTCATCCATAATTCAGAACTTCCTTTCATGTGCTGCTAATCTCAAAGATGTTGTGAAAATACCTTGTTGTCTGTAAAATAGCTAGAAATTCCCATGCTGGCTCCATTTTTGACTCCACCAGTGAGGCACAACACCTGTGTAGGGAGGGAAGACCCATGGCAAACCTCATGGTGGGAATCGTAGGTATAGATTGTCCATTCTGTCTCTGGTTTTGGTTTGTACAGGCCACCCTTTGCCTGGTAGATGAAAGTGTGTGGGCAGGGATATGCAGGCTGAAAAACCATTGAAACACAGCCCGCTCACCTCCCTTGGCACAGAGAAAACACGGTTATCTACAGCTAGCTAGCCGACGACTTTGTAGAGCAGCTAAGTAGGCAGGTAGTAATTTGTATTGATTTCAGGGAAAGCCAGGGGCCATTAGCTACCGTGCGGCTGTGTTTTCGAGCCATGGCACAGTTCATTTTGCATCTCAAAATGCTCATACAGAAGAGGACAGGGAACAAAATGATGTGTAACATTGACATGAATACTATATTTCAGTTGGGAAAAATATAAAGGGCATTTCTGCCTATACAAAAATGTAAGTGAGATGAGAACAATGGGAGCTCCGAGTCTTGCAGGTCATGTTCACAAAGCCCAGGAGGGATGTTAGGGAGAGCCTCCAAAAAGACCTACAGAAATGAGCCTAAGTTCCCAGTTACTTTCAGCTGAGCAGTAACTTCAGAACATTCTCAGCCCATCCTGTGCCCAGCAACCCTGAAATTTTGAGTGGCTTGAGCTTTTTTATTACTGATCTTTTCCAGCAACTCAAATAACCTTCACTTCTAGAAGTACGACAACAGTGTGAAGAAAGAGAGACTGTCCAGTCTGAAGACCCTGGGTGAGGGCTGTGTGTTAGGATCCACTGTGAAGCGCTGACTTTGTTACAGACCACTGGAGTTTGAGTTTCCTTGACCTGTTGAAGTCAGCTAGCCCATCACAGTTTACTTTCCTCTATTTCTTCCACAGTCCTTGAGGATCTTTGCAGTAGGCGGTAGTAATTTCCCCCCTCAGAAATGAACTGCTGAGAGGTCCAGTATCCCAGTAGTGGCATCTGTGAAAAAACTGATTTGTGCTATTTTTCTCAATGCTCTAGGATTGTATAGATGTTTGGCTAATTGTATCTCATTTGGTTGTGGTAAAAAAAAAATAAAATAAAATAAAAAAAAAATTACTGCAGTATTGAAGTAATAAAATGCCTGAGTAACAGTAAAATGGGCACTGACTGCAGCTTAAATATGGAAGTATGCAACATTTTGCATTTTGCAGAACTTTATAAGCAAAATAAAAGTTAAGAAATAATTAACAGCAAATGTTCCTGTGAACAACCTCCTACAGTAACGGATGATTTACAGCTGGTACAAGAGGCCAACTGAGCATTCCCACTGCAATCTTAAATTTTTGTGGATCAGAGAAACAACTGTAAGTTGTTTTCTATAAAGTCCTAGCTCTGAAGTCCTCAGAAGTTGAGGACTTGCAGTCTTGTGAGGGATGTGACCTTGCCTGGAAAGTAGTGGTACAGTGTGAGCAGGAAGCAGTTTTTGGCAGGAAAAGATGAACATCTGCAAGGTTTTCTATTTTCATGTTTGACCTGAAACATTGTAGGATTCATGGCTTTGACCCGAGTTCCATGGCTTCTGCTGCAAATTTCCGGATAGTTCTGATGAAAGTGGCAAGTGTTTCTCTTGAACAGAATTCATTATTTAGATCTGGGAAAATAAACTATGATTAAAAGCAAAAGGTTAACTCTCAGAGTTTAAGGAAGGTTAATTATGTCTTAAACTTTGCACATCCCTTAAGCTTCTCATAAGCTGTTGGACAACTGATGGCTGTCAGTATAGCACAGCAAAAGATGAATTTGATTGTTTTATCCTTATATTGAAATTAAAACTTCTGGCTTTCATTTTCATGCCTCTCAAATTAGTTGAAAAAGAGATATTTTGATACATTTGAGAAATGCGCATAAATGATTAAAATGTCACAAAATTTCATCAGGTGCAGAGGGAGTGTCTGAGCTGGAGCTTGATTGCCACACTGGTGTTGAAGATGAATTGTATGTTTTAAGATTGGATTTAGTTTTCACTTCCTAAGTATGAGGATGCAATCACCATATTTTGGGCTGCATTTGGATTTTGTAGGAGATTTAAGCTTCAAATAATATCACCTCTGATACCAAACTGCCTTGTTTAAAAAGCTGTTTTTTCTTATTTTAGTTGTGTATTGCAGGGATGTTCCTTCCCTAGGGTTTAAAGGCGGGTTTTTGCAGGCAGAAAGGGAAATGAGGCCACTTAAAAGCAGACACTCTTTTGAGAAATGTATTCTGGAGTGCATGAGATGAGTGATGTGTTTTTAGCTGAGCTTACAAATGTTTCACTTGCCCATGCAAACATGATCTTGCTTTGGAAGTGCTGAAGAGGGGGGTTTTGCTCTCTATTTGCAGGCGAACAGCAAGCATGAGCTTGGCAACACAACACTGTGAGTGGCAGGACCCTGTGGTCTGAACCGCGTCTTCAGCTGACTTTCCAAGTGGTGAGGCACCGTTGATCCTGTACCATGGAGGACTGCCTTCACACCTCCTCTGAAAACCTCTCCAAGCTGGTGAGCTGGGCCCACAGCCATGGGACCATCTGCAGCCTCATCCCTAACCTCAAACACCTCCTCTCTGAGGGGTCCCATGGCAACCTGACTGCCATGTGGGGCTGTAGTGCCGGCCATGCCTACCACTGGCCCCTGGCCGCCACATGCCGGGCTGGATCCCAGGAGCGTGTCTGTTTCCAGGACAGCCGCAGCTTCAACTCAGACAGCCCCAGCATGCTGGGGGTGCCCTCGGAGGTGCAGGCCAGCCCCCTGGAGCGCTACCCAGGCCGTCCTGGCAAGGCCAAGCTGGATTGCACCCGCACCCGTGACTCCTGCGACTTCTCCTACTGCAGCGAGCCGTCGGAGCTGGGCGAGCCCATGGACGAGTATGAGGATGAGGCCACCCTCTTCGACATGGTCTGTGAGTCCTCTGTCACCGATGAGGACAGTGACTTCGAGCCTCACACCCAACGGGCTCCCGCTGGCCCCCGCAAGCGGCCAGCTTCCAGCCAGCCCACCGCTGCCCAGGCCCAGCCTGCTGACGAGGGTGGTGGCGAGGTGCTCCTCAAGAAGATCAAGCAGGAGCTCCCCGAGGACTATTACATAGTGGCCAACGCCGAGCTGACTGCAGGCACTGATGGGCCGGCCCTGGCCCTTACACAGATGTCCAAGCCCAAGCCTCAGACCCAGGCCGGGCCCTCCTGCCTGGCCCCTGCCAGGGCCCTGCCCCAGCCCACGGTGGGCCCCGACCCTGATCCACAGCACCCCTCTACCTCCCCGCCCGGCCCACCCCGGCTGGTCGCACAGAGGCCGCTTCGGGGCTCCCTGGCCTCCCCAGCACGAGGGGCAGGCAGTGGCCCCGTGGCTGCCCTGCAGGTGCCAGCCACCAGCTCCAACGCCGCCACCGCCGCCTCTGGGAAGCCCATCAGCATCCCGCTGTCAGCCCTGCAGCTGCCTGGTCAGGAGGAGCTTCCTGCCGCTGAGGACGCCCTCCCGCCCGCCCCTCAGGCGGCCCCAGGCGGTGAGGTGGCCGGCTCGCCGTCGGTGAGTGCCGAGCCTGAGGTCAGCTCCAGCCAGCAGCAGCCCCCCACCGTCCCCACCACCACTCCTGAGGCAGCGGCACAGTCAATGCCAGGTACGACATTGGATGGGAGCTGAGGGGCAGTTTTGGGGGCTGGTCCCCCAGGCATGGCTTTGGGGGAGGGCAAGGAGACAGGGAGAAGATGCTGCATTTGCACAAGGGTGCGCTGATCCTGCAGCTCCTAAGTCAGTGTGTAGAGAAACAGTCATAGGATCACAGAATCACAGAATGGTTTTGGTTAGAAAGGACCTTAAGATCTTCTAGTTCCAACCCCTCTGCCATGGGCTGGGACGCCTCACCTGGAAGACAATTTGGAAGACCTCAAATGAGCAAAGTCTAGGAGCAACCCCCATGAGAAATTGTACTGCTGCCATAGGGAAAGTGCTCTTTGAGGATAGCTTTATAGGTCCAATTTGGGTGCAGTTCTGTCACGGGAGAGGGTGTGCTGCCGCTTTGCCATGTGAATGGAACAGGGAGAGCATGAAATACGGCCATGCACACTTTTGATGAAGTAGAAAAGTGGTCTGAATCAGGGGAGCCTAGAGTTGGGGCCACGTGTTTCCTTCCCCCTGAGAGAAGAGTGGTGTTTGACAAGGAGAGGCAAAAGAGGGCATGAGGGCAGTATTGAACGGTTTCCCTGACCTGTAAATCAGAGCAGCTTCGAGAGAGAAGGAGAATTGCAACCTTAACAATGATATTGATAACATTTACACTTTAATCCAAGAGAAAAAAAAGAAAAAGGGGAGGTTTTTTTTTTACCCTGTTCTCAAGGTGAAAGTGGAAGTTCTCATGCCTCATGCCCTTCATTTTTTCATATCCTGCTGCTGTCAAAGCGCGGAGAACTGGGACCAACGGATCAACATTATCAAAGAGAATGTTGAAACAGTGTACTTATGCTGAATGATTATTTGATGTGCAGAATAAGTCAGTGTTGGGTGTAGATCTTCTAGAGGGGGCAGAAATCTGTTTCTTGGGTGGATTTGCCAGCTCCCTCTGGACCTGAGTGCACACAGGTCTTTGCTCTTCCAGCTGATAAGCTGTGCCATCCTGGGGAGGGGGCCAAGGTAGGATCAAGTTCTCCATCTGCTCCCTTGCTGGTTCAGTCTAGGAGTGTCTGTCAGACAGAGTAGAGCTAAACAGTAGAGGGGGTGGAAAACTACCTTTATGCAGTCCTTGTGGCAGCTACTGTAAGCACTAGAAGCAGTGACTTTAACAGCTTGGATGCTACTTCAATGTGGAGCCCCTGAAAGTTGATTGAACAGTAGTAAATCTGTTAAGTGTCAAGAGCCTGCAGGTCTTGTTGTCAAATAAAACAATGAGCAAAGTTGAATACCCAGTTTTGCCAAGTAAAACTTCACTAACCATTAGAAATTAGAAAGAATGCTAATTAGTTGCAGCAAAGCAAGTTCTTTGGGACCCACTTCTGCATGGCTGCATCTTTGAGATGTTACTTTGCAGTAGTCCTGTCATGTAATATCTCTTGTGGACATTTCCCCACAAAACCCCATGTGGTTTAGAACTGACTCTACTCAGCTAAATATGAGAGATATGGCATGCCTGATATCAATCCAGGTTATATGGTAAACCCGTTTATTCTGCATTCCTCAGTTCATTGCATATCACTGCTTTATATATTCAAGCTGGTTTGTACCAACCTGCCTCTGCAACTTGCTTAGTCTGAAACTTGCAAGCTGGGACAATGAATTATAAACCTAGGCAGAATTTGGCCATGTAGGTGTGTGTTATTTGGGAGAGTGATTTACTTTCAACAGATGCATTAAAAAACCCAAACCCTTTCAAACTGCTTTTACCAGGTCCTCAGAAGCCAAATAAAAGAAAAACAAAACAGTGCCACATTTTCACATTTATGGTTTCCAGAGAAGGGTAGGTCCCTGTCTAGCGTCTCACTGTGAGGACAAAGTGGGAATGCATTTGAGTTTACACCCACTGTGTAGATTAACCCTCAAAGCCTGCTAGCACTTCTTGCAGTGTGCTAGAAGATCTCAGCGTGCTCTCCAGATTTCAGCTTGGTCAGTTATGTTGTCGGTACTTAAATTTCTTGTGGTGTTCTCAAAAAGTGTTACACAGTTCTTCTCCTCAGCCTGGTATAATGTTGCTGTAATATGCTGTTACTGTACTCAGAGGTAGCTGCGTTTTAAGTAGGATAAAATGACTTTTGGCCAAAACTTGATACGTCAATGAAGTCTCCAATTTCCATAAAGCCTTCTCCTTTGGGAAAGGAGTGCTGGCATTAATAAATCTTCAGGTTGCAGAAAAGTGGGCAATGTTGGCAGTTGAATTCACTACAGATGTGTAACCCTGCACAACAGATTCTTGTAGGTAAAATGTGGAGGTCTGATTAAAGACTAGTGTAGGGTGATTGCTCACGTATAGTGATTTCGTTAGGTTGTTAGCAATGCACTGGAAGCGGGGCATGATGTATAAAATTCAATCAATAATGAGCTACAATGGGATGTTTATTTATCCTGTGTAAAAATATTTCCATTCTGAACAGACAGAAACAAGGATGAGTATAATTCTTATGTTTAAAAAAAAATAAGCAGGAAATTACTATGCTAAGGAGCGTAGAGCATTTGTTATAGAGTCAGTGGATTCTTGACAAACAAACAAAGGTACAGTTGCAAGTAAGTAGGGGATTTAACTTCTGCCTTGTTCCGTACAAAGTGTGGCTTAATTTTAAAATAATATGTGAAGCCTTGCTCCTGGTTCCATTAGAACTGGTTGTATGTTTATGATGGCTTTGTAGGACCTAAGGCCTTAAATGGGAAGTTATAATTAAATGTTGTGATCCAACCAGCATGAAATATTACTTTGAGTTTTAGTTTAAGTGACATATCCTTGCATTTGTATCAGACATGGCTGATAGTTTCCATGCATAATTATCTTGCAGGTCATGATAGTTTGAGTGAGGTTCTCCATTAAATCAAAAATCTTAATGATGTTATGCTAGCTTAGAGCAATTCAAGCTGCATTACACTTTCGGACTAGTTTCTCTTTTGAACTTTTTTTTTTTTTCTCTTTTACTCTGTTTAATTAAACTGTGCCAACTCAACATGTATTCAGGAACTGTAAAAAGGTATTTTTGTGTCTTAAAGGTAAAGTGGCATGCCAATGACAATTCAGTGAGCTTAGACACTGATTTCTGTTGATTTCAGGTCTCTGTCTAAGCTTTGTGAGATATACTGAATTATTTTTTTAAAGGTCAGCCCTAATAAGCCGATGTTTATCTGTGAATTTTCAGATTGTTCTTTACCACTTCAAAGTAAACGAAGGTACTATTTAGTCTTTTTTTTTTTCTTGTACAAAAAATGAGAGGATTTGCATCTGATAGGACAGAAAATCTTGCGATAGTGGAGAGCACAGAATTTCTGCAATTTCTGCTTTCTGAACAGACTCTTTTTTCTTTTGCTAATACTTGGTCTGTTTTTTTTTCGTCGAAAAACCACCAAAGGAGGGCAAGGTAGGTCTTATCGGTGGAGATGGAAGGTCAGTAAGAAACGTGATGCTTTAGGTTGCAGTTCATGTAGCTTAGAAAAATTAGTGACATTAGGATATCTGAAACCATGAATGGAAAAGATTTGGTGTTATTGCAGAAAAAAATAGAGGATGACTATGGCTTAGAGGAGGATGTTGGTTACTGTGAAAGAGGCAGTTCTGATTCTCAGAGAGATAGGGTTTACTTTTTAAGCAGAATTGCTGAAGAATTTATGAAGAATACTTGTTTCCTGAAGACCGAGGGTGAAGATGTGCTTTGGATTAACAAGACAGTGCAGCAAGACATCTCTGGTCCAACACTATAAATACTGGAAAAAGGAGTTCCATGAGGAACACTAAAATACGTCCAGTCCAAATGTACAAAATATGCAGAACGCAAAGCATAGTGCGTAGAGAGGGAAAATAAAAAATCCGATAAATTAAGTGACTAGGGTTGTTGCTTCTGCCGGAGATGTGGCAAATCATCTTATCATATTCTGTGGGACCATCACAGAGCCTTCATACATATCCATTGCTGAACTTGGCAGGCTTTTGGGTGATGTTTGCAGAGTTTGGAAAGGAAACGGGCTGTCCACAAGCACCACTGCTTTCTTATACAGCATGCCGCACACTCTCTCTCTGCCGTGGTAACCAAGCGGTACTGGAGGCTGAATGTGTGCCAGGATGGATGGTTCACTGATCTGTGCTGAGGGCAGTGCTTTGCCTTGGCCTTGCTGACTCTGATGTCTCTGGCGCCTCTGAGCTCTTGCTGTTCTGAATTTTTTTGTTTCCTGTAGCTGTTACGTCGGTGATCAGTGCCTGGTGATCAGCTTAGCCTGGTGTCTTGGGCAAAGATCTAGTTCTTGTCCTGTGCTCACATCACAGGAAAGTGTGAGCAGGGATTGCAGCCTTTCATGATTGGCACCTAACATGGCTTGACTTTCACTCTGCTTTCAGTGTGGACATCCCTGTCTGTTCCAGGTGTTCATGGAATATCTCTGATTATGACAATTATAAAATGTAGTGCATCTGCATGCAGTGCACATGTGATGTTGATGTAGAGCTTTCTTAGGTGGACTATTTTGAAGTATTTTTCTGCAATCAAAAGAATTAGGACCTCTTCCTTCCCCTTTCTCCCCCTCTGCAATTGTGTGGGTTTAAATTAAGCGGGAGCTGAGATCCTTGTGTGATCATAAGACTTGCGAATTAGGAGCTGTTAGATGATAATCAAAATGTTACAAGACTTAGAGAAGAAAGAAGTCCCCCCACATCTCATGAATTACCAGTTTTAACTAGGTTTAGCTTAAACTCATGAATCACTGTTCACACTACAAGGGAAAAAAAAGTGTCAGCTAGCACATTCCAAAGGAATGCAAACAAGGAAAAGTCTTTTTTTAGAGGTATACAGAGCATTAGCCGTACATACACAAAGACCAAACCCATCCTAGCTGTAATCCTTCCAAGTCCAGTGGAACTCTGCCATGAATGAATACAACGCAAGGCAAATAATCATGTCAAAAGAAAGTTACAAAACTTTGTGTAAGCTCTTCCAAGAACACTCAGATACTTGCTGATCAGTCTCTGCATTTGTAATTTACATACAAAGATTGATGACTTTTGGCTAAAATGGCTGCTGAAGCCTGCCTCCAGGGACATGCTGCTGAATGTGGTTAAGCAAACAATTAAACGTGTGTAAGGGTCAGACAGTCTCTTCCTCTTTGTGTTGTACTAATGAGTACAGAGCCCACTGGTGCCTCCTTAGGTCCTATGATTTATATCTATTCTTGCTCTAGTAGCTGAACTAAAAATAAAAAGTGCTGAGACACATAATTACAAAGAACATAGTGCCTTTTTTTTTTAAGTTGGAAGGGCCTAGCTTATTTTGAAGAGTAAAATCAGATCATTAGAGTTTTAATCATCAGAAAAAGGAAGGTAGTGAGTTGATTATTCACCTCCTGCCCTGCAACTACCTTCTTTCTGATCTTGCAACATGGATTTGCCAGCCCACTCACACCCTTAATTATCTGTGTTCAAATGCTGTTAAATTATAAACTAATGTTTGGGAGGCTTGGTCTTAAAAGTTCTGCTAATGAGGTTGATACTGCTTATCTGTACAACATTGTAAGGGAGTCCTCTTTAAAACTGGACAGGATCATAAAAAGGATTCCAGCAATGGCGAAGTAGTCGCCTGTTTGCTTTTATCATCTGATTACGCAGCATGACAATCAAATAGAAGAAAAAATGAAACAATAGTAATAATAATTCTAATACAAATGAGTATATTTTATGAAGCTGGTCCTGCAAGAAACATTTGTCAAGTTAGCAATTCTTGCAGGAGAATACTGAAATGAAGGCTCATCAGGTATTACAAGATCTTTAGATTTTCACTGTAATTAAGAAATGTGTTTATCACCATTTCAGGATTCCGCATGTATTTTCTATAGTGGAAATTCCTTCCAGACACAGAGCGCTCATTCCAGCCTCTTTGAAAACTTGAAGACCAGCAGTGAACTTGTCATATACAGAGAGATCTTCTTGCTTTCCTAAATATTATGTGATTATCAAAGCAACTATGCACACAAGAGTTTAGGCAGCTGCTTTTCTTGATGTCAGTGCTTGTTTCCCCTGTTCACCATGAACCTGCAGTACACAGAGTCACCTTCTGCCAGCAACGTTACTGGATATATAGATAATTTTGGAGGAAACAGTTCATGAGTATTCATGCTGAAAATAGATTGGTGTGGGAGACGTTTAGAATAGAGTAGTTAGGGTTTGAAAGGACCTTAAGATATTCTAGTTCCACCTCCACTGCCATGGGTGGAAACACCTCACACTAAGCCATGTCACCCAAGGCTTTGTCTGGCCGGGCCTTGAACACCAACAGGGATGGAGCATTCACAACTTCCTTGGGCAACCCATTCCAGTACCTCACCACACTCATGGTAAAGATCTTCTTCAATGTGTCTAACCTAAACTTTCCCTGTTTAAGTTTGAACCCGTTACTCCTTGTCTTACCACTACAGTTCCTAGTAGTCCTTCTTACCTGGTGAAGAGTCCACCCCCAGCATCCCTATTGGCCCCCTTCAGATACTGGGAGGCGGCTATGAGGTCTCCATGCAGCCTTCTCTTCTCCAAGCTGAACAGCCCCAACTTTCTCATTCTGTCTTCATACAGGAGGAGCTTCAGTCCCCTGATCATCCTTGTGGCCCTCCTCTGCGCTTGTTCCAACAGTTGCATATCCTTTTTATGCTGAGGACACCAGAACCGTATTACAGTAATCCAAGTGAGGTCTCACGAGAGCAGAGTAGAGGGGCAGGATCACCTCCCTCGACCTCCTGCTCACGCTCCTTTTGATGCAGACCAGGATACAGTTGGCTTTCTGGGCTGCAAGTGCACACTGCCGCCTCATGTTCATTTTCTCATTGACCAACACCCCCAAGTCCTTCTCCACAGGGCTGCTCTGAATCTCTTCTCTGCCCGGCCTGGAGCTGTGCTTGGGATTGCTCCAACCCAGCTGTAGGACTTTGCACTTGTCATGGTTAAACTTCATCAGGTTGGCATCAGCCCACCTCACAAGCATGTCAAGGTCCCTCTGGATGGCATTCCTTCCCTCCAATGTATCAACCGAACCACACAGCTTGGTGTCATCGGCAAACTTGCTGAGGGCGCACTCAATCCCACTGTCCATGTCACCCACAAAGATGTTGAACAAGACCGGTCACAACACCGATCCCTGGGGGACACCACTCGTTACTGGTCTCCAACTGGACATTGAGCCACTGAGCACTACTCTTTGCGTGCGGCCATCCAGCCAGTTCTTTATCCACTAAGTGGTCCACCTATCAGATTGATGTCTCTCCAACTTAGAGAGAAGGATGTCATGTGGGACAGTGTCAAATGCTTTGCACAAGTCCAAGTACCTGACATCGACTGTTCTACCCCTGTCCATGAGTTCCGTAGCCCCTTCATAGAAGGCCACCAGATTGGTCTGGCAGGATTTCCCCTGAGTGAAGCCATGCTGGCTGTCACCAAGCACCTTGTTGGTTTTCATGTGCCTTAGCATGCCTTCCAGGAGAACCCGCTCCAAGATTTTGCCAGGCACAGAGGTGAGACTGACTGGTCTGTAATTCCCCGGCTCATCCATTTTCCCCTTCTTGAAAATGGGGGTTATATTTCCCTTTTTCCAGTTGTTGGGAACTTCACCTGACTGCCATGCTTTTTCAAATATGATGGACAGTGGCTTAGCAACTTCATTTGCCAGCTCCTTCAGGACCCGTGGATGGATTTCATCAGGTCCCATGGACTTGTGCATGTTCAGGCTCCTAAGATGATCTCGAACCAGATCCTCTCCTACAGTAGGCCCAGGGTCTTCATTCTCACAGTCCCTGCGTCTGCCTTCCAAGACTTGGGTGGTGTGGTCAGAGCATTTGCCTGTGAAGACTGAGGCAAAGAAGTCATTAAGAACCTCAGCCTTCTCCAAATCCAGGGTAGCCAGTTCTCCCGATAGCTTCTGGAGAGGACCCACGTTGTCCCTGACCTGTCTTTTATTTGCAGTGTACCTATAGAATCCCTTCCTGTTATCTTTAACATCCCTCGCCAAGTTTAAATCTAAGTGGGCCTTAGCTTTCCTACCCTGGTCCCTAGCTTCCCGGACAACATCCCTGTATTCTTCCCAGGCTGCCTGACCTTGCTTCCACCTTTTATAAGCCTCTTTTTTCCTTTGAATTTTCCTCAGCAGCTCCTTATCCATCCAAGGAGGTCTCCTGGCCCTCCTGCTGAACTTCCTTCTAGTTGGGATTCATCGCTCCTGAGCTTGCAGCTGGTGATCCTTGAATATCAACCAACAGTCTTGGGCCCCCCTGCCCTCTAGGGCTGTATCCCATGGAACCTTCCTGAGCAGGTTCCTGAAGAGGCCAAAGTCTGCTCTCTTGAAGTCCAGGGCAGTGAGCTTGCTGCACGCTCTTCTCACTGTCCTGAGGATCTTGAATTCGACCATCTCATGATCGCTGCAATCAAGGCTGCCCTGGTGGGTCACATTTCCAACCAGCCCTTCCCTGTTGGTGACGAGGTCAACCATATTTGAAGATGAGCACTGAGTTGTGTTCCTGCAGCAAAAACTGCATAGGTGTACTAATCCTGTATAACAGGTGAGGAATGGGAGTTTCCATGCAATATGTGGAAACTACTTGCCTGTAGCTAGGAGGGAGTTTAATCTCTACCCTCAGAAAGATGTATTTTAGCCGAGCTCCAGCAGTTTTTAAGGATGAAGTTTGTAAAGCATGCCAAGTTCAGCTGCCAGACAGGAATATTCTCTGGGGTTCTGAATAGAGAAGAAGCATCACTGAGAATTATTGACACTTCATTAAATGTATGTTTTTAATTCATAGTACCATAGCACAAACAGTATTAAGTAAGATGATATGTCATATTAAGAGAGGAACCCCCTGTTTCGATGAATAGTTGTGTTCTGGAGCATCAGTGTTCATTTCAGACTTGGAAATATACCTCTTCTCCATTACCCCAACAAACAAGGAGAAAGGCAAAAAATAGGAATCAGAAGGGATAAGTAGAAAACAATCATTTTTGCAAGACCATCATCATCTAGGTGCTATGCTCTCCTTTCACTAAAGGCGGCATCCTAAACAAGATTAAACATTTCTGTGGAAAATGCTGTGTTTTGTGATACTGGTGTATAAAGTAAGAAAATAAGGACTCTGATAGTTCCAGCTGCCCTGAAAACATGGAAGCAACGAAGGAAACTGAACAAATCTGTACTGAACATCATTTTTAGGAAACAGGAGATTATTAATGTGGTGAGTTTGTTTTCTTTGTGTGTGGTCTTTGCAATTGCTTTGTTTAATTTGGAGCTATTTCCATTTTAGGATTTGTGAGTCTTTAAGTAAGAAAAGAGAGCGAAGGCAGGATCAGATTGGGATCTGCAGATGAGATGCAGCACAGCAGCCAGAAACACTCACCCTGGAAAGGCCTCAGACATGCACTTTTGCACTTTGGATGCTAGAACAGAAAAGGAATACAAGATTCCGTGTTTTAGGTCAGCATAGTTTCTGAGAGAGTTTTCCCACTTTGGATGAGGCTCGTACTTGAGTAAATACATTTATAGAAGAACTATTTATTTATTCAAGGTCAAAGTTTCTAATAGCAGCAGTAAACTTTGGGAAGAACTGTTTTCACCTGTATCCATAATGGGAGCATGCCATTTTTGCATGGGCTGTTCTCTGAAGCTAGCACACAGTGACTTCTTATATCTCCCATTTTCTTCATATGTAAATTATTATCCTCTCAGTGAGACTTGTTCTGTCATGTCATCTTCTTTTTGTGCTTGCAGTGTACCTACAACGTATTTGAGCATCAAACAGATCAGTAAAAATTTCTGAGTGAATTTCCTGTCTATCTAAGCAAGATAACAATTTTGAATACAGAAAATCATGTTTGATTTTTCCAGAAAACAAGACAGAAGCATGCTGGTAGATATTTTGTCATGGCTGGCAAAGCACCAGTGCTTGCTAAAACATCCAGATCCTGGAAGCACTGAAACATTCTGAAATCCATCTTTCTTTGATAAAGTGTGCTTAAGAATCACATGGAAAAGATCTCCAGATCATCTAGTTCCAACCCCCCTACCATGGGCAGGGACACCTCACACTAAACCATGTCACCTAAGGCTCTGTGCAGCCTGGCCTTGAACACTGCCAGCAATGGGGCATTCACCGCTTCTTTGGGATGTTCCAGTGCCTCACCACCCATATGCCCATGCTGTTTGCAGGAAGTGTTGAACCAGGCTATTTTATCAGAACCTTGAGGGAGAGAAGCTGAAATGTCTACTTTCTGTGATGATTCTTGCTAGGGCACTCCACAGACTGGTCACACAAAAGCTGCTTTCAACATTGTTTTTTCTGAACAGCTTGAACGTGTCTAGTAGCCTCTGTAGGACAAGTGGGCAGAGCAGCATTTTGATTTCCCAAATGAGTCTGCATTTGCCTGAAGCCAAGCAGTGTTGCCCTGCAAAAATGGTAGGATGCTGCTGATCACTTGAACTTTGTGGTCCCGGCTACCACTGAATTCTGCCCCTGTTGGAAGCCAGGAACAGGGTTTCTTGCATGCATGTCATGTAAAAATTGGGGCTGGGGACCTTGTTGAGTCTGATGAAAGCTTTGTGTTATGTTCTTAGTTATACATTAAGTGCATTGGCTACATCTTACTTCTAACATACACCTGTTGCTCACATTAATTAAACAGTAAGTGCATACACACATGGACAGAAATACTGTGTGTTCCTGTTGATTAACCTCAGGGTGACTGGCAGTGACACTGTGGTCTGTTGTTGCTTTTCATTAACTGGGTCTTCCTAATGAAAACATCACTTGAAACCATACAGCTATGGATCAATAATACTTAATCGCTTGCTGTGGGAGAGTCCTTGGGTGGGAGAGAGAAAGGGAGTAAGAAAGAAAAAAGCTGCTTTTTTGTTCAGAGAAGGGAAAAATGATTCTGAGCTATTCTGACCCAGGTCACCTCACCCCCGTGCAGAGCTGAATATGCCATATTACTGATTTTTTTCAAGCAGGACATTCCTGTACTCAGAGATCAGCCATGTGAAAAATTCATCTCTGATCTTTGAATAGCTTGCTTTAACTTTCTGTTTATACTCACCTCTCTCCTAACCAAGTATCTGCCTCATCTCTGCTTTGCTGCTGTGGGTGGTCAAGGATAGTAGTATGAGTGAGACACAGAAGTATGGATGGTTTTGTATGGGAATAATTTAATTTTGTCCACAACTTGTAGCACCCTTCTGATTGTGGTGAGCTCTGTCCTTCAGTCATGTGCATGTGCCATATTCCGGGGGTTTTTCACTGTCCTTGACTCTTGGTAAATGGAGTACTGCAAGTTGTTTGGGACTTGCTCTCTTACTGACTATACATCCAAGAAAACAATTAACAGTTGGAAAAACCATTATTGGCATTACAGTGCAGCATTCATGCCTGGATGCTGATATATGCTTTACTTTTTTGCTCACAGATTTAATTTTTTTTTCTGCGTGTATAGTGTCTTTTTGCGTCTTTTTCCTCTCCAGATTTCAGATCACCCTTAGAAAACTTAGTTTGACAAATAACTCGTCCCATTTACCATTCACTTGTACAGTTGTTAAATACATTAGACTGGTTATTGTGCTAGGGTGTAATAAAATAGCCATATATATGTATAACATACATCCACAATTGCATCCATTAAATTACTCCCCATGTCACTTCTTACATGAATTAATTGGTGCCGGTTTTGGTATGAACTCATTCAGTAGCAGGGGAACTGGTTGTTCATATCCCACAGAGAAGGACATATTATTTTTATGGAAATAACAATACAATCCCAGCAGAAAAAATTTGACAACATAATTACAGAAGAGAAATAATAACAATATTCTGAGTGACAAAATGGGGGTGCGTGTGTATGCTTTGTCTCTCTGGACATAGAAAAAAATTGAAATTACTCTATTTACAGAGACTTTACTCAGGAAGATCTGCAAAATGTGACTAAATCTATTCATTTAAACTATGATAAAGTAAGTTTAAACATTTATTCAAGAAATAAACTAATTGTGCCATGAACAACAGCCTGGTTCCTGACGAATGTGTGTTCCTTATGTCTTCTTCTCCTCTTTGTACAGAATTTCCAGCTGCTCGTTTCCAGCCTTTTGGGATTCCTTGTCCTGGCGAATGCCTGGACATGCCATGGCTAGTCTGGAACAAAGTGTGTGCACTTTGGTCAGCCATGGTGTGTAAGCAGCTGCCTGGCAGAGTATCTAAGGTCTGAGATGTGTGGCCTTTCTGCACGTTGGGATGTATTCCTGTCTCTGTCCTCTGCCCAGCTGTTGATTCTCCCCCAGCCTTGTAGGACCTTTACATCTTTGGACTTCCAGTCCTCCTTAATATGGTGAGAGTTGTGTTTGTAAAGGTTAAAGTGAAATTTAAATTTGACTTTTTTTTCTGGCATGCAAGGAGGAGAATACTCTCAGCACAGGTTGAAAACAGGAAAGCAGGCTAAAAAATCTGCTTTAGGAGCTGTTTCACTCTAAGTGCTGCACTTCATCCTACCTGGAGATTTGTGTAAAGAGCTTGTCTTTAAAGTCTGCTCTGTGACCCAGTGAAGACAAAGGAAATACGTATGTTAGAAGTGTGCACTGAAACTAGTTAGGCCAGGTTGTAAATCGTGAGCTCTTCATAAAGTTTGTACCTCCCATAGGTTGCTTCACTCATACTGGGGAATATACAGTGCGGAAATGTAAAAGGAAATTGGTCTGGTTGGGCAAAATCACCAACAGAGAATCTCAGAAATAAAACTGCAAGTTCAGTAAGAAGGCAGTTCGAGTACGTTACTAAATTAAAGACGGGTGTGAGAGAAAAGGTGCTGAAATGCAGTTCTTCGGGATGCGTGTGCTGAGATCTTGTTATCAGAAGTCAGTGGCGTGAGTTCTCAACACATTTCCTATTACCTGCAGGAGGTAGTTCAACCAGAACAGAAAAGGGTACCTTTTGATTCACTACCACTGGCACTTTAATAAAATAAAGGGAGAAATGTCTGCAGTCTCTAATAAGCAATATATCAGCTAGCGCTGTCAGCCTGTGTAGAGAGCTGTACAGCATGATTTATTATCTTAATTACAGTCATGTGGGCCTCATGCTCTTAAGCCTGAAACTGCTCACATTCTCAGCTTGATTTAAGAATATGCTTTGGCCAAGACTTAAAGTACAGCTTATTATGATTAATGTAATAAAATATTTATTACATACTCCTTTCCTTTGTTTCACTACCCTAGTTAGACTGCCTCATTCTGAATCAGTGATATAAATTAGATTTCAGATGATTAGGATCCTCATCTGTTTTTAATCTGTCTTCAGTGTTGTTCTTTTTTTCACATCCCTTTGTTCTGATTTTCCCTTCTCTCCCCCTCATCTTTATGTCCTTCCCATACTTCTCAACTCTGCTTCTCAGCTGCTGTCGGGAGTGAATCAAAGGCAGGCAAACTTCATAGCCCTGGCTCATCCCTTTGAGACTTCTTGTGTTGCTTTCTCAAGTACTAAAGTTACTTCTTAAATGCAGTAACGCTGAAACTGGTGGTAGGCTGCAGCTGAGAGCCCACTAAGCCTCTAGTGATGTGGGTTGGCATGTAAAGAGAAGACTGAACTGTAAGGGATACATGTTTGTGTCCCATTTCTCATTCTTCTTGCACAGGATCTGCAACTGCAGACAGGCATAAAATTCCACTGTACCAGATCTTCTAAAATGCTGCTTAAATCTGTACCTGTGATTTTGTGCAAAGCAACCCACTTGTTAAATTGCTGCCTGAGCAATCAGAACTTACAAGATCTGTTTACACATGTTAGTCTGGTTTTCTCTGTATGAGCATGTAAAGGTGGAAACCTTTTGGAAAATGTAGCTTTGTGGTTTTTTCTTATGTTAGAAATGAGAATTTGCCATGATACTTTTTATATTTCCCCTAACGCTTCACTAATTTTTAAATGATAAGCTAATTCATCACAGGAGGTGTTTCCTAGACCTTTACTGTTATTTTCTTCATAGTTTTGATTTTTCCTTCTTGTTTTTTCTTTTAGAAACTTTTGAATTGACTCATACATATATATAAATGTATTCAGTTGTGCCAGTCTTCCACCTTCTAAACATACAATGACTTAGTCCAGTTGATTTCTACATTTCTACATAAGCATACGCTTAAATACAGGGACCTCAATCCAGAATTCGTTTAAAATATGCTTTTTTGAGTTGGGAATTTATTAGGGGAAAAGCAGGTATTCTGCTGAGGGTCTGTATGCAACACCTTCTGGACTGGTGCCAAGCCAAGTCCTGTTGGAAAATGAGTGCATCACTTCTGCTGTATATCATCCAATTCCACTTCTCAGGGTGGGTTAGACAATCACTGACATGCCCCTCTAATTCCTTCTGCCACAGATCATAAAGTAAATAATACGCTTTGAAAGGACAGTATTTCACTGTATTGCTAAATACTCCTGGGTAAAAAAAGAATTTTTAACCTGAAGAAAATAATAGGCAAAAAATATGTCTTGTCTTTAGCCTTAAAGTGAACTCAGTACTTTGATTTTTCTGAGCGGGGTTAGCTGTAAATTGGTTGGAAATTATTAGAAAATTATATGGCTTAACAGAAAGCTGCATGCTCAACATAAAGATGGCATTTGCTTCACATTGTTGATAGTGTTTTGCCACTTAATCAACTCCAACAGCACTCCAGCAGCAGTTGACCTGCTTTTTTTTAACCCAAGCTCTGGAAGAAGAGCAGTTACGTGTTAGAAGTGAACATAGCTGAAGAAAGTTTAGTCAGCTATTTTGAAAGGAAAGGGGTTTCACATCTTTTTGAAAGTTTTCTAATATTTTTTTTGGTTTGCAATATAGAAAGCTCCAAGCATGGCTTTTACATCCTCCACCTATGTGAAGAGTTGGGTACCCGAGCCTCAGTCAATTATATAAGGGTGCAAAGGATTTCTTTTTATAAACCTTCTGTAAAGTTAATAGCTAATATGGAAATAAGAGAGGGATAAGGCAGAGCTGGAGCTGGTTCCAGGCTTGGTTATAGTACAGATGACCTGCTGTGAGCTGAGTGTATTTTACCTGGACATCACCTAGGTACCAAATATCTTGTTTCTCCAGTGCTGTTGCAAAATATCTTCAGCTCCTGCTGTTTTCAATGCTGTGCCCTGGGGAGCAGCTTTAGTGTCCTGCTGTCAAGTGTTGCAGTGCTGGAACTGTTTTTCCTGGGAGAGCTGGAGTTCGTGTTATTTGTTCCTGCCAAATGGAGGTGGGATCCGCTTAAATGTGAACCGAGTAGCCGCCGTGTTGGGGTACAGAGGGACGTATCCTGTTCTGAATTGCAACAGTTCACACCAGTGCATCACAGGACAGCTTCAAAAGGAGACAGGAAACTACACAGCCTCATAGCCCACAGATACCACTGTAAGTGTTCAGTGGGAGAACAAATTTGAGCTAAAACTACCATGCAGCACTTTTTCACTAGCCCTGACAAAACCAAAACCAGACAACTAGATAAAGTGGAGATCATACTGCAAACAAATGAAAAAAAAAATTAATTTAGAAGATGCGCTTTGAGAATCTTTGTGTTGAAATAGCTCAGATGTACTGTACAGTCAGATGGAGAAGGAGGGGAGCCCTGTACAAAGTCTCTAGAGCACGGGTATTCTGTGCCACTCATTATTGATTGCTGGTATCCACTGTGTAAAAGGTTGATCCAGTCAGTCATAGGAGAGCATAAACTCTTAATCCCTTGTCATTTTTCTGTCCTCTGAGAATCATGCAGTAGTTGCATTAATAGTGATGGGAATTTATTGCTGAGTTTGCCAGCAAACCAGCCAAATTCCACCTTTTACCTTTTCAGGATGTTGTGATGAGAAAGTAGTGAAAGTGAATGCAAACTGAAAACTAGTGCTAGTGTCTGAGCGAGTATACGTTTATCAGACCATTCTGTACCTTGCCAGAAGTGCACAGGTGACTGAGGTTTATTTTAGTGACTCTCACTTCATGGAGATACCACTGTGTAAGTATTTCCATGCTCATTTGCTGGCTGTCTATATCCTTTTTCCTTTGACAGAAGCTTAAGCTTTTTAGAATCATAAAATATTTCACTGATAATTTTGTTGGAGGAGGTTAATTGATGAATGAAGCATAATTTGTTTTTGCCAGAAAACATCTTTAATAGATTTTAATTACTAAATTTCTATCATGCTACTGATTTTACTTGCTAATGAAAGCCTTTTCTGAAAATGCAGAACTACATCAAGCTCAAGTTAATGTAGTAGAAGTAGGGAACTTGAACTGTTCAACAATATTTAGTATCAACATCAGATGGGTAGGGCAGAAATTCGAGAAGTAGTGCAGAAGCACTTTCTTCTGCTCCAGGAATCTGCTGTTAATAAGTTAATCCTTTGATCCTGTATTGTTGAGAAGCTGTTAGATTTAAAAACCTGATGAAAGTTACCAGGCAGTCATAGGGTTTTCCCCCCTCTTTTTACTCTGACTCACCAAGCCTGAGCTTAAATAAGTATCATTGTTATAGCATAGGAAGTGAACATTATTTGGTCTTAGGACTTCCTAAAGAAGTTGTTATCGTTTTATGTGAAATAATTACATTAGAACGTACGTCTTTTTTTACTTGAGCCTTTGATTCCTGTTCGTGTGTAGGCATTGCCCTGAGGAAGTCGGTCTGTACCAGGCAATGCCAAAAATATTTTTCTTCAGGTGTTTAGCTCTCCCTATCTCGTAGTGTCAGGGTGTGTTTGCAAATCCTCAGAGGCAGCTCTGCCAGGGAGACCTCCTTCTCTTACCTTCACCTTTGCTTTTTGCCAGTGACACGGGAGAATGGCTTCACCAAGTTATTCCTGTGATGATACAGTGAAAACCAGCTGTCAGCTCTTCAAGTTGTGCATGCAGAAAGAGGACTTATACTTGGGAATGCTGTGGCATACAACAGTGGCATTCAGATGCTCCTGAAAGGGGAGCTATAGTGCTGCTTCCAGGAGGGCACGTTTGTCAAAGGGTCCCCCAGCCTTTCACCACTATGATTTGACCGTACCTTCCTCTCCCTTGTGCAAAGGTGAGACCGCAGCCCACTACGTTTGTTGACTTGAGAATGTTGTTTGCCTGCAAATTCTTTCTTGAAACAGGAGGGGACAGGAGAAAAGAAAGGTAGAAGCAGGCTGTGGTTTACATTAGCTGTTTTAGTAAGCTGCGTATGGCTCATAGATTGGGTATCGCTGCATATCAATAATTGCAGAGCAGGGGCAAGAACCAACCTGCAAAGTTCTGGGGAGTGGACCGAGAGCACATAGCTCCAGTGTGGAGATACATGTGTGTGGTTAGCTAGGTTTTTTCACCTGAATGAAAGCGTTTTGGTGGAAGCAGGTCTGCTGCAGAAGCATTTTTCCTAGTCAGATCACAAATTGGGCAGAGAAGACTGGCTGGTGATGTGATTACCGCCAAAACCCACACTTTACTTTCAAGTATGTCTTCTGAGATCTCACTGCCTACCTTAAGCAGAGTTTAAGACACTTTGCAGTAATAGCTCAGGTTCATGACTTCCACTAGTGCTACAAACACACTCTGAACATCTGTCTGTTGTGAAAGCAAGTGCTTTTCCTCTGGCAATACATAATTACAGAGGTTATGTCCTTTTCAGGGAGTCTGAGTGTGTGTATATGTGTGAGCTGAAATTAAACCAACCCTGAGTTTGATAACTCTGCTGATAATGTTAAGTCTTGGCTGTGTTAAGATCAGATTATGAAAAGATCAGAAGACAGCTGTTACTCTGTGGGAGGGATCATTCCATGGTTGTGGGCTAGCCTGGGACAATTGGTTCCCATTAGGTTGTCTGTTTTATCTCTTCGCTGCATTTGAACTTGGACATGTAAACCACTTGTCATTTTTTCAAATTCTTAGTTGGGAGTTTACATCAGATCCCACAGTAGGGTGGGTTTTACTGGTTTCTGACATATTCTGGGTTGTTTTGAAATGGAACTCCAATGTGGGATCAGATAGGAAACAGAAGCCATCCAACCAGGTCCTTTGTGCAGTGATGCAGCTGAGGGGTCAGGACCTCAGGAAATGCATAGCAAGTCAATTTATTTTACATGTTTCTGTACCTAGTCTGTAAAACAGGGGTAACAGCACTACCAACTCCAAAGGCTGCATTATGACAAGGAAAGGGCATTAAGGATAGCTTGGCTTTGTAAGGTCAATGATGACAATAACTTTTGGTTGGTTGGGTCAGTCTGTTTTACTAGCCAAGACAAATTAGAACATTAAATGAGAGTTATCTGTCTTACTACAGCCTAACAGCAGACACCTACAGGAGGCTGTAGGAAAGGTGCATGCATATATGACACATCTCCACCCTTCTATCTCAGGGCCTTCCTGATACAGAGGTGTTCTCTTCTACTGAGGAGCGCTTTATGATTTTTTTTCTGTGCTCTTCCCCAGTTTCGAAACCCATGCACACTGAAGAGTTGCACAATGATACTGTGAGCAGTAGTCAAGGAACTAATGTGGACCCCCACCTGTGTTTTAAGTAGTTTCCAGCAGGACTACAGAAAGTGGAAAAAAAAAAAAAAGAAATAAGCTCTGGCCAAAAGAGCTTTTGGTCTCTACTCAGCAAGATGCAGCGAAGTGAGACCAAGCAAACATCTAGGAGCTGTCACATTGGAAATGTGCATGTAATTGGAATTTTTAACAATTACACATATTCTCTTTTTCTTCCCTCTGGGGGTCAACCTATGAAGGACACATTCCCTCACACCCTCTGCTCCTCCACTAGGTTATTAACAGTAGAAGTAGATTCTGGGAATGTTGAAGATCTGCAATATCCATTCAGTGCCCTTGAAAGCACCCTGCTGCTTTTGCTGGGAACCAGCTTGTTGCTGCATATGCTTTCTGTGTTTTGCCTGTGGCCACACAACCCTGAGAACCCCCGATCTTGTCAGATCTTGAAAGCTAAGCAGGGTCTGGCTCAGGTCTTGTCTGAGGCTAAGCAACTATCTAGGAATACCACCAAGAGATTTTTCCCGAGGATGGACAGTCATAAGTGGCAGGGTGTGCGGAATTGCATGGGCAAGCTCCTAGGCCAGTTGGCCCCTCCAGGGCTTTGAAACTTCATTCCTCACCAAATGCAAAATCCAGAAAGATTAGCAGAGTGCTTAAACAAGGTGTGTTGTCATACTCGCAATACCAAAGAGGGACAACTTACTGCAGTGTGCTGAGGCTTGGCCTACGCCTACAGAGCCCTGTTCTGTAAGGAGTAGGAGAAAGATGTCTCTGGATCTGATGGCAGAGCAGCAGACAATGCAGCTGCTAAAACTCCAAGCGCAGCAGCTCCCCCAGCTCCAGCGACAAGTACAGCAGCTTCTCAAACCATGACACACTCCCATTGCAGGACAAGAACATCCACTTTCAATACCCAGATCCAGATATGAACTCGTACCTTAACAGTTCTCCCAGCTTGTCATATCCTTACTATGACATAAACTTTTTCAAAAAATTCACTGTGATGGCACTTGAGATGCCTCTTAGTTTTGAATTTTTAATAATTGAATTACTTCATGTATCACAGAATCACAGAATCACAGAATAGTAAGGGCTGGAAAGGACCTCAAGATCATCGAGTTCCAACCCCCCCGCCATGGGCAGGGACACCTCCCACTAAACCATGCCATCCAAGGCTATGTCCAACCCCCCCTTGAACGCCTCCAGGGATGAAGCATTCACAACTTCCCTGGGCAACCCATTCCAGGGCCCCACCACCCTCACAGTAAAGAATTTCTTCCTCAGATCCAATCTAAACCTCCCCTGTTTAAGTTTAAACCCATTACCCCTTGTCCTCTCACCACAGTCCCTAATGAAGAGTCCCTCCACAGCATCCCTATAGGCCCCCTTCAGGTATTGGAAGGCTGCTCTGAGGTCTCCACGCAGCCTTCTCTTCTCCAGGCTGAACAGCCCCAATTTTCTCAGCCTATCTTCCTTTCTTTATGTGTCATTCTGGGTGGATTTGTGAGGAACAAAATGATATTACACCAGCCTAATCTCCTGTGAAAAGGTTGCAAAGCCATGTGGCTAGAGCAGAAGCAATCAATGCCAAATATCCAGACTATGGTAAGGTCTTTGATTCTGTTTCTGCTTATTTCCTGTAGGCACAGTAAAGATGTGTACAGTAGATGGGTTTCTTGTACGTATTTTACAAGAACCATTTTCAGGCTGCATCCAGAGAATATTTTTTGTGGCCACCTTGTCCTGTTGTATAGAATGGATGGAAGGTATGCCTGGTCTTAGGCACTCTACCAAGTGGTCTAATAGTACTGGGTATGGCTGGAACGGAGTTAACTTTCTTCCTAGCTACCCATGCCCTGATGTGTTATGGATTTGTGACTAAAACAGTGTTAATGGCACACCAGTGTTTTGGTTGATGAGCTGGACTTTTGCAGTAACAAGGCTTTCTCTTTTCTCCCAGTCTAGCTGGCTGGCAGCTAAGTCTAAGGTAGGCAAGAGGCTGGGAGGTGACAGCCGACCCAGACTAACCAAGGGGATATTCCCTGCCCTACAACATCATGCTCAGCAATAAAAACTGAAGGGAGGATTTTGTGGAGGGTGGTGGCCATTGCTTTGAGACTGTCTGGGCATTGGTGTACTTGTGGGAGGTGGTGAGTGACTGCCTTTGCATCACTTGTTGGTTGTGTTTCTTTTTCTTCTTTAGCTATTAAACAGTTTTTGTCTAGGCTCGCAGGTTTTCTTTCTGTCTTGCTTTTCCTGTTTTCTTCTCCATTCCTCTGGGGTGGGGAGTGAGCAAGTAGCTGGGAGGTGCTCAGATGCTGATCAATGTTAACCACCACAGTAATAGAGAATTAGATTATGAAATTAGCAGAAAACACAAAGTTTGACAATATTAAAAGTGCTCCTGGATACAGTTTGCGTCTTCATGGCAGCTGGAGATGGATTATATGGTTTCTTCCAGCACTATGAAATTTCCGTAGTTAAATAAAAAAATAAGACTTTAATGGCATGAAGAATTACATCTCCTTCCTCAGCTATCCTAAGCTGTAAAGAGCTGTCTTAGTTAACACTCAGCTGCACTGTCTGCTTTTGCTGTGGGTGAAGAGCATATTCAGATGATGACAGTGGCTTAGCTGACATCTCGTAACTTTGTTTCAGACTGCCCGTTGGGTCTCACTGCCTCCCTGCCTTCATCCCATGCTATGAGATACCCCTGATATTTGAGCAGTCTCAAAGGAAAACAATAATCCATTAGCAGTGTGGGCTGGATTCAGTTAAAATTGACATAGCTCTCCTGATGTGGCTAGATGAGAAGCTGACCCATTCTCTTTAACATTTAAACCTGCCTTGAGGAGTACCACACCACAGCGCTGCAGGAATGCAGTGTTTCTGGGGTACTATTTTACTCATGCAACTTCAGGGGATCTTTCATTCAGCATGAGTTTTATAGCTGTTAGCTGCAGATATGGCAATTTCCTTTGCAGATTAAGGAAAGATGCCATAACATAAATGAATGACTGGGTGTCACTGCTGTGTTGTGACAGCCTGTCCTCTAAGAAGTAGTGATTGATGACATATATAAAACCAAGCCATTATATGTGCTGTTTATATTGAAACAGTGCTTAAAATGTGGGCTGTCAGTCAAAGCACTGATTACTTACACAGTGTTGTAACCAGTGGTGGTGGGTGTAGTGAGCAAGGTACCAGAGTAAATGTTTGTTCTGGAGCTTCAGACATCATTGTATCTTTATTTCCAGTCTGCATCTAGCCATAATAAAAGGATCTCTCCTATACATTGCCTAAAGCATGAGAAGTCACTGTAGGCTGCTCTTTGATACTGACATCAATATTAAAACTAGTTTCAGAAACAGGCTGGTAACCTGTTCTTCCCTGTGAGCACAGCTTCAGCAAACCTCAGTGCTCTGTGCAGCATTTTTGATGCCTGCAGAAGCCTCCAAAGGTCTCATCTCAGCCCCTCGCTTCTCTGTGCTTTGCAGAGGTTTTGAGGCCCCCCCTCAATATGTTTCACTGACTAATGTGGATGCAGTAGATGCCTCACACTGAAGATGCAGGACCTGGTCCTGGGTGGTATTACTGCCCTGGTTTTAGCCTTCTGGCAAATCATAGAATCATAGAATAGAGTCATAGAATAGTTAGGGTTGGAAAGGACCTCAAGATCATCGAGTTCCAACCCCCCTGCCATGGGCAGGGACACCTCCCACTAAACCATGCCATCCAAGGCTATGTCCAACCCCACCTTGAACGCCGCCAGGGATGAAGCATTCACAACTTCGCTGGGCACACCATTCCAGGGCCTCACCACCCTCACAGTAAAGAATTTCTTCCTCATATCCAATCTAAACTTCCCCTGTTTAAGTTTGAACCGGTTACCCCTTGTCCTGTCACTACAGTCCCTAATGAAGAGTCCCTCCCCAGCATCCCTATAGGCCCCCTTCAGGTATTGGAAGGCTGCTCTGAGGTCTCCACGCAGCCTTCTCTTCTCCAGGCTGAACAGCCCCAATTTTCTCAGCCTGTCTTCATACGGGAGGTGCTCCAGTCCCCTGATCATCCTCGTGGCCCTCTTCTGCACTTGTTCTAACAGTTCCATGTCCTTTTTATGTTGAGGACACCAGAACTGCACACAATACTCCAAGTGAGGTCTCACGAGAGCAGAGTAGAGGGGCAGGATCACCTCCCTCGACCTGCTGGTCACACTCCTTTTGATGCATCCCAGGATACGGTTGGCTTTCTGGGCTGCAAGCGCACACTGTCGGCTCATGTTCATTTTTTCATCAATCAACACCCCCAAGTCCTTCTCCACAGGGCTGCTCTGAATCTCCTCCCCGCCCAACCTGTAGCTGTGCCTAGGATTGCTCAGACCCAGGTGTAGGACCTTGCACTTGGCATGGTTAAACTTCATCAGGTTGGCATCAGCCCACCTCACAAGCGTGTCAAGGTCCCTCTGGATGGCATTCCTTCCCTCCAATGTATCAACCGAACCACACAGCTTGGTGTCATCGGCAAACTTGCTGAGGACACACTCAATCCCACTGTCCATGTCACCGACAAAGATGTTGAACAAGACCGGTCCCAACACTGATCCCTGGGGGAAACCACTCGTTACTGGTCTCCAGCTGGACATTGAGCCACTGAGCACTACTCTCTGCGTGCGGCCATCCAGCCAGTTCTTTATCCACTGAGTGGTCCACCTATCAGATTGATGTCTCTCCAACTTAGAGAGAAGGATGTCATGTGAGACAGTGTCAAAGGCTTTACACAAGTCCAGGTAGATGACATCAACTGCTCTGCCCCTGTCCATGAGTTCCATAGCCCCTTCATAGAAGGCCACCAGATTGGTCAGGCAGGATTTCCCGTTAGTGAAGCCATGCTGGCTGTCACCAAGCACCTTGTTGGTTTTCATGTGCCTTAGCATGCCTTCCAGGAGAATCTGCTCCAAGATTTTGCCAGGCACAGAGGTGAGACTGACTGGTCTGTAATTCCCCGGCTCATCCATTTTCCCCTTCTTGAAAATGGGGGTTATATTTCCCTTTTTCCAGTTGTTGGGAACTTCACCTGACTGCCATGCTTTTTCAAATATGATGGACAGTGGCTTAGCAACTTCATTTGCCAGCTCCTTTAGGACCCACAGATGGATTTCATCAGGTCCCATGGACTTGTATACATTCAGGTTCCTAAGATGGTCTCGAACCAGATCCTCTCCTACAGTGGGCCCAGGGTCTTCATTCTCATTGTCCCTGCGTCTGCCTTCCAAGACTTGGGTGGTGTGGTCAGAGCATTTGCTGGTGAAGACTGAGGCAAAGGACAAGTTAGTCCCCGTGCCTCTATCCACAGCTGTGGTATGGAGGAGATGGGATGAACTCGTCGCTCTGTAGATGAATAGAAGAAAAAACTGCCCAGCTAAGCACTGACGTTTCTGCACCTCCTGAAGCGTTGCAGGTGGGTTAGAGAAAGGCCTGCAGGGTCTTCCTTCAGAGCCAACTTCCTTTCCTGCTGTATCCCCCGTTTGTAGGCTTGCAGGACAGCGTGAGCACGAGCAGCAAGCATCTTAGCACCACTGCAAAGCATGGTTGTGCTATATGGCCTGGCATGAGCTTGGCATGACTGACAGAAAGGTAGTGGGAACTTTATTTGGTGTCATACTACTTGTAGTGTGCATATTGGGTGGAAAACACCTGGCAAGTGTGCCTATGGCAGTGCTGACAGGACACCAAAATGTGTGGGGTTTGCAGTGAGACAGAACAAGAAAGAACTTGCTTTTTTTCCCTCTTCTGCATATTAAGTGGAAAGAGAAGAAAGAATGTTCCATTAACAATTACAGAGAATAGTCAAAACAATTAATTTTTCCTTCTTTGCATTTGCTAAGACCATTAAGGTTTGTCACATTCATGACAGTTCCACCTATGTGCTTGTAAGCTGTATCCTAGTACAGATATTTTGTATGTGCCAAGAAAACAGTCTTTAAGCACACACACTCACTTACATGTAAAAAGCTTTTCCTTTTCATGCTTATGATTAGCCTGAAAATCAACTGTCAGTAACAACCACTGTAGTGGTAGCAGCCACATATTGTGTTTTGATATGTCACTGATGTAAGGACCTTTGAGCTTAGCCTTATAGAGCCATATAAAGTTTCTGTTTCTGGATTTTATTTCAAAATGAAAAAACTTTGTCACAGTTGTAGTTCTACTGTCGAGGTTCAGTTTAATTACTGGAGAGACTGTGTAATCATGTTTTCCTTCTGTATCTCCTGATGTGAACATAGAATCATAGAATAGTTAGGGTTGGAAAGGACCTCAAGATCATCAAGTTCCAACCCCCCTGCCATGGGCAGGGACACCTCCCACTAAACCATGCCATCCAAGGCTATGTCCAACCCCATCTTGAACACCGCCAGGGATGAAGCATCCACAACCTCCCTGGGCAACCCATTCCAGGGCCCCACCACCCTCACGCTAAAAAATTTCTTCCTCATATCCAATCTAAACCTCCCCTGTTTAAGTTTAAACCCATTACCCCTTGTCCTCTCACCACAATCCTTAATGAAGAGTCCCTCCCCAGCATCCCTATAGGCTCCCTTCAGGTATTGGAAGGCTGCTCTGAGGTCTCCACGCAGCCTTCTCTTCTCCAGGCTGAACAGCCCCAATTTTCTCAGCCTGTCTTCATACGGGAGGTGCTCCAGTCCCCTGATCATCCTCGTGGCCCTCTTCTACACTTGTTCTAACAGTTCCATGTCCTTTTGATGTTGAGGACACCAGAACTGCACACAATAGTCCAAGTGAGGTCTCACGAGAGCAGAGTAGAGGGGCAGGATCACCTCCCTCGACCTGCTGGTCACACTCCTTTTGATGCAGCCCAGGATACGGTTGGCTTTCTGGGCTGCCAGCGCACACTGCCGGCTCATGTTCATTTTTTCATCAACCCACACCCCCAAGTCCTTCTCCGCAGGGCTGCTCTGAATCTTCTCCCCGCCCAACCTGTAGCTGTGCCTGGCATTGCTCCCACCCAGGTGTAGGACTTTGCACTTGGCATGGTTAAACTTCATCAGGTTGGCATCAGCCCACCTCACAAGCGTGTCAAGGTCCCTCTGGATGGCATTCCTTCCCTCCAATGTATCAACCGAACCACACAGCCTGGTGTCATTGGCAAACTTGCTGAGGGCGCACTCAATCCCACTGTCCATGTCACCGACAAAGATGTTGAAAAAGACCGGTCCCAACACCGATCCCTGGGGGACACCACTCGTTACTGGTCTCCAGCTGGACACTGAGCCACTGAGCACTACTCTTTGCGTGCGGCCATCCAGCCAGTTCTTTATCCACTGAGTGGTCCACCTATCAAATTGATGTCTCTCCAACTTAGAAGGATGTCATGTGGGACAGTATCAAAGGCTTTACACAAGTCCAGGTAGATGACATCAACCGCTCTGCCCCTGTCCATGAGTTCCGTAGCCCCTTCATAGAAGGCCACCAGATTGGTCAGGCAGGATTTCCCGTTAGTGAAGCCATGCTGGCTGTCACCAAGCACCTTGTTGGTTTTCATGTGCCTTAGCATGCCTTCCAGGAGAATCCGCTCCAAGATTTTGCCATACTAACTATATTTGTACATTTGTAACTTACACATTCCTCTGTAGTATTTTTACCTGCCAACTCCTTTGTTAGAGTGTGCTGCATTATTTTTTACTGTACATTTTTGTCTACATTTATTTAATCTTCAAAAATGTATCTGATTAAAGATAGTTTTTACTGTCATAAATATGATGCTTTAATTATTTTTTGTAGAAAAAAGCATAACCAGTACAACCTCTGATTTCACAAATGAAGCAGTTCAGATTGTGCTTATAATTTGAATCGGGCCTTGTACACAGCATTGGGATCCACAGAAAAACCTTGCAACAAAGAACAAAGTTCTAAACTCAGATTGCCTCTAATCCCATTACTTTCCACAAATCTCCATGCACAAAACCATGCCCCAGTGTCATGAGGAGCTCACTTTAGTTTTATGCCATGCTCTAGTACATTTGTGAAACTGACTTTTTCAGTCCTGTGACAGGTATGTAATGATGTTTTCCAGTGCTCTTTGTGGAATTGATGTAGTTTTTTCCCTTCCTTTTTAAGGAAATCTGTTTTGGAGGAAAGCACATTGCACAAACTCACTGCTTCTGCTTTCTTTTATCTTTCCTCTTTTCCCTCTTCCAGACCAGGATGAGAGGGCGGCTGAGCTCAGCAGGGAGCAGAATGAGAAGACCATTCGCAGCACACAGACAGCTCTCCGCAATTTCCGAGAGTTTCTTATCTCCAAGTACCCCTCTGAGACACGGGAGATCTACGTCATTCCCTGCAAAGAGCTTGATGCCTACCTTGCTTCCTTCTTTGTGGACGCCAGACAAAAGGATGGCTCTGAATATGAGCCAAACAGCCTGGCCAACTACCAGTGTGGACTGGAGCGGTACCTCAAAGAGCACAGGTATGGATACAGTATTACAAGGGATAAAGAGTTCAAGAGGTCCCAGGAAGCTCTAAAGCAAAAGCAGATAGAGCTGAGATGTAAGGGGAAAGGAAACAAACCACACAAATCCATGAAGCTCACCTTTGCCGATGAGCTTATCCTGCGCAAAAGAGGCTTATTGAGCCGGTACAATCCAGAAGGGCTGCTGAACCTTGTCTGGCTGAACAACACTAAGGCATTTGGACACTGCACAGGTTTCCATGGGTCTACCCTGAAGTGGGGAGACATCCGGCTGCGGGTGACGGAGACTGGGTTGGAATACCTGGAGTGGATGGGGCCAGACAATGGAGACGTCAATGCCAAGAGCAAGAGGGGTGGGACGGACTCCCGGGTGTACGCCACCCAGCACTCCCCACAGACCTGCCCTGTGCAAGACTACAAGGAGTACGCTCAGAGGCGGCCTCCGGCCATGCGCTATGAGGACGCGCCATTTTACCTGTCCATCAAACCCGTCGTCAACTTGGCCGCGCTTCACTGGTACAACTGCCAAGCCCTGGGGAAAAACAAGCTTGCCAAGATGGTAAAGACGATGTGTGAGAAAGGCAACATCCCTGGCCGGAAGACCAACTTCAGCGTCTACCAGAGCTGTAGCACCCTCTCAGAAGCACAGAGCAACCAGCTGGTGCTGATCTGCAATAACCTGAGCCAGCAGGCTGCCCAATCTGTGGCAGGCCACTCCAATACTGGCAACTTCATAGTGTCAGCATCCTATGACTCCTCCTCTGACACAGCTTGAAAGAGGGACATCACCCTAACACTTCTTTCTTTTTGTTTCAAGCATTGAGTTTGTGCCCAATAATACACATCAACTGTGATTGTACACTATTCCCTCATAGCCCTCTCTCCAGTGTTAATTCACTTTATAAAAATATATAAATATATAATATATTTTTTCTTTTTACAAATAACTCAATAGAAATAGTTTAGTATTACTAACATAGTATTTATAGTGTTAATACAAAAATGAAAGGTACTTATGGGTTATTATATAAATACAGATTTTAAAAGGACAAAATGGTTCTCAGGCAACACAAGATAGACTGAAAATGCCATTTTTAACATGCACACATCAGTGAGTGTAAAACCCCAGGGAGGCTTACACAGCAACTCTATTTTAAAGCATTTTTTGAACTTCTTCTTTAACGTGACCTCCCAGAGTGGAGGAGACAAACTTACCACTGGCTGCTGCTTCTTACCTGCTGGCTTATTCTTGATCAGCAATACCAAGAAGTAAGAAATACATCCATGTAAGTTCATGAAACCATTTACATTTTTGTCTGGTTTTTGTTTTGTTTCCTGAGGCTTATTTATGCTAGATGGGAAAAAAGCCTGAAGTCAGCTAAAGGCTATTTTTAACTTTTGGTTTTGTTGATGATTTTCGTGATCAAAGTGTTTCTGGTCTTCAGACATTTTCAATGATATGCAGAAGTATAATGGCAAAACCATTGTCATACACGTAATTTTAACTGATTAAGCATGGGTTGTTAGTATTTTGTCACTGTGTGTAGACATAATGTAACATTTAATGACTTCTTATAGCGGCAGTCTTTCATATTCTAGGAAGTGCAACAGTGCAGAAAAATCCACGATCTTACCCAAACTGTACAGAAAAAAAGTGCATTAAATACTTCTTAAGCCAGCATCTGAACCCCACAAAAATAGCATAGAAAGTGTAATGATAATTTCATATTTACCACTGAAAATGAAAAATCTGGATAATTTATGTGCTGGAAAACAAATTTAAGTCAGCTACACATAATCTATTTCCATTGCAGACCGTGGAAAATGTGCATGTGAATCTGAAGGCAGAATTTGGTCCCTAAACCTTGAAATAGTGAGTGCTACTGTTCCAGCATTTGACTTCGCAATGTATTTGTTCTTCTCCAAGTATGGAGAAAATGCTAACAATTCAGTATTTCAGTGAACAATTGTAATTTTTGACCTTTAAGATTATGTATGGTACTTCTCAAGTAATTCAGCTTAGTTTATATTCCACTAGGATATCCTAGAGCCCTGAAGAGGCTTTAGACAAGTCAGGTGGAGTGATCTAATGCCCACTGAAGTCAATGAAAGACTCAGCTTTCCATGGGTTTTAGATCTAACGGTTACTGAAGGGTTTTTTTATTTCTCTACCTGCTGTGTTTCTTTATGCTTTTTTTGTCTTTATTCCTTCACATTCCTGCTTGTCTTTTGTATTCTTTAGATCTTCAACTGTGCGGTGACTTTAATCATCGCTATTTCCAAAGACAGGGTGAAACAAAGGTAGCAGACAATGAAAAATAACTCTCCTGGCACTATTTAAGACCTGTTTTCTGTGTTGCTAGGATGAAATATTCCTGTGTGCAAGGGAGGTGGCCTGCACCTCACTTAGGCCTTACTGAAGGTCTGTTTTTTGGGATGGGGTAGGTAGCAGATGCTTCACTGGAAGATCTGAAGAGCAGAGATTTCCACTGTAAAAAACATCTGTCTTCCCTGCAGCTTCCTTCATGTGACAAAGCCTGGCTTTGATCTCTTTGTATTCCACACATAGTAAGGCTAGTACAAAGTCTGTGTTTCCTGTGTGCTGCTGTCCCAGGATCTTGTGTGACGCAGTAGTGTAAACACCAAATCTACAGCCTTTGAGTTACTGGCCACTGTATGCTAGGGCTAGGCAGTGGATAGGTGGGCACAGGCAGTCATTCATAGTGCGGAGCCGTGCTTTTGTGACTTTGTTTTAGGCTTGAGACCAAATCATGACACTGCTGAAGTGAGTGGAAGATGTGTCCTTGATTTTCAGTGCCATGGCAAAATCTGACGTGTAGGTGAAGGAGAAGGAAGCACTAAAAGACTTCAGATGCACTCAGCAAGACGGCTGCTCAGCTTCCAGGTGAGGCCAGCCATTTCATTGCTGTTTATAAAGCACTGCCTTTTCATGGCAGATACAGTTTTAGTGTGATACAGCTAAAAATAGTTTTGCAAGGCTGGTGCTGATCTCTGTGGGCTTTTCTATTTCCCATGGAGGACTCACATAGCTGCTCTTGGTGTGTGCTGGAGTGCAGAGGATCCCATGCCAAGGAGCTCTCCAGACATGTCAGGTGAAGCAGCTCTATTTCAACCATGGAGCCAGCCTCTAGAAAAAATCTGGTCTCTGTTTCCCCCCTGTTGGTACTTCCCAGTGGCAGCTATTGCACAACCTGACCTACTTTCCTACCTTGCCATCCCTGTGTGCAACATGATGCTGGATACCAGCTGGCCTTTGTCAAGCAGCAGATGTCTGCTTTCCACCTCTCCACCCTGCCCAACCATCCCTCTTTGCTGGGAAAAGCTGCCTTGAGCTTGTACGGGAAAGTAGCCGCGCCAAGGCATGGCTGTCTTGTGTCTCTTTACAAGCCCCACAAGGATGGAAACTAGACCTTATAACCAGATTGTTTCTCACACTGGTATCAAGTTCAGAGCCTGTCAATGGTTCACAACTTCTGCAGGTATGCCTTAGGTGTGTTGCTTCAGAGTGGGCTATTGTGTATGGGCTAATTAGTGTGGTAATTCCTCAATTGGTCTTGTGTCTGGGGAGGCATATCACTGGCCGCAGATGTGCCATGCTGCAAGCGGGTCTCTGAACTGCTGCTTCACATCAGTGCTGTAATTCAGCCCCAACACAGACGTTGGCTCCATTGGTAGGAGCCAAAAATGCTCAGAGTGACCCAGAAGAAGGAATACAGGCACTCTTGGGTTTTGAGCTGGGAGGTCAAAAGCATTTCCCATGACTTCATGACTCCGCATACTGTCTGAGTTGTTGTTTACCACAGTATTAGGATGGTGCGCGCTAACGTACAGCCCATGCAGTCGGTGAGGCAATGTCTGTGATACTCTTAGCTTAGCAGGGCACATCAGCAACTTTTTCTTGTCTGGTTGGGGGTAAGCTGTGCAGTATGTGAGCTTACTGTGACAGCCTCCATTTTATAGGGATTGTTTTGTTCTGCTTTGTGACATCTCTAGTAACTCCAGCTTCCAGTTGGTGCTGATGGCAGATTGCCTGGGAAATTCTGATGGGACAGCCCCAAATACTTGTTGAAGTAGTTAAACACATATGGCCAGAATATGATACCCAAGTAGTATCATACTCCAGAAAGAAATTCATTAGCTTCAAAGGTCTTAATCTGTGGGCAGTTGGAAGGAATTGAGGTACCACAGCTCAATGAATTATCATTTGTATTAAGGCCCTGGGATGGTTGTTAACCCACTGAGGGGGAGACTTCTGATTCAGATCACACTCATGGTTTTGCCTCATGTTGGTGGGAGAGTAGATATCCCAGTCTCTTCATCTGAGCTCACAGATGGCAACTCAGGAGCTGTCTCCCAGTACTCCAACTGAGGGTGTCAGACCTGCTCCACCAGCAAGTTGCAAGCTCACTGTCGTGGTGTGCCCCTTCACTGCATGGCAGGGACATGACAGTGTGGCCAAGGCCTAGTGCTGACAAATCTTACAAGCTTTCATCTCTGCCTACAGCAAAGGACTGGGGTCTTCTGCCATGGCTCTTGACATGGAAAACCTTTTCCCATGAAGTCAGAAGGGCAGCTGGCAAAACACCGTACTGTTCCCATCTATCACAGGCCGTAAGCTGGTGGTTGGAAAAGGTGGCTTACGGTGCAGCACTGCAGGTGGCTGGCTGTGCTCCTGACTATACTGTGCTCTGATGTGAAAGCTGAATTTTTGCCCCATATTAAGGCTGTGGTTTCTGCAAGATGAGGGTAGCTGGCTCCAAAATGGGGCTCACTTTTCTCCTTTCTTTTCCACTTCCTTTTTCCTTGCCACTCACTTTTCTTTGATCTGGTGTTAGACCTCTTCAGCGAGTTTCAACTCACTTTTTCTCACATTTCAACTTCAACTTTTTCTGCTGCATTTCTGCTCAGCAGAAAAGAGCCAGTGTGGTAGAGTCATTAGCCTGGTTCAGCTACTGCAGCCTTTTAACCCATCAGAAGGGTAAGGCAGATTGAGAGCCTTCTGAATCATTTGCAGATGAATTGGTTGCCTCCAGAACCATTTACCAGCATTTGGGAGATTGGTTCCGTGCTACCAAGAACAAAATTTGGCCTTGAACTTAAGAAAGAGGCAGAGTGCCAAAGCACAGGCCTGCGCGCAGTCTGCACCAATGTCAGTGCAGGCTTTCCCACGTGGCCTTCTCATGACACCAAACCAAGAGTCAGACATGGGGATAATACATGGATGTCACCGAATGGATCTGGATGCAGTGTGCATAGTACATGCACTTGGATCTGTTCGTGTGATTGCACATTTAGCTGGGCAGAGCTGTGGGCACTTGCACAGCTTCAGCTGTATTGTGTTAGTCACTCATGCACGATACTGTGGGTTTGCCCAGTGCACATGTATTCATGCAGGTAGTTGGAACTGAAGTCTCTGATATCTGGCTGTTGCAAACTGCCTGTTTCAAATACATATTTATGCAACTAAATATATTTTTAAGTGCAGGAGAATTAAATACTGTTGTGAACTACATTGTAGACTTAATTACAAGGGATATCTAAAATAACAGCACATACGTTGGTCATTTGCATAGTGCAATAATTCTGTTAGCAGCATCCAGGCTATTGACATATATACATCATATAGGGCATATAGGACATATAGGACAATCTAACAGTGCCCTGTTGAACATTCTTCTTCATGAAGAATATCAACTTTTTCAAGCTGTTTTTTGTGTGTTTTTTTTTTTTTTTTAGAAGCTGCTGTTGACTGGTATTTAGTCTACAGCATAGTTGCCCTCTTAGAAAGCTGTGTAGAGAATGAGACGCAAGCAACAGATGTTTGTGACCAGATCTTGTTCTGCTGTTTGTGCAAGCAATGTGGGGTGGATGATGGGGATCAGGACTTGGCACCATTAGGTTATTGGTTGGACTCAATGATCATACAGGTCTTTTTCCAACCTAACGATTCTGTGAGTCTAACAGCAGGTGTTCTGTCACTCTAGAGCCTGGGCTGCCCTAAGGACTGAAACAGCCTTAAAATAAACTGAGATTCCTGTTGCACTAGGTTTCCTCCCTCGTATTTCCCCTTTCTTGTCACCCCGTGTGAGTACATCCCATAAGTGCATTGACTGACCTAATGAGCGCGTGTGGTGCCTGGGTTGATCATTCCTTCTGACAATAAGCTGCAAGTGACTGTGATTGACTGACTGGTCTTCCCCATCCCCAATATCCCTGTTCTGTCACTGTCCCTGACCCTTTAATACTTCCCTCTCCTGGTGTCTGCACCATGGGGCAAGGGGACCACTTTGCGCAGGGTGGCTCTTGGCTGAGAGCTGTTTCCCTTGCTATCAAGTGACCTTGTGCTTTGGGGATAACGCGCTCAGGGCAGCCCTCCTCGTGTTGGGAACGCGGGGTTTGTGGGATACTGCATGCGAGCACCTTGGAGGCTCGCATCTTTCCTTCTGAAAGCGTTCTCCCTCTCTGTTCTCTTCTGCTCATTGTGAGAAAGCTTCCAAATAGTGAAATTAGATGAAATTCACTCCTGTGTAGAGGACCAGGCCCACATCTGTGCACGGCTTGGTCTTCCACTGACATTCTTAAAATAGGACTGAGATGACTGGTCCTCATCAGTACATAACTTTTGGGCTCACTCCATTGTGGAAATCAGCTCATCTCAAGTGGTGCGACCAACAGGACATCATGACCCCCCTGACTCCCTGAACTCCCAGAGGCAGTATGAATGTGTGGGAAGGAGAAGAACTTACAGGACACAGAAATGTCATTTGATTTGCCTGAAATGAGCCAATTCATGCCTCTGGGTTAGGGTAGAGAACTCAGCTGTTCACTATGAAGTGTGGTGGGAAGTGGGTCTGCATTTCTTAATGAGTACTTTGCTGAACATTAGTGTGAAGAGATGACTGCTTTTCTGTCCTCGTTCTTAAGAGAGAAGATGTATTTCTGTGCATTCATATGTGTGCTGAACCTGCACTCTCAGTGCTGAGGAGGAGTATGGAGAGAAGGCATAAAGTATGGGTATATTCCTAGCCAAGAAAATTGAACTGTACTTTCTGGTGATGGTCTCCATGTGCTGAGATGTGCCTTGATGGCTGGGGACAGTACCGCATAGAATGGTGTTTCGCGGCACATCTGTTCGCTCTCTGCAGAGCCAGCTTGAGTGTCACTATAGCTCTCTCCGAAAACCGAGACCCTGGGGATACCTTGTCAAGGACAACTCTATCATCTGAAAGCCAAGAAGGGGGAAGGCCCTAAGCACAACTTAATGATGATGCTTTTCCCGTGGGCACCATATGATGGACACATGAGTCTACACTGTATCTCCTCAAGGGTTTTGGAAAGCCACGTGCCACCAGGGACATCACAACTCCACCTCTTCCACAGCAGCGTAACTTCAGCTGGTGATGGAGTGGCCCTTCTGAGGACAAGTTGGGTTTCTCCAAGCTGCCCACCAAGTTGTATGGTTGCACTGCTTTCAGCTCCACTTATGTGAGCCAGGTGCCAGCCCATCCCTCCCCATTCTCTCTCTGAGGCTCTATGAAGTTCTACCGAAGCTGTCTTCCAGCACCTTGACCCTTCCTGAGACCAGCAGAGAGGCATTTGCAGCAGTAATACTGGAAAGATACAGTCCACAGCTTAGAGACACCTGTGAGCTTGTTGAACAGTTTAATACTAGCCATTCACTGGAACAAGTTCAAACCAGTGGTGATGCCTAGAGCTTTACTTGGGAGAAAAAATCACTTTGGCACAAAATTTGCTTGTTACCTGAACTGATGGGGTTTAACATAGTCTGCAGAGTCTTTGTCTCAAGCCAGGAATTTATTTCCTCTGTTCTCTCATTGAATTAGTTATTGTTAGTTGGTAATACAGACAAAATTCTGTTTGTTTTATTATACAAATGCCATTAAATGAGTTGTCTGTGCATTGGAATTGGAGTTATTTCAAAGGGATCAGGATGCTTTTGCATGATCTTTTATTCTTGTAGTCAGCATTCATTACGCAGCAGTCACTAGATTCTGAAGAAAGCAGTACCTTTTCAAATTTCAGTTTGACCTTTTGTAGTTAATAGAGGTTTCATCCACAGTGTTTATAGAAACTGGTGAAGTAGATGCTATCATTGAAATTCAGTGGGATAGTGTTTCATGGGAATGAGAAACACTGTTAAGCTCTTTCTCGATGCTTTGGGAATTCGCCTCTGCAGTTTTTTGGTTGCTACTGTTTTATACAGTCCATAAGTGTCAAAAAAAACCCAATGAAAGAGCCAAGTGAGGGGAAAAGAATTCAATTTTGGACAATTATACTGTATTATTCTTATGCTAGAAAACTAAACTCTTAAAATTCATTTTACAGATATTATCTTTGCCAGTTCAGCTGTCATTTTTGTGACCAAAACCAACTTTCTAACATTCCAAATTGATCTACTTTCTGAAGGCTGTAATCTTGCCAAGCCTGCCCTCCTTACCATTATAGCATGTCTCAACTAGCATGAATCTCATGTGGCCTTAAGTCTGGTTTACTCTACACTGTCTCTGCCAGAATTCCTCCTTTCTTCTACTATCACACAGTAATACTCTTAGCCTTTGTCACATTTCCAGCCTGCAAACAAGCTAAAGCAGGAGACACTCTTCAGCCTCTGTATCTTCAGCAGTATCTGTACTTTCCATTAGGATGCATATAATAAGGCGAGGCAATAGTAACTGGCTTCAAACTGATCTTGATAACTTCTGTGAAGGAAGACTCATAGTGAGGGGTTTGGAACCAGATGATCTTGAAGGTCAACCAAAATCATTCTGTGATTCTGTGAAGACGAGTCTTCTAGTGGCTATGAGGCTGAAGGTGCAGTGAATGATGACTGCAGTGTAAATCATTTTTGTGGGGAACTTTGTTTTCTGAATCGTGCTTGTAAGTTGAGATCTTGCAAGCTTTGCCTTCCGTGAGAGCTCTGTAAGTGTCTTGCCAGACTGGGTTCTTCTGCACAAGGCTGAGTGAATGGATGTGAAATGCAGGTGCAGAAATACCCAGAGCATTTGATGCTGCACAGACAAAATGTGACATGAAACCTCTCAATGGGGTTAGAAAGATGTTAGGGGAAGAAGCGGTGAGAACCTGATTTTGCTCTGGTTTATGGCTTTGCCTGATAGCTGGGTGGTGCTGCTGCTGGGGAGGATTTGGTGCCAGTTCTGTAGAGAGTTGTGGGAAGTGCGTGGCTGTACTGTCTGCTTCCACCCAGCTCGGGCTGTGAACAGGCTAAGCTGTAAGCACATGACTATCCCCTTTGGAACAAACGGGTCTGAGTTGTGCAGGGAGGGACATTGCTTGGACATAGTTGCATTGTTAGTGCTTGTTTTTGTCCGTGTGACCCGTCTACCTCAGGATTATATTGAGACCCATTAGGGAAGACCAAATATTCAAGACTGGAAGTAAAAGAAGTGTCAGAATATCTAAGTATGAAGGTAGTGGAAAGGTATGGGAAAGCCTGGCAATTATAATGGAAGTTTTTGTCTTTTTTTTTTTTCCCTAGAGAAGGCAAGCATAATCATTACCCTTTAATATCTTCCTTTGTTTTACACTGGAATTACAAAAATGTTTTAATTATCTGCTGGATTTAACTCTGCCTTTGAAAAGCATTTTTACTATGACAACCCTTAGTCTCATAGAGAGCAGCGCTAGGGAGAAACAGGTAAAGTAAGACTTTTATCTCTCCTTGCATGCAATGTTTAATCTTTGTGATCTTTTAACATTAATGTATTTTCTCCCATTTTGTAAATTGATTAGCAGTGTTCCTTCCCTAAAAGTGGTTGAAAAATGTGTTTTGCTTTAACAGAACCAAATTTCCATCTAAAAATGTGAATTCTCTTACGTGACCAATTCATTCTCAGAGTTAAACCTCTTGCTAAGGCTAACTTCCAGTCACTGACTTTAACGGCAACTCAACTTTTTTAAGAACAGCTTGTAAAAAAGTAGATTTTGTTAATGCTTTTGTTTTGTTTTATAATAAAAAGATTGACTGTCTTGCCAAATAAAACAGTAATAATATTAATAATGATAATTCTATGCATTGTGTGATTCAGTGATGTTGCTGTTGAAATTTTGCATGTTTTCAAGATGTTCTGACATTCGTATGTTTCTGTGGTACTTGTAAAAATGCTAACCGTTGCTGCTATAATCACCACCATTGTAGGTAAATGAAAACTGTACTATGAAGCTGTGCCAGTTAGAGGGTTTTTTGTGTGTCATGGTAATACTCTGCATTCTGCTGTTCATTTCCTCTTTTAAGCCAGTATGTTGTGCCTTCTGTAGAAGGAATCAATATGTTGTGGTAGACAGGAGGTGCCAAACTTGTAATATCTTGTTCTGCGCAGATGATCACTTACCACCTTGACGCTTGAAAACAAAACAAAAACAAAAAAAAAAAAAAACAAAAACCAAACAAACAAACAAACAAAATAACAAGGAAAAAGGAAAAAAATGTCTTGAACTCTCCATCTTTCTTTAAAGTGTCTTCTCATTAACTGTCATTTGGGTAAAAAACCATTTAATAGTGCTGAAAAGAAGCCATCTTCCCCAGCTATGCCTCCTGCAGCAGCAGTCTGCCAACTGTGAATGTGAGGGGTATGAGGGAACACGCAGTACCCAAATGTTCTTGTTGGTAAGGGAGCTAGTGATTAGCCAGGGCTGCTCAAGTCATTGCAGGGCATGCTAAAATGCCATTTAATGGAAGCAACCCTCTGATTACTCTCAGAAACTGTTAGCTCCCGTAATACTTGCGAGCCTGCTCTTGTAAACAAGTGTCAGCCTGGTCAAGTGGTGGATTCCAGTCCCTGTTCTGCCTCCACTGAAGCCACACATTGCTGCCAAATGAGACTTGGATGAAATTCAAGCCCAAGATTTTTGGTCTTGTTCTTTCCAACTGCTTTGGTGGCAGACAAGCCTTGTTTATCAAAATTCTGACATTACATTTTCAGTTCCTCTTGCACTCTCTTCTTAGAATCTGGCAGTATAGCAAGCACACACATACACATTCATTTTGATTTTGATGAGATTTTGACAGGCTGAAATTGTACCACGTTGTAATCATACAACAGAAACAGGCAGGAGGGAAATGTGAGATGTTCATCTGTGTAGTTCATTTCCCAGCCACCAGGCCTTGTCTAATGAATCTAGGCTGGTCTTTAAAATAATATTTTGTGTGGAAAAGAGAAAAGGCTGACCATCACTTTTACATCTTTACTGAGCACTGAAAGCCTGTTACATATCTTGACAAGGCTTTTCAAGTCAGAATACCAAGTCGCCAGAAAAACTGTATGATTGGGAAAATAGGAGTGCATTAAATTCATCCTCACAGGTACTGGTCTAGAGTGATCTCTGTTCCCATATCTTGGAGGGAATGGGGTTCCCTTCAGGAATGCTAGGTCCTTTCATTGACCATTAAAAATTTGTAGCTTCTTCAGGCTCCTTCTGCCAGAGCGGACTCTAGCTGAGACCAGTTGCAATGTGTTTCTCCATTGTTTTGCTTGTCTGACATTAAATATGTTAAATATGTAAACAAGCAGTGGTATATGGCCTTATTTTGTGCATTTCTTCCATTTATAGCTAGATCTGAGCCTCCATGGTCCCACCAGTTCCACTAATTGTCTTACCAGTTGGTCTTCATAGCTTATTTTTTGTGTTGGTCCAGCTTAAAGAAAAAAAATACTCATGCGGCACAGCAGCTGTTTTTTTTCCCCATCTTCTCCTCTTCCACTGTGAATCTAGATAGAGCTGCATTATCTTTGGCTTAGGTTAAAATCAAGTAAGGGATCAGTATGCTTTATTTAGCAGTTCACGCTCTGGAAATGCAGTTACGGTTTTATAGGTGTAGACTTGACATCAGTGTTTAGCTTGCTGCCTGTGGCTTCAGTGGCTTTTGTTTGCTTTTCACTATGGTTCACTGGTTTCAAGATACAAACTGGCCGATTTAGTTACCACCTTCCAATTACTGTGATGCCTTTAGTGTACTTGTAGGTCCTGAATTGCCCTTGTCATTGTGTTTTGTGTGAGGTACATTATATCGCAGGACAAGCTTTCTTTTTATTTTTGTTTTGTTTTAGAAATACTGTATCTTAGTCTGTGCTGCTGGAAGGAGCCAGGAGAGAATAATCCGTCCAAAACCCAGTGGAATTTGGGGACTTGCTTAGCCTTTTTTAGACCCCTTTGCAAGCCCCAGGTGTAATCAGCTGATTCAGGCAGAGATCTTGGCATAAGCAGCACCACACACCTTCCACTCAAAATGTAATTTTCTGCATGCAGGACACCTCCTTATACAGATCGTTTGCCCCTGCATTAGGGAGAAGTAATATTCTAATGCTTTTTAATGCATTAAGCTCTGCAAATTTGGAATATCTGAGGGGAAGGGAGAGATCACTGGATCTTTTTCTGAAAACTTGAGCAAAATTGTCACCTGTAGTCCATTTTCAGACCTGATTCAACCCCATTGTTCCTGAACTACTTTCTTTCCAGAGCTGCACAGAGACCTGAGAAAAAACAAGCAAGAAGGCTTTGCTGATGTAAATTAGGAAAGATTTCATAACCTACTTTAAGCCCACGATCCCCAGCTGTGTTTCCAGGGTTGATAATCTTTTTACTCGCCAGCTGGATTGGTTTTGACCTGTGTGGATGCCAAGGTGCTATTTCTGAGGTATCTTTTTTTAAGAAACAAGTTTCATACAGGGTGAAGTTCTTCATAGGTGAAGAAGTCAACAAAGTTGTCTGTCACCTGTACCAGTTGAGAACTATATTTTTGTTATGTTGGGTTGTTGAGGTTTTTTTCCCTACTGCAAGACGCACCACTCTTCTTTAATTAGGATAAACAAGGGCGTGTTGTACTGCTGTCTGCCACACTTCAGTAAAATGCTTGGAAAATGCTCTTTTAATGTATTTTCAGAGTACAAAAGTGCCCTCAATAAGAAGGTGGTACAACCAGAGGTCTTTTTTGGTTGGGTTTTTGGTTTTTTTAAAGGTGTCTTGAGTTTCATCCCTATCTCAGTTGTCAGATAATTAGGCTTTGAAAAGTATGATTCAGTTGTGTGCTAATTGGAGTATGACGTTCACTTTTACTGATCTGCAGATTTCAGATGTCCTGATCTTTATGGCACTTCAGCTCCATTTTTATTCCCTTGTGATAACCTCCGAGAAATCTGGTTCTGCTGCGTTAGAGATTGATTTCACTGTCCGTACAATGTTTGCTGCTATTGTAGCGTGACCTTTTATTTTCATTTTATAAGATTTGTATTGGTACAGCCTTAAGCTTACAGAATTAAAGGCCATTTAAAAATAATCGAGATAGATAGTCATCGATGTCTGTGATAAGTGCATGCTTTATTCATGGTGGTTTGTCTGTAATTAGGTGTAGCAACCAAGTCTCGTGCATTTAATAAACTGTTTTCTGCAAAGTTGACTGCTTTCTTTAATCAAGTGAAAACAATTTACTTGGCAATTTGAAGCATATTGTATACAAAAAAGCACAGCTCTCTCTCACTTTTCAGTATCAGCATTATCTGAGAAGTTCCTATGGACATGTGATGCATTTTGATTAGCAGAGTACAAATAGGCTCACCAAGAAATAGTTGCTGTCATATCCTCTTTAACTTCTGGGGTTGTGTTTCAGGAAAACATTGAAGCCATTGCTTAAATAAGTCCTTCCCTGCTCAGGAATGTACTTAGAAGCAAGCTTGACTTGAACCATGTAGTCATTTAATCTCACTTAGGTAGAACTGAAAGCCTACATCTTGAGAGCCTTTTTGGACTTAAGTAATTTCCCTGAACCTCGTCTGGTTACATCAGTTCCAAGGAACAGTTTGGCTTGAAATTATATATTTTGCACTTGGAATTGCAGCACTAAGGTCTGCTCTTCACATAGTTCTGTTTTGGTGTTCATCTAGAATAAAAGCAAATGTGCTTCCAAGGATATGCATCTTTTAAGACAGTTGCTTGTCAAGTCTGACTTTTCTCCATTCAAGAGGTTTTAAAATTAAAAAACCAGAAAACTAAAGCTGATAAAGCCTCTATATTATGAAAACGAAACATCTGGAATGGAAAAAATCCATTGAGAGCCCCAACGCAATTCCACTGAGCTGTGTTCATGACATGATAACTGTGTTGGAGAACGTCAGAGTGTCTCTGCCAGAGGAAGGCGGGAGAAAAAGGAAAAAGCCAGATCCCTCAGGGAGCTACCATCTGAGGACCAGCAATGTATTTGTGTTGATGCTAGGACATCAGTGCAGGACAGTAAGAGCTATGTGAGCTCTGTACCTCATGGGTGAGGTACACAGAGGACCATGATTTTCACCAGGTGTTCTGGAACTGGATTTCCATCACCTGGCAAATTCCAGTAAATAAATCCCCTTCCTGTTGCTTGGTGCTAGTGTTGGGACTGTGTGGTGTTGCTCCACACAACAGCACCTAAAAGGTGTCACGTGAAAGGTCCTGCCGTGGTTTCAGTGACAAGTGAAAAGAAAAAATGGTAGCCTTTGGGTGAAGGGACAGAGAAGTGAGATATGGGCAAGCGATGGCCAGGGTCTACCAGTGCTTTTGCTGTCTGTTGCAAATGCAAAGTAAACTTGTTGGATTAAACTCTGTGGCTTGGGTAAAGCTGTCTCCACATGGGTTGAAATTAATGTTCTTTTATTTGGTCTAAAAGGGAGTATGCTTGTGGTGTTTAATGCCTAATGCAAGTTCAGCTAAGCAAATTGTTAGACTTCTGGTGACTCAGCTGCTTTCACTTTTCCCTTTGTACACTGATTTTACCCAGATTGCAGCTTTAAGAACCACCATGCTGCACAGCCTGTGGGGTGGCTGTGTGTCCTCTCCTCCTTCTCTCATAGCCAGGGATAACCAGCAGCAGTATACACATGTTGCTTGCAGTCTTGGAGGGTTCAGGCCTTCTGGGTAGCTAGGCGAACAGCTCAGGCTCAGGCAATCTGGAATGCTTCCCCAGGATAACCTCGCAAATGTTATAGAGCTTCCTGACTGATGCTGACTACAGCTGAACACTGTGCTCAACACATTGCTTAAGAATATTATGACTGCAACTGATGAGGAAGTTGCTTGGGCTTGGAGACATTATGGCACATTGCCTCTTCAGATAGGTTTTGGGGATGGCAAAGTAGGGTCTCTAACTCACTGGTAATTTGCTTTGTAATGTACACCAAAGACAAATGGAAATTGGCACCTATCCCTGGAAAGATCAATAAGATTTCTTTGTAGTGTAGCATAATGGCTTACTATGTTATGACCTTAACTATTGATAGCATTGAATAATTTTAATTGAATAATTAAAAAAAAATCAAGATGACTATGTATAAGATTTTAAAAAAATTAAGATGACTATGTATAAGATGGCTATGTCCATTTTTATCTAGAGACTTTGTTCTAAGGGCCAAATTCCCATGATACCAGGAAGAGAATGCACATACAAGACTGGCAGCACATGAGCATTCTTTGAGTCTACTGAAAGATGTGAGGAAACACCACCTGGAAGAGCTTGAAGACAAAATCCTTCATGTAGATTATTCACCTCAGAGCTCCTTGTGTACTTGCAAATACAACATTTTTAGTTATTCTTGTCCCATGCAAAATGGCAAACAGAACAGGACTGGAGAGAAAAACTGCTTCAAATGTACACCGAGGGAAAGGTAAGCAGAGGCATTGAATGCTGAGGAGATAGGATGCTGCTAGCCATGGAGACATTAACCTGGTAATACAAGATGATGCCATTCATCAGCATTTGGAAGGACATTTCTGTGTGTCTTGGTGAGGGACTCTCAGAAACCTTTTGGAGATGCAGCACAGCCAGATGTTCTCATGTGCAGAGGGTTCCCTGAGGAAACTGTTGAGCAGACAAGGACTGGCCATCCTGCAAAACCAGACACTTCTGCAATGCCATCTGCTCATGGGGGTGCCTCTCCACATTGTCTGTGTCATTCAGGCTCCTGTGACCGGAGCCCCTTCTCGAAGAGAGACTGGTTACACAGTGGTAAAATGCGTCCATCAAACTGCTCAGCAGACAGGAAACAGGCCATGGTGGTGCTAAACCAAATGCCTGGTGCCTGCAAGCCACCTGGGTAGCTCCAAACAGCATCTGAAAACCTCCTCTTTCTGGACAACAGTAGTTATCTGCCATGAGCCTGTATTAATGTCAGCATATCACACATGGACTAGCACAGAAATTACTAAAGGCCGGTTAAAGATGAGTGGAATGTGTGAATCTTAGGAGCCTCCAGATATGGCAGAGGTCTTCATCTTCTTTTTTAGAGTAGATTGGTGGGGGGATTAGTATTTTGCATAGAGGGAAGATAAATACAACCCCCAGCTTTTCTGATGGAGTGCCCCTGAAGCAGTGACTGCTCATTTGCAGCGTGAACAGCAACAAGTGCTGTGTAAGGAGCAGCCTCTGCTTTAGGGGAAGAATGCAGAGATGTAACCAGCCTGAGACCTCGTGAGGTTTTATGGCATCTTACTAGTTCATCTGGCAATGAGCCTCTTCTTCCCTCACCTAACACACACACAGTGCAACCAGCATGGAGTAGAGCAGCATGTGTCTTGCATCATTTACCATGTGCATTTCAACTTAAAAGGTCTGGTGTGGAGCACCTGCGAACCATCAGAGCTGCATGCACAGTTGTCTGCATTGATGTAGGGTGTGTGCATGTTTTGGCAAGCAATGACAAATGTAACTGTTTTTTTCCTGTACGATGTATCACCTCAGTGACAGAAGTTTGGCAAGAGGGGCTGTGCCTGCGCACATGGCCTTTTTGTGTGTGATTTTGCAGTGTGCCACCAGATGAACTGAACACAAAGATGACTTTTTCAAAGGAACCATCATTATTACTGTGCTGTTCAAGTGCTGTGCATTCTAACACCTAACCTGAATTCGCTGAAGTGTTGTTTGAAAATAAGCCCCTGAGTGACCTCCAGGAAGAGGGAGGCAAAAGACATATTAGGAGTGAGGGAACAGAGCCTTACAACTTCGGTGCAAGATCTCCTCCACGTTCGTAAGTTACTCTCAGCGTACCTACAGCAGTACTGAGTCAGGACTCGTGTGCTTTCACAAGCAGCTTGTGAGCTGCACACGTAAAAAGGCTGTCTCATGGGACTTGATCCAGAACATGCAAGTGTTGATGCGATTATAACCTGGAGCGCCAGCAGGGCCCTTCTGGACAGGGGGTGTGTGTTTCCAGCTGCTTAATGCTTTCCCAAATTCCGTCTGACAGGTCGAAGTGGGAACTCCTGGCAAGGGTGTAGGTTTTGTAAGTGTCTCTGGCAGCGTCGCAGCACCTCCATTGAGCACTCCACAAGCTGTTCAGAAACAATATAAGATTCGTAGAGCATCGTCTGGCTGCTGACAAGTGATGTCAGGCCAAGAGCTTTGTGGTTTGGTTTGCAGCCTCTGAAGTCAGCGAGGAAAGCAGCATGGGAGTGCCCTCATCTTTAAACAGATCCTGTGCGCTGCCATGCTTTTTAAGCAAGATCCCAGCCGTCTTCAGGACAAGTTCACATTGCCTGAGACTGAAAGGGTTAAACTGCTTTCTCACAGACAAAAGAAAGCAAATCTTCATTATGCTGATTTATACATAAATAAAAGAAGAAGCAAGGATTATCTGTTTCCTGCAGGAGTGGAAAATTGGGTAGTTCTTGTTCCAGCCTTCTGATGATACAACACCCTTACAGATGGTAGCTGATAAATGCCTGCCATCATTTCATTTCATTTTTGTTACGCTAAGACTCCTTTGCTGCAAGTATTACAACTGTCACAATGCACTGCTCACAGTAGCCCTCACTTTCTTATCTGGCTACACTTTCTTTTAGAACAACTCATGCCAATTTCTGTAGTTTCTGAGTTTATGAGGGTGGAGTGCCTAGTGAGAAGAAAAAGTGATGCGGTCTTTGGTGGAAATCACCATGCATAAGATACGAAACATCCCCTGGACAGCCATCTGTGGATCCTGTCCTGGTGCGGCACTTCACTCACTGTCCCATTTCAGGGCTGAGGTAGCGCTGATAAAATGCTGTTACTGTTTGCACTGTCAAGTATCAGAGGTCAGCTCAAACCAGATGCCCGTTTTGAAAACCTGTAATTTGGAGAATCCGGGAACTATAACTCCATTTCCTAGCGCATGATAAACCCTGACTTGGAAAGGTGCAATCCATCTTAGTCTCTGTCTTTTCTTGTGGTTCAGTAAATCATCTGAGTGATCCTGTGATTCAAGAAATGGCCACCATAATTTTCACACCAAGACTGTCAGAATTAAAACCTGTAGGATTAATTGCAGTATGAGAACTTAAGTGAGGCTGGTACTGTTATGTGTTTCAAGCCAACTAGCTCTGTATGGTTAGGCTCTTGGTTTTAGTAGGCTGTTTCCCAAAGTGCTCTTGGTGCTCTCAGAAGAAGTCCTTGGGTGAGCCAGCAGTGTGAGCTTGTTTTGCTTACAGTGGGTTCTTCAGTTGGGTTTATGCAATCCCTTTACCTTTTATATACTATATTAACAGCAAAAGCTGCAATAACAAAACCCTCTTTTTAAATCACCTCTTCCTAGTGTGCAGAGTTACACCTTCGGGGCTGCAGTAACAGTCTGCTAGGACTGCAGAATGGAAGGTTAGCAGGAGAAATCCAACATCTCCCTGGAGTGCACCACCTTTTCCCTTTCCTGCAGCAGTGAGATGGTCGTTGTGGGGATCACTAACTCAGCGCACGGATGTTCAGAACAACCTTTCACAGTTATTTCACAGCTAACATACATTGGGCTGCAGAATCCATTAGCTGCAGTGCTGTAAGAAGTAGACTTATAGTGGATATAATAAAATTATAGTGGCATCATAAAAATGTATTACTTTTTCATAAAGAATATTAAGTGTCTGAACATCTATAAAAAGGTTCTCCATCAATCTTCTACTTTCAGTGCCTGTCTGTGGGGCTGAGGCTCTCCTTTTAAGAAATGCATGCTGCATGTTCACTTAACTCATGGTATCTATCAAGATGCACCTGCCTTCAGTCCATCGAAGCAACAGGGCCTGATTCTGTTGGGCCTAACAGGGAGTAGAGGTGGGTATGTGTGGAAAATCCTACTTGGTTAGCACTGCCAGTGCAGCTTGTATCTGGTGCAGCAGACATCATAGAATCATAGAATAGTAAGGGTTGGAAAGGACCTCAAGATCATCGAGTTCCAACCCCCCTGCCATGGGCAGGGACACCTCCCACTAAACCATGCCATCCAAGGCTATGTCCAACCCCACCTTGAACGGCGCCAGGGATGAAGCATTCACAACTTCCCTGGGCAACCCATTCCAGGGCCCCACCACCCTCACAGTAAAGAATTTCTTCCTCAGATCCAATCTAAACCTCCCCTGTTTAAGTTTAAACCCATTACCCCTTGTCCTCTCACCACAGTCATCATCATCGGTGGTGATGTGTCATCCTGGCAGCACAGTCAGGCCATACAAGAGTCGGACAAATATTTCCCCTGCTCCTGAGCTGACTAACAAAGAAAAAACCTTTGCCTTTGTCACCCAGCCACTGTTTCTGCAGCAAGGTAAAAGATGCTGTGTTACTCCTTCTCTATTGCTGGCCCTACATTTTGTGCCATGTGTGGCAGTACATTTTTAGCTTTGTGGCGACATTAGGGTGACTGTGTTGGTGTTCCTCCTGCTGCATCTGAATTTTCAGTGCACAAAGTCATGGGAAGTCATCAGGGAAGGGCTGTGTTTCATATTCCTTAAATTCCTCACATTTTGTGCTAAACACTAAGTTTCTCATAGCCAGGAATGGCAGCATGTCACTAGGACAAGCTATTTCATCTGCGTTTTGGTTTGTTTTCTGGTGTATTGAACTAAGCTCAGCAAGGTTCCTGTATTTAATTTTGATGATGACCTCAAGTGCCTTAGTATCAGTGCTGTCAACCCTAACACCACCAAGGCCACCCTCCGTGCTCTCACCGTGTCGAGGTACTGGTGCCTGACGAAAGGACTCAGAGATTACATGGACATCACTAAGGTCAGAAAACGGCAAAATACTGCTTTTTCAGTGGTGGCGGCCAGTCCCTCTGGTCAAATGAAGTTATCATAAAGTTTGGAAAGAAAGGGGGTTTCAGCTTTCGTTAAGTTCTTGTGGTCTTGGGGACCTTCCAAGTTTTGTCTTGGACCTTTCTGTTAATAAAGCTGTAACGTTTTCTAACTCACACCCCGTTGTGTTTATGGTGGAGCCACTAGCTTGGAAAACCAGGATGATATTAAAGATTTTCTTGTAGATAAGATTTGTGCACAGCCTTGGCCTCATGCCCCGTGGGGCAAGATTTCCTTGCTCTTGCCCTAAGGACATACTGTTTGCATGATTTCTGCTCGAGAGCGAGCCAGTGCAATTCAGGGCATTTCAGGATTTTTCTCCAAAAATGAACTCACAGCAAAATCAGTGCACAAATCAAAAATAAGGACTGTGGCTGAGCACCGAGGGAGAAAAGCCGCACTCACATTTTCGTAACCAAGTCTCTGCGTTAGGTTATTCTAAGGTCCTGGCAAGTTAAAGCTGACTGGCAGCCTGACTGCAATACTGACATCTCATGGCCGAAAGAAGAAACTGCTACTGCTTCTCTTCCTCCTCTTTCTCCTCCTTCGCTTGAAAAGTTTCCATATGTAACAGGTTACTGCAGAAGTAGAGTATTATGCCCAAGTGGTAGCTCACACATTTGCACACAATCACACCTCAGTGTGACTGAAACCCTCATTCACTTAAAAAAAGCTAGGAATTTCGCTCCTTTCTCAATCTGGATTTTTACAGCTTGTGCAGAAGTGGTGCTGGCTAGAGATACGCGTCTGGTCTGTGTGAGCATCTCTGCACCATGGGGTTTCATTCCATTTCTTTTGCTTAGGTAAACATGTAGTCTCTTCCCAAGACTCTAAGGCTGCCCAGAAACAGACTTCTGGGGAAGTTCTGGGGAAGTTTGGGGAAGGGTGGAACCTGCCGCAGGTTCCTTCAGACAGAGCATGGACAAGCCCTAAATATGTCTTCGCCACCTGCTATACATTTCCTTCCCATAAGCACTTTGACGTATCTTTCCCCTTCCTCCTGTTCCAGATCTGAGCAACGAAGCTCAACAAAGGAAAACAGATGGGTCTGACTTTTTATCCACATCCCTCCACACTATCCAACGAGACCTGGACAGGATCCTCAGGGATGCTGGTGCTGGCTGTTCCATCACCAGCAGCACCTTCAGCTCTTCCACCAGAGGCTTAAGGAGAAGCTTAATGTCGTGAGCAATGCTGGGACGTCTGGTGCCTGCTCTCACAAGGCTGTCTGCTTCTCCCTTTCTCGTGAAGAAGACGTGGAGGAGATGACAGTCCCCAAGCCCTGCTGTCCGTGGTGGTGAAGTACAACAGCCAGTACCTGGACATCTGAACTTTACGGGAGCGCATGGACTTGATGTTTGGTGACACCGGTTTGCCCAGAGACTCCCAGAACAGGTTGGGTTTTGCCAGACTGGATAGCATGAAGCAAAAAAACAGGGCGAATGTAGAGTTTCTACAGCCAGGTCTACCATGGGCACTTGAAAGGGCACAAGCTCTGACCAAACTGCCTCCTCTATGAGGACATGTATGTACAACAGCCCTGACACAGATGGAGGCCATGTCACCCTTCTACCTGATGGGCTGGGAGGGGTTCAAAGGGTGGGGAGCGTCTGGTACAAGGAGCAGAGTATGGGGCTTAGCTCCCTCAAGGGTGTTGTCCCCAGGCTGGCGAAGGAACTTAGACTGAAGCACCGTGGAAATTTAACTCCTTCCCTTAGGCTTCCAGGAAGTTTGTCTGTCTTAGCTCCTACCAGTAACTCTGTCCTCTGCCTGCTCTCACCAGCCAGCATCCCAAGAAAAGGCTTTGCCCAGGAGCTTTAGTCTGATGTGAAGAGGGTGAGCTGCTTTCAAAAAGGAGCAACAGGTGGAAAGACAGAACCCTACGTTTTCATTTTGGGAATGAATACAGTCTTGTTCTGAAAAACAGGGGGGCCGAGGTCTCCACCACTGCCAGGTCTCCCAAGCAAAGAGGTGGTGGAGGCCTTTTTCCTTCTTAGAGGCAGCGACATGTGTATAATGGATTTTCCTCCTTAGCAGGCATAGCTAGGAGAAAGGAGGCTGAGTTTTGGTACCAAGAACTCTTGAAGCAGAAGTGCCTATGCTTACCTTCAGAACTGCTGTACAAAAGTTACTCTCTTGTGAACCATGGTTTTTGATGGTTCACCATTTTCTGTACTTGTTGGGTGTATTGGAAACACACATATTTTTCGATACCTAATCATTTACACTGAATCTGTAGGTACAGCTGCTAGAAACAACTATTGGCTTTACAAAATAAACCCCAAACAGATTAAACTAATTACAGTATCCCCAAAAGACAGCATTTTCAGTCAGTCAACTGTAAATGGTGAACACTTAAAAATCAGTAGTTTGGGGCTGTCTGGGTTTTGAGACATTCAGCAGTCAAATGCTCAGCATATTTTGAAGATGGAAGCACTCTAAGGTGTCTCAAGACTGGCATCCAAATGGTGTAATTTTCAAAAATCAACAGTCAGTTGTAAAATTCCTTCCATTAAACTTCGACAGCTACAGCTCTGTCCACTTTCTTTTGACAGAAAAGCTTCATTTCAGCTGGAGATGTGGCAAAACTTTTAAGTCACAAAAAACAAAACCTGGAAGGCCTAAACCAGAATTTGATGACGTACAATCTGCCTCTATTCTCATGGAAAAATATGACTCTTTCTGTTTTTTTTCCAGTGGGTTGCAGGGCTGCGAGAGGATTGATGAGGCCACTATGCTATGCAGTCATTGATTGTCTAGCACTATGTAACAGCTTCTGTCCAATAGGTACACAATTGAATTCTTTCTTTTTGAAAGATGGCTTCTCCCTCCCCCAAATTGCTTGAATTGTCTTATATATATATATATATGTTAATTTGATTTGTAACATGCCTGTGTTGTTAACTGTAGTATTGCTTCTGTCTCTTAAATGCTGTTGCACAGTGTTATTTCAGTTTTAGGAAAGTAATACGCTGGGTATTGCAACACAGAGTGGCATCAACTTTAGCAGGGGTAACATCTGCTAGGAAAGGCTGCTACCTGCAGCCCTCACAGGCTGTGGACATCATTTCCCATTGACATGATGTTTTTCCAAGAGCCTGATCCTGGGAGGTGTTGGCAGCCTTTGCTGGTGGAGTCAGAGGATGTTTGGGACTTCCAGAGCAGCTCATGTGATAGCAATAGAAGCTTCTGCGTGAACAGGGTGTGCATTGCTCCAGAGGAAAAAGTGTCATTTGTCATTTTCATCTGTTTTATGGGCAATGAAAAAAAATACCATTTTGAGTCCTGCAGAGCAAATCATCAGTTAAGACTGAGGAAATGCAGAAGGGCTGGGGGAGGGTTTATTTATCTTTGAAAGGAGCAGAAGCAGCTGTTCTGACACAAGCCATATTGAAACCTGAGTGTACCCAGATAATCAGAACTCTTCATTCGGTAACTAATCAAGGAACCTGTTCTTCAGAAGTACTGATCTGCTGGAGTCCTGCAGTTCCCATGCTGGGAAGTAAAAACAGTCATGCTGAGGTTTCCTTAGGCACAGACAGGAGGTGCAAAAGCCAGCGGCTGTTCCTCTAACCTCTAGGAGTTTCTTGTCCTTAATTTCTTTGTTCAGTTGATGTGGCTGTGCTTGGTGGGTCAGGAATGTTCTGTGGTGGGCTCAAATCCTGGCCCTGCGGCAACACAAAGTGAAGGGTTTCCTAGAGAAGACTGAACCTTCCTTCTCTGCCCATGTGCCATGGGGAAAGCTGGCATTGCGGGAGAGGTGGGCACTTGCCTGGGTTCAGACCTCTGCAAAACGAACAACTAGTTCCATATTTTAGCAGAAGGAACATACAGAGCAGTAGGAGAGGTTGCTTTAGGGCATGGTGATAGGGACTGCTGTGGTTTCTCTCAATGACTGCAAGCTTCTCTCTGTTCCCCCAGCAGTGTCAAGGCACTACGAGCAGTGGCTGTAAGTAAACAGCTCTCCTCTGCCCACTTGTGTGTTGTTTGTAAGAGTCAATAAATGCCAGGGAAAGCATTTAGCTTATGTCCAATGTCCCAAGTGGGAGGATAGTTCCTTTTCCATGTTTTGAAAATGACTGAATATTCTGTATAAAAGACCTGAGTAAATCGCTGTGGTTGGTAGGCATACAACTCAGAGTGACTTGAAGTTATCCTGTTTGCTGTCCTGGTCTGCTTCTCCTGCAGTGGTCCTGATACCATAGAGAAAATGCTCACAGTGCATCAGACTACTGGGCATTGTTCAGGTTTTTTTTTTTTATAGTGACAGGACGTGAATGAAAAAGAGGAAAAATGTTACTGTGCTTTTGTGAAGAAGAGTTGGTCTTCGTTTTGCCTTACAGTATGTTTTCTCCCTTTGTCTGATGACTTTGTGTTTTGATGATTTAGTGTCTTTTTTCTCACTTATTAAGCAGTGTTTGTTCTGAAACAAAAGCACTTTTACCTTTGGGAAGTGTGGAACCATTATGAACTGAACTGTTACACAAATTACTTGGATAATTGGGGAAGAACATGGGGGGTTTAACTGTCAATTTTTGTCACAAGGTGTATTTGCATATCAGCCAAACTTCTTCAGGCCTGATAGTCCTTTTTTTCTCTTTCTATGGCAGCTCCTCAAATCCATGATCCCAAAACATATGTTTTATCTAACAATATTTGACTCATTTACTTCTTTGGCTCAACATATAAGTATCTGTATTTCTACAGTGGTTAATATGGTCTAATGAGACCAGTATCATATTAGTATGTTAGTTTTATCTGAAGGAGACAGTTCCCTCATGAAGCAATTCCTACAAAAAGGCAAAAAGGCAAGGCCTAAAGAGATGTGAATATGACTTGCCAAAGGCCACATGTGGGTGAGTAGGCTATGTCTCAACCACTTGTGGCACCCCTCATCTGCAGGGTTGTTGTTGATAGATGCAACTCCTCTGGGAGTCCTGGAAGAGACAGTACTCAAGACTCATCTAGTCAAAAAGAAGATCAAGGTGTGTGAAGAGCAGCACTTACCCCTTTTAACTATTAACAATTATCAAAAGCTGCAAAGAACAAAGAAACACCCCCTTCACATCAGTGGCACAGCCCCATTTCCCTTCAAAGCAGGTATCATCTGTTGTGTGCCCAAAGACCCAAACTCAAGGTAGATGGCGTTTATAGCAGCCTTGTGCTCCTGTGGTGCACTGAAGAGCTAGACCATGAGTTTTGTGTTTCCAGCCATGTCTCACATGCTGACTGTGCTCTGCCCTGCTGAGAATCTAGGTCCTGCAGACTTCCAGCCAGGCACACATTATTCAGTGGGTGTTTCTTGCACTCCTCTAAAGTACCTCTCATATTGCAAAATCAGAACACTCAGCAAATCCTGACTTTATTAGTTTTGTGGGACATGGAGGTCATGCTGGCACAGCATTGTTCTTTATTCTGGGTTCTAAGGTAGACGGGATTGCGGGTCATTCAGAATTTGCTGTTACTTGCAGGGATTTTGTTTCGCATTCCTTCACCGCTCGCCCCAGACCAAACACGTCTAGGATGTGGGGCTAACACTTGCCCTGGCAGGCTACAGAAATATGCCCAAGATAATTAAAATACTGCCCAGCTGAGTGACTAGCGTGATAAGACTTTAGGGGTTATGATTTTGAGGCCTTTGAGGCTTTTCCACAGTGTGTCAGGTTGGGCACTCATAATTGCTAGTTCCTTTAGGTACAGGTAAGAATGACCACCATCTGCATGGGTGGAAGGAGGCACCCATGCCTCTCCCCTTATCAGGGTGGGGCTGTGTGCTTATAGCAGATCGCTTAGTTGGGTTAGTTTTAACATTCTTTGCCATCAGGATGGCCTGTTAGTACAATGTCCTCCTACAGCCTTGTGTGCTGGGGCGGGAGGCAGCCATTCCTGTCACGCAGAATAGACAGCTAAGTAGAGCCAGAGAATGTGTGTGTGTGTCTTCACTTTGAAATGCAGTCCTCCTCATGAGGTGGACACATTGAATTTATGAGGGCATGGAGCCAGCAGGGCATCTGGCATGATGCGTTCAGTCCACTTGATTTAAGTTGAAATTAAGTGATGTTTCAGTTTTGCGCCAAGAAAATGTTTTTTCTCAAGTCGTTGTAAGAAATACATTTAATTTAGTTAAGTAAACTGTTCCATTCTTTGGCAGACTTTCGGTAACTCAGAACATTGATTTCAGATCTTATCTGCTCAATATTTAGTAGGTCACTAAGCTCTCCTGAAAAACAAAACAAACCCCCAAATGCCGCATACCGCAGTGCTCAGCCAGACCATGCAGAAGTGCACCTGCACAGAGGCAAGAGCCCAAAGAACCTTGTATCCGAACACCCATGTGGTTTTTCTTGAGCACACCATGTGTTTTCTATGGACCTGAAGATGAATGGGAAGGGAAAATAATAACAGTTTTAGATGTTATCATTTACTTTTTGAGATATCTCATGCACTGTGCTTTTTACCACTCCATTTGTTGTCTCTTTGCCCATCTGATGACTTGTGTGGGGGCAGCTTAACGGAGTTGAATGCTTTGGGTCGTAAGGCTGTAGTCCATTTTGCTGGACTGGAAGTCTGTAATTGTTGTGGTGGCCCAGGGGTAACTGCAGCACTGCTTGGGAGGACACTCAGGCCAGGAAATGGAAACACCTCCCAGCCTTAAGTCCTCCCAAGTCCGGATGTGGGAGGGTCTGCAGAGTCACTGTCAGATATAATTTGTTCCCTGACACAGAAGCAAGAGTTGTCATTACTGGTGCTAATGTTGGGGTGAGAAAGCAACAGGGCAACTGTGGGAAAAGAGGCAGGTGAACAGACAATCAACCAAGAAGAACAGGGCGTGAAGGACGAGATCCAGGTGCAGGAAGGAAATCAGAGGATCACAGACCGCTCCCAGTGGTGCCCTTCCCAGGGGTTCCAAGAGTGAATGAAGGGTGGCCAGAGCAGCCCTTCCCAGCAACGCCAAGGGAACAGGGTATGAAGAAAGTCCCTTGGCTGCAGAGAAGGTCCCTGCCTGGTGGCTGAGGGCCTCTAGTCATCGTTGGGACAGCTCCAGCATGGCCAGTCCCTGGGTGAACAACCCATTCCTTAGGGTCCTGCCAAGACACTCCAGGACCTACCCGAAGGGCCTTGATGTAGTAAACACATAGAAATGGATGAGGTTGCTGTTGTTGAGCTCAGCGGTGAGGTCTGTGGGAAAATGGAGCCTTTCTGGGGAAAAACAGTGAGGGGACATATGATCAAGCCATGACATGATGGAGCAAGAAAGTAAGGTTGAGTCACAGTGGGTGTTCTCACAATAGAGTTTCTCATACCTAGTTAAAACACAACCCCAAAGGAAACCATACCAGTCACTGATCTCTCAGGAGCTTGGAGGAATCTATCCCATATCTGCCAGCCCAGGTCACACTTTCTGCTGGTAGCTCAAGAACAACTTTTGTGCAAGGCCTTACTTGCAGAAGTAAGTCCTACAGACAATTCCGGAGTATTTTCTGTGCTTTTGGGTTCTTGTGCCACCTTCTGCTGCTGGTGTGAAAGAAGCGTGGAGCTGGGAACAGCTCTGGAGCTTTTTATTTTGGGGATTTTGCATAAAGCTTTTTGAAACTTGCTCCCAACTTGTCAGTGTTTGTTGGGAGCAGCTGAGGGTGAGGTCCAGCCGGTTGGGTACGTGTCCATGGAATGTGTTTCTGCTCTGTTTGGAAGATTAACTCTTAACCCTGCCCTGTGAAGGTCTCTTGCTTTGCTACCAAAAACTCACGCACGACCTTCATCATCCTGCAGAGATCCTCTTTGCTCTGTATAGGGAGGACAGGACCTCACCCCATTTCCGACAGTCTGGCTCTGCTGCTGCAAAGTAGCCTTTTTCCCAGGGGCAGGATAGCCACGCAGCTGGCTCAAAGCCTGCTGAGCACCTTCCTTAACCACAGCAGGGTCTGTTGGTCTGCTCCAGTGCCTTCTACCCTTTAGGGTTACCGTCTGCATCACTGGGGTGCAGCTGCCCATGAGCAGGGAGAGCAGCTGTGTGCTGGGGAGGAGGCTTCTGGGGACAAGAGTGGAGGAAGATGATAACGGAGACTGATGGGAACACCGCAACATTTGACTGGTTCCTCCAGTATTGCATGCTAGCCGTTTTAAATGTTTACAAGCTGAGGGGCCAGCTCACGCCTGCTTTTCAAAGCAGTGGCTTTTTCTAGGGGCCAGCTGCCTACCCTTTATGCCGTTAAAGGAGAACACCTCTGTTTTGAACACTTGCAGATACTAAAATACAAAGCTGTGATGCCTGGGATATTAGGTGTGAGGGGCAGGACTGTTACCTACATGAGCAGAGGGTTCATTGTGAAGTTGGGTGATGCTATGTTGATTTCTCTGCTGTTCATTCAGATACAGCAGAGTAGGTGGGACAGTGTACTCCAGGGACAAGCTGTTATGCCTGCAGCATTTTGGTAGAACACTAGAGCTGAGTGAAGCTGGGGTCAGAGCTTGCAGCAACATGTCACTCCTCCTTCTTCTGTCACTGCTTGGTCACCTTTTTTCATGAAGGATACTCCTAAACTTACAAACAGGCGTCCATATAGCACATGAACAGCTACTGACTAGCTGTAAGTCACATCTGAGCAAAGCTTAGAACAGGGGACAAACAGGAGACGACAAACCTGTATGCTGAAGCTGGCATCAGCTTCAGAGGCATGCTCTTGCTTGTCAGAAGCAATCCCAGCGTGTCAGAAGCTTTTACTTTCATTTACATGAAAGAAGCAGACCAAGATGCAGCTCAAGACATTGAGACTTTCAAGACCCAAGTCCTTCTGAAAGCTGTACAAGGAGCCGTACTGCAGGTTTGTTGGGTGCATCACGTCCCTGAGCCAGACATTTTGCTCGCTGGCATTTCCCACCAGCCCTGGCTCCAGGGCAGAGCCAGCCTCTTCTGTTCAGCCACTGCCTAGCACTGAAGTGCTCGCAGGGCTCCTGAGCACCCACAGGAAGGCTGACCCTGTGCTGAGGCTGCACTTCTGCCAGCAGCCCTGCTCCTGCAAGGATGAAGAACATTCCCTTGTCCTGAGGCTACCATAGGCTCGGGCTCCTTTGCACTCTTCTCCCCTTTGAGCAAACCAATCAAGTCCTTAATTTCCCACCTCTGCCACACAGGGACATCGCTGCCTGGATTTTCCCTGCCAGAAGTCTCTGGGTCATGAGTGTTTGACCCACTGCCCATTATGGCCTTGTGACTGGTATCTTCCCAATTAAGGCAGTGTCGTTTTTATGACCTGATGGGACCCTGGAACATCTTGAGTGACGTTAGCCATATCTATGCCTTTTTACCTGTGCAAGTCATGCTGACAGCGCATCTCTCCCTAACAGCGCTGCCATACTTATTTTCAGAAGAAATGAAATTGGCTTCCAAGTCACACTTGGCTGCCAAGTCAGACACTCCGCTGTGATCTCGTAACATGAAGTGTAGGTCAAAGCATTGCAGCCTTTCTCATCAAGCACTTGATTATTTTCTGTTTGCCACCAGCCTGTTACAGCCTTATTGGGACCTAACAGTGACCTCTGTTAAAACAGTCGTTACTGCAGTCTGCTGCAATACTAAAGGGAGGCCAGCCTGAGACACGAATGTGTATCATCCCACATGAAAACTTGCCTGGTTCCTAGGTGTCACCTAGTTAGTTATTATGTCTAGATACAGCAGTTGTGAGGAAGCCAAATGACAGGACAAACACTTTTTTTTTACATATTTCTGAAGAAGATTCACTTTTCACATGCCAATAGCATTGTCTTTTGCACCTGAAATGCTTTGTACTTTTGATGTTAACTTGCTTTAATAAAATCAAGAAATGTCTCTTGCCCACCTTAGACTTCTATATACAAATAATTATGCTGTAATAGGATTTTTAGTTTCAACACTGCTTTGTGCCCTTTTTCATACTTCTCTGTAACAAACACATGGGGAATCACCACCTTAGAGTCTTCAAGCTAAATCACAGTGAGAAGTAGGACTTTCTTTCTGTAGTGCTGGTCCTAGGGAACTGTTGGAATAGCTGGAATCAATTTCTACAAGGTCTCACAGTTGACATATGCTCTGGAAGCATCTTCACCCACAGCCTATTTCAGCCCTGATGGTGGGGGGGGCAGCTTTAGCTGTCGGGCTTTCTTCTGAGCCTTTCTGAGCTCTGAAACAATATGGTATTTCATAATCGCTCAACGACTGATCTGACTGTGCTCCAAGAGCTGGATGTAAAACACCTATGGTCCATAATGGAGAGCTCTGACATAGGAGTTACTGTCCTCAGAGCCATATAGCCAGCTGCTGTGCCTCATGGTACATGTACCTCCAGGGGCCAGCATTCCGCAGGACTAGGACTTAAGCCCGTTGACTGCTATGGACCAAACCGAAATCACAGGCTGGGGCCACAGCAGGTAATAACCCAATGAGCAAACGCAAATGCAGCCCTCTTTCCCTCCCCTGCGCTAGACTGGGACAACTAGTGACAGAAAAGTACACTCTACACCGTACATGGTTCTGATGCTCTGTGGCAAATCCTGAGCACTTGTATGTGTGATGAAGATAGAGAAGACCTGCACAAGTTTATGCTTGTAAAGGTTTCAGAGGAAGCACGTTTAGATCATACATGGATAGGCTGAGGAGCAAGAAAAGCCCTGCACTTGGGAGGGAAAAAGGTACATTTTTGCCTTAAGCCATTTTGAATTTCAGCTGCACTATGTGCACTTGCCTTCATGCCAGCTGCCAACCCTCCACAGTGGGGCTCTTGGTCCGGTTTTGACATGATTCAGAGCTCTGTAGGCTGGCCTGAGGAAACTGCCATACATGACCACAGGACTTATCTTTCCCTGGGATAGGTCCCAATGTTTTGAATGGAAACATGCTCTACAACTCACGCTGGGTATTTTATTCCCCAGCGCTGCATGAAGCAGCAGCGTGGAATTACATGTCCAGGAGACAGAGCACATGGTGCTGCTGTTGCTGCTTGTAAATGCTGTTCAGCTCAGGGGGACTTTTCAACAGGATGTTAAAGAACAGAGGGTGGGAGGGGTACATGCTGTGAGCAGCTGAAGCGCCTCCGGCCTTCACATCCAGCTGTGAACAATTTGACTGTGACTCAAAGAACAGTCCGGGACCACTCTCGGGGAAGTGAGGGTATTGCCAAGCTTCTTTGGAAACCAGTATCTTAAGTCACCTATAAGGTGGTTCACTTATTGCTACACAGAGCCAGAACCCTTTCAAAACAATTTCTTGAAAAATTACATAAAAATTGCCATTTTCAGAGGCTTTTACTTTCCTTTTACTCCCGATCTCCTAGGCTTGCATCCCCTACAGAAACACTCCCAGCAATCTTCAAGTGGAATTCCTCTCGCTACCCCTTTATCTGCATTGTGTTTAAGTGCAGATGATTGATCCTCAGGGATATTAAAAATAGTTGAGAAAAAAAGTAAGCAAAAAGCTAAAAGAATAAATACAAGCTGTTTGAGGTGGTTTATCTTGCTGTTCAAGCGTGCTCTAGGGCAGTTTGTGACGAGAGAGCAGTGGGGAGAGAAGCCTAAAGGTGTGTGATAAACAACAGTTACATGTGTTAACTGAATACATCATTACTACAGTGATGTAAGTGCATATATACAGCACTGTATATGTTCTGCTTTACAATTAATATAGAAAGCATGACTAAAAGCTTATCTTGCTATAGACATTAGAGAACCTATCAACTGTAAAAACATGCGTATGTTTCTACAATGCAAGATGGGGGAACAAGCAGTAATGAGGATATTGGGGAGAGAACGGATGTTCTTTCTTTTTAAGGTACCTTACCCACTAGGATCAGCTAGGCCAAGAGAATGAGCACAATCTGATAAGACAGGTTGTACTGTCATCATGAGACATCGTATTGTCTCCTGATGAGATGAGATGGCATCCTTAGTACATACTGAAGAGAAGTCAGTTAATGGGCTGTTGGTATATGGAGGTTTGGTGTGTCACCTGTACACTGCCAACACATAGATGACCTCAGCAAGGCACTTGCCCTTCCTATGACTCAGTTATGTTTCTATTTAGAGAGAAAAACAACAGGTACTGCTTCACAATGTTCTTTCACAAACCTGTGGACAGAACGATGTCCAAGAGGTGCTCTGCGCTTGGAACAAACACTTGCACTGCAAGGAGTGCTCTACTGCAAGATAAGAGGTTCCTACATTTCCCCTGCACGTCAGAACACAGCAGAGCACCACGGCATAATTTATCATTATCCACCTGCTAATAAGAGTAAAATCCTTCAGCTAATTTACCTGCAGCTGGAATCCCCAAGTGAACAAAGCATGATTGCTCCCTCATCTGAGTTCTGAATTCTTTTCACTTCCAAATCAGACATTGACTATACAGGAAATAAAGACACAATTCTCACCCGTTGAGCGAAATACCCACATTATGAGATGCAGGGAAGCTAAGATTTGCTAGTAAATAATGCATTATGCGTCAGATTGGTAAGAACCACAGCAGTGATTGAGTGGTTTGCTCTGTTCCTTGTGAAAACAGTCTCAGTTTGAAAAGCTGTCAAATTTATGGGGGGTACTGCAAGGTGTATTTTGCAACTCACTGTAAATATTATTTATGGGAATATTTCTGAAATCAGTTTCGCTGTCAGATAGACAGCTATTTAATTTACACTATAGTGTATGTGTTAGGAATTCCCATAGGTGTATTTCTTTCTGCCACTGGAAACCAATATTAAAGAAAATCGCTTACCTGAAAGAAAAACAGTCGGGGAGGGGTAAGGAGGCCAGGCATTGGCTTTTGCTTCTGTAAGTACTAAAAGCTAGAAAGAGATCTGTAATGGCATATCTAGGCAAAATGCACAATGCATACTGAACACACACTGCAGAAGTGGGAGGCAATGAATTGGCATCTGATGGAGATTTGTATTCTGTGAGTGCTAGGAAAGTCTTGTATTAATTCCATTTGGGTGTGAATTACTGAGAGATCTACCCTCCTCACCACATTTCAGATGGCATAATGCTTTAGCCATGCATAAAAATACTCACTAGCATGGGATAAGCATTTTCCCGACCTAACTTTCCCATCTTCCCTCTTTGGAACTAAGCGTGTTTAGATGAATATTCACTGGCTTGGAACAAAACTGGCCTTGTTACCTTGTGGGTCAGGCTCCCATCTGGCCTGTGGAAAATCCTGGGTCAGGTCCTTGTTGCAAGGATTATTTCACCTTTTATCGAACGACAAAGAGCTCCATCAGAGGAGACTGAGCACACTGCCTTTGTGAGCATGAATCTCCTATGCTATACTTCAGGCCTGCATGGAGTGGTATAGACTGCTCCTGAGTGATGAACTTCTCCCTCTGGCATTTCTCGTTGCCTCCTCAGATGGTCTGAGAATAACCAGGACAGAGTGAGGCTGTTTTGAAATCCCACGAGCTTTCTTGGAAAAGGAGAAGCATTCCTAACTCAGCTCTAAGTATCATCTTGCATTTAAGGTGGCAGTTGCTCCTGCTGGCAGAGTGCTGGAGTTTAAGGCTGTCTGCGGGGAACAAACAGGGACTGAGACCTCTCTGGGGCTAACAATATGAAGGTGCTCCCATGTGCACAATGCAAACTCATGCTGTGGAACAGCACTGGCATTGCACCTTGCAGCCCCTAGGCCCACAGGGGAAACCTTCATCCAATCACCACTCACCTCCTTCACCCCCTTTTTCTGACCCTTACAACCCAGTGGCAATAATCAATTCCCGTGAGTGGTGTGCCAATTGTATGCCACTTCATCAGAGCCTGGGAATGAGGCAGGCTGCCTCCATGAGGGCTGCACATGCCCCCTGTGGACGAGGGTGGGAAGGCTTACATCCCCTTACCTTAACCCACTCCCCACAGACCTCTGGACAGACATGGGTTGATGTGAGCTTTATCAGGTGATGTTGGCGATTACCTAATCTAAAGTTCACCAAAATCAGGTAGCATCCCTCACCAGGCTTAGGCTCAGGCCAGAACTGGCCCACATTTCCTTTGACTTGGCTTGCCAAGCTTTAGGAAATCAAATGCCACTCTCCAGCACTCTCCTGTTTAAGTGCTGCAAAAGACAATTTCCTCATCAATGAATCTGAGCACATTAGGGTGATGCTGAGCTACCCAGTAGTGTCATGAATCTTTCTGCAGCTGAATGCACTCGGGGTTCCGAAAAGTAAATTACTGATCCCAGCCTTGCTTGCATCTGTCAAGACATGCAATTAATTACATCTTTAGTATTGAAATGGAGCTCCATTAAAGCACATTTGCTATGGCATAACAAGGTAGCTGAGGTAAGGAATATTGCAAGAAAATGAGGCTGATGGGAAGGAAGAAATGGAGTTGAAGGAAGATGTGGCAGAAGGAAGGAGGGAAGAACATAACAGAGATGAATGTGTATGGCAGAGGAAGAAATGGTAGCACTGATGGATGTTACCCCAGAAAGTGCTGAGGAAAATGCTGAAAATAATTCCAGCAGAGTAACAAGGTATATTAAACAGGTCAGCTAGAATCACAGACCACATTAGTATGGAAAGGCTGAAAAGTAATAATCACAGGAATAAGAACACGTTTCCCTTCTGCTTTAGGGCTCAGTTGCTGTATTGAGGTGTCTCCAGCTATGCGTTGAGGCAAGCAGTTTGTTGACTTAAGACCTGGAGAATTTCCCTGAGCTGGAGTTTAGGATAAACAATCATTTATTAGGTTTGAGACTTTCCACTATTAGATGGTTGAATATCACCTGCTACCCTTAACGTACATGAACAGACTGCATCATCAGAAAGCTCTGCTGAGTGGTGCTGGCAGTGTACTCTCTTCTGACATACTGCAGGCACAAGTGTCAAAACCCCCACGTGTGCATCAGGACATCATACTGGCAGATATCTCCGAAACCCTGTCTCTCAGTTTATCACTGGAATAAGATACGAAGAAGCATAGGGGATATTACTATAAATGTGACACTACCTACAAAACCTGTGTGCCAGAAGTAGCATCCACTAATACTACAGTATCCAGATTAGAGGCCTTAGTAAGAACTGGTTGAGAACTGTGCCAACATCTTTCATAATTCAATGCCTGAATGAACTTAAGAGAGGTTCTCTAACTGAGAAGAGCCATTTCCTCACCAGTAGTTAAGTATAATTTTTCATAATGCCTGACTGCACTAATCAAGTTTTCTCTGCTTTAGTAGTGCTTAACCTGCTTTCTTCCTCTCCGAAGAAAAACTGTATTCAAAAAGGAGTGTAAAAATCATTTCCCCAGGGAGTTATTTCACTTGATTGTTTCTTTCAAGAGCAAGATCCAGGAAACAAGGAGAGGCTAGTGTCCTTGTAAAAAGCCCGCAGCAAGCTCTATGGTTCCAACAAATGCAGAAACTCACTGGAGCAAGGTTTTAACCCAATAGCATGAGAATTCCACTTTGCTGACTAGTGTTCAAAGTTACTGTTCACTACAGAAAACTCAATATAGTACATTTTAGCCCAAGAAAGATTGCCTGCAGCCTCCAAAAGCAATTCAGAACACAGATTACCAGACTTGCCAGCCACAAGGGTGTTACTAGCAGGTTTCCCTGTGTGTTAGTGAAACATAAATCAGGCATGTAAAGCTCTGGATGGGAAGACTATTCCAACCAGGTGCAGACAATCCTTCCCTCTCTCCAGTTCCTCCTCCAGAGGTGTCTGTACCCACAGTGACCTGCTTCCTCTTAGGTTTTCCCTCAGGATTCACATGTATTTTGGTTACTGTCTGATCCCTAGGGCACAGGAATCAGCTCAATTTTCAGCAGAACTCCACAGCGCAGTGCACTGATCCTGTCCTTCAAGAAAACTTGCTATGTTAGGCACTTTGACAGGAGGAATGATCAATGACATAATTTTGACCAAAAGGAATCATTCTGCTACTTTCTCTGGCATCCTCCTGATTTTGAATATACATCTTAAGAGACACAAAATGAAAGCACATCATGTGCAAAAGACGGGTATTCTTAGTAATGCTTCTTCCTAGTAAATACACCAAGTCCTATTTTAACTATCATAATGCTTAAGAGGATGCATTAAGATAGTCACTGCCTGCTCACATGCCTGTGATTGCATGCCATGCTATTCTAGGCTCACTCTCCTTCAGCCCTTGTGCCCCTGAAACACTGCAATCAAATACATCAATCCACAAAAAGTTGTGCACTCTGAGATGTAGGCATCTGCATTTCCTTCTACCGCTTCAAGCTCATGTTCCGTTACCTGGTTGATAATTAACAACTTCCTCTTCCTTTAAAGAGGATATGAAAAGCCTGGCTTCTTCATGCATTTCTACAAGCTTAGGGCCTCCCTGCTGTGCAGCAAGACAATAAATGACCTCCAGCCTTGAAGTGACACAGGTGGTCTAATAAAAGACTAGAGCCATTCAAAGTCTCTACTTCATACAAGACTCCTTAGAGGAACAGTGGTACCCAACTGCTTTCAGAGGACTTGCAAATTACAGTTGGCTTGCCCTGTGCTTAGTGCACCTGGAGGCAGAAGTAGCATTTAGCTATTTTAACCGATTGAACACATCAAAGTGACTAGGAAGGTTCTGGCAAGTGACATTAGGGGGTGTAATTTCTTTCCAATAATAAGCTTCATGGGGTGTTTTGGCATAAGGTGCAAATACAATGCCAGGCACCACTGATTAGTTTCATACCAAAGCTTCTAAGAGATCAATAGAGTGAAAATACCAAGAAAAAAAAAAAGGAGACTAAACCCCTGCAGTGGTAGGAAACTGCATATGGTTCTACAGGGCAGGCTTCTTCAATTAAACCTGAGCATTTTCCAGAGCCTATAACAGTAGGGAGATGGGGAGTGACTCTGCAAAGTAAGAGTATGGACAGTAATCTTGCCTAGCTGGAGAAAAAAAAAAATGCATATAGCTAAGAAGCTGTGGTTCAGTTCTTTTATTGCTTCAAGAACTTTTTCTTTACTTCATCTGCTCTTGACAGATTAAGACTCTGACATCACTAAGAAAGTCTGACCTTACTTGTGTTAGCCCACCTCCCATCTATCTGATCTGTTTAGTGCAAGACCTACTCAGGACTGTGAACTGCTCTCAACTCACCATCCATCTCTGATAGACTCTACCCCAGCCACCTGTGTTGAGTGGAAAGGCCAATCGCTACTGTAGCAAGCGAAATAAAATGGCTGGAGCGATTGTATGTGTTAAGATACTTTTAGGTACATAGGTCAGCACTACATCACAATCATTCTGCTTTTACATGATTAAGTTCATGGTTACAGCCACAGGCAAGACACCCCAGACACTTCCTGGATCGGGTATACTGTAACTAATAATGACTTGAACATGCAATTCCAACAGGAGAGAAGACTTTTATGAAATAACTGTACAGGGATAGATGAAGGGTTTTAATACTGATTAATAGTGGAAAAGAAAAAGTATGAGTGGCAAGACAAATTGACGCATCTGACACTAATTGTTAGTCTGTAGTTTCTAAGATAGCAGCTTCCATATACAACATTTGTATCTTTGACAGTTAATTATATCTACATATATCCCCAAGCCCCTCATGATTACACAGAATAATTTGAGGCATTATAACTTAAAAATATTATAGCAGCTGCATCAATTTTTCCCCTTCAAACACCTCCATCTTTGAGCCCAGGCCCTGGATTTCCAAATGAAATCTTTTGATATTAAAGATGAAAACACCACAGCCAGAAAGTTTAACTCCTCTAGTGGAGCAACTGTAGCTTTCTAAAGGAGAAAGATCTTTACTGTTTCATTACCTGGATCAAATGCAACCATGGAACAACGCGCAGGGATTCTGTAGCTCAATTTGTTAGCACAGAAAGTCTGTTCCTAGAGAAAGCAGATACTCTTCTACCACTTTTCTCCAAGAAAACAAAAAGCTCCTTTAATATTAGAATGCCCAGCCTACTTTTTAACGCCAACTGAAATCTCAAATCCAAACTTCCTGCTGTATCTACTTTACCTTTTTTGCCTTTGTATGTTTCCAAGCTTGGACTGATTTACAGCTGCCTCACAGATTTGCAGACCGTTTTCTTGACAGCATCTAAGATACTCAGCTCACACTGCAGAATGATGAGTAGTCAGAACAGCTTCACAGTGAAGTTACTCTTGGTAATTAAAAAGTAAAAGCTACACAGACACAACCACTGAAAACAGAAGTGACAGTACTCCTTTCTCCATTACCCACAAAAACCATCATTGTTCCTATGACTCACCAAAAAAGTGTATGACATGAGTAGTTCATGTCACAGTTGCACATCTTTAAGCTCTATCTTGGCCTCCCCCAGCAGATTCTCCCTTTTGAATATGCCTCAGTATGCTACAGATTCTGCAAGGGCCTGTAATCAGCGGAGGTATATGGAAGAGGTAGCATTTTCCTCATATCTGCACCCATCTCTTGGCCCTTGCTCGGTATTCATGAGTAATGGAATTGACAAAGGTGCTCATAATAGTTCTGTAGTACTTAGTGGGTTCAGGCAATCCCCTGCAGATGATGTAACAGGATACCCTAAATTTCACTAAGGAAATCTGTAGACTGCATCCATGGCAGTTTCACAGGACAGCTAACTTTCTGCAAAGAACAGAGCTGCTTCAAATGGACACCAGTTAAACAGAGGTTTTCTGATTGCTGGTTCTCACTTAAGTTCTCTTGTTCTTTTTGTTTTCTAAAACTTGCCTCCACAGGTAAAGCAATCAATGTATAATTGCATTAGTTGAGCCATGGAGATATAAGTAAGGACTATTTTTCACTTCAAGTTACTTTACCATGGTAGCATAACCACAATTCCAAAATAACTTATCTTGAGAAACAGATTTTCTTTCAGCAAGGAGCTGGGATTCGTTACCACAGAAAAAAAACATTAAAAACCAAACCACACCCCCCAGAAAAATTAAATGCACCAAGTACTGAAAAAGTCATAACTAGAAAAATACAACTTTTTAAGCTGAATTGTCATTGCAGACAATGCTTTGCATCTGAAATATCCAGACAACTTAGAAGACTTTTGTCTGTTAAAAGAGTGTTTGATACAATTGCTTTTTTTCCCATTTGAACTCATTTTTGTATTTCACAAAACAAAAGATGCAGGCACACTATTATCTAAAGACTTGAGACCAGGTGATACTACAATAGCAAACAGTACACTAGCAATGTCCCTGCATTCACATATAAAATAAGAAATAAAAAATAAAAAAACCCAAAACACAACCCAAAACCAAAAAAACTCCAAGAAAAAAATGGAGGCATTTGGTGAATTCATGTCTGTTTTGATGGACAAAGTAACTTTTGTCTTTCATTAAAGTCAAATATAGTACCTGTACACAACAAAAAAAACCCACAAATGCTGACAGAGTGTGCATCTCTTGGTGACTCCGGTTTGAAATTTATTTAAAGGAAGCACAGAAATAGGGAAGAGCAATTCCTATGCACTTCACACATCAAGGAAGTCTTATGTCTGATTTTGACCTGACAAAGGAACAGAAATACAGGATAAAAATCACTGTTCAACAACATTGCTTTTTCGTCACTAGGGCTGACACTCCCAAAAGGCAACCGCAGAAATCCAGAAAAAATTAGGTTTTAAGATAAGTAAAGAAATTAAAGGTCAGGCAGTTCCTGGTATGGTCAAAATCAGACCCTTGCAGCTCTGAGAAACAAGATTCCTCATTCTGCCTCAAGTCGAGGTAAGACTGGAAGAATAAGATTTCCAAATGCAGAGTCTTGAGTTATGAAGTATCCTGAGGAATGTGCATGTGCATGCTGGAAAGAGAAAAACAGTTGTTAATGCATAACTCCCTGCAGCGCTGATATTATTTAAGACTTTACAGTTTCTGCAGTATTGATTCTTTCTCTCTCCCAATCTGGTCCTCAACTCTAATAGTAAAGTTCAAAACCAGCATTTTAGCTCAGCCCCACCTGAACAGTGCCAATCAAGGGAATTAATTTGACCATTCTCAGCTGCCCCGTTTTCAGCAAATCCCATGGAGGCAGGCAGAGTGGTAAATGAACTCCTGGTTGCTGTCCCGTGCCTAGATCCCATGTTTTCACTCCCATCTATCCAACTTACAGGTCTTGGTTTGTGACAGATGCCACACATGACTGCCAGAAGTGTGCATCAGTAGTGTCACAAAACCTGAGGCTGCATGTACAAATGACATGTGAGCAGACACACTCCTGTACAACATGGGACACCAGCATTCTGCACACGATTCATATATGCTCTTTCACCTGAGAAAGTCAGCTGCTGCTTATGGCTCTGGACAACCTTTGTAAAATCCTACACAGTCGTTCCCAGTTCGAAGACTGGGGATAAGTTAGAATGCCTACTTCTTCCTTACTTACACCATTAAGGAAAAGCCCTAGTGGGTATCAGGTCTAGTCTCAGCCAGCAGCGTGCCCTCACACACTACAAGATAGCAGTACAGTGGGATGCATCAGCAACACCACAGCCAGCAGGCCCAGGGAAGCTACCCATGAAGCTGCATTTGCAATACTGTGTCAGTTTGAGGTACAAAGTGCAGCAAGTCCAACAGAGACCCAAAGAGACAGCTGAGGGCAGGGCTGGAGCTCTCAACGTCCATGGGATGGTGAGAGACTTGAGCGTCTTGTAAGAGAAGAAAGCTGAGGGGAGATCTTAAGCTGTTTTCAGATACCCAGTGACAGAATACAGAGAAAACAGAGCCAGATTCAGAGCCAAGAAAGGCTGCAAGAAGTCCATGCCTGAAAAACTTCAAAACTTGATTGGACCATGCCCTCAACAATGTGATACAGCACTACTGCGAGTCATACTTTGAGCAAGGCACTGGACCAGCAACCTACAGAGGATTCTTCCAGCTTACAATGTTCTATGATCAACACAGGACACCACCCAGAGCTCACTTCTGCTCTCATTCATTTTAGGAGAAGCAATCTGGGGCCTTTACTAGGAAACGGAAACACAAGAAGGCATAAGGGTATGTGAACAGGGTTGCTAGTTGCATCTCAATGTTTTTTCCTATTCCTGTGCTCTCTGCTGAATCATGCTCTCTGGAGTGTCAGGAAGGCAGGAGGCCATGTACTGGCATTCCTGCTCAATTTCCACTTTCAACACAAAAATCAACCTCATCTGACATCAGCAAAATAGCACCAAATAGAGGCCTGTAAATGTACAAGTAAGTTTTCCAAATCTTTCACCCCATCACTTGTAACTGTATTTACCTGGCATCTACTCAGATTCAACCAAGGAAAGCTGTGCAGCTAGTTCTCCCTATACTTCATGAGACATTCAGAAGTATAGTGAAACTGCCTCTTCACTGAGATGTACAGGACACCTGTGATGATACTGTAGGCTACATTCTTACAACCGTATCAAGGGATAATGAGCTGGTAGATTTAAGCTTTCATAACAGAAGAAAAAATTTCATTCGTGACAAATACAGAAATGTATGAAACCTAACCTCTAAAAGGGACTTTTAATTCTCTCTAAGCACACAAGGGATCTAAAACTGAGCCAAGCTAAACTCTACCTATCAGCTTACCTGCAGTGCAGCCTTCTGTTGTGCTGCGATGTGCTGTTGCTCAGCATGATCACGGAAATCCTTGTTCAGAGGTGATCTTGCAAGTGCAATGCTGTAGAAAAGAACAAGGTGGTATGATATACACCACAAAAAAGTATGTTCTTGCCATTTTAGCTATAGATGCCAGGACTTCCACAGCTCACAATTTATTTGACTCACAGCTTTACAGCTGTTAACTACTGTTTGGAATTACTATTTGTTAACACAAGAGAGAAAAGGAAAATGGAGTGGCCACAGTATCATTTGACTTAGCATAAATACCTGATGCTAAACTAAACCCAGGAGACACACAGTCCTGAAGCCTGTTGTGGATTTCACTCATAGAAGTTAGTGGAACCACTGGGGTACAACATTAGACAATGTCAGCATTTTTAAAACAACAGCTTTCTGTTTTCACCATTACTCAGTCACTCAGTGACTGTTCTAAACAACTGTGATAAACAGAAGGACTAACAAGAGCTCTGCAGTCTTCAATATAAGACCAGTTTTTCAGCAGGTGGGCAGCAGATCACTGCTTATGTTAAAGGAGCTTCCTAAAATTAGGAATACCTAAAATTATTTTGCTTATCTATCTCAGTGCAGCATATATTAGGTTTCAAATTCAAATTTTAAACAGTTTTTGCTGGCTTTTATATCTCAAGACTTGCCCACCTTGTAACCAAAAAAAGAAGAAATAAAAAACGTTTTTTGCTCCCCAGTTCTATGTAGGTAACATGATCAGCCATCCTCCAGATAGAAATCAATAAGGACTGCCACTAAAGCTGTATTGTAAGGCAATTTACAACTACTGCTGCAACTGGCTCTAGAAACTGGGTGCTGAAAGCCTCTCTCCTCCTCAGTAACAAAGGTAGGAAGGACAACAAAAGAACGAAGCAAACTCATTAACTGACCCTTCTCATCAGCTTTAATGTCAACAGCTAATTTTTCATTTTTCAAAAGCAGCCATGCTCATGAAAAGACCTTCAGCAAATCTATGCCTAAATACATAATGAAAGCTAAGTAACAATCCTCTGATCGGATTTTATGACAAATGTTAAGTTCAATTTTACTGCTGGAAATAAAAAGTACTGCTCCATTTATTTAAAACATAATAATTTCAGTTACTTTGAAGGCATTTGTTTTGCATTTAATTCTGTACCCTCTAATTTTTCAATATGATTTCTGCAGATAATCTTAAGGCTTCATCGTAAGCTGACACTTTTCAAGACAGGCCTTCTGTTCTTGGACAGAAGATTCTCATATGCCAAGGCCAGAAATCAATCAATTCATTTACCCTTAGGCTGGCCGTGCCACTATCGTGCTATGGGTACATCAAGCACTTTTCTGCCAAGTCTGCAGTGCTTCTGTGGTCTCATTTCTGACAACTCTGCGGTCCCAAACCTTTAGCAAACATCCCTGTTACAGACTGTCAACTGCTCAAAAATGACACGTCAGCCCACAATGCCAAAGCAGAGAGTTTGACTGCAGCTTTGTAGGTTCCTTCCCATCCCCACTTTCCAAATTAGTAAATTCCAATTCTGCTCACGAGCACAGTGTTATTTTTCCATAAAGAAAAAATAAAGCAAACAAGCACTCCCTGAAACTCTGCCAGACTTGCAATGGAGCACTGAAACACTGTTGCTTGGACTCAGGATTTGCAGGTAGCAGTATGATATTCCTATTTTCTTCTCTCATCAATAATTTTGCTTATATAATAACTGTTTACAGAGACACTCAGAGATCTAGCTCTGGCAATTTCAAATATTCTGTAAGCTTTTTGACAGTTTGAATGAATTAAAGGTGACCTAGAATCTCCTTGAAAAAGAAACACAGGCATCACTCAGACTGTATTAAGAGTACTTGACTCTTGTACAGATACTTCACGGAATACATGGAATCTAAAATATGGCACTGTGCTCACTTCATGCTAACCCAAAAGTTCAAGTACCTCAATTTCTCCATGTAAACCAGTGTGAGATTTCATAAATTAGATTTTGGTCATAAAACAGTAGCTTTTTGTCTTAGATGGGGAAACCCCAGCGGCAGCTTAAGAGCTGACAACAAGGCATTTTTTACCAGATCCACAGTAACATAAAATGGCTTTGTCTTGCACAGAGGGGGTTTCAAGGATAACTCACTTCCTAACTGTTCCTTCTAAACACACAGTATCCTGAACCCAATGGTCTGCTACTTCCATTCCTTAGGGCATTTCAGCTTAATAATTAAATGGGTTCTCAGTGCCTGCTCCTGATTTTTCTCTAAGGTAGACTTTAATACAGTTTAGTGAACATATCTGCTTCTGTCCTTCTCAAATGGAAATGATGTAAGCCAAAATTCAGGGTCTGTAAACAATTTTAAGTACTAGCATGTTGTGAAAGTGCAAAGTTATTAAGGATGGTCAGAAAACACTTCTGATGAGTATTTATGTAAGTTTAGAGCTCACTTGATTTCCTCTCCCCCCTCCTCTTTTGATGTAATCAATGATTTCCAAACAGGTCTAAGAACATAAAATACCTGGCTCCAGGGTGATTTGTGGAAGACTGGTTTTGCATAAGTAACTTTCTCTTCTCCTTGTCTAGTTCTGCCAGGATTGCAACCCTATTTTTATTCTGGAAACCTGGTGGGAATGACAGAAAAATATTAGAGAGATTTACTTGATTTCTACAGCTCTAAACTTGTGAAATGACAAGTCTCTGTTCAATATCACCTTAAGATGAATACACTAATCTTCAAAGCTTTGCACCCATCTGAAAGGCTATTAATAAATAGGTTTCATTTTTTCTTTTCTCATTTTACAATGTAAAGTAGCTTCCTTAAGCTATCATACACATTAATACATTTTAAAATATAAGTTTCTATCTCAGGTTAGATCCTACCCTTTCCCAGGACAGCTCTGAAACTATAAACAACATTTGTCATCAAATACTTGCCTTTCAAAAAAAGTAAACTTACCAGGTTCTAGATTTAAAATGCAATCACTGAGCATACAACTAAATGATAACAGTGGAGTAATATGCTCACAAGGCCTGATTCCTCATGCCAGTGAACTCAAGCTATAATACAAGTTTTACATACGTAACAATGAGACTATCTTACACATGCTTATGCAAAAAAATACCACCTTTTATTCAATCTATGCAGAAAGGTTTTAGTTTCAGTATACTGATGTCCTTAACATATACACACTACCCTTATTCTGAGTATGACAACAGTGGAATATGACCACAGTGCTGGAATAGAGAAGCAAAATTTGACTGTTTGGACACAATACAAGAGTGCAACCTTTATTTGCTTTGTACATCATTCTCCCAAAGGGACCATGCATACTAAAGAAGTCAGGAAGTACAGGAAGTAAAGTAACTAAGGTAATTTAGAAAATGCCTAGAATAGCTGCCATTTGTGCATTTTCGAAGTTGCCTTCTAAATGAAAATGTAGCAAAATTGCTGTACTGACACAAGACTCTTCTATTGTAAAGGATCTCGCTGTGGCCACCAGACAGACAAGATCCACAAGTCCCTGATGTTGGCCAGTATGCCCGTACAGCACAACTGAGGACAACAGCTACAGGGCTAAGTCTTACAAACCTTTATGTCAAAAAGGACACTCTTCATGTCAAGAATATACACTTCTTTTTATCTATAATGGTGCTGCTACCCTGTAAATATGAAGCCACTACACTGTCATAAAAGAAGAGATATAAAAGTCAAGTTATCTCCTTTATTTCCTCCACACAAAATGTCAAATGCATTTGTGCTGGGACCTGCTGTGTGTTGTGCCCTTGCCCCGAGTACTGTTTTAATAACATCACTAAGAAATGGTAGCCCACAAGCTGTTAGGAAGGCCAGACACTGTAACTCTTAGGGGGTGCATTAGCATGTCAAGTAACATGATTTCAAATTTATTTTCAGTAGCTGCACTCAAAGCTCATTCCCTTTAAGAGATCATCTGTTGCTGCTCAATTACACAATCCAATACTCCTTTCATACGGCTCAATGAAAGAGACCATTATCAGCTAGAAACCTTCAACTCTAAACAATAATTAGCATCCTTGTTGCCTTGCTATAAACCCCTCACCTTTTCCATTTTCTGTGCCTAACACATGCACTCCTGAGCCAGTGTCTTGGTGTTCTCAAAAAGAGCAGACCAATTTGATTACATTTTACTATGGTTTTGCGCAAGATCATCCATTATCACCTTTGCATTTGTTAACAGATTTTTAAATTGAATTTAATGAAATGCTACTTTCCCATCTGTTAATCTCTCTTTCCCATAAAAAACACCTCTCTGTTCTGTAAATGCACTGATTCAGGTCTTCAATGTTTCTCTCTCTTCGGGTATTATACACTATCTTTTTATTAACACCCTTGCAATGACATTGAAACATTAAAACCCAGCTGAATGTGTGCTCTAAGAGATACAAAGGCTAAGAAATCTTGCTAACAAGGTAAGACTTAACATATCTGAGTCACAGCTAGCCCAGACTTTACTGTCTCGTAAATTCTGGAGACAGTGATATAATAGAATGACTGAAATGCCTCTAAGAGGGTCTGGGCTAAACTTATCATGTCTGTATGCTCATTCTACAGTTTTCAGCCAAAAGCTTAATATTTGGTATATTACCCAGCAGCCTTCTGCTAGTGCTTATCTATCCTGAACTGCATACACCTAAATACATGCCTCGAATTCAGACTATATGGTTACTGAGGCAAGAAAGAGGAAACCACTTTTTAACATAAGTTGCTCTGAAATAAAAGGTGAAGACTAAATATGCTTACATTTATTATGACGCAGATGGTGTGATTCAGAAAGGCTTGAGATGTGTAAGAATAATATTTTAAATGCTGGTTTTAAACTGCAATCAGAAACAGTGCAAGATTATATTGTCTTCTATTTTAGCACAAGACTTGCTATAGTATCTTATGGCAGAAACTCAAGAGGAATTCAGAACAAAAACCCAAGTATTTTTTCTTCCTTTTTTCATCCCTCTACTAAACCGGTTTTTCCTGCCTTTTTTTTTTTTTTAAGTAGCCCTTTACTCTAGAATCCAGACAGTGCCCATCAGCAACCTGCTGTACTGAAAAGTGATTTATTTAAAGGAATGCTGAGTACAAAAAAAGCCTACTTGAGAAAACGGAGGACACTCAACACATACATGTTAGTGCTCCTCAGCTGAGCAATGTGAAATTCCTACAGGTATTTTAAACTCTTAAAATGTAAATAAAACACGTCCATATAAAAGTTAACAATGGAGGGTTTGGGATATGAGAAATCCATTTTTAAGAGAGAAAAATCTGTCATCCTTACAAAATAATTCATTACATCTGACTACACATATGTGAGATTTCCATTTCTATTCTTCCCTGCTCAGGACCCCAAAGTGCTTCATTAAAGACCAACTTCAAAGAGTTACAGAAGTTCTCTTTTTCTTTTCAGTTATAATGAAAGTAATTTTCCATCTGTAGATTTGATATGTCTGTTCTGCTTTCTGGTACTAAAAATGCAGACATGAAACAAAAAAGCCATCCTTAGAATAGACTGGATTCTCACCTGTGAAAGGAAGCGTAGATTTTCAAACATAGCAGCTTCTTAACAAAGCTTCAAGTTCAAACTTAACTTGGCCAAGTTGCAGTACTATTTTGAGTTCAAACAGTTCACGAATATCGCAGTTCACTAATATTCTTCTCTGCCTTGCAGACACAAGAGGTTCAACACAAAATGACCCGTTCAAGGCAGCTAAAACAGATTAATGGCAGTGTCAGATGTCAAACTGAGCACCTGGATCTTCAGATTACTCTCTAAAGTAGCAGATTAAATTTAAACCTGTTCTTTCCGACACCTTTATTTCTGACATCAGGAACTGTATTACATGCTCTGTGCAGGAGCTAGAAGTTTACTTGCACAGAAATTTTGCATGTGAAAGACAGAAAATTAGAGAAAGTTGAAGCCTTGATGAGTGATACTGGTAGCTTTAAGAGCTCACAGCAAGCTTCACTCTTTAACCTAATCCTAACACCTAATCCTACTACTCTACCTCACTGGTATGTATGTCAGTTCTACTAGCTAACTGAATGGCAAGAAACAGCATTACCTTTACCTACTCACTTTTCATCTTGTAATTTTTCCCCTAATCTGCTGATTGTTTCAAATTCACAGTATATATAAGTTTTTTTCTAATATGCATTTATCATTTGTCCACAGATGTGTAACAGCACGAAAGAACCCTCCACCACTCTCTGGTCAAGATACACTTCTATTTGGGAAAAATGGTTTCAAAGGTGGATGCCTGCTCTAAGCTCTGTACATTAAAAAACACTGTCATTGCACTGCTCTCCCTGCTCAATTCAGAAAGCATTTTCACAGTAATCTCTTTACTGAAGCGCCTGCTTTCATAAATGGTGAGGCAGCAACCTCTTAAAATGCAGAATCTAAAGACTTATTAAACACAAAAAGCTTGTGAAAAGGATGAAATAACTGTATTTTGATTGTCTCTTCTGCTTATGACCATTGGCATCACAAAATTCACCTAACAGTCTACTACACATCAATACAATTTAGCAACAGTTGACATTCAGATAGGCTTTCATATACATTGTGTCACAGCGAAACAAAAAGCATACTAGTAATTTACTAAATTAACTTGAATTACCAAAATGTGTATCAATATATTTTGTTTGCCTTCCAGAAAACAGCTACATGCACAACTAAACATAACTTAATGACTGCTTTATGTCCACAGAGTTCCCCGGAGAACAGATATTCTAAAGCCCTCAAGTACTATGCTTGCACACAAATCAGACCTGAATGCAGAGCAGCAAAGTTTGCAGATGATGACATAATGCAAGGCAGAACAGCACAATCTTCCCTTTTAACACACTCCGTAAACAGAATGCTAAATCTAGCTGCTCAGACTGCGTAACATGAATGTGCTCACATACCTTTAGGCCAAAAGGATAAACAACCACCAGGATAGAAGCAGACCTTGTCGAAGTCTTTAATTTAGTAGCACGTAAGGTATGCTGTAGCCTTGCTGTGCACAAGCAAAAGCATAAGAGCAGCCTTATTAATGCATGTTGTGTAAGTACTGTGAAGTACTGCTGCAGAAGCAGTGTATTACCAAGCACCTGAAAGTAATTTTTGTAATTTAAAAGCTGATTTCCCCCACCACCAAGATGTACCACTCTGGTCTATGAGCTCATCTTGTAGACAATATGCAGCAAGCTAAAAGCTTTTCTATTTCTTTTAAATGCTGTAATGAGTCTCATGCAATTGGTGCAATCAGTTCCATGTGGTACTAATAGTCTGAAGTAAGGCTTTCATTCAATTCTGTTTGGTGTTGCTACACTCATATAAGTTCTCATCTTCGAAATTCTAATCAAAAGAGTGCTTTCCTAAGAGGCCAATGAATTAAAAAGACAGTCCTCAAAATATTGACCTTTGTATTCCAAATGTGCAACTAATGGAGAACTTAATTAACTTCTAGGGAAATACCCCATTCTGATTAAACAGAAAGAAACACCTCAGTACAAAAAATTGCAAACACAGTCTACCGGTATTGAAGGCTAATGTTTAATTCATCCCTGCAGTCTGAGTAGGTGCTACCATTTGTAACACTTTCAGTAAGTGTTTCAGTAAACCCCTACTCCTTTTGTCCAAGAAGAGAAAAATGAGAGAACAAACTGCCTGAACAGTATCAATACATGTGCCATGCAGCAAGCTGAAAATGTAGTATATGTCTCAATCATTTCGACTTCAGGTCTGCATCTGGCCAAGAGAAAGACAGAGGCCTTAAACGGTTGCTCATATTTACCTGTAATTTTCCTAGGTGTATTATTTATCAGCCCATTTGGCTAATTAAACTTGATGGTGTTCCTTGCCTTCTTAGTGCAAATAATTTTCATATTAACACAGTTCCTTTAGTGAGTCTCTAAAGAGTATCTCAAAGCATAAAAGCAGGTTGCAAGGCTCTATTACATTAAAAGCCTCTGGAGTCTGGAGGGAAGCAAAGACATTCTGGCATGAAAATCTCATACTACTTCTCAGTAAACTCATGTACTTAAGAAGTAGCTTTTGACTCTCTATGACACCACTGTATCCCTTGCAGTGATGCTGACTTAATATTCACAGAATAAAGTAAGATTTACCGTTACATACCAAAATCTTTTCAAGAGATTGAACTGCAACTCTCTGCAATCTGCTATACTTCTCTCAACACTTCACAAAAGCTCAATTCAGTAAGTTTTCAAAACACCTATCTTCTTTTGTCAAGTGTCTGTCTTTTAGATTAACACATTCCTTCTGTATTTATTTTGAAAGCAGAGGGTCACTGGGAGGGATGACCACAGAAGTGATCCGGTACCCCTCCAAAGTATCAGCATTTCCAAATTAATTACATGCAACCTTGTGGGACTGCTTTCTGGGTGTGGACACAAATGTGCATGAAGACAACATGAAGTTGTGGTTGCTGGGAAACTGAATTCTAAATTCATTTCTCGTAACCAGTTAGAGAAGAGCCATACCTAATCGGCTTTTTTCTCCTCAGCTCTTCTTCAGACAATGCTGAGATTTCCAAAAAGCCCTCTAGAGGGCGATTTAAGACCCTCCTTTAATTCATTAAGTGACCTCCCCCAAGACCCTCAGCTCCCTCCAATGCACTCGACTCGCACAGACAGATGGACCATTTCCACATCTTGAACCATTTCATGGATGCAGTTCAGACGTGTCACCATGCAAAGCATCATTTCACAGGAGTCAGCATTATGATTTTATTTGGCTTTTCTTCCTAAACCGGGGCAGTTGCAATCTATCTTTGATGGGTAACTGCTGCCTGGGTCTTGCTGTTCTCATCATAAAATGGAGTATATCAGATTTCTGGCTGCTCCTGACGCTGAGCACAAGAGCCACAAGTCGCATTCAGTGCTAAGCACTGTGTCTATACTTCAGGTAACAACCACAAGCACAATAGGTGCTTCACAACCTGAGCATGACGGAATGCACAGTAACAGAGCTCCCCAGCCATCAGTGGACTTTTAATACGTGTGCCTTCTCCCAGGAGGGTTGCTCGCCCTGTACTACTTTCAGCTCTACCTTCTTTTGTCTCTTCCCCTTTTTGCTCCTTCTATAAACTTACAGTTTTGGTGACTTCACTGGCATCTTGCTTAAATCTTTCCCAAGGAATACTTAGATTAAAACCTACCTTGTCCTGAAGGATTTGCTGCCATCCTTTAATTTTCAGTCCTTGTTTTATTCAGCTGCAGTTCAATTCTTTTAACCCCACAAATATCTGCAAAACAGGCACAATAAGATTAACATATTCCTTTAAAAGAAAAGGTTGCATTTCATTCTGTTATAGAGTTCAGAAATGCAGCAACTGTTACAAAATATAAGCCAAATACAACAGGCATATTGCTTAAAATACATAAACACTATTTATATTGTTCCAATTGAAATTTTTAGTTTGAAATATGAAGCGCTGTCATCAATTTTTACCTGGGACATGTAGTGATACGATGGCTTTAAACTCAAACAGGGCAGATTTAGGTTACTGTAAGGAAGAAGTTCTTTACTGTGAGGGTAATGAAATACTAGAATAGGTTGCCCAGAGAAGCTATGGCTGCCTCATCCCTAGCAGTGTTCCAAGGCCAGGCTGAACAGGACCTTGAGCAACCTGGTCTAGTGGGAGGTGTCCCTGCCCATGGCAGCGGGCTTGAACTGGATGATCTTTAAGTTCTCTTCCAACCTATTCTATTATTCTATGGTCAAATTTTATTTATCTTTTTAATATATTTTAGTAACTGAAGAATAACCTTTAGAGTCATTCTAGAGTTATACACACCTTTTCCTGACAGAACTTCTTTCTGTCAAAGTATGTCAGACTACACTTAAGAATCACACTAAAGTATTATACTCCTTAAATGCTAAAGCCCTCAGTTTAAGCTCCAACTGAAAAAAAAATACAAAAAAAAAAAAAAAGTAAAAAAACAACGAAACTGGTTATTTGAGGAAAGATAATTTACATCCCAGCTACATAGCCTGCTGAAGGCCACCATCTTCACAGCTGTGGCTGCGATACAAAGAGGGCTGCCCGCTCCTCAGCCATACATCACCTCGGGCCACCACCAACTTCTGCTTCCATTAAGGTGCCAGGCTATGAAGCGCAGCGCCAAGGGCTCCAGCTCAGCCGGGTGGAGGGCAGGGATGGGAGCACCGAGTCCTGCGGGAAACGGCAATCGGAAGCCTCGGTCGGATTTCAACGGGAGACCAGGGTAACAGTTACACCCCGGGACGGCGTGCCCCTGACCAGCCACGACAGCACAGCAAAGAACTCATTCAACAACGGCATTAACGCAGAGCCGTAACACGGCTCAGAACGGCCTAACCCCCACCGCGGCCGGGCCCCGCTGTGCTCTAGACCCCTGCTGCCGCGCCGCGGGCACGTCGGTACGAGGCTCGGAGCCAGCCGGAGCTCCGCTCCCTACCCATCCCCCTCGTCCCTCCCCCGCCGTGGTAATGGACTCCCCCACCCACCTGCTCTCCCCCGTGCGCGCGGACACTCCCGCTCAGATTCTCCCTCCAGCCTGAAAGGGCCGGACCCTCCCGCTGCGCCCCCTCCCCATAGCCCGGTGCGGCCCCTGCCCTCCCGCTACCCACCTGCCCGAGGGCTCGGGCTCCGGCTCCTGCCCGCCTACCCGTCCCTAGCCGCAGCCCGGCGGCAAAGCGGCCATGCCGCCCCACCCCTTCCCGACTCGTTGTTCCCCGCCCACCCCCTCCGCGGCCAATAAGCTCGCGGCACATGCGCATGACGCACACATTGCTCGACTACACCTCTTCGCGCGCACGGCGGCTCAGCCCCGGGCGCCCGCTATGTGTGTCACCTGACGGATAGGTTGAAGTGTCCAATCCGCTTCAAGAGGGGGTGGGGAGGACTCGCCCCCCGTCCCGGTCTCCAAGCAACGGGCGGGGTCCGGCATGGCGGACTGGCAGGGCGGGGCCGGGTTGGAGGTGGAGGGCGGGAGCTGGGGCCGGGTGAGGCTTCGGTGGGCCGTGTAAGTGCTGGGTCTGGGCAGTGTTTCTGCTTCATGGCTCTTGGAGGAGGCGTCGGCTTCGGTACGGGAACTGTTCAGCGGCTGAGTGTGAGGATAACCCCCGGGTCACACTTAAGGCGTCTTCAGGCATCAGCATAGTTAAATGGGGAAAGAAAAAGTAGACAAGTGGAAGGGAAGGGTTATTTAGGTTTTTATCGTAGCCACAGAGTTAGAATTTGAATTGCTGTGGGAATAACTATTTGGCATGAATTCCAGAAGGGCTTGTGCACTCATGTTACCGTTTACATGGTTTGTTTTTGAAATGCCAAGTAGCAGGTTTATAGAATCATAGACTGGTTTGGGTTGGAAGGGACCTTAAAGCTCATCCAGTTCCAGCCCCCCTGCCGTGGGCAGCAACACCTTCCACTAGACCAGGTTGCTCAAGGCTCTGTTCAGCCAGGCCTTGAAACACTGCCAGGGATAGGGCAGCCACAGCTTTTCTGGACGACCTGTTCCAGTGCCTCACCACCCTCACAGTAAAGAACTTCTTATATCTAACCTGAACTTAATGCTGTTTTAAGTTTAAACCCATTACCCCATGCCCTATCACTACACTCCCTGATGAAGAGTCCCTCTCCAGCATCCTTGTAAGCCCCCTTCAGATACTGGAAGGCTGCTATGAGGTCTATAACTGAGACTGTTTTTTCTTATGCAATCAGGCCTGTCCTGGAGAATAAGCCTTTTATTTTATGTTCTTGAGGTTAAAATACTCAAGTTTGACTCTGATCAAGCTGAGTAGTGATTTAAACTGTGGCCCTTAACAGCTGTACTTCTTATACATGCGTTAAATCAGTTATTAAGAACTGCCCAACAAATAACAGGCTGCAAACTGGGGGGGAGGGGGCAACACTGAGCTTGGACTAGCCAAGAAATCAGTCACATTGCGTACTTCGATTTTATACACAGGGCTTTTTGCAAGGCAGTGAATGATTTTCATGAAATAAAGGCCTTTTTAATTTAGAACCAAATTGAAAGATAAGCACAGAAAATCAGGTTGTTGGTTTGGGTTTTTTTTTAATGTGTTCAAGGTGTCTTTAGGTGGATACACTTTTATTGCAGGATATTGAACTTTTTCTCGCTGAGATTTTGGTGGTGTATGCAGCACACATTTCTGAGCAAATGACACTTTCTTATGGCAAGGGAGATCTTAGATCTGCTAGTCAAACCTTCTTTAAACCACGGAAGATTTAATCTGCTGCTTCTTCCATCAAGTCTCAGATGTCCATAACCGCATCGCTCCCCAGGCATAAAGTGGAAAAAGAGCTTATTAAAAACCCGTTGTTTTAGTTATGATGGAACTATTTATATTGGTAGGAATATACACATAGTGTATACAGTGCTAAATGTCACGCTAGTCTGTTAGCTTGGACAGCCAAATACATGCAGAACTTTGAAGGCAATTAACAATTTTTTAAGGTCTGCAGCAGCCAGCTATACTAGATGATACAGAAACAAGTCACGTTTTTGAGAGTGTACAGAATACATAAGAATCCAACCAGTATCTATAGTTGAATCAAATTCTGTGAGATGAGTAATGTTCTGCTAACCAAATATGCTCTCTGTCCATGTATTTCTACTTTTCAGAGCCTAAGTATGAAATTTGTAAAACTGAACAAATTTATGTCTACAGACTTGTAACATCCAGATATAGAACTTGGTTAGCTAAATTGTTTGCCTAAAACCAGTCTCTGTGTGTTTGTGTGTGTTAATGAAAACCCAGACCAGCACCTGAGCAACCAGCAAACATCTGACAATCTCAGGGAGTTTTCTGTTTGCTTTAAAGCTGTGCTAAATAATACTGTGGAGAGGAAGCATTGCTGCCTTTCCCACATATGGCCATTATTTTCAACTATTTGCCTGAAAATGCTGGTTGAGTACCTCCCCTCCTTCTGATGTTTTGGTTTGGTGTGGTTTTTGTTTGTTTGTTCTTTTTGTTTGTTTGGGGTTTTTTTGTTTGGTTTTTTTTTTTTTGGGGGGGTGGTGGTGTTTGGTTTTGCTGTTGTTATTTTCTTTTCTCTTTTCCATTTTTGTTATTTCTCATTGTGACTTAAGAACAGCCATATGTGCTTTCCCCCCACTCACAACTCTCCCTTTTAATTATTCTCTCTTGGATGATTTTCTGTCCATTTTACAGACACCATGCTTGTAATCCTTAACTTCTGAGAAGCACTGGGAGTGAAAAGTGGTGCAGTGCCTAAGCTAGTAATCCTACCTGATGCATTTCTTTGCATTGTCATGCCAGGTCTGAGGATGTAAGTGATTCTAAAAAGCTGAAGCTTGAGACAGACAGGTTTAGCTGATGGGCTGTTATTTGACACAGCTAACACTGATAAGAATAATTAAGTAGTGGTCTTTGGCTGGGGATCAAGTGAGAAGGGTAGAAAAGGAAGAAGTAGCAGGGTAAAGAGGACAAGTTATTAGCAAGGCAGCTCGGCTGCAGAAGGGTTGGTTGGGACTCATTAATTCTACAGTTCTGTTCAAGTGTGATGAAAATTGATATTTGTAGTAACTTTTGAGCATCTCTATGAATACACAGTCCTGCTGAAATCAAATGATCCTTTGGCTTTGGGATGAATTTTGTATCAGTAAATTAATTTCCTCTTTGGGTTGCAGAAGAGGATGTCGCCCCTGAAAGAAATGAAGTATAATCTCTTGTGTATCAGAATACTTCCATTGTCCCTGAAATTCCTCCTTGTTCACCATAATAGAATAAAAAAATTGCAAAGTACATCATTTATAGCATGTCTATTGGAATGTGCCACGGTTTAAACCCAGCCGTAACTCAGACCAGTTTGCAGGCTGCGCGCTGCCTGCTCTGCTGCCTTCCCTCCTCTCTGAGTGCGTGGTGGTGCAGCTCCCAGTTAAACCCCGCAGTCTCACTCCCCTCGCCCCTTTCCTCCCCCCCTGCCCAGCTCCCCGGGGGATGGGGAGGAGAATCGAAAGAATGTAACTGTCACGGGTTGAGATAAGAACATTCCAGTAACTAAGGTATAACACAAATCACTGCTGCTACCACCAATAATAGTAATGATAAGGGAAATACAAGGGAAGAGAATACAACCGCTCACCACCTGCCGCCTGATACCCAGCCCGACCCAAGCAGTGATTTAGTCCTTCCGGGTAACTGCCCCCAGTTTATATAGTGGGCATGACGTGCTGTGGTATGGAATATCTCTTTGGTTAGTTTGGGTCAGGTGTCCTGTCTCTGCTTCCTCCCAGCTTCCCGCTTCCCTTTCCCCCTGGCAGATCATGTGACTCAGAAAGTCCTTGGTCAGACTAAACATTACTGAGCAGTAGCTAAAAACATCGGTGTTACCAGCGCTGTTTCCAGGCTGAAAGTTAAAACCACAGCACTGCACCAGCTACTAAGAAGGAGAAAAATGACTGCTACTGCTGAACCCCGGACAGTATGTCATTACAAAATCTTCAGTTCTAAAAAAAAGGCTCTTCTTGAACATTGCCTCACTAATCTGGCCATGCTGCTTCTTGAGCCAAAATTGCTGGTTTTCAGGATGGGTGTTCTCATCATCTTGGTGTAGATGGAGCTGTCTATCTCACTAAATAAAAGCTGAATTAAATTGGATGTGATACTGAATGATCATAAACTGTAATATTTCAGAAAGGTCATAGAATCATAGAATAGTTAGGGTTGGAAACGACCTTAAGATCATCTAGTTCCAACCCCCCTGCCATGGGCAGGGACACCTCCCACTAAACCATGCCATCCAAGGCTCTGTCCAACCCCACCTTGAACGCCGCCAGCTATGGAGCATTCACAACTTCCCTGGGCAACCCATTCCAGGGCCTCACCACCCTTACAGTAAAGAATTTCTTCCTCAGATCCAATCTAAATTTCCCCTGTTGAAGTTTGAACCCGTTACCCCTTGTCCTCTCACCACAGTCCCTAATGAAGAGTCCCTCCCCAGCATCCCTATAGGCCCCCTTCAGATACTGGAAGGCTGCTATGAGGTCTCCATGCAGCCTTCTCTTCTCCAGGCTGAACAGCCCCAATTTTCTCAGGCTATCTTTACGGGCAGTTCTGTTCACTATAAGCTGCTTACAGTTGACAAAGCTGAGTTAAAATAGTAATTTACTCTTTTTTTTTTCCCCTAAGAGGAAAGTGGGCTGTGCAGGATGTCTCCTTGGTGCAAGACCAGATCTTCCAGAATGCTGCTATTATTTCCAACTGGCAGCCTTATTCATATGGATCCATTCTAAACACTCCCTTTTATTTCTGTATTTATTGTGCCTGTCACCAAAAAAAAAAAAAACCAACAACAAAACCCAAACCAACTATCCAACCAACCAAATTTAAATGTTTTTTGCAGAGTGTTTAAGCATTTTAGGTGGTTTACTTCTTTATGTCCAATTGCGTCAAGATACTGTACCCATAGTTTTCAGTGCTGCTACAGTTATAAAATTAGATGCTGCTTCCTTGTTGTTTAGCTATACATTCTTGTGCCTGCTGCTGGAGATAGATGACCCACATGCTGATGCATTCAGAAGTTTTCTGTTTGTGTGTGGAAAAAGCATCCTACAAGAAGTCAGTTAAACAGTATACTACACAGCATACCTTTTTTCTGTTTTGCTTCATGCACAAACGATATGCAGTTGTTCGTTGCCTCTGTTAATAGGACGTGACTAGTTCTAATCAAGGTGCAAGAATTTTCTCCTAATTTTTCAAATGCAAGTCTTAAAAAATAACCCCAGTCTTATCTTCTATCATTTTGAAGTTCCAGCTACTGATATCAAGTACATAAAATTGTCACCGTCCATGTTAAAAACAAATAAAAGTGGTGTTCTCTCATGGCTGAAGGGGAAGCTAGAAACTCACCTCAGTCTGTGATATGAACTCGCAGAGAAGACAACAAAGAAAAGGCCAGACAGTTGTACAGATATTTCAGGTTACAAATTTAAAGTAAGTTTTATATATGTTGAGGTATTATTTATGATTTTTAAACTCTTCTCATAGAATCAAATCTAGAATGGTTTGGGTTGGAAGGGACCTTAAAGCTCATCTAGTTCCAAACCTCCTGGCATGGGCAGGGACATTTTCCACTCTACCAGGTAGTTCAAAGCCCCATCCAACCTGACTTTGTTCTTGTTCTTAGTACCATAGTTTGCATCTGCTGCTGAAGGTATGTATCACTGTTAAACCTGGATTGCTGCCTATACAGGTATTTACAGACTTAGTACTCACTGCAGAGAGAGTTAGATAAGCATCTGTCTTTAGTCCTTAAGAGATTCAGATACCCCAATCCTGACCATTTGGTTTCAGAATATGCATGTTATTATCAGAAATGAGTTGTAGTGAACATTTATATTTAATGTGACCTAGGGATCAATATAGGAAAGAGACCTACTCAACAGTTACCTACCTTGACTTTATATCATGCTATGGTGTTAGAATTCTTAAACGTAATTATCATAGAATTTAGGAGTATCACCATAATAATCACCAGGTTTGTGTATTTTCCTGCATACAAGTCCTCCTACTAATGTCTTCTGAGCTTTTTCCAACCAGGCTTCAGTTTGTTTGACTTTACAGGTACGCAGATATTCCTGCATTTTGTTTGTACTGATCCAGCTAGTTATTTGAAAATGTTTCTAAGTAGATTGTATCTCATGAAAAGAGTAAGGAACACATGATTTAGCACCAAGCAGAAAACATCTAGGTAACACAGATAAATATGATTAGTAAACAAGGAGACATATATTGCCTGGACATAGATAATATATTCACAGAGAGCCAGACAGAGCTTGGAACTTCATCCTTATATACAAGGAGATTGACAGGTCACCTCACATCACTTCAGAAACTAGACATACAACTTCCATAGCAACAGACATTATCTGAATCAGTCAGGCTGGAAGGGACCTAGGGAGGTGTCTGGTCCAATCTCTTGCTTAAAGGAGAGTCAGAGATGAGATCAGATCAGGTTGTCCTGAAAATCTCCCGAGGGTAGAGATTGCACAACCTCTCCACAACCTGCTCCACGGCTTTGCTGTCCTCAGGGGGGGAGTTCTTCCTAACATCCATCAGGAATTTCCTGTTTCAGTTTATGCCCTTTGTCTCTTGTCCTGCTGCAGTGAACTGCTGTGCAGAGCCCAGCTCAATCTCTTCCAGCACCTCCCTGTGGGGTGATGGGGGTTGCAATTGAGTGCCCTTGAAGCCATGTCTGCTCTAGGCTGGAAAAGCCTCAGCCCTGCAGATTCTGCTTGCATGGCAAGTGCTTCAGCCACCAACTGTTTCAGTGCCCTCCTCTGAACCTTCTCCAGTTTGTCAGTGTCTTTGTTGCATTAAGGGGTGCACAACTGGATGCAGTATTTCTGATAAGGTCTGATGACTGACAGGTAGAGTGATTAACCCCACCCTCGGTCTGCTGCCAGCGCTGCTGGCTTTCAGGCAGCTTGGGTACCATCAGTTGTCTTTGCTGCAAGGATGCAGCAGACTTACATCCAGCTTGCCACCCACCAGCCCAAGAGGTTTAATGCACAGGTCATTTGTACCTGCACAGAGCTAGAATGTCCCCAGGTTTCCAAATATTGCTGGTGTTGGTGTAAACATCCCTGACAAGCTTCCTTTGGAGAAAGGTCTGAGTTGGAAATGCAGCTCTGTGAGGATGTTTCAGGGAAAAGATAGGAAGAGCTCTTGGTTAAGTTACAAGCCTTTGGGATACATGCTTGCACAAAGCTGAAGGGAGCTGGCTCCTGAGCAGCGCGGCAGGTATGCAAAGCTGCTTTGTCACAATAGTTTCCATTTCAGATTTGCATAGTCTAAAAGAACAAGAACGCTGGGGCGTATGTATTTATGCCGCCTCATTTTCACTGTTAACTTTTCCTGACGGATAAATAGGTAGTTGTTTCTTAAGTGCCATGAACAAGGCATATTTCACAGCCTTTCTCTCACTGGGGCCTAGGACTTGGCTAAGGTTTTTGATTGTCACCAGAGTTCAAACATAATATCTTGTTATTTATAGTAAGTAGTGATTTTCTCATAGTATTTTCCTGTGGTAAATGGCATTTCACTTTGAAACGAAAGGCCTGTGCCTGTCTTGCCATGTAGCATCTGGGTCTACACATGTAAAACTTTCTAGCTGGGCAGTAGGTAGGTAGATAGTGGTGCTGCCCTTCCAATTCCAATGGGCCATACCTGCCTGGGACAAGTGGAACATGAGCAAAAATGTGTACAGCATCGAGCTCCATTTGATCATGTACCTGTGTGTGTATCTTCATGTTCCTATATAGAGCCAGAAGGGATTGTGACAGCCTCACAGTGACCAATCTCCTCCCCAGTGGCATGTGACTGCTACATCTGATCAGTGCTCAATTGTTTGCAAAGAAGAATTTACCAGGCAAATGTAGCTGCTGTGTTGGCTCAGGGAGTATCTTAAACCAGACTGCTATTTTTCTGTTTATTAATAATTTAGAAGTCATCAACAGTTTTTTTCACTGTCACTGTGGATAAACCACTTTATTTTTGTAGTTGGTACATGTCGTTAGGCAAATTTGCATGGATCATTTCTGCAGGACTCGATGTAATCTTTCAGCAGATCACAAGAGCCTGAATTTAAGATTGTCTGGAAACATACAAAACTTGTTTCTGCACAGGGTCAGAGTAAAACTCTTCGGTGAACCTCGTTCAAAATCCACTCTCTCAAACACGATAGCCACCCTCGTGCTCACACCGCGAGCGGCGCGGAGACCCTTCCGCCGAGTTTCCCTCCAAACACGGAATAGGTTGAAGCCTGCGATCCGAGCCTGGAGCATCGAGGAGCTGGTTTGCTCTTCCGCCTTTTGACCGCTGTTCCACACCGGCGTGAGCGCCGCAGCGGTAATCTCGGCCGGGGCCACCCGACGGCAGGGCTGCGGTCACGGCGGGGTGCGGGGCTCCCCCGCCCGGCGGCCGGGAGCGGCCAGCCCGGGCCCGAGCGGCGGCTGGCACGAGCCGCCCCGCTGCCGGCTCCGCCCCACTCCCGCTGCCGGTCCCGTCCCGGTGCGGCCTGCCGGAGGCCTGCGCCAGCCGCAGCCCCGCCTGCTGCCGCCGCGCGGGGGCAGTCCCGCGCCTTCCGCTCGCCACTAGGGGCAAGGGCTGTGGCCGGGGCCGGGGCCAGGGCCGGGGCCAGAGCGGGCGGGGCCGACGGCCGGAGAGGGGCGGGGGGCAGCTGGCGCGGACGGTGCCTGGTAAAGGGGCGGGCGCGGCGGCGCTGGTAGGCGCTGCTTTCGCTCCGCCTCCTCCACCTCCGCCTCGTAGTGCGGTGGTGGCGGGCAGGGTCCGGCCGCGGCCCCGGAGCTCCTCGCCGAAACGCCGCGGCCTCTGTTCCCTTTTTTCCGCGGTCGCTGTCCGGTCTCAGCGCGATGTCGGGTGGCGCGGCGGGCGCCCCCAAACCCCTCCCGTCCTCCGGGCCCAAGTCTCTGCGGGAGATGCCGCATCCCCTGGCCACGTCCAGCAGCGAGGAGATGGGGCCGGCGCTTACCCCTAGCCCCGACCTGCTGCTACCCCGCAGCATCGCCGACAAGGTACGGCCTAGGGGGCAGGGGTGCGCGGCTTTGGGAGGGGTGCCTGCCCTTGCAGGGAGCATGGGGAGGAGGGTCGTGTGTGTGTTTGTGTCCCTGCCACATCCTCTTCCTCGGATGCATCCCCGGCTCCCCGCAGGGAGGTGAAGCCCTGAGCGCTGCTGACATCAATTACAAGAGCCTGGGGCTAATCGGGGGGGTGAAGACACCCAGCGTGGGGACTGCAGGCACCGTGTCCCTGTCCGCGAGGGACCAGCTGGAATACCGGTGCTCCTGCTGTCACCAGAGTGGCTGCGTGAGGCAGGGTTTTGCTGATTGTTATCTTCGCGTGGTTCATCCCCTCTACAGATGGGTCTGAACGCTTCAAGAATTGCTGCAACTCCCTCACAGTCTCCTTCCTGTAGCCCCCACGGGAGCCTTGGGGCTCCTGTTGTTTCCTTAGCGCTGAGCTTGGCATTATCTTGCCTGTGATTGTCCTTTCCATAGCTGAGCTCCTGCTTGTTTCTTCACAGCAGTGTCAGATGGAAAGGATGCTGTTCAGGAACATCTGTGACGGCTTTCCCTTCCCTAGCTCTGGCATGTGTCTGCGGGACACTAGCAGGCTTCGTAAAGTGATTTGCCTGTGTGTGGGCCTTGGATGTGATAATTCCGGAATGTGAAAGCAGCAGTAGCAGCACGGCACTGCTGATACGTTAACTACACTTGCAAGGACTTGATATCTCTGTGGGCAGAGTTCCTGGAGCGTCTTAAGGTCGGATTTCCTGGGAGCAAGGGCTGCAAGGGGCGAGAAGCTTTATAGTAAGCTGTTCTGGGGCAGCTCGTGTGTGAACAAGGTGTTACAGAGCTGCTAGTTAGCAAGAGGTGCTTCCTATGGCGCTTGTCCTGGGCAGTGTGGAGCTCATTCTGGGAAGGACAGATCTGCTAGCCTCCAAAAACGCTGGGGCTGCCCAGCAGTATCTGACGTATCTCCTGTGTTCTAGGGAAATGTGTCAGGGTTGTCAGGCCTCTTCTATGTGTCAGCTGTGCTGCACAGATTCAGCACTTGTTCCTGCCCAGGTCGAGGTCCCCCTACTCAAACGTTTGCCCACTGTCGTGCAAGTAAGAAGCCAGGCTTACCTTCCCTTTGTGAAAGTATGCCTTCGTCTAAGAAACTTGTCAAAACGTTTATGACCCTATGAGACAGGGAGTTACGTGATTAAGGTGTGGGTAGCAATTGTGGAGTCTTTTGTCTATGATAGATTGGGTTTACTTATCTAACGAGGTTGATGTCTGACCAACCTGTAGCAATAAGAGTTGCTTTTTGTGGGTCTTTGTGTGGTGGTGGTACCGTACTCTTTTAGCACTGGCCATCCACGTTGCTGTGTAGCTAGTAAAAAGCACTGTTCCAAAGAATAGCTCACACCCTATAACTTCTTTCTTTAGCTGTACTAATGAGCTTTTTTGCTTCTGGAGCTCAAGCAAGCTCTTCTCTGCTTTACTGCTTTGAGGTGCATAAGAAGTGTATCAACATCCCTAATAATCTGGAAGCACAGATAACTCTCTAGCCTCAGGCTGCGGTCAGCTAACTTCTCATCGGTGGAAAAGTTTTTGCCCAGTTTTTCTACAAGCCGCACAAGCGTTTAGCCCGTCTTCTAGGACTGTCCTGTTCTAGCACTTTGCATCAGAGAAGTACTCTAAAGGGGAGAGCAAAAGGGCTGACGTAAGCAATTTTTAGACTTGAGAGCAGTTTTGTGGTTGACCTGGAAATGGTGCTAGGGTAATGAGCCTTGCAGAATAAAAGGATTTCCAGTAGGAAGAGAGAAGCATTCTTTTTCTGTGTTTTTTTTTTTTTTTTTTTCTTTTTTTCCTTCTAGCTGAATTAGCAGAAAAAGCAGAATGTCTGATCCTTCTGGTGGAAGGAGTCCAACAGCTCTGCTGTGTGAGGGATGTCCCTTCTGCTTAATACCTGATGCACTGACAAGAAAAAAAAATGATCTGGCTTCTGTCCCAGTTTAGGAAGAACTGGTGTTCCTAACTTTAAGGCAATAGTGAACTTTAACCGCTTGCACTGTGTATTACATAGTCTGGAGTGTGAATATGGTAAGTGGAGGTAAATAGGTAAAACTGTCTTTTAAGTGGTTAGTATGTCTCTTGGTCTTCAGCTCTTTTGAAAGGCTGTGTCACTAATGGACTGACGACGTGTGGATAGCTGCAATAGTTGTGAAACAGAAGGAGGTCAGTATTCAAGTTTGACTTGGGTTTAAAGCTCTACAGCTGTTCTTTATTAATTCTTTAACAGGAGCTCTGCTCATCTGCTCCCTTGGCCTTTCCAAAGTCTTTCTGGAGAGTCTGGTGGAGATTAGCACCCTAGAAGTTTGGGACAAAGTCTCCAAAGCTTCAGAGTGCCTCTGAGTCATTACACTTCTGTAAGGACCACTGTCCATAACCTGGCCTGTACTAGGACGTTTCTTTGGCTGAGGAATTGTGGCAATGTCTGACCCATCACCATGAAGTGGATAACTTTCTTTTTCTGTGTGGTTCTTACCTGCTCTAAGCAAATATTTCCTAAACACTGCTGCAAGATAAATGTAGCAATGCTCTGAGAGGAGAAAGTGCAGAAGTAAGGGAACTGCCCACAGAGCAGTGCTTCAGTTTCTACTGCCTGTGCAGCCTGCAGCGGTTGAACCTTTGGTGTCACTGATTTGCTTTTTTAAAAGTCTGTATTCTTTGCTTTTTTGGAGCTACTCAGTGAGAACACTGATTTATCCTGAGTCAGGAACACTGCCGATGTGTCTCCTGTTTTGATACAAATGTGGGAATAATCAGAGTTAGTCAGGGTCTAAGATACTAGAAGTCTTATGAACCTTTGCTTGCTGTTTGAGAGCAGGGGGTAATACTACTAGAGCAGTAGGTCATGGGAAAGAGAAGGAAAACCTATGCTGTTTTCTGTGGCTTCCCTGGTTCTAAGTAGGCTAGTTTTAAGTTTTCTGAATCTTATAAAAAGGGCTGCAGAGCTTTCTTTGTCTGAAATAGTGTCCTCATCCTGACTTGGAGAGAGCACTTTTAAGAGCCAGGAAACCTTGACTTCTGAGTGGCATCTAATGTATTAAATGAAATGGACATTTCTGGCTAAGTACTTGGCCTGCACAGCAGTTCTGCAGCAAACATGAAACACTTGAGTTGTAGATTAATGTCTCTAAAGCATTTCTGTACTGGCCAAATATTTCTGTAGTGATCTTTCTGTTCCCCTCAAGTCTAACTGCATTAAACATCGTTTGTCCTGATACCTGACCACAGTCAGCTTTTATGAGCTTATTTGGAGGCTTTGCCCCGCTGGCCTCCAAGTAAGAAGACAGCTGAAGCTGAACCTGAGCAATAGCGCCTCCCCCCACCCGCCCTTTTTTTTTAATGTTCAATATATATATTTAGTGAGAAGGAAACAGTCCCTCAGGATACATGACCAAGTCCACTGCAGAGTTAGCTATTTAAAACAGTTCTTGCTGTCTTGCAGAGCTTTGGGAAGGCATACAAGCTAATTGAGATCTGCTTTTCAGCACAGATCCTCTGCAGAGAAGGGTAAGACAAATGGGGAAGTGTCAGTGAGACCTTCTTCCCCTTTTTTAAAAAAAGAAAAAAAAAAAAACAACAAAACAAAAAAAAAAAAACACAAACAAAACAATAAACACCAAAACCTTCTACTTGCATGTGACTGCTTGACTCCAGTTCACTTGTTTGTCACTTTTGGTAGCGTATCTGCTGTGTGCGCTAGGACAAACACTTTGACACTGCGGCAAAAAGGTATTATTAATGGTTTTCTGGGTTCAGAACAGAGGTGAGAAGTAGATGGTATTCTGCTGTGTGATGTACCTAAATGGTTGTATAAGTATGGTAAGACTCAGGATGCAGCCTTACTGAGGCTGTGCAGATTTAATAGCACACTGCTAATAGTGTTGGAAGTGCCAGGATGTGCAGAATTAGGAAGAAAGTGTTCTGTATGGCTTACTCAGGCTGTCCTCTAGCTGTGGTCCTTGTAGACCCTCTAGACTTGTGAGAGTATCTTCTTAACAGGATGATGTTGGCTGTTCTTGATATGGTTTGCCTTGAGACAGCAAGGCAAACTGATAGAGTCCTGACTCCCAATACTGGTTTCTTGCCTGGCACTCAAAGCTTTTATATCCCACCTGTCCAAGGACTCAGACTGCCTTGTCTTTTTTCAGACATCTCTGATGACCTGATAGTATACTTGTGGCCAGCTACTAATAACCTGTTCAGTTTTAATTCTTTGAAGATGTGCATGCCTGGTATTTGTCTCTGTTAACACTAGACAGCTGAAGTGAGCTCCAAGGCTGTTTTGCACATAGTATATCAAGCAGAGTTTATTAAATACCAGGCTTGCAATAAATGCATAGCTTGAATTTGCTAATTCATGGAGGTGGATATTAAAGCACCTACTGCAAACTTCTGATTACCAGCTGAAAACCATTGCTTGTGTGCTTGCTCATCTGCTTCCAAACTACAACCCTGGTGAGCCCCTGGGCCTGAATTAGCACTTGATCAAGTATTTATACTTGTTGTGTTTGCTGGAGTGCTGATACCTAGCACTTATATTCTGGAAGGGAGCCTGGCAGCTCTCCAACAAAAAATATACCAAGAGTCTGGAGAGCTACTTCCAGCCTCCTTGGTTCCTAGTTTATAATTATTGCTCTTAACTTCATCCACCCACAGATGAAACCAGTTTGCACTATAATATGAAAGCTTAAAATAGGTCTGCCTGAGCTTCTACGAACCTCTTCTGTGGCTACATGAGAACCGTTCGACCAACACCATGTATTGCTCTTAAAGCAAGCTGGAGGTAAATTCTCAGTCTTGGGAGAGACTGAGGACTACACAAAGTCAGGAACTGAAGTTGATGAACTTGTGAAGCAATGCCAGTGTGGGTGAGTTGATCTTGATTCCAGTCTACAGGAACACAGAACTGACAATCGCAGAGAAGTTGAAGCTGGAAGGCATCTTTGGATATCTTCTAGTTCAGTCCTTTTGCTCAGGGCAGGGAAAGCTAGAACAGCCTGCCTAGTGTGCTGTGAAGTTTTTGAATATCTCTCTGGGCAACCTGTTCCTCATCCAGTCACCTGCAGAATAAAATTTTTCTCATATTTAAGTAAGACTTCCAGTATTTCAATTTGTTCTGTTGTTGGATCCACTGAAAAGAGTCTGTCACCACGTTCTGTAGACCCTTCTATCTGGTATTTATCCATATAAACATTCCTTGAGCATTCTTCTTTCTAGGCTGTTGGCCTCTTTTGCTGTGAGGCATGTTCTTGACTCCTGGTCAGCTTTCAGCCAGTATCTGGTGTGTGGTGTGGATTTTTTTGTGGATGTTTTTTTTTTTGAGTTTCTTTTCCTTCTGTATTTCATAAGGAAAGCCCCCAGCAAATGCTGCTGCTACAGGGAGTTATTCCTGCTAAGTGCAGGACTTTGCATTTTCTCAGGTTGAATTTCATGAGGTACTGTCAGCCTTCTGCAAGTAATAGAAGAGCTGACAAGGAGAGGTGCCACGTTTGACCTTGTCCTCACCAACAGGGAAGGGCTGGTTGGAAATGTGACGCTCCAGGGCAGCCTTGATTGCAGCAATCATGAGGTGGTTGAATTTGAGATCCTCAGGACAGTGAGAAGAGCGTGCAGCAAGCTCACTGCCCTGGACTTCAAGAGAGCAGACTTTGGCCTCTTCAGGAACCTGCTCAGTAAGGTTCCATGGGATACAGCCCTAGAGGGCAGGGGGGCCCAAGACTGTTGGTTGATATTCAAGGATCACCTGCTGCAAGCTCAGGAGCGATGCATCCCAACTAGAAGGAAGTTCAGCAGGAGGGCCAGGAGACCTCCTTGGATGGATAAGGAGCTGCTGAGGAAAATTGGAAGGAAAAAAGAGGCTTATAGAAGGTGGAAGCAAGGTCAGGCGACCGGGGAAGAATACAGGGATGTTGTCTGGGAAGCTAGGAACCAGGTTAGGAAAGCTAAGGCCCACTTAGAATTAAACTTGGCGAGGGATGTTAAGGATAACAGGAAGGGATTTTATAGGTACACTGCAAATAAAAGACAGGTTAGGGACAATGTGGGCCCTCTCCAGAAGCTATCGGGAGAACTGGCTACCCTGGATTTGGAGAAGGCTGAGGTTCTGAATGACTTCTTTGCCTCAGTCTTTACTGGCAAATGCTCTGACCACACCACCCAAGTCTTGGAAGGCAGACACATGGACAGTGAGAATGAAGACCCTGGGCCCGCTGTAGAAGAGGATCTGGTTCGAGACCATCTTAGGAACCTGAATGTATACAAGTCCCTGGGACCTGATGAAATCCATCCGCAGGTCTGAAGGAGCTGGCAAATGAAGTTGCTGAGCCACTGTCCATCATATTTGAAAAATCATGGCAGTCAGGTGAAGTTCCCGACGACTGGAAAAAGGGAAATATAACCCCTATTTTTAAGAAGGGGAAAATGGATGACCCGGGGAATTACAGACCAGTCAGTCTCACCTCTGTGCCTGGCAAAATCTTGGAGCGGATTCTCCTGGAAGGCATGCTGAGGCACATGAAAACCAACAAGGTGCTTGGTGACAGCCAGCATGGCTTCACTAAGGGGAAATCCTGCCTGACCAATCTGGTGACCTTCTATGAAGGGGCTACAGATCTGATGGACAGGGGTAGAGCAGTTGATGTCATCTACCTGGACTTGTGTAAAGCCTTTGACACTGTCCCACATGGCATCCTTCTCTCTAAGTTGGAGAGAGATCAATTTGATAGGTGGACCACTCGGTGGATAAAGAACTGGCTGGATGGCTGCACGCAAAGAGTTGTGCTCAGTGGCTCAGTGTCCAGCTGGAGACCAGGAACGAGTGGTGTCCCCCAGGGATCGGTGTTGGGACCAGTCTTGTTCAACATCTTTGTGGGTGACATGGACAGTGGGATTGAGTGTGCCCTCAGCAAGTTTGCCGATGACACCAAGCTGTGTGGTTTGGTTGATACATTGGAGGGAAGGAATGCCATCCAGAGGGACCTTGACATGCTTGTGAGGTGGGCTGATGCCAACCTGATGAAGTTTAACCATGCTAAATGCAAAGTCCTCCACCTGGGTCGGAGCAATGCCAGGCATAGCTCCAGGCCGGGCAGAGAAGAGATTCAGAGCAGCCCTGCGGAGAAGGACTTGGGGGTGTTGATTGATGAAAAAATGAACATGAGCTGGCAGTGTGCGCTGGCAGCCCAGAAGGCCAACCGTATCCTGGGCTGCATCAAAAGGAGTGTGACCAGCAGGTTGAGGGAGGTGCTCCTGCCCCTCTACTCTGCTCTCGTGAGACCTCACTTGGAGTATTGTGTGCAGTTCTGGTGTCCTAAACATAAAAAGGACATGGAACTGTTGGAACAAGTGCAGAGGAGGGCCACGAGGATGATCAGGGGACTGGAGCACCTCCCGTATGAAGACAGAATGAGAAAGTTGGGGCTGTTCAGCCTGGAGGAGGCTGCATGGAGACCTCATAGCAGCCTTTCAATACATGAAGGGGGCCTGTAGGGATGCTGGGGAGGGACTCTTCATTAGGGACTGTAGTGAGAGGACAAGGGGTAATGGGTTGAAACTTAAACAGGGGAAGTTTAGATTGGATATGAGGAAGAAATTTTTTACTGTAAGGTGGTGGGGCCCTGGAATGGGTTGCCCAGGGAAGTTGTGAATGCTTCATCCCTGGCGGCATTCAAGATGGGGTTGGACATAGCCTTGGATGGCATGGTTTAGTGCGCGGTGTCCCTGCCCATGGCAGGGGGGTTGGAACTAGATGATCTTAAGGTTCTTTCCAACCCTAACTATTCTATGATTCTATTTCTCCAGCCTGTTGAGGTCCCTCTGAATGACAGCTCAACCACTCGATGTATCACGTATTCTACCCAGTTCTGTACCCTCAGCGCAGTTTCTGAGGATGTAGCCTGTCCCATCATTTAGGTCATTAATGAAGGTGTTAAAAAGGTGTGGCCCTCTTACTGTCTGCTGCTATACTCCAGTAATGAGTCATTTCTTCGTAGCAGGTGTTGGTTAAGCATGACTTCCCTGTAGTCCATAGTGACTTCTCATCACCATGTCTTTTGTGCCTTTGGAAATGGTTTCCAATATTTTCTTGACCACCTTTCCAGGGACTGAGGTGAGGCTGACCTGCCTGTAGTTCCCTATGTCTCCCTGCTTGAAGACAGAAGTGACACTTAGTTTCTTCCAATCCTTGGGACTCTCCCCTTGTCGCTGTAGTAAGGACAAGATAATTGAAAGTGGCATTACAGTAGCATCATCCAGCTCCCTCAGCACTTGCAACTCTGTCTCATCATGGGTTTATGTCAGCCCAGTTTGTTGAAATGCTCCCTAACCTGGTCTTCCCTCACTGATGGTGAGTTTGCCTTGTTCCAGACTTTCCCACTAAGCTCAGGGGCCTGCGATCCCTGAATGCTGGTCATCTCAATAAACACTGAGGCAAAGAAAGCACCAAGTACCTCAGTCTCACATGTGTCCTTTGGCATCAGATCGTCTGCCCTATCACACCTGCATTTTCCTTGTTCTTTATTCTGCTGATGATGTTTCTGTAGCAACCTTTCTTGTTGCTGTTGTCATCCTTTGCAGATTCAGCTCCATACCACTAAATCCGTGTCTGCATGCTCAGACAGTGTCTTTGTATTCCTCCTGGGTCAACTGTGCCTGCTGCTTCCTTTTCTTACACTTTGTTTTGTGAGTTTAGTCAGGAGCTCTGTGTTCATGGATGCGGGTTTCTAGCCACCTTTTCTTGATTTTCTGCTTATTGGGATGCACCAGTTTTGACGTGGGAGAGGTGTTCCTTGAAAATCAACTAGTTCTCCTGGATGCTTCTCCTAGCAGATCCCTGAACAGGCCAAAGTTTGTTCCCTGGGAGTCTGGGGTTGCAGTCCTACTCTTTGCTTTGCTGCCTCTTCTTGGGATCCTGCGCTCATGCTTCTGTGGCTGAAGCAGACCCTGCCTTCACATCTCTGACCAATTCTTCCTTCTTTGTAAGACTAAAGTTCAGCAGAGCGTTTTCTGTCATTAGCTTATCAGTCACCTGTGCTAGGCAGTTGTCATCAATGCCCTTCAGAACCTTCAGATTGATGTCACCTCCAGCAAATACTGTAGTTCAGGCTGCCTGTAAGAACCTGTGAACATGAGGCTTTTTCCAGTAATCCCCTGCCCTTGTCTGCAGAAGTGCTTGAAGGACACAGGAATATTGCTTTCCATCTGGGACAGTAGCATTGTCAGTTTGGTTGACCTGTCTCCTAACTGTTTAAGAATTCACTCATTTATGAAGCTGTTGTCCTGGCTTTTTTGAAATCTGTGGTTGTCTTTCTCCCAGTCACTGCACTGAATGGCGAGGTTGTGTTGCATGGTAGGTATGTTAAATTACTGAACAATGGTTCTTTGGCCAGGAAGCTTTCAGGTGCAAGCAGTCTGCTACATGTTTCATTAGTAGGCCATCAGCTCTCGAAGGCCTGAGCTTAGTTGTCTTGTTTAAAGGAGCTGCTGGCTCTTCTGTTGCGCTGCGTATGTGTGTGTACACATGAAAAGCTCTTTTGTAGTCTTCTAATTAAGAGAATGGACTTAAACCTAGTGTGGCTTTCAGCTTGCCATCAGTGCTCTACCCACAACCAAGCTGCTGGCTGAAACCATTTCCTCTCCCGTAATTTTGGTAACTAGAACTGCTTTCTCTAGCTGTTTCATCTTTCAAACTCACATCACTTGTATAGGTTAATACTATGCTATCTCATTGAAGAGAGTGCTTTTTCTCCTTTCTGCTAGTGAGCCACTCTAGGGTTTGATGTAGAAGCACATACAACATCACATTAATGTGCTTGATTGCAGTCACCTTCATTTAAAGCACACTTACCAATGAAATCCTATTTGTGTAATGTTATCTTACAACGTAGGTGCTCTAGTACTGTTGTAAAACTGTTCGCTTATGTCTAAAACTGGTCTCTTTGGTCTGCAACTTCCCAGTACAGCGAGTTTCTCTGGAATTGGCAGTTCCCATCTTTTCTGCGCAGGATGAATGATAGCTAACGTTTGATTTGGGACAAACACTTGCATCAACATATCTATCTTAGTACCGTTGGGTTTCTTTCAATCTTTCCATTTAGTAAAACTGAACACAGCTTTTACTGTATCACAATATTATGACCTGTGTTTCTTACTTCAACATAATGGATGGAGTGGTATACTTGGAGGTTGGGCTTGGTGTTCAACTGGTGTTCAAGCTTTCAGAATCTTTTCAGCAGGATTGTTTCGTACTTAATGAAACACAGTGTTAAAAACATATTCAGAATGCACATGGAGGAACTTCATTCTTCAGCAGATTTTCAGAAGGGTGAATCTTGCCAATAACTTGTCAGCCATGGTGGAAAAAGTGATACTTTGTGGTCGGAAAGAATCCACTGAGCTGCCTGTGCTGGAATGCCTCAAACCGACCCAAGATGCTGGATGCTCTCTGGGCTCCTTCTTGGGGAGAAAGGAATAACCAGATAAAGAACCCCACTTTTTACAGCTCTGTGGGCGTATCATTCTCCTGTTGGTGCCTCATCCTCCTGTTGGTGCCTCAGGGATTCATGATAAGCCTTGGATAGTACCTCCCTGTAATTATTAATGAGAGGGACAGAGGATAAAGACAGAGGGTTTCCTATTGACACACTGTGATCTGGGAGACATCAGTTCCTAGGCTGATGTGCAAACTACTGTCCTGGTGTCTTCTAGCACTGTGGACTACTCTTGTGGTATCTCAGACAGATCGTCTGGCTGTCACAATAGCCAGTCTCTTCCTTATCTGAGTGGAGAGACTGGCTTCTGTAAAGTAGGTCAGGGGACAAGACAGAAGCTTTTATGTGAGACTTAGCACTGCTACATGAAAATCTACTTGCAACACCTAAACTGCATCTATGAGATTGTAACTTGCATGTTCCTTCAGTATGAAGATGGCAATACAGCAATTAAAATCAACATTTGATCTTGTGTGATTATCAGAAGTAACTTCACTGAGGCTCGTACTGTGCTGACCTCGAGCAAGGTGTTAAATGCTGAGCTTTTTAGCTGTGGCTGACTTGCCTTTGTGAGCCCAGGTTGCAGTACAGCTGAGACCCCGTACTTTTATGCCTGAGGAAAACTACTCCCACTGCTATGATGAAATGGTGGCAGAAGATGCTGCCTTGAGGGTGGTGACAGCTGTGACCCTGAAGTAGAAGCTGAGTGAATTTGCTCTTATTAACAATTTATGCTTAGTAAATCATCAAAATACCATGGGGAATCTGTTTCTCTTCCAGGTAATGTTAACTGACAGTGAGGTAGCTGCTAGAAACAGTGGAATGACCAGATGAAGATAGGAAACAAATCCAGTGGCTCTTTTAATGAGCTAGCATTCTCAATGCCAGCCCAATTTAGGTGGGTTATTGACAGGTGAATTTATGCGACATGTTTTATTTTCTAAATTGAGAGGGCACGGGCTGGAAAGAAGTGCTGCTTTCAGCTGTATGTACTATAATGCCAAAACTATTGATTATCAACCAAATACTTCAGAAATCATGAAGTATTCTGTCTGAATAAGCGTGTAGGTGACATAGGTTAGTGGAACTAGCTGAAATTGTTCCAAAAATAAAGGCAATAATAAAAAAGCAAGACATGCAACATACAATAGCAGGGAAAGAGCTCAGCCAAGAGCTGTATTGAGAGTGGTCTTCAAAGCATGAATTCCTTTGGAGAACAGCACTATCTTATAGCCAGTTCAGAGCTTCTACACTGCTTCTACAAAATAATGAGCAGCAGGTGGGGAGCTACTGTGGAAATGAAATCAGTGGTGTCTCTAAACCCTGAAGGTGGGCTTCTGTTGGACTCAGGTTTGTGGGTTTATGTATCTTAGTTTGAAGAGAACAGTACTAGCATATGGGAGCAAAGACATCACGAAAATGTGTGGTACTCTTTGCTGCAGGAAAGTGAGAAAAAACGAACAGTGGCTGGATTTTCTTGCCTCTAGATGATGTCCTCAAACTAAGGAGCGCAGACCCTACTAACAACCTCTCTGTCGGTCTTGGAAAATAACAGTTGCAGTCGTCCGTAATGTTATTAATAGCTTACTGAACTGAAGCACATGCTTTAGTCTAGATTCTTATTTAGTCTGTGCTGTAGCTTTAAGCTGAATTTAAGTCTGAAAAAACAAGTATTTTTTTAATTTTTTTAAAAAATACCTTACACTGTGTATCTGGAAGTAGCTATTGGCCTCTCAAAGCCAAAATTGTAGCAAGAAGTAAAGCTTCTCTGTTGCATCTATGGGGGAAGCTGTTACTACACTGGTTCAATGTGCTGTCCTTATGGGAAGCTGTTGCCTTAACATTGCTTCAATGGAAGCGATTTTGCTGTATCCTTCTGCAGAGCTTCTTAGGGTATAAAACCCCTCCATCTTAAAGTTTGTTTTCCTAGTTGGCCTCACTTTACCAGTGAACTTGAATGGTGTGATATGTTCCTTGAGAAGGAATATACTGCAGTGCAGGTATTGCTCAAAGGCAGAGAAGCCTCTTCCCCCTCAGTGCTGTACATGGTGCTAGCAACAGCTACTCTTGACTAGCTTAGTGGTGAAAGTGCTGATATGTGGCAATGGTTAGGTGATAAACTACCCAAACAATACTCCAGCCCATGCTTACATGGGTAGCACTAGTGCCTTTGCTGTAGCTTTTTAGATGCTAGAATAAGGCAAATTGAAAGTGGAAATCTTGGGTGCCGCCAAGGCAAAGCTATGTTTTTGGTTATTGGCAAGAAATTCCCTGTGAAAATGTAATCAGTACTGTTTATTACCAGTGGTCAGCTTGGTCTCTTCAGGATTTGCATGCTGATTTTCACTCTCCAGATCTGCTTGTTCCTGGTTCAGCATGCTTCATTTGAAGCTATGTGTGCCAGATGTGTATTGCGCCACAGTGGCTGTCTAGGATCATCTAGATATATTAGTCTATACATCTTATGCCTTGTTTCTTCCCTCCATCAGTTTCTATAGATATGAGGAAATACTGCGTGGCTGCTTTTCCTCACTTGCTTTCCTTAAAGCTAGGGACTAAAGTGGTCATAGTGTGTGGGTTTTTTTTGTTGTTTTGTTCTGTTTGTTTTTCTTACTTTGGTTTTTTACCTCTCTGGGAGCAAATATCTTTCTACCTGAAAAGATCTTGTTTGTCAGCAAACATGATGGAGGTCTAGCTACTAAATTGCACCTGAGTAACCCTGAGAGCTCCTCCAAAAGCACGCTCCTGTAGCTCTTCCAGGCTTTGAGATGAAAACATGAGTTCTTCCATTTGAACATCTCTGCCTCACTTGCAGTGATGTCTTGTCAATCTGACTGTCATGAAACTTCCACTGATCTTGTGTGGGGAAATGCTAATGCAGCTCATCTGAAACGGTGAGCGCAAGGAAACCCACATTGTAGTGCAGCATGGAAGTATATTCTTGCTTGTTTAAATGAAGTATTCACCAGGATACTGCGGTGTTTTCCAGCTCTCTGTAATTTGTTTCCTTCTTGTTTCCACTCTCTGCTTCTTCCCAATAGTTCACATCTGGTCATATTTAAAAATTACAGTTTGCTTTCAAAAACATCTCAGCCAAATAGGCACTTTGGTGACACGGGATACCTAGATAACTGATGCAGCTAAACCTTTTTCTAGAGAGTGAACAAGAGAAAACTGGAGACATACTGAGCAACAGAGCTGTAACACAAAGCTGTATGTCTCTAGGAGAAAGCAGTTGAGTTTGAACAAGCTTAAACCGTTCCATCTGTAATCAGATGTAAATCTGGCTTCTTGGATTGGGAATGACTTCTAGTCGTATGCTGGATTCACGTTTTCCTGCTCATGGTCTGAATCCTGGCTGCTACTTTGCTAGTTAGAAGGTCACAGCTCAGGTTCTGAAAATAGGGCTTTAAACAAAACACTGAGTGTGTTAGGCTTGTTCATTAATGAGGTGCTTTTTAGCATATTAAAATGGATTATGTGATATTCCTGTGCACACAGGTACAAAAAAGCCTTTTGACCTTTTGGGAACAACATAGCACAGTAACATAGTTGATTACATGTTTATTACATCAGATTAAACATCTGTGAGATGCCTCTCATGAGCCTTATTTTTTAGAGTGCAGTCTGAACCACATCTAGCTTTAGTGTGGCAGTTCCCCTTCCAGACTGTGCAGAGAGGCTACCCTCCTAAGGACTTTGTGAGAATACAGGCGTATAGCCAGACTGTATGAACAGATGGTCTGATGTGGTCTTGACATCTTATAGTGACACCACCCTCTATTGCCATGCACAGGAAGGCTGAAACTGAGCAGTATTGTTGCTGAGTCCTGGAGGACTTCAGCAACAGAGGTAGGAGATGGCTTATTGCTCTTTCTGAAAATCCTGTTTGCAGGAAACGCTTCTGTGCCCGCATTCTTGCTCTGGTTAGCTTAACTACGGTGACTTATGGGAAGACAAACCACAGTGTAAAGTAATCCATCCTATGAAAATTGGCTGTTAGCCTCAGCAAAGAGATGAGAATGCCGTGACCTGCTTGAGAAGGCTTGGAAAGTGCTTGTGTCATATAGAGTCTTTCTGAAGCTTGTTCCAGTCTGTCTTTGTCCAGCAAAAGTCCAAAGAAACACTCTTCCAAGTATGACACCTTTCTAAGCAAGAGTATAAGTTAAGTCTTGAGCGGTACCAAACTGCTTGCTGTTAAATCAGCTGCTGTGTCTGAAATTCTGATTTTCTTTTTCCAGGGGTACTGAGGAGTCTGTCTCCAGACCAACTCTGACCTACAGAGCAGAAATGCTAGTTTGTGGTGAACACCAGAACAAAGTCATCAGACCTGTGGCTTGGCAGTGTGCTGTACTCTGACGCCTATTTAAAGTATCCTGAGAGCAAATTGATCCAGTCTTTATCTAGAGGCTTTTTTTTGTTATATGGGCAGAATACCAGTGGTACTGCTGGAACTGTAGAGGTGTGGCTCGGGCCAGGAGTGGTATGCATGTCCCATTAGAGTTGAGGGCTTTCTGCCCGACACTGCAGGGCCCACAGACTTGCTGCATAATTCTCTCCATGTGTAGAAAATAAAAGATCTGGACAGTGCTGGGACCTCTATATCCAGCACTGTCCTTCCTCTGCTGGCACATTTCTAGGTAAGAGCAAAAACTGCTTTGCGCTTGGTCTGCATTGCTCTTAAAATAGCCTCAACCTTGCAGTCTGATTTTAGATGATTAATATAGCGGGAAACACTCGCCTCTTTTGAGGTAATAATCTTGCTCCCTGTGAGTATGCCTACACATACTATACTCTTTCCCATTAATGGAGGAGGATATCAGGAGCTGGTGTATATGTGATTACTTACCCTTTCCCAGGAGGGTAGGTCCTTCCTTAGAAGTTGATTCTTGCAGTTGTCAAACTACGACTTAGCACTGTCTTGTTTGTGGATCAATGTAGAAACATGGTACTTCCTCCTGAGAATAATTAAGGGGTTTGGAATTTAACTGTGGGCTTTTGGTTTGTGTGGGGTTTTTTGTTGTGGGTTTTTTGTTTGTTTGGGTCTGTGTTGTTTTATTTTGTTTTTTTAACCTTGTAGAGCAAAACTGCCTTCTTATCCTGTCTTTCCTTCTGTGTTCAGAGCATTCTCACTTCTCTGCAGTCTTGATCCCCACTTCGGTTACTTATAGTAGCTGCCCAAAAACATGTGCAAGGGAAAAGGACATGCAGCATCTCACATAAGTCTCAGATATGTGTAGAGAAGCTAAGTTGACCAGTATTAGCAAAGTATGATGCTGATACCTGATAGAGAATGAAACTGAACATATATGAAGGGGAAGCAAATACCTTTTATTCCCTTCTTCTCTATCTGAAGAGAGATGTAAGTATTTCTCTGCGGCTGGTTTTGGATTATTGTTTTGGGCAGACTGAGACTTCAATAGACAGACGCTCAGGAGATTTTCTAATAGGGCACTGTACTGTCAGTGACAGATGAACTGATCTGGATGGTCTGGAGGATGCAAAGGTGCTTTCTGTTCCTACACAGAGCTGACCAGTGACAGAAAACTCTATAAACAAAAAAACCTGCTTTCAAAACCTGCTGGGATGAGCCAAGAAGTGCTACGAGCACATCTTTGAAAGCAGAGTTAATGCAAACTTGATTAATTAATGCAAGTGTTCTTGAATCTAAACCCCTTTAGTTTTCTAGTCAGCAACAGCAGTTCTGCTATGGCTTATTGTTGAGTACTGATGGTACAAAGGTAAGGCTGCTCCAAAAGTCAGCTGCAGTCATTGTGTGGAATTATTGTCTTGTCAACATGACTGTATCTGTGGTTGTGTCTCTCTGGGAAATGGGTGGCAGAAAGCAACAGAGTGCCTTGAAACACAAGGGGAATAGTACAGCACTCTGAATTTCAGAAGGGAAGCAGTGAGGCTGTGGTAGTGTGGGCCTGGCTGTAAGGTCCTCGAGGTAGGCACGGACACTTGGGGTTAAGTGCTCCACTTGCCTCTGAACAGCAATATTGCTCAATGTCTCTTACTGTCACCTAACACTTGTTGAATAAGAGCTTTGTGCTTGCAACACCAGGTGGTTTCAGGCTGACCCTTCACAGAAACGAGTTTATCTGTGCCTGTAAATCTTAGCTGAACCACCTCTTCCACTGCATGGACTACTGCTTAGACATCAAAACTGCCTGGTTAAGCTGTATGCTTGCTAAGGCAGGATAGGTGAAAACATTTTGATTGTAGAAGCTGAAGTATGGTCTAGCTGCATGTAACTCAGCAGGAGAGTGCCTCATCTTCACTTGACAAGAAACCAATGCCTACAGAATTTTAGAACCATTTTTAGCTTTGAAGGGTTGAATCCTGGATTTCTCTGCTGTGAAAGCACTTGGGGAGGTGGCTATCCAGAAGACTGAATGCCAAGCTCCTGAGGTTTTACCTTGTGTGAGTCCAAGCTGCTCCAAAACTCCAAAGTCTTGGAAAATCTCCTGAGAGACTGAAGGAGGGAGAAGGTGACATCAGTTGGAAACTTCCTAACTCATTTTACATCTCACATGTAGACTTCTAGTTTATAAAATTCAGATGAATTTTAACTGGAATGAAGTAAACTTCTTGATAGTTTTAGTATCTCTTTCTGGGTAAGCTAACTAGTCATGGTGTTTGGACTGCATAATACAACAAAAGAATGTGAAGCTGCTTCCTCACCAGATAGCAGCCTGCATAGTTGGCAGGGCTTATGCATTTCCAACATAGGCAGTTAGTTCCTAGCTGCTCTGTGCTGTAAGATACCAGACATGTGCTGCTAGAGTCATCTGATCGCGTGTACCCATAAATTTGGGTGTCTTGAGGAATCCTGCAAAACCCATAGGAATGCATGGAGTCTGTCTATAGGTGGTTGTACAACTGTGCACAGAAGCCTAGTATTTAACCAGTAGATCGTGAACCTGGAGTTTTGAATGTTGCATTGCTTCTGCTACAGGTTGTGATACAGATGGTGCTAGAACTTCACCTGTCCTGCTTCATGAGCTGGTAACAAAGCTGTGAGACTGGCCTGAGGAGGTGAGGGACAGAGGCTAAGGATTTTTGCTCTTTCGTTTAGAAATAGCTGTGAAACTTGAGGAAGTCTTCATGGATACTCTGTGAGACTTAAAGAATGTCTTGACAGAACTTGTCCTCTGTTCTATCTGCCTGGCTGCCAGAAGCATCCTCCCCTCCTCCCTGTTGTGGGAGTGCTCAGGTTCACCGCATGTTCTGAGAGAAACAGAGGCTGTGACAAGCAGGTTGTTTTTTTTTTTTTCTTGTAGGAAGAGCTTTGTGAGCAATAGGTACCTGCTGGAAGTTGGATTGTGCTGATATCTGATAATGCAGGTAGGTGCTTAAGGACAGTGGATGAGCAGATGCTTGATACAGTAAAGGTGAAGCTGATGCATGAATCTCTGGCACTGAAGTCAGACTCTTATACAAAACAAGTAGTACTAGTCAGTACTTCAGATGCTTGTGGGTGTGTAGCTACACTAACAGGTAGAAATGCAGATGGCTACAGCTCTCTTTCCTGCTAGGTTCTGCAGGACATACTCCTCTTTCTATGGTAAAAGCAGACTAGAATAAGATTACGTAGTCTTGCTTCACCACTGCAAAAAATCCCCCAAGTCCCGTAGAAGAAAGCCAGGGCCAGTTAACATGATTAGGAGGTGCTCTGCTGGAAGGATTACAGCCCGAAACAACTACAATTGCTAGGCCATCTGCTGTGACACTTCAAAGCCTACTTTTTTCTAGCAATAGCAAGGACTTCAGCAAATGGATTCTGCCTGCTGCTAAATGAAGGTACAGCAGTCATAAGCATTGTTGCTTGTGCAGCTAGGTAGGAGGCTCCACCCATTAAGGACACACAGCTTTGAACTTGGCCTTCTACTACTCAAAACAAATAGCAAGGTGTGATGCCAGGTAAGGGTACTGTCATCACAGATGAGACAGTACAGCGCAGTGGTACTTTCAATGTACACATCCTCTGTCCTTTCTCCCCCTTCCCCTCAGCTAGCAGCCCTCCTGCACCTAGCCTGAGTTTGTCCAGGAGCCTCACTTGGTCTAGGTTTGGGGTATTACATCCAAGGCTCAAATGAGGTAAAACTGTTATAGCCTTTGTTTTAAGGGCTGAGACATTCCACGGGACCCATGACTGCTAGAACACACTCAGATAGATTGAAGTGGATTCCAGCCTTCACAAACCTCTGTTAGAACACACTCATAGATTGAAGTGGATTCCAGCCTTCACAAACTTATGTTAGAACACACTCAGATTGAAGTGGATTCTAGCCTTCACAGACCTCTGCTAGAACACACTCAAATAGCTTGAAGCAGATTCCGGCCTTCATAAACCTCTGCCTTTCTTAAAAAGTGCAAGACATGCCAGCATGATATTGTTAATCTACCATCTGAGTTGGCGAGGAAAGTAGCTAGCTTTATGCTGGTGGCTGCAAGCTCCATCTTTGGTCCTTCCCCCAGATGACAGAGAGTTTTCATATTTTAAGCAGATTTCATCATGTTCTTTAAGATCTCTTTTGGAAGGCTTTGTTACAAGTTTTTCAGATCTCCTGTGCAGCCAGGCTTAAGCTGTTTCTGCACGTTAATTCATTTCCATACTGGAAGCTTAGAATTTGACTGGCTGTATTTCTTGCACAACTTGTCTTATACTAATGCTGACTGCACACGGGCAATGATGATCTGTCTTTTCCTTTTGGAAACAGGAACAGATTTGTCTACAGCTACTGCAGCATCCCAGGGTTTGCTTTGCTTTTCACTCTGCTCAGCCAAATCCTCCTGTCTAGCTGAACTGCAGATTTTCTGAAGCCATCTCCTGTTGCTAATCTTATCCTGTCTTCTGCTTATTCTGTTTGTGTAACTCCAACCAAACTCCTTATCTGCTGAGTTATTGTAGCATTGCTTCTTTCTGCTGTACATGCTCCTGATAAGTTGAGTCTGAGCCAGATGCTTTAGTATTTCAAGCTGTCTTCCTCATGTATGAGCTGGCAAGCTGCACCATTCCCATCCTGCTTCTTTGCCCTCTGAAGAGAGCACTTGGGTGCCTACCTTCTATTTCTTGCTCACTTGCCATTTAAATCTGAAATTTCTCATCTGTTGCCAGCCACTTGTGAGCATTAGCTGGGAGAATGCATCTGACCTTTCTGTTAGTAGATACTAGTTTAGATCATAGCTTTCCTAAAATGTCTAAGCTGAAGACTTACTATTCTCCCTGCTTCATAAGGCAGTCTTCAAAGTGAACAGTGGTACTACCACAGTTCTGCAGGATTGCAACAGGGCTGTCTATGAAATCCCAGTGCTCCTGTGATGCATTTGTGATGAAGACTGTAGGAACTTAGCCTTGTTCTTAACCGCTATCAAAGGCAGAGTAGCTTTAACTTGAAGCTCTCACCTGTAATTCTAAATCTGTGAACAAAGGAGGACTTCCTCTGGAGGAAGCGTCTACCCATGTCCAGCTGGAACGAAAACTACACTTGCATAAGGAGCACTGATGGACAAAGAGGATCTTAGCTAAACAGGATTGTTTTGCTAAGATTACACATTTCATCTAGCCATTTCAAGACCATATGAAGTTGGGGCTAAGCAGAAATTCCAAAACTAAGCCACTTCAAATTAGCATGCTGCTTAGCTGTAGTGATGTTTCTTTGTCTGGCAGAGGAGCCTTTGTCCTTACAAGGGAAACACTCTGTTGATAAATATATTCTTGTGCTACTAGTTAAACAAACATACAAAACTATTCTATGACAAGAAGAGCCATGGATCTTGGGACTTTCTAATACTGTTGTCAGATGTTCATACATACTGTACAGCTTGTCATATGCTGTCAGCTCCCTCTGCTATGACTCCAGAGAAGAGAGCACTTACGAAGTTGCTGGATGTTTATGCAAAGTGGAGTAATCACTAGGTGTGTCGAGTAGTTGGTCTAGATGAAAGTGTGAGACTGGAAGGTGTGGGAATGTACCAACTTGGCTGTAAAGTGTTTGATTTGTTGTTTGCTTTCTTTTTTTCCCTTTTTTTTTTTTCTTCCCCTGCTGCTGAGTCAGTTTCAAAGAATTAAGAGACTTTCCAAACCCTTGTGTGTCTCTTCCTAAAATAGCCAGTTGCTGGTTCTTTTAGCCTCTTTAGTCTTCCCTAGCACTGGATGACAGTCTTGGACTTGGAAGGGTGGGAATGAGCACCTCTCCAAGCAAAACAGTATTTCAGTTAGCCTTAGGATTGCAAAAGGGAGATGTTCATAACGTTGGTGCTGGAGTGTTATGATCTGTGGCTATCCTTTAGTGCAGTGATGGCAATTCATTCTGACTTCTGTCAGCATGTTTGAAAGTTGATAGACTGAATGGGAAGCCTTTGACAAGGTGATTATCTTTCTTCCTCTACTGTAGGAGTGTCCAGCAGTGGAGGCTGCATTCCAGAGACTGAACTGTTGCCACTTTGCCTGAAGCCTGTCTTATAAGTAGGTCTCTTGATTTGCCTAGCTGCTTTGTTTTCAGAGTCTTAAGTTTGTTCAGTCTCACCAGGAACTGTTGGTTCAGCAATACTTCTACTTTGTCATGAATAGAAAGTAGTTTGTGCCGTATTAGGCGGGGATATGGTGGTAATGTGCTTTCTCTTGTACTTCAGGAACAGCAGAACAATCGAATACTCAAAGCCCAGACCTCAGGGGATTGACCAGGTGTCCTGGAAAAGGGTGATCCTTGGAGGTGCCGAAATAGATAGCCCTGATAAATAAATATCAGTGAAGCTTGTCGGGGCATCTTTGGAAATACTGTGCTTTACAGTGAATCAGTTCATTTATTAAAAACCTGCTGTTTTTTTCACTCTGATACAGGATCTCAGTCTACCCAATGGTACACCTGTGGACACTTCTAGCCCAGCCTCCTCCTCATCTCTCCTCAACAGACTGCAGCTGGATGATGACTTGGATGCAGAAACTAGAGACCTCTTTGTTACTGTTGATGATCCCAAAAAACATGTGTGCACCATGGAGACGTATATCACATACAGGGTTACAACAAAGGTACAAAGCAACATTCTCCTTTTCTAGTACTTTATTCTCTGAGCCAGTGTTTCTAGGGCATTTTCTTGATGTCCCTTCCATTGTTTCTTTGTGTTAAGGACAAGAACTGAACATCTTTTAGTGCCTTTGAATGTATTGCAGGTGTGATTTGCCATAGCAGAAACGTTAACTACTTCAGTATATGAAGCTATGCAAAACTTTTAGTGTGTCAACTTAGATTTTTGTCTCCGACTCTTAAACAGAACTATCTGTAAACTTGCAAGGCCAGTTTCTTTGATTAACTTGTAAGTTCATATAAAGTAATCTGACACCCAACTGGTTTGAGTTACCTTCCTTGAAGGGAAATGTGCCTTGTTGATTCGCTGTTAATCATCTCACATTTTTTTGTCTACCCTTCTCTGGTTTTACTGCTTTAAGCTGCTTGTTGTAAGTGCTTACCATGCTTCCTCTATCTGCCACTTACCTAAATCATAATCTTGATCCTAAATTGTAAGCTAGTTTCTTTGCAGTTGTTGGTTCAGAAGGCTGTACAGCTGCTGCTAAAATGAAGTAGCCTAAGAATGCTACTGTCTACCAAAAGAAATATGCTAGTTTTTTTCAGCATGTGTTGTAGTTCACTCATTAATGCGATTTCATTGCACTAATAGGAAAAGTGATCTGAAAAGTCCATGCTCACAGCTGGAACATCAATTTCTGTTAACTAGCTCATTCTCATCAACATCATCTCCTAGGTGACATTGACACGTATTTTGGGCATTTGTAGTTAACTAAGGCAAAAAGAGTTCACTAACTTTGCTAGGAATATACTTCATCCACCTGTCCAAATAGTTCAACATGCTCTAGCCTGCTTAGGTGGCACTGTGTACTGGAGAAAATGTTTTCTCCTTTGAGATAAGGAAAGTTTTATGAGCCACAAGCTTGCTTTTTTTTTTTTTTTTTTTTTCCAAAATGCCTTTTCCAAAGTTCTACTTTGGAAAAAATGATTTCCCTAAAATTGTAGCTACCTCTTACTGCACACTTAACATAGGCCTGTCATTCTTTGTTGCTCTCAGTGTCTTAATCTTGAATGAAGTGTTTTATCTTAAGTACCAGAAAATGCTAAGAAGTATTGGGGCAATCTTTTCTGCTCGTAGCAACTCAGCCTTCAGCTGTTACATGATCAGAAAGAACAGGAGGCACAAAATGCAATTGAACTTCTCACAGGCAAATTGGCTGAAGTTGGTTTTCCCTTAATTTAAGACCCAATTAATCTGTTACAATAAAATATTTTTACACAGTGATACTAATAATGTTCCTATGCTTTGAAACCTGTGATCATAGAAGGGTTCCCCTTTTTAAAGCAGAATTCCAGGGAGTGGGTATATACTGTATTTAGATCAGATGTATTACCCAACAGTAAAAACATCCCCTCATCATGTACTATCTTTTGCATATCTACCTGCCTGTTAACCCCTTGTTTAGAGATCTTGCTATAGCACATGTCTGTGATATCATAGTGTTACAATACTGTTGTGAGGCAGGGTATAATTTATCGTCAGCAGGCACCACGAGAGCCTTGCCTCTGTTATTATTTTTGTAAACTCCTGGCTAACCTCTGGGGTCAGCAGGTCTAGTGCCAGTTGTTTAAAAAAAAAAAAGGCTGTTTGGAAGGCTAACAATATTAATGGTCTGACTCATTCTTGCCATACAAACAAGGCCTCTTTGGTGCCAAGCTAATTGCCTGATCAGCCGCTGCAGCTGAAAGCAGTAATTAAATGTAGCAAAAAAGCTGTGCAGCAGTAATCCTAGACAGCAGTGAGGATGACTGGTGATGCTTGCATCTCCAGGCTGTAGGTCAGAGTTCTGTAGCAGACCTTGCTCCTGTAAGGAGCTCTCTCACCACTCAGTGTAAAGCCATACCTTCCTACCACCTCCCTTGTAGCTTTGCATGACAGGGATATGAAACCTGTAAGAGGATGAAAGGGTCTCTTTGGTGTCTCTGGATGAGGAGGTAGGAATGACTGCTTTTCCTCCACCAAAGGATGTTACTGGAACCTTAAAGGTTTGGATAAACTTAGATCCTAGAATGAGTTATGCTGAAGACTTCACTGCTGTGGAAAGCAGCATCAACAGGTGGAAGAGGGAAATGTAATTGCTAGTGCTGTGATGTGTGCTTGTGGCTGTGACTAAACACCACTGTCGGGAACAGTGTAACCTGACCACAGTCTTGGTTTTGTGATGTGCATTTTCTTCTTTCTTTAGAAAGGTGCTTCACTGTAAGGGGGGGGGGGGGGAGGGGGAAGAAACAAAAAAAAGAGAATTGTGGTATGCCCCATACTGTGAATTATGTTGTTCTAGCAAAATGGTTCATATGAAGCTTCGGAAATTTCATTTATAGTGTGGCATTCTTAACGTGTTAAATAAGCTGGTGTTACTCTGAGGTATAGCCAAGTAAAGTACAAATCTACACTGACTATCTAGGTCTTGGTAGTCCCTCATCTACAAACACAACTGCTCCATTGGTTAGTCTGTGGGCTAACATGTATATGTCTTGCCATAGCTAGCAGGTCAAAGGAGGAGGTATACTCCATTTTTTTCTTTTATGTCTCTCTGTGCCTTCCTTTTCTAGAAACCAAATCATTTAACAGGTAATAACACATTAGCATGCTGTTTATAGTATACTGGAGCTACTGATGTGCTTGTTGACAGTGTGTTAAGCTTGCTGGCACCCCCTGAAAAAGAAATTTCTGCCATAGAACGTGCACAGGATCCCCAGTGGGGAGATAGGTGAGAGTAATGTGCAGTATCTAAAGAGTTGGAGCCACCCAGAGCGTGAGTGAAGAGGTGGATTGCACTTAAAGGCTGCTATTTGGCTTTCTCCAAATTTGTGGCAGTTGCTCTCAGTCTGAAAGTAAATACAAAATCTGCTGGAATTTAGCAGGTGATTGTAGTGGCTATGAGTAGCAAAGCAACTTGGTGCTGGACTCTGTGCCAGTTCAGAGCTAGGGGAGCTGATGTGTTCCCCAGAATGTACATACAAGCTGTACATACAGTGTGCTGGCTCAGCAGCATCACCTTCATTGCAAGATGGTCTTGGTGCTGTAAGTAACTAAGTGTAGCTCTCTTTTAAGGATGAAGGTCTCTGTGTGAGCTGTTGTCCTGGGTTCAGCAGCAGCAGTCATTTTTTTCTTCTTCTTGGTAGCTGGTGCAGCTCTGTGTTTTTGATTTTGGGCCTGGGAACAGTGCTGATAACACCAGTGTTTTCAGTTACTGCTGGGTGATGTTTAGGCTGGCCAAGGACTTTGTGAGTCTCATGCTCTGCCAGGGAGGAGGGGAAGCCGGGAGGAAGGAGAGACAGGGCACCTGACCCAAACTAACCGAAGAGATTATTCCATACCACAGCACTTCATGTCCAGGATGTAAAGATACGGAGAGCAGAGACCTGGAAGGGTGGTGGGGCGGCACGGTGGGGGGTGCACTGCTTGCATGGGCTTGATATTGGATGGTGAGAAATTGTATTCTTTTCCCTTGTATTTGCCTTGTCATTATTATTATTGGTGGTAGCAGTAGTGATTTGTGTTATACCTTAGTTACTAAACTGTTCTTATCTCAACCTGTGGGAGTTGCATTCTTTCGATTCTCCTTCCCATCCCTCCAGGAGCGGAGGGAAGAGACAGTGAGGAGTGAGAGAGTGGGTGTATGGGTTTATGAAGCTTAAACCACGACAGCTGTGCTTCTCAGTGGGACATAATAAGGGCCATTTACCTTCCAATCAGGGATATCACAACAACCACCTCTTTAGCAGAGATTCCTCATTGGCTCAGTTTCATTAGAGCTTTTAGGCAGCTGCAGTATGTGCTCTGTAGGCAGCCCCATGCAGGCAACCCTATGCAGCCAATCTATGGGCTGTTTGAGGACTGGATAAAACATTTGCCAGCAGTTTCTTTGCATGCTTACGTTCCATCTCAAACTCATAATGTCAAGTTTAACTGCTTGCCCTATGGAATTAAAACTTTAAAAATTTAACTTAGTGTACTTATATCTCTAATCAGGCATGCACAAACTTGATGTAAATAAACTAATTTCTTCCTCTCAGAAATCAACAAAAACAGTCCATGGCAAGCTTAGTAATGGCTTATGTTCTAAACTTTTAGCCTTGAAGGAGTGTAATAAGCCTGTCACTTTGGAAATATGGAGAAGTGGTGAAACATTTTATCACCCATGGTTAATGCATATCATAGAATAAACAAGTCATTAAATATCTTTGTGTTTAATTCTTGGTAGCTAAAATAGTCAAATCCTTGCAATGAAGATTTCATACAGTCTTCCTCACAAGTTTGTAACTGCCAAGGGATTAGCAGGGTACTGTGCACAGACTCTTCCCATAAAATTTATCTGAGCAGAACATGTAATGAAGTACAAATAGATTTTTAGGAGCACATCAGCTCCAAATAATCATTTTTCTTAGTGCTGGCTTCCCACTGCTTGAAAAGCCAGAGGATCTCATGCTGGCTACAAATGCTACTTAGGGCATTGAGTCCCTATGCAAAGCTTGTCTGGCCTTGCCCTTGCCAGTGATGGCTGTACATTTGCAGCTAAGCTCTGACACAAGAGGTTTTGGTACGCACTAAGTTTATGCTGTTGTTCTTTTCCAGACCACACGAGCAGAGTTTGATTTGCCAGAGTATTCTGTCCGCCGGCGGTACCAAGACTTTGACTGGTTGAGAAACAAGCTGGAAGAGTCGCAGCCAACACATCTCATTCCCGTAGGTAGTAAGTAAGAATCTGATATTAAGGGCAGTTCTGTATCTGTCTTCCAAGGGTGATATTTTGATGATGTCTCACTTCAGGTCTGAATACAGTATTCAATTATCTTCTAATATTTAGGTTTAAATGCAGTAATTCATTTGCTTCTAGTGAAGTGGGAAGAGTTTCCCATTTGTGACTGATAATAAAGCTTAGACGCTGGTGGCACACCTGAGAACGGAGCTTTGACAGCCTCCTTTAGCACAGTGTGCATGGTGATGATATTTGTTGTGGCATAAATGGAATATTCTTCATCTGCTTGATCAATTATTACACCTAGATTTCTGAGTATCTGAGGCTTATGAAAAGTACACAGATACTTCAGGTCCTAGTCTCAGTTTTCAAGATGGCCTTTTGAGCTGGTTTTAAAGAGTATTTGTGAAACTATTTGTGCTAACATTTAATAGCACAGACTTGCAAATCTTAGCTTCTGGCTTGATAGCTATTCATATCTTCAGTAGACAGAAATCTAGTTAATCTTATTAGCTAAATTGCTGCACCCCTTCTTGTGTGCTGAAGCTGGCAGTCTGACTACCTGTGTGATAGAAGGTTGATACTGATCTTCAGCAGTCTGTTTTTCATGCTGTAGAAGATCACCACTGTCAGCTCTTTTAAATGAAGAAATCCAAAAAGGCCTGTAGGAGGTGAATTGTCAGGAAATAATGATACTGCTAGTATACCTTAGCTTGCCCATCTGGGTTTGGGGGGAAGTGTCTCTGCTCTTTCTCTCTCAGGACTGTGCTGTGTGAGAGGTATTCAGTTATGCTGTTCCAGGGTAGAGAGCTATTTAAGTCCTTAATTACTCTGGGACTTGCCTGTAAGTGGAATAATAGCTCAGTTTCTCAAAGATAAAAAATAATTCACAAAATCATGTGACACCCTGAGCTGGCAGCAAAAAATATTTACTGAGGGATAGGGAGAAGAGGAGAGACAATGAGCTTGTAGGGGTAAGGTGGGATATGAGGTTAATGTGTTAGCTGCCCAGACCCTCTTTTCTCCCTGTCTGTTCTGGGAACAGCCAGAACTATTGAGGTTAAGCTGCAGATTCCTGAGTATACGTACTAACAGGCTGCCACTCCTGCCTGAAGGCTAAAAGGCAATAAATAAAAGTCTAGGAGAAGGAGGTGAGTCACAGCCAGGGAATCAAACTGGAATTTGTTGCGCACAGAATGGCAGATTTGGCACAAGTATCTCCAATGCTGGACCTGAAACTGGATCAGAGCAAGGCAATCTCTTAAGTGCCTCCCTTCTAGAAAATCTGGAAGCACAAGCATGCACTGCCCTCTTTTATCTGTCCATGCACAAGTTGGCAGTTACAGAATCTCCTATTAATCTCCTCCATGCAGTGGTATGGTGGGCAGATTGCTGAATCCTTGAAGTGTTTTATTGGCTAGAAGTAGATGGGGAATACAAACTAAAGGCAGTTGGTGTAATGACTGCCTAAAATCTTCTGTAACAAATGATGTGTCTTCTCAATGCAGCGTGTCATGGTAAGTCCTACACTTAGGATGCCAAACTAACTGAATATGGGTTCCTTTTTGTCTCTTTGGTTACAGGTTTTTACTTTTTTCAATTTTAAATTATTTGAGACTTACTCTAGTTTATTCTTTCAAACAGTAAAAATGCACTCAGATCTGTCTCTAGATGAGAAACATAAGCCTAACAGGGCCATGAATCTTGTCATTGGATGGCAGTGTTTGGCTACTTGAAGCTATTTCTGACAGCAGTAAACTCTGCTCACAAGTTGCAGCAGGGAAAAATAGACTATTAAGTTGGAAGTCTATAAAGTAGATAAGTAACACACATTTAAAGGAGGTTATCTGTTGCTAGCTGTGTGTATTGACTGCTTGGGATGGACCTCCAAAGGCCTAAAAAGTAGAGGACTATACTGTTATAGCTAAAACCAGGTTAAATGGCAAAACCTCTTTAATAGAGGTGCACCCTTCTGTGGGTCTCAAATACTCAAACTTCAGTCACTCTTAAGTGCCAGTTTGCATGTGTTTGGTTGAACTAGGGTTCTTTAGTCTTCACCTTGTCCTTTTCCTCCTACATATGGTGCTAAGGTAGTGACTGCTTCAAGTGTACATTCCCAGCTAAAGTTTACAAAGCATGGAAGACAGTTTCTTCCTCCCTGAAGGCTACTGCACTAAGCATTATTCTTCTGAGGAAGTCTAATTAGAGTGTACCTAAAACTGGTTTAACTAGAATGACTGAATATCTTATTCTGCTAAGCATAATAATGTAAGTCTGAAATTGTAAGAACTAAATATAGCGATCAAAATGTAGCTGTGTTGCAGCTAAGTCCTGCTAGCTGTGTTTTCATGTACATCCCACATCAGCTAGGGTATGGTGGGAAAGGCATGTGCATGTACAATGTTGTTTTTTTGTCTTTGAATTATTTTTGTCACAGATTTCAGGTGACAAAGACTCTTTGCAATGAAGAACCCCGATTCCTGAATTGGGTGAAAAAGGCTGTTATTACTAGTTTAAGAGTAAGCAGATTATTTATCTGGGCACTGTTTCACAAAAGTAAAATGCAAAGCACAATTTTAAAACTGATACTAATCTTAGAGCTCATGCTGTCTAATGCTAAAACAAAATCAGATCTAGTGGTAAAGCTGAGCCTAACCATGCTGAAGCTTATAGCTATCTTCCATCTGAAGAGATAATTTGAAGTCTGAAGTCAAAGGGTAGCAGGAGGACTGCCGAACTAGTAAGTTTGGAGGTAGACTTGGGCTTACATGTTAAGCTGAACTGCAGGAATTAGCTGGTGGGGTCAAAACAGGAGTAAGATGAAAGAGTAGTTATGTCGGCAGAGCTTTGTCACTTGCAAAAACATGCTCAGGAAAGTTGGCTATGATAGATGACAAAGTGTGCAAGTGCTTCAGGGAGGGCCCAGCTTGCACCACTTGCCATATCAAGCCTGCCTGTCTGTCTTTGCACAGTGTGGTACTATCGCTATCAGCCCTCTGCAGAACGGCCCTGTCCAGGAGCTCTAAATTGTTCAGAATGGGGGAAAAGAATACGTAGAATTGCTAAATTTTGAATGTTTCTGGACTAAGTAGCCTTGCTTCAGCACTGGGGGGAGTGCATTTGTGTAGTGAATAATGTGCAGCTCTGCTGGCATCTCCTTTAGAGCTGGAGCTTGAATGTGGGTAGTAGTAGGGAGGAACAGCCTAAGCTGTGCTAGAAGTACTTAGTATGAGTACTACGTGGGCTTCACTAGTGTGGCTGTTGGTTGAAGCCATCTAGTAGAATTACTAGCATTAGGCCAGACCATTTGATGTTATGGTTCCTCTTAGCTAACAACATTGCAGTTCCTGTTAAGACTGGAGTTTGGCTGTTTTGTATATTTCCAAATAGCAGAAGCAAGTTTTTTGTCTTTTGAATCTTGTGCGTTTTGCTTGTCCCTGACAGCCTCTTCCTGAGAAATTCGTGGTGAAGGGTGTTGTCGATCGCTTTTCTGAAGAGTTTGTGGAGACACGGAGAAAAGCATTAGACAAATTCTTGAAGAGAATAACTGATCACCCAGTGCTTTCTTTCAATGAGCACTTCAATGTGTTTCTCACAGCCAAGGTAAGCCAGTAATTTTCAGACACAGTCGTTGACAAGGGCATCAGGACAGGCACCTTTACAGTCTCTTTTGAAATGAAGGCATAAAGGCATTAATGAAACTACATGTGCAGATCTGAACTTCCCCTAAAACATCAGAGCTGTTGGGGTCCCTGAATGCTGTGTGTGCAGATGCCTCTACATGACAATGTATGGAGTTCCCTTTGCTTGAATGCAGATGTGGTCTGCAGATACACAGATTCAGTTCTCCAGACCTGCTTGTTTTGTATCCTTGTGTGTGGAACATACTCCTCTGATACAGGAGAGATTCAGAATTTAGAAAACTGTGGACTTTGTAAAATTGTCTTTTTAGGAGGAGGGAAGTGGGGAAGGAGAAGGAGAGATGCCTCTTGCACAAAAGTTTGCAAATTTCCTGACTTTTTTTGTCTGTGTTTCTATACTGTTGCACTTGTTGCTCTCAAAACTAAGCATGAACACCTCATTCTTGTTTGTTCTCGGTCAACAACATAATGCTCATCTTCTGCGTGACTCATCCAGCAACAGTGCAATTTTCTTTGGCTGTCTTTTGATCTGCATTTTAAATAAGACTAGGAGGACCTACAGTCATGCTGGGGTTTGACTGATAAGTGAGGAGAGCTGTAAAAGCACATATTTCAAATGTCACATTAAACTACTTTACTCAAATGTGACAATTTGAGCTCAGTGTGAGTTTGTGCTCTGCATGCTGGTAATGTGAGGCTTAATCTTCAGTTCCCTTTTATTTCCCCTTCATGGTGAACGTAACCACTGAAACAAGCCAGAAATGCAGAATTTTAGTACCTTGACAGTTAAATGTCAGATAGCTTTGTTCTGCTTTTTAGCCATCAAAGCATGATGCAACTTTCTTAGCTGGTTAGTTGTTTATTCCTACCCCTGTAAAATTAATGGTAAGGGCTTTATTCTCAGCTCTGGGTAGGGCTCACCTTCAGAATACAGAACATCCAGGAAGGCTGAAGGAAAAGGACGTGTGCCTTTCTGCCTCTTTAGTGTGGGAACTTGCTGCACTGTATTGCAGCAGTGAGGTGTCAGTTCAGTGTGCTAGGACTTCAGAATTTAGTTACTGCATAAAGTAATGAGACCACCTTCTGGTTGAATAACAGAAACCAACCTTTCTTCAAATTTTCTGTTTGGACCAGTAACACACCAGAATGCTGTTTGAATTGAAGGATCTTTTTCAGACGCCTGCTTGCAGGTAATGCTTAGGAAAGGTGGAAGGCAAGAGTCAAGGAACTACTGTGTTTAAATGCAGACATAATTCAAAATAATACTAGCTGTTGAGATGTCAGGTTCTTCTAATCACACTTACGTGTGAGGCATCCCTGCTTGTGGCAGGAGGGTTGAAACCAGATGATCTTACTGTCCTTTCCAACCGTAACTATTCTATGATTCTGTTTGACTTACGTATAAATACTTGAAAAGAATACCATAGTACATGTTTTGAACATGGCTGTTGTACTTTTTGTCATGGTTTAAGCCCAGCCATAACTCAGACCACCTTGCAGGCTGTGCGCTGCTGGCTCTGCTGCCTTCCCTCCGCCCTGAGTGCGTGGCGGCGACACAGCTCCCAGTTAAACTGCGCAGTCTCTCTCTCACTCCTTCCTTCTTCCTCTCCCCCCGTCCCGGGGGGAATGGGGAGGAGAATCAAAAGAATGTAAATCCCACGGGCTGAGATAAGAACAGCCCAGTAACTAAGGTATAACACAAATCACTGCTGCTACCACCAACAATAATAAGGGAAATGACAAGGGAAATAACAAGGGAAGAGAATGCAACCACTCACTACCTGCCGACTGATACCCAGCCCGACCTAAGCAGTGATCTAACCCTTCCGAGTAACTGCCCCCAGTTTATATAGTGGGCATGACGTGCTGTGGTATGGAATACCTCTTTGGTCAGTTTGGGTCAGGTGTCCTGTCTCTGCTTCCTCCCGGCTTCCCCTCCTCCCTGGGAGAGCATGAGACTCAGAAAGTCCTTGGTCAGAGTAAACATTACTGAGGAGCAACTGAAAACATCGGTGTTATCAGTGCTGTTCCCAGGCTGAAAGTCAAACCCACAGCACTGCACCAGCTACTAAGAAGGAGAAAAACGACTGCTACTGCTGAACCCAGGGCACTTTTTTAAAGACCATTTAAGCTTTTAGTCTAATCTATAATACCATGCCTTGATTCTTGACCTCTACAGGTCTGGTTGGTTTGAAAACCTGCCTTCCTCAGGCTGCAAAGGATAACCTAATTGAAAGGTCTTAAGCCTGCTTTGAGATGTTGAATAGTGACCCCTGCTGGAAGGAGTGAAATGCAAAAAGGACAGCATTTTGACAAAAAAACTTTTTTTTTTTTTTTTTTTTTCCTGATTTCAAGGTGAAATCTCCTGAAGACTGTAGGTAAACAACCTTGCTAACATAGGTTGTCTGAATGATTTTATGCAGGTGTTTAAAGGGTTGGCAAGGAAGTTTAAGCTTTCTGTGCAGGCAACATGGCTACAAGTGACCAGCATGAACTGTAGTCTGTCTTGCAGAAAAGCTGTGCTCATCTGCCCAGTGGTGCACTTTTACTGTGTACAATCTTCCCTGGCCTCCTATCTGGCCACACAAGTGGTGTGAGGAGCCTGCTGACGAAATAGGCATGCAATGTGTAGTTCTACACTAGGTCATCAGAGCAAGCTGGTGCATTTGCATAATACTGGTATTGTGGGCTATGACTTCAAAGTATGTGTGGATGAATGGCATGAACTCTGTGTAAGCAGAGCTGTTAATATTGGTACTTCCTTTGTGACAGTACAGGACCATGGGAAAATCTGGGCATATGAAAAGGTGGACCACTTATTTATAATGCATTTTATACCATTCACCTGGATAGCTTATATTCATCTAGAGGTAGGCTTGAAACTGTGCTCAACTGTGCAACTTGTACAAAGTAAGGTTTTGTCCAAGGCTACATATCATGTGTAATATCTTGCCTTCACAATATTTGATTGTGACTGGGAAGTATCCTTCATTGTCTTAATCTTCAACGTGCAAGTAAAATACTTCTGAACTATTGTTTGTTTGTTTTAAACTTCCTAGGATCTTAATGCCTACAAAAAACAAGGAATGGCATTGCTGTCAAAGATGGGGGAGTCTGTCAAATATGTAACAGGAGGCTACAAATTAAGAAGTCGACCACTGGAGTTTGCAGCCATTGGGGAGTATCTAGACACATTCTCTCTAAAGCTTGGTACCATTGACAGAATAGCACAGCGGATTATCAAAGAACAGTTGGGTAAGGATACAGGGTGCTCTATCATAATGCTTCAGTCTCAGTGCTGTGTATCTTGCTCTGGTTGATGGCAGGACTGAGTTAATTTACATCCATGATTCTGGCCTGTAATGAGCCTCATACAGAGCAAAATCTAATGTCTCTTGCAGATTTAAAACAGTACAAATCCTAACATGGTATCTTGCCTTAGCACAGCTCTCCAAGTACCTTTTAAAGTTGCTTTTGATATTGTACCAACCTACTTTCTTACTAGAGTTATTTTTGGAAAGACTTTTGGAAGGGGGAAAAACCTGTAGATTCCATATGGAGGAGTACAGATGCAATTCCTAGACCAAGATAACCTTTACAGATCTGTCTTAGCAAAGCCAAGTTTTATGTGCATTTAAAAGAAAAAATACTTTGGCTGTTGCACAGATGCAAGTGTCTTTTGTATTGGAAGCTTGAAGGAATGGTCAGTTAAGCTGGAAACAGCTTGGACCTGTCAACTCTGCAGCCATAGAGCTCTTGTCTGTTAAGATGGTTGTGCAACACAAGACTCCTTGGGGAGTTAATGTTTGCTAAGCTTGGTGTAGTTTCTCCTGTTTGGTGTGAGAGTTTGCAGATCCTTATGCCTCGCTTTTACTCTGCTAATCTACTTTTCCATCTGCCTCTTGCAGAATACTTGGTGGAACTACGAGAATATGGACCTGTTTATTCAACCTGGGGAGGGCTGGAGGTTGAGCTGTCAGAGCCACTGGAAGGGGTGTCTGCCTGTATTGGGAACTGCTGCACGGCTCTTGAGGAACTTAGTGAAGACATGACTGAAGATTTTCTGCCTGTACTGAGGGAATATATATTGTACTCAGAGTCGATGAAGGTAAAGGGAGCACTGTGGCAGAAGACACAGCAGTTGTGTTTGCACTGAATGTTATATCGGCGAGTTCATCCTTTCTAACAGTGAGAAAGGTTGATGGTGGAAAAAAGGGGGAAGTAAAGAATACATTAATTAGGAGGATATTTAATAATCAAAACAAACCCAGATACGTTTAGTTGCAGGGTATTGCATGATAGATAATGCAGCATAGAATTATAATGTATATAGCATTATTTATCTGCTCTGCTACTCAGTTAAGCTAAGGTCAGTAATGCTGGGGTGCAGACACAGCATAGATCAGTATGTGTTAGCAGTCCCCCTTTAGGGAACTAACACAAAATTCCTTCTGAGGACTTTCCACTTGGAACAGCCATTAAAAGGCCATGGTATGCAATCCTTTAGAGATCTGATAGCCTGTTGTATACCTACAGTCTGAACATGGTAGTCATCTGTCTCAATCATACTCTACTTCTTAAACTGAGAATTGAAACACTTACTTGCGTATTTCTTTTCCCACCTTCAGATGCCTATTTGTATGGCTCTTGTCTTCTGGCTGAAGTATTTTTGTGGAAAGTTTTTCTCTAATTCCCTGAGTATACTCTTTACTTTTGTAGTCATAGTATTGACCTCAACATAAACAAGGTGTATTGTCTTTACAGGACTGTTAACACCCAAATATTGCTGGAACAACTGAGCTGTAGCTGGAAGCCTTGATCCAAGGGTTTTGTACTTAGCCTTATTGTGTAGGACTGGTCCTTGTGTATGTACTTAAAATTCAACGAGCATAAGGCTAATGGTTAAAGCTTTTAGCTCAGAACATCTGGCTTTGCTGCTGCAAATACCACAGCCTACTGGTGATGGCATCCAAAGTGGCAAGCTGAGTTGAGAGGTGCTTTTCACACAAATGTGGCAGGGGAAGAATCTTTTTAAGCTAAAAAGCAACAATTTATTCATCTGAAGAGGTACTTCAAACAGCTGAACACCACTTACCACAGGGATAGTCCCATTCTAAAAGCCCTAGTGTCAGATGATGGCAGAGACACTAAGTGCAGTCTCCAAGCCAACAGGTAGTGTAGCTGTAAGTATTTAACGCCTCTCTGTGGCATTAAAGTGGTGTTTAACTGCCTGAAGTACCTCTTCAGCTGAAGAAACTCTTGCTTTTTAGCTTAATTTTAGACTTTTGATTTGACTTTCTAGTGTGCCAAGGGAGTCACTCTTGTCAATTACTCTCTGGTCATAGATTGAACACAGTCATTGCGTTGATGCTTTCTGACAGGCTGGATATGGAAAACAGCAGTTGTACTTGTGAAATAGCAGTTAATAGCAGATAAGTATTATGCTGCTTAATGTCTTGCTTGGGCATTTCATTAGGTTTACTGTGTCTGAAAGTCAAGAATAAAAACTACTGCTAGCCAAGGCAGACTCTTCCTGTTTTCCTTCCCTTCCAAGTGCTAAAAGTGAAATATCTTGAGTCATGCTAAGTGCAGTTTTTTTATGCTAGAAAATATCAGTCTGTTGCTATTTCTGCAGTAAGCAGCTGCAGAACGATCTTCCCAAACACCGTGAAAGTGAGTAACTGCAAAGGAGGCTACTCTTGAAGTGCAAGAGGCTTTCTGCTGAAAGGGCTGTCCTCTTCACTAGTAGTGCAGTCCTATTCATCAGCTGCTAAGAGGACTACTTGTGAAATTGAGGTGTTTTGGTCTTTCAGGGCACAGCTTTTGGAAAGGATATTTGATAGAAGGCAAGTCTTTTTAGGTACTAGGAGTTCAGTACAACCTTGATAGTTTTCTCTGTTGCATTTTTTACCCTAAGTATAGGTGTGGGAACCTGGGTCTCTAGAGCAGTCTCTAGCTGAGTGAATGTCTCCGAGTAAAATCTGCCACTATTTTGGGGATGAATCTGAAGACCTTAGTGTCTTCAAGAGCGCTGTTGCACCTAAGGGGGACAGCCCAAGAGAACTGTACACAGGCAGTTCCCTTGGCAAAGAACCAGAACTTCTGGTTGAAACAAATAAAGGCTGACTCCAGGGAAGCTCCATCTCAGGGTTCATTTGAAAGATTTACAGAAATGGGGAGAGGCTGGTATTGTGAGCTCCAGTTAAAATGTGTGCTGGTAGTGTCTAAGGAGGATATTGTCTAATGTTAGACGGCCAGGGGACTTCTTGAGCCCTGGTGCAGTGGGGCCCTCGTCAGCAAATGTGTGGTACCACGTTCTTTGTTACGCTGGTGTTCCCCAGGGAGGCAAGTGCAGAGGGTGAGCTCCACTCTACATAATTCAGTGCTGATATTAAAATATTATATGATCTCCAAATGCTTAACATTGCCAGAAAGGCTTATCAGATGATGCAGTCCCCCGCTGTGTGCTTGGACAAGACTTTCAATGCATGTTTAAAGCAGACACCAGATAAATAGCTAACTCTCTCCAAAGGTGTACAGTAAATAAGTATCTTCTTGTGAGGGCTGGTCATAATAGGAAGCTCTGTGGTGTGCAAGTGGCATAGGATTGCAGCTTGAGAGAGGAAGCTGATGGCAAACTCCTGAAGCTCCTTCAGAGATATGGGCCAAGTTAAAATGTTTCAAGTAAATACAAAATGGAGAAGGACCTGCCTCACTGAAAGCAAGCTGCCTTGCTTGTACAGAGACCAGTGGTTTAGTTCTGTCCCCTAAATAGCTAAAATGTGTGTGTGTTTTCTGTTTGGTGTTGGTTTTTCCAACTTTTTAACAATCATTTGTCAAATTTGTTCTTCTCTCCGAGGCGTTAGCTGGCCGAAGTTTTGCATGTGCTGTGTCAAGTCTGGAGGTACTTGGTATAGAGCTTTTCAGAGGAATGCTAATGGTTTAGTGCATTGGTCTACAGCTGAGAGGAGATTGCCTGGAGGTGTTGGAGGAAACACTCCCTTTCACAAAGAGAAAGCAATATTTTTCTTTCACTTACAGATCAGCCATTAATAGATACTTAAGGCTGTATTCGGAAGCGTATTGTTAATGGTCCACGGTGGATGGACTTGAGCACTTAAGGAGAAATAAGACACCAGCCCTTTGAATCTAGCCTGCTGATAACTGCTATGTTAATCGTTGGCCACTCCAGCTTATTGCACTGTCTCCAGGCTCTTAAAGGCTGACTGCAGTTGCTGGAGATGGTTATTTTTCTGAGAAGAAATTCCAGTTGACTCAGGTTCAAGAGGCAATACAAAGTAGAAATACCTGTTAAATCCCTCAGGGTTTTGTTGCATTGGTAACCTCGGTCACCTAAGGGCTATTCCACATAGTTGCTTAGATTCAAAAAATAACAGGAATGTTGTGGGTTTTCAAGCAAACATGACCAGCAGTGTGCTTGCTTGTATCCCTCTGGGAACAAAAGGGAGGATTAAACTGTTGAAGGAGAATTGTTCAGTCTTGCCCCCCCCTTCTTTTTTTTTCCTTTCCCTTCCATAACCCAGTAGCGGCGTTGTGAATGGGCAGCCATTCCCTTTTATCATGGACTGAGACTTCTAAGGATGTTGATTGCAGCGTCTCCTATCTCTACTCCAGAGCCACTGCACTGGTGACCTTCTGGTGGCTTAAGAGGGCGGAGGGGGAAGGTGGTGATTAGTAGATGCAGGGTTTGTACATCTTTAATTAGGAAACAGATCTTGGCTAGATTGGCCCTTAGAGCTCTGAGAAATACTCTTAAACAGGTGTTTCTGTAGGCAGCAGTGCATGTTAGTCCTGCTTTACTGGACCTGTCTGGAACTTACAACGATTACTTACCTCCTGTTGCCTTAATGGGGTAAGTGCTCCTGGGTGGCAAAAGGAAAGACTCAAAGTACAAAGTGACTAGGTTGGCTGCTAGACAAGTTCAAGTTTACAGGTGCCTCAGCAGCGGGTGTTGAGTAACTTTCACCTAAGCATTTTTAATAATAACTTTCATCTAAGCATTTTTCATAATGACTTCGCACCAACTGAGTTATCAAAAATTTAATAGTTGTTTCCTTGTGAAGACTGAAGTTGCCCACTGGTGTTGGCACAACTGCTTTTTTTTTTTTTTTTTTTTAGTAGTAAATTCTTAAAGACTAATTTCTGTGCTTGTCTTTAATTTGTAAGACTATATTTTAACCTTAGTGGGGATCTTGGCTTGTGGAAGTGTAGCATATTTTGTGTTCTGTTCTGAGAATACAATCAATGAAATGTTTACTGCTTAGGAAACTCATGTAGGTAGGTGGGTACTTTTCATGTAAACTGTGCTTTTCATAGTTATTATTAACTAAACCACCAGCCAACCTCCCCCATCCCCAACTGCGCTAAAAGCGGAGCTTTCTTTTGTTCTAACACAAGGATGTAATAGCTTGCTATAAAGGACTTTGAGAAGTCATTTGCAAGTGAAAGGAGACATGTGATACCTTCTACGGTGGCCTTGCTGTCTTTTGGCCCACAATGTCTGCTACTTGAGCATATCAGAAGCTTTGCACTGGTCCTCAACAGCTTTGATGCTTTTGTTTGTTTCCTTTTCATGCTAATAATAATTCAACTAATGAACTGAATTTACTAAGGGTTATATTCATGGTTATATGGCAGCTTTTATCTTGCATGCTTCCAGCTTGTCCAGAAGTTGAATTTTATCTCACCCTGCCAGCTGCTGGAGAGCAAGTGCCCTCTGTTTTTAAAAGGTACTCCATAAATACTGTAAAATAGGACAAAGGAAGTATGGAAGTCTGACTTCAGTCTGAATTAGCACTTAAGCTTTGCAATTTCTTGCAGGGCTGGGAGGGAAGGAATGAGAGGATCCCTGTCACATCTGTCTTTTTCTCTTGCTCATAGAATGTGTTGAAGAAGAGAGACCAAGTTCAAGCAGAGTATGAAGCAAAACTGGAAGCTGTAGCCTTGAAAAAAGAAGAACGCCCAAAGGTTAGCACTTTAAACTGAATTCTTGAATAACAGCTTGCACTTACATTAGTACGTGAGAAGAATGGAGAAACAGAACTTGCTTTGTGTGGCTCTAGTGGCTTCTTTGAAGTATAAGCAATTTTTGGCAGAACAGATGCTTGTTGTTGGCAAGCTGGTGTGAAATTAAGACCTAGGTATGAACATACATAACCTGTCTAGCAACTTCTGTACAACTGATCTCCCACCATGCAGAGCAGGATGTCTCTGAACTGTGTAACACAGGTATAACAGCCAGAAAACAGTTGGAGTGTTCAGTGACCTGGACTGAAGCAGTGGTAGAACATTCCATGCCGATTCTGCCTTATGTCAGTTAGCTAGTTAAGGTGCCAGCCCTGGCACTGCTGAACTGTGTTGTAGGATACCTGTTTTGACTCTGGAAGACTCCATATTTTGCCCCTTCTCGGGAGCTCTTCCTGTCCGATGCTGAACAGACACAGCGGATGTTATTGGGCGACAGTTTTTAGCTGGGCTTCACGCAGAAGCAAAGCTGTAAACTGGTGTGCTTGTGCTGCCACCTGCTTTCTGCATGAAGCAGTGTGCAAGAGCCCCCACCTTATGTCGATGCTGCTCTAACCAGCAATGACAGTAGGTTGCATTCCCTTCCTCTGCTTGGGGTTTTTTTTTGTTCCTCTTCAGTTTTCATTAACCTTACGTGAGACAGGAAGTGTTTAAAAACTATTAATTACCTTAAAATTTTGTTTAAGCTACTGAGTTGCAAATTCTGCCCTGGGAAGCTGCAGTTTTGTGAGGAAGGATATTTACATTCCTGAATTGCACTGGTGCATGTGCAGACACTGCTTTTATGATGTCTGTGGAGACTTAGCTGGAGTTCATTGCTGCTGCTCCTTAATTAGAGGATATGTGACCCATTTGCTGGTCACTGGGTTGTCCCTTAGCTCTAAACTTTTGTACAGCACTCTCAGCCTGACCTGGTGGAGAACTGGCTCTGAGAAAGATTTATTTTTTTAATTATTATTATAATTTTTGTTGTGGTTTCAGATCTTGGCAGAAGAAGCAGGATACTTGCGAACTAACTTAATTGGATTGGGAAATCATATGTGGTTTTGCTTCCAGGCTTCATGACTCTTGATAGTCTATCCTTTCCCATTAAGATAGCAGAGTACTTATAAATATGATGCAAGGCATACTTGGCTTGAAAGAAGCATCTTCTAAATGTTCCAGCCAATGGCCTCGTAGTTCTTGTCCGAAGTCTGTGAGAGAACTTCGTATCTGTAGTTGCGCAGAGTGGATTCTGTAGCCATAAGTATAGTGCTCAGAGAGGGTAGGGGAATTCTCTAGCTATTGAACCCCCAAGCTACCTGCAGTGTAGATGTGGTTGTGTGAAGCAAGTGGTACTCAAATCCCATGAATACAAAGGAGGTGCTTCCTGTGTCTCAGCACAGCTTTATTGAAAGAGAAGCAATGCAGGACCTTCTCTGAGTTAGTGGAATACTTTAGTGGTTGGCCATAAGCCACATGTGGAGAAGAACCAGAGTTGATATGTTTCTGCCTAAATTGTGTACCTTGCCAAACTACAAGGTTGTAGTACACCTGTAACTTCCAATGCTATTACACATGAAAAGCTTTTTATGTAGTCTGTTCATCCTCTTCCTTCTTTCCTTCATGGCCCTTAAAGAATAAGGGAGCTCCCTGAAACTATCGGGACGTATCAGAGGAGACACTACAAACATCTGCAAAATGTTCTTCATTCTACCTTTGCCTCTGCAAGTCACAGCTTCTAGAGCAGAAGTTCACTCCTCACATTGGTCCTAGATTACAGGGGTTTCCTCTTCTGAGACCCTGGGCTTGGTCTGCATGTCCTTACAGGCTTCCTGTCTCTGTGGACCATGCAGCACAGTGAGAAGGGCAAAAAAGGTGCTTTTGGTTTTTCTTCTTGAAGAAACATTTTTAAATTGCTCTGGTAATATGCATGATGTTAGTTAAAACACAAGCAGAGAACAGCAGTTTCTTTGGCCAAAAGTGCATCTGTCTTGGGCCAGTGACTACTGTCATAACCTGCTTAAATCTCTACCTAGGCTTGCAGTAGGCTGTTCTTCAAGATTTCTTACACTGATTATGTGTCCACTGTTGAGCCCATTCACAATCAAAATCCTTTGCACTTTGTTTTTTTTTTTTTCTTTTTTTATTTTTTCCCAGGCTGCCTGTAAGGTGAAAAGTGGAAGCTAGAAACTAGAGACTTAGGGATTTTATTCTGCCATAGCTGATCACTGCTGTTTGTGTAGTACAGTTGAGAGAGAACACTGAGGTTTCTTATTCAGCTCTTTGGAGAAACTGAAATGTTTGCTGTTTGTACAACAATTTGCTAGTGTAAATTGGGAAATGCCTAGTGCAATGTAAATGAAAAACAGGAGAGAAAACTTGCATTGGAACTATAGCCAAGCTATTCATTTGAGAGCTAGGAACTCAGCCTAGACACCCAGCACTTACACCAAATGGTTTTCCTCTTTATGTGCCTCTTGAAAACTCTTTCTCAGTCTGCTTCCATATCTAGCATAGAAACGGACAGGCACAACTGCCTACCACCTCAAACAACAGAGAACAAATTAGGCAATCTAGTCTCAATAATACGGAACTGGGGCTTTTCTCCTTGTAGTCATAACTGACTTTACTGAGGGTAACTTCTGGACTGTTAATTTACCCTTTCCTCTGTAGTTCTGCTGGGTGAGATTTGAGATGATTCAGCAGTCTAGAATTGTCAATGTCAGTTTCAATCTTCATTTTTTTTTTGCTGCAGGTACCCACAGATGTTGAGAAATGTCAAGATCGAGTAGAGTGTTTCAATGCTGACCTGAAAGCAGATATGGAGAGATGGCAGAACAACAAAAGACAAGACTTCAGGCAGCTACTCATGGGGATGGCAGATAAAAACATCCAGTACTACGAGAAGGTATGTGGCACTGAGCATTGGCAAAGGACTCAGAATAGTTCAAATTCTTCTGAGGGGATGGTGATAATTCCTCAGGAAATCTTTGCACTCTCTTGAAGAAAAGAATCTTGGACATGTAAATCAGTTCTCTAGATCTGTGGAAGCTGCCCTTTGTCAGCAGCTTAGTATAATCAGTTACTGAGTCGCTTGTCATGCTCAAGTGTGAGGCTAGCAGTCTTCTGCAAGGCAGCCCTATACCAGCATTTCATCCTGGGTGCCTTCATTCTTACACTGAACAAATTACTGAGCAGCAGTAGTGGTGATGAAAAAGACTAAAATTGCATGTTCTAGTAATAATACCGGACTAGAAAACCTCTTGATACTGCCTTTTAGATCCAAACTACATGGGTTAATGTATATCCATGGACTCATCTGTAGATTATACCTGGTATGCATAAATGGTTCTAATCTCCATCCCTTTGTGCATAATTTTGTCCCTTTTATGCTAGTCCTGGAAATACCTAGTCAGGCGCATCTGCACTTTTTCAGTTGGTGCATGTGTACCTGAGATTCAGTGTCAGACTATTTTAAGTGAAAGGGCTGTGACATTTGACTGCATATGCTGCTAATCTAGTCTTCCTTCCTGCTAGATCAGTGCTGCCCAATGCAATGGTTGATGTATTATATACTATTCTAGTCTTATGCATGGTGACGTACTTGAACTTGTTGCCTATTGCTTTCTTCCATATGTGCTTTACAGACTTTTCTGTCATACCACAAAGATGTGAATTTCTACTAGAAACAATTTGTCTGCCTAGCTGAAAGCTGTGGTGCTCTTCAGTTTAAAAGAGTATAGAGTGATATTTGGATATCGTGGATATTCTGATGATTTTTAATGGCTTGGACCAGCTGTTGACTTTGGAAAACTTAAGTTTGTTTTCCTCATTTGGGAACTGCACCTGTTCTTTCTGAACACTTTCTTGCTGTTTGTGGTTCGTTTACTTCTTTTCTTTCTGTATTAACCTATGAAGATCTAGCTAGCCTTCCTTGAACTTTCATTCTGTTGGTCTGGAAGGTTGGTTAAGAGTTACAGGAACTAATGTATATTCCATTTTTTCAATCTTTGTTTCTTTCTTCAGTGCCTTACGGCGTGGGAGTCAGTTATACCACTGTTGCAAGACAAGCCAGAGACCAAATAAGTACCACCTCCATGGACAGTCTAGCACTTCTGTACTCAGTACCACTAGACATACTGGAACTGTATGAAGGACTCCTTTTATCAACTGAAATGCCAGCTGCACTTAAGCTGGAACAGATGCTTTGAAAACTAGTTTTTTTTCCTCACTTTCTCTGTTTAAACTGGGGTATTTTTCATCTTTTTAAGTTATCTTGAATGGTTCCTTCTTTATTCTATGGAGTGATTGGGGGTTCACAGTGAAAGCCCACGGGGATCTTGATAAAACTTACCTCTCTAGTCTGGAAGGAACTAATGAATGGAACACTAAAAAGATGAAAATACTACTGCAAGGTGCCAAATGACATCTTTATTGCCATTCTCTTTTGTTTGCTTATAAAAACCCCACAGCATAATAATTATTCCTGTGATACATTACTCCCAAACCAATCCTTATCTTTTGTCTTTTTTTTTTTTTTTTTTTTTTTGGATGGACAGGGAAAGGCTGGAAATGAGTATTTTCTGTTTTGTTACTGCCTGTATGCTCCTTCTGGATCCAAAGTTTTCTGGATACCTTAATGTGTGGGAGTTGGGCTGATCCAAGACAGAACATACCAACACCACCTGCAGATAGCCTGTGATGCAAGCATGAACTGTGGTTTTTTGTGAGTGTGGCATGCTGTTGGTTCATTCTGAGTATCTTTGTTTACCTTGGTGCTTATGAAGTAATGTCAGTTGGCTGAAGTGTACTTGTGATGGGCTTGGGGATCAGAATCAGCCTAGCTGCGGGAGCAAGTTGAACAGCTGCCTGTCAAGGCTTACGGCAATGGTGGAAGAAAGTATGAGTCTTTAGTGTATTTTCTCCAAAGCTAGCACTGGAGGTTGTGTGGTAGAATTCTCTTGGTCCATGCTTCTAATGTTTGGGGGGTGGAGGCTTTTTGTGTGTTTAGTTTCTTCTTCCTTTTTGTTTGTTCCTGAACTAGAGCCACTTTGGCCTTGGTCACTTAAGGTGCCTGCCTATAGTAAAGGTAAACTCTGCTTTTCTCCCCATGCCTTTTTTTATTTTGGTTAATATATATTTTTTTTATTTTGGTTTGTTGGTTGCTTTGGGTTTTGTTTAGTTCTGATTTTTTTTTTTTTTTATTTTTTTCCCAGAAGCCAAAAAGTGTCAAATGCTTGCTTCCACCACACATCCTTGTGTGTGAAACTTGCCTTAAACAGGTTGGTGGAGGTGGATAGGTACCTTATTAGATACACATAGTGTTCATATCTGTCTATTGAACCACACGGCAAGTCTTTTAAAACTACTTTTGGTACAGATCTATTTTTTTAGTAGTTTTTATTGACCTTTAGAAATGTAACTGCTTCTGCAAGTCCCTTTTTTTTTTTTTTTGTCCTCTTTCTCTTGCAGTCCAACCTCAAGTAAATGCCTGCTTTTTGTTAATGACCTTTGGAATGCTGCCATGATTCACAGGGTCCCAGAGTCTTGGTTTAACAGCATGCAGATAAATCCTTTTAAACCATCCTAAGTGAGGGGGCTTGGGGCTTAATATCAGTGTAAAACTTGGATTTGGGGGAATGAATAACTCTTGAGTGCTTACTACTAGCCTCGAGTGATAAGTTGATCTCTGGCAACATTCTTGTGAAGAGTCTGGTGGTAGTTGAGTATGTACAACTGCTGTGTTCTCTTCTGACCACCTAGCAGGTACTGGTCTGTTTGGACTTTATCCCTTCATAAACACCAAGTAAAACTGAAGTTTCCCTGCTCAGCTTGGTGGATTTATAGCAACTGTCACGGTATTGCAGCAATGTGGTAGCTCTCAGGCAAATGAGATGCTGCTGGTGCAGAAGTCAAGTTTAAGACATTTTAAGAGGTCTTCCTTTTTGACTTTGCCTTCATTGACAACTGTGTGGTACTAAACTATGCTTGCTGGTTTAAGCTCACGGTTTGTCAATATACACTTACTTGCTGTAAATGAGAACTCTCCTTTAAGTTGCTGCTAGGTCCAGAATGACAAGCTACTCTTGTGCAAGGAAGTGCTTAAGAGGACCATCTTGAAGCAGTAAAACCAGGTGTTTTCCTCAATCTTCCTATTCTAAAATAAGCACTTATGTACTGTTTAACAGTCTGACCTTCAGGGTTACAGTCTTCCCTATTTCCCACAGAGATCAACATGCCTTTTTGAGCTGGTTCCTTTGTAGTAAATGTAATTTTGTAGTTGATTCTGCAACATCACTGGCAATGAAACAAAATATAATTTGAACTAATATTTAGACAAGTCTTCCATTCACCTTTAAAATAAAGTGGAAGATGAGTAGAAAGAATGGTGATGATATCATGTGACATCATAGCTGTTCATGAGAAGCATAATGGACAGTGGGGAGTACCAAGTGAAACTCAAATTGATGTGTAACTTCTGAGCCTGGAGCTGTTGAAGACTGTCTTAAATTTCCTGTAATCCATTGCTACTGATCCTGCAGTATAGTTTTAAACTAGTCCTCATCCAAAGCGTGTTTCAATTTCAGATAAATCCGATTCTGGCTAAACTGTTGAAAGGCAGGCATGCTTTGCACTTCCCTGTTGCATTATGTAGCTCTGTGGTACCTGCAGATTGATGTGGATTTCTTACATGATGTGTAACACCAAAGCTTCCTAAGCCCCTACAATGAAAGTAAAACTTAGTATTTGAAAGAGGATTCCTTTGCAAGAATTGCTGCAGTGTAGTGGTGGGTGTCTTGGCTCGTATATGCTATAGAGGATACTCTTACAAAGAGCTGTTGTAGATCACCAGGTAACTGAAAGAGGCTGTGTAGGGAGGATCCTGACTGAGTTTTGGGGCAGCAGTGCTGAATGGGAGAACTACAAAACATCAGGGAACTCCTGTAAGATGTAAAGAGTGACACTTGTAAAGAGTGCGCTTACTTAACCTGTTGTTAGTAGGATGATGAGCTGTGAACTGTTATCAAAACTCAGACAAGTTATCCTGTAATCCTTACGGGATAGGTGTCTCTCCTTTAGATGGCCCAAACTTTGCATGTGAGAAGTAAAAGTTGTTGGTAAAGGGAAGCAGGAGTGTAGTGAAGAAGCTTCATCTTTAAGTGAGTTATTAAGTGTGCAGTCACTTAACGTCACCACGCACACGTGCACTAAAATTATGTCAAAAGTAGTTGGACCTTTGCTCTGAGTCTGTGTGACATGGGTCATTCAACAGCCCTTAAATTAGCCCAGTTTCACTCGTAATCCATAGTTGGACCAACTTCCTTCTCAGGGGATGCTTAATTCCCTCCTGTCCTGGTTACTTCTGTGTAATTTCTGGGGTGTTTGTTTCTTAACTGTCACCAGCACAGCGAAGCAGGCACTGAGATCTTGTCTTCATGCTTGGCATTGAACTGCGCATTGTTCATACGTATCCTTAGCAGGCTCTGACTCTTGCAATAAACACTGATGTTGAAACACCATAGCTTTTTCAGGTACCCTTTGAAAAATGAAAAGGTAATGGGTGTAGCACTAAACACACAAACTCTTCCACTGTAACTTGTAGCAGAGAACTAACTATGGATTCTTCACTGAAGTCTGCTTGGATTTTTGTTGCAGTGGCACTTGTGCTAAGGATAGAGTGGTGGGATATGTGGTAGGGATGAAGCACCTGCAAAGCTCATGTGACAGGCTGTTCTGTGAGGTAGTCTTCCAGCAGTGGCTCTGTGCAGCCAGTTTGTGATGCATATTGCTTCAGGTGTTGGTCCCACAGATAGCAAGGTTCAAAAGAATTCCCTCGCAGTCTACCAGTGAGTGTTCAGTGTTTTAACAGGAGCTGTGTTTTTGTTAAAACTTGCACAATTTACCTGTTTATGATTAAGGTTGCACTCTGTTTAAAAACCTGGTGCTGAAAACCACTGAGCAAAACTGCGTACATTAAACTAGCTCATTAGATGTTCAGTCTTCTTAAATTCTGAAGGCAGAACAGTCTTTCCCTTGGCATATTAACTTTCACGACAGCAACCAATAAATAGGGAAAATGGGGTCTTTCTTTTTCCTTTTTTTTTTCCCTTTTTTTTTTTTTTTTTTTGTTGTATATAACGTAAAACTGGGGATCACAGGAATAAATTTGCCTTCTGGCAGTGTGAATGTTGCATTTTAACAGGCAGCATTTTTTGGGAGTGCTGTTTAGCCAACTTCATGAAATAAAGTTAAATTTAAAACTGTGCGTAGCACTTCGTAGTCTTGCTGGAGTATCTGACTTGTACAAGTAAACTGGGCTAATTTTAAGGTTGCAGGGCTAAGGCACAGTACTTATGCAGAAAATAATACACTTTCCAAAAAGGTGTAAGTAGATCGCCCTACCTAAGTGGCATGCTAAAATATTAAACGCTAGTCACTCTCCTAGACTACTTTGCAGGCCTTGGTACTCTATGCTTTGAAGCTAAACCATTTCCTTAATTCTGCTGCTGGGATAAAAATCCATTCCTTCAGATCAAGCAGCAGGGTTGAAGCCAGTGCCACATTCCCACTGCACAGGGAGACAGGTTGCAGAGGGACAGTCTTACAATAGCAAACAGCCAAAGGGCTTTTGTCTTTAGTACATGAAAATAAAGCAGCACCGTCCATGTTCTCTTTTTCCTCTGTGCCTGCATCCCTCTGTCCCTCCTTACGGTTAGGAGAGTTGGGCTGTGCAGGTGAAGGTAAGATGGTGGATGGCTTGTTGAAGGTGTCAGTACTGGGGACCACAATAACCCGTGCTGGCTTGTGGCCCAGGCTCTTCCTCTTTCAGCCTGTATAAACCCACTCACTGGAACTGGCGTGTCATCATTCATACCATTGAAAACCAAAATGGAAGCTGTGAAAAGACTTGTCTCTGTGTGGATTAGCTTAGTGAACAATGTAAAAATGGGACGGAAGCTTTTGTTTCCTGCCCTCGACCAAATCTGGCAACTGTGCTCTTGTTCAGACTCACAGGCTAGGAAATGTTGTCGTGCCTTCTGGTGCTGGCATGTTTCTATACCCTTTCATATATCTCTGTATAAATATACTTTGTGCATTGTTTACTATGAAACTAGTATTGATGGAGAAAAACACTTTGAGGTAAAACTGTTTGTAATTCTCTATTAGTGTGTACGTTTTTTTAAAAAGCTCTGTTTTGTTTACCTCAATTAACTTAATGGAATGGACCAGTAAATGTATTAAAAGATGACTCCTTTACCTAGAATAAAATTTCATTTTTGCAGCCTTCACCACTGAAGTGACGTGTGTACTTATTTTGCTGGGCAGCTCACTACTTTACTGCAGAAGTACCCTTCGCTTAAAATCTAGTTATACTGCTGATCCTGTACTACATCTGATATTACTTGAAAGTGACAGCTGGAGCTAAGGAAAGATTGCAAGTGTGTGTAAGGGCGGGGGGGGGGGGGACAGGACAGGATGGGTCAGGATTGGCAGTGACTTCCTCAGAATAAGGGGTTGCATAGTGAGTAATTGAGTTCTGCTTGCTTCATCCCTGGCTTGAACTGCCTGATTCGCTTCCAGATTGTTTCAGTTACTGAAGGGTTTTTAATTTGCTTTTACTTAGTCCAGGAGCTTTGAAGCCACTTAATCGTTGTTAATTCAATTAGCATGTAAGTAGACATATAACGTAAGCCCTGATCCCTTTGGAGCATGCCAATATTTTGAATCATGTTTAGATTTAGCTGCCAGCATCTTACACCAGTTGCTGTATTGTATGAGGTTCCTATAGGTAGGGGTTTCAATCCAGTATCAAGGTTTTTATTTCTAACACAGGTAACTAACACTGAATATTATCTGGTATCAGTGTCCCTCCACCTCTGTAAAGCCCATAGGAGTAGTGTGCTGCACTTAGCTGTTCTTAACCTGTTACAAGAGTAGTACACTCTGGTGGTGTAAGTTCAAATGCTGGTATTGGCTTTTGAGTCATAGGTGTCCTCCCATGAGCTGTGTTAAAGCACTGCCCAGGGACAGTGTGGCAATTTCCCAGAAAGCAAGGGTGTGAACATCTGTTCAGGAGTGTTTTATTGTAGGGAACTACTGAAAGTGTCTTAATCTTACATTTAGTGTTTTTTACAGTGGTATTTCAGTATTTAGTAATCTGCATAACATTGATTAGCCAGGCTGACACATCTTCTGTAGCAGTTGGAGAACAAATGTGTCCTGCTGACAACTGTGCGCATGTGGCTTGTGGGCCCCTGCTTCATCAGGCGAAGGCGAAGAGCCCTGAGGTTTTCTGACGAACAGATGGGAAGGAACTAATGAAAAACTGACCCTCTGCTTTCCCCTTCCACACTGAATGATGTGTCTTGAAATGCCATTTTCATTTCTACCCTGTTGTCCCTCTGCATAATTGCCAACCAGCCTAGCAGAAAAGTAAAATGCTGTGAAGACTGCTGGTGTTCAATAGCCAGTGCACGTACTCTGTAAGATGATGTACTGCAGAAATAACAAAGCAAACTTCTTTGTCCTGGGTGAGCTCAGTGGCTGAAAGCATGAGTGAAATGCATGCCGTGAAATGGAAGCACAAACTGAGATGCTTCCCGTATTATAACTGTGGTGATTAATGCTTGGCAAGTCTTCCATTTTGGTAAGTTGAAGAGCTGATGAACACCAAAGAGGCTTTAGGTGGTACAGCCTCTGTCAGTCAGTTAGAATCTGAAGGGAGCCAGAGGTTGAACGTTGTTTGATGGCCACGATGCTGTAAAGAGCAATAAAAATGCAGGTTACAAGAGAGCTACAAAACTACTTTCTGAAACCACTGTTAGATTTTTTTTTTCTTTTTTTTTTTTTTTTTTTTTCTCCCCATCAGTTCTCTGGTTTAAAATTCACTGTGGTGTCTGTAGCTGGCTGGGTGCTCATGTGATTTCTCTCAAGGATCTGCCAGCCTTGTGTACAAGTAGTGATATTGGCAACATTTGTCATCATTTGGATTTCAAGTCCTAGTAAAGTGTTTGTGCTGATAATGGTGCTAACTTCTATTTGGAGCCTGCATTAAAACGCAGTTGAGTAGCTAGCAGTGACTTGCTGTTAAAACAGCAGGGTTGTGGTAAGGAATGAGTCACTTTTGCGTCTGGAAAGTATGAGGAGGAAAGCAGAGCCAGGGAAATGATGAGTGTGAAGTAGCCTTCGCCGTGTTACCAGTCCTGCTGACACCAGGTGTCAAATGTGCTTACAAGACCAGAAAGCCAAGACAAGACAGAACTGATGGTGTAGGACCTTTCCTTGCAGCATTGCTTTTTCTTCCTAAGTGATAACGCTGAAGTCAGTATGCATTAACCATACATATATATGCATATATTATATATAAAACCGTGTATTAACCGTGCCTTTAGACTTGTACTTGTTCCTGAAATTCACATCAGTTGGTCTGTAGCTGCATGTTTGGGCAAATTCACTGGATCAGAGAAATAACCGCTTCCTTCACCATGTAATGGTTTCTCTTTGAAAGAAACGCCTGAGGGAGACTCAGATTATTCCTTTCTACCACAGTAAGTAAACTGTAATGGATTTTTAAAAGAATGTTTTACTTTGTGTAGGATTATTCCCTCATTCTACTTATTACCATTTTTGTAATACCAGGCATTACATTTGTGTGAAGGCTTTGTCCCCTGGGATTGCCAGCTCTTAAACTTTGCTAAATTTTCCTCCTACAGTAATTCATGTTACATTAAACAAGAGAAGATTAATAGCATTGGCTAGATCACTTGCAAGTTTCAATTTTTGAATCTCTTTGGTATTTGTCAACTTATTTCTGCAAAATTTGTATTTCTTCCAATTTTCTTTTTTCTTTTCAGTTTACTTTAAAAAAAAAAAATCCCACCTGTATTATATACTTTAGACATAGAATCAGGTAACATTGAGAAAATAAAGCATGTGCTTTTGGACAAAACCCTTCCTGTTCCTTACCTCAGAGGGAGAAGAGTCAGGCAGCCAAATAGAAAAGACAAGATGAAACAGAAGCCGCTGTACCAGTTCAGTGTGTTTTGATAGATCTTGTTGTAGGCTGTAGATGTCACTACTCCTGTGGTGACTAGAGACAACTGCAGCAGGACAAACACTTTACCTGTAAACCAGGAACATAGTTTGTTACAGGGAGAAAAAAACAGCTCTGGTACATCTTGATGAATTCTGGATCACCACTGTGTGGGAGAGCCCTGTGGTCATTGCTTCACAAGCACCAGATGGCATAAGCTTGTATCTGCTTCTGTTCGAGATCAGAATTTAGTGCCTTTTCCTTCTTTTAGGCTGAAAGATTCAATCAGCACACTGTCTGCCTAACCAGTTGTCCTGGATTCAGCAGTAGCAGTCATGTTTCTCCTTCTGAGTAGCTGGTGCAGTGCTGTGGTTTTGACTTTCAGCCTGGGAACAGCGCTGATAACACCCATGGTTTTTGTTGTTGCTCAGTAACGTTTACTTTGACCGAGGACTTTCTGAGTCTCATGCTCTCCCAGGGAAGAGGGGAAGGTGGGAGGAAGCAGAGACAGGACACCTGACCCAAACTGACCAAAGAGGTATTCCATACTACAGCACATCATGCACACTGTATAAACTGGGGGCAGTCACCCAGAAGAGTTAGTTCACTGCTTGGTTGGGCTGGGTATCGGTCAGCAGGTGGCGAGTGGTTGTATTCTCTTCCCTTGTTACTTCACCTATCATTATTGTTATTGGTGGTAGCAGCAGTGGTTTGTGTTATACCTTAGTTACTGGACTGTTCTTATCTCAATCCCTGGGATTTACATTCTTTCGATTCTCTTCCCTATCCCTCTGGGAGTGGGTTGGGGAGGAGGGGGTGGGGACTAAGGAGGGCTGAGTGGCTGATTTGCTGACTGGGTTTCAACCAAGACACCAGTCTAGGTGTAGAGGTAACTGCTTGGAAGGGCAGCAATAAGCTGGGCAGTAAGTGCTCCTTTCCCTATGAGGTGGAAAAGTAGTTTTGGGCTATCATCTTCAGGACAGGAGAGATGAGAGATTTCAGTCACAGCCTGCTTCTGCATTCAGTCAGAATAGTGGTCCACTGGGTTGCAATGATAATAACACCTGAAATGGGGAGGTGTGTGTGATTTGGACAGAGAAAACTGAATTCTATTTAAAACAGCTTTTTGTGCTGAACTGCACCCTTCTGTTTCTGTAGTGGTAAAATGGGAAAGGTGAAGTAACCCATCCTGCTGGGATGCGGAAGCTGGGAGCAAGGTCAGTGCTATATAGTGCGCTTGCTGCCTTTGCAGCCTTCTCCAGCTGCAGAGCAGCAGCAGCCATCACTGAAGGGGACAGCACTGTCACCAGAGGCTGCTCCGCTGCATGGCCCTGCTCCAGAGCCGATCTGCCACTGCAACTGGGTGCAGCCTACATGGCTCAAGGTGGAGGTTAAAAACATCAGGATTAATAACTATGACTAATTGGGGGTGTGAGCTGCTACCTGTGTGGTGGGTAGGTGAGTTTGCTATGGAGCACGGTGAGGAATTAACTTAGTGACAGAGCAGTATTGTGTTCATATGGTACAAGGGAAAAGGTTTGCTATAGGAACATGTTTGGAGGAGACATGAACAGCCAAGGTTCTGAGGTCTTATTTGAATGCATGGCTAGTCCTGTCTGTTGTGTCTAAATCCAGCTCATTGGGGTAAAAATGGAAGCCTTTAATACAGTGTTGTAAAATACATATATTTTACTGTTTTCTAATACATTTTTTTATATAAAATAATTTCTGCTCCTGTTCATGAATAAAGGCTGATTTTTATGCAGAGGTTATCCTTCATTAGGTAAATCATGGTCTGACAGGAATAAATCACCATGAAACACTTAGAGACATGTTTAGAGAGCATAACTGAAAAAGAAGATGAAAGAAATCCACCCTTTCCAAAGCTGGAAGTAAAAGAAGTCAAATATAAATGATGTAAGTATCACAGTGGTGCAATGCAATGCCTTGCTTCTCCAGTTTTTCCCTGGAGTACTGTGTTTTTGAGCAGTACCTCTGGTGTTTTCCCTGCCTTTGAGCTGCGCACCGATAATCATCTTTAGAAGCATGTGCTGAAAATTGTGTGGGTAAATGATGCAACTAAGGACAAGAAGTTCGGATGTGACAATCTTGTCCTGCAAGTTTCTCTGCTCCTCCCTTCCCATTTGTGGTACCAACTGTTCCAGTTTTATTGTGCAGAACACAGATTGCAACAATAACTTACCTCTCTCTCTTTGTACCTTAGGCTGAATGGAGGGATTTGAGGTTTTTTGACTAGTAAGACAACCAAAGCACTTACCATAGGATGATCCTTCAACATGCTTGGATAACATAGATCTGATGGTTGGTAAGGGGATGAGGGCAAAGAGCATCACTGCCCGTGCTGCAATGCAATGAGTATGCGGTTATCACCAGTACCTGCTTCTTGTCTCCCAACACAACCACCACTGCTTTTGAAGACTATGGGCCTATGGCTTGGGCAGAGCCTTTGCTGCACTTTTTCTTGTCCCTTGAGTACCAGAAAAAAAGTACAGATCTTTGGTAGGAGTGTAGGTCCTCACTCCATCCAAGTGATGCTGGGTAAGCCACCTACTGCTCCCACCAGCAGAGGTACTTTGCCCAAACCAGCTGTAGTCTCTTGGTCTAAGCCTGAAATCTCAGTGTAGATGGAATATACCACCGTCCTTTGAGACAGTGACACTGATGATTTGAGTCTAACCAGCAGAGTAAGCACCCATGCTACATGACTTTGACATGAATGGTACCCTTGTCAAACTACAGCTGTTTTCTACTTTGGTGCTTCTGGCTTGCAGTATTTTAGTCTTTCTCTAGTGTGGGAGCTTCTAGGGAGCTGGGATTACCTTCCTGTCAGGAGAACCAGCCTCAGTGAAGACTTAGTCCATGTCTAGTGTACCAAGGTGTTTCTGCAATGGAGGGAACAAGCATTCTGCACACTGTGTAGCAGCATGTGTTCATGATGGACTTTAAATATTAAAAACCCCATTTTTAATTCTTTTAATTTTCTTTTGTAATCGCTTCTTCCCCAGCCTGATTGCTGAAATGAAAAAAATCTCTTAAAAAATTTCACTTGATATTTGGCTTAGTACACAAATATAATCTTTCCCTTTAGAATAACTCTGATTTTCAATTTCTTATTCCTTGTAGGGGAAGACAGATAAAGCACTTCAGGACATTTATCTTAGACCTTTTTCTCTTTTTAGAAGAAAAACCTCAAAGCCATACAGCACACAATACTCTTTTAGATATGAATTATCCATCTCTTTGCCACAATGGATGCAGTTCTTGGATTTTGCTTTCTGCATCCCTACAGATGCTATCTACTAAATATAAACTTGCCTTTCCTTTGTTGTGGGATGCTGTCCCATATGTTTATGCACAGTGTGAGATTTGTACAGTACATTATCGTGACATTTAGTTGATAAAGCAGCTCCAATGTTTCACTATTAAGTTTCCCATCAGGCATAAATACCTTAATGTAACAAAAATAAAACACATCTTAGGATGTTTGTTTAATAGGAAACCTTTGCCAGTTTGTTTTTGTTGTAGCCATAAGCTTTACCTCACAAGAAGCAAGTGCTTGGGCGACACCGTCTAATGTGAGAAGCCCCTGCCCATGGCAGGGGGGTTGGAACTAGATGATCTTAAGGTCCTTTCCAACCCAAACCATTCTATGATTAATGCGGTGGTGTGGTCTGACTAGCGCCAATAACCAGCAACAATTCCCATTCCTGTGTGGTGTGAGCATCATTCTCCTACTCAGATCTGGGCTATGACCAAGAGACAAATTACAAGCTAATCAACCTTAAACTAACCTCGGCACGAGTGTATGCCTCCTCTGGATATTGTAGGGTATTGGGTGTCAGAGTACAGAGAGCGGGGATAAGGGGCTGATAATGAAGCCCTCTTGGGCATTGCTCCTGTGACAGTCTGCCCAGCTCCCTCCTCTGAAACTCACAGTGAAGCAGACCAAAAGCCCTTCTGATGCTGAAATACCCCGACCCCTCTCTCAGGATGCACTTGCTTCTGTGTGCAGTTGTTTGACTCACCAATGTAGAAAAGGAACGTCCACCTAACGAAGGCCATGATAAGGATGCCAGCACTGAAGGATGCTACTCCGATCATGATCATAGTTATATCCTTCAGGTATTTGGAGAACACAAATACCCCTAGGAAACTGGTGATGAAGATCACATACCCAGCAGCATTGCCATGTCCGATTTGGATGGCATTCCAACTTAAAGGCTCCCTGAGCAAGAAGAGTGGAAGTATGTTCATTGCACCAACCACAGCAAGGTCATAGAGGATTGCTGCCATAAACAGCATGGCGATGATGAGTTTTGAGGGGGATACTGGAGTGGAGCTGCTGCTCTTTGTGTGGGCTGATAGCTGGCTGCCCACCTCCTCTGCACTCTTGGGTTTGGCTGGGCAGGAAGCTGCTGTCTTGGGGACTGTCAGGACAAAAGTACTGTAGAGAAGGCAGAAAGCATAACAAGCGATGCTGCAGCTCACCAGCACAGTGCCCTCTCGATAGCGGTCACTGAAACCAACAAAGAGATAGCCAGATGCCATGCTTCCCAGAAAGCCAGAGAGGCCATACACCAGCTCAATAATGATGAGCCGCAGGGACCTTTTGCTCTCGGAGGAGCCCAGGGATCCCAGAGCCATGACACCCGCCCAGAGCGTGGTGAAACCACCTGTCAGCCCATTGAAGGCAGCAGCCCCATACATCACCTCGATTGGCCAGCCCAGCAGGATCAGGAGGAGCAGGAGAGTTTTGGAGCCCAAGTAGCCAAGAAGAGGGAAGCAGATGGGGATCTTCCGATGTATCCTGTCCCCCAGCTTGGACAAGCCATATGCTGACACCAGTGGGCTCAGGCCCAGGACAAGATTGTAGATGATATAAAAGTTAGAGACAGCTTTCTGCTGAGCATCTTCCAGCGCATGGGAAGGAGCAGTGGCGTTGGTCTGGTTGTAGTAGTTCTTCACCACTAGCAGCAGTGCCGTGTCGTAGAAGGCGCTGGCCACTTGGGAACCTGCAACCACAGGCTCAATCCACGTCCTCATCACGGTCACCCCCACCATGCTGCCAGAGACCTCCTCTTCTTGGGGAGAGCTGTTTTCAGGGAGATGTGCAGGAGGAAATGACTCTTCAGAAGCTCTCCTCTGGAGGCATGCTTAGGGAGGAGCAGCGAAGGGAAGAACAAAAGCTGGGCTGCACAGGATCAGAGTTGTGCAAGAGATGATCTGGCTGGGAGGATATCTGCACCTTGCCTTGCTACGCACACTCACACAAGCACATCCCTGTTCTGCTCTGATCCCCGGCTCACGGACAAGAGGCTTTTGTACAGCTGGAGAACGCCCTGTGCTCACGAACTGCTGCTGCTTCTCTTCCTGGTGTAGTTTCAACAGAGGTCAGATGACCCAGGGGAATTTGTCTCTCCCAATTTAGGAAGTGAAAATGATCAAGTAATTGCTGCAATTTGGAGTCCTGGTTTGGGGTTTGTTTGGTTTGGATTAGTTTCCCCTCCGCCCACCTTTTGGCATCTTCACGTGTTTCCAAGTGGCTGCAGGAGCGGAGGATGGCTATGTGCTTTCACCCAGATAATCAGTGAATTCCCCTTACCATAAGCTCTTTTTCCTTTCTTCTACACAAATATGTTATTGGCTGTTTTGCTCCTAAGTGGTCTGGTCTGCCCTGTTGCTGTGCTGTGTCCATTATGTCATTGTTGTTTCAATAACGCACTCAGGAAATTACACCAAAAAGAAACTAACACGGAAAAAGCCTGGTTTTGGTAACCTGCCTCCGGCAGCTGCCACTCTGCCTGCTGTGTCCTTTGGCTTTGCAGTGTGCGAATTTCCAAGAGAAAGGAGAAAAGTCTCAATTTATCCAACGGCATCGGCAACTGCTGCGCTGCAGTGATCTGGGCTGAGCTGGAGACAGGGAGGGTGAGAACCCATCTCTGGGGAAGTGTTCTGAGGCCGGTGGCTGTGCTTCTCTGCAGTGCTGGTGCCACATCCAGCTTTGCAACTTGGGAGTCAGCCTCTGATATTGCGGCTGTCCAGGGGGGTCAGGCGAAGTGACTCACCCCAACTGGCTCTGGGTGCTTGTGTGTGACTGGAACAGGATATGGTGCAAGCAGGCTGCCAGCTCCAAGGAAGATGCTTGCAGTCCCAGCTGCAGGAAATACTTGGGGGATATTTGGCAGCCTCAAAAATGCTAACTTAAATTGTAGTGATCTCATTCTGCACTGGCTTAATAAATCATAACAGGCAGAATAACAATCTGTTCTAGGAAGATTTATGATGATTAGTTTGAAAAATGAATTAATGATTAATTTGCAAGAACAATGTTAAAGCCTCCATCTGTTACCCTCTCTATTGATTCAGGTGACATTTACTCAATGCCTGTGTACTCATAGCTCAAGAGTTTTATTTTTTCATTCTTAGGTCAGTTGTGCAATAATTTTTGTTTTACATTTCAATGCAAGGAAAAGAAGTTCCATTGAGTAACAGGGAAAAGAGTGGAGAATTGTCTGCTAGAAAGATTTGCTGCCAGACAATTCCAGTTTCACCAGAGAATTTGTTTTTTGGTCAGGCCAAAAGACTCCAGAAGCCAGATGTAAAATATAATACAGGGTATTCCAATAGTTTGCTTTTTTATCATTTTTTACCCCAGATTTTCTGCAGAAGGTGTCCAGTTTCTTTCAGATTTTATTCAGAAGCAGGACAAGTCTTTTTCTCCAAACCCTGAAACATTTCCGGAGGATGGGAATTCCAGACAGCCTTAATGAAAACCCCACAGGATCAGCCTAGGACCAGTTTAAGCAACAAACTCAAAAAAAGCAAATGCCACATTTTGCTTCACCCAGGGAGCCCTTTCTCATCCACCAGATGTCAGAGGGAAAGGTACACGACTCGATCCCATTCAAACTTCAGTTTGGGACGTCAGTTATCTTGGAGTACAGAGGTAGGTTACAGGCACTGTGCTTGAGAGATTGCAGATCTGCTCAACTCTTAAATAAGGCATGTTTTTCCTCCACTCTTTGTTGCATGCACAGGCTGCCTGGCTTTTTCATCTGACACTCTTGACAACTAGGTGATATGATTTTATGCTTAATGCTATTCAGGCCTAGATAGCTAATGACCTGTGCTGAGCGCCATTAGTGATCTCGTGAGTTACTTACGTATTTTCAGGATATTCTAAGTGTTCATTCACATTGAGTGTGCTTTTTAGAACTAGTTTTGTGGAAGGATAGAATTTCATGTCAGTAAATGCAGAACAATGAGTGCTGCAGTACGAGTTTAACACAGGCTCTGGGATATTTCCAACTGCAGAATACTTTCCATGAGTAGCATTCATTTGATGCCACAAGGACTTCAGAATTACTGTTCTCTAGCATCAGCTTTTCTATGAAGCCCAGTTCTCAAATTGCTAATATTTATAGGGACATTTGCATCCACTTTAAAATACGCTGGTGCAGCATGAACACAGTGGAGCCTTAAGAGCCTGAAGAGAGTGGCCCTTGACATTTAAGAAAAATGCATGCATTGGGTCACAGAGTCTATTCTAAAAGCAAAATTACACTTGTGTAGCCTGTTGGAAAAGGAACACACTGTTTTAGGGCATTCCTCTCTAGAGTTGTCTTGCCTTGAGGCCCATCAGAGGCCAGGTCAGCTCCGTGTCTCAGCAGCTCTCGTACATTTGTCAGCCTGGCCAAATTAAAGTGTTTGATGTCTCCCTGTGGCAATGTTATACATTCCTATGCAGTATTAGTTTTCTTTTTTTTTTTTTTTTTTTTTTTTTCCCTAACCATTTATGATAGTTCTAGCACTTTTTCTGCCAGAATAGGGCTGCTGTAGGGATGTCAGCATGCTGGGGCAGCCAGGCTTGGCAGGTACCAGCATTTTGGAGTTTGGTTTCCAGGACTGTTTGTCTGCAAACGTCCTTTTGACATCCAGGACTGCAATCCAACGTGGGTGCATAAGCCTTCTTCATCACCCTTGCCTAAGCGTGCTGACGGGATCAACGATTTACAGTCTCTGGCTGGCAAGGCATTTCGCCTCTGAGATGGTAAATGAAGTCTGTAACTACTTCTCCTCCTTGGTACATGCTGATCATCCTGATGCACATGGAGTCTTTGTAGCAGTGGCAGGGCAGGGCAACATGACTGAGGAGTGGGAAGTGCCTAGTTCTGAGCCCAGAGGGAGCTGTGGTCACATTACAGCACTGGAGAGAGGGAGAGCTGGTTGAAAACACTGTGGAGAAGCAGCTATTTCAGTGATGGCCTGTTTTCCTTCAGAAAATACATCTGCATCAGAAATGACCACAGACTGTAATGACAAGCTACGCTCTTTCTCTCTGTGGTGTGGGAGGTTGGCTTCCTCACTGACTGCATTTAATTATATATTGTCCCTGTCTCCACAAGGCATGTGGTTCTACTTGCAGAACTTGGGGGACATAGAGGGAGAGTGGAGGCGGCACAGAAAGCTGGGTGCAGAGGACGGGGGAGTGACTCCTGGCAGCTGCTGCACTACCAAAGGGGTGTAGCATCCTGGTCCAGGGCTGTTGTCTTGTGGGTTCCAGAGCTGCTGCTGATAGATGCTAGTGCCTGAATATAAAAGGCCACCTCAGCAGCCCTGTTTCAGGGGCTCTGGAGAACAATCTCCAGGCAGCTAGGAAACTCTCAGCACTGGTGCCAGTGTCGGTAGCATGGCATTGCTGTAACAATATGCAGGACCATGCCCTTAACAGGTGTAGCTGGGGGTGTTTCATACACTGAGACCCATGGGCCAGCAGCGTGGCATTCAGGAGGTGCAGCACCACCAGACATGTTCAGAACACCTATGGGGACATCTACTTTCATGTGCTCACGAGAGGATGAGGAAGCCCAGGCCACAGGCAGGGTGAGCACATGCCACCTCACTCACCCATGCCTTCAGGCCTCACGTGTTGCCCCCACACAAGCAAAGCCTAAGGCAGTGTGCAGGCTGCAGAAAAGCTGGAGAACGGATTTGCTGCAGGGAGACACCTCATGGGGTGCACTGACATGAAGCACATGAGGAAGGGTGACCCCATGCCAGGGTAGGGGAGGTCCATCAGCCTTCCCCCAGAAGAAGCTGGCTGCCCCACTTTGGGAACATGGGAGAGCTGGAAACAGCAGCACTGTCTGGTTTCCTCTGGGACAGACACTGGCTGACCAAGCAGCACTAGAAACCTGTGCTGCCGCGCTTCCACCAACAGATGTAATGTTTTGTCTATTTTTCTCATTTCAGAGTTTCCTGCTTACCTGGTTGTAGTCTCCTGTGGGCTGCTCCCTCTGCTGGAAAGACAAAAGCATCCTTGACACATGCTTTCTGCTGACCCAGCTTCTCTTTTTCCTTATCTTGAGGAATTTAAGCAATTAATAGTGCTGACAGTATGCCTTAACTGTGTGCCTCAACATTAATCCTCTGCATGGAAGCAGCAAATAAAGCTTCTTGCAATACCTGGTGTTTGCCTGATCAGCACAGAACAAATCCTGCTGTAGTTCTTAGATAAGCCCTGTGCCAAATGATTTTGTGTGTGCACATTCTCCTTTTCATTAACATCAATGTATTTTTTAAATTGTTGTCACACTGCATGGGTTTGGTGCGGGGGCACTGTGAAATTCAAGTGTGTGCAGGCAGCAACGGACTTGAGAAATGGGATGAGACAACCATCCTAGAACTACAGTTTGAGCAATCCCATGTTAAATAAGGCAAGAGTGGATAGTCAGGAAAAATGAAATAACCACAGCAAAACGTGACTATTAGAAATTTTCACTACTAAATGAGCTACAGTCAATAATCCGTAAAACCCCAGTTCAAAACCAAACCCTGCTCCCCGCCAAGTGCTCTCCAAAGCTATTTAGAAATACTTTTTGCTGTCTACTTCACAGTTTAATTTGTAATGTAGGTCTAGAAACTTGCATGGCAATGGTGAGTGGGTACCAAAAAGCCCACAAGCAGATTTAAGTAACAATAGATTTGTGAAAAGGCATTAAGGGTGAATAAAAGCTCTGTAGGAGCGAGTGAATTTGGCTTAGGATTTATAAGATTGAAGAGGAACTGTGTGTTAAGGGTGCACATGAATCAGAGGAAGACTAGACACAGACAATATTGGAAAGGTTGATGTGCCAGATAAAGGGGGAAAAAGAGATAGTAAGCCACCCATCCTTGTGGAGTGAGGGGGAGGAAGAAGAAAAGAAGAGCAAGTGAAAAAGGAGCACTATGGTTTTTAGCCTGATAGGACCTTTGCCAGGTAACTCAGCCTTTGACAGGTACAGTTGAAGGGAATGAGTATTTCTCCATAAGTCTGTAGCTCCATGGAGGTGGGAACAGCAGCTGGCAGCGGACACCAGGACAGTGGAGAGAAAAGGGACAAATATACCTTATTTCCCAGGGCGAGATGTGAAAACAATCAAAAATGCTTAAAGGTGGAGACTCTGCCTTGTGCTTTGTGTAAAGCATAGTGCTTCCTGTGGAGAGGAGGGAAGGTAAAATATTTCTCTAAATCTTAGTTCTTCTGGAGACATCCTTGACTGAACATCCAGCTGTTTGCACCTGGCAGATACCAGGTTAGCCCTCTGCATGGCTAAATGTATGTTGTGAAGGCAGGAAGAGCAAGCACTGAAGCCATCACCTGCAGTAAGCCTCAGTGACGTCCAACCCCAGACACTCAGAGCTGCTAGATGGCAACTCGCTCCTCACAGCCTCTCTCTGTTCACTCTGCTGGGCTAGGTCCTGAGCACAGAAATTGGCAAGAAAGATTAACTATGGTTTTAGTCACTGGAGTATTTAACATTTCCATGCTATTTTACGCACAACATCCTGTCAAAGACACTCAGGTCTTTTGTTTAAACACCACAAGAAACTGCATACATAACCCAGAAGCTGCAGATGCTGGGCACGCTCCAGTGACATTGTGAGCCTTGCCATTCTGTATTTCCGTGTGGCAGCTCTTCCCCTGGGGGGTGTTTAGGAACCACTGGAGTTCAGAAATAAAAGCCACAAGAAACTCGGTAACAAGCTCTCTAACCCTCTCCTTGATTACAGAGCACCATCTTCTCAGTGCCAGGCAGCTCCTCCAGGGACCACTCCCAAGGGTGGTTTCAGAGACCCGGTTGCGTGGCAGTGCCTTTCACTGCGCTCACTGCGGAAAGTCACCAGCACTGGCGGATGACCTGAGGCAACCTGGTATCGCAAGGTGCAGATGACAACAGGGACAACCCTGTGTTTGACAAGTGCTGCAGCCGCACCTGGCTAATCATCCAGGTTGCAGCCTGAGGGTGGGACACTTGTTTGGAGCTGCAGGGTGGAGAGGTCCCTGGGACAGGAGGGAAAGGCACCAGCATCCCCCATGAGGGTGGCTGGGAGGCTACAGGGGACCGTGTCTGCATCCTCTTTGCTGCAGGATACCAGTGGAACATGGCACCAGTGGGATAATCTTCTTCAAATGGGAGAGCAAAGTGTGCCTGGGTGGGCAAGCTGCTGTCCTGGTGCTGCAAAGCAGCAAGGGCTGCTGGGAGTCTGCAACCCCCTGCAGTTGTGTCACCTCCGCTTGACACACAGCGAAGATGTGTCCGGGGCTCCTCAGACCCACAGCTCTGCATCAGGCAAGGTACGGCTGGGGGAAGCTCCAGGCTCTGGAGGATGCTCACATAGACAGGGTAGTTAGTGCAGGTCTCTGCGTCTCCTCTGTTACTGAGGAGAATTTTAGCTAGCACCCTCCCAGGCAGCTAGTGAATGAACAGCCTTGGCAGATTTTATCTATCCTTAGGACTCCACTATGTATATAAAGAGATGTAATTGTGACTTAGATATTAAACCACTTCTCCTTTCTCTGAAGGGTCCTGTTGCAGCTGCAGGAAATTTGGGAGTTAAAGAGGGGTATCTGGTAAAAGGTACCGAGGAAACAAGAAAGTCCAGGCAGCATTCCAGCAATATTGCTGCTGCTTTTTCCAGGCTACAGTTCCTTGATGTCTAACAAGCAGGGATAAATACACAATAGTAATTTTTGATTTGTGTGGTAAGACAGCTGGTGGTACTGGTGTTTGCTACTCCCTTGCTGCTTCATTTCATCACTTCATTTCAGCACACACACAGTTCAAAGCTTTGCTGAGCCAAGACTTCACTTTTGTGCCCTGTTGTGTCGTTGAGAATTATCCATCCTTGTTGAGAGCAGCACTGCTTCTTCCCACTACAACCTCTGCGTTCCCTGATGAGCTCCTCAGAGGCTTCATGCCTCCTGCTCACTGCACATGGGCAGTGGGGGGACATCTCCCAGCCACTTTGCCCATTTCAGCATGGCTTTGCACAGTGCACCTCAGTCACCAGCGGAGTGCCAGTGATGTCCTTGAAAGGACTCCAGCTGCAGTCACCTCCCAAGGGACCGCTCACCCCTGAGGAGTTTCTTTTCAGGTTGCAGGACCTGAGACACTGTTGTTAGCAAGAGGACACAGCCGAGGGCCATGTCAAGTGCATGCTCTTCCCTCCAGAAAACCTTGGTTTGCTTGCTCTGCTGTAGATGAGGGCTGCAGGGCTTGAACCATGTACACGTGATGTGGGCTCAGACCTGTCATAGCCACATATGATGCACTTCCACAACTCCACTTTCCAAGGGTCAGAGGCTATCAGTTTCAGGGATTTTGTATTGGATGTCACATTCAAGATCCAGTGGGAGCTGTGAACAGCTACCCAGCCATGTCTGGCCATGAGTTTTCAGTACCCACTGCAAGGGCACATAGCCTAGGGTAAAGAGGGCAGATGCCTACAGCACAGACTGAGAGAGTGACCTCCCTGACATTTAAAACCACACTGATTTAATACTTCTATACAGGAAGGGAACAAGAGATTAAACAAGATTTGAAAAATAAAGCCCTTTCTGGCTTTACTGAAATGCTGTTTTGATCCTTTAGTACTGCAGCATCTCAATAATAAATTCCTTGGAAACATTCTGCAAATCTTAGGCAGACTATATTGACTTATCTTTTAATTTACAAACTCAAAGAGCCCGCATGTCAATAAATTATGGGGCTCATGAGCAATGATGTCAGTCAGCTGTTTCCTGACTCCCTTCTGCTGAAGACTGACTCAGTAAACAGTGGCCAAGTAGGACAGCTGATCTCAATCTTGTCCTATACCACCATAGTATGGATGGGCCAGCAGATTTACAGACAGCTTGGTTAAATATGCTTTTTGCCATACAGATTCCATCCCTGCTCAAACGCTGTCTGAGCATATTTTTGGAATATGCTCAGGAAATGGCTCCCTGAATGAAAAATTCCCATCGGCAAGATTTCCCCCTGTTAATCTTTGTGTTCTCCACTGTTCATATCACTCCCCTCTGACCAGCATTACTAACTCCCCTCTCCCTCCATTCCTGACAGAATTTTTCACTTTCTTTATACATCAAGTCCCACAACTTGCAATAACCTTCTCTTTTAAGAACAGCCCGCTTCACCCCAAACAAGCTTAGTCTGCCTTCTTTGCAGCGCTCTGTGGCTGGAGCTTGGCAAAACTGTTTTCCTCAAATACAGCATCAAATAAAAGCTGTAATCATCCGCCTTTTTGGCATGAGTAATGAAACCAAGAGAAGGTTTTTATTTCACCTGGCTCTGCTCCAACCATTCAAGTCAACCCCACTAGCATACCCTCATCATTTGTAGCGCATTGGCGCAAGTTCAGTGGACAGCTGAGTTCAGTTTTGCCCTCAAAAGGACAAGGTTAATAGATGTATTTAGGTATCCAAGTGATTTGGTACATTTGGAACTAGTCCACTTACGGTTTATTCACAGGCCTTGGTTTATCCATCTTCCATGGGGTGCTTTGGCAAACAAGTTCAAATCCAGCGAAGTACCTGAGGAGAGGAAAGCCTGGGAGGGAGGCTGGCTGGGGCTAATGGAGCCTTGCAGTGGCCGTCAGTAGTGGACCTGTGACTGGGACTTGGTCTGATCAAGGGTCTTCTCCTTCCTGTGAGGCTCAGTGGGAGCAGGTGAGAAACCCGTGCTCATGGGAGGCATTCAGTGTTGCTGCCCAGGTTCAGCCATGTTTGGGTGCAGAAAGCACCAAAATGGGACACCAGAAGGTGAGGAGATGGCAGGGATTGGGAAAGGGTAATACTGTGTAAGCACTTTGGACCAGTGCTATACACCAAAGGCATGCTCCTAGAAGCAAACAAGCCTCACCAGGGAGTGAGCAAGTGCCCTACTTTGTCACCTTCCTTCTTTCACTTTAATTAAGTAGGGCTGAATACTTTCAGCCTCCTCCACACAATGCAGCGGCAGGGGTGATGAAGCTGCCCAGCAAGACAATTTCCACTGTATATCAGGAAACTCCACCTTCCTCCATGGAGATGATGTTTCGCAGAGGCACAAGTTCTTATCTCCTTTCTATTCACTGGTTATCTATTTTCAATACTTGAAGCCTTGTGTGGGCGCTGCAAAGTGCCGCTTCACCAGGGTTATGTTATTATTCATGTGGTTCTGCTAGCATTTTCATGGCTTCTTGTGTTTCAGTTGCAGCTTGAGATCTTGAGGCTCATTTTAAGGTAAGGCTGAGAGAGTTCAGCTTTCCTAGATGCTACAAAAGGAAGAAGTGCTTTTTGGGGTCATTTGTACATGAGCAGCCTGCTCCGCTCTGAGCCACAGCCTCTCCGAGTAAGTGACACCATGAAGGGGAGTGCATTGCGTGATTTGCCTGCCGCGGCCTAGCACGAAAACCTTATGTCCTCATGGAGCTATTTACAGCTTCCTATTCTTGCCCCCTGCCCTGCATACACCTTCAGCCAGCAACAGTTCCCACAGCAAGAGCGCAGCACAGCCCCTTGCAAAGTGTTTTGTATACTCCAGCCACAGTCCTCCACCAATCTGCCTGCTGAGGCTACGGAGTTTGCAATTACTTCCAGCAAGGGCTGGCTGGGAGGTCTGGTGCACCCCAGAAGCTTGTGTAGGAGGAGACCCTGTATAGGGCTTTATAGGGCACTGTGTGTGTATGTTAAGCACAACAACATTTTCTAGGGTCCCCATCCCAACTATTTCCCCCTTGAGAAGATTGTGAGATCACAGAAGCACAGAATAATAGAATGGTTTGGGTTGGAAGGGACCTTAAAGCTCATCCAGTTCCAAATCCCCTGCCATGAGCAGGGACACCTTCCACTAGACCAGGCTGCTCAAAGCTCTGTTCAGCCTGGCCTTGAATACTGCCAGGGATGGGGCAGCCGCAGCTTCTCTGGGCAACCTGTGCCAGTGTCTCACCACACTCACTGTAAAGAATCTCCCCTGTGTCAGTGTAAAGCCATTACCCATTGCGCTGTAACTACAAGCCCTTGTAAAAAGTCCCTGTCCAGATTTCCTGTAGTTCCCCCTTAGGCACTGGAAGCTGATCTAAGGCTTCCCTGGTGCCTTCTCTTCTCCAGGCTGAACAAGTTCAACTTTCTCAGTCTGTCTTCTTAGAAAAGGTGCTCCACCCCCCTGGTCATCTTCGTGGCCTTCTCTGGACTTGTTCCAATAGGTCCATGTCCTTCTTGTGTTTGGGACCCCAGATGTGCCGTGACTCTTTTCCTACTGTGTTGTTAATCCCAAGAGGGCTTGCTGCGTTAGTAACACGAGTGCTGTTGTAGTGGGCATGGCACTGGTAGGGCCTTGAGACTGATCAGTCAGCACAGCACATCTATCCTGCGCGGGTATTAGCTGCTCCCAGAATTCGGCTTCTAGGGGACATCCTTGGAAATGAGGGTCTTCCCATGCTCAGTGCAGTCTGCCCTCCAGGTGTCACTGTTGCTACACAATTCGCTGCCATGCAGTCCTCGCCTTGCAGTTCCCAGTGACAGGATGTGATGGAGTAGCTTTGCACACGTTTTTAATTCCTTCATCGATCTTGCCTCTACTGTCACACTTTAGATTGGAACAAGGCCCTGAGCATTTCCAGCTCCGGATGGCGCACCGCCCTGAAGTCACTGCAGAGACTACACATGCCTGGGTCTGAGGAGGAGCTCTCACACTAATGCCACATTTAGCACTGTAAAAGCGTTCCTTCTGGAGACTCTGAGATCAGGATGGCATTTTGGGTTTTTCTGTTGCTGGGTCGTTTGTCTGTGTGTTTTGTTTGATTAGTTTTGTTGTGATTCCCCTCCCTTTCCCCCCCGTGCTGTTGCTGGTGTGACAGGATAGCCCCTTCCCCTTGGTCTTGCATCATGCGGAGCACTGGGATGCTGTTCCGTTTTTAGCCTGGGGAGGAGTGCAGGGCTGGACTCGCACACTGCTAATAGTTTCCTGGGCTGGCCATCCTCGTCTCTTCAGTAACTAGAACATAACTGAAGGTCATCTTTAGTGCTAATGTCCTTGCTAGCATTTGTAGCAGTGGTCCTGCCTAGTCCTGCCCCCCCGCCCCGCTACAGCTCGTGATGCTCTGACTCGGCTGCCTCACACTACAGACCGTTTGTCAGGGTTTTTCTTGTTTTCTTCCTAGCCTCCTGTTCTCACTGACAACTGCAAACACTGAAATGACTGCGGTCCCTCCGCTTAAGGCAGTTTAACTAAACACACCTCTGCAGAGGGCTTCCTTTGCCTCTCCACTTGCTTTCGTGTTGTGCTGAAGCCTGTTAAAGCCACCTACAACTATTACAGGCACAACATCCTCACCTTGTATGAAACTACACCAGAAATGATGGATAGAATGGGTTTTGCAGTCATCAACTACTCTGCAGAAACACTCCAGAGCTTTGTGCATGGCATTTTGGCTACACAGTGAGGTAACTGGGATTTTAGATGTCAAAAAAGACATCTTTTTTAGATGTCTACCAGTAGGAACACAGTATAGGAATACACTATCCCTCTTAGCACATGGCAAGGAAAAGCAAAGACAGCCTATTCTGCCTTGAAAAGACAATAACCTCTTTTCCTTCATAGAGACCATAACTGGCGGATAGATTTTCCAGCCTGCTTTCTAACTGATTTCCTTACTTTCAGCTATCTTTACTAATAGGAAAGGAAATCAATACCTGCCTTTTCTCCTTAGCCATTTCTGATGTGTGCACAAGGGAGGGCAGGGTCTGTCGTACAGTTAGATGGCCCGAGCCAACTCCCATCAAAACCATGGTCCCCCGCCTTCTGTGGGCTGTGGAGGAGAGGTATAATTTAAGCCTGGCTATTCCTGGCACAACGAGGGGCAGAGGCTGACATGAGCCTGCTCGGTTCCCAACAGCTCCCTGCAGCCAGTGCACAGCTGCCGTGCACCCCCTGCACTGCATCTTCCAGCACTTGCAGGCAAATGTGATGGCAGCTCCCTAGCAGAGGCAGAGGATGGGGTCTCTCCTGGCCTAGCTGAACATGAAAGGAGGGTGAAGGGCTGTGGCAATGGGCAAGCAGCTGGTTGCTGCAGGTGAGAAGAAAGCATTAGAAGAAAGTCCATGCAATCTGTCACAAAGCAGAACTACCTTCTGCAGCCCTCCATAAGCACATTAATGGGAAGGGAATTCCTAGGGATGCCCTTGTATCTGCAGCTGATACCAACTGAGTGGAGTAAGAGAGATCTCTCCTGCCTCTAGGCAAAAAGAAAGCAGAATCAAGAACTGGGGGAGAGACCAAGGACTCCCTTGGTAGGTGGGACACAAGCCACACTTCCAGCCATGTGCTGCTTGAGGGAGTACACGTGAATAAACAGGCACCTTTATAGAAACACAACACAGGTTTCTGTTTTAATGAGAAAATAATTATATACTTGCATTGTAGGCCTCACAGTCACTATAAAACAGAAGCAGGATAACATTTAAGTGGTTAACATACAGAAAGCCAGGTACTGTTGAAACTGATTGATAAGTCATGTCAAGGAAGCTGCCTTTTGGTTGCCAAACATGTCAATGCTACTGTATTTTCCTTCAGATAATGCCAATACAGAGCAAGATGAAGCCCAAACTGGCAGCTTTTAAAAAAATTGTTCAGAAAACCTGCACTGTAACTCCAAACTGATTATAATCACAAATGCTAATGCTTAACTATTTCTCAATATACAGTTTCATTAAAACCAGTCTTTGCCACGGGAAAGGATCTGAGCGCTTTTGTGGAGACAAAGTTAACTCTGTAATAGTGCTCTTGTTGCATTTGATAGTTATATAGATATGTATTACTGGCGTATACTTATAAACACCTAAGCTTGGTAGCATGCAAATGAAATAACAGAGGCAAGTAAACTGCATTGCACTCGTGTTACCACAGCGCTGAATGTGTGCTGCTGACTATGCATGTCCATAATTTCTGGAAGAGAACAAAACTCTGCTGGGTGGAAAGTCTGGCTTTCCTGGACTGATACATGCAAATACTTTTGTCACAGGGGCCAAAAGCAGATGTTTCTGGTGCAGAGGACTCCTGCCTGGCCTCTCTCCATCACCACATCCCCTTTCTAGGGGAACCACTTAATTTTCACTTCAAAGACTCACTGTTGATTGTGGTGGGAGGGGAGGACGTGGCAAAGCCTGAAGAGATGTCTTGTGATGGGTGATCAATGTCGATGGCTTCCAGTGAGAGAGCAGGAGGGGAAACAGGCCTCCAGGTTAAACAAAATAAAGATGCAGGTTCTTGGGAAGGCAATACAGGGCTGCCCTGGTTTCACGGCAATATTGGGGGCGCTCTGAACAGCACTGTTTGGTACAAGACCACCTCACTGCAAGTGCGGGGGCCATCTCTTCTGCCCAGGAAACACCCTTTTTCCCATTCTCACTTAAGCTCTCTCCAAGCGTGGAGGGAGCCAGGACTCTTCTTGTTACTCTTGGTACAGATGCACAGAGCTCATGGAGGCTCCATGCTGTACAGTCTCACTAGCGTGCTGCACTGGCGGTGGTGCTTTTCCTATAGTCAAGCATGAATCACATCTGTTGGTTGCCATGTCTGAACAATGGGTCCACTTCATCAGGAACGTAATTCCTTCATAGGCAGGGTGCCTTGCCATGCACCTGGGTTTAGAGAGCATCCTTGAGATAAGCTCACTGTCCTTATCACAGTGAATGCTCTTCTGTATTCTATTCAATAGCACTTAGGGAGAGAATGGACAGAACTGAGTTAGCAGGTATATGTAATAGTATTTGCTACAATTCCCTGAAAATAAGCCTCAAAATGTGAAGTGTCCATGGACAGAAGTCACATGCTGAAGGAACTGAAGTGGGGAGGTGGTGGTGCGGGGAATAATTTGGTTGCAAGCTCTGTGTTTAAGAAAAGCACCAGAAGTATGTTCACAGTATCAGTACTTATTTTAAATGAGCTCAGTGTTTCAGGACAAAACAGCACAGCAGGTCATGAAACCAAGGAAAGGCTTAAGGGAGGACCTGGCTAATGGTTTCTTAAAAACATGTCAAAATAATAATTGTTTATAAAAAAGACTGAATATTTTATATAGAAAAAACACTCAGTGTCTTTTTTCGGTTACCCCCAAAACTTGTTGGTTCCTAGTCCAGAAATTATGGTTCCCAGTTGTAAAATATGCCTATAATATTACTTGGTGAAAAGAAAAAGTAAACCTGCAGCCTCTACACTACATACGAATACAAAGCACAAGAATAAATACCACATTTCTTTTCCTAATTGTCAGCTTACAAAACTGGTCAATACTTTGCAATTGTGACTCATGCAAATATGATGTTGGGTCAAATTTTAATATCACAAATACTGCATTAACTCAGTGCCTTGTTTTTATATCCCCGTTCAGGAAAAAAAAAAAAAAAAAAAAAAGAAAAAAAAAAAGAAATTAGCACTCACCCCTACAGCTGGTAAACAGCTTTGGAGAAAATAATGAGTACACGCACTACCATACGGTTCCTGGTATGCCAACCCCATGCACACACCTGCAGACACACACGCACACACACACACGCCTGCACGCACACAGAGATCCACACTAATCCTTCACTGATGACCCCAAGTCTAAGCGATAACTAAAGGCTCTATGGTTTGTCTGTAGCACTGAAAACACTGGCTGAACGGCAAAACTAATGTTCTCTTCCCATGCCTGCTCTTCCTTGCTTACTCCTTCCAACACATTATGCCCTTCAGATTTTTTTTTGTTGCCTGGAAACGTGAAGACTTCCACAAAGCATTGTACTTCAAAGGCTTCTTATGTTGTATAAATATAGTTGAAGATCTAACTATCTTTCTTCTTTATTTCATACCTCTTTCTAGGCCAGAGACTGGCTTACTTCAATTATTGCCTCATTTAAAAATTAAATGTCCTTTATCTGTATCCCTTTCCCACTACCTTTCTACTTCAAATTACCCATCTTCATAGATTCTACGCATATGCCACTTTTCCCTCCCCACCATCAAAAAATAGTTGTTATCCGCTAAATACAGATTTTCTATTTAGAAACTTTGTTGTGTAAATATGCTCTGAGAACCTGTAGCCCAGGTGATATTGCAAGCATATAGGTTCCTAAAGCTAAGTTAATCCATTTGGCTTAGCTCTCATCCCCATCTATTCCACTCCTAAATTGTGATGGCTTGTGTTTGCAACACAAGGACTGTTTTACTGTGTCTACTGGATTGTACATTTGCAATAACTACCTCCCGGTTGGTTTGTTTTTCCTTTCAGATTAATTACTAGAAGGGGGAGCAGAACCCACCCACCTCCACAACCACCCCAATCCCAAACCCAACCCTTCCATCTTCTCAAAGGAATAGCAACACGGGGCAATATTGTTATGTTTTGTGGCTGGATAAGAGTATGCCGAAGCAACACCGACAGTCTGGGTGCCGGGATGTGGATGGTGAAGGAACTGCAGAAGTATCTGATGAGCTGCTCTGGGGATGGTGATCCCAGGAGCAAGGCAGGGCTGACAACTGGGCCAGTGGGAAGGAGGGCATGAATCCTGGCCGCAGGCTCCTCCACACCGACTTCCAGCCATGCATTCCCACCCCGTGCACCCTCCCCATTGCACTATTTCAGAAGGGGGATGGAGGGAAGGAAGAGGGCGTATTTTCTAGGTGGTTTTTTTCCTGTTGTTAGACGATTGCCAGGAATTGGATCATTTCTGTGTCTATGTGCATCAAGTTTGTTGTGTATTTAATTAATAAATATTGGACTAAAATGCTGCTGCTTTCATGGTGGGTTTTTTTTGTGTTTGGGTTTTTTTTTTTTTTTCTTCCTTTCTCTTTTTTTTTTTTTTTGGTTTCGGTGTGCCTGGTCACTGTCTTCACACTGCAGTGTGGTTATTCATCTTCCTCCCGGTTGGCATAAATGCCGGCTTCCCAACGCAGTGCCAGAGCGCTCTTTCTGCGGTTCACCCTGGTTGCCTCAAGGACCTGGTCAGGAGAGAAAGGGAAAACACAGCACATCACTCAGCTGCCCATGGCCCCTGTGCTGGGGTGCCCTGCACTGTGCATCCAGGAAGGCAGGGACCTGCCAGGTAAGCCCTTCCTGCAGGTCTCCCAGCACCGCACCTCGTACGAACTGGGAGGGCTCATGCGAAGAAGCAGTTGCTGTTGTGAAGGTGGGGATGGCACACAATAGCAAAGCCACACCACGAGAGGACAGAAGTGGTAGGAGCTATCTGGCAGCATCAAGTTCACTTCACGTGAGCCCCAGCTTCCCCTTACCAGTCCAGATATGCATTGCCCCAGCTCTGCCTGGGGAAGGCAGGGGATGGGGTCTTGGTTCTCTCTCCAGAAGCAGCTGTACAGCTTTTGTACCAGCAGGAGCTAGCACCCAGCAGCTTTGCCCAGAGGCTGCTTTGGAGCTGCACGTATAACCTGGAATGAAGCCTGCTGCTTATTTCAGCATGTTACCCCTGCAGGCAGAACTCGGCAGCCTCCCCTCATCTTCTTGTGGTCTTTGGCTTGCAGCTATGCCAAGAGCGAAGTCTATGCACTGTGATCAAGTGCTCTTGGAATGAAAAATCAGCCCATGCATATGGGAACGGAGATTTACACAAAGAAGACTTCCACAGCCTGCTGAGTGTGGAATAAGATGGGCCCTGATACATCCACATTTTTTTCATACACACACAGAGTCATACACACACACACACATATATGCACACATGTAAAAACATACACATTGTGTATGTATTACACATATGCACACACATGCACACACAGAAACAACTAAAAAAGTAAGAAACAGCTTCAGTATGTGTTTTAACAAGGTTAAAAAATAATCAGACAAAACCAAAAGGGGTTACTGTGACATGCACCTGATGTACTCCTTGGCAAAAAAAGCATGGCAATGGGTGTCCTTCTCCCAGCAGAGTGAGACATAAATGAGTTTGAAGCCTTCTTCCAGAAGGACATGGCAATGATATTTCATGACCAACACCAAGTAACAGCTCCATGATCACACTAAAATGCTGTCGACATCCACTGCCTTCAGTGTGTTCTAAACCACAGAAGTTAAATTTTGAAATGTTTAAACAGTTAAAAAAGTAATTGTAAAAAAACCCAACCCAACAAAAACGTGACTGTTCACTGAAACTATGTGTGCCATCCCCGGTCCCTAACACTTCCTGCAAGCTGCTCCACGCTCTCCTTGACTGCAGAAGAGTAGCTGGCCTTCTGAAGGGATGAAGCTATTTTATTCTTCTGCGTAGAAAGTCAGAGGCAGTGAGGACATAAGTCTTGACTGGAATAAAAATAAACAATTTAAGACTAAAGAAACTCTTCTTTCACCTTGTGACAAGCTGTGGTTTGAAAAGCATACAGGTACTATAGGCTCCTGTACAGGCAATATTGAGAAATCAGCTCTGGACGGCCAGCTGAAATTACAGGCTATAGCATTGCTTATGGGAATGAGAACACACTTCTGCATTTACACTAAGACCCAGACCTCTATTCAGGAGCCGAAGGTAGGGTGGAGTTTTGCAAGCTTTATTATTTCCTTGCCTGCTAGTTTGTTTTGACTGTGACTATGAACAAGCCAAACAACTGTAAGGCAAAATCCAGCCAACAGAGACAAAGTTGAGCTGAAGCTCCACCTGCCTCCTGGCACTGACCACGGCTACAAAAGCTGGTCCAGGTCCACTAAAGGGATTTTTTTTTTTTTTCCCTGACTTTTTTCCCCAAATCATGCCTCCTGTTTTGCAGAGCAACCTCTGGGAAGGGGGAACAGGGCTGAGCAGTTTCTATTTTACCCAGTAGAGGGCAGATGTGCTCACAAACCTAGTAATTCATTAAACAAAGTACCTACCAGAATAAGTAAAACAACTCCTGAGACACCACCCTGTAAGCAGTGTACTGGAGCTGCTTCCACTGCAGGGTTGTGGACCAATGGTTTAAACTATTGGTATTCTGAGAGCCTGAACGAGGGAAAGACAACACAAACTGAACAATGAGGAACGAAAACCGGAACCAGCTATCAGCGCATCATTGTATCTTCTCAGAATAAGAAAAGTGGCTACTCCAGGGTTAGAAATGAAAGGGGAGGTGGAGGAAACCAGTAACTTTTTTTGGATGGCAACAGACAAATACTGCTAGAGTACCTAGCAGTCAGGAGACTATCAAGACCAGTACGGGATAATGATTAAATAAACCACAGAAAATTACTGTTCTCCCCACCAGATTGAACTTCACACGAAAAAACCAGCAAACTCAGCACAAATTTCAAACCAAAACTGCCGCTGTCACAGAGCGGTGGTATATTTAAATGAGATCTGCTGAATTTGGCCTGCAGATTTATGCCAGCTGAAAATAAAACGGATTTTACACAATTTACAACAGTTTCCAGTCAGTGTCTTCCTTGCTGAAAATCACAATGTTCTGATGGTCTCTCGTGATGGCTTGCAACAGTCAGGATCCACAAATATTGAAAATCTCTGCTTTGGACCAATCACTGTCTCTTTGCTTTAAAAGATGGCAACAGTTTATTCCATGTATCCCCTGTCCGCAAATGTGCCCAGAAGCTTCTGCAAATATTGCTGGTTGCTCCAAGGAAAACTGTTTCCAGAATTACATCAGAGATACTGTGAGGGCATTGAAAGTGGACTTAGCCTTTGCACGAAAACAAATACTGATGTCTGGCTTAGTGTTAATAGACAAGCCCCTTAAATAAGAGAACAGATACTAATAAACTAAAGGTCCATTTGAATAGCTACTCCAGAACTATTTTTCTAATTAACTGAAAAGACTGTTTGACCTAAAATAATCCTCATTTTTACTAAGCTCTGTCAGTTTAACATCCACTAGAGGAAACAATGGGGTAATTATATTATGCAACTGAAATGACTGCGTGAAGAATTGGGACTCCTCAATGGAGCATTGAATTCGCAACCCAGGAAGCTGCTTGCCTAAAATAGCAAATGATCTCCATTTTAGAATATTTTTGGCAAATATCAGGGCTGAATATTCTGGCAAGTATCAGGGCTGTCCATAGACCCATTATGACTCCAGCACCAAGAAGCCCTCCACAGTGGGTCAAAGAAAGTCTTTTGCTTTAGTTGTCATGGCTATTTTGGGGGGTCTGTAGCATACTGCATTTTGGCCACATTTCAAAATGTTACCTCAGTAGTATCTCACAGAGTGGTGTGGGTTGGAAGGGACATTAAGATCCCCTAGTTCCAATCCCCCTTGCCATGGGCAGGGACACCTCCCTCTAGACCAGGCTGTTCAAAGCCCCATTCAACCTGACCTTGAACCTAGGGCTGGGGCAGCCACATCTTCTCTGGGCAACCTGTGCCAGTGTTTCACCACTCCCATAGTGAAGAATTTCTTCCTAACATCCAATCTAAATCTCTCCTCTGTCAGTTTAGAGCCATTCCTCCTTGTCCTGTCACTACATACCCTTGTAGAAAGCCCCTCTCCAGATTTCTTGCAGGCCCCTTCTAGGTACTGGAAGGCTGTTGTAAGGTCTCCCTCGGCCTTTCTCTTCCCCAGGCTGAACAGGCCCAACTATCTCAGCCTGTATTCCTAGGAGACGTGCTTTGGCCTTCTGATCATCTTCATGGTCCTCTCTGGACTCACTCCATCAGGTCCATGTCTTTCTTCTGTTGGGGAACCTATAGCTGGACACAGTACTCCAGGCATGAATCTCATACACCATGATTGATATTCAGCAAACTCAGGATAATCTCCCCTGATTTTGAAGATATATATAGACGTAAGGCCAAAAGCAGATTTCGAGGATAAAACCAAAGTATGTAAAGTGTAGGCACTTGCATACTTGGTTATCTGTGGTCTCTTGAAAAGGATATCCTCGTAACACAGGCTGCAAGAATTTGGAGGTGATAAAACCACATCAACCTAATAGAGCAGGATGTGGTCTGTTGCATGTATGTTAACTTCAGCAGTTACTATACCTTGCTGGGGGTTTGCTGCTTACTGTAGTGGAATTGCCAGGCTGATTGCATGGAAGCCCCTGCTCCCAGATAGCACAAGCACAGCTGGGTCATCTCCAGTCTTGCCAACAGCCATTAAAATGAAGCCACCTGTCTACACTAGAGAAGGTTAAGGAGGGCTTTGGTCAATAAGAGACACAGATCAGCTGTCGGGTCAGTAGAGAGCAGAGGGATATCATGCCTTGAGACTTGCTGATCTACCGAAACAACCGCCCAGGTTCAGCTAAAGATTTCCGGTGAGAAGCAAATGGTTTCTTCAGCCTGAGCCTTAACAGTGGGGATTAGCTAGGTGGCATGCTTCCACCTGCATACAGAACTTCTGCGTCCTACAGACTTTTTCATCTCTATGCCCTTTCCCACCCATGCACATTCATTTCCAGCTCATTACTCCTGGTGTCATTATCATCTTACAAGGTGGACACGCAACTATTCCCAGCAGAAGGCCAAAGGCTGGGCATGTAAAATCTACACCTGAGCTTCTGTCTTTCACACAGTATCAAACGCTCTGATCACTACTTACCATTCATAATTGCAACTCAGAATATTGCGCAGATATTATGGGGCAAAAGAGGCCAAACCTCTGCTTAAAAACAGGTCTCTGAGAGCACTGATTATTATACTCATTATAATGTTATTTCTCTATAAATACTCTACATAAAGATCAATCACTGGCTGGTAACAGTGAGATAAAATCCACGTTGAATTATTTAATAAATAGGAAATGGCATAGTGCCTTTGCTTTACTCCCCAGAACAGAAAATGTTCATATACTTGTCTTGAGGTAGCTGATGTTGTCAAATATGTTATGGAATAGGGAAGTAGCGGAAGGGTTGATACTGGACAAATAAATGCCAGTCACTACCACAATCTGCTTGTGTCTCTTACAGAAGTCCAGATTTGCACATACATCTACACAGAAAACTACAGGCTGTTGAAATGTCCATGTTATTATGCACCTCATTCCTAATAAACATTGCAAAGTGTAATTGGTATCAACATCTTGCTCTTAAAATTGTTGCGTCTGGCAGAGTACCGCTTTGTATGGATAAGGACTGACTGTGCAAGTTATTGCCTCACTAAAATACCAAATGTCTCCATAATACCCTTTCTTTAGGAAGTTTGAGCTTCTTCTACTCTGAGACCAATTCTCATGTTAAGTTGTGGGACTGTGATCAGTCAGCACATCATAACAGACAGGGATATGGACAGGTTCACAAAATTCACCAGACAGGCTGTGTGCTTTCATCTGACTCTCCTTCCACAGATGAAAGGCTGGTGTGCAGACTCTTTACAAAATAGTAAAGATTTTGGTAGCGCTGAATACATTGTAATCAGAGCAAAGGAAAGCCACAGCACTCAGTATCTGAGGATGCTTGGATCCCAGTTTAGCTTTGCCAGCAAAACAGTAAGAAGGGTTAAGGAGAAGTTCTCATTTCATACCTCATGAATGCTCCAGTCCTGGGCACAGCTCCCATCCCTTTAATGACAACCCTTCCCATGCCAGAAATTGTAACTAGAATCTAAGGGTTAGAAAACCAGCCATAGAAATACTTGTTGATCAGAGACACATGGGGGAATATCCCTCCCCCCAATTTGCATCCTGGTTTTGATATGAAACAGCACTGGCACACAGTATGAAAATGCAAACTGCAGCGACATGCACTTGGAATCACCATGCAAGAGAAAGCAAGAATAAATATGCAGTTGAAAAGTACCTCAGAAGTAACCTTGCTAGACAGTAATTTACAGGCGTACTGGTGGAAAGGGAAAAGACCAGCATTAGTACATTGAACAAGCATGTTATAACTAGGAAACAAGAACAAAATAAAAGAAATTGCATGAACTGGCACATCCCAGAGTGTAAGATTTCAAGCAACTTGGTGTCATAAAAAAAAAAGTATTAGTCAGTTTGGTGTTTTTTTAATGACGTTGCTTGGCCAGTCTCGGTCTTGTTTACCATCAGTGCTTGACCTGCTATCTTGCTGCTGTTTTTTCTCTTTTTCTCACCTGCTGAAACCTCTACTGTAACACATCCTCTTTGGAAGAAACTGCCCCCTTTGCCTGAAGTTCTTCCAAGAGAAGATGTGTTTGACATGCCCTCTGTTTCTGAAAGGCAAAACCTGCAAGCCCTGGCCAGGGCGGCTGTGTTTTAGCCACTGATGCCAGACATAAAACAAGGTGGTGATGTTCAAATGAGAGACAGGGTAGATGTCCTACTGAAACCACTATCCTACCATCTGGTGTGTCTTACATAGGAAGAAAATGAAGCTCTGTATGTCAGAACTGCTGGTGTGCGCAGCAAATGAGGGGGAGTTTTCATGGCCATCAAACTTCTCCACAATCCCGTTCAGGAGATGGTGGCCTTCTGCCCCTTCTGTCTCAGCACCCTGACTGCTCCCAGTACTCAAGGAAGTCTCTGGTTCCCCTTACTCACAAAGAGCAATGCTGAGCCACATTTAGCTCACAGGACTTAATGCCCCAGGTGGCAGCCCCCTGTCTGGTTGACAGGCTTCTTCTATATTTTGTATGCTTTTAAAAGCAGGCCAGTTATGAGCTCTTTTGTTTCATTAGTTACAGAAATCTTTTTCCTGAGCACATGGTTAAATGTCCTCTGCTAAAAAATCAAAACTATTTGTTGTTTAAATAACCACTGCTTAGCCTGGCATGTAAAATCCTAGCTCAAACTAACACTGATACAAGTGCAGCACTTCTTATTTGAATTATCTTTCCCCTGTCAATAGTAAGAATTGTTTACAAAAGGAGAGCGGAAAAAGGCAGGGAAGAAAAAACACTCCTGCTGGTCCAAGGAAGCTCTCCCTGGGCTCTCAGGACACTGTCCTCTAACAGGAGTTTGGGTAGGCAGGAGCAAGAATGCAAATCTTGTTTGGCTGTATGCAGTGGGCTTGCAGAAGGGGAGAAAGACAACAAGCCACAACACTGCGGGACTTCTTTGTGCACTGGGGCTCTGTAAATTCACTGCAGCTTTGACTATTCATCCTAGAAAAGGATCCATCCTAGAAAAGGATCCATCCCACAAGCTGTCTGACCAGCACCAGTGCACTGGCAGTCCACCTTTGGGCACTGGGCAGCTTCAGTGCCCGGGCAGCTTCAGCAGCAGTGGACAGCTGAGCTGGCACCCAGAGCACAACCCTTCAGTCAGATGCTGCCCAGACCAGTGCTCTGGTCAGGACCGCGGGGCTCAGTTCGAATTGCAGAAGAGACGGTGCAATTGTGGCCTGCTTTCTAGGGGACACATGCGCAGCTCCACAAGTACCTGAGAAGTTGCACTCAGGTAACTGAAGGAGTTAGGTTTAATGACATCTCACATGTCTTTTGTGTGCTACAACATGCACAACAGAGAGCATGTAACCATCACAGCTGTGAGAGAAGATTTCAGCCACATGCCACTGCTTCACAGCTGGGCAAGTCACTTCTGCTCTTGAAGGGGGTGGAAGAAAAGTGCAGGGTTGAGTACCAGCTGAGTGCTGCCTCTTTAGCAGAGCAGCTTCTCTGCTTCTCAAGCCAGCAGACTGACAGATGCTCACTGCAGGGCTCCTGAGGACCAGTTCTGGTTTGCACGGCAGGAGTTTTATATCCCTCATTTTTTAAAGTTCCTCCTGGCTTCCACAAAGTGCGTGAGGGTCTGACACGTCTCCTCCAAGCTTCTGAATGCCATTCAGGAAAAGAGATTGTCTGGGGTGATGCCAGAAAACAGCACCCACCAGAGCAGATGAAGCCACCCCATTTCACAGGGCCTTTGGGGAAAACAGGGAAACCAGCTCCTTCCCCACATGTGGCCCCACGATGCCACTGACAGAACAAGGCACACTTCTGTGTACAAGCTGGCTTCCTATGTGGCAGCAGGATGGACAATGAGATCTTCTTTTTCAGTCTTGTAGTAGGAGAGGGGACAAGAAAGCTTCTGGTGTGCAGTGGAAATGAATCTGTTTACATTTTGAGTCAGGACTTCTACTATGTTTTCATTAACCAGCAGAAATACAACAGGACCGCTTCACACTGTGTTCCTTCTGATTTTAATATTCATATATAATAGCTGCCAGATTAGAGCAGCATTCATGTTACAAACCTTCACTTACTTTCACATGCCTAATGAGGCTCTACCTTTAATGAGCATTACTAGAAAGCTAGAGAATGAGCTCCTTGGCACTAGGGTCATTGCTCTGATGTCTCTGGGAAATGCCCAAGGACTGTGGCTGCTTCAGTGAAGAGCAAAAAGTTTTACACTGCTCTTGTATCTCACTACCTTCTGCACTCACTAACCACAGTAATGATGAGTCTGAATAAAAAAACACTTCATGCTCTGTTGGGAAACAAGCTGTATATGGTTAAACCTGTATTTTGATAATTCCAGCTATGGAATTCATAGCTCTTCTTATTGGTGCCTCCAAAAAAGAACACCTTAATTGGGTTAAACTGTACTACAGTAATGATTGAAATTCAGGCACCAATTTCACAAAATGAAATTCTGGTTCATCTTCTGTTTGTGCAAGAAAGACAACAAACTCGTAGGCAAACAGCATTCAGACCCTAAGACATTTGCAATCGTGTTCTGCAAGACATGGTTTCTGGTGAAGTTATTCACTTACTCAGCACATTGGGATGGGACTTTGGGGGTTCTATGAAGACAGGTGTGAGTACACGCTTAATCCACACAGTTCAAAAAGCTACTAAAATAACCCACTGAAGGGTCTTGGTCATGTGTGAATTAACAGAGTCCACCAATGGAAAGGCAGTTGCCCACAGCTCTGATCAATAATTAACTTGATTAATTACAATGAAGTTTAATATGAGTTGCTTTTGATATCTGTAGTTAACACTCTCTCTTCCTCTCCATTGGCCCGCATCCTTCCATCTCAAAAACATTGGCCCTTACAATGCGTTAAAATCCTTGCACACTTGCAAGATGATCTGAGCAGATTCTCGGGAAACAAACAGTTTTGTTGTCAGAATGTTGGCTCTCATGAGTCATGGTCTTTACTGCAAAGCAAAAAGTGAAAATGAAAAGTGCACTTACACTGCTATCATCCATCCTTTCCCGTCTCTTGGTTTTATGTGTTTCATAATCCTCCATGAGGGTCTGCATTAAGTTCTTGGGTCGCTGGGCTCCCGCAGGCTCCTCGGGTGGTGGGTCAGACTGCAAGACAGGGCCTTCTGTGGTGGGCGATGCAGGAGGCTTGATCTTCTCTATCTTTCCTGTAATGGCATGAAAAAGAGTGACCCCTTTTAATCTGAAAGACTCACAAGTTTCTTCCAAAAGACGACAGCTGGAGAAACATTTTCAGTGGGGCTTGAATGAAGAAACAGTCTGGAATGAAGTCTATGAAACAATCTCATGTATCAGCATGGTCACAGGCTTTCAAAACACTCTCCCTCTTTCTGAAATACACTACACCAAAACACCTCAAAACCTTTTTTACAAAACCTAAAAGGGTTACCAAATGACACAATGCAAATTTAGCCCACCACTGCTGTTTATGGTAGTATCTGTCCTGTTCCCTCCTACAGGACACATTTCAGTGATCTGGAAATGTTTGTAAGATTTTGAAAAACTGCAAGATGTTTTTATCTGGCTCAGACAACACAACACATAGGATGCCACCACTGTACGCCAAGGACCACACGTGGGAAGTGTAAAGAAGGCATCTTTTTAAGTGTTGCTGGCTTTTTCTCTCCTTCCAGTGTTTTTTATCTGCTCTGCAGTGTGAAAGGCTTTGGGTTGGTCCCTGGTGTCACTCTTCCCTGCACTTTTTTCCTGCAAGTCACAGAAGACAGTCCTGGAGGGAGAACTGCAGCAGAGCAGGATGGAGTCTCCACTCAACACACCCCTCATTCAGACACGACTCTCCAGTCTCCTGCTGGGATCAAAGTCAGAGAGAAGTCAGGTTTGTCTCTGACTGAGCCCATTTCACACAGAGAAACCTGTGTTAAGCAGAGTGTTCCCAGTTGAAGAGGTGGGTAAAAAGCAGGCCAGAGCAGTGAGCAGTGGGAGAGCTCAGGGGGCGGACAACCCATGCTTCTCCAAGAATTGCAGCTTCCATTTCTCATCATCAGGCACTGAGCCACCAAGCCACCAAGCTTGTCCCAGTGGGAAGAATGAGGATGGCAATGGAGGTCATGGGTGTCGGAGTAAGGTGGGGAGGTCCTCAGCAGGAGAAAGCAATGCTGAATCAAAATACCTTTTCCATGGCATGTCAGCTTTTTGAAATAAGATAGTTCAATTGACAGGAAGGTAAAAAAACACCCCGAAACCCTCACAAACAAGTGAAGTAATCAGGACTGTGCAGATTGTCATGGAACTTCCTGCTGCTGAGACCAATGAAAACCCTAGCTGCTCCTCCAAAAAGCACTATGACACCGGTAGCCACTAGAGAGCAGCCTTGAAATCTCCTGTAAGAATAAGCGAGATTTATTTTTGAAGGAAGAAGTGAAACCTGAGTTGACACTGCAGAGGACTTTCACAAGAAATCCCCTTGCTTGGTTTGTTTCATTTCTGACCAGTATGGAAAACCCCAGCATCACCAGTTTCTTGTTACAGGCTTAGCTTAAACTGGCCAGTGCAGGGCTGAGGCTGGGAATCTGTCCCCTTAAATTCATACCATCAGTGTCTGGAGGGGGAGTTTCTATGGGCCCAGGTTCTTCTCTGGGTTAGACCATCATCAGCACTACAGCCAGCCAGGAGATACAATGCCAAAGCAGAGGCCAGCAGCAGGTCCAGAGCTGTCCATCTGCACCCATATGTGACAGCTTAGACTACTCGGCAGGAAGGAGTAAGAACAACTGTCACTTTGTCCATTAAGTCCAGTGGGTAAAAAAGTCTGCTGAAAATAAAAGGCCTGTCTAAGCATCAGAAATATTGCTGTATTACTTCATCCTTACACTAAGTAACCATCTTGGACATATGCAAGTAATACAGGAAGAATCAGGCTTCTCAGATGTATGCCCAGTTTTTGCTTTCCCCCAGGGATGCAGATACATCACAGGATACTCAGACCCATGGACAAGCCTCATACCTGAAAAGAGCTCCTTCCACTCCACTTCCCCTGGAAAACAATACAAATTGTAGGCTTTGTGGATCCCTGTTTTAGGAAGTGGATATCTCCAAGCAGAACCATCTTCTCTGGATGAAAGGCACATCAATTTCCATATTGTGGCAGCAACTACTCTGCAGCAACACACAAATGTTCTGTGTATGCTGGGCAGCGTCATCATGAACAGTGTCACAGTTCCTTTTCACAGAGAAGCCAAGGTAGTAAGAAGATTTGCACACAGCAAAACAGTTGTTTATTGGTTTGTATCCACAAGAAATTATGCTTATCCAGGTGGCTGTGTGTCTCAATTCCTCTAAAACCTCAGGAATTCACAGCATCATTTCAACTCCTTTTCACAGATGACTGCCTCTTTCAAGTTTCCAAAAATTTTGTAAGAACAGATAGAAGAGAGAGATCCTACCAGCACCAACAGTGTCAGAAAGGCAAGCACAACCATCACTGAGGTTGTGGTTAGATGACAGTGTGTCTGAGGCTTCAGATCTTTCAGAACCACCACAGGAAAACCCTGTGAACCTGATGCAGAATTCCAGTCCAACGCAGACCTATTCTGCCAGTTTGGACTTTGTTAGAAATGCTGCTGTGTTAATTTTCTTCTGGCAGATTTTCATCCAGATAAGGTACTGTTCTCAGGCAGAAAAGTCATTCAGCATAACAGCATCATGAGACAGGATGATCACAGGCACCCTGTACTACCACAGTCATGCCCACACCGGATGCACGGAGACATTGCTAGTGGTTCTTGCCCAAATCCAAGCTGAGTAATAAAGGAACTGTGCTCTGATTCAAATGGAATCAGCAGCATCTTCCCCCCCAGGGGAAGATCATCCCATAAGATCACCTTTGGGGCTGTTGCAAGATACCAAGTACAGGTGATGGCATCCCAAACCATTACCTACACATTTATGTTTTCATCCTCTCTGAAAGGGACTCCAAAATACATTCTTCGGCTTCAGTTCTGGTGGGATGGCTCCCTCCACTCTCTGGCTTCAGGGATCTAGTATCAAGCACCTGGAACTTGGTATCTCTTAATTTCCTGCCTCTTCTATTTGGGGTAGGGAGGAGCTGCTCCTACAGAAAATACTCTTTCTCAGCCCTGAGGAGGTGAAGGGAAAGTTCACGGAAGAGGCAGCTGCTGCTGTGTCCCAGCCTGGTAGCTTAAGACACTGCCTGAAATCTCCCTGCAAAATCAAAGACATGTAAGAGCCAGGGACAAATTTCTCCTAACTAAAACCTCTGCACAACACTGGGGAACAAGAGGGATTATGACTGTAACTTATCCAAGCTGTAGAGCCTGATGGGTGTCCAAATTGAAGAAAGATGCTCAGATGATTTGCTGCAGTATCAAGAAAAAGTGACTGAGGGGAGGCTCTGGGATAAGTGCCTGAGAGCAGGTACCAAGGGCTGATAGCCTTGGTTGTGTTAATGAAGGTGCAAAGAAGATGGGGAGAATGGAGTATCACGTAAATAAGAGCGAGTATTTTACAGATGCTGTTGGCATTTTTTAATCTGCACAGCAGAGAAACCTTTTAAAAAGGAGGTATTTCAGCATAGATTGTTTTAGGACACTAAACAGGAGTCAGGGGATAGTTGAAGTATGTAAAAAAAATGTTCCTTTGGTAATATGGAGCCTTATTACCACCCCAGGTGAAAGGTGGATTTCTTGTGTCTTCTGGAGCATCATGTGAGCAACACAAATATGCAAACACACAAAGAAGCAAACATTAAAGAAAGAACCTCTTGAACATCCTCTCACTTTTTCCATATTCTCCACTATGGAGGCAATAAAAGAGCAAATGACAAATGAGCTGGGTTAGTACTCTGATAAGGCACTCCCGGAGGTGTCTGGGGAATGAGTAAGGAGCACTCCAGAGGAATCCTTGAAGAGAATTATGAACTTGGCTTCCCTTATACCGGTGCTTATGAACGGGTAAGGAAACTATCATCCATCAACTCAAAGGCTTCATTTCTGCTCTAGCTTTTCTCAAAATTCTCATTTTAAAAAGGGGTTCATGCATATGTATTGCACCTGATCCCTGTACATTTATACAAGGCACTGCAAATTTTCCCATGGCCACAAATATTAAAAATACCTTTCCCCAAAGTTTCTGCTTCTCCTCACACTGTGCAATAAGTATCTTCAGGCTGTGGCTGAACCTGGGAAGTTTCCTTAGTGTAGGGATTTACTAGTGAGAACGGTTTTCATGCTGAAGTGGCTCCTCTGACAGAGGATTATGCTCCACAGTTATCACTCAGAAGAAAGCAAGGAGAACAAAGAAGACAGCACACACATCCCTCACGATTTAAGGTACCTGCACACTCACATCTCTAAGCTGCATTCTGCTCCTGGGCTTTTGCCATTCACTGAAATTCTCTCATCTACTTCATCAGCTGAGGATAACAGAAGATGATTGCTTGGTGGGCAGCCCTCCCAGATGTGTGTGCAGATGGGTCTGAGTGCCTGTGGATGAGTGCAGGGAATGCAACATGCCTTCTGCCTCACCTGGCAATGTTTTGGTGACAAATACCAGTAAGTCAGATATGGCAGCTTCAGAAAAGCTTCTCCCAGGCACAGATTCTTGTGTTAGAGATTTCCCCATGCCTTGTCATGAGACAGCAAATATTCACAAACGGTTTCTCTAAAACAGAAAAGCCTTCATGGAACCAAGACGTCTCAGGCAGTGATTTTCACACCTCCTCCGATAAACAGGATTATTTGAGCCAGGCACTATAGGAAGTTAGACACAAGTTCTTCATCGTTGAAATGCTCCTAATAGAAGGAATGTGGGAATTACGCTCCCAAATGTATCCTTGATCCCCTCACGTCACACACACGTCATGCTGTTCAAATCAACTATCAAACAGCCTCAGCTGCTCTGCCCAAGCTGGATGGTGCACTGCCCACACATTGTAGGAGAAAACCACTGGCTTGCTATGCAGCTGCTCAACACCTTGCCAAGGGCAGCAGGTGCTGCAGCAAAACAGCACAGGAAATGTTCACATTTAAATTCACAGGTATTTCAGGTCTACAACGACTCTCTAATTCGCCAAGCTCAAGCACTTTTCTGGTCTTTCTCGGGTTTCCTCATGCAGGAAACCCAACTTTTCGTGAAAGGAGTTCGTGTAAGTCCTTCCATTCACCTTTCCAGGAGTACCTTGGAGAAGGTCTTATCCTGTGTTGCACACAACACATTGTTGATCCACTGCAATTACTCTGTGTCTTGCTCCAATGATCCGAGATGGGTTAAAAGGCTGCTTTGAGGCATCCCAGGCAATTTTAAAGGATACTTATTAGGAGTAAAGAAGTTTATTACTAGGAACCATGCCGGCTTGCATTGGAGGGTTTGCAGACACCAAATTCAGTGTTACTATCAGCTGTATGAAAGTTGTATGTCAGGGTGCTAAAAACAGCCTGTTTGCTATCTAAAGTACTTAGCAGTTACTTCACACATAACACCCACATGAATTGTGTTAATCTTCCACACTTCAGTCAAATTAGCAGTCTAGTTCCCTGCAGTCCTTTTTGTGGTTTGTGTTTCTGTTATCCACATAACACTGGCTCAAAGCAGTGAAGTGGGGCAGAAGCAGTAAATAACCAGCTAGCATTGGGAGTCCTGGTAAAGCTACTCTGCCCAGTCCACTTTCAAAAAAAAAACCTGCTAGGTAGGCCATTGCTAATTAAGTTAATTACTGCACCCCCTCAAATTGCTCTGTTGAGTTAAAACTCCCCACTTAAAGACTAACAACACGTTTTCGAATTTAGCCTTGACTCCCTAATACCCTTCTGCTGAGGAATCCTGATATTAAGAGCGCCAATTCTTTCTTTGGATAAGCCAATTTGAAGACAGAAGTACCTCTGTTCATTCTGATTCTTATTCTTATCCTTTTTAAAAAAATATTCAGATTACAACATCACACATGTTCTACAGAATATTCCTTCCTGGGCCCACCACAAGTAGGTTTTCTTCTCTGCTCTGTAAATCACCTCTGTAGCTCGCCACAGTGAAGCTTTACAGACAGATTTTGTGGTCTCTGCTGAATCACCTTTTGCTTCTGGCTTTTTAAATATCGAAAAGATGTTGTAAATATTAAAATAAATTTCCTGCAATCTTCCAAGGGTTGCATGGCACCCCTTCTCCCTATTTTTGCCTGCAATCTTTAACTGCAACACAGCTGGCCAAAGGTACAGCAAGCATGAGATGAGCTGAGCATATGCACCCTGCAATGCTAAAGGTGCCAAGCTACCTTCTGACAGCTGAGAGTTCTGCTGAGCACATCTGCTGTTTAGAAATCACGAAAAGCAGATCTTGTAAGAATGACTTTGGTATTTTTTTAATCAATGACATTCTTACACATTGCCACATATTCATCTTTTCCTAGAAATTAATTCTTTGCCTCATCACCAGCTGCAAACGGCAGTAGCTTGAGTCATCAGCTAATAGATCCCTTTTTTTTTTTTCTTGAACGTATGGCAGTTGCACATTTAAAGGATACTGTCTGGAATGATTCATTATAAATATAAGTTTATAATTCTCACTAGAATGTAATTTCCAATGAACATTTCAACATCAGACACAAAGTAAATGGCTTGTTGTATAGAGAAACAAGAATGAGCAGAAATACAGTTTTCCCAGATGCTCTATCAAAACAAGCATTAGTGTCAGCAGCCCTTCCCACATCAATTCTAGATAGAATTATAGAATCATAGAACAGTTAGGGTTGGAAAGGACCTCAAGATCATCGAGTTCCAACCCCCCTGCTGTGGGCAGGGACACCTCCCACTAAACTATGCCACCTAAGGCTCTGTCCAACCTGGCCTTGAACACGACCAACGATGGAGCATTCACAACTCCCCTGGGCAATCCATTCCAGTGCCTCACAACCCTTACAGTAAAGGATTTCTTCCTCACATCCAGTCTAAACTTCCACTGTTGAAGTTTGAACCCGTTACCCCTTGTCCTATCACTACAGTTCCTAATCAGGAGTCCCTCCCTAGCATCCCTATAGGCCTCCTTCAGATACTGGAAAGCTGCTATGAGGTCTCCATGCAGCCTTCTCTTCTCCACGCTGAACAGCCCCAACTTTCTCAGCCTATCTTCATACGGGAGGTGCTCCAGTCCCCTGATAGTCCTTGTGGCCCTCCTCTGGGCTTGTTCCAACAGTTCCATGTCCTTTTTATGCTGAGGACACCAGAACTGCACACAATACTCCAAGTGAGGTCTCACGAGAGCAGAGGGGCAGGAGCACCTCCCTCGACCTGCTGGTCACACTCCTTTTGATGCAGCCCAGGATATGGTTGGCTTTCTGGGCTGCAAGCACACGTTGCTGGCTCACGTTCATTTTCTCATCGACCAACACCCCCAAGTCCTTCTCCGCAGGGCTGCTCTCAATCTCTTCCCTGCCCAACCTGTAGCTGTGCCTGGCATTGCTCCCACCCAGCTGTGGGACCTTGCACTTGGCATGGTTAAACTTCATCAGGTTGGCATCAGCCCACCTCACAAGCGTGTCAAGGTCCCTCTGGATGGCATTCCTTCCCTCCAGCGTATCAACCGAACCACACAGCTTGGTGTCATCGGCAAACTTGCTGAGGGCGCACTCAATCCCACTGTCCATGTCACTGACAAAGATGTTGAACAAGACCGGTCCCAACACCGATCCCTGAGGGACACCACTCGTTACTGGTCTCCAGCTGGACATTGAGCCATTGAGCACAACAAGAAGCACCCATTATCAGCCTCATTTCGAGCACTTGCAGCTACGGACGATACTGATTTTGAAAGTGGTCATGAGAGCACCTTTACACAAGGAGTCTAGCTGAGATCTACAGTACCTTGTCTCACATCTTGTTAGACATTGCTCAAAATGCCTCATCTTATGGAGGTTCTCTATCAAAAATCCATTCTATAGGAGTAATAGCAATAGCACTTCAAAGAAATTATTGACATCTGCTACATTTTTTTGGCAAGAAACACAGTTAAAATCATCCTCTTTGCAGAAGGAACAAAGCCAAGTATTAGCTATTTATGTTCTGCATAACAGACGAAGTTCACAATCAGATTGGGTAATGGACTAAATCCAGACCTTATTCAAGTTTGCCATGACTTTCAAAAGAAAACCATCACCCTGTACAATTTTTGGAAGCATCACTGGCTCAGATTTACACCAGTGGAAATAAGGATGGAACTTAAGCACTCTAGGTAAAATTACTACTTCTTCACAATGGTCACTGTTAATAAAAAATTCTAAGTACTTGCAAAGCATACGTAGACCTACACTTTTAAAAGTTACTGAAAAGAAATAAGCTTGTCTCGTGCTTCTATTTTTTTTTTTTTTATTTCATATTAAGAGATCTTAAGTGCCTGATTTTCTATTTCGAAGAGGGAAGGAGAAAGATATGCTGTAACTGCTGTGAATGTCACCACAATGACCCAAAAGCTGATCAGCCAGAGGAGGACTTCTACTGAATTTATGAAACATTTTGTTTGTGACACCTGCTTAACTCAGTAGTAAATGACACCAGCTGAAATACATGGCCGCTCACAGCTCTGGAGAACTTTTTACCAGACAAAGATCATTAATAACATCAAGAAACACCTGAAACAGAAAGCAAAACACACACAAAAAGAAATCTGAAGCAAAATGTTAAGATCTCTAAATCTCCACTACCTTTGCACTTCTTTAATAATGTGAAAGAGAACAGAAAGCATGTTAAAAAAGGCTTTGTATGTTTGCCTTTTAAATATCCACACAGCTGCCAAAACTGCTGCTGTCCTTTCTTGTGATTACGGTAAATTTCAGCGGGTGGTCTGAGCAGTGATAAGCATGTCATGAGGACAAATAGAGCGCTGGGTTTCTCAATGACAGCAAGTTATATAATTTACTTCTGTGTTACATTTGGAACAAAAACCACCGAAAATTTCCAAAGGCATCCTAACAGACAAAGTTGGGTATTCCCATGCTTTCCTCCTGCTTGAAGTTTCCAGGCAGATGAAATCATGACAACCCTTCAGCCCCTGCAAAACGATGTATTCATTCAAAAATGACATAAACCCAAATCTGACCTGACCCTTCAGTCTCACTTCACTTCCCCTCTGACGCTTTGAGCTCTTACCTGGTGCAGTTTTGTAAGACACGGTTCTGGTGGTGGGCATGGGTGGTGCGCTCTTTATAACAGGGCTTGGTGCCATCTGCAGACCTTGCCGCTGCCTCTTCAGCTCCTCCTCTCGTTGCTGGGCAGCTCTGATCTCTTCTTCTATCATCGATAAAGTCCGCTGCTTCCTTGATCGTAACTTGAAAGGGCCCACAGTCACTTCAGATTCCTGAGTGGCCAGGATGGAGGCTGTGCTCCTCAGCTCAGCTGCCTCTGAATACTTGCTGAAATAGCTGACTTCGTGCCTGTTCTCCTCCACAAGGAATGGCTGGCTGGCTGAGTACACAGGAGACTGATGCAAACTCTTCCCTTCCCTGAGTCCTAAGTCTTCCTCTTTTGAAATCTTTGGTATGGTGTCCCTTTTTTCCTGGACAGGTGAGGACACCTGGGGTGGCTCAAACATTGAGTTCTGCTGCTCCTTGGAGGCTGGAGCTGGCCCAGTGGTGGCCAGCTGCTCTTTGACCGAGATCTCCTTCTCCGCTGGGATTTCTTCTTTCTTGCAGCTTGCTTTATCCGCCTGCTCGGCTATGGCTTGTTGGATGGCATTTTGAACCAGCAGGCCAGCATGGTACTCCAGCTGGTCATCAATCAGCATGGAGTCCGCCAAGGCAGAGGAGGGTGAGTCGCAGCCTGGGCTGCTGAATGACTTAGAGATGCCTTCACCCCTGCACTCTACTGGAGTGTCGGCCTGCGGGGTCTGCGGTAGGGAGAAATCAGCCAGCGAGCTTTCCTGCAGGGCACTCATGGTCTCATTGGAAGCACCACTGTCACTGATGTTATCCATGCTGAAGTCGTTGGAAAGGGTCTCCAAGACAGTGGTATCCTGAGACCTGACAGACAAGTCATCCAAGCCGGAGTCAAGCTCCTCTGGAGGAGAAGAGGCGCTGCCTGACTTTGGGAACTGGTCTAGCATGCCCTGTCCATCATCCTTCACGACCGTGAAGACTGCTCTTGCACTCATGAATTCTCCATCCTCTGCCCACAGCTTCGAGGCCTGTCCAGCTCTGGAGCTATCACTGTATGGTAACTCTCTTACTGGGGCAGCAGTTGTAGCCTGAGTACTTGTATCGTCTTCTGAGGTACAGGAGACCTTCTGTGCTTTGACAACAGTGGCACTGTTCCCCTCCAGCTGTCCTGCTGGCCCACACACTGAAACAGGTCTTGTCATGGAGGACAGCGGCCTATCAGCATGAGGAGAATTGAGGCTTTTGTAGAAGGGTTTGATGGAAAACATTTTGGGTGTTCCTGACCGCCTCGGTGGGGCCTGACCCTGAGAGAGCCCTGAATGCTCCATCTGCTGGAACTGCTTTCTGGCGGCTGAGAAGTCAATCTGCTCTGTGACAATATCCTCTTTCTTGATAGTGACTGGCTCTGGTGGTACAAAGGAGCAGCTGACCAGTTTGGGGGATGTTGCACCTTGCTGCTGCTGTCTCTCCTTGCGCTCCTTGTACTTCTTGTGGGACTCCAGATGCTCTTCATCCAGTTGATCCTCCAGGGTCTTCTCTTGGGGAGGGTTCCACCATTTGGCAGCAATGTTGGGGTTTTTCTTAACAGCCTGGCTTTTAATAAGTTCCCTTCTTTCCTTTTCAAGTTCCATCATTTCCTCTGATGGTCTCACTTTGCGGACCCTGTATTTTTCCTTCTCTTCCTCATCTTCAAAGAGCTTTGAGGGCTTTTTGTCTTCATGAAAGGCTCGTAGTTCAAACTTTGCCTCTTTCTTAAGGGTTGTAAGAGTAGTTTCTCCATCCTTAGAGGATCTTCTAGAACTGTTTGAAGACGTAGGACTTCCTGGCACCTTCAGGCTCTCCCTTGTGTCATCTTTCACTCCACTGAAGGAATGGCCATTAGATTTCAGGTTCTCATGTGTTATGCTAGCTTCACTTGGTTCAAATACCAAAGGTGTCTGCTTGTCAGCTACGTTTTCTTCCCTTTCACTGGGCGCTGAACTATTATGGACATTAACAGATGCTCCTGAGCCATCCATAATGGAGACTGCACTTGGTTCAGGGGAGGATGTCCCATTAAAGGGATTATCTGCACTAGAGTCGCAGCAATTTGCCTCCAACACTTCATCTAGGTATCTGATCTCCTTAGCAACTTCACTATCCAAAGATTCGTGCCTTTCCTTAAGACCATTGTGGCTCGCAGCAGAGGAAAAGAAATGTGTTGGATTGTCTATGGGATGTGATGAAGCTACAGTGGTGATGTTTTTATGCTCAGAAACTGGAACTTCAATTTCCATTTTCTCTTCTTTTGTAGCAAGCACAGTAGCTGGCTCCAAGAAATTGGCACAGTTTTGGTCTCTGTTTTTTCTCAACCTGATGTCATCCTCAGTGATTCTGGAAGATTTCTAAAATAAAAAAGAACAAAACTTTGATGAAGTCCTAAAAAGCAACATTTACATTTTTGCAGAGTAAACACCATCTCGAAAGCAGATCCTAGCACTTCTCAAACTTGAGATTAAACAACCCCTCAGAGTGTGTGAAAGCCAAGACAAATCATTAACATAAAAACCAGAAAGTTACCTTACGACAAGCTGGACAAGGCACTAAGCCAACAAACTTTCATTTAAGTATCTCCCATGGGCTTACCATCTTCAATTTGTCATTATTTCATGCCTGTGTCCTGGTTTGCTACTAAAAAATGAGCTTTGGATTTACAAGTTATTAATGAATTGGTAGTTCAGTTTCTTCAAGGGTTTGCATAAACAGCACAAAATACCTATCATCTTGGTAATTGAAAAATGCTTTCTGCACCTGAAGGAAATCTCATAATCCTCCTACAGATGAAAAGTATTCCTGCCCCTGTTTTACAGACACAGATGCTAACATGGCAGGAAGAGTAGGCGAGTCATCCCAAGTTAGGAAAAAAGGACATGACAACAGCAGCCCATGTTCATTTCTCAGTGGGTAACTCCTGGTCATCAAAGACAGGGCAGAATTACAACATTCTGGGAAGACTCAAGGTCTTTCTCCGTCCCATATGGAAACCCACACACACGGGGACCTGGGAGACAGGAAGTGTTTGCAACTCCCACGGCATGAAGACCACCACAAGGAGCATGACAGGGATTGGAGTCATGATCTGCCACCCACTGCTTTGATCTGTAGTGCAGATGCACTGGATTCATATTTCTCCCTGATGTGCTGCCTCTGCTCTCAAGGAGGGTATTGAAAGAAACCCTACTTATGCTCAAGTATGGACAGATATTACCGGTCACTGAACTTCCTGTGACGAAGTATGAAGGACTCTCTGATTTGTCTCGGAATATGTCAATGAATTTCTCAATAATTCTTTCCTGCTGAAAGGCAAAAACCCCATGAAACACCGAAAGAAAAGAAGAGGGTGTTTTCAACATGATTTTTCAAAAAGAATTTGCTAGCTCTTGCCAACTCCCCCTAACGCCTTAAAACCATTGGTGACATAGCTATTCACTTTGATTAGCATTTAAAAACAGAAACATAGTATCTGAGGTCTCTGGTTCTCTTTCCACATGCATTTCTGTGTCTGAGGCACCGGCTTGCAAAGCAAGTGGCATTTACCAAGCCCTGTGAAATCAGCAGCCAACAACAAGGGCGCCGCTGTCTGCCAGTCACCCCCACCCTTGCTGTCCCTTACCCTGTGTGCTCTTAACACACCCTGCAGCAGCAGATGATCAGCTAGGAGCACAATGACACCTACCAGTGACCTGAACAATCACACTGCCTCTGGGTTTATACAGGCAGTAAAATGCATTTAATGCACCTTAAGGAATTACAGCCAGCCAGCCAGAAGAGCTCTCTTTCTAAAAGCACTTGGAAAGTTTTCTCTCTATGTAGTTGTACACAGTCAAAGACATGCTGGCTCCAGCCATTAGGTACTTTCTTCTTAACTGTGCTTAAATATTGGGGAAAACCTTTAAAAACAAACAAAGAACCAACCTACTTTTGTCTACGTATTACACGATATACCTCAGTGGCTCTACTTTAATTTTACTTTCTGTTGAACCTAGAAGCATTCCAGCTGAAGTTTCTAGCACTGTTTTTCTTAACACATATTACATTTTTCACCATTCAAACATCGAAATGTGGCCAGTTTCTTTAGTCCTATTAAGGATATATTCAAGAAAGCAGATGTTCTGCAAAAAAACACAGAACAGTCAGTATAAGAAGTCCCCACTTTTTTGAGTGGGTACAGCAGGAATGAAAGAATAAAGTTTCTTTTAACCTGAAAGGGTAAGAACTCCTCTTGATTTGCCTGCATAGCTCCAGGTATCGTGATACAACGGGTACTCAGGTGACAGGATTAAGACTGCAATACGTTTCTTATATTTGTGTTTCTATCTCCCTGCCTGACTTGCAGGTGTAAATGGTGGATGTTACTTCCTGGAGCAGCCTGTGCAAAGGGACATAAGAACCAGTGTAGAACTGCTGGCTGTCCCCTTTCACACAAATCATGAGAAGATCATCATGCTGCTGCTAACATTTCATTCTAATCTGTCAGATCAAAGCCACTAGGTGACATTGGTGGCTAACCTGTAGCTCCCAGGACACATCTTCTTTGGATGCAGAAAATGAGGTGATGAAGCTATGCACCACAGCCACTGAAACACATCTCCCTGCTGAACCAATCCAGAGCTGAAGGGCCCCCTGGCCTGCGCTTCTAGTATCTCCATGCCATGGAGCTGGGAATATGCCCTTGATTGTCCCAGAGACCCTATTTACTACAGCATGCCTACTTCCATCATTGCTTTAATGTATCAACTGTTTCAGATCATACCCCATTTGGGTATTCAAGTTAGGGAACAGAACCACAGACGCAGTACTTTACCACTTTCCTATGATTGACAGCCCATCCTCTCCTAGCTGCAACCCATAGCGCACAATTAAGGCACATATATGCAACTGCCTAATCAGGTCACACATTTATGACATTATGTAATTCAGAAAGTGCATGTGTTTATGAAATTAGTGTGACACATGTAATTGTGCACTAAGCCAGACAACTCTGCCATAAAACCTACAAGGAAACATTGCTACTTATGGGAGGGAGATGTTTTTGCAGGGGATTAGTAACTGAGCAAGGAGAAAGGTTCCCAGCACGGCAGTGAAGCCAGGGAGAAACATCAGAGGAGAAAAAAAAATAGTATTTAAAAAAACACCCAGTTTTTCCCTCAACACGTTCTGGCAGACTCTGGGGGCAATTTCATGAGGTCATGGCAATAAGACTATGCTCCAGACACTCCAGCGAGGAGCAGAAGTCAATCTGCTAATGAGTTACCTGAAGATAACTAAGATCATAAGGATGGAAGCAGCTGACAAAACTAAGCTTTTCTTAACAGTGCTGGTTCAGGTTAACTGACACAAGGGTTGGGTGGAGGCTTGGAGTAGGAGGGCAGTGGAACACATACAGACCCCCTGCCTCAGCTGTCTGGCAGAAGGAAGCAAGCTTACCAGGGGGCTACTTTTGCTCCTCAGTGACAAGTATGTACCAGCAGCTTTGTATTTGCTGCCTACAGTGAGGCGGCTTTTCAAAGCCTGCACCATTACAAAGGCCTGTAAATGGGGAAAGGACTGCATTCAACACTAATTGTAGTTAGCAATACAGCGTTCAGCGATTCCCATACACTGCTCATCTAGACCCAGATTTTCTAGAAGTTACTGTTACGTTTACAGTCTCTGAATGTGCATTCATTTCTGTTTAAGTCAAGATGCAACTGGGTAATTAGTGTCACTTGTACAATGCTGCTGCACTTTAGTAAACTGCAGTTATTAGCAGCTTACAGATTTATTAGCATATTTCCTCCTTGGCTGAATTCTTCATCTACAAAAGTGTAAGTGTTTGGGCAATCAACTCTTTCAGGAGGAAAAAAATGTGGGTGTGCTACTAGCAAGACCCAGCAAATGTACTGCCAGTGCTGTTCTTTGTTTGATGCAACTCAAAATGTAAAATGACAACAAGTGGGAGGCAATCCTTCTGATCCACACTGACATTCTTCTGAAGCAACAGTGGTCAGGGGATAGAGGAAAAGGTTAGACAGCTAAAACCACTTAACGGCTTAAAAAACCTATAACACAATTTCCATTTCATCAGGCTTCCATCTTCCTTTGAAGATGTCCTGTACTGCACCTGCTTCTCCTCCCACTGTCCCATCATTGGGCCGGTGGTTTGCTCAACTCCTTCCCTCTCCCTCTGCTCCTGGATCTAACTCTTGGGCCCGCTATTCCTCTAGCAGGTTTGGTACAATAGTGTAGCTAAAATCACATTTGCATATGGTTGACTGGCTAATCCACACCTCCCTGCTCATGTCAGTCATCTTCTCCCTTTTCACCTACTGTCTTGGCCTGCCTCTTCAATGAATCTTTGCACTGGAGGAGGAACCAAATGATGGATTTACTAGGGGGCTGAGTCTGGCAAACCTTCAAGAGAGCATCTGTTTTCATTCAGCTCACCCTTCTGAAGAACGCAGTCACCATCTGTGTCACAGACAGAACCACAACAAGCACTGCAAAGACACAGAAGTTATCTGCATCTCTGCACTTCCAGATGGCCACCCTGTACAGCAACAAAACCCCTACCCAACACAGGTACAGCTCCACTCTTGCTAGCAACAGCAAGTATTTCTTTAACTAAGTTGTTTTCTGTAGAAGAATGGTATGAGACGGAAATATTGTAGCTCTTAACGAGCAAGAAAAGCAAAAGCAGAATTGTACAAGGTGCTAGGATGCATCCCTCACAGTTCACTACCACTCAGCAGGTGCTCAGGAAGGTGCCACCATCCCAACTCATCCCAGATGGGAATAACAGCCCAAACCACTGTGATGGCTCCTGTTTCATGCTGGCTGGTGTACTCACTTGCTCCCTCCCACAGCAGACTCCCAAGGGACAGCTGCCAACCCGTACACCTCCAAAAAAGAGGTGACACCCCCTGTTTCTGGAGGGACAAGAATGCTCCAGGTGGAAACCTCTGCAGAAAGCAATTTGAAGAAACGGGCCAAACACTTTGTGTTTTGGAAATAGCCGCTCAGGTGAGCTGCAGGAAAGCAGAAGCAGAGAAAAACTCTTCAAAGATCCCAGAACTAGGGAAGAAAAGGATGCAGCTGCTGATGTGGGCCTCAAGGAAAGGAAGGAGATTTCTACTAACACTACCTGCAGGAACTATGCTTTTTCATTAAAAAAAAACCCACCTAAAAAACTCAAATCCAAAGTGTGGTCTTCTTGCTCCTGTGTGAAAAGGCCCTGTTTTTCCTGATAATATTTTTATCCTCACTCTGACGGTTTTAAAAAGTTTATTTAAATTTAATAATTTTCACTTAATAAACTGGATAAAGTTCAAGTTTCAGAAAAAAGGAAAAAGACCTCCAAATCCTGTCACCAAATTTCCCTGAATTTAAGACATGTCAGGCACATGCTCGCTCTACCTTGAATAGTTCCATTTGTAATTGTATTTGCACACAAAAAGCAAAACCTGGCCTGTTCCTCTCACAGTGCACTACATGGTGTCTTCAAAACACAGTTGGAAAGTATTTCTGAAGACTAAAATGTATTAGCATTGAGTGTCACAGTGACATTCTCCGTAAGTAGCTCTGTATGCTCTTAGTGGCTTAGACGTCTGAGATAGCCAGATTGTACAATAGGCAAATTTTCTTGAAGGAAACCTGGTTTATCTCCTTTTAAGCACTTCAGAAATCACAAGACTGCAGTTTAAAAATCAATGCAACCTCATAACACCTCTCCCTAAGAAGTAGTGGGGGGCTCTTTTGGAATACAATAATAAGGGATGTGGGGACAGAGTGCCCTAACAAATGGCTACTTGGAGAGCTTGCTGTGTGGCATTTTCTGAGTGGCTTTCTGTGTGTCCCTTTTTGTCTGTTTTAGAGAGGGAGCTGTGATTGAATTTGCTCAGAAAGCATGGGAAATGCTTTGCAATATTATTTGTCATTCCAGCTGAGCCACAGGCTTCAGCTTCCCCATGTGATATACTATAAAACTTTATCAAATTGAAGTCCAACCTTCTTTTGCTGCTGTAATACATTAAGGATGGAGAAAAATCACCCCAAAATTATGAATACTTTAATGATAAACATATTCTGTATGGTAGGATATTATAACGACTAGCACTTAATGAACAATACTGAATTTTTCCAAACATCTGTCTGGTATTTTCTGTGCCATCAGCAACAAACAGTTAAAGCTTTTCCTGGGTAAAAGGGTTGCCAGGATCCAACTTTGGAATAACCCTTACCACTTCCCATTAACTCCAAGGTGTATAAATTGGAAGCAGTTTTTCTACAGGTAGGAAGCCATCCGTTCCTTTACACCAGTTATTTTCTCTTAACTCCTTAAAAATACAGATCTAGTCTCTCTGTGAAGAATTTGCAAACCTAATGACTGGATTTCAAATACTGTTAACAGGAGAAAAGAAAACCAAACAACTGCCCCCCCCAAAAAACCCGAACAAAACCAAAATCAAAAAACCAGCAACCAAAAAGGCTAGCTACTTTCTATGAAATATTTTCATTCCTGCAAAAAACTGCATAATTGCATGAAGCACCTGTATGGGCAAAGAGATTTATATGGAAATGTACATCTAGGAACAACAGGCTGCTAACTTCTGAATGAAAAGAAGTATCACTTCTGATGAAGAAAAAACATCACAGAGGTTATCATAGTGCATTATGATGGTTACGTAGTTGGCAATAGGGAAAGTAGTATATATTTGAGTGGGGTAGACTCAGATACTAGTGTGGGGCGCTGGTTAGCTTTGCTGTGAAAGCTCAATTTAGCTTTACAGTAATCAAGATCCTGAAATTCTGAAATTCCAGGAAGCTCTGATTAAACTTTCATTCAGAAGCTGCAGCACGGTTTGGTACTGTCATACCTTAACCCCGCTCCCCAGTTTTCTACCAGCACCCACATAAGCAAACGCCCTGAGGAGTTCCAGAATGCTCTTAGCACCCAAGAGGTAAGTAAATTGGTGCTAATATGATTTCAGGTACAAGAACCTGCATTCAAACAATGATTTGCTTGTGCTCTGCGCTGTTTGTAATGTAGGTCAGCCTGAAAGTGCAACTGAATTAGAGCAGTAAATGCATGCATAAGAAAGCATTTCATTCAGCAAAATGTGTTTCTTCAATCTTTCTCATCAGTTGAAATCCTACTCCTTATGCTCTTACAAATTGGTCACTTACAAACTGATTTCTATCTCAAAAGAAAAACATGTAGTTAAGTATTATTTCTTCTATCACTTCACTCAGTTCCCTAGGACAGAATGATCATGATAATAGGCCCTGTGTGAGAGCATGGGAGATAAACCAGTGCTGCAGAGACACAGCACTAGCTTCCAGGTCAACACAAATGTGTTAAGAGTATTAATCAACTGTGACACCACAGATGGTTAGTACTTTTTACCTTTGTTATGTGCTCTTCCTAAGGCTTACTTTTCTGTGGCTTGTCTCTAAAATCTGTCTTTGCTGAAACAAGACTGAATGCTTCCAAGAGCTGGAATATCTGATTTACAGAAAGTATGGTGCTGAGTCACTTAAAATGGTAAATACAATCTCCTAAAGCAGTCTCCAAAGCTACCTAAGAAACTGCAACAGTTTGCTGGAGGAAATGATGAACAGCACATCGAACTAACACATAGGGAGCATTATACTGTCAAAAAATCATCCACTAGCTGGCAGGGAATGCAAGTGTCCTGGGTTCAGCAGTAGCAGTCATTTTTCTCCTTCTGAGTAGCTGGTGCAGTGCTGTGTTTTTGACTTTCAGCCTGGGAACAGCGCTGATAACACCGATGGTTTCAGTTGTTGCTCAGTAATGTTTACTCTGACCAAGGACTTTCTGAGTCTCAGGCTCTGCCAGGGAGGAGGAGAGGCTGGGAGGAAGCAGAGACAGGACACCTGACCTAAACTAGCCAAAGAGGTATTCCATACCACAGCACGTCATGGCCACTATATCAACTGGGTGCAGTTACCCGGAAGGGTTAGATCACTGCTCGGTCAGGCTGGGTATCGGTCGGTGGGTGGTGAGTGGTTGTATTCTCTTCCCTTGTTACTTCCCTTGTCATTATTATTACTGGTGGTAGCAGTAGTGGTTTGTGTTATACCTTAGTTACTGGACTGTTCTTATCTCAATCCGTGGGAGTTACATTCTTTCGATTCTCCTCCCCATCCCTCGGGGGGGGGGGGGGGGGGGGGAAGGGGGAGGAGTGAGCGAACAGCTGCATGGTTTTTGAGTGACAGGCTGGGCTTAAACCACAACAAAAAGTAACAACACAATCCTTACAGAACAGAAGAAGTGTGGAGATTGACTCCCACAAAGAAGAATTTCTTCTTCACAGCTAAGGCCACAGATAAGGCGCTATACCATGAACCCCTGCATTTGCAGAATCCACTTGGATAGGTTTTCCTCAGTTGCTGCTGGTGGGTTGGAGCTCAGATCTCACAGCTCTAATGCTAGTAGCACTATGTCATGTTCAGCCTTTGGTTTAATGTTAAGTGAAAGCAGAGAAACCCCAAGTCTAGTCTTTCTGTCTGAACAAGGACAGAAAAATGTCCAGCTTAACAGAGTGCACTATATAGATAATGAGCTGAGCAGAACTTGGCTTTTGAATGTACCCACATAAAAAAAAAAAAAAAAAAAAAAAAAAAAGGTAAAAAAAATCACAGTTTCACAAAACACTACACTAAAATCTGCGCATCACACGTTGAGGATGGAACAATTGCTCTGATAAAGCATGATCTAATCCCAGTGGGGAGGGGAAAGGATGCTAAACTAAGCCTTGCTTTTAATACTCTCTAACCCATCTAGATAATGTCAGCACAAGGAAAGGGTGACCTTTACGGTCACTTGCATGAAAAAAACAAAGAGACATGGGGATTTCCAAAATTCCTTCATTTTTTCATTGGGGACAGGGGGTTCCTATTCCATCTAAAGAATGGAGGAGCTACAACCCTCCTCTTTAAATGTGAGACCTAGAGAAAAATACTGGCATATTAATCATCTTGAGAAAGGGACCTCCTGAGGAAGGAATCGGGTTAGGCAGGGGCAGAAGGAAAGCAGTAAATGGAGACAAAAGGCTACACAGTTCACTCCTTCTCCAAGCAGATCTTTGGCCTCTAGGAAAACAATTCTAATACATCGGAGGAACAGAGATAAACCTGTCGTAAGTGCGCAAGTAGGCTTTTTGAAATGTATTAGTATTGAAGTCTTCTGAGGATATAGATTCTGTGACTGGCAGATACAGTTCTGTAAATCTTTCACAAATACATTTTCTGAACAAAGATACATTATACTGGAGCTTTCTCACCATTTACTTTCTAGGGCAATACAGTAGGAACTGAATGCTTTAACTGAAGGAAACACCTACAAACCCTTGCAAAGATTACCTAAGATTATTTTTCACTTTCTTTCATGTATCTGCTTCACAAACGCCAACTGCTGCAGATCTTACCACTTTTAAATATTTCCTAAAGCCTAATTAAGCTGCACTTCTAAAGTGCACGGGTGTTCAAGATCTATTGGAGTTTGACAGTTAGGAGGAATGCTGCAGGGAGGGTTAAAGGAATAAATTAGGCTCAGAAATATGAAAAAAACTCTAAACACCTATCTCTCTTTGAAAGCTGAAGAAGGTTAAGAATTACTATTGATGCTTTGCCTCTATCAGTAGGGCTTGCTATAGCTGTTCTCACCCATTAGGTTAAGACCTGTCACAGCAAAATCTCCTTTAACAAAGGTATGCCTAGGTAACTGCATGGTGCAGCATGTCTCACCTGACAGTAGCCTGCTCTCCCTGGTGCACAAAGAGCAGGACAATGCTTATTTACATAGAATACAATAGTCACGGTTGGAAAGGACCTTAAGACCACCTAGTTCCAACCCCCCTGCCATGGGCAGGGACACCTCCCACTAAACCATGCCATCCAAGGCTATGTCAAACCTGGCCTTGAACACCGACAGCGATGAAGCATTCACAACTTCCCTGGGCAACCCATTCCAGGGCCTCACCACCCTTACAGTAAAGAATTTCTTCCTCATATCCAATCTAAATTTTCCCTGTTGAAGTTTGAACCCGTTACCCCTTGTCCTCTCACCACAATCCTTTATGAAGAGTCCCTCCCCAGCATCCCTATAGGCCCCCTTCAGGTATTGGAAGGCTGCTATGAGGTCTCCACGCAGCCTTCTCTTCTCCTGGCTGAACAGCCCCAACTTTCTCATCCTACCTTCATACGGGAGGTGCTCCAGTCCCCTGATCATCCTCATGGCCCTCCTCTGGATTTGTTCCAACAGTTCCACGTCCTTGTTATGTTGAGGACACCAGAACTGCACACAATACTCCAAGTGAGGTCTCACGAGAGCAGAGAGGGGCAGGATCACCTAATTCGACCTGCATTTCACTGCAGATAGTGAGGCTCGGGAGGGTTAGAGCTCCACGGCTGAAACAACCAGCTGGCTAAGCACTCTTATGGATTACCTTTTTTCCAGCTTTCAAGGAAATGGGGTTATTTTAAAGCTAGAGATCCCTAGAACTTCCTATAAAAAGAGCCTACGCGGTGGCTTAAAAAGGGCCCAATTTACATTTAGCTTTAGCCAGAATAAATTTTAGGCTGTTACCTCCAGATTCAGGCAGAACCAGACTGCTGGAACCTTGACAAAGGAAAACTGAGAGGGCATTAAGAGGAAATCTACTCTAGTCCTAGCTCAAAAATCACTTGAATTGCATAACTGAGGAGGGGGAAAATATGATGGTGGTCAAGGGATGTAACTGAAATCTCTGCCAATAGCTGCGTTATGTGCACAAGTGGGGAGAGAAACCACTTCCAACAAGATCTTGGCACGCCACCTGCCCTGAGTCACACTCCAATATGTCACCATGCTCAGAGCCCATCAGGAAACCACCACAGAAAAATGCTTTCACTCCAGTCCCCTTTCCCAGAAACACATTAAGGCGAGCATTTGGTCTACAAGATAGAGATTTCACACAAGAGCCAAAACCTTGTAACTGTATTGAATAGCAATTCACAGGGCTTTTCCTCTAAGGGCATGCATGGATTTTTACTTTCTGGATGGTGTATGTAGAAAAGTACCCATTGAAAGACACATACCCACAAAATGAAAACCACTATCGTTAAACTTTCCCATACCTTTTCAACAAATGGGCAGCAAATACGTAATATTTAACAGAAAAAGAAGTCAAGGCTACAGGGTCTACAGAACAGTTTTGCTAGCACGAGGCCAAATGTGTACAGCCTCTAAAAAGGAGGATGTTGCTAAATTCTCCACATGTCATTGCTATCCCCAGGCTATAAATATGACCTACCATGTGACTCAGGCATTGTGAGCCATTAGCAACTTCATCCAAGGTTTGCTCGTAACACAAACTAAGCACTACAGCCATTTCACTATCTCCTGTAAGAGAATACTTCATTGAAAGCGAGACATGGATAGGATTTTTTCCTAATTCCTTATTTTGGAAAAAGGCAGCTGAGAAATCCTGGGGAATAAGAAATTTCCTTTCAGCACCTACTACTTTCCGTCCTTCTGCCCCTGCTCCCCTCCCCTCTTCCAACCAAAGACTCATTATTCCTTCTTTTCCTATTGAAAAGCCACTGATTAAATGACCTACAGCACATCTGGACTACATTAGGATATTATTTGATTAAGGCATTCATCACTTGCTCTTTCAGCAAGTGGAGAATGAAGATAATGGTGGGGGGAAATGGTGCTAACTGGCTATTCCAGCTCAAACAGCTCTGCTTGAAAAGTCTGATTGCTCCAGCCCCTCAGTTGTGGGTTTGTTGTTTTGTTTGTTTTGTTTTTTTTTATATTTAGAGAAGCTGAAAAAAATATTGGTTAATTCATTCAACGATGGTGAGATCACTAACACCAAGTAAGCTGTTACATTAAGGGATACTGTCATCTGTACTTCTCAGACAATTTGTTATCTGATATCAAATGCTCACTTGCAGGTATTTCAAACAGCTGTAAAAAGGCTCCCCATTAAACTGGAGGCAGCACCTCGCATTTCTGTACAAACAGAAGTTTGACACATTCCGGTTGAGTCACTTTAGGGGAAAGGGAGAGCAGACAGAAATGGCTTAACCAGATCTGCTCAAAAGGGTATTGTTTACTAGCCCATCACGTAAGCAGTAACTCATTTTTCAGTATTTGAAATGACTGCATGAGACTTCAGCTGTGGAGTCTACATACATAAAAACCAAAGTACAGGCTAGAATGAAAGATCGTGTTGTCTTGGCTTTCAGATACTTTACCCTAAAATATCCTTCCTCACTTCTTGGGAGCTAAAGAATGTGCTATCCTGGTGTATGCACAGAGGTTATAAACTAATTATCACAACAGCGTGCATCAAATGCTACAGAAACCAGGAATGCTGTTGCTGCTTAATGTGTCTGTACTATGCTTAATTTCCCTCAGTGCTAAACAACTACGAGACAAGCAGACACACTTACAGCCCCTTTATCAACTGAAATTTGCTTTACAGTATCAAGAAGGATAACATGCTCAACTAGTGGGAAGCATAAGCCTCTAGAATAAACAAAGAATTCAGCCAAAACACTTTGCAAATGCTGCCTAAAGAATATAGCAAATGAACATGTGAGTGGTTTTCCCAGTTATCACATGCACAGGATATACAAAACCTTTTCTCCCTAGAAGCAGTATTCTCCTGTTTCACACCTAAGTAGAAAGTTGTGAATTTCAAAAAGCTCTGACGACTGTTTACAATGAACAGACCAGCCACAGAGCCTTGAATTCCACAGCCATTACAGGGTAAAACGGTACTGCAAGTACTATTCCTGCTATTGAGTGATAAAGGCTCAACAAAGACACAAGTCATAGGTCGGAAATCGTAGCTTACCCGTTCTCTCTCTGTTCCTGTAAACTCTGAAGCAAAGCCAAAAAAAGTCGCTTTCCAGAACAGCCTTCACTTTTTTTGGCTCGTTAAGTCAAATTCCTTCCCCGGCGCGTTACAAGACTGTGATGTCACAGGCTGAGGGAGGGCTGGTTTAAAAAAGAGGCAGCCTACAGGCTCAGCCCATTCACACAAAGAGGCTGTTTTAAAAGGAAAATGCCAGTGCACACTACTCAAAAAGTGCATGGCATCACTTAACCTGCAACCGAGCCACCTCCTTAGATTGCTTCAAAATCATCATGTTGGAAACAGCCCCAAAGACCTGTTTTCAGGTAGCATAAGCAGGGTTTACAGTTGTAGGGTTGTTTTTTTTTTTTGGGGGGGGGGGGGGGAGGTTGGTGTGAGGGACAGTGGGGAGGCAAAACCCAACAACACAGCATGTGGTTGTCTTTGCAGGAAAAAGGAGCAATTACACCAAGGGCCACTCTGAAAGACACAAGCTCCAAGCAGTAATTAGCAGTAATTTTTACCTACTCGGAGACAAGAGGATTGACTATATTCTTTACACAGGAGAGGCTTACAAGTTGACTGATGTTGTTAGGGCACCTTTGGCTTCACAAGAGTCAGGTCAGGGCAGTGATGTCCAGCCTGTAGGAAATGTGTCAGCCACATGGAAAAGAACTGAAGACAGGGAATGTATAAAAATATAAAACAAAATTAGAAGGGAGGGTGACTGGGAAAAAAAAACACAACGTTTTCTACAACACAGTCCTTGTTCATTACTGCTGCCTGTGGGCTACTGACATTTGAGTACCCCTGGATTAGGTTTCCTGGTGGCTCAATAGTTAAAGCTAAAAACATGAGATATGCTGAACAGGCATCCCAGGCAAGGGCAGTCTGGACTTAGGGTTAAAATATCTTGAATTCACCTTAAACATGTTGCTATGGATGACACAGCTTAAGAGTGGGAATAGCGTTTTTTACTTCCCTGAAGAACTACATCAAATATTCATTTGCCTTCTCACTACTTCTGCGGCACAGCAAAGGGAAGGCACGGCCGTCCTCTACTAGCAATGATGAAAAGAACAGCAATGATGAAAAAGAACATGCATTTTTGACATGACAGCCGTTTAAGGCACTAGTGCTTGACCACCTGTCTGAGCCATGTTAAATAAGGCTAGTCAAGCCTCTTCCAATTCTAAAATGGGTAGGTAAGAATCTCCTTGTCACCTGTAGAATGATTCTACGAAAACAGAATGGAAATAAGGCTCTAACAGGAAAAAAAGAAAAGACACTTAACATCCTTGTCCTAAAATAAAACTAAGAGTGGCTTTGGTGAGCCTGAAGTGACAGGAAACACTGTGTGCTTTCATATACCACCTCTCATACTGCCCAGATATTATAATACACAGTTATAACTTCACCCATATTAGCCTTTTTTTTTTTTTTACACTTGCATCATCCAAGAATTCTACACTATGATGAGGGATAAATACCTCATATATAAATAAAATTCTGTATTAAAATGCAGGGATTTAAAATGCAATTTCTACAGCTCATTATTGACTAAATATGAAATTCAAGTAACTCTGCTTCACCTGTGGTCTCTGAAGGAGCAGAAAGTCACAAGTTATTTATCTTACATACTCTCCCTGCCACCTTCTAAAGATCCACATGCCCTGGAGGTCATTGAGGGCCTAATCTGCAAGGTTTTTGAACACTCTCACAGTGTGACTATGAAAGCCAGAGTGATACTGATTTTACAAACCGAGAAAAAAGGACCATTTCAAAGTGATTTACAGGTTTCAGGCCTCTAATCTTCCCAATATGCAACGCAAATGCACATTAAAGCCACGGATGCTGGATTTTTCCGCTAGATCTTTGTATGTGAAAAGCTGGTGTGAGACAAGCAATCTGATCCTCAGGTCTGAAGCCAATTTTGTCTCTCAAAATAGCAGGTCATATGCAGTTTTTCATGCTGAATGGACACAAGACTGTTCTGTCCCTGCCAGGAGGCCACCTGTAGAGGCAGATGAGATGCATGAGCAAGAGCTCAAGCAGTCGAAGAAAAAGATGCAGGTGACACCATGTTCTCTGTAAGAGCCCCATGACTTTGGGAGGTTTCTTTAACTCAAAACAGCCCTCCTGCGAACCTTCAAGATACATGATGAGGCACTGGATGTGGGGCACAGTCTGTGATATGAGTATTTCTGGGAGAAGCCATCTCAGATTTTAGCTGCTGGTTTCGACCTGCAGCTATGGTTAAGCAAAGAAGGGGCCACAAATTCTTTAAAAATGTGGCAGAAACAGAGATTTGAAGTATTATACCTCCTGATTAAGCAGTCACAGCAGTATAGCAGTCATGTAAACTCAAGCCCTTTCAGCTACTGCAGGACACAGATGCTTCCTCATCAGCCCGAAGACCTTCCCACGCTGGAGATAACTGCACCACTTGAGCTAAGGGGTTATTGTTATAACCTGTTGCAAAAAGCTAATTCCATTCTTCAAACATGTGCTTGGAGAAAAAAGAAAAAGAGGTGCTCCTCTTTATGGAAAGTGTATGCAAGCTCAAGGTAAACCAAACAAATCCTCTTATGTATCCCCTTCCGGTTCAAGGAATAAACACCCTGCCTGTCTGACTAGATAAACAGACAGATAGATAAGATAGATAGAGACAGGTATATTTGTCTTGAGATATATCTGTTTGTCTTGACTTTATCTGTCAGACTAGCACCCTTAGATTACTAAAATCATGATGCGCGATAGCAGGAGGAAAAACATATACCAGAAATATTCCCCTACTTTCTTCTGTACCAACAGTCTTTTTGTGGCACATACCTCATTAGGGAAAGTGCAACCTCTCTCCTCTGCATCACAGCAAAGTTTCCTGCTCACAAAGGAAGGTCTTATGGGACCAGAGTCACCATTTCAGTTAGTTATCTTCAACCTATATTACCTCCACAGATGTTTGTCTGGGACTGTAAAATGAAAAGGGCTCCACAAGGCTGGGTGCTGGAAGCAAAACTGGCGCTTAAGCATGCAACAGCTGAAGTTTAATAAACATTTTAAGGATCTCCTTCACATTTTTAATATCTTCTCTACAAATCTACCTTATCAAGCCAGCAGAGACAAAAAAAAAAAAAATACATAAATAAGGATGTCATGTACAAGGGACTGAAGTAAACTGACAACGACAGAAGATACGGAAAGGCTTTTAATGCCAGCCCTGTCACTGTCTGGTTCAGTGGTGTTTGGTATTTAAGTGAATTGCTCCATTCTTCAGCTTTCCCTCCCGGTTAAACATTTCTGCCTTCTCTGTGTAGCCCCACACGGTGTGAGGAGATGCAGGGAGCAGAGGTGAGGAGAGGGGAGTTTTCAGAGCAGGTGTCCATCTATCTGTGATGATGATCAGGTCACATCTGCTCACAAGCCAATTTTCAATTTTCGGCACAGAGGGCTCATAGAAGCCAATCTAACAGAATTCTTTCTTGCAATAAATAATTAAAAAAGAAACCAAAAACCCACCCCAACAGTTTTCTTGGATATTTCCTCAAAAGTGGCTATTTGATAGCCAGCAATTACAGAGAATTTAATCTGGTGAGCAATCTTAATTGTCCTTCCTCCTCCTTTCGCGGAAATCAGATGCTTTAAACCCAAAGGCCACTTCTATTTATTTTATGAGAACAAATTGGCTCTGTCAGTTTAATTTCCCCTGGTGCTGTAGCCAGGCCTGCTGTGCTTATGAAGGCAACACGGATGAGACAGAAATAAAATCAATTTCTGAGAACAGGCTACATGGACAGGTCGGCCATACCTCAAACCTCTCCCTTCCAAAGTAGACCCCCCACCTGACACCGCCTTTCAGACAAAGTCTGGTCTGCTACCATAGCAGCAGGGAATAACTGCTCAGCATGAATTACTCAAGAATGGCCATCAAAATATATTCCAAGAGGCAACTGTCACATTAAACCTTAATGGGGAGCAGAGGGCTCTTACATTTCACTAGTGCTTTGCATTTTCTGGGAAATCTGCAGTGGGAAGCTGCTGTGCTGCTGCTTGCACAGGGCTAGGGACCAGTGCCAGGCTCTGTTACTGCTTGTTGTTGGGACTGTGTCTTCTCATGATGGAGAAAGGAGAAAACTCCATAAAGAAAATGCCTCCATGTGATCTTTTACTCACATAAATGTCTACTCATGCTGGCAGCTGGACTGGGTAATGTTAGTAGGACTCACACCTCGGAAACCTTTAACCCTAGTGAAAACCAAAAGTTTGTGTCAGCCCAACTCAAAGAACACCTCTCTTGATGCTACTCACATTGAAATTAACTTACAAGGCAAAATACGGTCTTCATCCTTCTTATTTACCTTGCTGAAGAGGTCAAACTTCTTAAAAGATGTGCTCACACCTGACTGCTATGAAAACTGGACCTTGGGGGCATTCTCCGTTCAGAAAGAATGCAGCACGTGGCATGGTTACCACTCCCACCGCAGCAAACATTAAAATACCTTGTCAAAATTACAAGGGCTGGAGCCATAAATGCCAATTGGCTGCGACTGCAACATTTCATGAAAAGATGATGGCTGGAAAAGCAAATTAGAAAAGACATAGAGCCTCCTGCTTACTTGTTTTCATTTTCCATTTACAGTTAATATTTGGCTGTTCACCTCCTTATGTGCTCTAGGAAGCAAACAAGGAATCGGAAATGACATATTACTTAGGTTTGTTGCAAGCCATAAATAGAGGGAAAGACTTCCTCTCCCTTCTTGCATTTTCTCAGCTTTTTCAGTACCTCCCAAAAGCACTGGCTTAATTACAGGCTTCTGCTGTGGGTGCTGAGGTGGGTGAAAACTGCATGCCACAACCTGTGCCAGCAGATGCCACCACTGGCAGCCAATTCGACTCCTGTGGCTGTGTACTACAGTCACTTCACGGTAAACTTTTTCAGCATCCCTCACAGGATACGCAGGTATGGAAGCAGATGAGCTCCTTAGTGTTAAAAGGTGACGTAACTCAAGCCAGCCTGACCCGCACTTGCAGTAAGAGAAGGAAGCCATTCTGTCCTGCTACAAGCCATCCTCAGCTGCTTCATGCTCCCATGTACTAGGTGTGCATGGACACCAGTGGTACCTCAGCAGTCCCCTCTCAGCTGCCTGACAGGAACAGTCCTGTGCAGGCTCTTGCCTCTCTGTAAATGCAAAGTGATTTCAACAAGCTTCCTCTAGACCAATCTTAATTATCGTTAGCATTTGAGATGACCTGTCAGCACAGGAGAGACATGCACCTGCTTGAGAGGGTGCAGAGAAGGACTACAGAAGTGATCAGAGGGGTGGAGCACCTCTTCCATGAGGAAAGGCTGTGAGAGTTGGGCTTATTCAGCATGGAGAAGACAAGACTCTGGGGAGACCTTACTGTTGCCTTTCAGTACATAAAAGGGGCCTATAAAAAAGATGAGCAGGTCTTGTTGCAAAAGCACAAAGGGGTGATGGTTTTAAACTGAAAGACAGGAGATTCAGGCTGGACGTAAGGAAAAGACTCTTCACAATGAGAGTGGTAAAATACTGGCACATGTTGCCCAGAGAGGTGGTGGATGTGCCATCCCTGGGGACATTCAAGGCCAGGCTGGATGTGGTTCTCAGGAGCAGGATCCAGTTGAAGATTTCCCTGCTAACTGCAGGGAGGTTGGACTACACGACCTTTGAAGGTCCTTTCCAACCCAAACTGTTCTATGATTCTATGATGCTGCATGCTGAGGGTGTTTTCACGCGAACACAAAAGACAAGGTGAAAAGTCCACTCCACAACCACCCAAGTGGTTAAAAACAAACCATTTGTTGTGGTAGCAAGGAACCTTGCACAATGTTTGTTTTGATTTGTTTAGATACGGTGGCTGGAAACGAAGATCCCTGGGAATTTTGAAATCACTAACAGAAAAAATGTTTGTTTTAAAACAGAACAAAATGTTGAGGTAACTCCCAGTCTTGTGAGTCAAGAGTTACGCCTGTTAATTTCCATTCATTTGGCCTACATCTCAGCATCTTAACTCTGGTGCCATCTTTAAGAGTTACATATCCAGCACAGGAAAAACAGAGAGCTCAGGGCTGTGGGGATCAGGATTTCTGCAGTGGAGTCAAATCTTTCCCCCATGTTTATAGAAAACCAACTGAATTTTGAGGGTGGCAGAAGTCTAAAGTCAGAGTGAAAAGCTTTAAGGCTATCTGCAGTTTAGCTGGGGTTTCAGAAGAAAGCCTCCTATTGCCTTCTGTTGAATATGTTGAATAAACCAGACTTACAGTAAGTTCTTCTAAGCATAAACCAAGAATGTATGGGGCTCTTGAAGGGTTGCCATAGATCTGAATAGGCACAGTACTTTAGCTAAACATAAATAGAGAAAATTAGAAAGGAGAAATCCCAGAAGTCAGGAAACAAAAGAACACTTGGTTGCAACAACAGCACCCACTGCTATTTGCCATTTACCTGAAGGAGACCAGTGAGGAGCACAGGGCAACTTATCAACATAAAGTGAATATGACTAGCCTCTTACAAACCAAGAAGACATAACTACAAAATGTCAAACAGCCCCAAGCTTAGAAAAGAAGTGTATATTTCAAGCTGCATTTAATGCTTCTTTTGCTGTACTTACTCAGCTGTCATTTCTTCTATGATTCATATGGATTGGCAAATGTCAAAACATACCCATTTTGTTCTATTATAACTGATTCGTTTTATGAATAGGGTAGCTGTTTTTCTTAATAGGGTAGCTCTGTTTATTAAACAACAGTAGCAGCAACAGAATTACTTCATGGTATGCAGAAGACCATCCAGACTCCTTTTCCCCAACTTCCTCCCTCCCACCTCAAACCTTTAGTCCCCTGCCCCTTAATATCACCCAGCACCAACAGAGCTGGGTGCTCAGAAGCAAGATGATGCTTGAATGGCCAACTGACGTTAAGTCTCTTCTGTCACAGCAGCAACTTCTGAGGCTAAACTTCACAAGAGACCAGGATTCCAAGAACTGCGTTTTCCTTGAAAAGCAGCTGTACAATAGATTAGGAGGTTCAGGCAGGCTATTCTTTGTCTAAAAACCCAGCTTCAGTTCATTGCACTAAAACCTGTTAAAAACCTATAACCTTCCTTTCCTGTAATTCCGTAAAGGCATAGGAAAAGCAAATACGAGTAAGAGTGCCTCCTGATTACAGTTTAAAATTTTTACAAGCATCCAACACCCATAGAAGATAATGCCATCCAGCAAGACTCCAGGCATACAGACAAAGATGAGCACAGTGCTGCTTATCAAATGGGCAAGGGCATACCAGGAAATGTTGCCGTACCTTTAATTACAAAAGAAACATGGACACACATTTCCTTGCTGCAGTGATTTTCTAGTACTCAGAGGCAACTGTTCAATTTCCCCAGTAGTGTCTTACCAACAAGCTTGTGTTGAGGCACTGTCTAATCTTCCTAGTGATTATAAATTTCTTTTAATCCTCCCTGCTATAAAATAAACTTCACTGAATTGAAGGCAGGGTGCAGAAAGGTATAGATGTGACTGCAGCATAACACCCTACACAAATTCAGCATTAAAGCCCAGTTCATTATTCAATTAATTCATCAGTGCAATTTATCAATTTCTCTCCAAGCTGGTGAAACTGTGACGAAGCATAAATTCTGGGGCTACCGGGGATCCCCTGAAATTCCACTGCCTTCTAAGACACACGATTCAAGCATAGGGCTGAACAGGAAAAAACAGAAATGATCTTGCCAACAGTAAATGCACTGAAACAAGCACCATGTTACACAATAAGCACACTCCTCCTGATGCAATAATATTTTCTTATTTAAAAAAATGCTGGGTTGGAAATATCTGAACTGCCTTTCACACTTTGGAGAGGGGCGTGAAGAGGAACTCTGAAGGAGCTTTTCCATATTAGGGCATTAAAAAACACACAAGGAGAAAGAATTCCAAGCAGCACAACTTGTCCTAGGGCAAGGCAGATGCTTAACGTTCACATAATCATGAGAAAAGGCAAAGCACTCTGAAAGTCAACACATGTGCATTGTAGGTTTGCACATACTTAATCTTGAAGCGTATATGAGGCTATGAAGCTCTCATGAGTTTTAACGGAAAAATCGATTTAAATAGAAGATGTATAGCAGAAAGATCTTATTAAAGAGAGGGCTACAGCTATTGTCTGGGTGTTGATTAATTAATAGAACACACAGGAGAGCCTATTTTTTATGGTGTAAGGGCATTACAACATGATTTCTTGATGACATGATTTTTATTTTTTTGAAATTATTCTCTTGCAAATTTATTTATTCTCATTTAAGGACTAATGGCAAAGAGTTCTCTGTAAGCCTGTACTCTTGAGTGAAGTCCAGAGAGCTTATAGGACTGTTGCTGACACCCTACTGGACTGTGTTGCCATAATTGTCGGGTTTCTTCCACTAGAGATTCCACACAGATTCATGAATTAGGCCCTGGATACAGAAATTACTATATATACAACCACTGTTGACAGTTTAGTAGCCCTGGAATTAGCTGGGACAACTGTTTATGTCCCTTTCCTTTCTTACTTTTCTTTTTTTCTTTTGTAACAGGATTGGTTTTAATTTGCACTACATCTTGCCTACATTTCTTTAACAAGATAAAAAGATATTGCAGTGGTTGTAAACACACTTTAACACACATTATGAAAACACAGTGTTCATTTTGGAGCTCTTCCTGTATTGATAATCCTCATTATCTCTATTTGCAAGATCTAGCAAATGGAGTTGCAGCAGTCTATATGACTAGAAGCAACAGATGAGAGAATATGGTGTCTCCCAAAGCCTACCTGCCAAGTGCTCCGCCACATCTGTGTGGGGCACAAGCACTGGGAGCACTGCTGTAAACTATATCTTCAAGCCACGTTTATTAATGGAGATGTTCACCACTGAGAGAAGACTTGCCAACTGTGTGTCAGACCCTGTGACAACAGTCTGTGATATGACTCACACCCACCATTTCCGTCACTTAAAAAGAACTGTCTCTCCAGCAGCTGTGAGCATCACAGTGGCTTCATGGCAGGGCACCTGGCAAAGACCTTTTCTGCTCCATCACAACTAAGAGAGAAATGGGATCTGTCTTCTCTTGGAGATGGAAGAACTGGCAATGATGATTATCCATATAAACTCACATGTCCAAAACATCTCTTGAGTTTCTCCAAAGAATGTTTTTCTCTTCCTTCTAAGGGTCTTTGGTTTTCCTCAAGCTTTCTCTTCAGTGTCAGCTGTCCCTCTGGCTTCCTCTCTCCACCATCTGCTTACGTCTTGGTAAAAGAGGTCATGCTAAGTGCATAACGCCACATTCCTTCCATGTAGCATCTTGTAATAGCAAGACCCTGTGGTTTGAGCCCATTCATTCTGCCTCTGCCCAAGCTGACTTCTACTGAAGTTTTGTGTATGGATCTCACTCTGAACACAGCACTGACACACAGCTCATCAACCGCCCAGCAGTCCTCCTGCTTGGCATTTTCAAGTCTTCAGCTACAATCTGGGGTAACTATCAGTCTCTGAACAAATGTACTGTCTCACACTGTAGGCAAACATTGGCACTGACATATTTGTTTTTAATTCCCTCCTCCTATTACAACAATAGCAACAATAAAATCAACCCGTAATGATTTCTTGAGCTCGATTCAGCTCTTCAGCAAATTAAAGCTCTAACAATGGCAAGGACGCAGGGTTTTGGAAAGCAATTGCAAATGTTATACTAGCCTGTACTCGCGTCTGCAGCTGTCTTTAGGAGCACTGAAAAGATCCCTCCAGCAGCAACACACCGGGAGGTCAGAGAGATCATACCTCCATGGAGAAGGAGCTCATCCCTTCCTCTTCCTGGCATTTTCATATCTCCCACTGAGATATCAATATAAAACCACTGTGAGGCCAGAGATGACTTCATGCTGAGCTTCATCTCTCTCATCTATGCATATGCCAATATATGCTATCTCATGGCAAATTCTAGGTCTGGGAAAGGCTGTCCAGCTTGCAATGTCTTCCCAACCTATGCGACTAAAGTGACAGCCTGCACAGAGGCAGCTGAGAAACATGGGATGGCACTGCAATTTTGTGTGTTAAAGGATGCAATCTGGAAAGTGTAGGCCCATAAAGTCCATCTATACTTCTTTTACTGTTACAGGGATGACGGACAGAACAACACTCTGTGTACCTCCATTCCCACCATACAAACACCTACAACCACACTGTAGGCACCCAGGTGCTTCACGTGACAGGAAATTATTTCTATTTTATAAAATTATCTAAATTGGTATTTTTTAAAATGCCTTCCTTTCCCAGGAGATCACCCTCTTAGTACATTTTACCAAGAGTGTGGAGGTTCAGTAAAACAGCCAGCAAACTGGGACAACCTATAAATAAGGAATGCGTTAAAGAGTAATAAGCAAAAGCAACATGTCAAATGTTTGGCACATGGTAAGGAACCAGATTCGTGAATTAGACATGTGGGCACCAATGCCTTAGGTATGAGACTGCATATGGGGTGCTATAAAGGTTCTGAGATGTCTCCACTCTGTTTTACCTGGGAGCTGCTGGTGAACTCCTCTGTGACAGCACCTCCTCTCCTCCAGTGCAGGAAGTCCTTCCCCGCAATAGGGTGAACTGGGCCAAAATATCACCACAAAATTGTAACACAGTTTGGGGGGAGAGGCAGAGCAGCTTCAAGCTCAGGTAGGAAGGTTACCATCCTATGAATTACTTCTGGAGCATCACCAAGTGAAAGATAGCCATCTATGGGGGGAAACGCATAACATGCCTCTGTTCTTAATTACTCCAGAATAAAACACAGGCAAAATTTACTCATTTTGAAGCCGCTCCCACCTTCTTGCACACAGACAACCATAAGGAAGGCTAGGATGGTTGCCAGTAAAATGCAGGGTAGGGACTGTGAGAAATTTCTCATGACAGCCATCCTCTGTCCATTAGAGGAAACCTAAATGCCTATGCTGGCATCAGCCCTTTTTAGAGTTTTACATTGATTCTTCGTCATCCCATAAATGAACAGATACCCATGGAAAAGGGAAAAAGCATAACTGTTGAGAACTGCAAGGAGTCTCGTGCACTGTCTGCCTTTCTAGGGTCACAACTTTCAGCCAAGTATTACTTTTATTTTTCATTGCCACTTTTCTGACTGACCGGTTAATAAACACATGCTTAGCTTTCAGGAAAGGGTTAACGCCTACGCTTCTTTTGCATTAACAGTTACTATGAAAGTACTGGAACTGTAATCACGATTAGTCTGAAAGCCGGAGGCTTGGACTACAAATTGTCTGGTGTTTACCCAGTTCTTGTCTGAACAGGATTCTGTGGTCATGCAGCAGATTTAGGACAAACCTTGGCTGTTTACTTTCTCAGGAGCAGCTGCAGGGCCAGGGGAAGGGACTGGGGCAGTGGCAGCTGCCAGCTGAAGTAGCCACAAGTGCCTGTGGCATCCCATTCAAAACTCCTTCTCCTTGCCCAAAATTCCTTTCCCCCGCCACGGGCTCCTAAAACATGCTTAAGCACCTGCCTAACTTTATTGCCCCAGGTGGCTTCTCTGGTTTTGATGCAGGAGCTTAGGAACTCGGGATGCTGGGAAAAATCTCCAGCTGATTTTCACACAACAAAAACAATGCAGCACAATCCCTTCCCCTCCCCCCGCATTTGACATGTTAATGTTGGTGGTTTCCCTTTTGGATTGACAGGCTAACAAGAACTTGATTATTTAAAAAGAACTTTCATGGAGAGGATAAAAATGTGGTTTATTTTTCTTTTTATGCACTTCGAAACTCACTTAATGACAGAGAGCAGATCTGTGTGCACTCTAAGAGCTGAACATCATTTGTCAAAATTGACACACTCAAAATAAGGCAGGGACCTAAGTTAGTTATAACTAGAAAAATAAATACAACAGTTAATCTCGGAACTCTATTTGCATTCTTTATGATGACATAGAGCTGGCAGTCCTCATCATGTGAGATCTGTGAGCTAAAAATAAACTTAGCTTAAAACAAAGCAAACATTTTTTACATGCTGGATGCAATGCATTACAAAAAATAACACCAGACCAAAACATGTTTTATTTTTAAAGAAAAAACAAGCCAGTAAAGCAGACCTCAAAAAAAAAAAAAGGGGGGGGGGGAGGAATCTCTAATCTACAAGTGCAACTATCTAACAATGCCTCCAACTCTTCTCATTCAGTTTAGTAAGGGAAGAAACCAGGCCACCAGAAGTTTACAGACTAATGCAATTATAGGGTGGCTCAATAAGCACTGATTTGTCCGTTATCTGTGACATGTAAGATAAAGCTATGCTAACAGGTCTGTTTTTCCTTTCACAAAGCTGAATGGACACCAATCTATCAGAATGATGCTTTTTCATGGAGGGAAGTAGCAGTCTGTGGCTGGCAAATACACGAATGACTGTTTCTTACAGCTATTTTTAAGGTCCATTAACTAACTGAATAATCGGATTTACCTATAAATAACAAATGCATTTTCATCAGATAGTGTTCAACATTTATTACAACACAGGTGAGAAAGAAAATCCTCTTAGTAGGTCTAGTATTAAAAGGCAAATAAAATTAAACACATAATCATAGCACCACTTCAAAATCACCTTGAACTTTCAACAGTTCCGTGAATACAAAGATACAAATGTACCATTAAGAAGTCACTCACTGAAAAAAAAGCCACTTGAAGAAAACCAAGTTGTTTTGCAGTTTGCAAGTGGGATGAACGTGGGAATCAGCCTCTCTTCTGGAATGGTGAGCAGCAGCCTGCACATGGACAACAGCGAAGAGCTGGACCAGCTCCAGCTGTATTGAAAGCAGAGCTCATTGTTTTTCAGAACCACAAACGCTAGGGACCAGGCCCTTAAAACAAAGATGCTGGAACCCTGGTGCTTAAACTCCCATATTCAGTTACTGACATCTTAAAAAGTGTTAAAAAGTGTTTTCTGGGACTGATACATCTAGATGTTATTGATGTGTATATTCAGATTTAAATGCTGAATTTTGGGTGTTCAACTTTGCAAGTCTGGGATAAAGCCTCATCAAGGGGAAAAACAAAATATACACCAAAAGGCCAATGTGATCACTAACATAACCTCCAATGCTTGAAAATCTCAGATTCTGAAAGGAAAATCGTCCAGCACTACTGAGTTTTCTTCACAATCTCTATAGGAAAGTTACCCAGGCTACTCCAAAAGTTTGCTCAATTTAAAACACTCACACCACAGTCCAAAGGTTGACATTTCTCCAAACCAAGGACAATCATTATTCACCTTGTTGACTAGCAGGGAAAGCACCCCTACTTGCAAAATGGTAATTCAACTTGACCCAGGTGGGACCTGGGCAGGACTTCTGGGTTGCTTGGTCAGGGCATAGAAAGAGTGTGTTGTTCTTCTACCCAGAAATGGTTTTCGTAGAACCCCAATACTCTGCTCAGCGGGTACCATCTTGCTTGGCTGCATCTTCCAAATTTTGACCCTGTATAGACATGCATAAGCTGATAACTTCCAGACACACCTGGACAGGACATTGCTGAATAAGTTAGCTACAGTACTATATACCTTCAGTTAGGGAACTGTGAACATCTCAGCAACTAAGTAACAACCTGGCTAAAGTGCTTATTTATCAGTGCATTAGCACAGACATCTCTTCTTGCTAATTGGTGTGCTCCCAAATTCGTCAAGAAAAAAACAATAGTTTCCTGAGGCGATGCAACAGCCAGTTGTAACAGACATACTGCTGCAACCTGCAGAGTAGTTAAAGGAATGTTTTTAAGTCCACCCAGACTCACACCTGCGTGTTGCATCCTGTTACCACTCTGGTTTGTACACAATAACCTCCTAACTGTGTTTGGCAAAAGTACAACTCTGGGCTGGTAACACAAGCTGGAGACCAGGTGGCTGGCTGGGTTCACCTCTAAACCTGCCTGTTCTGCAGCAAGGAATGCATATGACTGCCAACAGTCCTCACCTGACCCAAAAGATGAGGATGCAAGTCTCTGACGTCAACATACATTTTGACTTTGCAGTGGAAGCAGTAATGTAAATATAGCCCCAAACTACGACAAAACTGCAAAAAGAACTCCAACGAAGGCACTTCACCTCGGCCATTTCATCAGGAAATCCGATTAATGCTCAGAAGCACTAGGCCCAGGCCAGATGTGGACCTCAGTGTAATAGACACTAACCTAGTTTTAACACAGCAATAATAACCTGGTCACGCCTCCAACCAGAACTAAATAAATGTGGAGACATGAAGACAGGGTGTTATATTGGGTGACAAGAAGGTGAAAGTAGTATGGAAGAAAAGTGGAGGCCATGCGCATACCACTGACATTACTATTCCCAGTCACAGGTGTGTGTTGGCATCACAAGGGTGAGACTTGAAGGAAGACACTGAGAAGGCTTTTTAAATGGTTAGACGAACTGTAATTAAAGCCATAAACCAGAACTTCTTCCAAGCCCACAGATGATGCAAGTCAAAAAAGCAATCACTCAACAGTCTTCAGACAAAGCCAACTCCTCAGAGGAGAAAGGAGCACAAGACATTTCTGCCTGCATTGCAGAGTGTTCGACGCATATTTTCTAACAGGAAGCTTTTAGCAGTATAATTAATGAAGGGAACAATTTAATACAGGCTGTGATGAACGCTCCCTTGCAGGACATGTGGAATCAAAACTGGATGTTTTTCTAGAAGATAAACTCTAATCCAAACAGAAGTCAATTTAGGGAAATTCAGCGGTCTATGTCACAATGCCAGTAATAACGTGATCACAGCTGACTCTTCAAACCTTATAACCCACGAATATAATGAGTCATGAATACCAACAGTACTGTTCCTTCCTCCAATGAAGTGCCTGGTGATATGATGTCTGGATGTGGGTGGGTTATAATTAATGATGTATTTTACTGTGACTTTGCTCAATAACTTTTTTCCCTGATGATTGCCATGGCTTGGAAAAGTTCTTCCAGGAATTATGATAAAAAAATTGACTTCAGCCAAAGCTCCGTTTTTTGTCCTTAAATCCAGGTATACTTTCACAGTACAAAATGAGATCTTCTAATGGGAACTGACGCCAGTTTTTCATTATTTAGAATTTATACTGCAATGGCACAGAATAAATTATGAACACATCATCATAACCTGGTTCTTATTACTGCCAGAAAATGGCAGTGAAGGCACAGAGCAGCATGCTTAAACGTATAGTTACAAGCATCTTGAGAATGTGCCCTCAAAGTCTTTCTTGCTGAATGAGGACAGTGAACACAGTGGTCAGCCCAAAACAGATTAAGACACTTCTATTGGCCAGCTTCTTGTTATCAGTTAGAAACCCATCATTTGTTCTTTTCCCCAACTAGTCATTACTCCCTTTCTTCTGCCTTCTCCAGTCTCTTTACACCAAGGGCCCTGGGACCTCTTTGCCATAAAAGGCCTTCCTATCTATACCTTCTGTTCTCGGATGGATAGGTCTGTTTACCCCTCATTTTCTCCTTCCTTTGTTTTTGGTTCCTCCATTTTTTCTATCATTTTTAAGGTCTGCTACCACCATTATTTCCTTTCTGCCCCAACAGCAGACAAGTGACAGGATTCCTACATGCAGGGTGTTAAGATTTAAATCCTAAATCCAGGCTGATTCATCAACTGAGATGAATGCATGATATTCTGCAACATGACAGGCTTTCTTTTTCTTTATGTTCGTAGTAAGTTCTGTGGATATTTGAAGTTCATGTTTCTTGGCTTCTACTTTCTTGACTTTTCTTGGTTTGAAACTGCTGGCCTACTCAAGGGCAACCAGCTAAATATCACACACATCAGTCTTGGATCTTAACCTCCTTCATTCAGTTAATTATCTTTCATTTAATGTATGCTTGCTTGTATTCTTCCTTTTCAATCCCATTAAAAAACTTATTTTAAAATTCTAATTCTTATGAGGTTTAAGTTCCAAGACACAGAATGTACAATAAACAAGTAGCTGTGTAACAAATAACATTTGTAGTTTTCAAGACAAAATTGAAAGTATCTTCCACTGAACATGCCGCCTAGAAACACCACCACAAAATCTTTAAAGGCAGTCATTCAAATCCTGTAACAAAGGGCAGTGAGTGCTTCTAAACCTTGGGCAGACCTGTGTCATGTGAGGTCAACGTTAAAAGGCTAAAGACTAAGAGGGAAAATGGAAGCTTAAGAGAACTGGGAGCACTTTTAAAAGGCAGAATTATGGGCATCGCATAGCAGCAGAAACAGCAAGCTAAAAGTGGTTTCAGTGTAGTTTGCAGCAGAGTGACTACCAATAGCAAAGATAAAATGGCCCATGTTACTATAATAACATACACAAAGGGACTGCTGGCACTTGATGGTACTAAACCTCCCTAATCACATAGCAATAAAAATAATTCTATTTGCTCAGACATCATTACTAAAGTCCCAGAAAGCCAAGAAGTGCCATTTAAAAGCACAGAAATATAGCTATATAGTCCTTTATATTTTCCTCATGCCTTTTAAGCCCTCAGAGGAGAGTCTGACATTTTTTCAAGTTTCTTCTGCATGAGAAAAAGCTAGAAACTTTAATTATTTTTAAAGCAAGCTGAAATTGTTCTATGCTTCTTCAATTACATGAACTAAAAGTTCCAGAGAAATGCTAAATAGTCCAACACTCTCAAGCAAAAAACCTGGCAGTACAGAGAGGATAGAGCCACTTACATGCAACCAAATACCATCCAGCCACACTGGGCATTCATTGCCCTTCTGTTTACTTTGTAGGACACTGAGGTGCTTCGCTAGGACCTTGCATGCTGAGAAGATGACTGGCAATACCTGATCCAAATCTATGTATAGTCATCTTCTGCTACCACATAAAGTGTAAGTCAGCTCTTCCTGAAATGTTTTTGTATTTCCTTGTTACCAAAACAAAGTACCAATCTGATAGCACCACTCCAGTTGTAAGACCAGACGATTATTTTTCACTGTGCAGGGCTGTTCATTTGCCTGGGAAAACAGGCTGTTGTAAGCGCTGGTGAGTTATGTTAGGTACCACCCTTGAGAGCCTCCTTCCCAAAAAATGCCAGAAAATTTAATCAGCTCTCTACTCTGAAGAGAACAAAGCCATGAATTAATTCAATCTGAATCGATGAAGACACAATGAGAACAGTTTTGGTTAGATATGAAAATTTACTTGCTTTCGTTGCCAGAGTTCATACGTGGTAGTTGGAATCTGGGAATCATCAGCTAGAAACAGATTATTTGCATGTAATAACTTCAATATTTCTTCCAAATCTGTCATTTACCACATCACCTAGTAAAGCACTGAAATCTAGAGATGCTAGAACGGATGGTGTAAGTATAAAGGAACACCACCACCTGGCCAAGCAAAATGCACCCCAACGAAAATAAAGGTTCAAATCTACCTTTACTGGTAAGACCTTTTCATTTTTTATCTATCTTAAATTCAAAACGATTTAGTGCAAACATACAGCACTCAGCAGTTCAGTAAAATTCAGAATGCCAAACCTGACAGTGCAACTGCAGAACCCTAATGATTTACACACAGTCTTTACTTGTTTCTTGTAAGGCTTATGACGTCCTTTAGTCACACACCTAGAAAGGCTGTGCCTCTGCTTTAGGGAATTTCTGTTCCTGCAGTTCCTCCTTACTTCCTAAGGGCTGAGCACAAATTACAGCTTTTTAAATGAGCAGCATTCATTAAATCAAATTACTAGTAATGTTGCACTGTTTGAATGTGCCCCAAATGTCTTAGAACAGTTTTGCTATGTACCAAGAGACTAGAAGTGGACCTGCCTTTTCACTAATTTTGCCTGTGTTAAGTCCGAAGCCCCTAGCAATAATGTTTTGGCAAAACATTTACACTTTTGATATCACTATAAATAGTACCTTCAAACACCATCACATTATCTTCTTACACCCCACACTGCACCAGTTCAAACCACAGCGAGTTTTGCCACTGAAGTCAGCAGGAGCAGGCTATAAGCCTGAATAAAGACCACAGCTTTCATGCAAGTCAAAGGGGAGCTGGACTGTCTTTCAGGCATGAAATGCCAAGTGGTGATTTTGAATGGACCACAGGCTTACCTAAGACTAGTGATGAATACAGCACCCTTACTCCAGAAGGGTCAATGGTGTACCCTCATGAGCTAATTAATATGATTTAATAAATATTAATGTACAACAGTGGCTGCACAGGCAAAAGGTAATGTGAAATTTATCAGTGGCTTGACTAAATTAGCTAACTGCAATACAGACATGCAAATAACTTACAGAAACAAATATTTATATTAAACTGCATTGCTTGTTTTCAGTATGTACAAGGCAGAATTGTAAATCAGGGGCTATGGACAGCTTCCACATGACTGCCATACTTGAGTTTTCAAAGTGTCCTAGCACTACCCAGAGAAAACCCTTTCACACCTGAGCACAGCTGTAAATAACACCTCCCAGCTTGATACCACTGAGCTGCCCATGCACGTGGAATGAACACATGGTATACGGACAGCAGGCTACAATGTCATAAGCTGGCATAGCTGTAGCAGGCATGACTTCATCATCCATATGGGGGTGCAGCATCACTTATTATAGGGAAGCCATATCTGCCTGACTTTGAGTAAGCAATGAAGGCATGAAAGCTGAAGGCAGCACTTAATTCAGTGAAGTGGCCATCTGCCCAATGGATTTCAACTAGAACAGAGATACATATTCCTGTTTGAGCTGGAATTACTGCTACAGGATTGTACTGCAAGGACGGTAAATTTATTTAATCTTTTAGCCTTTCTGACAGAAAGTGGGCACTTGATTTCATTTGAAGTGAGTGTTCCCCAGGCACCCTATTTAATTTTTGGCTGATGCAATACTCTGAATTGAAACCCACAGACTGAACCACAAGCCAATGCTGGCATTCTGCTTTCTGACACCTTAATGCATTTGGATCAATACATAAAAAATTTATTATAATCGCTTTAGTACTTGAACAGCTCTGCAAAATTCAATGAAGAATGCCACGCTTTCAGGGATTCACCAGACACATGGCCAAATTTTCTTTTCATCTACAACTCTTGGTAACATACTGGGTGTCACAGATAGGCTGTAACTTCTGACTGCAGCGCAGCCTATGTTGAAATGGTACAGAAAAGCACTTCATGGACTTTGTGAATATCTTTTTTTCTTGATTTAGACACTTGCGGGGAGGGAAAGAAGGGAAATGCTTCTGCAGAAATGCAGTGTTTGTGAAAGCCAGTACCATGTATAATGTAGATTTATATTTATCCAGAGGTAAGCTTTTATAACATAGTTGGTAGAGTTAAAAAAACCTAAAGCTTGCTGAAGCAGATCTTAAAACCATCCCAGAGACCCCACAGCAGACAGGGGACTTTGCACAAATACCAGACCTTTGGAAATCCTGGTGCCACCCTTTTGACAGCACCTCCATCCCAAAGAAGATTACATAATGACTGATAAGTGATCTGGACAATCTGTACAGTTTGGGTAGCTTAAGAGAAAAGGATTAGAAAGGGAATAGTCCAAGTGGACTTACCGACAACAAATGTGCACTACCCTTGTGCAGAAAACAAGCTCTGTATGCAGACCTTGATTATTCTGTTTCCAAGCATACACTTTCTAGAAACTGATAAATAAGATCAATCTTCAAAAATCATAAAAGCTAGGGAGATGCAATTCTTGCAAGTTGTAAAAAAAAAAGGTGATACAAATAGCATTTTAACTTCGATCTGCAACTTTGGGGGAGGCAGAAAGAGGTAAATCAGGGGGACAGTATTTAGAAACAGTAATTTTCAGTATTTCTTTGCAACTATGGAGGCTAGAAATTAAAAAATTAAAGGTATTTCTGGCATCTGGCATTCCTGGAAAGGAAAACCACACCAGATATTTCAAGAGCTGTGATGCAATCAGGAGAGTTGAGGAAATGTAATAGGTATTTTCGAATTGCAAAGTAACTCTTTCATATTAAATGCCATCAGAGACTAGTAGACTGCTTTCATGAAAAAGAATACTCAAGAATAAGTACACAAATACTTATACAATACAAATATACAAAAAGAATACTTCAAGAACAAGTATACAAATAATGACAGGCCAAGTTGATTGAAGTTTACAGTCTTCAGTTGTCAGTCTTGCCAGCACTCGTTCTACTGCTACAGTTAATTGTACTTTCGTGAGTCCTCAAGGCTAATGGTCTTGAAGAAAATCTAATTTAGAAGACAACTAACAGGTATTAAGCAACTAAAGGGACTCAGGATCAGAAGATCTGTATTTCATTCCCCTATCTGCTGCTGAGTTGCTGCATGACCTTGAATAAAATATTTAACCTCATCCAGGTTACAGCCTTATCTTAACATGCATTTCCTAACTCTGCTATGAGATTTAATTAATTTGCGCCTATAAACATTTCAAGAGCCTAGGGATAGATGGGTCTATGTAAATTAAAATTATTAACAATGTTTTCTTACATACAGAGGCACACAGAGCCTGTGTTTGCTGTATGAATATAAATGCAGAGACACATAAACATACACAACATATTTTCACGTAACTACTTCTGACTTATTTCCTCAAGTAACAGCAACATGGAAATACATAATGAAGGAATAAACACTGCACATCCCTACAGATCCTTCATTTTCTGTGTAGGCAGCCCTGATGCTGCCTCCCCTTTACAGCACATCCTTAAGATTACAAGTTATGCTTATTCAACAGTATTATGAAAATAAATTGCCCTTACCCTCAGCCTCTGTTCCATGGACAAGCATAGGACCTGCCAGGGTGCTGTGTACCTGAACATGCTTGGCCCCTTCTGTAGGCAGACTAAATAGTAAAAGGCACGCAAGTCTCTCAAGTCTCCTGGTTGCTTTTCATCTGAGGGATGCTTAAATTGAGAGAAATCCTTCAGCTTTAGTCTTCAAGGGCCCTGTGAGCAGACTAAGAGAGTTACAACCATTCCACTTGCACCCTGAGGAACTGAATAACTAATTCAATAAGAGGCTTTCTTTCTTGGGAAGAGCTTAGCTCAAACTCAATTAGCATAAATAGGATGATAACCTTTGAACCTCCCACTCCTCTCAGAGGAGCTGATAGTGGCCAGCACGTCATGGCAGGGTCGCTCCCCCCCTCCCTGCAAATCTCGAGTTTGTTTGTATTTCCAACGCTGGCATTTGACTGCTTCGCAAGCATTTGACTCTGCTTCGCAAGTCCAGAAGCAGTTATCAGGGACGATTTGTAGCTTTGCGTTTCTTATTTTTGCTATTATCTTTTAGCCTTGCCGAAAGGAAATCCCTCTTCCTCCTGTCAGAAGGGATTCCCCTTCCTTGTCTCTGGATCCTGACCTCTACTTGGTGTTTGGCATGATTCTGATGAACAAATTCACAGGGAAGCTGCTATAAACACTCTCACAATAAAACCACTATAGTAAATAAAATTATCCACTTAAATGAGACTGAAAGGTTTTCTCCAAAATACATTGAAGTGAGTTCTTTACAGTGTTGGAAATGTAAGCTGCAGCCCTTTTTGTGGTTAAGTTTTCCTTAATGGATTGTTTTTCAGCCAGAGACGAAGACATAGTCTCCGAGAGCTGAAACTGGTAAAGGTACAAAGATCTGTTATTTTCTACATTTGTTATTTCAGTAATGAACTCTAAATGATAATTTTCTACCCTACTGCTGCTCAGCAATGATGTGCTGTATGCACACCATCACCATCTTTACTTTTCTTATATAGCAGTTGTTCGTACTCACAAATCACCACCAATGTGAATCCAGCCACACAGATCAAGTGACTAACTTATCCCAGCCTTTTTTCTTCTTTTTGTTCCTTTGGTACAGGAAGAAGAAGTAATTTTTAGATTTATATCGACTCAAATCTGTCTCAGTGATCCTCAATGTTTTATCTCCAGTACTTGTACTGCTGCAATCCCACTCAAATTAACTACTGGGATGGAGAGAAAACTGTGCAAAACTCTTCTCTACAGCTACTTCCAGACGAGAACTGAGGCACTGTTCCCTCATCAGCTCAGTGCACTGAGGACAGTTGTAATGCAGTTCTGCAAGTCCTGCTTCAGCACTAATACCAACAGAAGCGCTCTCACACACCGGTGATTTTGTGGAAAAAAAGCCACCCTAAAACAAAACAACAAAACCTAGAAACGTATTGAAGTACTGATTTCACCAAATACTTGGCCAACAACAAACACGCGCCGGAGCTCTGGCTCAACTAAGAAGTTTGTTACTACACCCATTTTAGTTGCACACACACAGCTACCATGAATGTGGTGCCAATTCAAAAAATAAAAAAGTGCTGGTCTGTTTAAAACTATCAAAATTACACGCTACATACAACACTTAGCAGTGGCATTAACAATGTTTATACAACCTTGATACATATACATAAATATATAAATACACACATAAATACACAGTACATAAAGCTTTGGGTTCTGTTCAGCATTCTGAGGTAGCTTTGTTCAATAACCAGTCACAGGAACAAATCTTTTCCCTTATCTCTCTCTGAATTTTGAATTTCTCTTGCTTTGATACTTCTGAAGTTACTTGTGGAAGCAGCAAATTACTTCTGTTATTTCCTCAGTAACCGAAAGTGATTTAAAACAGAGCAAACCCATGGCTAGTATTTTACCAACTAGTTTGTTTCTGTAACAACCAGAAGAAGACCAAATGACAAGTCCTGTTCCTCAGTAACAATCTGGACATGACTCAACATGGATTACAGGAGGACTTAGATTACAAACACAAAATAGATTAAATGCCTACTGCTGAACTGAAACTGAGTTACTTCAGTATGGCTAAGGGTAGACATGCAAATTTTGTGAGAAACAGCCATTCCACACATCCTTTGAACAAACATCCTTTGCAAACAACTGCCGTGGAATGGAAACAAGCCTGTCCACATGAATCTTCCATCTTGTAACCTCTTAACGTCTTCCTTTTTTTTGTTAAAGGTCATGTGCTTTACTCATTACCTACATAATGAAGTTACAGGATTTAATTCTGAAGGTAAATGTGAATACAGACACAGAACTGATCAACCTAAGCACTAAGATACGATTCTGCAAACTTAACAGTGGGCTATGTCTGTAAAACACCAAAAAACTACATCCCAAAGAAAATCCTAATGACAAAATGTTTCTAACTAATATATAATATTAAACAAGCTTCTTAGAAAGACTTCTGATCTTTGATTTTCCTGAGTGCTCCTGAATAGCTCAGACATTACTAGCAAAAATTACTGATATACCAGCCGTACTTAGTTAATTAACTGTGAACAACACACTAAAGCTGCTTTTACATCTGCCACAAGATGTATTCATACAAGTAAACAGTTAAAAATACATAATCTGAACTTTTGTGACCTTGCACCTACAAAAATATAATCTGCTTATTTTCTGTAAAAATTGGCTTTTTTTTTTTTTCTCTTTCATTTTGGGCTTTCCACCCTCTCTTTCTAATTGAATAACCAGGACTACTGAAAGAGCTTCCTTACATAGTTGATTTTAAATGAGAGATCACAGAGCTGCTGATGCCAGAACTAACATAAACATTCCCATACCAAGATCCAAAAGTTAATTGGTTGTTGACTTGTCTTCAGGGAGAAAGAGTGAATAAACAGACACACTAAAGAGAAACCACAAACTGATATGAATGTGCCATCCAAGTGGGGTCTATTGACAGTGATGGTTTGTGCTGATGAATGCCCACTGCATCTGAAAGCCCATCTTTTTTCCCTCTTATCAGGAATCATTAACACCAAGGAACAGCTTTCCAAGATTCAGTAAGAAGACAAAATACTAACTCTCACAGCATTTCTCACAGCATTTCTCTCCAGTGGGTCATTTTCAGAAGAGTTAGTGGTGAAATCTTCTTAGAAAAGGTAGGCAGGATTTATGGTAGCAATGCAAAATGCAATTAGTCCTTGCAGGAGAATGCAAAGCACATACCAATAAATATCACACCCACATTCTGTGGTTTGTGTTTCTCAAGCAGGGGTCATTCAACTTCCTGTGAGATTCTGACAGCACAGGATTTACCATTGCTGCCTTTCTACACCTCATTTTATTTCCCAATAAATACAAAGCCTTTTGATAACGTGAAGAACTTACTCAAGCTGACGAAGCCATAAAAGCTGTTTGTCTTCCAGTTGTCCATGAGTAAAAAAGATGAGACACCGCATCAAAGAGATGAAATCTCCTGCTGTGAGAAACGCATGTGGCTAAAATACTAGACTGGAATTTACGAGATCAAATCCAATCCCAGGCCCCGATGTCTTGGGAAAAGTCGCTTAATCTCACCATGCTTTTTATCAGAAAGGTGTTGATTGCATATTTTGTGAGTTGTGTGCAAAAAATATGCTGATGAGCACACTTGTTATTTATTTACTTCTTTGAGGAACGCACGAAAAGTAATCTTTAATGTAAAAGCAGCGTGTGAGAGAAGTACCCAAACTGTATCGTTTTTAAATTTTGATATTCAAAGAACCCAAGAGAAAACGACACCCAAGATTTTAAACTTACATTTTTTCATCTTACTCCCCATCAAAATGATTCACTACATATTCTTGGTCCCTCAGTGCTCCACTGAAATGCTGCCTCTCATGCAGCAGGGTGTATTGCAGATGCAGTCCCAGAAGTGGGAGGGAGGCCTTAGCTCCCTTCCTGTGCTCAGCACTTCAGATGTTTGACACCAAGATATCCGAAATTTCCAGAAATGCCTTTGGTTTTGTCCATGCAAACACAAGATCAGTGTGAGAAATAATGCATCATTCTGCTCTGTTTTTCCATCACAAAAGATAGAAAAATAGACTCATACCTGTTGCAGAGAATGTAGCCTGGCTGGCATAGCACACTGCTACATGGGAGCCAGAGGCTCTTTCTGTCCTGGAAGTGATCACTCAGAGACAGTAAGTAATTGCAAGTTTTGAGAACAGCAAAATACATGGTTTGAAGATCTGAAATTTGGGCAAAAGTACTTAAAGAGTCTAATCCTGCCTAGTCTCAGTGTATAGTTACTAAACTTCATGAGCACAATACTGCAACAACAAGAACTGCAGGGCTGAATTAAGAAATCCCAAGAATCGAACCTGGTGAGCTTCTCAGGAACAAAGACCTGTTTTTCCATTTCTACATCCTGGTTGGAAAGGACTAAGCTAGAAATTCTAAAGTGACCATTCTCTAAATCTCCTGATTTAAATTTATCACTTTGTTCATCTTACCTTTCTTTTCTGTTACACATCATTTTATTGTCGACATCTCGTGCGTGGCACAAAATATCAGATTTGAAGTTCTATCACAAGGCATTCTATGCAAGATCTCAGAAAGTATACCAGAAACATGCAGTAATATGAGAAGCCTGCCTTTTCTAATCATATACCCCAAAGGCTAAGCATAATTCCATACACAAATGAAAAAGATGGAAAAAACCCAGCAAGGTTTTATCTGTGGCCTGCATGGGAAGCCTGGAGCATGCAAACCTGTGACACATCTTACAGCTTTGTGGAAGAAAGTTAAGTTACACTGCACATGAGATGATGATTGGGCGCTGAGCCGAAAACACTGGTCTGTCTCTTGCTTCTTTCAGTCAGTCTTACAAGAGATACTGCTTCTTTCTACAAAACCTGTATCCCATGCTGCCTGGTAAACTTCTGAGGATACACAAAACGCTGTCCATTCCCCTAAAAACAAAGTATCACCTCTAGGAAAACACAGTGTGCAGTGATTACAGCATCAGTTGATACTTGGTGCTCCAAGGATTAATGCCATAAGAAGTATTTCAAGAAGAGCATAAGCAAGAAATTGCTGAGTACCAAATAATTTTCCTAATACTTATAAAAGCTTACCCTATCAAGAGAAAAAGCCTTTATTCTGAAAAGGAAAAGGGGGTGGGGAAGAGGCTAACTAGGTGACTATGTGCTGGATTAACACTGCCTGGAAAGACCAATTCATAGAAAAAGCAGAAACTTGAGAAGCACAATTTTCTACATTCTGTTGGAAAGGAAAAGAAGGGGTGTAATAAAAAGGTAGTCTGTCCAAATGTTCTGCAACACAACTATACATGAGTGTGGCTCTTTCGACTACATTTCTCAGAAGGAATGCGTGAGATCATGAAAACTACGATCTTATCAGCCACCGGATGCAAAACCTCCCTTGAATACAGCATTCTGTGCGCTGCATACAACTAGCGACGATACAGAGGCATGAATTATTTTCATATCATACATGGAATGACTTGGCTCAGTCAAGATGTGTAAGAGCTTACTACTACGTTGTCAAACAAATCCTGAAACCAAAACACAGCAAGAAGACACACTCCAAGCCACAGTCTAGGTCTGGCATCTCAGCAACCTGCGTTTTTAAGGCATAGCTCTAAGCACACAAATGGGTATCTGACTGCAAAGTGCAATGAGCTTTGGACTGGGCTCATTCACTGGTATTCACATGGCTCTCCCTAAGCAGGAAATCCTGAATTCTCACTTACATTCTTTTCAAATCAGATCCAACTGCTGCTTACCCACCTTTGAACCTCTGAAAGACCAAAAGCCAAATACTTTTATAAGTGGGAAAGATGACAAAAATCCTGAAACAATTAGCAGAAGAGGAAACTCCCTTAAATTATTCACTGTAACCAGAATTTTGTATTTATATATTGCTTCCTAACTCAGTACCTCTGAGACACCCAATACAAACAGAAAAAGAGAAACACATCAGCATCAGAAGGTAGTCTGGGATGGATGCAAACTGGCTGTCCTGGAAGATACTGAGTGTCTGCCTAATAATTCTCCTTCTCAGCTTTTCTAGGGTGTCCCTCTATAGGTAATATGCCCAATCTGTCCCTGGGCTGTCTACACAAGAGATTATGCACTAATCACAAAAGTGCAACCTCTTGTAGTTTGGCATAAAATGTCACAAGCACTTACATAAACACAGTTGGGATCATATATAGCATCACCATGGAAAAACAGCCTTTTCATTAGCCCAGCGGCACTCACTGTGGTGCTGGCACTGTGATTTGATACTGACGCAAGGAGAGCAGGCAACCACAGCAGTGCAAGCCAGTCTGAAAGGAGTTGCTGTAATCCTGCTTACCTCCTCCCTGGCTATTTTGGTTTTGGTTGTCTATCTAGTGACACGGCTGAAAAGCAGTCTCAGTAAAAAGAAAAAAGAAGGTGTTTAATTTCTGCCTGAATTCTGCTTCCAATTGAACAAACACAAACATTACCCAGAACAAACAGGCCCTGCAGTTTCCTAAGCACCATGTTTACTCTGGGTAATCAGCTGTCAAGCCACCAGCTAGGCATCCTTTTCCCAATCTCCTGAAACTCGTTCAGCTTACAGTTTGAAGCAGAGTTTGTGTACAGTTCAAACCTATGAATGTGCTTTTCATTAGCAACGTCTCATGCTCCACTGCAAAACTGCTGCAGGACCTTTAGTAAGTGTGTGCTGTGAATAGACTGATACAAGAAGGAAATAAGATGTCGTGTGTCATCTGGTCTCCTTACCTCTTATGCAGGAAAGCATGCTCGCTTATCCTCTTCATTAACTTATTCGGGTCCTGTCTTCAAAACAGCTCAGAAAATTTGTCCCCACTGTTGCCATGGAGAGGTTATTCTGGTCCTTATGGGCTGAATTATAACTTCTAGTCTGAACCTACTAATGGCTAGTTCAACTCTGGTCTTTTTCCAATACTGACCATATTAGTTTAGTGACCTATTGCCCTTCTTGGTCTTTCTTTCCATGATGCATATATAAACTTCCTGTATAAGCCAGTCCGCCACCTTCTAGACTAAACAAGCAAAACTCCTTTAATCTCAAACTTCATGTCATGCTTTCATCTCCCTGCTGTTCATGCCACTTCTTCCTGCACCCACTGCAGTGTCAAGTCACATTTTGGAAGTATGAGTGGATATATACGCACATAGTATTCCAGGTGCAGCCTTACCAGCAGTGTCTACCGTGGTGTTCATGTGTTCCTATCCCTTTTGGAAACACCTTGACTAGAAAGTAATCACAGCCAGAGGGGGAAGAAATTTTCTTCGTATAGCCAAATAATACAACCCTCAGGGGACTCTCTGGGCAGATAAAGAAGGTATTTATACAGAAAGTGTACAAACAAAAAGAGTGCATGACACAGGAGGTGCTGACAGTTGGGAGACAGTGCAGAAGACACAGTTTTGCTACTCTCATCTGACAGGATTACGCCAATTTAAAGATGACAATCACTGCCAGCAGATGGGCACTTCAAATACAGACGTTTTCTCCTTACTGACAGCAGCAGCAGCAACAGCTGTGCTGGAAAGGCAATGATCTAGTACACCAAGAAGCCTAGAAAGTATGTCATCCTTCCCGAACCATCTTATACTTGTTACTCTCAGACAGGCTGACACAATTTCTTACCCTCTATTTGTCTTCCAAGCTCAATGGACACTGAGCTAATGAGTGAATGATTAAGCACTAGCCCATGCTACTCTATGCCCTGGATACAATTACCAAAGTCACAGTGCCAAGCTAAACACTCGCAGCTCATTTCCCTTCCATGAAATGGTATCAAAAGGAAAAAACGAAACTCATGATGCTCACACCACCACATTGTTTACACAGGAGAAAGCTTCAACAACTCAGCAGGGAACACAGGGAGAAAACCCCTTCTCCCTTCACACTGTTCTGACACTTCATGTTGGAGCAGCCTGTACCACCACAGTCATAAAATCAATCACCTCTCAGAACACCAGTTCCCAGGCACTGCCTTGCCAAGCTGTACTGCAGAGTACAGTAATTAATACAATCATAAATATTGATCTAAGCCTCCCTGGATCCAGCATGACAACCCCCTCAATACCCGCAGCAGTCCCTGACACCTCCTTAGCCCCCACCAGCCCCATCCCTCCTTGCACCCCACTCCCCGATGCGCCCTAGCACCTCTGCCAGCACCTCCTCTTCACGGCCAAGCACAGCTTGGGCAGTGCTGGCACAGCATCCGGCATGGGTGAGCAGTACTTATGGTACCCACAGCACTCAGAGGCTCTCTGCTGTGTTTACTTCAGGGCTGTGAAGCAGGGAAATCCACACTGGGCTTGGGAAGGTGCAACACAGGCTGTTCATGTCGGTGGTGCAGGTCTTGGTGCCTGCAGAATTACGCACGCCTCTTGGCATGCTTTCTGCTGGACTGGTAAGCTGGGCAGAGAGGAGAATTTCTTCTCTCCTCTTCTCACTCCGTCTCCCCCTCCCTCCTAAAACATCTCGTAACAGCTACTTCTGGGTCTCATGTGCATTGACTTTTTCACTACAAGAGCTCCAGAAATGGAAAGAAAGAAAATGGAAAGACACAGTCCCAGCAGGAAAGTCCCAGGCAGCCCCAGCCACATAAATATGTTCTGGTTCACCTGCCATGTGAAGAAGTTCACCAATCCTATGGTATAGCTTTATTATGGCTTCTATGTTACATGCTATCTTTTTTTCCCAGGTATAGGAGTAATACCGTACTTGTGCCAAATGATGTGCTGGATCACAAAATTCACTGGAAAAGCTGGCAGTGTGAAACATCAACCTGAAACTTACCTGCTTTTCCTTGGAGCAGGTAGGTTTTGCATCCATATGCAAAACCGTCTTTTCTTGCCAAGCTCCTATTCTTCCTGCAGTGAGCTGCCACAGCTAATGGCCCGTGCCCTGTTCAGGTCTTTGGAAGACAAGCTCTGGCTCCAAAGGACTTACTCAGGTGCTGTATCCTCAGATAAAGACCACTGCATTGGTGGGTAAGGAACAAGGCTCCATGAATTCACTCCACAACAAAGCTGCATGTAGAAATATGTCTCAAGAAGAACAGACACAATGACAACAGGATGGTCTTGGCAGCTTGGTTTTCACAGAGGCAAAAAGTGTCTGGAGAAACTTCAGTAAAAATCCAGACGTGTCAAATTTCCCCCTGGCATTTCAATTAATAAATATTCCGTTTATTTAGTTATGGTCCAACGTTCCTCCAGGTGTGTCACATATTTTATGAAGAGTTTTATGAATGCTCAGTACTGCCCTAGCCTGCCCTGGTAATTTCTTCATTTTCTATCAATACACGAAGTCTCATGTTATTTCAAATCTCAGCAGCTATAGCAGCCTCCCATCATGTGCAAAGCACTCAACTGCCTTAGGGCACACTTTTTTCCTCTAATTCTCCAGTACAATGGCTCTTTTCTTCTGCCTTTTAGCCCAATCCCTTTAAAAAGGGAGAAATTTTCTAACAGGATTTGCACAAATCCTCTAATTTTCTCTTCATTAATTACTTATAATGAATCACCACTTATATATAAGCTATGAAAAGTTACTGCACTGCCCCTTGAGCCCCTAGAGAAATTCTTACACTAAAGGCTTTCTGCTAAAAGACCTCTGACAATAACTGCTGATGCCTCAATATACACCTCTTGCTCCCATCTGCTGACAAGAAGCTCTGAGACAGCAGCCTCTATTTAGCACTAATAAGAAGCTTCTCCCACCAAGACTGCTTCAAATATGCAGCATAATCTGGGTTTTCTATAAGGCAACTGAAGTTTTCCCTTCATGGCATTAATAAATGGCACACTTAACGAGTGCCTCCCCAGAGCAGACAGGGGCCAAGCTACTCAGAGCTCTCTCTTATGCCAGATGTCACTGCTGTAGGGCACAATTGCAGGAAATAACCTTTGCAGGGGCAGAGGAGGAGGCGGAAAGTTGCTTTGGTGCACACACCCAGTAACATGCAGATGTCTGTGCATGCTCACACACACATATGCATGTATATGTTGCTGCACAAGGATATATATTCCTGCTGCCTGTGCTCACAAGTGTGTTTCTGCTGTAGCAGTATGCAGTTACTGTTAACAATAACTCCATGTTGCTTGCAAAAATATTCACTTTGGCTGTATAAAGTCTGCTGTTGTGCAAGTCTCACTTAAGATATGAAGCATTTTCAAGGATGAAAGCACTCCAGGCATTAGCAACTGCCTGGAAACCCAGCAGTGGGACTAATTCCCTGACTAATGCCATACCGTGATGCCTTTGCAGCATCATTTGTTTCATGCTGTTTTTTTTGCCCACACTCAGTAGCCATAACATATTAAGACAAAGTAGCTACTACTGATATTTCACTGGTGCCATACGGTTATTGCACCAGCTCCTCCATCCTGCTGGTTGCATGTACTGTATGGATACTAATAGCGGCTATTCATTGTGCAGCCGCAAAGGCTCCTTTGGCTCAAGATATTGAGACATGCTGTGCTCGCCACAGATGACTGTTATGGCTGAAACACTGTCATTTGAATAAGCAAAATGTTCATAAATTAGACTAAAATCACGGATTCAGTTCAAGAGGTTGCTTCTTGCACATGCAACACTTTCAGGCTAAGGTATGATGTTGTCTGCAGGCCTTTTTTATCACTGCTCAAAGCTGCCATTCACAGCGATGGGTATAGCACAAAAAGAAGGAAGATCTGCTAGATTAGAGCAATTCAGATAGAGAGACTGATCTTATCTTTCAAAGACAACCACCAACATTCATCTAGGATCCAACTTTCCCAGAAGTGGGTGGTGCTGCATAGGGAGAGTTACTCTTGTCCCTGGAAAACAGCTGTGTTCACTTCAAGGTATTTTCCAAAGTGCAAGACTAAAGTTCAATAGAACCAATCCACAAAAGTCACGACTCCTGCGGCTGATCATTCAGCTACCTGTATGCGCTCACGCAAAACCAAACACATGCATTTTAAAATCTGGTGGCTAGTACAGTAATCACAGAGCACAAATAAAGTACTCGGTAAATAAGAGGCATGTGATCTGGTTTTCAGTTGAAAGGTTATAAACAGGAAAAAGGTCTATTTACTGATTTCTGTTCCTTAACCTTAAATGCAGTACTGCAGTTTGTAAGTTGCCCATACATCTCCCTTCAGCCTACTTCAAAGACACTCCTGCCTCATGCAGAGGAAGAGCATGTTGTATGCTCCCTTTACTTTTGCTGTTGGCAAGCAAGGCAAAACACACCACCTGTCTTTCTACCTTGTGTAATTTGCAAACAAAAGCAAAGGACAGGTGAGAATCAAAGTTGCATGGGAACAGATGATTTTACTAACTGGAACACCTTTGGGTGTAACAAGCCATAGTGCTGGCTGGGAGTAGCAGCCCACCACTTAAGAGTCAGAAGCAACATTTAAAATGACACTGATTAGTATTGTTTAAGACTGCCTAGTGGAGCCAGAAAGGAAGCAGTCACTTGGTTTCTAAGGAGCACCACAAAAAAAATACCATCAAAACAAGATAAACTTTGCAGTCTGAACAAGTTTTTCAGCACGTAACTCCACCTAGGAATTTCTCTTAGGAAAGTGGGCTCTCCTGTGCTTCCAGGTCCACCCGCAGGGAGATACCCAAGCTTGAGGAACGCACTTCTGCTGCACTGCTTATGTGAATGGGCTTTGTGGAAGTATGTGGGGATTTATACTTGTTGTAAAGCCTGCACACCAGCCTCTGCCACCCAGATGGTGCCTGAGCCAGCCAGTGCAAGCCAAGACAGGGCAGAGTGACCCTGAAGGCAGGAAGCACCTCCCTTCACCTGAAGAGCCCTCCTCACTCCCCAGTGTTCCACAGGCACTGCTCCAGAGCGCTGGATGGGAAGAAGGCATGGACAGCCTGGCACTGAGGTGTGCCAAGCCCACCCAAAGGCTATCCCGCAGGCATAGCAACACTTGCACACCCTTTGGTGTCCACCCATTGCTGTTTCCTGCCCAGAGGTCACAGGCTTCTCCCTCCACTCCCTCTACACTGCTCCCAGCAAGGTATTCTCCATAAAGCACATCTTGTTAGGGATGTTGCATACAGCCTGGGAGAAATGCAAACGTTTTGTTGCTTAACAGATCTCCGGTTGGAAGCTGATCCCAGAAATCAGTTGCCATGCATAGCACAGGCTACCAAGACAGCGAGCAGAAAGCAGCAGGTAACCTGCATCTTTAGAGACAGTAAATTTACTGCCACCCTCTTCCCTCCCTGAGACGCCATTTCCCAGCTTTTGATGTTTCTCCAGTGGTTTCTCCCCTAATTCAGGAAACAAGCCCCTTCCTGAAAGACTGTCCAACCCCATTTTATGTACCCTAAAAGCCGCAGACACAGATCATGCCCCAACTGGTTTTGTATTTTCACTTTCCATCTGTATTTATTCCTTGAACAGCTGCGGCTTGCTTTTAATGGTGCTTTTACTCCTGCACCTTTTTGTATCAACTGTGGCAAAGGCAAGTCAAGGTCACTGCAGGACTTCTTTGTGTAGTTAACTGGAACATTTTTCTATTACAGTCAAGCAATAAGGTGTCTTCCTTCAAACAGTGCTGGTGAGAAAAAGCAAGAAGTGGAGGCACATGAAACAACACTGTACTTGGAGAACTTCCCTGTGGCTGTCATTGAACCTCGCTTGTGTCCTTACTTTCAGTAGGTTAAACATGGGAAGGAAGGCTGCAAGAATAGCCCCTCACATGCTTCCTCTTAGATTTACACCTTACCCCACGGGAGAACAATTCCAAGGGTCTGGGATGATGTGGACATGCCAGTGACCCCTTTCCCTGCTTCCCTCTGGAGGTCCTGATTAATAGATGGAGAGAGCAGAAACTGGAGCATCACAGGTGTGGAAAGGCCAAAAGGCAACAGGCCCAACAACTTTCAGTGATAAAGGCTGATGTTAAGACTGTGGGGGTGTACAGGCAAGGGAAAAGAGAGCAAGAAGACTAAAAGACAGCGTTCATAACACATAGCCTTCACTCAGATATTAAAGAACTCCATACAGCTGGAGAGAAGCATTCACCATTGAGCAATTCAAGGTAAAACCAAAGAAGAAGTGGGGAACATATTCTACCTTATGTTTCTTGGCTGAGCTTTATCTGCCTGTTGGGTATCATAAATTTTTCTGACAGCCCCACTGAGGATTTCCCTGATAACTGCTGAGGCTCAGGAGACAACTGTTTACGGCCAGAAGGAATGAAAATGGCAGGCAGATCTGCACAAATGCTTTCTCTGAAGGATAATAATGAAGAGTAACCTATAGTGCCTGCCCTTCATGCATGTTCATACACGTTAGTGGTAAAAAAAGCCAACCAACCAACCAACCAACCAACCAACCAACCAACAACCAGAAGCTATCTTCTTGTTTATAATAGACTCTTGAATTTCCCTGTGAACTACCACATTGGATTATTAGCATAATTAGGTTATACATCGTATTTCTGTGCAGTTGGAACTGCTTGGCACCCTTTCCTCTCATGAAAGACCACTGCTCACCACTCAGCATGGCACCACTTTCACCAAGGGCACCATTTTGGGGAGTCAAGGTTCTATGCAGACATCTGAGTGCTGGAAAGGACTCAGGGAAGATTTAACTGAGCTATGCAAATGCAGAGCACATCCATGCTGTAGGCAAACTGGGCACTGCCCAAGTCACTGGAACAAGGGGGATGTGTTGTTCACAGGCAAAGCAGGCACTCAGCAAAGGCAAAGCCTTTCAGAAGACAGGATGTGTTTTGCTCATATCCTCTTCTACATGGTGGCTAATCAGTTGTACACAAATAATGGCAGTCTCTTGTGGAACTGCTCTGTGGTTAAGGATGGCTTTGGGGCACCATGCTCCAAAAGGTAGGGACTCATGAAACGCTTTACAAGCAGCTAAGCCGCCTGTTTAGGAGGGGCAGTAAATACTTGAAATTGTAAACTACCACATCAAGTAAGTCTTCCAATTCCTCCTGACACTGTATTTATTACACTGTTGTTACCTCATCACAACTGGCTCATCAGGATGAAAGACTTGGACAGCACTTCATCACACTTGATAATGAGTACTACCATCCCATGTTGAGCACAACAAGATCTGTTTGCCAGGACAAAAGGAAAGATGTTCCCTCTTACTCTAAAGGACATTTATCGAAGAAATGCTCATGCACAGGGAAGAACAGTTATTTGCACTGCATGAAGATGCAGGACTGTCTGGTTTTATAGGCAGCAGCTGGAGGTGCTGTCATATATCGGCAAGCAAGCTAAATGGTAAGAAAGCTTGGGGATTTACCCCAAATTAAGCAGGAACTGCTGGTGCATCTAATGTGATAGACACCCACTTGAGGGACAAAGATGAAATGCTGCATGCAAAAACTCCCAGCCAAGCCCACTGAGAACCTGTCAGCCCATCCCCATTTTTCTCATTCTTTGTTGCTCTCTCTGCCGGGATTGTTAATCCCGATTCCACTGGCTTTTTTGGCACTGCTCAGGCAGAGGTCTCTCTGCCAGAAGAAAGAGATGCTGCCTGATACACCTTAGAAGCACTGTGGGAGGAATCCTTTTCAAAAGCACCAACATCGACCAATTTTGCCTAATCCATTAATCACAGTTTATCCCATCGAAATTGGATGCAGAACTTCACCCAACTTCAGTGGGAACACAGCAAAGGCATGTGAAGCACCTTTGCTAAACCCACACCCACTTTACACAGGAGAAAACAGGCAAAGGCAATTTCAGAGTGCTCATGGTACTCCTGGGGCAAATCAACCCTGTGTTTTTTTCCCTCTGAAATAAACATGTGAAGTGAGATCCTAAAAGCTGTGCCTGAGGATCTACCGGAAAGACCAGAGTGTATCCAAGTAGCAACCCTACCTCCCATTGCCTGCCTCCTCTGAGAGGTTAAGTCCTGGGGAATGCTGGTTTTTTAACATTGCAAAATGACAGGACAAAGGCCTATCCGTGTCAGGTAATACCATGCACACATGGTTTGCTGCCCAGGTTTGTCCCTCCTCCTCACACCATCTCCGTATGCTAAACACAGTTGTGCCTACCAAACTCTCCCCAGAGCATGTCCACTGGAAAGCTGGTAGCTCCTCCCTCCATCCACAGGCATGTGACTGACCTGTGTCACTGGCTCCAAGGTCAAAATAAACTACAGAAGCATTTTTAAAGTGTTACTAAGACATTTCAGTAGGCTAATTACAATGCAAGTGTATTTTAACACACAAGGGCTGTTCTTGGTGACAACTGCTCTACTGTTTGCTGCTCTCATGATGCATTTCACTCTTTGGCATCCTCTATGATCTCCTAAGCTCCATTAAAAGAGTTTAATATGCATATTACAATTATATTACTCAAAAAAGATACTTCATGTGCCTTTAAAGAAAAAGCATATGCTTTTTTAAAAAGGATATATTCAGGGGAGCTAACGGTATGAAAAGAGAAGAGGAGGTTTTTGAAAAACAAAAGTTCTTATTTAAGAGTAACTGCATAAAAATCTGAATTGTGACTTTGTTTATATTAATTCATGGGCACTTAGTGCAAAAAAATAATCTAGGAAAAGGATGGGTCTTCTTGTGACTTAGTGCTTTGAAGATACTGAACAGCATGACTAAAATGAAGTGATTCTGCAGACAAACATTTATGCATATTCCCAGACGTGGTTAGGATCTTGAACCAGTTAAATGAATAAGCCTAACCGACAAGATTCACTGCTTCTCACAATCTCTCCAGTTGTGCTGGGAAAATACTTTCTCTTTTTGTGTCCGTCCCTTCTGTGCCCCTTCAGTTCTGTGGGATCATATCAATAAAATACTTGTATCTAAGAAAACTTTCATTTTCTCTGCCAAACTTCCAATCCCTATCTTAGCAACCAGCCTTATGAGAAGCAAGTAAGTGCAAGTCCAAAAAGGACAGAAGAAATCTTCTGCCTATCTTTGAAGTGTACTGCTGATCCTGCCCGCCTAAGTGTTTTTATCCACTCCTTCTGAAACTGACAGTGGTATGAACTGACTTTTTTCCCGTATCTTTATTTTCCTCCTTACTGATTTTACAATTTCTGTCTGCCTTAGACTGTGTGCTTTGAGGATGGTGCATCTGTTTCAGAGCAAACACTGCCTGAAACTGCAAGAGGAGCAGAAGCGAGTGACTGAAGGACACCATGTCCTCCCAGTGAATGGGGTGGGAGACAGGAATGGTCTCAAAAGAACATTCACAGGGGCAGACTCTGATTTATATTCCTCACAAGGTTTCCCTTGTTTTGAAGGCCCTTTCAACAAGGCAGAGGTAATTAGTAAGCCTCTGGAGCTTCCGTGCTTTGGTGCTGGTATGTAAACAGCTTTTGTAAATGATTTTATTATTTTTTCTGGCACACTTACATGCAGATGTGTTACCTAGAAGGTGGTGAGCTATCTTTTACTAACTACTCTTTTAAATCTTACATAACAAAGGCACCTACACACCTCCTGACCAGGAGGAAGCACAAAGCTCAGCTGCAATTTGTACTAACCAATACACAGATGCTTGTGAACATCTCTTTCCTCTAGAATAACGAGAGAATGGAATCTTTTGCTGATTTTCTTGCAATGATTTTCGATGTAAATGTGCTTTTGGAAGTCTATAAATGAACCACAATCTTGAAATGCAAAAAGGTGCGCTCTGTGCTGAGAAGAAAGGCTGAAATGAAAGGCTGTCTGTGATCCTGCTGCCTTCCAAGAAAGCTCCCTGGAGAGGACCATCCTGCGTGAATTAAAGGCCTGGTAATTTGGTTTGATAGCTCAGTGTGCAGGTTTTTTTGTGCTCTCACTTAGCTTCTTCCAGAGTCACCCACACTACAGTAAAAAGAAACCCCACAATGATATGAACAATGACACGAAAGCTACAAGTGCTTAGGGAAGATATTCCAGAGAATTAAAAGGTTGCATCAAGCCATCCGGAGAATCTTTCACCTCTTCCTTGCTTGAGCCCTCTGACAGCAATTGACAGTATGTTCAAAGTTTCGAATATTTCAGTGTCTGATTGCAGCACTGTTCTTTCCTATTTGATCTTTGCAAGACAAGGGAAGATGAACCTCACTAAAAGTGATACTCAGAATATGGCAAAATGACATTTAACTGGTGTTACCCAAACTCAGCCAACTTGCTGGACGAAGCACTGCAAACAAGTTGACTGCCTCCCAGGGCTCTCCAGTACGCCACCATTCCCCAACTCTTTTTGGAAAAGGTAGCCAAAACTGACCCAGTGTACCATCCCCAATCTGCAAAAAGCACTGTTCGCACCAGCTAATCAGGTCTCAATTCAGACAACCAAATTTGCTTGACAGAGGTCCCTAACAGTGTGCATAACTTGACATCTCTTGTGCTACTTAAGCTATTATCTCACTACTAACCTTTAGTCCTGGCAGCTCCTTTCATCTTCTCCAGGCCCTGTTAACACTGTAATTTATTTTATGCTGCCTCTCACACGTTGAACAATCCTCCCACGAAGTATGATAGCCAAAACACTCTTCACTTCAAGAGTTCCTGGAAATTTCCAGTGATTCCTGCCACAACAGTCCTTCATTCCACCAATGCAATGAGCAGTCAAAACCGACTTCTGCCATTTGAAATAAAGAAGGTAAAATAAAGAGATGTTTCATTGATGTTTCCGTCTGTCCCGTGTGAACCTTTTAGTGCTGGTAAGCAGTATGGCATGTGATTGCACATATTTTCTGATGGTCTGTCTGGGAAGCAGCTGTAATGAACCTATGCACTACGCAAACATGCAAAATACAACCTTTACCCTCATTTGGCCCTGACCCTCATTTAGAACAGTATGCATCACATAATGTGCTCGCTGGCATGCAGAAGGAATGCATATTTGCTCCTACAAGAAAGGACATCTGCATCTTGGTGGTGCGCTGGACAGCACTCCAGTTATGTGGCAGGATATGACCCAGTGCTAAACTGCTTATTTTAATTAACTTCTCTCGCCTCTCCTCATTGTATTCTTACTCCTGTCATATTTTGGATGCATGTAAAAGACCACATAAGCATCTCCTACACCTAACTCAAAAAATTGAAGGGTCAGACACGTACACAGAGCAGAAGGATGGGATCCCTTTATTTTGTGGTATGAGTGGTATGCTTTGAAATATGTGACAGGGAAAGAGTCTGTGGTCCCCCTGTATGGCAGGGTACAAACTGCCAGAGCCATTCACCCATGTGAAGGGGAGATGTTGGCTGTACAGTGCCTGAGTGCCTCCAAAGGAGGCATCACACCCCACTCTTGCCTGAACCACCTGAGCCTGGGGGCCAACCCTGACATTCCCCCATGTGAATCAGAACTGTTCAAGCTCTCCCTGTTCAACCCACTTGACCTGCCATGTACCCCATCTTTTGCAGAAAGGATCAGCTATATGTTAAGCAGACTATACTGGGAACTGCTCTAACTGTTGTTGGCATTTAGTTAACCCTGAACTTGTACGAGGTTTAAGAGGCCTTTCAAAACTGTTCCACTCACTTGGAAGTAGACACCAAGAAATCACTGCTCTTGGTCTGCCAAGAACAGGCATTCTATTTGTTGAACAAAGGCAAAAGATCCATTAAGATTTTTGCACAAATCCAACAGTTTGCTCTGACAGGCTTGTAAAACTTTTCTGAAATAAAAATAAAATAAAGCAACCCGACATGCAATTAAGTCCTGCCTAAAATGACATTTCCATTGCTGCAGTTTTTGAGCAATGTCAGAATAACAGAACATTGAGCAATTTAATGGACTCTACAATTCATACTTGCGAATGTAGTGTAATAATCAGGTCATAAATCCTGGGGACACATTGAAAGCAACTAAGAAAACATGTTTCACATGAAGAGCCTGAACTTACTTAGCTGCTGCAACAAAGTGCATTAGTTTTTATCTTTTGATGACAAGTTATTCTGTTTTACTTACACATACCCTGTTTGTTCCTAACCAGAAAGAAACTCTTCTGCAAGACATATACCTTAGAATGCCTTAAATTAGAGGAAGATCCTCACCTGCATCAGGACTACTTCATGACTACTCAGACATCAACAGTGTGTAAACAGACGTCAGTGTTCTCTGTATGGCCAAGTTTAGCCCTCCAAAACCAAAGTACGAAGCTCTCAAGTATGCTAACGAGCTGAGAATGCTATATGCAAAAGCAGTACGTGACCCAGAAGCTGTAAAGGTAATATTATGGAATAAAATCAGGTTTATCATATTAAACATATGCAACCAAATGATTAATAAGACAAAACCTTATGTCTTGACCCATTTTTGCTCTCAAATGTATTTCAAGAACTCCTTCTGGCTGTATCTTTAAGAAAATTTAGAGATCTTAGCCATATGCCATAGCTCTGGGTCTCCTGTTTCAAAGAACAATACAAAATGTACATGACAGGACTTGTGCTGACAGCACCCCAACAGCAGTTCCCACCTCTGAATGGCGCATAATACTGTATTTTAACAAAGCTTTCCATCTGGACTAAGTAAGACAGAGATGATGAGTAGGAATTATCTCATTGCATAACAAAAAGGTAATATTTTGCTAAATTCTGCTCCATAAACACATTGAAATCTCCAGTGCATGCTCGCATTTCTTCTGCGTGACAAGTTGCCCTCCATTCACGTGTCCCTGAATGAGGAGAATGGTGCAATTTTATCCATTGGAGGAACACCTGCAACAAGAAGACAAACTAGTATTTCACTAAAATAATGCAAAAAAAGGTTAAGCCTTTGTGCTCACCAGGTTAATTTAGAACTCCTCATGAAGAGCACGGAGTTTCCTCATGAAACTCCTGGCAAATGAAGTTGCTAAGCCACTGTCCATCATATTTGAAAAATCATGGCAGTCAGGTGAAGTTCCCGACGACTGGAAAAAGGGAAATATAACCCCTATTTTTAAGAAGGGAAAAATGGATGACCCAGGGAATTACAGACCAGTCAGTCTCACCTCTGTGCCTGGCAAAATCTTGGAGCGGATTCTCCTGGAAGGCATGCTGAGGCACATGAAAACCAACAAGGTGGTTGGTGACAGCCAGCATGGCTTCACTAAGGGGAAATCCTGCCTGACCAATCTGGTGACCTTCTACGAAGGGGCTACGGAACTGATGGACAGGGGCAGAGCAGTTGATGTCATCTACCTGGACTTGTGAAAAGCGTTTGACACTGTCCCACATGACATCCTTGTCTCTAAGTTGGAGAGACATCAATTTGATAGGTGGACCACTCGGTGGATAAAGAACTGGCTGGATGGCCGCACACAAAGAGTAGTGCTCAGTTGCTCAATGTCTAGCTGGAGACCAGTAATGAGTGGTGTCCCTCAGGGATCAGTGTTGGGACCGGTCTTGTTCAACATCTTTGTCGGTGACATGGACAGTGGGATTGAGTGCACCCTCAGCAAGTTTGCCGATGACACCAAGCTGTGTGGTTCGGTTGATATGTTGGAGGGAAGGAATGCCATCCAGAGGGACCTTGACACGCTTGTGAGGTGGGCTGATGCCAACCTCATGAAGTTTAACCATGCTAAATGCAAAGTCCTACACCTGGGTCGGAGCAATGCCAGGCACAGCTACAGGTTGGGCGGGGAGGAGATTCAGAGCAGCCCTGTGGAGAAGGACTTGGGGGTGTGGGTTGATGAAAAAATGAACATGAGGCGGCAGTGTGCGCTTGCAGCCCAGAAAGCCAACCGTATCCTGGGCTGCATCAAAAGGAGCGTGACCAGCAGGTCGAGGGAGGTGCTCCTGCCCCTTTACTCTGCTCTCGTGAGACCTCACTTGGACTATTGTGTGCAGTTCTGGTGTCCTCAACATAAAAAGGACATGGAACTGTTAGAACAAGTGCAGAGGAGGGCCACGAGGATGATCAGGGGACTGGAGCACCTCCCATATGAAGATAGGCTGAGAAAATTGGGGCTGTTCAGCCTGGAAAAGAGAAGGCTGCGTGGAGACCTCATAGCAGCCTTCCAATACCTGAAGGGGGCCTATAGGGATGCTGGGGAGGGACTCTTCATTAGGGATTGTGGTGAGAGGACAAGGGGTAATGGGTTTAAACTTAAACAGGGGAAGTTTCGATTGGATATGAGGAAGAAATTCTTTACTGTGAGGGTGGTGAGGCCCTGGAATGGGTTGCCCAGGGAGGTTGTGGATGCTTCATCCCTGGCAGCGTTCAAGGTGGGACTGGACGTAGCCTTGGATGGCATGGTTTAGTGGGAGGTGTCCCTGCCCATGGCAGGGGGGTTGGAACTCGATGATCTTGAGGTCCTTTCCAACCCTAACTATTCTATGATTCTATGATTTCGGACTGTGGTCACTGGCTTTGCAGCATGTTTCTCTTTCCCAGATTTACAGTCATGATTCCCCCAGAAGACTCTCCATGTTGCACTGAAGGCTCTTGAGGTGCTGAAGGCCATGGATAGCTTAGTTATCCTTGTAGCTCTCAGGTGTACTGGATGCCAAACTTATCTCTTCTAAACCTGCCATACAAAGCCTAGGCGACACTTTTCTTGGGGTTTCCCATTGCTTAGGGGGCTGTTTGGAGGTGGGAAAGACCATGTTATATCCCACTCTCTGCAAACACTGAGAAATGTCAGCAAGTTCATATATGGGCTGCCTGCAATTAAAAGATTAGCCATCATAGTCAGTGACTTTTCTCGCTCCAGTAGATTCTGCAGTAGATGTTGAATTACAATTACAGCAATATATAATACAGCAGCATGCCAACTTGGCCAAATGTAACCTCTTTTGGCTGCAGTGTCTCTTCTGTACCTGTGTGTTTCTGTAAACTCCAAGCAAGACATTAACCACAGAAGAGAGAGGCTGATGGAAACAAATCCAGCAAGTCACGTGGGATTTCCATCAAAACATATGCAGTGCTGTGCAAATACCTAAACACACAGAGATGAGACCTCTATCACTTGATTAGTAAGAACAGGTTAGCAGCTGGGACTGCAAGAAAATGAGGCACGACTCAGCAGTTACGACTCAGCAGTTACTGATTTTATCCCCCCGCAGAGTCTGTGTTCACTTTAAATCTGTCCTGCATTTTGGTGAAGAAGGAGGTACAGGGAATTTAGGGAATTTAAGAGACTTGCAAAGACTAAGTGATTGGGATGCTGTTACACAAGAAAGTTAGATTGTGAATAGCTGTGTTTCTTAATTTTGCCAGAGAAAAAGGACATCTAAGTATTTCGAGATACCTTTAATCTGTAACTAGCAAAATAAAAATGTTCCAGAAAACAAGCATGTTCTAAGTCCTAACTTTTATTAAAAAAAAAAAAGAAAGAAAAAGGATGGCAAGCTGTGCAGGAAGAGAGCAAACTGTTTTGTGTTTGCACAATACAAAACATATTTCTTTGAGCCTAACAAAAACACAATATAACTTCCTCTGGCCGATTTTATCTTGGATGTTCCCATATATGTTAGCAGATTTTTCTCCCTTTTACCTAATCAAACAAAATTACTGTATTTTTTAAGCTTAGAATAGGCCTTATTCTGGGAATCGGAGGTGAACAATGTAAGTGGTACACAGCACCCTAAGGACACATGGTAATAATAACAAAATACCCAGAGAACATCACCAGCAACAGGTGATATTCCATGATAACGGTGGAGAGGATGAGGTATCTGCCATTAACTGAACTAGGGTGAGTGCTTTACCCAGTGTGTCTGCTAGCCTCCAGGGTAGTGCGGCACACCACAGACACAAGAGCTGATAAGCTGGGCAGGCTCCTCCAGCTCTGGGCTCACCTCTATCTTGCCTCTCTTCTCTTCAAAGTGAAGGGATGATATTTTTAGGGGAGGAGAAAAAAAAACCCTGATAAAGTATTTTGCTCTTAAACCCTGCTTTCTATGCACCCAACCGTGAAGTTTTCATTCTCAACTTCTTACAAACAGACATGGAAGTCCAGGAGGCAAGAACACGAGGTCCAGGCTTAGCAAAGATGTGCATTTAGTTTGGGACTGAAAAGATACCGTAGCACTTAAATTCTCACTAATAACAAAGATCATTAGCTTTAATTTTCTTTCTTCCATCATCAACGGCTGCAGCTATCATCCTCACTATATTTAGTTGCCTTTATCTTCTCTCATAAAAGGCAAATCAAGATGGAGAACGGCCTCTCTCATTCTCAGACATTTTTAGAGCAGGACTGCGTTATCATCAAGCCTTGCTGATAATCCTCAAATATATTTCTTGCAGTACTGTTAATGGAACAGCATCCTATTTGTATGAGGGCAGTTTTCAGCAGAAGCAGGATCTACCCTCTGGGATTCATATGCTCTGGCTTTAATTAAAAAGAAATCCCATTAAAACTTGCCATTGCCACAAGTGAATCAAGTTAATTAAAAAAAGGAAAAAAAAAAAAAAACCCAGACCGGAACAAAACTGTTTACAGAGGGCAACAACTGCAGCTGAAATCTGTACACTTCTAATAGTGCAAATTAAAACTTATGACTTAGAAGTATCTTCCCCAGCTTTGAGGAAATCCACTGAAGTGGTGTAACAGTGAGTGACAATGTGCCCACTAAGTCTACCCCAGGGAAAAGAATGCTGCTTATTTTTAGGCCAAATTCACTCAAAACTGCACACATGCTAATCATGGTCATAAAAATTTTACTTCAGATGCAGAAACGGTTTAAATATTTACTTCCTTAATTAAAAAAAAAAGAGAGAGAGAGAAAAGAAAAAAGAACAAGCCCCAAAACAGAATAAAATTGGTCTACTTACAAATTAAATCACATCTGGGACATCTCTGGTTTAAAGTTTTCAGTAAGCTAGGCAGGATGTGTTTGCTTTCAGTTTCCTACTATTAGGGAATATGGGTTTGACCTACTGATGCAGATAAACTTTGCAAGGGTATGCAACTGAACTAAGTTCAGAAGATACGGCAGAAGATTAGACACAAATTAAGTTCCTTCTGGCTCTGCGGATTGCTTGGTCCTTCATCTGTGGCTGAAGAGCCAAAGAGACTGTGGAGAGAGGGAGAACAAAGGGAGAGATGGCCAGGCTCTGTGCGACTGCATGGCTGGCAGTTGCGGGACATGAGGGAAGAGAAGCATTGCACTAGCAATAAAGCAGCAGTTAAAAGAGCATCCAATGGTCAGGTTAGAGCATGAACCTCTGCACCCTCTGGGGCGTGTTTGTGAGCCATTCATGTAAGCAAGAGCAGTAAGCCCTCTCGGAGCGAAGGCGAAATGGAGAACCCAGAGGTGTCCCTGGGGAGGAAAGCTCACTTCCTGCTTGGCACGCCCCAGTGTCCATGTGGGATGTGGGATGTGGGAGAAGGTTCGCAGCATCCTCTCCAGAGCACAGCCCAGCATGAGGTCACAGTGGGATGGGAAGTGGCTTTCTCTTGGGTCTGAGGACAAACTCAGACTGATGTGGAAACATTTGCACAGGCCTTCATCCCCTCAGCCACTGGTTCCTTACTCATTCCTCCAGCTGCAATGCTGGCTGTGCCGCGACAGCCACAGCCTTGGTACAGGACAAGACATAAACTGAATTAAGTGGTGCCTTGACAGCTGTACCTACAGTGCAGAATATGGTATTAACTTAATTAAGTAATAAATTACTAAGCCAGATGAAAACTCTGACAGTGGTCCAAGCTTTGCTGTACTATTGAACAGCTCAATAAACTCTCTCCTAACTTTTGTTGTGGAGGAGAGAGGACATAGCAGGGTGGGGACAGTGGAAGTAACCTCTTCCTTCACATTACTGGAAGTGGATATTTGGAGTGGGAAGATGCTGTTTGCACCACAGCAGAGACAAAAACCTCTGGTTGTGGTTTCTGAGCTGGTTCCAGATTTTGCCAGCTCATCTGCCCTTCCACATGCTTCTTGAAACTCTTATATACCATGATCATGGCTTCATCTCTCTCTGCTCTGCTCACATAGCCAAATTTTTGCGAAGCAGCCCTATTTCCAAACTTTGTTGGCCTCTTCCAGTGAGGAAAAAGCCACCACCATAACCCAACCATTCCTTTTCCACCTTTCCCGAGACACTCCTCCCTGGACGGTGGGGTTATCTGTAGTGGCCAGCTCTATGCTCAGCTATGCTTGCCTATTTTCTTTGTGCTAGACTTCCCTGCAGGCAGAGCAGACAACTTCGAGGGTGAAGCTGAGAATCACAGATACCATCCTTAAAAAGATGGATGCACACTAGGGGTTAAACCCCCACCATCACTATGCAGTAAATACATATGGAGTGATTTGATAACACAGTGGAAGAAAAAAAGCCATGTAGGAGAGGGTGCCACCTCCAATTTTTGTCTTGGCTAAACATGCAGTGCTCTTCATATTAGTCAAAGGTCTCGAGCACTCCAAACTTTATGACAGTCTAACTTGAAAGTTTGCCCAGCTGACATTATCCTCAGGTGGGAATCTTCCTTTTTACTTCTCTCTTCCAAAACCTACGCAAACTACTGTTCCTTAACATGCCACTGAAAACATGCAAATACTGGCAGTGAGGCTTGGTACCAGCCCACTGCTTGGTACCAACCCACTGTGGGAAGCAACGGGTTGCAAACCACTCTCTCCGCCTCTCTCAGTCCTGAACATACACTCTGAAACCATCCAGATTTTAAGAAAGCTCCTACCCTTGGGAACATAAACATAAAACATGAACTGCCTGCTCTCACCTTTCTCAGCATATCTGGTTTTGCATCCCTGTTCCTGAGCATATTCATGATGAAAACTGGACCATGATACCAGCACATACAGCATTTGTTAAGACTCCCTCCTACCTTGACAGCTCTGCTCTGGGGTGAAACAGACTCCTGTATGCCTGCCTCCCTTATGGAGTAAAGAGGATAGAAGCAAGAATTCTGGCAGGACAGTGGTTTTGCATGTGGACTATCATTATCACAGCAGCATTCATGACCAACATAGGACTGTTATGTTAGATCTGTTCTTGTCAGCGCCTCCTGACACTGGATTTGGGTGGTGGGACTGGATGCTGGCTGGGGTCACAGCAGCAGAACTGACAGCAAATTTTCACCCAGATAATCTTTATTATAAAGATCTTTATAAAGGGTCCTGCCTACTCTGCAAGACCCAGAGAGTGGTTGAAGGGAGAGGAGGCATGCTTGGAAACTTAGAAAAGCTTGACAGAGCAAGATAAAAGGATTCCTGTGGGTCTTCAGAGCGCTGTCTGTTCATGGCACACCTTGCATAAAGGCAGCATTAGAGAGGGAAAGAGGAAAGCGGTGTGTGTCTGTTCATGCTTGCCAGAAGGCACAGAGTCCTATGAACAGCACAAGAAACATGTTATTATCACTCATTAGCAGATTACGATACATACATGACCGGTTTTGCAGAGAATGTGAATTATGGACCATTTGTTGATGTGTTTCACCCTGGGCAGCACATGCAAGCATTTCCGATAGGCCTAATGCTGGACATTGTGCTCAGGCTGCATTCCTTGACTGCCTTTCTCCCCACAGAGATGCAGATCATCTGGGGTGTGTGACATTCTCTCTTGTCCTGTGCAAATAATTTTTCGTTGCTATCAGCTATCCGGTGACTGCTTGAGATGACAAAACCTGCTTGGTGAAGGAGGTGTGAGCTTCAACACCAAGGATTAAAATTTGGCAATGTTGGGCCTGAGGGGTCTTTTTCAAATGTGCACAGAAGCGTAATGAAGCATGACCTCAGACGCAATTGTCTTCCTTCTGCAGATGAAGAACCAACAGTTGCAAAGCATGTTTTCAGAAGAGCAGGCTGTTAACAACTCACTGCTCTCTTTCAAAATGCTGACTTAAGCAAGAAATAGTTTCTGTCCTGCTAATGCCCTTCTCTTAGACCCTTTCCTTCCTTCTGTCACTCAAGTCTACCCTTACACTGATATTTCAGTGATGTTCCAGTTTTAAGCACTTGTGTACAGGTAAGTTAATTCAGAACTGGAGACCTCCGGCATCTTGCCAAAGTCATGTTAATTAGTTGGCAGAGGAAGGAGTATGTTAGCTTTATAGCAGCACTTACAGACTTCAGTTGTATCAACACATGGTAAGAAATCAGTGTGTAAAAACAAGCAGCAGAAGATAATTCACTGATCAGGAAGACTCCAAGATAATGGTGACTACCAAATCCAGGTTTTCTTACAAATGGATTCTGACCGAGATACTCTCTACTAACTGAACTAGGGAGAATAATTTGAAATTCAAGTGAATGCAAACTCAGATCTGATTTCAAGGAGAATTTCCATATGGAAAAAATGGGAAGAACTGCTGGCAAGTAATGGATGTATTGAGGGCTAGTAAGATTCCGAGCTGGAAAATATATGCATGAAAATGGTGAAATTTCCAAAATGAGGATTAGGTTTAATTGAAGTTGCTGATAAAAAGCCTTAAGTTTCAAGGCAAATGAAATTGTATTTGAGTGTAAGCCTCTCCATTACTGCACTACTTCCCTAACCAAGAAAACTGACAATACTACAACATGTACAACAAGTTGTCCCTGCCCATGCCAGGTGGGGGCAGGAACTAGGTGATCTTTAACATCCTTTCCAACCCAAACCATTCTATGATTCTATGACTCCCATGTTTATGAGCCCTTACTGATTCAAACTTGTGTCATTCGCTGCTGTACCCCTGGGATTTTCAATCACTTTTGTTCAGTCAGTGCTGTCCCACATATTTTCCATTTCGCTTCTGTTGACAGATGTCAACCTTTAAGAGTTTTTTCCCCCTACACCTTCAATACTGTCCCAGTTATGCATCACTAGGGAAATTTCAGAATTTTCCAGTGAGTTATGTTAACTGACTAGAAAATAGTAAGGGTCATATGACACAACATTTTTTCCTGGCCTTAAATTCTTCCTATAAACTTGATCAACCTTATACTCTGATTAGAACACCAACAGATTGATCAAAAATAGCAGTGAGTGGCCTTAATCAGATTTTAGTCCAGGCTGTTTTTCTTTCCCTCCCCTGCCTCTAATTTCAGCTTCTTATCTTAAATCAGTCATGCCATCTGTAGGGGAATGGCAATTAAATCCAAATCTATCTGAAATCAACAGAAATTTTTTTACTGGCTTCACTCTTCCTGCACGAACTCCAAGGCCTGGCAAGACTGCTGGAAACCCTTCCAGAGTAGGACATACCACAGGCATTGTTTTTTAGGCAACTCCTGCTTTAGTACAAAACAGTCTTTAAAGAATATGTTGAAATGGGTATTAACTCAAGGAAGCTATAATGCTGCTAACCAAGTGTTTGGCACATGCATCCCCTTCCAATTACATGAGTGTTCTGAAGACCCAATAAAACGGTGTACCATGCACACACAACTTTCACATTAAAATACTCATCTGTACCTCTCTTTTTAAAAACAAACAAACAAACAAACAAACAAACAAAACAACAAAAAACAACAGGAAGAGTTGTTTTGGTTTGGTTTGTTTTTTTGTTTGTTTGTTTTTGTTTTAAAGTAAAACCAACTGTACGAAAAGAGATGCATCAACATCGAAATGCCTTTACAAATGTGCTTTACATGGTCAGCTTTATGAAGATGATGCTTTGATGCAGAAGTCTAACACTGAGAAAGGAGCCAGAATCCACTCATATTTTGGGAAAGTTAGCCTCAGTCAAGGAAATTAAGATGAAACTTACTTTGAAATTAAGCAACCCTACACCCTCCTCCTGCAGAATCCCTCAAAAATCATTCCAGCTAAATCTTCTCTGAGTCTGATTCAGAGTCAAAATCCCTATGCTTCAGTACTTAGGCTACGGGGGTCTATCAGTACACACAAATAAGGTAACGAAAAATACAACTGATTTGAGTATATAACACATCTAAAAGGCTAATTTTTGTTTGTTTTTTACTTGCATACATTTTATCTTTCCAGGATATAGGTGATGTTCTGCAACTTCTATAACTAAAACCAACTCCTTGACCTTAATGCGTCATATTCCGTTTACCTCCTCTTCAACAGATCAAAGCATCTGGTAGATAACAGACATGCTTTAGGAAAGCTCTAAGAACTAAATACAAGCTCTCGTTAAGTCATTGTTATCCATGTGCCTCTCGGAGGCTACTGCAGATTTGAAAGCTCGCCTTACTACAACTCCACTGAAACGGGATAAACCCATGACCTCCCATTCTACTTTGGTTATCACCACGTATGGCAACTGAGCCCCAGTCCAAACTAACAAATCAAAAAGGCTTTGGATGAGCCTACACTACTCGCTTATATCACCCCTGCAGCTTTCATGGTAAGCCAAAAACCAGTGAGCAGGCAGGTGACTGCTGCCCCATGAGTCAGTGTAGTGTGGCACACTACATTCTCGCTACCACCCCACCCATGTCAACTGGGGTTGCCTGATTCAAGCTAGCAATTAGAAGCACAAAACAATTATTCCTCCTGACATCATCCCAGCCTCAGACAGCTTCCTTTTGCCCTGCCTCTGCCTTGCTGTTTCCTTCAGCCACTTCCCAGGCTTCACCTTGCGACAGTTTCAGGGTGGAGTAATGCAAGCCCAGAACCACCAGAACCACTGCACTTTTTAAACTATTAATATTTGTTTCACCTACGACCAAGGAATACCCAATTCTAGCAGTGCAAAAGTCTGGATAAGCAGTATGCCTAATCCAACACTGCTGCAATGGGAAAAAAGCTGGTAACCTTTGAAAGTTCCTTCTAACTTACACAACTGGCTGGTCCTGAAGGGGAGACACAGTTACGACTTCTAAAAGTATGTACAGAAACCTTAGGAGGATGAAGTTAAGAACCTACCCCACATTTTACATCTTTCTCCTCTTCATTTGTGGAGCTGACTTGTTACCTAGAGTCAAAGCAAGACTTGTAGAAATTCAACCTGTCAATCACAACCAGTAAAAAATGTTTTACCTTTGAATTTTACTGGAACCAGTATGTGAAAAGATAAAATAATTTTTTTTTTTTTTTTTTTTTTTTTGCTGGGACTTAGCAGCCCTGTGGAATCTATCTGCAGCAATCCCATCTACTGAACAGTGAGCTATATCCACTTTCTTTACTCTCTCTATTTTGTCTACTTAAAATTTTGGGACAGACACTGTATCTTATAATGGGTTTATATAATCACTTAAATCCCATTTCCAATCTTAATTTGCAATGCAATAATGAACTATTAATAATATTCAGAGCAGCATTAAACTATCCTTGCTATTTCATTTGAGTGGTAACAGGAACTAGACCATGAGGGAAATAAATTAAAGACAATTTGAGTTTTGAGAGAAATATCAGAACCAGAGCCTGGGACCTGCATTCCTGCAACAGCTTGTGTCTGTGGGAAACCCCATGGGTACCAAAGAAAACAGGAAAAGGTGGGATGGTGGGCCTAATCACAATCTGATAAAACAAAATAGATGCAGAGGACATGACAGGATTCAGACCTTGCTGCTAAGCATGTGCTTCAATAAAACTAACTAAACACAGACTAAAAAAGGCTAGTGTCAAACCTGAGCTTAGGTATCTTGCCTGCTAAAAATAGAATGGAACACCCCCCATCTCGCTACCATCCTTAAAGAGCATTTTCCAGTTCCTGCAGTGGGAGTCGGGTTGGACCAGGAATTAATTTCTTGCAGTGGATGCCACACACCAGCAACACTTTACTTGGTTAAGAAACCTCTAATAAAAAGCCAAAATGCTAAATATGTAATTGTCACTGACTGACAAAACCAAGTTGTAGTCAGAATCCTCAGAAACACAAGACTTAGTCTGCATGGCTTCATGTTTGCCAACCCAAATTCAGTTATCTCCTGGAATAATTATCACACTGCTTCATAACAAACACCGTAAAAAAATTCAGTTCTCATTAAACTATAAAATTAGCCAGAGCAATACCTGAATCTCCAGAAGGGTATTTCTTCTGTGGAAGCTAACTGGACTGACTGTGCTTTAAATTAAAAATAAGCAAAGAACTAATTTTTCAGTTCTGAATGGAACTGCTGAAACCCTTAGAATGAAACTTGTACCTTTAAGAGTTTTCACTAAAATTACATGTTAATATCCTGAGGAAAACTAAAGCCTTGCTACTTTTTTCCCTCTCAACAATATCAATTTACAGCTCAACAACACAAGGGTGGAGGAGGAAATTCCTTTATTCTCACCTTCCCCCCCCCCCCCCAAAAAAAAAAGTTCCTTTTCAACAAGCTTTAGTACAATGAGTTTGTCATCAATTGTTTGCAGGAAACATCTCACATTTTTTCCTTCTATGCCATGAGTTTGATTCCAGCAAGTTGACTTCATTTTATAAAGACCAGAGAAAAAAAAAAAACAAGCCACATACATATGAAAGGCAAAGGAGAAGCAAAAGCCATGGTCATGTAAGAAATCACAAATCCCAGCGACCTCAGGAAAAGTACCCACAGAATGCTCATAGAAGATCCAGGGAATGCATAAACACAAGACCAAAGCAATTTGGATTTAAAAGTGAGATAAGCCATATGTGACTTCACCAAGTTACATTAACAAAAGTAGCAAGTAGCAAGAGCTTACTCTGTTCTGACAGAGTGCCACCGCAAGGAACCAGAAAAAAACAGCACTTGGGCAACATTCCCACTATAAGCTGGACTAACAAGGATTCCTAAATATCTTTTTGTTTGTTAAAAAGGTGCTGTGAATAAATTGTTTGGCTTGCAGCAACAATAGTGCAACATCAAAGAGCAAGAATTTCAGAACAAAGAATAAATCTTTACTCTTACTAATTTCCTTGAAGAGGTTTTCTTTAGTGAAAAGCTCTTTGTGAAGCTGCTTCTCTTGGTAATGCCTACTGATGGTGAAAAGGCCGACTGCTGCTCTTGCTTGGAAAGCTCTGCTCTTTCTTTGAAATAATCAGTGGTAACACAGTGACTTACAGTTTTTCAGAGAACTTAACACTCTAGAAAGAAAGAAAAAGCACAAATGAATTGTGCTTTTGGCTGTTTGCACTAACCCCTGCAGAAGCTTGTGTCACGTGAGAACCTGAGGCTTTCAGCCCCAAAAACCCGGGGCCCGGCTCCTGGTCTACCCTTTGTAAGGGGAGACAGCACTGTGTGAAGAGACCAAGACTAAGGTCAAGGTTTCTAAGTCTCCTCCTCCTGGCTTCATGTTCTGGATGAGTGTTACGAATGCCGTGTATATGTACCTGATGTTGAAAATGGAGACACTGAAGCATCAGTGAAGTGAAAAGATTTGCCTGGTAACTGCATTCCAGGAAGGCTTTTGTAAGTGTAGGGAGTATCTCAAGAGCAAAGATGTAATTCAGTGAAGCTGGTCTACAGTACAATGCAAGTAATTTTGTGGTGAATCAGACTGAAGGACTGTCATGGTGACAAGGGTCAAAATCTTCTCTGCTGCAGCACCAGAGCTTTATTAACTCTCCAGCAGCCGGGGCTGTTACTGATTCTCACTGGTGCTGAGCTGGCAGCATAATTTTGTTCAGCTAATATCCTTTTTGTGGGTTCTCCTACTGCTCCTGTTACTTTTTAAAACACACAGCCTGTGTGAGCAAGAAACCTCCAGGAACAACTGAACACTCAGAGCACTTCCCTGAAGAAAACGCATCAACTTTCCTCTTTACCTCACATAAATCAGGGCTTGGAAGGGTGTAGGATACATACTCTTTACTCTTGTTTAGGCCCTTGACACCCAGTGCCACCAAGCATTTCAAATAGAAACCCATAAAACACTGAAGGAAGGTAAGTTTTGAGGTGGCTGACAAGAGGCAGGTTAAAGGAGGAGAGAGGGGACAATCTGCCCTGAAGAACAAGAAACTGGGGCACTGGTGTTCAGGATGAAAAGGGGAGAGTGCAAAGGTGACCCAGACTGGAAAATATGCTGGTGCAAAAGGTGCTTGCTGCTGCTGAGCAAGGATGTGAACCAATGACACTGCCGTGGCCAAGCCAGCTCCCCTGGCCAGTCCTTTGAGCAGCCACCTGCTCCAGGGGAATGATGTTAAGCCCACCTCTGTGCCCATCACAGACATCACATTCTCAGCACAGACTTCAGGAGAAGTGGGACCCTGTCCCCCAGCTCCAAGGAAGGCATGTTTTGTTGTTGTTTTCTTTGTAACAGCCAACCAAAGAAACTCTGGCAACACTGTCACAGACTGCAAGAAATACTGAGAAACACTAATAACATACTTCTCTGTTTATCTGTGTTTGTTAGCAGAGAGGAAAATCACAGGGTCTTCTCTTGCCAACCATACCCATTATCATTAGTGAAAGCCTGGGCTTTGGATTTGAAGGATTTGGTGGCTTTGGAGGAGTGGTTTTTATCAGAGCTTTTCAGAGAAGGGAATAAACCTCAGTGTTTGAACCACAACAACAAAGGCTCTAGAGAAGTCATTCTTTCAGACTCTTCTGATCTTTACAATACCCTCTAGATCTAAATGTTTTTGTTAGTTTTTAACTCTTCAGCTCTGGAAACGTTCTGAAACTTTAACAAGTAAAAAAAAATTATGGTTAGCAAGCCAAATTTGTTATCAGTGAAGCTGCTCTTCGGTTGAATAGGAGAGGACTTACTCCTCAGGGCTTCATATAAGCTGGAGAACAATTCGGTTTTAGTCTCCTTACGACGTTTCTTTTCTGTGGAGAAATTTACATAATCTATAGCAAGCTTCATATCAAGCCCACATAACCCAAGTAAATCTGAATTTAATAGAAAAAGTAATTTGAATGCCATTCTACAGCATGATTTATTATTGTTTGCTGTTTTGCAGCTCACCAAAATTCAGCAACACAATACACACACAAAATCTGTTTCACCAATCCAAAGCAAACCGAATTTCCCTGCATCTAGACCCAAACATGAAATGCAACAGAGCAGTAGAGGCCCGTTTCCATACTGACCAGCTACTTAAAATGCTCATAGTCCTGACTAGAATAGGCTGACAAGTTTTGTCAGCATGACCCTCCACAAAGGATTGCTTCTGGTGCTGGAGCCCACTACCATGTTCTTGAAGAATGAAACCGTCCAGTCACTACAAAACCCTGACATCATATCCAACAAAGTGAGGTCTTCCTGCCGTGAAAGTAGGTCACCTTTTCTTCTCTAAAAAATTAATGTATCCTATTTCAAACTCACATTTGCCACAATGAGAACTGCAAGCCCTGCACTCTCTCCTTTTTTAACCCCCCCCCCCCACTCCCCTATCTCTCAAGGAAATTAAAAGTATTCATCAGATCCACCATCTAGAAAGAAGATTTAAACAGCATGATGTATTTCCCAATGCGGCAGCACTCTGACAAGTGGCTAATGCCAGTGGGATGCTGGCAAATCACACACATACATGCAGGCCTTTTAACTGTTCAGATGTTCACTGCTCACTCCCCCAGTTTGAACCATCAGCTACAACTGTGCCTGGAAGGCACAAACCCTCTAAGAGAAGGTGTTAACAGAGACCTCTGGTCTGATGTTTCATGGTTTTTCTGCAGAAGTGCGTCTGGCAAGGAGTAAAGCACTGAAGGATCAATACCTCCCATGAAACTGAGAGAGGCGCACAACCTGCGGGGTCCTCCACACACCACACACCGTTGTGTGAGTGCTGTCCATGTGTCATGAGGCTAACATAAAGGCAAAGGCAGCCCATGCTACATTGGTAGAAGTGGTTTAGCCTTTAATTATCTTGGACTGATTGTATCTGCAGGTGAATGCTTCTGGCCAACACAACTTGGCCACAGCTCTAAATGCCATCTAGTTCTGGGCTTGATGAATACTGGAATAAATATCCTCCTCTCACTTTCCTTCTTCCACACTCACTATTCTTAATAGAGAGTTCTCTATTTTAATAGAGCTCTTGATGTGACAAGACTTTTTTACATACTCTGGTTTTTTTTGCCTCTGGGTTGCTTACCAGTGCCTACTGTGATGACACTCACTGCAACATCTGCACCTGCAGGATTCCAGGTTCATTTTCTGTTCTGCAAAAACATCTCCCACAGGCATGGGAAGAGAAATGCTTAAAAAACACTACACACATGCTCCCCTCTCCCCACAAATCTACACAGAAGGCAGTTGGTGATCACCTGGCAATATCCTCTTGGACTGTGGTAAAGTCCGTTTCTTGACAGTTCACACTGCTGAGAACATAGGGTGTTGGCTTGATTTCCCTTCACAAAGCTTGAGATAATCAAGAGTCTTGGAGCATGCAAGAGAACAGTCCTATCACCTTTTTCTTCCAGAAAGAAAAGAGGTTTTCAGTGGGAGATGGCTTAATACAAACACTATCCAGCTTGTCACAGAGAAGTCATGTCCTCTACACAGGCCAGCAGGATACACTGACTTGCCAGAGTCAACAAGAACAGTAGGCAAGACATTCTCAAGAGCTGAACTCTTCCCACAAGAAGCAGAGAATAATAAAGAAATTTTGCTTTGAATCACTGCTGCTATGCAGATGAAAGCCCTGAATTATGGAGAGGCCTGGAGAATGAATGAGAGGCAGAACAGCCATAAAACATTTTATTCAGAGCAGAACGCGTCTGATGGCATCTGACAGAAAGAGCTGAGCAAGAAACACCCCTATAAGAAACATTAATTCTATTGTAGGTTCTTTCTTTCAGCACAGCTGATTCTGAAAGACTGGTTTATGTACCAGTCAATCCCACTGTGGCTCAACTGCGAAACAGTATTTGGGATAAAAACATGCCACTGGCCACTGTCATACCTTCACTCACCTCCAAGTAATCAGCAAAACCGCTGTGGGATAAGCTGCCACTCAAAGCTGAATTCTGGGAAGTCCTGCTTATGTGCTAACAGTTTCACAAACCGGCTCCAGGACTCTCTAAATATGCCAGTAGCTGTTGTCAGTTTTCCAGCAACAACTTCAAGTGTGCATTTTTCACCCCCAAGGCTGATCCTCCTAGAAATTTCAAAATGACCTGAGCTCCCCATGCTACCTCTAAACTAATTAGGTGGAAAAAATGATCTTCAAGAAGTTTAAGGGCTTAAAATAGATCCTGGTCAAAAATATCAGGTAATTAAAAGTTATTTTTAATTTAAAGGGAGGCCTATTCCCTAGAAATCTTTGTCAATATACATTCTGATCCACTGCACCACGTCACTTCTGTTCTCATTAACCAAGTTGATAAACACAGTTTATACATCATGAGGAACCTAAATTTGGGCCTTTTAGATGTATCACCTCAGAAAGCCAAACAGACAACAGCACAGTTGAAGAGTGCCCATCAAAAATGCTGTTAAAAGGCCTCGTTTTCAGAAAGTTAATGGGCTCTTCTTCAGTCTATGCTGCTCTTCTTTCAAAGCATTTCAGGTGGAACAACCCAAATTCTAAAAACCTCATAAAATGTCTGGCTGCTGCTGTGCTTTCTCAGAGCTGCTGATCACCAGGGATTTGTAGGGGATTCACATGCACTTGAAAATCAGAGAGGAAGAACAAGCTTGCACTGTCAAGGAGATACACAAAGGAAGCTAGTATGTCTGACATTTCTAAATTAAACAAAGCCAGGAACTGAACAAGAAGAGTATAAGTGAAAATACAAACTACAGGCAGGCCAAAGACAGTGATGGGAAGCATCGTGGACACTGGGAACATCAAATGGGCACAGGACAGACTCCTATCAGATCACAGAGTAGAACCACAGAACCACAGAATAATTTGGACTGGAAGGGACCTTCAAAGGTCATCTAGTCCAACCTCCTGTAATGAGCAAGGACATCTTCAACTAGATCTGGTTGCCCAGAACCACATCCAGCCTGGTCTTGAATGTCTTCAGGAATGGTACATCCACCACCTCTCTGGGCAACCTGTGCCAGTATTTTACAGTATTTTTCATTTTTCCAAATAAACAGCAGTGTCTAAAGCCAGCATGGGTTCTTCTGCACTGCTCTTTACATCTAACTAACTGATCAAAACAGTCAGCTCGATTAAGCTGATTTCAATATATTCACTAGATCCACTGCTTTCACAACAGAATTGCTACAGTTGGACTTGAAGATCATAAGGGTCTTCCCCAACCTAAATGATTCTATGATTCTATGAAAATACTGAAAACATGCAGAGAAAGGGAAAACACTTAAAAGAATCAGACCACGACTTTGGCTGAATTTTATTTTTGAGGATCGCAACCAGCATCAGGAGCAAGGAACAACAAAGAACTGGATGGGTCTCACTGCTCTGCCAAGCTCAGCCAAGCTGTGTCAAAGCACAATGTGGCTGGGATCTTGCCCTGATGTGCCCCTGTCCCAGCCACAGACTCTCAACAGTTGAAACAATATTTTGTGGAGCCCCAAATGTGTCTGAACTCTTGTGGCTGCGTTTCCTCTTCATACACCTGGCCCTTCAGCCCTTCCTTGAGACTGGCTGGCCACAGTCCTCCTCTCTTTAGTGGGAACAAGATGTGCTAGTAAAACATGTCTTGAAAACACAGGGACAGTGGGAACACCATGGCAAAAACCACAATGGTGTGTTCACCTTGTGTGTACCTTAACTGTTTTAAAATTAGGTTAACTGACTGTGGGTTTATTGATAGTAGTTCCCATACCAACAGGTGGGCTCTCAAGAGCATCACCAGCAAAAACCTTTTCTTGTGCTTACTCTTGGGGCAGGGTAGCAGCTAATGGATAACTCTAAAACTGGAAATAAAATGACCTATTTGTGAGGAAAGTTGATAGAATTATATTTAAAGATTTGAGATTGGCTTCACATTGTCTTTCATGCAAAGCTAGAGGAGTGCTATGATAAATTCCTAACAGAACAAAACTAGAGAAACAAAAGGTTTGTACAAAAACTGCTGGGTAAACCTCACCTGCTTTAACAAAATCTTTTCTTCTTTACTTGTGGCAAAACTGCAACCTTTATTAATAGATTTATACTGATTTAATTAGTTTGACAGTGGGGTTTGGTGCAGGATGCTGATGCAGGTGTTCGTATCAGCTGGTTCCTATTTCTGGTCTATTGTCTTCTGAAGCTTGCCCAAGGAGAGTTATTAAAACAATAAGGGAACTTCTTAAAAGTTAAGTTTTTTTCAAAGACAGGAGGATCTGGGTTGTGTAGTAGCAATCCTATGAGAGAATTATTCTCAACTGGCACTACTAAACTTGCCCCACATTTAACAAGACACAGAAATAGGACACTTTAAGCGTGTATACAGATAGAGATGTATTTTTCCCTGGAGTACTGGGGGGGAAATGGCTGTTACAAAGCTCAATAATGCTGGTGCCACTGCCCCAAACAACGAGGCACAAGATGTCTGCTTGAATTCTTGGATTAACTGGATTAAAAAATAACAACTGTGATGCCAAATCACAGAGAACTGTTAGGAAGGAAGCTACATATGTCCTCATCTGTATTTGCATTTTTACTCAGGTCCAGTCAACAGAATTGTTTTACTTACTAAGTTACTCAGTGATTGCAGTTTTGGTGTGATGATTGGTTTTTATATTTAAATCAATACAGTCCTAATGTGTCTCCAGTTTAAGGTATTTTACAATTGTCAATGCAGGAGATAGCTCTTCTCACTACTTCAGCTGCTAGAAAGCGAAACGACACCTTTTACTGGTAGTACTACACCCACTACACCCTTAAAAAGTTTTCTTGATTCATGCATACCTTATACAAAGATATGTTATATAAAGTAATACAAACACATGTACAAAAAAGCTGGTAAAACATCAGGAACCATTCCCTTCCAATGTACATACAGTAATGTGAATTTAGCAATTTACACACAGCAAGTTTTCTGCTCTTTTTTCCTAACACTCAGAATATAGGAAAAGAGGGAAATTAAGCCACAAAAGCCATCAGTGAAATCAACAGATTCTCAAAAAAAAAAAAAAAATCCAAATCTTTGAAAGCATCCTTTTCTCCTGGATCACGAAACGTCTCTTTAGTCAATTAGAGAAAGCTGGAAAATTCTACAATGAAGAGGACACGTTTTCATCATTCAGTAGCAAATACCAAAGTTTTGCCAAGCACTTACATACATTTTTAAAGTAATATTCCTAACCCTTCTGAAGATGTATGTATGTTTTGAAGGGAATTTGCTCTATTTTCAGTAAATTATTGTTTTTCTCTGTTATTAATATGGGATTAAAGTAATCATTCTCTCTGCTATGCAATACCTAGGGAAAATACTCAGTTTTGTAGTATATTGCATGTAAATACCATATCAAGTGATGAAACACTTAAGCCTTGTTCCACCTAAGTATTTTCACATTTCTGAAGAATTACTCTAAAGGAACAGTTCTGCTTTCTGTAAACCCAGTAACATACTGTCATCAAATGAACAAAAAGTGAAACTCCTGAACTCTCACTAATTATAAACTTAAGTCATAGGATCTCTTTCTAAAAATTAAGGATGGCATGATTTACACATGTAATGGACTGCTGAATACTGTTCATCATCAAAAAGAAGCCCATAATTTGTATTGCTAACCCACCATTTTAGTATGAAAAATGTATCCTCTTTTTCTGTTCATTTTGCCATAATGCCAGAACAAGCAACTATTGTGAATATGATTATTTGGGAGACAGAAAAAGGAATGACAGAATCTGGATTTCTGTAATACATATTTTTGAGCAGTAGTTGAGGTATGATTTTTTTACAAACTAGGATGAGTCTTCCAGTTTCGGTACACTGTGCTTGAGTGAAGACTGTACAACAGCCCTGAAGATCCGCTAATGTAGAGAAGAAAAAGGAAGAAAGAAGAGTTCTGTTTTATAGCTGGGAAACTTCTGCACTGAGGATTGAGACTTATTTTTCAGGAAGGAGTGAGAGATGTCTGTGGTCTCCAAAAGTTACTGTGTATAATGCATCTTCTTTAAAGCTTTGTGCATGCTTCATCAGCACTGATTTACCATGATTGTCACTTGATTACAGAAAATTACAGTACTGGAAAGGCATCTGAGATGCCACCTTAGTCAACACTTAGATTCCTGCAGCCAGCCACGATGGCTACGTGGACCACCAGGCTGTTTTAAAACATCTTCCCAATCTGAGATATAACTTCATCTTCTGCTGTGTGCAGGGACACAAAAGCTGTGATCTAAACACACACAAAATAACTTGCACTTCATAGAAGAATGTCATGTACTGCCACAGATACCAAGGTAGATACGCTTTCCTTGGGTTTCCTTGAGGCTGGTGAGACCAGAAAACGTAATTGTGAAAATGAAATAAATCCCTGTCAGATACGCAAAACCTCTGCAAAACACTTACACAGCATGAATACAAATTGACATACCAGAGCTATGAGACAATGCTAGAATCAGAGGATACCATTACAACATTGAACTGTTAATCACAGCTCAAAATAAACCATGTTTACTTCATTGATAAAATCACAACTGGGTGACCTGCTCTATCTCTTCCAACATTAAACTGGTACTTTCTGACCTAACATACATCTTCTGGGAGCAGACAGGCGATTCATCTAAAGATAAAAAACAAACTTCAGCATAGTGACTGCTCCTCATGGCTAATGATGAATGTTATCAGGAACTCAAACACTGGTACCCACAGCAGCTGCCTGCCTGCCAACCTCAGCAATAATCTGAATAACTTCTTCTAGGAAGAGACACCAGCGTTTGAGAAGTTTACACTGCAGTGGTCCTAAGCAGGAGCCAAATGAGAAGAAATCAAATATTTAAAACTCATGCTTCGCCGTTACTGAGGGGTCTAAAAATAGACAGGCTTGGAACAAAGATACAGGAGATCTCCTGTTCAAAACGGGGAGTCCGGGAAAAAATGAGATGACCATGAAAAAAAATGCTGATTAAAAAATAATTACGTCACGGGCTCCTCAGGATCTCACCAAAGCCCCTGCGGGCCGCGGCGGGGGGCGCCCACGGACCCGCCGCTCCGCACTCTCCTCCCCCGGGTCCAGGGCCCCGCGCCACAGGGGATGTGCCGGCGGGAGCACCTCGGGGGTAGGTGAAGGCAAAAGCAGGTCCGTGTCCCCCCTCCAACGTCCCCCCTTCCCTCCTGGCCTCTTCCCCTTCCCGCATTTTCATTCTCCCATCTCCTCCTCGTCTTTCCTCCCTGCCTATTCATCTTCCCTCCTAGCCTTTCCCCTGACCTTCTTCGCATCTCTATCGACCGCACACACACACCTCCCGCGCTTCGCTTTAGCCCCCGCCTCAGTCTGTCCCCGTCCCCGCATTTCCACCTTTGCCGGCTGCAGCCCGCCGAGGGCCAACTTGCCGGAGCAGCAGGCGCCACCGCCGCCTCCCTTCCCTGCACAGCCGGAGCCGCGTTCACACACACAGACCACACAGACAGACAAACAGACAAGACAGGCTGGCAGGAGGACGCCCAAACACGGGCGCATCCCCGCGAGCGGAGGTACCTCTCCAAGGCGCTCCCGCTCCTCCGGCGCGCACCGTGCACCGCCAGCTCCAGGCGCAGCCCCGGCACGTCGGGTCCCCCTTCCTCCTACTCCTCCTCCTCCTTCTCCTCCTCCCCTTCCCTGTTCGCCCGCCCCCTTCACCGACGCCAGGATGAGGGGGGAAAACCCGCCGACCGCCCCGGAGCCGCCCCGCCCCGCCTCGCATTGTCCCGCCTCGTCCCGGTCTGGCTGGGTCCGGTCCCGCGGGGCGCTGCGCCCCCACGGCTCCTCCGCGCCCCCCCCCCGCGCCCCGCCGCGGTCGGGTTACCCGGCCGGCTGCGAGCCGTCTGCTGTTACGGCCGCCCGCGCCGCGCAGGGCCGGAGGGAGGGAGAGGAGCCCGGGCGGGAAGCAGCGCGGCCGTGCGGCCCGCCTCCGGAGGTGTGCGGCGTGAGCTCCCTCACCGCGGCGCCGGGGGTTTCCGACGGCTTCGGCGGGGTTTTGCTGCTGATCGGTGATATTTGGGTTTGGGGGTTTTGGGGTTGGTTTTTTTTTTCTGTTTTTTGTTTGTTTGTTGGGGTTTTGTTTGTTTATATAAATACATTAAAATATTTATATCTAATATATATCATATATATAATATATATGAATAGAGTGAATGTGATTTCCTTGGGTCCAAATGCACTTGCAGCCTTCGCAGTAGGCTGTGGCAAGAATTTCCATTGGTTTGCCGCCCCCCCGTGAAGAACCTTTGCCTTTTATTTTTGGTTTCAGTAAGAATTTACTATGCCCTCAAGGTCCTGTGCTGGAGCTGAGGAACAGCTCTTAACCATCTCTTTGAGCGGCTCATGAGCTTGTAGACCTGCGCTGTAATCCCTTTACATCACTCCTCCTGGCTCAAGAGTTTTAGGCTGCTGAAGGAGGGACTTTATCCATAGACCATCCTGTACCTTTTACCATCAAAGATGCACTCTTGAATGTCAGCCTGATCTAATAGATCCTATTTGAGATTAAGAAATACACAAGATTTAAGATGAGGACAAAACATGGATTCATATGGTGGCACAGTGTTGTTTTTCTCTTAAAAACTAATATTTTATGAGGAGTTTTTGAGCACAGAGCTGATGTTTCTACAGAACTGTCTGCCGTAAACCTGAGATTTTGTTCATGCAATGGTCAGCTCAGAGCCTACTGTCTTACACAATTGTCTCAGTATAAGCATCGATTCATATTTTACCTATGGTGAATTTCGTATATTGTCCAGTCAGCCTCATAATGTCCTTGTGTAGTTCTTCAGTCTTTCCTCTTACTGCTGACTTAATACCACTAATTAATGCTATTTTACTTCATTCCTGGGTGAAATATGAGTACACTGAATAGCACATGTCCCAGCACTGATCTGTACAGAAGCCTACACCATTCAGCACCTCCCTCCATTGTGAGAACTGGTCATTTATTCCTGTACTTTGCATTTTATCTTCTAAGCAATTACTGAGCTATACCAGGGCTTTCCCTCTTGTTGCTATCAGTTCTTCAGTCTCCTTAAAAACCTTTGTCAAGAGCCTTTTAGAAACCCAGTCTAATGGAAATTAGATCACCCTGACCACATTTTTTGTTGATCTTTTCAGAGACCTTCAAGAGGTTTGTTTAAGGCAGGACTTCACAGCCGCAGTGTTGACTCTTCTCAGATAGATAGCATTGATCCAGGTGTCCTTTAGTTCTAACCCAATTAGCATCTCTATTTGCACAGAACAGGCCAGAGATTTGCAAACCTCTAGTTCTCCAGAGTCTGTATTGAAGTTTAGTGGCGCATTTGCTGCCATCCCCTCTTTAGGTATCAGTATTTTAAATGGGGAGTTTACATGCTGCTGTTGATAATTCAGCTGCTGCATTCTCTGGTGAGAACTCAAAGACATAGGTACTCACACACAGGCACGTTGCTACCTGAATGTTGTGACAGTGAAAAGACTTATAATAAAAGCTAATGGTATAAGGAAATAGATGCATACACACCTAAGAGCAGACCCGTAAGTCAGTGCTATTAATGGAAGTAAGAAGCTATCTTAGTAATTAACTGTATGTACCCATGACCCTCTTTGCAAACATGAATCCAAAAGCACACAGAGTATGGTACAGTATGGTACCTCCAAGGTCTTTGACCCAGGAAGCTGTTGCCATACTCCATATCTGCTGCCGTCCATTTTGTCTCTTTCATGCTTTGCTGAAAATTCTCCAGATGAAGTGTGGCCCTTTTTAATGCACATTTTTTACTTGGCACTAGCGTACGGCATGGGAAGGAAGAAGGAAGCCCAGCTCTGAACAGGGGGTGTTTGAGCTGCACCATCTAAGATTGTTCCCAGGAATGTCTGCAATTCAGTTACCTGCCCAAAGGCAGGACTCACACCCTTTGTCCATCTAGGATACGTGCAGGTGTGCCCAGCATGTGCTAGAACTGTAGTAGGGTTCCCTTCAGCCCATTTGCAGGGAGCAGGCAGGGAGCAGTGAGAAGCTGCACCTCTGGTATCTGACTGAAGCAGCTGTGCATGGGCATCCATCACTGCTCACACCCACCGGCCTACCCTGCTGTCTCTGCTGCCACAAGTAGGTATGCTGTCCAAACGGCAGTGTGGGGCTGCAGGGGAAAGAGGAAGAGGAGCATGGAGGTTGCATCCATTTTGGGTGTTTCACAGGTCTGACCATGTTTGTTGGGTTTTTAGAAACTTCAGCTGATAGAACAAGCAAGTTATCAAAAGGAAGGGAGGGATAAAAATATATCAGGATTTTTTTAGTTGTTGAAACCTTCAGAACTATGCAGAAAGGTCTCCTCCAGGCCTTAGAAACATAATTAAAATAAGCATAGTCAATCTTGTGCTTTCTGAAGGCCTCAAGTTTTGGTGACTGGCAATACTGCACTGTAGAAAAAAATCTGTGATACTTGATGCAACCAAAGATGTTACACTGCCAAAGGGGGAACTTCAGAGCTTCTGTTAGTGGGTTTCCACCCCTCTGCCCTTTTGCTCCAAGAGTTAACTTCTGCTCCTCATACAGGGTTGGACTGAACTGCGTGACTGCAGCTCAGATTTTGTTCCATTAGATAAAGCAATACCTAATGACGCTGATACTGTTAGAATTTTTATTTTGCCTTTCTTTTTTTTTCTTATGACAGAGATGCATTTACTTAGTATTAATTAAGGTAGCACATGACATATCACAGAGGAACTCAAATGTGATTTCACTGTGTGTATTTTAGTGAATTTTGCCTATTGGCTTATAATTTGCATTTTCAACAGTTACAACAGCAGAAGAAAATGATCTTAAAGTTTGTTTTAAAGATGTATTTTGTTAATGCTCTGTGATTTTTGAACAGTATTACAGAGGGCTTCAGGTAGGGAGAAGAAGGAGTTAATCTTTGCCAGCGTGCAGCCTGCCCTAATTTTCACTGTGAAGTTAAAATATCTTTATCTAAATAATGAATTGTAAGATTAGTAGGTGTGGTCCCAAAACCTCTGAAAGTAGGAAAAGTATAATGATCAGCTGCATTAAGACAACTTTTGTCAATAAAGGTCATTATTTTAAAGACTTAAATGACAGTTCTTTGTCTGTCGTTCCCTTGCAGGCCTGCTTTACGTGCCCTGTGAACTGAAAAGGAATATGTCACCCCTGGTATTACCTCATTCCTCCTCAAGTGACTGACAAATATACATCCCAAGGCTGTGCTGAACATGTAGGAAAAAGTGACAAAAACAGATCCTGAGGTTGTGTGACATTCTTGGGAAAGCTCAAGGAAGTGTGGCTGCGTATCTGTACTAATACTTGTAGGGAGCTGCAAAGCTGAAGATATTTTCTTATATACATAGGCTGTGAACAAGAGGACTGGTGCCACTGAAGTTAGTGGGAACTGCAGACACCAAACACCTCTAATAACAGGGCCACATGCTTATGTGAGGCATTGTTATTATGCAAAAAGGCTTTTATTTCTATTCTTTTTTCTCTGCCACATAAGCTGACCTAGTTTACAATCTGCCTCTGTACAGATGCATGCTCTTCCATGGGCAGAAAGACGGCAGAGCCATTGCCAACGAAGAGTGCCTGGAGTTAGGAAGGGGAAGAGACACAGCGCAGCTCAGGATGGCGAGATAAAGAGAAGGAAATGAAAGGCAAAGACATTTGAAGGAGAAGAGAGAGAAATGGGGAGAAAACAGTAAAGTCATATCCATATCTGCTGCCCCTGCAACATCCAGGAGACAGAGGAGTTACTCAGAGTCTTTGCTTTGGGATATTGATTTGTTGGCATATTGAACCCTAGTTTCTGTGTGAGATTTTTTTTTTTTTGTTATACAGCAAACCTTAAAATGGAGAATAATTCAAAGGGGGTACCGCTTCCTAGTAGGAAGGAATTCTTTCAGGCTGCTGTTTCACAGCCCAGCATGCTGTTCTTGTTCTCTATGAACTCCCAAAGATGCTGAGAGTAGTGCAGAATAAAGAAAGGAAAAAGGACACTGTGATAATGATGCTGGATATGTCAGGCACTTTTACAACATTTATAAAATGAAATGCAGTCCTGAAAGATGATGCCTGATCTGGGAGCCTCCACACTGTGTATAAAAAATGGGGTTTGCTTCGGATGCAGAATTTTAAGTGTCAGATCAGCTTTCAGGAATTTTGTGCTTAGATCAATTTTCTTTCTTTGTGATTCTGGTTACTTCTCTGACTGCAGAATAACATGTACATGAGCTGGCTGAGGGAATGCGCTGGCTTGTGGTAATGCATGTGAGATGAAAATGGTACTTGTGTGTATTCTCTGTGCATTTATAAAACTAATGAATGCAGAGATCCATCAGTCAGCAGAAGAGCTGTGGGAAGTTTGGAGGTCACATTCATAAATGCTTTATATTCAGTACAGGGATGAAATGTCAAGTATTACAGAGGTAGGGAGCTGCTGGTTGGGAAGTGACTGGAGACCCCTGTTCTATTTCTGGTGTTGCTGGTGATCTGAGATGTGACTGAAGGTGTGTCACATTCCCTTATATGGCTCTATGAGTTGATGAATTTTAGGACAGGAACTGCCTGTTAGTGGATGTTTGCAGAACATAACGGGACCTCAGGTGTGGTTAGGGAGTTCAAATACTCATGTAATACGAACTTATAAATTATTTTCTGAAGTTACTTAGCTGACTAGCAGGCTCATTTAGACACTTCTATTATGTGGTGAAATAGCTTGGCAAGATCTGTATCAGCAACTAGCAACATGAATAAACTCATTGACTTAAATGTGTCTCCTGAGTAAGTAACGTTTTAGTACTGGCTCCATAAACTTTTAGTCATCACTGGCTTACAAACTATGTGCGTAGCCGTGCCAGCACTTACCACATTGTGTAGTGTATTTTACTGCAAGCCATTCTGTCACAGGAGTAATACCCAGTAGTAACTGTGTGCGTAATCCACACCCACGTGAAGCAGTTACGCTGTTCTGCAGTTGCAGAAACGGGCCAGTTTCACTGGCATTACGTTCTCTTCAGTTCATGGGAACTGTTAGTTCCCCTTCATGAGAAAACCAAGGAAATATTCACTCCCTGTGATGCTGTAAGGAATGTTGTTTTTTAATTGCAGCTGGTGGGGATACCACTGCATAACTGACTCATGGTTCTCCCTTCTTCTGGAAAATGCAGTCATTGCAAATCTGGAGCACTTAGATTTCACTTAAAGCTCTTTATAGTCTTACTCCAGATAATATTTCTGCTTTGATTACTCTTGCTCTCTTTTTGTACCCTCTTCCACAGTAGTTCCCATATCTTTCCCCTACTGTGGGCTTTGTGTCTCCTTTCAGCCTGTTACTTTTCCTAAGCACAGGGGAAAAAAAAGTCCATTCAGTAGTATCCCTCAAAATTCTACAAATCCCTCTTTCAAGTCTGTTTGATCAATAACATCAACAGAAGGCAGTCCTGAAAGATAGCTCACCTGTGTCCAGCTTGCCTGACTGAGCCTGAAGATCAACAGGGCAGGAAGTCTATGTATTTTCTGACTTACTGTGTGCATAGGAAGAGCCATATAAATATAGCACTACTTTTTGCCACAGCTTTAAATGTTCTACATTTACATCAACAGCTGGGGCAAGATAATAACAGACTACAGTACTTCAGCAACTATGTAGAGTTGCATATTGTTCCTCCAACTGAACAGGCAATGCAAAAAAGATTTGAAGAGCAATCATTATTTTAGAAATCAGGATCTCTAGCTCTGTAACTCTTCTGTACAATACTTGAATAGCATATTCTCACAAAGAGCATTTGTTTGTGAACTAAAGAGCTTGATCCAAAGCCCAGCGAAGGCTCTTCCAATGCATTCAGTGAGCTTTGGATTAAGTCCTTCCTGAGGAGCAGATGTAGCGTTTTATTCTCTGCCACTAGAACAATAAAAATGACAAGACAAAGAATGAAGTTGTCTACGGAGAATAAAGCAGTGTTGTCCTGCAGCAGCTTAAATACATTAGGCTCTATAGATAAAAGTCCTGTAGAGTTAGTAAAATTGTGTGTGTAGCCCGTTCACAAAATACATTGTGCAGAAATGTTCAAATATCTCTTCATATACACCCAAACACAGTGTATTTCACTGAGTATTCAACTTCCCAGTATTCGCAAGGACTGAGTTAATAAACGTGACTACAAATACCAGTTGCGCAAACAAAGATAACACAGAACTAGTTTGTTGCCATTTATCAGCAAAACTGCAATGGAAGAGAGAGCTGGCAATTTTTTTTATGTCAGGGCTTTTAGATGGATCCAAAGTGTTTTCTAAGACCTCAACTAGGACAGGCTTTCCTTAAGTTAAGTTTATCTCATTCAACATAATAATTTCTTATCTGGCCTGTAGATGTTATCAAAATGTAAGCAAAAATGAGTGTTGAGGAGCAGAGACATTTGCCCCTGCAGGAAAAAGTGGGGCCAGAGTCACCCCAGGAAAAAGAGCTGACAAGGGAGATAAGCAGCTCTGGGAGACACAAGAGACCAGACTGAAGCAGAAGTGGCAGCAAATGAAAGAACAATTAGCAGAAACTAATCTGGGTGGGAGTCTTGCAGCAGAGACAAAATATGGAAGAAATTTGATCAGAGGTTTTCAAGAGGTCTGGGTAGATCCTGTAAAGACGTCTGGTGCGAGAGAGAGGGTGCAAGCAGCAGACAAAACAGGACATTTTTTTCTAAACACCTTCATGGATTTAGTCACTGGAATGGGTTGCCCAGGGAAGTTGTGAATGCTCCATTGCTGGTGGTGTTCCAGGCAGGGTTGGACATAGCCTTGGATGGCATGGTTTAGTGTGAGGTGTCCCTGCCCATGGCAGGGGGGTTGGAACCAGATGATCTTAAGGTCCTTAACTATTCTATGATTCTTTGTAGGAAGAGAATCAAAAGCGGACAAATACTATTATACAAACTATGTCTGTAGCTATTAAAAATAATACCATTTAAATTTTACCTGCCCAAATTTAAATGTTCCTAACTTTTTCAGCTCACAAGTAGCAGCATCAGGAACAAGACAGTATTCTGAAATACTTTGAATTTAATTATCACACGAAGCAAACACAGTGCTTACTCCAGTTCGAAACATTAACTGAATGCAGAAAGGTACATTTTGTCATGCCATCTTTTTCTGGAAGTTTGCCACAGGTGTGCTCTGACAACTACGAAGAAGAGAAATGCTTCTGTCTTTGCTTTTACTCCTACATGGGGAATCCTGTCAGCCTCCATGGACTGAAATCACTACTTCACTGAAGAACAGCAAGACCCTCTTACCATACTCTTAGTATTTCCACCAATATGTTGCTATGATCTTAATAAGTGGTCCTGCATATTCTTCACGTCTTTCAATTTTCTGAGTTTTGCACATTGAAGTACAAATCTCCAGCAATCAGACTGCCTTCTCCACACATTTTACTGAGCCCTCCCTATATTCAAGACCAGATGCTTGTTCCTTCTAGTCCTACTGCAGTGGTGTTAAATGCCTCCAGCTGGGATGTGTCATTTGCTGCAGGGTGGATGGCAACACCAGAAATGAGTAAGTGAGAAAACCAATCCTACCTGAAGGTCTTCAGACAGTCAGAGACAAGAGGATCATATTCAAAAATGAAATTGTTTGTCCCATAACAAAGAATGTTTTCTGCCTAAAACATCTTTAGTTTCCAGAAGATGCATCCTTTTCTCAAATTAGAAAGGCAACAGGCCCAATGACTAAACCTGTGGCCAGCCTGAAGGACTGGCTGTCCCTGCAGTAAGCTGAGGTCTTAGGTTCACTGCATTTTCTGATCATCAGAAGTGAAATCAGGCAAAATGAAAGTGTAATGAGATGATAAGACAAGCTGATTGTAGGCCTGCTAATTAAAAATACATAGTATTCTGTGTGGAAAATCCAGCTCTGCACTATGAAACTGCTGTGTGTTTCAATGTCCAACTCACATACTGTAGGAGCAGGCAATCTCATTTGTCTTCAGATATGAAGGTAGGTGGGCATGTTTTACACAGGCACCACAGCTTGACAGTCTTGTTACTTTGCTTTGGCAGTTTTCATGCAGAGCCACAGAAATAAAATTACAATGCCAGAGGTTAAACATAATGTCTTTGATGGCTTTGAATGACTTACAATCCTCTGGCTTCCCTCACCAATGTTGCCTGCCTTGGTCATGATTTGAAGACACACAGCAGAGTAATTAGCACAGACCATAATTGGAAATGAACTCTTAGCTGTGTGCTATGACATGCAGTTCAGTAACTCAGATGAATCCTCCTCTCCGTTAGCTAGCCCAGCTCTGCTGACTTAAACATGAGGTGAACTGTGGCCAGGACCAGGGGTGGAGAGTGTGACCTGAGAAACCAGCAATAAGAGCTGTCAGGAGCTAGCTAGAGAAAGCATCAGCTGTTTTACTCCCTGAAGCTGTGCGCCGTGCCTTGGATTGTTACTGAATTTCACTTCAATTTCCTATGAATTTCAGCAGTACCCCTCTATGGCTGGTGTGGCAGCAAGATACATCCTAAACTGCATTGAAGGGTCAGAGAGGAGGGGGTATAAGGCCATGCAGGCCATGCAGGCTTACGCTTGGAAAGATAACCAGGGAGTTTTGTCATCTGGCCTCACAAGCTTCAGAATCATGTGCTGTGCAGAAAGAGCATCTTGCTTTTAAACTGCCCCAGAGTGCTGAAAATACCACACCTCTGTGATTTTGAGTTGTCTGTAAAGATTTCAGCCTCATTACGTTTATGGCAGTAGGGCAAGGGGGAGAATGAGGAGATGAGGTTGTATCCTGCATCTGTTTGGATGTTTTGTTTGTTTTAAGCACCTGCCCAGTGTAATTAATTAATCTTTCCAAAGATGTCTGGACTCACTTGGGTTCTTTGATGATACAATCTTTCATAAAGCCAGTGAAAGAGCAAATTGAAGTTCTGTATCTCTGATTAAATATTCCAGCATCAGATGGGATAGCAACATCCTTTCCACTGCAAAACAAATTCTTTCACCCTATTCTATCTTTTTATTGTCATAAAAGTTTTGTTAAAATTAGGAGTTCACCAAGACAATCTCCCAAGCTCCTGTATAGCAGTGTTATCAAGAAGCCAAATGGTGTATGTCTCCTTCCTTGTGGTGTATATTTACATCTTCTTCCTCTTTACCAGTCAGCAGTAATGATGGTGGAAACATAAAGAAAACCAGCTGCAGTTTATGCTACTCCCACACGCATGTTTGTTCTCCTTTTTAAGCAAAAGCTGCAAGTGATAGAGTACATGGTATTCTGAACTTGCACTCCAAAAAGAGCTACAGGCATAACAGGATGTGTTTTAAACGCAACAATGAAGAGGCAGCATTTTGATATTAAGAAGGAAGAAACATAAAAACTCCGAGAACATTCATAAACTTTGGCTTGTTCAACAACAGGTCCAGCTTGGCTTGTTCTGAGCACATGACACAGAGTGGCTCCTTCCTTTTTTATAAGGAAGAGCATTAATTTGCTTCATGATGAGGATCAAATGTAGTATTTTTTTTACTAATCCATATCCTGTCTTCACTGGTCATGAATGTCATTACCTATTAAATGTAAGAGTTTTCTATGCTTTACTGAAACCTATGCAATTACCATTGAGTTGAACCATATTGTCAAGAGCACAGTCTGGACCTAGAGGTAGCTTGTTGCTTCTTGTTAATAGCTTGTTAAAGTTGGAGGGAACTGCTTGGAGAAAGTAGGCTGTTGAAATAACAGCTATGGAAATTTCTATTTCTTGATTTCTATTCATTGAGATCTACTTTCCCTTGATAATGATAAAAAAAATATTTCAGCTGGGTCAGCACATATTGTCTTCAGCTTTAGTCTAGAATTGATGTTTTTCTTACATGAGAATAACATTGCCCATTTGGCTGTTTAGCAATAGAAAGGACAATTGTTTTGTGTTAGTCTCTCTCAGCAAATGCAAGCCTAGAAGAATTTCTATCCAGCTGCTCCATATCGTCTTTGCCTCAAACACCAGGCTTAACACTTCTACAAATTGTTAGCAAGTTGTTAAAGAAAATTTCAGCACTTTGTCATTTACTATGACTAAATTAATTTTATTCCATGCTGGTAAGGGTACTCTCCTGGACTTCATTGACTTTCCCATGCTAGCATTTTGCTGATTCTGCTCATGCCACATCAATGATAGCACTGAGTCAGCCTCCCTCTTACAAGGTTCTGCCATCAAACCTTTTCCTTCAGTGGGGAGTTGTTATTGAAAAAAGAGACCAGTTTTTTAAAACCAAGGAGAAAATGGTGCTAAGTCAGGTTTTGTTCTGTGTGGTGTTACACTCCCAAGCATTGGAAGTACTGTGTTATTAAAACAAATTGCATTCCAGGGTCACTGAACTTTTTTTCTCCCTTTTCTTAAGCATGACCTTAACTTAAACCAGAGAAAGTTAGGCACCGATTAAACTCTAGCTCAGAGCTTTCCCAGCAGTCCTATAGGTCCTGCTTGTGATACACAAGCTGCCACAAAATGATAGTATACTGAGCACAGCACTGCTAGGAACCAGTGAAAAATGTCTGGGAATGTCTGCACAAGTCCATGCTCCAGATGCAATCAAAATGATTTAAATATCTGAATTAATCGTAACATGAAAGTTTTGTTTTGATAGCTTTGCATTATCAATTTGAAGCTCAGTTTTATTGTTTGTGTTGTATATTATTTGCCTAAAGAAAGGTTGATTCCCGCTGACTGATACCCCTAAGGATATGTTGATTTACTGCTTTATATAGATTTAATCTTAAATTTAGTTGTTGTTTCTGGATAGCTAAGAATATGAAAATCTGTGCTATATTGTTCATTCTAAATTGCTAGGCACATGTAGTGAGGTTCATATTTCTTGTTAGCAGATCTGTTTTGTTTTGGTTTGGTTTTTGTTTGGTTTTGTTTTTTAATTAGATTGGTCCATCACCTTTTGGATTTTTTTAGCATTTAAATAAAAACTATTGGAAACCTGGATTTTTTAGAAAACTACTAGTGTGTTTTGTGTTTTTTTTTTTTAATGGTAGGTGAAACTACTAAATGTGATAAGAAAAATCTAAGAAAAGGTTTTCAAAACATGTTTTGCATTTAACTTTTTCCCATTAAAAATAAAAGAAAGGTTTTAGCAGGCGCTGGATTTAGCTGATAATTCATCAAGGCCTCTAAGGTCTTAAAGCTAGCTGATCTGAGCTCTTACACCAGTTTTCACTCACAGACCAGGAGGAGATATGAAGTTGCTGCATTTTTATCTTCAAATGCCTCTCTAAGCAAAAGAGTTAGTTATTGAGCTAAATTTAACTGATTTTAATGAAAAATTCCAACCCACTTCTTTTATAGCAGAAGTATAAAATTTGCTTTGTCCGTTTAATCTGAATCAGTTTAACAGCCTTGATTACTAATTTGATTTTATTTAAAGAAATGTGAAAGATTAAAGTAAATTTAAGCAGGAATATGGGCAATGTATATCCAAGTTTGCACTTTTGTTTAACAGAACAGTTTACGACACGTATTGTTGCAGGGGCCTTTAGTTTTTAACATGGTTGTTTTTTTCTTTAGATATATGTGCTTCACACTCAGCAGTGTCAGCAGGCCTGAAGATGAATGTTCTGGCCCTGCGGGAATTCAGTTGCCCATTTACTCCCTTTCTACTCCCAGCATCATACTGACAAATTCATTTGCTGCTCTTGAAAACACATGGAGGCACATGACCACACTGAGGATGAAAAAGGACTATTCCCATCATGCCTTTTCCAGCAAAATGGTGCGTTCCCAGCCACCACAGGCTACCAGGTGAGCTATCAGGCAACCTCCTCGCAGCTGAAGATGTGCCCTATGCCACTTAACACAGAGTGCCAACAAGCATTATGTCTGAGCACAGGTCTGATCCCTGTGCTTCCCACGAGAACATGGTGGGAGGAGACTTACCTCTGCACCCTCCTTGGCTTCGGGACTTTCACAGGAGTACGGTCCTGGCGGGTCCCTTGGCAGCATATCTGATCCTTCTGCACCTACAAAACCAAAGACATTTTATTGCCCATGGGAGAATATGTGTGGTTGAGAAGTTGCTTTGCTTTGCTTGGATCCATTTCTAGCAGCCGCGCTCTGTCATGAGCGTGGTCTCATCAGCGTTGTTAAGGAAAGCATAAAGGGTGGAAAAACAAAGACTGAAAAATATCTTTGCCAGCTGGAGAGAGCTCTGCGTGCTGTGGAGAGGCAGCTACTGCTGGGAGAGAACACAGCAGGTGCTTAGCAGGTTTCACAGCACACCGTGGCTCAGGAAGCATATCATCAACTTCAGCCCCTTCAGCAGCCATCCCTGTCCCAAGGGTGGTGCCCAGTGCTGGGGCTGTGGCTGCCCTGTCCCTGATGGGTTGTGAGAAGCTGCCAGGTCCAGCTTTGCCACCCTCAGGGAGTCCCCCAGGCACTGATTCCTCTGTGCTCACTCACCTGTGTTGTGGTGCTGAAGGTATGCCACTGCTCACATCACCCCTGGAGAGAAGCCAGAGGGCTTTTCTGCACTTCTCTGCATCCCAAGGGAAGGATAACTAAGAGCATCTAGGATCCTAACTGAGAGCATCTCATTAGTCAACACTGCTCCTCAGCCAGTCACTGATCACCTCTGCTTATGGGGTGAGGGCAAGTCTGGAAGGACCTCTGCACTTTTATTTCTACATCAAGCTTAAACTTTGAAGAAGGTAAGAACATATCTGCTTATTTCACCTCCAGGGACAATCTTGCTTAAGTATAGCTAGCCACAGACAGCATTACTTTTGGAACTTCGGTAGCAATGGCAATAGTTAAAATAAATGAGAGTGGATTAGAGTCAGATTAAATCAGTGAATATTTTCTAAACTGTGAAATTAAGTTATAGGGGTTACATGATCTCCACTATGGAGTGTAAGGGTGTATAAAGATTTATGGATCATCTCCAGTAGCACTGTTGAATGTACACATTCACACTGAGAATACAGTGAATAATGTTCTTTGTGCTACCACAGCACTGTGCGCACCTACTAGATTTGAAATATGGCTCATGTAATAATACAGCTTGAAACGGCTCTGCAGTCCTTGGTCAATACAAGGGCAGTTATTCATGCCCTCTGATGCTACTTCACTGTATAATCTTGAGCATGTGTCTTCAAACCACTACCAGTTGTGTGTACTCCACAGTTGTGTTGCGATTATCTACGCAAAAGGATCTGTGCATCAGAGATGCTCTTTGTTTATTTGTTGCTCTGGTGGGCAGTGGCACATACCAGCAGTGCTAGCATGAGCTGAAGTCTACCTATGCATGAAGGCACTGACTACACACCGGTATTTTTCTTTCTAACAATATTGGCTGCTTTCCCTGCTTTTTGGTAGCATCAGATTTTTTGCTCTAGGGGAAGCATATTTAAAAACATCAGTGAAACTTATATGCCAAAATCCTGCAGGTGCTTTTGACTTCCTCCTGCACAGATTTTTTGGAGCTGCACCCTCCTCTTCCCATATGCTGAGCTGTGGTGTCCGTATAGTCCACTGAGCCACTGGGCAGCCCCCAGCAAGGTTTAAAGGCTGCTTTAAAACCAGTGGAAATGTGCAATAATGAAATTGGGACCTTTTTTTCTTGTTGTGCCCTCAGTGCGCTGGAGAAGTCTACAAAGCCAGAGGTCTAATCGCATGACTTTACCACAGGTTTGATCCTTCTTTTGCATTCACCTCTGCTGAGGTTCCCCCAGAACATCGCTGCTTTGGAAGTGGTGCTGCAGAAGAGGCATGTAGTTTATTCTGTCCCCATTTCTTTTTTCCACTGTTATTGGAATTTTATGTTTTTTTCTTTCCAGCTCACTTTGATAGCTTTATCCAGGCTAATATCAGGCTGAAAGGACCCTCCTTGTTGTATGTCTCTGGCGTATTTCAACACAGTGGGCTTCTGATTGGCTACTGATAGCTATATGCTCTCCTGCTACTCAAATACAGATGTAAAATAGAACTGTCTGTCTGCCTTTTTGCATCACTTTATTAAAGCATCTTTTCATACTCAGGACTCCGTGCATCTTTTTTCTGAAGTGTATTTGGAATTGTGAAGCCTTCAGGACATTGGTAGGAGTGAATCAGAGGGTGGGAGCAGTGTGCATCACTCGACATCTGAATCAATTGCAAGTGTGGTTCAGGAAAGAGGGAGGAGTTCATTAAAAAACATACTACTGTTCTCTGCTAAAGTGCTGATGTATATGTAACCTATGTCCAGCAAGAAGGGGCAGTCTGGTGACTAGGATGCTAAATGGAAATGTGAGCTGTCTCATTTCACACCTGTGACTAGCATTTCTTGGTAGGACCTGGCATTGACTTAAGTTGTCCAACCATAAGTGATATTCCCCATGGCTGTTGGCAACACATGAAAGATTAACTAGGGCATTTCAATGGTAATATAAGCAGTTAACTAAAAAAAAAAGTAATGGAAGTCCAAGGCATAGGAATTAACACAGACAAGAAAATGACAGATGTCCCCCAAATCTTGCAAAAATACATAAATAAAATAAGCCTCAGTAGACTTCATCTCCACACCCTGTATTTGGTGACATGCCGTATCTGCCATTTAGCATGGACCTCTGACTTTATGTACATAAAGGAAATGGCAACTTTATAATGACCCTTGGATTAAAAAAAATATAATTCCAAGCATGTTCACATCTGTGGACATGTCGTAAAGGCTGCACATAGTACCAGTTCATGCTTCCATTATCACAACTAAAGTTTTACATCTATCATTGTCTGTATACATCAGTGATGAAGTAACTCAACCAGAACAGCTGCAGGGCAGCTCCATCAGCACTTCTGGGGCTCAGTGGCTTTTCATTCATCTCTGTGCATGCTAGCTCCACTTCTGTGTAGCACGGTGCTGACCTATTTGTTTCCTTTTATTTGCTGTTGATTTCAGCTCTGAATAGGGTTTGATGGATGACAGGAGTTTAACAATAAAGAGAACGAGACAATAGAACAGGAATGAAGCTGAGCTAACAGTCTCTTTCCTTAAGAGACATATCTGTGCAGACTTAGGAGAGAAATCAGGGTGCAGATAATGAGAAGGAATTTGGGCTTTCAGCTGACCACCATCAGCCAGAATGGAAAAGAATGGATGTTGTCAAGACAAAAAGGATGAAATTTGAGTATAAGAGGCAGATGCCTGGATGCTGGTCATACAGTTGGCAGTGAAATCGCAGAATATGGATGAGGAACAGAGGTACTGATGAGTGATCTGGAAAACTGCTATGCACACCCACTCATTGCTCTTAATGAAAAAGGGGAGGTTTTAGAAGTTTATTCCTGAATCACAGTTCTTCATGGTCAGCACTGTTACCATGGGGAAAGCACCTCTCGTTGGTTAGCAGTGACCTGGGGCAGTACACTCATCTCAGGGGTGTTTGCTCTATCCATCTCAGTCTGTCACCCATTTCTGGTCTACTTCTGTAGGACCTGGATGAAGAAAGGAAACTTAAGATGCAATTCAGCTAGCAATATATGCCGACTTTCTACAGGAGCACACAACTCCCTTAGAAAATCCTTCACAAATGCAAAAATCACCCAGAAACCGCAGATGTAGGGTCTTAATTTTGCTGTTTGTTTTAGCAACAGAGTGCTGTGTGTTTTAAGCACGTAAACTTCACTGCTGTGTTGTTAAGCTTTCAGGAAACAGCTCTGAGCCCTGTACCATATAACCATTAGCACTGGGGTAGGCTGTACCCATCTGAAACCTGGCAGCCTACATCCTCTTGCAAAAGAGCCTGGTGCCGTAAAAGGATGGGTTGTAACATAAAGAGGAGTTGAATCAGGTAATACCTTTATGGCAAAGATTTGTCTCCTCAGAGGAAAAGGTAGATAAAGCACTTATGGGTATTCACCAGAAAAACTCCTGCAGTGATGGAATCACACTAAATCAAGCCTTCTTAATTTCTTACACAATAGGCATTTATACCTGCTATGAAAAGTTAGGGCACATTCAATTGTTCACTTACATGGCAGCTGAAATAGTTTAGGATATATTATTATCTTCCACTGAGACAGGTTGTCTGTAGGGGCACTTTTAGTCCTTTTCAGAGCCCAGGCAGGTTGCACGCATGTGCCAAAAGGACATGTTAGAGTTCCCAGTTTGGCCCTCTCTGGCTGCTGCAGGGTGCTGCCATCCCAGAGCTGCTAAGTGCCTGCTGTACTATTCATATTGGAAGGAAAACAGGCTGGCTCAAACCACATAAATCCTGGATCATCACTAAACTGGCCCATTTGGTCTTGAACAGGCCAAGGAGGCATATTATTACAGCAATTGTTTTCATTTGACTTGAACCACAGGGATTCCTGCTGTTTCTGTCTGTTTTCATTCAGCTACATAGGACTTGTTGATAAGAACAAAAGCCAAACTATGTCCTTGTGTTGGTATCTCGGCAGTGCCCAGCTGAGCCAGCAGACAGATGCCCTGTTAAACTACAAAGTAGAGTCTGTCACCAATTATTCCTGTGGATAATAAAAGGTCATTCAGAAAAATAAAATCCTCATATAAGGAGAGGGAGAGAAAAGAAGAGACACCGTGTATGAAAAAAAAACCTTTCAGCGAGAGTGCTGACATGCTTATTTACTGAAGCACTAAATGGCTTGGTGGCTTCATGGTGTTCAGATTGGGAGAGGTCACTATCAGCATGAAGACAAAGGAATAATTTAAGTGGTGATGAAACTACTCATTTATCTGTTTTTTGCACTTTAATATACACTATGTTTAGTCATTGCATCCTTGCAGTATTTTGAAAGAATAGTAAGGAAACTTTCTCACCCTTTTAACCACGCTGTGAAGGCTCACCTCTAAGAATTGAGAACATATTTTAGTCTCAGTTTTCATAGAATCTTCAGTATTAGAAAAACTATTACAGAGAGTACTGCAGATGCCACTTCTCTTGTGATGTGTCTTCCTGATAGCAATTGTCTCAAGAGTGCTAGTTCATATAATCTGTTTTTCTGCATCTGACAGCAGTATTATTCACAGGAGTGAATGCACAGGTTGCAGAGCTAATCATACAATTCTCTTTTGCTGATTTGTTTTTTTTTTTTCTTCCAAATGATTGTTTGCTTTCTAGCTTTCACACTGTGATGTATTTTTGTCTTAAATACAAATAAGGCAAATAGCTCCCTAGTAGGGCTAGTTGGAGGGAAGTCACGCCTATTTATGCCCCATTAAAAAGGATACTTGGCTGGGGTTATTCTTTTGAGGGAGCTGGTTGGATTGTGACAGAAGTATTGTGCTGCATTTGCACTAGGAATAGGTGTCAAAGTCTTAGTCTCCAAAATTCAAATGCATGTTTTAGTTGCAGATGTAGTCTGGCACCATTTAGGAAAACACCTAAACAAACCTGCATTGGTGATTGCAGGTGGAGTAGATAAAGCCATGGTAGATCTCCAACACTGAGATAGATTATCTCTCATCATGTCAGTCAGGCTTTCAGGAGTAATTTGACCTAGTCCAGGCTAGCAATACTCTGACATGGCCTTTGCATGCCCCAGTTGTGTGGGAAGTGATGGCAGCTTGGGAGAGCAGTTGTATCTTCTGCCATTTACTTAACTAATTAAGCAACACCAGTCTCAAACTTTGTCCCTTATTTGTTTTAACAAGGTTTTCCTACCTACCAAAAAAATTTTTGGTGATCAGCAGCTATGAACTAATTTTGGTTCCGATTGTGCATGCCTTTTTTTGCAGATTTAATCACAGTCAAAGCCATTTCTGTGAAGTTCACCATTTCTTCTATGAAGTGAGGAAGAAGCTTTCAGAATCATAATCGACATATATTTTGCAATGAAACCTTAAGTATAGAGCAGCCCTAAGGTTAAAGCTATTCTGAGAGAATGAGATTGCAATGTTGCTTAGAAAATTGGTCCTAGTCTCAGCAATCTTGTTCACAGTGAGCAGTTTATGATGAAATTGAGAGAGAAACACTGAAGTTTTTGGAGGAAAAAATGTGTGCACGAAATAAGCTAAAACTTGGACATGAATTGGGAGACATGAGGCAGGGAAAACCTGTGAATTTTATTTCTCTTACTAGTAGTAAGTTGCCTTGTAGTGCATTCTCTTATTTGGAAATGTCAGGTAAGAAGTGTTCTATCATTAAAAGACCAGACAGCCTCCTAGCTTTGTCCAAGTTAGTTCGCGGCAGCAGTGGAATCAAACAATGGATTCACCGCCTTGCACAAGGGTTTAAAATTAGCAGAGAACTCATTGAGTGACATAAAGAAGGGAAGCACAAGTGACTCACACAAATTCTTTTTAATCATGACCTCACTTGGAGTATTGTGTGCAGTTCTGGTGTCCTCAACATAACAAGGACATGGAACTGTTGGAACAACTCCAGAGGAGGGCCACGAGGATGATCGGGGGACTGGAGCACCTCCCGTATGAAGGTAGGAAGAGAAAGTTGGGGCTGTTCAGCCTGGAGAAGAGAAGGCTGCGTGGAGACCTCATAGCAGCCTTCCAGTATCTGAAGGGGGCTTATAAGGATGCAGGGAAGGGACCCTTCATGAGGGGCTGTAGTGATAGGACAAGGGGTAACGGGTTCAAACTTCAACAGAGGAAGTTTCTATTTGATATGAGGAAGAAATTCTTTACTGTAAGGGTGGTGAGGCACTGGAATGGGTTTCCCAGTGAAGATGCGAATGCTCCATCACTGGTGGTGTTCAAGGCCAGGTTGGACATAGGCTTGGATGGCATGGTTTAGTGTGAGGTGTCCCTGCCCATGGCAGAGGGGTTGGAACTGGATGATCTTAAGGTCCTTTCCAACCCTAACTATTCTATGATTCTATGATTCTATGACATAGAATAATAGAATGATTTGGGCTTGAAGGGACCTTAAAGATCACCTAGTTCCAACCCCCTTGCTATGGACAGTGATACCTCCCACTAGACCAGGTTTCTTAAATCCCTGTCCAACATGGCCTTTAACACTGCCAGGGATGGGGCAGCCATAGCTTCTCTGGGCAACCCATTCCAGTGCCTCACCCCCCGTACAGTAAAGAATTTCTTCCTCATATCCAGTCTAAACTTCCTCTGTTTAAGTTTGAAACCATTACCCAGTGCTTCACCACCCTCATAGTAAAGAACTTTTTTTCCTAATGTCTAATCTAAATCTCTGCTCTGACAGTTTAAAGCCATTCCCCCTTGTCTTATCACTACATATCCTTGTCAAAAGCCCCTCTCCCGCTCTCTTGTTGTACTCTTTAGGTACTGGAAGCTGCTCTAAGCCTTCTCTCTTAAGCTCAACCACAGAAAGAAAGCAGAAGGTAGCAGAAAGATTATCTGCTATTGATAACCATTCTCTGCTAGGAGAAAGAAGAGGTATCAGTTGCACAAACATGAAAGTGTGTGTCTGTCATGCAGTGAGGAAGGCAGATCGCTAGTGGTTCTCCTCTCACTGCACTAGAGGATTTCTTGCCCCCAAGAAATGCTTGTGTGAAAATAGTGCGAAGATGAGCTTCTAACCTTCTCAACAGGGCTAAGCAGAGAGGATTGCAAGAGGTGTGTCCAATTTTCTTTACTGGAAAATGAGACAGTTTACCTCCTGTCTTCATCACACTGATCTTGCTGGCACTGAAGCAGACAAGGTATATTTTCATGACCCCTTTTGTTAGCTGGAGTTAGACCTGCAGCTGTCTGTACCAACAGTTGGGAGTGCTGCATGCACATGTGGAAGATACTGCGGATGCATTTACAACATTCAGTTAATCCTAATTCCAATGCCTTTAATTAATTCTAATTTCCCTTTCAGCGACTTTTAGCAGCAGGCAGGACATTCCCTGTTAGTGGCTACTACTGCTGAAGTAAAGGGCCATGCCTTTGCAGTGCATCTGATGGGGACGGGAGGAAAGCAATCTCAATTTTTCAGCAAACTGTGTCCTTAGATGACTTTTCCAGTTATGTTTTCCTGCTGCTCCTCGTGAGTAACCAGCCTGTCTCAACAGGGTAAATCCTTGTTACGCGTCATGTATTACTGTGGAGGAGGAGGGACAATCGTACCCTGCTGACGTTTAGCTGCAGGTAATGGAGTGCGTATGAGAAGACCTATCACTGTCAATTTTCCTCTCACACCTCATAGTCTCCTTCAGGGATGACATTTTGGATCTAGTTTACATTTGTTGGTTTGACAAAAATGGCAGGCTCACTGAAGGCACGGTCCAGAAAATTGACCAGCACACATCCACCTAGTGGATTTAGGAATAAACAGGTATAGTTTGTTCTGAGAAGCCTCCTTCCACACTGCTAAAAAAGCCATATTGCAAGATTTTCACAGTTAATGCAGGAGTTAGGCAAATAAAACAAGGGGGCTATTTTAGTCCTTGACAAGGCAACAGCAGGACCCCTGGGTAGACTGAAAGTGGGCTCATCTGCCTGATTGTAGTTGTTGAAAGCCAAACTGCAATAAGGCAAACCTAGCCCAAAATATCTGGACTGGCCTACTGTTTGACCTGCAGTTTTGTATACTTTTAAGATGTACTGTCAGCTGCTTTGAAGATATGCATGATTTTTCTATCACGCAAATTTGTATCAACATTTTATTGCAAAGTTAAAACTGCCAGTTTTGCTTGATAGAAGGTGGTACTAATGAATACTTTGCCACTATCCGCTGTTATAGTAAAGAGTGATGTGCCAGATAGATAGGAAAGAACCCGCCTTGTCCTTGCATTTGTACTAGACACACGTTGTTAATTCAAATCCTGTAAATTCTGCAACAGCAGAGAAAATCTTGCTCTTCCCTATACAGATGCATGAGAGTGGAAAGATGTGTGTGAGCTGGTGTTATTAGGGCATGAGCCACAAAACTGCTGGAAAGCCATGCAATCCAGAGAGTGGATCCTTTCAGGCCAGATAGTTGGTTCACCTGAAGTTGGGAATAGATCTGTTAACCTCAAGAAGAGATCCAGAGCACTGAACAGGGTTAGTAACTGTGTAGTCAAATTTAAATCACTGCTTGAGGTAAGGTTAATATAATCTGACTTTTAACAAAAGCATATCATAGGTATCCTTTTATCAGAGATAAGATCCAGATGTTTCAGGATAAAGATACCTGTCTTCATCTAAATTTAGCCGTGCTGTATAGTAATCAGTTTGTCATTTCAGAGGGAGTACTTATAGACTATGTTACTGCTCAATTAGAGAAGAGCATCAGCCTCTGGCCTCCATGGATAAGGCTGGCAATCTTAGAAAATGACATATAATTAGAAAAAATTACAGTGTTTGCTTTCACTAATTGTTTTCCCAAAAAAGCAAACTGACATGCAAGCAAACATAATATCCAGATATGGTGTATCCTCCTCAGTTATTCACTTGTTACTTCCCCAGAACTTAAATAGGTAGTGAAATATTTCATTTCCCAACCACAACATTCGAAAGAGGTGTGACTTGCTGGTCAAAACTCCAGTGGTGTTTCTTATCCAAGCCATATGCTTTAAAGAGTTCAGTAAAAGAATTCTTGGCTCTCTAATAAAAGAAGAGATCCACGGCTTCAAAAGCAAAAGCTAAACTAAAAAAATAAATGATGACTTTGGTGTCATAATATTGGCCTGTATTTTGCATATGAAAGGTTTAATAAATAAGGAAAGATCACAAGTTAATGTGCAATGTCAAATGATGCCACACCAATTCCTTCCGGCCAATACTTTGAGTATTATGAGACGTATAACAGACTACATTCCATGAGTGCGCTTTGAGTCCTGCTGCACAGAGATAGGGTGACCGGATATAATTTTCCAGGCTATCCCACACTTTGGCAGCTCATATAAAGGTAGCATCCTGAAACATAAAACCTGGATTCTCTCTGGGAGCCCCACCAACCCCCCAGATTAATAGACATGACAGGAGATTAAGGAGGTGTTTTCTATCTGTGCTTCCTAAAGGAGCACAGGTCAGCCATATATTTCCATGGGGACAAGGTTCTGGCTTTGTTCTCTCTCAGTCCTTCAAAGTCACAACATGTGCTTCGTAAAGCATGCCCTGCTGATGCAATGCAAAACCTCTTGACTATTGTGTCCACAGCATGCTAAACATGGCTCATCAAGGGTAGAGCAAACAGCTATGGCACAGTCCAAAGATAAATGAGAAAATGCTGGATGGCTTTTGCAAACCCATGGAAATTATCAGCTCAGTTCTACTTGTTCCCCCTCAGCTGTTTATCTATCCCATGATGTGCATTGTCTAAATTTGAAATTAAAAACATTCCTGAGGCAAGGAATGTCTTCAAGCACTTGCATTCCATGGTGCATCAAAGAACAGCTGAGGCTTTGCCTTCAGTAGCTATGCTTGCATTCAAGTTTTTGGAGCCTTATGACTTTAGCTTACAGCACGTTCATTAACTTTTGGGGGCAGAACTCACATACAAGGCAGTCCCTTGATGAGACGGGTTTCCTGCCTGATGAGGCAGTCCATCTGTACAGGCTACACTAAAGTGGAAGCTAGTGCATGGACAGAATATGTGACTGGGGAGTTTTTTCAGAGCTTGAGGCCTGAACATAGTTGGGGGAATGTTAAAGCTATGATAAACAAAACTGACCTCCTTTTAAAATGTAGCTTTTGTAGGTGTATGTGTATCTCCCCTTATCTGTCCTATTTCTTAGGTTCCTTCCACTCCTCCTTAGCATGAACAGTGAGGAGCAATTCAGTAAAGGGTCTTCCTAAGAGAATTAGCTCCCCCCCTTGAGAAAAAGCAGTTTAGAGCTTGTACCAGGGTACCAATAGTAATTTTTCACAGCTCTCATCTTGACAGTAAGCCCATAATACCAGTGGAATAGAGCATGAAAAATAAAATTACACTAGGGCTTCAATTAACTTTAATATTACCTGTAACTCAAACACTTACTGCTTGTGTGCTAGAGTTATTACTACTTTTATAGGATTTTAGATTATAACGTTTTAAAGAGACAGCCTACCTTGTGGAGAGTTTCTAGCTCTGAAAATGAACAAAGATCAGGCAATTTAAAAAGGTTTAAGGGTAAGCCCTTAAATGTCAGGCTGCACACTTAAATGTTCCCTGTTGAAATCTGGCAAGCTAAGTTTCTTGTGAAATTTCTAGAAATTAGAAATGTATTAGAAAGCCTCTTTTAGAACTACTGTGCTTTCATGTCAAGTCTTGCCTGCAACATGAAATTGTGGAGACAAAACGAATATATGAGAGGTGGGTTTGGGTTGTTTTTTTTTGTTGGTGGGTTGTGGTTCTTTTTTTCCCTTTAAATGACAACAAAATGAGTTGATCCTCAGCAGCTGTGAACAGTTCAGTCTGACTTTAAATTAAATTCATGGCTGCATCTTCCTTTATTCAAGCTATTCAAATATTCTCTTAACAACCTGCACTGAGTAACAGATAAAAATAACTTTCATGCTTAATGTATTTTAGGTGTGCGTGCAGGCTATTTGAATTTTCCACATTTGGTTTCTGAGAACAGCTGTGAGTCTTCTCCTAGCTCAGTCATGACAGTTTCTAAGAACACAAGAACTGCCCCACTGGACCAGCGCAACGGTCTCTGACAGAAGCAGCAAGAGACTTCATATATGGTGAACACTTGCACTCAGCCTGTATCCTCAGACCTGCTCCTGTACCTCCTGCAGCATCCAAACCACTAGATTATGGGTGTCATTGGACAAATCTCTGCCTTGTTGCTTTAATACTTCTATGGGATCAGTTGTGCAATGGTTTGTTGATGTGGAGGCATTTATCTGTCTGGTTTTCTTTTCTTTTTTTTTTTTTTTTTTCCGCCATGATCATCTACATGGTATGTGAACGACTGTGTTGTTTAGCACTACCACTTCAGAAACCTTAAGAAGAATGGACAACGAATCAGTGTACTGTTGTAAGATATGATTTGCTAGATGGCTTAGTAATTTTGAATATCTAAGGTATGACTGCAAAGGGATTGGGTGCTTAGGAATTCAAACATTCACAGTCTGAACTTCAGGCCACCTTAAAAGAGCCTCAAAAATTATCCAGAAGCAGAGGCAGACAAAGAAGTCATAACTTTCAGGAATTTTAGCCTCTAGCAGTGTTTGTTGCAGAGAAAGGATCAGCAGAAAAGGTTCACATTCACTCCGGACACCCTATTTAATAAAGAATTAGGATAGCAAAATAAGACAGATGGCAAGAGCAGACAAGACAGTTTGAGACCCAAGGCCTAATTCAGCTTTGACATAGCTAAGCTGAACGGCTATTGAAGTCAATGAGATGTTCATGTGTTTGTATCAGGGCTGAATTTGATTTCCTGTTCAACAGAAAGTGGTGAATAATTGAGTTCAGATAGAATTTGTGTTTGTTTGGAAAAGAAGAATGGTGATATAAAATTTTCAATGCTATCCTAAAGCCTACGCTTTAAAAACTAATATATGTTACAAGCAGAGATGTTTCCTGAATAATGCAAATACAGTTGAGACCACTACCTGCCCTAAGGCTTTGTATATACGTGATGGAAGTAAAGAGATGGAGAAACAAGCAGAGGCTTGTTTGATGCAATCTGAGTGTAATAGGACTATGAATCCTTGTTCCCTGAATCTGAGCTAAGCCTCTAATTTTTGTGTTTCTACAGGAGTCACTGCTGGGTGCCCAATCTCTGCTTAGAATTATTATAGGAAGTGTATTAATTTTCTAAATAAGAATTTGGAGAATGAGCATTGGAGGATAGCATTTCACCATTTCTGCTTTGCCCTTCTGTGTTGGTGCTTCCAGCTGTGGGGGATCTGAGAAATCATGCAGCAAGACTATAAGGGTACCAAATAATTTCCCCTTGTCTTCACCTGGGGGGCTACTCCTCTTTCCCTTTTTAATGGATCAGTGTTTGCCAAACACACCCTGGTTTGTAATTTGTTGTTTTATTTTGCCTATAAAATGAAAAGGTAGATCTTATCCTGGCAGAATGGAATATTACTTTGCATTTGCTGCTGTGTAACGTCTTTGGCTACTGTGGTTTAAGGCATGCTGATTGTCCTGCCTGCCTCTCTGTCAGGATGCTCCTGCTGGAAATCAGTGACTTGGGTAATCCTCATTAGAAAATTGGGTGTTGATTGAGACCGAGCAACCAGAATATTGCAGAAAAATAAAAAAATAAAAAAAATTAAAAAAAAAAAAAAAAGGAAAAGAAAAAAAGAAAGGAAGATATATAGCATTTGTGTTCTCGTGGGTTTTTATCCTGTCCTCCACAAATATTGTCAGGATGCTGCTTGTACAAAGAAGCAGTAAAAGATGCCTCTATAATGGGAACAGTCATGATTGTGCTGTGTATGTGCCATGGTATTTCCCTCTCATCCTGTAACAGTGCACCAGTACAAATACAACCATAAAACAACAGCAGATAATCTTTATTCGGCTCTGTGTAAGCACACTCCGCAGAACAGCCTGGTCTGCACAATAAAAAGGATGTGCCTCCGTACCTAACAGTTCCCAATGCACACTTCTGGGGCAGCATATGCTTTCCTCTTGATGGCTGCTATGTCTTTGCTAGGCAGAGTGTTAGCTAATGGGATGTAATTGTACATACAGGAGGTATGGGGCCTGTAACTGTTCCTGTGCTGGGCACCCTGTAGGTGTACAGGTTTTCAATGAGGCTCCCTGCAGATGAGAAGATATGCCTAGTAGCTTTTCTGTTCCTGACTTGTCCTCTGTGCAGATGAAATGTGTGTGCACGGTAACAGTGAAGAGCCACACTAGCACCAGAAAATGTTTGTTTCTGAGGGATTAGTTGGGCTCCCTCGTCAGAGGCAGCCACTTCATTTTCATCTGCCTCAGTTCCTCATTTTTCATATAAAAATGATAGCACTTTTCTGACTTAATCGGATGCTGTGAAATTTCACCGATTGGACACTTTGAAGTGCTCAGGTATGGAAGTGTCTGGAGTTGGGTGAAAATATCATGAGCCATGATATCCTCATGTACTGGGTCAAGAAACTTAAAACTGGTAGTGCCACAGGGATGGCTTTTGTGTTGTATGCCTGCATAATCTGTTAATCTTCATGAGAAATATACCAAACCCAACCTCATTCAGACATAGCAGAATTTCAGTAACTAATTACAGTTGGACCCAGACACAATGTCCTAGGATGCTTTTCTCTGGAGACAGATATGTGCTATCTTTCTATATTGTGCTGCCATTCTTTGGGCCTTGCAGGGAGGAGAAATGGAACTATTTTATTGCTTTCTTAGGAGTTTTTAGCTAATTGCATTATAGGACCACAGGAATTTAGTCCAGTTCCTCTTCGTTCTGATCCTAAGAAGAACTCTAGAACATGGATTATTTTAGTGCAAATATTTAGTTCAGAATATGCAAATATTATTTAGTGCAAATATTTAGTGCAAAGGCATGATTTGAAGTGCATTTTAAAGTACCCCAACTCTTGTTTGACAGAACAGTCAGAAGGCACTAACTCTGAAGTTCAGAAGCAATCTACCTTACACCTAACAACTTGGTCATATCTGAAAATACACATCAAATGTTAAAATATAGCTTACAGCATCTCTTGTACTCAATTTGTTAAAAGACCACTTCCACTGCATTCTTCATTTACTGTCTAAAAATAATGAGGGGTATTTCACAGATGCTTAGGTTGTTTAGTACTTGAGTAAAATCAAGTGTACTGAGTCAGTTGCACAAGGCACATGTGCTATAATGCAAAATGCTATCACTTTGCTATTAGCTGTTTTAAGTTGTCATTAAACTAGTTAGGGTTCTTGAGGGAGGTCTAACTTTACACCGTGTCAGCCAACAAGGACAGGCTCATATGTGTAACCACCCTGGGTTTATTACTTTATCTGAAAACAATAATTATAGTCTTCTAGAACCGTATATTATTTCTAAAATGTGGTCACTTTCATGATACTAATAGTTTTTGATTAAACATTTTCTGGAAGCAGTTTTGATGTTTTTACTTATCTTACAGATCCTTCAGTTCACTTCTACCAGCAGTCCTACTACGTCTAACGCATCACCCCCTCATTCCCCATCCATTTTGCCCAACATTAATCTTATTTAAGAGCTATATACATTGCAGCCCAAACTATGTTACCCTCTCTTTTTCTGAAACATTCGCAGTACTGTGCAAATGGCAGTTTTGATTCAAACACAAATGAAAAAGAGGAATTCTAAAAGATGAACTTGCACTAAACCACACAGCCTTGCTGGAAATAAGAATTAATCCAAATGTCATCCTAACTTTTCTTTGGACAATCTGTATTTTCAGATACTTTGGAGTTTGAGGTTGCTCATCTCAGAGCTAGGCCTGCACAGGTGCAACTGAAAAATCTTGAAGGTGGATCAATGAGTCAAACAGGTGAAAGTCGAAATAGGCAGAGTTTTAAGAAGTAAACAAATGCCAAGTGAAGTTTCTTTCATACTTTCAGCAGGCCATCCTTCATGGCTGTGCTGGAAGTTCTTTTTTAATGTATTTTTCATAAACTTTTGATGTCCAGACTGAACTCTCATATCTCTTTACTAGGGAAAAGAGAAACACTACACTGACTCTACTCATAGAATTATAAATGCTTTTACACTTTACAGGACCTCATGGCAGCAGAATAGACTTTTCTTTTAAACGTAACCCTCCTCCATGGAAAGCAAGTATTTGTAATGCTAGTATATTGATTCAAATTTATGGCTTATGTAAAGTAGTACCTCCTTCCATGTAAATTTTTTAGGATCCAGGCCTGCTAAGATTTACACACACAGATTCATTGTGTATCCTGGTGCCAAGAAATCAGAAACACGACTCCTGTTGACTGCAGCAGAGCTGGGACTCCAGCTGCTGCTTCCAGAGAGGGTAGTAATTGAACAGGTGGAAGTTCACCATATTTTGTACTATGTAGGATCTGAGGACAGCTTTTTGAAATATCAGAATTTTTCCACCTTTGCCCTTTTCTTGCCACATTCTAGGATACTTGTGATATACTGCCGACAAAAAAAGTGACTCCTGTCTCAGTGAGCTTGAGATTCAATAAGTGTGAGAAACCCCAAGGCAAATACCGAGAAAAGGATACATTTTTAGAATTAATATCAAATATTTTTTAATAAACTTAAGCCTGTACTTGTTGTTTCAGGAGAGGGGAAAGTTGTCTGCACATATGTGAACACACACACACACACACATGCAAGTCAGAATTCCTGTATAAAACTATTCACTGCTATGATGTGCCTGGTCAAGCTCCAGCATAAAGCCGATGAATCTTTGAAACTGATTGAAGCATTCAATACAAAACTGGTAAGGGCTGATCCTCCACAGCAATGATTTTCCACAGAGAGACTATTTTGAAACCTAAACAGCAAATGGGAGGGAAGTTCATATCTGGAGACCTGAACACTATCATTTTTATTGTGGCTGAACCTGACCTTTTACCTTGAGGTCTGGCAGCTTGTCTAGATCAGGTTTGGGTGTTCTGTGTTTGAAGTTAATGTTATGCAGGCACTTTGTCTGCAGGTCTGGTAAATAGCGGGTATGACATGGACATAATGCTCTGTACAGCACAGCCCTACACAAACAACACTGGCAGATCCACCCCAAACCACAGGTGCTGGCTCACCAATTTCTGGGGGAAGCTGTGGGTACAGCTCTAAATCATGTGGCTGACTTTCACCCTTTGTAAAACCCATGCTTTGCCTAGCCCTGAAGTTTTGGGTTGCCTTGGCTCCTGATCCTTGTGGCCTATCCTCCTCTCTTCTCTGAATTACAGGGACAGCAGACCCATGTTTGGGCTGTGATAGCTCAAGCCTAAGGAAAGATTGCTGTAGGCTGTGGTGCAAAACAAAAAATGGTCAAAAGCAAGCTTTCTGGGGTATTTCCCAAGTTTACTTTCACCTGTTGACTTTACTGCAGGCTAAATGATGTGCTGGTTGATCTCAGAAAATAAAGACCCAAATTTGTAAATGGCATGAGATCTCCTTGATGGACCTGCCAAGCAGCCTAGAGCCCACACCCCATGTTCAGCATTATTGCTGTGAAGAGTTGGCTTTCTGTCCACCTGCAATTTATTGTGCTGCCTGATGCTTCTTTTTCTCCTCAAATCAGAGAAAATCTACAAATATTGCCTGTTATCTCCTCACACAAGACTCCCTTCAGCCTGTAGGTCTGGTTTCTCCTAGACTGACTTGCCTTCCACTTAGGTGAGGTGGGAAATGTCTGCCACGCCTTGCCTACCTAGGCACTTGTCTGTCTTTGCTGACCCCCACCGCAAGAGTCGGAGTGGGAATGTGAAAGTGTTGAACTACAAAATATAACCTACCTTACAGCCTGCTGGGGAGCACTGATGCCACTTTGCTTCAATAGAGAGGGAAACCTGTTCCCTGACAGTGCCAGGCACCATTTTCTAATCTATCCTGTTCATATGACTGATCAGCATATAGGCCTTGAATTACCTTGCAGTAGTACTGACACACAGCACCATGTGTTTATATGGACACAGAGTGCCAGCCTATCTCTACCAAAGCACATAGATTTTATTCAAGAGAGGATTTCAAAAATCAAAGAATCATTCTATGACTCCACGATTCCATCTGAAGGACCAAAATTAATTGAACAAAGCTAGCAACTCTGTCTTGATAACTCCATTATGCTCAGTGTTAATTATTCATATTGAAACAGGCAGAAGCCTCCAGAACTGCTTTACAACCCACTGGAGATACTTGCTATAAACACTAATTAATGCTTACATTTCTATCTTAAGAAGCACAATTGTCTCCACCTGAAAAACTAGACAGATATGTTAAGGGGGAGAGCTCAGATGACCTGAGAGAGGGATGCAAACACCAAAGCTTCTGTGTTCTTCTCTCTGGAGAACATTTCTCTGATTGTTTCTCACCTCATAAACTTATCTGAAGGGCTAATGGATCTCAAACACATTTTTTCACTAATATTTCTGTGGCACAAACATCTTATATTCTTGCATCAACCACCCAATTAGGGTTTTCCTTACTTTGTGCAGTGGCAGTCAGAAAAGGAGTTCGTTTTGGGATCTGACATTATGTCAGTTTGGAAGCTCTTTTTCCTACAGACGTCAGTATTGCCTGGGTTTTTCATGATGCACGTATGACACTGAAAGAGTGATTTGTGTCCAGGGGAGGATGAGTTCAGTAATAGCAATCGCTCCCCATCAGCTGTTTGTTCTTGAGAAGCTTTAGCATCTGTTAAAGGGCATTCTAGTCTTCTTATTCATGACAATGGATGTTATACTTGAGTCTTCCTTACTGATGGTAGCATCAACCTGCATCAGAGTGCTCTCTGCTTCAGAGACATCCATGCAGAACAGCAGTGCTCAATAGAATGCTGTGCAAATATGCATGTGGCTGAAGTGAAAGAGGCAGCAGGCAGGAAGGAAGGAAAAATCAGATATTGGCCATAGTCAGCAGAAAAAGGAGCATCTGAAAATATACAGCTGTGGGTCTGTTGCCTATGGTGAGCTCTTCATTATCATGCACACTAGACTGGAAATCTTAGTGTCAGCCCTCCAGGCTTCAGCTAGGAGTGCAGTGCTAGCTGGAGCCAAGAGAAATTTGCTTTTGAATCTGAGCAGCAAGGTTTCTCAAAACAAATGAGTTCTAAGAGAATGAAATCACATTGAATTCCACTAATAATAATTTTGGATAGAAAAAGTTGAAGTGAATATTCTGGTAATGTCAAAGCAGTATTTTTAATGTATTTCAAATAAAGTATCAATCTGTGTGGTTTTGTTTGTTTGTTGTTTCTTTTGGTGTGGGTTTTGTTTGTTTGTTTTTTGAAATGCCTCCAACTGGCACTGAAACCTCTGATTTGGAAAAAAAACTCCAGGTCTGTTTTTAAACAAATGGTTAATTCAGAACTTTCAGTTTGGGTTCAGAGTGGTAGAATGTTCTGCTCTGCTTTTGATTGATCATTTTCACCGGTGAATAAAACCCGTATTATTTACTTTGCTGTAATGATGCCAGTGTTCTCATCCTCCTTCAGATGAAACAGCATGCAGCAATAATTTTTGCCCCCTTCCCTTTCCTGCCCAGCACAACCCTGATCTCCCGTGCTCTGAAGGACCACACAAGGCTGGCTTCCAAGCTCACCGGCAGTGGAGGGCCAAGGAAGGTATCTCTGCAAAATAGAGGTCCTGGAAGAGAAGCTGTTAGTTACATAGAAAGCAAGACCTTCACCACTGCAGGTCAAGCAGATGAGTTCATTTGGAGCACTTAACTGCATTTCATCATTACCTTGCTGTCTGCCTGGTACTGTTTAAAAAGCCTGTTCTCCAAAAACGGTGTTTGTTTATAGCATAGCTTATCTGGGGGACTGTTCTGCTATTCCCAGTTATTTGGGTCTTTATGAAGAAGTGTTGAATGAAATGAAGTGATACAAACAGATGTGTTTGACTACCCATATTATGAAATTCAAGCACATGTCTGATATTTTTAGGGCAAATGCTATTGCTGGGGATTCAAAGACTAGCAGAAAGGCTACATTTTTCTCCAACTTATTTTTTGCATGTCTGTGCTCTGGAAGTATCCTTTATTTTTGACTGGACTTTGTTTTCACATAGTTGAGAAGCATGTCTTTCAGCAATGTCTGTCACCACAATTCACTAACCCTAACTGCTCACATTAAAAAAAAATTATTAGCTTTTCTATAAAATCTTCTTGTCAAACTTTTCCTAACGTAATTGTACTGAGTTTAAAATGACTGAACAAATAAGAAGAAAATTATGTCTGGAGCCTGTAGGGAGACAAGTGTTTTTATAGTGCATAATATTGGTACATGCCAGGTACTCCAGGCAGTGTGACTGGAACCTTGACCCCCATTTGGCTCTTGCTGCTCTAAACAAATTTGCTATTTGAAGTTTTGCCCAGAGCAGGGTACCTCCTGAATCGAATATCTTGCTTGTGTGCCACTCATTTTGTTTTGTAAAAGACAAAACAATTGCTTCTCCAGTGCTGCTGGTGACAGGTAGTGCATTTCTTCAGAGTAAATTGTGTATGCTTTCTTTGGTATCTACATCAAAGCCTGTGCTCCCCCCTGATTTTCTCTAACTGGGCCAGGCTATTTACAGCCCGCAATCTCTCTGGCACCCAGGGACATTTAAAAGCATTATTGCATGAGAGAGCATTTTTACAAATTAATTTCAATACTTTCATTTCTAGTGCTTTGTGGCAAATGTCTCCCCTGACTGACTTCCCACACAGGCATTCTGCACCCACTGGGCTGGCTCAGGGTGTATGGTCTGGATCCTGAAAGCATGTGTGGGTTGTTTTCTAAGGGGCTTGGCTGTCCTGCTTGCAGTGTTTGCAGCTGTTAAGCTGTGAAAGTTGTCATTTAACATCAGACTGGATTTAATCCCTTTTAGTCTGTGGATTATAGAGAATGGATGAGAGAAGAGAGTTGTTTTCTTTTTATTTTCACTTTCAATTACAGCTTTTAAATACTCCGAATATTGTCTGAAGCTTTCAGAAACATGATGTTTTCTCTGTAGGAGTTGTAATGAGTAGAGAAAATAGAGACAGGCAGGCTACAGCCCCCACGGTAGGTCCTGGGTTTGTTTATATTTGGCAAATGCTTGGCACACTGTGAAGATAAATCAGTAATGTAATCTCAGTATTTCCAGCTCTGTGAATTCTAAATCCTTATGTGTAAAATAAGTGAGGAAAATAAACAGTGTGTGATTTTTCAGTAGCTTCTCCATATATCTTATTATCATTTCCTCATTGTAATCAGCAGTGCTTGAGAATAATGTCTTCAGTCTCTTAAATGGCACAAGAAAGGAGACACAGAATATCACAGCTCTGCAGAGCTTCTACGTACAACTAGAGCAAGTATTCTATGGATTTCATCCTTAGCCAGGAAGGCCAGAATATACTGTTTCTCTTCTAGTCTCTTTCAAATGATAGCAAAGGCTCTCTCCGAATTGTTTGACTCCATGAGCTGGAGATTAAAAAAAAATAGCACTAGATTTTCAGTGCAAGTTGCAGCAGCAAAAATGGGAACTTCTGTCACGCTAAGTTAAGGTCTGTTCCCTTCCCAGGCTAGTCTAAGTGGAACTATCTATCTTAATTAAGCCTCCCAATTTACTAACCCCCTGATAACTTCCCACTTCTGTAACAAAAAATCCAGGCTGAAATTGCAGCACTGGAGAATTTCCAGATGTGAGCCCTGTTCTCAGACTGCAATTGCATGTGGTGTTTAACAGATTCATCACTTTACCCCATCTCACTGGTAACTTCACCACACTTCACAATATAAAATTGCTAACCCGGTCAGCAGAAGGAAGCATTTATTCTGTTTTGTCACTGATCCGTTCATGAGCCCCTATTTCTCCAGCAATAAAGTTGGTTCTACAGCTTAGCACAGCATGCTAAGAAGAAACCTTTTACAGCATAACAAAAGCTGAGCAGCACAACAATCTACTTAAAGAATGTCAGGGTTAGGTAATCTCATTTGGTTTAAATTAAACAGTATGTGTACCACACTCCAGTGAAATATAATGATCAAGACATTCTGGTACTTGATCTGGTACTGGTGTAATACAACGATCAAAACCTGGTACTAAACAGTCTTCTTCCTTTTAAACCATAGGATGCTTACAAACCACAATGCCATGCTGTCTAGAGGCAACCACACTTGCTAAAAAGCAGTGCAATCATTTTAGCACTGGGTTATGCTCAAGCAAACAGCAGGGCTAATTAGCTTATCCAACTCCCCCCTGCCCACAAAAGCTACCATATTGCTGCCAGTGCTGGAGCAGACTCACCTATAGTCAGAGGGAATCTGTAGCCACTGATGCATTATACACAACGGAACACAAAAAGGAAGCTGAACTGATTTGTCATGTCTGAGAAAGTGGCCCAGTTTTGAGTCACTTTTTTTTCTTCTTTTTTCCCTCTTCCTGATCTTCTCCCTTTGTTCTCCCATCTACAAGTAATGAAAAGTATGACTGCTAGATCGTTTTTTCCTAAATCTTAGCAAACTCATCACTCCTAGCAAGTGCCTGAGTGCTGTGAATGGCTGGTTTTGGTTGCAGTATAGCTTATTTTTTCTGGTTTGACATTGCTGTTGCAAGCAGAACCTCCCAAAAACTGCAACAATAAGAAGACGTTTTGTGCTGCTGCGTACCCAGAGTAAGCCCCACTTTCTTGCAGTCTTGTGGCAGGCACTAAATACACATCACTGCAACTCCATGAGGCAGGCTAGTGCCAATTATCCTAAATTACAGATGTAAAACATATAAAAAAACTTGGACCCACTGGAGTATATAGGTACCTATACTTCCCATGTAAATCAAGGGGATAATGTTGTCTCTGCATACCTTTGCAGATCTGGAGGTAGGGAACTTTCTGCGAGGTCACGCTGAACTATTCAGAGCCTCAACAATTGGAAATGATATTTCCAAGGACCTGGGCCAGCATCTCTATTAGTGCTCAGTGAGTCCAGAAAGCTTGCTTACTTACACTGGGAGGAAATGCTATGTATAAAAGACAGGAGCCAATTCCCTTTCTGAGGCAACTGAGTTGGTTTGCAGGCCAGTGTCAGTGCAGCAACACAACTCCTCCCTACCCCTAATCTGGAGTGACCCAACCTCTCTCTCTGCTGCCTGATTATTCACTCTATTCTTTTTTTAGCTGGTTGACGCTGGGAAGTTTCCTCCTTCAAGTCTGATATAGCAAACTATCTCTATGCAAGTATCTTCTTCCTTGTCTCATCTGAGAAGATGGTTTTGTCAACTAGACACTTCTGATATGAAGCAGGTAGTTCTTATATCATGGGTAAATGTGGATGATGTTTTGCACAGCTGCACCATATTCTGTGGTCTTGTAAACTCCTTTAGGTACCAGCCTGTGTTTCCCCCATGAGCTGTTACAGAGGATTAGTATGTGACTGTGCACACTGCAATGGACATCTGAGCAGACCTTTTGCAGCAGAGTAGCATTGCAAATGGGGGTCTTGGGACAGCAAAAGTGATTTCTTGTCAAGTTTTTGTTATTCAATCCTACAGTTAAGAGCCTTTTCATATGGTTAAATGGGGTGGAATGAAAATGAGAGTGCATACAAGGCTATGGTATGCATTAACAAAGGGAATATGTACCTGAAGTGTCCAAGTGTCCAAATTAGTTGAACATACTAATGCCCTTCTTTTTTTCTGGTCTTCACACAGATACCTCTGCTAATTCAGGATCACAATCCTTCCTTTTGCCATGTTAATACACCTTCTGAATTAGGAAGGTCTTTGCAAACCCAAAGAAATTTAAACGGTTATGATCACTGCTGTCAGCTGAGTCAGTTCTAGCCCTTTGGTCCTTTGGTTTCAGAAACATGCAATTGTCCAGTCATTCACGGAGTCTTCTAGGACAGGTAAAATTGACTTTCTGTCACTCAAACAGAAGTAGTAAAAAAACGCAACTTGAGGCCCCACCTACTGCAAAACTTCAGGACTGCACTATAAAGCAGCTAAGTTTTATATGCACTTGGCCATTTTCCCTTCTGTGACACTAAAAAGTACCATATTGCAAAGGGTGAGATACATGCGTGTGTGTGCATATACATTTATCTGTATGGCTACTGGGTGAAATGAGCAGAGAGAAGGTACTTACGCAGCAATGGTTGATTTGTGGTGAGTTTCTTAAATGGCTGAGTTTAAGCTGAATTTTTAAATTTCTGAGAAGGAGGTTTATGACGCCTGCCTGTATTACCCATGCTAGCACTGTTCTAAGCTCAGGTAAATGGAACATCGTGGGAGAAAACTATACAAGGATTTTCTCCTTTTTCCTTACAAGCCAGACTATGGCAGGCTTCTTCCAGTCTTGAAACACAGAGTGCACTGCCTGTGATAAACCCTGGAAGAAAGCAGCCCACCGTTCCTTCTAGAAGTCTTTAAATTCTTTAGCAATTATTTCTGGGGAATTTTGTATGTTGTATGGAATACTTTCCTCAGTTAGGAAATAAGTTGACCCAGGACACACCAGCCTTGCTGTCCAAAGCCAATCCTTTATCTCTCACAAATATGAAAAGACGCCATGTGCTTTTGGAGCAATATGCTTGGCGAAGTATCACAGGAGAAGGAAAGGGAAGAGTGATGAGACAGTAACAGGTACAAAGAGATAATGTGTTGAAGCCTCTAATAAAAATAAGTCAGAGCAGCAGGGCACAGCAGTGGAGGAAAGGAAAGGAAAAAAAACCAACCGTGCTGTGGAGTTAGTACTTTAATTCTCTTATTGATAGAGGCAGCTCGGTGCTGTAAGTCCTTGAGATCACAGAGTATCTTGAAGAGCGGTAGTTAGAGAGAAACACAGTAAAAAGACACAGAAGTAGGCTCAGTGAAAAGGCAGATTTATTTACTAGTAATACTGTACAGAGAAAAACAAAAAAAGAGAGAAGCCATAGTTACAGCATGGCTGTTGCTGGCAGTGTTCTTGGGTTTTTATTTTTGTGGTTTTTTGTACTCGTTTTTTTTTTAATCTGAAGAAAAAAACATAACAGTCAAAAAAGTACACTTCAGGTTACAAAGTACAGCAGCTATCCCCAGCAATTCTAATCCAGTGTTAGCACAGCAGTTTTACCCCAACAAAATGGGATCTTATTTACATTAGCTCACAGAGAAAGTGGGAGACTAAAGCTTAAAAAAAAATCTCAGCCACAACCTACATTCACCATAAAAGCTGCATTTTACACAACATTTTCTTGAACCCCTAAAAAAAAGTCATTCTTTGTCTATGGAGTGAAAGTAGTTGGGAGGGACAGGAAACCTTTAGAAATGTTTTCTTTGCCTTTGTCCTAATGTGCTCTTTCTTGGCTACCTTTGCTGCACTCAGATTCAGTGGCCACTGGAAAAGCAAAAACCTTTCAAATGGATTCTTCTCCTGTATCTACCCAGAAGCAGTGCCTGCATCCATACTCGCAAAATAACAGCGACAAAATGTGAGCCCATCAGTAAAATACCTTAATCACAGACACCAGGATATTAATGTCTCTTCCAGGCCATCTCTAACCAGCACAGTGCTGAAGTATGTGTCACACTTCAAGCAAGTGCTTAAGCTTAGTGGAGCTTAAGTGTTGTGTTCAGTTGGGAATTTATACAGCTGGACAAAACTGTCTTTATTTTTGAGTTTACCCCCCTCTGACCAGCACATTGTCTTGGAGGAGTACCAGTAGCATTTTGGCAGCTGATTTTACTGAGAATGCCTTTGCATGATGGATCAGTCTGTGGGGAAGTTCACATTATTTTCCTGAAACGTTTACCTTGCCAACAGCAACCTGACAATCAGTGGGGGTGGCTTGTCTTCTGCTCCTGTAAGTGGCTTCTGAATGATGATACTTTATGCACCTGGGCATATCTAGCTCATATGGGCTTGGGGGGCTTAGTGTATTCCCACAGGAACGGAAAGAGAGACAGCAGATATACCTAAGTAGTGAGACTTTAGTGGAACACACTGTTTGGGCAACCCATGGGACTGATAGGGAGTAGACAGGGAGAGTACTCCTCTAGTATGAAACCTGCTCTAGGAATCTAGGTAAGTGTAGGAAAATGTCCAAATGTCAAGAACGGGATACTGTAATTTCTTTCCACTTGGGACTCACCCCAACAAGCCTTAGGTGAGGTTTATCTGTAGTCTCTTTTCTTATCTCTCACTATCTTTAGTCATAAAAGACCACAAAAAGGGAAGTGGAGAAAGGAGAAAAAAAGGAGCAGCTGAGCAATAGTGTCCAGAACGAGAGTAAGTACACAGGGGAGAGGGAGAGTCTGGAACAGAGGTGTGCAGAGGAAAAAATTTGGAACTAAAATTCAACACTGCCTCTTTTATGTTGTATTTGTGTGCAGGTATGAAATTCGCCCTCACCCTCTTCAGGCACTAGGGTTTTTGAGAACTCCTGGAGGGTGTTTGTGTACTTTCAAACACAGTCAGCAAGGAGACCATGCTCTAAAACTGCCTCTGCAGAAAAGAGCACTAGTTTCACAACATCATTTAAAAATCTATCTAATTGAAGGAATGAGGAGACACAGATAAAGCAGCATAAGCCTTGCTTGTAGCATATTGTTTAAAGACCAGACCCTATAGGCTTTTGTGCACGTGCTTAGATGTCATTTGTCTGGGTCATCCCAATAACTTAAGAAGTGTTGTTTGGGTGCCTTATTTTATGCTCACAGGCAAGTCTTTAGGTCTTACAGACCTACTCAAAAGATATGCAAGGCCTAAATTCCAGTATGAATCACTAACATACTAATGCAAGTTAAAACTGTACAAATATACCCAAATGGGTGGACTTGAGTTACTTATCTAATACTAAAAAATTAATTAAAATTGTTTGTTTTTTTCTTTTTTAAATTTCTGAAATGGATTAATTTTTAAAACAAACCCTTAAACACTCATTTGAGAAGAATTTGGGAAAAAATTGGAGGGAAGCTCTGCAATAGAGAGCCAGCAAAGCCCCTCAAAATAAGAGAAGCTTTGGTGAACTGAAGGAAGGGGCTCAGAATTCTTCACAAGTTTGCCCTTAGGACAAATGGCCTATTCTTAATCCACTGAACAGCCTGAGTGAAACCACTACAGGAAAAAAGCACCAGATTTTATAAGACTCTTTGAACCCAGGAGGAAAAGAGCTCAGTTTTATAATGGTTTCATTTTAAATACAAGAGGGACATTTTAAAGAACTTCATGCACCCTTGTCACTATTTACAAGCAAAGTTATAATTGTAAGTTTATATTACAAGTTGGATTTATATTCTCTTTGGACTGGATGACAATCCATTTATACTCTAAGTAAATTCAGCTTTTTCATACATCTTACTCTTTTACATACAAAAATTACAGTCCACATTTTTGTTGGATATTGTCATAGCCTGCAACCCCTGATTAAACTCAGAACTCAAGTTTACTCTTGCCGCCCAGAAGGCTCATGAAACATAATCTGAAGCAAATCCTAAACTTTCTAACAGTGAGAGAGAACTGGTTGATTCTGAGTGAATTCAGAAAAAATAAAGAAGCCACACGCCTGTGGGAAAATACTTTACTTTGTCTAAATGATTTAATTCTATTCTTTCCAGTGGCCCATCTCTTGCATTTCGAAATCTAACATTGGATAAAGTATGGCAAAAAGGAAAAAAATTATAGTTCTCCTAGTTAGCCTTACCTCTCTACTACTGCCTGCCATGTTGGCCTTCTAGATAAAGAAATTTGTTTAGCTATAGAAAGCATAGGTCCAACTCTTTCTGTGAAATACATTTACTTCTTTAATTGTGTTCATAGCAGGTATATTGGATTCTACTTTTCTAACTTCACTCTTTAAAAAGTGTTGTGATCCTGCTTCCAGGAGAAAATTGTGGTTAGATCTACAAAAGATCCCAAGAAGCTGGGCATTGTCATAAACTTATGAAAAAGTTCGAAGGTTTAATGTTATGGGAAGGATGATATTCAGAAACTCAATCCCTGTTTAGGGTTTGTATCTCATTACAAAAATATTTATTCCTTAAAAAAATACACAAATGTAAAATACTACATTTTCTATTATATCCCCACATACTTTCCAAGTATGTCATTTGGATGTTGAGCTACATCAAAGGATATAACACTTTTAATTTCTCTAGCAACTCTGTATGCTATCTTTCTGCTCTCATTTGTTATACGTCTATAATTTAAAGCATGAAGAATCAGTGGTGAACTTAGGTACAGTGGCAGGGGACTAATACACTAACTGTTTGGGAAGTCCACTTTAATATTTGCTCATGCTGTGGTAGCAATGCTGACTCGGGACCTGATCCTGCCAGGTGCTAAGCACCATTTTGTTTTGTTTCAGCAGAAGCAACAATAATCAGATTTAACCTCTGGGATTACACCACCCTGGGCAAACTCAGCAGTGCATAAAATAGGTACAGGTACACAAATAACAGCCAAACTACACACTGTGTCAATCACTCATGCCCAGATCTTGCAGACATCTACATTCATTCTTACTGCGGGTAGTCCTGTTGACTGAAATAGGTCTACACACAGCAGAACCGGGTGTATGTGTTTTTGTTTGCTGAAGTCTTCTACAGCACTGGTAGAGGTATGCTTCATGGAGAAGGGTTTGCACACACTTCTTTTGCTGGGGATTGTAAGATAATGTTGTGTTTATACAGCTTTGGAGTACAGCCTGCACTTTTTGGAAAAAAATAAGGAAAGATAGAAAAAGAAGAAGGAAACTCAAGAGCGCTAAGGCGAACTGTCAAATGGCACATTATACCTACTTTGTCATTCATTTAGATAACATCACAAAGGCAGAACAGAGGAGTTCTGTAAACATATACCATACAGTACATCAGCCACAGGAAATTAAAATAAGAAAACAACCCTGTAATTCTTTTCTTTCTGTATTGATATTCTTGTAATTGAAAGAGATTGCCTAGCCACTAATCATAACGCTGTGGGTTTTGATTTGTATTTTTCTTCTGTTAGGAAAAAAAAAAAAAGGAAGAAAGAATGGATGTAAACTGCAGTGGTTTACAAAAGAAATAGTTCCTGAATGCAAATGAGGGGCAACATGGGAAGTGGGTTCATAGAAACTTAGAAAATATTAAATATAAAAAAGTTTCACAGGTTACTTTTTGTCAGTCTAGGAAAAGATACAGTGAAAAGAGGGTTTTTTTGTATTTCTTAAAAAAGTTAAGGCGAGCAGTTTTTTGTGGCAAAATGCTATCACTGAACCAGTTTCTGACTCTACTTTTTTTTTATTCCCTAATGATGAAATTGAGAATGTACATGCGATAGTGTAAGTAAAACAGACAGGGGATTTACTTAAAATGATAAAAAAACCCGTCCCTTAATGTTCCTTACAAAAATCTCTCTCTGCTTGACCATAGAGCAGACCTCTTCCTTCGTGCCTGATTGTGCATGAATTTCCACTGGCAGCTTCCTATCTGAGGGCAAGGGGAAAACCAATCCCTTTGAAGGCCAAAGCAGCCCTGGAAAACCAGTTTACATTCATCAGCCTAGGCTAACACATCTGAATTCCCCCATAATTTGGCTGCAGGCTAATGGCTAGAAGGAACAAGCCGATGTGCAAGCACCGCTGCTGTCCTTGTTGAGGAGGATGATTGGAGTAAGCATGTTTCATCTGGTGTAGCTAAAGCCCTCTGAGTTCAGACTTGTTTCTGTTTTGTGTTTCTTTCTGACCTCAGACATGGAACTGCCTTTGACCAGTAAAGACAAACTCTGTGCAGACAAACCAGTAGCATTTCTGCATCTATTGGAGCCAATTAACCATGGAGTTCATATGAATATACAAAAAAAACTGGCCTTCCTAGGCACTCAAAGTTAGCTACAAGTACTGAGAAGTAGGTATTTGACATTATTAAGGTTTAAGGCTTGTGCTCTACTTCTAACCACTAAAGGGCCACTTCTGGACTCTTGCATGCAACCACCTCCCTGCCACATTGTGCCTCAGATGGTGCAGTGGTCTCAGAGACGTTCTGGTCCCAGCCTCAGCAAGCATCTCCCAAAGCTGGCCACTGAGGGAGTCATCCCCAAAATGCTGAGTCAGTGCTGAACCAGAAAGTCACCTGACAATGGAGCACATGGCTGAAGAAATGCATGGACAGAGCGGGTTAGGGTAGAGATGACACCCCGAATTTTTCAAGCAGAAGGCTTTGGGGAAAAAATGTGCATACGGGAGAGAAGCAGCAGTGCAAAAAAATACTGGGCTGGGTAGACACTGAGAGGCCAGGGTGGCATCACACCTGGAGAGGAAAGGGTGGTAATCAATGAGATGATTGGCCAGGCCAGGAGGAGATGGCTGAAGTATTTGGTTTTGAGCATTACTGATAGATGAACAGGCCCCAGACTGAGAGAACTATTGCAAAGCATGCTTGGCTCCTACAGCACTCATGGGGTTGGGACAAGATGGAAAAGGCTTCACCCTTTGTGTTGCAGTGCTTCAGGGTCCTAAATGTGCCTGGGGACAGCCTTGCCAGTCCTGTTGAAAATTCAGGGTCTCATTTTAAGAAATGTTGAGATTTCTGGGAAAAAAAGAAACCCCTCTCCCCCCCACAATCCAACTGAATAAACCCAAAACACAGGCTGCTAGTTTCCAACAAACAGCCACCAGATGTATTGTCACAATGAGGGGCTCTGCGGCCATTCCCCTCTTTGATAAAACTGAACCACCTAAGCCTGAGTCAAGGGATGATATGCAGAGCTTCTTTGGGTGAGTTTGGTCCTTCTCCCATCCCAAAGCCCCTGTAGGAGGTGGGGGAAGTGTGCAGAAGTCTGTTAAATCTGGCCACTGCAGCGATATGGAGGCCAGCAAAGTTTCTGCAAGTGTCATCTAGATGTGGCTGTCTTTTCCTACTGTCTGCTTGCTCTTCTTTTTCACGACTGTCACCTGGGCAGTGGTGAGAAGTTACACTGACCAGCTCAACACTAACAGCTGAGTAAGCTAGCCCAGGAACTGCCTTTGCACGATTTTGTGTGTATGTTTTTAGTGTGCCTCATGTTACCACCGCCATGAACAAGTGTCTATTTTACTGGCACAGAAAGAAAAGAGTACAGAGCAAGAACTCTTTAATTGGATGCTCTGAACTAACAATTAATGCAGTAAAAACACCATCCAAGAATGAACAGAAATATCATAAGAACCACCTCAGACTGAAAAGAGGTTTTTTTGTCATTTTCCTTTTTTTCTTTTTTTTTTTTTAATACTTTTTAATTTTCTATTTCAGTTGCTGTTACTATTTTTGACGTCTGATAGTTTCAAAGACACTTCAAAATGACATTTGGTACTTTTTAACACTATCAGAAAATACAAATCCTGATTTTTAATCTCACTTCTGTAGTTATAAACCCAGACTAACTCCACCAAAGTGAATGAGGCTGCACTTAAGCAAAACCAGTGTGAGACAATAATCAGGCTCATAATATCTGTGTTAAAAAGCTGTCTGCTTTTTCGTTGTACTTAGAAGAATCAAAGGACCAAGAAACAAAGAAACATCGACCGATTTTGGATACCTTTGCGTTTTTACACTTGCACCTTGAGCTGTTTTTAACAGGCCTCATTTTCAGAGGACAGGTGAAGAAAGATTTTTTGGAATTCAGGCCTCTTTGAAGTGTCACACAGGAAATTGAAGCATCCAAAACCATCAGCGGCGTTTGAAAGTGTTAGCCTTGCAGCCGTAGGATCCCTAGAAACAGCTGCTCCAACAAAACTCCAGTGGGCCTCCACAGGAGTTTTACCTGGGAAAGCAGGGCAGGATCACACCCGTCACCTCTCATTGTGTAGGTGCACTGGAGGGACGCTCTATGAGAAGTTACACTTCCCTAAGAATGAGAGAATAAAACTCTGGCCCTGCCCCCATTCCACTGCTGAGAATCTCAGAACTGAATCTAGTGGGAACAGAGTCAGACTGTGAGAGAAGTTAATTTATCTTCTAAGGAAATAGAAAGTAGTATCTCTCATCTACTGGAGTTCAGCAGGAAAACTTCATGTATAAACATTGGCAGAGTTACTGAAAGGCAAGTAATTAGATCAGTGACTCCATTTCAGTTAGTGTGACAGCTGCATTTTTTTCATGTCAAGTTAATTCCAACTGTAATTTGGGGAGATAAAGTACACATACAATACTGTAATCTGGAAGATCTATGTAAGGCAAAATAATCATTCATACATTTTCTTGAAAGACTAATTAAGGTCCACTTTTGGTATCACCAATAAGCAAAAATGGCCGATGGGTTTTTCTGATGCAGCAAAATAAATTGGAAAGTTACTATAAAACAAAACTATGCAAACTTTTTGGGAAAGACCAGTCTGAGTTTTAGCAAAGTAAAACAGTAAAATGATCTAAGCCTTCCCCCAAGAAATAAAAAATAGGCTCTATAAAATAATGTTCAAATGTGATTTTTCTTAAAAAAGAGAAGCAATATTTTTTTAAGGCTCTTATATCTGGATGCTGTGAAGCTCAGAGTCCCACAAAATCCCAGGAATCTGATCAAGCATGCCAGATATCCAACAAAAAATGTAAAAAGTGTTTCCATTATATATATAATATATATATAAAAATCAAATAAATACGAAAACATTTACTCCAATTCCCATTAATATCTCACTGCAATATTAAGGGGAAAAAAAAACCAACCCAACAACAAAAAAAGAAACAACTCTTCCCAACCCTCCCAAGCCCCAAACAGTAAGTCTGATGGGAAAATAACTGTGTGTTCCTCTTCCTGAAGAACTAGAAAGCAAAGCAACCCAACTGCAAGGCAATGGAGGCATTCACTTCCAGTTCACAGTATTGCAGTTAGAAGTAGAGTGAGGTCTAGGTAAGTGACGGAACAGGAGCTCCCCAGAGCGGGGAAGGAGTTCACATGAGAATACAGCATTGACAGCGCTTTTTCTTTTGTGTACCTGGGGCAGCTTCCAAAGGCAGGCTCTCTTCCTTACCCTCAGGAGAGGAGGGCTCTGTCGTGTCCGACAGGGGCCTGCCAGAGACCAGCTCAGCAGCGTTCCCGTCCATGGTGGAGATGTCTGTCACTGTCTTCTCCCGCAGTGACTTCTCGTCATCTTCGTCAATCAGGACTAGCTCTGCCTTGATGGTCTCATCATAGCCCAGCACTTTCTTAGTCTCCTCTTCATCATCAATGTTCTGGTAGCCCATAAATATCATTGTCACTGGCTGGTCTGTGCTGGCCTCTGGGGCTTCACCACCACAGGGTTTGTCTTGGGTCTGAGGGTTCACAGCGTGCCCTTTGCTGGGTTTGTGTATCATTTCCAGCTTTGCCTCCTTGAAGAGCATTTGCTCCTTCATATGGCTAAGGTTTCCATCGGCTACTGCATTTCTGTCTGACACAGTCATTGTTTCATACCCTCCTTTTACACTTGATTGTCCAGCTTTTTGCATAAGTTCATCTACGTCCTTTGAGCTTAATTTATGTACTCCATTTTCTACCACTGTGCCACCAGAGTGAACCTCATAGACTACCTTGGTACCATCATCATAGACTTTGAATCCTCTTTGATGGGCCTCATCTGGGCCAATAGGTGAAGCAGAGACAATCTTGGTCTCTCCTGTCTGTTTGTCTTTCTCCACATTAATTTCCATGGTGCACAAAGCTTAAATGAAAACAAGAGAGGAAGTGCATGTTACAACAAAAAAAGCCAGTGAATGGTTAATTGCCAAACAGACAAAGAAAACTACGGTGCCCCTTTTCCTACCTCCTGCTTCTAAAGGCCAAGCATTCTACGTTAGAGGTGGGATGCAACGCTGTGGACAGAAATCGTTATTACACTATAGCTTTTTAGGCAGCTGAAAACAGGACCTAGTCTTCCAGCTCACTCTGTGTGGAGCTGTGTCTGATCAATTAGGAGCACCAACAGCACTTGGGTTAGGTGTAATTTAGACAAAGGAAGGTGATAGCATGCAGGTTGGCCTCAACCTTTCTGGACTTGCCTCAAAATTCAGATAGAAGCTCATCTCCAGGAACCTCACTGCTCTCTACATTCTTTGCCATCAAACTGCCAGTTAGCTGGTTAACACCCAGAATGTTTTATTATCAATGATTGTTCTTGCTTTACTCTTCCATCCGAAGCATTCAAAGCATTTTATGGAGGAGAAGAAACACTGTTTACCCTGTTCGACAGGCAGGAAAACAAAATCACACACAATGGGATAATTTCTCCCACAGATGTGTGGCAGCTCAACTCTCTCAGCTTCCACCAAGGCATTGGCAGTGACAGTGACTTCTGCTTGCAAGTTAATGTACAAAATGGCCAAGAAGTGCTCCGTTGTTTATTTGATGTACTAAGCACCATCGCCAAAGTTGAAGGAAAAAGTAATAATAAACTGATTTTCAAAGTGTCATGAAACTGCAGGTGAAAACATGCGTGAGGAATGCAGCTTTAGAATAGTAAAGAAGCTTTTATTATATCAGTTAAGAAGGACGCAGTAACAAGGTAAAAATTGTAGAGACCACACAGTAGCAATAGGTGGGCAGTCTACACTGCTATTAACTCCCACTTTGAGATGTGGTGGCATCTCACTGGACAGCTTTTCAAGGAAAAACGTGCAAAGGTTTCACAGATTTTCCAGAAGGGTTGTGTTTTCAAGTATTCCTTGTATGCAGATGAAGACATTTTGGCATCTGGACAGACATCCACAGACACATAATTGCAAATTAGCACAGGCAGTGACAAGTGTTTGCGAAACTTACGGTGACCATTTCCACCAATGAACCTTATAATTGTGATTTGTCTTTCCTGGGGACACTGCAAACTGACATCTTGTTTTTTTTCCTGACTTATTTTTAGTGAGTACACAAAAAACAATGTAGCTTGTATTTAAAAAAAATGAATTTAAAAAATTACGCTTGTTTTAATAGATCCCCTCAGTCTTATTATTCACACAGCGTCATATTTTCTTTTCTGGATCCTTAAATCAAAGTATCCAATCATCAAAAGGAAGTTTATCAGGACTGCGTACCACGATTCCCCCTACAGTTATAGACTTCGTGCATTGCTTACTGGGGGCATGCTGCCCTCTCCAAGGTGGCCTCCTCTGGCCCGTGGGTGTGCTGTCTAGTAGGCAGCCCAGCCAAATGGGGGGTCTGGCCGTATCTGTGCTGTGTGCATCTGCTGAGACCTTGGTCAGCCCTGGCAGGGCTGGTTTGGCCAACTGCAACACCATACAAACTCCTGCATGGAGCCAGAGGACAGAGGTGCCATGGGGTGAAGGAATATTGCTGCCTCTGAGAGTGATACATTGCTGAAGGCTGCAGTGAGCAGTAGAAGCAGGGATCTTACTCTGGCTATTGCAAGATAGGGAAATATCCCTAAGGACCACATTTTACCACTGATTTGCAAGGTTTAGGGACTAGCTGTGTCCATAGCTGTCATGACCCTGCGCACAGGATGCCCATTTTCACAGTGAAGCAGGGATAGCTGACAGAGGAGAGATTTAGATTAGACATTAGGAAGAAACTTTTACTGTGAGGGTGGCAAGGCAGTGGCACAGGTTGCCCAGAGAAGCTGTGGCTGCCCCATCCCTGGAAATATTCAAGACCAGGCTGGACAGGCCCTCAAGCAACCTGGTCTAGTGGGAGGCGTCCCTGTCCATAGCAAGAGGGTTGAGACTAGGTCCCTTTAAGATCCCTTCCAACCCAAACCATTCTATGATTCTATGATTCTGCGATTCCAGTTTTCTGATCTTCCTCCACATCTGTAGTTTTCATGCCTGGTTGCCCCAGAGCAGCCCAAGCAGCTAGGAGGAGGAGGAGGCTGCAGGGGTGAAAGCTGGGCTCTTCTCCCAGGTGTATGGCAGCCATCATGGACTAGAACAGGAGAAATTCAAGTTGGAAATAAGGAAAACCACTGTCACTCCAGAGGTGGAAGCAATTAAACCCTGAAGCAGGCTGCTCTGACGAGCTGTGGCAGATTGTACCATGGGGTAGCTAAGAGGGCAGCTGGCATGGATCACTTGCTTGGGATCATCCCTACACAGGAGCTAATTGGTAAGTGCTCTGCAAGTCTTATGCAAGTACCTTTGCCCTGAAGCCTTTAAGTCAACTTACAGAGTTAATGAAACAAATATATGTAGGTGCCACCACACTGGAATTTGCACCCTTCTAGGTGCAGTTTCTTGGATGGGGGTGAGAGGGATGAGGAAAGGAAGAGGAATTATGTTTATTGGCCTGTTATGCCAAGCCTTGGGGAACTGGACCCTGAACACTGCTGTTCAGGCAGATATTGTCTGATAACTTCCAACACTGCAGAGGTATATATACAGGTTGGCTAGCCTATGGTGAAGAGGTTAAAGCTGACGCTTTGGCATGTTTTCTAGTGTCAGCCAGCTGAACTGAAGAGATGGAGGATGAGGGAGCAACAGCATGTTCAGAAAATCATCTCTAATAGGCAAAAACATTCCTCATTTGTCCTGAACACCACAGCCCTGCAGAGGAGGCACTGCCAGCTCACTGACCCACCCACCTCCTTCTTGGTGAGAAGCAGCATCCTGAGCTCCCCTGTGGAGATCATGTGCTTCTCCTCTTTTGAAAAATAACAGTATTATCTGGGGCATGACTTTTCAGTAAAGACTGCTTAATTTCCTGTGAAATAGGTGAGTGCCTTGTTATTGCACTTATTTTTAGTGCAGAAAAAGGTGCAATTTGCCCCCCCCCCCCCCATTTTGACAAAACAAATTTCTTCCAGCAGTGTGCACTAAAACAAAGCTTATATAGTGGGATTGAATTCAGAAACAGGGAAAATCTGACAGTTAGATAACGTGGACCTGGCCATATCCATCTAAGAAGAGTTGCGAGATACATCTTTTTATCTGTGGCACAGAATACTGGCAAAAAACATCTCTTACCTACTATGGTGACTTTGGGCAACAAGTTCTAGCACTGATTAGACATCCTACTGGCTGACCTGATCTAGAAAGCTAACAGGTATGGTCCTTGTGCAGCTTGTGTTTGGCTCATTTAGTGAAGTTTTTCCACTAGCAACATTTTCTTTTCATTTCTACCATGATTTCAGCAGCAGTGTTTTAGATATTGGCATAACATGTGGTTTATGACCTGGCTCAGGCATCACATTAAAGCCACTTGTGCGAGTAAATGCATAACATACTCGAGTTTTTTAGAAAGCTGTTCAATAGGGAAATGCATTGCCATAGAAGAAGTGAGTAAGTGAACTTGGCTTATCTGCCTGTATGCATAATGTTCAATCTCTGCAGGAAAACCTAGAAGCCCAGCTTGTCAAAGTAGCTGAAAAATGAACTAATGTTGATTTCTAAAATGTCTTTATTTAACCAGAGCTTATTTATGGCAAAATGTGCTCTATTAATACAACACAAAACTATCTGGTTTTTGAATTGACACAGAAAGCAGTACTTGAAGATGACAGTCTGTATTCACAAATACGAATTTTCTGCAAAAGCTTTTATTACAGAGTACCATGATGCAGTGCTTCATGACAACAAGATCCCAACATGCAGATGAAATGAACTGGCTTCTGCCAGTTTTGTGGCTTCAGAGGTTGCTCTTTCACGGAAAAAAAATCTCAATAGCATCATATGCAGATGTTTTTTCTTTACCCTATTGCACAGACACGATACTCTTATCGAGGACTATGTAAAAAAGACTTGTGTGTCATCTGAAGAATGAAATAAATTGTTTTCTTGGTGTCTACAAATAGCACAAAACACACAGGTAAAAGCTTGCTTTTAAGACAGATCAGGGAAAGCACTGGTGGAAGGGAAGCTTTTGGAATGGCTTGAGACAGGACTTCTGAACAAAATGACAAATGCTGTAGCTGTATACAGTGTCTGAGCTCCAGACATAGCTTTGCTATGCTTGTTAACCCATCCTTCCAGTAAGCCACATTTTATTTCCACTCCTTGGGACACCTCTTAGGTGGCCACCAACAATTTGGTCTTGAGATAGGGAATGCATTGTTTAGAAAAGAAGGATCTTGAAAACATGAAAAACATACAGCTTTTAACAATCATGTTACATTTAAGACAAGTACTGAATCTGAAAAAAAGTTAGAAATTTCTCTGTATGACTCCAAGCACAAAACATGCCATAATTCTCCCCACCTTTTCCCCGATAAGAAAGAATGGCATATAAGTAAGTATAAAATAACATAAACGTCTGATGCACATGTGGGGTCCTGTGAGTACCTGTTTGTCTCATTCATCTCAATGGGAGCTGCATGGGTACAATGGAGAAGACAAAACCTTGGCTTAGGTACCATATATTTGCATCAGCTGAGATAGATGGAAATAACTGACTGTTTCTATGTAAAAATCTGGACGCATTTCCTATCCTACTTCTGTGTCGTTCAACTACATTGTCTTAAAAGTACTCATTACTGCTCAAAAAGCCTTGGTTTATTTACAAAATACAAATCAAGTGGCATTTCCTGGCATTTAAATGATATCAGGACACCAAACCCATTAAGGTAATATAACAAATAAAGTTCATGGCTACTGGACTGGTATTATAATACTTTGTTCCTTGAGACTTACCAGCTACTCTGCTTGCTCCGTCCCACCCAGGAACTGGCTCTGCTGTTCGTGAATAGAGGGTTGGGAGTTCAGGGATCTGGGAGTAAATGTAATTTACTGCATCTGGTGTCAGAGAACAGGAAACAGTTAGATTCGTGCTATGAGCCCCAGTGGCTTCATTGCTTAGACAGCAGAGTGTTGTCAGCCCTGACAATAGTCACTGGAGCTTTGTACTAGATAACTGGATCAAAGCAAAGTGCAAAGTCACTGTCGTGTGATTGGTGTTCAATAGACTAGCTGAGGCAGGAGGGAATGGGTCCAGATGACTCAAACCTTATGTCAATTGAACACATAAAATTATTTGTCAGGAGGTTCTGGATTTATCAAGTCCATGACCTTTAAAGCGGGGGCAAGAGTGGGGGAAGTTAAAGAACAAACCTAATATCATACCAGAATGCATGACATTTCAAATATATATAAAAGCCTAAAAATGGTAGTGTTGACTGAATTGGGTGAAAGTCCACTTTGCACTGTCTTTTTGTTCTTACAGCTGAAATCTTGCTAATAATTAAATTAATTACATATAGATACTGATAGGCTGCCCGTTATGACCTTCAGTAGGTATTAAGTGCCTTCCAGTGCTGCAGTAACATTATTCAGTCATAAAACCTGGACTAGTAGAAAGCTATCTTACAGGACTGACTTGTTTAACATTTGAGCTTATGATTGTTTTGAATAAGCTAAATATGTTCTTTAGAAGTGGGATTAAATAAATATACAAATATTTACCAGGAGATGTTTAGTGGCTGGGTTAGATACAACTATATAGTGTATACTCTTCTGCTAGGATGCAGTGGCTGAACTAAAAGAAAAGCTCAGAGGACAGATGTGCTAATAACTGACTAACTGTTCAGGCACCAAACCAAAATGAAAAAGAAAACTAAAAAACCACAGCTTTTCCCATCGACTGGAAGTGTTTTCATTTTTGTATGGAAAAGGTTAAATTTCTATCCAAACATAAGATCCTATCTGGTGTGAAACAGAGCATCCTTTTTCCTCAAAGGGTATTTTGCTGTTACAATGTATAATTTAAGTTGTTGAGCCCTTTGTGCAGCCCAGTCCATGTGTCCAGGTAGGAGGCAGAATCTGCCTTCTTTGGTGCCTCTTGTTGTAAGCAGCTGAGATTGAAAGATCAGTGCAGAACCTAAAAGTGAACTGGTAAAAGGAGAGGGAAAATGAAAAGTCCTGTTGTAGGCTGCTTGACTGCATCTGGTGAAGGGAGATACTTTCATCATATTCCCTATAGCTAATACTCATCCCAGATAAAAAACCTATGTTTGGTGCCATCCTCAGCAAAGATATGATATGCCACCTCTAATCTCAAAGTCTGCTCCTTTGGCAGGAAAATTGGGCCTGGTATTAGTAAAATGGTTTTACTGCCTTACTCTGTAATGGCTACAGTGCTGCTGGGAGCAGGACAATAGTAATCACAGCCCCCAAGAAGACACTCTCTCTCTCCATGGAGCACCACAGGTGCTCCCGTAAGGAGGCCCCTTTCCACCTGTCTGTGTCAGAGAAGGATGGCACAGAGGCACAGTGCAAATTCAATCCAGACAGGCAGGAAGTTAGTGTATAAATCTGGTTTGTAACAGATACATTTGAAAATAAACTCAGCCAGGGAAATATTGTTTTATTTCATATTTCAGTGGACAAATGGCAGTCTTGGGCTTTTATATTTTCAATGCATACTGTTTCCTCAAAATTTTTTATTTTTAACAGTAGAGCCTCAGAGAATTAATTGTTTAGGACGCAGCTGACTGAGCAACAGTCAGAAACAGCTGCTTGCTTTTGCAGAGTTTCTTGCATCTGATGAGAAATTGGTACAATGCTTGGTGTTGTTATTCTGTGAAATACCACCAGAAAATGAGCAGGCCATTATTGAAAACTGAAGTAATTTCTCAGAAGAAAGAAGTAGGGACTGTGTTTCTAGGCCAGAATAAGGCACTTCATGTTCTGGAAACAGCAGAAATGTAGTGATTATTCATCCCACGGAGTGTGCTGCTGAAACACTAGTTTCAGTATGTGCTCATGCAGCAGCTTGAGTGACAGACCTACCTGTCTACGTGTGGCTGTAATCAATGTAGACTTGTGCTTTTTAACTAACCATCCTTTCTTCTTTTAAAGTCAATGAGAATAAATAGGCATGGTTAGGGTACAGCTCTCATCCTAGGGCTCTGAGGAGGCAAACCCTCACAAATGTTTGTTTTTTGCCAGTGCCTGTATGGGGAACTGAGCTGACCAGCCTGGACACCAGCATTCCTGATGTCTAGCAGTAAGCAAGATCCATTGTACAGCTTGATGGCGAAACTCTCAGTTTAATGATGTACATGTCTGTGGACCTTAGAAAGTTTTTGATTGTTCTTTTTTCTCTCCTGTGTTAGCAGACAATACTTCGGTGTTAGTTGTTGTTAATACTGACTTAGTTTAGAAACTTCTTTTGATGTTAGTTAGAGTAAAATATCAAAAAATCAGCTTTAGGGCTCTTGGCAACCTCTAATTATTGTCCTGAGAAGGAAACACCATGCTGGGGGAGAAGGATTTGGGGGTGAGCATGGGATTCTCATGTACTTTCTTTTTCTGGCATATGTCAAAAATGGGTTATTTGAGTAGAAGAAGTTGGGGCTTGGTGGATTCTGCCAGTTCTTTTCTTGCTCTCCCTCCCCCCAAGAAAGTGAACGTGCTCATTGCCCTTTTTCACACTGGCAACAACGTCTGTTTCTTTTAGCACCTCTAAAGAGGATATAAGAGATCCATTTTATAAGGAGTGGGTGAGATGCAAATTAGCAGTTTGTTTGCATGAGAAGTGAGACAGAACATAAATTAAAGCATTTGAACTGACTGCATTAAACATTTTCATTTCAACTTTTGATGCGTTATTAATATCTAAGGATGACATAAAACATGTTCTTCAGCTTTTTGTACTATTTACAACATACTGTGTTTAAGGACTATGGCACTTTTCCATATCATCAGAGAAGTGCTTGGGAAAACATATGGGGCAAGATAATCCTTGAAGAGTGCTTACACAAAACTAAACCTTCAGAACTGCTCAGAATAAATCTCACACAGAGGCTTGTGGCCAAATGTCAGATGAGCTCATTTTCTAAGGGCTGGATTGTCTTTAAAGAGCCTGACTACTACTAAAATTAGTGGTAGGTATTCTGTAAATAGTGGCTGTTCCACATGTAAAACCCCAAGGGCCTTCACAGGGCTGCAACAGAGATTATGACCCTCCCATCACATTTCTAAGGCCAGAAGGTTTAAACAGGAAGCTTTGCTAAAAGCTGAATAGCCTGTCTCTGACTTAGTGAATCATGCTCTAAATAACTAACTTGGGGGGCAGAGTTCACAGCTGAACTGTATACCTATAAGCAACAGGGTGGATGAGTGCACCTAACAGGGCAATGAAGAATGCTCCCCAAGCCTTTCCAAAGGCAAGAACCCCAAATTCAGCCACCTCAAGTGCATGTATACCTCCCAGTGGGGATGACAAAGCCCACAAAACCTTACTTTGGCTGCCCAAAGAAGTCTTGGGCTAGCAGAACCTGGTCCTCATGGGTGGCTTCAATTACCCAGACAATTGTTGGGGTAAAAGAGAAAAAATGGTACACAAGTTGTCCATTAAGTTCCTGGAATGCTATGAGATCTGCCTCCTGCTACAGATGCTGGATGTGCCAGCTAGGAGCAGCACATTGGTAGATTTACTGCTCTCAAATTGAGACGACTTTCTTGACAGCATAACTAGCAATGATAGTCATGGATACAGTGACCACAACATTATGGAGTTGAAGATCCTGCTGAGCACACCGAAGACCAGTAGTAGGACAAAGACCCCAAATTTTAGAAGCATCACCTCCAATATGCTCAGAGCCCAGCTGTGAGAGATTCTATGGGAAGCATCCATGGACGGTAAAGGAGCTTGTCAGTGCTGGCAGTTATTCAAGAGTATCTGCTGAAACCACAAGAACGGTCCATCCTTTACGAAGGGAAAGGAAGAAGGCTGAACGGAAGACCACCTCGGCTTAAGAATGAGCTTTTAGGTGTAACTAAATGCAAAAAAAAAGAAGAAGCATACCAGCTACAGAAAGGCAGCGAAATAGCCATTGAGGACTATAAGATCCTTGCTAGGGCATGCAGAGATGCAGTCAGGAATGCTAGGTCTCAGCCAGATCTGGAGTTGGCCAAAGATGTACAAGAAATAAGGATTCATCAGATTTGTGAGCAGTTAGTAGAAGCACAGGGAAGATACAGGCCCATTGCTAAACACGGCGGGAAACTAGTCCCTGCCAATGCTGCCAAGGCAGCTGCTCTCAATGCCGCCTTTGCCCCCCCAACCCTTACTGCGATATACCCTAGATCAAGTAGCTACAACAACTCCTATGTTGACCTGCCGGTAACGGGTAAAGGGCTGGTCTGTGGCCCCTTGCAAAGGCCTCTCCAATGGCTGACATTGTTGGAAGGAGACTGTCTATAGAAAGTCATGGTGACAAACGGGTGTCCCTGAAGACTGGAAGAAGGAAAATGTCATACCCACCTACAGGAAGGGAGCAAGAGAGGACCTAGGACAGTAGAGGCCCACTGGTCTTACTTTATCCCATAAGAGTGATGGATGAGTCCTAGAAACTATTACAAACCAAATGAAGTAGGTGATGTAGAAAAGCCAGCACAGGTTTACTAAGGGCAAATCATGACAGACTAACCTGATTACCTTCTACAACAAAGGAACATCTTCTGTTGACATGGGGAAAGCAGTGGATGTTGTTTACCTGGACTTCACCAGAGCTTTTGACACTGTTTCCCACAGCCTTTTCCCAGACAAAAGCGCAAGTTACAGATTGGAAAAGTGGTCTATGAGACGGGTAGGAAATTGGCTAAGAGGCTGAACTCAAAGGGTGATGATCAATGTTTTTTACTCAGGTGGCCAGGGGAGTGTAACTGTGGCAGCCGTCAATACAGACCAAATTAAAGAGTTACTTAAACTACTACAACTGAAAAACAATTGCTGATGAATTTTTACAGAACACATGGAAAGCACTCTACAAAGACCTGTACTTGACTCCTCTGAGGCCATGCTTGTCTGATTTGTTGTTGGGCTGCACAGCTGATCAAGATCAGAGGAAAGAAAATCAGAAGTCTCTAAGCAATATGCTGGGAACTTAATCTTTTCAGAGCCACGTTTGCTAAATATACACTAATACACACCAAATTCAAACAGAGTTTTGTGCAAACTGCAGAGTTAATAAAATCGTGGCTTTTTGTATATTGGCTGAAATGGCATGTAGTTGCATACAGATGGCCAAAGATTTCAAAGGATGAATTTATCCCTGAGGAAAATCCAACAGTTAAGGGAGTTACATCAGATTTTAATGTGTCTTTTGGTTTATATATACATTGAGCCATAAACATAGACACACACAGACCAAGAGCTCTCTCCATTTGTTCACAATGTGTATACAGCATAACACTATCGCATGACTAGTTTTGACCTAAGCTGCAGCAGATGATGTCATTCCTTGCATCATCTCAGGTCTTGTTTAACGGAGAGCTTATCAATGACAAAGGCATCAAGGAACTGGCAGAAGCACAACTGCAGGTGAGAGGACACCAGCCTCCAGTCTCAGCATTTCAGCTCCGCTTTTTCTGTGTTATGATGTATGAAGGCAGAGTGTGTTTGTACCCTGGAAAACATGGGATTTATGTTTATTGTTCCTGGATGGCATTAAGCTCAGAAGTGCTCATTGCCAAACAGCTGTTTTCTGGGAAGGGTGAGAAGGACTAAGAGAGTTACTTGATCAGCCACTGGTGTTCACCACCACTTCTTCCCTTTCCCTGCAGCCTTTGCCTGCACTCCTCAGGGATTTGAACAACTTGTAGTTGTGCTTTCTGCACACTCAAAAGCTCCATCACCACTGTATATATGGCACAAAACCATGCACAGGTACGCAATGTGGAGATAAATCATGTTCTGTGGCATCATTGTTTAGAATAAAGGGAAAGTTGGACACAAAGCAAACTAACATGAGATCTAGGGACTCAAACTCTTTTAACAAGTTGAAGCGACTGGAGAAATTCCCCAATAGATTTGGGTTGGTTTGTGACAGTGTTTTACACAGTCTCCCTGTATTATCCAAAGGCTCCTACCACTTTCATCTGCAGAATGTGTTACAGATGGCTGCCAGACAGATGGCTGATCTGCTGCAACAAAGCAAGTCCTACATGTTTTTGAAGGAAGGAAAAGTCTATGGTACCAAAGTGCTCACTGCAAGCTGCGTATGTGTTTTCTTCCTGCTGTGACCAGCTACCCTCACAGAATGTTGTCAGAGAGCAGAAAACAGAGGACCTGCTCAGCTTTCACCATATGAAGATATACAGTCACATCATGTCCACAGTGGGAGGGCTAACAGGACAGCTTGCAGCCTTGACCATCCCTAGAGGAACAGAGTACAGAATGGCTTAAAGGATGACCCAGGACTGCCTCAGCCCACAAGGACCAGCTGCTGCAGGAAAGAGACAAGGTACATGAAGCAAGTGATGCGGAAGAGAGGAGGTACCAGTTAACTCAGTTATGCTCCCTGCTCCCTCTGCTTGCACATTTATTCTGGAGTCACTCTCTTCATTTTGGCTTAATTTTGCAGTGTTCTGTTACACTCCAGAAATCATGTACTGTCCTTGCTTCTGACTCAGCCTGTGAGGGAGAGATCCACTGAAAGCAGGCAAAATCTGGGTAACAGTGAGGCTTTGAACCCGATGAAATACTACATTCCTACAACAAAATATCTTTGAGGAAACTATTGCTTCCTATTTGCTAGCTGGGGCTTCCTTTGGTTTCTCTTTTATCACAATGTGCATAAAGAGCAGACCATGCCTTGCAGGAGTCATAAAAGCTCCTGTGCAGTTTGGGAGCTAATTCTTCTAGGTACCACTCCTCTTTTGGAAACCTACCAACAACCACGGTGAAACTCTATTTTATAAGTCTAAAATATTTGTGATTATGGATCTTCATGTACTTCATGATAGCCAATTTCAAATGCTCAAGGAGGAAGGAAGAGTCAGTTCTGAACATGGAGCATCCTATCTGTGACTTTTTTTCTTTTTCTGCCAGTGGGATTTAATGTAAAACTTAGATTATATTGCTAGCAGAAGTGAAATTTTCTGAACTACATCTCCGTCTTACAAAGAAAAACTCTTCCTGAGTAATATTAATCACTTCAAAAAGACAGCTCCAAGTCAGTTCATGTACTATACACTAACATTCAGTTGTGTCCAGTTCTTTAATGTTAGGATCATCCTTCATGTTCTTCATCTATACTTGAGTACAGCTGGGCATGGCTTTGTCAGGAGCTGGAGGAGCTAGTCTTAGCCTCAGTATTTTGAATCCTGTCAGTTCAAAGATGCGTATGAGAATGAGCATCTGGATTACAGATTTATCTGCCGAAGGATCAGCATAATAGCCTTCTTTGGTCCTAAAGGTCCTGGAGAGGCACTACAAGGGTTTCTCTAGCTTCCTGGAAACTAAACATCTCATTTGCTCACTCAGACACCTAAATTTATAGCTCAGTGTTTAGAATGATCAACACATGGTGTGACAGAGCTCATAAACTGGGAATTATTAGGCCCTAATCCACCTATGCAATGTTTTCCTTCTGTAAGAATAATCATGCTGAGAATACAATTCTTCAGTGAAGTAATCTGATTTTAGCAGTTGTTCCTGTGTATCAGGAATCATCCTCATTGTATTTAACTTTGTATTTAACTCATTAACTCTGCTTATTAACAGAACATGAGCAAATGCAATGGAGAAGATTGACCACAGAGAGGTGAAAAGGAGTCTGTAGTGCAGGGCTATCATGTGCTGAAAGATAACATAGAAGTTTTATTATCTCTGTTTTAAGTCATCTGTGCTGCATTTTCCCCTTGCATGCACAAAAGAAGAGCTGGAGCTCTGCCTAAGGAATGCTATTTCACCACAATAATAATGTTTGTGCTCGCACTGTAGCAATACCAAAGAAGAAGGTAATGGCTCTAGCAATAAAACAGGAACATACAATGAAAAGAAGAACCCACACATGACAATCCTTTACAGCAAAGCTATAGTAGTAACTCTTGTTAAATCCAAAGCTATACAGTAATAAAAAGGCACTTACCACCATCCTGGTGTGAGAAACTCTGTGAAGGGAAAAAGAAGATATTTGATTAAACCTATTATATTTGGGGTATAATTTGCATGAAATTTTGATTTTTAAGCTAGGCTTGCTTTTATGGTGCTTTGTAATTTTTTAATAGGTAACTGTGGACGTAGCTTCCCAGGTTTAAGTTCCATTGGGGGTTGAGGGAGAGGGACGTAGCGTAACTGAAAGGAGAACACTGCTGTTTGTTGCAGGCTGTAATGATCAGAAGTGGCAAATGCCACTATCTGTGTGCTACAGGGAGCAGGGAAGTTTGATATGCCTTTTTAGGGTCTTGCTGACATCTTTCGGTGTGGCCAAATGCTCACACTGTTTCCCTGCAGATAAGTTAGGGAGACAGTCTCTAAAATTCACTAAAAGCCACTTCCAAAAAGGCTGGAGTGGAAGGGAAAATCCAAATAACCCAACCAAAATACATCTCATGACTCCTAGTCTTTCCTATGAGGTACCTGTATCTGCTTTCTTTTCTAGTCTTCTAAATATCTTCTTCTTCTGTATATCTTCTATTTATCTTTCCTAGTCTTGTTCCTCCTGGCCTGAGCTATGTGCTCTACACCTGCCCTCGGTCTTCCCATAAGTGCATGAATTATAACTGCTGCTTGCAAACAGTGCTAGGAGTCTACCTTGGTTTCAATCTGTGCCCAAGTGTCTTTTCATTTTATTTTTTATTTTTTTTACATACCTTTTGCAAGTTGTCGAAGGATTTCTCAGTCTCCTTTAGTTTCTCCAAAATTATTTGTTCTTTGGCAGATATTTGGGATTCCTCACTTTCTAATTTCTGTATTTCTTGTTCCAGCCTGTGGAAGACATACAGACATACACACACACACAAAGATAAAACATGTAAAATTTATTTCAATGAGCCATAGTTTCCTAGGCATTAATTGGCATTTTAATTATCATCATGGACAACTTTCACTCTTGTTATTCACAACTGCATCCCTAGTGCATGCAGGGCACATGAATTATTTGTATATTATTTGTAAAACAGACAAACTATTTTAAACAAAACCAGTAAATCTCTTATTCTCCACTTCTGCAAAAGCATGTACAGATTAACTAAAAAAATGCCTTAACATTGCTTCATCCCAATTCCCATAACATCTCTCAAATATGCCCTTTTTTAGAAATCACAGTATGGGATATAACCATAAATATGTAGTAATAATTAGAGGAATAGGTGTCTTCTAATGCTTCTGTACTCCAGATGATAAAACTGGAACTAGTTGGCAGTCAACCAGTTGTGTTAGGCGTTTCTCTAGAACCAGTAAGTTGCCAGCTCCTCACAATACTTGTTCGGGTTATCCATCCCTGCTTTCTAAGTTGCTGCGTGATACAGGGAACCGCAGAGGCTTCAGGTAACAAAATACACAGGCTGCTCAGCAAACATATTTTGCTATGCAGTAAGCATTCAGCATTTTCATTTCTCTCATTCAGCGTTTTCATTTCTCTAGTTGAGACTCAATGGCACTTGCTCCTTAAGATGTGTTGATTGTGATTTGGGATACACTTTAATCAGGGTTAGATTCTCCATTACTTTAACTCAAACCTCCTTTTACTGACATGACTTACGCAGGTGCAGAAATATTCCCTCTTTCTCTATTTTTATGTATACCATCATCTTTATTTTCTCTCTTTTGAAAAAAATAACCCAAAATAAAAAAAAATCCAACTGTAATATGAGCTAGGATGAACACTTTTGAACAAGGATAGTTACTTAAAACTCCCTTTGTCTAAAAGAGTTATAGCTGCTCCCAGCTTGTTGGACCATATTTCTTCAAATGTAACAGATTAGCATCACCCACGACTTTCCCTACTCATGGCTGCTTGCTACTGCCTTTCTGCTACCACTTTTCAAGTGAAGGATCCTGAGGATCAAGACCAGTCTAAAGGGACATGTTTCTGCTCTTCCCCAGCCCTACTCAGCATCTGACTTCATTAACACTTGTTCTATCTCAAGGCAAAGGGCAAAGTGCAAGGAGAAGGTGACGGTGAGCAGGTAGGGAGTAGGGAGGGAGGGATTGCTCCTTTCAGAGACTTGATAGCTTGAGCTGCTTGTGAAATTCATGTATCTAAATACAAATGCAGCAGTCTAACTTAAGGCACCCACCTGGGAAGTTTTTCCCCACTTTCTAATTGTGCAAGGGTGAAGGATGTGTGGCACTTGCTGGTAAATCTTTTCATCAGAGGGAGGCAAAAGTGACACAGCCTCAAGTTGTTGCAGATGGAAAAAAGCATATTTTGCTTGTGAAAACAGTAACAAATTCTTACTGGCTGTTTAACTGTCATTTTCCTCTCTTAAAGGCAACCTCATCATCTCCAAGTTGAAATGGCTTAATTGCTGGGATTTTAGAGTCACATAGTTGGAAAGTACTGCTCCAATCCACTAGATATTTTCTCAGAACTAATATAAAAGCTTTAAAAATGCAGAATATTTTGGGACAATATATTTTGTTTTGCATAAATGGAACAATTTTATACAGGATGAATTTCCCCTCTCGTGTTGTGATTCAGGGAGAAAGTTTCAAAGAATACTGTTTCTTCTTGAATTTTCTTCCCAGGATTTTTTTTTTTTTAATTTTATTTATTTTTTTTTTTAATACCTAGTGTAGTGAAAAATCACTGGACACTGCAGTCAGCCATTGCCATGCTCCTACTTCATGAATTTAGAAGTCAACAGGAAGGTGGCTTTTTTTCCTTCCATATGCTTAGGAACAATTAGTAAATACACATGCATTCATGTCTTGCTGACAAGGATATTTGAAGTATTCTACTGTGCATTCTGGTGAAACTACATTGTGGAGCTGGGTGAGTTGGGATTCACTGATATGCTTCTTTTCTTCCCAAGTGAATCACTAAATAGCATTTTCAGAGTACATATTCTGTACCCTGATACAGTTTGCTCTCAATATGATCATGGAAAGACTGGAAAATGGGAATTCATAGCACTTAGTGACAGCAAAATACAGGGGAAAAAGGAAGTCCCTTTTTTTTTGAAATGAATTGACATTAGCTATTTTTGCCATTTCAAAAACTGAGTATAGGTGGTGTAAGGCAACTAATTTGATGTAAGGTAATAAGCAAGTAGACTCCTTGTAATTTGGGGTAATCAAAAGTGCACTATTTTTTGTGCACCAGCTCAAAACTGTAGGTTTGCCATGAACTTTTGGGTCTTCCAGAGAAAGTCTGCTTCTAATACACGCACATATACACCCCCCACACACACACCTTGCAACTGATCTGATTTATACTTTCTTACTTTCTGGCTACTTGCTCTGTTGCTTTAACTTGTTTATGTCTCTTTCGTGCTCCCTTCCTGATTCACTTCCTCCATTTCTGTTTCCTTTGTGCCAGCCTACCCTCGCTATTAAAACAAGCTGGGCAGATGGAACATTAGATGACGCTATTCCAACAAGACATCTTAGTGGGTTTTTTGTCCCCTCCCTCTCCCCCCCAACCCAAATCCCTTCTTCTGTTCCTCTTTGAAGCGGTATTAACAATAACTTACTAACGAGGAAAGGGATGGAGACAGTTGCCAGGATTTAAAGACATGGGTGAAGTTGGTAGGAATAAGGATTTCCTATGTGACACTGTGTAACAAAGCATACATACTCATCCCAGAGGTGCAAATTGCCCTTTTGCCACTTCAGCCAGCACAGACAGACTGAGTCTCCTAGGCCTTGTATAGAATGGGTCTGAATCCTAATCATGGCAGGGAAAATGCTATCATTCAAGCAGAATGTACCTGTTACATAGCCAGGGTCATATACAAATCATTAATATTAGCAGGAAGTTGCTTCATACCTTTTAGCTCCATTTTATGTCACTTCTGTCTATACTCTTTAGGCTTAAATACTGAGGTAATTCTGCTGAGGCACTGAGGAAACAGAAATACTCAAGGGCACAGTTTCCATGTGAGCTATTGTATACATTCATCAGTAAACCACCTGGGCGCCACAGACCTCACTGGAAAATCAAGTCCTAGAGTCTTCACCGCTTCCTTTGGGCTGCCTTTTTACATAGGGACCAGCAGTATAATAATTAAAATCATAATGCAAATTGAAGGTTGTTTTGCATGATTTATTTTTTTAGTGAGCTTCATATTATCAGAACTGCTAAATAATAAAATCTGATTTTTTTTTTTTTTAACAAGATACAACAGAGGCATGCAAATTTGGTTTGAATAAAAGAAGTTCACTAATATCACACCTGTTTTGAGTGCCATACTATGTGATGAATTAAACAGTAATAAATCCATTAAGAGTGCACATGTGCATGTACGTACGTATACAGAATGCCTACATTCTTCCTGTGTAAACCTGTTAAATATTGAACAACATCTTTTTCTTCTAGCACAGTTTAAAAAGGATGTGCCTTAATTGTCATTTGACACCTGGCAAGGAAACCTTATAATTCCCGGGTTCCTGCCTTCTTAGCAGATTTCAGGCCGGTTTGAAAGACAGCCACAATAGAGCCAGTTAAATAAACAACTACAATATCTGCAGTGCTGTAAGGAAAAAATAAGAATGAAAACAGAGATCCAGATGAGGCAGAAGTGGTGTAAAGCAGACCACTAGTATTGCTGCTTATTAGCCCAAGCTGTTATCTGATCACTGGGATTTGCTAAACTGTTTATATAAGGAGAAAAAGTGGGTCAGGGAGTCTGGAGCACAGGCATGTTTTTTTCAGTGGATGTATACAGAACTGTATTTCCCCAAATATCACAGGAACAAAGAAGGGAGATTTCACCACTCTGAAAACCAAGCCTGCCTTGCTGCTAGTTTGTCTGTCCTGCAGCTTTCTTTAATGGATGGCTGCCATAAGCACCTGATTTTTAGGGCATAAGATTTTTAGGAGACCTGAGAAGAGCTGCCCATATAAGCCAGGTAACCCTCATGCTCATGCTAACAGTTCTGTCCTACTGTGGAGGAGAAGAAAGCATGAACAGCAGAAGGGATGCTGTCTTTTGGACAGCAGTTTGCTGTCGGTAGGAGTACCCTCATCCTTATTGAGATTACAGGCTTGCAGGATAATTCAGGATGGAAGTGATCTTGGGATGTCTCTAGCCCAACCTCCTGTTCAAAACAGGGTCAGCCATGAGATTAGACCAGGATGCTCATGGCTTCTTCCAGCTGGGGCTTGGAATTCTGCAATGATGGCAGAAGGGGAAAGGTGGGGAAAGTTATGGAATACTTAAGGCTACTCACAAGCTTTCTCTTTCGCAGTCTGTAGCTATCAGACATGACGTCCTGCAAAACTCAGACCAGAACAGTTCAATAATACACGGGAAGGGTATGCACCAACCTGCTAAAGGAAGCCTGGTCTGTATATTTGGTGGGATTTTGACATAACCAGGTTGCCCCATGAGTGTAGGCAAAGCGGGCAGAGCAGTTTCTGAGAGGACTGGGGGTGGAAGCAGCAAATGAACCCTTCTGCAGAGATGCTGGGATCAAGGACCAAAGGAGCTGTCAGACAGCACAGAAGGCTTCAGTTTAGGTGACGAAAAGTGGAGATAAGAAGCAAGATCTAAGAGGTGAAGAGGCAAAAGGACAGGTTTGATAATTTGGTATGTGTACATGTGCAGTTATGTTGAGCATTCAGTACCCAAGAAACATTACATTTGGATATAGGGCTCTGTTTTGTGCTCCAGCCTGAACTTGATGAATGAACTCTCTCTAGGTGAAGGATTTCCTCTGTTTCTATGCTATGACATTGAAACACGCAGACCTGGGCTGTCGTTTTTCCCCCTGATGAAAGGCAGAGGTTGTTCGGGCATGAAGTGCCTTTATCTTGACCCTGGGAGGCACCCCAGGCAGGATCCTGCAGGGCACTCACACAGAGGTTATGAAGTCACACTGCTTTGCAAAAGGAGCACACAAATCCCAAGTAAATATAAGTATTCCTGGAGAAAACAGCCTCCTCTATCAAGATAATTAATTCTGACAGACATGATTTCCAGAGATACGTACGTTTGGCTCATAAATGTTTTGTTTTTCAGGGTGGGATGGTTCCAGCATTATAAACAGAGAGAACAGCTGCAAGTTTATGGACCAGTTTCTTTAGCTTGTACTAGCTCGGCATGCTGCGTTGCGCCTGAGAAATACTCATGTCATTTCTGCAGTGAAGACAGAAATGAAAGAGAAGTTATATCTGCAGCATACACACTGACATGTCAGTGGGAAAAGAACATTCATCAGCACTAATAGGGAAAATATACAAGTATTCAGAACTCAAGAGAAAAACAGGAAAGACCTAATCACAGTAAACACTTGCAGGGAAAAGGTGACGGATGCATAGACAGGGTGGGGAACAGCTCAGCTGTAAACTGATTATTTTGCTATTACTTGACTGACAGCCTAAATCAACCTGATATAAAAGGCACAAAGAAGACATGGGCCTGAATATCAGTAATTGGTACCAGGTCTCAGAGCTAAACATCCTGAGGTGTTACATAGAGTATTAAATTGGTAGATTCACAACCACAAAACTACAGCAATTCCCTCTGATGTTTACTAAACAGATATTTGAACCCCAAGTTTAGGGATAATTGGGCTTGTCTGTAGGGATGAAATGGATCTCTGAACAATCTCTGTGTCTGTCTCAAGGATCTTGCCCTCATGAAGCTTTTGACAACATGGCAAAACCAGAAACTGAGACTTAACTTGCAGCGTCCACTTTCCTGTGAGCACAGAGTAATGTGCCTTTATCTGCAGTGCAAAAGAGCACTGGCAAAAATGCTCTATCTCATGGGCCTCTCATTCCCATTTCTTGGTCACTATAAAGGTTTTTGGGGCAGCAGGGTACCTGCTAGCTCACTGAGATTCAGAATAACCTTGAAAAATGAACTTCAAGGGGAAATGGTAAGGTTTCCCCAGCCAGATGTGTAAGTCAAGTCTTGCATTTAGGCTTTTAAACTAGCACAACAGACAAAGATATGGGGATCTGTACCCTAAACCGCAGTCCAGAACTTCAGCCCTTGACATGCTTTCTAAACTTGCATCAGCTGCCAAGCACCAGCAGTAAGGCTGTAAACCAACATGCCTAAGAAACTGGACCTAAACCCCGCATGCCGCAACCGTGAACTTCATCTGCTGTAGGGAAGGCAGAAACCACTGACTAATACTTGGTTTAGTTTCCGCATTGGCTTAGTTTGATTGGTAAACATTGGCAGTTGTTCCAAAGCCAGGTAGACCATTTGTGGATGTCTCTGTTTATCAACACACAGCCAGTGCTGGTGGGAAAAACTTGCTTGATTTCAGGTCCATTGCAGGATCTGAAATGGGATTTCAGAGCTAAGTGATTCAGTGCCTTAGCTTAGTCTTTCTGAAGAGCTCATCTTTTCGAATGGCTTACTCTCAAAGAGGAAAGCTGGCAGTGCACATCTTGTGATTTCCAAAGGCTGTTGTTTACAGAGTGCAGCTGATAATCAAGAGCAGAAAACTTGATTAGCATCTTTGAAAAGGCAAAACCTCTGTGACTTGAAAGACTGGGAATATGTAACACAAATCAATGCTTGGAAATGAGATTCAGGCACAATGCTGAATGTGTTGCTCTGGTAATCTAGATGAATATTCCTGATACACAGGAAGGGAAACCATTCCTTTCACCAAGCAAAAGTTACTTCCCAGGACCAGCTGATGAACTTCGGAAGAGAGGAGACAAATCCATAATCACCTTTGCTGTTTGAAGGGAATGTGCATAGAAAGAGTGATTTTGCATCTGCCTGGTTTAGGACCAAGTTAACCCCTGCTAGATTAGACAAAACCCTTCTAGGTTACACAAATCACAGTATTTCCTGAGCTAAACATTATGAGACGTAAAACCCAATAATCACTATCCTGAGTTAGTTAGTAAAATATTGCCTGCTCCAGGTGTAGAAGGCTTAGTGTTAATGTAACACAAATGCTTTCACCTGGAATTGCAAAAATTACGTGATTGAAACCCTTTCCTTTCCAAAGCAACACTGTGTATTAATTTTTGTTCGTGGTTTGCCTGATGCAGCGTTAAATATCCCAAGCATCAGGATCATCAGCACTCTCCGGTGTGACTCTTCCTCCAATTGTAACCACTTTGTCACTACCTGCTTTTTCTCTATTTAAGAAGAATGTCACTTCATCCTTACCACATAATTTCAACATGTAACTTCTTGCCCCCACTGTATTTACAGCACACGCTTGTGGACTTTCGCAAGTGTGAGCCTTCCAATGCCAAGTTCTTCCAGTCTTCTTCAAACGGGAGAAATCTCCAGCCTGGGTGAGACTGCAACCTTAAAAACTCACCGTCGCCTCCGGAGAGGACTAATCAGTGACTAGAAATCAATGAATCACTATGCCTTGGATGCTTGCCCTTACAGAGGAGGAGCACACGGCTTGACACTCCTTTGGGAAATGCACGGGGAAGAAAGGAAAAAAAAATAAAAAGCCCGGGTCTGAGCCCAGTCCCCTGGCCAGTGACCAAGGAGGTGAAAGAGCAAAGAGGCCACTTATTTTCTCCCTGTTTGCCTATACCAGCATGTTTGGATCTGAATCTCCCATTTCTGCTCCTGACCAGGCTCTAGGAAGAACCTTGCAGATCTTATCAAGTTCCTTTATTTCCCTGACCAGCCAAGAAAAGACCCTGGTAACGTAACCTTCTCTGGCAAAGTTAATCTTTGAATCACGCAGCTCTTGAAGCACTTCTATTTAAACGAATGGCACAAATGTCCTGATTTCATGGCCCAGCTCTGTGAGATGAAAGCACTTCCTGGTGAAGCTGGGTTTTGTCTCTCCTCTTCACCATTACTATACTTTGTTCTCCCTCCCAGCCCAGAGAGATGGCAAGCCTCCTACCTCTGGAGCCTCTTGGTCTAGTGTTCAAAACATTAAAATAAAGTAAGTGTGGTAAGATCCACAACTGATATAAAAACTTGGGCTGCACAGAATCAGACACACAGCTCTCTGTGTCTGGACAGATAAGGAGTTGCAGCAGATGGTGTATGGGATTCACACTGCAAGTACAGGGATACATCTGCTACGGTTCATTGGTTGGTACCTACTGGAGTGAAAGGAGAAAGGCAGGGAAGATAGAATAGCCATTTGAGAGAGGACACGTGCTGTACTTCATGACTGAAGGTGAAGGTGCAAAAATTCATGGAAGACACTGAACCCTGCAGAAATTTGCTTGCTTTCCCATGGTTTTGAGTAAACTTGTAGGAAACACCAGGAATTGTCCCTGGGACGCTTGAGAACACACGAGAATACAAGTGACAAACATGTCCATGTGGCTTGCTGTCATGAAATCTCCTTCCTCTCCCACACTGTGCATTGCTCCTGCCACTGAGGTGTACTTCAGGGAACTGCCTGGGTACTTTGGGCAGAGAGAGTAAGCTCTAGACAGGGCACAACAATTGTGGTGGGACCTGATGTCAGAGTATGTGTGTTGCAAGAAGTATTCCAAGCAAAGGAGGTCGCATGTGCAGCTCCCCCAGCACAAAGTCCCCAGACACAGCAGCAGGCAGCCGGGGACTAGAAAAGCAATACAGGTACAGCCAGCCCTGTGAAGTTTGCTGGCACAGCGCACCTAGGCACATGAAAATTCATTTAGATTTAACAACAGACGCCAGTAGTTCATCTGTACAGTGGATTGGGTTATTTATATCTTGGAAGAGGTCCAAGAAATAGAGGGAGAGGAATCTGGGAATGACTGTTGAGTGCTCATTCTTGCATGGTGCAGCAGCACTAACTACTGCGTTATGCAGTGTTAGTAGAGATGTCCGATCAAAAGGGACGTGTGACCTTATACAGCACCCATAACTCAAGCTGTCAAGAAAGGAGGATGTTTTTGTGCAGTTCCGATACATACCAGTATCCTGGAGATACACATTCAGTTACCTAGCAGCATTTCCACAGAGGCAGGAAGCCTGGAAAAGGGTGTGAGTTTTATCTCCACCTCATTTTAATGAAGGGAAGTAAAAAAAAAACAACCAAAACAATCACTAGGAGTATTTGCCCTGAATAGATTTCAGCCTCCCATGTACAGTCTGGGAATAATCAGGGACTTTTTGTCCCTGATTTACAATTTCAGATGAGAAATGAGCTGCTAACGGCCATGGGAAGCTTACAGCACAGCATAAGCCAGGCAAAGCCACCTGGTGGAAAAGAACCTGGGGTTATTGACTGATGGCTGCTGAACATAAGAGAGCTTGTGCCCAGGCAGCCAAGAAGGCCAAGAGCATCCTGGACTGTGTCAGCAATAGCATGGCCAGCAGGACCAGGGCAGTGATTATCTGCCTACACTCAGTACTGGTGAGGCCGCTCAGTTCTGGGCCCTTCACTAGAGGAGAGACATTGAGGTGCTGGAGCGGGTCCAGAGAAGTTCAACAAAGCTGATGAAGGGTCTGGAGCACAAGTCTTAAACTTGCACCTTGTCTGAGGGAAGTGGAGAAAAGGAGGCTAAGGGGAGACCTCCAGTGAATGGTGGGTTGGTCTCTTTTTCTCAAGAAACAAATGGTAAGAGAAGAGGAAATGGCCCCAGGCTGCACCAGGGGAAGTTTAAATTGGATATCGGTAAAAAATTCTTCACTGAACTGTTCTAGTCAAGCACTGGAACAGGCTGCCCACGGAAGTGGTGGAGTCACCATTCCTGGAAGTATTTAAAAGACGTGGAGATGTGGCACTTACAGACATGGTTTAGTGGTGGACTTGGCAGCATTAGGTTGGACTCAATGATCTTAAAGGCTTTTTCTAATTGAAATGATTCTATAATTCTGCAACACCAAATTTATACTCCTCAAGTTGCAGAATGGCCACAAGGATACCGCAGCAGCCAGCTGCTGCAATGTGGGCTCTGTAACTTCCAGGTTAAATGGCTATCCACAGCAAACTTCAGACACACAGCAGTTGTTCATTTTCTATACTTACTGAAAATTATATCTGCTTCTGGAGTGGCCACAGCAGAAATTCAATAAATTTCTGCAAGCTTGGAGTACAAGCAGCGTTGCATTGAAAAGCAAAACACATATGGGGCTGGGATTAAAGGTAACGCTGTTAGCTAAGGCAGGAGAGGTTGGATTGTCTTCTACCTGGACCTCAGTTCACTGCAGCTTTTTCCTCAACCTCTGCCTGGCCTCCTGCCCTTGGACAGTGAGACTGAGGGAGGTGCTCCCTGTGCTCCTGCCTGCTCTTTCCAGGGAGGTGATAAGGGTCTTGCACAAAGAAAACTGCAGAGAGAAGCGCCCCTGTCCCTCTCAATCACCCATGGGCCGCTGCAGGGAAGGGCAGGAGCAGAGAGGACAGCACAAGAGGAGCACCTGGCAGAGCTCCAGGAATCAGGATGCCAGCTCTGGTGGTGACCGAAAGTAACATTTGGGGACTTGGGGATGCTCGTCTGTTCCTTAGCAGTGGAATGCTTTTGAACCTGAAGTGCCCATAGAACACGCTCGGGCAGCAAGTGAACTGCTATTTGTGGAGCACAGGAGTCAAGAGCAGTCACTGGGTAGTGCCTTAGAAGCACGACAGGCTTTCCCACCGGGCCCTGAATTCAGGTTTGCCCTCTGGAGCTGTGCCGCTCCTTTGCATATATTAGTATCTTACATAGCTATAATTCCCTAAGAAATGTCACTCATATTCTGGTGCATTACACAGCCACTCCACAGGGATGCTCAGAAAAGCTGTTTTGACAGTGCCATACAAATACCAGCAAAGATACAGATGTCCAAACTTTCTGAAGAAAAAGAAAGTCTGTCAGAAAGTTTGCCCTTTTACAGAGCTAGCAACTGACCTAACAAGGACTTTCTCAATAGCCAGTCTGTACAAAGCAGACTAAAGCCCGTGCAGCTGTTTTTTCCCTTCTGGATTTTTTCTAAACTACATTTTTCCTCTCTTGCTCAGCTTGTAGTTACAACTCTTTCCACTTGTTTTGGGCCAAAGATTGTTGGGTGCTGTTTTGGGTTGTTGTTTTTTTTTTTCAGTCTCAAGGATATAAATATTTTTGATATAAATATTATTCTTCCTCTGATGTATCTATTACTTAGATTGCCTGGAACGGATGCCAATACAATCTAGCAGTGGTCACATCAGTATTTTCTTGTTTCTCTGCAGTGCCACCTGGCTCTTAGCAAACTTGAGATCTTTGTGAAGATAAATAGTACAGCTGTGAAAAAAAAATCACAGACAATACTAGATTTCTGGCTGCGTTGTTAAAACGCAGAAGTTCTTTATGGTGCACATGAGGACGTGCACTGAAGTTTCACTTTGGATCTCACTGCAAGTGTTGTATGTCTTCTGAAAGAGTTGTTCGGAATGACACACTGTGCTGCATGGTAATATCTCTGGTCTAACTGTTCACACAAGGTGTTTAGCTAAACACCAGCACTAAAAAAGCACAGTATTATTGGCCTACTGTAATGCCAATCCAATCGCTGAGAAGATTAAGGGAAGTTTAAGGAAAGTATATACCAGTTGTTAATACGTATGTTAGTTATATTACAGTCCAAGCATAATCAGGAATACCTAAGAGCACATCTGAAAATGCTCCAATTTGCAGATTTTCCCTAATATATATATGTATATATGTAATATATATATATATGTGTGCACCGAGTGGAACCCAAGCTTTTTTTCTGGTACAGGCTGCCTTCCCGTCTCCTCCTCCACAATATTTCTTGTTCTCTTGAATTCCTGCACAGGTTATTTCCACACCAAGCTCCATATGTCTCTTCTTCCTCTGCTGAGGTAGAGCACTGGCTCCATGCAGTCAATGGCACCTTGCTCCCTACTGCTAACAAACCAGGATTTCCACTCCTTGCAGGTTTCTCATTTGGGTTTTCCCCATTTTTTTCCAGTTACTCTCCCTGTCCCCATCATATGTGACATAATAAAGCACATGCAAGTGACTCCTTATGGCCATCTGGTCATCACAGAAAAGGCTGGGCAGTTATTTATTAGAAAAAGCAGTTTTGACAGAAATAGCAATAATTTGCTAGAGTTGTCTGTTTTATCTCTGCTGTAGCCTCCAGCAAAACACTTTGCCTCCATTTCCCAGTCTTGATCCAATACATTTTGCCAATCTTATACAATCCACTGATAACACTGGACAATGCTTATTTCTAGTATACCTGTTAGCTGGTATTATTAATTATAGATACTCATTGTACATGTGAGGCTTCTATAGTTTTGGTTTGACTTAACTCAGATTTGCTGCTAATGACTGCATGGACTTTGTAATTGGCTTCTGGTCCAAACAAGGCTTTATCTATTTGTTTTCTGTAGTGGTGGTTTAAAATGTGCTGTTTCAAGGAACATGGTACTTAAATGCCTACTTGTAGGCATAAGAAGTAAAAGCTGCCCAGCATTCACCACTCTGATCTAAGGTACTCCATGCGATTGATTGAGTATAGTCTGAGAATAATAATAAAAATGAAAATGGGCCCCAGAGAATTCAGGCTGTTACACTGAAAACTTGAAACCCCAAACAAAATATTATAATTGGTGTGATGGCACCTTCCTTGTATCCTGCTGTTGTGTGGCTGTTCGAATGCACCTACCTTATTACCATGGAAAGATGCTACTTACAGTGATCCCACCTGCTTCCCTCAGATATCTGTTAACAAATCTTTCCTTTCTTTCGTGCTATGCTTTAGTCATGACTGCTTGAACTTCTAAGTGCCCTCAGAAACCCTTGACAAAGGAGTTCGATGGGTATGTGCAGCTAACACTCGGTGTGCCTGAGGCACTGAGCTCTATTAGGTCCCTTTAAAAGTTCCCCATATTATGTGCCCCTCACAAACACACAAATGCATTCCCCTGCACTGCTTGCCAAGAGCAACTTGGACGGCAGGGACAGAAAAAAGAGCAGCGGGGCAGGAAGGGGAAAACCCAGTAGGAGCTGTTACTTGTTTTGTTTGTTTCTTGATGCAAACAGTTTCTTGGATTTGAGCTTTGCAAATCTGTCCTCTGCTGTGATTAACTTACAGGAACTCACAGTCCATTTTTCCAGGGTGAAGGCTGACACAAGGCAAGGAATGCATCCTGTAGGAATGGACAGACTCTCCACTAGGAACAACGAGGGATGTTCCAAGCTGCTGCGGCCCTGTGCACAATGACAGCAGTGTCTCAATCCTGCTTTGTCCATCTGATCTACCTTAGAGCTTTGGTGTGTTCATTTATTTATTTGTTCTTGGCAGCAAGCATCCCTATGTCCCAGAAAGCACTGGAACAAACATGGCTTCACTGGGGAGAGGTTTTGCCCTGGTGGAGTAACTCCAAGGTTATCTGAAATGCTCCTGCCGAGGCAAATCAAGCCAATCAGGAAGCCCCCAGAAACGTGGGTTGTGTTCTATTTGTTGTTTCCACCCTTAAACATTTCCTGCTATTGTTCTTGTAATTTTCTCTGAGTGTCCACTGGGTTGGTGGGTGGTGCTGCTACCACTGGCAGTGGTTTCTGGGAGGCCTCCAGCCCTCTTGGGCACATGAAGAGCTCTGTGTTGTTCCTTTCACAGACTCCCACTATAAATTTCCAGCACACAAGAGCAGGGAAGGTGTGGCTGTGCTGGAAACCTCATCCTAGTGAGCAAAGCTAAGTGCCTTTTTCCGCTGGCCACACTCAGCCTGGCAAGAATGAAATCATGCCATAAAATGATGAATGAATTTTAGCTGAAGAAATTGTTTAACATGCCAGGAGAAGCAGAGAGTGGGTAAATGGAAGCAGCAAGTCCACAGCATCCTGGGATTCACTGAAACCTGTAGAAAGCTGAGGAAATACTGACTGTACTCTAAAGATTGATTGTTCCAGATTTATCTTTGCCTGGTTTTCTCTTCTGGGAAGTACAGGAGGTCACCCCCAATGGTCTAAATCCATCACACTGTCAAGAGAACCAGAGGAGCTGTATCTATCCAGGCCTCCCAGGAACAATGTGCATATCTCATTTTTTCATGGTTATGTTTTCATTTCATCAGATGCATGTCATTCATTTTTACCTGCGCAGGGTAGGGCTGACAAAAGCTGATTGTTGTACTCCTCATGCTTCACTCTCAATTGGAAATCCCAGAAAAACAGTTCCTAGACCCCCACCACTTGCTCAGGTAACCAAGAGCACATCTTTGGTTTTCATCTACAGTGTAAGAGAACTTCCTGTGCTGTGTAGAAATTGTGAGATCAAATCTATGCTTGGACAGCATCTGTAGTTCTGCAGATTGATCCCTGGAAGTGTAGTGTCGTTTCTGAGCTGTACTGGTGAACACAGCCAGGCAGAGAGCTGTGTGAATGAAGAAAAGAGTGGGAAAATTTGCTCTAAGATTGCTCAGGGCTTGATTTTCCAGCCCTTTGCTCCACATTACCTAACATCAGCCACACCTGAGTCACTGCTGTCTGACCCCTCATGATGCTGGTGTGTGAACAAAAAAAAAAGGAGAGTGAGTTTAATAACATGCCCTCCTTTTTATGTTCCATGATGGATCCTAAGTCCCCCTTCCTGCCTCATGGAAAGTTGGAATGAGGCACAATTTTAACTGCGGGAAGTTGAAAAGTTTGTCTTGACTTTTCACTGCATGTTTGTGGTAGGAGTCAGCTGATGACTTCCTGCCTGTGTGAGTCTTGAGGAGGGTGAAATTCTTGACCCCTGGACTTCCCAAGGGCCATACAGCTTCCGAGTCAGAATAAAGCAGACATCTGGGCTGACTTGGATCAGGATAGCAAAAACTAGTCCGTAGAGCACCTACATCCCAGGATGAGTGAGAAAAGGGAGTATTTTCCTTTCTAAGAGAACCTTTAAAAGCACGCCAGGGTCTACATTTTGATGGTTGCCTTGAAGCTGGCTGTAGGGCATAGAAGAGAGGTGGCATGGGACTACATTTCTAAAAGTAAATATCATAAAGCAGAACGTCAAAGCCATCTAGCAGTACGATAACCCCTACTTGCTAATAAATTACTTTGTGCTCAGTTCATTATTCTTTCTGCAGCAAGCTGAGGAAAGCCAAGTGTAGCCTAGTGGATTCCTGGCTACGATCCCAGGGAGGGTTGGCTGGTTGTGAGGAGCTGGTTTGCCTTCTGCGGGTTCAGCAGATCCCATGACTATGCAAATGTTCTCCGAGCGGTCTTCTTGCCTGTGTGAACAATCTCCACGCCCAGACTGGTGGTAATGGTGGCTGGGGTAGCAAGGGAGCTGGTCCATATCACATCTCTAGAAATTCCTGCTATGTGACTAGGTAAAGGAGGCTAGAGTTTTGCAGGACCTTCCTGAAGTCTAAAAGGTTTGTTTTGGGTTTTGATTCTCACAGCAATCTTAATGCTCAGGAAAACCTGAAGAAAACCTCAGCTGAGTCCTGGCAAACTGTGAATATTTGTGGTTTTACCTGTATGACTGACCCTCTCATCTCCTTTCTGCACCTGCTATGTTTTTTATGTTGGTATTTGAACAAAATAGGTAAAGTAAGTTATGGTAAAAATAGGCAATAATAAATGTGAGACGATTCTGAAAATCTGCTTGGGTTTATAGCACCAACAGAATATTTTCATTTGCTTTGTCTAGAATTTGACAACAACATGAGATCAAGGGTTATGAATTCACAGATGCCCATGTTGAGAATGTTATGTCCCATTTTCCAGTTTACTTAATACAGTTAAGTGTGTAGATGTTCGGCACTACACATAATGAATTAGTTCAGACGAGAAGCTAAGAAAGTGCTTTTAGTTACAAAAGACGCAAGTATCCCCTCAAGGATTTACAAAAAAACCTTTAAAGTGATAGTGCCACTTTTAAAAATGGAATGTAGGTACTTCTGAAAGTTTGTCTCCTGTGATTTCCATGCCAGTTGGTGCATAGTTATAAGCACTTTTCCAGCTTTATTGTTTAAAGGGTTTTCACCTATGGATGTTTAGAGTTCAAGTGATAGAGCAGTAGATGATATAGCTTTACTTGAAGCTTTCAATTTAAACAAGACATATAAACAGGCATTAAGTGGTTGGTGTGCAGATAGTTCCAGTGGATTGATTAGATGATACATTTAGATTTTAGCACTTGACTTGGGGCTAAAGGATAACCACATTAATCTGCTGAAGACAGCTCAAAAGTAGGAAAGTTGTCCCAGTGCATTAGAATGTACAGACTAAAAATTAAATTAAACTAGAAAAAATTTATTTGAAATAAGGCATAGGAAGTGAGAGCAGCATCGATGTCATGGGAGCTGGAATGGCATTGGCTGCATTACTACTACTACTAGATGAGTGGTGTTGGAAGCACAGGCTGTCGAGATGATTGGCCAAAGGGCTGGCAGGTTAGCCACTAAGAACCAGATGGACATCACCAACTGTCTAAATGCTTTCTCCCTCACTTGCAATTGGCATCAGCTGTGGCTGAACTCCCTGGCTCTGCCTGCAGTTCTCAGCTCTGCTGTTGGCAGCCCCCTTGGTGTACACCCTGCAGTGAGCATGCAAGCTCCTGTTAGCGTGACATTCCCTAAAGGAGCTGTGGGCATGCCCGTCTCTAACAAAATTGGCCTCATTAGCAGTGTGAAACACCCAAGGCACCATTTCTTTCCACTCTCCTTTACTTTTTCCACTTTGTTTTTTTGTCTCCTCATGTTCACATCAGATGTTGTGATCAGTCATAAAGAGGCATTTTGTTGATGTTGGTAAAAGATTGATATTTGCCACCTCATACTATGTTAACACTGGTTGCAAGTACAGTCTGAAGATGCATTTTTTTGCCTAAACCAACTATGCCTGTAAGCCTCCCTGGCTTTTTCCCAGTGATCCAAACCCAAACTGAGTGCTCTTGTGGCCTTCTGGCTATGGGGCTGCTCTGGCCAGTGTTTGTTGGCCCACTGCGTGCATCCTGCTATGTGTTTGGGACTTGCAGCATCAAGGTCAGAAAGTCCACTTGCATATAGTCCTTCTGCTTTCTTCACTGGCATGTCCTCTTTGGGAAGTACCAAAGCCTTGAGGCCAAGAAGTCCTTGAAAAACTCAATTTCTGTGAAACAAAGGAACCTGGGAACAACCTTGCTCTGAGCTACAAAGACTTAACATAGATTGATTTGTACAAGGAAATGAACTACAATTTAGATGTAGAAATGTGAGTTGCCTGATTCAGGCTAATTTTGCACGGCTTGAAGTTTAAACCTGAAGAGGGTAGGAACATCTAGTTGGCTTGGAAAGGCTGGTTATGCAACACTTGCCGATGTGAAGGCTCAGCCCACTGGTTGCTGTCCCACACAGATCTCAGTGGGTGCTCTGGTGTTGCACTTGATGTCTTCTGCCTGGCCCCATGGAACAGCTCTGACCATCACATTTTCGCAGCATTATTTCTGCCCATAGCTGGTTCAGGCTGTTATTGAGACAGAAAGTAGAAACTATTTCCAAAGGCACCAGGCAAATTGCCTCATCACTGCTTTCTTGGAGTCACAGTCAGTTGGGAAAGAAAACAGAGGGATGCTGCTGCTTTTGAACAGGCTAGTACAACTGCAAACTTAAAGAGGTCCAACACTCAGTAAAAAAAGACATAGGACAAAGGAGGAGGGTGTTTTTCTCCCACAGCACACCAGTGAGAGCCATGTTCACTTTATCATGTCCATGCACATGAGGTAGGTAATTGTGGATGGATTATTTTCATACAGAAACACAAGTCTAGCTGTCGTAGCTTGTCCAGCTAACCTGTCAACTGAAAGCCAGCAGATGGCTTGGTGTACCTTTCCTGACTATGGTTACTCAATCTTCTGGGAAGGTGGCTGAAGTTGTCTTTTACCCCACATTTGCAGAGCTCTGTGGCTTGTTACCATGTCTCAACTGGAACTTGGTAAGGTGACGCACCCTGGTATCTTGACCATGAATTTGAGCCTTTCTTCCCTTTCTGTTTCAAACTCTTACCTCTGAAATCAGCATTACAGTAAGCACCTGCTTGACAGGAGTGTGGACAGGGCAGGCAGGAAAATACCACAGATAGATCCAACTTTTTAATAAAGAGTGATACATCTTGCACATCCCATAGCTATTTTCTCTTTTGTCATTTTCCCTTCACCTGCTCTCATGCATTTCTCCTTTGCTGAGCCTTGTTTCTTCCCGTAACAGATTGTGTGGAGTCCCATATCACAGCGTAGGAAATGCTTGTTTAGCAGAGTTTTTCCCCCAATAAAAATAATAAAACAAACCCTCAGACACACATGCTAAATATACCTCCACAGGCCTAGGGAGAGCTGCAGAATGGTCCCAGATGCTAAACCTAACTTGGGCTCCTGCACCAGTCTGTGCAAAGAGAGTGTTATCATGAAGATCACATACTAGATTCCCTTTCTGCTTCCCATTCCTGCTGTGCGCTATGTGGCTTGCTTTGGTAATCGGAAAGGATTGCTCTGCAGACAGACAAATGCTGCCCAGGGGACAGAAACAGGACTACCACACGGTGAGGAGTCAAGAAGGAGGTCTAGGTCCAGATTTTTAAAAATCGAAAAAGAATAATGATAAAAAGCCTTCTACTACTCCATGAGGATGTTATAAGTGAAATTTCTGGAGGAAGAGTTTCTCTGCAGTGTACGTGGCCATCTAGCGAGCTCGGACATTATAACAGCTCCACGTTCCACTTGCCCTCAGGGCTTCGCACACTACCTGCCGGCACTCACCAACACACTTCAACAGTATTTTCTACTGCAACGTGAAAGGAGGAAAACCGCTGCAGCAGAGGAGAGGATGACAGCAGAAAGGGCATGGCTGATGGCAGGGAGCTCGGCGTGCTGGGCTGCGGTGGGAAGTCAGAAATCCACGTACACCGGCAGTGGGAGGACGGTGAGCAAGCTTCCACGGCACCGTGTCCTCAGCTGCGGGGCTGGCAACGACAGGGGTAACTGCTCCGCCAGAGGGCACCACAGCAACTGGGGAGTAATAAAACCCCATGAGGAGCAATGAGACGCTGGCTGCTCAGTATTAGGTGGTGGTTTCTCTGACAAACCCCTGGTGACGGGGAAGAGAATGGGAAAGTGATGTGTTAACAACTTCGAGACCTCAGAGAGCTGATGCTTGTATTTTGCATGATGATGGACTGATAGTCCTAGGAAGGAAGCTGCTGCAGTGCAAAGCATTGTACCCTAAAGTTCTGCCACCATGTTTTGCATCAGAGCAGACTGGACTGACTGCCTGTGGATGAACATGCACCAGCTGCACTGCCCAGTCACTCTCCTGCATCTCCTGTGAGGCTGACAGATTATGAGAGCAAAGATAAACATCTAGCGATTTTAGTAGCTTTTTGTGGCCGCTTCAAGAGCGCTTGAACATACCTGGACCTACAGCCAACTCAGAAACCTGCAGCCAGCACCATGCTGTTCTAGTATAAACTATGCTTGTTCAGCCAGGGGTACAATGCTGGAGAACGTGAACACAGCCCAATATTTGGGCATTTCAGGTGCCAGCACCTGACTCCGGCCTTCCCAGTGACACTTTCCACTTTCATCACAGACACAAGTGTTTTTAAGCAAGTTGTCCTGTTGCATTAGAGGTACCTCAGAAAACTGGAAGGAAAAGGTTGGAAGATCATCATCTGGTGAACATCAATTTAATCACATTGAATGCTGGGAGTCAGGTAAACACACGATCCACTGGTTTATCTATCTTCAGCAGAACAAATGCACTTCCTCATCTCTTGGGACACTTATTTGACCTGCCTGGACCTGCCTCAAGAGTGAATTCTTCAAGTCCACCAGCCTGTCTCTGCAAGAGCTGTAAACCTGGAGCCTGGTAACTAATAACAACAGAATATTCCACATTCTCCTGAATTGTCTTTGAAGCCCTGACGTGCAAATGTTAGGATACCATATTATCTTTCTGGGTGGCATTATCAGTCCCAGTGAACATGAGTGTGCACATCTGGAAGTATTTGCTATTTCAGTATGTGTCTCTGTGTGTCTACATAAGCTATGGACATAAGAAACAAAATGTAATTAGCTTTGGAGCCCTGCAGCCCAATAAATACAGTATTGCCATTGCTAGTGACAGGTCCCAAGCTTCGTAGTAGCTTTGCAAGGCCCTTAGGACTTATCAGGGTCTGTCTATACCTCCATTTGTCTTACTTTTGAGTATGCTTATATAATCATATGGTGTAGCTACCTTTTTCAGTCAGCAGCAGAAAGAAGTTGTTTCTGTAGAAATACGTGTGACCCCACTGTAGTGATTCAGTGCAAAAAAAGATGGGCTTGAAGTGATAGCTGAATCCGGAAAACAGGAGAATATGGTGTGATATGGTGGGCTGGCCCTGGAGACCCCATGGCTATAAGCAAATTTGCAGCGATCAGATAAAGGCATACAGACCTAGAGCTTCACAAAAACGCTTTAGGAGCAACACAGAGAACAAGGGACAATATCAAAAGGATCATAGCCAGCAAGGCAAGGAGGTAATTCTTCCCCTCTAATCTGCTCTCACAGGACCCCGCCCAGAAAAGGGCCACAGAAATGATAAGAGAGATGGAGCAGCTCTCTGATGGGGAAAGGCTAAGAAAGTACACAAATTGCCTCAAGTGGAGTCAAAACTGAGGAGAAGGTAATCATTAAAGTCTGCATCACATTCGTCTTGGCAAAGGAAAGAAAAATTCACCATCAGCCCTGACTTTTTTATTTGCCTTGATGAAGAGCTTGAGGTGATGATTTGGCATATCTTTTATCTCTCTCCAGGACTGATCCAAAAGGGTTGTGGAAGACTGACTGTAAGAGAAGAAAAAAGGGCAGGTACCAGGAAGGCTTATCAGTTTTAACTATTATTTGGGAGACTTATGTAGTACTGTTCCTTTTTCCCCTCCTGTAACACTTTGACTGAAACTAAAAATAATTTTATTGATAGATTGGTAGGATTTTGATTACCTTAACAACAAATTCTTCGTTTCGCATTAAAAGTGTGCCTATTTTTCATCATAAGAGGTTTTTGAGTACAACTTCATCACATTGTAGGTGGGAGATGAAGATGTATCTATTTCCCGGCACAGTGCCTTAAGCACCAGACTGTCTTTATTGGGTATTTCGGTGATCAGATGTGCTTTGGGGAGAATCTTCAGAAGAGTCTTTTTTCAAGGGCTAATTTCTCTACAGCTAATTTAAGGACAAAAGTAATTTTCTAGGCCTAAAATTTATATATGTTCTAAAAAAATTCCCAAATGCGGTAACAATACAACATGTGTGAGTTTAATAAATGACGACACTGAAATGCCAGTTTTGGATCAAGGTTGGGCTGCTGGATGTAGGTTGCTAAAGATTAGGTAGTAGAAAAGAAACTAGATGATTCGGAAATAGATGCAGGACAATGCCAGTGGGTAGAGGAGGAGTAAACTGGTAGGTGTTGCACAAAAATAGGAGTTTTTTCAGGAGAAAGGCAAAATAGAGCTTTTATTATTTCTTTTTTTATTATTTTTGATACTCAAGGATCACCTGCTACAAGTTCAGGAGTGTTGCATCCTGACTAGAAGGAAGTGCAGCAGAAGGCCCAGGAGACCTCCTTGGGTGGATAAGGAGATGCTAAGGAAAACTCGAGGGAAAAAAGAGGCTTACAAAAGGTGGAAGCAAGGACAGGTGGCCTGGCAAGAATACAGGGATGTTGTTCGGGAAGCTAGAGACCAGGTTAGGAAAGCTAAGGCCAAGTCAGAATTAAACTTGGCTAGGGATGTTAAAGATAACAGGAAGGGATTCTACAGGTACACAGCAAATAAAGACAGACTAGGGACAATGTGGGCCCTGCCTGGAAGCTATCAGGAGAACTGGCTGACCTGGATTTGGAGAAGGCTGAGGTTGTTAATGACTTCTTTGCCTCGGTCTTCTCTCGCAAATGCTCTGACCACACCACACAAGTCTTGGAAGGCAGACGCAGGGACTGTGAGAATGACGACCCTGGGCCCACTGTAGGAGAGGATCTGGTTCGAAACCATCTTAAGAACCTGAACATGAACAAGTTCATGGGACCTCATGAAATCCATCTGCTAAGCTACTGTCCATCATATTTGAAAAATCATCATAGTCAGGTGATGATGACTGGAAAAAGGGAAATATAAACCCCATTTTCAAGAAGGGGAAAATGGATGAGCCGGGGAACTACAGACCAGTCAGCCTCACCTCTGTGCCTGGCAAAATCTTGGAGCAGATTCTCCTGGAAGGCATGCTGAGGCACATGAAAACCAACAAGGTGCTTGGTGACAGCCAGCATGGCTTCACTAAGGGGAAATCCTGCCTGACCAATTTGGTGGCCTTCTATGAAGGGGCTACAGAACTGATGGACAGGGGCAGAGCAGTTGATGTCATCTACCTGGACTTGTGCAAAGCGTTCAAAACTGTCGCACACGACATCCTTGTCTCTAAGTTGGAGAGACATCAATTTGATAGGTGGACCACTCGGTGGATAAAGAACTGGCTGGATGGCCACATGCAAAGAGTAGTGGTCAATGGCTCAATGTCCAGCTGGAGACCAGTAACGAGTGGTGTCCCTCAGGGACTGGTGTTGGGACGGGTCTTGATCAACATCTTTGTTGGCACCATGGAGAGTGGGATTGAGTGTGCCCTCAGCAAGTTTGCCAATGACACCAAGCTGTGTGGTTCGGTTGATAAGTTGGAGGGAAGGAATGCCATCCAGAGGGACCTTGACACGCTTGTGAGGTGGGCTGATGCCAACCTGATGAAGTTTAACCATGCCAAGTGCAAGGTCCTACAGCTGGGTTGGAGCAATCCCAGGCACAGCTGCAGGTTGGGCAGGGAAGAGATTCAGAGCAGCCCTGCAGAGAAGGACTTGGGGGTGTTGGTCAATGAGAAAATGAATGTGAGCCACCTTCAGTGTGCACTTGCAGTCCAAAAAAGCTAACCATATCCTGGGCTGCATCAAAAGGAGTGTGACCAGCAGGTCGAGGGAGGTGATCCTGCCCCTCTACTCTGCTCTCGTGAGACCTCACTTGGACTATTGTGTGCAGTTCTGGTGTCCTCAACATAAAAAGGACATGGTACTGTTGGAACAAGCCCAAAGGAGGGCCACGAGGATGATCAGGGAACTGGAGCACCTCCCGTATGAAGATAGGCTGAGAAAATTGGGGCTGTTCAGCCTGCAGAAGAGAAGGCTGCGTGGAGACCTCATAGCAGCTTTCCAGTATCTGAAGGGGGCCTGTAGGGGTGCTGGGGAGGGACTCTTCATGAGGGACTGTAGTGAGAAGACAAGGGGTAATGAGTTCAAACTTCAACAGGGGAAGTTTAGATTGGATCTGAGGAAGAAATCCTTTACTGTAAGGGTGGTGAGGCCCTGGAATGGTTTTCCCAAGGAAGTTGTGAATGCTCCATCGTTGGTCGTGTTCAAGGCTGGGTTGGACAGAGCCTTGGGTGACATGGTTTAGTGTGAGGTGTCCCTACCCATGGTAGGGGGGGTTGAACCTTAAGGTCCTTTCCAACCCTAACTATTCTATGATTCTATAATTCTATCATTGTACTTCACTCAAAACCACTTATTTGCTCTTTGTATAGATTAAGCACTAAGTAATGCTTACCTGCATTTTTGTTTCTCAAATCACCATAATTTTGTAGCAAACCCAGGTACTAACAACAGCAAAGTGTTAAAATATAACACTTCTGCAGTAGAAAAAACTCCATACTCTTTTGTTTGTTGAATCAACCAGATGAATTTGGTGTACTGCACACAGCACTTTTTTCACATTTGTGGAAAATAATCATAGAATCATAGAACAGTAAGGGTTGGAAAGGACCTCAAGATCATCGAGTTCCAATCACTTGGCTTGAGTCAAAATTTTCATTTCCTGCTCCTTGCAGTGTCCTCAGTTTAGGAAAGATGTTATACAGATGTGAGACTCTCAGGTATGCCAAGTCATACAAAAAGGCTATGTCATGCTTTGAAAGAATATTAGGCTGATATTTCAAAAACCTGAAGCAACTGTGAAAGCATGAGACTAAAAATTTCTTATGGAGCTTTTCCTCATTTAAAGAATTACTGTTATATCCTCGTAATTATGGTAGGATTTGTTACACAAAAGCAACTTCCTATTATTACATGTTAATGAATAGAAAACATCTGTAACACTGCTATGAAAAACCTAATCTTTGGATTATTTCAGTGAAGGATGGATATATTTCTTTTTCTAGAGTAAAGAATGGAAACTATGATACAACAGTAGTATTACTTGCATGCAAATAAAATCCAGATTTGTTCTCAAAATTATTTTCTTCTTGCTCCACATTTTTTTTTTCCCCAGAAGGTTTTATTGCTTTAAATCCTTCAGGTGATCTGTCAATTCCGTAAACAGAAAAAAAGTGCTCTGTTTATTTAGGAGTCTGAATACCCATATTCCTGAATATAACTGTCTGAGAGATTGTAGGATACATTCCCCAGGGGATGGACACACATGGATATCAAAGTATGGTGGCAGATGTTAGGAACATAGGCCTCTGTGGCACTGCTATTGTAATTATATGCAATTTTATCTTTGTACTAGGTAGAGCTGCTCCTTAATATTAATCTTGCTAACATTCATTGTAAGACAAATAAATGCAAGCCACCTTGTCATCACATCAGCAATAAAACAGCCATGAACCACAGTCTTTGGGACCACGTATTTGCACTATTGTACAAATAACTTTCAACATCAATCCATCTAAACCTGTGTCCTGCAGTCCATGCATACAACAGTTTCTGGCTAGCAAAAACCAAGACTTTCTACTTTGAAACACGGCAAAAAGAGAAAGCCCAGGGTTTCATTTTCCATGGGTTGCATTCACTTTTTGCCCTGAAGCATCCTTTTGTTGATACTCTGGAAATAAGAAAAAAGAAATTATTTGATTAACAAATGGCATCTTCTCTAATCTTAGTGAGATTGTAGCTATCATTGTATCTGCCAAACTAAAATGAAGACTATAAGCCACTACCCTCAATCTACCATGCAGGTGAATATAACAAGGCCAGGAGAGCCTTTTTTATTATCTAGCTAGTAGGTTGGCCTCATGATTTCTGCAAGTTACAAACCCTAATGGGAGCAATGTTTCCGTTGACTGAGACATCAGGAGAGCCACTCCTGCAGTCACTCCTCGCATTCTGCCTTTCACTTGGAACATGCAAAGAAAATGGTGATTTTTGTATATGTTGTACTTACAGTTCTCGCCTACACCTCCTTGGTTTAAAAATGACTAGACAGATCATGCACTGGTATCCTATGGCAAGGAGAATGCTATTAATAGCTGTCATTAAAAGCAATCCCACAGTCCAAAACATGATTTTGAACTCTCCAGCTGTAAATGTTGTAACAGGGAAGAAGTTGTTCCAGATGTGGAGTTGGCCAATGAGCTGGCAATTTGCACCTTAACCCTCCAGTGGTTACAGTCATCTAGAAGTCAACCCCAGGGCTACAGTGAGACCAGAGCACTGGAAATGATGTAGAGCAGGCAGAAAGCTAGTGTTAAACATCCAGAGAGTAAGAAGAAAGCTATATTGGTAACGTGAAACACCAGTTGCAGGGTTGCTGCTCTGTGGAGTCATGGGGGTTCCCCAGAGGATGGGAGGCAATGTTTATTAATGAAATTTTTAAAGGGATATGTCAAATACAGCGAATGTCTAGAATTCTGCCAAAATGAGCTCTGACGTCCGCTGAGCACACTTCAGTGGAGTGCTTAGTGACATCTTGGTCCTTGATTTCCACCAGACTTTCCTCTTCAATTTAGTGACAGTATTTTTAAGAGAAGAAATAGTCCAGTGCCATTCTGGTAAGCTTTTGGGAAGCAAGTTGATTTAGTTGATTCTATTAATGGATTCCTCATGTTGGTCTTGGTTCATAAGAAACATTTTTGATTGAGCGAAACATTTAAAATATGTGTAAGACTGTCAGAAGCCCATGCTGAAACACTCTCCTGACCTGGGACCAGGTGCCGTACTGGTGTGATCTTTGCCTGCAGACAGGCAGCTCAGTGTGGCAGCAGGGCACCCCACTCTGCCTCAAGACTAAAGCAGCAGTGTTTTCTGATGAGCCTGGATGCTCTGTACTTCACTGCAGCCTGTTCCCACGCCACGCAGACCAGTAGGTGACCTGTGTGTGCCACATCTGAAAATAGATGAGATGTACAACGTCCTTCCAGTTCTAGCTGAGGCTGTGAGGGACATAAAAATACTTTTCTGTGGTTAACCACAGCCTTACCAGGGATGGTTCCTAACTGTTGGATACAGCCGCCCAGTCTCTGGGATGGTATCCTGACATTATCTCATGAAAACTGGGTTTTATATACCTCAGTATGTTAGTTACTATTTGTACTTTGGGCACTCCAGTTAAAACCTAGTCTCCAGTAGTAGGAAAAAAAGAAAATGCAGGCAAAAAACATGTACTTTGTGACATTAAGAATACATTTTCATTGGGAGGCAGATATGGTGTCAGGCTGCTACTGGCACTTTCCACATGTCTTCAGAAGGGGCTGTAGTGAGGAGACTCTCTTTTCCATACACGAAATGCTGTGGGATTCTGTTCTCAACTTCAAATGAGCAGCTGATGGAAGGTTAAGTCTCTAAACAGAAGATCGCTATGCATAAATAAATAAAGACATGGGAAGAGGAGGCAGCACTAGTACTATTAGGAAAGATGACCTGGTAGGATTTAGGTCCTAGGAGCTTCTAGAGAAATCAGGCACCCATCCTACCATGGTAAACACCCAGCACCCCTTGTGGGAACCCCACATTCTCACACTGTTTTACTTCATGCTTAACACCAAGTACGGCAGGACAGCTATTCTGTGCATGAAATCTGCTTCTGGGACAGAAGAGAGCAGGCAGTATAAGCCATTACTGAACACAGACTCAATTGAAGACTCCTCCTCTGGAGGAAGGAAGCCTTGCGATGCTCAAGTGGCTGCTGAGGGGTCCTGCTCCAGTTGCGCTGCTAGAGACCAGCTAAGAAGAACCATGTTCCCTGACTTGAAGGACTGGCAGCAACAGGTAGAGGGCTTAGCTCCCCTCCTGGGACCCTTTCATGAGATGCCCGTCCCATTCGTGCTAATAATGAAGGCACTGGGGCAGGGCTCCCTGGTGCTGGACATGTACAGTGTCGAGTACACCAGGCTCATCCCAGCTGGGGACTGCGAGGTGGCTGCTGTGTCAGCCACAAAGCAGGGTGAAGGAAGGAACTGTGATTTGCCTGTGACAAGATTAGTGATGTCACACAGGTTAGGAAAGTAGCTTCATAAATTCCCTGTTGCCTTGAATGCTGAGCATGCGGTATTAATAGCAGGGACTAGAGAATGCTCTTGGCATTTCTTAGCAGAAATGTGGAAGATATGAAATGAAGAGATGCAACAAACCACCTAAGGGAAGTACAGTCCTCCTAAGACCCATTTGTGAGGAGCAACTGCTAGAATAGAAAATACATCTGTTTAATTCTCCTCACAAATACAATGTGATAAATAGCTGCTAAACAAACTTGCAGTGTTCATAGGCAATATCAAGCAATCGTTTTGTTTTGCTGTGGAAATGGCTTTATATCTGCCTGACCATAGGTCTTTGTTTAGAAGTGTATACGATTTTCACATTTGTAGGGTTAAAGGGCACTAAAAAATGATGGCATGTGATTGACGATTTCCTTGAGAAGTATTATTCCTTTGGAAAACACAGACTTAATTAAATTTAAAATGTCTATGGGAATTAATCCATTTTATTAAAATCTGGCAGATTATCTCAATATTTTGTTTTTGTGAAGCAAAGACATCTGCTTTTTACGTTACCATTTAAACTATGAACAGATAAAAGTGTTAAAGATAATGTTGATAATGTTTTAGTCTTATCAAAATTAATGTTTCCAGGAGGTCAAATAAACAACATAAATTTCTCACTTTTGTAACATTTTTTGACAAGCTTATTTTGCTGTATCTGAGACAAGGTGAAATTTCAGAGTCTTGGAATTTTCTGTAAGAGAGAAATCTCAAGTTTTAACCCATCCTAGTCATCACTTTATGCTACAATTTCATTTATAGCTTCAGCTTTTCATCATCCTGCCCTCTAGGCTCCACACAGTCTAAAATGTATACCTGCTATTACTCTTCGCAGATGTCTATTCTGACTGCAATCACAAAGGATGAAAATCCACAGTCTGTTTCAGACTAACAAAACAATGTAAAATTATTTGGAGAACAAAGCTGGAGCTCTGAATGCAAACCAGCAGATTTATTTATGCTTTTAAATAAGAACTCTGCAACAAATGACTTCAACACAGAAATATTTTGCCAGCTACTGGGTTGAGGGAGAATGGAAAGAAAGCTCCATCATGATTTCAAGTGCTTGTACCAGGAGCTGGCACACTGGTTCACATTGGTAATCCATCCAGTTCTGCGCCTGGCAGCGGCTGTTTCCAAATATTTCATGGAAATGTATCAAAGTTTCAGGGTTGACTTGCATTCAGGAAAGTTTCCTTCTTACCTGCAATGCAAGCCCTTGGCTTTGTCCTACACCGTAAAAGCCAACACCCTCTCCTAAACACTAATTTACACTGTAAAAGCCAGGAGACCCTGCCTTGAATTTTGGGAAATATGCTGCTGTGATGAATCAGAAGGTGCAACAAACTGATTGTTTATAATGCAAAAAATGTGTTCCCCTCTCCCCACACTTTTAAGTTCCTGGTTTAGGTTTCACAGTCTGTCATTTGCTCTGGTATAAACTAGTTCTTGCTCTCACTTCTCTGTTTCATTTCCATATACTTTTAGCACTTCCTTTCTCCTAGAGAATTAAAGAAACAGAAAATACTGCAGCTGTCTCCTTTACCTCAAGTATCTCAACAACTCCTTGTCAAACTCCTTCCTAAAACTCTCTGGAAGCAGGGATCCTGTGGCAATTGGCAACTTACTCCATTGCTTCACTCTGCTCACTCTTGGTAAAGGTTTGGAGGAAGACTGCTTGACCTTTTTTTTTTAATTTTCTTTTCCTAAGGTTTAGTCTTCTGACACTTATATGCAGCTTCTCTTGTCTTCAGAATTTATTTACCTCAACTTTACAGCTATCCTCAAAATAGTTGCATGTCCCTGTTCACCTTTCTTTTCCCCTAAATAGTTTTCTCTTGCAGGCTGTGGATCTTTGTGATCAGAAACATGGAGCAAAATCTGGGAGGGGGCTGGATATAAGCGCTGAGCCACAGTGGTTCAGAAGAAGGGGTCTGGGCAGGTCTTTGGTGGCAGCATGTGTTGGCTGGACTAACGCTGGTCCTGATGACTGTATCTCTGACCTTCTCTCAGAGCCCCAAAATGGTGGACGCTCTGTGGCCTCGTCACTTCTTTGCTGTCCTGATTGTTGGAAGGATTTTCCTAATGAATTTTCACTGCCAAAACTTAATCTCAGTAGTTGTTGCCCTTTCTACTGTGAACACAAAGAACACGTTATTCCTGTCCACTGCAACTCCTGCTGAAATATTTGAAGACCTACTCTCTGCATTAGACTGAGCAGTCTTTCCTTATAGACCATATGCCCCAACCACTTAGACTTTCTCCTCCTGATTTTCTTGCAGTCTGCATTGTACTTCCAGTGAAGCAATCCAACTGCATGTTAATCCAGAAGAGGCCTTATTAGTGATCAGCCAAGGAGGTTTCTTTTACATCTCATTACCTACATACCAATATGTCCTTACAGCACAAAATCTTGGACTCACATCCAGCTTCTTATTCACTCTAATTCCCACATATTTTTGAGAGAACTGGGCTGACAGCAAAGCCCACCATGTCTGCACAGTTAGTTATGCCTGCCTACAGGTAAAATTTTTCACTTTTATCGCATCTCTAAGAGCATCTTTGATTTCTAATCATCATACTGCTCCTTACTGTGTGCCCCCAGGTTTGATGTTGTCTTCAAATTTAATGAATAGATAATTACTCAGACATCTTCTCTTCACCTAAGGTGTTAATAAGAAGATTAAATGGTCTCAGATACAGCAGAGTCCATCAAAACTTCTTCCTTTACATTTGCTGGAATAGTTTCTTGCCAGTATTGTATCTGCCTTTGAGAAGTATTGTCCAAACCATTTTTCACTACTTGATTATAAAAGTATCAGTCTCCTTACTATCAAGGTAATTGGCATCCTCAACTGACCTAGAGCTATAAGGTCTGCTAGGAAGCTTGTGTAACTTGACAGGCCTTACTTGATAAATTCAAATTGTTTATAATTCACTATGTATTCTTCTAGACAATCACAAGTACTTCTCTAAGGATTGAAGTTTGGTTGGTATTCCCTAACTCCTCTTTTCCCTGTCCTTTTGGTAAAGTTAAGTGTGACATTTGCTGCTGTATGAACAGCCCTTTACAAGATCTCAAAGTGAAAAGATTTAGCAGGCCAGGACTACTGGGGGCTGGTGGAGCTGGTCTGACAAAGAAAGGGAAGAGTGGATTTGGTAGGAGGCTTGCCAGACTGGTCAAGGATGCTTTAAACTAGATGTGTTGGGGGAGGGGGCATCATTCCATCCCAACACACCCAGTCACTTGCCAGCACCTATAGTAAATGTTCAGAGCAACGCAGAGATATTCCACCTGCTCCAGCCAATGAGCCGCCTTCAATTGGAGCTCGGCTCAGATGCCTCTATACAAATGCCCGTAGTATGGGGAATAAACAAGAGGAATTAGAGATGTGTGCACGTCTACGGGGGTATGATATCATAGGCATCACAGAAACATGGTGGGATGGCTCCTATGACTGGTGTGTTGGAATGGAAGGTTACAGGCTCTTTAGGAAAGACAGGCCCAGTAGGCAGGGAGGGGGAGTTGCTATTTATGTTAGGGATAGGCTGGAGAGTATGGAACTCTGTCTGGGGACAGGTGAGCAGTCAATAGAGAGTTTGTGGGTCACGGATAAAGGGAGAACAGTGGTGGGAGACATTATTGTGGGGATCTGTTACAGACCGCCTGACCAAGGGAAGCTGGTGGATGAAATGCTCTATAGACAGATAGGAACAGCCTCACACTCACAGGCCCTTGTTCTCATGGGGGACTTCAACCACCCTGATATCTGTTGGAGGGATGGTACGGCCCGGAACAAGCAATCCAGGAAGTTCCTTGATTGTATGGAAGACAACTTCCTTCTGCAAGTATGTCCCGGGTTCAGCAGCAGCAGTCATTTTTCTCCTTCTCGGTAGCTGGTGCAGCGCTGTGTTTTTGATTTTGGGCCTGGGAACAGTGCTGATAACACCAGTGTTTTCAGTTACTGCTTGGTGATGTATAGGCTGGCCAAGGACTTTGTGAGTCTCATGCTCTGCCAGGGAGGAGGGGAAGCCGAGAGGAAGGAGAGACAGGACACCTGACCCAGAGTAACCAAAGAGGTTATTCCATACCACAGCACGTCATGTCCAGGATGTAAAGACAGAGAGGAGAGACCCGGAAGGGTGGTGAGGGTGCATGGTGGGGGGCACTTGTGGGGGTGCACTGCGTGGTCGGGCTTGATATTGGATGATGAGAAACTGTATTCTTTTCCCTTGTATTTTCTCTTGTCATTATTATTATTGGTGGTAGCAGTAGTGATTTGTGTTATACCTTAGTTACTAAACTGTTCTTATCTCAACCTGTGCGAGATGCATTCTTTCAGTTCTTCTTCCCATCCCTCCAGGAGCGGAGGGAAGAAAGAGTGGGGAGTGAGTGAGAGAGTGGCTGTGTGAGTTTATAGACTTAAACCACGACAAAGTAATAGAGGAGTCAACAAGGAGAGGTGCCATGCTTGACCTCGTCCTCACCAACAGGGAAGGGCTGGTTGGAAATGTGATGCTCCAGGGCAGCCTTGATTGCAGCGATCATGAGATGGTCAAATTCGAGATCCTCAGGACAGTGAGAAGAGCATGTAGCAAGCTCACTGCCCTGGACTTCAAGAGAGCAGATTTTGGCCTCTTCAGGAACCTGCTCAGGAAGATTCCATGGGATATAGTCCTAGAGGGCAAGGGGGCCCAAGACTGTTGGTTGATATTTAAGGATCACCTGCTGCAAGCTCAGGAGTGATGCATCCCAACTAGAAGGAAGTTCAGCAGGAGGGCCAGGAGACCTCGTTGGATGGATAAGGAGCAGCTGAGCAAAATTTAAAGGAAAAAAGAAGCTTATAAAAGGTGGAAGCAAGGTCAGGCAGCCTGGGAAGAATACAGGGATGTTGTCCGGGAAGCTAGGGACCAGGTTAGGAAAGCTAAGGTCCACTTAGAATTAAACTTGGCTAGGGATGTTAAAGATAACAGGAAGGGATTCTATAGGTACACTGCAAGTAAAAGACAGACTAAGGACTATGTGGGCTCTCTCCAGAAGCTATCAGGAGAACTGGCTAGAGCTGGCTACCCTAGATTTAGAGAAGGCTGAGGTTCTTAATGACTTCTTTGCCTCAGTCTTCACCGAAAAATGCTCTGACCACACCACCCAAATCTTGGAAGGTAGATGCGGAGAAGGTGAGGGTGAGGACCCTGGGCCCACTGTAGGAGAGGATCTGGTTCAAGACCATCTTAGGAACCTGAATGTATACAAGTCCATGGGACCAGATGAAATCCATCCGCAGGTCCTGAAGGAGCTGGCAAATGAAGTTGCTAAGCCACTGTCCATCATATTTGAAAAATCATGGCAGTCAGGTGAAGTTCCCGATGACTGGAAAAAGGGAAATATAACCCCTATTTTCAAGAAGGGGAAAATGGATGAGCCGGGGAACTACAGACCAGTCAGTCTCACCTCTGTGCCTGGCAAAATCTTGAGCAGATTCTCCTGGAAGGCATGCTGAGGCACATGAAAACCAACAAGGTGGTTGGTGACAGCCAGCATGGCTTCACTAGGGGGAAGTCCTGCCTGACCAATCTGGTGGCCTTCTATGATGGGGCTACGGAACTGATGGACAGGGGCAGAGCAGTTGATGTCATCTACCTGGAATTGTGCAAAGCGTTTGACACTGTCCCACATGACATCCTTGTCTCTAAGTTGGAGAGACATCAATTTGATAGGTGGACCACTTGGTGGATAAAGAACTGGCTGGATGGCCACATGCAAAGAGTTGTGGTCAATGGCTCAATGTCCAGCTGGAGACCAGTAACGAGTGGTGTCCCTCAGGGATCAGTGTTGGGACTGGTCTTGATCAACATCTTTGTTGGTGACATGGACAGTGGGATTGAGTGTGCCCTCAGCAAGTTTGCCGATGACACCAAGCTGTGTGGTTCGGTTGATACATTGGAGGGAAGGAATGCCATCCAGAGGGACCTTGACACGCTTGTGAGGTGGGCTGATGCCAACCTGATGAAGTTTAACCATGCCAAGTGCAAGGTCCTACAGCTGGGTTGGAGCAATCCCAGGCACAGCTGCAGGTTGGGCAGGGAAGAGATTGAGAGCAGCCTGCAGAGAAGGACTTGGGGGTGTTGGTCAATGAGAAAATGAACATGAGCCAGCAGTGTGCGCTTGCAGCCCAGAAAGCCAACCGTATCCTGGGCTGCATCAAAAGGAGCGTGACCAGCAGGTTGAGGGAGGTGATCCTGCCCCTCTACTCTGCTCTCGTGAGACCTCACTTGGAGTATTGTGTGCAGTTCTGGTGTCCTCAACATAAAAAGGACATGGAACTGTTGGAACAAGTGCAGAGGAGGCCCACGAGGATGATCAGGGGACTGGAGCACCTCCCGTATGAAGATAGGATGAAAAAATTGGGGCTGTTCAGGCTGGAGAAGAGAAGGCTGCGTGGAGACCTCGTAGCAGCTTTCCAGTATCTGAAGGGGGCCTATAGGGATCCTGGGGAGGGACTCTTCATGAGGGACTGTAGTGAGAAGACAAGGGGTAATGAGTTCAAACTTCAACAGGGGAAGTTTAGATTGGATATGAGGAAGAAATTCTTTACTGTAAGGGTGGTGAGGCCCTGGAATGGGTTGCCCAGGGAAGTTGTGAATGCTCCATCGCTGGCAGTGTTCCAGGCAGGGCTGGACATAGCCTTGGATGGCATGGTTTAGTGTGAGGTGTCCCTGCCCATGGCAGGAGGGTTGGAACTATGTGGTCTTAAGGTCCTTTCCAACCCTAACTATTCTATGATTCTATGATTCTATGACTTTAAGGCTGCTTCAGCCAATTCTCCAGCTTGGAGACAGATGTCACCATGCTCAGGTGATCTGAAACATGTCTGATTTGTCTCAGGGCTCTCCAAATTGTTTTTCCCAATTCTGCTCTGGATATGTACCTCACGTAATTGCATTTGCCATCTGATTGCAACACACCTCTCCAATGAGCACTAATGCACAAAAAAATGCTCTTATCTCAGTGTCCTGTATTTTCTTTCCTCTCTGTGGAACAGGAGATCAACATTTTCCTGTGCTTTCTCACTACCAGTAACACAGCCACAGAATCAATTCCTGTTACAATACAGGTCATATTCTGCATTTTTGGGTTTTGTCCTCATACACTTTTACAACTCTATCCAAGTTATGCTTAGTGATCTGAACTGTCTTATTTTCTGTGAACTTTGTTCTTTGCTAAAAGCCAAGGAAAAGCCAGTGATTTAGTACTTCAAGACTCTTACTATACCTCTTTCTTTTCCATTGTGCTTTTATGGTCATTCATCCAGTATAACTCCTCGATCCATCAAAGCTTTCAATTATGAATCCTTTCGAGTTACTGAAATTTGTTGACCCCAAATCCATTCTTTTTTGCTTTTCTATTCGTAAGTTACATTTCATGATTGTCCTAGATGCTGTCTTATCTTTCCATCTTGAGGGGTCTCACTGTGGACTAATCACTCTGGTCAATCATGCGTGAGCTTCCTCTTTCTCCGTAGTTGGCTAAAAAGATGAGCTTGTGCTCGAAGATTTCTTTCCCTGTGCAAGGTGAGGTTAAGATGATTATGGCTTCTTCCCCCCTTCCCCCTTTTCTTTTTTTTTATATATGCAGGTTTTTCAATGACTTGCTCTTCCTGCAAATGTTTCTTCTACTGAACCTGCCTGGTCATAACGCTACTAGTTAGATGAATTTGAGAGTGGTGAGTGAACGCCAGAATCTTTTCCAGTATCATTAAAGTATCTTAGAAGCTTTTGGTTAGGACAAAATTAAAATGGAAAAGCTATTCTTTCCTCAGTCAAACCACAGCTTCTTTTTAGATAAAAAACCAGTGAAGCTGCAGGAATGCTAATCAATTTGGGACATGAAGAACAAAGGCTTTTTCTCTCTTCTGCAAATCTACCCTCCCACTTAATTAAAAAATAGTCTGTCTTGGAAGATAATGAGGAACAAGAGGGGAGTGGGAAGCAGAAGTAGTGAGAGTCAGAGAAGAAACTCGTGTTGAAACATGAAGGATAATGTTGACATTTTCTGATTGCTTCTGGAATTAAAAATCACCCCCATACCATCCCTGATTAATTTTCTTTTCCTAGATTAATAGGGTAGGCCTGTGTAGTACAGCCCTTTCCAGCCATGCTCACACAGTCTGGGCAACACTTGAAGCCCATTGTGATCCTGCTCAGCCAGCACAGATGATATAGCTGGCAGATGCTCATGGGTGTGGATTTGCTAATCCCTCCCCTTTCAGATCTCTAGGATGAAAGCAGACAAAGATGCTAAGGCTAAAGCCTGGAAAAGCTCATTGCATCCCCTAGCTGTTACGCTGCTGCAGAGGACAAGAGCATCCCTGAATGCCATTCATGGAGCAGTGGGAAGGGTGGGACATTGGGATAGGGAGGACCACACCAGTGATGGGTTTGGAGGGATGAGGAGATGCAGAGGAAAAGGAGGGCTTCACCACAGAGCCATGACATGTTGCTGTTCAGGGCTGCTCAAAGATAAAAGGTGTTTTGTCAGCAAAAGAGGAGTGCGGGAATCCAAATGCTGCCTACAGACCCAGCTGCCTGCCTTGAAGGCTGCTTGTAAGGCAGGTCACCTTACAGGCCACCTTGTGAGAGGAGAAAAATCTGCAAAAAGCATCAGTTTCCCACAAGACCTTTGAATTGCGATGTTTTTGATTCTTCAAAATAAAACAATGAAATAAATCAGAAACCAGAGGCTTGGCAGGATGGGGAAAGCTGGATATGAACAGCAATTAAGAGAGAGAAAACTGGGAGCTGTTAAAGGCCGCGCAACTTTAACAGTCCTGAGAGCTATAAATCCTTACGATTCATCCTACCAACAAAAAGCTAAATCCACCCAGCTGCAGCAAAAACTGAATGCCTCTCTATTCCTTCCCCTTCCTCTCATATGTCCTGGCTGATGGGGAGAGAAGAGGAGCAATGAATATTTAATCTTCTAATGAATAACTCGTGCATGCTCCTTAGGCTGTATCTCAAACATCTTGCAAGCAATAGCCACTGCATGAATTCATTCTGGCTCTGAAGAGCAGAAGTGCAGGTAACCACTATAAAGCAGCTACTTACATTAAAAAGAGCAGCAACAGGAGCTGCTGGAGCACTTTTGATGATTCTGAAAGTGATGCTTTATCACTTCACCTTGGTTTTCCTTGGGAAGCTCTCTTCTCTGAGAAGCCTACCAAGGTTTCTTGGTTTGTTGTTAAAGGTGAATTTTCATCCAGCTAAAACTGGATTCCTGCTCTCCATGAAAAGATGAAAAAAATGGAATTTTCCAACCCCTGATTACAAACACTCTCAGCACAGTATCACAAAAAAAACCCCACATGATTCAGCATTCCTGGGGTTAACGGACACATTAACACACTTTGCGCACTCTGGGCTATTTCCAAGCTAGCAGTCCTCCCATGGTAGGCACAAACCTCTTTGTTTTGAAGACACTTTCCTATGAAGCAAAGGAAAATCTTCAAAGAATTACATGAGACTGGACCATGTCCAAAATAGATGTGTTCAGACGAAAATAATTCCTTCTGAAATGTGCAGCTCTACAAACTGTTCTCAGTACGTAGAACAGCATGAACTTTTCACCAGTAAACCATATAAACAGGAAATTCAGGTAAAATCAAGATGCTACACGTCCTAACTTAATATCTAGCTACTATCAAGGAAAGCTTCAGAAGAATCAAATTAATCCAGCACAGACTTGTGTAACGGTTAATTTGCCCTGAATACCTATGGACAAAATATGTGTATTACTGACTACTATAGCTCCTGAGAATGTCTCTACAAATTTTTTCTGGTGACCAGAAAAATGTTCACCTATTTCAAAGAATACTTGAATGAAAAAGCTCAGATCTCCATAGTACATGTTGCTTCCTTAATGACTGTTCTTTGAAAAATCATTTGTATTTAGAAAAAGGAGTAAAAAGCCCACTTACAACCCCTTTTCATCTTTGTTCATGCGTAGTCATTTAGGCTATGTATATATCTAATACAATGACAAGCAGCTCAGCTAGAGATTACTAAACACAATCTACCTCTTTCCAAATTAAGCACCAGTATTTCTTTCTTTTATTGCACTGAATCCTTTTCAGCTCAGCAGCGTGAAAAGCAAACACTAATGAAGAAAGAATCACCTTTCAGAAATGCTGGGTCATTGCATCAGGTTTTTCAAATGTCTTTTCCCCTTGGAGATGAGGTGGCTCAGCAGGGGCTGGTAGGATGGAAAAATATCAGCATATTCTTCATCTTACTCAGGATGTCAGTATGATCTTTGTAGTCTGTACCAATGCAGTAAGTGTTAAGACAGCCACTTAATGAAGCTGTGAAATTATTAAATACCACAGCTTTTAATGAGAAAAAACATTTTCAGGATAGGTAATTTTGCAGTCACCCCCTACAGACACTACAGATGACAAAGTAAGTGCTGAAAATAAGAAAATAATATCAGGCACACTACTTTGCTTCAGGCATTTTTGTTTCACATCCTTTCCAGTACAAGGATGCATTTGATCTGGTAATCTTCCAAAAGAAAAGTTGTATTATCTCATTTGCAAATGAGGCAAGTCTAGAACTTCAGCTTCAAAGAAACAAGCAAGTTCATGATTTAATTGGGAAAAATCAGCAGTACCCCTGTGCCACATAAAGCAAACATGGTGCCCAAGGGAGGTCTGGGGTTGCTTGCTGGGGCCTGCTGAGGCACAGGTCTGTGCACCATGGGGCCACCTGTAAGATCCGCCAAGTTCATTAAATATCTTAATTTGTCACATGCCATATTTAAGCAGGTGTTTTCACTGCCCGAGAACCATGGCACACTCTCCTGACCATTTGCACTTGAGAGGGAGTAAAGGTACGTAGTCTGCTCTTCTTCCTTCTTTGAAATTCTTGAAGAGTCAAAGGAATGCCTACAAAATCCTGTGCAGCAGCAGCCTTCAAGAAAGTGGTGTGTAGCAACCTACACTGCAAGAAATTTGTTTGGTCTTGGGACCCCTGGAAGACTCCATCACTATGTGCCAGGGTGTCAGAATGTAGCTTTCATGTGTGTTGCTTGTTGCCTGCAGGTATCAAAGTATTTGTCAGCTGTTATATTTCCAGTCCTAAGTGAGGAAAAAGTTGAGGCATGGATAATGAGAAAGACATTTCTCAGTTGGCGTTTAGTTCTGACATTCTTTCTCTCTTGTATCTGCTGCAACAATGATTTTTTTGCTTTCATGTTCATGCTCTGTGAGTTTTACATGAAAGCATTTAACAAACCAGGGGGACACAGCAGCGTCTCTCTATTATACCTCTGTTACATGCTGTTGCCTTTGGTGGTATCACGTTGACTATACCAATCCTTGACAATTGAAGTTCTCTGAGTAGAAACTATGTACTACCAACATTAAGAAAAATGAAGCTAATTAAGGAAAAAAGTTCTCAAAACCTTGGTGTGAAGTAAGACTTCTATTATAGGAACCTGTTTTCAGCACATCCATTTATACCATTTTCAGAGATTTCTGTGCAGACTGAGTTGGACTATTTACCTGACACGATGCTGCACAGCCCTGAAAGACTTTCCCTGGTAGCCTCAACAGGCGCACAGGATGATTTTTCTGTGACATAGCTTCAGTATGATTGATGATCCTCATTTATAAAGCTGACAATAAGTAGCAAAGAGTGGAGAATTACATGGTTTTTTTGTCTGTAGGGTGTTTGCTCCTGAAATTAGCTGTCTAAAAGATGATACAAGGCAGGGTTGGCCACTGTTGCCTTCCTGGAAGACTGCTTGTTGTTACTCATAGCCTTGAAACTGGATTTTCAGTGATCGTACATACAACATAAGAAGTTACATTTGATTTGGTGAGTACTTACAGTCTTTGGCAGTTGGTAAAAAATTTCAGGTCATGACTAAGTGAAAGTGCAGTTATTGCACATAAAGAAAGCAGAGCTGAGGATCACCATGCTCTTGGCATGGTGACATTCCACAGTTGTCTCATGCTGGACCCTATTCCTGGACGCCACAGTTTTCTTGAAAAGATGATCCAATGAGGCAAGGGCTCAAAGGCATGAGGCATTTCCCTTTCATGTTTTGGGACATAAACACAGTACACATGCAAAGCCTGCGGCAGTTCCATTGTTTTGTCCTGCTACAGCCTTTCCTAAAGCCACAATGTTGCTATGATGGCTTTTTACTTATTTATTGTCTTTACTGTAAATCCTATGGCCTCAAAAGTGGAATGCAGTGTAATAGATATAAACCATACCTACCCCTGGGTCAGAAGTGGTATCTTAAGCCCCAGGGTATTCAATCTTGTGAACAGTGGGTTTGATTGTCCTCATAGGACCAGAGCAATGGCTAGGCCTGTGTGACTTGTCTGGAATGGCATCTGGAGGGTGAACTGGATTATCTGGTTTCCCACCCAGCAACTTGAGGTTTATGAGCCAGGCTCTGCTGTTGACATACTGCTGCTCTGTAGCACCTGCTGCCTGAAATGTGTTTCTAAATTTAGGAGCCTTCTGCCTTCGTAAGACCATTCAAGGTGTGACAAGTCACAAAGCTCATGGATCATCAGCCAAGTCAGAAAACCCTTACGTTTTTGCTGGGACCTACTAGAATTTCATTTCCCCCTTCTATTCTTTTGGAACTAAGTGGTTTAGCTTAAAAAGACTTGGGTTGTTATGACTGGGTTGTTATTACTGTCCATTTATCTGATGGACCTACAGAAAAAGATCAGCAGGCTGCCAGTCCATTTCCTCATTGCAATGTGGGTTGTTGTGAGGATGACTTCTATAAAATTCACTGTTCTGATTAGTAAATACCCTTAAATTTAAAGGAAACTGCATATGCAATTTTCTAAATACATAAAAAAAGTGTTACACACACCCACACCCCCTTACACTTACATTAGAATCCTAATTGCAGCTCTGGGTGTTGTTTACATCAAAATCTGTGGTAAAGCTCTGCTTTACCTGGACCTGAACTCATCTTTTATGCTATTGGTTTTGCAAAATTGCCTGGATTCTTCTTATTTATGCCTTTTTTTTTTTTTTTTTTTTTCTCTACTGCTTGGCAGTATCTTGACATCCCTGTTGAGACCTTTTTCACCTGTAGCAACAGCAACAGGTTACAGCAGAGGCCATGCAAGTCTGACTGGAATGGTTTTAATCAAAGTGCATTTACTCCTTAACTTCTCTCACTGTCTCTATTTGCTACTCCCTACCTCTCCCCCATCTGTTTTGTTGCCCCCTGCACACCAAGTCAGTTTTCTAGTTTGACTTCTGGTAGAAATCTGGTGTTGGGACCCACAGAGTCATATAGAATTTCATTCTGCAAAGCCCACATTTGCACATGCCTATGAGCATGTTTTACGTTTGTAACATAGAATCATAGAATCATAGAATAGTTAGGGTTGGAAAGGACCTTAAGATCATCTACTTCCAACCCCCCTGCCATGGGCAGGGACAGCTCCCACTAAACCATGCCATCCAAGGCTATGTCCAACCCCACCTTGAACGCCGCCAGGGATGAAGCATCCACAACCTCCCTGGGCAACCCATTCCAGGGCCCCACCACCCTCACAGTAAAGAATTTCTTCCTCATATCCAATCTAAACTTCCCCTGTTTAAGTTTGAACCCATTACCCCTTGTCCTCTCACCACAGTCCCTCATGAAGAGTCCCCCCCCAGCATCCCTATAGGCCCCCTTCAGGTATTGGAAGGCTGCTATGAGGTATCCACGCAGCCTTCTCTTCTCCAGGCTGAACAGCTCCAATTTTCTCAGCTTATCCCTCCCCAGCATCCCTATAGGCCCCCTTCAGGTATTGAATGCTGATCTGAATTCTCTGAATGTCCTTGGTTGTTGATTTCTATATAATTAATGTATTATGGTCTTGGATGGCTACAAGCAATTTTCCAACATACTGAGGTTCCCTGTTACTACTCATTTTTCTGCAGTGCGACCATGACACATGTGCCAGCAGACTATTCTCTGTTCCTGAATTTGCCTCCTTAGGACTTTTCTTTTACTCTTCAACTGCAGCTTCTTAATCAGACCCATTGCAGCTGTCCTTTTCTTACCAATCAGGAACTCTGATTGCACATCCAGTCTGTTTTTGTTTTGTGTGGACCACCAACTGGGATTTGCGTTACGTTTTGCCTTAGAATTCACATACTGCAGCAGTTTCAGAACTCCCAGGGGAAGGTGACGTGCTTCTCAGACTGCGGATCTTTTAAAAAAGAGGCTAAGGCTTGCAGTGCCCACTGGGTGGCTCCAGACACTGCACGTTCCTCCTTCTCTAACTAGGTACTCCGAGCTAGCCCTGCTCTGCATAAATACATGTAAGTGCTGACTAATACGAAGAATGACAGGGCAGGGCCTACAGTAACAAATACATGATGCACCAGATACATAAGTAATGTTTATTAATCACTACTGGCATCACGGTAGCACCCAGAGGCCCAGTGGAGAGTGCCTGTGCAGGAACTAACATTAAGGCACTTATTTGAGGCACCCATACTCAAGGGGAGAGATGGACTTACACTGGCCTTGGAAATCATGCACTTTCCTCACTGACTATATGGGGATCAAAGGAAATAACATTTTAAATATAGGTGACTTACTTAAGCCTCTTCAGTTATACAGGATGAGCCCAGGCTTTTGGGATAAGGGAGGTACTGAGGATTAGAACTGCAGCAGCATCTTCCTGGGCTCCATGAGCATGTGTGTTGTGTGCTTGTGTATGCTGCATGTTCTGGCCTTGACAGACACAGACGTGGCATATAAAGAAAGGTTTGGCAGCGGAGACAATAGTCCTCTGATTTCAGGTGAAGACAGAGTAGATACTCACTGTAAAGCACCAATACAATAAAATCAACGCAGGTTGTTGCCTAACCCTGTGCCTTCTCTTTGTAAATACACACCAGGTTTTTTAACGTTTTTTTTTGTGCCTGGCACCTCCACACAAACATGTCTTTCTCTTACAGAATTTCCCTAATTTTGTTTTTTCCACCCCCCAAACGCTATACAGACTGTGTGGAAGAACTGCCAGTGGTAGGGCCAGTGTACAAGGGGAGCCAACGAACCATCCAACTCGTGAAGGTAAGCATAACAAGGAAAGGAATGGAAACTAGTTCTTTTTGTTTTACTCCAGGCGACAATCCCATTTGGTCCATGATTAAGATTTAATTCAGATGTAATGAAGTCAACAATTCCTACTCTTTGTGTTATACCACAATTAACTGCTTCAGGAAACCCCTGTCAGTTCTACTAGGCTTGAAAGAAGTGTGAAGATATCAGATGGCTTTGCATAAAGAGGGAGTGTGGTGATTCAACACATATGATAAATACATATGACGAATAAATACAATACATATGAAGAAATTTCCCCATCTTGCAAACAGCATCACATAAAGAGTCATGTGAATTTTTCAGCTTTGAACTGTTAAAGCCAAGGAGACTCTGAAGTTTTGCACTTGATAATCTGTCACTGGTTCTCCTCTAGTCTGGCAACAGAAACCCAGCCTTGCACAGAACGTCGATTATATTGAAAGGCTGCAAAAATTGAAATTGCATTTTGCCTGTTGAACCTGGCCCAGAGAACCTGCCTTCTTTCAGAAAGGGCTGTAGCATGTGATCTGCTGTATTAAAGGTTTTAATCCACTTAGAAACAGATGCTGCTTTACAGTACATTATCCCAAAAAAAGTGTCTTTGAAAACCTGCTTTTGTCCAGGGCTGAATTTAAGCTTGTATGTCCATTCATTCTTGAGAAACATGTCTCTTACTCCGCAGCATACTTACACGGATGAAACGTCAGAAACACCTGAAGTGGAAATTCCTTGATATGTAGAGATGGGGCTTTGGAATTTCTTTTATATCTTTCTCCCAAATCAGGAAAATGGGTGTCTTTATCAAGGACTATATCTGGTACACACAGTTGAGGAGAGCAGACATAGCTGGAGTGGAGGGAGTCTGTGCCCAAATTGAACAGCCAATTCTTTTGCTCACTTTATAAGATGGATAGGCGTCATTAAATAATTACAAGCTAGCAATGCCTAGGAGTTGTGGAAAATCCTGAGACTACTACTCCTAAACCTAAACACTGGCATTTAGGCATCTGTTAAGGCACTGGCATGCCATTCTTCTATTTTAAGTATGGGTTGAGTTTCAGAACTGAGATAGTAAGCTGTGTTGTTTCTTTTCTTTTTGAGCGCTACAGCTGAATATATTATACCATATGTAAAAACCTCAAACCCGTTGCCACCCAGAAACTCTGAACTCATTGCTTTTCTGGGACCATCCTGCAAGTCCTGAAGAACTCTCTAATCACACCGCAGAGTGAGTTCCTTTGGAAATCTGAGATTTCCTGTTGTTGAGGCTTTTTGCCTGGTTTTGTTTTGGTTTCTGTTTTCCTAAGAAATGTATCACATATAAAATATGCCCCAGCAAAAGCTTTATGGGAGGCGAAGGATGTGCTACTATGGAAACCACAGTCTTTAGGGGTTGCTGAAACACTAATCTCTGGAGCTTCAGCAGATGAGGTCTGATATTGACTGATCTTAGTGGAGAAGCAGACAGAGGGCTTGAGGACAAACAGCACCTGAGCAGAAAGCTTGATCTTCCCTCATAAGGTGAGAAGAATTTGGAGAAACGGCCTCGATATGAGGACACATTTTTGCTAATTCATTCTTAGAGAGCTCACCCAAAGCAGTATGGAGAGGCAGAATGAGGGCTTGTGTACAGCTGCATCTGGCATTCTAGGTAAAACACAAAAATGCTGAACAAACAGTGTTCTTGTCCCTTTTCTACAGCTGCCATTAATGTGGAAATTGCAAAAAACCACACTCATGTGGACCATGCAGTTGGAAGGCACATTGTTCTCTGTGCTAGCATATGCTTCAGCAAATGTTCATCTCTTTGGAGGCAAAGACTGAGGGAAATGGATGAGACCTGCAAAGGAGAGGTTTATGGCACCTCTAGTCCTGGCTTGCACTGTCTGCTCTATGGAAATTCTGAAGAGCTGTTTCTGACATCAGATGATCCTTCTTTTGAAGGAGTGTGCTCACATTTCTCTTCTGTGATTTCTCTCCCTCTGTCATGCAAAGACTATTAATGACAGTCCCAGGAGAGACTTAATTATAGTCACAGTTCCCAGTTTGAGGCATGCTAAGTTTTTATTCTGGGAAGAAGAAGCAGGAAACAAACCTTGGCATCAGAAAGAATTGAAAGAATGGACACTGGAGGAGTGTAAATGCTAAAGCTGCAAGAAGCTCAACAGAACCATGAGCTCGTATTTGTCGGACTCTGCAGTGAGAAGAGACTTTAGTGTAGATCCCATCTAACATCAGAGGTCTATGAAGCATTCATAGTCTATTAATAAGATAGCATATTAATAAGATTTTATTTTCTATATATCAAATTAGCTTGGTGAGGGTGCTCTCCTCAGGGCCTACCACAGCCTCTCTGACAACACTCAGATCTGAACATCTCCCTGGAAAGATTCAATTGCAGTATTGCAACAAGAGGACAATTCTGCCAGCTTTGGGATAGTTTTACTCCATTTTGGATCTGCTGCTACCTGGAGTAGGACTTCTGCCTAATACATATGTCTTTGTCTAGTAAGCAGACATAGGTTGAGCACAGCAGAAGAACAGAATGCTTCACACAACCAAGGCATCTTTTGCTTGTGGGAGGTGGTGTCATCTCTCTTCCCGCATCACTGGGCATCTTTCTTGTGTAAACTTACATTTAGCATCACTTCTGGTCCATCAGGTTAAGTGGACAGAAGCTGTCCTTGTCCTGCAGTCCCTCTCACAGGCATCTTTCAGTTCAACACCGCTTTCCAAAATACTTCTCAAGGTTTTGTAAGTATAGAACAGCAGCATCCTGAGATGGAAGCTGCTGGGGTGGAGGGATTATTTACCACCTGTTCTTATAAGCAAGACAACAGCAATCAGCAAAGACATGTGCTTGTCCCAGGAAAGACCTCATGACTTATGGTCCAAACCACAGACCTGCCCCTACCACCATTAACACCGGAACTCTTTGTCCATGCTGGACCAGCGTAGAAAAGCTTTCCCCTAGAGGTGACACAGCCATGGCTTACCACCAGGATGCAAGAGCGTGAAGCACTCCACAAACCCAAAGGGCTTTTGCAAATGTTAGGAGTAGGATGTGCTGGCAGCTGAGCAGCCGTGAGTGAAGAACAGAGAACACTCGTACAGTTTGGACACTTTCCTGCATTGCTTCACCCCCAGGAACATCCACAGTGCCAAAGTGCCACAGGTGCCTCTTGCATGTGCTTTTTGGGGATCCAGCATCCACTGCTCTAAGCTGTCTGCCTAGTTCACATTTCCAAAAAGGCTGCTCTGCTAGAGCAATAATTTAGCTCTCCTTGGAGTTGATGGGCAGCTCCTCAACCAATATAAACAGAGGCGCTTTTGATTACTGAAGAGATATGCCACTTTGCTGAGGCTTTAGCGAGCTTCTCAGTGGGTTTCTCTTCTACAGGAGCACAAGTAGGGTCCTGGTATCTCATGTTAGTGTCTGTCATCAAGTAGGGAAATATATTATAATAGGGATTATAATAATAATAGGGGTAATATAATAGGATTAATATAATAGGGAAATCATGTTGGCATGCTACATGAAAGCTTCAGAGCAATGAAAACGCTTCAGAGCAAAGAAAACTCTTCACCTGCTGTAGTAAACACATGCCACCAGCACAAACTATAATGTAATCTAGTAAAATTAATTTTGGGAGTCTTTCAAATGCTGTGAAGGAACAGCAGACTTTAGGTGGGCTGCTCTGCATTATGAATGCTGCATGTTAATACCCAGATGTCGAATGCCAACTTTCCATTCACTGCTGCAAAATAACAGACTGTCATGTGGTAAAAATAACCTTGGGAGGCATGAAACATATTCCAGCACTTCTTTCACCTACAGCACACTGTCAAAAATTTATCTCTGGAAGTCCCCTGGGCATCTGTATCAGTGGTATCCCAAACAATCTGTGTTTTGGAGAGTAAGTTTAAGGAAAATACTTTTTGTTCATTTTATGGTATAATTTACCTCAAATCTAAGTTAGCTGCAGGAATCAGGAGATCACTTTTTCACTGTGTGGCAATGGAAAAGAGACTTAGAAATGGCTGCTTTCCTTAACACTGACCTTTAGGAGATCACAAAACCCTAAACTAGCTTTGAAGAGTCTCTGTGTGTAAGCAGCTTGTGCCAAGAGACACTCTAAATCCATGTCTGGCTTTGCTTTGCCATTGATGCAACAGTACCATCAATCTTACAGCGCGCTTTCAAACATTTAGTAATGCAGCAATGTCTTTCCATCTTTCCCACAACTGACAGATTTCCAGCCCACTCGGGACTCAATGAATGTTAAATAAGGAGAATAATCGTCTTATTAAGTTCACTGGACTTTCCTTTTTAAAGAAGTGAAAGACACAGCACCTGTACCAGAAATTTTTTACATTTCTTGTTTTGAAGACTCAAGCAAGCAGGACTGCCGGGAGTCCAGGACCAAACTTGCTTCAACATTGCTTATTCTCCCACTTCCACTCTGAATTCTTGGGTAGAAAGACTGTTTCTAGTGTTCATACATTTCAGAATCTCTAAACAGACTAAACTAATCCCAACTATCAAATGATCGTTCTATCTATAATCCACTCTTACACTGTTGATATGCCTGCAACTTGTCTTAATATTGAAGTCCATACAAGTTTTTTTAACTTGTGTGTGAATCTCGTACTTCTGTGTCCTCCTGTTGGTAGTTACCAACATAATGATAGTATTTAATTATTTGTATTTCATTCTTTGGTCAGCTTTTTTTCTGGGTTTGTGATGCAGGTATTTTTTAAGTTGCTTGGCATGAAATACACAGAAATGCTGACTAACGTAGGAATCTTTCTTCCAAATGCATTTGCAGATGAGGGAGCTCGTTAAATCATTACACTTACTCATGTCTAGCTTTACTCTTATGCACATATCCCTGCAAGCTATGCACTGAAGTATGTGATTTCTCATATCGTGATAACATGGAAGTCTAATAAATAAACAGCAGTCTGTACACTCATGCATTTTTGTTGCCCCAGTTGAAATTAAACACCTCCCACACAAAGAACAGCTAGTTACATTATCTTAAAATCAACACTGCAGGCATGTGCACGTCTTGCAAAACGTCTTGATTTTAGTGGGAAAGTCACTTAAAACTGAATAAGGAAAAGCATTACTCAACTGAAGAATCTGTGCTATGTGCAAAGCTTCCAGGACCATAGAATCATAGAATCATAGAATAGTTAGGGTTGGAAAGGACCTCAAGATCATCGAGTTCCAACCCCCCTGCCATGGGCAGGGACACCTCCCACTAAACCATGCCATCCAAGGCTATGTCCAACCCCACCTTGAACACTGCCAGCGATGGAGCATTCACAACTTCCCTGGGCAACCCATTCCAGTGCCTCACCACCCTTACAGTAAGGAATTTCTTTGTCATATCCAATCTAAACTTCCCCTGTTGAAGTCTGAACCCGTTACCCCTTGTTCTCTCACTACAGTCCCTAATGAAGAGTCCCTCCCCAGGATCCCTATAGGCCCCCTTCAGGTATTGGAAGGCTGCTATGAGGTATCCACGCAGCCTTCTCTTCTCCAGCCTGAACAGCCCCAATTTTCTCAGCCTATCTTCATATGGGAGGTGCTCCAGTCCCCTGATCATCCTCGTGGCCCTCCTCTGGTCTTGTTCTAACAGTACTATGTCCTTTTTATGTTGAGGACACCAGAACTGCACACAATACTCCCAAGTGAGGTCTCACAAGAGCAGAGTAGAGGGGCAGGATCACCTCCCTCGACCTGCTGGTCACGCTCCTTTTGATGCAGCCCAGGATACGGTTGGCTTTCTGGGCTGCAAGCGCACACTTCCATCTACAAACAATCTTCTGTTTGTAGAGATTCAGTTCTCTGCCTTTCTTTAAGGTAGAGATATTTGCCTCCTTTGGACAGCACAGACCTATGGGAGCCCACATGAATGTTAGCCTGGTCTCAAACACTATCTCTTTCAGTTTCTTGTTCTAAGTGTCACAGCTCATTCAGCTTGTCAGACCTACTGTTTACATCTGGCCTGCAAATAAAGATGGGTATTTCTCTTGTGCCGTGGCTGTTCACGTAGTAAATGCAGAGGTATGAGAAAACGACCTTCCTGAGCACTTCAGTGTAAGCAGAAATGGTGCCTTCTGGATGACAATGGAAGAGGAAGGGAAAGGGACTGCATGTTCTGCAATTGGATGACTGCGTGCTCTCCATTGTTTAAAGCAAGGGTACAGCTGCTGGATGACAGCAGAGGTTGGACATTGGCCTTCATGGGTAAGCTTCACCCTGTTCCTAGAGCAAATGTAGAAGACTTTGCATATTTTCCAGTAGCGACAAATCCAGCATGCTTGCACATATAATGCAGTGTGACTAATGAATATGCAAGATCCACTGCACAGTGGTCATACAGTTCCCTGACATCAACTCTATTTCTGGTCTTGCAGTAGTTTTCTATCCTCCTAGTGAGCCATCTTAGTCTGTCCTCTGTTGCCCTCATTGAGAAGGGTTGGGCTGTTTCATAGTGGTCCCATTGGACAGTGCGTAGCTCCAAAGGACGATTTGGCCCTCGCAAATATGAATATATGAATAGTGCCCCTGTAATCCTCCTTTCTGATTCTCTCCTGGAAATTCATTCTGGAAATGCAGTGCACAGGCAGCAAAAAAATATCTCTTCAGGATGATTCCATCTTATTCACTCCTCTAGATTACATGACTGACATCTCTCTTCTTACTCCTTCCAGAGCCCTTTATCTATCTTGATGGGCTCTGGATGTGTCATTTTGTCATGGATGTAAACTGTAATTCAACTAATGACCTTGACATCTACTGTCTTATCTCTACAGTTCAGGTGTAAAATTTTCTCATTTAAATAAAACTTCTTTTTTCACTGTTTTTGGAGTTCCCCTAGAAAGGTAACAGGAAAGTCAAGCATGCTAATGAGGTTGTCAAACAAATGTGTTTTCAACTCAGGAGCAAGCAGTTGACCTGTCATTTGACAGATAAGTGGTCACAGCTGAAGAAAGCTCCATTACTTCCAAATATTCAGAGATTTTATTTCATGGCTGTGGTTAAGGAATGAAAAAAACCCCAAACAAACCACAGGGTAAAAGTTTTACACAGACTTTCATCCTACACTTTGAACTAATTAAGCAAAGCAGGTTTTGTTATCTTCAGTGGTGGTACTCACATAACTGAAATTAGACACATGCTGATGTGTTTTGCTGGTTGGGGTCAGAGTACTTAGCACACTGCAGCATTCAGCACTAGGTGAAATATGTACTATAAAACATATTTATGAAGTTCAGCCCATGTTTTTCTTTTACCTACTACATTAATTTATAAGGTAGCATATGAAATCTAAAAAATAAATCTTCACTTTCTTGCCTTATGTTACGACAGATGTAATTGAACAATACACATTCTCAGGGAAGTTTTAATTGATAGAAATCACAAAGCAGAGACCAGTAGCATGAGACAACTCTTACATTCTGATCTGCTATCTACGCTGATCTATTACTTTTACATAGAAGCCATAGTGTCATCCAATCTTAGAGTGGGTCTGATTCTGTATATCCCCAAATAAGCATTCTTGGTGAATTATTGAAGAAATTTCACAAGAAACCTGACCAAAGGCAAATTAAGTTCACCACATACTAGGCTGATACCCCAGTCCTTGGACTATTGGTCCTATTTGCTTTTTGCTGTCACTTATATGCCTCAGTGGACACATTTATAAAAGCTGGGGTACCAAACTGGACCTACTTTTTCCAATTTTCTGCCAGCTGAGAAAACTTGAAATTCACATAGCCCTAAATGGCAGAAGAAACAGTCCTGGAATTTGTCCTGTAGTGGATAAAAGCATTTTCCTTCTGAAAATAAAGGAAGAATGCTTTTCATTTACAGACCATTGTTTGTAGGAAAACAAAAACACTCAAAAAAGACAAATATCAGCTAGACTGCAGTGGGAAACTGATAAAAGGAAATAATTCTAATGCCCAAACGTTTCTGCAGAAAACAGTAGATATTTGATCTGCTGGTGGCATCTGCTCTTGCACAAAGTCATTCGAATGAGTGAGAAGTTAAGTGCCAAACAGTGATGCCCCTGTTTGAATTCTGTTTGGCTGTAGGAGGTGAAAGCAATGGAGAATCTCTCTAGCGCTGATCAAATCATACATGTGCATCTGAAGAGGGAACTCAGCCCTCTTTTAGCTCCCTTGTGAGAGAAATCCACAGAAGTCCATTTAACACAAACATACCATGAGGGTTCTGCCTTGCACTTAGTGGACATTTGGAAGCAAACCCTGGGCACTTTTGGCTGTATGTGTGCCTGCCTCCTTACACTTTCCCATGGGCAACTGCTGTCAGCTACTGCCAGAGATGGGGACCTGGATGAGGAAGGTCTCTAACACCAATGGAAATGACCGCTCTAACATAAAGCAAAGGAAAATTGTTCCTACCTGTGTATGTTTTCTTCCAGCTTTTTCACCTTCAGCTCATCCTCTTCTGACTGCCTCCTTCTGGCTTCTTCCTCTTCTGCAGAGCCAGCAGGAATTCCCTGTAGCAGCCATTTTTCCCGAAGAGCTTTTGACTGTAAGGTAAAAACCCCAGAATCTTAGGAACAGGCTGAACAAAAAACATCTGAAGATTGAGAAGGAGTGGCCTCTGGTTCTGAATATTAGGTTGTCCCCACTGGATTTCTGATCACTGCTTTAGACAGTCGATTTCAGCTGATCTATCCGCTGTTTATCCAGATGTTTTACAGTATACGTTTTATTTACCATCAATGTCTCAATATGAAGTTATTTTTAGTTCCTACTAAAAACAATAGTTTAAACCACAGAAAAAAGCCAGTCCTGCAGGAACTGAAATCTCTCAACAAAAGTGTGGATCTCTTGTGCATGATAAGGCATGTGCTGGAAGGAGTATAGCTTCAAGAACTAAAGAGCAGCGTGCTCTAAATGTAATGTGTTTCATTAAGGATAAAATCAGTCTGGTATTAAATTCATCAAAGATGTTATACACCACAGATGTGTCACCATATATTTACAGGCAGACAGACAGACAGACACAAATATGCATTCACATAACCATACACATAACCTCCTAGCCAGACACAAATTGGAACTAACGAACAAAACCCTTCCAGAAACCATGGGTATCACAGGGTACAGCAACACTGTCACAGAAAGCAGCAATAGCCTGCACTCAATATAATCATTCCTGTGAATTTTGCTGTGCTTTCTACACCAAAACCGTATCTATAACCTCACCTGATCACAGCCTAATCCATCTGCAGTGGAGATAACACTGATTGGAAGCAAACCTTTTAATAGCACATCAGCCTTTTTGCCTTGTTTGGCCCAAATCCTGCCGCAGGGATGTGGCAGATCAGTTGGCAGACAGGACAAGCACCTGGAAGATCAGGAGCCCAAAGCCACACAAGACTCTGCCCCTCGGCAAGGAGAAAATGGAGCTGGTGTAAAAAAACAGTCATCCAGTGGACTGATCAAAATAGCTCCTTACACAGACAAGAAAAGTGGCACCTTGGTTTTGAATTTGCAAAGCAATCGGAAATGCTAGTTCAAGAAGCCAGCTGTGAGAGCGCATATCCTCTCCAGCAAAACAAGAGCTAATAAGGAAACCATCAGTTCAAAGAAATTGGATTTCAGAGGCTGCCTAAATGTGCAGTATCAGGTTTTTTTAATGCCATGTTCATCACTGAAATGGAACCTGACTTGGACAAACTATGTGTAAGGGAAAAGCATTCATCACCAAAAGCAGCCTTCAAACCCAGCCCAAAATAGAAAGATTTTTGACGTGACAGACAAGTCTAACTTCTTAGTTTTTGAGTGTATATATAGGCATACTATCTATGCAAAATCTATTTTTGTCACTCCATGGCCTATTTGACGTTAGGCAATTAGACTTCAATGAGGCAGCAGACAGAAAGCGAAACAAAACACACAAGCAAATTAGACTATAAATGACTCCACCTTTAGCTAACTTTAACTGTGCTGTGCACCAGAGGAATTCCAGGTCAATTTTAAGTCATTTCTATATGAATTAGGAACTTCTGCATGATAGAAATGGCCTTGTACTCTTATACAATGTAGTCGTGTTCAATAGTCGGACCCACTGATGCTGGTCATGCACTTTACTCAGCTGAACTCAGCTTTGCTCATGGCCTGCAAGATGTTAGCTCATGGAACATTGGGGATGGCTATCTCTGTGCACAGTTTCTGCAGTTTACTGCTCCCTTTGCAGCCACTACCATCTACCTGTGGTTCCTGCCCTATTTTGTGGGCTGGTAGTGATATTTCTCTGTGGGACCTTTGCTTTTCCTGTTCAACCCATCTGATTACTGGAATCAGAGAGATGAAACCCAGAAGTTTCATCAGCTCATTCCAGCCCAATGTGCTGTAGATATGTCTTCTCTGCAGGGGACTCACAAGTCATCACATGCACCAAGAAACAAAGTGTGATAGTCAGAGATGGATTTACAGGTCCTGAGGTGCTAAGCATTAAATAACCTGTTCTTTGTCATTTAAGAGGTTTCAGTAGCACAACCCAGTAGGTATCTGCTGGTCTAGATCCAGTGAGAAGAGCTGTGAAAGTTGATTGCTTTTTAAAAAATTGCTGTCTTTTCTTTAAAAAGAAATGTGGCCCATTGGGTGTGGAACTATGCTGCCACATGTGTCATCCTCAGCTGTGGCCCTGAATCTGAAACCATGAGTTGGAGAAAAAAACCCCAAGTTTCTAAAGACCAAACTCTAAAGATGAAGGCAGCATTCTCTGTTTTAAACCTGTTTTAAATATGGCTTTAACAGTCCTAATAAAGCTCTTGGCAAAGTGCTGCTTGGACAGCACTGAAGACATTCAGTTGACAGTCACTTCTCATTTGCTACAGAGGACAGATAAAATCCTGGCTTTCTGTTATGAGTTTTTATAGAATCTGCATGCTGATGCTCAGACAGAGAGAAGACAGCCCCCTCAGTACAACTGCTGCACACCAAAAATAAGGTATGTTATGCAGCTTGCAGCTTTTATTCTGTTCTTTGTTTATGTGAAAAATTTAAGCTACAAGATCACATGATTTCCTTCTCCCAGAAGCCTCATTTTTGGCCTATTAATAGCATGAATTTGAAACTGGAAAGCATCAATGGGACTTTTTGGAAGTCGTATTTAGAGACAAGAATGCTATGATCTACTAAAAATCCTCCCTCTTGGGTGAAATGTCAGCATATTTTATCTAAAACAGGAAAGCTGGTAGCTTTGAAGTTTCTGTCTCTCCTTTTTAAGATGAAAATTAAGGCATTCATTAAATAGTAGACTGAGGAATCCAGACAAGAAGACTCTGAGAAATGGAAACATTAATAAGAAGCATTTCTTAAAATTCAGTGGATCTATTTGCCAATCTGTCACAGTTAGGTATATTTATACACCCACTGCAAACACAATAGGCATATGGGCAGGCACATATCAGGGGACCACATGCAAACATTTTGCTGCCCGGAAAACATTTGCTCCCCTGCCAGATGACTGGCATAGTGCTGGGGCAGAGTGTAGGGGTGCAATAATCTCTCATCTGCTTTGAGCCAAGTTTTCCCAGAGCATTTGCATCAGAAACCTAGGAGGAAGGCTTTGGCACACGTGATGAGACTGAAGGTGAGTAGGGTGCAATAGGGAGGTCGTGGTAGAGCTGCACTGGGTGCTTGGTCACATCTCCTGGGTAGGAGACAGACCAGTTGAGGCAGCCAGCATCAAGGCAGTCCAGCCAGATGCAAGCCAGAGCCAGATGTGGCTTGGAAACAAAGACTGTTAGCTGCCATCTGTCCTCCACGGCTATGAAATCTGGGTTATGCTTCCTGAAAAAATCTTGCAAAATCTTAACCCAGGAAGAATAGGTGTTTCTCAAATCTGCTAAAAAGTAGAATGCTTGCTAGCCCCAAAATAACTAGCTGTATGAGTTACTCCTGCTTAACAATGCTGTGTATTTGCAAATAAAATGGCCACAGGCTAGTATTTCAGCATTGCTCCTCCTTCATTGTCTGTTATAAGCTTTAATTCTCTACAGCATCTCAAAGCTTCTTTATCCTCCAGAGTTGTGCTGTATGATTAGACACTGTCAGAATGACAGAGGGCTCCAAGAGTGGCCAGATAGACTACTGTAAAAATACATGTATCTATACAGCTCATTCCAGTACTGGAATGTGAATATGCTGTACTTTCAGAAGGTACCACTTCGCTGGTACAATAGCAGCTACACTAAGTACATTTTGGTATAAGTATACCTTCATTTACTGCAAGAGTACATTTTCTTCAGGGCTAAATCCTTCAGCAGAAATTAGATCTCGTCATTAAGAAGGCTCTCTGTTGCTGAAGTGGAAGGGCACAGGCTTGCGATGCTTTAAGTCACCACTGCTCTCAGGTGAATTGGTTTCTTTGCACATAAATGAGATTGCAGAGATAACTGTGGCTCCATATTTATTTTGTCGAAGGGTAGGGAAAGCAAAGTGAGATCTGCACCATGCAAAAAGGGGAAAAAAACAGGTTATGATTCTGTGAACAGATCACGGCAAGGACAGAAATAAGTAAACAGATGTTGGATAGGATGGGAAGAAATCATGCCAAATGTTTGAATGCAGTAGAGACTGTGATGGCCATAAATGTGTTACACAGCTTCCTTATATTCTATTTATTCCAGTTTCATGCCTCAGGACAGTAAAGCCCAAGGGCTTTAAGTTGTTTACATTTACTGCTGGCAAGGAAACAATGCGTAGTCCCTCAAAAGCACATAGCAGAATTAGTACTGCATTGCAAAGAAGATTTTTACTTCCAATGCTGTGTTTTATCTTAATATTGCACCAAAAGTTTAAGTACTGGGGGACACACTTTATTATAACAAGTGAATATTTTTAGCAGCATTTTTATATGCCATTATGTCCATTACATGCCACCTCTGGACTCTCTGCTTGTGAAAGGTGATTAATTCTAGCCATCATTCTTTCTGACTTCAGACCTACTTCCATAAACATTGCTCATAAAGAATAACACATTTCAGGTCCCGCATGTGGTGTGGCAGTGTCTTAACCTGTGGCACAGGTTAAGACTCATTTCCAGACTTGCCATTGGACTCCATGGCGGTATAGAAGTCAGTTGTTGCTGTGCTGCTACCTTTTGAGGTAGTTTCTTCAAGCAGGGTTTGGTTGAGTTTGTGGGTTTTCTTGTATTTACATGTGGTTAGAGAGGCAATCATTACTACCTCTCCTTGAGAGCAGTGCTTGCTAAAGTGGAGCATTCCTCTGGCCGCTGAGTAATTTTCAAGGAAGCTGATAATCCTGAGGAGAAACAAAGGTCAAAAGTTGTCCCAAGAGAGCCAGCCTCTCCAGTAAAATGTTCCTGCTCTGGAGAAACACTACTGGATGTGGCCTATTCAGAGTTATGGTGCTCTTGTGTGCCATGAAAAGTGGTAAATAATGATCCCTTGTGTAATTCCACTGGAATCAGCAGTGCTACATTGAAGACACCTCTAATGAAATCTGCCAAACCGAAGTTTTGTAAAAAGTCTTTGGGTTTTGAGGCTTGATGATCACTTATTAACAATTTAGAACTGAAATTATTTATTATTATGAAATTATTTCCTCCTTACATGCATAAAGTATTTCTGTCCTGGAGAAAAGCTGAATGCAGGAGGCTGGTTCCTCATATTCTCAAATCAACATACAACCAGCCCATGTCATACTAAAAGAGTGCAATAAACCTCTTCCTTCACTGGGCAGTGTGAGAGTCAGGTGTTAGCCCTGAACTGTCTCCATAGGATGCTAGCGTAACTGATAGCATTTCATACATTTCAGTTTTGCTCTTTGCATTTCAGAAAGCTCCCTTAGTACAAAAAGGCTGTTTTCTAGGCTGTTCTGGAACTCTGGAGGCAACAATGAGCCCTGCTGTGCTGCTCTGCAGCTACCTGGAGCCCCCCGCCCAGGGACTGCAGCTTTGTCAGCCAGCAGGTCAGCTATGAGAGGGAAGGCTTCCTGAAGCATTAGAGCCTGCTCTGCCTGTGCATTCCCCAGCATCTGCCTGCATCAACAAAATGGAGTCTGCAAGGAACAGAAGCGCAAGAATGACCAAACAAAAACTCTGCTGGGATTTCTCCTTTTCCTTTCTAACCCGCCCTCATGGACACCCTGAATGCCTCATCTCCTGCTTGCCATGCTTTTATACAGCTTCCCTTGCTATCCAGCTGGCCCTAACCCAGCTAGCGCAGGTTACCCAGCAGGTCTAGTTCTGGCCTGCTGGAGTGCAGCACAAGTGCCAGCATTTGCAAAGAGGTTACTGGAACATGTACCGAGATTATAGAAAGACTTGTTCCTTTGCCAGCAGGCCTTCCCTAGCCTTCCAAAAAATGGAAAAAAAAAAAGTAGTTTGAGCAAGCATGTTAATGTTAGATGGCCTTAAACATTAACGAATAAATATGTAAATGGAGAGAATGGGCCGTAGACATAAGCAGTACAACATCTAGATCCATCTTAAAATAAGAATCTCGTCAAAATGTACTCCTCAGTGATGCTGCGGTACTTAATTTTCCAGTAGTTTGACTCTTTGCCTAGACTGATGCAGACTGTTGCCATGTGTGGTTTCAGTGCAAGAGAGTATGCTTCCAAAACAGCATATGCTTGCACTGCCCTGGATTTCAAGAGAGCAGATTCTGCCCTCTTCAGGAACCTGCTCAGTAAGGTTCCATGGGATATAAGAGGGAAGGGCAGCCCAAGACTGTTGGTTGATATTCAAGGATCACTTGCTACACGCTCAGGAGCAATACATCCCAACTAGAAGGAAGTTCAGCAGGAGGGCCAGGAGACCTCCTTGGATGGAGAAGGAGCTGCTGAGGAAAATTCGAGAGAAAAAAGAGGCTTATGAAAGGTGGAAGCAAGGACAGGTGGCCTGGCAAGAATACAGGGATGTTGTCTGGGAAGCTAGGGACCAGGTTAGGAAAGCTAAGGCACAGTCAGAATCAAACTTGGCAAGGGATGTGAAAGATAACAGGAAGGGATTCTATAGGTACATAGCAAATAAAAGACAGACTAGGGACAACGTGGGCCCTCCCTGGAAGCTATTGGGAGAACTGGCTGAGGTTCTTAATGACTTCTTTGCCTCAGTCTTCACCAGGAAATGCTCTGACCACACCACCCAAGTCTTGGAAGGCAGGCACAGGGACTGGGAGAATCGTAGAATCATAGAATCATAGAATAGTTAGGGTTGGAAAGGACCTTAAGATCATCTACTTCCAACCCCCCCGCCATGGGCAGGAAACCTCACACTAAACCATGCCATCCAAGGCTATGTCCAGCCCCACCTTGAACACCACCAGCGATGGAGCATTCACAACTTCCCTGGACAACCCATCCCAGTGCCTCACCACCCTTACAGTAAAGAATTTCTTCCTTATACACAATCTAAACTTCCCCTGTTTCAGTTTGAACCCGTTACCCCTTGTCCTCTCACTACAGTCCCTCAGGAAGAGTCCCTCCCCAGCATCCCTATAGCCCCCCTTGAGATACTGGAAGGCTGCTATGAGGTCTCCACGCAGCCTTCTCTTCTCCAGCCTGAACAGCCCTAACTTCCTCATCCTACCTTCATACAGGATGTGCTCCAGTCCCCCGATCATACCTGTGGCCCTCCTCTGCACTTGTTCCAACAGTTCTATGTCCTTTTTATGTTGAGGACACCAGAACTGCACACAATACTCCAAGTGAGGTCTCATGAGAGCAGAGTAGAGGGGCAGGATCACCTCCCTCGACCTGCTGGTCACACTCCTTTTGATGCAGCCCAGGATACGGTTGGCTTTCTGGGCTGCAAGCGCACACTGCTGGCTCATGTTCATTTTCTCATCGACCAACACCCCCAAGTCCTTCTCCGCAGGGCTGCTCTGAATCTCTTCTCTGCCCAACCTGGAGCTGTGCCTGGGATTGCTCTGACCCAGCTGTAGGACCTTGCACTTGGCATGGTTAAACTTCACCAGGTTGGCACCAGCCCACCTCACAAGCGTGCCAAGGTCCCTCTGGATGGCATTCCTTCCCTCCAACGTACCAACAGAATCACACAGCTTGGTGTCATCAGCAAACTTGATGAGGGTGCACCCAATGAAGACCCTGGGCCCACTGTAGGAGAGGATCTGGTTCGAGACCATCTTAAGGACCTGAATGTGTACAAGTCCATGGGACCGGATGAAATCCATCCGCAGGTCCTGAAGGAGCTGGCAAATGAAGCTGCTAAGCCACTGTCCATCATATTTGAAAAATCATGGCAGTCAGGTGAAGTTCCCGACGACTGGAAAAAGGGAATTATAACCCCCATTTTTAAGAAGGGGAAAATGGATGAGCCGGGGAACTACAGACCAGTCAGTCTCACCTCTGTGCCTGGCAAAATCTTGGAGCGGATTCTCCTGGAAGGCATGCTGAGGCACATGAAAACCAACAAGGTGCTTGGTGACAGCCAGCATGGCTTCACTAAGGGGAAATCCTGACAGACCAATCTGGTGGCCTTCTATGATGGGGCTACGGAACTGATGGACAGGGGTAGAGCAGTTGATGTCATCTACCTGGACTTGTGCAAAGCCTTTGATACTGTCTCACATGACATCCTTCTCTCCAAGTTGGAGAGACATCAATCTGATAGGCGGACCACTTGGTGGATAAAGAACTGGCTGGATGGCCGCACGCAAAGAATTGTGCTCAATGGCTCAATGTCCAGCTGGAGACCAGTAACGAGTGATGTCCCTCAGGGATCAGTGTTGGGACCGGTCTTGTTCAACATCTTTGTTGGCACCATGGAGAGTGGGATTGAGGAATTTGAGGGTCCGCTACCTTACTGCAGCGGACCCTCAAATTCAGGATCACTGGTCCTTGGATCTTGTTTCAAACTGCTCAAAAGTTCCTGGTGCCTCCAAGGCAATCTGCTTATCCAAGGACCTAGTGCTCTGCCAGTCCCCAAGAAGCCTGTCTCATTTTTCCTGGTAGCTTCTGGGGTGACAGAGGTTTGCTAGAGCATCAGTGAGCCACCAGGCTGAGGATGCAAGGGGAGGTGCATGTGGGGAGATGGGTAAATAAATAGCAGATGCAGTAAGTAAATAAGTAGATAAAAAAAAAGTATGGCCACTATGATAAGCATCACCTGGAATCATAGTGGCCAAATGACTTTGCAGAGAAAATCTTTCCCGCTTGTTTGTTTTCTGTAGCTGGTACATTTGACAGCCCTGCAGATCCCCTGAATATTTATTCATTCACTGTGCTTTCTCACAGCACATGTTCAGCACAGCAACAGAGCAGACAGGAACACATTAAATAGTGCAATGTGACTGCAGAAATGGGTGAGTCTAAGATGGCTGAGATGGCTGGGATGGCTTCCCTTTAGGAAGGGCTAGGTCTCATCTGAGTGCCCCTGTAAAAAAGGCAACAGAATGCAAGGGTGCAGCTGGAGTTGCAGATGCACGGGGAAGTCATGTCCATGGCAAGCTAAATGAGGGATGAGTATGATGATAGCTATAGCTCCTTCATGAAGTTCTCGTGCTTTGTTTGTTTAAAAACTCTCAGGAATAGAAAATGCAGCTGTACAGATAGAGACCATTAGGAATGCTTTGGGCGAAAAAGCACCAACTGGTTTATGTCCTCAGGTTAAACTTCCCATCCATTAGCAAGATCACCCACGTAAATATTTTGTGTGCACTGCTTTTAAATTGTTCAGGTCCCATATTTTATTTAACTTTGTAAACCAAGCAGACAGTTTGTTTCCATACAAAGACGGAGAAAGAAGAAATAAAACCCAAGCTCTTTCAGCTGCAAAGAAACCCACCAAAGCAAAAGACATTGTTGAGACACTACAGGAGAAGACACAAAGTTTGTGTCTTTCTTGCTCAGATCATTCATCAGCTACAGAGCCCTGGTCTGTACACACTCGTTCCGCTAAAGGGGATCATCAGTATGGCCTGATACAAGGTAAGAGTTTGTAATAGTCATTAAAGTCTTGAGATGACACTGAGAAAAAAAACACAACAATAACATGAAACATAACCCAAACACAGCTGTTTTCTACATATATTTTCTATACATATGACTACCAGAAAGTTCTGCTTGAAGTAACAGGCAAAAACAGTCATGGTGATACCTAAGCTGGAGAGTTGGGGTTTATTTTCCAGTATCTGTCTTTAGGAAGTCTATTTAAGATTTCAGACATCTTGACAGCAGGATGATAATGATGGTTCTATTCAATTATTTGGCATTTTGCTTGTGGCGAGATTAAGCATCATAATGAGAATAAACAATAGACAACTGCCACCAGCAGGTGTCTACAACAGGGGCGAGGGGAAGGACGAGGGGTCTGGGCTGTCCCAGTAGGCACACACCGGCAGTGTGGGGACACAGCTTACAAAAGGGGATGCTGCAATGAGCTCATACATGGTGCTCAGGATGGTGGCCCGGCCTGGAAGCAAGTTTCCCAGGGTTTGCGTGAGATCTCCGCCCTGGGCAAGAGTCCAAATGTAATGGGATGAGGGTGAGCATGGGAGAAACCTCCTCCTGTCGGCGGGGGCACAAGGAGATCTCCAGGGCCCCCTAACACATAAATTACTTCATGAGCCTGTGAGAACATCTCTGTTTCCCAGGGAATTTTGGAGCTGGAGTAAGAAATAACTTCAAGCTAACTAAAGTTTTTGGCCTTCATGAAGTTGGACCGAAAAACTGAGTAGGACCCTCTTTTGTAGATACACACGTGAGAAGAGTTTGATCACACTTTTACCTCCTGGAGCCAGAAAATCACGTATGTTTTGCTTTTTCCTATGAGTACTCACTCCATGCTTTCAAGGGAAGCAAAACATGGTTTTGAGGGGTGAGGGAGGGAAATAACTGTTTTTAGAAGAGTCAAATATCTGACATTTCGATTAAAACTGGCGAACCTCTCCCTGCAAAACAAATAGGCTTTGCAAGTTATCACCATTACTATCAGCCACAGTTGCTTTTGCTACTATCTTCTGAAAGAATAATTCCCTTTCTACATTCTGTCTGTCCTCGGCTTCAGTATATCAGGCCTTCCCACAAACACATATCAGTCAAAAGAGGAAAAAGAAAACCTGTTTTTCAGAGATTCCTTTCTTTTCTGGTCTTTAAACTTCTTATATCCATTATTTTAAAAAGCTAGACTCAGGTAATGTGAATTAATTTTTCAGAACATATAAGGCCATTAAGAGGGGCTGGGGTTGAAGCCAACTGTAAGCATCCTCAGTGTACACTGATACAATATGGCTAAATGAAAACTGCTGGAGTGGCAGTTACCTACTTGAAGTACCTTGTTACTGATTTGAACATGAGTGTCAATTTTGATTTCAAGGAAGTCCAGGTTGTATGGGGATGCTTACTTACATGGTCATACCAGGGCAACTCCGCCTTAGTTTGAACTACAGCTCACACAATACCTTTTTCCTGAGTACAGTAATTCTCAGAGTAATTATACTGGAATAATTACAGTATATCCAGCATGAATATACTGTTTCATACTCTGTAAGCAATTCAGAAAGAACAAGCGCCCTAAATGCTTAGGCTGTGAAGTCCTATTCCCTCTCTCATCCCCCTTGTGGCCTACTGAATCTGGATTTCTCTTCTACATTGTAAAACAGGTTAGGAGAGAGGCAGAGAGCCTCTTGCTTTCCAGCTTAAATCCTGGCAGGAGGTGAGCTTCCCAGATTATGGTAGGCATTTGACCAAAGAAGCTGATGTACAGACCAGGACAAAAACAGGGCATCTATTTTCTGGAAATTGAAATTTCTCTTAAAATTAGCTCCATGCCCCAGAATTGTGGATGAGGCCCTCTACAGAGAGACAGGGTCAGCCTCACTTTCACAAGCCCTAGTCCTCATGAGGGAATTCAACCAGTCCAGCATTTGTTGGAGGGGCGGCACAGCAGGGCACAGGCAATTCAAGAAGTTCCTGGGATGCGTTGATCGTAACTTCCCTATGCAAAGTGACAGAGGAGCCAAGGACAGGGGCTATGCTGGACCTCGTACTCACCAACAAGGAAGGGCATGTGAATGGGTAATGTGAAGCTCAAGGGCAGCCTTGGCTGCTGTGACCATGAAATGTCAGAGTTCAAGATCCTCAGGGCAGTGAGGAGGGTGCACAGCAAGCTCACTGTCCTGGACTTCAGGAGAGTGGACCTTGACTCTTCAGGGATCTGCTTGGTAGAGTGCCATGGGATAAAGCGCTGGAGGGAAGAGGGGCCCAGTAAAGCTGGTTAATATTCAAGAATCACCCCCTCCAAGCTCAGAAACAATGTATCCTAATAAAGAGGAAGTCAAGCAAAAACGCCAGGAGGCCTGCAGGCTCAAATAAGGAACTCTTGGACAAACCGAGACAGAAAAAGGAAGCCTATGGGGGGCTGAAGCAAGAACTGGTAGCCTGGGAGGAATACAGAGAAATTGTCTGAGCAGCCAGGGACAAGGTTAGGAAAGCTAAAGCCCTGACAGAGTTAAATCGGGGCATGTCAAGGGCAACAAGAAAAACTTCTATAGGTATGTTGGTGATAAAGGAAGACTGGGGAAAATGTGAGCCCTCTATAGGAGGAATTGGAAGATGTCCCAGAAGACTGGAAGAAGGATGTCACCCCCACCTACAAGAAGGGCTTAAAGGAGGATTGAGGAAATTACAGAACCATTAGTCTCACTTCAGTACTCTGGAAGGTTATGGAATGGATCCTCCTGGGAGTTATCACAAGTCAAATGAAGCAAGTTATTGGGAAAAGCCAGCACAGATTCACCAGTGGCAAATCATGCTTGACAAACCTGATTGCCTTCTATGACAAAGTACTCGGCTCGGCTGATGTGGGGTGAGGGGTGGACATTGTCTACCTGGATTTCTCCAAGACTTTAAACGTGATTTCCCACAGCCTCTTCCTGGAGGAACTGATGCATTATGCTCTAGACAAGCAGTCTGTGAAGTGGATGGGGAGGTGGCTGATAGGTTGCACCCAGGGGATGGTGGTAAACAACTCCTTTTCCAGCTGGTGACCTGTCACTACTGGGGTTCCCCAGGGATCGATTTTGGGCCTAATGCCATTCAATATTTTAATAAATTATTTGGAAGATGGGACCAAGTGTGCCCTGACCAAGTTTGCTAATCATACCAAACTGAGTGGGGAAATGGATGTTTCAGAAGGGAGAGCCACCTTGCAGGAAGACCTGAATGGGCTGGAAGGGTGGGCTAATGAAAAGCTTATGAAGATCAATAAGGACAAGTGCAAGGACCTGGGGGTCTTGGTGGACAAGAAGCTCAGTATCAGCGAACAGTGTGCAGCCGTGGCAAAGAAAGCCAACAGGATGCTGGGTTCCATCAACAAGGGCACCACCTGCAGGGACAAAGAAGCCATTATTGCTCTTTGCTCAGTGCTTGTCTGGCCACACCTGGATTACTGTGTCCAGTTTGGTTCCTGCTATAAAAAAGATATGGACAGGCTGGAGAGGGTCCTGAGAAGGGCCACAAGGATCATCAAAGGACTGGGAAGCCTGTCATAAGAGGAGAGGCTGAGGGAACTGGGTTTGTTCAGCTTTGAGAAGTCTCAGGTGAGACCTTGTGACCAAGTTCCACTGTTTACTGTGCGGCTACAGAGAAAATGGAGGCTCTCTTTGTACAAGAAGTCACATAGAAAAGATGTGCATGTGACAATGTCATGGGTACAAGTTACTCCCAGGGAGTTTCCGATCGGACACAAGAGGAAAACTTTTGCCAGTGAGAAGGTTCAGCCATTGGAAAAATCTCCTCAGGGGAGCAGTGGGTTCTGCAACACTGAAACGTTTCTAAGATTTGTTTGGAGGGGGTGTTGGGACATCTTGTATAGGTCATGCTTTGCCTTGAAAGGTTGGACCAGCTGATCCTTGAGGTCCCTTCCAAGCTGGTATTCTATTATTCTATTCTATTCTGAGTAAGAAGAATAGGTTTTGGGGGCTTTTGCTCTGACCCTGTAGAGAATGGAGACTCTCCATGGGACCACCAAACATTTTTTATGTGCTCAACTGAGTGGCCATTTGATTTAAGAGTTGATTTACTTGGAAGTCATAGAAGGATCCAACATAGAGAAGTAATGAAATTCCTTCATTAGCAAAAGTTATGTCTGGTTTTCAGCACTGTTGCACACATACATGTAGATAGATGGATAGATTTATCTATTTATGTTCTCTGATTTTAAGACTAGATTTCAAGACTAAAATTAATGACAGCAATGTAACTGTGGAATAATAAAACTAAAATTGCATATGATTTTAAATATATAACATATAATATACTTAATATATTTATTATATCCATATTATTTATTACATACTTAATATTACATATAAGTATAATAAAATAGCTTCTGCTAAAGCCATACCCTAACAAAATATAACATAAAAAAGCTTTCCTTTCCTTCAGAATAAGGACGTTAATTATGTTATACATTAAATGTTCATGAACTGCAGTCTTTTAGAAGCCGTTGTTAACAGAAATAGGTCCCTAATATTTATACCACAAAGAAATAAAATAACTGCAGTAAATAGATTCATTGTAATAGATGAAGTAACAGCAGAGAAGCAATTTTTCATTTAATTAGGAGGTTTTGTGCTGTTTATTACCAGCCGCCACTAAACAGAGCTACAGTAACAATTACAGAAATTCTGTTCAACTAAATACAGAGGCAGCCAAATCTCAGAAGAAATACTTCTACCCCAGAATTTATTTGAAATAGCAAACAACTCCATTAAAACAGGCCCACCCAACTCCTGCCTAGCTGAACAAGTTCTTAAAAACAACTGTTGCTTGTAGATTACATCTCTGGTGCAACTAAAGAACAAAATCATTGTCCTGTGTAAGGTGAATATTGTCCACGTCTCTGATTTCAAACTATAGAAGCTGGTAAGAGCCCCAGTTCCCACAGATGTGGCAAGTCCTGTTTTGTAGGCATATGGGCAAGTAGGCGGGAGGCAAGAGGAGGTGTTGTAAATTGCCCCTTATTGGAGCAAAAGAGCATGTTCAAAATGTTATACTCAAATAATGTGGCTTCAAACATTTTCCAACACCCAGGGCCTTTCCAATGAAGCATCTGATTGTAATGCAGATAAATATACCTCCTGCCTTCAATGGAGTGCCTCAACAGTCCAGAAGTACCACCCCGGCTGCTCTGTGCCCACCAACATCCCTAATTTTCAGTGATTCACAGAAGATGCTTTCACTGTCGGCAATGAGGGAATTCACCTTTTAGAGCCTAGACTACTCTAGATCCTCTCCTATTCTAGACTTTCACACCTGGGGGGGGTTTACTTGATTAAATCACAGACTCACACAGACCATGAATATCTGAGCGATGTTTTTGTCTTGATGTCTCCAGCCTTAAAACCATCAGACGCATTCTTGGGAGCTTTTGCAAATGCGTTGCCAAAGCCTCATTCACCCTTGATACTGACATTTACTAACTCCAGTGACCGCTGCATTGTTTTGCCTAAAGCAATGGGGCAGTGGCTACTGTTACCTTATTTCCAGACAGGTACTTAACAAGGGAAAAATGAATAACTGGTAATAGAGTTATTTTGCCATGGGTCTACTCATCATCATCAACTTGAAAAATGTAGGTAATCCAGCACAAACATTTGCAATGCACTATTTCTATGTGATATTTTTCCTATGTGAATGAAATTGTCTGAAATTAATAAAACCCCTGCAGCTTCCTGAATCTTCATTAGGTAACCAAACATGCTATTTTACACAGTGATTTTAAAGAGAAAAATTACACTGGCATTGCACAAAAATGAAGCAAACCCATTGAATCCTGGCATGAATGTCTTTGGGTGAACTCAAGCTGCTCCACTTGTGGGATCAACGCAGATACAGCAGACACAGGATTAACCCAGTCATTATGAAGTACTTGCACTCTACACTGACATCAATAACCTCACAGCATTTTGGGTAATGGGCTTCTTGGGCAAGCCTTGTATTTTTGACCTGGATTTATGTCTTGCACAGAATTAGTGAAATCCACGTAATTCGGGAAATTAACCATGTTGCACCTAGCACTTCTGAAGGAAAATGAATGCACCTGTTTTGGACTGTGAGAGCCAGACTGGGGAGCCATATCAGACTGCAGGACTCTGCTCATAGCGGACTTGGAGCCCCTCGCTTGCAGAGGCTCAGAGCATCCAGGATGAGGTGAGAGAGTGCCTTGGGAAGGTAAGAGGGAGCACACAGATTTTAAATGAACAAAAAAAAGCCTGGTGGATCAAATACCATTTTGGTCAGCACCCCACTAAGCAACCAGAATACTAAACAAAGTATGAAGGGAAAATGCAGTTTGCTTGGTTTGCCTCCACAGAGAAAGGGAAATATAGTCAGCCAGGGACTCAATTTTTTATATATATATATATATATATATATATATATATATTTTGTCGGGGGTCCCAGGGCCTTGATCTGTTCAGGAAGTTCTTAGCAGCAGTGAGGATGAAATCTATCTCAGACAGACCTGTGCTATCACCTCAACCAGGTCTTCCAGCAGACAGTTGGTGGTGGTGCAGTGTGGTGGTACAGGCAGTTCCTAGAGCAGCAGTCATTCTGACTTCCCAGTAAAAGCAACACACTTCTCCTCTAATGAGAAGTGATGGCACTTAATGGAAAGGCAGAGAAGCTCCTATCATACTTGATGCCCATTCTCATACCCAGCATTAAAAGCTTGAGTCTTGCTGTGCTTTTAGTGGAGAAAGATGTCATTTCAAATTTCTGTGCCCTGATGTCCCCTCAGCTTCCTGTATGATTCTTGCTCTTGTTCCATGATGTGAGCTAAATAATATAGAAATAGTTAATTTTCATGTATATCACTGAAGAAATCCATGCAGCAAGACTGAACCTCTGCTACTGTCAATCAGCACAGCAGGGCTGAAGTCAGTGTTAGTTTACTCTAGCTGAGGGGCTGACCCCACTGCACCGCCTTGACAGATTTTCCTTTCGCCTGTGGATGATGACAGAATGTAGTTTAGCAACAGCGAAATATATTAAATATTTTTATATTAAAATGAATAAATGAAGTAAAGAATTTCCATAGCTGGCTTTCCAAAAGTCTCTGATTAAAGAATTTCATGAAAAAGCATAATTCACCTAGCTTGGAAACAGTTAACATGATAAAGGAAGTCCTCAGCTTTGCAGCAAAGAGAAGAAAAGCAAGCATCATGAAGGCATTGGAAAGGCATCTTACTGCCCTGCTGCGTCGACCTATGGTCCTCAGAAGAAATCCTCCCTCGCCTGTAGTCAATGGCAGCCTGAAGGAAATGGCAACTCCTGTTGCCCACAGAAAAGCAATCACATCATTGGTAATACTGAAGACAATGTCTGACATCGACAGATTTATGGTGAAACCAAATGGAGCGTTTGTGTAGGCTGTAATCCGATTTCTTGGGGTTAACTGCATCATGTTTACCAGAAAATGAGAAACAGTTTACAGAACATGATGCCAGGGGCTTGGAGAGGCAGGAGCATCCTGTCTGTAGCATAACTTGAAGTCTGGTCTTCAAGTGCATGCGTGGGCAGAGAAGATATTCTATGCGCCATCACCCCTCACAGGTGTACTGTTCACGTACGCATACATACTGTTGTACAAGCAACATAAACGTCTGATTTTTAAAAGCACAACTCAGCTCACTTGCTGCAAGGATAAACTGCCCAGTCCTGATCATCTTTCTCAGATACGTTAATCACTAAAATTCTCAGGCTCCCCTGCTGAAGCAATCTAATGAGATTTGACCCAAAAAGGCTTACTGATTACAAAAATATCACATGTACATTTTTGTTCTCTTTGCTCTACGCAAATGTAATGACAAACTCTGCTACTGATAGGAAGGATGAATGACAGAAATAACCAGGATGGCTTTCAAATGATGATATTCTGCAGCTGTCATGGAGTCCAACAGGGACTGTGGCTGCTTGGCACCCTGTTAAATATCAAGGCTCCTCTCCATGTAGACACGCGCATATGCATCAACACCCTCCCTGCATCTGCATGCATGCCCATTTTATTATGCCACGTACACCTAATAACTTCATCCTACAATTAAAGGTTCACACGCACACACACACATGCTAACTAGCACTCTCTCTGTAACACACACACACAGAAACCTAATGACAGGCACCAGAAAAATCCAATGCAGCTCTGCAGACGCAAAGAGCTCACTGAAGCTATGCAGTGCACACCCAATCCAGAGCGATTCATGTCTTGTCATTATGTACAATAAATAACAGTGTTTAATAATAACAGCAGTGCTGTGCTGCCTGTGCTCACACCCTTCAGACTCCATGCTCCTAAGCCGTTTCTGCAACATGTTCCTATGCATGAAACACACAGAATGAAAAGCACGCAGAACACAATCACTGCAAGAGATAGGCTCCGGCAATGAAAGCTGCTTCATGCCGGAGTGGGGTCTTCCCAGCTTTCAGATGTGTGATCTGCATGTCTAATAATGAACAGATTCAGTCAATCCATCATTTCTGGCATCAGTCCCTTACCTTGAAATGCTGCAGCTGAAGTATCTGGTCCTCAAGCTGTTGTCTCTTGCCTTCTATTTCTGTCTGTCTTTTCCTTTTCTCCTTGGAAAAATAATTTGAGAGAGAAAGAGAAAAATTTTGTCAGAGAAAAGGAGGCTTTAAGGGAAACGGATTCGTAAGAGCAGGTAAGCAGTCAAATGCATCTGTACAGATGTCACCAGTCCCATTTCACTTGCTCCCCTGCCTGCTAGTATGCAAGCAGCAGCGTCCTGGGAACACACCAGCCCGGCTAGCCCGTTGCTTGCCAGCAGGAGAAATTCTCCTCGCTCACTCCCAGCAGCCAGAGCAGCAACAGAGTGCACAGTCCCAGAGGAGGGGAAAAAACAGTCGTAACAGCTGAGAGCGAAGTTAAAGGGACAAAGATGTGCTTTTGCATTTGAGATGCTGGGCTAAAACCAAGGATTGCGTGGCTCAATTCTGGGACAGTAAGGTGACACGAAAGCAGTGGGTGGCATCACAGAGGAAAGGAGCATGTTTTTCTCCAGCAAGGCTGGTGGCAAGGTTTTCCCCGCACTCCATGGGGAGAAGGTGTTTCAGCCAGACTGCACAGGATCTACCTGCGACGCACACGGGACTGTTAACCCCCAGCTGACTTTGTTAAAAATTCAAGCTACCAGCACAGCAGTAGCTGGCCCTTACCAGCTCCCAGTAGCTGGACTGACTGAGTGTGCCCAAGGACAGCATAGTCATTTCCACGGCTGAGGGCTTTCATGGTCACATTAGTGAGCAAGCCACTCGTCTGTGCCCAGGCTGCTCCCTTCAGAAGGCAGCAGACTCTCTCAGGTGTTTCAACAGGAGAATGACCTGCTTTTCTTCTCTGCAACACCTTTCCCTTACAGAGGATCAACAGCTTGCTTTTTGTTGTCTCCTGCATCTTGTGGGGAGTGTTTCTCCTCACCCGCCCCCAGCCTGGACCAGGGTCCTTCTCCTGATCGTTTTACCTCCTTTTACATTTTCCAGCCAAGACAGAAATACTGAGTAGTAAATGAAGGCAGTCAAATAAGCGTACCAGCATCGGTTTTTATTGGAACATCAGTTTTTATTCCCTACCTGTGAAAGCTTGTTTTTGTTATTTAAATATTTCAGTACCTGTAAGATTGGGCTTGAAGATATTAGGGAATTTCTCAAGTCCCCAACATGATTTTTTTGTCCCATTTCTAGGTGCCCTACTCATGCTCTGGGAATTCTCTGCTTTCTAGGAATTTTGAATCTTTATGTGTCATCCTCAAGGGGTGTAAAATAAGATGCTGCCTATGCAGAAATTAATTGTGCTTATATTGAACATCAAATGAGAGTGTTTGGAGTGAAAGCATTACATTTACAGGGAAGATAAGGAAGCCTCTTTTTTTTTTTTTTTTTTTCTTAACGCCAGGCTCACTCTAAACAAAACATGGAGCTAGATAACTGCCTGGACCACTCCTGCCAAAGGGTTAGACATCAGAACAGTGACGGGAGGGCTGGAGTAATGAACCCAGAAATGGCAAAGTAGACAAACGATGCATGTGTCAAGTAGTTCTCTAATACATTGCACACTCTTACATGCTAATAGTTTCTGTATATCTACATCTATACATAAACACACACTCCCTGCTCTCTGAAGTACATAAGAGTATCACTGCTGAACAAAAATATTCTGCTGAATTTGTTCTGGAGTGGCAAAATTTGCTTTCTGGATGACTAGAATGTCACAAACAGTGCCTGCCTTCAGCTGAAAACTTGACATCTCACTTCTTTGTGCACACAGATGATAGTTTGCACCTGTGCACACACAAGCATAGAAAATTTATGCATGCAGCTTTACAAAATGCTTCCTTATATAAAATTGATAGTCTCTGGATCATCCCTCTTATTACTCCTCCAAACCCCATCTCCTCTTTGCATTTTTGAATGGAAAGGGATATTGGGTGACTTAGGGGTTAAACCCCACTCCCAGCATTGTTAAGGCGTCTCCCTTGCCATTTTCTTCTTTCTGTGACATTGACAGCATACTTTGGAGACTGAAAACCAGAACCTGTTCTTTAGTATTTACTCAAATAGCTGGTCAGCCACAGACCGGAACAAAATAGTTCTAAAAACTGTTCCAGTAAATGACCTGATATTCTCAGAAAAAGGATAATCACGTCCTGTTTGTGCCAAGCTGGCCAGATGACAGAATGTTTGGATTTCACATATGTAGACACTAACACCCCACATCTGACAGTCCATAGGCCAGCATAAGGCACTTACATCTTCACAGTTAAATGACCTACATTTATATGTGTGTATATATACATGCATATGTGTACAAATATGTGTCTACATATATATATAGCTATATATATACGCATGCTACCCTTCACAAAAAGGGTCTTGCTAAAACACATGATGGAAATCACCCCAGTACCTCCTCTGGCTGGCTGTGTAATGCTATATAATAGATGTGACAAGACAGCCTTATAAAAGATAGATGGAAACTTCTTTTCGTTGTGAATAAGGAAAAGCACTTAGAGTGTTTTCCCTATAGGCAGTAACACAGCAGGCACTAAAAGACTTGAACTACCTACTAACTAGTGGGCTTCTGTGGAGTTAAATCGGAATATCGCTCACATATCCATTTCACTGGCTTATAGTCAACCTCACTGCATGCTACTAGCCTCTGAGGATGACAGTAAAAGGTTCCTCTGAAGGTTGCATGAATCACAGCATTGGAAATTAGCTATCAGGACATTTCACCTTCAGATCACTGAATCACATTCAATTTAGCTTTCTTCAAGTCACTGAAGGTTGTGATCATATGTGTTTCTAGCTTATATGGGCATGTTCTGAAAAAATGTGGGAGAAGACTGGACTGGCTGATAAAACTCACACCAAAATCAGCATGTCAAGTATTTTAGACATTCAGTACATGAAACCAGACTCCACTTAAGCAGGCTCCTGATTCACAACTTTACTGAAACACTGGGATGTAAAGTGCATGCTAACACCTCATCATTTGTTAAGGCACTTTTCTATGCTGAAGCCAGTAAATGTTCCTCATTACCCTGTTCACATACTTAGAGATATAGAATTTAACTGCAAATTTACTAAGGGTCCTGGCACCAAGAAAATAAAGTGCTTACAATGTAGAAATTAATCCATCACTGCTTCAACTAGCAGTTAACATCAAACTCCAAGAAGTAACCACCAAGAACATTCCTGATTTCCTCCCCTGGAAAGGATGCATGAAATTCAAGCCACAGGTGAAAGGTAGGAGCCCAGAGGAAGCATGAGCATACACAAGATGACAGGATTTTATGCAGTTCCTGCACTTTTTGAGAGGAGTAGTGAAAATTGTCAGCTGGAATGTCAAACACCCACCCACCCAGTTCCTTGAAGCTATGCTGTGGACGCCCAAGTGTTATTCTTTTTTTTCTAAGAAGTGAAGGGATTACAGAATCTAGGTTGAGAAGAGGTGGAGAAAACAGGCACTGCAGCCAGTTTTACTGTGAATGTAGTAGGTTTAAAAGAAAAGATTTGAATCTATCTGAAGTGTGCCGCTTTTGTAAGAATATAGATGGTTACCATGAATGGTTACCTTTCCAAACTAGTAGAGGAACACTTGAGAGGTATACTCAGGATGCTCTGACTATTTCGGATATCCATGAGTAAAATAAGATTTAAACCTTACATCTCTCCCTTCACCAAAAATACAAGGAAAATGGGGAAGTGAAAGTTCTTGATTTTTTTACTCACAGACCCAAATGATGCGAAAAGGACATAGGTCAAATAGCAAGGTTACTCAGCTATTTGATATCTGTTTAATGAAAAATGAGATTTGTGCTCATCCACTCACATGCGAATGTGCAACATGGAAACCATATATTTATTTCCTTTTTCAAAATGCTTGATTTCAGAAAGGATGCAATTGCTTCTTTGCACTGAACGTGACCAGTGCCACTTTCCTATAGCTAAAAAACAAATAGATAAGATGCCATCAACTTGGAAGGGAGAGAGATGTTGGAAGTAAAAAAACTGAGATCTGTAAAATCATGACTGGGGGGCATGGAGACAGCCAGTGGGCATCTACTGCTCACTCTGTTTTCTCCTGTGTGAGAAAAGGGGCATCAAGTGAAACTGGATGGGGCAGGTTTGAGGCCAAAGAAATGGTCTACTGTGGAAATCCATGTCTCAGAGTTCTATGGGTCCTGGAGAGTGCTGAGGGTCTGTCCTGGGCTCACCAGTAGCAGTTATTTTTCTCCTTCTTAGTAGCTGGTGCAGTGCTGTGTTTTTGACTTTCAGCCTAGGGACAGCACTGATAACACCAATGTTTTTAGCTACTGCTCAAATGTTTAGTCTGACCAAGGACTTTCTAAGTCTCATGCTCTGACAGGGAGGAGGGGAAGCTGGAAGGAAGCAGAGACAGGACACCTGACCTGAACTGACCAGAGGTATTCCATACCACAGCACATCATGCCCAGGATGTAAAAATTGGGGTCAGGGACCCAGAAGAGGGGGTTCACTGCTTGGTTGGGCTTGGTATCGGTCGGCGGGTGGTAAGCGGTTGTATTCTTTTCCCTTGTTGTTTCCCTTGTCATAGTTATTATTGGTGGTAGCAGCAGTGGTTTGTGTTATACCTTAGCTACTGGACTGTTCTTACCTCAATCCGTGGGAGTTACATTCTTTTGATTCTCCTCCCCATCCCGCCAGGAGGGGGTAGAAGAAAGAGGGGGGAGTGAGCTGGCAAACTGTGTGAATTATGGCTGGGTTTAAACCACGACAGGGTCCCAAGGGATCATGGGGACAGTCAGAGAGAAAGAATACTGTAAGGCTTAGTACTTAAGCTGAAATTACACCTGGTGCAGGAATCCCCTGAACCACACGTGGTTTTGAGGGTGTTTGCCAACTTTCTGTATGCTTCTCCTTCTCTCATTCTCATCTTAATGACAAAGAATAAGACAAACTCAACCGAGTTTTTTATTCATCAGAGAACGGGTGCAGGTTTTTTGTCTGAATCATGTGTTTCCATTTATCAAAATAACCTAAAGTTTAGTATCAGACTTGTGAAACTATTGCAGTCAAACAACCATAAACCACCCCCACCAAAAGTCCCAAGACCAAAGATAACACAAAACCTTTGAAAAAACCAAGTTATAACAACATGCTTCTCCGTGACACTGCAGTAACAAAACATTTCAATTTTCCATTACAAAATAATTTTTGTCCTTGTTTAGAAATCTGCCTGCTCCCACAGTGTGGGAAGTGGTACAGAGATTATTCCATTCACAGAGTCCTAACTGCCTGCTGAGAAACATGCACCTCTAAAGCCATGTAAATCCTTGAGGCAGTAAAGCCTTGGTAAAGCCTTCTGCTCCCTTTGTACTGGCAGAGGCACTTGATCTCTTGGATTTAAACCCAGCTCACTCCAGTGGGCAGCACAGAAACTAAATGCTACTTGATGGACCTCACTGGGAAAATACATGCCCAAATCTGATGGCAGGCTGTGGCTTACAGTACAGGTATCCAGCAGGTATCCCCTGGTGGGAAAACCAAAAAAATCCCAACTCAGCATAAAACCTTGTGACTTTTGAGGAGATAGGCACAATGACCTGATCAGCCACCACTTCTCGTTTTAGCAAAGAGGTTTCTTGTTGACTTCATCCTTCATGCCAAGCAAGTGACCAGCCCACCACAGAGGAGTGGGTGGAAGAGGGAGAGCTCTTGCCTGTCATGCCAAGGCAAAATAAATGCACTCAAAAATGGCATAGGTGGAGGAAAACTAGTCTGCTTCAAATTAAGGAAAACTGCTACAAAGAACCGTTTTCAAAGGATCACCCAAATTTCTTCAGCAAGACATTATTTTCTCCACTCTACGCACTTGGCAGATATTATTCCTGGTTTACTTAAAGTTCACAGATTTTTAGGGCAGCAGGTAAGGAAACAAACAAGCAAAATTGCTGCTGACACCTCGTTTTTCTATTGCCAGTTTAGGGACATCCAGAACTCTGGGAGAAAGGAGCACCTGGGTTCTCTAACAATTTCAATCTGCAGTTAGCACAATCCCGAGAAATTATTCCTGAAACTGAAAACTTTCTCCAGGATGGTAGTTTAAATGACTGTCTTCACTGCGGCTCCTTCACATTGCTCAGCAGTAAAATCAATTCCGTAAATTTGTTTCCTATTTTGCAGTTCAGCAGTAATAGTTCACTGGAAAGAAAATACTAACAAAGACAGGAGGCCAATTTTATCACTTTTTTTCCTCTCGCTTCTTTCTTTGCCCCCCACCTTTTCATTCCTGTCTGGTCAATTCTTTCATTTTCCTGTTGTTTTTGAAGAGCAGGAAACTCACTGACAGCAACCATCCCTACCAGTTGCAAAGACGTAGACTGGCAGCACTTTGCGAAATGAAGTTCTAAACATTTGTTGCTGCTGTAAATAGTATACAATAGAAATCACAGTGCCAGAAGAGGCAGGATGCAGAACTGAAGCAGAGGCACTGTTATGCAAGAATAAGCATGCCTTGAAGGTTGGTGGCAGGATGCCTGCTCCTTTTGGTTCATCAATACCCACTTTCACTACTTGCTGCCAGTACAAGAAGTGGAGCCCGTCATCTTGCCAAGTGTATCAAACTAAATCACATGTGCACTGGCATGACTGTGCTTGGTGGAAATCTTCCTGCTATGGGTAATGACACAGCCTCTTTCTTTGCAAGCGGGAGGCTTCTCTCATCTCCTGCTTGGAGCACTAGGAAATGCGTGTTGCTGCAGATTATGAGAAATGACTTCTCTTCTACTTTGCTCACAGCAGAACCAGAGTCTGTACTTTCTAGCTTCTGAGATCCATTTTTCTCTGCAGCTACACCATCAACAACACATCAATGTAAACTACTGGCTTTGCTCCCTTAGGCATTTTCCTGCAAGACCCTCTCTGTCCCAGTCCCCTGAAACCTGTGGCCACCTGCCTAAGCTTCGTTTCCCTTAAAACATAAGGGGGAGACAAATTTCCTGCATCTGTATACTGGAATCTAGCTTCTGAATTAAGGAAACTTCACTCTGTAGTCTTATGTAGAGGTGACGCCTTCAGTGCCTGATCGGAGGGAGGCCTGGCATCCAAGAGCTTAAACTCAGAGCAGCAACAGGCACCGAAGGAGAATCAAGGCCTTGACAGGACATGACCAGGAGCTGGCAGCTCAACAGCTGCGAGCAGCTGACTTAGAGGGTGCGGCGCCAGGAGAAACAGCACCACCCTGACTGGGTAAAAACCTGCCCCAGGGAGCGCGAGCGACCAGGAGCCTTTGGTTCCCCAGATCCTCCTTCCTGTCCTTCATGTAGATGGCCGTCACATTTGATAACCTGCAGTCAACTGGGACCTGTCCCAGTTACCCAGGACTGCTGACAAATGATGGAAAGTGGCTTGGTGAGCACTTCCACCAGCTCCCTCAGCGCCCTTGTGTAGATTCCATCCAGCCCCGAGAGTGGTGTGTGTCTCACTGGAGTAGCAGATCACTGACCATTTCCCCTGGGATTATGGTCAAGGATGCTTTAAACTAGATGTGTTGGGGGAGGGGGGCATCATTCCATGCCAACACACCCAGTCACTTGCCAGCACCTATAGTAAACGTTCAGAGCAATGTAGAGATAGTCCAGCTGATCCAGCCAATGAGCCGGCTTCAATTGGAGCTCGGCTCAGATGCCTCTATACAAATGCCCGTAGCATGGGGAACAAACAAGAGGAATTAGAGATGTGTGCACGTCTACGGGTGTATGATATCATAGGCATCACAGAAACATGGTGAGATGGCACCTATGACTGCTGTGCTGGAATGGAAGATTAAAGGCTCTTTAGGAAAGACAGGCCTGGTAGGCGGGGAGGGGGAGTTGCTATTTGTGTTAGGGATAGGCTGGAGAGTATGGAACTCTGTCTGGGGACAGGTGAGCAGTCAATAGAGTTTGTGGGTCAGGGTTAAAGGGAGAACAGTGATGGGAGACATTGCTGTGGGGATCTGTTACAGACTGCCTGACCAAGGGGACTCGGTGGATGAAGTGCTCTATAGACAGATAGGAAGAGCCTCACGCTCGCAGGCCCTTGTTCTCATGGGAGACTTCAACCACCCTGATATCTGTTGGAGGGGTGGTACAGCCCGGCACAAGCAATCCAGAAGGTTCCTCGATTGCGTGGAAGACAACTTCCTTCTGCAAGTAATAGAGGAGCCGACTAGGAGAGGTGCCGTGCTTGACCTCGTCCTCACCAACAGGGAAGGGCTGGTTGCGAATGTGATGCTCCAGGGCAGCCTTGATTGCAGCGATCATGAGATGGTCGAATTCGAGATCCTCAGGACAGTGAGAAGAGCGTGCAGCAAGCTCACTGCCCTGGACTTCAAGAGAGCAGACTTTGGCCTCTTCAGGAACCTGCTCAGTAAGGTTCCATGGGATATAAGAGGGAAGGGGGGCCCAAGACTGTTGGTTGATATTCAAGGATCACCTGCTGCTCGCTCAGGAGCAATACATCCCAACTAGAAGGAAGTTCAGCAGGAGGGCCAGGAGACCTCCTTGGATGGAGAAGGAGCTGCTGAGGAAAATTCGAGAGAAAAAAGAGGCTTATGAAAGGTGGAAGCAAGGACAGGTGGCCTGGCAAGAATACAGGGATGTTGTCCAGGAAGCTAGGGATCAGGTTAGGAAAGCTAAGGTCCACTTAGAATTAAACTTGGCTAGGGATGTGAAAGATAACAGGGATTCTATAGGTACATAGCAAATAAAAGACAGGTTAGGGACAACATGGGCCCTCTCCAGAAGCTATCAGGAGAACTGGCTACCTTGGATTTAGAGAAGGCTCAGGTTCTTAGCGACTTCTTTGCCTCAGTCTTCATCGAAAAATGCTCTGACCACACCATACAAGTCTTGGAAGGCAGATGCAGGGACAGTGAGAATGAAGACCCTGGGCCCACTGTAGGAGAGGATCTGGTTCAAGACCATCTTAGGAACCTGAATGTATACAAGTCCATGGGACCTGATGAAATCCATCCACGGGTCCTGAAGGAGCTGGCAAATGAAGTTGCTAAGCCACTGTCCATCATATTTGAAAAATCATGGCAGTCAGGTGAAGTTCCCGATGACTGGAAAAACGGAATTATAACCCCCATTTTTAAGAAGGGGAAAATGGATGAGCTGGGGAATTACAGACCAGTCAGTCTCACCTCTGTGCCTGGCAAAATCTTGAGCAGATTCTCCTGGAAGGCATACTGAGGGACATGAAAAACAACAAGGTGGTTGGTGACAGCCAGCATGGCTTCACTAAGGGGAAATCCTGCCTGACCAATCTGGTGGCCTTCTATGATGGGGCTACGGAACTGATGGACAGGGGTAGAGCAGTTGATGTCATCTACCTGGAATTGTGCAAAGAGCTTGACGCTGTCCCACATGACATCCTTGTCTCTAAATTGGAGAGACATCAATCTGATAGGCAGACCACTTGGTGGATAAAGAACTGGCTGGATGGCCGCACGCAAAGAGTTGTGGTCAATGGCTCAATGTCCAGCTGGAGACCAGTAATGAGTGGTGTCACTCAGGGATCGGTGTTGCGACCGATCTTGTTCAACATCTTTGTTGGCACCATGGAGAGTGGGATTGAGTGTGCCCTCAGCAAGTTTGCCAATGACACCAAGCTGTGTGGTTCGGTTGATACATTGGAGGGAAGGAATGCCATCCAGAGGGACCTTGACACACTTGTGAGGTGGGCTGATGGCAACCTGATGAAGTTTAACCATGACAAGTGCAAGGTCGTACAGCTGGGTGGGAGCAACCCCAGGCACAGCTCCAGGTTGGGCACAGAAGAGATTCAGAGCAGCCCTGTGGAGAAGGGCTTGGGGTGTTGGTCTATGAGAAAATGAACATGAGCTGCCTTCAGTGTGCACTCGCTGTCCAAAAAGCCGATCGTATCCTGGGCTGCATCAAAAGGAGCGTGACCAGCAGGTCGAGGGAGGTGATCCTGCCTCTCTACTCTGCTCTCGTGAGACCTCACTTGGAGTATTGTGTGCAGTTCTGGTGTCCTCAACATATAAAGGACATAGAACTGTTGGAACAAGTCCAGAGGAGGGCCACTAGGATGGTCAAGGGACTGGAGCACCTCCCATATGAAGATAGCCTGAGAGACTTGGGGCTGTTAAGCCTGGAGAAGAGAAGGATGCGTGAAGACCTCATAGCAGCCTTCCAGTATCTGAAGAAGGCCTACATGGATGCTAGGGAGGGACCCTTCATGAGGGACTGTAGTGATAGGACAAGGGGTAATGGGTTCAAACTTAAACAAGGGGGAGTTTCAATTGGATATGAGGAAGAATTTCTTTACTGTAAGGGTGGTGAGGCACTGGAATGGGTTGCCCAGGGAGGTTGTGAATGCTCCATCGCCGGCGGTGTTCAAGGCTGGGTTGGACATAGCCTTGGGTGACATGGTTTAGTGGGAGGTGTCCCTGCCTATGGCAGGGGAGTTGGAATTAGGTGATCTTGAGGTCCTTTCCAACCGTAACGATTCTATGATTCTATGATCTAAAAAATTACCACCCTTTTTCACTTATAGTGTTCCTGCATAGGAGGCTTATTACCTGAAACACAGAATCATGATTTCAAACATCCTAAGTGCCTAGGGCCTTGGTGGTTCACCTCACTGGACCCTTTTTATACGTGAACAAAGCAAACTGTGCATTGAAAGTTCTAGGTGGGATGCAGGAAGAGCACGAGTACAAGATGCTGTCGAAATGCTTTCCATGTATCTTCCACATACCCACATATCTTACAACAAAGCTGTAATCATTTCCATCACTCCAAGCAACAAGCAGATGGGTTATTTAGGAATGAACAACAGGAGTTTCAAATTGCACAAGTGCAGCAGATAAATGCCTGAGGGAAGCAGGTGAAACCCACCTAAAAGATAATGGATCCTTTCCTCATTCTTGGTTGCATGCACAGCAGGAAGCAAAGCAGACTGGAGAAAAGGTAAACAGTTAATGATCTTCACCTCCTCTCTTGTGAAACTGGCTTAAACCGGAGATTGCTGGGTTGATTCCCATTAGACAGCAGAGCATGCAAAAATGTCTTGGCATGTTTGTTTGGGGCACAGATCAGACTTAATCCATAGAGGCAAATTAATTTTCTCAATTTCACCTAACACTTAAGCTACCCTTGCACAAGGTCAAAGGATGTGTTGCTCCTGTGGTCACCTGATAAAGCAAATGGAGTAGCTCTGTGTCACGTGAATTGTCCGCAACTCAGGGTTCAAATAAGAGAACTGTAATAGACATCAAGGTGTGGGATGCCAAAAGAGGAGTTGACTCACATGAGGCCCTGTAGGATTAACTCCTCCTCAGTGTTACTGAATATGAATGTTTTGTGACTGTCAATGTTATACGTGAAACTACGCCGAACAAAGCTAAGGACCCTCTCTGGTAAGGCAACAATCCAATAAAGTGTTGCAGCAAAAACTTCAGCTGCCCTGCACACTTACAAATATAGCTCCCTGGTCACCGAATGCAACCACCACCATGCACACAGACAATGACTGCTTAATGAAAATCACCGTGCATCTCAAACAGCAAATAAAAGGATGGCACTGCTCCCAGAACAACAGCTCTTAATGAAGACTGATGAATGCGGGAAGGAATTTGCTTTTGTAAAAGTTTCTTATTAGCATTTTTGAAAGGGGACACAATGGAAAATATCTCATTGAGATGATGAAGTAAAATTATTTTAGGAGGAAACATGGTTTCTCTGATATCCCATGGGGAAATTCCCACTTTGATGGAGCAGCCATCCCCATTTTGATGCAACCAAGATTTTACCTGCAATATTAACCTTTCACTGAATGCTACTGGGTCATTGGAAGGAGTGTTTCAGGCGTAACACAATCCATGTGCATTTTGACTGGGCCACCACCATAATGAGTCCTTGAAGTACTAAAACTTTTAAGTTGACTTTCCTCTTTCCTCCCAAATCTGAACTGAAACTGAACATGGGCTGAGACCCACAGATGCTGCTTCCCTCCCGTTGCTGACAGGAATAAAGGCACACTTTCCTATGTATTTATAATTTGATCAAGGGTGTCATGATCAGTCATTTGGCTGCTGAGAGGTGACCAGGGTCACTGGAGTTAAAGTATCTTTTCTGTGAGATGTGACAGTGAATCAAACAGACATCTTATCAATGCCAGATTCCTACCACTCGTTAGTTCCACATCAGCATTTCTTCCAAAACTTCCAAGTTTTTACACTAACTCTGAAAACAGATAAGCTCAGGGCCACCTGGCTCGTGCAGTGACCTTTTCTGTGGCACCAATTATTTCTGGGAAGTGCCCAACAGACTATGCAGAGCACACTGTTAGTATAAATCATGAAATAGACAGATTTATCCATTATTCTGGGTTATCCTTAATACCAGTCATAAATGACAGGCAGCTGAACTTCATTACCTGGTATCTGCTACAGCTAACCTCCAACACTATGTGTATAGCCTGCTAGCGCTGACCTTGCTCAGCCTGAGGAGATGGGAAATTGAGTGCCTCCACCTAGCAAATTATTTTCCTTCCTAAAAATAAGGTGGAATTTTTTATCTAATGTTGTATAGAACAAATTCTAAAACTTCTATTTTCTATAAAACAAGCAAAATTCTGAAAAAAGGTACTTTTAATAATTTTTTTCATGTATTTTTCTTAAATTTTCTTTTTTAGTGAAAGATTGTTAAGTAGAGTTTGAACGAAGCTTTCATTCGTGAAAACATACAACAAGGGGTTTTCTGTAGGCTAAGTAGACTACTTGTTGTAGAAAACCAGTTCATTAACTGTCCCTAACACTCACAGTGCCACTAATTGGCCTTGGTTTAAATCTGTGCTGTTCAGTGTACATCCTTTCACTGTTTGCTACTGAAAAGGAGAAAGACAGGATTTGCTCGGTATGGGCTTAATTTAATCACTTTTCCACAGCTCCCAATAAAAGCGCATGTCTCTTTTTTTTTACCCTCATGCCCTGTACACTCTAAGTATCACTTCATGCTGCCAACAGGATATTGTAAACCTTGGGGTAACATCTCTGCAGGAAGATGCTGAATGTGCCGAGAAACACAAGGCTGATCTTGACCTACAAAACAGGTTCTGATTGTAACATGACGACAACCATTAAGGAATTTCAAACTCTTGAGTTAAGAAATAAAAAATAAATCACAAAGTTTAAAAGTCAAGCTGAAGCTGTGATTCCTTACGCTGGTTTTCCCCTAAGCAAGTGCCTGGTGAAGATCTGGACACTTTATTTTTCACTTGTTGAGAACTTAGATTGGAATCACCAAGACTGTGATTTCAGTAGAATTTGTTTACCTTCTTTATCCATTTTAACTGCATGTGTGGCAGACATCTCCACTTCAAGAAACTTAATCTTCCCCAGGACACAGCATACTAAGCAGGAAGAAGAAATTGGGTTTTCTGTGGTGGAAGGGGAACAAACTGGTCAGGCTGGTCAGCTCGGAGCAATACCCAGGAGCCACAGGGATGATACCAGCACTAATTCTGGTACTCGAATCATATCCAGCTTTTTTGCTTGTTATTTTCAAAGTAATGGCAGAAAAGACCAAAATGAAGGAATTAATACATTCAGTTGGGCTTTGTACTTAAATCCTTACGGCCTGGCTGGATTAGCCAATTATTTCAGAGTCTCAGTGCTTCACATCAAAATGATTTTACTGAGGCTTCCTCTCTGCTTGAGAGCGTGGCACTTGCCTACTGACACTGAAGCTTTTGGTGCTGACCTGTGTGGCAGCGTGCTGGATCTCCTGGTGTCACAGAGCTGTGCTTAGCAGCTGTACTGTACAGGGCTCCTCTACTGATGAGAAGTGCTTCTTGTCATTTGCAAGATAAAGTTATTAGCTCAAAACCCTTTCTTTAAGCTGTTGTCTAACATTGGTGTGAGTTAAGGGTACTCAGATTGTCTGATGCTTGGGGATCTACTGACGTTAAGTTGCAGTTGCTGATGTTTTTCAGTCTTAACTTCTACATTCAGGTTTACACCAAAAAGAAAAAGGGAGAGAAACATCCTTACAAGGGCAGGTGGATGCAGTCAAGAGCCTGAGATTTACCACCTTCCAGCTGCTGGCATCTTTCCAAACTGGTAATGCTGATGAAATGACACTCCATTTCACAAATCACTATTCTGGCTAAGTTTCCCTCTATTTCTGAAGGGGTTGGTTTCCTCTTGCTTTTTGACCAGCCTTGAACATCCCAAAAATTTCCACCTTGTAAAGACTATACAGGTCTGAGGGGCACCAGTGCCCCCTCCAGTTAGGGGGTAAGTCCTTGCTGAGCCCTGGAGGCTGATGGGGCTGCAGGACATGCTGTTCCTGCCTGCTCTCCAGTTCATAGGGAGAGTCACATTACTCCCACATGAGACCATAAATGAGATTGTGGCTAAGAGGGTGTATACATCTCTGTGTTTGGTAAGCATGCTCGGCGTGTGATTTAGGCATGTTAAAAATCCTACCCAGCCTCAGCCTTGGCATCTTGCCTACACAGCACATAAAAGAACTGGCTTCATCTCCAACCAGCTTACTTCTGGAATCTTATTTAACCTGACAGGTGTAAGATCACATGTCTCAACACTGAACCTTTGTAGTATGCAGGAGGTATTACCACTATGTCATTCCTTTAGGTCAGGCATCCCAATGTGTTCTTTGTGAGTAGGAGCAGTTGGGACATTACACTATGGACTGCATAACATATTCATCTGCCAGACTTCTCTGTGCGCTATCAAAGGCAGAGACCATGCTGGTCTTGGCAATATGAACAAACCCGACAGCAGCTACTCACTACCTGTGTGTCACTTTAAGTAAGGAGGAATGGGTAAGCGCACAAAGCCTGTGACACACGCCCATTTGGCTCTAAAGGGGTGTGCTGGCTGCAGATGCTCAAGGCGAGGGTGCTCATTGCTGCAGGATGCTCATTGGCAGGATGCAGAGGAGTGCACGCTCTCAGTCTGCTACACTGATGGAGGGAGACCCAGGGCAGTGCAACAATAAAACACAGTCTGGATTTGACTGCTTTGATGCTTGGCTCCAGGACCTAGACCCATTTATAGGTGGGAAAATTTCTGCTGTGCTGTAGAAGGTTCTCCCCTTTTAGGAAACTGCCTGCATTTCTCTTTGATTTGCATCCCTGCTGTGAGGCATATCTGGGAATTCACAGCTTCAAGGTCATGTCAGCAACCTGTATGATTGCTGCACGGTTTGTGCAGGTTTAGGTGAGGTTTGAAACAAAAAGGCTCGTACAGTTCAAATGAATTTCACACTTAGCTGACATACCTGACAGGTTTATAAACCGTGAGCTGTGTGAGCAGTTTATTAAACAGCAAATAGAGTACAAAACCCCAAAACATGAAAATACCTGAAGTTTCAGGGATGTGGGTTGATTCCTGACTTTTGCTGTCTGCTTCCTCCAGTCAGAACAATGTGGACTCTTACCCTGAACCCCAAGATGCCACGTGGGTACTGTTTAACTACTCCTGTGCAACTCCTCTGTTGCAACTCCTCTGGGTATCCTGGAGACCTCTGCACAAAGGAGATCTTATAATTTTATAACCTCAGATTTTGAAACAGCTCCTCTCCCTGTCCCATGGGCACTTCAGTCAGATTTTTTTTTGCAGCAATTCCTCCCAGGAAGGTGAAGGATGGAGAGGATGCAACTGCAGATAGATCCCCTCCTAAAGTCATATTCTTTCTTCCTCCTATAGTTACTCCACCCTGACACACAGGACATGTGATTTTGCACACCTAAGCTTCCTTAAAGGTCATATGCTTCTCTGAGGCTGTCCCAGGAGTTTTGTCACCCTTCCTTCAAGCTTTATCTTTTCAAGATGGGTATCTTAGGCACCTAAGGGATTTAGGTGATGTAAGGTCAGTGAATAGTCATCTTCTGCTGCTGTTTTTAACCTGTTGTTCTGCATGTCCTTGGTGGCCAGGCTGCTCCACACTTTCTGAGGCACTGCTGGTTTTGCCTTAGCAGAGCTGACTCTGCCATCACATGGAGCACGGATATGTAATTTCTGGCCACATTACTGGCAAACCTCCTCAGAGATACTCTATTTCATCTGTACAGTGCTCATATTGTCTTCTTCTTAGGCAGAGGAAAAGGAAAAAGGAGGAAGGTAGAGGGACAACAACATCTCCCTCCTACCAAACGGGGGACCATTGCAGAGTAAGGTGAGAATCAAAACTCGTGGCTTTATTTGTTTCAAACTAAACTAAAACTGGCTTTTTTTGAGAAATACTCAGCAGTCTTCACTTCTTCATGTTTTCAAGAAAACTGGTGATTCTAAGCTGAACTACTTACATCTTCCACAGAAACCCAAACACAGTTTAGTGGCTGTGTTACCACCTGAAAAGCTGTATCATTGCAGATCCCAAATCACAGAATCAACGAGGTTGGAAAAGAGCTTTAAGATCATCATGTCCAACCGTTAATCCAGCACTGCCAAGGCCACCACTAAACCATGTCACTGAGTGCCTTGTCTACACAGTTTTTGACCACTTCTTGGGATGGTGATTCCACCACTGCCCTGGGCAGCCTATTCCAATGCCTGAGCACCTCTCAGTGCTCAGGCATTAGAAATTAGAAATTTGTCCTAATATCCAGTCTAAAATGGGACATACTTACAGGCTTGGACATGATGCTGTACACAACTGACTCACGTCTTTACAGGAACCTGCAGGAGGGAACGTACAACCAACACCCATGGTCCACTAAGAAAAGACATACCCAATGCTTTTCCAGGGATGACAGGGCACTCTGGGAAGGGTGATAGGAATCTATTTCCAGGCACAGAAGAGGAGATGAAAACTCTCCCTCCTCTGTGCATTATCACTTGTGTAATATATAATTCAGTTATCCCTTACAGCGAAGGAATCTGAGCGAGGTTTTTCTCAGAGGTCTGAATCTTAGTGGACCACTTGTCCTGCAGAGGCAGGAGCTGCTGAGCTCTGTACAAAAGTCAGTTCCCACAGCTGAGGTCAGCATCACACTTGTCTGGAAGTCCCTGCACAGGAGGGGACCAAACAGTTCAAATGAGGAAATAAGTCAGAGCCCTCAGTAAGGTCTTTCTGTTTTTTAGTAGAAAGATATTTTATTTCTGCTTGTAGAGAGTTTCGCAAACCAGTCTTGGCCTCCGGACTCTATGTTTAAGTAATCACTTTTTGAAAGGACATTTAGAAAAATAAAAGCACCTTCATCTTTGACCACTCCTGCCACACACAGCTGTTTCTTTGACAGCCTCTTTGGATCTCTAAATCCATGGCAGAGAGAAAATTACTCACTCTATCTTAATTTGACTTCCAACTGCAGCGCTGCCAGAGACGGAAAACTAAATTTAGTCTGCAAGCCCCTTGTGGCAGATACAGTCTTTGTCCTGTATTTGCACAAAATTTAACATAAAGAAGTATGAGCTCCTTCCTGCAGTAGTTATGCCATTACAGCAACAGTTTTGCATTCAGACCTAACCACTGTGCACAGGGGTAATCACAGAATCATAAAGAGGTTTAGATTGGAAGGGACCTTAAAGCTCATCCATTTCCAGCCCCACTGCCATGAGCAGGGACACCTTCCACTAGACCAGGTTGCTCACAGTCCCATCCAACCTGGCCTTGAACACTGCCAGGGATGGGGCAGACGCAGCTTCTCAGAGCAACCTGTTCCAGTGCCTCACCACCCCACAGTGAAGAACATCTTCCTTATAGCTAAGTTCTGTAAATTTTGTTAAACTAAATAGATTCCCAAATCCTAAGCCAAGATGGATCAAACCCTGAAATTTTGTGAAAATTTGTGGCTCAGATCCTTGGACAGGTATTTTGTCAAGACATCGTGCATTGTGTTCCCCTAGGAAGAAACAACCAGTACGTACCTGAGCTTTTCTTCCTGTAGCATTTCAGTATGTCTGTACAAGCACAGTGGAAGCTCAAGGAAGAGCACGTTAAACCCTAACTGTATTCAGCAGTGATATAGATGGGCGCTGATGAAATCAGGATGTTTTCTCACTGTCAGGGGAAAAGATTCCCAAGGTGGTGGCTCATAAAAGCAGGGACAGCTTATTTCCCACAAAGACCTGCTGAGGGTTTATAACTTGTTTAAGTTAAGCCTTTTTTCTGTTGAAGGACACTAGTTTAACACACTAACAAGATGTGAGTAACAGTATAACTGTTAAAGAAAACAGTAGTACTTTCAGTGTATTATCACTGGGACTTTCAAATGGCTTCACTCATTGTTTTTAGTACGAACAGAATGAGGTCACTGTTTTCACATCTGCAATGCATGCTCTTCCAGTGCACCAGAACTGCATCCGTTTACAGACTACATCACTGATCTTGCAAGCATCTGCCTCCTGTGCCACTGAAATAATCTGCAATCCACCTTTTACAAGGGTCAGCCTGCTTGCAAAATCACTCTTCTGTGCAGCCCCTAGAAATAACAGATTTTCCCTGTCTGCACACTATGGTCACAGCAACTAAAGTGTTAAAAAAGACAAGCTGTAAGATTAGCTACACACCACAAAGGAATGAGGGCATGGGACCAAGCTCTTACAGCAAGCTGAGTTTTGCTTGACATAGATTGCACGCTGCCACTAAAATCAGATCATGGCAAGAGTACTGGTAGTGATGCTACTGAATTGCAAGCTTCTGTCCCTGAAATGCTGGGAGTTTTCTAGGTATCCCTCCACTTGAGCAAGAACCAATTTACAGAAGTGCTCCAGCATGAAGACAGTTCACAGTGAGTCCACTGCCAAGCAGGTTGCCCTGTGAAATGAATGATGCAGCCTGAAGGTGAGGTGCTATTGATTGGCACAAGCCTCTCTATTTGTGTTCTCCACAGTTCCCTGAAAATCAAGTGTACAAAACTGTTTCCAAGGAGGGATGTTTTTTCTCTTTTTCCAAGGAGGAATGGGAAGAGAAGACTTGCATCCCCTTTTTGCCAGCAAGCAGCCTGCAACATCTTACAAAATGGATTCCTATGACCACGGCCATGGGATGGGGTGTGTGGGTAACAATCAGTAATATCACAAGCTCTTTCATAATATTTATATCTAAAGTGGCAAACTAGTGGATCCCATTAGAGGAGAAAGTGTTTCATCTACAAGTGTCCGTACTTTCTAAGTCTGGATTTGTTGGGAAAAAAAAGAAGATCACACCGCTTGTGACCCTCCAAAAAACTCAAACTCAAACCTTCTTTCATCTAGATTTTTCTAGTGAAAACAACACTTAAATCATAGAATCACAGAATAGTTAGGGTTGGAAAGGACCTTAAGATCATCTAGTTCCAAACCCCTGCCATGGGCAGGGACACCTCACACTAAACCATGCCATCCAAGACTATGTCCAACCCCACCTTGAACACCGCCAGCGATGGAGCATTCACAACTTCCCTGGGCAACCCATTCCAGTGCCTCACCACCCTTACAGTAAGGAATTTCTTCCTCATATCCAATCTAAACTTCTCCTGTTTAAGTTTGAACCCATTACCCCTTGTCCTCTCACCACAGTCCCTTATGAAGAGTCCCTCCCCAGCATCCCTATAGGCCCCCTTCAGATATTGGAAGGCTGCTATGAGGTCTCCATACAGCCTTGTCTTCTCCAGGCTCAACAGCCCCAACTTTCTCAGCATATTCCCTTGACTAGAGTTAGATAGGACAAAATATAATTTGCAGTTTAGGTACTGAACATCACCTGAAAGGAGAGCCTGGAGAGGGGCAGAGTTTTGAGTTTGCTTGTGCCAGGGGTTAGAAGAGTTGTAAACATCATAGTATCTAGGAGTTCCTTCTGGAGATACCTCTACACATAATCTGCCTCATGCTTCTGCTGTGGGGAGAAAAACAGTGACTTAGACCTCTTTCTTCTCACCCTTGTGGTGAGCAAAAGCATTCAAAACCACCACTGATAAAGCACTTCAGTGGAAAGAAGTGAAAAAATACAAATGACAGAATAGAATGTACACATCGTAGAAGGAAGATGTTTAACAATAGGTTAGGAAATCAGTGCTCTTCTACCAGGGACCTTCAGGTTTGAGATGGGCTCTGCTTGGTACTGTGTTAAGCAGTAGCGTAGAAACAATACTGAAAAGAGCAAGACCTTTCATAGAACATTCCTTTGGGTCCAATCAATCCTGCAGAACCATACATGCTGCCTTATAAGACCACTTTCTCCAGAATATACTAAACATGTTTCTCATCGTCCTTGCTTGTGAAATAAATTATTTAGCATAACTTTGCAAAGCACAAACTCAGTCTATTATTTGACAGCTATGCAGAAGAGTTACGCACTGCTGGAACACAATAGGATCTTAGTTGCCACTCACAGAATGTATAGGTTGCTCCCCACAGCCTATCCCTTTCCTCCAGGAGCTTCTACTTCAATGGCAGAAAGCCAAAGGAGAATCCAGAGCAACACAACACAACACTTAGTTATTACTGGCTCCTTTGCCTCAGGCTTCCTGGAGCAAGAGTATACCCTGTGGCACAACTGATCATTTAGCTCTAGATGATACCTTGCCCGGCTGTCATGACAGTTAAAGGTAAGGGAAAGTGCTTGAGGGGTCTCTACTTTTTTGCACAAGCTATTCATGTCTTGGGAAGTTCCAAAGGTGAAAAAAGCCACTTGGAAACATGATGAACTCTTCATCACGCAGCAGTGCGGCTGGAGGAAAATACCCTGAACTATCAACAATGCAGATAATCTGATTTCTAAAGGGGAATCTGTGGGAGCATTTGAGCTCCTAAAATAGGGAACTTAGAAGAAATTCTTATTCCTGTACCCACGATTTCTTTCCTGGTCTGCCTTGGAGCTGCACAATGCTATGCTTTTACTTGCAGCTAAGATAGTGTTTCATCCTCAACAAATATAATACGTGCACAAAAGCAAAAAACAGTTTCTTCTGAGTCCATTATTAGTCTTTAGAAGACAATGTAGTTAACTAGATTGGAGTATAAAATGATGACCCACAGAGTCTTCTTCCTGCTGTTAGTTTAGCACTTCTACTATTTTTTGCAGTCTTCTGAGAACTGGAAATATGTTTTGACAAAGATACCATCTTCCAGGCAGGGACACAAACAATGAATCAGCCTATTCATATTAATGCCATGAGAATCATTACGTCCCAGCCAGTGCAGGGCAAAGGTTTCCGCGATGCATGTTTTTTGATTGTTACTAACAATTTATTTTGTTTGTGTGAGGCAATCTAGAGATTAGACTAAACTCTGAGGCTGTGCATATCCACACTTTAATCCCATTGCCAGGGTTTAAGCCTCCGGTCTGTACTTTACTGGAAGATGGCTGTTTGTCTTCCTACAGCTAGCTATGGCTAGAACTGAGTAGGTTACAGATCATACGTCTCATATTCCCCCTGGAAGGCATTTTGTGAGCTGCAATTTTCAGCAGCAATCTCTAAGAAAATTTCCACTGGTGAAAAATCCAGGTCCTGCTTGGTTCAGTGTAATAGATGCCTTCTTTGTATTAAGTCTTTGGTGTTTGAGATACTTCATGTTCTGGAAACAGTCAGATGGGAGATAAAAAAGCACTTCCTGTAGAGCCAAAAAAGACTATGCATGTGTTCCCGAATAGGTACATAGAAGCTGACAGAAAAGTCCTTTTGCTAAATTGCAGAATTACTGTCCACCTATAATACACTGCAGTATCAGCTTTTTTTTCCTTTTTCATACAAGCAGAATTATTCCCTGATATCTGCTTTAAATACTGAGAAAAATGACTAACGGTCTGCAACAAAACACACCTGTGCTGAATTCTGAGTACCCACTTTTGTTCAGGGAGCACCAAACTGGAACTAAACACAGCCAAAGAATTAACCCCTTCTTGTAAAGGGTTAAGCTCATGGGCTTTAAATAATTACAAAATAGGGGCTTCTCAAAAATTTAAGGTCTTCACTTCCTTATCATGTATGTTCAGCATGGGACGACTTTGGCTGAATATACAACGCATTAGGGGTCACTGAAGAACCCACCCTATGACATTCTTTATGGGCCACTGGCTGGCACTAGTGTCCAAAATATCACTGCCAGCCCGGTATTTGTTTGGTCAAGAAAACACCCTTGCAGCCTGCAACACTACTTCCATCTCTTCCAAAATTGCACTGGACAGAGGAAAAGTGACTGGTAGTGTTCAAGGCCAGGCTGGACAGAGCCTTGGGTAACATGGTTTAGTGTGAGTTGTCCCTGACCATGGCAGGGAGCTGGAACTAGATGATCTTATGGTCCTTTCCAACCCTAACTATTCTATGATTCTATGAGTCTACGATTCTAAAATACATCACTTTATTGTTTACCATAGCTGCACACCAGGATTTTTGTCTGCACCAGATCTCTTTTGGGATTTGTGGCTATAATACTATACTTGAAAAGTAATTTAAAAAATGGATTAATTTTGCTATTTCTTGGATGCATGTAACTCCCCATGCATTGGGTTAGGGGAGTGGGGAGTAAATGAAAATAATATGTCATTATCTTCTTTTGATCAATGCATTAGAAACGGTCCACCTGCTCCTCCTATATTAGTACTTGAATCAAACCGTGTGGGTTTTGTGTAAGCAAAGACACCACTGGAATGTGGGAGAAATTATGCTCGACTAAAGTGAGAGAAGCAGCCTGCTGCTACTCATGTTCCAAATGGTGTTGAATGGAGCTGCTCACAGCAAACCTTCTCACTAGCATTTGAAGAATGATGCTCTACACTTCCATTTCAGTATCTTGCCTTCAAAAAGATGCTTTCTGTCTGACTCAGCTTTCTCCTGATCTAGGGATAAAATGGGAAATGTGATTTTTTTTTCCCTACAACGTTTTTAAATGTGGAGTCTGCAGAGCAGTAGTGGCTGACTGGCAAATTCACTTGAGTACGTCAACAGGGCCTCTGCCAAGTGCTTAAAGCTCTGAGAGAAATCAATTTTTTCCAATGAAACTGCAGCCAGGGCAGCAACACGCCACCCTTTTGCACCCACTCAACAGGAGTCATTTTTCACTTTGCTTCATATGACAAACAGGGAAAGCTGCTTTATGATTAATATTATCAGGATAGATGCTAAGTCCCAGTGAACTGCACATTTCAAACTATGAACCTGTCTTTCAGCAACTACTTTTCCTGTAAAGAGCCAAAAGTAGGGGGCGGAAGAGAAGGAAGGATGGGTGAAAGGAAAGATGGCAAATTACAGCTGAAGCAGACAAAAGGGCTCTGTTTCTGAGTGCAATGAAGCACAGCTGGTTTACAGCTGTACTGTATTCCCCTAGAAGGTAGGGCACTGGGGTAATGTGGTAATGCTTTCATTACAATCAGGATGGTACAACAGAGTGGATGGGTGAATGGCCCTTTTCTTCAATGCCATAAAAACGATAATAAAAATGCCATTAGTTCCCTGCAGCCTTGTGTGTTCCAAGACAGCCTGTCATTTGGAAGATGGTAGGCAGATCACTGCTTGGCTTTCAAGGGATGCACAAGCGAATTGCTTGGAGGAACAACCCATAATCTGATTCTGAGGACTGACCAGAAGCATTCCAGCCAGGGATTTGGAAGCAAAGAGGAGGATATTAAAGCCTTGATCTAGCAGAGCAAGCTGGAACTAATAGCAAGCTTCCTCTTGACTTCATTGAGTTTGAGCCCAGTCTTCCTGTCATTTCTTAACCTCACAATGGTGAAGCCTGTCTTTAATTTTTTTCACCTCCACCTCCTTCACTTCCCACTTGATGGATAGTTGCATGAGCCTCCCAAAGGCTGCACACCAATATTATCTTTCTTTCTCTCTCCCTTTCTTTCTCTTCCTCCTTGGCCCACATGTTTGTGTCAATGTTTCTATTTGTCATTTCCTGCTTCCTATAATTATAACCAGAATTCACTGGGATAAGATGTGGTGATTACATGTTCAAAAGCTTTTAACAACAAGTACCCTACTGTTTGTCCACCCCACTTAAGGAAGCTTTTGCACATTTGTGTGAGTCCCTCTGGCCCGCCTGAGATAGGTGTTTAGATGCTGCTTGAAATGGGGCCATGGTCTCTAAATTGCAGTGGCACCAAACTCAAAAGCAAGCTCCCTGTGTGCTTTGTTCTCTGATACAACAGATGAAAAAATGTAATATTTATTTAACAGTAACTACTCCCAAGACACAAAAATCATCGCTTCTGCAACAGAAGCAGCAGCAGACTTTAAACTTTTGTGTCAGATAGGAGCCTGGAGGCTCCTTCTTTAGCCTTTAGCACTATTCCTGCTGTGACGCAGTTGTCTTTCTAACTGGGCTCACATAAGACAAATTCCACCAGCTATAAAAAGCTTTAAAAAGTGTGGCTATGAAACCCAAGAATGTAATATTTGTTCCCACCAGGAGTACATCATGAGCCACTCCAATCACGGATGTCGACAGATCCTTTGTTGCTTTCCTCCCGGAAGACTCAAAGCTGGGAAAAGTCAAAAGCACCAGTTTTCTCCTTCTGAAGTTGTGCAAGAGCCTCTGAGGTTTTGCTATTAGCAGCCTCCTTTTGCAAACTGTTTATACCAAGAAACATTCATTCCTCTTGTTAAGGTCAAGCAGGGGTTTCCTTAAGGCCGCAGAGTAATTGCCATCTCTGCTGGGAGGGCCTGGACAGAGGCACGACTCCGGGATTGCTGACATAGGCATGTGCGGGGGATGTGCAAAATCCAGCTCAGAGTACTGTAGTGCCAAGGGAAGCTCAAGTTCGACTGCAAAGATAAACAATTGCTTTCTGATAATTTTTAAACGCAGGATAGGCATCTCTATGCCACACTAAGCTCATTAAGGAAATATCTGGTTAATCTTCCAACAGGAAGAAGTCACACATGTGCTAGTAAGTTACATACTTAAAAGGTGAACTCGAAGGCTTTTTCTTCTGTGCCTTCAATACTTCTATTGCTATGTGTGCAGCATAGCATGCGATAGCAAAACTTTGAAGGTAGACCTTTTGATTTCCACCACAGGCAGGCTTGGAGACTTTCCTGAAAACAGACTTTATTCATTGGTTCTGGTATAATAAATCCCCCATTCATTTTCAGTTATTTCACAAATGAAAACACTCAATGAGATTTCTTTAACTTAATTTCTCTGTGACTAGGAATTTAACTGTCACAGGGCCAGAGGTTTCTGCATGAGGAGAATATATAGACAATGTAGATAGTGATATTACAGTTAGTCATGTGGAAGCAGAAAAGCTTGAACTACCCTGTAAGCTGACTAAACAGTTTTTTGCGTATCATGCAAAGATGTTGCCTAATACCTATCTGTTTGCGAAACACATTTGCCTATATATGATAACCACAAAGCTTATTTTTGCCACTCAGCCTAAGACCCAGGTCTTAAAAATGGCAACACACCAATGCAGCCACGGCAAAGACATGGTATTTTTTCATCTTCAGTATCTAACTTCCTTTACTGGTTCAGGTTTCAAAATAATTTCAACCAATTGATCAAAAGAAAAGTCTGTGGAACATTACATTTTGTTTTTCAAATGTTCCCAGTCAAACTGACACTCAAATCTGTCCACCTTTTCTCTTGCTATGTTTTGTTATTCAGGAGAATCTTCATGTTACGTTGGGTAAAGGTGCTCATGAAGACAGTCTGATGGACACACACATCTTCTTGTAATCATTTGGACTCCATTTTATACATAGAGATATCGGTAACATCCTCAGAGCTATGAAAGAAAACACTTCCCTTTGCAGTAATTAAACACGTCATGCCTATTTTATCTTTCTAATTTGTTATCTAGGAACAAAATGTCATCTATTAAAATATAGAAGTTTTTAAAATAAAATTTATCAAAAGTTTTCATAAAGATTCATGCAATAAATGCAAAACATTCCAGATATATTTTGCTCAGGACTCATATGACTGGGGACCTCAGTTCTCACCTTCCAAAGCAACAACTACATAGGACCTACGTCGCAATGCAAATGAAAGCACAGGCACATACTGGCTTTCTGCTGGAAATTGCTGTTCTCCACCTGCTGGTAACTGCCTTGTTGCCAGAAGAAATATTGATCTGCAATAATGTTTTTACCCTGAGGCATCTACCTGAGTGCAAAGTCCGCCACATTGCTTTAAATGGGAGAGACAGGTTTTCTGGGCCACTGACTGTGAAGCCTCTACCAAAACGTACTCCAGCACACTGCTGGCCCCTCCACTTTTGTCTAAGAATTTTCTCCATTTTGGTTCAGCTACAAAGTTCTTAAAAGCCTGCGTTATTTTTTTTTTCTATTTACTTCCTCTTTTTTTTTTTTTTAATTTAACTCTTCTACAGTGCAGTCTAAGAACAGAGTATATGATCATCAACAAGTATCTAAGAAATATTGAAGTCTTCTTTAAAGCATATGAAAGGACTGTTGGGGGGATTGTATGGGCTTGCTGTTTTTCCCCCTTAACTCTCCCTGTTAAGTGTTTGGACAGTATATTCAACCAACCCATGTGATGATGAGAACACAATAGCAGGTGAGCTGACAGGTGCCTGCTCCTGGTTTCTCGCAGAAGCCATCTGAAACGAGCTGGTGACCACAGTCTGACATGACGTACAACAAGCAGGTTCTGGCTAGTCAAAACAAAGATGAGATCCTCAAAGCATATTTGCATACAGTATTCTCCTGGATACCATAAAAAAACATGTTTGTTATTTTTTAACAAGAACAGGAGATTAAAAACAATAGTTTTCCTCTATTGTTATTCCAGTCTAATACTATTAAAAATAAATAATTAAGCAAATTTTATCTTCATTATTGTCTGGGATTCATAAAAAGGATTTTTTTGATTTTCTTACCTACCTCACAGGCTTTCTTAACAGCTGTCAGTTCTTGTCTAACAGGAAAACAAAATTGCTTTAGAAAGGGACTGTTTCCAACACATAATTTTACCAGCATACAGAACACTGGACATTACAGGGTTTCTGCACCATATTGAACCATCAGTCATGGCTGGCCACATCTTCATTAGACCTGATGGATCTCACTGAGCAGAAAACACATTACTTTTAAGGCTTGTTTTAGAGTCTGTGTCCCCCTAAGGGGAGACGTATTATAGCATAGCTGAAAAACAAAGTGGCTAATGGGTGACATGTAGCCCACAAACCTAATTCTGTGTTTTGTCATATGGTACCAGCAGAGCAGGGAAATTAGCTTACAAGATTTTATAAGGATTTATAAGTCCATCTTATAAGGTGGACTGGCAATGAAGAGCTACTAATGACCACACAGTATGACTCAAGTGGGGGCCACTGTCAGAATTAAAAATAAACATTTTTACTTTTAAGATATTTCACAAGTCATGATTGCATTTCATATTGTCACAGTGTCTAATAATACATTAATCAGAAATAAATATATTTTTTTAATAATAGAATATTTAATATGATTAAAAGGAAAGAGGAGCATTTACTTTTTTCGACAGTTTTCGTTTTTCTTTTCAAAAGGACAAGTCAGAATCTTTGAAATCCTGTGGAGTGAGAGGAATGCTTGCCCTCTTACCATGTCTAGTCACCAGACCACACATTTTAGTTCAAGAACGCACATAAATTATACAGCCCTTTCCTGCAGCTGCACAGAATAATAAAAGGAGCTGCAAAGAATAATTTATTCTCTTTTCCATAGATTCTTACAAAGGACAAATAGCACTATTTTTTCTCCCCACCCAATAAGAAAACCTTGTTTTCTATTAATTCCTTTTCACAGAAACATCTAGCTCCCTAAGAGTTCCCTCTTTCAGTTAAGTGATATGTTGTCAAACAAAGGAGTTTTAACCTCTTTAACCATTCAGGTAAAATTCAGATCTGAGCACTTCTGCTATACCATCTCACCTCTGTTTTTTTCTTGGATAAATCAAAATAACACAATTTATGCATGTCTCTCTGCCCTGTCCTACACGCTGTGGATGACACCGTACCTATTTTGTGGGCCCGCTCTGAAGCACTGCATGATTAAAAGTTGCCTCAGTCTTCCCATTTCACCATTCTGTATTACAGTGATGCCTAGAGGACCCTCAAAAATTCTGGTTACCATGTGCAGAAAACAGCAGTTACCCAGTCACCCAAAATTTATTGTAGAGACCATGCTGTGCTTCACCAGAACCCCATTAAATGCAATGAAACCGGACTTGCAAAACCCAAAGGGAATTTAGACAGAAATTAATTCTGGTTTCAGAAAGGAGAGGTGCCTTTTTTACAGGACATGAGAAAACATGATTCTATTCCTACAACTTCCATCTCCCTCCGTGAACACTCAGGTGTCACGTGGTATTATCATGGCTGCGAATTTCAAAACCCTTCCTGCACCAGTTATCTCAACATTCAAACCATGCCTTGATGACAGAGGAGCTCAGGTGGCATGTCACAGGAAAGAATTACCTGTGATCCACTAGGAAAGCACAGATTCTCCCTGCACCACATGTAGAAGATATTCATTACTCTGGGTTAGCTCAGTGCATACAAAAAAGCTACCTATCTGATTTGCTGTAGAAAACCATTATTTTTCTGGTTCTTTATCATTGGTACCTCCCTGCAGAGCCCCACAGAGAGTGTTGCATGGGATATGACAGACATTTTCCAAGTTGGAGTGCAAGCAAGGTCAAAATTTTGTTATGTTAAATCAATACTTCAAGAGCGAAGAATGCATTCAACCTACTATGAGATGATAAATGGGAGGAGCAAGGAGCAGAGTGCAGATGCATTATCTTAGCAGGGCTCTTTCGATTTTTAATGTCAGAATTACTATCACCATTTATTTGATGTGCAAAGAGATGAGTTTTATTAAAAGAAAACTTTCAAATACTTTGAGGCAACAGTGAAGCTTATGAGTACCAGGTATCAGCATTAGCATTTGCACTAAATGAACAAGTGCAAAAACAAGAAGTCCCAGATGAGGAGATGAAACTGAAGATGTAGGCATATTAGTGATCAGCTTTCCGCATGGAGATGTATAGCAATCTTTACTCATATGTACTGCCATCATTGCTCCAATTCATTTGTGGTATTTTTTCTCCTGCAAAAGTTATTTTTTAAGGGGTTTTCATGGTGAAAGAAATCTTCTCTTGATTGCAGCTGAGGCCCTCCGTCTTAGCTTTGTATCTGTTCTCAGTTTGGGTCTCTGAGGGCAAATTTCTGGTACTTAACTAAATTCTTCTTGCTAGAAGCAGATTCCATTCTCTGCAGACCTCCTAGCAAAAGTCTTGAATGTGACTGTAGGCACTACACAGGAGGAATGTCAAACAACATTATGACTAGCTCTGTTTTGCCAGCTCTTGTGATTTTATATCAAGTTTCACAACATCTCCTGTTTTTCTTAAAACCTTAGTTACAGACTTAAGAGACTACATGGAAATCTCCACTTTCATACAAAAAAGGAAGTGCTGAGTGCTTATGTATGAATGGAAAAGGTGGAAGTATGATCCAACTATGGAAAAGAATGGGGAAAAAAAGTATATCATAGAATCATAGAATCATAGAATAGTTAGGGTTGGAAAGGACCTTAAGATCATCTAATTCCAAGCCCCCTGCCATGGTCAGGGACACCTCACACTAAACCATGCCATCCAAGGCTATGTCCAACCCAGCCTTGAACGCTGCTAGGGATGAAGCATTCGCAACTTCCCTGGGCAGCCCATTCCAGGGCCTCACCACCCTTACAGTAAAGAACTTCTTCCTTACATCCAATCTAAACTTCCCCTGTTTAAGTTTGAACCCGTTACCCCTTGTTCTCTCACTACAGTCCCTAATGAAGAGTCCCTCCCCAGCATCCCTATAGCCCCCTTCAGGTACTGGAAGGCTGCTATGAGGTCTAAATTATTGTAGTTTTTTCTATTGTCTCCATCTTACAAGTCAATTCCCCATTTCAGTTTGGAACCAACAAATAATCATTATCTTCCATATAAACCAGCAAAGATGACCACCTCTCTTATATTGCACTGTGATCCTTTTTGCTCCCCCAAGTAGTGGTAATGTTATGACTCCACAGCTCCAGCTGGGCACTTCGATGTGCATCAAACTGTCAAAGGCAGACATTTCCTCTAGATGACACTTCACTTTCTAAATTGGTAATATCATTCACATCATCAAGAGCTGATGTCAGTAACACATTGTCATCAGGAAACAAGGATGATAAGTTTAAAGCAATGGAGTTGCCAAGGAAGTGACTGAATGCAAATTAAAACTTAACTCTCGCTCAGATCTACATGGTTTCCTTTTTCAAATGTCCATAGCCTTTCTACAACTCCTTTGCATCAGTTTACAATCTAAAGTTGTAGAAGACAGTAGTTCCTGCAAAGCTTTTCCTCCTCTCCTATATTTTATAACCATGAACTACTTTAAACAGTATTTGTAACAGTGATCTTGCCAAGAATTTCCCTTGGAATAATTTCCTCTAAGGTGTGATATGAGGAAAGATTTAGCTTGCAACTGCTATGTATGGTTCTCATCTAAAGCATATCTTGTAGCTGATTCTCCAGAAACAGAGTGGCCTGAAGAGACTAGATTATGGGTGAAAATTGTTATTGGCATTTAAGTGCAAGAATATATCTTCTTTTCCTTCTTTGAAAGGAAAACTGAAAGACTGAGTTTCAAATGCTGGTAAGAGAAACATGAAGGTCAAGCTTTGAGTGGAAAAGACATGGGAAAAGAACTGTATTTCAGTCTTGGAATCTGCATAGACAGATATCAAACAGGACAAGGAAATGAGAAGCCTGGATGGAATGTAAAGATGGGTACATTTATGAGTTCCCTTTTGTTTAGGTTTCGAAAATGTTTTCTTACAGTGTGGAAAACAGATGGGATCCACCCACCAGTTTATCACAGACATGTTCATTACTTTTATAGGTCTATAGACATTTAGAGGTTTATATTATGAAAATACAACCCATCGCATAGAGAAATGGTAAGTGAGGTGCGCAATAAAGTCTGCATTTTCAAGGGTGCATCTTTCATTGTAACCCTTTCATACTGTGTGCTGCATTCTGAATTCTTCTACAAATCTGTGCTCTGCAGAAAACCTGCAACCCAGGTTGGTCATGGCGAACGAAAAGAAACATGACAAACAGTAAGAAGTGATATTACAAACGTGCAAGTAAACACAAATGCAAGATGAAACAGCAGCTGTACAAACTCCTCAAGTTTCTTATCAAGCAGAAGGAGAAAACCTGTGAAGAGAATGGCAGCATTGTGTTGACAGTGGATTTTTCTGTAGTAAAGCATCTTTTGGCCATTGTACATTGCTACTTGTTGTATTCTATGGCACATCAAGCTGGGCATTGTCTGCCACCCAAATATAAGAACCATTGATAAGCTCAGACCATCAGGACATACTTGCAAGAGGTAACTTTACTTGTCTCTACTACAGCCAGTTGCTGTGCTAGAACACAGCATGGGATTGCTACACTGCTTAGTTCAAAGGCACACCAATGTCAGAAGTAAAGAAGAAAGTTAAAACCATCTGACCATCTGTTTGATAATGAAACAAATACAAATTCAGTCACATTCACAGTTTAATCTCTCATGTGTGATATGTGAAGTAGAGGCCAAAAATCAAATCTGCATGTATTCATTAAAAAGGGAGAAGATTAAGAAATAGTTTTCTAGACAAACTGTTAATAGCATGTTCTATCCCACATGGAGCACTTAGTGGGAATGGCAGCAATACTTCTGACTCCCATTTACGAGAAAGCCTCTATAACGGAAAGCTATATAGAAAAAAATCTTCTAATACATCTTATGTAGCTTTTGCCAAGTTAAAGTCTGACATAATGATCTTTCCTGCAGTCCTGTGCTGAACAACTGGCATTCAGCAAAGATATACATACTAATAAAATATGACTTTTTTACAATTGCTTGTCACAAGGATGCGTCGCGGTTGAGCAACTAAGCTGGCTGACAGTCCTTGTAACTGGCCGTGATGGAAAGGGCTCTCTTCTTTCCAAGACGCATGCTAGGAAACTGGCGCCAACACTTTCACCTTTTCATTTTCCTCTCTCAATCTTAATAGCCTTAAAAACTTCAGAATTTCCCACCACCTGTCCAAAATCACAGCTTGAAAGGCAGGAGCAAAAATGATCCCTTCCACCGCTACGATTTTGGAAATATATGCCACAGTTACGTGATTTCTAATGACTTGGACAGAACAGTTCTGTTCAGCTGAAAGTATTTCCATCTATGCTTCTCCTTCCTAAACTCATTCTTTACTCACAGTGTAAATGATTTTTTCTTTCTCAGGGTTATTACTTGCCCAGGGACAATGTCTTTGGATGTGTTTGTAAATTAAAATAGAAAGGGAGAGAAATCAAACTATGACCATAAGTGGTGTTGCTGCAGAAAAGGAAATGCAATCTATTTATTTCCTACATCATGCTAGACTGTAACGGATGCTCTTGTTTTGCTTCCCTAGAAATAAAGAAACATGAGATATTCACAGGGACAATGTTGTACTACATATTCTGTGTGATGGCCTATCAGCTTCTAAACTCTCTCTGACTCATTGCAAAGATACTAACAAAAACTGCCCCTATGCCGCCCAAATTAGACCAGACAATTCATAACAGTGATCGTAAATATGAGCAAAAGCTAGTACTGCCTAGTCAGCAGGGCTGGATCTGGGTTCATACCCTGGCTTCAGATGCCTTTGTACTGGACTCAGCAATCAACACAAATTCTGCTCCTAAGACACTTCTGAAGAGTCTATAAAAGTTCATTATTGGTAAGGCTGCTTGCACACAGGAAGACAGCAAAAAAGAAAACCAATGGGTTAATTCATTGTACACACTAGTGAAAGAATACATACACTGCTGAGGAGCAACACTTCAGCACATATTGCAAGATGAAGCTGCTTGATGTCAGCTAACTAAACTCCATGAAAGATCTAAAGAAGACACTCTGCCAAAGACCTTGCTGGCATGGATTAAGGGAGTTAGTGGAAAGCTTGGGCCTGCAAAGGGTCAGAGCATGCTGCAGGGAAGACAGTGAAGACAAGACTCCTATGCTCACATAGGGTCTTTCTGCACCCATAACAGAAGCAGGATGGGAACCTTTAACCAGAGCAGTGGGATTCAGTGTGTAGTCTGCCAATGTTGCATTTAAAAGAGGTACCTATGGGGTTCAGTGCACTGAATGTCCTCATGTAAATGATTCCACCTTTCTGTGTTCATTTCTTATCTTCCTTAGTCTTTGCTTTGTTGGAAGTTGACTTGGGGCATGCATTCACTATTGTGCTAGCACAACAGGGCATAGAACTCAGCTGGTACTGGTCTAATGTTAGCAATGAAAAATAGAGATTTACCTTCTTCATTGCCGAGACAGAAAGAAAACTACCCTGAAACTATTCAGAAGCTGCTTAATGGGATTTCCTTTACCTCCCTTGCAGCATCAAGTTTCCTCAAATGCTGGAGACAGAATAATAAAGCTCTTGGAAGCACTCATGCCCAAAGCCACAGGACCTTAGAACGGCCCCGTCAGGTCCTGGAAGGCTGCTATGAGATCTCCAAGCAGCTTCTCTTCTCCAGGCTGAACAGCCCCAGCTTTCTCAGCCTACCTTCATACGAGAGGTGCTCAAGCCCTCTAGTCACCCACATGGCCCGTCCTCTGGACTTGCTCCAACAGCTCCATGTCCTTCTTATGTTGAGAACACCAGAACTGCACACAGTACTCTAAGTGGGATGTCATGAGAGCAGAGGGGCAGGATCACCTCCCTCGACGTGCTGGTCACGATCCTTTTGATGCAGCCCAGGATACGGTTGGCTTTCTGGGCTGCAAGTGCACACTGCCGGCTCATGTTCATTTTTTCATTGACCAACACCCCCAAGTCCTCCTCCTCAGGCTGCTCTGAATCTCTTCTCTGCCCAACTTGTAGCCATGCCTGGGATTGCCCCAGCCCAGGTGCCCTGTCCTTCGCATTGTTGAACTTAACGAGGTTGGCACTGGCCCACCTCTCAAGCATGTCAAGGTCCCTCTGGATGGCATTCTTTCCTTCCAGCCTATCAACTGAACCACACACCTTGGTGTCACTGGCAAGTTTTCTGAGGGTGCATCAATCCCACTGTCCATGTCTCTGACAAGGACGTTCAACAGGATCAGTTCCAATATCGAACCCTGAGAGACACCACTTGTTGCAGGTCTCCAGCTGGACATTGAGCCATTGACCACAACTCTCTCTGTGCAACCATCCAGCCAATTCTTTATCCACCAGGTGGTCCATTCATCAAATTTATGTGTCTCCAATTTAGAGACAAGGATGTCATGCGGGACAGTGTCAAACACTCTGCACAAGTTCAGGTAGATGACATCAGCTGCTCTGCCCCTATCCATGAGTTCTGTAGCCCCATCATAGAAGGTCACCAAATTGGTCAGGCAGGATTTGCCCTTAGTGCAGCCATGTTGGGTGTCACTAGTCACTGGTTTTCATGTGCCCTAGCATGCTTTCCAGGAGAATATTTTCCATGATCCTGCCAGGCACAGAGGTGAGACAGACTGGTCTGCAGTTCCCTGGGTCTTCTACTTTCCCCTTTTTAAAAATAGGGGTGATAAGTCTTAACTTAAAAGCACTATATAGATTTGATTTAGATGGCTTTTACATTGTTTATGTGCAACAGTATCACAATCTACATTTTGGAAGGAAAGATGGAGACACAGATTTAGGTGGCATGAAAAATCCTACAGGATGATTAGGTGACAAAACTGAAACTGAATCTATTATAGAGGGAGGTTTCATTCTTCTTTTTTTTTTTCATGGCCACTGGTGTAGTCTCCAATGGTGTGTACTGTGTTACTTACTACTGAATAGATTAGATTTCTCTTCTTCCTTTTATCTACGTTTCATGGGATAAAAACAAACAAATGTTGACTGATTGAATTTTAAAAGCACAAAGACCAATGGTGCAAACGGTGTTAAAAGGATAAGTAGGTTGCAACTTTCCTCCATCACAAACTGTGTGCCATTGTTCAATTTACTACTTCTGAAACTGGTCACCTGCCTCAAGAAAAAATATTTTTCTCCTATAAAATGCTCTGTCTCTTCAAGCTAAAGCATTTCAATAAACATTTGATTTGCCACAATGAAAATTTGCACAGATGCAAAACTCAGATGCACTGAAGTTTCACAATATCTTACACATCAACACAAGAGGAATTCTGGATATATGAAGGATTACACAACAACCTATTTTCTGAAAAATGCAGGCTTTAAAGATTTCCCATATGCTGACTGTTCAGAGTTACTGGATACTTCTGATACTTCTGCTCTTACTCATGTGTTGGGAAAAAATGGGGATATAGCTATTCCTCATCAGAGTAATGGAAAATAAATAAATACAAGAGAAAAGATTGTGATAATGGTTGTTTGGAAAAAAAATGTCTGAATAAGGACACTAAGGAGAATAATAAACAACTCCATTGCCTCCTTTCTGAAAGAGAAGTTTAGATGTCATGCTGAGTTTACTGAGTAAGACTCTTTGGCATGTATTTTTGAGTCAAATGGGAAGTTAATGGATGCCATACACCACAGCACTGTGCAGAGGCAGCTGTGCTTATCCGAACTGCTCTGTGCTGAACTTGGAAAAAGTTATAGTCTTGCTTCCATTACCTTTGATATCTATCGTACATCCACTTTAATAAACATCTTATTTGCTCCAATGAGGGCTTCTTCTGGATACCTAGCAGACTCAAAAGCCAGATGTGCATCTTTGTACAGATGCAGGTACTTCAGTGTATGATTTAGACATGCCCTAAAGGACAGCAATTATTCCTCTGGTGCCTTCTAGCCAAGGAAAACATTTTCAATATTTTGTAGAGGGAGTACTCCATGGTACCCTTTGAAAGACAATACAACTTGAATTGCTGAATTCCATTCACGCAGTCACTTTTCAGAAAGTGATGTACTTCACATTAAAATAATACCAACTCTCGAATCAACCAAAACCATTGCTGATATTTCTCAAGTAGCGAAAATAGTATTATTTTTTTTTTTTTTTTCAATAGGGAGCAAAATTGATCTAGGAAGGAGCTGTTAAACCACAACCTAACATGACAGTTCTAATAGTTAAAACTTGGAATTAGCTTCTGCTATAACACAGCAGTAAAAGGTTGTCGTCAGCTTCACCACCTTTGCACTCTAGTAAGTACACAACATCTGCAGTTCTGGGTTGCATATGGAAATGTATCTTGCATCAGCAATATATGCACAAGCAAACCAATTGTTCATTGGTCATAGTTTAAGTGGAGCTCTATCTGATCAGTTTCTTAAACATGATGTAAACTGTCTTAAGACAAAAATAGAGAACGGTAAATTCGTAAGTCTGTGCTATATTTTTAGCACCTGTTGCCCTACCTTAATGTATGCTGAAAGGCTTTCTGCACATAGAGATCAAAATGCAGCCACAAAGATATCACCTGCCTGGACCTAAGTTTCCTAGAGGCCTTTAAGAATTCATTTGCCCTACAAATTGTGAGTGATTCATTTTCCAGCCCCCAAACATGTGCTAAGGACCTGCTCCAAAATTTCAGTAAAGTTTTGCACCTCACAAACAGGTTGGACAAAGAGAAAAACAGTGAAATTCATTAACAGTATTGTCTTGATCTGTTCCTGCTAGCACTATTTCATGCTAGCTGAAGGGCAGGGGTCTCATCCTGTTTGATTTTAGGCTAGAGCTTTAGGGGAATTCCAGCTTGCTAAGCCTTCAGTTTCACACCTTCTAAGATCAACAAAGAAATCACAAAAGTGATTTCCCTGGAAAACTCTCTTTTTTAGCTACATTCACAGAGACTTCCAGTGAAGCTCAGGTTACAGATATTGTGACTGTGCTGCATCATCTGATTGAGGTTAGTGAAACTCTGTCTAGAACTGAAATAGGGTCATAACTTCGGTACAGGTTGCCACTCTGACAGCTTATCGCTAGTCACAGTCTTGCTTCAGTTCTCCAGCCACTACTGTACCTGCTAGTTTCACCTAGACAGACACGTTACCAATGCAAGAATGCCAATGAGAAACCAGGTCTACCATCTTCTCCTGAAACCTCCTCCAGCTCAGTATGCCACTTGGAGCCAAAATGATGAATGATGCAACAAGTCCTGCAGGCGTGCTTTGTGGCTGGTGCCACAGCAGTTTGGGGAAGCACACAGCCTGATACCACTTCTGCCTTCAGTGGCACATGGCTGGAGTTTAGCTAAACCACTCTTCAATCCATACAGATTGTGACATACATAACAAGGGCCATCTGATTTTTTTTTGGACCTTGCCATCTTGCAACCAACAAGATGGCAAGATCTCAAAATGGCACCTATGACTTGTTCACAGTCACAGGGTCAATGTTATCCACATCAAAGCGTACTGGATTGATTTTACTGTAGAACATGTGTTTTCAAAGTAACAGAGACCAAAGATTGCTTTTATTGCCTTATGTGTCTAAGCAAGGGTGGCAGTATGCCCTACAATGGCACAGACCAACAAAAAAGTAGAATCTTGGACCACCAAAATACCTGTCTTGTAACCTTGTACCTACTTTTCAGGACTGATTTCATGGGCTGTGAGTTCTCAGGGAAGGAAGGATGGTGCAACATTCTTCCAAGAGACAGGGATCAAAGACAGAGGGAAATTTTTCCTAGTGCCCTGAGATTTGTGAGAGAGTCATAGAGGGAAACTTGTAAAAGATCTCTCCAGTTCAGCAGTGCTGTCCATACCCTTCCTCTCAGCAGTGCAATAATCTGTAAAAGACTCTTTGTCTCCTTAATTATAAATTATTAGGCTGTTATAAAAGCCCAGAAAAAAAAAAATACAACCAACATTAATGTAAAGAGTTGTCCATATTGGAAACATTACTGATTCTGGAACAATGCCTCTGTGGGACGTTTCGTCCTGTGAATTGCTGAGAAATTCACAGAGGACGTCTGCATTGTTCAGTGTCACATTAATCTCATCAAAACCTTTGCTCAGCATGGTATGCAATGTCACACGTGATAAGGACAAAAATACTTGTAAACCATTTACAGTCTATTGTTTTTCCTCTGAAGATCAGGAACCTGATAATGAAAGGCATGAAAAGTCTCTATTTCACAGATGAGTTTCAGATATTGTATATGGATTCCAGTCTAAGTTTTGTAATTTTTGAAACTTCAGCAATAACAAGTATAAATTTAGCACAAGAAACTGATATTTCTCAGCGTCTTACTGATAGAAGGACAGAGTTCTTAAAGATGTTCCGTTTATATTGTTCTTTATTTCATTTAAGAATTGGAGATTTTATTTTTTTTTGTGGCTGGTTAGAAGTTACTGCCTTAACCAGACCGTTTTACTAAGTCCACCAAAATGCTGAGATGAGTTGACGTAAATTCCTAATTCAGCAGTTATCCCTATCACAAGGAGTGGTCTTAAAGATGCATCTTAAAATGCCAGAAAATGAAGTAGGCTTCTGCAGGAGCCTACTTCTCTAAAGTGCAGGAAGTGTTTGCATATGCTCATATTTATTAAGAACAAATACATTATTATCAACTGAGACTTACTTTTTATGTCAATGTAGATAGGAATTCAAAATAGACAAGGGATTAACTCCCAAATATTACACTATCTGCACAGAACTGCCAGAACTTGCCAACACATTGAAGATAGTAATTTTGTACCAAAGCCAGTGTATGAGATGATCCAGCCCCCTGTGCTGCAGTTACCATAAATTTAGTGACACCTTGGATGCCAAATGCTTGCTTTATACAGCAAAGAGGAAACAGTTGGATGACTAGAGCGCCTCTAAAACCCCATGGATGTCAGCAGGAGTTTTTCCAAGTACCTGACACATGGTGTAGCGCTGACCTTTTGCTCCACAAGAGGCGAAAAAGTGCGTGCGTGCGTGCATGCGTGTGTGTGTGTATGTGTGCGTGTACTCCAACCCCTTTCTCCCTGGGAATGCCACTAGGAAAGCCCTGTCAGGTCTGACACTGGCACTGCAGCATGTGGCACTCTGCTGGTTAATAGCTAGGGGCTTGCATTTAGCACTGCTATCCGCTCTGCTCCCAAGTAATCTCAACTCTGCACTCTCTCCTGCTGCTGCCATAAAGAAACTGCAGCTCTTACTCTCTGCAGCAAGCATTACAGACTGTTCAACTCTTCCTGCTCTAGCAATAAATTACACGGTAATCTGGCACCTAATTTCTGTCTCCAATTTTCAGCCTCTAAAGAGGCGCTCCTTATCCATTACCTGCCCAGGTTACTTCCTTCTACTGCAGTGCTGCAGTTCTCTGCATGGCAAAATAACATGGCTGAAGCAGAGGAGCTGACAATGGCATGTCCCCTAAAGGCTAGCAAGCATCTTTTATTTAGCCTTCAGCTGGCAAACTGAGGGCTTTGTTTCAAGGTATGTATTTTCTGAAACCTGAGCTCACCTCTGCTGTCCCGAATCTTCAGCTGATCATCAGGGCCTGCTATTATTAGACATTGCAGAGGGACTGAGCCCCACCCTGCTAACTGTTGTCTGTGGATCCTGTCAAATGATGCTGGCAGCTCAAATTAAAATAATCAGAGCACTGCCTAAATCAACAAGCTGAGGTCTGTGCTGTCTGGGGAGGGCAGCAGCTCATAGATGAGAGTAGGTCTGTCTCCTTCTAAAAAGAGCTCTCCAAACGGCACTAGTTGTTGGCCTTTTTTTTTGTGCACAGAGAGCATTTGTTTTTATTGGCAAAGAGGAAGAAAGCTTTACACGCCTCCAGTGCCTAACCTCACTGCAAGTCAGCTAAGTAACAAAAAGCATCTGTATGTCAAGGGCTACACAGGTCTGGTGTGCAGTTGCCAAAAGGCCATACCCATTTCACTTCCAATTGTCAAGTGACGTTAACCCTTGCAAGCACACTGCAGACCAACCACCTTGCTGGTGACTGCACTTCGCCAAGTATTCAGCTGATGAAAGAACACACTTCATTCCATGCAAGAATAAAACGTATATGTAAAGTGGGTAAGGAATTAGACACAAAGAGTTTTTTCAGGAAGAGCATGAGTGGGAGAGACTGAGCATCACCGTGCGTGGCCTTCCCACCCCATCCCACCCTCATCCCAGGTACTCAGTTATCCATCGCTTTTAGCATGGCATGTAAATCTCATACTCTTATCTCTGACTTCCCATGAACATCTATGCCACTGTTACCATAATATGTGGCATCTGTTCTTCAAGTTACATACCAGGCTAGAGCTGTTTAATAGTTTCCAAAACAGTAAAAACTTCACAGCTGTTTTACTATACGAGAGACTTAACAACAATAACAAAATCACAAAAACTTTTCACTTATTTTCAACTTTGTTTGCAAAATGTAATTTGAAAGGCACAAAATGAAATCCAGTATCTCGGATGCTTGTCTGCGCTCAAGATATGTTGGTGATGTGTTAAGGGCGAGGAATGTGCTGTGGAAACAATTCTAAATTTAAACAGTTCAGTTTGGGTAAGTCTGGAGACTGTCTAGAAATTTCTCAAAAGCAAGTGGGTTTCTGGTTTCTATTTGTTCTTAGTTTTCACTTATACCTTGACAGCAATATTTTTTTTCATCATATTTCTGCTTCTTTTGCTGTCATGTAAACATTATAAAAACAAAAATACACATAAACCCTGAAATGGTAGTTTTAGTTTTCAGTCATTTTAGTCATATTTCTTTGGTTTCTGGCTTCGAATGGGCAAAAGACATAACATTTCTTCCACCGCACATGAACTCCCAGTGGTTTCTGTGCTCCAGAAGTAATGACAAGATACCACTGTTCTCTGTCAGGTTTCTCTGTGCAAGGTCTGCCATGAAGCTGACTCATGGTATCACTGCAGTACAGGCTAGGGCTGCAGATTTGTGTGCAGGGAACCCACTCTTCATCCTTTATGGCAAACGCAAACATAACACTTCCTCTCCCGCAGCTCATTTCCACTGTGGTTCACAGGAATCTCATGGGTTCATATCATGTTCACAGTATAGATCTCATTTAGATTTAGTTTGTGATAACCCCTAGTTTACGCATACTAAACCCATTCCTGGAAATGTTTGCAGCAGGACACAGCCTCTTCCTAACCACATCAGGTCTTCCACCCCGTAGAGTGCTCTGGAAATCTGTTTAGGTCTCATTTGCCCTCAAATTTTTTCAGCTTGGAATTAAGAAGGAGGACAGTCATAACTATAGGAGGATTTTCTATTTCAGGTACTTGAATGTTAGGACTGATGAGAATTGGGATGGCAGAGCAATGGTTGTGATTAATCACAGCGATAAAGGCAATTGCAAATACGATAATGAAGAAAAATTGGAATGAAAAAATTGGATTAAACTATACAGCAGCAATATTCAAATGAGCTTCACGATGAATTGCAAGAGGGGTTTCCTTTAGTTCTGAAGCTCGGTAGAGCACTTAAAGACATGGTTACTCCAAAAATCTTTGAATACACAGGATTGCTGCACTGCATCAGACCATTTGGCCAAGCTTCGTTCTAGTACAGTGCTAAAGCAGAAGACCTCAGGAGCACAGCAAATACCAAACACCTGCAAAACTTCTCTGCCAGCCTCTAGTAATTTGCAACTCAAAAACTACTCTATCTAATGAGAAAGTCCTTTATGGATTGCAGTTCCATGCGCATTCCTGGGTTCTGCTTAAGCCCAGGTGCACTCGGTGCAACTACGATATGCTGGAGAGAGTGGTTGTAAAGCTGAACAGCTGAACAGCAATATCTCTTTGGGTTTGTTTGGTTCATAACTGCTACCTTCCTTAGACACCTACTAATTCTTGTGCCAAAAGGTGTGACTAGTATTTCCTTATCATCTTTTTTCATAACACTCATGACCTTATAGACTTCTGCAGATTCTTCTCACCCACCTATTTTCCAAGCGTTGAAGTCCAAGCTGCTTACTCTTTCCATATCATGCTGCCTTTTTTCTACAGGATTTAGGTCTGAAATCAGCTGAATTCAGACCTGAGTTCAGAGACTTGATCATGTGCTTAACTTCAAGAGCAAAAACATTATTTCTTAAAAGAAGGCATAGGAAACTAGTATATTGAGCCACCACAGCAATAGTAAACTGCTGATCAACTGAATTTGCCACATATTTCTATGTGATCCCCAACATCAGATATTCTGTTTTTCACGAACAATGTTCTTTGGAAGGATTCACAAAAATCAGAAGTGTTGCAGTAAATGACCTTGGATGCGAAATCTGATAGTCTTTAAGTTTTAATTTTGCGGGGTAACAGAGAACAGGTGAATGGGTGAAAAAAAAATGGGCTTGTCTGTCAAAAAATTTTCTGAAATTTATAGACACCACATGATGTTCACTGCAGTAGCTGAGTGCCCAACCCAGAAACATAGAATGCCTAAGTTACTAGCAATTGTGATACTGAAACTAGACTAGTATTATCTTTCCAAAGCTAAGACCTAGATTTGGTCTAATAGCATTGAAAAATTATTGATTTTTTTTAATGATTACTGACTTTTTAAATGAAATTCAAATTTAATTTTTTTTTAATGAAAAATAATTGAAAAATTAGTGCAATGATACATGTAAACATATATGAACGTTTTGGGAGGTCTTTAAAAGCTAACCTCTGATGTGAAACTAATCTCTGCAAAATCAAGATTCACTCGTCATCCCTGTTGAATTATCTCCCACACTAATTCTAGCCACTTGCAAAAGGAAGCACTGATCAGACTGCAGAGCTTTCTTCTGTGGTGCTGGTCCCATACTCACTTATATTTGGATGCACAATCCTGCTTTGGCCTCCCTTAACACCAGCTGTGTACAGGTGCGAAGGACCTCTTTAAATAGAGAACCTCACTTATCAAATAATCCAATTTATTCAGCAGGACTCATTTTTGCTCTTGTATTTACTCCTTCCACCACTCTATGTGTTGCCTGCACTCTATCAATTTTTCATTTACATCAAAGTACCAATAAAGGACACATTCAAGCCTTGAAATCTGCTTCCTTTAAGCTCTCCCCAGCCTTTGTTCTCAAGTAACAAGGCTCTGTTCAGCCGTCTCCCTCACTAACAGAAACTTTTTGAGACCTGCCAGTCAGACAGTCCTTAATCCATCTATGGCAGCCTTCTCTGATACAGGAGAGGGCTATTTTTAAACAACAGTGTCCTGCTTTGCTAAGTAAAACACCTGAGGACACTCAAGTAATGCAGATCTAGCTCAAAAAACTTATAATCTGATAGGAAAAGTAAGTCTTGTCCAATAGGAGGCATCTTTGACACGGCTACTTGAATGTCAATAACTATTTTTCTTTAATGTTTCACTGAACTGGGGTTTTCAGACCTGAGCACTAGTTAGCAGTAACCTTTTTTACTTGCTAAGAAATCAGCATGTTTTAGAAGCTTCTTCCTTTCATCTGTAGGCTGGATATAACCTTAATCTGAAAAACTCCTCCAGCTCCTGCACTGGTTGTTGCCCTAGTGGATGATTTCTCCTCAGTGCTTTTCCTACACAATTGCCTCTAATTTACCTGATTTATGGATAACACATATTCACTGAGTCATATGCTCATTTGTATCCCAGATGCACCAATACACACTTGACAACCCCAATTCCAAACTATGACTGCTAGCTAAGTGACAGAAAATATTTACATTTCATAAATGCTTGTCTGTGTATCTGGCGGTGATCTCTGCAGTCATAGAGAAGAAGGCCATATAACAAACTGTGGAGCCACACAGTTTATTTATCCAAAACGTGATAAATTAGCTCAGCTCACCTGTCCTTTGGCCATGAAGCCCACTTCCTCTGGGACTATTAGCATTCCAAACTTCTGAGCAACTTGCAGCAGGCATATTTTTTAAAGCCACAAAAATGTTTCCTTTTTCACCCAAAATCTTACCCACCACTCCCCTTCAGGAAAAAAGCAGATGTAAGCACTGAAGTGTGCTATAGGAACAAGCTCAGCAAGAAGACAGCTTCCAACTTCCTCTTTTAACCTCTTGCTTGCCTCCTGCAAGGCATCTTCCCCATCATTCAGAGTGGGCACCATTGATTCCGTTGGTGTTACAGCAGCTGATCAATGCTGTGGTGATTGAGGATCAGGCTCAAACAGATGTTAAGAGCAGTGCGGAATGACAGAAAGATTTACCAGCATCTGTCTGTGCACACATGACACCCAAGTGGGGAGATGTGATGTGACCTCTGCTCAAGGAAGGATCAGAAAACCAGTTGCTCCTGGCTACCACAGGACCTCCCCGAACCACAAAGTTTATGTTTTCCTTCCAGACAGAATCGCATTCCACTTTTTAGTAGCTGTCTTACATCTCTCCACTTCCGAAACAGAACCTCCACAATGCTTTTAGTCTTACTATAGGAATCTTGTGAATTTTAGGAACTTCAGAAACACAAAAATGTAAAATCACAGCTTAAGAATGTACAATGGAATTAGAAACATATACAATTAAAGCTTCCTTTTTTTTGGAATCACACATCCTATTTTTTAAAGACTTACTTAGCTGTTTCTTGCCCTGGCAAACCGTAGAATTCAAGTTCCCCTCAATCTTGCATGCATCCCTAACAGCTCTCTGGACAAGGGCAAAGTCCATTATTCACAGTTTATGGATGGAAAATGAATGCACAGAGAGGCTAAATACTTGCTGCTGAAAAAACAAGTGGCTAACTCATGTTCACCAAGGTTGAGATTAATGTAACAGTTAGACCTCTTTTTTCCTCTTCCCGTGACACTTGACTCTGTGCCAGACAGACATATATTAAAACTGTGATTAGTCAGAGTAGCAAAGTACAAAATCAAACTCTTCAAAGGCGTCAGCCTTCTGGTGCAAATATTCATATTTCCATGTTTGGATTTGGTTTCCCTTAAATACTCAGCAATGCACATGTAAAATTTACTCTGCCTGTCCTGTTGGCAAGCTCATTTGCCACGGTGATTATGGAAGCAAGCACAAACATACAGTGAACAGTGTGCTTAAGTTCCAATAGTAAGTGAATTTCTTTCTATATGCCTAGCATTCAACCAGCTTGACAGAAGAGTGCTGGTGTAAGCTTCTGCTCATCTGAGTGAGATACTGCAGCTTGCTAAAATAGAGGGAACATCGAGCTGAACCAAAATGCTACCTTTTCCTTCTTCTAAGAAAGGCCACAAAACTTCTGAGGATTGACCTTATTTTGTGCCACTAACCAGTGGCACAAGAGAAACGCCTAACTTGAGACATGTTGTTCATTCTGATGGAGCAGAGCTTACACCAGAAATAAACATCTCTGCATCCTGACAAACATCTGTAGCAGCCCAAGCACTGGAGAAAAGTTACCTAATAAGTCTATATGGAAAACCTGTTGCTCTGTGAAGTGGGTAAGCAAACAAGTCAGTTCATGGACCCATATTCAAGCTTAAAGTAAGGCTGAATACTTTTGACACTGAAATAAAATGCTTTCAATGTAATTCACTGCATACATTGCTGTACTGTGTTTTATTCGTTGCCAGAAATAGAAACCAAAAGAGAAATACAGAAAATGAAGATCCAGATTCCCAAGGCCCTCTCTCATACCAGCACCAACCTACTGTAAAAAGTTGTGATACACTAGGTGACAATTCTACACACCAATGGCCTCACCGGTGTGAAATGGAAGCACCACAAGCAGAGCATCTGATTTACTTTTGTGAAAGCATTAGGCACATCACGTGGAGTGGAAATTCGTATGCCTCTTGGTTTTCTATTATATAGTGTTCAAAAGAAGTACTAATAATATAAACCACTTATTTTAATGTGGAGATGGAAGTTTTTCAGAGCTCTGCAAGACAGCAATGCATCGAGCAGCTCTGCAGTATTGTTCGGCCATACAGGAGTCCCAAAACAGAGGCAGTAGTGAGGGCTGCCTCTGGGAGAATGTTCCTGCTGCTTCCATTTGGAGATTTATTTGGCAATGCTTATGCTGACAGAAAACTGTGAACCAGTTTAAAAATATGCATCTTCTTTCCACTACCCGAAAATTAAATGGATATAGCCTCCCGCCCATATCAAATGATACCATTTGCTTTTTTCCAGGAAATATTTCAGAGGAGGAAAAAAAAAACAAACAGTCTATTTGCTTTACATCTGGTTATTTTAAATCTCTATGGACCTATTAGTGGGATAACAAACTTAAAGAAAGCAGCTTGGAACAGCAGCAGCAGCAGCAGCCATTCCTCCTACTACAAAGCAAATCCATAATCTCTGCTGGATACAGTAAAACGTAACATCTGTTGATCACTGGGGGAACCACGAAAGGGAACGTGAAATCCATGTGGGCTCTGCCATCTTCTGTCATTTCCCTTCAGACCTCCAGGTGCGCAGTCCCCGGCACAGACCGTGCCATCCAGCTGAGACTGGCACAGCTGCATCAGCATCTCAGCCATGGGGAAGAAGAAGAGCTGGGTGTCACTTGAACAAGGGCAGGCTGTGTGGGGCTGGCAGACTGGCAGTGCCCACGGAAACACAGGCCTTCTGACACAGTGCCTGTGCCATGCTGAAAGATGAGCTGGCAATTTCTGAGTGTCGGGATGATGGTGGTGATGGTGGTGGTTTTTAAACACTCAGGCTCAATCCTCACTAGGTGTTACTGCCCACGTTCCTCTGAGGGCTGCACCAGCTCAGCTCATGGTTCACTCCAAATCATGGTACTAAATGTGGAAACAGAAGTTTTAACTAAAATGGGGCAAAATACTGCCTAGACTTTATCCATGGCAGGATGCAACTTGCCAGGGAATTTGGCTGAAAGCATGCGCTCAGCTTTTAAGCTGAGGTGACAGTTTATCTAATAGACCAAATAATTACATGATTCTGATAATTCTATTTGTATTGTTTAAAAAAAATCATAGTATCATAATTATTTTCTGCAGTAAAAACCCATTCTGCTGCAGATCATTTTATTTAACTTCTTAATTAGCTAAGCTAAAGCTCCCACTGCGAGAAAATATCTTTTCAGCAAAGTACTGATTTTCTCCCTCAATCTCCCATCCTCCCCACTTATTCCTTCTTTTCTTCTCCATCATCAATCTTTTAAACGTGCCACTGTGCATTCATATTTTTCTTTCTGCACGTGTCAGCTCAATGCTCTTCCTCAGAGCCCTCTTTCTCCGCCAAATCCTGCAAAGCCGACTTTAACCACTCATTTCCCGAACGGGGAACTCCACGCAGAACTTCGTGGAAGCCAGGCTCTACAGGCACTTCCCAGACACCCTGCTGGAATCCCTGCTTCCCTCCACAACCCACGGCTATGGACAAAAGAGCAAGTAAAATGAAACTGACTTACTGCTATGGCTTGGAGCCTTTCCTTGTGCAACTCTGCTTCCGCCATCCTGGAGGGAAGGACGCGGGAGGAGAGAGAGGGAGACGGGCGGTGGTGGGGTGTGCGGATGAAAAAAAGGAAGGCAAACAAAACCAAAACAGAGCACACGCTGCAGTCACCCGGGGGGAACTGGAGTAATTGCAAAGAAAGCCGAGCTCCTGTAGTAGTAATCAGCCACTTTTGGAGGCACTGCAGGCTGGCTCACGGTGCGATCATTTTAGTCACTGGACCAGTGCCTGCCTCGCTGCCTGTCTCCCAGCTGTATTGCTAACTGCATTTCATTGCCGCTTCTGTGTGCTAATGCTGTCACACAAGCCATGTATGCACTCTCCCAGCAGCTGAGTGCAGGGATAGCTTGCATGGCTATAATTTTTTGCGTTGACGTCTCAGCTCATTTGCTCCTCCTATGGGGTGCTGGGTCACGACAGGAGCTCAACATCAGTAGCATTCACAGCAGTCCAGACCTGCGGCAAAGGAGGCAGACAGCTGTGCCACAGCATGTCCTTAGGAAGCAGTGCGGCAGGGAGGGGAGTACGGTGGCAAATGGTGCAGTGAGCAGGAGCTGCGGTAGGCGGGCAGGCAGGCGGCTGCAGCCCTCAGTTGAAGCAGGTTTGGTTACAAGAAGGCACAGGGAAGATACTGGCAGTGAGGGAACAGCACAGCCGCTCATGAATGCAGTGGTAATATGGCACGCTGCGAAAGGCAGCTGCTGCTGCAACGACAGCCTGTAAGAGCAGCAGTGAAGAGCATGTGTATGGGAAGGAAGAGGGAAGGTGTCCATGCACCCTGCACATGCTTTGCACATTTAAGCATTCTATTGTCACTTGCAAGTGACAAAGCTGTATGTACAAATGGTCTGACTGAAGAACTCAGGTGTATTATAAATAGGGGAGGAGGCAGGTGGGGAAGGGAGGGGAAGCCTGATACAGTATCGTGACAGGACCCTTGATCCTTGATTTCAAGCGTGGATTCAGTTTAGAAACGTCTTCACCTTTTCTTACTTTTTTTTTTTTTTTTTAATGATTTCCCATCTGCCTTGTTTTCTCATAAACAGCAAAGAAAATAAGCCCCTCACACTCTCCCAGCCATCAGGCGCTACTGCAAGGGTGAGCACAGGGCTGCCCCAGCAGAGTGGTGGCCCCAGGCCAGGCCAGCCACCTTGCTGGTTGGAGTGCAGGGCAGAAACTGAGTTCGGCACCCTGCTGCTGTCCTGTCTGAGGAGTATTTTGCAGCATACAGTTTTGTTTTAATAACCCCATGCTGACAAGACAAGGAGACTCCATCATCTTGGAGGAAAGGGGTCTGGAAGTTATCCTGCTCATCTGTGGCTGCCCTTTTGTGTGCCTCTCTGCTGGAAACCCTGTCTCCTCTCCCAGGCATCCTCCACCTCCACCCTGTTTCCAGCTCTGAGATGTGCTATTTGCTGTAGCTTGCTTTTCGAGGCCACTGCTTTCTCAAGTGTTTCCATCTCCAGGTCCCATTTTCCTTGTTGGTGCCCAGCCTGCTCGTCTCATGACGGCATGTCAAAGTGTCTTCTTGCTTTGCTTTGCCTGTATGAAAGAGGTCCTTTGTTGCACAGAAAACTTACAGAACATTATATAATTGCAGTAGTCTCTGTGGCCAAAACGCAAAATTTTATTGCCTTATCCCAAGTGAGGCAGTAACTGGGTGTTGGGGTGGGTTCACAGCTAGCAAAAATGCAGCAATTCCAGACTACACTGGGATACTCTTGCCACCTTTAAGTAATTTGTTGGATGACATCTGTCCTGTAGCTTATTTAGTCCCTTTCAGCTTGTTTTTCTTCAAATCCTCTCTTTTTTATGTTCAGTTACCACATATGGTCTATGTGTTGCTGCACAGCTGTGTTTGAAATGTCCTGTCACACAGAATCCAGACATCTATACTCTCATGTGTGCACTGAGAACACACATGGGCAACTTCTACTAAGACTTGCAAGCTATGCAATTAAATCCCTTCAATACCCTTCTCATGTTTTGCTGCTAAGCCTTGCCCAGGAGAGGAATTCTGCTACAGGCTATAGCCAGCAAAGACAACGGTATGCCCCAGTGCTTACTGGAGCTGAGACAGGCAAGCTGACCTGTAGTCACATTAAATGCTGCCAAAGTGGTGTGTGTAATGCAGCACCATCACCTTTTCCTTCCACATGGCATCCACTCAGCAAAACATTTAAACATTATTTCAGTACATTCAGGGTAATCATGTATGAAAGTGCATCTTGCTTCTGATACAAAAGCTTATAACACTGTGAAGCACAGTAACACATCTGAGCTGGACACTATACACCCCATACTTCTCCTCTCTCCCATTTAACTGCAGTGCTTGCTGCAGGCAAGGGGTAAGCCGGGTGGATCCTAATGAGCGCTGGGCATTCCTGGCCCCAGTGAAATGTGCTGCAGGGCTGTGCACCTCTCTTTAGTTTAGTTTGACAAGGAAACAGGGATCAGCTGTGCTGTAGCAGCCCACCCTCTTGGCTGTTTCCGACTCTACAGTTATGATACTGTATGTATCAGCAGAGGAGGAGTTTCTTGCTGGTGACTTGCAATGCAGAGAAAATGATCTCTGTAAGGTGACTTACAAGGTGATGACAGAGCCTGCAGGGGACACCCCCTATGAACATTTGGTTAGTGAAGGCAGCTTTAAATGCAACAAGATGAAACAATGAGCCAGTCATTTTATGTTTTAACCCATGTTGGTTAAGATTTTTGTTTCCAGAATGTTTTGCTGTGTTGGTAAGGAACTTAAATAAAAATAATTAGACATCGTATTAAGCCTTACTGTATTTTACTTTTAGGGTAGGAGGGCAGGGTAGCATTTCCGAATTTTGAAGATACTAAGAAAACAACGGAGGACAAAGGTTGTAAGGAGGAGCTAGAAGATTCTAGAAGAGTAGGCAAGCAAGAGGAAAGAAGTATTCTATTATACTTTGTTCAGTAGCTAAAAATGAAGAAGAAAGGAAAGAAAATATTTGTCAAATGTCAGTTAAAAGGCTGTTCTTTTCATTGCAATTTTTAAAAGAGCAAAAACTGCTACATCTCAATAATGTGTGAATTGTATCCCATTTCCATGCAGGACAGATTCTTATTTTCATTTCTTTGGAAAAGAGTGTATGAAACAACCTGCAGTCCCTGTTCAGCTCTGGAGAGGATCTGGAAACCACTCCGAGATGTGTGTAGCCTGAACTTTTAATAAGACAGCTTAGTTTTATGGTGGAAATTGGGTTCTTGTCCTTGCCATAGAGCTGACCTGGATTAGAAAATGTTCTAGTTTAAATCACCTGTGTTTGTTTTTTTAACAAGCCTTTTTTTTTTTTTTTTTCACAAACTTTTTTGATCATTGTTCTGCGTATGACCAGAACCATTCTGCATGATGCTGGGCATCTTGAACTTGATGCAAAACCTTTGCCTTCCCATTCTCCTCGCTGTTGATAGGACCAAGTCAGTCTGAGAAAACAGACTTTGGCCTGAATACTGAGTAAGGAAGGCACACTCATACGCATGAAGGTCAGGATTAATGTCTCAGGCATTACAAATGCATTGACATATTTTTGTGGTGACAAGTTAGTGGTTGGATCCTGGCAGCAGTTGTCAAGAAAACATAGAGCAAGGACAGGAAACAGGCTTCACATTTGCATTTCTGATTGTTTAAGGGGAGATACTTCTGGCTCTTAAAATTACCACATGCCAGCATGTTACATTGTGCTGCACTAACTGTTCTGGCATCCTCAATATTGTCAAACATTCCTCTCTAGGGCATATTTGAGCCATATTATTTTCATCTACGTTGAAATTCTGAGGTTTGATTAACTGTTTTTTATTTTTCTTACCAGACTTTGGCCTCAGATGCTACATTTAAATAGGCCAGGAATGTAAAGTTGATCTAAATTTTTAGATTACTGAGCCCATTGTCCATGCTCACTTTTTAGGCTCCTTCAAACACAATGTCTTGCACAGCCTTCAAAAATTTCAGCAGTGGCACCATCCAACATTTCCAGGAGAGGCTACTTCATCTGCAGTTTTAATTGGGGGTCTCAGCCTCGTCAGACAACAGTCTCTTGCCATCCTTCTCTCATCCATACCCAGGGTGCTTTCAGGGGAGGCACAGTGGCTGTAACACCAGGGGTTGTGCTTGGGCCATTTGAAAGCTCACTACTGTGAGCTGCACCTCAGAGACCCCCATCCCAAAAAGCCATCATGGAATCATAGAATCATAGAATGGTTTGGGTTGGAAGGGACATCACCCAAAGACAGTTGTCCTAATCCCACCTGGACACTTCAACTTGGGAAGTGGTGGCTGCATGGTGGGGACTATGTCCAAAACCTTGCAAACCCATCTGGGTGGCTGGTGGTGACGATTCCCAGTCTGTTGCCACTCATGACTTAGTGAAAGTGAGAACTGTCTGAACACCCAAATATGTGTGCTCACCCCTCTGCTGAGGGATGGCAGATGCTAGTACTGGTACAACTTTTTCATCCGCACTGCCCCCTCATATGGGTTTTCATGGGCACAGACCCCAGGTGGTGTGAGCTGGTGGGAAAAACAGCCTGAGCGACAGGACAGGCAAAGACTGGGAAATCTCCCCTCCACTTTCCACAGCATTTCATGCCTGGAAAATGCAGGTGGAAAAAATGTAAAAGATATGCCTGAAGCTGAACAGGAGGGCAGTGGCAGAGCTCAACCTATACCTCTGAGTCCAGTTCCGTTAAGTGCACAAGATCATTCTTGGTAAAAAAAAATCTCTATACCAGACTTGGTTTAACTGAAGTTGTTTCCCACTTTTTCTGTTGTTTCAGTTTTTCCAGTTGCTATCAAGACATGGAGTTGAAGCATGCACAGCAGGAGATGACATTGTTTAAGAAATAAACAGCTAGAGAACAGGGCTTTGTTTCAAGCTTTCCCAAGACAGTAGGCTTATGAATAGGTAAGCCATAATTTATTAATAAGCACAGCCTATTAGGTTTTTCCATGTTTGCTTGGTTTCATTCTGCAGGCATGGGGAACTTGCACTGAGAAGCCCTCTGTATAGAGTGATCTTCAAACAGTTGTGCCAGTGGCAGGGCACCACCTCTGATGGAGCACCAGACGCTGTGAGTGGAAGGGACTCCCAGGAGGATTCTGCAGAGCAGAAGTCTAGCCAAATTATGTCTGTTGTCCACAAACAGTTGCTTTTAAGTGATTCTGCTGGCATCAGGGACAAGAAACAAGGTCTTTCCTGAGACCTCCTGTCATGCCAGCCCCCCTGCCAAGCTTAAATAGCCTCATGTTAACCTGACCTTCAGTCCTTGGCAGTAATTCATGAAGCAAGCCATAGAGCACCTGCTGTACAAGCCTGCAGGTCAGGAAATGAGGAGATCCTGTTTGCACTGACTTTCCTTGAAGTAGGGAAGAACCTAAGAATTAATGATGGATGCATTTCACCTTTTTCGCTTCTTTCGTCTCCTGGTAGCTGGGGTTATTTGAAGCTTCCCAGGTGGAGGAAGCAACCTGCCTTCTTTTGGGATTTCCATGACTGCTGTTACGAACGCAGCTCACTTAGCCAGCTCACACCTTGCTGCAGGAACCTAGCCTGGCTCCTAGGGAGGAGAGAAGAATTGGATGATCTGCAGAGAAGAAATGCAAGGCAACCTTCCCCAATTTCCTTTACTGAAATTACACAAAAAGAAAATCCTGGCTAGTCCTCGTTTTCCACTTTCTATTCTCAGTGCTTCCCTTGACACTTTATATCCGGAGAGCAGTGACAAAAGAAATAGTGCCAGCACTACAGTGCAGGGCAGAGATATATCCGTGAATATGACAACTTTTCACAAAAAAATGCTTTTTTTTTTGGTTGAATTTCTATTCTGTCAGCATAATGGTGCCACTAAAATGGGTCACCGCCCCTTAACTGCGCATCTCTCTGTAGCTGTTAATGATCAGAGATTCACGTGTATACCAGGACTTGTGTTATCCACCCCATTAGAAACATTTTGTGGCATTGAATTTTATAGATCCTGACAACTTTAATGCTGATAGGGAAGGGACTCCTGACCCTCTTGCCTTTTAAAGCTGCCTTGGCTATTTAAATCTGCCAAGAGAAAAAGATAAAATAAAAGTATGTTATTTTAGTTTGGATTTGAAAACTAGAGCTTGGCTCCTGTAGATTCTAGCATGTTGTCTCCTTTCTGTTCAAACAACGCAGACTGCAGCAGAAAGGTTGCATTAATAAGTATTTATTTCTGTTCTGGTGCCTGCTGATTATCCTTTACGTATACTACATAGCTGAAATGATATTTCCTTAAAAACCGGAAAATATTTACTGCTGGGGTTTGTGTTAGTACATTGGATTTTGCTTCAAAGCTGAGATAGTAAAGAAAAGAAAGTAGTAACTTGCAACCCAACTGGCAAAATCTATAGAAAAGGTGAAAATAAACTACTGCACCAAATGGCAACTGGGGCCACAATCTGAATATTTGATTTTATTGCTGCTGTCACCACTGTGTGACCTTTGCTTCCATTCCCCCTGTCCTGGGTTTAGCAGTAGCAGCCATTTTTCTCCTTCTTAGCAGCTGGTGCTGTGCTGTGTTTTTGAATCTCAGCCTGAGAACAATGCTGATAACACCGATGTTTTCAGTTGCTGCTCAGTAATGTTTACTCTGACCAAGGACTTTCTGAGTCTCATACTCTGTCAGGGAGGAGAAGCCAGGAGGAAGCAGAGACAGGACACCTGGCCCAAACTAGCCAAAAAGTTATTCCATACCATGGCACGTCATGCCCACTATATACACCGGGGGCAGTTACCCAGAAGAGTTAGATCACTGCTCGGGTTGGGGTGGGTATCAGTTGGTGGATGGTGAGCGGTTGTATTCTCTTCCCTTGTTATTTCCCTTATCGTTATTATTATTGGTGGTAGCAGCAGTGGTTTGTGTTATACCTTAGTTACTGGACTGTTCTTATCTCAACCCGTGGGAGTTACATTCTTTTGATTCTCCTCCCCATCCCTCCGGGAGTTGGGGGGAAAAAGGGGGGAAAGTGAGAGATCTGCTATGTGGTTCTGGGTTGCTGGATGGGCTTAAACCAAGACACCCCCATATATCAAAGAATCATAGGGTAGTTTGGGTTGGAAGGGACCTTAAAAATCATCCAGTTCCAACCTCCTGCCCCAGGCAGGGACACCTTCCATTAGACCAGGTTGCTCCAAGCCCCATCCGACCTGGCCTTGAGCACTGCCAGAGATGGGGCAGCTGCAGCTTCTTGGGACAACCTGTGCCGGTGTCTCGCCACCCTCATAGTGAAGGGTGACAAAAAGATCACTTAACATCTTTTTAAACAATCTTTTGGCTCCAGGCTCTCTAGTCCATTCTCAGTTTGGTCTCCTATCTTAACAGGTTCCTCAAAGAAGGACTAAGGGATTGGCAGTGGATTTGCAATGTCAAAAAAGTATTCCAGTCTAAAAGGGCAGCTTTTATTAATGACAAGTATCCAGCTAAGGTTAAGTAACTGGGAAAGTAATGGCAGCATGCCTTTCTCCTCCGTAGAGGGGTTGCCCAGAGGTGTCTTCAGCTTGACTGAACCAAGGGCGCAATTTAACAGTGGGTGTTTTTAGTGGGTGGGAGCCTAGCTGAGAGTTGATTTCTTCTCATGACTGAGATATAACAAAGTATGGTTTTGCCAAAGTGTATTCAGTAGAGTATATGTGTTTTTGTTCATCATGACTGTTTGTCACAAAGAGGCAGGAAAACACAGGGGTGCAGCTGTTCTATGAACTTTGTATGTGGCTGCACCAGGGCACCTGGACAATGCTCTTGGCGCAGACAAGGAAGAGATCATGAGAAACTGCATGGCCCCAAGAGTAAGCAATTACAGATCTGTCATAAACCTGGTTGTTTTATTAAGGGTATAAAACCAGGACCCTCTTGTAGCCAAATCTGTAGCCTCAAGCTATGGGTGCACGCACTGCACAGGAATTTTTCCGGTTGCCTGACACTCCTGGCATTGGCTGCAGTGGGGCTTCCCAGGCTGAAGTGTGGGCTTGGATGATGATTCAGTAGTAATTGGTGGTGTATTTCTTCTTAATCACTATTCTCTGTACGTAGTAATGACATGATGCATTGCTAACTTTCCTTTGTACTTATATATATTGTATCTGATTTGCTTTATTGTGCTTATTTACTGCATATTTAGAGAAATATACCCAATTTGTGTTAGTGTGCTTGTTTGCTTTGGTGTGCTTATTCACTTTAATGTGCTTTTTCAATAAACTATGCATGTTATATATCTAGTGAGTGGTCATTTAGTTGTGTACTCTGCCTGTCAGCAGAGCAGTATTCCAGATCGGTTCACCTCAACTCCAGCATGTTATAACAATGAAAGAGCTGGAATTTTGATTTTATCTTTTTGATGAAGAAGGCTTAAATCCACCTGTTCCAATGAGGGATCTGACAGCACTTTGAAACTGGTGTGAGGCAGATCAGAGTCCATATTTCTGAAATTCTTCTGAGACCTGCCATGTAGCCTTTAAGCCTGCTAGCTAGTAGTTTCAACTCTAAAAAAGAGCACCCCCAATGAGAGATTTTTAGGCTTTATCCCCTCTTTGGTCCTCTCACCTGAAAAAAATGGAAACCTTTCACATGGAAGTCATCTCCTGGCCTTTTGTCCTCTGCTTCAGATAGTGGCAGAGTCACGTAGAAAAGATAAAAAATAACTGGCTATGTTCTGGATCTATGCTGAAAGTTTAGTATGAATTTTGGATCAGTCTACACTACACCCAAATTGGTACATCCAGCTTTCATTGTTAGCTGGGGAATTCATTAAGCTTTTCACAGCCTGAGGCAGCCACAAGGTGCCAAGAGTTTGCCTTGAACCAGTGTAGCAGGCGGTATGCATTATGCAAAGCCACGGTGTTGCATATGTTTCTTCCAAGGATCGTTAAGGCTGTTGTTTCTTCTCCATAGTCCCACTTCCAGTCCTCAACTCAAAGGTATGCATGGGAAAGGTGTCCCCACTGGTTCCTTGCTCAGGGTCATGGCAAGTGTGTAGTGTTCCCTTTAGTACTTTTCAAAGACTACTGCTACTGAGAGCAGTAGATACTGAGAAAAATCATAATCAGGCTTCCTGAGGAAAATGCAAGTTCCACTGAATTCCTATTAATGTCACTCTAATATTATTATTTTATACTTTAATGTTATAAAATATAAATTAGAGAACTGTTTTACATTGTATTGTACACCACATACAAGCCTCACTAGAGATTACCACTAAACTGGTATCTCTGGCTTGAAGCTAATTAGGACATCATCTTTATATCTTGCACCTCTAATGTACAATTGCCTTGTCTGGTACACAGTGTTCAGAACAGACATTATTCATTAAACCCAGTAGTCAGCAGTTCCTAGGATGAAATTTAATGCTGAGTTACAAAGCAGTCCAAATGATTGACATTGCCTTCCACTAATATTAGTGGAAAATGATTCTTAATACTCTAGTCTGCTTTGAAAATCCCTGTCAACATGTCTACATTTTAAGCTTCTGCACATATTCCAATTTTGGAACCTGAAAGAGAGTACAGTACATGATTGTTTCAAAATTAAGCAGACACCCAACCTTTTAAATCAAGATATTTTGGAAGAGGCTGGATGCTTAACCCTAAAAATTTCTAGTTATTTCTTAATTTAATACTTAAGCAGCTCTTCATCTTTTCCCAGCCTGCTGTGGTTGGTGTCTCTTGTACTGGAGAGCATCACAACACTGAGTAAGGCTGCAGGCATCCCCAATCTCATGGTAGATTTGGACTTTTTGAGAGAGGTCTGAAGGGATGTTCACCTGCTAATTGTACCAGGAAAGAAAACAAAGAGGCTCCCTGTGAGGCTAAGACTGGCTTACAACAGGCAGGTAGCATGACAGAGCCTACTGAAGTTATGTGCTTTAGGCACTAGCCCATCATAAATTAAAATAATAGTAACCCATACAGCATGGCTCTCTGCACAAATGGGGAAGAAGGAGACATGTCAGATGGTTCATTTGTGCAGAGCTATAGCCTTGCAGGTTTCTACTAGGAGGTTTGAATCAATTTAGGGAAGGTGAAGAAAATCCAGTTGAGGCCTGCTTCTGCCACTGCCCACTCTTCACAGCATAACAGCCTGAGACTTTCATAAGGATGCTAGAGAAGCATTGCTTTGCTTATAAAATTATAAAGAGAGAAAGAGATAAGCTATTGAAAAAACACATTTTTTCTTCATGAGGGTACCCAATGTGATCGTCTACTCTTTTCTCATAGAAAACAAAATCTCCCTTTCTCTACGTTTCCCCTTGATTTCTTTAGATAACTGTTTTATTTCAATCTTCTGATGTTATGGGCAATACAACATTTGCAATTTGGACACTCATCAAAGGCATGGAAAGCACAGTACTATCTGTCTGCATCAGATCTGTTTAGGCAATTTAATTTTCTCCACGTTAGACTGTTCCTGTTGTGAAAATATATACTTTTTAAAGATTGATAAAATACTTCCAGTTGAGACTTGGCATAAGACAAAGTGTTTGTTGATTCTAGTGCCCAGGCAATCACACAGTGTGGATTTATGGCTGTTCCAGGATACTTCTAGCCTGCGTAAACTTAAGTACATATGTCTATAGCAGATGCCAATATTGTATCTGGTGTATGATGGCAATAAGGTGACAGGAGCCCTGGACATGTCTCTTTTAAGCAACATCTTCAACAGATCTTCTACTTGCCAAATTACTATTGCTAAGCCAAATTTGGCTATACTGAATGCAAATATCTCCATGTTGATGTGAGAGTCCCGTTTAAAAATGACGGCACTTTTCAGAAAACTGGAACCATATGAAAGAAGGGAGCTTTAAAGTTGTATTTTGAATTCTCACATTCCAGATCTATCTAGGAAATTCAGGATTTTCTTTTCCCCTGATTACACACACAGAAAGATGTAGAAGTGTAACAACATTTGCAGCTTATTTGACATGGGACATGTAAATGATTATTTGAAGTCTCAGGTATTCTACCTGAATAACAAACTTATGTCTCCAAATCTGTAATGCTACTTACAAGACAAACTCTAACCTAGACAATATCTGATGATTTTATTCATTAGTGTACATCAATAAGCAGACATTCTGCAGATGTGGTTACTAATCAAGCCCTGACAACTTGCAAATCACTTCTGTTTTCATGAAGGCATTTCTTTGCCTGCTTTAAATGGGAACTCCTCAGTACTGGAACTGCTTGCTATGTGGCTGCTGAGGAGGGATCATGATTAGTGAAATTACATCTGGGATTGCAATAGCTGCACCTACAAAAATATAAGTCAATGTTTAGTGTTTAAGAAGAAGTATTATTAGTGGTAAAACAATGATCATTTACTAAAATCTAGCTTACACACAAGATATGCATTAATTTTAATGAGACAGAAAGATGACAAAAACCCTCCCACTTTATTTGGTGAATTTCTAAAGAGGTTTGCTTTTTTATCCTAAAGGTAAAATATGTTCTGAAAAAAGCACTTTACGCTATTTTTACTTCAGTACGGAGTAAATATGGAAATATAAACTTGCAAACTTGCAAATTATGTGATGTATTTTAATTTTTAGGTAAAAAAGTACTTGAAATCCTGCTCATTAGTACGTTCAAAATAATACTGCTCTGCCAGGGAGCTCACAAGCTAAGCCTGAAGAACAACTCTGTATTTGATTTCCCTTTCAAAATATCCTGTTATTGAACCATGTTGTACTTGTTATCAATGTAAGTTTCCAGCCTTCCACTGATTTATAGTTCTCACTGTCAGTGGTATATTGTGGCAAGGACTTGTTTTTTCTTGGGTTTTATTTTTATTTTTTTTTTTATTATTTTATTTACTTTCGTTTGCTTGTATTTTGTTTCGGTCTTGTTTGTTTGTTTGGTTTGTTTGTTTGTTTGCTTCTTCTTTTTTTTTTTCCTCTTGGTTTCACCGCACCTCCCATCCAGCTATCAGAGTTCTGATTTAATACTCTAGGCTGCCTATCTCATCCCATGATGAAAGTGTACCAGCTGTGAAATTTTATAATGGGAATTATTCCTGCAGTTGATCTGAGCACAGTTTTCCAGCATAGAAAACCCAGTATTGCAGAAACTAAGTGTAGCTCATAATCTTCTGGAGTAAGGCAGAGAGGAAAAAAGATGCAAAACAAAAGGGACATTCTTGATCCTTTATGAAGAAACAAAGAATGCACTAAGAAAAATTACTTAATAATGTAAAAATGGCAGGAAAAACAGGTGTTGCCTTCAGGATGGTGATCTGGTGTGCACTATTGAATTACAATGATGTTTCAGGGGAAGCAGAGCAAGCGTTGGTGCAAAGTGTTGTTTTTGTGTATAAGATTCCACAATAAGCATTATCTTGGCTTTTGTTTGCCTTGAGTGCAATTTCAACAGCTCCAAAGCCAGAGTGAAATGCAGCACTTCTGCAAGTAGAAAGCAAGAAAAATGTTTCAGCAGTGCCCACATCAAAGAGGACTGTGAATAAAAGTTGGTTTGAAAGGCTTTAAAAGGTGGTTTAGCTTGTTTTGGAGATAAGCAGATGCAGCTTAAATTTTTATACAGATGTGCCTGATTGTGTAAGAGCTCCACATGCAACTTGGGTAGTTCTTCCTTTTGCTGAAAACCTCATCCTGTTGTATGCCTAGCTTTGAGCAATCTAAGGTCTATGAATGCTATAGTGTTTGTAGTTTTAAGGCTTTTAATTAAGCATTGTGATCTGTGGCTTTGGACAAATCATTGTATTATGGCAAATAGTGGTTATTGCAATGAAGATGGTGTGCAGTGTATTGTCTCATGATATCTTTCACCCTCCAGAGAAGGTTACAAGGTTCTATTCGGAGGCCTTGAAGACATGTCCTGCAAGTGGTAGTCCCACTAAAGTCACACAGCCTTCCGCTTGTGGGGCCTATTTTGCATGTTTTGCCCCATTCAGTCTGGGCTTACTCAGCTGCTGAGTCTGTGTAGTAAAAGGTGCTACCATTTTTAGTTGCTGCCATTTGTAGGTTTTGAACTTTGGAAGGCTTTCATGGGTGCGGAGAGGGATGAAGGAGTAGGAGATTTCCTCCAAGAGACTGGATAGCCGCCTGATACAGGGCTGGAGTGCAGGAGGTCCGGGATCTGCTCCTGGCTGTATTGTCCTACTGTATCACTCCCAGACAGGGCTCCTTCTCCCTACAGCTCCAAACACTGGCAAAGCCCTGTGTGTTCTCTACTGATGTGCAGCCTGGCCAACCCCAGCCAAGCTGTAATGGGAATGCTGCCGAGAGCTGTGGGAGAGTCTGAGTGTCCTGGATTTCCACAAATGGCTGTTTCCCATGGCTTGTAACTTAACCAGCTTTCAGAAAGGGTATTTTAAGTCAAAGCAGAGCATATTCTGCCTTCAGTGGTTTGCATTCCCCATTTCAATACTTTAGCCTAATGTGCTGATTAAACAGCTGCTAAAATAAGACATGTACAAATTGAGAGAAGAAAAAGTGAAAATGTTTCTGCTGTCCTGATTCCGAGTTGCTGGAGTGGAACTGAACTGAGAGCGACTTTTAACTCACGGGTCCTTCAGCTTCACTAGCAGATCAGATGTCTCCCCAAAAGCAGCACATCCCATGACTTACTGCTGAAGAATGTGTTATCAGTAGTAAATCATCAACCTTCCCAAGGCATCACAGTTGTAACTGAAGTAAGTGTAATACACAAAAATACCTCTGTGGATACAAAGTAATTCAACCTCCGCAGCAAAGACATGCACAGGGACAGAGTTAAGCCCTTGCCCTCCACACCCTTTACCCTAAGGTCTTGTTTTTAGGCTGGCTGTCAGGACAAGGGCTAGAGGGGCAGCAGGTCAAGGCAGACAGGACAAACGCGGCTCCCTGAGCAGAGAAAACTGTTGCTGTGATCTGTTCCCAACAGCCTGACACTTGAAGGGGCTGTCATGTGCTTGTGCTGGAGTTAAAAGGCCTTATAAGGCAAAGCCTGAACAAACTGTTAAGCGGTCTGAAGTGTTCCTCAGCTCTGAAAAAGCTCCAGGGAATGCACAACATACCCCTGGCAAAGATTACAGCATATTTTACAGCAAGCTCATACAGTAACAAAGCAGATATTGTATCTTTGAATTTCAGGCTCTGCAGGCTACTCTCAGCAAGAAAATTAAGATCAGGTCCCCTTCTTGGTTTCAATTTACTGCATTGGGACAAGCTAAGTGTCATTCATTACATCTGTCTTTCAGATTTCATAAAGTTGCACGTCAAGTCTTCTAGAAAGATGCTCTCAAAGGCAGAAAACTTATTTAGAGGCCTCTGTGAGCTGATGGTTGGACAAGCCAGAGCCATGTGAGCTACGGCTGTAGTAAATACCACTGACAAAATGAAAGACCTTGCTTCTGAAATCTCTACAGTAAACCAGCCCTGCTTTGCCAGCTTCCAGGTGAGAGGACTTCCACTTCATCCTCTTTTGTGTTCATGGTTGAGGAGGAGCTGTGGCACAGCTGCCTTGCACCCTCTTAGTGGACATGCAGGAAAAGCACCGTGTGCTTAGATGCAACATACAGAGAAAATAGCTGAAGCTTTGCCCCTGCTCTAGCTGATCTTCCTCTCACCAAAGGCTCAGAGAGTAACACAGTTGACAACAACAAAAAAGTGTGAACAGAATGGCTCCATCACAGGGGAGCTCAGAGCAGAGCCATTTCACTGAGGCTGTGAAGCAGTCATGGCTGTGGCACCCCTGCACAAAAGACAGTGATAAGGGCTTAATCTTCCCCTAGAAGATTAAGCAGAAGGCTGAGGACCATCCATCCTCTTCTGCTGGAGTTAAAAAGCCTGTTAAAAGGACCTAAGACCATGGAATTTTGCTGCCTTTTCTTATGCTTGCTGGTTACAGCTAACTGCACCTTTCCGTTGTTTTCTTCTAATCTGCCTTAGCTAAAGCTTTTCAATATACTTTGAGGTGCTTACTTCCTTAAGAAATTGCACTGTGAACTGTGCCAGGAAGATGCAGGCCATTTCTTTCCCTCATAAACCAGATCAAAATGCTGTCAGTCTAACAGCTGATGCCCACAGGTTCCCTGATGTTTTTCTCTGTCATTTCTGCTATTTGCATTCTCATACTGAAGCCTGTTTACTGTTCCAGCCCTTTCCTTGTTATTTTCTGATATTTTAAAATAATTCCTTTCCAATTGCTTTTTCTGTTTCTACACAGCTGCCTGTTTACGTTATGCAGGTGCTAACCTAAAATGGGCATCCAGAGGGAAAAGCATGTTCAGTCAGTTTTCCAAAGAAAGTATGGTTGTTCAGAGCACATTTATTAATTATTAGAATAATAGAAAGTTGTGAAGGCCAGTGTGGAATGACTTTCAAAAAGCAAGACCATTGAACTGAGATTTGTTTTCTTCTTTCCAGAAGGAAGCCGCATGTAGGTAGCCTTGCCTCAGTTAAGGAGGAGCAGGCTGGGAATCTGTTGGATACCCACTGGCTCCCCCCCTCGTGCAAGAACTGATCTAATAGATCTCCATATAAGAAGGGCTTGCAAGCACAGATGTCATTTGCAATTGGTACCTTGTTCATAGGTACCAAAGATAGGTCTGGAAGTGTTTTGGAGATGTCTGCAGTTCATCTTTCTGTCCTACGACAAATTCAGATGCACTGCAGCCTATTCATTTACAGACTGAAACAGGCATTGTCATGCTCTTGTGAGCACCTCCCGTATGAAGATAGGCTGAGAAAGTTGGGGCTGTTCAGCCTGGAGAAGAGAAGGCTGCGTGGAGACCTCATAGCAGCCTTCCAGTATCTCAAGGGGGCCTATAGGGATGTTGGGGAGGGACTCTTCATGAGGGACTGTAGTGAGAGGACAAGGGGTAGTGGGTTCAAACTTCAACAGGGAAAGTTTAGATTGGATATGAGGAAGAAATTCTTTACTGTAAGGGTGGTGAGGCACTGGAATGGGTTGCCCAGGGAAGCTGTGAATGCTCCGTCGCTGGCGGTGTTCAAGGCTGGGTTGGTCAGAGCCTTGGATGGCATGGTTTAGTGTGAGGTGTCCCTGCCCATGGTGGGGGGTTTGGAACTAGATGATCTTAAGGTCCTTTCCAACCTTAACTATTCTATGATTCTATGATTCTATGTATGCAAAAGATGCATCCGTCTTCGTTACATTATACCAACTATCTTCATCAGAAGACAGGCTTATTCTACCTAAGGCACAGGATAGCAGGACACTGTCACATCTGTAAATCAGTCCCCAAAAGGTAATATAGAAATCAGCACCAGCTAAAATTACTAGTGTTGAATGAGGAGCTGATAGCAAAGTTAGTTCTCTGCAGATGACAACTCTCAGTGACTAAAGAGGGTTGTAAAGTGCCTGTTGTTGTGTAACCATAACAGAAAGTAAACATTGTAAGTATTCAAACTTTTCAGCAAATTAGTTTTGATCATTAGCCTACCATTTTGTGCATGACTTACTAAAAATGGACAGCTAATTGAACAGACAGGCACACCCTAGAGACCGAGCCTTAAATGATTATTGCAGAAAATCACATTTGAAATCCTTCAGCACAAGAGCATTCTCATTGAAGACATATGATCTCTAGACATGCCTTCTCTCAACTACTGAACAGCAGCAGCTGGTGACCAGAAAAAGCCAGGCTGAGGTATAGCTATTTTAAAAGTCTAGTGGTAAAGGCAAGAAAGTAGAAAAAATCTATAGGGAAAAACAGTGTAAGCAAATACAATGGAGAAAAAAAGAAAAAGATACACTCAAATCAGAGCCAAGTTCAGGGATTTAAAATCAGTGCTCTGGTTTAAAATCAGATTTGAGGAGTCAAAGTATAGTAATGGATACAATTTCTCCACTAGCCAAGGCAGATATAACAGATGGGTCAAAACCTGTTATTAAGGTTGGTTCAGGCCAGCGACTTGAAGTATGACTCAATTTGGCATGTAATATACATGACCGCTTTTGTCTAGCTAAAGGCATGCAAAGCTTTCATCAGTCTTCTGAAGCAGCCCTTTTCTGGTGTAAAATAAACCCCAGGCTGACATAAACTGCTGACACTGGAAACTTCTTTATGTACTCCTCTATGTTTTATCCACAAACCCCATTATTTTTAATCTTCACCATCATTGTCTACAGTAGTAATGAGATGTCCTGGGTTCAGCTGTAGCAGTCATTTTTCTCCTTCCTAGCAGCTGGTGCATTGCTGTGTTTACAACTTTAGCCTGAGAACAGTGCTTATAACACACTGATGTTTTAGCTGTTGCTAAGTAATGCTTACCCCCATCAAGGACTTTCTGAGTCTCTCATGGTCTGCCAGTGAGGAGGGGCATAGGAAGCTGGGAGGAAGCAGAGACAGGACACCTGACCTAAACTAGCCAAAGAGGTATTTCATACCACAGTACATCATGCCCAGTATATAAACTAGGGAGAGTTACCCAGAAGGGACCGATCACTGCTCAGGTCTGGCTGGGTGTAAGTCAGTGAGTGCTGAACGATTGTATTGTGCATCAATTGTGTTTTCTGAGCATTCCTTTTTCTCTTGTTGTTTTCTTCTATTATTATTGGTTGTAGTAGTAGTAGTAGTGTTTCAATTATCACTATATTTTGTTTTAGTTATTAAATTGTTCTTATCTCAACCCATGGGGTTTACCTTCTTTTGATTCTTCTCCCCATCCCACCCGGAGCAGGGAAGGAGATGGTGAGTGAACAGCTCTGTTGTTTTGAGTTACCAGCTGGATCTAAACCACAACATGACAAAAGAGGTACTCTAATGATTTCCAGAGCTTGTAGAAAGAGGTAGCTGAAAGCCAAATAAACTTTTTCAGGAAATAATATATGGATGCTGGGATTTGACTTTGCTTAATCTCTTAGTATTTACAAATAAAGAATGCCGAGGAGGTAAGCTAGACAGTTAAAAGTTGCTCATTTGACTCAGAACGGATCTTTGATAATGCCACCCTTTACTGGTGTCAAAACTGTGTTCATTCAGGAATGATCTGGAACTCAAATACCACCACCTAACCTTTTCATGCTTCAAAGGTAATGCCTATGCTGCCAATTATTACCTTTTTGTCGCATAGTTTTGAACACAGATGTTCCCAAAAGCTGCTCTGTGAATACCTGTGAAGGCAAGAAGAGCAGAGTTTGCAGAATAATGCAGGTAATAAAACCCCGATTTTCAAGAATTGGAAAATGGATGACCCAGGGAATTACAGACCAGTCAGCCTCACCTCTGTGCCTGGCAAAATCTTGAGCAGATTCTCCTGGAAGGCATGCTGAGGGACATAAAACCAACAAGGTGCTTGGTGACAGCCAGCATGGCTTCACTAAGGGGGAATCCTGCCTGACCAATATGGTGGCCTTCTATGATGGGGCTACAGAACTGATGGACAGGGATTGAGAGTTGATGTCATCTACCTGGACTTGTACAAGGAGTTCAACACTGTCCTGCATGACATCCTCATCTCTAAGTTGGAGAGACATCAATTTGATAGGTGGACCACTTGGTGGAAAAAGAACTGGCTGTATGGCCGCACGCAAAGAATTGTGCTCAATGGCTCAATGTCCAGCTGGAGACCAGTAACGAGTGGTGTCCCTCAGGGATTGGTGTTGGGACCGGTCTTGTTCAACATCTTTGTCGGCGCCATGGACAGTGGGATTGAGTGCTTCCTCAGCAAGTTTGCCAATGACACTAAGCTGTGTGGTTTGATTGATAGGCTGGAGGGAAGGAATGCCATCCAGAGGGACCTTGACACACTTATGAGGTGGGTTGATACCAACCTCATGAAGTTTAACCATGACATGTACAAGGTCCTACAGCTGGGTGGGAGAAATCCCAGGCACAGCTCCAGGTTGGGCAGGGAAGAGATTCAGAGCAGCCCTGCGGAGAAGGACTTGGGGGTGTTGGTCGATGAGAAAATGAACATGAGCCGGCAGTGTGTGCTTGCGGCCCAGAAAGCCAACCGTATCCTGGGCTGCATCAAAAGGAGTGTGAGCAGCAGGTCGAGGGAGGTGATCCTGCCCCTCTACTCTGCTCTCGTGAGACCTCACTTGGAGTATTGTGTGCAGTTCTGGTGTCCTCAACATAAAAAGGACATGGAACTGTTGGAACAAGTGCAGAGGAGGCCCACGAGGATGATCAGGGGACTGGAGCACCTCCCGTATGAAGATAGGCTGAGAAAGTTGGGGCTGTTCAGCCTGGAGAAGAGAAGGCTGTGTGGAGACCTCATAGCAGCCTTCCAGTACCTGAAAAGGGGCTATAGGGATGCTGGGGAGGGACTCTTCATGAGGGACTGTAGTGAGAGGACAAGGGGTAACGGGTTCAAACTGAAACAGAGAAAGTTTAGATTGGATATGAGGAAGAAATTCTTTACTGTGAGTGTGGTGAGGCACTGGAATGGGTTGCCCAGGAAGCTGTGAATGCTCCATCCCTGTCGGTGTTCAAGGCCAGATTGGACATAGTCTTGGATGGCATGGTTTAGTGTGAGGTGTCCCTGCCCATGGCAGGGGGATTGGAACTAGATGATCTTAAGGTCTTCTCCAACTCTAACTATTCTATGATTCTATGAATTTATATTTGAACTATCAAGCAATGAAATTCAATAACAACAAAGAACATTTTTTTACAATGTGCCTGTGTGTGAAACCTCTACCCATGGAAAACTGGTGTCAAAAGCGTACAAAAAAGGAGCTATTTCCTGTAACCAAAGAGTTTTTTTGTTAAGCATATGCTGGTCCTACAAAAACTGTGAGTCAGGTTGGTGGGTATTCTGCCTTGTTGATGAACAGCTCAAAGCCTGTGCCTCATTCAACAGGATTTGTGCTCATTCAGTCTATGAAAATAAGAATATGAATATAAACATTCATTTCCAAGGTTACCCTGGAACAGATACTGGTGATGGGCATGCACCTGGTAAGGAAAGCTCTTCTCTTGGTACCTGCAATTAAATTCTGCAGAGGTACAAAACCATTCTGTTGCCAGAATAAACCTGTGACGCCCCACTGTTCTCTCTGGTTTGTGTGGCATTAACAGCAGAGTGACCTGAATGAAAGCAACATTTTATTGGAAATATCATTACTGAGATGACTAACTACAATGCTATTAGAGAGAGAAGCTGCATGGAGGGATGAATTGCTGTTTGTCTGCTTTATGATTCATTCATCTGATTATGCCAATTGAAACAATTTGCTGCAGTGTCTTTTGTACACAGCCAGGAAACACAGAGGCTCTCAGAGCTCCAGCAATTCTCTTATTTTCATATGGCTTGTACCATTTGAATCAACCTGCATGTAATTAGGCTCCAAAGTGTCTCCCATCATGCATAGAGGCACTTTTAAAAAAAGCAGGCAAAGCCATATCAGGACAAATTTACCCAGTCCATGTAAGCCAGCCCATGATTCTGGAAGACTTGTAGGAAACAGGCATGCACGCTTTTGAGATCAAGAAAAACAGTGGAGCTGTCCTGACTTAATGTGGGCAAAGATCACAGAAGAGGTGAATGTTTGTGACTATGAACATATGCCTGTGTCTGGTAGAAACCTGAAGGTCTCTTGTCGTCTCCTAAAGCAGTGATCTAGCCAAGAGTATGCCAGTAAACCCCTTTCAGGAAACATTACAGAAAGCTCTAGGCACGTACAGCCTTGTAGCTGGCCTTTTCTCTCATTATGAGATCTTTCCATGTGTCCTTGTTCTTGCCTGATAAGAGCAGATCTTTTTTAAGTGCTTCTTGGCTGACACTGACCTCTGAATAGACAGATAAAAACTAGAGAGATTTCCTCCTCTTTTTTTCTCTCCTTCCATCCACAATTGTCACTTATCTCCCTGACTAAGCCAATTATAGTGCCTCAGAAGTGTCCCCAAGAAGAAAGGGAAGCAGCCAGCCAGACACCAATTGAATTTCCTATAGGCACTATACAGAGGTTGTTTTGTTCTTGTGACAGAACCATTACTCCCTTATGCCACTGGTGACTCAACTGAAGACTGAGTCCTGTGAAACAGTAAAACTGATGCAGTACTCCTACAGATCCAGCAGAGAATGCAGATACAGCATGAAAGTACTGATTCATTATCAAGGAGTCCAAACTGCCCTCTAACCTTTAGTGTTTCAGGAAGCTGCAAAGCAGGAGAAAAATAAGGGAAAAGGAGGAGAGGGCAGTGGAAAGGAGGGGAGATAGGAGAGAGCAGTGGAGAGGAGGGGAGAGCAGTGGAAGGGAAGCAGTAGGGAAGAACAAATGATCATATCTAAACTCCACTGCCTTTGAATGTGTAGCTGATGCCATCCATTATCTAGTAAAAATAAAAAGCTGTCATTATTCGGATTCCAGTAACAGCCTGAGCATAAAGAAAAACTTGCATTGTGCCAGGCACTGCACAAATGTTGATCAAAGTGCAGTCTAAGGATGTGGCTTCTCTGCAGAAGCGAAAAATCTAACTCGGGTGGTAATGCCACAGGGCCTCTGAGGTACAAGCTGGAGCACTGGTTAGCTGATCAATTCAGTATCCAGGGTATGATTTGCACAGGTGTTCTGCTGCTAGGTGGGGCAGCTAACACAAAACCACTGTGGGCCTGGTCTTTATCCTGCAATCCCACCTTTCACCTGTAGCTCATGTAACACCTCAGTAAGAGTGGGAATGAAAAGCAACAGCAGGGACTCAGCAGACTACTAAGGGCAGCATTCAAACAAGCTACCAGTAAGTTTGATCTGAGTTTTAATGACTGCAACATATTGTCAGCTATGAATAAAAGTCCTAAAGCATTGTCATTTCTATGCTATAACAAACCTATATAAGTACTGTTTTCTAATATACTTGCATCAACAAACCTGTGTCTGTGAAAACTCTGGAGCTAATGGCTTTACCTGACAAAACTGTGTTTTGGTTAGAAGAATTTCCACTAGTATTATTGTGTGAAATAAGACCAGCTGAAGTACGCAAGGGCTTTTGCTAGAACAATTTTGCAGAGCAACTGTATCTGTTACCAATGCAGAACTGCTGGCAGCATTTGCTAGTGCAAGACCACCCAGCTATAATTCCTTTGAAGTGTATATTTTGTTGAAAGTTCATGATAGCTTCAACATTATAAGCAAGTTGCATCTATTCAGCACTGCCATCCCCTGAATGTTGTTTGATAGGACAGAAGAAATGAATGTAAGAAAGAAAGGAAAGGGAGGTAAGTGATAGTTTTACCTCAGTCTTCAAAGAATAAAACCTCAATTTCCCTAACTACTTCAGATTGCTGAGTGAGGGACTTAATTTGTGTTTAAGTGTGTATAAAATGTTTTGGATGCATGTATTAAAAACATATGAAACTCACGTAAATATGTATATATAATCTAAAATGAAAGGTGTGGTGTGAAAGATACATTGCTTTAGCTATCAGCACATTCATATGTAATTAATGCGAAAGATGAGGGAACAGGCCTTTGTTTTTTATGTGCTTACATTGGGATCTGTGGAAGTGCCTAACCTTCAGTTGAGTCAGACACCCTATTGCTTGGAATTAATATCTTTTCTCATCTCCAGTGTTTTTCATTAGAATACATTCCTCAGAAGAAAAGCCAGTCCCACAGCAAAGCAGTTTAATTTTTTCAGGTGATAGTCACAGGCGTTTATTTTGCACAATGAATCAAACTCCTTCCTACAGACATTGTAAAACAAAGGTAATTTTGGTGTTGATTTTTTTTGTTTTGTTTTGTTTTTTTCCCAAATCCAGTGAGAAGGTGTTAGTTAGGTATGCTAACATTTGGAGAAATCATTTTGTGTTCCTCCCTGGGCACAGCATCTAACAGTTTCGAAAATGCATCAGACAACAAGTGGAAGTATAAAAGTTTCCTAGTTTTCTAAGTAAAACTCTGGCCAAACATCTGACAGTGAGGACTGGTTAAAGATGATGTGGGATAATAAGAATTTTAATGCCTGTAGTAAAAATCAAACAAAAATCTGTTCGCTACCTAAAAACATAGTTAATGTTATTTGTTGGCTAGTCTAGTGACTGAAAGATTGGCAGTACTAATCCAAATCAAGGAAGGCACCTTTAGCATTCTACAGTTTTTTCTTGATTCCTTTTTTCAGCTCATGCCACATAATGTGCAATTATGTTCCTTCCTGCTAGATCAATCCAATGATACTTCTGTATTAATAACTTCTTTCTCAGATGTAAACACCTGACTTTGCTCGTATCTTGGGAAAAAGCTTATTGATTTTTTTAAGGTACTCTCAGGTGTTTTGTGTTATTTCGTGTTGCTCTCACCAGTTGAGACTTCTTTCAATAAATTCATCACCATTCAGTGAGGAGTTCAAGGGTCAAAATGCCATCACTGTTGCCAGCTGATGTTATGTTAGGGAATAGTGGCTTGGCTTCCTTTTGTCCTGCTGGAGGCATTGCTGCATGGTGTCTTCAGCCACACCTGTGAAAAATATCCCTCCACTTATAGAAAGATACACACTTCAGACAATGACATTTGGTGGTGCAGTCTGGCCATCTGATACCAAAAATATCTGTTCCAGTTTTTAAGATTGAGGCTTCCTTTTTTACCAGTTCCAGGAGTTTTTCTCAGCTGTGATGATGGGGAATGATCCGCCCATACTATAACATCTGGGTACATAATTGTTCTGCTTCCAACCAAGAGGTAGCAAACATACTTCTCTGCAAAGGATATTTTACCCTCCCATCCATGGTCCTTTTCCATGAGGTTATCTTCTTTAAAACATCGAAAGAAGATTCACTTACATAGAATCATAGAATCATAGAATAGTTAGGGTTGGAAAGGACCTTAAGATCATCTAGTTCCAACCCCTCTGCCAGGGGCAAGAACACCTCACACTAAACCATGCCCCCCAAGGCTATGTCCAACCCCACCTTGAACTTCGCCAGCGATGGAGCATTCACAACTTCCCTGGGCAACCCGTTTCAGTGCCTCACCACCCTTACAGTAAAGAATTTCTTCCTCATATCCAATCTAAACTTCCCCTCTTTCAGTTTGAACCCATTACCTCTTGTCCTCTCACTACAGTCCCTAATGAAGAGTCCCTCCCCAGCATCCCTATAGGCCCCCTTCAGATATTGGAAGGCTGCTATGAGGTCTCCATGCAGCCTTCTCTTCTCCACACTGAACAGCCCCAACTTTCTCATCCTATCTTCATACGGGAGGAGCTCCAGTCCCCTGATCATGTTCTTGTTGAACACAACAGCTACTTAGGGCTGACTAAGGCTAAGCACTGATAAGAGGGCCAAGTCTGAAATACAAGCTGTCCCTATAGATGTCTCAGAAAGTGCAAATAAGCAAAGGTCACATTAGCCAAGTCCTTACGCTTCATTTCTACTTTCTTATCTGCATCTGGTGCAAAACCAATGCTCTCTGATGCATTTCAGAGCTGCTTACCTCTGGTGTAACCTGAGGATATTTTTTTGCTTCATAACATCACGTCCTGATTGGCCTTCTTTTAGTGACTACTGGGGAAGGTCTTAAGAAAATGTGGGTACAATGATATCTAAAAATGTAAGTTTACAAAAAAGATAAACAAGGTGTGAATTATTTGAGACACTTATGTATTAGTTTTTCCTGAATTCTGTAAGCAAGATCCTTTTGTGATTTTTTACACCTGTTTACTGTGCCAACAGTTCACTGATAATAGTATTCATAAACTGCATGCACAAGGGAAGGATTTTTGGTCAGATTGCTAATGTCTGTATTCTTAATTGCTCTAGCTTATCAGTCTCACTGAAATAATTGTTAGTACAACACATGATTTGTAATAAGGGAAAGAAGCGTGTTTTGGCGAATTTCCTAGAAGTGAATCTGGCGTCCATCTTTCCTAAAGGAAATAAAGTTATGTCTTCTTTTTAAAGAAACCTATTACCTTATATTAAAAGCAAGTGTGAAAATGAAACGGTTTTCTGGGGCATAAAGATTTGAAACAAGTAATTCGGGGCAGGCTTGGAGTATTTTGTAAATTAAGATCTTCTGTGGCGTCTCAGGTTAGTCACACAAAATCCATTGTCATCACTGTAAACCATTTAGTTCAGTGTACCAGTGTTTATTCCCAACAAATATGTTTATCTTATTCCATGAAATAAATGCCTGCATTGTTAAATGAAGACAGTCAATTTTAACTGCAAATTACTCAATTTGCAAGAGTGTCCTGCATTCTTTGCACTTCAAACTCATGTTGATGGCAAAAATAATTATTGTGGATAGAATCCAATTATTTAAAAAGTTAAATTCTATTTCCTTGACCTATTTTTAGTAAAATAAGACTCACTTCTCTCCGCTGCTTTGCATATAACAACAGTCCCAAAGCACAGTGTCTAATAAAGAATTGAATACTTGGTGTCCTATAGCTGCCACGTTAAAAGCAATATAACCGCTACTTTCCACTCTTATCCTTCATTCTCCAAGCCATTATTGACTGCATTGCTTCAGACTAACACAGTTGAACTTCCGCAAAGGGAATCTCAGTTTCTTTGTTTTACAGCTTTTACTCCCAATTTATGTGAGATCAATAGGGACTCATATATTATTACAATGTGCTATTTTTTTAAATTTTATTTTTATTTTAATTTTTGTAAGCATGTAAGAAACCCAGAAGTTTGAAGTCTCTGCAAACTGCAGCTCAGCAGATGATAATATTCACGGGATTGTATTCTATTCTGGAAAACCAACACTGTATCCCCCGGTCACCTTCTCGATTTTATTGGCATAATTTCTTCACACAATTTCATGGGGCATGGTGCAGTGCACTGCCGTCATTAACTTGCTGGCCTAAATATAGAATCATAGAATCATAGAATAGTTAGTGTTGGAAAGGACCTTAAGATCATCGAGTTCCAACCCCCCTGCCATGGGCAGGGACACCTCACACTAAACCATGCCATCCAAGGCTATGTCCAACCCGGCCTTGAACACTGACAGGGATGGAGCATTCACAACTTCCTGGGCAGCCCATTCCAGTGCCTCACCACCCTTACAATAAAGAATTTCTTCCTCATATCCAATCTAAACCTCCCCTGTTTCAGTTTGAACCCGTTATCCCTTGTCCTCTCACTACAGTCCCTAATGAAGAGTCCCTCCCCAGCATCCCTATAACCCCCCCTTCAGGTACTGAAAGACTGCTGTGAGGTCTCCACGCAGCCTTCTCTTCTCCAGGCTGAACCACCCCAACTTTCTCAGCCTATCTTCATGCGGGAGGTGCTCCAGTCCCCTAATCATTCTCATGGCCCTCCTCTGCACTTGTTCCAACAGTTCCATGTTCTTTTTATGTTGAGGACACCAGAACTGTGCACAATACTCCAAGTGAGGTTTCACAAGAGCAGAGTAGAGGGTGGAGAAAGGATATGTAAAGTGTGTGGAATATTGTGATGTATAGAAGGAGGGTGGCATCTTAAATGGATAGAGGTGCCACTGAACAGATAGGATAATACATATATATGAGGGACATGAGCTCTTTTCCTCAAGAAAAAAGTAGGACTCAGGTCCATCTTGGTGATGTTTGATCACAGGATCTACACAGAACTGGGAATAGCATCTCTGCAACCTCTGCCACAGCAGTCTGCAAGAAGTGATTGGAGTGATACTATGGTATAAATTAATGAAGACAATATGCAGCAGCACATATCTGACCTTTTCTGGACAGTAGTTGTCCATTGAAAGCCTTGGGCTCTGCTGCAATATGTGACTCATGACAAGACAAATGACCAAGTAAATAAAGCTTAGGTTTTAAAATCCTTCTTGGTAGATTCTTATTTCAAAGAAAATGCCTTCCCTTTCGAGAGAGCTATTTTTGGAAGAAGGAATAGCTGTGTTGTGGTGTCATGCATGGCTAGAGCAATGCTATGGCAGAATTAGTATTTTCAATTCTAGATTTTCTTCGTATGCTGTAAAAATGCAGTCCTTTAGTCAAGGCATTAAAAGCTATTTTATTCATTGCTGATCCTAGTCTGCAAGCAGGAGCAGCACTCAGAGTTGCTGATCAGCGTATAAAAAGCTTTAATGATGTAAAACTATCAGTCTGTGAAAAATCAACTAACATTACTGCATTATGTTGCATTATAACTCCATACTGAAATGTTCCATTACCCACCAAGTCCAGATGCTGTTTTGCTTTGCTGACTGTATTTAATCTCCCTTAGCCTTCCTGTGCCCTAGAAGTTATTTTGTCTTTGCTTTATGTCTAGTACAAATTTACAGAGAGGGATGATGTAATTTGCAAAGGACGCCTACTGTACTTTCTGCTCAGATTATGTAATTTTTATAGCACCATTCTGGTATAAATGATCCAAGCTTGTATTCACCGAGTCTTGGTTTGCTAGCTGAGCTTTGCTCTTTCATTGCAAACATCACAGACTGTGACGAAAGTGTGTGAAAGCTTACAGAAAAACATAGAAATAGGACCAAAACATTGTCAACATACACAGGGTCAGTGTATGAAAGTGCCATGAACCTGTGAAGATCTTCATATCTCATACTCTTGGTAGGAAAAGCTGGCCACTTCTTTTTCCCATTTGAATGGCACTGTGATATTCACTGTGTTTTAAAATTCCTTAGAAATCAGCAGAAAAGCTGTCAGTGGGTGTCAATGTTGAGAAGCCAGGACCTTCAAGGCCACATCTGCACTCTGGGTGCTCCCACCCAAAAAATGCTGCATAGCAGTCTGCTTGGCTGCTGATTGTCTCAAAGGAAATGTAAACTACTGCAAGCTAAATGTCCATCCCAGAAAACTACAATACAGCACTGTCATCGTGCTTCTGGCATCTGTGCAAATTAGTGTCATCTGGTGCAAAACCCATTCCAGACAATATTCAGATTGCTGCTACCATGCAGCCTCTTTTTCTGAAAGATCACTATCAAATCACCACCTACTCCTGCAGAAGTGCTGCTGTAAGACCCAACCCTGTGCATGCTCCCTTTCAATTGAGCAACATCAGCCTCATTACAGCTGGGCAAGCTGAAGGACACTATTAACTGAAAGCATGACTCAAGGATTTGCACCTTGGGCTCATAAAAAGCTATCATGCTACCAGTGTTGTAAAATGGGAAATGCCCTTTGCTTTTCCTTTTCAAGCTATATGTATATATACGAATGTGTGTTCAGGCTTTGAGCAACCTGGTCTAGTGGAAGGTGTCCCTGCCCATGGCTGGGGGACTGCACTGGAGGAGCTTTGAAGTCCCTTCCAACCCAAACTGTTCTAGGATTCTATGATCTTTATCAAAGTTTCAAGAAAACTACGTGGCCATGTTGTAAGAGAGGCTTCTGGCAAAAATAAGTAAATAAGAAGTCAAACTATTGGAAGTCATGCAGGGATCTAAGCTAACTGATGTATTCATAAACAACTGAGGAGAGAGGGTGAGCTGCAGTATTATGGCACTGAGGGTAGCATGTAGAAGTGGCAAGTGTGAAGAGCTGCAGAAAGAAGTGAGTGATTGGGTGAAAAACTAAGTCGAAATTCATTGTAGGGGAATTAGTAAAGTGTTCCACAAAGGGAGATATCATCTGAGCTTCCTATGTAAAATAATGAACACTGAGTGAATGATAAGTCAGCGTGAAATAGTACTCAAAAAAGAAGGCAAGTTAAAAGCTAGCAAAAAAACAGAGAACAAACCAGAGGATATCATAATGCCACTGAATAATGCTCACCAGTTTTTGCTCACCATTTGAATACTTTGTGTAGTCTGGTACTGTAATCCTACAACAGATATAATGGAGTTCGGGCAGGGTAAATCGAGGACATTCAAAGATAAGGAACAGTTTTTGTATAAGGAACTGCTGAGTAGGTGGGGACACTTCAAACGAGAATAATTTAGGGGATATTGTAGACATCTACCTATAAAATTGTGAATACCAGAGAGGTCTGATTGAGTTCACTGCTGGTCAGTCCTATCATGAATGGGCATTAAATTCAGAGAGTGGGAACCAGATTAAAACAGTTAAGATGATGATTCAGGCGAGAGGTCTGTGAAACTCCTTGCCAAAGATGCTGCCATGGTGCAGATTTACATGGCCCAAGGATCACTAGGACTAACTAAATACACAGAAGCACATGCAAGCACAGGGAACACTGAAGTGGAAATACCTGGTGACTGGCAGACTGTTAAAGAGAAGTGTCACATATAGTTGACCTGTGCATGTTGTTTCCCAAGTACGCATTGAAAGTGACTGCTGGAAGCAGGATACAAAAGAAGCTAGACCTGTGGTGCGCAGTGTGGATGGCCTCAAGTATGTCACTCTCCAAATAAGCTCCTGCCTCTACACATGCAGGCTGTGGCAGAGAGCCAGGATTTACATTTCTGTGTGCTCATGGCTTTGTAAATATTACTGAAGGATGGAGAGGGAGAAGAGTTGTCTCACCTGATACAAGCTACATATATTCATCTTGGTGATGTAAGCACGAGAGTTTTCTTATTACTACTGGGGGAGGACTAAATTCTTTTTATCTCCTGTATATATTTTTATCTCCTGTACTCCTACCACTTTTTGTAAAAACTTCTTTGCTTGAGAGCTTTCTGAAACAATCCAACACAAAGAAGAAAAATGCGCTGAAAAATCACATGGTGTGCATAACCTCTAACTTAACCAAAGCAGCATCTAAGCTTTAATCCATGCATTTATGTTGTATGATATAACTGAATTCCACCTCTTGCAAAGAATATGTCTCTTCGTATTGGGGAAATAAAGAAATTAAATGGCAAAGATGTTGCTACTAAGAGTTGTTGTCAAAGTCTTGCGGAAAACATCTTAAGCAGTGTCTCCCGCTCTGGAGAGATGTCAGCTTTGGAAAAACTCTAGAAGGCTTGCAAATTGAGGAATATTGCATGCAAGCTTTCCTCTCTATAGCAGTGCCCTGAAACACCACTGTATCCCTGCCTTATAGCCGTAGGGGTTGCTTTCGCAGCAAGTTTGGAATCAGTCTAAACTATGACTGCTGCTGCCACATGCTGCCCTTCCTGTCTTTCCACATACAGCAGTTTTCCCTCCCAGTCTCCTTCATCGACCTATGTAAGGGGGCAGTAAGCCAGTTCAACAAGTTGATCCATCAGAGATCTAACTTGGCAAATAAAAATGCCCACTTTTTCCATTGCATTGGTCCCAGCATGAGCAAGGGACAGGAGCAATGCCAAGGAGATGGTCTGCCTGGTCAGACACTGCTTTGTGCCTTACTCACCTCAGTAAGTCAGTGAGTGCTGACTGAGGTGAAAGGACTGTTTCCTATACAGATTATTTTCGTTTTTAGTGGTTTGTAAAGGTGAAACGATACAGCAAAAGCTATGGAGACTTAGTAACTTCAATAGTTCAATCTGGATCACTGTCCTTTGCCTAGCAGAAAGGGATTTCAAGCACCTCTGCTGTCCCTTGGGGCACTTTTTTTAATTCTCAAAGGCTTTTCTTACATAGTTTGACAAGGCTGTATTTCCTTTGATCCTTCTTCTGTAAATCTCTTCTGCAACAGTGAGAGAACTCAGGAAAACATCCCTGATATGACTCCTGCCTTTTTAGTGACTGTGTTTCTCTTCCTACAGAAAGTAGAGATTTAAATACTTTAAGACACTGCAAATCAGCCCTTAGCACTTTTTACTTTTCACTCTTTTCTCAGTCTTAACTGAGAGATAAATCTTACCTGCTCTGACCTCCAACATCCAAGCTATCCTGGGAGAGGTGACTTTTGATTATAAATTGTAACCACATGTTGTATTTAAGAGCTTGTCAAAACTTTATTTGCAATTCTCATCTGTGCTAGCATCTGGAATAATTTAAATGATAAATGAAAAACTGACCTCTGTGGTTAGCCAAATCAAAAGACCTGAAAGGCTTTGTGTTTAAAGAGTCATTTGATTTCTAAACAGATCAGGAAGTTGGAGAAACCAAAATATAACCAAATCCTTAAAAAGAGAGTAAGTAGGACCAAAAAAAAATAAAATAAAATAGAAGAAAGAAGAATAAAGGAGGGGAAAAATGAAGAAAATGAAAAGGAAAAGAAGACAGAAAGAGAAAAGGAAAAGAAGAGGAAGACATGAGGAAAAGGAAAAAAAGGAGAAAGTGAAAGAAAAGGAAAAGTAAACGGAAAAGAAAAGGGAAAGGAAAAGGGAAAGGAAAAAAAGGAAAAGGAAAGGAAAAGTGAAAAAAAAAGGAAAAGGAAAAGAAAGAGGAAAAGGAAAACGAAAAGAAAGAGGAAAAAGAAATGAAAGGAAAAGGAAAAAGAAGAGAAAAAGAAAAAGAAAAGGAAAATGAAAAGGAAAAGGAAAAAGAAGAGAAAAAGAAAAAGAAAAGGAAAAGGAAAAAGAAAATGAAAAGGAAAAAGAAAAGGAAAAGGAAAGGGAAAGGAAAGGAAAAGGAAAAAAGGAGAGAAAAAGAGAAAGAGAAAGAAAAAGGAAAAGGAAAAGGAAAAGGAAAAAGAGGAGAAAAAGAAGAGGAAAAGGAAAAGGACTAACCTGTTCAAAAAAAGCTAGACAACAAATCATAGACAAAAAAAAAAAATAATGTATATATTCTGCCAACACCTAATAATGAGCTTGTCTGGTGACCATTTCAATGACATATGTTAACACACACCTCGTTTCTTACCAAGGACTTACTTGAAAATTAAACACGTTTGATGTCTTTGACAGGAGGGGATGGGATTATTCATGATGTTAAGAGCTGGACTGTACAAGGTCCATACCTGAGAGAATATACTTGATAAATGCAATGTTCCTCCTTGAACAGGACTCTGCTACAAGGACTGCAGGCACTGATCTCTTCTTAGGGCTGCCAGTTCAAGTGTCCCAGGCCTGCACCAGGTAGAGGGGAAATGAAACAAGCAAAAACTGCATGAGGTTTGGAAGATTTTCAAAGGCTTTTCTCAGTTACATGAGTAAGAATTGTTAAATACATGCAGTCAGCACTGTGTGGAACAATTCTGCTGAAAAATGCAATATCTTTTTTCTTGATTTAGGCAGGGGATTAATTAGAAACACATATGCATTTACTTTCCTGCCAGAACACGAGTTGATCTAACTAGGTCGGCAATAAATCTGACCAATTCCCTAAGCATCAATCAATTAGCATAGCATGTTGAGAAGGACAAGGTTAGCTCTTTTTTTGGCCAGGATGTCTTGAGATCAGGGAAAGACCTTTAGCTTTAAAACAAAAGCAAATTTACTAGATTATGTAGGCACAGGAGAATAATATAGTAGGGAATGCAGGCTTCTCTACAGAAGTGGGAACTGTAAATGTCAGCTCAGTATACAAAGAAAGCAACCAGCCTTATGAAACTCGAGTTACTATAGGATGTCAAGTGGAGATTGGCTGTCTAGTGTAAACCCTAGATATCTATTCTATAACTGTTTTCTTTAAACATGTAACACGGCAGATCCTTACTTTACCATTAACTAAGCATTGGCTGCAGTCTCAAATCCCCTGTATGACAGGAAAGGCCAAAGCTTAAATTCATAAGCAAAATTGCAGCATAATCACTTCTCAGCCTTTAGAAGTTAATAGTCTCCTAGCTCACTATCAAATCATTAATTTTTCTCTTTTTCTGAAGAGGAAAAAATCAGTGGTTATAAAAAAGAGCTATTACTATCCTATTGTATTTTGAAAGATACTCAAGTGTTCTGGAAATAAATCAAAAATTGGTGTTCTCTGATGTAAGTATAAAATCATATAATCATGCCTTTCTCAGCAGCAGACACAGAAGAAGCGGTTTCAACTTCATAGAAGAGGCCTTTAAAGAATAAGTTTCATGAGTACTGTATAACTTAATATTTCTAGTTGTATTTCAGGAATAAAAAATGTCATTTGTGTGGAGACGTTCCCTGCCAGTTCCTGCAGTATTTCACTTTTTTCGTGCAGTATTTGATTTATTTTATAAGACAGCATATGGAAAATTGCTAATATGGAGAAGAAAGCATGGGTTTCTAGTAAAGAATAAGGAAACACTAATTCATTCCTGGCTCAGCTATAATTTTCAGGATGACCCTGAGCTATTTTCTTAATAATCGTTCACCCTCAGTTGAACACACCAGCATGTCTTTTTCCCCCCCAGAGTCTCTGCTTGTCTCACTCAGCAGCAAGCTTTTTGGAACAGGCCAGTTCTCCCTATGCACTATGCAGGTCTTATGACAACAGGTATCTGATTTTAACTGTTTCCAGATTCATTCAATGAGTAACATCCAAAATAGAAATAAAAGCATCACAAAGGGGAAGAAACCAGTGGTTCAGGCAATGCAGAGAAATGTTATAAAGGCAAATAAAATGTTCATTCTTAATGGTCTTTGTGGGTAGAGAAGAAGGTAAGTTTAGGTGGGATGAGATGTAAAGGCTGAGGGTGGACTAAGGCTGTTAAAATGCATGTAAAACCTAAGCCACTAGAATCCCAAAACAAGAAGAGGCAATCATATTTTTTTCCTTTTCTCCTCTGTAATTTACTGCTCTGGGAGATGCCCCTGGGAATGCACTCCCCAACTCATGCTACTAAATACAAGAAGAATGAAAAATATGAAATAAAAAGCTCCTTATAAATTTGGAGATTTCTACATTTGTGAAGTTGCAAGAGCAGCACATGCTAGTCTGTCTCCCACTTTCCAACTATTGTAGGCTTAGGCACAAAATCATCTACATATAAGGAATAATGCTAATCTGTAAAATTTGCCTGGAAATCACTCAAGGGTAACATTCATTTCATTACTTTATAATCAAATTCCTTCCTGAGGGTAAATTGAGTGCATTTTTTATTTTATCGCTACCCCTTCCTTCCCTTTGCCCATGCACATGATTACTGCTATGAAGAATCAGAGAAGAAAAAAATCTTCTGAGATAGGGTAACTTCAACAGCTACAGCCAAGTCTAGAAAGCTTTGTTCCCAAAATGGATAATGTTTTTCTGAATTAAGTCATTTCAAGACTCTCTTTCTCTCACTTTCGTCTGTTTTTCCGTCTTAGCATGTTTTGTCTGAGTTACCATGTGGTGTTGCAGTGGTGGGTTCATATGATTCATTGGTACCCTTCTTTGCATTTTGTCTTCACCTGGTCCAGAGTGAAACTCTGATCACACCTGACAGCCCAAGCACCTCCTCCAAAAGCTTCATTAATAATAAACATCAGTCTGATATTATATGTGTATAAATATATATAATGTATATAATACTATATATAGTCTAACACTATATGATACTATATATAATAGTGAGAATGAAGAAGATATTAAAAATGGCTTGAAAAGTTCCTCACTCTTTACTATACATGGCTTTCCCAGTGAATCTAAGCCCTCAAATTCTTCCCTCTGGCTCGAACAAAAAGATTTCCACTTTTATATGCCATCTCTTTAGAAATCAGACCAGCAAAAACAGGGCAGAGCTTCCGTTTGCTGCAGAGAAGAGTGTGAAAAGGAAGGGGCGAAAGGTGAGAATTCGCAACAAAGCACAATTCCGGCTTTCTGCTCCTAGGTGCCAGAGAGCTGTCTTCTCTTGCTTCTCCCTCCTTCTCTCCCAAGTCACTCTTTCTTCTCCTGCCTTCCAGATCCTACCTTCTGAGTAAGAAGTTTTTTCCCTGCTCTGCAGCACAGGGAACAGCCACAGAGAGAGGAGGAGTGCAAGATCTTACTACAATCTTATGGCTAGAATGATCTCTTGACAAGTCTTCATCACACATTTAGGATTAAGCCGGCAGCCTGCTTTTCCTGTTTTGGAGATAGGAAATATCCCTCTCCACCCTCAATTCAGCCGGAACTGGTTTTTTGTGTTTGAGAACAGGACAGGACACAGCCCAGGTATTCAAAAAATCATCTACTGCAATGTGCTTTCCCTGTCTGCACCACTGTGCAATGGTACTTTCCAGTAATTTTCCATGGACCTGCGGTTGTGCAGGGCTTTAAGGCTTGTGTCCCAGGAGGCAGGTTTCCTTCAGTAAGTGCTGGATGTTCTGGAAAGGCATCTCCAAGTCAGAGAGCTCTTGGAGGTTGCTCTGCCTGTGACCTGGCTGCTGGGGCTCCAGGTAGGGCGTCAACACCGAGCTTGTTTCTGGAAATCTTACTATACTGCAGTGTTCCTGTTATACTAAGAACAGAGTGTGCGCTCCAGAAGATGAAGATTAGTTCTCATTAATAAGGGGGTGAAGGTGTAATTTTACTTTTTGCAAAGGAACCTAGAAACATGAAGTGGTTTATAATGATAGGGATGTTTTTTTCCCATATTTTTCAAGTCCCTTGCAGTGCAGATGGGTGAAGTGTTTGACATTATCTAATCTACAGGAGGAGCCCCTACATTTCCCAGGCTTAGGTGGGCCCCTTGCCATACCACAAGGCTCACATGGGTTCAAGTTTTGTGTCTTTCACTGAGGACAGCAACCAAAATGACCAATACAACTGTAAAGTGTTTATTAAATGGCAGCACAGCTGAATGGTTTAGGTTTTAACCTAACCTTGTGGTGGCCTACTTGGTCTCCTATAACAACTTTTCGGACTGGAGAAATATTTTTTCCCTTGTAATTTGTGCTTTGCTTTTCCTCTCTCCCTGGCGCTCTTCAATTGTGCAGTCCTCCTGCACCCTAACTAACTGTGCATTTACACAGTGTATATTTCATGGAAAAATTGTGGACTTAACTTGATATTTGCTCAATTCTCTGGATATTATTGTAACACCATTTTAATGAATAAATAATGCAACAGCAAGCTTTCTTTCCCTGGGCGCTGTAAATTAGCTATTTCTGGATAGACAAGGATCTCAAGAAAAGAAGAAACAGAAGTGTTGCTGAGATTTCATCTATCTTGTTAGAGACAAATTTCAGTGTCAGGACAGAAATATCCATCCTCAAAGAAAAAGAGAAAAATATCTCCATCACTATTCAGTAGAATGTAAGCATCCTTAAATTTAAAAGTGCCTCCAGTAGCCAGTGAATTCCCCAGGTGTGGGACGCTCTTCAAATGACACACACCACTAGATAATTGAGACCAGACTGTTGTGTCTCTAAGCCTTGATTTTTGTTTTACAAGACCACAGTGGTGGTGCCGTCTGGGAACCATTAAACCATTTACATGGCTCAGATAACACTGTTCACTGTTCACAGGTATCCTCATTTGCTGAAGTCTGGTGAGTTCTGTACTCACCCATTCTGCTATGGGACACAAGTCCCATTACTCAAGAGCAGCTTTTTAGTCCCCAGTACCCCTCCTCAACCCCAAAGTGTGAGAAAGGCTGGTTAGAGAAGTCACCCATGGGCCCAAGCATCCATGTGGTGGCAAGAACAGAGTGCTCAGACCACCTTCTTTCAGACATGGTAGGAAAAGTACAACTGCCATGCAGGGAAAAACAATGCTCTCTGCCTGGAATGGGTGAAGGGCAAAGTGGGAATGAACAGAGAGCAAGAGCTGAAGATGCAACAGCTTCCCAAAACACTTCAAAAATGGAAGAAACTTGATGAGGCTTCTTATTTCTGTTGCTGCTTCTTTCTGCAGCTGATCAAGTATCAAAACCTCTCACCCAGAAAGAAACACACTTTTTTCTAAACTTGGCATTTATTTCCCTCCACATTTTCATGTGCTGGCCAAAGCTGTAAGACAAAATGTGATGGTTGTTCATCTTCCCTTTCCTAATTTTCTGTGTATCAATTCACCAGAATAGTCTCAACAACAACAGACAAGGCCCTCCCTATGTTTTTTCTTGGGCAAGAAACTCAAAATCTCCTCTTGAAAACCAGTGGTATGGAAATAACCTCACAATTTCCCCCACTTTTTGATTAAAGCTTGTACTGACTTTGCTTGTCTAGGTGCAAAAGCTGACAACAGCACCTTATTGTGGACAAATGCCATGGACTGTGAAATGATATAGGAACCAAATAACTTTTTCTGGGTTCGCTACAGGGCAGTCACATACAACAACATTGCCTGAGCTCTGAAGGGCCTGGAATACTCTGTTATACCACACTGATTGCCAGGATTTGTAAGTCAGGGGTTATTGCTGTGTTGCTATATCCAAATGAAAACTTTTTTTGTCATTTGGTAAAGAAGGATTCTAATTAAGGCAAAATAACTGTACTGACTGAAAGAAAATATTCCTCATATTTTCTCCTTCCTTTAGTCCTGAAATTCTGCACTGAAGCTGGAGATGTTTTGTGAAGGTTAAACAAAATGTTTGGAGCAAAATCTGCTTTTTATAAACCCTGTTTCTGTCTAACCTTTCACTCTCAATAACATGAAGAAAAATATACAGTACTGAATGTCTGGTGGCAGCTCCCAGCCACTGTAAGACAGTTACACCGCTGCTAAACCATATTAGCTGGAAGTTTGCGAGAGTGAGATATTCTTGAGTGTTTCTCCTCTGTTCCTACACAGCAATGATTGGTGCAAGACTTTTGTTTAGATTTCCCTTTGCACAAATCTTTTCCCATTATTTATCATGACCATCCATTTTACCACGATGTTTTTAAAAGCTGTTGATGAAGAATCTTTCTTTGCTTGCTATTCTCTCATAATGGAAACCTTCTGAAACTGATCCAAAGACCTTTCTGGCTTGCCTGCCAGATAAAGCCTCAGCCTGGCTTTGCCCTCCACTTCATTTTTGGTTTGTTAAATTTAGCTCTGTTTCTTGATAAGTTGCAAGTGACTGAACAAGCTTTTCCTGCACTATGTGAATTCACAAACGTGCTTGTTGCAAGTTGAAACAAGTTACTGGATGCTTATCATTCCTTAGTGGGCAAAAATGTTATGTATCAATGAAATGAGGTGTAAACAATGCTGAAGGTAATAACTACAATTAAATACTTCTCTGAGGCCTAATACGGTGATGGACAAATACTCTTTTTTTTTAAAGATACTTGAAGACCATGACTGCAGTAAATCCTTTTGAAAGAATAGTTTGAAAATAGGCATACAGATAATCACTGCTCAAGCTGGAAAACCAGCACTCCAGTTCTGCCATGTACCCAGCAAAGCATGTAAGTTGGTGCTCATCTTTAAGCTGCTGCTGAACCAGGGCACTGATAATGGTTTTCTTTCAGTCTGGGGAGGACAGCTGTGTTGCTTTCTTTTTCTTTTTAATATGGAGCAAAAGTGCCTGCAGCAGTGGGTTAGATGTCTTTGTTAAACTCATATATAAACCTAAACAATAAACTAAATAAGAATAAACTATTTTTGGCCAAAGCATTTCTCTAATTTAATGATTGCGAAGCCATTCTTTCTTGCTCTCCACTGTTCCATGTGTGCTGTGATGAAACCTACACTTCTTAACCACTCAATAAAGGCAAATACTTAAATAAGTCTCCATTAACATTTATAATGTCCTTAACTATTAATTTTTTAGGTTTTCAATGCTTGGTTTTGATAAAAGCTACACTGCATAGTGATATGGAAGTGGTAGCTTTGGTTCTATTTACACCCAGAAGCACAGCTTGAAAAGTAAAGCCAGGATCCTTCCTACTTTAGCCTACAGAAGAAAGTTTCCATGCTAAAACTCCTGCTACATCCTCAAACCAAGCTACTGCTTATGCTTACCTACTCATGGTTCTGCCACATGCTGTCACCCAGTGGAGGTCAGCAAAGCCTGCTCAGCTACCAGAACCTAGAACACCATCAGACTAAGACTTGTTATGGTGCAAGGACTAATAGTTCTGTAACTTCAAGAGAATACTTCTGAGAGACTTCCCCTTGCCTCCTCCTCCTCACAGTAGAGGTACTGCTCCTCTACAGACAGGAATTTTCCTGTTATACTGAGAGGTCTGGGCCATGTCCCATTTACAATTGGACTTGATGATCTTAAGGGTCTTTTCCAACCTAAATGATTCCATGATTAGTACTGCCACCATCCTTAACTGTTCTTGCCTGTCACAACTCCTCCTTAAATATATATTTCTCACCCATTTTTCAATCAGAAACACTCAGGTCAGTGATTAAAGAAGTATATGATGTGCACGTTTGTATTTTGATGAAATATTTATTTTGTGACTAGCAGATAACTTTCAGTTTCCTATGTCACGTTTAAGAGCAATTTAAACAAATAAAAATAGCTAAACTAGTATAATGATAAGAAGTACTGGGTTATCAGTTTGCTTTCTACTGGGCAAAGGAAAAAAATGTTCCAGAGGTTAATTTTCCAGGACAAGACAAGGGTGCCTAGATGTGATTCAAGATTAGCAGATTATTAGACTGCATACATGATAGAAAAAAATGCAGTGTACTAACGTTTAAAGCGCTTACAGCAAAACCATTCTTCCTGTCCTGATTCATCATCAACAAATATTAAGCACAGAAATTATTGCTTGATGATGTTGAAAGCAGCCAGTTTATTCCAGCTAAAGGACTAAGCCTAGCACATCATTCATTCACTCACTGGTTCACTAGTATTCATCAGGATGAAAAAGATCTGCACCAAAGTGAGAAATATATTCAACTATATCTTCAGCTCTCAGGGACACCACCTCAGGTACCAGCCACAACGCACATCATTATCATGGTTTGGTGGCCAGAAAGTCCAGGAAAGTCAGAGGAATTTCAAGCAGTAAGCCCTTAGCGCAAATCTGTTGTTGGATCCCCCCAACATTAATGGTGACCTAAGTAATCCAAGCAAAATTAAGCAGTGGCAGATCAAAGTCCTGCTGCTGTCTTCACTCTCTGAGCTCACCATTCAGATTCAAAGCTACTCTCAAATAAAAGCCAGATGTTGAGCCAGCTCCATTTCCTGGGATGTCACTTTGGAAGCCACTCTGGTCGCAGTCCTGAAATTGAACTAGCCTTTCCAGTGGAACATCAAGGCAAATAAAATAAAAGGCACAAAACTGGTGTTGGTGGTGATGAGGAGAGATTATCTCTTAGAAAGTGGTCCTTTCACATGGATGGGATAAAATTACTGCTGGGAAAGTAGCTTTTTGCTCCTGCTGCATTATGTCATCCTCTTTTAAAACAGGCAACCTGCAGAGCAGACATGAGCAATGTGTCTCATGGCTAATAACACTAAACATTAACATTGTCCCATAATGAAATACATTGGTTCTGACTGCAGGTAAATGGCAGCCTTGATACTAACTCTGCAAGGCTGATTTACCTGTACTTTCCCTCTGAGAACTAAGAACTTGAAAATGGTGATCGAACTTGGGGAGGGGGTAGCGAGGGGGGAGAAAGAAAGAAAAAAGAAAAACAGTCTTTAAAAGCTTTCTTTTTTTAATGTCTGTTTCTGAAAGTACAGTTTTAAGTTTGCAACATTTTGATTGTTCTTAAGATTTTTCTGTTTGCAGAAATTTAATTTTTCCAGAAAATCCTCTCCTGAAAAACTATGCTACTTTAAAATCTGATATTTTTTTTTTTATTTTGGCAAAAGTACCTTGCATTCCTATATAATTTAGTGCATGAATATTGTGGAAGTTAGCTCTCCTGACTTATAACCCTGTGTCTCTTGAAAAAAACAAGAAAACAAAACCGTGATAAAATACATTTAAATCTCCTTTGTCAGCTAAACTTCTCCTTCCCCATCACCACTCTGTACAGGCAAAACTACTCGAGTTCACATGCAGTCAAGTTGGTTTAAGCTATGGAAAAGACACGTTTCCTGGTCAAGCACTTGATTTTAACAGTCCTACTAACATGCAACTGTCACACTAACACTTGGTGGGAGCCTAAGACACCCACTTCAATTTTTGTCCAAGAAATGGCTGCTATTAATATTTAAAATTTCAGGATTTGACTTAGATTTTTTAAAGCATGCAAGTGTTTTTTTGGATATGTAGCATCAGGTATGGGCAGCATTTTTAATTTCCTACCTGTCCTGCCTTGAAGCAGAAATACCCCTGAAAAATGGTTTTATGTGGGCCAAGACCCAGCCCTTGGATTTCAGCATTACTTTATTTCCTTGCATTGGAATCTTAGGGGGCTGAATGGATGTGCTCCTTATCTGAGAAAATGTATATTTATTTCTGTTTGTCTACTCCTTCCCCACTAGTATCCTTTATGACATCCTATAATAAAGTCTTAATTTGAATTTCAAGATTCATACTGGCTTCTCTGGAAATTGCCCGGGCTGCAAAGGAGACATCAGGAGAGGTGGCAAAACATTGTGACCCCAATTTCAGGATCAACTGCACAAAAAAATGCCAGTTGTTCTGCCAAAAAAGAGTTTGTTTATAAACATTTTTCTTTGCCACTTGTAGGTGCCATGAGAAGAAGTAATCTTATAACTACTTATTTTCAGGTTTTGCTCCCCTGAATTCTGTGAGCTCACTAACAATGACTGCAGATCTTATGACCTTTAATTTTTAAAGACCTAAATTCTTTAAAAGGTCTGGGATGAGCCAAGCTCCAAGCTCCAAGTGTTACTAAGTGGTAAACTTTAAATGCTGTAATAACAGAAATCCTGTGCCATTGGTTTTCATTGTGCTGATGGCTATTCACGAAAGCAGAATTTGCCCACTGTATCCTAAAAAAGACAGACGATGCAGAATGTGTGAACACAAAACATCATGTCCTTTCCTGGAAGGGAGAATACCACAACGGCAGAGACAACTGCTCCCCCTAATGCCTTTTTTGAAACCCTCCTTTCCTAAAAATGTTTCCTCTTCTTCACATCACTGTCACTATGCTCCCTGTCACCATGCGTCTCCTTACAGAGAAGGTTTGCCCGTGCATTGGGGAAGGTGACATCTCCAAAGGTTCAGACTGGAAGAACTTTTCCTCTGATATGAAATGACATATGCTCCCTTCTCATTCCCATTTGCACAGAAAACCTTCATGGCCCAAAGGAGACATGAGATCTTTCAAAATTTGCAGCAGCAATTTAGTGACCTACCAGCCAAAGCATCAATAGCACTGGGAAAGGAGTATGGGGGAAGGGGAAGGGCATATCTCTAAGAGTGTTTCCTCATTTTCTTCCAGTGAGGAATAAGAATGAAATTTGAATATAAAGAAGGAAAGGAAGAAAGGATGGAAGGAAGGGAGGGAGGGAGGGAGGGAGGGTCCGAATTATTTATAACGCACCTCTTTACATGTACGCTTTTTCAAAGTAGGTGGCAAATGAAAGAACACAAGAGCCACATATTGTCACAGTTCCTCATTTAGAATTTTTTTAGCATCTGATTCTGATAATGATAAAATCTTCGATATGCTGCCCCATATTATGCCAAGGGCTGAACATGCAGTTGATTCAAAGCAGAAGTAGAAGCTTTTAAGTTACCCCAAAAACTTGTGAATCAGCAGAGAACTGCAGAAAGAATTGTAATTTTACTGCCTTTATGAGTTTGTGCTTCACTAATAACAAAAATGCATACCTTTATTGCTGGAATGACAACTGGGTTAATGAAGTGCTATGAAAAATATGAGGATTGGCATCACTGTACAGCACCACTAAAATGTAAGGTGTTTCTTTGTTGCTTTTCTCTCAGAATAAAAAGCAATAGACCAATAGCCTCACTTTAATTTAATCTATTTAAATTTAATATTATTCGACTCGATTCTTTTTTCTTCTATTTATATTTAACTTTTCCCCCTTTTTTTATTTAATTTTTTGTTTTCAGTATGGACTCCTGAAAAAAATATATGAGGAACTAGATTGCTGTCACCAGAATCAAAATGGTCTGGGATGACTCAGCACACTCCCTCACTGACCCTGGATCCAGCTTGCCTGGGAGGATCAGCAGTAGTATATATACTCTGGTCTCAGACTCCAGCATTGCTTAGCAGAAGAGAAAAGGAAACTCCCAAACTGCAGATACCTGCAGCCTCTGCTAAGGATGGTAATACCTGAAACAGCATCATGAGTCAATTTCATCTTCAGCTGTAGCTTTGCTTTCGAAAACACAAACCTGAAAATTCAAAGGGCAGCTTATTGGTAACCGCATCCATGGTGCACATGCCACCTCTGGAACAGTAACCTCACTTTCTGCACTCTTTTCCCATGTGTGTAGGCTTTGCTAGCCCAAGCTACCTCCCAGACGATTGTATTTTGTGGCTGGCCCAGGAACTGCTTTGGTGTCTACTTACTTCATGCCAATGTATTGCCAGAGCATTTGTCTAAAACTCAGTAAAGTGGTTTAGAATAACCATGTAGCTGTGCCAAAAAGGTACTCCACTGATGCATCTTAAGAGCCTTAATTTGCAGTGATTAATGACAGTCTCCATTACGCTGGATGCCTCATCACGCATTTTGTGTGTTTTCATTTGAAATTCTTTTTTCATTATTTGCACACAGCACTTTGTATTCTTGCTCATACGCAGGTAGAATTTGCATATTTTATCACATAGTTACATCTTTAAACTGCTTTAGAATAAAGGAGTTTTACATGCCGGTGGCAGAGTTACTTTTATTTCTTTTTCAATAGCCATTTAGAGAAGTGGTGAGATTGAAATGTTTTCAACATAAAACAACTTAGCAACTTACAGTGCTCTGAATGGTAGTATCTCAGAGATCATTCTGCTGAATTCTGAGCTTCTAGTTCAGAAACTAGAAACTTGGAAACTGAAAGAATAAAGTGTTCACTTTATTTTATTTTTTTAACAATGCATGACTGAATGACACACGCTATTAATCATAAGCCCAGAAGGACACAAAACTGGCCTTTCTTTAAAAATGAGTAGTGCCATGTGGTATTCCCATTCAACAAAATGGCACCTCAGGCATGAGGTCTTGGTGAGTTTCTCATTTTATAGCAAGCATTTGCTTCTAGCACTGGGGCTTCCACGCTGAAGGAAGGGAATTTCATCCCCCTTTGATGCTGACCTTTCTGGAGCAGGACCCCAACAACCTACCCAACTACACATGGTAGTATACACATCTTCACAGAGCACTGAGCATGTGGAAGGAAGTAAGCGGGGCTAGATTTTACATGAGGCTCCTTGGCGTAGTTTTTAGCTCCACAAGAGCATTATCAGTTTGCAGCAGGAGACCTTTACTTGGGTTTGAGCCATTCAGACTTCTGCGACTTCAGGTTTAAGTCAGAAATGATATTGCATTGAGGCTTTGTTCCTCTTTGGAAAACAGCAGTCTCAATAAAAAAACAAGTAGCCTCCCCCCCCCCCCCCCCCCCCCGTAGATTTTGTAGCTTAAAACCAAAGCAGTTTCCCATATACATAAACTGAGAAAGGGAAACATTCTCCTGGAGAATTGTGTGCTGCATTCAGGTATGTTCTTGATTTTGTGCATCATCACAAGGAGGGGTGGATTCCCACTGTGTCTGTACTGGGGCTTGTGAACGCTTTAGTCTACCCTGCAGCACACATGCATAATGATTTAACGGGGCCTTCTGTTTAGTTTATAGCCCATCCACTCACTCAGAAGCAGAGAGTAATAATCACAACCTGGGACAGTTGCAAAACATATGTGCAAGGCTTTTCAACCCTAAGGCTCTAATCTTTCCTGTTAGCCACCACTGCCATGTGGCAGGCTATTACCATCCCTGACTCTGAAGCACAGTCCATAAACTCTTTCCACATGGTTTATACAAACCCCTCCAATGCTGTGCTGCATTGTTCTTCAGGCAAGGAGACACATCAGCCTTCATTTCTCTTCTTCTCATGCTGAGCCCAAGAGAAAATTATTTGTCAATGTTCATTTATGAAATAGTAATTGAATTCTTCTTCTGGTGATTAAAGAAATGACAGATGTTGACACATACAACTTAAATGAAAACAAAACGCTGACCAACTAGAGTCATGTGGAGGGACCACTGATGCCTCCTGATGCAAACTACAGATTCCAGATGAATCCCAGATGCTCGCTGGAGTATGCACAAAGAAGACTGTGTTTACAGTCACTGCATGGTTATCTCAGTGGTATGTCCAATATAAAATGATGAACCTTTCTTTCAAGCTATTTATCAGAAGAAAAAACAAACCAAAAAGCCTAAGAGTCTAGAAGGTACCTTGACTGACAAATGGGAATTTTAATAGCAAAGATATTGAAAACCCTTTGAGTTTAGACTCATTCTTGTTGAAGAGGGCCTTTGTTTATTTTATTTACTTTTCTTGTTTCTGTTTATACTCTGTCAGTCTTTCTAACTAGGCACTAAAATCCCATAACAAGAAGAGTATGACAACTCTCTGAGAAGGAATCAAGGCTATTATTTCTGAGATTCATCACATCTATGCTTTGAACTTTCAATGTGAGGTGGGCACACTGAGGTCAATTCAGTTGTATTTCAGTAAAAAACAGTTTCTCTAAATTTTTACAGATAACAGAGGTGCTCTTATTTAAAGGATTACCAATAACTATTTCCTATTCAAAACACAGCTTTTATGGAATTACAACCTATCCTTTACATTCTTCTAAACATGTCAGGCTAATTAGAAACTATAGTAAGTTACCTGCAAATCAGGAGTTTTGATAATGTAAGTCAACAAAACTTAAATGTGCAGGGTCAGACCTCCTCCTGGTTATGACTTGAAGAGTTCTGTTGATTTACACTAGCACAGCGTCTGTTCTGTAAATTTCTTGGTTATTTTTACATTTTTACTACATAAAGAAAGCTGTCGCTTTTTTTTTTTTTTTATTTTATTTTTAAATTCACTCTCTACACAGATCCCCACCCATAGCTGGCAAATCTCTTGGCCACGTTTTAGACTGGAGCACACACTTAGGCACCAGGAATTTATTTTGGAGAAGAAAGCTTTTACAGTGGAAAGGCTGACATATTCCACACTATTCACAGCAAAAGCAATGGAATAATGGAAAGAGAGCACATATAAAGAATAAGATATAGGATGTATTCTTACAGGCAACTTTGCAAGAAAATGCTTTCCAGTTAATAGTGGGTATTCCCAAGAGAAAGCAGTTTAGCTGATTATTTTTGTTGCGCACTAATACCTTATGGTTGCACCCAATTGCAACTCCTATTTTGGGGGTTTTTGCACAGATATCCTTTGGCAGAATAGTCATCTTGAGGTTTGTTTTCCATGACCAGCATGCCTAGTATTTGATCCCTTTTCCTTTTGTGAGATTTACCATCAAGCTGCAGTTTTTAACCCAGTTCAACTTCCAAGATATTTGGAGCAAAGCTTACCCTGCCAATCAGAACAATGGGATGCTTTCCAGCTATGTTTTCCCTCATTTTGTCTTTGACTCCAAGGTGCTCATTAGACAGAAGAGGAATAAAGGACTGCAGAACTTTGCATCCAAAGTTTTACCTGGATTTTTAAATACAAGATTTACAAAGAAGTAAGAATGCAAATGTTTGGTACTACAAAGAATAGCATAAGAATACTCATAATCATGGATTATCATAGAATCATAGGCTCGTTTAGGTTGAAAAAGACCTTTAAGATCATTAAGATCAATCATTAACCTAGAACTGCCAAGTCCACTACTAAACCATGTCCCTAAGTGTAAAGCATGTCCCCCAGTGTAAACCTCCCCTGGCACAACTTGAGGCATTTTCTCTTGTCCTACTGACTGCTACCTGGGAGAAAAGACCAATGTTCACCTCACTACAACCTCCTTTCAGGTAGTTGTAGAGAGCAATAAGGTTGCCCCTGAGCCTTCTCTGCTACAGACTTAACTATCACAATTCCCTCAGCTGTTCCTCATCAGACTTGTGCTCCAGACCCTTCACCAGCTTCCACCAGCTTCGTTGTCCTTCTCTGGACCTGCTTCAGCAGCTCAATGTCTCTCTTGCAGTGAGGAGCCCAGAACTGAACCCAGTGTTTGAGGCACGGCCTCACCTGTGCTGGGGATGATCACTGCCCTGGCCCTCCTGGCTACGCTGTTTCTGAAGGAAGGCTACTGGCTGTACTACGCTGTTTGAGGAAAGCTACTGGCTGGTTGATGAACACAGTGTACCTTCCTACCCTCACTGACTCCTGCACCAGGAAGTTCAGGGGCAGCTCGTTGGAAGGGCTGAGCAAGTTTGGCACCAAGCAGATGGCCAGGTCCCTGTCTGCCATCTTGCAAGTGGCCAAGTTTCTTCCGATGTTACTAACCAGGGACTGCAAGTGCCGGAGCAGGAGGAGGTTGACCTGCAGAGCTCCAAGCTGCTCTTCTGCCACACTTGCTTGGCTTCCATTGTCACCATTTTATTTGAGTTTCTTTTTCTGAAATTCTCTCATGGGGTGCATGTGCGGCTCTCTGCACAAGACCTCTGTTAGGAAGCACAGCATATTACAATGGCAAGAAGGTCTCCTGAGATACTGGAATGGATGGGGCAGGGATAAGAAAGCTGAGTGGACTTGCATAAGCATTACCTAGGGTCTTGGTTGATGTTGGTTTTGATAATGTGAGCATCCCTTTCCCAGACATCCCTCCTTTCCCAGCACATGCAGAGCAAATACAGATTTCAAGACAGAAGAAAGAGTGGCGAGTCATGTTTACCAAGTATGAGCTTATTTTGAGAAATAAAATCAGAATTGCATGTTTCCTAAGTGTGAGTGCATACATCAGGCACATAGTTCTTAGCATAATGCAGTCATCTCAGCACACTGCAACTGAGAGTGACCACCTAGAGGGAGGGCATCATGGTCAACTTGAGTGCTCCAGATCATGCGTTCCAGTTTGCTTCAATAGCTAGAAAACATCCATAGGGATGAGGGAACATGTTTCCATTCCCTTTCTGCCCGTCTTGCTGCCCCTCACTGGAGTAAGGGCATGGGAGCTTTAGTTTCATTCAACCCTTTGTTCTCAACCTCCTGTATGGGTTTGAGGTTTTATTTTTCACTGAGGAAGATGAGGAGTCTTTCCTGTCATTGTCAGCTAATAGAGAATAGGTTTTAATTTAATTTCAGGTACTTTTTAGATGAGGTAGATTTAAAGTGACTCTTCCCATGTAACTGACCAGTTCTTTCTGTCTTTTCCAGGCTCCAAAAAGTAATCTCATTGTAAGTAGAAGCTCCCTACAACCTTCAAATCATTCTCTTCCTAACAGAGTCTGTGGCATGGCAACATGGCTAAGAGGGTTGGGGCTTTGGTAATCAATGTGAAGAAGGATGGAATGTAAGCATAGCAAGATAACAGAAACACTGACCAGTGGCCTTCTGGGCAAAAGTAGTGCTCTGTTTCTCAGATTAGAAGAAGTAGTGACATAGAATCATAGAATCATAGAATAGTCAGGGTTGGAAAGGACCTTAAGATCATCTAGTTCCAATCCCCCTCCCATGGGCAGGGACACCTCCCACTAAACCATGCCATCCAAGGCTCTGACCAACCCAGCCTTGAACACCGCCAGCGATGGAGCATTCACAACTTCCCTGGGCAACACATTCCAGGGCCTCACTGCCCTTACAGTAAAGAATTTCTTCCTCATAGCCAATCGAAACTTCCCCTGTTTAAGTTTGAACCCATTACCCCTTGTCCTCTCACCACAGTCCCTAATGAAGAGTCCCTCCCCAGCATCCCTGTAGGCCCCCTTCAGGTATTGGAAGGCTGCTATAAGGTCTCCATGCAGCCTTCTCTTCTCCAGGCTGAACAGCCCCAATTTTCTCAGCCTATCTTCATATGGGAGGTCCTCCAGTCCCCTGATCATCCTCATGGCCCTCCTCTGCACTTGTTCTAACAGTTCCATGTCCTTTTTATGTTGAGGACACCAGAACTGCACACAATACTCCAAGTGAGGTCTCACGAGAGCAGAGTAGAAGGCAGGATCTCCTCCCTCGACCTGCTGGTCATGCTCCTTTTGATGCAGCCCAGGATACGGTTGTCTTTCTGGGCTGCAAGCGCACACTGCCGGCTCATGTTCATTTTCTCATCGACCAACACCCCCAAGTCCTTCTCCGCAGGGCTGCTCTGAATCTCTTCCCTGCCCAACCTGCAGCTGTGCCTGGGATTGCTCCGTCCCAGGTGTAGGACCTTGCACTTGGCATGATTAAATTCACCAGCTTGGCACCAGCCCACCTCACAAGCGTGTCAAGGTCCCTCTCGAGAGCATTCCTTCCCTCCAATGTATCAACCGAACCACACAGCTTGGTGTCATCGGCAAACTTGCTGAGGGCGCCCTCAATCCCACTCTCCATGTCACCAACAAAGATGTTGAACAAGACCGGCCCCAACACCGATCCCTGAGGGACACCACTCGTTACTGGTCTCCAGCTGGACATTGAGCCATTGAGCACAACTCTTTGCGTGTGGCCATGCAGCCAGTTCTTTATCCACCGAGTGGTCCACCTATCAAATTGATGTCTATCCAACTTAGAGAGAAGGATGTCATCCGAGACAGTGTCAAAGGCTTTACATAAGTCCAGGTAGATGACATCAACTGCTCTACCCCTGTCCATCAGTTCCGTGGCCCCATCATAGAAGGCCACCAAATTGGTCAGGCAGGATTTCCCCTTAGTGAAGCCATGCTGGCTGTCACCAAGCACCTTGTTGTTTTTCATGTGCCTTAGCATGCCTTCCGGGAGAATCCTCTCCAAGATTTTGCCAGGCACAGAGGTGAGACTGACTGGTCTGTAATTCCCCAGCTCATCCATTTTCCCCTTCTTAAAAATAGGGGTTATATTTCCCTTTTGCCAGTCATCAGAAACTTCACCTGACTGCCATGATTTTTCAAATATGATGGACAGTGGCTTAGAAACTTCATTTGCCAGCTCCTTCAGGACCTGCGGATGGATTTCATCAGGTCCCATGGACTTGTATACATTCATGTTCCTAACATGGTCTCGAACCAGATTCTCTCCTACAGTGGGCCCAGGGTCTTCATTCTCACTGTCCCTGCATCTGCCTTCCAGTACTTGGGTGATGTGGTCAGAGTATTTGCCAGTGAAGACTGAGGCAAAGAAGTCATTAAGAACCTCAGCCTTCTCTAAGTCCAGGGTAGCCAGTTCTCCCGATAGCTTCTGGAGAGGACCCACATTGTCCCTAACCTGTCTTTTATTTGCAATGTACCTATAGAATCCCTTCCTGTTATCCTTAACATCCCTAGCCAAGTTTAATTCTAAGTGGGCCTTAGCTTTCCTAACCTGGTCCCTAGCTTCCTGGACAACATCCCTGTATTCTTCCCACGTAGCCTGACCTTCCTTCCACCTTTTATAAGCCTCTTTTTTCCTTTGAATTTTCCTCAGCAGGTCCTTATCCATCCAAGGAGGTCTCCTGGCCCTCCTGCTGAACTTCCTTCTAGTTGGGATGCATCGCTCCTGAGCTTGCAGCAGGTGAGCCTTGAATATCAACCAACAGCCTTGGGCCCCCCTGCCCTCTAGGTCTGTATCCCATGGAACCTTACTGAGCAGGTCCCTGAAGAGGCCAAAGTCTGCTCTCTTGAAGTCCAGGGCAGTGAGCTTGCTGCACGCTCTTCTCCCTGTCCTGAGGATCTCGAATTCAGCCATCTCATGATCGCTGCAATCAAGGCTGCCCTGGAGCATCACATTTCCAACCAGCCCTTCCCTGTTGGTGAGGACGAGGTCAAGCATGGCACCTCTCCTAGTCGGCTCCTCTATTACTTGCTAAAGGAAGGTGTCTTCCACACAATCAAGGAACTTCCTGGATTGCTTGTGCCGGGCTGTACCATCCCTCCAACAGATATCAGGGTGGTTGAAGTCTCCCATGAGAACAAGGGCCTGCGAGCGTGAGGCTGTTCCTATCTGTCTATAGAGCGCTTCATCCACGAATTCCCCTTGGTCAGGTTGTCCGTAACAGATCTCCACAATAATGTCTCCCATCGCTATTCTCCCTTTAACCCTGACCCACAAACTCTCTGTCGACTGCTCACCTTTCCCCAGACAGAGTTCCATACTCTCCAGCCTATCCCTAACATAAATAGCAACTCCCCCTACCCGCCTGCCAGGCCTGTCTTTCCTAAAGAGCCGGTAACCTTCCATTCCAACACACCAGTCATAGGTGCCATCCCACCATCTTTCTGTGATGCCTATGATACCATACCCCCGTAGACGTGCACACATCTCTAATTCCTCTTGTTTGTTCCCCAGGCTACAGGCATTTGTGTAGAGGCATTTGAGGCGAGATCCAATTGAAGCCGGCTCATTGGCTGGAGCAGGTGGAATATCCCTATATTGTTCCAAACGTTTATTATAGGTGCTGGCAAGTGACTGGGTGTGTTGGGATGGAATGATGCCCCCCTCCCCCAACACATCTAGTTTAAAGCATCCTTGACCAGTCTGGCAAGCCTCCTACCAAATCCACTCTTCCCCTTCTTTGTCAGACCAGCTCCACCAGCCCCCAGTAGACCTGGCCTACTATATTGAGTCCCATGGTCAAGATACTCAAACCCCTGACTATACCACCACCCTTCTAACCATTTATTAACCTGCCTAATCCTCCTAGCCTTTTCAAGGTCCTGCCCTGTATCCTGGAGAATTGACGAAAGGACGATCTGCGCTCCAGAGCCCCTAACCACCTCTCCCAGTGCTCTGTAGTCCTTCCTTATGGTCTTTGGGCTACTGCTATCTGTATCAGTAGCACCCACATGGATTACCAGGAGTGGGTAATAGTCAGTGGGACCGACTAGAGCAGGCAGCTTCTCGGCCACATCCCTGATCTGAGCCCCTGGTAGGCAACACACCTCCCTTGAGCCTGGGTCAGGCCGGCAGATGGGTGCCTCTGCGCCTTTCAGAGTAGAGTCCCCTACTACTGGGGCCCGCCGCTTTTTCCTGGCAGCACCAGTAGTGATCTTCTTTACCAGTGCACCAGCTGGTTGCGCCTGGTGGGAGCGCTGGTGCTCATCAGCCCCCTGCAGGACAGCAAAGCGGTTCTGGGTGGGGACAACAGATGTAGGAGGAAGCCCCTTGCTTTTAATTGCCCTCTTCCTCCTTTTTTTATTGTTTTTTTCTGTTACCTTTTCCCAGCTTCCTGGGTTAGCAGCCTCCTTTCCTGCATGGGCAACAGTAGACACTCGAGGCCCCGGAACAGTCTGCTCCCGGAGCAAGCAGCGCTGCTACCCCTCAGCTTCCCTGACACCTTTCAGCCTGGTAACAGCTTCCTGCAGTTCAGTCACCTGCTGCAGGAGGACCTCCACCAGGGAGCACAGAGTGCAGCCCTGCCCATTGCTCACCCTTCCCTCAGGACAGCAGTGCAGGCGTTCTCTACACCCTGAACTCTGCACTGCAGCCTCCCTTCCCATCGGCTCTGTCTGGGTGCCTACACTGGCCACTGCCAGGGCAGCCAGAGCAGAGCTCCCAGGCTGAGCCTTGCTCATACGGTGAGTGTTCACCATCCTGCTCACCACCCCGCTCGCCTGCCCGTGCAAACTGCCTCGAGTCCGCCCTGTTTGCCCGCCCTGTTCGCAGCACTCCGGGTCGCTTGCGCTCCCTGGGGCAGGTTTTTAACCAGTCAGCTCTGCCGCCGGTCCTCTTGACGCTGCCCCCTCTGAGTCAGCCGCTCACCTCCGCTGAGCTGCAGGCTCCTGGGCAGGCCTTGTCGAGGACTTGAGGCTCCCTCGGTGCAAGTTGCTGCTCCGAGGTGAAGCTCGTAGATGCCGAGCCTCCCCCCCGATCAGGTGCTGCAGGCGTCCCCTCTCGAGACAGTCACCTCAGCAATGGGCCGGAAATGGCCGATGATGCCCGGGTTGAATCTGCCGCTGCTCCTCCTGACATGCTTTATTCTTTCCTTGTCAAGACCTTTTCTTTGATACAAGTGTCTCCTCAGGCTTCTTAGGAGAAATAACAAAGTTCCTGGGAGAAATGAAAGGCTGATACAAGTGCAACCATTGCACAGCTGTTTTATCTTCTTGGACAGGTGAGTATCAGAGAGAGAAGAAAAACGCAGAGATGGAGAGAGGAATAAATAGGGAAAGGACTCATCCAAATGCAGAGCCTGGTCATTTGACACTTATTTCTGTATGTAAATGGTAAGAAAATTCAGCAAGGCATAGACATGAAGAAATGCTGAGAACTGCAGGCAGTCTGTACAGTGTATTCCGGCAAATGCAAGGGGAATACACGCGTATCGGTCTCTCAGCTGTGGAGAGCTATTTGGCTGTGAACGGGCATGTGAGCAATCCAGACAATTGCTTGACAATTGTAAGGTAGTGACCCGCAGGCATTGAGGCCTCGCCTGAGGGTCACTAAAGTTCGTGTACATGCAGAAGCCTTGGGAAAAGTTAGCATGGAAAACTACTGAGAGAGATACGCAGAGAAGGAATGTTAACTGTAACCTTGAATCATATGCTGTAATAGTTAACCAATCAGTAAACTGTTGCTAGCACTCGGCTAAGTGAAGTTAACCAATCAAGTGTTATCAAATGTTCTACTGTTCTGAAACTTTCCTATAAAAGTCATGATTGCGCACAATAAATTGTTCAGCGTTGATCACATTGATCAGTATTACGTTGTTGCTTAATCCCCCGCACTCAGCCCTATAGCAAACAAATCACTCTGTCAGTACTCAGATTTGAGACAACTCTGTTTCTTGGCTGCCTGGGTACAAGCTGGTTCATGTTCAGCAGCTGTCAGTCAGCATCCCCAGGTCCTTTTCCACTGAGCAGCTTTCCAGCCCCTCTTCCCAAGACTGTAGCACTGCATGGGGTTGCTGTGGGCCAAGCGCAGGACCCAGCATGTTGCATAATTGATCCGCATACCATTGGCCACAGCCCATCGATCCAGCTTGTCCAGATCCCTGTACAGAGTCTTCCTATCCTCCAGCAGATCAGCCCTCCCAGCCAACTTGGTGTTGTGTTGCCTGCAAACTTCCTGAGGGTGCACTCAATCCTCTTGTCTGGGTCATTGATAAAGACATTAAACAGAACTGGTTGCAGTACAAAGCTCTGGGGAACACCACCTGCGACCATCTGCCAGCTGGATTTAACTCCATTTACCACCACTCTTTGGGCTCTGCCATCCAGCCAGTTTTTAACCCAATGAACACTGCACCCATCCAAGGCATGAGCAGCCAGTTTCTCCAGGTGAATGCTGTGGGAAATGGCGTCAAGGCTTTACCAAAGTCTACCTTGGCAGGGTTCACAGCCTATCCCTCATCCACTAAGCAGGTCACCCTGCCATGGATGAAGATCAGGTTAGTCAAGCAGGACCCGCCTTTCAGAGAGCTATGCTTACTGGGGATCACCTGGTTGTCCTGTACCTGCTGTGTCATGGCATTCAAGATGATCCTCTCCATAACTTTCTCCTGCACTGAGGTCAGATTGAGAAACCTGTGGTTCCCCAGATCCTCCTTCCTGTCCTTCACGTAGATGGCTGTCACATTTGATAACCTGCAGCCAACTGGGACCTGTCCCAATTACCCAGGACTGCTGATAAATGATGGAAAGTGGATTGGTGAGCACTTCTACCACCTCCCTCAGCACCCTTGTGTAGATTCCATCCAGCCCCCAGAGTGGTGTGTGTCTCAATGGTGTACCACATCACTGATCATTTCCCCTGGGATTATGGGCACTTCATTCTGCTCCCTGTCCCAGTCTTTCAGCACAGGCAGGGTGGATACCTGAAGGACAAGCCAGTCTTACTGTCAAAAGCTGAGGCAAAGATGGAATTCAGTACCTCAGCCTTTTCCTCATTCTTTGTTGCTATGTTTTCCCCTGCATTCAACAAAGGATGGAGGGTCTCCTTAGCCCTCCATTTGTTGCTAATGTATTTAGAAAAACATTAAACCAGAAAAAGATTGGGAACTTCATTTTCTTTTCTGTTCAAAAGGTTGGTCCAAGTCATTAGAACTGTGTTAAAAAGAAGAAGCAGAAAAAATATGAAGATTTGTGGATATACTTACTTTCTCCTTTAGTGTTCACTCTTAGATTGAGGAAGACAGTGAGTGCTGTAATTCTGTTAAGATTTGAAACCAGCATTTAGAAAATAATAATTCTGAATATTTGCATTTTGTGAGTCAAAATGAACCTCTAGGTTATTTCAATGATTTTCTACATAGATCATCAATTACATATTTGGTTTGAGGAATACATTTTGTATGTGTAAGTACTCCCTATGGAGATAGTGCTATTTAAGTTTCTGCATTCTTTCACTTCTGAAAAGACTGAACTAAATAGAGCAAGGGGGAAACATGTTCCAGGCATTACTGATCTTAGCAGATCTCAAGTGTCCTAACCATTGCAAACTCTTGGGAGTGCAGCTGACTCCATTAAAGTCAATCTTACACAGATGATTTTGAAAGCCAATTGTGGGTCAACAGTCAACTACAGTCACAGAAAAAATAAAATCTGCAGGAGTTTGTAAGATGACTGAACCTTAGCTAGGGAAAAAACCGTAAGGTTTTTTGCCTTGTCATGAGAATTGAACTAGGCCTGCCCTTCCATTGCACTGGCAAAGTTACTGCTTGCTAATCACCTCTTCATGCCCCTGCTTTGTCCAGCCTCAGCCAGTCAGTGTTGGTTGTGTCTTGGTTCTCCCATCACTGATGCATTTGCAATCCAGTCTGCAGATGTGAAGACAAGTGAAGTTGGACAATGCTGCCACAGCAGCTGGAAGGAGAGTTAGAAGATAATGGATTAGCAGTTCAGAGAAGAGGATACTCCCATTAGCCATGGAGAGCATTTTCCATAGCAGTCATGGGCATTAATAACACTGTCAATTACATCAATTAACAGCCTTCCATGGTAATGTGAATTATAATTAGCAAGAACATTTTGCTAATTATAATTATAAACTTGAATTAACCCCAGCACCAGATAATTAAATTAGAACCACAATCAGTTTACTTTAGACAAAAACATATAAAGCTTTTTCCTCCCATCCCTCCGTACATCTCCTCCTTCCCCACGTCTGGCACTAATCATTACTTTCCATGGTGCCATTTCATACAAGCTGTGTACAAGCCTTGCCTGTGCTGTGGAGTTGTTCTTCTATGATTAGCCCGCTTAGTTGTACTATTTGCCCCCTGGTAGGAAGACAGAGCATGGCATCAGGAGGTTTTTCTTCTAATGAGTCATAGCTTTTAGACAAATTAGGGCGAGTGGTCAAAAAATGCCTTCTGCTGGCATAGCAACATTGATATGTTTTGGTTTTTTTTCTGTTGGGTTTGTTGTTATAAGCTGGAATAGTGGTGTTAGCCAAAGGTGAATGTTTCCAGCCCAGACCCAACAGAGACTTTCTTCCACAGGCTAAGCTGATGGGCACAGGTTTTTTTCCCTTAGCCTTTTTCTGCCTCTGTGTATTTTCTTCGTGTATCACTATCCTCTAGGAGCAGCATTCAGGGGGGCTAATGGGAACATCACCTGCCCTGTGTTCACTTTCTGGTCCTCCCACTGCAGTATTAAGATTAATTCATTCCCTCTCCCTGCCGTCATATTTGAATCAAGACAGTGGTAACAAGCACATTAATAAAATGCATGAATACGGAGAAGAAAAAACTGCCAATTTCAATTTCTCTTGTCTACGGACTTCAGAAGTAAGCATGGAACAATAGGCACTCCTCTTGCTGACTTAGATATTTCAAACACAAAATATTACAGAGCATTACAAATTTGCATGTGCACACAGAAACAACAGGTACAAGAAGCAAGATTTTAAGATTTGCATACTTAATATTAATTTCAATTAATATAATCAGTCAGCTTGCACAGCTGTTGGGACAGGAAATTAAGAGGTGTCATGAGTAAAGTATTCAAATGGGCCCTTTTTATTTGCATCACATCAGTAAAAGAGTGCAACAGCTGACCTAAAAGTTTACAACTGAAATGTGTTTCAGAAGAATACTGGGAGAGCGGATGTCTACCACTTTTCAAGGATAGAGTCTTCATTTGTATTTCTCCCATTTTTGAAAGAAAATGATACTGATATTCTGTGTGCTCATAACCTGTTCACTTAGCTATAGCGCCTGAAATAAAGCACAAAATGAGAGAAAGGATGAGGAAGAACATGTTGTTCCAGGAGCTCTGAACTGAGGAAGAATCTAATCTTAGAAGCCACTTAGATATTACGAAGATGGTTACTATAACATCAAGACAGTGTCAGATGGAATATGTGTTTCTCTTAAAAGTTCAGGAAAAAAACATATCGCCTTCCCGTCATGCCAAGAAAGCACAGCAATTAAATCACACATGCTTGGGCAGAAGCCCCGAGGTACAGACGGGTCCATAAGCATAAACAGCTGCCTGAGCATGACTTCTTCCACTAAAGACAGGACCTTGAGGAGGAAAAAGGACATGGGACTGTTGTAACACATAAGTGGAGGAGTTCCTTGCTGTTGAGGCCATGTTGTCCTTAAAGGCCAGAAAACTTTTGTCTCCAAGCATAATTCCTCTCAAGCTTCACCCAAGCTTTGATCATACTAATGTCACTGGCAGCTTGTCCAAGGAGATCTTTCGTGGGACATACTGAAGTAAAAGTCTCATCTCACACTGGATGTACAAGAGGAAGAGGAAGCTGGCATGATGGTGTGGTGTTCTGGACTGTCTCTGCTCCCACTGACTTTGGGAAGAAATATTTAAGAGACTATTGTCAACAATTTGTCACTGAAATTGCTCTAATTTCATATTTCACCAATACATGATGTCTTGAAGTAAAACAGCCTTGAAAGGATTTGTGTGTGTGGTTTGCTTTGCTTTTGGAGTTGAATAAACAGTTCATGAGTTTTCATAGGCATATAAATCTCTTCCTTGTCTTCCTTTGCCCATTTACAGTAAAAATAGTGGAATTTAAAACTCTCTCACAAAATGGAAGCAATCTCTGGAGTGGGAATGGGAAGACCTGAGCATGGTTTCATTATCAGTCAGAGCACGCACCTCGTATTGTTCATCCTGATGACACATAAAGACTTCTCAAGCAATTATGCTTGCCCAATGTGACATCCATTAAAGTCAAGAAGAAAGGCTCCTACTGATTTTACCGGTCACAGCATCCCAGCCTTTCTGTCATAAATGCCTAGTCCCTTAGCTGGTTCTAATTCTGAATAAAGATTCCTTACAGCACGTTAAATCCATTGATTTAGACAACCTTGACTTTGTGGAGCATAAAATTTGAGGCATGATGAGTGAAAATGTACATGTAAGTGAAGAAATCAGATATATTAATCCATTACAATTAAGCCCTTCACCAGCTCTATAGAGTTGGCAGAACTTTCCCTTGAATGATGAAAGGGAATTAGAAGAAAGTCTGACTCAAAAGAATGAACTGTTTCAAAGCAAAGCTGAATTCCTAGAGGTTAAGCAGCAGTAAAATTGGCAATAGGTACACAGCTGAGAGGTTTGGATATGCTTGTTGTTTTGGCTGCTATCAAATTAAAAAAACATTGTCCTTGAAGCTTAGCAATTAGTGACAGTAAAAATAATTCTACAAAAAGATAATGGCCTTTAGACAAATGGGGGGAAGCGTGGAGTGGTGAGGGAAGGTTGCTGCTAAACAACATACAGAGTGAGTTCACTATACTGGTATTTATTTTTCTGCTAGGTTGAAGCAGAAATGAAAAGACTGTTTCACTTTAATTCACTTCTGAAAGCACATACAGAAGCTGCAAAGATGTTTTAGATGACTGTGCTGGTAAACTACCCTGATGCCTCTGTTTGAGACAGCCACAAATGCCTCTTAAACGAAAGAGTCCTTTCACAAGCTCTGATGTGGTGACCAGACTGAAAAACTATAGCACAAATCTTATCCGTGTTTTCAGTTGCAGCAGCGGCAATGAGAGTCATCCTTAGTCACACTGGGCAGGAGGCCTGTCCCCAGGTGGGAAGGAGGGATAGTGAAGTGTATGCTGATAGTAAGCAGAGGAACAAATAAACTACAGGGAAGGGATTTCAGGGTGCTCACAATTTTCTGCCCCAGGAGAACCTGTCAACACAGTGCTGTAACATGGAACCATTTTGTCAGCTGCCCCAGCAGGACTGATCCTGAATACCAAATTGTAGGATAAAGTATTCCCTTAAAAAAGAAAAAAAAGGAGAACTTGCTTCTCTCACAGGCATAAGATTGGTTGGCCAGATACACCTAAGTTGGCCTGTTTAGAGCACAGAAAGTATTACTGCAAAGACAGATGTCTGCAGAGAGTGACATAATGGTGAGTTCCATCACCAGAGTTTTCTGTTCTTCTCTTTGTGCATCCTATTTTCATGTGTTCAGTAGAAGTACAAAATGTGGAATACACCTTGGAAGACTATTTCATCTGTCCTTCATTAAGATACAGGCTTGCTCACAGACCTTGATGAAGTTAGACAGGTTGATTCTGGGCCATTGTGTGGGTTAGACTATAGGTTTTGTTGGATCAAGCTGTCCAAAAGATGCCAAGACCCACTTCTGTTCAGGCGATAATAGGAACAAGACAGAAACCCAAGAGAATTGAGAAAGAAGCAAATGCAAAACCACAACAACAACCAGAGCTTATCCTCTGTTGTTTTCTATATTTCCATACTTCTATACCCATCACTGGATATGGCCTTCTATGAAATCTTTGCGTCTCTAGATACCGGCGTTTGCCGACCTTGGAGTTTGGGTGCATTTTATTGTATTAGTTTCTATTTTTGTTCTTTATTCCCCATGAAACTGGTTGTTATTATTATCATTAAAATAGCTGTCTTTTCCCACAAAATGTGTAGGACACATCAGAGTGAGATACCTTGAACTGTGTTGTGCTTCCATGGAAAGCAGTACACTGTGCACATGCCAGTCTGCTGCACTTCAAGATGCTTGACAGGACTGGATGGTGTCTTTCTTACCTACAAACATGAACATATCTGCTGGGTACTGGTATATAGATGAAAATCAAAGAATCCTAGAATCCTAGAATGATTTGGGTTGAAAGGGACCTTAAAGATCATCTAGTTCCAACCCCTCTGCCACGGGCAGGGACATCTTCCACTAGACCAGGTTGCTCAAAGACGCATCCACCATGGCCTTGAACATTGCTAGATCCCTTTGCCTAGGCCAATGGTCTGTCACGTCTATTCCAGATGCAGTATGCCATGAAGATAGAGGATAGGGAGAACTGATTTCTCAGTCTCCCTAAAAAGTCTGGGAAGGAAAGGGAGAAAAAAACCCAATAGTGTCCTGGTCTTTTGGCTTTGGAGACCTAAATACAGGTGTACGGACAAGCTTCTCCTTAGAGGGGCTGAAGTCATCAGTATTGATGACGAAAATGTAGAACCTCTGCAGGATTTTTTTTTTTTGTTGAGTAACACTTTTGGGAAGTAAAAAGCAAGGCTGGACACTTTGGATGGTTGCTGCAATGTCTGACACATGTTGATGTAAAGACAGGATTTTTCCTCTGGGAGGCTACCATTTTTCATAGCTAAAGGAGAATGAAGGATGTATAATACAGCTCACTCTAATAGGGCCTGTGGGAAGCAGTGGAAGACTAGGCCCAAAGTGGAAAAACCTCTTCTACCTTGAAAGGCACAAAAGCCCTGGAGAATGGTACTGATGTGATCTTCAAAGGAATTGCAACTGCTTGTGAGGTCCTTCTGGAAAGGGAAGAGGGTGAAACTTCAGGAAGGAAGAGGAAATAGGTCTCCAGTTATTTAGTTCGGAAACTATTTTAGCTTCTTGTGTTGCTGGCAGTAGCCCATCACATCTAAGATGCTCTAAGGTTCAAATTCCTTTGACAATGCGCTTCTCATTGTCTTAGTCCAAACTACACCAGACCTTCAGGTAAATTTAGGCTATTGGCCTCCAGTGCTGTTGGTTTAATGGCTTTCACTGGCATTGTGTGTGGTATACGTTCCAGAGATACATGCAATTTATATGTCTGTGTATGTTGAAACAGTACTTACATTAAATAGAATGCTGTATAAAATACCTGATCTTTGAGTGATTATGAAACTGAGTCTATTTTATGACTTGAAATATTTTCCACATTATCACATATTTCAGCCTGCATACTCACCTGAAATTAGTCATTATTTTTAAAGGCTGTAGTTTTCCTTTCTCTAGTTTTTTTTCTTTTTTCTTTAAATAAAAAAAAAAAAAATCCAACAGAATGAGGAGTTAAAAATATATTTTTTTTTTTTTTCTTTTAAATCTAGAAAAATTTTACAATGTTCAGGAACATATAGTATAAAAAAGTTGCAAAGAACAGTTACGATCGCTACTGGGAATTCAGTGCTTAATAACTGGCTGTAATATAGAATCATAGAATCATATAATAGTTAGGGTTGGAAAGGACCTTAAGATCATCTAGTTCCAACCCCTCTGCCATGGGCAGGGACACCTCACACTAAACCATGTCACCCAAGGCTATGTCCAACCCCACCTTGAACACTGACAGGGATGGAGCATTCACAGCTTCCCTGGGCAACCCATTCCATTGCCTCACTGCCCTTACAGTAAAGAAATTCTTCCACATAGCCAATCGAAACTTCCCCTGTTTAAGTTTGAACCCATTACCCCTTGTCCTCTCACTACAGTCCCTCATGAAGAGTCCCTCCCCAGCATCCCTATAAGCCCCCATTCAGATACTGGAAGGCTGCTATGAGGTCTCCATGCAGCCTTCTCTTCTCCAGGCTGAACAGCCCCAATTTTCTCAGCCTATCTTCATATGGGAGGTGCTCCAGTCCCCTGATCATCCTCGTGGCCCTCCTCTGCACTTGTTCCAACAGTTCCATGTCTTTTTTATGTTGAGGACACCAGAACTGCACACAATACTCCAAGTGAGGTCTCACGAGAGCAGAGTAGAGGGGCAGGATCACCTCCCTTGACCTGCTGGTCACGCTCCTTTTGATGCAGCCCAGGATACAGTTGGCTTTCTGGGCTGCAAGCGCACACTGCCGGCTCATGTTCATTTTCTCATCGACCAACACCCCCAAGTCCTTTCCGCAGGGCTGCTCTGAATCTCTTCTCTGCCCATCCTGTAGCTGTGCCTGGGATTGCTCCAACCCAGCTGTAGGACCTTGCAATTGGCATGGTTAAATTCACCAGGTTGGCATCAGCTCACCTCACAAGCGTGTCAAGGTCCCTCTGGATGGCATTCCTTCCCTCCAATGTATCAACTGAACCATACAACTTGGTGTCATCGGCAAACTTGCTGAGGGCGCACTCAATCCCACTGTCCATGTCACCCACAAAGATGTTGAACAAGACCGGTCCCAACACCAATCCCTGGGGGACACCACTCGTTACTGGTCTCCAGCTGGACATTGAGCCATTGAGCACAACTCTTTGCATGCGGCCATCCAGCCAGCTCTTTTTCCACCGAGTGTTCCACCTATGAAATCGATGTCTCTCCAACTTACAGACAAGGATGTCATGTGGGACAGTGTCGAACGCTTTGCACAAGTCCAGGTAGATGACATCAACTGCTCTGCCCCTGTCCATCAGTTCCGTGGCCCCTTCATAGAAGGCCACCAAATTGGTCAGGCAGGATTTCCCCTTAGTGAAGCCATGCTGGCTGTCACCAAGCACCTTGTTGTTTTTCATATGCTTCAGCATGCCTTCCAGGAGAATCCAATATCTGCAAAGGAATACAAGTGTCTTTTTTGTTTTTATTCCCATTTAGTGAAATCATTAAATTATGTATTTTTCTAGAAGTTTTGTTCTTTGTCAAAATGAATCAACACATGGTGCAATGCAGAAATTACTTAAGTAATTATGCTGCACAGAAATTTCGTCTAAATTATAATCATAGCTCTTTCTGGCATTCAAAACTTATAAACAGCTACCTGTTTCTAGTGATTTCTTAGGAGTGAAGTTTGGCTTCTTAGATATGTGTGTCAGCATCAGAGTGGATGTGGCCTATTCAGGCAAACACATATAGAATCTGGCACTGATTGAGTATTGGCTCAATTATTAAGCTCAAACATAGTTTAAAATAACATTCGACCTGCTTGAGATTCTGTTTAAGCCAAATGTCAATTACATAAGCCTGTAGTATTAGCATTAAATCCTTCATACCATGAGGTATGTCACGGCAAACTATTTATCAGTTGAAAAGCATGACTCGAAAACCTTTGAGCATATACACAATACTTTTTTACACAAGACATTAAAGTGGGCTTCTATTAAAATCCCAGCAGTTTACTGTGGTTACAGTGTCTCAAATATTATGGGATTACATACCTCTCTGGAGGGAAAGAAAGCCTTAGGTGGCTTTGCTTTCTCTTTTCCTGGCAGTGGGAGGGGATGAAACAAGCTCCAATTTGCTCAAATGCTGTAAAGGTAACCAAATCATCATTAAATTCCAGAGCCATTTGTCAAGCTCTGCTCAGGCACAAATACAAATGAGACTGACTGCAAATTAATTCCATTTATGCTTTATCACCAAAAGACCCGCTCTCTCGGTAAGAGCAAAGTGAGAGCCAAATAAGAGCTGTGCTGATCTCTGTGAGAAAATGGCAAATGTTTTACCATTTCTTCCCAGGAAAACTGTTAAATATGGCCATTTTGAAAGAAAGAAAAAAAAAAAAACACAAATTAAAAAAAAAAAAAAAGAATGTACAGATTTCTGTGGCTTTGCAACTGAAGCAAAACATTTTTTTTTTTCCACATATTTATTTTCAATCCAGTTTTCTGGCTAGACTGTTGTTACCTGCAGCTGTTGTGACTCATACTTCTGCAGGGCAGAGGTTTTGTACAATTTTCCTATGGAAATGGAGCTGCTTCCAGAGTGAAGACTTGGGTTTATAACGCCCCCTTAGTAATGACCACCAATTATTATTAACACTTGTGATTGAAACACACTGAACTTGTAAGAGCTGAGACAGCTACAGCAGGAGATGCAAAGGTGCATCTGAAATATGAGAGTGAAACTGACCTTTGAAGGATTAAGGTAGAACCCAGTATAAATCAATCCTTCATTAGCTAGAAGAACAACAGATCTCTGCAGCTTTGCTTCCAGAAATTACACAGAGCTGGAAATTCACTGTCATGTAGGATTGCCTTATCCTTACTACCCCCATCACACTTTCCACATCTTTCTCTTCAATTTCAGAGGTCATAGAGATCCTCAAAGCTGAGAAACTTTGATCTGTGTGCAGGTTCTCAAGAAAGATTTAAAAATCTTGTAGAAAGCTGCCTTGTACAAAGAGGCAGGAGCAAAGACGAACTGGGCCCAAAGTTTACATCTGGGTCTCCTCTTCCCTTTTTTCATGCAAGAAGGAAGAAAAATAGCTGATTGTTGACAGTATTTTCACCTCTGAAATGCAATTGGGTATTATGCAATTGTAGGAGTAGACTTAGCTAAAATTAATTACTTTTTTTTCTTGGAGAACAGAAATTTTTCTAGTGCTCTGATCTGCAGTGCACTATGGTGGAGTGATGGAGCATTTTTGCAGAGGAGCCAAGCCTGGTTTTCTTCACCAAAGATTGTGTGTTTGGTCTGATGGGGATCCCATCTCTCATCGGATGCTAGTAACTGGAACAAGTTGGCCAGGGCTCCAGTGGAATTCAAGGAGGGGAAGTGCTCCAACTGGGAAGAGTCTCAGTGATGGAGAGGATACTGTCTGTGCTGCTCAGCTTGTGGATGCTTCCCTGAGCCAGGGCTTCACCCATTACATAATGATGGTGATCATGGCAGTGATTTCAAACCCTCACTGTATTTAGGTGCAAATTTCCTGGGACACACTGCAGGTGCGATGATTTTAACTCCATCTCTTTAAAGACTGTAATTTTTCTTACTTGTTAATGTCCAGGAGATTCCATTCATTGTTCCTAATCAGTTACAAATCCTGCAACTCAAGTTAACTGAGAAGTTAATTTAGCTCCAACCTCTCCCCAGCTACATACCTAGGTTTTGGTACAGGTTGTTGCAAATGTTTTTAATGGCTTTGGCTGTTGGAAGGTATTTCTGAACTGTGCCACATGTGCTCAAATAAAACCTTCAAGCCTGTTCTATAGACCTGAAAATTATTCTGGAAAACAACTGTGACCTACTAAATGGAAATTACAGCTCTTGGCCCTGCCTTGAAAATGGACTTGCTGAGAAGCCAGACAGAAGGCCAGTGTCTATGTGCAGGCACTCTGGGACTCCCCTGGCTTCCCTCCATCCCCAGCTTGAGATAAGTGGTTGTGCCAGCACAGAACCACTTTCCCATATTTATGATTTTTTTTTTTAATGTAAGTCACATCATGGTCTATGCGCATGGAGCATTAACAGACCATAAAGTTATAGGGGCATGCCGCTCTGCACATGGACTTGACCTCTGGACTGCAAAAGTGTTTCTCACAGCAAACCAAGTGCACAGAGAACAGCTTTAGAGCATTGCCCTGTTTGGACTGCTCTCAAAATGCAGTATAATTAAGCCCAATCTTCACTTTTACCTTCAAGGACCTCTGAAGAGATCACAACTAATTAACCAATCGCAACTGTAATTAACCATCTTATTGTATGTTTGTAGACACTTGTAGCAGTTGTGGAAGGGAAAAAGTGAATATGTTGCCTAAGTGGAACAGAAGCGTGTCCTGTCAGGCTTTCAAACCATTTTTCCCAAGCTACATTAAATCTTGAGAAAAACAATCTTCATTATAAATCAATACATACCTCATTAGAACAAACTGAGCAGTTGCACTAATGGTTTGCATTTAATTGACATAACTGGGTAAAGGAAATTTACAGCGTACCAGAGCAAGATTGGATTACCCAATGTCATTAATCCTTTTTTTAATAAAGGAGCTTTGGAAAATTACTGTGGGGAAAAAAAAATACATTGTTAGGTTTAGTCACTGTTCTTACCAATATAAAATGTCAGGTTCATTGGCCATTATTGTTAAATTAGACAGACATAGAACTCCTGGTAGGAGTGATATATAGAGGGGTTAGATGGAAAAGCTCATTTGTGACAGTGAGAAGATCAAGGATGGTGATAGAGACACAATAAGGCAGCAGTCCAGCAATCTATGCAATTAACTCGGCACTGTGTGCTATCCCCAGCGTGATCAGTTGGACTTCTCACCTGACATCTAGTTAAGCACAGCCTAGGTTTTGGTTTTGCTTCTGTGGGAAATGGTGGTTAAAGCGTTATTGCTCCCAGAATACAGATGTCCACCTGAGGCTCAGCATTAACTGATGTCTTGCTCATAGAAAGTGTGGAATCCAGTTTCAAGCTGGTCACTAGTGCGTAATCCTGTTGCAAATACATTTTTATATCTTTTGGCATTTAGGGTCTGCAAAGTTGCTAGTACAATAGGTAGTGGGACATTGGCAAGCAAAGAATTCTAATTTACATTTTACATTTCCTCCAAATGACATATGTCAGACAGCAAATCATCCATCGTATAACAAATACTGGCATTACGTGTCTGACAATACAGCTGTCATACAAACTTTGCAAGCAGGATAGTTCTGAATTTTATGTCTGATTGCCTTGACTGAAATGTGTCTCATAAAGGCAGGATCTCTCAGCAGATGTGTTTCGCTGTTAATGGCCTATTTTATATTCCAAGCTCCCTCTTACCCCTTGCATTTGTGGACTTACTCACAGATGTAATGTGTAGATCTGATAGAAATAGCTCATTTTGGCACTCTCCATATCATATACCCAGAGTCTTTGCAGTGACAGCTGAAGTCACTTCTTCGCTAGTAATCAATAACCACAGAGTTACTGCGTGCGCTTGCAGCCCAGAAGGCCAACCGTATTCTGGGCTGCATCAAAAGGAGTGTGACCAGCAGGTCGAGGGAGGTGATCCTGCCCCTCTACTCTGCTCTCGTGAGACCTCACTTGGAGTATTGCGTGCAGTTCTGGTGTCCTCAACATAAAAAGGACATGGAACTGTTAGAACAAGTCCAGAGGAGGGCCACGAAAATGATCAGGGGACTGGAGCACCTCTCGTATGAAGATAGGCTGAGAAAGTTGGGGCTGTTCAGCCTGGAGAAGAGAAGGCTGCGTGGAGATCTCATAGCAGCCTTCCAATACCTGAAGGGGGCCTATAGGGATGCTGGGGAGGGACTCTTCATGAGGGACTGTGGTGAGAGGACAAGGGGTAATGGGTTTAAACTTAAACAGGGGAAGTTTAGATTGGATCTGAGGAAGAAATTCTTTACTGTGAGGGTGGTGGGGCCCTGGAATGGGTTGCCCAGGGAAGTTGTGAATGCTTCATCCCTGGCGGCGTTCAAGGTGGGGTTGGACATAGCCTTGGATGGCATGGTTTAGTGGGAGGTGTCCCTGCCCATGGCAGAGGGGTTGGAACTCGATGATCTTGAGGTCCTTTCCAGCCCTTACTATTCTGTGATTCTGTGATTCTGTACTGTAACAGCCCGCCACTCGCAACTCTGCCCATCAGGAATGACATTTACTCCTAATTGTAGGGAATGCTGACATGTCTAGGAACAGTTGTATCGGATGCGTGTTTAATACAGATAGAGGGAGGAATTTCTACTTAGGAAGTCTCCAAACAGCCTCCATGAGATGGAGCAGATCCGGTGTATGCAACTTGATTTCATGCAAACTAACTTTGCAAATACAGTGAAAGGCAGAGTGACAAAGGTTGGCCACCCATGTTACCCACGCACCCTCCTCTACAGCACTGCCACCATTTCTCCTTAACAGATGATATTTGCAAACCCCTTTGAAGTAGGCAAGCTCTCCTTAATTCCGAAGGACACACAGAAAATAGAGACAGTGGTTACAGAGCTGGGAGGGTTTTACAAGTGTATGTGGGAGTACAGGCCACGTAGCTTATGGAAAGAAATGCCAAGGAAGATGAGGTGAATCATGGCAGGCAAAACTATTTTTCCTTCAGATTTAATACTTAAAAAGAACAGCAGGTGTCTTGAATTCAATTTTTTATTACTTCAAATCTGCATCTTAATCAAATTACATCTGTTATTATTATATTGCAGGATAAGAATTTTGATTTACATGTTGCTTATGTTGCTGGGTTGGTTTTCTTGTCTGCTAGCTTGTTTATTTTTCTAATTATTTATTTGTGTGTTGTGCTCACGAAATATGAAGATAAACATTGTTCCATTTTGGGAGGTAGTTGGATTTCCTACTGTAGAGAATTGTGATATATAATCCCATAATTTAAAAAATAAAAAGTAAATATTAAACAGGAATATTTAAAGCATTTTTCCTCCTAATTTATATAAATATAAATATTAATAGAAATATAAATATATTCAATTATGAAAACTGGTGTTTGCAAGATTTCTAGAGCATTCATTAAAAAAAAATAGATTTTTGATACTTTCACCAAAAAAATGAAACTGAATTATAATAATTTCTATTCATAACAGGCAATGTCAGTAACAATTACATTTCTCCATAAGCAGCCATCTTGAAAAAAAAGGGTCTGATACTATTCTGAGATGTGATACTTGAAAAAATGTGACAGGTGTGGTTATTACAATACCAGATAAAAAATTCAGAAGCCTACAAAATTGCGATATGGTCACAGGAGACATAACATTAACATTGTTCAATTACTAAGGCCCCCTTTAGACAAAACCTTTGCTGAGAAGTTCTTATCTGTCTTTTTACATTTAGGAAGAAATTTTTCATTACCTGAGGTATTACAAGCAGGGCCTTTGGCAGCGCACTGTGCAGAAGCCTATGTATTTGTGCAAAAGTAGATTTAGTCTACAACATGAAATATTTTCATGCAAATTCACGTTTTAAAACCTATCCTTTTCTTAGCCCCTATATACCAAAGACTATTGCCCGTGCACTTTAACACAGTAGGCAAACTTCGCACAATTACGATTTGCTAAGTATGTATTTTTGTTAAAAAAACTGCTTACTCAAAGCAGACTTCTTAGTTGGACAGCTGCTTACTTAGAGAGATCCAAAAGTAATACAGCCTAAATCAAGATAGTCTCATACTGTATGATTTATAACAGGATCAAATGGATGAAAAAAATCCACTGTTTTGTTTTGATAACAGTTCTTGATGTTTTCTAATGAAAATAAAACCAAGTCATGCACTGTGTTTGGTAATCATGCTCAGAGCACGAAATTAATGTTTCCTGGGCTAATAGAAAAGGCCAGACCAAGTCAGGCATTGATTAAACTAAGTAATTTGCAAACAAACCTCTAGTTGAAAGGCAATCAAAATGTAAAGCAAGCTTCAGTAAAATGAGGCTAATGCAACAAATTGCAGTTGGAAAAAAAAAAGTTGAAAACTCTAGAAATGACTAATTCAAGCAAAAGCTGAAACGGACTTCTTGACTTTTCTTATCTCATGTAATTTGTATCACTGATAATGTAAATGTAAGAATATCTTGAAGAACATTTTCTCCCTTATTTATCAGCTTTCAGCTTAAAAAAGTCCTTAGAACATTGCTTTGACTTTTTCTCCATTTGCCACTTTCAAAATATCAATAATAATGATCCTGGACTTATTTTAATGGAAGGCCGATGTAAAGATATGTTAGACATATTTATTCTGAGCCCTGACATTTGAGTAAGAAGGGACACAGGGGTGCAAAACTAAATGTTATTTCTGCTGAATATCCAGTGAGTAGGGAATGTACTATTACTGTACCCAGAAAACAATTGAACAGATGAACTAAAAGCCTCTTTCTCTCGTGGCTTCTTGAATTTGACTTCCTTGAATTAGCACTGATAGTATTTCTCCCACTCCTCGTTCACCAGAAACTACCCTGAAAAATGCTCTAAAATTTTGCCTTCCAGTGTTGGAGTCAACACGCAAAACATTTTTCTAGTACAGCTATAGTGGGTAGCTATACATGGGTAGACACAACATGGGTAGCAAACCCTGCTGAATAAGAAAGGACTATAGTAACACAGGGCACTTCTGAGACACAGAGATTTTACTGTTTTCTTCCTCCCTTCCCCCTATGGTTACTCACGGAGTTTGCCAGTTTGCCACCATACCTAAAACCAGCAGATTTTGGAGTCTAAGCTCAGGGCTAATCAGACACAACATAAAGACAATGTTACTGAGCTAGCCTCTTCCCAGAGGAGTTCCCCAATCTAGCAGTAAGTAATTTTTTAGACAGATACCAATGAAACTACTCCCTTAGGAGGACATCAGATATTCATTAACATATAGCAGGCATATTGTTTTAAACAGAAGATTAGAAGATATTTAGGACTGTACAGAGCGGAAATGTCACCTCCAGAAGAAAAATCAGGGGAACCAAAAAGCTACATATTTTACCCAGGTTTGCAGCCAAAGGTCTGAGTAGCGACCTTGCGATTGCTAAATATGCTCTTAATTCCAGGAATGGTGCTCTTAAGGTTTTAACAGTCATAAATAGTTGCAGGAACTGGGCTAAATTTTCACCAAACTAAGACAAGCAACTTACAAGTTTTAATTTCTGTGTAGTGATGAACAAAATTATCAGAAGCATTGGCAAAGCTTCCAGTGGCTCTCTGGGTTGTGGTTATGCTGTATTTCCATACCTCCCTGAAGAACTGACATGCATAATGAGGCTAAGTGGAGAAAACTGGGAAAAGCCCTTCTGAACACAAGAAGGCCCAAGGTGCTGAAGATGGAAAGGGTGAAAATGAAAACGGATGACAGGGTACTGGTCTGGGAAGAAATGCTCTGCCACTGTAAAACTGCTCCTTTTCTTTGCATTTGAAAAGGTGCAAAAAGGGTGTCTGCATGCCTTTCCATATATGCTTTAACTCCTCCAGGGGTACTAGATAACCCATGAACTCCTTGTCGGATATTTTACTTCCGAGGAACAAGATCCAGCTGAAAGACAACTTGTCAGTGATCACCTTCTGTGTGAGACTGGGGAAAAGGAGACCTGACACTTTTACCAGATTTTGGTATTGACTACGACTGGTAGACAGCAAAGAGCACAGACCATCAGTCTTCAACAGAGGAGAGTTAGGCAGTCCAATACAGCCTAGAGACTGTTTTCCACAACTATGTACCAGCCTTCAATACACAACCACGCTCTGAACACTGGGTGAATAATAACTATATGAGAATTAAAATTAGTGTCATGGGTAGCCAAAAAGGGAAGAAAGGGTGTGCAAGATTCAGATTCATTGGGTGTTTTGGCATGAGCAACAAAATCAGCCTCAGCTGTCTCACTGATGTACCACCGCAACTCCAAGCTTCTTTTGCTGTATTTACTGAAGAATACTCCTCTCATTGCACTGTGTGCAAGGGATTTCTACACAGTAAGGTTATTTCTGAGGTGATTCCCATTCATCACCAACAAAGCTCTGTACAAATATTTTTCCCTCTGAAACTGAGGGCTGAAAATGTAGCTGCTTTTTTTTTTTTTTTTTTTTTTTAAGAGAGACACTAAAAATATGCTGCAAATTCAATGATGTGTCAGACGACTTTAAAGTTTTTCCAGCTCTTTCCATTTCCACACAAGAATCCACTGAATAATCTCCTTCAAGATAAGTTAAAATGTGGTTAGAAGCTAGAATTCCATGTTTAAATTAACCCTGACCTCCTTCTCTTTTTGTCTTCAAAAAGTCTGCCAGGTTCTTCAGACTGTAATACATTTAAAGGTCTATTTGTCATTAGTATAAAGTGACATAAAGATGAATTTGTACTGCTTTTTTTTTTCTCTCTTAAAGGAGTAAATAGAATATTCTGATGCCAACAATAATGTGTATGCAACATAAGAAGGAGTGGGGGGAAGCTTGTTATCAGTTTAAAACAAGAGAAATTTTTATTTCAACAGAGTGAAGGCCCTTATGTCAACTGAAGGTGCCAAAGCTTTGTAGCATATTTTTTCCTAACATTTTCTTTTCCTATTATTTGTCCATTTTCCTTCCTGCAAGCGTAAATAATTTTTTAAAGGGTTTTGCTTACTAATTTTTTTTCTCAAACCCTGTTAAGCAGAAATTATCTAAGGTTTTGCTGAAAGATTCCTAGAAATCTCAGACATGTTTGTTATGAGATTTTACAGCTTCCTTGAAAAAAGTGGCAGTTTAAATATTCAACAAAGTCACCCAAATGTTCCTTGTACACTGCAAATAAATAGAGCGCAACACCAACAAATACAAAGTAAACAGTTTAAAAGTGTTATTAAACCCCTTTATTCTGCATTCCTTAGCTACTGCCCTTACACCTTCAACAGACTGCTACTTAAGTGAAGAAAGAATACAAACCCAGCTCTTTCCTCAACCCTTTCTCATAAATAGATTAGCGAAAGGATTGAAGGTACAGTTTGCAATATAGTTTAAAAGACCAACCCCAGGAGGCGGGTAAAAAAGAGTAGAAGAGACAGGGGAACTGCAGAGCACAACTATATCTAGCACATAGCTAAAGCTAAATGCAATTAACAACTTGAGTTATAGGAGGAAAACTTTATGTTATCAATTGCATAAAGCTTTCTGTTATCAGCTTTCGGATGAAAAGCTGACTGTGTCCATGGCAGCTAAGTGACAAAGGCTTCTACATAACTTAGAAATATTTTGTTTGATTTAAAAAGGCTGCTCAGAACTTTCAGCTGAAAAAGGAAAAAAAGAAAAATGTGCTCAGGCTAAAATCATATGTTTTTTCAACCCTGGGTGCATAAAATTTGAGGCCAGAAGTAATAATTTTATATGACACATTTCTTACTTGCAGGACGGCTATTTGAGGTTCTGGAGCCTGACTGATAAAATAAATTAAATTCAGGGGTAACTGAAACAAAAATAACTGACTGTCATTGCTGCTACTACGGATAATTCAGGGACTGCTGTGAAAATAATGCCACCTCATAGAAGCAACTGGCAAGCTAGGTATAGTTCTGCTAAATCATATATAACATTCAGAAAAAGCCATGCTCTTGAAGCAGATTCCCTGTCTACCACTATTATGCATATGGCAAGAAAGAGGCTCATTTGCAAGGCCATGAAACAGTCAGAAGTGTGCAGACATGGTATTGAAAGCCCTCAGGGGAAATCCTCATGTGTCAGAACTGGTCAGAACTGTCACTGATGCTGTTATTACTTATTAAAAAGAATCCGTACTATTTGATACATTAAAGGAATAGCGTAAGTTGCCTCTTTTTCATTCTGCCTTATATCTATTATAAACTTCAGAAGCTGCTTCAAAGACCCACAGACCTCTAAAGGGAAATATAGTGACCCTGTCTTTCTTCATGGAAAATATGAAACTACTGCAGGGGAAATCTCAAAAATTTATCCCCATCCTCAGACAGATTCTGTCTGTAACTTACCCTGGCTACAGAAACATGCCCCTTCTGGGACCACAGTAGGAAAATCCCACATTCTGTCTCCTATCTCCCTCCCTCCCCATCCATTTCTGTCTTCCATCTCTGATGGAAAAAGGGCTGAGTCTTCATTTTGATTGGGAATAAAGTGATTTCATGAAACCAAGGAAGACCCAATATTCCTCCCATACTCTGCCCAAGCTCAAAAGCAAGACAGCTCCTGCACAAACTGGGGATCACCTCAATTGTCAAAGTGCAAGTTAGGATTCAGGGGCAAATACCTTTTTTGCAGAGCGAAAGTACTTCATTAAGACAGGAATATATTCTTTACCACTTGCAGTGGTGTTTTACCAGGAAAAACACATCAAATATGCCTAGCACACGGCCTGTATCCAAATTTAGAATCATAGAATAGTTGGGGCTGGAAAGGACCTTCAGATCATCTAGTTCCAACCCCCTGCCATGGGCAGGGACACCTCCCACTAAACCACGTCACCCAAGGCTATGTCCAGCCCTGCCTTAAACACCGCCAGGGATGGAGCATTCACAACTTCCCTGGGCAACCCATTCCACTGCCTCACCACCCTTACAGTAAAGAATTTCTTCCTCATATCCAATCTAAACTTCCCCTGTTTAAGTTTGAACCCATTACCCCTCGTCCTCTCACTACAGTCCCTCACGAAGAGTCCCTCCCAGCATCCTTATAGCCCCCCTTCAGATACTGGAAGGCTGCTATGAGGTCTCCATGCAGCCTTCTCTTCTCCAGGCTGAACAGCCCCAACTTTCTCAGCCTATCTTCATACGAGAGGTGCTCCAGTCCCCTGATCATCCTCGTGGCCCTCCTCTGCACTTGTTCCAACAGTTCCATGTCCTTTTTATGTTGAGGACACCAGAACTGCACACAATACTCCAAGTGAGGTCTCACGAGAGCAGAGTAAAGGGGCAGGATCACCTCCCTCTACCTGCTGGTCACACTCCTTTTGATGCAGCCCAGGATACGGTTGGCTTTCTGGGCTGCAAGCGCACACTGCTGGCTCATGTTCATTTTCTCATCGACCAACACCCCCAAGCCCTTTCCGCAGGGCTGCTCTCAATCTCTTCCCTGCCCAACCTGGAGCTGTGCCTGGGGTTCCTCCCACGCAGCTGTAGGACTTGCACTTAGCATGGTTAAACTTCATCAGTTTGGCATCAGCCCACCTCACAAGCGTGTCAAGGTCGCTCTGGATGGCATTCCTTCCCTCCAATGTATCAACCGAACCACACAGCTTGGTGTCGTCGGCAAACTTGCTGAGGGCGCACTCAATCCCACTGTCCATGTCACCCACAAAGATGTTGATCAAGACCAGTCCCAACACTGATCCCTGAGGGACACCACTCGTTACTGGTCTCCAGCTGGACATTGAGCCATTGAGCACAACTCTTTGCATGCGGCCATCCAGCCAGTTCTTTTTCCACCGAGTGGTCCACCTATCAAATTGATGTCCCTCCAACTTACAGACAAGGATGTCGTGTGGGACAGTGTCAAACGCTTTGCACAAGTCCAGGTAGATGACATCAACTGCTCTACCCCTGTTCATCAGTTCCACAGCACCGTCATAGAAGGCCACCAAATTGGTCTGTCAGGATTTCCCCTTAGTGAAGCCATGCTGGCTGTCACCAAGCACCTTGTTGGTTTTCATGTGCCTTAGCATGGCTTCCAGGAGAATCTGCTCCAAGATTCTGCCAGGCACAGAGGTGAGACTGACCGGTCTGTAGTTGCCTGGGTCAGCCATTTTCCCCTTCTTGAAAATGGGGGTTGAAACTTCAAGTTGTTTCTTACTGCGAATTTTACTGTATTGTTCAAAGAGGTATTTACCTTACTTAATGAAGCAAAAATGACTAGAGGAAAGACTGAAGGATCAAAACTGAGCAAATATCTCTAGGACATCATTTAAGTAAAGAGAAATATTTTTTTGTTTATCTGCCTCGTTTACAACAAAAGCATTTAATTGCAGACATTTTCTCTATCTGACTAGCTCTTGATGGGAGATCTTGAATGGCTGTAATGTCTGGTGTGGTGCAAATTGCAATGAAGGCTCTTTGCCAAAGCAGGTGATGATGGTGCCCTTCAGAGAACTCAAAGCTGCTGGAAGAGTGGGCATGGTGAACACCCTGGCAAAGGGATGGGAAGACTGAGCAGCAAAACTGTGGACCATGCAGCAGCAAAACAGGAATTGGAGACCTTGTGGCCAGCCTGAAGGCAGTGTGCCTCAAAGCTGCACCTCACCTCAGATAAGAAGTACATCTGCTGACTATTTCCAACCCACAGTTGGGTTCATTGTCAAGTACTGAGGTCTCCCCTGAGAGCCCCATACACGTGTCCAGATCACTGCCTCACCCACCTTGGTCAAGGAGCAAGGAGCAAAGCATGAGTCTCAGATCTGAAAAGGCATTAGCACATGCTATTTCATTCACAACATGGCCATCTGTTTCTGCCTGAGCACAGCTCTTTGTTTCCTTTCTGGCGATACCTGGGAAGCCCAAACGTCCTTTCACAAAGAATATTTGTTCTTTGGGATTCATTGCTGCCATGACTCCCGTATGGCAAAGCAGAAAGTCGTGAAATGAGATAGAGGCTAAGTATTAAACATCAACGGAGGACTGAGTGAAAACAGAGAAACTATAATTTATGAAGCTAATTTATCCCACAATACTTTCCATATGCTTATGCTCAAGGAGAGATTTACAGCGGTGTGTGCAATTTTACCATTACTTAAGTACCAACCCTGAAAGCAAATAATGTAATTTCTCTGAAATGGCTGCTGCCTTTTATTGGCCTTTTACTGTTCTTCCCCAGCCACTTTTAAGCAGCTCCATTCCTCTCCTGCACCTTGGCCTCACCTCCAGCTGCTGGGTGGCAAGGGCAGCAGACAAGGACAGCACAGCTGTCCTCAGCTGCGGAGCTGCATGGCCCAGGAATGGGCCAGGCACTGATGCTGGTGGTACCCAGAGAGCTGTCTGCTGGTACACAGGGGGCTAAGAATGAAATGAGGTTTAGCTGGGACAGTAAACCAGGAAGCAAAGATTTTTGTTCTCCCCCTCTGAATGCATTGACTGTTGTCTCATCTGGGTGCTCAGACCAAGCTTTCTTCTTGCTTCATCTTACAAAAACTGCAGCAAGCCTGCCTGGACTGTGGGAATTTGACACCGAAAATCTTCTCTTGGTTACTAGGAGAAAATAAATTTGTACATCAGCATGCAAAACTGCTCAGAGATATGTGCAGTGCAGAGCTGTGACACTTTTAATGGTCACTGAAATGCATGTGGTATATGAGTATTTCTGCAGCGGGGTTGGCGTTTGGTGTGAGAACTACCATCGTTAGGTGAAAGTGGAGCATACAAACACCAGTGATTTAAGAAAAAGGGCAGGATATCAGCGTAACCAACTCCTCACCTGCAAAGTTGGCCTCCAGCGAGGTCCATGGCTAGCCCTTGGGAGGGAAGGGAAGTGTTGGGACAGGTTCAGCAGCTGTAAGGGTGAAAAGAAGGCATGGGAGGAACGGTTGTGAGCCATGAGTAGAAAGGCGGATGGTCAGTGGTAGCTGCGCAGCACCTTCCTGGTCAGTACTTGTGCAGGTGAAATGAGCAGATTATGTTGTATATGTCTGGTCCCCTCCAGAAGATGGTAACACAGGAGCCACAGATGGATCCACCAAGAAAGGGAAGAAGGACAAGAGAAGTGCTTACAAAGGTGGTACTTTTCACAAGTACAGCAGAATGGCTGCATATTTAATCCCAGCACTGAAAGAAAGCTGTCTTGCCACAGCACTGCTGCTAGTGTGACGTTTTTGCCCCACGTTCCCTCATTTTGGCTCACGGTTTCCTTACTTCTGTATGGATTTAAGCAAGTTTAAGAACATTCTAGCAGCTTTCAGGTTTCCATCACCTTGCAAAAGTCTGCCCTTCAAAAATAAGGTGGGAAATTGTAGATGCACTGAGCTTTCCCCCTGATTACAGTGTCAATAATTAAGACACGGTCCCTGTCCCTCTTCCTGGGACTAGGAAGAAGACAGAGAACGTACAAGAGATCAGTTATACTTCTGTGATCCTGACAGCATTTAAAAAGAAGGCAGCAAAACAATGGAGAGACGCCTAAAGCAGACACCAGGTTCAAGAACAGGGCTCCGTCATCCTGCTGCCGGCCACAGCCCTCCAGACAAGCCGGGGGAGCATATGCGATAATTGGCCACAGGCAAGCCCCCGAGGGCTTGACTTGACTTCCAAACCAGAAGCTAACAAGACCGTGGTTCTCCACAACCCTGGATACTTCAGTGCACGTAAAAAATGCTTACTTCGGTTTTACGGAACTCGTGGGCACAGTGACGCCCAGTGGCAGTGACTTCTCCAGCCTGGTTGTACGTGCCGTGCTGCAATTGCCTCTCCTCCATGCGCTGCTCTGCCTCACTACGTGTCCAGACACTGTCGCAGCAGCCAGAAGCAAAGGGAGGCGCCTCAGTTCTCAAAATAAATGCTTCCTTGTATGTCCACAAGCTGTGACTGCTGAGGAGGCAAGAGATTTCTTGGCTGCACTAAGGCTTCATATGGCAAGGTTTGTATATGAACAAATCTTGTTACTGCAGGGTGATGAGTCTTCCAGATGACAAGATACATTTATCTCTCAGAGTGTCCCTAGGAAATCAGGATATGTGTCATTCTGGTTCTGGAAATGGAGGCTGAATCACAGGCAGTCTGTGCAACCTGCTTACCAAAGAGGCCAACAGCAGAAGAGGCATTTGACTTGACTCACCGGCCCAGTGCTTTCCCCTTTAAGCCATACTGCCTCCTTGTTTTCCATGCTGAACTGAAGACACTGCCGTGGGGCCAGGTTTACGCTGGATGTGCACTCACCTGCTGCAAGACCCAAGGCAAAGCAATTCCTTTCTCAGTTTGCAACCGCTGCTTGCAGATGGGGCAGTGCTGGGGCAGTGCTGGGACAGCAGGCTGGCTGCCTGCCTGGGAAATGCACAGCTCCCACCCTCACTTGCCCATTAATCTCTTCTGCTCATGTACCTGACTGTCTCCTCCACCCCATGCAGAGATGCTCAGAAAACATTTGCTCCGGTTTTTGTACTGTGTCGTTCTATGGCTCCTCCCTTTTCCTAGCATAGGGTCTCCACTGCCTCTGTGGATACCCTGACGCATTAAGTATTTTAGTCACATGCCCTTCACCCATCAGACATTTTTCCTTGCTCCCGTTCGGCTGGAGAGACTCACTGACATTCCCAGTTTGCATCTTGCTGGTTTGCAGTGGGGACCCCAAGTCCCGGAAATTCTGGGATGGTGAGTGGGGAGCTCAGCCCTGTGTGGGGACACCTCTCCCATATATGCCCCCTGCACAAAGATACCTCTGTGTGGTCCCAAAGACATGACACCCAGCTGCCTGCCCAGCCTAGTCACACACTTCCTGCTCCTGCTCTGCAGGCAAAAGTGCAGGAGGGGATGAATGTCTCTGGGGCAGAGAGCCTCCAGCCAGTGCCCTTAGGACCAAAGCCAAGCGGGCAGCTCCTGGCACTGCTGGATCAGGCCTAGTGGATCAGTTGCTATGGAAACATGCTGGGGAAGAGGGATGGCAGCCATGGGAACAGAGCATTTGTACTCACCAGACTGCAAGGTGGGGATTTCCTCCTCAGCCCATGCATAGGCTGAGATGGCACCCACTGCTACCTCTTGTCTGTAAGAAAAACCATTCTTGCAAGGTGGAGCTCCCAACCCTCTTACTTTGGTGTTTGCTCTCTCCTGATTTCAGCTTCCTCTCTGAAGACTGTGAGGAGTGAACTTAAAGGATGCTTCAGTGCTGTTTCCAGGCAGAAAGGGAGGTGCATTCTTGGAAATTCTGAGAACCATCCTGCTCTGGCCTTTGTGTGTGTGCTTTTAGGCACATGCACTTCAGACCAGCAAATAAAAAAGCAGCAGAAGTAGCCAGAAGCAGGATATTGCACTGTGTGTGCACTTTGTGTACATGGCTGCATGCAGAAATAGCACTGGTGCAGTAACCTCAGAGGCATGCTTTGAAGTGCTGTGTTACTTTCTATTCAGCATTTAAGCCCTAAACCATGTAGTGCATAGGCTTTCATGTTTCATAAGGATTTGGATTTTGCCTGTCTTTAGCCCTGCGAGTGGTGCTATCTGCGTGCTCTGCATAAGCCTTATTGGTATCAACTGTGCATGCGATGTCCCAGCAAAGTCGAGGAGCTTTTAGTTTCTGATGTCAGAGATGATGAAACAAATTCCTGAACTTAAGGTCAAAATCCAATACATGCTCAAAGAAAACTGCGTATTAGCTGCTTCATCCCTCTAGTCAAGAAAGAGAAAAGGCCCGAGCTTTCTAGCCTCTGCAGAGAGAGATCTGGTGTAGCTGATGGGAAGGAAAGGAAACAAGTGCTTCCAGGAGATGTTTCCAAAATACCCCGTCCATCCCTCAGGAGTAAACTGAGTGGGTTTGTTGGGCCAGTCACCACCACTTATAGATGTAACAAGCTGGAACAAGCATCAGCCCACTGTGGACTCCGACCTCAGCCTTGGACCATCTCTGCTTCCCCTGCTCCTTCCCTGTGTCTTTAGACAAGGAGAAGAACATGGTGAACAAGGGCCTGCATTTCTTTGTGGGGTCCAAAAACATCCACTGGGCTTTTTCACCTCCAGAAACACATCACTGTTGCTCATCTCCCTCTACATCTGCAGCGCCAGAGTTTTGGGTGGTGGTGGTGGTGGGAGTTTGGGAGTAGTCCCTGTCCTTGTGAGGTGTAGCACAGCACAGGTAACATTCAATATCCAACGCTGAATTATCTGGGGCTTGATGCATGTTTATGTGTTTTTGATGCTCCCTTACCTTACCCTTTCTATGTGGAGAGCATGGAAGGCAAAAAGGGTGCACACTTCTTTTGGTGTAGGGCATTGCACATCAAGATCAGCCTTAAGACAAACGTAATTAACCATGCTCTGCCTTGAATAGCTACTTTTATTTTTTTTACAGTTCTTTATGATTATGTTTATTTTTTTTTCTTTCATTTCAGAATGTCTCCCAAAATGCTGGCATGACGGAGAAGTTAGAGATTTTAAATGTGAGCAATTGCATGAAAGAGCAAATAAGACCATCTCCCTAAAGCTATTCAAACCTTGACATACCAGCAGCTTCCTACAGCTCATGGGAGAACACCAGAGCCAGGGCACACACACTCTGCTGAAGCCTCTGGTGCTCTGCACCTCATTCTGCTGAGCCATGATGAACTAACTCTGTCAATATTTTCTCCTTCTTTGCTTTTTTAAAACTGTTTCAAAAATAGGTCTTCAAAATACCGTGCCACACACAACATCCACACACTCCTACTGTTTTCTTTTTGTCTTTCAGACACAGTTTGAGGGTTGACAGCCAGAAAGTACATAAATGAAAGCTGTGATATAGGAACAGATACATACATATGCGTGTTTATATGTATTGTTTACACAAGCGTACATATATATACTTGTTTCTTTCTCTTTATGTAAGTAACAACTGATACCTTATACTCTGTAATTCATTACAGGAATTTCCTATCATAGCTCTGTTTATCTGTCTTGATAATGATTTTTCCTACCTGCATATCAAGCAGCCTTTGGCTGTTTTCCATGCATTTCAGAGCTGACTTTTGAATGCGTGATGTATCTTTCTTGGTTTTGTGCTGCAACGAAATGCTGGGTCAGTCTTTGGAAAGGTTGGAGCAGTGGGATGTTTGACTGGTCAAGCATTTTATGGGTCTACGACCATTTGATATGGACAGTAAGCACATCATCAAACGAACCTGCTGAGTGCAGCCATAGGTACTTAGATGCAAGTGCAGCCCTTTGTGTCATTTTGAAATACAATCGATTCACTATCTGAGGATCCAATTGAATTATTTTCAAGCTGAACAGTGAGGAAGACATTATATTATGAACTGCATGTTTGGGCACAGTCCTGCATCTTCATAAGGGGAGGAAACACTAAGATGGTCTCTTTTAAGCCGGCGACTTGCCACTTGCAGAGTGGCTGAGCAGGTCAGCTGAGCAGCAGCCAGCAGTCCAGGCTGCGCCATCTCCTGTTTGTAGGCACGAAGGACCAGCAGCACAGGAAAAACACAGTGAAAGGATGGATGATTGCCTCTTCCTGCTCTGCTGCCACCCACCTCTCTGCCCTCTGCAACTCGTTTCCATTTGCCCCCTTTCCTCCCTTACACAGCCTCTGCCAGCCATCTCTGACTCTGAAAGGAACCATGGCATGCAGCTGGCAAGAAAATTGACATGAGAGCTGTGCAGGATCTGAACAACATGCCTTATTGCTCAGCTGGTTACACCAAAAGTGCTTGCTGCCATGTCCATTCAAATAGGCTGCAGGAAGAGGAGGGGCAGGAGCAGTGGGAGCAGAGCGCGCAGCTCAGCACGTACCCACTGAGGAGATGAGTCAGCAGCCCCCAAATGTTGAGTAAGTGCAGGGATGGATATTGCATAAAGCAAGGCAAAGGAGGGCAAACATGCTGGGGCTGTGAGTTTTCTTTGAAGAGCTGGCCGTCTGGCTGCCTTAGAGAAGGCTACCAGGGAAGGAAGTTGAGGTCAATAGGGTGGATTGTCCTTTGTCCTTTCCCATTTAGTAGGAAGCAGGCCCATGGTTTCCAGAATTCAGACATGCACAGCTCAAGATGGAGCATGTAGGAAAGACTTTTTCACTGGGTGTGTGACTCAGGGAAGGTACCTTGTATCTCTGCCCTGGCAGAAAAGGGGAAATGAAGGCTTGACCATCACTCCGTAAGCATCAGGTCTGTAAGCTGATGACAGATCTCCACAAACTGCACCATGTGCCTTATTCAGGGCAAGAAGTGGACTGCCTTAGTGGACTCCACTTGTAACAGAAAGGACCTTTGTAATTTGGGGATGAACATCTGGAGGATGTGAGGCTGGAGGTGACAACCCTGGTGTCTAAAGGCAGAGATCAGAGAAAAGCAGGTTTTCAGAGCTGCCCCCACAGGCAAACAGATTCTTGATCTCCGAGATGCTCCACCAGTAGCCTGCCTCCCGTCCGTCCATAAGCCATGTCACTTCTCTGTGCCTCAGTTTCCCTACATATGAAATGCGTTAAACATCCCAAACCAGACACTCCACTCTGTTGGCCATGTGAATAATTACAGCTGTCTCTGCTTGCCTTCCTTCCTCCCTTCCTTCCTTCCTTCCTTCCTATTTGACAGTGATGCTTCATCGCTGAAAATTGGAGCCCTTATCCAGCTACATATAATGAGAATATATGAGAGCTCATGTTTCCAGCCATGGGAGGGGTTGGGGAAACAAATACCTGCTTTAGCACCTGGGAAGGTCTGTAAGGCACAAGTACATCCCTCTTCCTACATCTTATTTTTGTGGACTTAGATCTTCAAAATGTCTCCAAGTCTGCAGTTACCTGTCAGTAGACAGAAGGCTGTGTGCAGTCGATGACAGTAGAGATCAAAGCTCAGCAGCTTCAGCGAGGCCAAGGGAATGATTTTTTTCTCTGCAAGACAGAAGAGAGTGTCCAATGCCTGCTCTGCTTAGTGATGCCTTCTTTGGCAATAGTCTAGAAACTAAACATGTAGCCCATACTGAAGGATGGCTGTGGCTGACTGCACGCACTGCAGTGCTCATGAGAAATAAGTATGAATTCAGATGGAAAGGTGCAACACAGAAGCACAGCATTTATGCTTTGGAGGGCTCTCAAAGGGATCTTGGAGGTTAGCAGGTCTATTCTCTGGCTGAAGAGTTGGATAAAGGAACTGAAAGGATTCTCTTCAGCTCTGCATCTATGCAGATTCCTTATTACTTGATGTATATTTCGGTATTCATTTGTGCATTTCAGAGCAAAAGAGGAAAGGAGATCACAACTGGACCTGCATAAAAGAATTTCCATCTCCTCCAAGCAAAATGGACATAATTTGTTCCCTGTCCTGCAACAGATATGGATGCATGTGATACAGAAGGCCCCAGGCTAAACACTGTGTGGTGAGAAGAAAAATAAATGCCAAACAATTCCAGTTTTGTAAAAGAGAGTGTCCTGGGGAATCTCACAGCATGATTTTGTTTTGAAATCATAGAATCGTATATATCAATATTGTTTATTTATTCAATAGAAAATTCATAGTTTAAAAGTAGAATATGATAATGAAAAAAAAAAGTCTGCCCATGGCAGGGGGGTTGGAACTCGATGATCTTGAGGTCCTTTCCAACCCTAACTATTCTATGATTCTATGAAAGCACTGGGAGAATATCCTGAAGTCTGAAAACTCTATTAAAATGAGTTTGAAATCAATCTGTTCTCTGATAAATCTGTGAATTATAAATGTGATCTCCCCTAGCGTAACTTAAATACAGAAGACAAACATATCTCTGGCCTTCAGGTGGCCAAGGAAGCCTTGTTTCCTTCACATGAAAATGTTACCCGAGCACAGCTGCATTTTGACTTGAAGCTCTCGCCAGCTTTGGTCAGTGCTCACCAGCGGCGCTCACAGGGCATTGTGAGGAGCTGCAGGGATCAGCTGGAGCTTTGAGGAGCCTTTAAGCAGCAGCGGGTGAAGGGGTGAATTTCCCAGTTTCTTTGCTGTTTCCATTTCTCATGGACCCTGTGGGAGAAGTACAGAGAGGCTGCAATTAGAAATAAAACACCCAAGCAGCAGCATGGATTTGTCCTGAACATGGCACTAGTGCTTTCAGAAGGGACTGATCCTGTGCAGAGCCGTGAGCCAGCCGAGGCTCCTCCAGTTGAGCTGTCTGCAGAGGGAGGAGGAAAATTTTTACCACCTTTTGAAGCCAAGGAGCCCCAAGCCCAGCAATTCTCTGGAAGTGAGACCCTACCCTCTCACTGCCTTTTCTATTAACGGGAGAAAAGTGGTGACCCAGCGAGCAGTAAAGTCAATACTGACATACAGGAGCCCTCAGACTAATGAAAAGCATAGCTCTGGTTACCAACAGAACCCACTTGCCTTTTGAAAGGCTGAAAGACTTTCTCAGTCATGAGGCTTCAAGCTACCACATAATCCTTGGCCCCTCCAAAGTTGTTCCTGCCAAAGTCGTGGCAGAAGTGAGCTTTTTGTTTGGAGGAGCTGAACCACAGCTGATTCAGGAACCGTCAGGGACTATCCTCTGGTTTTGGGCTAGTAGTGCCCAAAGTCTGCTGCTGGCCATACATTGCTCTCATGAGTGTGGTCATGCAAGGCTGATGGCTCAGCACTGTTTCTTCCCCACCATCACCTTGTGATGCAGAATGCTTAGAGCAAGGTCCTACTGGTATCAGTAGTCCTGTTGACTTCAAAGGAGCAAGCATGGGACAGATATCTTTCACTGCACTATCAGGAGATGCAAACCAAAGCATCTTTCTTGTTTGATCTCAGGAAGCATGGGAAAGTGCTGAGTGCTGATGTAACCCTTGCAAGAGAATAAAGGCTTTCACCAAAATGCTTTTTCCTTAACAGAGAGATTTATTTTCACTGAAACTGTTGACACAGGAAAAGAGAATTATCTTTTCACATAAATATGTCTCTTTGAACATTTTACCAAAACCACTAACAAATGTTTTCTATACTGTGATTTTTATCAAAACCAGACCATACCATGCGAATGACCTCAGGCAGCTACAAAGACTCAAATTAGAGCAATTTCCATTGTATTTGCTCACTCACGGAAGATTAGATGGAGATTTCTGAGTTTCCTAGGCAGTCACAGCAAGTTCTCCCTCTCCAACAGCAAGATCAAGGGAGGAAGAGGAGGAAAAAACAAATCAGGAAGGTGAGGAAGAGAGGAAAAAACAAATCAGGAAGGTGAGGAAAACACTGCACACATCACAAATGCTGCTGCCAGTAAAATAGCTAAATATTGTTCTTACTCAGCATATCTGTCAGTGTGAATGGCAGAGTTCATACTACTCAAACCAAGCTCTATTGACCCCGTGGGACCAACAGTGTTACAAAAAATGTGTTGTGGTCTCCAGCAAAAAAAATAAATGGCTGTTAAGGAGATGTGTGAAAACTGACTGAAGGCACTGGTTTCATATATATGTTAGCATGGCAAGACATTGAGATAATAGGCTAGCAGAAATACAATTGGTTTTCAAAGGTATTAATGCGGCTGCTGCCACTGCCAGAGAGGAGAGCTGGTATACACTTTTTACCGGAACACTTTCCCAAAAACACCCCTGATGCTTTCCAGTTGTAATTTCATTTCAGGAAAGTATGAAAATATTTATATTGTCTTCTTTCATATCTCAACTTCAAAGAAAAAATAAAAGACTTTTTGTGCTTCAAACAAATGCTTAATTAATTGATACATGCCTAAAAAGTTTCTTTTTTTGTTTTCTTTTTACATTATTGTCTTGCCTTTCCTTGCTCTATTTATTCTTTCTCACAGAAAAAGGGGACAAGAAGAATAAGAGGCTTTTGGAGGAAACTGATGTTCTTGTGTTCTCTGTTTTTGATCCTTGGGAGTACAAAATGGTAGAGAAGAAGAAATGGACCTAGTTTTGAAAAGTCAAAAACTAAAAATGAGGAAATGGATTTTTTGTTGAAACTAAAATGGAGCATAAATGTAACTGAAAATTAAATTAAGCATACCTTTTTTTCTAGCATATGTGATATAAATGTTTAAGCTAATTTCAAAATCAGGCTTCAGTTGCAATGTATTTTCTCAAGAAAAAGCCTTGGTTTTCAGTCTGCCAAAGCAAAGAAGAAAGCTTTGCTTACCAGAACAGGTGGGATTAGGATAAAGCCAGTTCTATAGGACCAATGTAGTTGACGCAGAAGTCCCCAAACGTTTCTGTAGACTTATTTTTGAAAACACAGAGGATAGTAGCTACAGTCCCTTGCCCATAATGCAGTGATGCCTTTTTCACTGCACAGTCTGTCTCAATATGGCTTCTTCTGGATCACCATACCATTAAAAAAGACCATTCAATGTCAGACTTACATTTCCATTTTCTGGCCTTGCCAAAATGAGCTGCTTGCTCAGCAGCCCTGGCCATCAGATTTTTGCACCAGGATGTTTGCTACAGCCCATCATCTCACTGCAATTCCTTGCCGATCCCCAGTAGCCCATGAGGATTCACTCGCTGGAACAAGACCTGCAAGTTGCAAGGTTCTTTCTATCTCATTCAGGAAACATACTTCTAATTTCACCTTTCTCTGAAAGAAATTAGTTGTCGGGCACCCAGAACAGATGTATCCAGAAAGTAGCTCTCTTCCTCACAGGTTTAAACTATTCTGGGCTATATTTTTGTATAATATTTTCAGGATGCTTAATCATAGCTACTTCACAAGCCTATCCTACATGACTCATAGGAGTAAATAGTCATTCTGAGGCTGTTTCTTTAGTCCCACTGCAAAAAATCAGTGTTAAATTGAATGAGTTCAAGTTCTGCTAAGGCCAGCAACCATGATATGAACTGGACAAAGGCAAATGCCAAGACTTATTTTGCTTATACCCATCCACCAAGTTAGTTAAAGACTGGAGGACAATGACAAAACACTTGGCCTTCCTTCTGTTTCAGCGCTCTTTTTGTGAGCTGTGTTATGGGTAGTTGGGCCATTAGCATTTAGATGCAGGCATAGGTCACCAGCTAGCTTGGTGCAGCCTTGCAGCTTTAATGCCCCTGCCTCTGCTGCTCATGAAGTCTGAATGTCTCCTACCATTGCTCTGCCTTGCAACATCCAGCTACCCTGGCCTCTGGGGATACTTTAATATTGTAGCTGAATTTGTTTCCTCTTTCATCTCCTTTATTAGCTGTTGACAACGAGGATAGCAGTCTACAGCAAAAATGTACTGGATTTGCTTCTAGGTCACTTTTTTCTGTATTAGTGTCTAAACTCTACTAACAATCTTGCAGTCATTTCTCTTTCCCAGGACAATTCCATAAACTATCTATTACGAAATCTACAACAATTTTCTTGCATTGACTTGTATGGCTTCCAGAACTCACAGAAGCTGCTGCAGTCACTCATTAACCTTGCTCAAAAACATGTGCCTTATTTATGTTCTGACTATGCTTACTTTTGTTTTCTAGCTTTTGGATCACACTTTTGAGTGATAAATATTTCTGTTTTCTGTGCAAGTTGTTGCACACAGTGATCTACCTATTTTGTCTCCTGTGTAAAGTAGATTCACCTCCCTAAATCTTTACTAATATGCCTTCCAATTCTCTGTTCTTGCAGCTCTTTTTTGATCCATAGGCATTTTCTGACATCCTACTTGAACTACTGCTGCAAGAACTGGACACAACATTTCAACAGAGAACAACGATGTGTAAACAAAAGATATATGATTTCTCCCCTCCCATTCATCAGGCTACTGCTCAACCTTTTCAAGATTAGGTAAGCTCCTGTGACCTCAGTATTGCCTGCATTCAGCTGGCTCTCCTTCCTGACCACACCTTAAACTGCATTACACTGCTAAAATGTCTTTGCAGTATGAGTAGTTCATAGTCACTATATACAGGTGCATAGTTTAAGTTTTCCATTAGGGTAATGGGTGGTAAGACTGCACCTGGAGTAGTATGGTCAATTCTGGATCCCTCACTACAAAAGAGACATTGAGGTGCTGGAGCAGAGAAGGGCAATGAAGCTGGTGAAGGGCCTGAAGCACAAGTCTGATGAGGAACAGCTGAGGGAGCTTCTCAAGAATTGCAAACACTACCTGATCAGCTAGTTACCCACATCTTTAGCGTATGCATCCTTATAATTATCTTGTAGCGTTCCTGTTCCTTTTGTATGTCAACAGGATCCCAAAGCAATTTATGTTGTAATTTATCCAACCCATGCAAGAATTCTGCAATGGACAACTAAATTTAACTCACGCTTCCTGGGGATAACAAGACTGTCTTTATACCCCTTGATTTCAATAAAGGCTGACTGTGCAGGTGTCCTGGGTTCAGCAGCAGCAGTCATTTTTTCTCCTTCTTGGTAGCTGGTGCAGCTCTGTGTTTTTGATTTTGGGCCTGGGAACGGTGCTGATAACACCAGTGTTTTCAGTTACTGCTTGGTGATGTTTGAGCTGGCCAAGGACTTTGTGAGCCTCATGGTCTGCCAGGGAGGAGGGGAAGCCGGGAGGAAGGAGAGACAGGGCACCTGACCCAGACTAACCAAAGAGGTTATTCTATACCACAGCACTTCATGTCCAGGATGTAGAACGGGGAGCAGAGACCTGGAAAGGTGGTGAGGGTGCACGGTGGGGGGTTCAGCTGGTGGGGGGTGCTCTGGTGGGGGTGCACAGCTTGGTCGAGCTGGGTGGTGAGCTATTGCATTCTTTCCCTGTATTTGCCTTGTCATTATTGTTACTGGTGGGGGTGCACTGGGTGGTCGGGCTTGATATTGGATGGTGAGAAATTGTATTCTTTTCCCTTGTATTTCTCTTGTCATTATTATTATTGGTGGTAGCAGCAGTGATCTGTGTTATACCTTAGTTACTAAACTGTTCTTATCTCAACCTGTGGGAGTTGCATTCTTTCGATTCTCCTTCCCATCCCTCCAGGAGCGGAGGGAAGAAAGAGGGGGAAGTGAGTGAGAGAGCGGCTGTGTGGGTTTATAGAAGCTTATACCACGACAGTTCTTTTTGGCGCCCAACGTGGGGCACGAAGGGTTGAGATAACGACAGAATTAATAGCCACTCGTCACAATGCTGATTTATTGGCTCTCAAAGTTGTTGCTCTGGTTTTCATGGTTTCAGTCTGTTGTACCTTACTTACGGCCGGTATTTGTTATCTTAGCATTCAGATATGAGTTTTGGGCTAAGGTTCTTGTTTCAGTGTACTTTATTGGAATGGCTTGTGACACGGGCAGGCTCCAGAAGCAGGGGGGGGAGGACGGGGACATGGATGTGGACGTGGACTTGCACCTGGCAGCTCGGCTGCTCTTTACCGTCCAGGCCCTCATTTTCGCCTCCGTCTTTGAGAGGCTGTGCGGAGCCGAGAGGGGGCGGCACCGGGAGCCGCCGGCGGCCGAAACGGCCCGGGAGACCGGCGGGGGGGATCAAGAGGCCGGGAAGTGGGAGACGGCAGCCGAGGCCCGCAGCTCCCGAGCGGCGAGGGGGGGCGGCGGCCGATCCCAGCCCCGCGGCGGCCGAGAGCATTCCCCAGCAGCCGCCCGCAGAGCCCCACGAGCCTGAGCCCTAGGAGGACGGAGGAGACCACGCAGCACTTCCCAGCAAGGCAGAGGAGGAAGATCTGGGCTCAGACAAAGAGCAGCTGGTGGTGAGAGAGCCGGCAAGCACAGCAGCTACACCAGCCCCAGTGACAAGTACAGCAGCCTCATTTGAGAGCTCTGAAGGTTTTCAATGGCCTTTGGGTACCCTTGAGACCTGCCTGCTGATTCTGGTGGGGATCAGCATGTTGGCATACATACAGAGTGTGTTTTACCCACAACCATTTTGTCTGGTCCAGAGAGTTAAGCAGAGTGGGGTGTGGGCCTTGTCTGGGGTTAGGCTACCATGTAGGGTGACCAAGAGATTTTCCCCAAAGCTGGACGGTCATGAGTGGCAGGGTGTGTGGAACAGTATGGGCGAGTATCTAGTCCTCTGGGCCCCTCCAGTGCTTTGGAAGCACTGGAGATGGAAGGCAGCTGTATGGAGTCCCCAACGACAAGCTGCAGAAACTGCTGGAGGGGAGAGTGAATTATATTGAGCCTGGTGGGCCTACGACACTTTAGGTCATCAGGGCAGAGATGCAGCATACAGATGGACTCATGATCGAGGGGTGGACTTAGCAATGGACACGATTGCCCAGGTTATTCACGAGTGTGAACACTGCACACAGTCTCCTGCTCTGAAAGACTGTTACAAAAGATGGAGCCCGACATCATGGACTGGATGGACTCAGCAGCTTTGTGGGGATTGGTCCATGCACTAAGGGATGATCTCTCTCCCTCTGTGTGTGTGTGTGGATGTATATATACACATGTGATGGTATATTAAAAATGTGGGATCTGAGCATGACGTGAATGGTATGGAATAAGGGGTGGAATGTCATGGGTTCAGCAGCAGCAGTCATTTTTCTCCTCGGTAGCTGGTGCAGCTCTGTGTTTTTGATTTTGGGCCTGGGAACAGTGCTGATAACACCAGTGTTTTCAGTTACTGCTTGGTGATGTTTAGGCTGGCCAAGGACTTTGTGAGCCTCATGGTCTGCCAGGGAGGAGGGGAAGCCGGGAGGAAGGAGAGACAGGGCACCTGACCCAGACTGACCAAAGAGGTGATTCCATACCACAGCACGTCATGTCCAGGATGTAGAAACGGAGAGCAGAGACCCGGAAGGGTGGTGAGGGTGCACCGGTGGGGGTGCACTGCTTGATACTGGGTGGTGAGCAATTGTATCCTTCCCTTGTATTTGCCTTGTCATTATTGTTACTGGTGGGGGTGCACTGGGTGGTCGGGCTTGATATTTGATGGTGAGTTATTGTATTCTCCTTTTCCTTGTATCTGCCTTGTCATTATTATTGTTGGTGTTAGCAGTAGTGATTTGTGTTATACCTTAGTTACTAAACTGTTCTTATCTCAACCTGTGGGAATTTCATTCTTTCGATTCTCCTTCCCGTCCCTCCAGGAGCGGAGGGAAGAAAGAGTGGGGAGTGAGTGAGAGAGCGGCTGTATGGGTTTATAGAAGTTTAAACCACGACATCATGTCACCCCAAAGTTAAGTATTTCAGTACTTCTCAAACAGATTTAATCAGGCAATGCAGGGAGCAGCACGGTCACTCTGGCCAGGCACAGGCACCAGCACCAGCAGCCTCTATTTGGCACGTTCCCCTTTGTGAGAAGGTATCCTGCTGACAGTGGTGGCTGCTGTGATGACTAAGGTCCCTGCTGCTGGTGTGTCCGTGGTACAGCATGAAAGCTGGCAGCTTCTTGGTATGACTGGCAGTCCCTGAGCCTTCCACTGGCGCTCCAAGAGCCTCCTCTTCTCCTGCTTGCTAAAGGACACAGGAGAATGGGCCTCAGCTTCCTGGCCAGGGAAAAAAGCCCACAACACCCCCAGAGCCTGACTCAGCCAGTAGTTCTTGGAGGAGCAACTGAGGCCAGTCCATTACTCAGTGTGGCGTCCTGTGGGCCCTCGTGCCCCAACCCATCTCCAGTGAGAAGATGCAGATCAGCCAGGGCTGAAGCCAGGCAGAGACCACACCCAGGACAGTGCAGGCATCACAGCTGGGGACTGGGTGCCTATGCACTCCTGCATGGGGAAGGCAAGCAAAGACTGCCCGCCTTGGGACAGAAGAGCCCCATCAGCTAAGCCAGTCCTTCATCTTCAGCCTGGACATCTCCAGTGGTGGGAGCCACAAAAGGCATTCGCTGGCCTCTGCAGAGCCAGCACACACTTACCCTCCCCATGCTCTTCCCAAGAGGTGCAGCTCTGCCTGCCCCTTGAATGCTGTCTGCCTTGCAGCGCTTTGGCACCTCTCCTCCTGCAGCACCTCCTTCTCGTATAGCCTCTCCTTCAGCTCCTCGGCATAAGCCTTTCTCCGGAGGTGGGGAGGGCAGTAGGGATCCTCAGACACGTAGCAGCAGGGGCCCTGCCAAAACAGAAGAGGCTCTGTTATGCCCTGCCACCAATAGCTGAGACAGAAAGGCTTCAGGCAAGGCATGTGACTTCCCAGGCGTGGGCAGTCTGCAAGGCAGTGGTGCTGATCCCTTACAGAGAGGTACGGGTGTGGAACAGATCACCTGTCCCACCGCCACCTGCGCGCATCCTCCTGGGGCCTCCTGCAGGGTGCTGTGCCGAGCAGCAGGCAGGCAGAAGAGCCCTGCCTGGGCAATTCGCCACAGCACTTCTGTCATGCTGCTGTGCCAGGGCAACTTGCTTCCTCCCCTCCCAGGGAGTGGGGATGGGAAATGCTGTTTTTCCTGGGGCTGTGAAGTGCATGCCATACCTTGCCTGGCTCCATGCTCTGCCCTGTTCTGCTAGCATAGTATTTGCGCCGCACTTCTGCTTCCACTTGTTGATGCTTGAATGCCATCAGCAGCCGAAGCTGCTTATCAGCCTTCTTAGTGTGTAGGGAGCTCATTTCCTGCAGGCCATGCACACACGACACATGCCTCATTAAGCCCCCTCCAGCTTGAGCAGGGCAGGAGGGCTGGGGTGGTGGGCAGCTCTTGCTGCCTCTTCTGCCCCAGCCCAGAATCCAAAATGTGGCACAAGGCTGGCAAATTTCTGGGGCATACCGTTCCTGAGGGCTTCAGAGCATACTCAGAGAGCTGCGTTGATGGCTGAGCTCCAGGTCTGGGCTGCTTCAATTCATCCCGAGCCTTCTTCCCGATTACTGGCAGGAATCTGAAGGGACATGGCAGGCTTAGCTTGCGGGAGACAGTCTGAGACAATTGCTCTGGGATGGACTCGCAGCCTACCCCCTGGCTCTGGCACCACCAAGCAGCTTGGCAGGAGGACCATGTGTCCACCAGGACAACATCTCTGGAGCCTTTTGACATCAGTGTAGGCAACCCAGAAGAGGGAAACCTCTCTCTTGCACCACAAGGGCACAGTGTGCCCCTGCACCCCCAGCCACACACTGCTCCAGGAGGCTCACCTGGCTCGGCTAGCTTCTATGGCCTTAATCCGTTCAACTTCCCTATCCTGCAGGCTGGACAGAGAAACTCTCTGCTGAGCCAGAAACACTGGATCCAGCACACTCGCTGCAAGTGGGAGGCAAGAGAAGAGCAAAGAGCATCTTTAGGACTGCGTGGGCAAGGTAAGCAGCAGAGCCAAGCAGTTGTGACACTCAAGACTCACTGACAGTGCTTGCCACCCCTGGGAGCCATGGTTCCAAGGTCCTTGCCCCTTGCCCACACTGGATCTGCTCCAACTCTGAACTCCTACTGAGCCACCTGCCACCCCCGGGCATGTTTTATTTCCTGCTCCCTGTCGTATCTCTGCTGGCAGCAGGAACCCACCACTGGGAGGAACAGAGATGTGCTGGAGAAGCCCAGGGGCCTGTTGGGCAATGGCAAGTACCCCAGACTTCCTCCTCAGATCCACACGCATGGCTTGGGAGAGCAATGTGGTCCTGGCCCAACGTTGCTGACAGCTCCAGGCAGAGCTGCTGGAAGGCTCCTTTAGCAGCACGTGACTCCATCTAGGAGCTTCCAGAAGGCATCGCCCACATGGACCAGGATGGGTATGCAGGCCTGCAGAGCTGCTTCTTCTCTCCCACACCTTACACAGAGACCTTGACTCTCCTGCCTTCATGAGGATGAGACGAGCACCGACAGCACCCTGCCAGCACTCAGCTGGGACATTACCTCTGCGGGCACCCCCTCCCCAAGGTGCTGATTCTCTCCTGGGCTTCAGAGACATGACGTGGTCCGATGCTTGGTGGGGAATCACAGCAACAAGCCTGGAAACAAGAAGGCACCAGCTGGAAGAAAGGGCCTCATGCTCCCTAGGGGCTGATGCCAATAAGCTGCTGGCAGGCATCGTTGAGAGTCACTGCCAAATCCTTGGAGGATGCAGCACTTTGTGGGACCTGAGGGGCCCCACAGTCTCTATCAGCCTCTGACAGTTCTTCCCTTGCCTTCTTGCCAAAGAGCTGATGATCGCAGCACACACCCTGCTTGCAGCCTAACAGACCTGACTGCCTTTCATACCCTCTCAGGTCACATTGTCAGCAGGCTGGCCACTTCGTCTGCATTCTCCAGGCCAGGGAGGAATGAGCAGTGAACAGATTGGGAAACTGGCCTTGCCTAAGTCGGCTAGGAGAGGAGTCTCAGCAAGAGAGCGCCTCACAGCAGGGGCTGAGTTGCTGCTCCCTTGACCACTGCAGAAGCCATCCTGCTCACCTTTGCAGCACGATGACCCCGTCTTGACTGAGCCAACTATAATCGTTTTTGCCAGCAAAGGCCACTATCCTCATCATCTTGGGGTTCTGCAAGGGGACAGAGACACATCAGCAGATGCCCAGGGCACATGCAGGTTTTTCACAAAGGCGGCAAACCATTTCGTCACTTAAAGACACAATGCCTGCTTCTCAGAAAGCCTCGCACCACCTTCTCCCTTGATGTCATGAATCCCTCCCTTGAAGGGCCCAAGAGGCTACTGAGACTTGGCCTAGCTCATAAAGAGCATGTCCAAGCCAGGTGGTGATGAAGGTGATGGCAGCCAAAGAAAGTGGCAGGAGACATCTTTGCCAGCCTCGTTGCAGATCTATGAAGAGGAGCCCTGGAGAAATGAGAAGCTCACCCCAAGAAGAGCTGTGTGCATGTTCCCTGTGGTATCCAGCTCCAGCAAGCAGTTATCAAAGAAGGTCATGCTGACCACACTTCTTCTCACAGCGAGGATGCCAACGCTCCTGAAGGAGAACTCCACCTCCCTCTTGTCTTGAATGGCCCCAGCAAAGAAAAGCAGGGTCTCGTGTATGCACTGCTCCACGATCTCTGGGCGGAAGTGGATGTCTGCCCCAATCTGCTGAAAGTCCAGCTGACAGAATGGTGTCTCTTCTAGGAAACAAGCGAAAAGCAACCAAGTCTCTCTCACCACAGTTCAGCTGACTGAGTGCCTGCCATCTGTGCCCAGCCCTCAGGCAACACTGTGCCAGAGCACAGTCCCCTCTCAGCTTTGGCCATGTATCTATCCAGCATGGACCTGATGAACAGAAGGCACAGAGATGCCTTGCCTCTTGCTGCGAGCAGCCAGCTGGAGTGTAGGGTGAGCTGGTAGATGAGGCTGGCTTCCCAGGGAGGGGCAGGGTGCTGGGGTGCTGTATGTGTACCCACACTCAGCTCTCTCTGGTTTGGAAGACCCTTTGCTAAGCTGTGTCACAGAGATGTGAGCACCAAGACAAATGCAAGGGCTCTACAGAGGAAGCACCACTCATCTTACTAGGAATTTTGGTCTTGGCACACTGCAGCTTGTAAAATTTCTTCATAAATCTGCACAGCTGGAACACAGGTCTCTCAACAGGCAAAACCTTGTCCTCTCCCACCTTGGCATGCACTAGGACAAGTGCAAATGTTCCAATTCCGATATCCACTGCCTGCAAACGCAAGAAAGAAGAGGGAGCACTGGCAGAGTGTGCAGAAGCAGGAAGGCTGCTTGGTGACTCATGTACCCCTGGGGATGTTACCAGAGCAGGGGTGCCCTGCTGTCAGGGCCTGGAGGGGCAGGAGGGAGCATGGGCAAGAGGCAAGCTCACCTTCTTCTCTACGAGCTGTTTCCGGATGTACTTAGATGTGCCAGCCCATACTTTGCAGATTTCTACAAAGCAAAGGAAAGACCATGCCATGCACTGAGTCAGCAAGAGCCAACATCCAGCACCCCTACAGGTGGAGACAGTGGAGTGAGTGCAGGCAGTACCTCTTGCCCTGAGCAAGCACTCGCACCAATGGGGCTACCCAGATGTGTTCTTGACAGCCCTCAGCCTCCAAGCTGTCTGCCCGGTGCCCAGGACAGGAATGTCAGGCATTTGGAGTGTTTTGGGGAAGGGGATTCTGGCCTTTGTCAGTGTCTACAGTCCTGGGCTGCCAAAGCCACTCCCAAGCCCCAAGGCACCTTCAGGCAGGGTGCTCCTTGCAGCCACCAGTCCCCTCCACAAGCCCCTGCTACAGTCCCAGCCTCAGGATTTCCACATCATCTGCAGGGTTTCTGCATCATCCTGGCTCTGACAGCACTCCTGGAAGAGCACTGCGGGGGCCTTACCATTGGTAGTGAGCTGCTTCAGGGTTGGGAGGTCATTGGGCCCCAAGTCTTTAAAGAGCAGATACTTCCTCATCCTTGTCCCCTTGCACAGCAGCAGCTGGGCAAGAGGTGCTGTTCCTGCTACAGAACTGCTGGGCTCCTCTCCTCAGCACTTCACTGCATGTCACTCTGCCGCACTCTCCCGCAGCCTCCCCTTGCCTCCTCCGTGCAGCTGGGCAGCTCCTGCAGATCAAAGTGCTGGCAAGATCAGCTCCAGTGTTGTCCAGGCATCCCTGGGGAGCACGATCAGTTACCAAAGTACGCACAACAATGCTTTGCTGTGCTGTGGGCATCCCACTGTGATGTCATGTCGCACATGGCCACAGGGACCCACCACCTCAGAGCACGACCGGTATTTGGCCAAAAATTCCAAGCACTCAGCTTGGTGGAGCCTTCAAACTTGCTAAGGGTACCATCAATCCCACCAGCTATATCATTAAGGAAGAGATTCAGTAGTAGCAGTCCCAGCATGGACTCTGGAGTGACATGGGTCTGGCTCAGTTGCATGTAGAATCGTAGAATCATAGAATAGCTAGGGTTAAAAAGGACCTTAAGATCATCTAGTTCCAAGGCCTCTGCCATGGGCAGGGACACCTCACACTAAACCATGTTACCCAAGATTCTGTTCAACGTGGCCTTGAACACTGCAAGGGGCACAGCATTCACTACTTCCTTGGGCAACCTGTTCCAGTGCCTCACCACTGTCACAGTAAAGAACTTCTTGCTTATATCTAACCTCAATGTCCCCTGTTTAAGTTTGAGGCCGTTACCCCTTGTCCTGTCACTACAGTCCCTAATGAAGAGTTCATATTCTGCTGGTAGTGCTCTTCTACCCTTCCAGATCAAGACCTCTTCCTTCATGCTGTAGTTTTACCTTACCTGAAAGGGCTTTTTCTCTTTCAAATATTTCTGTCTTTCCCAGATTAATACAGTTTCTACTAGGTGGCCACTGGACAGTTCCTGAGAGCCAGCAAAAGCCCAACTAAGGAGTGTCTTCAGTTTTCATTTCTCCATGTGACTGCAGCTCTTCAAGGATCATGAAGCTCACCTCTTTCTTTTACCAGTGCAAATCTTCTCTGAGGACATGCTGGGACCAGCCATGGAGCTCTGGTTAACTCTACACAGTGGTGTTTGGATGCAGAGAAGCTGTGCTCTGAAGCCTCCATGGCCTGTACCCCAGAAGGGACGCTGCTCCTCTGGTCACATGGCCTGTCATGACACTGGCAGGACAGGTCCCCCTCACCCATTTGCCCTGAAAGCCCTCCGAGCAGGGGGCTGCAGGCTCCTCCTGTCCCCTTGGCCACAGAGAAAGACAAAGCAGGGAGAAGCAGGGTCACTCCAGCTGGGCACAAACACCAGCAGCCTTTATTTACCCTGTAGACTTACCTTTACTTTCCTTCAGTGATCTGGTTTCATGGTGGTCTTGGCAGTCCTGGGGTAATAGTTGGACTGGATCATCTTAAAGGTTTTTTCCAACCTAGCTGATTTTATGATTTTCCTTTGCAAAGGCGCTTCACCCTGTTCAGGATTTTTTCAGAACCTCTTCCATTGTTGTGGCTGCAACCGCATTTCCCATGCAGGAAGGTGCCACCAACATGGCCTTGGGGTTCCATGGTGGGGCACGGGCATCAGGGAAAGGCACCAGGAGAAGGGGAAGAAAGCTGCACCCAGAGACTGTGTGAGGGGAAACTGGTGTTTCTTTATTCCCCTTGGGGAAGAGCTGTCACAGCCCTGGTTGTGCTGCTGCCTGGGTGGCCTCTTGCAGGGCTGGGCAGAGTCCTGGGGGCACTGTATGGCTTCCAGAACTCACAGAAGCTGCTGCAGTCACTCATTAACCTTGCTCAAAAACATGTGCCTTATTTATGTTCTGACTATGCTTACTTTTGTTTTCTAGCTTTTGGATCACACTTTTGAGTGATAAATATTTCTGTTTTCTGTGCAAGTTGTTGCACACAGTGATCTACCTATTTTGTCTCCTGTGTAAAGTAGATTCACCTCCCTAAATCTTTACTAATATGCCTTCCAATTCTCTGTTCTTGCAGCTCTTTTTTGATCCATAGGCATTTTCTGACATCCTACTTGAACTACTGCTGCAAGAACTGGACACAACATTTCAACAGAGAACAACGATGTGTAAACAAAAGATATATGATTTCTCCCCTCCCATTCATCAGGCTACTGCTCAACCTTTTCAAGATTAGGTAAGCTCCTGTGACCTCAGTATTGCCTGCATTCAGCTGGCTCTCCTTCCTGACCACACCTTAAACTGCATTACACTGCTAAAATGTCTTTGCAGTATGAGTAGTTCATAGTCACTATATACAGGTGCATAGTTTAAGTTTTCCATTAGGGTAATGGGTGGTAAGACTGCACCTGGAGTAGTATGGTCAATTCTGGATCCCTCACTACAAAAGAGACATTGAGGTGCTGGAGCAGAGAAGGGCAATGAAGCTGGTGAAGGGCCTGAAGCACAAGTCTGATGAGGAACAGCTGAGGGAGCTTCTCAAGAATTGCAAACACTACCTGATCAGCTAGTTACCCACATCTTTAGCGTATGCATCCTTATAATTATCTTGTAGCGTTCCTGTTCCTTTTGTATGTCAACAGGATCCCAAAGCAATTTATGTTGTAATTTATCCAACCCATGCAAGAATTCTGCAATGGACAACTAAATTTAACTCACGCTTCCTGGGGATAACAAGACTGTCTTTATACCCCTTGATTTCAATAAAGGCTGACTGTGCAGGTGTCCTGGGTTCAGCAGCAGCAGTCATTTTTTCTCCTTCTTGGTAGCTGGTGCAGCTCTGTGTTTTTGATTTTGGGCCTGGGAACGGTGCTGATAACACCAGTGTTTTCAGTTACTGCTTGGTGATGTTTGAGCTGGCCAAGGACTTTGTGAGCCTCATGGTCTGCCAGGGAGGAGGGGAAGCCGGGAGGAAGGAGAGACAGGGCACCTGACCCAGACTAACCAAAGAGGTTATTCTATACCACAGCACTTCATGTCCAGGATGTAGAACGGGGAGCAGAGACCTGGAAAGGTGGTGAGGGTGCACGGTGGGGGGTTCAGCTGGTGGGGGGTGCTCTGGTGGGGGTGCACAGCTTGGTCGAGCTGGGTGGTGAGCTATTGCATTCTTTCCCTGTATTTGCCTTGTCATTATTGTTACTGGTGGGGGTGCACTGGGTGGCTGGGCTTGATATTGGATGGTGAGAAATTGTATTCTTTTCCCTTGTATTTCTCTTGTCATTATTATTATTGGTGGTAGCAGCAGTGATCTGTGTTATACCTTAGTTACTAAACTGTTCTTATCTCAACCTGTGGGAGTTGCATTCTTTCGATTCTCCTTCCCATCCCTCCAGGAGCGGAGGGAAGAAAGAGGGGGAAGTGAGTGAGAGAGCGGCTGTGTGGGTTTATAGAAGCTTATACCACGACAGTTCTTTTTGGCGCCCAACGTGGGGCACGAAGGGTTGAGATAACGACAGAATTAATAGCCACTCGTCACAATGCTGATTTATTGGCTCTCAAAGTTGTTGCTCTGGTTTTCATGGTTTCAGTCTGTTGTACCTTACTTACGGCCGGTATTTGTTATCTTAGCATTCAGATATGAGTTTTGGGCTAAGGTTCTTGTTTCAGTGTACTTTATTGGAATGGCTTGTGACACGGGCAGGCTCCAGAAGCAGGGGGGGGAGGACGGGGACATGGATGTGGACGTGGACTTGCACCTGGCAGCTCGGCTGCTCTTTACCGTCCAGGCCCTCATTTTCGCCTCCGTCTTTGAGAGGCTGTGCGGAGCCGAGAGGGGGCGGCACCGGGAGCCGCCGGCGGCCGAAACGGCCCGGGAGACCGGCGGGGGGGGATCAAGAGGCCGGGAAGTGGGAGACAGCAGCCGAGGCCCGCAGCTCCCGAGCGGCGAGGGGGGGCGGCGGCCGATCCCAGCCCCGCGGCGGCCGAGAGCATTCCCCAGCAGCCGCCCGCAGAGCCCCACGAGCCTGACCCCCAGGAGGACGGAGGAGACCACGCAGCACTTCCCAGCAAGGCAGAGGAGGAAGATCTGGGCTCAGACAAAGAGCAGCTGGTGGTGAGAGAGCCGGCAAGCACAGCAGCTACACCAGCCCCAGTGACAAGTACAGCAGCCTCATTTGAGAGCTCTGAAGGGTTTGAATGGCCTTTGGGTACCCTTGAGACCTGCCTGCTGATTCTGGTGGGGATCAGCATGTTGGCATACATACAGAGTGTGTTTTACCCACAACCATTTTGTCTGGTCCAGAGAGTTAAGCAGAGTGGGGTGTGGGCCTTGTCTGGGGTTAGGCTACCATGTAGGGTGACCAAGAGATTTTCCCCAAAGCTGGACGGTCATGAGTGGCAGGGTGTGTGGAACAGTGTGGGCGAGTATCTAGTCCTCTGGGCCCCTCCAGTGCTTTGGAAGCACTGGAGATGGAAGGCAGCTGTATGGAGTCCCCAAAGACAAGCTGCAGAAACTGCTGGAGGGGAGAGTGAATTATATTGAGCCTGGTGGGCCTACGACACTTTAGGTCATCAGGGCAGAGATGCAGCATACAGATGGACTCATGATCAAGGGGTGGACTTAGCAATGGACACGATTGCCCAGGTTATTCACGAGTGTGAACACTGCACACAGTCTCCTGCTCTGAAAGACTGTTACAAAAGATGGAGCCCGACATCATGGACTGGATGGACTCAGCAGCTTTGTGGGGATTGGTCCATGCACTAAGGGATGATCTCTCTCCCTCTGTGTGTGTGTGTGGATGTATATATACACATGTGATGGTATATTAAAAATGTGGGATCTGAGCATGACGTGAATGGTATGGAATAAGGGGTGGAATGTCATGGGTTCAGCAGCAGCAGTCATTTTTCTCCTCGGTAGCTGGTGCAGCTCTGTGTTTTTGATTTTGGGCCTGGGAACAGTGCTGATAACACCAGTGTTTTCAGTTACTGCTTGGTGATGTTTAGGCTGGCCAAGGACTTTGTGAGCCTCATGGTCTGCCAGGGAGGAGGGGAAGCTGGGAGGAAGGAGAGACAGGGCACCTGACCCAGGCTGACCAAAGAGGTGATTCCATACCACAGCACGTCATGTCCAGGATGTAGAAACGGAGAGCAGAGACCCGGAAGGGTGGTGAGGGTGCACCGGTGGGGGTGCACTGCTTGATACGGGGTGGTGAGTAATTGTATCCTTCCCTTGTATTTGCCTTGTCATTATTGTTACTGGTGGGGGTGCACTGGGTGGTCGGGCTTGATATTTGATGGTGAGCTATTGTATTCTCCTTTTCCTTGTATCTGCCTTGTCATTATTATTGTTGGTGTTAGCAGTAGTGATTTGTGTTATACCTTAGTTACTAAACTGTTCTTATCTCAACCTGTGGGAATTTCATTCTTTCGATTCTCCTTCCCGTCCCTCCAGGAGCGGAGGGAAGAAAGAGTGGGGAGTGAGTGAGAGAGCGGCTGTATGGGTTTATAGAAGTTTAAACCACGACATCATGTCACCCCAAAGTTAAGTATTTCAGTACTTCTCAAACAGATTTAATCAGGCAATGCAGGGAGCAGCACGGTCACTCTGGCCAGGCACAGGCACCAGCACCAGCAGCCTCTATTTGGCACGTTCCCCTTTGTGAGAAGGTATCCTGCTGACAGTGGTGGCTGCTGTGATGACTAAGGTCCCTGCTGCTGGTGTGTCCGTGGTACAGCATGAAAGCTGGCAGCTTCTTGGTATGACTGGCAGTCCCTGAGCCTTCCACTGGCGCTCCAAGAGCCTCCTCTTCTCCTGCTTGCTAAAGGACACAGGAGAATGGGCCTCAGCTTCCTGGCCAGGGAAAAAAGCCCACAACACCCCCAGAGCCTGACTCAGCCAGTAGTTCTTGGAGGAGCAACTGAGGCCAGTCCATTACTCAGTGTGGCGTCCTGTGGGCCCTCGTGCCCCAACCCATCTCCAGTGAGAAGATGCAGATCAGCCAGGGCTGAAGCCAGGCAGAGACCACACCCAGCACAGTGCAGGCATCACAGCTGGGGACTGGGTGCCTATGCACTCCTGCATGGGGAAGGCAAGCAAAGACTGCCCGCCTTGGGACAGAAGAGCCCCATCAGCTAAGCCAGTCCTTCATCTTCAGCCTGGACATCGCCAGTGGTGGGAGCCACAAAAGGCATTCGCTGGCCTCTGCAGAGCCAGCACACACTTACCCTCCCCATGCTCTTCCCAAGAGGTGCAGCTCTGCCTGCCCCTTGAATGCTGTCTGCCTTGCAGCGCTTTGGCACCTCTCCTCCTGCAGCACCTCCTTCTCGTATAGCCTCTCCTTCAGCTCCTCGGCATAAGCCTTTCTCCGGAGGTGGGGAGGGCAGTAGGGATCCTCAGACACGTAGCAGCAGGGGCCCTGCCAAAACAGAAGAGGCTCTGTTATGCCCTGCCACCAATAGCTGAGACAGAAAGGCTTCAGGCAAGGCATGTGACTTCCCAGGCGTGGGCAGTCTGCAAGGCAGTGGTGCTGATCCCTTACAGAGAGGTACAGGTGTGGAACAGATCACCTGTCCCACCGCCACCTGCGCACATCCTCCTGGGGCCTCCTGCAGGGTGCTGTGCCGAGCAGCAGGCAGGCAGAAGAGCCCTGCCTGGGCAATTCGCCACAGCACTTCTGTCATGCTGCTGTGCCAGGGCAACTTGCTTCCTCCCCTCCCAGGGAGTGGGGATGGGAAATGCTGTTTTTCCTGGGGCTGTGAAGTGCATGCCATACCTTGCCTGGCTCCATGCTCTGCCCTGTTCTGCTAGCATAGTATTTGCGCCGCACTTCTGCTTCCACTTGTTGATGCTTGAATGCCATCAGCAGCCGAAGCTGCTTATCAGCCTTCTTAGTGTGTAGGGAGCTCATTTCCTGCAGGCCATGCACACACGACACATGCCTCATTAAGCCCCCTCCAGCTTGAGCAGGGCAGGAGGGCTGGGGCGGTGGGCAGCTCTTGCTGCCTCTTCTGCCCCAGCCCAGAATCCAAAATGTGGCACAAGGCTGGCAAATTTCTGGGGCATACCGTTCCTGAGGGCTTCAGAGCATACTCAGAGAGCTGTGTTGATGGCTGAGCTCCAGGTCTGGGCTGCTTCAATTCATCCCGAGCCTTCTTCCCGATTACTGGCAGGAATCTGAAGGGACATGGCAGGCTTAGCTTGTGGGAGACAGTCTGAGACAATTGCTCTGGGATGGACTCGCAGCCTACCCCCTGGCTCTGGCACCACCAAGCAGCTTGGCAGGAGGACCATGTGTCCACCAGGACAACATCTCTGGAGCCTTTTGACATCAGTGTAGGCAACCCAGAAGAGGGAAACCTCTCTCTTGCACCACAAGGGCACAGTGTGCCCCTGCACCCCCAGCCACACACTGCTCCAGGAGGCTCACCTGGCTCGGCTAGCTTCTATGGCCTTAATCCGTTCAACTTCCCTGTCCTGCAGGCTGGACAGAGAAACTCTCTGCTGAGCCAGAAACACTGGATCCAGCACACTCGCTGCAAGTGGGAGGCAAGAGAAGAGCAAAGAGCATCTTTAGGACTGCGTGGGCAAGGTAAGCAGCAGAGCCAAGCAGTTGTGACACTCAAGACTCACTGACAGTGCTTGCCACCCCTGGGAGCCATGGTTCCAAGGTCCTTGCCCCTTGCCCACACTGGATCTGCTCCAACTCTGAACTCCTACTGAGCCACCTGCCACCCCCGGGCATGTTTTATTTCCTGCTCCCTGTCGTATCTCTGCTGGCAGCAGGAACCCACCACTGGGAGGAACAGAGATGTGCTGGAGAAGCGCAGGGGCCTGTTTGGCAGTGGCAAGTACCCCAGACTTCCTCCTCAGATCCACACGCATGGCTTGGGAGAGCAATGTGGTCCTGGCCCAACGTTGCTGACAGCTCCAGGCAGAGCTGCTGGAAGGCTCCTTTAGCAGCACGTGACTCCATCTAGGAGCTTCCAGAAGGCATCGCCCACATGGACCAGGATGGGTATGCAGGCCTGCAGAGCTGCTTCTTCTTTCCCACACCTTACACAGAGACCTTGACTCTCCTGCCTTCATGAGGATGAGACGAGCACCGACAGCACCCTGCCAGCACTCAGCTGGGACATTACCTCTGCGGGCACCCCCTCCCCAAGGTGCTGATTCTCTCCTGGGCTTCAGAGACATGACGTGGTCCGATGCTTGGTGGGGAATCACAACAGCAAGCCTGGAAACAAGAAGGCACCAGCTGGAAGAAAGGGCCTCATGCTCCCTAGGGGCTGATGCCAATAAGCTGCTGGCAGGCATCGTTGAGAGTCACTGCCAAATCCTTGGAGGATGCAGCACTTTGTGGGACCTGAGGGGCCCCACAGTCTCTATCAGCCTCTGACAGTTCTTCCCTTGCCTTCTTGCCAAAGAGCTGATGATCGCAGCACACACCCTGCTTGCAGCCTAACAGACCTGACTGCCTTTCATACCCTCTCAGGTCACATTGTCAGCAGGCTGGCCACTTCATCTGCATTCTCCAGGCCAGGGAGGAATGAGCAGTGAACAGATTGGGAAACTGGCCTTGCCTAAGTCGGCTAGGAGAGGAGTCTCAGCAAGAGAGCGCCTCACAGCAGGGGCTGAGTTGCTGCTCCCTTGACCACTGCAGAAGCCATCCTGCTCACCTTGGCAGCACGATGACCCCGTCTTGACTGAGCCGACTATAATCGTTTTTGCCAGCAAAGGCCACTATCCTCATCATCTTGGGGTTCTGCAAGGGGACAGAGACACATCAGCAGATGCCCAGGGCACATGCAGGTTTTTCACAAAGGCGGCAAACCATTTCGTCACTTAAAGACACAATGCCTGCTTCTCAGAAAGCCTCGCACCACCTTCTCCCTTGATGTCATGAATCCCTCCCTTGAAGGGCCCAAGAGGCTACTGAGACTTGGCCTAGCTCATAAAGAGCATGTCCAAGCCAGGTGGTGATGAAGGTGATGGCAGCCAAAGAAAGTGGCAGGAGACATCTTTGCCAGCCTCGTTGCAGATCTATGAAGAGGAGCCCTGGAGAAATGAGAAGCTCACCCCAAGAAGAGCTGTGTGCATGTTCCCTGTGGTATCCAGCTCCAGCAAGCAGTTATCAAAGAAGGTCATGCTGACCACACTTCTTCTCACAGCGAGGATGCCAACGCTCCTGAAGGAGAACTCCACCTCCCTCTTGTCTTGAATGGCCCCAGCAAAGAAAAGCAGGGTCTCGTGTATGCACTGCTCCACGATCTCTGGGCGGAAGTGGATGTCTGCCCCAATCTGCTGAAAGTCCAGCTGACAGAATGGTGTCTCTTCTAGGAAACAAGCGAAAAGCAACCAAGTCTCTCTCACCACAGTTCAGCTGACTGAGTGCCTGCCATCTGTGCCCAGCCCTCAGGCAACACTGTGCCAGAGCACAGTCCCCTCTCAGCTTTGGCCATGTATCTATCCAGCATGGACCTGATGAACAGAAGGCACAGAGATGCCTTGCCTCTTGCTGCGAGCAGCCAGCTGGAGTGTAGGGTGAGCTGGTAGATGAGGCTGGCTTCCCAGGGAGGGGCAGGGTGCTGGGGTGCTGTATGTGTACCCACACTCAGCTCTCTCTGGTTTGGAAGACCCTTTGCTAAGCTGTGTCACAGAGATGTGAGCACCAAGACAAATGCAAGGGCTCTACAGAGGAAGCACCACTCATCTTACTAGGAATTTTGGTCTTGGCACACTGCAGCTTGTAAAATTTCTTCATAAATCTGCACAGCTGGAACACAGGTCTCTCAACAGGCAAAACCTTGTCCTCTCCCACCTTGGCATGCACTAGGACAAGTGCAAATGTTCCAATTCCGATATCCACTGCCTGCAAACGCAAGAAAGAAGAGGGAGCACTGGCAGAGTGTGCAGAAGCAGGAAGGCTGCTTGGTGACTCATGTACCCCTGGGGATGTTACCAGAGCAGGGGTGCCCTGCTGTCAGGGCCTGGAGGGGCAGGAGGGAGCATGGGCAAGAGGCAAGCTCACCTTCTTCTCTACGAGCTGTTTCCGGATGTACTTAGATGTGCCAGCCCATACTTTGCAGATTTCTACAAAGCAAAGGAAAGACCATGCCATGCACTGAGTCAGCAAGAGCCAACATCCAGCACCCCTACAGGTGGAGACAGTGGAGTGAGTGCAGGCAGTACCTCTTGCCCTGAGCAAGCACTCGCACCAATGGGGCTACCCAGATGTGTTCTTGACAGCCCTCAGCCTCCAAGCTGTCTGCCCGGTGCCCAGGACAGGAATGTCAGGCATTTGGAGTGTTTTGGGGAAGGGGATTCTGGCCTTTGTCAGTGTCTACAGTCCTGGGCTGCCAAAGCCACTCCCAAGCCCCAAGGCACCTTCAGGCAGGGTGCTCCTTGCAGCCACCAGTCCCCTCCACAAGCCCCTGCTACAGTCCCAGCCTCAGGATTTCCACATCATCTGCAGGGTTTCTGCATCATCCTGGCTCTGACAGCACTCCTGGAAGAGCACTGCGGGGGCCTTACCATTGGTAGTGAGCTGCTTCAGGGTTGGGAGGTCATTGGGCCCCAAGTCTTTAAAGAGCAGATACTTCCTCATCCTTGTCCCCTTGCACAGCAGCAGCTGGGCAAGAGGTGCTGTTCCTGCTACAGAACTGCTGGGCTCCTCTCCTCAGCACTTCACTGCATGTCACTCTGCCGCACTCTCCCGCAGCCTCCCCTTGCCTCCTCCGTGCAGCTGGGCAGCTCCTGCAGATCAAAGTGCTGGCAAGATCAGCTCCAGTGTTGTCCAGGCATCCCTGGGGAGCACGATCAGTTACCAAAGTACGCACAACAATGCTTTGCTGTGCTGTGGGCATCCCACTGTGATGTCATGTCGCACATGGCCACAGGGACCCACCACCTCAGAGCACGACCGGTATTTGGCCAAAAATTCCAAGCACTCAGCTTGGTGGAGCCTTCAAACTTGCTAAGGGTACCATCAATCCCACCAGCTATATCATTAAGGAAGAGATTCAGTAGTAGCAGTCCCAGCATGGACTCTGGAGTGACATGGGTCTGGCTCAGTTGCATGTAGAATCGTAGAATCATAGAATAGCTAGGGTTAAAAAGGACCTTAAGATCATCTAGTTCCAAGGCCTCTGCCATGGGCAGGGACACCTCACACTAAACCATGTTACCCAAGATTCTGTTCAACGTGGCCTTGAACACTGCAAGGGGCACAGCATTCACTACTTCCTTGGGCAACCTGTTCCAGTGCCTCACCACTGTCACAGTAAAGAACTTCTTGCTTATATCTAACCTCAATGTCCCCTGTTTAAGTTTGAGGCCGTTACCCCTTGTCCTGTCACTACAGTCCCTAATGAAGAGTTCATATTCTGCTGGTAGTGCTCTTCTACCCTTCCAGATCAAGACCTCTTCCTTCGTGCTGTAGTTTTACCTTACCTGAAAGGGCTTTTTCTCTTTCAAATATTTCTGTCTTTCCCAGATTAATACAGTTTCTACTAGGTGGCCACTGGACAGTTCCTGAGAGCCAGCAAAAGCCCAACTAAGGAGTGTCTTCAGTTTTCATTTCTCCATGTGACTGCAGCTCTTCAAGGATCATGAAGCTCACCTCTTTCTTTTACCAGTGCAAATCTTCTCTGAGGACATGCTGGGACCAGCCATGGAGCTCTGGTTAACTCTACACAGTGGTGTTTGGATGCAGAGAAGCTGTGCTCTGAAGCCTCCATGGCCTGTACCCCAGAAGGGACGCTGCTCCTCTGGTCACATGGCCTGTCATGACACTGGCAGGACAGGTCCCCCTCACCCATTTGCCCTGAAAGCCCTCCGAGCAGGGGGCTGCAGGCTCCTCCTGTCCCCTTGGCCACAGAGAAAGACAAAGCAGGGAGAAGCAGGGTCACTCCAGCTGGGCACAAACACCAGCAGCCTTTATTTACCCTGTAGACTTACCTTTACTTTCCTTCAGTGATCTGGTTTCATGGTGGTCTTGGCAGTCCTGGGGTAATAGTTGGACTGGATCATCTTAAAGGTTTTTTCCAACCTAGCTGATTTTATGATTTTCCTTTGCAAAGGCGCTTCACCCTGTTCAGGATTTTTTCAGAACCTCTTCCATTGTTGTGGCTGCAACCACATTTCCCATGCAGGAAGGTGCCACCAACATGGCCTTGGGGCTCCATGGTGGGGCACGGGCATCAGGGAAAGGCACCAGGAGAAGGGGAAGAAAGCTGCACCCAGAGACTGTGTGAGGGGAAACTGGTGTTTCTTTATTCCCCTTGGGGAAGAGCTGTCACAGCCCTGATTGTGCTGCTGCCTGGGTGGCCTCTTGCAGGGCTGGGCAGAGTCCTGGGGGCACAGCCGATGTGCCTGGCTCCTGCTCCCAGTCCAAGTCGTCGGTGGAGCTGCTGGAGGAGGCCAGGGAGCTGGCACAGCTGGAGTCGGTGGTCAGATGCCACTGACCAGCACTTCCGTATATTCCTCAAGGATGGGCTGCAGAACCTGGACCATGACCTGCCCCTTCAGACCACGGAGGTACAGGACATGAAGGATCCCAACCTTGGCTCCCATAACCTGCCACCACTAGTTCCTGTCTATTATCTCCAGGTGCTGGTGCAGCCAGGGCAGCATGGGAACCAGGAGCTGCCGATCTCCACAGAGCAGTTCTGCCCAGATGTGAGGCAGCAGAACAGCCACATGTCATTCTTAATTGAGACAGGCCATTCAGGATTGCAGTAGTGCAGGGGCAGTCTACAAATGCCTCACAAAGGGGCTTCTGCCTCTCTGCGGCCAACACTCCACACTCTGCCACTGGGCAGATCCCATTGCTTGCCTGCCAGTATGTCAAATCCCTTGTGAGAGAAGGGCTCAGAGCCCCTTCCACAGGTGTGATCCTCTTCTCCCCAGGTAGCCAGAGCTGAGTTTGTCCTAAAGGAATTTTTTCTGCTCCACCAGTTACCTCTACTGTATTTATGGCTTTCCTTGACAGTTTAACTCTCAACTGCTCTGCTTGCTGTTTATCTAAAGCACTAATTTGAGCCTCCGTATCAACCAAGAATTCCAGATTTATCTGCTCTGTCCCCACAGGGATATGTACACAGGGCTCCTCACCAGCGGGCCACGTCGGGAGCTCACCATGCGGACCGGGCGTTCTCTAACCCCAGGCCCCTGGTCCTCACACAGACGCGCTGAAGGTTAAAAGCACCATCGCTGAAGGAGGGCCGGGGGACGCAGTCGTCTTTGTGTCCGTCTGGGCTCCTAATGCAATTCCACCAGATCCTGCATGTAATGGGCTCAACTGTCCTTGTGAGCCCTCACTCAATACCCCTGTAAGAGCGCTTTTCCGCAGGGACTGCCCGTTCCTGGACCGCCCTTCCCATGAAAGATTCAAGGCCTGGCAGCATGGAGCCCTGCCCATCCCGCTCCCGCAGAGCATAACTGCTGTGACACGTCCCCGCCTGAGTCAAAATGTGAGAAGGCAGCTGCAGGGTCTTGCCTGCTGTGCTTGGCAGCTCACTGAACTCTGTCCCCAGCAGACTGAACAAGTATTTTCAGGAGTCCAGAAATCCTTATAGGAGGGGTCTGGAGTAGCCAGGATCTACCAGTGTGGCCGTCGGTACTCTGTGCGGCCCTCTCTCATACATCTCTTGGGTGCAAGCAGATATTTGTTCTCCCTCTGGTAGCTCCAACAATCCTTTCACTTAAGCAGTGACAGGCGCTCCTCTGTCTTGGGGTCTACCCCCCAGCCCGATATCCATGCATCGCTTACGGGCCCATTGTTCAAAACCAGTCCTGGACCCTCAAACCCACTTACTTCTTCACCACTTAACAATAGCCAAACATCTCCCCCATCAGAGAGACTCCACAAATACTCTGTTCACGTTTTGACCAGCTTGTGGAAAAACTTTTTTTGCGTTTCACTGAGCTGAGGTCCCATCGGAATCTCCCCAGGCATCCCCCGTCCCAGTCTTCTGGGTCTGCACCTAAAATCAGCTTCTGAATTTGGACAATACCAGGGGAGGGAGGTTTCCTTGTGTCAGCATGATTTGATGCTTTGTTCCAATAAATATGTTCTCTCTCTTTCCCATGTCAGTTCTTCTTTTAAGCAATCTACCTCCAACTACTTCTCCACATCATCCCTTCCCAAAGTTCCAATAGTCCTGTGCCTCTACCAAGCATGTGCCCAAGATGGCGCACATGCTCTACTGACCATTCGACCCCATCTGATTGCTCCATTCTCTCTGTAACCGATGGTGGGTGGAATCACTTCTCTTTCACTCACTGTGCAGCCAGGGGAGAAAGGGCTCATTGGTGCCTGCTAAGCCAATTTAAATGTCATGCAACCAATAAATTCAGTCCAAACAACATTTATTGTTCAAACTCAACTAAAACTCCACCAACATTAACTGCAGATTTGGCATATCACATGGATTTGTCACTTCTCTGCTGATTCTTAACATTTATGGCCACTGACCCAAAATGCAAAATCTCTCACTTACTGAAGGGAGGGCTTTCAACTTCAAGGAGTTTCATTGGATGGCATCCTGACCCAAAGGGAGAGTCAATAATTGCAGACCTGCCCCTCTGGGGAGGACCAATTCAAAACAGCTCTCTGCTGGGGCACTGTTCAATTAGCATAATCAAATCTAAGCTGTGGCCAAATATGGTCTTGTACCCCCCTTTGGCTCAGGACCCCAACTTCCTCACCTTTGGTACCTGCTCACCACTACCATGTGGGTGTGACGAGAGCTGCATGCAGAGTTTTCATGGGCTTTTGTAGCTGTGATGGGAATCTTTCCTGGGCTTTTATCAGGGCTTTGCCAGATGAAGTGAATAAAGCAGCAGCAAACTTAAACATAGGACCAGTTACAGCTCACTGGAGCTTCCACACAAGAAGGTCTTGAAAGTGAGAGCCCAGTGACAGGGAAGAACTTGCTAAAGCAGGAAGTCTGTCTCCCTGGCTGCAGCTTTCGTCCAGAATACTGCCAAGGTGATGAGCTGAAGCTCATCAGGTGCATCAGCTGACACCAGGAAGTGGAGGGACAGATGGAACCAGCGCAGAAAGAGGTTTCCCTACAGTTATGAATTTTTCACACCTCAGAGCCTTAACAAGTAGCTACCTGAGGAAAACAGCAGAAGGGAGCAGTGTTGCTCTGAGAAGAGTCCCAAATACCCCAACTCCAACTGGCTGCTTATAAGAGTTTGTCATGTGCTGGGACATTCAAGAAGCCCAAAAAATACAGGCAGATGAATTCACTTGGCAGTACGCAGAGAAATGCTGGTCACTCTGTCACTGAAGCCAGAACAGCTCCACCACAAGTGTCACCTCTAATAAACATGCATGTGTGAGCCTGCAACATCAGGCAGACCGTGGATCACAGTAAGTGAATGCAGAAAGATAAAGACAGTTGTTGGGGCCTCCTCATATCCAGCAAGAAGAACTCCCCCACCCCAGAGACAAAGCCAATCAACCCATCAAAGGTAAGAAAGCAAGAGGACAAGGCCCAAGGCAAGTTGCTAAGGAGGACCCCCAAAGACCAGACCTCTCTGATGCTGAGATGCTAGTCAGCTATGGAAAATGCTGGAGAATTGAGCCATCTAGTGTCTCAGAACTGTGGATTTTCTGCAGGGCAGTGTGAGATACCACATTTACCTACCACAGAATCCAGACTCCCCTGCTAGCTGCTTTTTCATGTATTTAGCCTCCAGCAGTTCTGACTAAAACTAGCAAAGCTTTGTGAACCGGAAAACTATGTAAACCTTGTCTGAACAAGAGGATCTACTAAATCACAAAAGCTCTTGAAGAGAGTAGTGATGAAATAATTCCTGTCAGGTCAAAATGCATGCAGACTTGTGACTGGTTATTTTCTAGGGAGAGGAAAGAGGAGACTGTTTCTCCAGACTAAGAAGCTAGTTGTCTCTCAAGTCATATAATGTAAGCCTGAGGTATTCTGACAGCATTTTAACATATGGTCTAACTTCAGACTTGCTGCATAGAAAATAGCATAGAAATACCATGTAAAATTTTTGCCATGACTGTGAGTTACCCATTATGCCCATGCTACATGAGTAATCCAAGTTTTTCTGTTTCTGAACTGCCTTGTGAACAATTCCAAGTTGTGTTAATTTACACATGAAACACAGGTCCATGTGCAGCTTGTGAACCAGCTGAAGCTTTAGACCGGTTTGCACCCTTTGGACATCCAGACTCAGTGCAGCCCCAATTGAAATGAGTGAGAAGTTTTTGTTCGCTGTTTGCCATGTGTGATGTGTCTGTCCTCTTTGTGATGGGATGGCATTGTTTCTGCTCACTGAAATATTAAAAAAATTAATTAAAAAAGTGATTGAAGAATATTTTTGTCTGCACATGAGTAGCCTTACTTACAGGAAAATAAAGCTGGCTGTCTGTGAAAAAAAAAGCCATTCAGAGTAATTAATGTAAACAAAAACCCGTTCAAACCGACAACCAAGGATCTCAGGGGAAAAGCAGAAGTGCAGTCAGAGTTGCACTGGTGCAGAAAAGCCTTCTGCAAAACACTCCCTGACAAGTGTTTGGAGCAAGTGGTGCTCCAAAGGCACACAGAAATAAACCCTAGCAAAATTAAGGTGGAAATACGAACACCACACAACTCCATACCCCCGAGTGACGTTTGAGAGCTGCCTTTTGTTCCCTTTGCACCATCTCACTGAACCTGAACCTTGTAGATCTATTGGCTAACACTCCAGCTTTTTCTTGGTTGGTGAGACAGAGACTTAGAAATTACATGCAAGTAGTTTCTACGTGGGAACAAAAGCCGTTTTAGTACAGGCACAAAGTGTCTAGAGCTTAATGTCTCACACACCTTGTGAGCTATAGCAGCTCTTTCGATAACACCTCTTGTATTTTCGCTAGCTTCTTGTCACAGCTACTTTCGTTCCATGACTCAATGTCCTGTACCATGCTGGGAAGCAGTGTTGTAACAGGATTATTAACATGGAGGGTACTGGAGAGCTAAGGCAGCAACACAAAGAATGGCTTTTCAAGCTCTTGCCCTAGTCTACAATCCAGCACTTGCTCTGACCGCAGTCACTGGAGATAAATGAGGGCAGAATTTGAAGTGAGGGCTTTCAAGTGAGATTTTTTTAAAGAATTTGTCACTGACAGTACAGGAAATGGCAAAGTTCTCATTTTACCACTGGCTTTCAGGGACACGCATCTAGGTCTTTGCTGTACACACTGGCAAATCTTCTAATTCCCATCATTGTCACTATCTATGTACCCAAGATCAATAGCAACAGTAGAAAACATGGCAGAAGGACTAAGAAATTCAGAGACACTTAATGCTTGCTTTGCAGCATCTGTAATTAGCCTAGGTAGTAAGAAGAAATCCTCTTGTCTTCAGTTGTCACCTACCTGCAGCCTTCTAAGGACAGGACAAAAACATCAAAGGAATGTAATTTTTTCTTTACTGGGGAGTTCGCCATGCAGTCTTGTGGGTGGCTGCAAAACTTGGTTTGAATTCTATGGCTACAAGTAAAGCATCTTGAAACAGCAAACCTTTTCTCTTGATTTGGGCCTTCCACTGGAAAACTGCTCTAGATGGGCAGCGTCAGGAGGCTGCGCCACTGACTGGCAGTAGCCACCTGCAGCACATGTTTTGTTCTCCACATGTCTTGGCTTGGAAGATTCACCATGGTGGTTCTCATCCTTGTCTGAATCCAGCCTAACTGCTGATGCTTGTTCTACCCAGTGCTTGCAGCAGAAAAAACACCCTTTCTGCTTATCACTTTTTTGACAGTGTATTTGCTTCCTATGCTGTCCATTTCTGGTGGCAGGTCAAGGTGTTAATTAGTCTTGGCTAAGAGCTCCAGTGTCTGAGAAATCTCTTCTCTTTTTTCACCCTCCCAGAGCAGCTGCAACCTATAGACTGATCATTCCAGCTGCTGGCATTACATACTGCCATCTCTGAGACAGCTAAGTCTAATGTGAAAGGCATATGTGTCAGTCCTTCATCTTTTCTCAAAGGAGAAATATATTACAGAGATTTATGACCCTTGACAAAGTTTCCAGCCAGTGCGTAAGCTAAATAGATCTGAAATGAAACCTGATTTCTTTTTTTTTTTTTTTTTTTCTGAATCAAGATCAGTGGTGGAATATTCAAAATCTGTCCCCCTTTTCTCCAATTAAAAACACAGTTTGAAGGCTCAGGAGCTGCTGTGAAAAGGATCTGTCATCTCCAGATCCATCTTACCCAACCTGCCCTGTGTACACAGCCACCATGGCAATGAGCAAAGGTTGCTGTAGCATGAGCCTCCCTGTGCACCGGGACTTCTCACCAGCAGTGTCTGGAGGAGGCTGTTTTCATTTGATGCAAGAGTTTGGGGAAAAGCAGCTTTGTAGCATTTTCCCACACAGAAAGAACTGAGTCTGGCAGCTTCAAGGCACCTGCTAAATGAAACTTCCCATTGAAAGTGTTGTGTTATAGTACGCTTATTTACCACTAAATGCACAATTTTCCCGTACTTTTTCATGGGGAGTTATTGGCATCAAGTTTGGATTTGATTTGAAAGAGGTGAGGGGCACTGGCTATAACATTGTAATGCCACTCAAAGAGAAAGAATGGAAAGCACTTTGGGCCCCAGAAGGTTTTAAAAAGGGAAATTATTTCTTCAGCTAGCAGAAAACTCCTGCTGCCTCCTGGAGCCCTCCCACAACTATCTAATACTTAAATTTAAACACAAAGGTAATTTTAATTTTTTTCAGAATAGGAGTTCAATAAAGCCTGAATTCTGACTGCCAATTCTCACCTACATCCAGACAAGACATTTGTGCAAATGTTAAAAAAAGAGTCAGTTCTTCAATAAAAAAATAAAAGGATTTAATATATGCTTCAATTAATTTTTATATATACTCAAATATTTATTTTAATGTATATTTTAATATGTTTTTAAACACTGAGTATGTGCTTCTAGTTGCTCAGCAAATTTTAGCTTAATGAGCAGAGACAGGAAGGAGAAAAACCTAGGCATTTCAATCCTAATTTCATTTGAGAAAAACACACTGTTGACTGAAATGCTTGCCCTTGTTACTCCTAATCGCTATCATTTGGAAAAAGTAATCTGTCACAGGTGGATATTGTTTTGAAAATTGTTTCTGGATGACTCCATTGCTTGCTCCATGCTAGCGCCAAAAAAAAACCCACTTCTGTGGAGGCAAGAATGGGAGTCAGGATCCTTTTGCACATGTCTAACTGATATCACTGCTGGCATGAGGCAGAAGCTGATGTGAACCTCTTTGCTCACTGCATTAGTCTTTAAGCCATTATTCATTTTCAGACATGGGTGATAATATTAAGAATGAAAGTCTGGCCCACAAAGCAGTGGGACTTGAACCCCTCTGAATATGTTAACTACATAAAAGTGGAGATTTTTCTGCTCAGCTTCCAAGATTAAACAAAAGTATCTATCTGTGCAGTTTAGTTGCCTGTTTTCTTTGGCCTTAGGGTCAGATACTTGTTAAAATATCACTCTTGCCATATTTCAAGAAAGCAGTATCCTTGATAATGCTGTAAATGTCATGTTTTGCCTTGTTGACCCATCATTCCTTGTGGAAACTCCAGGGGCTCACACTACAGAAAAGTAGTGCAGCTACTGGTGTGTAGAGGATGTAACAGCCTGGAAGTATTTTTACAAATCCATTAGTAATAAAAGAATGATCAAGGAGAACCTCCATCCTTTACTGGATAGTGGAGGAAACCTCGTGATTGAAGATCAGGAAAAGGCTGAGGTACTTAATGCCACCTTTGCCTTACTTTTTAATAGTCACACTACCCATCCTCAGTGTACTCAGTCCCCTGAGCTGGATGTCAGAGATGGGGAGATGACTGAAGTCCCCATAATCCAGGAGGAAATGGTTAGTGAACTCCTGCTCCACTTAGGTATACGTAAGTCTAAGGGGGTGGATAGGTTCCACCCAAGAGCGCTGAAGGAGCTGGCAGAGGAGCTTGATAGTCCATTCTCCATCATTTACCAGCAGTCCTAGTCCATCAGCAGCAGCAGTGGGCACGTTCCAGAGGATTGGAGGCTGGCCAGTGTGGCGCCTCTCTATAAAAAGGGCAGAAAGGAAGACCCCAGGAACTACAGGCCTGTCAGTCTGACCCCAGGGCTATGGAAGGTCATGGAGCCAATCATCCTGAGTAATATCATAAGCATGTGCAGGAAAACAGGGATATCAGGCCCAGTCAGCATGGGCTAATGGTTGGATTTGATGATCTTCAATGTCTTCTCCAACCTAGCTGATTCTATGTTTCTATGAATCTGTGAATGAGGCATTGAATATCTTCCACCTTGAAAGGGAAAGCTCCTGCAAAAGAAGTTTTCAGTCAAGGATCAGACTCCCACTAGCACGATTTTACCATATCTTCATGCTAAAACTTCCAGAATTACCTAATTTTTTATTTTTTCCTTCCCTAGCAGAATGAACAAGAAGCACAGGAACTTATCCTGAGTGACGAAGAAAAGGGAAGGGAGACCTACTTTAGTCTCTAACTTGGTTTGACAGGTATCAGTATAAAATGAAACCTCTAAGCAGCTATAAATTCCGAAATATCTCCATGTATAACTGTTTCCAGCACTTCACTGTTAACGTAATTTTGGGATAGATATGCACTCCCTTGTACAGTACACACATGACAAAATGATTTCTAAAATTCCTCCATAAGCATTTTAACTAGATTAGGAAATCACAGCAATCTGCTTACCAGCCTGATAGACCTGTTTGATGGTGAGATTGCAAGTTATGCCATAAACTGAAATGCCGTAAGTAGCCTGTGCGTTTTCATTTTCCCAGAAAAACAGCTGTGTCATTTTTCTACCACATCCCAGATTTCTTCCACTGTGTTTCTATTTTGGATCTCTAAAGAACCATAATACAGTGGTTTTGCTCCTGCACACTGGCAGTTCCATCATGTGCAAGCCTCAGTGGAAGTCGCGTCTTTCTGTTTTATTAACTAGATTGAAGAGCGGGCCATTTACTCAGGACCAGAAAGGAACACAAGGACTTTGCACAATCTGTATGCATAGCACATCCTGAGGAGAAACTTGAAAAGGCTGTAATTCATGTCAGCACTCTGCTTTGAAAGATGCTGAGTAGCCAGGGTCCAGACAGCACTGCGGAAAATGGCAGCAAGACTCCATGCTAATGATGAATGGGCATGTTTCCTCCTCTTGCGTTTTCTCTGACAGCAGCCTGCAGATCAAGAAATCTTTGAAGCCAGGTGGCTTTGTTTAACCTGTGAAAGATTGCACTACTCTCTTTTCCAGGGGTGTTTTTCCATGAGAAGCACTAGAATAACTTGTCTTAAAACTCCTTATTTTTCCACAGAGGAGAATCATCAGCCAGGTACTTTCACCAATAAATCAGCCCTTGGTTTTGGGATGTCTTGACTCCAAAACCTCCATACTCTGCTGTTTTGGGGATTTTATGATTTGATGGGCTCATTTTAAACCACCAGAACTTCACGAGTGATGATTTGGAATGAGTGATGGTTGGACTGCCTTTTAGCAATGTGAGCTGTGCACAGCTCTAGTAAGCTGGAAGAGCTGCATCACCCTTTCTGGCTTCATAAGAAAAGAAAGCATGACTGCCTTTGGGACAAAATTTAAGGGGAGTCTGGCTTTGCAATGGCTGCCTAAAACCTGCAAACTCTAATCTTCTTTTTCAAACCCAGTTTTGCCTCGCATAAGTAACAACTGCCATCACTGATAAGCTCCCTTGTTCACAGAAAACCTCTCTCATTGGCAGCGCTGCTCCATTGTTTTTCTATAGGAGGAGCTGCCTTTTGAGGATCGTATGCATAGCTGAAAAGTTCAGTTTCAGTTTCTTTCATCTGACGTTCCAGCAAGCTCAGCTCAGAGCACTAATACTCGACACATGCCACATGAAATACAACCTTCCTTATACTGAGAAATACTCATTAATGCAGTCTCAACCTGTCTGCCACAGAGTGGGCATGGCATGTAGTATGCTTTTTTTCTCTGTGCTTAATGGCTCTTGCTCCCCACAGATTTGTTCCTTCCTCCACCACTGAGGAAGCTGTGCTTGTTCTGCTTTGCTCTTGTCTCACTGCTGTTCCTTTAGATCTGTATCTTCATTCCCTATAGGTCAGAGACATCATTTTCTTCCCCTGTGGAGTAAGCCAGGCACAGGCAACTCCAGAGCCAACCAGTATGTCTTTCTCCCCAGAAGACCAGCATGACAGGACCTTTCCAAGCTGACAACTATTTTCAAAATACAGCTCATCTGGAACTAAAACTCAGCCTGCAAATTAAAACCAAGGTGCTTTTACTGAGGAGGTGACTGGTCCCTGGTTTCAGGCCATCTCTGGGTGTTTGAGATCACGATGCATACATACAAGTGTGCAAGCAGTGTAAACCATAATTCGTTCTCTCAAGTTACAAAGACAGATAGCAAGGGCTAATGAAATCCCAATTTCCGTTTCTCTTACGATTATAAAAAACAGAGCTCCCACCTTTTCCCATGTGGCTTGCTGCCCTGCCATCTAGTTCACTACACAGTGAAATGTCAGGGCTGCACTGGAGCCCTACTGTATGCAGTGCCTGTGTAACGGAAAATCAAAGGCAGCCAGAGCTAAGCTATGCCATAAATGTGAAAACCCTGTTAAAAAAAAAAAAATACAATAAATCCATGCTATAAAGTGATGCAACAGAAGCAGCATAACTTTCTCCTTTTTTACGGGATGAAGACCAACATAAATGAACTAATGAAATTTTTTTCCTGGGATTGCCACAGTTATCCTCTGGATCAGAAAAGAAAAGCCAAAAACACACAAAACCCAGAAAAATCCATGTCTGAAAGGAAGATTATTGTGAAGTCTTTCTCTTTCAAAAGCTGATAAAATCACATGAGATTTGCCAGAGTGAAACTAAAGTTTCGATATAAATCTCTGCTCCAGGCGGGGACTGATTTCAGTGGCCAGCTCTGGGTTTTTATGGGAGGCTTGTCTCTGACTGAAACAGACCCATTGCATGTACCCACTTTGGCTGAATTTCCTGCCTCTTTGCACTGGCTGATCTGATGGCCTTTGACAGAAAGATCACACCTCCCAGCTCTTTTGACATGCTCAATACTTTCTGGGCTGAAGACACTGCCTTCGGACGTGGAGGAGCTAGAAATCCCCTACACCTTTTACACATACTTGCATGAACACAGGCAAAGCAATCCACTCGCGTTATGTGAAGGGATGCAACAGAACTTACACAAAATTAATGATGCAAATATGTACTGTGAAGGAGACTGTTTCTAAGGGAGAAAAGTGTGGCAGTGACTAAATCTGCAAGAGCGGACTGAAGTCTTTTACAAAATATGTCACCTGCAGATAGTTTTTTTCTGCCTATTAATAGCAAGAATGCAAAAGGCTTATTGTAGGAAAACTGAAGGATAGAAATTAAAAATGACTCACGGAATACAGCTGTCATTTGCCAATGTGGCTGGTAGAGGTCTTGAAGCCATTCATTTTTTTATCTGTGGTTGCTTGGTATTTTCACAGCAGCCCTTAAAAAACACTCCAAAAGGAGTTTCTAAAAAACCAGAGCCTATACATAGGTTACACCAAGGTTCTAAAGCATGAATGACTGATGAAACTGTATTAGCAGGTGCTGGAGAAGATCAAGGCACATATCCTGCCAAACTGTTAGCAGCATGGGTGGCACAGAGAACCCTTGAAGTCAAAGTCTATCAAAGGTGTGCTTGGAAGCAGAGAAATTCTTTTGATTTGCTCAGTGGTGACAGAATCTTTGGTCCTGGTTCAGGTCACAGCAGTAAATGCTGGTGATGTCACTAAAGTTGTACTGACATCTAATTTGATCTAGTTTCTTCTTCACCACTAGATTAACATTAACTGTTATCATTTTCATATATATTGTCCACATTCCTTATAATAGAAGAAACTGTCTCCAAGGCAGAATTGTTATAAAACAGATAAATTAGAAAAGAGGTTATAACATCCACAAGGAGCTTCCCTGCTCTGGGTTGGATTCCTCTGGAAAGTCCTCAAAAAAACCCCCACAATTGTACATTGTATGTGGTACAATACCAGAAAGTGAGGAAGAAAAAGAAATAATGGGGCTAGAAGTGGGAGGAGAGCACTTAGAGTTGCACTTGGAAGCACTTTTAGGATTTGTATAGTAAGAACACCTTTACTTCAGTCGCCAGTGAAATGAGAAATAGAAAAAAAAGGAAATTGCCTTTTTGTGCTTGGTGAGAATCTGTCAGAAAGATATTGACTGTGTTATTTATCCTCCGTCATTTATTTCATGACACTGGAACATCCCTGGCTTCAATAGATTTCTCCGAGATCTGCACTTACACTGTAAAGAGATCAAAATCTTCCAGATCTGTCATCTGTTATGACGAATAGCAGATGTGTAGTGTAGCAGTGGCATCATCTAATTTTAAGGATTCTGTATGCCCCTCTGAGTGTAGCACAACATCTCTCAGATAACTCACCTAAGCGTTTTACTCAGCTGATTTCATGGCACCTCTTGGAAACCTTCTGTTGATGAGTCAATGAGGTAAAGAAGAGAGGTTTGGTATGTGTACAGGTTGCTGGGCATCCATGCTCACAATGAGTGTACCAACAGCTGCTACAATAAAGCACGCAACTAAACTGAGGGTAGCTCTGGCCTTACCGCTGTCCATACCAATGGACTGAGAGTTGTTTATCTCAGTGGTGCAAGTTAGAACCAGCTTTATCTGCAGGCACAGGGAGAAATCTGTAGCATCACTGGAAGATGCTGAGGGAGACCCTGAACAACAGAAACACAATGTTTCAGTGCTGCATGACATTTTTGGCATTTTTTCCCTTGAAAGCATACCTGAAGCCTACCAGCCACAGTGCCATTCTGAATTTGCTAAGCTTGACAAATCATTCCTCAAGTACCATGAACCCTGCCCTGATAGAATGCATCTTCTGCAGTTTTGTCTCCTTTTTGTATTAGCCTCTTTCTTTTTGACCCTCTCTTCACACATATAATCAAATAGATCATTTCCTTCACAATGCATCCCAGGAAAAATGGCTTGTTCAGGTTTATTACCATTACCATTATTATTGCTAAAAGAACAGCTCAACTGTATACATGTCAGGTGGGTCTTCTTGGGGGTTCTTTATGGATGGGAATGTTTTGGAATGCGAGGTCAGCAAAAGACCAACACAAAGTAAAGGACCTTCACACAGGCTGCTTAAAGATGTTTGCCATGACGGAAAAGAAGGGATGGTATCCCATGTAACAAAGGATACGTCCAAGAGTCATCTGACAGAGGACCAAGGAAATGTCTCCTGTTTTAAAAACAGCTGTCATGCTATTCACGTGGGAAGAGCAGGCTGCCCTTCACCTGCCTCTTTCAGTGTCCTCTGAACAGGGGAGCTAAGTGAATCACAAAATCCTGTACTGTTTTCCTTCCAGGTACCCTGTGCTACCTCCCTGGTGTGGCCAGGTTCAGACTGCGGAATAACTCACAGCCTCAGAGGTTTCCCTCCATCTACTTTGAGTTTGCAAATAGGCATGTAGGGTTTTTTTCACAAATGTTATTCCCACCAGCTAAATCCAGGATCTCAAGGACTGGCGCTAGGATCTCGAGGGTGGGTTTTCCACCACCATATTCTGCCACAGGTAACCGTACTCCATCCAGCCAGATGGCCCCAGCTGGTGTCCCTGGCCCTGGACATAGCCAGCTCCTCTCTGAGGGAAGCAAGAGAAGGAGGTGCCTCCTGTGCAGCCTGCCAAAGCAGTGCTCTACCGGGCTTAAAAGGGATGCTGGTGCTCAGTCAGCCACGGCAAACACAAATTCACTCGCAAGGTTTAGCTGTTATTTGAGAGGTGCTCTTTTGTTAGGATACCACTTCAGAAGAACACTCTGAAAAAGAAGTACATGAAACACATGTCTTGTTTGGAACAGAAGTATGTGTCCACTTGTGAATACACCTATTCATCAGTGGCCAGGTACAAAAATGACAAGGGGTGAGGAAAAAAATTTACAGCCATTTCTTTCTGTCTTCTGTGATCTGCTATCTGATGTGAGCCGCACATTGCAGGGTTGGGAAAAGACCAGAGATGCCAAAAGAAAAATATATTAAAATGCAATGTATTTTTATAGACTGTAACTAAACCGAGCATCCCTTCCTAGCTTAACTCCAGGCGGATGTACGAACAGATACAAAGGGCAAACTGTTTTGTTCTTTCCTCCTCCTTTTATTTTCCATTCATAAGAAATACTGTATTTAAATCTGACCACTAGAGCCTGAGATTCCTGTTCAGGGAATTTCAGACAGACAGCCTCAAAGTGAGTGCATGTAGTGGCATTATCCTCACCAGCCACCCCAGCTAAAAGGGAGAGGGTCCCATCACGCATCCTGTGGCAGGTTTGCCCAGGCTGAAGACCCTTGGATGTGGCAGGGGAGATACAGAACAGGACTTTGGTGTGACCCTGGTCATCTGAGCCACAGAAAACACAATGGATTTGTAAAAAGGAGCATCAGCACAAGAGGGGTCTTGTTTCTGTGCAAAGAGTTGGTGACATTGCTGACACACAGGCCTACTCAGCGCTGCCCCTGTCCCAGCTGTGCTGCTTTACCAAAGGTCATAGTTATGGTAGTATGTATGGGACAAGAAAATTTCTAATTTGTCATGAGAAAGGGGTTTTTCTTCCTGGGGGTTATTCAGTACCCCCGGGGACACACCCTGCTATGGGTCTTTGCCCCTACGTGTGTGGAGCAGAATATTCCTTTTTGCCAGGAGCTATCCTTGTCCTCTCTGCCACTGGTATTCAGCCCCTGCACATCCCCAGGGATGATGCTGGTCCCCTGCTGGTACCTTCACGTAGTGTGTTGGACTGACAACCCCCACAGGCCTTGCAGGTCCGGGACCCCCATGGCCCCAGGTATCCTGAGCTTGCAGCTGCTCCAAAGTCTAAGAAGAGTCTTTGAGCTGATCTCTTTGGGCAAGTCTCAGCACAAGGGACTGGAATGCTGGTGGAGCTGACTGTAGAGCCACAAAGGCTAATTCTAATGCAGTATTTTCAGCACAGATAATGTCTTTGTATTATTGCAATTTTTACCATTGCAGATTAAAGAGGAGCAATTTCATATTAAAAACCAGTACTTTGCAGACAAGTTCTGGTCACTGCTTTTAGTCATTCAATGGTCATACTTGGCTCACAGAAACTAAAAATTGCATGAGAAAAAGTCAACTTTAATACAGTTTTTCTTTAAAAATAGTATTCAGATTTTGAAATTGTTGAGGTTTTTTGCTCAGGTGTTTTGAAATTAAATACTTTTTTCCTTGAAAAATGTTATAGGTACTGTGAAGTTGACTTAAAAAATGTAAAGGCTAATATAAAGTAAAATATTCAGAATTCTTTTCCTTGTTTACACTAGGGTAAGTCTACTTTACCATATTTTCAGTTCACAAGTATTTCTTCTTGTTTTAACATCTAACAGTGATTTTGGATGGGAATACTTGTGGATGCAAAAAAATTGTTCTGGTCAGAAAAGGCCTTTTTTGTCCTCCTTTCATCATGTTAATTTTCCTTCTCATGACTGATTTTAGTAGGTTCAACCTTTTTGTTTGAAACAAGGATTACCTCACTGTACGTGTTGCAACTGCTGCTGTAACAAATATATCTTACTAAGAAAAGGGAGCTTCCATTTTGATACCCAAAGGTATTTTCCAAAACTTTTATATCATTGTTGCACTTTGGCAGTACACCAAGCATAGACTTTCCTTTCAGTATGAGGAGTGGAAAACTGCCCAATCATTCCTCCTCCTGCATCCTGCTAGTGGTATCTGCAGATAGCTGAGGTTATTTACTAGATTGCAGGGTATAAAAGTCTGTGTTCATTTGCTTTGTATGGGTGGGTTCAGATGAACTTGTGCTTATCAGTTTCCTCAGCAGTAAGACATGAGGAAACCATAACAGCATAGGAGCAAAGGAAGAAATTACTGCAGAGTGAAACTCCTCTACCAGGTATTCTCTTTTGGTGTCACATCAGTCATGCAACGTACAATTAAACCATCACATAAGACACAACCCCCCCGCTGCCAACCAAACCCCAACAACCTTACTAACTGCCAGTGATTCAAATCTGCCATACATTTATATTGTATGTTCTGCCTCACAGGTTTGATTTTGCCACCTATATTCACGGGCTTTGCATGGTATGCTGCAAGTGTGTTCTGTCCTTGCCCAACTCATCTCTCTTTTGTTTTCACTCTGGTTTCTCAAGGACGAGTGAAGGACATGTTCATCACATCATGGGCCTTGTGCTTCCCCCTGCTGTACAACCAACAGAAAAGCACAGGCATGCAGAAACCACCTCCCAAGATCTGATCTTCCAAAATGCAACTGCGGCCTATTTGGAGTGTACTGCCCTAGCAGCAATATGGCTTATAAGAGAAATCTTAGGAAAAAAAAATCTATTTTAGATGGATGAGACATTTTGTACTAAAAATAAGTTTTAATTCTGACTTTGCCCTAATAAAGACTATTCACAGCTTAATATTCTTTGGAACATTCTGCTGTTGCCAGAACTTTTCTGCTTCTCCCACTCCCCACTTACCTGAAATATAATGCTTATGAAATGCACAGTTTTGCATTTTGTCCTGGAAAAGTCTTTGCTTGCCATCTTTCCAGCAAGCTTTGATGTTTACCTGGGAAATGGGAGCTGTGGGGTGCTGCACTTTGGTTCCCATACTCATTTTTTCCACTAAGCAGCTGACCGTGACCAAGGCAGTGGTGGTTTAGCAAAGGCACCTAATGTGAGCTGGAGTGGTCTCTGGAAGAAATTATGAGTGATGCCCTGCTGCCTGAAACTAAGGGGCAGTTTATGCCACTGTCTGGTGATGGCAGTGATATCTGAGTTTCTGCCCCCATTGTGACTGCTGGTCTAGACAGCAGTTGCTGGTTGTGGCCCGTATGGAAAAAACTGAAGAAGCATCCTCAGAAGCAGAGTGTTTCAAGATTCCTTGTGGGTCTGTAATTTTGGGGTGACTCCTCAAGCTTCACAGACCTGCTGTTTTCTACTCAACTGCAGTCTGCTGCAGGAAGGAAGGGATGCTGGTTTTGTCACAGGTCCAAACGGGACCCAACCTGTGATCAGTGGGGCATGGGAGCCAGGAAATAAACCAGGAGAAGCAAGAGAAAGCAGCACCCAGAGCCCGTGCCCGGGAAATAGGACTCTGCCCATCCCTGCAAAAGGCCACCCCACTGGCAGCACTAGCAAGGCACCAGCAATACTTTATATTGGAGAAAGAGGAAATAAATTCCCAGTTCCCTGGCACAGTATGTGGGTGCTGCTTTCTAACCCTTCTCCTGGTGTCTTTACCTGACTACCATACCCCACCATCAGACACTGAAAATGTAATTTACTCAGAAATATTCTTCATCTGGAGGAAAAAGGGATTCTGTTGCAGCAAGAAAACATTCAGAAAAAAACAACCAAATATTCCATTTTGGGTGGCAAAGCCTTAGTCCGGGTCTTCCAGTGCTGTTGTAGTGTTACGCAGTGTGGGACGGTCGTGAATGAGAACTAGCACTTCCACAAGGCCTTGCAATGCCTAAGACAAATGTTGTCTCATGTCACCCCAAAGTTAAGTATTTCAGTACTTCTCAAACAGATTTAATCAGGCAATGCAGGGAGCAGCACGGTCACTCTGGCCAGGCACAGGCACCAGCACCAGCAGCCTCTATTTGGCACGTTCCCCTTTGTGAGAAGGTATCCTGCTGACAGTGGTGGCTGCTGTGATGACTAAGGTCCCTGCTGCTGGTGTGTCCGTGGTACAGCATGAAAGCTGGCAGCTTCTTGGTATGACTGGCAGTCCCTGAGCCTTCCACTGGCGCTCCAAGAGCCTCCTCTTCTCCTGCTTGCTAAAGGACACAGGAGAATGGGCCTCAGCTTCCTGGCCAGGGAAAAAAGCCCACAACACCCCCAGAGCCTGACTCAGCCAGTAGTTCTTGGAGGAACAACTGAGGCCAGTCCATTACTCAGTGTGGCGTCCTGTGGGCCCTCGTGCCCCAACCCATCTCCAGTGAGAAGATGCAGATCAGCCAGGGCTGAAGCCAGGCAGAGACCACACCCAGCACAGTGCAGGCATCACAGCTGGGGACTGGGTGCCTATGCACTCCTGCATGGGGAAGGCAAGCAAAGACTGCCCGCCTTGGGACAGAAGAGCCCCATCAGCTAAGCCAGTCCTTCATCTTCAGCCTGGACATCGCCAGTGGTGGGAGCCACAAAAGGCATTCGCTGGCCTCTGCAGAGCCAGCACACACTTACCCTCCCCATGCTCTTCCCAAGAGGTGCAGCTCTGCCTGCCCCTTGAATGCTGTCTGCCTTGCAGCGCTTTGGCACCTCTCCTCCTGCAGCACCTCCTTCTCGTATAGCCTCTCCTTCAGCTCCTCGGCATAAGCCTTTCTCCGGAGGTGGGGAGGGCAGTAGGGATCCTCAGACACGTAGCAGCAGGGGCCCTGCCAAAACAGAAGAGGCTCTGTTATGCCCTGCCACCAATAGCTGAGACAGAAAGGCTTCAGGCAAGGCATGTGACTTCCCAGGCGTGGGCAGTCTGCAAGGCAGTGGTGCTGATCCCTTACAGAGAGGTACAGGTGTGGAACAGATCACCTGTCCCACCGCCACCTGCGCACATCCTCCTGGGGCCTCCTGCAGGGTGCTGTGCCGAGCAGCAGGCAGGCAGAAGAGCCCTGCCTGGGCAATTCGCCACAGCACTTCTGTCATGCTGCTGTGCCAGGGCAACTTGCTTCCTCCCCTCCCAGGGAGTGGGGATGGGAAATGCTGTTTTTCCTGGGGCTGTGAAGTGCATGCCATACCTTGCCTGGCTCCATGCTCTGCCCTGTTCTGCTAGCATAGTATTTGCGCCGCACTTCTGCTTCCACTTGTTGATGCTTGAATGCCATCAGCAGCCGAAGCTGCTTATCAGCCTTCTTAGTGTGTAGGGAGCTCATTTCCTGCAGGCCATGCACACACGACACATGCCTCATTAAGCCCCCTCCAGCTTGAGCAGGGCAGGAGGGCTGGGGCGGTGGGCAGCTCTTGCTGCCTCTTCTGCCCCAGCCCAGAATCCAAAATGTGGCACAAGGCTGGCAAATTTCTGGGGCATACCGTTCCTGAGGGCTTCAGAGCATACTCAGAGAGCTGTGTTGATGGCTGAGCTCCAGGTCTGGGCTGCTTCAATTCATCCCGAGCCTTCTTCCCGATTACTGGCAGGAATCTGAAGGGACATGGCAGGCTTAGCTTGTGGGAGACAGTCTGAGACAATTGCTCTGGGATGGACTCGCAGCCTACCCCCTGGCTCTGGCACCACCAAGCAGCTTGGCAGGAGGACCATGTGTCCACCAGGACAACATCTCTGGAGCCTTTTGACATCAGTGTAGGCAACCCAGAAGAGGGAAACCTCTCTCTTGCACCACAAGGGCACAGTGTGCCCCTGCACCCCCAGCCACACACTGCTCCAGGAGGCTCACCTGGCTCGGCTAGCTTCTATGGCCTTAATCCGTTCAACTTCCCTGTCCTGCAGGCTGGACAGAGAAACTCTCTGCTGAGCCAGAAACACTGGATCCAGCACACTCGCTGCAAGTGGGAGGCAAGAGAAGAGCAAAGAGCATCTTTAGGACTGCGTGGGCAAGGTAAGCAGCAGAGCCAAGCAGTTGTGACACTCAAGACTCACTGACAGTGCTTGCCACCCCTGGGAGCCATGGTTCCAAGGTCCTTGCCCCTTGCCCACACTGGATCTGCTCCAACTCTGAACTCCTACTGAGCCACCTGCCACCCCCGGGCATGTTTTATTTCCTGCTCCCTGTCGTATCTCTGCTGGCAGCAGGAACCCACCACTGGGAGGAACAGAGATGTGCTGGAGAAGCGCAGGGGCCTGTTTGGCAGTGGCAAGTACCCCAGACTTCCTCCTCAGATCCACACGCATGGCTTGGGAGAGCAATGTGGTCCTGGCCCAACGTTGCTGACAGCTCCAGGCAGAGCTGCTGGAAGGCTCCTTTAGCAGCATGTGACTCCATCTAGGAGCTTCCAGAAGGCATCGCCCACATGGACCAGGATGGGTATGCAGGCCTGCAGAGCTGCTTCTTCTTTCCCACACCTTACACAGAGACCTTGACTCTCCTGCCTTCATGAGGATGAGACGAGCACCGACAGCACCCTGCCAGCACTCAGCTGGGACATTACCTCTGCGGGCACCCCCTCCCCAAGGTGCTGATTCTCTCCTGGGCTTCAGAGACATGACGTGGTCCGATGCTTGGTGGGGAATCACAACAGCAAGCCTGGAAACAAGAAGGCACCAGCTGGAAGAAAGGGCCTCATGCTCCCTAGGGGCTGATGCCAATAAGCTGCTGGCAGGCATCGTTGAGAGTCACTGCCAAATCCTTGGAGGATGCAGCACTTTGTGGGACCTGAGGGGCCCCACAGTCTCTATCAGCCTCTGACAGTTCTTCCCTTGCCTTCTTGCCAAAGAGCTGATGATCGCAGCACACACCCTGCTTGCAGCCTAACAGACCTGACTGCCTTTCATACCCTCTCAGGTCACATTGTCAGCAGGCTGGCCACTTCATCTGCATTCTCCAGGCCAGGGAGGAATGAGCAGTGAACAGATTGGGAAACTGGCCTTGCCTAAGTCGGCTAGGAGAGGAGTCTCAGCAAGAGAGCGCCTCACAGCAGGGGCTGAGTTGCTGCTCCCTTGACCACTGCAGAAGCCATCCTGCTCACCTTGGCAGCACGATGACCCCGTCTTGACTGAGCCGACTATAATCGTTTTTGCCAGCAAAGGCCACTATCCTCATCATCTTGGGGTTCTGCAAGGGGACAGAGACACATCAGCAGATGCCCAGGGCACATGCAGGTTTTTCACAAAGGCGGCAAACCATTTCGTCACTTAAAGACACAATGCCTGCTTCTCAGAAAGCCTCGCACCACCTTCTCCCTTGATGTCATGAATCCCTCCCTTGAAGGGCCCAAGAGGCTACTGAGACTTGGCCTAGCTCATAAAGAGCATGTCCAAGCCAGGTGGTGATGAAGGTGATGGCAGCCAAAGAAAGTGGCAGGAGACATCTTTGCCAGCCTCGTTGCAGATCTATGAAGAGGAGCCCTGGAGAAATGAGAAGCTCACCCCAAGAAGAGCTGTGTGCATGTTCCCTGTGGTATCCAGCTCCAGCAAGCAGTTATCAAAGAAGGTCATGCTGACCACACTTCTTCTCACAGCGAGGATGCCAACGCTCCTGAAGGAGAACTCCACCTCCCTCTTGTCTTGAATGGCCCCAGCAAAGAAAAGCAGGGTCTCGTGTATGCACTGCTCCACGATCTCTGGGCGGAAGTGGATGTCTGCCCCAATCTGCTGAAAGTCCAGCTGACAGAATGGTGTCTCTTCTAGGAAACAAGCGAAAAGCAACCAAGTCTCTCTCACCACAGTTCAGCTGACTGAGTGCCTGCCATCTGTGCCCAGCCCTCAGGCAACACTGTGCCAGAGCACAGTCCCCTCTCAGCTTTGGCCATGTATCTATCCAGCATGGACCTGATGAACAGAAGGCACAGAGATGCCTTGCCTCTTGCTGCGAGCAGCCAGCTGGAGTGTAGGGTGAGCTGGTAGATGAGGCTGGCTTCCCAGGGAGGGGCAGGGTGCTGGGGTGCTGTATGTGTACCCACACTCAGCTCTCTCTGGTTTGGAAGACCCTTTGCTAAGCTGTGTCACAGAGATGTGAGCACCAAGACAAATGCAAGGGCTCTACAGAGGAAGCACCACTCATCTTACTAGGAATTTTGGTCTTGGCACACTGCAGCTTGTAAAATTTCTTCATAAATCTGCACAGCTGGAACACAGGTCTCTCAACAGGCAAAACCTTGTCCTCTCCCACCTTGGCATGCACTAGGACAAGTGCAAATGTTCCAATTCCGATATCCACTGCCTGCAAACGCAAGAAAGAAGAGGGAGCACTGGCAGAGTGTGCAGAAGCAGGAAGGCTGCTTGGTGACTCATGTACCCCTGGGGATGTTACCAGAGCAGGGGTGCCCTGCTGTCAGGGCCTGGAGGGGCAGGAGGGAGCATGGGCAAGAGGCAAGCTCACCTTCTTCTCTACGAGCTGTTTCCGGATGTACTTAGATGTGCCAGCCCATACTTTGCAGATTTCTACAAAGCAAAGGAAAGACCATGCCATGCACTGAGTCAGCAAGAGCCAACATCCAGCACCCCTACAGGTGGAGACAGTGGAGTGAGTGCAGGCAGTACCTCTTGCCCTGAGCAAGCACTCGCACCAATGGGGCTACCCAGATGTGTTCTTGACAGCCCTCAGCCTCCAAGCTGTCTGCCCGGTGCCCAGGACAGGAATGTCAGGCATTTGGAGTGTTTTGGGGAAGGGGATTCTGGCCTTTGTCAGTGTCTACAGTCCTGGGCTGCCAAAGCCACTCCCAAGCCCCAAGGCACCTTCAGGCAGGGTGCTCCTTGCAGCCACCAGTCCCCTCCACAAGCCCCTGCTACAGTCCCAGCCTCAGGATTTCCACATCATCTGCAGGGTTTCTGCATCATCCTGGCTCTGACAGCACTCCTGGAAGAGCACTGCGGGGGCCTTACCATTGGTAGTGAGCTGCTTCAGGGTTGGGAGGTCATTGGGCCCCAAGTCTTTAAAGAGCAGATACTTCCTCATCCTTGTCCCCTTGCACAGCAGCAGCTGGGCAAGAGGTGCTGTTCCTGCTACAGAACTGCTGGGCTCCTCTCCTCAGCACTTCACTGCATGTCACTCTGCCGCACTCTCCCGCAGCCTCCCCTTGCCTCCTCCGTGCAGCTGGGCAGCTCCTGCAGATCAAAGTGCTGGCAAGATCAGCTCCAGTGTTGTCCAGGCATCCCTGGGGAGCACGATCAGTTACCAAAGTACGCACAACAATGCTTTGCTGTGCTGTGGGCATCCCACTGTGATGTCATGTCGCACATGGCCACAGGGACCCACCACCTCAGAGCACGACCGGTATTTGGCCAAAAATTCCAAGCACTCAGCTTGGTGGAGCCTTCAAACTTGCTAAGGGTACCATCAATCCCACCAGCTATATCATTAAGGAAGAGATTCAGTAGTAGCAGTCCCAGCATGGACTCTGGAGTGACATGGGTCTGGCTCAGTTGCATGTAGAATCGTAGAATCATAGAATAGCTAGGGTTAAAAAGGACCTTAAGATCATCTAGTTCCAAGGCCTCTGCCATGGGCAGGGACACCTCACACTAAACCATGTTACCCAAGATTCTGTTCAACGTGGCCTTGAACACTGCAAGGGGCACAGCATTCACTACTTCCTTGGGCAACCTGTTCCAGTGCCTCACCACTGTCACAGTAAAGAACTTCTTGCTTATATCTAACCTCAATGTCCCCTGTTTAAGTTTGAGGCCGTTACCCCTTGTCCTGTCACTACAGTCCCTAATGAAGAGTTCATATTCTGCTGGTAGTGCTCTTCTACCCTTCCAGATCAAGACCTCTTCCTTCGTGCTGTAGTTTTACCTTACCTGAAAGGGCTTTTTCTCTTTCAAATATTTCTGTCTTTCCCAGATTAATACAGTTTCTACTAGGTGGCCACTGGACAGTTCCTGAGAGCCAGCAAAAGCCCAACTAAGGAGTGTCTTCAGTTTTCATTTCTCCATGTGACTGCAGCTCTTCAAGGATCATGAAGCTCACCTCTTTCTTTTACCAGTGCAAATCTTCTCTGAGGACATGCTGGGACCAGCCATGGAGCTCTGGTTAACTCTACACAGTGGTGTTTGGATGCAGAGAAGCTGTGCTCTGAAGCCTCCATGGCCTGTACCCCAGAAGGGACGCTGCTCCTCTGGTCACATGGCCTGTCATGACACTGGCAGGACAGGTCCCCCTCACCCATTTGCCCTGAAAGCCCTCCGAGCAGGGGGCTGCAGGCTCCTCCTGTCCCCTTGGCCACAGAGAAAGACAAAGCAGGGAGAAGCAGGGTCACTCCAGCTGGGCACAAACACCAGCAGCCTTTATTTACCCTGTAGACTTACCTTTACTTTCCTTCAGTGATCTGGTTTCATGGTGGTCTTGGCAGTCCTGGGGTAATAGTTGGACTGGATCATCTTAAAGGTTTTTTCCAACCTAGCTGATTTTATGATTTTCCTTTGCAAAGGCGCTTCACCCTGTTCAGGATTTTTTCAGAACCTCTTCCATTGTTGTGGCTGCAACCACATTTCCCATGCAGGAAGGTGCCACCAACATGGCCTTGGGGCTCCATGGTGGGGCACGGGCATCAGGGAAAGGCACCAGGAGAAGGGGAAGAAAGCTGCACCCAGAGACTGTGTGAGGGGAAACTGGTGTTTCTTTATTCCCCTTGGGGAAGAGCTGTCACAGCCCTGATTGTGCTGCTGCCTGGGTGGCCTCTTGCAGGGCTGGGCAGAGTCCTGGGGGCACAGCCGATGTGCCTGGCTCCTGCTCCCAGTCCAAGTCGTCGGTGGAGCTGCTGGAGGAGGCCAGGGAGCTGGCACAGCTGGAGTCGGTGGTCAGATGCCACTGACCAGCACTTCCGTATATTCCTCAAGGATGGGCTGCAGAACCTGGACCATGACCTGCCCCTTCAGACCACGGAGGTACAGGACATGAAGGATCCCAACCTTGGCTCCCATAACCTGCCACCACTAGTTCCTGTCTATTATCTCCAGGTGCTGGTGCAGCCAGGGCAGCATGGGAACCAGGAGCTGCCGATCTCCACAGAGCAGTTCTGCCCAGATGTGAGGCAGCAGAACAGCCACATGTCATTCTTAATTGAGACAGGCCATTCAGGATTGCAGTAGTGCAGGGGCAGTCTACAAATGCCTCACAAAGGGGCTTCTGCCTCTCTGTGGCCAACACTCCACACTCTGCCACTGGGCAGATCCCATTGCTTGCCTGCCAGTATGTCAAATCCCTTGTGAGAGAAGGGCTCAGAGCCCCTTCCACAGGTGTGATCCTCTTCTCCCCAGGTAGCCAGAGCTGAGTTTGTCCTAAAGGAATTTTTTCTGCTCCACCAGTTACCTCTACTGTATTTATGGCTTTCCTTGACAGTTTAACTCTCAACTGCTCTGCTTGCTGTTTATCTAAAGCACTAATTTGAGCCTCCGTATCAACCAAGAATTCCAGATTTATCTGCTCTGTCCCCACAGGGATATGTACACAGGGCTCCTCACCAGCGGGCCACGTCGGGAGCTCACCATGCGGACCGGGCGTTCTCTAACCCCAGGCCCCTGGTCCTCACACAGACGCGCTGAAGGTTAAAAGCACCATCGCTGAAGGAGGGCTGGGGGACGCAGTCGTCTTTGTGTCCGTCTGGGCTCCTAATGCAATTCCACCAGATCCTGCATGTAATGGGCTCAACTGTCCTTGTGAGCCCTCACTCAATACCCCTGTAAGAGCGCTTTTCCGCAGGGACTGCCCGTTCCTGGACCGCCCTTCCCATGAAAGATTCAAGGCCTGGCAGCATGGAGCCCTGCCCATCCCGCTCCCGCAGAGCATAACTGCTGTGACACGTCCCCGCCTGAGTCAAAATGTGAGAAGGCAGCTGCAGGGTCTTGCCTGCTGTGCTTGGCAGCTCACTGAACTCTGTCCCCAGCAGACTGAACAAGTATTTTCAGGAGTCCAGAAATCCTTATAGGAGGGGTCTGGAGTAGCCAGGATCTACCAGTGTGGCCGTCGGTACTCTGTGCGGCCCTCTCTCATACATCTCTTGGGTGCAAGCAGATATTTGTTCTCCCTCTGGTAGCTCCAACAATCCTTTCACTTAAGCAGTGACAGGCGCTCCTCTGTCTTGGGGTCTACCCCCCAGCCCGATATCCATGCATCGCTTACGGGCCCATTGTTCAAAACCAGTCCTGGACCCTCAAACCCACTTACTTCTTCACCACTTAACAATAGCCAATCATCTCCTCCATCAGAGAGACTCTCCACAAATACTCTTTTCACGTTTTGACCAGCTTGTGGAAAAACTTTCTTTGCGTTTCACTGAGCTGAGGTCCCATCGGAATCTCCCCAGGCATCCCCCGTCCCAGTCTTCTGGGTCTGCACCTAAAATCAGCTTCTGAATTTGGACAATACCGGGGGAGGGAGGTTTCCTTGTGTCAGCATGATTTGATGCTTTGTTCCAATAAATGTGTTCTCTCTCTTTCCCATGTCAATTCCTCTTTTAAGCAATCTACCTCCAACTACTTCTCCACATCATCCCTTCCCAAAGTTCCAATAGTCCTGTGCCTCTACCAAGCATGTGCCCAAGATGGCGCACATGCTCTACTGACCATTCGACCCCATCTGATTGCTCCATTCTCTCTGTAACCAATGGTGGGTGGAATCACTTCTCTTTCACTCACTGTGCAGCCAGGGGAGAAAGGGCTCATTGGTGCCTGCTAAGCCAATTTAAATGTCATGCAACCAATAAATTCAGTCCAAACAACATTTATTGTTCAAACTCAACTAAAACTCCACCAACATTAACTGCAGATTTGGCATATCACATGGATTTGTCACTTCTCTGCTGATTCTTAACATTTATGGCAGTGACCCAAAATGCAAAATCTCTCCAGAATTCTGCCAAGGTGATGAGCTGAAGCTCATCAGGTGCATCAGCTGACACCAGGAAGTGGAGGGACAGATGGAACCAGCGCAGAAAGAGGTTTCCCTACAGTTATGAATTTTTCACACCTCAGAGCCTTAACAAGTAGCTACCTGAGGAAAACAGCAGAAGGGAGCAGTATTGCTCCTGAGAAGAGTCCCAAATACCCCAACTCCAACTGGCTGCTTATAAGAGTTTGTCATGTGCTGGGACATTCAAGAAGCCCAAAAAATACAGGCAGATGAATTCACTTGGCAGTACGCAGAGAAATGCTGGTCACTCTGTCACTGAAGCCAGAACAGCTCCACCACAAGTGTCACCTCTAATAAACATGCATGTGTGAGCCTGCAACATCAGGCAGACCGTGGATCACAGTAAGTGAATGCAGAAAGATAAAGACAGTTGTTGGGGCCTCCTCATATCCAGCAAGAAGAACTCCCCCACCCCAGAGACAAAGCCAATCAACCCATCAAAGGTAAGAAAGCAAGAGGACAAGGCCCAAGGCAAGTTGCTAAGGAGGACCCCCAAAGACCAGACCTCTCTGATGCTGAGATGCTAGTCAGCTATGGAAAATGCTGGAGAATTGAGCCATCTAGTGTCTCAGAACTGTGGATTTTCTGCAGGGCAGTGTGAGATACCACATTTACCTACCACAGAATCCAGACTCCCCTGCTAGCTGCTTTTTCATGTATTTAGCCTCCAGCAGTTCTGACTTAAGCCAGCAAAGCTTTGTGAACCGGAAAACTATGTAAACCTTGTCTGAACAAGAGGATCTACTAAATCACAAAAGCTCTTGAAGAGAGTAGTGATGAAATAATTCCTGTCAGGTCAAAATGCATGCAGACTTGTGACTGGTTATTTTCTAGGGAGAGGAAAGAGGAGACTGTTTCTCCAGACTAAGAAGCTAGTTTTCTCTCAAGTCATAACACACAAGATCTGCTAAGTTGCTAGTGGTAGAGGGACCCAAAACAACTACCCAGTATCTTTATTTCAAGCAATCATTAACACCAGATTCAAGTCATGTCCACTGCTGGAATAAAATCCAGCCAGAAAGCTGAACAGAGGAAGCAGTTGAAATCATCGGTGTTACGTTAAAGGGGGAAAAATAAATCCCTTGCTTTATTAGAGGGGCCAGGAACAGCTCCAATATGCAGTTACCAGTCTGGGCGCGTCTGATCTGGATTCACTGATGGTGCACGATCAGCTGCAGCTATCAGTCTGGCCGCGTACTCATCCGGATTCACTGATAGTGCACCACACTGCCAAATACAATCAGCGGCAAATATCAATCTGGCTATGTTCATTATTTCTAACTTCACTGATCTGAATTCACTGATAGTGCACCACACTGCCAGTCGAATCATGCTCATGAGCCCTCACAGCCACACTGAGATATGGGGTCGCTTTCAGTGAGAAAATTATGATCGGTTACTGAAACAGTGTAGTTTATTGACGCAGCAGGTACAGGCTGTTATGGATTGCTGGTGATAAATACTGTCTGCAAAAGCACGTGCGAATAATAGTTACATGGATACAAGCGCTCGATAAAGTTAACACAGCCTGGCTCTAAAACATACAGGTAGCAGTAAAAGTAACTCTATAGAGATTCTAAGTTTTCCTGGGAAAGCACTGGATACAGTGCAAGTCTTACCCACAGGCATCCCTATGAGGTGGGAAGAGAGGTCCTGCCTGTTGACCAGTCCTAGGAGTTAGGAGTCTGTTGATGTTCTCTTCCTCGACTAGTCCATGATGGTATCTTCCCCAATATCCCCCTCTTTCTTGGGTCATTTTATATTATTTTCACTTTCAAGGTGGAGCATGAGTGGCTCTAGTCATACATACCTTTATTACTATTGGTGCAAATCTCTCTCGCTTCGCTTTAAAGGTATATGACACCAAAATTCAGAGTGCATGCTCAGAGAGGGATGGTCTCATTTTGGAGGGGGGTCACACTGGAGATGGGAGTGTATTTTAGCATGTAAATGCATTATAATGACATTACAATGAAGCAAAGTTCACACAGAGGATGGCATTCTGTCAAAAGATGACAGGCTGCTGGCTCAGGGTAGCACGTATGCAGCTTATCAGTTTCTTGCACCACTTAGTTCCCATCTTTAGGACAGAGAGTAGCTGCAAGATCTCCACCCTGCTCCATCCTCCATCCGTGTTGCCGCAGGAACTGCTGTGGAGTACACAATCCTGGCATACCAGGTGTGGCTGCATCTCGCCTGAGGGGCCCTGAAAGGCCCTGAAAGGCCCTGAAAGTCCGTTTTTCCCTTATGTGTGGACAATGCTGCATTTCAAATATAAGTTTAGTTCCACATTTCATAATTATTCCACAATCAGGTCTTGGATGTTGCAACTGTAGCCTGTAAGACTGAAATGAAGCACAGGAAGGACACATTTCCAAAGGATGTGAAAGCAGTACCAGCGGATGCATGCTACTCAACATCCAGCTTCACCACTGTATTATCAGTCTCTTTCCAGGCACTCTCAGAAATCAGCAAAACACATTTAAAGCAGTAATCCAAGTAATGCTGTCACAATCCACTGTAGCTAGTTATGAAGACATTGTATTGTATTCCTATTGTATTATGAAATTTACCAAACCAGCCATTTTGCTCTGCAGCCTGCTGAGAACTAGTAAAATGGCCCAGGGGCAGAGACAACATTTACTGCATCAGTAGTCCGCGTTTTTCACAGCAGCAATGGGGACCTTCATGTACTGTGGTCTTAGAGCAACCAAAATCAAATGCTTTTGTGTTCTCTTGAATGAAGGAGTCAAAATTCAGGCAAGGGACAGTGAGCTTTGCACCAAAGGAGAAAATAGGTAGGTAGGTAGATATATAGATAGGTAGGTAGGTAGATAGATAGATAGCCTTAAAGACTTCCACAAAAATGGATCTTCCCTTCCCTCTGGTGCGCGAAGGAACAGTTGCGTGTTACAGAAAGAGGCAGAAAACAAGAGGCAAGGCTGTAAGGGCAGCATTCCCATATGGAAACCACCCAGTCAGTCTTTCTATTGAAGTCAGTTAGTTGGATTTTTATTCCTTTCTTATTTTCCCAAATATGATATATGTTTGGGTATACAACATATAATCATTACACACAGCAGACAAAGCACACGTATGTCTAATGCAAACCCATCTATAAACATCTCTACACAGAGACAGTACAAGTCCATGAACATCGCCGTGTGAAAGACTAGACATGTTTAGATAGATGTGACCCACATCTTACTCTTCGTAAGGGAATCTCTCGGAGTTATAAAGTTTTTTCTCCATTAACACTAGAACATATGCATTTGAAAAAGTTTCACTTTCTGCAAGGCTTCTGTGCAACACTTGGCAGTGAGGATCCCAGTTAAAAAACTTGACAGGTAACAGTTCACAAAACAGAAGACAATATGACACAGAAGGTCTCCTTTCAGCTAGGACTGTATTGAAATAGAACTTAAAGGGAACAAAATATACTGCTTTTTTCTATGTAGATAACTTCCACCGTGTGTTGATGGAGAAAGTGAAATGCTTCGCCCAAGACAGCTGCAGACAGATTCCATCAGGATTTTGAATTGCTCTGCAAATGGTCTGACATATGGTGAATGAACCTGAATGTCGACAAATGGGCAGCAGTATAAAGCAGATTCCAAAAAACACAAACATGCAGGGGTTCACATGGATGAGCCAGGATTCATCCTCCAAGGTCTTCCCGGAGGGTGGGGAAATAACAGTGGACTTCTGTTAGCACACAAACTATACATCATAAACCTGCACAACTAACTTGGTTTGAAGTGTTCAGTAGCTCAGATGAAGGTGTCTGGAACACCAGTGGACTCAGCTTCACTGCAGCAGCTTGTAATAACAAATCTCTCGCACGTTTAGAATAAGTTGTTAAAGCTTACTCACCCAAGTTCAGATGCCTTTAACAGAAAACTAGTCGTACAAAAGGTGCCTGATTGTTTGGCTGGGGAAGACAAAAGAAGTCTGTGACCTTACTCATACGCTCCTTGGGGCAAGGACTTATCTGAGGAACCTTGGAAACAAGGATCTGTCATGCCACTGGCAACTGTACTGACTGACCCGAGTTGTCCTGTCCAGCCACCTCTTGTTTACCAGCATGATGAGATGCATATGTCTAAGGAGATTTGCATTTCCAGTAGGGACATTATTTACAAGAGCTCTCTCATACTTCATTCTACTATTTGCCAGGTTTAAATCTCTATGAGGTGAGGCTACTCCTTTGCGACTGTGCATTTCCCTTTCCTACCTGATCCTTCACAAATCTGGAAATTCAATTTGTAGAGACCTTAGAAGCATAGAATCACAGAATCATTTATGTTGGAAAAGACCTCTAAGGCTATGGAGTCCAACTGTAAACATGACACCACTAAGTTCATCACTAAACCATGTCCCCAGCTGCCACATCTCCACAGCTTTTAAGTACCTCCAGGAATGATGACTCAACCACTTCCCTGGGCGGTCTGTTCCAGTGCTTGACAACTCTTTCAGTGAAGAAATTTTTCTTGCTTTTTTCTCTGGTGTTTGCAGAACATGATATCACTGCATGTCAAGACGGTATCTCAATAGGGACAGAAAACTGGGGAAAGAGGGACAGAAGAGAGGGGGAAGAGAAAGAGCAAAAGTGAGGAGGCAGTCATGGAAGCAGGCATGCAGTTAGAGAGGCAGAGAGATAAGGAGACAAGAAAAGAAAGGCAGAGGAACAGAGCAGGGAGAGGAGCCCCCAGCACAGGTCCACAGCACAATCTGAAATGGCGGCTGTAATTTACATCAAAATCCACACTCTGTAATGCATATTGGGACACCCATTATGAGAAATTCAATGAAAATTGCCCCAAGGGAAATTAGGAGAAATGTTTGTCAAAGGGTGGGTGGAGGTTGGAAAAACGGTAGACTCTTAGAGAAAGGGAACTCGAGAGTTAAGTATGGTAAAAGTCAGGAGGTGCTGTCACCCCTGAAATAATCTGCATCACATCATACTGACACAAACCCAGAAGTACTGTGCAGGTCTCAGAGTCATTGCTCCTCTTGAACTGATAAAAGATGGTCGGCTGCCCACCTATTCTGCACATCCCTTTCACTCACAGTCAAAGATGCCCAAGACATTAAGGGCCTCACTTAGTACCACACCACACTTGCTCTTGTCTAGAACAAAACCACCAAACCCTGAAAATTCACAGGGCAGAAAATGAGGCTGTACTTCATCACTTTTACGTATCCCTGGGCCAAGCCCTTGGTGGGTTACACCTCATTAAGCAGAATTGTACACCAAGAGAAACTTCCACCCTCTTTCAAATTCTACCTTACAAGGAAATCCGCTTGCATTTCAAAATACAATAATGATATTTGGACAGTGCTGGAAAATGATGTTTTAGTGAAAGTATGTGATGTGCCGGTCAAAACATTGCAATTTAGTTTCTGTTACAAACTGCAATTATTTGCAACACACTGGAACAGAGCACATGAAAAGACACCTAAAACATCAAAATGAAGTTTCATCTTGCCAGAATTTCTTTTTGGAAACACCTTCTTACAGATTACTTCATATACACATAGGAATAATCAAGAACTGAAGCCTCTCCTCATTTGTACTGTAAAACAACAGAATTGAGTATTGAGTCTGTGGACAGCTTGAAGTTCTGCACCCACTGCAGTCAACAGATAAGGAAAACACCTGTGGTGTCATGGAAGACCGTAGCACTCTATGTAGGGCTGGACCTGGGATATGTTTCCGTAACATTTTCTCATGACCTTGTGTGCATGTAAGACTGCTATCAAATAGGGTTGCTCCTGAGCACTTGGCTGGAAGGCACGAGTACATCAAAATACTTGAGGTACTTACTTGGACAAGAGAGTGAAGGAAGACGTTTCTTAAATGCACCACGATACAGAAATAAGACGTATGGCAGGTGCCTGCGAGTGTAAATCAATGCAGCTCATGAATGCCAAGGCAGACACTGCCACCTACCTTCACTGGACTGAACTTTCTTGCTATAAGTCCCGACATTGGTGCATGGTAAAAGAATACAATTAGTGGCAGAAATTAAAGAGAAACACTACAGTTGTAAAAGTCATACAGGCAATGTTTTATACAGGTGGGAATGATGGATTCAGAGCAGGGAGGGTTAATAAATGCATTGGTAGCATGCCTTGTTTTTTAATGCTTAATGAAAACTAATGCCCATGAGCAGCAGGAGCCAGGTTCTCTCTTAGAAAGTATTAAAAAATGCTGAAATGGAGATATCTTGCTGTAATGTGATAATTCCAACAGCCAGAAATCACCACAGGAACTACATTTATTCTTGTTATTTCCTTATAGTGACAAACCAAACGCTGAATGATAGGAAGGAAATTCTTGTTTGGTGAATACAAACTGTCACTTAACACTCTCACTGAGTTGGGGTATTTAGATAGTGAAGACCCATAAGAGCTTTTGCCATATGAAAACAATGACAGTGATAAAACCATTTATCCTTGATAAAACCATAAGGCCTAGCCCGGTGTGTAGGCCATCTGGATGTGCTTTCTCCTCTTGAATCCCTGATCCCTCAAGGGGATCTATACTTTTCGTGGCACACAGAGCCATCCACTTACATTGAATCTTAGGAATATGGCATGACAAAAACCAGGAGCTACCTGTATCACTAGATCTCCTCTCCTGCAAATACACTAACAAGATAACAAGCATTTATTCCCAAAGGTCTCAAAGAACATCCTACAGCCAGTGTAGAGTATGCATTCAGCGCTCAATAGCAGATGAATGGTCTGTTGTAAAATACAAGCTCCCAAATCTCAATGAACATTCTCCCAGCCAACATGAAAAACCTTGCAGATGTGAAACAAAGGTCAAGAAGAGGAAATACTGTGGAAACAAGGGAATTCTGAATTCTGACACGGAATCATCACACCTCCAAAACTTGTGCACTAAGGTTTGGCTCTGTGCTGGAAATAGCAGAGCGCATATAACTCTGTGCATAGATTTGCTCCTTCATGCTTGTTTTGATGGGAGTTTCAGAGCTGTCCTCACAATGGGTTTGTGGTGAAAGCAAGGAAAATCTATAAGGGGTGCCATTCCTTGTCTCAATCTCCCCTAATTATAGGGGCAATGCAGAGACAACCCTGGATCTCAATATGCACCAAAGAGATCTTACAGATGGAGGATGTTTTTCACATGATGTAGCAAGTCCGCAGATTGACGCAATGATATGGGGCACCCAGTCATGGACACCTTGATGACGGTATCAGAGGCATTTGAATGGGTATTTGTTTTCCACATGGCAAGTGGTAGCTCCATTTACATGCTTTTGAAGCAAGTAAGTCTACTTTTCCCATTTTAGAGACAAAGCAGTGGATCAGAGGGAGGAAAATCCTTCTGTTTCAAGTCCCTCCATCCTTTGAGAAAGGGACTCCACGGCAGTACTTGAGTCAGGCTATGGAGCAAGGCTCTCTCAACTTTGCTCACCTTTAACTTCCAGATCCCAGGACAACATTGCAGCACCCCCCCCCCCCCCCCCCCCCCCCCCGACCTACTGGTAGCATGGGTTAAATCACTTGGAAATGGGAGTGAAGACTTAAAGAGGCCCGGGAAAAGAAAGAGGGGAGATGCAGTAGATAGATAGCATCTCAGCGCTTCATCCAGCACCTGCGGGGAGGTGAAGCATGGGGCAACTCGGAGGTTGTTGTGACTGATAACGGCCCACAGCGTGTAGAGCAAGCCTTGAGCCTTAGTCGTAGAAGCAAAAACTCCGTCGAAAGGACAGCAGATGGCAGTGGAAAACCTGTCTGAGGACGATGCTGCCCCCCGGGACAGCAGAGCTGGTGGCTGCCGGTTAATTACATCTCCTCAAAAGCCAGCGGGAGCAGGTGGCGGGGAGCATATTGGGAAAATAATTTCGAAGGCTTATTCTCAGTATCTTTTTTTATCTCTCGATCTGACTGATAAAAGGCTGTCAGGATTTTCTTGAACCTACTTCTTTTTCAGGAAACTCCTTGATGCATGAAAGAAACCCCAAATCTTTGGTCTTTAACATTATTAATGCAGTGCAGCAAGTGGATGCAGAGGGTGATCTGCTGATTTTTCTACCAGGATCGAGAGACTTGCAAGAACAAAAATTGTTTCTAAATGACTTCTGCATCTATGTATTTGAAATAAGACAGTATAACAGCAAACTCCTGAGGCTGATTTGCTAGGTATTTTGGGCACATCTTTATATCTTCTACACAAAGAAATAATGTTTACTGTGCCCTACCAGGCACTCTGAGTAAAGACAGGATCCCACAGTTTTATGCGCCTCTGACATGAAGCTTAGGTTTGCTCCCTTGCCCTTCTTTTTCAGAACTGATACATATTTTAGAATTAGCTTGAGTGTTTTGCTTTTGCCTGCCCTGTGGCTGGGCTGTAAGACTTCTGTTGAGAGACTGTTGCTTTGTACTTTTCTATATATAGACTGAGAATGAGTGAGAAATCCAGTCTTAAAGAACCTGCAGTCTCACTGAGGTAAAGGATGGAAAGAAAGCACACTTATACCCACTGTGCGGGCAGGAAGAAAAATTCAGCATTTAAGAACAGAACCCACACAATTATTTAGGTGCTTCCTTTCATTAATGGAAGTCAGCATAATTTTCCTTTGAAGTCTTGTGGTTATCATAAGGCCAAATGCACAGAGGGAAACACAGGCTGAACAAAGACTGACCCTAGATTCCCTTCCCCCAGCTGCATAGTAGAGCAGCATATTCTCTTTCAGGATGCATAGTAGAGAGGGTGAGTGCTTAGCACAATGCATTCAGGCTTAGTAGGATTCAATGTTACCTGGCTGCCAGTTCCATAGGAACAATGCAATAAGGTTTTCAGGGAGCAGAATGGCACTCTGTGTGAAAGGCTCTGAGATCTGCAAGAGCATCAAAACCTTACAGAAAAGAAAAGCATCACAGGACCTGTGGGTGGAAATCTGACCAACAGCAAAAATGCCTTTTTCAGGTTGTATCACTGTCCTCGTATGTCAAGAAGGAGAGAGTGATCAAGAAGTAATAAATAGGAAGTTGCTATGAATTTTCGACAGGTATGGGATTTCTACCACTGGCTTGTTGACTTCTCAAGAATAAAGTGCAGAGACAACATCTCTGGGTACCGTAAGTGACCACAGCCTAACACAACTAGTCCTAGAGCCCACAGGAGAAGAGGCCAATATTTGGTCTGGAGTGGTGCATTACATGCATGTAAATTACAAAGGCTGTTTCCTAACAGGGGGAAACATACAACTGATTTTAACTGTGGAGCGGAGCAGATTGACCAAATAAGTGCCACATTCAGATATCTTTGTACTTCAAGCGGGTGAAAGGGCCATAGATCAGGTAAACACTATACTCCTTTTCACCACTTACTTACTGTAATTTGGGAAGTAGGGGGAACCCAATGAAACTACCAAAAAATTTGAAGAAAAATACTGCTTTGCACAGGGTGTATCAGTCTTCTGGAATGTGTTATCCTGGGGGCTAAGGTATGGAGTAGCAGTTGATCCAAAAAGGGATTAGGCAAATTCAGAGGCAACAGGTCTGTAACAGGTACAGAAAGGCTGGGCAAGCATGTATTTCTTCCTTACTAATCGAATATTTATGGGTCCTGGAAAATCAAAGGGTAATGGCCTGCATATAGTAGGCAGAGTCACATGCTCCACCTAAGTAGCTTCCCTTTCTGCTACTGCCACATTTAGCGCTGATCTAACCTGGTAGGACTTACTAATTTGTGCACTGAAATCCTTATGGTTTTGCTGACAGAAAAGTCATGTCTGTGTTAGAAAGTTGTAATATACATCATAAAAACTAAAGCAAGGGCTTTCTCTACTATTGCACAACAATAGTCTGTGTACCACTCACTCTTTCTAGTTTTCTGTCACCTGTAAGCTTCCTGAGATGTGTGCATGTCTATGGGAGTATGATATAACAGGCATCACAGAAAGATGGTGGGATGGCTCCTATCACTGGTGTGTTGGAATGGAAGGTTACAGGCTCTTTAGAAAAGACAGGCCAGGAAGGCAGGGAGGGGGAGTAGCTATTTATGTTAGGGATAGGCTGGAGAATATGGGTCTCTGGGGACAGTTGGTCAGTCAACAGAGAGTTTATGGGTCAGGGTTAAAGGGAGAACAGCGATGGGAGACATTATTGTGGGGATCTGTCACTGACCACCTGATCAAGAGGACTCTGAGAATGAAGCCCTCTATAGACAGATAGGAACAGCCTCGCGCTCGCAGGCCCTAGTTCTCATGGGGGAGTTCAACCACCCTGATATCTGTTGTAGGAATGGTACGGCCCAGCACAAACAATCCAGGAGGTTTCTCAATTGTGTGGAAGACAACTTCCTTCTGCAAGTAATAGAGGAGTCAACAAGGAGAGGTGTCATGCTTGACCTCGTCCTCACCAACAGGGAATGGCTGGTTGGAAATGTGACGCTCCAGGGCAGCCTTGAATTCAGCGATCATGAGATGGTTGAATTCGAGATCCTCAGGACAGTGAGAAGAGCGTGCAGCAAGGTCACTGCCCTGGACTTCAAGAGAGCAGACTTTGGCCTCTTCAGGGACCTGCTCAGTAAGGTTCCATGGGATACAGCCCTAGAGGGCAGGGGGGCCAAATGCTGTTGGTTGATATTCAAGGATCACCTACAACAAGATCAGGAGTGTTGCATCCCAACTAGAAGGAAGTGCTGCAGGAGGTCCAGGACACTTCCTTGGATGGATAAGGAGCTGCTGAGCAAAATACAAAGGAAAAAAGAGGCTTATAAAAGGTGGAAGCAAGGACAGGCGGCCTGGGAAGCATACGGGGATGTTTTCCGGGAAGCTAGGGACCAGGTTAGGAAAGCTAAGGCCCACTTAGAATTAAACTTGGCTAGGGATGTTAAGGATAACAGGAAGGGATTCTACAGGTACATTGCAAATAAAATACAGACTAGGGACAACATGGCACCCCTGAGGAAGCTATCGGGAGAACTGGCTACCCTGGATTTGGAGAAGGCTGAGGTTCTTAATGACTTCTTTGCCTCGGTCTACACTGGCAAACTCTCTGACCACACCACTCAAGTCTTGGAAGGCAGACGCAAGGACGGTGAGAATGAAGACCCTGAGCCCCGTGTAGGAGAGGATCTGCTTCGAGACCATCTTAAGAACCTGAACGTATACAAGTCCATGAGACCTGATGAAATCCATCCGTGGGTCCTGGAGGAGCTGGCAAATGAAGTTGCAAAGCCACTGTCCATCATATTTGAAAAATCATGGCAGTCAGGTGAAGTTCCTGATGACTGGAAAAAGGGAAATATAACCCCCATTTTCAAGAAGGGGAAAATGGATGAGCCAGGGAATTACAGACCAGTCAGTCTCACCTCTGTGCCTGCAAAATCTTGGAGCAGATTCTCCCGGAAGGCATGCTGAGGCACATGAAAAACAACAAAGTACTTGGTGACAGCCAGCATGGCTTCAGTAAGGGGAAATCCTGCCAGACCAATTTGCTGGCCTTCTATGATGGGGCTATGGAACTGATGGACAGGGGTAGAGCAGCCGATGTCATCTACCTGGACTTGTGCAAAGTGTTTGACACTTGGAGGGAAGGAATGCCGTCCAGAGGGACCTTGACACGCTTGTGAGGTGGGCTTATGCCAACCTGATGAAGTTTCACCATGCTAAGTGCAAGGTGCTACACCTGGGTCTGAGCAATGCCAGGCACAGCTACAGGTTGGGCAGGGAGGAGATTCAGAGCAGTCCTGCGGAGAAGGACTTGGGGGTGTTGGCTGATGAGAAAATGAACATGAGCCGGCAGTGTGCACTTGCAGCCCAGAAAGCCAACGGTATCCTGGGCTGCATCAAAAGGAGTGTGACCAGCAGGTCGAGGGAGGTGATCCTGCCCCTTTACTCTGCTCTTGTGAGATCTCACTTGGAGTATTGTGTGCAGTTCTGGTGTCCTCAACATAAAAAGGACATGGAACTGTTGGAACAAGTGCAGAGGAGGGCTACGAGGATGATCAGGGGACTGGAGCACCTTCCATATGAAGATAGGCTGAGAAAGTTGGGGCTGTTCAGGCTGGAGAAGAGAAGGCTGCATGGAGACCTCATAGCAGCCTTCCAGTGTCTGAAGGGGGCCTATAGGGATGCTGGGGATGGACTCTTCATTAGGGACTGTAGTGATAGGACAAGGGATAACGGGTTCAAACTGAAACAGGGGAAGTTTAGATTGGATATGAGGAAGAAATTCTTTACTGTAAGGGTGGTGAGGCAGTGGAATGGGTTGCCCAGGGAAGTTGTGAATGCTCCATTGCTGGCGGCTCTCAAGGCCAGATTGGACAGCGCCTTAGATGGCATGGTTTAGTGGAGGTGTCCCTGCCCGTGGGAGGTGTCCCTGCCCATGGCAGGGGGGGTGGAACTAGATGATCTAAAGGTCCTTTCCAATCCTAACTGTTCTATGATTTTATGATTTTATGAGAGTATACTCTCTTCATCATTACTGAAGTCTTGAAAGAGGACTGGACCCACTGTTGACCCCCGGGATACGCACTGGCCTCCAACTAGGTGGGTTACATGGCTGGGGGCTCAGCTATGCAGTTTTCAGTCCACCTCTCTTTCTGCTCATCCAGCGCATATGTCAACAGCTTGTCTATGAGGATGTTTTGGGAGGCATTGTAGAAAGCTTTACTGAATCCAAGGCAGACGATATCCACTGCTCTTCCCTCATCTACCAGAACAGCCATGTCATTGTAGAAAGTTAGTGGGTTGGTTAAGTGTGCCTTCTCCATGGTGAATCAAGGATGAATTCTTCTGATGGTTTTCTAGTCCTTCACACGCCTGAAAATGGTTTCCAGAATTAGTTGTTCCATCACCATCCCAGGGGATGAGGTAGATAAGTACTGTAAGACAGCACAGAGCCTGAAGGGCTGCTCAAATAGTCTTTCTGAAGTCACACAACACTGCCGCCTTGAGTCAGTATTTCTGTTGCATATAAAAGGAAGCCTGTTTTTACTGTCTTTTTAGGTATGTGCAGTATTTTATTTCTTGTTAATGATTATTATTTCTCTCTCTCCAGGGCTCTGGGAAATCATTGCTATTAAAGTAAGCCTGTAGTCTTTTCTGACAGTTCTAGAATCTAGCATGTGGTTTCATTTTATAGAGCATGTTTACTGAATTGAATAAAATATCAAATAAAAAACACTCATTATCCTACAAGTACATAAAAGGCATGAAAAAAACCCTCTGAGCTGTATAGTCTGAAGACATAAATAGCTAGATAGCATTTTACAGTATAGCCTTGAGACAAATTGAGTTATAAGTTGGATAGGTTTGGCCCATCTTGTGGAGAGGGAAGGCTTCATAAGGTTCATTAGCTTCAGAATAATTTCAGATGTTTCTTTATAGGTAGCAACAGAACTCTAAAAGACGTAGACCTCAAACGCAGATTGTTTGCATCACTTGTAACAAAAACTGCTATCAGGCATGGGACAGAATTTTTCCTACTACTGCTCTTTGCAGCAGTGGAACTGTGAGTCTGGTTACTTATGGCCTGGGTGGGGAAATAAAGGTCAGGTCCCTTTACTTGAGGCAGGGTGATCTGGGGTTAAAACCTCATTGTCCTATCATTAACACTGCTGACTGGAGCATATAATCCTGTTACAACCTGACTGTAGCAATACCATACATGTGAGAGCAAAAGTTCCCAGTCCAGTGCTCAGTGCCTTTCTGACCTGAGCAGCTCTTTTCAACTTCCTTTACTCCAATCTCCCTATGTGTAAAATTTATTTTCTATTATTTTACATAAGTCTGCAAACTGCTCCGTCACTTCCAAAGCTGCTATGGAGCTATTTCTGGCAGCATTTGTGAAAAAGTTGAGCCAGGAGTCCTGTACCTTGTAGCCAGCTCAGCATGAACACATTCAAGTTGCTCACAGAGTGTCGTAGAATCATAGAATAGTTAGGGTTGGAAAGGACCTGAAGATCGTCTAATTCCAGCCCCATTGCCATGGGCAGAGACACCTCCCACTATACCATGCCAGCCAAGGTTCTATCCAGCCTGTCCTTGAACACCAACAGGGATGGAGCATTCACAACTTCCCTGGGCAACCCATTCCAGTGCCTCAGCCACCTTTGAAGCAAAACTGTTAGTGCCACTGTGGCAGTTATGGGCACAACCAAGTAAACCTAATGTTCACTATGGCTGCAGTAATGCACATATACAAGTTTTGAATCGGAAGTAGCTCATGATAATTAGAAGAGCAAATTAGCATATTATCATCCACTTGCAAACCTAACCATGTTTCAACTGGTTGGAATTTCCTCTCCGTCTTCTTCCTTTCCTTAGCAGAAATGTTTGCTTAAAGTTGTTGCTAATGTAAAAAATACGGCACAGCTGGTCACTGAATATGACCTGTTACGCATGGCTAGTATGAGATTGTGGCATCCTTTCTGTGGGGGCACACCAACAGAATGCATTCAGCTAAAAAATGTGTACTTGAAGAGTGCAGACTGTTGAAAGGTTGGCATACTCCTGTATCATCCTGCTCATTTGCTGCACTCCATTCTGGACAGTGTCTCGCAGTGATATATACAGGCTATGAAAACATTTAGGAAGTCCTGTTACCTATTCAATGGCCTGTTTTGATAACCAAACACATAGGGAGATTCAGGAGCATGGTATTCCTATAAAATTAGTATCTGCTCTCTGGTAAAACCACAATATAGATGGCTCATCAGCAGAGGACTTTGAATCTTGATAACAGAAGGAGTGCAATAAGGCTACAGCACACCTCCTGTGTCACTCCTTTTCCTGTTAGCCCACCAATAAAATAGCCTGTAATGCTAAGAAACTTCTGCCATGGATGCACAAGGCAGTCGGATTTCTTAGGATTGCTGAGTTGCACACAAGTGATGCTGAACAGACCACTTGCACAGGTGTCCTTGTTCTTGTTGGTGGGGGCGAGAAGGCATGAGTGAGTCAAATCAACCTGCTTAGAAGTTTTGAAAATTAAAACCACCTTATGCTTATTTAAGATTTTTCCCTGAGGTTTGCAACAGGGATTTTGTAATACAAAAAATAAACCTTTTGAGAGCTGCTACTCTCAGGTAACTGGGTGCTTCCTTCCTAAGCTGAGATGAATCACCGCTTCCCCTCATGTCTCACAACACTTACTTGCTCAAGATTGTGTGCAGTTCTGGTGTCCTCAACATAAAAAGGACATGGAAGTGTTAGAACAAGTGCAGAGGAGGGCCACGAGGACGATCAGGGGACTGGAGCACCTCCCATATGAAGATAGGCTGAGAAAATTGGGGCTGTTCAGCCTGGAGAAGAGAAGGCTGCGTGGAGACCTCAGAGCAGCCTTCCAATACCTGAAGGGGGCCTATAGGGATGCTGGAGAGGGACTCTTCATTAGGGACTGTGGTGAGAGGACAAGGGGTAATGGGTTTAAACTTAAACAGGGGAGGTTTAGATTGGATCTGAGGAAGAAATTCTTTACTGTGAGGGTGGTGGGGCCCTGGAATGGGTTGCCCAGGGAAGTTGTGAATGCTTCATCCCTGGTGGCGTTCAAGGTGGGGTTGGACATAGCCTTGGATGGCATGGTTTAGTGGGAGGTGTCCCTGCCCATGGCAGGGGGGTTGGAACTCGATGATCTTGAGGTCCTTTCCAACCCTTACTATTCTATGATTTTATGAAGATCAGTAGCACACTTAGTATGCACACACCATAACTTCAATTTTCTGGAACTTGATTTCTCTTACCATAGAAGAAAGTCAATTACAAAACAGTGTTAGAAAGAAGAACAAAGAGCAGATGAGAGCAGAATTATGTCCCCAGGTTTGTCATAAAGAAATAAAGTAGAATTAAAAAAGCCTCTCGTCTTTTCCCAGTGCTATAAAAATGTCGCCAGACATAGAAAGGAACAAAATCTCCAAATATCTGATGGCTCAAAGAGACTTCTGGATGCCTCTTTGAACAGTCCTGCTGTGGAACTCAGTGAAGAAATGTTGTGAGAACCAGATTCTTCTACACAAATTCTGTGCTTGCTACCTGGAAATAATTTAAGGGCATCTCCTCAGCAGCAGTGGACTTTAAAAGCCACTCTTTTCCTTGATATCTCACCGTATGAAAGCAAAGAGGCCTTTTAAGAACATTCTGCTTGTCTGTGAAGTAAAGCTCAACAAGTATTCATGCTGTGTGACTACAAAGCTTTAAAGCTTGAACAAAGAAGAAACTATTTGTCCTTGGCACTTAGCTACAGCATTAGTCAGTAGTCTGTGTCCTTCAGCTATAGTAGTGGTAGGTTTGGTTTTGTCTGTTTGGTTTGGCCATTCTGTACCTGCCATCTCCGCTTTTTCCATTTCAAAGCTAAAAAGAGCTGCACTAGGATTTATCTGACAGTGTTTCTCACAAGGATTCAGTCTCTCAGATGTTGTAGAACAGGCCTCCTAATAATGGGAGTATTTTAGCTAGAATAGGATAATTAGAAATTGGATTTTTCTTTCCAGCATGTCCCTTGGGATCTTCTACAATTGAGATATTGGATGTTTTGACAGATAATTGTGATGGTAATGCTGGGAGTGTAGTCATAATAACAATGAGGATGATTCTAAGCATTCTTTTGCAGTTGAATAGCAGCCTGAGAAATTTATTTGGGAAGATTTTTATAAAAAGCCCCAACATATGCCCAGAACAAACCCATTAATCCATCTTCTCTTGTGCTGATAATGGGAAAAGGTATGTTTTACTCAAAACCATCAAAATTACTCACCTTAGGCAAGCAGAAAAGAGATTTTTTCCAGTCTGATTTTTTTAATCCTTATTTCCAAAGACTTTGCAACACTTTACAAATAATCAGCCACCACATCCAGCTGATTTCACTGCACCATCATCTTATTGCTCATGCCAACAAAGATACAATGAGGAAAATCTCATGATCGCAAAATGAAGTCAGTTGTATCTCTAATACGCAGTTCAGGAATCACTTTAGTCACATGCAGTATAATAAGATTTTGAAAGCTCAGCCAGGCCCTTGCTGTACAGGGACTGAGGCATGCTATAAAAGAGCATCCATACTCCCACAGTCTTCTACACTGTGATGTGGGGGGAAGAATGGAATGGAATGGAACAGAAGGGAATAGAACAGAACAACAGAACAGAACAAACAGAACAGAACAACAGAACAAACAAACAGAACTGAACAAACAGAGCAGAACAGAATGGAATGGAATGGAATGGAATAGAATGGAATGGAATGGAATGGAATAGAATGATTGACATTTCAGTTGGAAGGGAGCTACAACAATCACCTAGTCCAACTGCCTGACCACTCCAGAGCTGACCAGAAGTTGAAGCATGCTATTAGAGATATCGTCCAAATGCCTCTTGAACACTGACAGGCTTGGGACATTGTCTGCTTCTCTAAGAAGTCTGTTCCAGTGTTTGACCACCCTCTCTGTAAGGAAATGTTTTCTACTGCCATGTCTGAGCCTCCTCTGCTGCAGCTTTGAACTGTTCCCACATGTCCTGTCACTGGATAACAGGGAGAAGAGATCAGCACTTCCCTCTCTACTTCTCACAGACAAACGGAAGATTGTGGACTACTGCATGGACATTTTTCTACCAAAAGGTTTTCTTTGAGTAGGGATGGCAGGATACTTCTAGCAATTTGTACAACATCTCTGCTCCAGGACAAAGGTGGAGTGAGAGAAGCAAGGCAGAAATATCACCAGAGGAGAACGGATAAGAAACATGAGCTCTGGAAAATGCAGATATTGACAAAAGGCATACACTCAAATGTTACCTCTTTGCACATACCCTGTGCACTCACATTCTCCTAATAACCCAGAGTTGCAGTACTGGGAGGGCTTTTGTAGGAAAGTTTCATCTTCTGAGCTGCATCCTATCCGCACTAGTTCTGAGAGAAAGTACAATGATGCTTAAGTTGAGTTGAGCCAGCTTCTAACGCCAGGTCGCCCATCTGTAGAAACAGCAATGCCATAAACACATGCTGTCATCTTGTCTCTCCAGAGCCTTTCAAAATGTGTGTGGGAGGGGTGCATTTTTGGGGGAGACATCTACCGTTCATGGCCAAAAAACCCAAGCATGGCAAAAAAACCCAAAGAGAGACAAAAGGAAAAGTAAAGACAGCTACCCTTGCAAACCAGTGCGTCCCTCCTTACAGGGTGAATTCTCCGCTACTGTTGTCTGGGTGGACTCCTCTCAGCCTCTCCAGTTTGTCAACTTCTGTCCTGTCCAGAGCTCCAGGCAGGACACAATGGCCACAGGGTTTGCACTGGGGTGCCGCTGGTCCTGTGGAGCACTGCACCCCTGCACGCAGTTGCATGGGGCCTGCCCTCAGGACAGACAGGCTCCTTGCTGGGACAGGACCTCTGAGTCCAGGGAAAGTGATCTGATTAGGTAACAGTTTTGCTGAGGATGGCAGGTGACATCTCTATCTTGCATGAGAGCCCAAAGTGGACTGCTCGGTGCCCAATATCTCCTGCTAGTTTTGGCCCTGCTCTCAACATCTGACAACAGAAGGTGACTTCTGCAGACCTTTCCTGCATGCATTGTCTATCTATTCCTTTGAAAATTCAGAACATTGAAAGTGAGGAAATGAGAAAAGAGGAGAATGAGGTGAGAAACACAAACTGCAAATAACTCTGACTGGCTGAGAAGCAGGGACTTGTGGACCTCAGGGTATGTTATATCCTTGGTCTGCTCAGCTCTTCACAGTGCTTTAGCAGACACCACTGCAGAGCTCTCCCCTTGTCTGCAGCCCATCCTACCATTCCATGCAGGGTAGGGCAGGTTGCAGGGCAGCCCAAGCAAGGCAGGCACTGTTCAGGAAGGCTCCTGAATGTTACTAGGGTGACATTTTTTTATCCACATGCAGTCTTTTCTGCCTCTCTTAGTCCACTTTAATCCCATCTGTATAGAAGAGAGAGGAGATTTGCCAACAGAGTAAACAAGTTCGCAGAAATGCTGAATTTTTGGATGCAGAGTTTACAAACTGCAATGGGTACATCTTGATAATTTAGTTTGTTCTCTCTAATTAATGTGATAAATTCCCAAATGCCTATATATGCTTTAAAAACAGAACCTGAAAAATCAAAATGATCCTTCAGAAACTGATGAAAACAAGTCATCCAAAAATGAGTAGATTGGAGCTAGGTTTGAGTGCTACCTCTCTTTGATGGAAATTGCTAGACCTTGTATGTCAAGGGATTTTCAGTTGCTGCTTCATTACTGTCGTAACTGAAAAAGGATGCTGAAAATCTGACAGCTCCTAGTTTTCCAAGGAAGCTGAAGGATTTTGTGCCCCTGCCTCCAGTAAAAGGAAGCAAACTGAGAGAAATCTGGAAAACTCATCACTGAAAACCTTAATCTTGACATTTCAAACATAAATACTGGAAAGAGAGGTGCAGTGTTATGAATGATCATATATCAAAGTGGAGGTAATTTTAAGCACTTGCATGCACTAGAGCACTTTTTCCACGTCCTGTGAATGCCTGGGAATTCCAGTGTTCATTTATTCCATTAAAACATGAAAGATATGTAAGCAGTGACAGTTCCATGTGAGTGACACTCAGGTCTTCTCAAAACAAATGTTATAACTGGACTCAAAAAACTATTGCTGAACGTATTCCTTCATTCTCAAATAGACACATAAGCAAATATGGAAGATCGTTTTGCATCTCTGGAGAGGGAGGTAAAAACAATAAGGTACACAGTTTCTTCCACGTATTGTACAAATTCATCTCAAGAGTAAAAAATGGACAAATGATTTAAATTCCAATTTATTCAGGCACAATTTTCATACAGCCTACTTTTTAATTCCTTAGGTTGACATGACATGACATTACTGACAGGGAGAGAATATAACAGTTACAAATTCATTGTCACAGCTGGGAATAAGAAAGGATACTTGTGTACTTCTTTTCCACATGTATGCCCCTTTTTCTGTGATGGTAGTCCAAATAATCAAGAAGCTTCCATAATTTGCTCTCTTGACACCTGAATTTCTGCAGTGTGAAGGACCCTGAATACTGTCAACTTCTGAAAGAGCTGTTGTTAAGTGTTGAAGAAATCATATCATGTATGGTTTGAAATTAGAATTTTGATGAGAGTAAAAAAAATCAATCAAACCCTGGTATAACCTTGGAGCTCTTGGATTTTGGGTCCATTGCTGCATTCCTTGGTTACTTCAAATGCCTACTGCTCTAGGGGAAGATAGAGAAGAAAAGCAGGAAAGAAGAATCCAGTTCCTAAGAGAATTTGACATGGCTAATGCATGCAGGGACGTTTTCTCTGAGTAGTGTGAAGCTCACTAAGAAATGCACACAGGCTCGCATCAAGCAGCACAGCAGCTGATGCTTAGTAGTGTAATGCATGGAAGATGTTCTGAACACTTTTATCTCACTGCCTCTTCTAAAAGGAAAATGCTGTACACATTTAGGGCTGTGCTTTATGTCAACTGACCTTCCGTGATACTCATGCTTATATTTTGGTAATGTAAATTTTAACTGTTTTTATCTTAAATGATACATTATTTTGTAAGTTGGGAAAACCTGAATAAAGGAGTTAGTTAGAGACTGAGAGGCAATCCTGGAGTTAGAAAAACCTACCACTTGACACAAAAGACCAGTAGGGAAAGAGGTGAACTGATTTCCAGCTTTATTTCTTTAGAGCACACTCCCATTGGGACACAGATAAAGAAATTAATGCACCCCCCTCGACCTGCTGGTCACACTCCTTTTGATGCAGCCCAGGATACCGTTGGCTTTCTGGGCTGCAAGCACACACTGTCAGCTCATGTTCATTTTCTCATCGACCAACACCCCGAAGTCCTTCTCCGCAGGGCTGCTCTGAATGTCTTCCCTGCCCAACCTGGAGCTGTGCCTGGGATTGCTCCCACCCAGCTGTAGGACCTTGCACTGGTCGTGGTTAAACTTCATTGGGTTGGCATCAGCCCGTCTCACAAGCATGTCAAGGTCCCTCTGGATGGCATTCCTTCCCTCCAGCATATCAACCGAACCACACAGCTTGGTGTCATCGGCAAACTTGCTGAGGGTACACTCAATCCCACTGTCCATGTCACTGACAAAGATGTTGAGCAAGACCAGTAGTTCAAGTGAGGTGCTCCTGCCCCTCTTCTCTGCTCTTGTGAGACCTCACTTGGAGTATTGTGTGCAGTTCTGGTGTCCTCAACATAAAAAGGACATGGAAGTGTTGGAACAAGTGCAGAGGAGGGCCACGAGGATGATCAGGGGACTGGAGCACCTCCCGTATGAAGATAGGCTGAGAAAGTAGGGGCTGTTCAGCCTGGAGAAGAGAAGGCTGCTTGGAGACCTCATAACAGCCTTCCAGTATCTGAAGGGGGCCTGTAGGGATGCTGGGGATGGACTCTTGATTAGGGACTGTAGTGATAGGACAAGGGATAACGGGTTCAAACTTTAACAGGGGAAGTTTAGATTGGATATGAGGAAGAATTTCTTTACTGTGCGGGTGGTGAGGCAGTGGAATGGGTTGCCCAGGGAAGTTGTGAATGCTCCATCACTGGCGGTGTTCAAGGCCAGATTGAACAGAGCCTTGGGTGGCATGGTTTAGTGGGAGGTGTCCCTGCCCATGGCAGGGGGGTTGGAACTAGATGATCTTAAGGTCCTTTCCAACCCTAACTATTCTATGATTCTATGATTCTATTTAGATAAAGAGTATGCTATAATTGCACTAAGCAGGAAGGAGAGTCAGTGAAACAGGAAACGAAATGGGATGGTAATGAGGAAAGCAGGTAAAGGGAAAATGAGCCAGGGCCACACAGATGTGGCCTGATCACAGCTTTTGAAACAAAAGATTGTTCTATTTTTCAGTTGTAATTTTCATAAAATTTGTCAATTTCCTCTACTCTATAGCCCTCTATCGTTACACAGTGAGTCTACGACAAAGGTGCCACTGTCCGAAACAAGTATTTTCTCAACATCCCCTGCTGATGGTGATGAAATTCCTAGCATGCTGATTGTGTGGATTTTTAAAGCCAGAGTCACAGATATAGTTGTCAACATAAGGACTGTGCAGCTTGCAGCTCAGTTTGGGATCAGGGCAGAATTTATTGATAGCCTGCATGACTTCAATCACTTTGAGGGCCAATCAGCTGGCAGTTAGTGTCTGTTCAACTTTTAGAAAATAAATTAGCAGTAATCAAATAAAACAAAATTATGATCAAGATGTCATCCAAGGAGCCCAGACTCTGACTGAAACCCATGCATCCATTATATATGTTTCCATTGGCAATCGATGAAATGTGATGCTGTCTCAGTAGTACAATCATACCCATGGCAGGTTGGAACTAGGTGATCTTTAGGTCCTTTCAAAACCTAACTGTTCTATAATTCTGTGTGAAGCAGAGAAAAAATAAACAAAACAAAACAAAAAACCCGCAGTTCTTCATTCAGGAGCTCTGTCTTTCTCTGTATGTTCATCAAATCTATACTTGCCAACTTTAGCAACAACAGCAAACCAGAAACTGGGATTTATTCAATCTTTTGCTTCTTTGGGACTCAGTAAACAGAGAAATTCTACTGACAGCAAACAGCCTGCGAACACATGATACAGCTGCAGAAGAAAGAAAGAACCTCAGCCCATGTTGGAGGTGCATTCTCCAGTGATGTCATTTATTGTTACTACAGTAATGTAACTGTGTTGAAGAAATGAAGCTGAGTTTGTCATCGACTGACATCTAGCTAGGCTTGGATGCCAAATAGTCCAAGAGAATGCAATTTTTAACCAGTATGCTTCATATATTCAATATGCAGTGTATTCTTCAGGTGTTACGGTAAAACTCTGCAATGCCTTTCAGCAAACTACATGGCCCTCCAAACAAAAAGTTTCTTTCTGGAAGAGGCACTTTCCCTGCTGTAAATTATCTTTTTCAACTTTAGGCATACAAGAATTTTATACCCACTTTTTAACAAACCTCAGTACTAGACCTATGTTCAGAAGTAAGCCTTGTACAAAATAAGCATCTCAAGCTACTCATCTGCGCAGCTGGAATGTGAAACATGTGCTGTGTGATATGCAAATGTGTAATTGGATTTAAATTATTTTAATGAAAAAAACCCAGCCACATTTGGTATTGGTAGAAGTCCATTCTGATTGCCCTGTTTCAATAAATGCAGTGGCAGAACTTAGATATTCACCAATTTAAAGGGCTAATTTTAAGCATTTCACAAGGTTAGCTTTACTGATTCATTTGTAATCAGGTTCATAAACAGAGTTGTTTAAACAAGGCAAAGAGTTATTAAGCATTTCTATTACTAGTTCTACAGATATTTAAACTAACACTGGCTGAGCATTCTTTCCTCCCCAATCTAAAATCAATCATACCAAAAAGATAGGTGATCACAGTAATTCCTCTTCCACTCTATTTTTTTCCTTGAGGCAGAAAAATGAAGATTCCAAATGTCCCAAGCCTCTCAAAATTCACTGAAATACATACTTATGTCCAAATCCACGGTTCTGATTACTATGGTCAACCAAATACCCATTATCCAATGATATAACATCCCTCATTTCACCCCGCTTCAACTCTTTTTCCTGTTGTACTTAGTGAGGATCCATGGTGTCAGACTGTAGCAGCTTACAATCCAAACCTGATACAAAGGAAGAAATTCACCTGTCAGGCACTTCCACAGTTTTGCAGTTCAAATTACTCTTGCTTCTGCTTCCTTTCAAATTCATCTCCTTGAGCCCAGACAGTGAACATTAGCTTTTCTAGAGTCCTCCCCCTGTAATAACAAGAATTTACTGCCCTTTCTTATCACCTTTCATCCAACAGTCTGAATTATGAGGAACACCGTATTTACATCTGGCTTAGAAATGAAGAAATTGAAGAAAGGAGAAATGAAATTGCACTCAGAAAAGCAGCAACACCTAAATGAGAAAGAGGACTCCCAGCCTTCATCCAATGTACTGATCCTTGTTGCATTCAGGATTCCTACAGTCACAAGGAATTATGTTGAAGACATTGTGGATAAAGTTTACAGAAGTTCAAAAGGCAGGTGTGGTTTAAGCCCAGCTGGTAGCTCAAAGCCATGCAACCACTCACCCCTGCTCTGGGTGGGATGGGGAGAACTGAAAGAGTGTAAACTGATGGGTTGAGATAAGAACAGTCCAATAACTAAAGAACAGCACAAAACTACTACTACTAATAAGCACATGGCGCTTGCCTTGGCGGATTGGTGGGAGTGTGATATAGTCAATCTGCCAGGCCTCCCCATATTTGTACTTCAGCCATCATTCTCCATACTAGAGAGGCTTTAAATCTTTGGCTTGCTTAATTGCAGCACATGTTTCACTGTCATGAATAACCTGGGCAGTAGTGTCCATTATTAAGTCCACCCCTTGATCACGAGCCCATCTGTATGTTGCATCTCTGCCCTGACGGCCTGAAGTGTCATGGGCCCACCGGGCTAAAAATAATTCACCCTTATGTTGCCAATCTAAGTCCATCTGAGCCACTTCAATCTTAGCAGCTTTATCCACTTGTTGGTTGTTCTGGTGTTCCTCAGTGGTCTGACTCGTGGGTACATCAGCATCTATATGGCATAATTTCACTATCAGGTTCTGCACCAGGGCAGCGACATCTTGCCACAGTGCAGCAGCCCAGATGGGTTTACCTCTGCGTTGCCAGTTGCTCTGCTTCCATTGTTGCAACCACCCCTGCAGGGCATTTGCCACCATTCATGAGTCAGTATAGAGATAAAGTACTGGCCACTTTTCTCATTCAGAAATGTCCAAGGCCAGCTAGATGGCTTTCACCTCTGCAAACTGACTCAATTCACCCTCTCCTTCAGTTTCTGCAACTTGTAGGGAGCTCCATACATCTGCCTTCAAACTCAGTGATTTCCCACAATATGGCAGGACCTGTCAGTAAACAAGGAATATTGCTTCTCACTGTCTGACGGTTTATTATATGGTTGGGTTTCTTCAGGGTTGTATGGCCGTAGGCAAAACGCATGCAGCATATGCAGAACCATGCTGGTTCCCAGCAAAAGGAGCAGGCTGGCTTCAAAGGTACTCAGAGGATCCTCAAAATCCTTTAAATTCTCAAGTGCTGCGGTAAATATCTGGCTGTAAATAGAGGCATTTTTCTCTGCAAGAAGTTGCTTTTTCAGGGCTAATTGCAAATAGTTATCCTGATTTTTCTCTTTGTCTAACTGTTCTTTTAAGTTAACTATCTGGTCCTGCAGGGCTCAGACCGGGTCTTGTGGAGTTTGTATGAACTGAGATTCAGCTGTTTGTTCTTCTCTAGCCTCTACTGCAGCAGCGAAGCTGGTGCCCAGTATGACGCAGACAATCAATTTATCCTTTCCAGGCCGCAGTTTTGCCTCCTTTTGCTTGGCGCTTATTCGCTCTGTTACACTTTGCAAATTATGCCATTTTCTCTTTGCCCACCTTGCCCCTGCCAGAGAGGGGCAAGCATTACACTTTTCTAAAAGACCATGCAACCCATCTCTGCCCTGAAGTGCAGCTTCACCACTATTCATTTCTGAATGGGACAATTGTCTCAGGGAAACAGCATGTTTTGCTTCAACAAAACCCACCCCTTTAGTCCCTGAGAGGTACGCACAAAATACAAAGCAGCAATAGGTTGGGGTAGTCACCTCAGGAAGGCAGTGAATTTTGTTCTAACAAAACCCACCTCTTTAGTCCCTGAGAGCTACACATGTAACACAAAGCAAGTGAAATGCAGCAACAGGTTAGGGTAGTCATCTCAGAGAGGCAGCACGTCTACTTCAGCAAAATCTACCCTTGACGTCCCTAAGAGCTATTCCCGTAATACCTTACACTTTACATGACATTGTGGTACTTTTCACTGCAAGGGATCCTGTCCGTGACACCAATTTAATGTCAGGGTCCAACTGGAAAAAACCCTAGTGCCGGACTCATTTCATTCATGACCCCAAGAGAGAAATTAAGATGAGAAGAAGGTCAAGTACCATAATCAATCAGTTGGTTTATTACAAAAATAGAATTATTATAAAAAAAGGAAATTATTGTAAAAAAGAGATAGTGATAGGATAGAAAAAGGATAGAAATGAAGTAAGAATGTGGGCTTCAGAGAGAGAGAGAAATAGTCAGCACTATAGATCCAGGGTGTCTCAGGGGTCCATAGCTGGTATCAGAGGTAGTGGGAGTCCTCCAGGGTCTATAGTCAGTATCAGAGCAGAGTGTTCCCAGCAGGCCGTAGTAGTCATCGGAGGTGGGTGGGCGTCCTCATGGGGAGTGTCCTCTTGGAGATGCCCCAGTGAGGGTGCCCTTGGAGTTGTCCTGTTGGAGGGTGTCCTAAGTGGCAGTTACCTTTTATTATGAATTGCCGGGAGTACCTCTGTTCTTAATGCCACATATCACACATTCTCTGTGTAATATGAGACCATATTATGTTCTCTGTGTGAGCCTGTTTTGCTTATCTCAGCTCCTCCCACCCACCTCTCAGGCAATGGACAGTGGAGTACCATTTCAGTTTCTTACACCCTTCTGTCAGGCAATGGACTTTGGGGTCTTATCTCAGCTCCTCCTATCTATCTCTGAGACAATGGTCCATGGAATGCCATCTCAGCTTCAAATACCAATCTTTGAGACAATGGACAGTGGATTCAGTTCAGCCTCTCACACCCACCTGAGTGCCAGCAGAGGACTGGTTTAAGCCCCGCCTCTCTCACTCCTTCCCTTCCTCCTCCCCACTCCCGGAGGGATGGGGAGGAGAATTGGGAGAATGTAACTTCCACGGATTGAGACAAGAGCAGTCCAGTAACTAAGGAATAATGCAAACCACTACCGCTACCACCAGTAATAATAATGGTAAGGTAAATAAAAAGGAAAAAGAATATAAAAGTAAAAAGAGAAGGCAAAAAAAAAATATAAATAAACACAATCAATGTACAAAACAATTGCTTACCACCCACCGACTGATACCCAGCCTGACCAAAGTATTGATCTGCCCTTCTGGGTAAATCCCACCAGTTTATATACTGAGCATGACGTGCTGTGGTATGGAATACCCCTATGGTTAGTTTCTCTCAGGTGTCCTGTCTCTGCTTCCTCGCAGCTTCCTGCGCACCTCCTCCCCAGCAAAGCATGAGACTGAAAAGTCCTTGATCTGGGTAAGCATTATTTAGCAACAACTAAAACATTGGTGTATTATCATCATTGTTCTCACACTAAAGCCAAAACGCAGCACTGCACCATCTACTAGGAAGGAGAAAAATAATTGTTACAGCTGAAACCAGGACAGAAAGTGATCAACACCACGGAGAAAAAATTCCACTGAACATGTATTTTTCAATAAAAAGACATATATTTTCTTAAGAAACCATTTAACCACGAAGTATCACAGACTTGGAAGGGTATCCCACCCTAAGGATCGGTTTTAAAATCCATGTTTCCTGAAAAATTTTACTGGTTTCTGTTAGAGATCAGGACTTTGGTTTGAGAGTAGTGTTGCCATTCTACTTAACTTTTACCACTTTAAGGTGTGTAAATCTATTCTCAACATTAAAGCAAGTTCACATACCCTGTCATTCCCCCCACCAACTGTACAGACATGACCATGCAAAGACACAAAATTGTGAAATAATTAGAGAAATGACTGTGTATGCCTTATTATTAAAAAAATATGAAACTTAACTAATATTAAAGTATAAATGGATTTTGGAGAGGCAAATTTAGGACATTTGTCCTGGGTTCAGCAGTAGCAGTCATTTTTTCTACTTCTTAGTCGCTGGTGCAGTGCTGTGGTTTTGACTTTCAGCCTGGGAACAGAGCTGATAACATCGATGTTTTCAGTTGCTGCTCAGTAATGTTTAGTCTGACCAAGGACTTTCTGAGTCTCATGTTCTGTCAGGGAGGAGGGGAAGCTGGGAGGAAGCAGAGAAAGGACACCTGACCCAAACTGACCAAAGAAGTATTCCACACCACAGCACATCATGTGCAGGATGTAAAAACTGGGGGAAGTTACCTGAAAGGGCTAGATCACCGTTCTGGTCAGGCTGGGTGCCTGTCGGTGGGTGGCGAGGGTTGTATTCCGTTGTTATTTCCCTTGTCATTATTATTATTGGTGGTAGCAGCAGTGGTTTGTGTTATACCTTAGTTACTGGACTGTTCTTATCTCAACCTGTGGGAGTTACATTCTTTCAATTCTCCTCCCCATCCCTCCGGGAGTGGGAGGAGGAAGGCAGGGGGAGTGAGCGAGTGGCTGCGTGGTTCTGAGTTGCTGGCTGGGCTTAAACCGCAACAACATTCTACCTTGCAATCATGTTTGAAGGAGATTAGAGATTTATATTCAGTATACAATGTAAAAATGAACTGGTTTGTTGGAAGGAAGTAGCTGGTATTTCTGACACCTCTGAGGTTGAATTCCTTCAAATAGAGTCTCTGTTTTTGCCTCAATAACATATAAACACTGGTGGGACTTGCTGGAGAGATTAATTTTACTAGCTGAAAGCTGAGTGGACATCTCTGAGCAGCTGGTGCTAAGCACAGGTAATAGGTCGAATCAAATCACCATAATGAAGAGGGTTTGATTTAAAGAGAAAGAAACTGCTTAAATATTTTAATGACATCAAATTCTATTTCTGACTTCTTCCTTAGCAGAGACCAGATGTAACTACTTTACATTGAGCAAGATATAAATCTTTTGATCTAGTACTTGATCTTGATAAAGGCCAAAATATAAAAGATAACGTTGATTTAGAGTTTGTGGCATCCACTTGACAAGGAGAGGTACAAGCCATGTGGTAGAGCAATGTAGCAATAATTGCACCAACCATTGGGGTAGAGAAAGTTCGCTTCTTTTCCTCATTGTGTGATTTTCATAAGAGTCAAGCCCACATTAAAGCAGCGTTTTACGTCAGTTGTCTTGTGGGCAAGGACAAGTCAACTGCTCAGTGTTCACATGGAGACCAGTAATGAGTGATGTCCCTCAGGTGTTGGTGCTGGACCGATCCTGCTCAACGTCTTTGTTGGTGACATGGACAGTGGGATTGAGTGTACCCTCAGCAAGTTTGCCAATGATACCAAGCTGTGTGGTTCAGTTGATATATTGGAGGGAAGGAATGCCATCCGGAGGGACCTTGACATGCTTGTGAGACGGGCTGATGCCAACCCGATGAAGTTTAACCACGACAAGTGCAAGGTCCTACAGCTGGGTGGGAGCAATCCCAGGCACAGCTCCAGGTTGGGCAGGGAAGACATTCAGAGCAGCCCTGTGGAGAAGGACTTGGGAGTGATCAATGAGAAACTTAACATGAGACGTCTTCAGTGTGCGCTTGCAGCCCAGAAAGCCAACTGTATCCTGGGCTGCATCGAAAAGAGTGTGACCAGCAGGGAAGTGATCCTGCCCCTCTACTCTGCTCTTGTGAAACCTCACTTGGAGTATTGCATGCAGTTGTGGTGTCCTCAACATAAGAGGGACATGGAGCTGTTGAAGCAAGTCCAAGGAGGGCCATGAGGAGAAGAAAGCTGGAGCACTTCCCATACAGGCTGAAAAAGTTGGGGCTGTTCAGCCTGGAGAAGAGAAGCTGTGTGGAGACCTCATAGCAGCCTTCCAGTACCTGAAGGGGACCTACAAGGGTGATGGAGAGGGACTCTTTATCAGGGGCTGTAGCAATAAGACAAGGGGTAATGAGTTTAAACTTAAGCAGAGGAGATTTAGGTTAGATACAAGTAAGAAGTCCTTTACTTTGAGGGTGGTGAGGCACTAGACCAGGTTGCTCAAAGTAGGGGTGAATGTTTCATCCCTAGCAGTGTTCAAGTCCAGGTTGGACAGGGCCTTGAGCAATTTGGTCTAGTGGAAGGTGTACCTACCCATGGCAGTGGAGGTTGGAACTAGATGATCTTAAGATTCTTTCTAACCTTAACCATCCTATGATTCTATGATCCTTTCAAATGCTGCCATTTAATGTGGATTAAGAGTGTGGACTCTTAACACAGGTCAAGAACTTTTCTCAGTACACAAGTTAACTGACTCAACAGTACACATGCTCCAGAGCACTGTTTCTTTGCAGTACTAGGATCCACCTACATGCATTTGAGTTGAACCAAGAATGGTAAGGAAACTCCCCTGCAGTACAACTATCCCATTATCCACAGGTTCTCTTTGAATGGCAGTGGTGTTTCTGGAGTTCAGAGTGCCACCTTGGTTCTCTATTCTTTGCTGCTTGCACACCCAGCAAGTTATTAACATGCACTGACAGAATAACAGAAGTGACAACCTTCCCATAGGACCACAGAATAGCTCAGGCTGGAAGGGATCTTTGGAGGTCTGTGGTCCAACCTCATGCCCAAAGAAGGGCTTAGCCTTGGGATTAGACCACGTGTTCAGGACTTTGTTCAGCTGAGGCTTGAAACCCTCCAGGCATAGAATCATGAACTCATTGAGTCTAATCTAACACTGCTAAATCCATCTCTAAATTATGCCAGTAAGTGCCTCTCCTGCATGTTTTTAAATACTTCAAGGGTTGATGCCTCAACCACTTCCCTGGGCAGCTTGTTCCAGTGATTGACAGCCCCTGTAAGTGATTTCCCACCTTTATCCTGTTCTATGAGCTATTTAACTTGATTTTCTCCCCCTGTCGTGTTGAGGAGAGGAATAAGAGAGCAACTGGATGGGCATCTGACAGCTGCCCAAGGTTAACCCACCACAGAGCACTTCTACTGGGAGCCCTGCTTTTATTTTTAGATATAAGAATATTGGCTAATTGAACATTACACCATGTAAAGTGTAGGCATATGAGTTGTTATCCCTGTGTAAACAGATTGCATGTTTCCAGTGAGAATCAATTCACACTCTGCTCTGGGGTTTGTTTTGGTTTATGGCTTCAAAGTTTCAGCAGAGGCTTTGTTGTCTTTGTTAAACTCATGTATAGCTGAAAAACTTCATCCTTTAGGAGAAATACTTATTGTATGGTGTTAGACATCTATTTTGTCATTTGTACTGTGATTGCAAGCTGAGTTCAGGACTTTGCCCTGCTTTGCCACTCATATCAAGAAACAGCCCACAGCTTAAAGAATTCGTAAGGCTGCTAAGGGCACAGCTAATGAGCACCAGAGCCTGAAGTCATGCTCTACACTGCTTCCTTCTCTCCTGTTTCCAAGTTTGGAATGCATAGCTTTGGCAAGGGCAGATGATGGATAGTACACTTTGATTCCTGTGGGAGTTTGCTGTCTGAATTTATTTGAAGACTGGGGCTTGATCTGCAAATGTGGGTTAAATCTCGTTCCAGAGAAAATGTTTTCTGACATCAAAGTTACAGGTTTTACTCTGGAAGCAGCTCTGCTGTGGTTCTGGAAATAATTTTCTTCTTTGTAAACTTTTGTAATCCAATAAATAAAGTAATTACTTGAATAAAGATACATACTTTCTCACTTGGCAGATATGTAAACTCTAAAAGACAGCTGAGTTTTGTTCTTCCCGTCTAGATAAGGTTCTTTTGTTTTACATGTAACTTCCCACCCCATTAAGACCATGTTATAGATAGCTGCAAACAATGTTATATATGTCCTGAGGTTAAGACAACAACATTTATGCAAAAAATTATACTTTTTTTTTTTTTTTTTCAAGTGACAAGAAGGTGTTTTTCTTCAACTGGCAGAAAGCAAGTAAACATGCTCAGGGCAGATATTATAAGGGTTAATGATGCCAGAGTTTGCTTAACTTCTTGTTTATGGTCTGGTAATATCTCCTATGTCAATAGATGAAAAAAACAGAGATAGATTTTACATTCAAAAAATGGAGCAAAAAGATGTAAAATGTCCTGCAAAACTTGCAGTGAATTCAAGCTTTCGCTAAAAGTGGTAAATAGTCAAATCAAGATGTGATTTCTTTTTTACAGGAAGGATCTATTTTCTCTTGGGTGATGCAGAAAGCCTAAAGTATCACCAATTTTAATTGTGCATTATCACAGCAAATTCACAGTGTACGTGACTGAAGAAGTATAATGAATTGTTAATTTTTGCTCTTTTTTATATGACTCTTCTCCAGTCAGCTGCTCCTGCAGCCAGAGTCAGTGTCACTAATGTAAATTTGCAGTGCACTGTAGCAGCAACCATAAAAAGTATTTCTGCAGGACAAAGCTGAAAGAGAACTAAAGGAATAGAAGCAGCTAGCAGATACAAATTCTGTCCCACTGTTTAACAATTTTCTCCCCAGGAGCTATCATTCTTGAATCCCTTTTGGAGAGAAATGATGTCTTTTGGCAATATTGTCATGGGCCTAATAGCACAGAATGGTTTTAAATGGGTTGTGTGTCTTTGGCAAACTGAGATGTCAATATGTTAAATGGTAAAAAAGTTTCAGCTGAACAAATTCTTTCTGTTTCTTTAAGGAATGTCCAAAGTACAAAAGACAGCCCAATATAAGTTATTTCATAAGCAATATTATTTTCTCGGGTGTTTTTATTAGTTTGAAGGAAAAATAATTAAAATATAGGTAAAACTCTGTATGCAGATAGGAGACCTAACTGGCACAGTTGACAAAATAAGACCATAACAATTGACAGAGAAACACATAAAGAATTCAATTCAGGAAGTCTGAATCTTAGAAAAAAGAAACAGAAATCAAAGATGTGTTTTATTGACAGTAGAAATTTTCAGGCTTTGAAAGGTTCAGCATCTGAAAGTCTACATGCACTCACATATTGGTGCATAAGGTACACAAACACAGGCTAGTGGCTTCCCTGTCCTCAGAGAACAGAATAAGATGCACTTTTTGTGTGTGAATATAAACTTGTAATAGAAAAATCTAGAAATCCTGACAAAAGACAAGAGAAAGAAGGAAAGTAAAAGCACAAAGGGATGAAAAGCTTATCGTATCTGACAAAAGAGCAGTTATGTAATTCCATAGGCAAATAAAACAGTCACTGAAGGGCTGCCTTTTGAGTCCACAGGTGATAGTAAATGTTGAAGAGATGTAAGGAACCTGTGGCAGTTGCTACAAACACCATTAGGGCTTTGAAGGTATAAGGACGGACTTGGGGGTGTTGGTCGACGAAAAAATGAACATGAGCCGGCAGTGTACGCTTGCAGCCCAGAAAGCCAACCGTATTCTGGCCTGCATCAAAAGGATTGTGACCAGGTAGGTCAAAGGAAGTGATCTTGCCTCTCTACTCTGCTCTTGTGAGATCTCACTTGGAGTATTGTGTGCAGTTCTGGTGTCCTCAACATAAAAAGGACATTGAACTGTTAGAACAAGTGCAGAGGAGGGCCACAAGGATGATCAGGGGACTGGAGCACCTCCCGTATGAAGATAGGCTGAGGAAGTTGGGGCTGTTCAGCTTGGAGAAGAGAAGGCTGTGTGGAGACCTCATAGCAGCCTTCCAGTATCTGAAGGGGGCCTATAGGAATGTTGAGGAGGGACTCTTGATTAGGGACTGTAGTGATAGGACAAGGGGTAATGGGTTTAAACTTAAACAGGGGAAGTTTAGATTGGCTATGAGGAAGAAATTCTTTACTGTGCGGGTGGTGAGGCCCTGGAATGGGTTGCCCAGGGAAGTTGTGAATGCTCCATCACTGGCGGTGCTCAAGGCCAGGTTGGACATATCCTTGGATGGCATGGTTTAGTGGGAGGTGTCCCTGCCTGTGGCAGGGGTTTGGAACTAGATGATCTTAAGGTCCTTTCCAACCCTAACTGTTCTATCATTCTATGATTCTATGGCAAAACATTGATACGCTTGACTGACATGAAAGCAGAAGATAGACTCCATGTGGAGGTTCTGCCAAAAAAACTCAGATGGATGCTCTATTACTGCACTCAAACAATGCCCATGTCAGAGGATAACAAAATTAAAGGAGGAGCTGAGAAAGAAAAAGTGACTGAGGCCAAATCCTTCTTTCCTACTGTACCAGTGTCTAGGTCAAAGTACACCTGGGGGCTGTCCATGAGCCACGGTTATCACAGGTGATTTGCTGTTGCTAATGACCAATCCTAAGCCTGTAATTTCCTGGCTTTCTAGGTCCTCATCATTTAGCTTCTGTAGCAATCTCAGTTTAGCTTTGCTGCATGCAGAATACTTTCACATTGATAGAAAAATCATGTGCTACCAAACTTACAAAACCACTGATGTCACCCATAAGGATATGTGAGTGCCTAATCTAGATTGGGAGACTCAAGAGCAAGAAACTCTTTATCAAATATCACCCCAGTGTAGCTCTCTTCCCTAACAAGGGAAGGAAGAAGGGCAGACTTATTTTTTTAGTTCTCTCTACTCTCTTGAGAGTACTGTATGTGGCTATTGCAGAGTGCCCAAGCTTTTGTAATTATGACAATAGTCTGAAAATGGAAACCAGAGAAGCACTGCTCTCCCCTAACTGTGCACTAATACCTAGCAAAGAACATAATCTTCTGAGTCCCTCGGATTCAAATTTTAAAAACCTTGGAGCATACTGGAGAGTTTATCAGAGGTAATTAAAGTCTGACTGAGATTACTTGCTTTTAAGATACCCAGAAGGACTTGCTCCACGTTTATGAAACAGAGATGCTGCCTCAGCACAAATCCCCACCTGATCAATGGCTTCTACAAGAAATCTATTAAACAGCCCATCTTGAAATGGTGGAGGCAGTGTTTCTCGAAATGTCTGACTACTGCAACTTCCTTTTAAGTTTAAAGAAGATGCACTGTGAATGAGTAGGGATGAGATAAAACGCAGGACATATAGCTGTTCCTACCTAAAAGGAAAATGGACACACAGGAATTGCCTGGTAGGAACTTATCAGCATCTTTGCTTTTTAAAGATAGTTTTCCAATGTTCTGGTCACAGAGATGATTTTGCACTGTGAAAAAAGGAGGATATTAATGAGTCTTATAACCCATTCATGTTTGCAGCATTGTTTTCCTTTCTAACATCTGTGGGCTTCTCTGGAAACGAAGCAAACTGCAGCTTTCATCTGAGTTTTTGGTACTTTCTGCTGTCTATAATGCCTTATATGATGTCTTTTCTAACTTGTTACAGATAACACTGCCAAAAGCACCTTAAAAACTCAGCAGCTGCAGCCCTGGTTTTACTGACACCAGAATCTCTTTACACAACGATGTTGTGCATCCACCAGTCAGATCTCTTTTCTTTTGGCAGTGCCATGCTTGTACAATATTTCTCATAGTGTCAATGAGTAACATAGGGTTACAATTTAACCCCATCCAGAGAGATTGTGCCAGAAGTCATGTCAGGGCTGGAGTTATCTTAGATCTCTTTGTAACACTGACACTAAAAAGTAGTTGTAGCACTGAGCAAAAAGGAAGACAGATGGAATTTTTCCTCGCTGTTACAGCCTCAAGTGTGTAATCCAGATAGAGATGGTTAGTGGTGCATATCAATGCAGTCTCATCCATCCTAGATTTTCAGATGCTTCATTTGTGAGCCAATAGGATTTTTTTTAGTGTGACTGCACAAAGGTAACAAAGTCATAAACCAGCTGTATTTAATTAATTTAGTAATAAATAAGCACACAGAATTCAGAAGATCTAAGTAAGAAGTATAATTGCTCAGGTCCTGTGAAGGGTGAAGTAATTAATTTTGCCACAATTATCACGAAACCACAGTGAGCAGAGAGGTTGTTCTTCTTCCTTTGAATTTCCTCCTCTCCTTCAAGTCTGTATTTCAGTGAAGGTTTTTTATTGTTTAATGTATCTGTCATCATCAGCTGTCAAGATGATGTCAGACAGATGAAAGCATTCTCATTTTATTCTTATATTATTTTCCTCTTGTTTTCCTTGGGAAAGATGTTTTAATCGCTAAAGACAGGAGAAATCCACCTACCTAGGAGCTTAAAGGGAAAGAAAACAATGCAAATATTTGCATGGCTGAGAAGAAAATCTGTTCATATAGTTCTATAATTCCTTACGTTAGCATTTATGATCAGAAAATGCTGACACCAATGTGAGGAGAAGGTACCAGGGGACAGAGGGAGGGTTGTGAATGACTACACAAACTCTGGTATTATGGGGATTCACAAGAACAGTGGGGAAGGTGGAAAATAAGTGCCAAACATTAATCTTACTGCTTCTACCTCCAGCTCTTATATTTGATGACAGGATAGGTCTGTGTTACACTACTTAATGCCAGGAAGAGTTTGATGAGGTCTGATCCTTCCTCCACCTGATTTGGAGAGCAAGGGTGTCATGGTTTAAGCCCAGCCAGCAAGGCAGAACCACGCAGCCACTTGCTGACCACCTGCGGAGGGAAAAAAAAAAAGCTAAGCACTTCCATTTTGTACCTCCTGAAGTATAGAGGTGATAACCATGCTGGGAACACATACCAGCCCGGATTCATGATCAATGAGTCTCTTGCATGACAATTTCCATGAAGTACAGCAAAACAAGAACCTTAGCCCAAGGCCCCCAGCCAATAAACACTAAACCAGGAAATACCGGCTGTAAGTAAGGTATGGCATGCTGAAACTGTGAGATCAAGAACAAAAACTTCAAGAGCCAACAAATCAGCATGAATGTTTATCACAAATACAATTAGACACACTCTGGTCAGATCTGTCGTTATCTCAACCCTTCATGCCCCACTTTGGGTGCCAAAAAGAACTGTCGTGGTTTAAGCCCAGCTGTAAATCAGACAACCATGCAACCGCTCTCTCACTCCCACCCTGTCGCCCCCACACTCCCGGAGCAAATGGGAGGAGAATTGAAAGGATGTAACTCCCACGGGTTGAGATAAGAACAGTCCAGTAGCTAAGGTATAACACAAACCACTGCTGCTGCCACCAGTAATAATAATGACAAGGGAAGTAACAAAGGAAGAGAATACAACCGCTCACCACCCGCTGACTGATACCCAGCCCGACCCGAGCAGGGATCTAGCCCTTCCAGGTCCCTGCCCCCAGTTTTTACATCCTGGGCATGACGTGCTGTGGTATGGAATGCTTCTTTGGTCAGCTTGGGTCAGGTGTCCTGTCTCTGCTTCCCCCCGGCTTCCCCTCCTCCCAGGCAGAGCATGAGACTCAGAAAGTCCTTGGTCAGAGTAAACATTATTAAGCAGCAACTAAAAACACTGGTGTTATCAGCTCTGTTCCCAGGCTGAAAGTCAAAACCACAGCACTGCACCAGCAGTTTTGACTTTCAGCCTGGGAATGGCACTGATAACACCAGTGTTTTTAGTTACTGCTCAGTAATGTTAAGTCTGACCAAGGACTGAGTCTCATGCTCTGCCTGGCAGGAAGGAAAGCCGGGAGGAAGCAGAGACAGGACACCTGACCCAAACTAACCAAAGAGGTATTCCATACCACAGCACGTCATGCCTAAGATGCAAAAACTGGAAGCAGGGACCTGGAAAGGCTAGATCACTACTCGGGTCGGGCTGGGTATTGGTCAGTGGGTGTTGAGTGGTTGTATTCTTTTCCTTGGACACACTTGTGAGGTGGGCTGATGCCAACCTGATGAAGTTTAACCACGACAAGTGCAAGGTCCTACACCTGGGTTGGAGCAATGCCAGGCATAGCTACAGGTTGGGCAGGAGGAGATTCAGAGCAGTCCTGCGGAGAAGGGCTTGGGGGTGTGGGTTGATGAAAAAATGAACATGAGCCGGCAGTGTGCGCTTGCAGCCCAGAAAGCCAACTGTATTCTGGGCTGCATCAAAAGGAGTGTGACCAGCAGGTCGACGGAGGTGCTCCTGCCCCTTTACTCTGCTCTCGTGAGACCTCACTTGGAGTATTGTGTGCAGTTCTGGTGTCCTCAACATAAAAAGGACATGGATCTGTTAGAACAAGTGCAGGGGAGGGCCACGAGGATGATCAGGGGACTGGAGCACCTCCCATATGAAGATAGGCTGAGAAAGTAGGGGCTGTTCAGCCTGGAGAAGAGAAGGCTGCATGGAGACCTCATAGCAGCCTTCCAGTGACTGAAGGGGGCCTATAGGGATGCTGGGGAGGGACTTTTCATTGGGGACTGTAGTGATAGGACAAGGGGTAATGGGTTTAAACTTAAACAGGGGAAGTTTAGATTGGCTATGAGGAAGAAATTCTTTACTGTGCGGGTGGTGAGGCCCTGGAATTGGTTGCCCAGGGAAGTTGTGAATGCTTCATCCCTGGCGGCGTTCAAAGTGGGGTTGGACATAACCTTGGATGGCATGGTTTAGTGGGAGGTGTCCCTGCCCATGGCAGGGGGGTTGGAACTCGATGATCTTAAGGTCCTTTCCAACCCTAACTATTCTATGATTCTATGATTCTATGATTATTATTATTGGTGGTAGCAGCAGTGGTTTGTGTTATACCTTAGTTCCTAGACTGTTCTTATCTCGATCTGTGGGAGTTACATTCTTTCGATTCTCCTCCCCATTTGCCCCGGAGTGGGTGGGAGGTGGGGGGAGAAAGGGAGGTGAGTGAGTGAGCAAACTGTGTGGCTGATTTACGGCTGGGTTTAAACCACAACAGTTCTTTTTGGTGCCCAACATGGGGCACGAATGATTGTGATAATGACTGGATTAATAATCACTCATCTCAATTTGCTGATTTATTGGCTCTCAAAGTTGTTGCTCTTGATCTCACAGGTTCAGCATGTTGTACCTTACTTACAACCTGTGTTTGCTGGTTTAGTGTTTATCAGATGGGGAGCTTGGGCTAAGGTCCTTGTCTCATTGTGCTTTATGGTAATGACTTGTAATATGGGGTTGCTGCAGCAGCAGGGTGGGATTGACATGGTCGTGGACCTGTACCTGGCCATCCCACTGCTCTTCACATTCCTGGCCCTCTTCCTCTCTTCCATCTTTGTGAGGATACAGGGAGCTGAGGGGGAGCCAGCCCGGGAGCTGCTGGAGGCCAAACCGGTCTGGGAGAGCTGCCCCAGGGACCAGGAGGCTGGGAGGGAGCGGCTGTTGGTGAAGGAGGTTAGAGTGGTAGAGAGGGGAAGGCGGTGGCTGCCAAGCAGCGGGAGGAGGTGGCGGAGGACCCGAGCCCTGCTGCCGAGCCCAGCCCCGTGGCAGCTGAGAGCATCCCCTGGCTGCCGCCCAGCAAACCCTGCAAGTCCGAGCCCCAGGAGGATGCAGGAGACCACGCAGCACTTCGCAGCAAGGCAGAGGAGGAAGATCTGGACTCAGACAAAGAGGAGTTGGTGGTGAGAGAGCCGGCAAGCCCAGCAGCTACACCAGCCCCAGTGACAAGTACAGCAGCCTCATTTGAGAGTTCTGAAGGGTTTGAATGGCCTTTGGGTACCCTTGAGACCTGCCTGCTGATTGTGATGGGGATCACCATGTTGGCACACATACAGAGTGTGTTTTACCCACAACCATTTCGTCTGGTCCCGAGAGTTAAGCAGAGTTGGGTTTGGGCCTTGTCTGGGGTTAGAAGACGATGTAAAAGGAGCAAGAGGTTTTCCCTGAGGCTGGACAGTCATGAGTGGCAGGGTGCACGGGACAATATGGGCAAGTATCTAGTCCACTAGGCCCCTCCAGTGCTTTGGAAGCATCGGAGATGGAAGTCAGCTGTATGGAGTCCCCAACGACAAGCTGCAGAAACTGCTGAAGGGGAGGGTGTATTATTTTGAGCCTAGTGGGCCCATGGCACTTCTGGCCATCAGGGCAGAGATGCAACATACAGATGGACTCATGATTGAGGGGTGGACTTAACAATGGACACTATTGCCTAAGTTATTCATGAGTGTGAACACTGCACACTGGCTCTCCTGCTCTGAAAGACTCTTACAAGAGATGGAGCCTGATATCATGTACTGAATGGACTCAGCAGCTTTATGGGGGTTGTTCCATGCACTATGGAATGATCTCTCTCTCTCTCTGTGGATGTATATATATATGAGTAATAGTGTATGGAAAATGTGGGATCTGAGCATGACATGAATGGTATGGAATAAGGGGTGGATACTGTCCTGGGTTCAGCAGTAGCAGTCATTTTTTCTACTTCTTAGTCGCTGGTGCAGTGCTGTGTTTTTGACTTTCAGCTTGGGAACAGCGTTGATAACACCAATGGTTTCAGTTGCTGCTCAGTAACGTTTACTCTGACCAAGGACTATCTGAGTGTCATGCTCTGCCTGGGAGGAGGGGAAGCTGGGAGGAAGCAGAGACAGGACACCTGACCTAACTAACCAAAGAGGTATTCCATACCACAGCACGTCATGCCCAGGATGTAAAAACTGGAGGCAGTTACCTGGAAGGGTTAGATCACTGCTTGGTAGGGCTGAGTATTGGTCGGTGGGTGGTGAGCAGTTGTATTCTCTTCCCTTGTTATTTCCCCTATTATTATTATCGGTGGTAGCAGCAGTGGTCTGTGTTATACCTTAGTTACTGGGCTGTTCTTATCTCAACCAGTGAGAGTTGCATTCTTTCAGTTCTCCTCCCCATTTGCCTGGGAGCGGAGGGGGGAAGAGAAGAGGGTGTGAGTGATCAAGAGAAGGCTGATTTACAGCTGGGCTTAAACCATGACATGGCCTCACCAGAGATGTGTAGAAAGGAAACGTCCCCTCCCCAGACCTGCTGGCCATGCTCAGATTAATATCAGCCCAGAAGGCTGTTGGCCTTCCTGCCTGCAAGGGTACATTGCTGACTCACGGTCACCTTGGTGTTCACCAGGATGCGCAGGTTCTTTTCTGCAAAGATGCTTCCCAGCTGGGTGGACCCTGCATCTCATGGTGCCTGCAGTTGTTCCTCCCAGGTGCAGGAATCGGCATGTCCCTCTGTTGAACTTCCTGAGGTTCCTGCCAGCCCATTTCTCTAACCTGTTGAGGTTCTCTGAAGAGCATTACAAAGCTGACAACTACTGCCCCCCCGTTCTGTATCATCTCCAAACTTACTGAAGGTGCACTCTACCCTATCTCCAGGTCAATAATGAAAACAATTATTATCTGTTCCTGTGGGCTCTCTCCAGCCAGATTCACTCTTCCTACATGCTCCTGTAATAGTAAAATATTTTCACCTGGAATCAACCTAGGACAGACTGGACACCATTAGCAGTGCTCAGGAGCTCCTCAGAGCAGTTCAGAAACCTGCATTGGCACCTGAGATTTACAAAGGGAGCTGAAACTGTATCAACGTGTCCAGATTTCCTTGTTCTGTGGGTACTTTATATGAATAATGTGTATTATCTGCATTCCTGAAAAGTCCTGTGCATAATTTCAGTGTCATAAAAAGGATTTATGTAAATACTTTTGTATTTTCTTCTCATCTTATCTGCCTTTCTCCACTGTGCAATGATAAAGTAAAAGACAAAGAGCACACTGAGCATGGGGTCATGAAGTCTGGTAAATTTCAGTTTTATTTAAAGATATAATTGTTATAATGCAGTGCAACATGATTAATCTATGTAAGTTCATCCTCAACATTTCTTTGGAAAATGGCAAATTTGACTCATTATCATAATTTGGCTTCTGAATACAAAATAGAGAAGGAAACACATTCGGCCAAATATAGAAAAAAAGAGTTAATATGGAAATCAGGTTGTCCCAAGCGGAAAAATATCTCGTTTGCATTCAGATTCTGTTTCTGCTGCCTCTTCCTTTGTTTCCAAAGTGACAAATGGTCTTTCCCTCCTCCCCAGCCCTTTCAGAATCTCATTAAAAGGTGCAGAAATGAGGCTTGAGCAGCCCCATGACCTTCTTTCCTTTGGGGGTCACATGCAGAACACAATTCAATCTGGCATGCTGGCATATTTTATCAGGCTTTTTTCATCAAAAGGGGGTAAAGCAGTACAGAGTGACCCGGAACACGGATGGTACAATACACATAGCCATACGCATACCATTACTCCCTGCAATATATTCCGATGGCACACAGATTGCCATATAATGTGATTTTCCCTCAATGAAAATGAGTTTGAACAATGGCTCTATCATGGGCACAGTTTCCACATACTGCATTTTGAGAAATGAGGTTTCTCACTGATTTAACATCCTCGCTTGCTGCACTGTCCTTTACCCTCTGATAACAAGAGACCAGCTTGTTTATTTCTAGTTTACTTAAATTTTTTATATTAATGAAAAAAGCATGGGCAAGAACAGCATGGCATTTAAATGATTATATGCTAAGTATGTCTGAGAAATACTTGTAGCTTATAGCAGTCATACAAATTACATCTGAGATCAGAGAATTTAATGTCTAGAAAGAAATGAACAAGAGCCTGTATTACTATTAAACATATGGACCCCTACAATATCTGACACTGGAACAGAAATCTAAACAGAAATGGAGCTGTTTCAAAAATTGCTTTCCCTAGCCTGATGAATCTTCATCCCACTTTTCATTTGGGAAACATCTTGGAATTTTCAGTGACAGCACACATCAATATGAAGGTCTGAAATAGCATTTTGTGCAATTATGCCTTAAATATTTCAGCAATTCCATTATGGGCTCTTTCAGGTAAATAAACCAACAGCTGGTCCCTTTTGCGTAAATGAAAAGCTAATGTGACAAACTGTCATAGTAAGTTATTGCTACATAGAATGAAAATAACCCCACCAGATTACGTGATATAGACTTGACTGTCAGCACCTACCTTCCAGAACCTCGTGTGTTTTCTTCTCCTGCAAGATGTGTCCTTTCCTTGTATGTCGCTGAGGAGGAACAATGGGCATTAACTAATATCTACAGAGCTATGACATTATATACCTGGCTAAGAAAATTACCTTACTGTTTCTGAGGCAAGACATTTCTAATAACAAAAGTATTTTTCAAGGCTTAGAACTGTTTTTCATACATTAAGAAACCTTCAAGTAATGTTGAAAAGCAATTACTAATACTATGCCAACAATTTGCTGATACACATTGTCCAAGTTTAACTTGGACAAATGAAATGTCAATTTGTCTGAGTTACTCCCAGCCTTGACTGCACTGGTCCAAGTGTGATTTTTCCTCATTCAGATGTCTTTCGGAAATGAGACTCTTGGGTGGGAGAAAACAGGTATTTCATTAATTCCATCTAGGAAGGCCTGTCCATGTTCCATATAGGACACCTTTTGCCCCAACACTGGTTATTTTTTACACTTACTATACTCTGTAGTCAGAGATTACTCCGTATCTAGCACAAGAAATCCTCAGAGCCTCTCCAAACTGAGGGACAGCTACTGAGAGAAAGTGAGTTTAAAGTGCCTTCTCTGTGTTTGTGTGCGCATGTGTGTGTCTGTCTGTCTGTCTGTCTGTGTGTGCGTGTGTACATGTGTGCCCGTGTTCAGAGGTCTGGCATGTCCACAGCATTCATTACACATAACTGTAAAGTTGAGATTGCTTCAGGCCACCTACGGGCAGGTCAGCTTCTGGTAGTTACCTCTGAATGCAAAAGTCAGACTGCAGAAACCAGCAGGGGGCACACACAAAGCCACTTCTGCACTAACTCTTTACAGATCACTTGAAAACAAATTCAGCCAGCTCTTTTTACAGACCTTCTGTTTCCATAGACAGTGGAAGAAAAATTGCCGCAACTCCTGCAAGTCACCCAGCTTTAGAAAAGCCAGACTCAAAAGTTATGTTTGCTAAAATAAAAAGGGAAACAAGGCACATCTGGTTTTAAGCCAAGTTAACAAGGCTAAATTAATCTGGAAGTCTCCTTTCAACTGGAATGCAAACTGCTTGCCCAGATTATCTTCAAAGCTTTTTTCTCACATGAGCTAACAGAAGTAAATAGTCTATTTTTTGCTGGAAAGGCGTATCTTGCATTTCTGCACTGAAAAAGATGTTTATGGGGAAAACATGAAGGTTTTGGTGTGCACACAAACCAGTGTGTTCACCTTGATTAATGAATAATTTTGTAAGATATCTACCTCCAAGGAGATGTATAAATTGCAGAGAGTTGCCTAGCATGAGACAGCATAACAGGATGGCCTCTCTTGTTCAACTGTTTCTTGACAGTAAGTTCTTAATATATATTCAGTTTATGACTCAGGCATACAGAAATCTTATAGAATTAGTGCTGGCACACAGATGTCTTTGGGTTCAGAGCCTGCAAAAATCTACGGTTTCCAGTTCACAAGAATATATGACATGTTCCAGGACTTCTTTTAGTTATTCACTTCCTTCACATAACAATGAAATGAAAAATCTTGAGTCTTATAATTTCCTAATTTGTTTAAAACTTCTCTGCTGAATGACAAATACATAATTTTCAACCTTTGGCATACAGTATCCTGAAACAAGGTCCCAAAGCTTATAAACCCACAGAGCTGTCTTCACAAATGAAGTAGATATGATGCAAGTAAGGGTGTTCCTGCAAAAGCTGCTATTGTTCAAGGCAGTGCAGACACTCAGCTACAGTAACACACATTCTTCCAAAATAATTGACATCACACTCATGCTTTGAGACAAGATAAGCCAAGGCATTGACCATTAGTAAACATATTGCAACTCACTTACCGCAGGTTGAAGCATGTATCCTTCACCCTTCTACTTATACATGCATTTCAGCAAGATCCTTTTCCTGGCATCCATACAGCAACTTCAGATAATATAAGAAAAAAAAAAAAGAAAAGCACCACAAAACCCCCAAACCTGCTAAAAATAAGTGCAACAGTATTCCTGAACCTGTGAGAAACTGCCGTTTTCATTTCAGTTAACGTATTTCACACAACAAATCAAAACAGTCTCGCTGACTGAATTCTTAATAAAGTGCCATCACGTTCTATCAGCTGTTGCCTTTGCAAAAGCAAATGTTTGTTGTAAACTACAATTGCTTTCATTTTAAACATCAATAAAGTGAACACAAGGAAACGTAACTGCTGTGAATTACTGTGAATCACAGGGACCACAAATGCTCATATACACCTGGTGCCTTGTTTACAGCACCTCTTCCAGCTTTAGCTCAGAAGCTGATGTTTCCTTTGTGAGGTCTTTTTTCTAAGGCAGACCAAACCAACAGAGAGCCTGCTATCAGCTCCAGTGGTCTTTGAATGAAGCCTGAACTTGGCAAAACACAGGTAATCTGGCAGCAGATAGCACATTGCAAAAGAATAAAATACCATGTATTGGCTTCAGCTTAAACTTGCAGCTTCTGAGAGGATGGCTATGTTTGGTATTGAAGAATACAAGATTGATTTTAACTTACTTCTCTCTGAAAACCATATAAAAACTCCTTTGCAGGACATACAGAATCCTGTCCCACAAAAGGAACACAACTTATTGGCAATTACGCATTTTCCTGACCAGTAGAACAACATGTCTAGGACCTGCTGTGCAACACTAAGACCATAAGGGAGGGGAGAATTATTTTTGCCAGAGAGATTGTTTTCAAATTTATCCATGACTTCTGAGGTTCTTTAGGACATCACTAACACTGGGTAAACTGATTCTCTGTTCCTCTGGGGCTTTTCAGGTGTGCATCCAGAGGATATTTTAGGCACAGTCTGCACCTTGTACCACACTGGGCAACAATCTGTAGGGCTTCAGCACGTGTAGTGGTTGCTTCAGAAGACAAAAGCCTTAGTAATGAATGCACGACCCCCCCGCTCCACCTTTCTCTTGGCTTTTATTGCTGAGCATGAAGTCTTACATATGTAATATCTCTTTGATCAGCTTCGGTCATCTGTCTTACCTACACCCCAGTCTATTGGTCTTTGGAAGGGTGTTTGGAGGGATAACCTTGATGCTGTGGGATTCACTGCTCAGCGGTTGCCAAAACACTGATGTGTTATTAACACCTTTTTACTAGGAATGCACAGCACCATGAGTGCTGCTGTGGTGAAAATTAACTCCAATCCAGACAGACCCAATACAAGTGCATGCGATTACAGGACCACCTTTTTAGAGGAAAGTGTTCCCGTTAAACCAGTCTCACTCATCAATTTCCTCAGGAAACCTTGAGTGTTTTTAAGACTTCACCTGCAGAGACATGGACCAACATAATTATATTGGTATGGATAAGACCTTGTCCTGAAGCAAAGCAACTGGCAACACACTCACTAGGATGGGCTCCAGATGATCTGGTTTGGTTTTGAACTTTTTCTAGTCAGTAAATTGCATTAACACAGGTATCTATATACCATTAAACCTACCATAAAGCACAACACTCAGTACTGATTTTACTAAAGCTGTATAACTAATGCAGGACCATGTCCACAATCATCCAGAAGTGTCAGGTATACCTTGGGAGGGAGGTTGTGATTATGGGGGAACAAAAGGTGTTGAAGAGGGTGGTGAATCACATGGCTAAAAATTCAGTGAAAGAATTTATCATTCCGGAGCACAGCTATGTGTGTGGGGTCACTCTGCATCCTACATAAGGAGTTTTACAAGTTTATATCTGCCCCAAATTCTGCAAAGGGTTTTCATGCACATCCACTTCCTTGCAATTGAGAAACAGGAGCTGCTAAAAGGGTACAAATACACCTAGCAGGAGGAGGAACTTGAACTCTGGTCAAGCTGAGCTGACAGAATTAGGCAAAATTTCACTAACAGAGGGTGTATTAATGAAAGGAAAAATTGAAAGATTGATTTCTGATCTCCTTTAAAGCAGGAGTAGATAAAGCATTAGGTGCTGAGCAAAACAGTAATATCAGCAGGGCACACAAAGTGGGTGATGCTGTTCTGGGAAGGGCTGCTAGATGAGCCTCACACTGCAGCAACATCTCCTTCTCCCTGCACAGACCCGCAAAATGCTCTGTGGGGAAGCACACAGCTTTCACAAGTACTTGCTTCCCCGTGGGCAACACAGAAATAGCAGAACATCCATGTTTTTAATGGTGGGGAAGCAATTGCATAGATGTTTCTCGGGAGTCTTCTTTTGGCTTTTGTATGATCAGTTTGTGAAAATACGGCACGTGCCCTCCAGGAGAAAGAAATGGGAAGGGACTATTGGCATAATGTTACTGTTAACCCCAATTGTTAAGACAGAGCTATAAGACTGTGTTACATCTAAGAGTTTATTTATGAAAATGGCATGAAAAACATAAACATAAACATTTTCAGGTTTTAAACTTTGAGTCACAGCCAGTGATGTTCACCCATATGGACAGAATACTTTGCTTTTACAAAGGATCCTTCTAGAATTGACCTTTTTTACCCAAGTTGCCAAGAAAGTTAAGCTTTGTGTCAGCATTTATTGTGCAAGGTTTAAGAACTAAATTGAATAGCCCAACATAAGAAAGACAACTTCTGCCTTGTACAAAAAACAGCTCATCATTGTCTATGGGGCAAATAACAAAGCCTCCACAGAAAGCTGTACACATACAGGAGCCTGGGGCTTGTTTTTGTGCACACAGTCCTTTAGCCTGGTGAATACCCATGCACTAGGTTTTCACATCACATATGAGTGACTGCCGAAATGATTGTGTGAATAGCTCTGTCTTCCCTTAATGGACGATTGACTAAAAGGGCGCCTGAAAATGCTCTTAGTAGCCTCTCATAAATCCTTACCGATGAACCTAGAATTCTGCTGATGACATGAATCAGTACACTCCACTTCGAAGCAATATTCAAAATAAAAGTAAAAGACATGGTAGTACCCCTAGGGAAGGACTTAATACCAAGGGTGAGCTTTACCTCAATTGTTTGTTTCTATTTTCATTTTTTTCCATCTAGCTACAGGGAAAGCTGCAGTAGCGTAGAAACATCTGCATGTTTTCTGTCTAAGCAGTGAGTAGATTTACAAGACAGGTATCTCTGATTAATTTAAATAATTATTATGTTCCATTCCAAAATTTATTTTGTATATAATAGTAAAGATGTGAAGATCTTCAGGAATAAAAATGTCAAAACATTTAATTTCATCTAGGCACTTCTTCCTAGTACACATGATGTCAATTGAAATCCATGTATCTCTGAAGAAAGTTTCAGTTTCAAGTAGTAAAGTATTTTCTGAAGGGAAAATGTTGAAAAATTAAAAAGAAAATGATCTCCTTTTCAACTCCACAAAGCATTTCTGCATTTCTTTTTAGTAACACAGAGATTTCCAAATAATTTGTTCTAATACTATCTCCTCAGCCGAGGATTTTGAGGATAATGAGAATATTGCACCTTGAATTTACAGCCTTTCTCTCCCTTTTACTCATTTCTTTCCTTTCATTCCTGAACTCTTTTTTTTTTTTTTTTTTAACTATGGTCTGAGAAACCCTACACAGTAAAAATCCTTCTGTCCAGTTCTTCCACAGTAGACAATTGTGCCTGAACCCCCAGAGTCTTTCTTGTGAAGACTTACATTTCTCTTTCTCAAGGAGCTGGAGACTGTTGGTGGTATAAATCATCTGCATTTTACAGATTCCCAGACATTAAGGATGCAATTTCCAGGAGACTAGGGGGGGGGGGGGGGAGTGGGGGAGGTGTCTTCTTTCATTTTTCAAAACCTGGAAGTAGAATACAGTTATTAATAGGTTTCCATTCCCTTTCATACTGGAAAAAGCCTTTAAGGAAGTATGTTTTTCATTCAGATTAGCACAAGATCTGTCATTAACTAGAATAGGGAAAGACTGTTTTTTCAATATATCTGGGATGACTATTAATTTTAATTACACTCCTGCTGTTGTAAATTGGTTGTGGTTTGTAAGCACAATAATTTAAAATAGAAGGTGGAACCCAGAATACAGAGGGGTGAACGAAAACACAAAGGTATTGGTATAAACAGAAAACAAAATGTGCCTCAAACAAGAGATTTTGTATTATAAACATGAAAGAAACAGCATGTCAGAGCACCATTAAATCCACACTAAATTAGAAACTAAACAATGTATGGCGCATGAGCAGGCAAAATGTGATACCTGCTGGATTTCATTTGCCTGAGAACATAAACTTGGTGCCTAGTGGCTGGAAACAGTGCTAACACATCACTGTCCAAGACTTTTAATCTCCATACTTCTGGCACACCTCTGAAATTGATTCAGCTCAGTACTTTAACCCACTGTGCATATTTGGGGAAGTGCTTCCATAAAATATGCATTACTTGATTTTGAGGATCAGTTTTCTGGATGATCTCTCTGGGTTTTAGGAGATGTGAGTACCTGATTCATGAAAAAGAGTATTTAGGATCACAGAACAACCACAGAACGCCCATTCTTAACAGGGATTTTACAACTGTATGTTCAGCCACACCTGCAAGCAAAGATTTCTGACATACCATACCAGCTTACACTCTTATTTTCAGAGTCACTGTTTAGACCTAGGAAAGGTCCATCATTCCAGGTTTTTTTTTTTTTTTTGTTCGGGGGGTTTGGGGTTCTTGGTGTTTTGCTTTTTTTTTTTTTTTTCATTTGTTGTGGTTTAATCCCAGCTGGTAACTCAGAACCACGCAGCCACTCACTCAGTCCCCCACTTTTGTCTCCCCGTGGTCCTGGAGGGATGGGGTGGAGAATCAAAAGAATGTAACTCCCACGGGTTGAGATAAGAACAGTTTAGTAACTAAGGTATAACACAAACCACTGCTGCTACCACCAATAATAATAATAAGGGAAGTAACAAAGGAAGAGAATACAACCACTCACCATCTGCTGACCGATACCCAGCCCGCCCTGAGCAGTGATCTAGTCCTTCCAGGCCCCTGCCCCCAGTTTTTACATCCTGGGCATGACGTGCCGTGGTATGGAATGCTTCTTTGGTCAGCTTGGGTCAGGTGTCCTGTCTCTGCTTCCCCCCGGCTTCCCCTCCTCCCAGGCAGAGCATGAGACTCAGAAAGTCCTTGGTCAGACTAAACATTACTGAGCAGCAATTAAAACCACCAGTGTTATCAGCGCTGTTCCCAGGCTGAAAGTCAAAATCACAGCACTGCACCAGCGACTAAGAAGTAGAAAAAATGGCTGCTACTGCTGAACCCAGGACAACATTAAACTTCCTGCTATTCTTTCCTCCTGGAAATATTTTACAATTGTATTATGGTCAGATGTGTCGGGAGTTTTTTTTGGCTGGTTGATTGTTTTTGGGGGAGCTTTTTGGTGGTGTGGGTTTTTTTTGTTTGCTTGTTTGCTTTTTTTCATTAGTTTGATCTGTTGTTTTTTTGATTTGGTTTGGTTTTGGCTTTTTTTTAAGGACATTTTTTCAGCAGACCACATGGCCATTTTGCATGGGAACCTACCCATACGCCTACGGATGGTTCATCCCTCCTACTGCAGAATGGAGCAGATGGACTTTTCAAGCCCAAACTGGGAGAAAGGAAACACAGCTCTGAACTTTGCAACACACTTCTAGAATTCTAATTAAAGATGATTAAGGCTTTTTTGTTTCTTTGTTTCATCATTTGTTCTTCACATAGCTTAGTACATGTGTTTTTAAAAAACCCTCAAGGAAAACGGCAAGTTCATATGGTGTCTTGAATGTCTTGCGTCAAGACCCCTGTAACTGTGTACTAGCCAGCCATTAGCAGAAACACTGATCCTGTCAGAAGTCAGAAATTAGCATAAATACCTTCCAAAGTAGCTAGACTACAGGTACACATTATTGTAGGCCCATTGACTCTAGCTGCAGGTTTGTTCTGCTGGTCCTGTGAGACACTTGCAGCACCAACTGCCTTATCTCATGCTGAGAATGCACCGCAGCCTCGTAACAGAAAGCAGACTATGAGAGCACAAAGAGCAAACCAGCCAGGTGTTGTGCTCTTAAATCAACCCCACGCTAACCAGGAATGAATCACACCTCTCTTGACCACACCGTGCAAGCTCTGTTGGTGATGAACATCCCTAGCCAATTTTTTCCATTTGTCTTTGCTTCAGTCAGTGGTAATTGAATCTGATCAGTAACTGTCAGTTGTTCCACTACCAGGCATTTATTATAATTTATTCTGTAAATACAGACAAGCAATGAACTGTAACGCTGGATTCAATCTCACTGTAATGCAGGAAAAGTCTAAATTTGATTCAGACTCTGCCACATGAGCCCACAGGTACCACAATAGGTATATGTGATATTTCATGTCTGGCAAGGGAATTAAATAATATTGCCACACACAAAGTTTTTAGTCTCTAAGCTGAGGCCTACAGAGTTTCCACTGGAGTCCTTTTTCTTAGGAAGAAAACAAAACAAAACAAAAAACCAACAAACAACCAAAACTCGCAAACAAAAACCAACAGCAAAAACACAAATAAATTTTCCTAATACTTTCTAATTCTTGATAAACCAATAGTCTCTTCTGGGAAAAAAACAAAATGGTGTAGAATTACAATAGCACTTCAGAAAATTAGAGGGAAACCCATGGAGAAAAACATATTGCAAAGGCTAAGAGAGATGGCAGCAGTTCATTACTTGCATCGCAAGAACACCAGGCCCTGTATCACTTGCTGTGACATGTGATGCTAGACAGCGTCCATGTCAGGGTTATAATGTTTATGGCTCAAGGACAACTTTGTTCGTCGTACCAGACATACATCTCCTATACCACAGTGTCCTTGGAGGCTGCGTCTACACTGGCGCAATGACAGTGTCAGGTACCACGCTGGTAATTGTTTGTGACCTTTCCTGGCACAGGTTGCCCTGCTACAGGGAGCAGCCCTGCTGAAATGCTGCCAGCCCAGTCCATGAGTGGTCCAGAGAGCTCTTCCACTAGAGAAATGGCATGCAACTTAGTTTGCAGGTGAAGAACCTGTGCTTCTGTGATTCCAAGCATCCAGCCTCTGGACCCAGACTCTTTCAGCCTGCATGTGAGGTGCAGCTTCTGCGACAGTGCATTGGACAGTAATTCCTTGGGAAGCAACTGAGGGGCTCCAGCAAAGTATATGGAAACACCATTAAAACAAGGACCAGTGGGAGCGAGGTCGAGCTTGCTGTTTCGGTCTATCTGCGCTGCCTCTAGAGTGCCTCTTTGGTCCAGCCCTATTGGTTACATTTACCTTCCTGTAGATACATTAGCTGTTAATGCCATTCCCTGATCTGCTTGATTTCAAGACACTGCCTCCTGTTTTTTAAATAACCATTTGAAATGCTGGGCACTGCAGCATTCAGCAGCCTTGCAGACTAAAGACTGTGTTTGCTTTTTTCTGGGAACTGAGGAAAAAGAAGTGGGGCAAGCAGAGCTATGGCAGCAGCAGCTGTGGCCTGTGGGACCACGTAGCACCTTACACCTACTCTTAGACACTAAGTGACATTATCAGTTTGCAGTCACAATTACCAAAATGCACAAAGTACAGACACCTTCAGTGAATGCTGTTACAGAGTGGGTAAAAATGAAAAGGGGAATTTTATTAGGATGATTCTTCATCCCTTTCAGAACGTAAAGTATCAAACATGCATGAGCTCAATGGTGCAAGAAAAGGCTTTGGGAAGACATGGTATTACATGTAGGTTTCTCAATCGGAACTGGGGTACACATACATTCCTCCTTAAGATATATTCTCAAGATTTAGCGCCGAAGTTCTACAGCTGTACTGAGGGCAAAAGAAGAAAACCAGACCAACCAACCAACTAAACAGAAAAATTAAGTTTCTTTATTTAAATCTGAAGAAGTGATAAAAACAATTTTGATCTCTGATGTAATTACTGGTCTGTTTAGCATGGGAATGAAAAGAGGAATATGTGATAATTCTTTTGCACAAAAGCATACATTTTAGGTGAGTTCTCAAGTAGTATCCCACTGTATACTTTGCAGTCCAGCAGCAGACATGCTAAAAAAATCAAAGCCAAACTTGTAATGGTAGTCGATGTAATAAATCTGTAAGAGGGGCAGTGGGGAGAGAGGAGGAGAAAAGAAACTCTTCCAGACCCCTTTATTTTTCTGCTTTAGAACAAACAATACTCCATCTTCCTGTGAAATTGCAGTCGAACACCAGGAGATTATCACACTGAAGGCAAAACAGAAGAGAGCCATTTAGAATTTGTGATTTCCTTAGAAACTATCTCATGGAATCTTGCAAAAGCTTCGTTTTTTGTATATTTAATCTTATAAATAGTATTTTATAAAATAAAATTATGTAATTTAGGGTTTCAAAATGTTATATTTCTTTTTCTATTGGAATTCCTAAAAGCTTCTTTCTACAATGTGGTGGGAAACTGCTTCCAGTACTTCCAGTGGCCTACATGGGATTTATTCAGAGATTTTTGTGTTTAAGCATTTAAAAATCACATTTCCCTCCGTGATCATACCCTTTCAGGATATTTTACAATGTGGGACAGTGAATAAGTGATGCCGAGCATTGTCTGTGATGAGAAACTTCTGGACCAGGAGGTTAAACTGCCGGGTTTGTGTTTAATCACTCAAACTGGTGCCAGGCGCCTTCTCAACATCTATCCTTGCTCATTTCCAGTAAAAGCTGTAGGAGGTGTGGGAGTGGAGCTGGCAGAAAGCCAGTGCAAAGGCTGAGGCCCAAAATCAGCATTCGCAGTCACTTCAGTCCAGAGAGGCATGAATAGCATGGACTGAGCTTCCCCAGTGACCTTCCTGGGGGAAGCCAAGGAAGGCAGCAATGCAGCTGACACTAGCCAGTAGGTCCATGAAGACACTTGCCTCAGAGATAAATAACAGAGAGAACACAAGGCATCTAAATATAGTGACACCACAGCTATTAATTGCTGTGTTAGGAAAGGAGCAGCTGAGATGCATGCGAGCAGGGGTGTGCTCCAGAGACGCTTATGGCACTGGAAACAGTTGCCATGGAGACTGCAAAGAAAGGCCGACCAAAGGAATTACCAATATGTGCAAGTCTAAGGGTGCCTGATGGTGAATAATGCAGGGCCATGCTGCTACAGTCCCAGCGCAGCAATACTGAGCACGTAGAGTTTGCTTTGCTGCATCTGGCTGGCAACCACTGTGTTATAGACGCTTATATTTAACAAAAGAAAAACAAGCAAAAAACCCAAACCCCTAGCCACCCAAAAAAAACAATGCAGGGAGTAAAACCCTTAACAGACTGTTTCCCTTTGGTGGAAGAAGGATATTTTCTGATGCTATTTAGCATTTAACTTACCATGAGAACAGAAAACAGTCTCAATGCAAAGGAAGGATAGAAGGAAAATCAATAATTCTTGGTCATTTGAAAGCTAAAACCATTTGGAGCACAAGGAAGATTACAGTTCTCATTAAGGAATATATTGCTCCTGCCTGCACACCTGCTTCTCTGAGCCACTGTTTTGCAAGTTCAAGGTCAACATGCATCGCTCGGTTAGTCCTGGGTTTTAACTTGAACTGAAATCAGTAGTTTATATAAAACACAGAAAAAAGAAAAAAGAAAAAAACACCAAAGTGCCAAACAAGCCTCTTGTAGCAAGGAAAACAGTGTTTTGCAACCCAGGAAAAAGTTTATATTCATTCCAAAGTAAATTGTCATTCTTATAAGGTATTTTTAAATTTCACACTATGACTTTTCTGCACAGCATTATTACCAGTTTAGCAGGCCTGCCATAACTTATATCCTTGTTTTTAATGAATATGTTCTCATTGATGGGAGCACTTGGAGGACATCTGTAGGCTTTACTTGAGGTAAAGAAGGTGAAGAAAGAGAAGCATTGTCATTGGTCCTGCTACTTCCACAGGGAAAAAGTAAATGCTGAGATTCTTCTAGAGAGCAACAAATCACAGAATCACAGAATAGTAAGGGCTGGAAAGGACCTCAAGATCATCGAGTTCCAACCCCCCCGCCATGGGCAGGGACACCTCCCACTAAACCATGCCATCCAAGGCTATGTCCAACCCCACCTTGAACACCGCCAGGGATGAAGCATTCCCTGGGCAACCCATTCCAGGGGCCCACCACCCTCACAGTAAAGAATTTCTTCCTCAGATCCAATCTAAACCTCCCCTGTTTAAGTTTAAACCCATTACCCCTTGTCCTCTCACCACAGTCCCTAATGAAGAGTCCCTCCCCAGCATCCCTATAGGCCCCCTTCAGGTATTGGAAGGCTGCTATGAGGTCTCCACGCAGCCTTCTCTTCTCCAGCCTGAACAGCCCCAACTTTCTCAGCCTATCTTCATACGAGAGGTGCTCCAGTCCCCTGATCATTTTCATGGCCCTCCTCTGCACTTGTTCTAACAGTTCCATGTCCTTTTTATGTTGAGGACACCAGAACTGCACGCAATACTCCAAGTGAGGTCTCACGAGAGCAGAGTAGAGCGGCAGGATCACCTCCCTCGACCTGCTGGTCACACTCCTATTATTAGTTTTAGTAAAGTGATCTATGACTATGTGGGCTAGTTAGAAATTTTTAAGCTCAGCAGCAGCAACTTTTCCATGGAAAGACATGGCACTTGCAGAAAAAGATGGTTATTACATTATATTCCACAGGACACAGCACATTAAGTTTTCAAATAAATAATCTATACATTTGAAGCCTATGTAGATAGGCCCAACTATTATAATTTCTGAGAGACTGATACTACAATGCTATGAAGGTCTAGGCAGCCTCTAAAATTTAAGTGAGGGAGATCTGGCCTCCTAATCTGCAATGCAGTTTGGAGGAGTCAGGCCACCAGGTATCCTAACTTCTAAAATTTCCACCTTCATTGCCCTGTTGCCCAGGAAGGGTCCTTTCAGTGATACTGAGCTTTTGTCATCTTTGTATTGTGCCAAGCACAAAAGTGTCTGGGATCACCTTGTTCTAAACTAGCAAAGAACTCAGGAGACTGATACTGTTAATTGTGTTATAGAGGGGAAGTTATAACATTAACTTCCAAGGTTAGCAATTCTGACATGGAACATTAGTTACACTTCTAATTTCAGAAGAAAGGAAGGAATAAGTTTTCACTACTGTCAAAAAAAAATCTTCACTTCTATCTGCCTATGACAGTTCAGCCCACAAAGTGTGGGAGTATCTGTCATATAATCAGCTTCCAAGATTCAAGTGATATGTCCTCATTGACAGCTTTGCCAAGAAAGTGGTAATCCTTGATGTTTATTTTTCCACTGCACCCATTAGTCTTTGTCACTTCTTGTGGCATTGGCAGCTAGGGAAGTTTAAGGCACCCCAATGAGTTCATTTGACAACAAAGATCTTGTACTTGTACTGGGCATCTGCAAGTGCTCAGGCTGCCTGAAGCAATGTGAAAGCACAGGATAAAAAAAGTCTGCTGATAGAAATACTGACAAAGGCAACATTCAACTCCACTAGTTCAGTTTTAAAAATAGACCCTTAGAGCACAAGCAACTGTCAACAGCAGTAGATAAACTTTCGAAAGTAAAATCCTGCATGAAAAATTTAAAGCAGTTTAATCTGTGACATGTATCAATCAGCCACAAAGCTGTCCAAACATTCTTTATCACAAAATACTTGTTTTGAGATCTCTTACTCAGTGATATCATGCACTAGGCTCTATGCATGCTCACAGAAAGGCAATTTCAGGCTGCTAGGAGCTATTTTGCTCTTGAAGTTATTGAGCTTCTTCCTCAAATCTGTGAAGAACAGTTTGAGAGAGAAGTCATAAAAAATATTCTTTGAACAGAGTCAAAATCAAAACAGATCTGTGGAAGTAGCTCAGGTTTGGTTGGGTTCATAGGAAACGTTACACATTCCAGAAGTGGAAACGCTGCCTTTCAGCAGTGGGAGGCAACAATAGAAGAGCCTGAGCTGTGTCTGAGCTTTGAAGTGTGTGACTACAAAAAAAGCTTCTGTTGGAATTTTTTTCCTAATCCCGTCTACAAGAGATTTGCTTAACCTGCAACACGAAAGGTTTCATCATCTTATTTATTTGCTTCCCTTTAAAATGTATGGGAGTATTGTTGTTTGGAGGGTTGTGTCTTTCTTTTGGGAGACTTTTTTGTTCATCCTAATATTTTCAAATGACCAGAGATGAGACTCAATGAGTATTTTTTCCAGCTAGGTGTACTGAGAAAACTGTCATTTTACAGTATTTAACCTGGAAGACAATTCCTAGGTCACAAGCAAGACTTCAAAATAACCACCAGGTTTATATACTTAAACTAGTCCTGTCTTTGACACAAAATGGAAACAAAACCAAAAATATTCAAGTACTGATTACTCATCTAGAGGCAATAATAAACTATTTGTATGTCAGGGCAGCAAGGAGACTCCTTGGATTAAGTAGGTGAATTAGTAAAGAGATGAAAACTAATTAAAGATCAAAAAGGTTACTCAAATTAAAGATCAAAATGGTTCTATCTTTTTTTGAAAAATAGAAGAGCTTATTCACTGAGAGGGGAAAAAATAAGTGATCAATATTCTTCTGCTTAGAGATCCATGTTGTCCTCTGTCACCAAAGTCTGCAGCCCACCTGGAGCAGGAAGCTACCTGCTTCCTTACAGCTGTTGTCAATAACTGTCACCCAGCTATCCAGCCACAAAAGGCAAATAAATGCTAATCTTGACTGAAGTGCCTCCTGAAGGCATAATGGGAGAGAAACTGCCCCTTCCAATTCAGGAGCTGTTTTTTGTCGGCTCCTCTAGCAAAACTTAAACAGAGGAAGTTTAGATTGGATATGAGGGAGAAGTTCTTTACTATAAGGGTGGTGAGGCACTGGAATGGGTTGCCCAGGGAAGTTGCGAATGCTCCATCGCTGGCGGTGTTCAAGGCCGGGTTGGACAGAGCCTTGGGTGGCATGGTTTAGTGTGAGGTGTCCCTGCCCATGGCAGGGGAGTTGGAACTAGATGATCTTAAGGTCCTTTCCAACCATAACTATTCTATCATTCTATGATTCTATGAAAAATGGACTGAAGCACTTGGATACTCTCTCCCAGCTAAGCCTGTTTTGGTCGGGAAGGGAAAAAAGTAGACATCCTTCCTATGGGAGGATTCGGAGGGTCAAACAGCTTCCTCCAATGCCTCTTGAGAGAGCTGTGGGCTTTTGGCATCTCATGCCTGGGTTACAGAGCAAGGACAGATATAAATGCTCACACCTATATGCCTACAGTTATGTATTTGTGAACTCAATGGCTTTGGTGGAAGGTCCCAGGGAAGCAGTGGTGGGAATCCTATCTTTATGTGAGACACATCACAAAATACCATAGCACAAGAAAAGGTGCTGTTAAGGCACTGCCACATCACAGGGGAAGGAATAATTCATGAAAGTAAGGGGCAGCAACTACTAACTTTGGAGTGAAATAATTGCCTGGTAATTTGATCAACCTTTAGGCAGGTTTGTTATGTGCTGTCATGCAGATACTGAAATAACAGTAACATGGAAATATTTCATGAATTTCATACTACACCAAGACATGCAAAGCAGAGCAATTCGGCTGGCAAAGGTACAATAAATATGTCTTTATACTAATTCACACAAAAGAAGGGGAACACCATACTAAAGAGCTGGCCAGTGAGTTAGTAGACTGTATCTACCACACACTGGGGTTGAAGATGAAATATTTGTGGAAAGAAGTTCCCTTCCAATTTATGTCAATATAACAGACCTGAGACAAAGACAAGAACATTCTGACCTATCATTTTTATGCCTCCAGATTTTTACTCTTCATTCTTTATTTACACCGCTGTGACAGCTAACTAACCAACATATTTGCGAAAGAAAAATGTCTCCTCTTGAAAGCAGAGCAAACTGGAAGAGTGGAGGAGCTGCTTTGTCTGAAAGATACGTAGGACTTCTGTCATGCAGAGATCCTGAGCATTATATTTATTGCTGTTCCTGATAGAAATTGATAAAATGAAAGGCCTTTCAGATTTCAAAGCAGAGGGAAGGAAGCTTTGGGATTTGGTTTGTAGGAGAGGATCAACTGAGTGAGGAGAGAAGCAAGGATCATTAACTTTGGGCGATGGACATTTTCCCACTGACACATTCTGGAAGACTGAAGAATTTCTAACCTTCCCCCTGTCATTTGGGTGCTAAAAAACAAAATGCAGTGGCTTTAAATTAGAAGGGTAGCCTTAATACAAAGGCTGCTTGCTACCCTGGAAAGATCAATTTCAGCACCACCAGCGGAGAATGAAACTATCACATCAGGAAGGAATCTGAGTTTTGATTAAACAATCTAAAGTGAAATCCCCCCAGAGGAAAGACACACATGAAAAGCAAGAAAAGCTAAGAAGCATTTAAACCACCTAGTAGGATGGTTGTCACCAATGACAGCATTATTACAGAACAGCAGAGTGCAAGCAAGGACGGAGAAAAAATGAAGGTTACATTTATTGGAAGTCGTTTCCTCCTCTCTCTCTTCTGCTTCACCCTGTATTTCTGTGTAGAAAGAAAATACTATATTTGCAATGTGTCTTCAGGCAGAACATGTTCCAGCTATTATGCAATATTGCTCCCACAGTAAACAAACAAACAGACAACTAATGCTGCCACTGCTTCTGAACAAAGAGCGTAACTTCTGTATCATTTATTTCACACAGCATCCCTCAAAATGTGCAATAATTTTTTTGGTCTAACATGATCCAATCTTAATAAGAAATTGAGAGCAAGAAGAACGAATGAGAAGAACAATCTGCGCACAACATCAACTTTTTATTGAAAGTTGAAAGCGTTTAAAAATACAATCCTTCCAAAGGAAGAAAAGTTATTTATCAGGACATAGAAAAAATAAAATCAGTAACGCAGTAAAGTCACAGGAGAAATAAAAACTGAAAATAAAATGTATCAACATGCATGGTGACTTTAGCAATAACTCCTTTTTGACTGTCTGTGGAGCTACAACACTTTAAAAATTTTTAATTATGCGTCCAGAAGGGATAGTCTTAACTCCAAATGATCTGTTATGCACATGCTAAAAATGCTAGGCTACTTGTTTCAAAACTAGAAAAATAGTATCTGGACAAAATTCTTTTCTTGCTATTGATCAGAACAAATTCCATAGCTGTAAGAGGAATAGTGAAGAAGGTCAATTCAGTAGAGATTGAGCAGACGCTAAGCAAAGCTAAGTGGGAGCTAAAATGGCAATCTGGTAGGCACAGAATCAGGTTGTAGTGGTTGAATTCAAAAATATTTGTCTACACACAGTTTCCCGGAAGCTATCATGAGAACTGGCTACCTTGGATTTAGAGAAGGCTGAGGTTCTTAAGGACTTCTTTGCCTCGGTCTTCACTGGCAGATGCTCTGACCACACCACCCAAGTCTTGGAAGGCAGGCACAGGAACTGTGTGAATGAAGACCCCGGGCCCACTGTAGCAAAGGATCTGGCTCGAGACTGTGTACTCTGCTCTTGTGAGACCTCACTTGCAGTATTGCGTGCAGTTCTGGTGTCCTCAACATAAAAAGAACATGGAACTGTTGGAACAAGAGCAGAGGAGGGCCACGAGGATGATCAGGGGACTGGAGCACCTCCTGTATGAAGATAGGCTGAGAAAGTTGGGGCTGTTCAGCCTGGAGAAGAGAAGGCTGCACGGAGACCTCAGAGCGGCCTTCCGGTATCTGAAGGGGAGTTATAGGAATGCTGGGGAGGGACTCTTCATTAGGGACTGTAGTGAGAGCACAAGGGGTAATGGGTTCAAACTTAAACAGGAGAAGTTTAGATTGGGTATGAGGAAGAAATTCTTTACTGTGCGGGTGGTGAGGCAGTGGAATGGGTTGCCCAGGGAAGTTGCGAACCCTCCATCTCTGGCGGTGTTCAAGGCCAGATTGGACAGAGCCTTGGGTGGCATGTTTTAGTGTGAGGTGTCCCTGCCCATGGCTGGGGAGTTGGAACTAGGTGGTCTTAAGGTCCTTTCCAACCCTAACTGTTCTATCATTTGATGATTCTATCTGCGTGCAAATGCAGACAGGAACACGCGAGCTCAAGGTCCGGAGCTGTTGCAGACTCCTCCTGAAGCAGGCAGCTCTCACCACACACTGCTGGTCACACATCTTGTTCTGCCCTTGCAGATTTTGCTGCACATGGGTCTCAGGTTCTCACACGGGCACACTCGTGACGGGCACGGCTGAAGGATGTGGCCACGCAGCCGTGTTCTGCTGCTGCAGGCATCCCGACACCGGGCAGGGCTGAATTCCACCCTCATGAACGCATCCCAACTGCAGCATATCAGAACTGCTCAGCTCTCTCACTGACTGCTTGCGGGACAGTGAAAGACCAAAGGAGATGGTTCTGGCCCCAGGCAGTTGGCCAGCACAAGCCTTCACCCATTTTATTGACTACTTCAGCACCAAAGTGTGTCTTTGTTGTCTCAGAGGGCAATGTAACGCTTGCCCAATGTCCCCAATGAAGCTGCAGCCCCTTCAGGCTCATCCTCATTCCCTGCTGCGCAGCAGTTCCAGAACTCTGGTGTGATGTCACAGCTGCGTTACACCGGCAACTGCCTGAGCCCACAGAACAACACAAACCTTCACCCCTACACCCCGTGCTTGTCCCGTGCTCCCATTTTTGCCAGCCAATTCCTTCTGCCCTGCTCCCAGTCCTTTCCACCTACTCCCAGCCCTTCTCCTCTCTTCTCAGCCCTAAGCTCCTGCTCCCTACCCCTTGGTCCCCAAACCAGTGCCACCACATGCAGACCCCAGCAAGAACACCTTTGTCCTGCTGGTGGCCAAGCTCAGCCCTTGCGGAGGCGAAGGGCTGCCTACGCAGAGTAAGGAACCAGTGGGTGCTGAGGCAGGCACGGGGCCGGCTCTATGCCCTGGCCCCCCAGGCAGGGAGCACAGCCGCTCACCCCTGCCCTCTCTGCTCTGCCAGGTCCTCAAGTCATTGCCGCCCTGCAAGGTGCTGAAGCGCAGCAGGAGCAGGATCCTCCAGCTGCAGGCGCCAGCCTGTCAGAGCTGGTGGGTGCTGCTGGACATGGAGCCCCCAGCCTCCAACCAACGCCTGCTGGGGGTGTGCCCGGGTCCCCAGTGCCCCACGGCTCTGCCTGGGCAGTGAGAGGGGACCGGGGATGCCAAGACCGCTGTCCCACAGCTGAACTCCACTGCTCTGGGCAGCACCAATGCACTCTTCTGCTTGGCTTCTGCTTTAGGCTATTCCAACAGATGCGGGAGCTGGAGGAGGCGGCCACCAGCAGGAGCCAAGTGGGGCTGCAGGTGAAGGAGATGGAAGTTGATCTGGAGGTGGAGGAGGAGGCGATGGAGGTGGATGTGATGGTGGAGGAGGACGACGCAATGGATTTGGGCTGAGCAGTGGTAAGGCAGCACGTGCCCCCCATCCACTGCTGGCAGTGAGGGTGGGCCGGCTGCTGCCGGCCGGGGGCTGTGTGCAATGGCCCCACTGCAGGGACACGATGCCCAGTGGCTTCAGCCTGGTGGCACAAGCGCTACCACCGCACTGCCCTGTGCTGCCTTTGGCACCCGCGAGCCAAGCCTGATCACACAGAGCCCGGCTCCCAGCCAGGGCTGAGCCCTGCACCAGAGTCCCGCTCTCCCCAGCATGTCCCAGGGCTTTGGCAAACACGATGACTATCAGTAGCCTCACTGAAAGGACCTTGTGCTGCTTGTTTCCAGGGTTGTTCGAGATGGAGGTGTTTTGGAAGTTTTTCATAGAGGAGTTGCTGTTTTTCTTAGAAGATTGTTGTTTGTTCACTTAAGAATTGTAGTTTTCAGTAGAATAAGTATAGGGTTAAGTAGAGGAGTTGTAGTTTGTTTCGTTGTTTGTTTTACTTTTTGTTTGTTGTTTTGTAAATACATTTCTTGACCTCTTTCTGACCAAGTCTCTCTTTGTATTCCCTGCGATCACACGTGGCGTTGGCAGACAAGTGGTTTCCGCTTGCTCCGGGTTCCCAGGGCTGGAGAGGGTGGGGGTGCGGGTGCTGGGGCACCACAACTGTTCTCACGTGGGCTCCCTGCCCTGGCAGAGCAGCTCATTCAGGCTCTCTGCAACTGCGGGCAGGGCTGGGCTCAGGCAAGGGGCCAAAGATCTGGGCGCTCTCACCGACCCCTTGGTGGCTGCAGAGCTCCTGACCCGGCACTGTCATCAGGCACAGCTTGTGCCGGCGCTGATCAAGGCTTCTCGGCTGCCCCTCAACCTGGGGGAAGCATGGCCACGTACAAGGAATCAGTCATGGAATCATAGAATCACAACGTGCCCAGGTCACTGAGGGGAGCATCCTGCACCTGGTGTCATGTTGGATCCTGATGACCGAACCGAGCCTTTTACCTCCCTCCTTCTCTCTCTGCCAAGACCCCTTGTCCCGAGCCTGCAGGGTGGAAGAGGGTTTGGGGCTGGAGATACTCGCAGACATCGGACATTGGGGAGTGCAGCAGGGGCCAGAGTCACCCACCAGTGTTTGGGGTGCCGGCAAGCGGGGAGGGAAGGGGCACTTTCCAGAGGCAGCTGGCGCCAGGGTGCAGAGGGAGCTGCTGTGTGCATGAGATGTTTTACAAGCTCAGGAGTGCTGCATCCTGACTAGAAGGAAGTGCAGCAGGAGGGCCAGGAGACTTCCTTGGATGCATAAGGAGCTGCGGAGGAAAATTCAAAGTTAAAAAGAGACTTGTAAAAGGTAGAAGCAAGGACAGGAGGCCTGGGAAGAATACAGGGATCTTATCTGGGAAGCTAGGGATCAGGTTAGGAAAGGTAAGGCCCAGTTAGAATTAAACATGGCTAGGGATGTTAAAGATAACAGGAAGGGATTTTATAGGTATGTAGCGAATAAAAACAGACTAGGGGCAACGTAAGCCCTCTCCAGAAGCTATCGGGAGAACTGGCTACCCTGGATTTGGAGAAGGTTGAGGTTCTTAAGGACTTCTTTGCCTCGGTCTTCACTGGCAGACAGCCTGACCACACAACCGAAGACTTGGAAGGTAGGTAGAGGGACTGTGAGAATGAAGACCCTAGGCCCACTGTAGGAAAGGACCTGGTTCGAGACCATCTTAGGAACCTGAATATGCACAAGTTCATGGGACCTGATGAAACCCATCCGGGGGTCCTGAAGGAGCTGGCAAATGAAGTTGCTAAGCCACTGACCATCTTATTTGAAAAATCATGGCAGTCAGGTGAAGCTCCCGATGACTGGAAAAAGGGAAATATAACACCAATTTTCAAGAAGGGGAAAATGGATGATCCCGGGAATTACAGACCAGTCAGTCTCATCTCTGTGCCTGGCAAAATCTTGGAGCAGATTCTCCTGGAAGGCATGCTGAGGCACATGAAAAACAACAAGGTGCTTGGTGACAGCCAGCATGGCTTCACTAAGGGGAAATCCTGCCTGACCAATTTGGTGGCCTTCTATGATGGGCCTACGGAACTGAAGGACAGGGGTAGAGCAGTTGATGCCATCTACCTGGACTTGTGCAAAGCATTCGACACTGTCTCGCATGACATCCTTGTCTCTAAATTGGAGAGACATCAATTTGATAGGTGGACCACTCGGTGGATAAAGAACTGGCTGGATGGTCGCAAGCAAAGAGTTGTGCTCAATGGCTCAATGTCCAGCTGGAGACCGGTAATGAGTGGTTTCCCTCAAGGATCAGTGCTGGGACCGGTCTTGCTCAACACCTTTGTCAGTGACTTGGACAGTGGGATTGAGTGCGCCCTCAGCAAGTTTGCCGATGACACCAAGCTGTGTGGTTCGGTTGATACACCGGAGGGAAGGAATGCCATCCAGAGGGACCTTGACACACTTGAAGGTGGGCAGATACCAACCCGATGAAGTTTAACTAGAAGTGCAAGGTCCTACACCTGGGTTGGAGTAACCCCAGGCACAGCTGCAGGTTTGGCAGAGAAGAGATGGAGAGCAGCCCTGCGGAGAAGGACTTGGGGGTGTTGGTCGATGAGAAAATGAACATGAGCCGCCTTCAGTGTGCACTTGCAGCCCAGAAAGCCAACCGTATCCTGGGCTGCATCAAAAGAAGAGTGACCAGCAGATCGAGGAAGGTGATCCTGCCCCTCTGCTCTTGTGAGACCTCACTTGCAGTATTGCGTGCAGTTCTGGTGTCCTCAACATAAAAAGGACATGGAACTGTTAGAACAAGTGCTGGGGAGGGCCACGAGGATGATCAGGGGACTGGAGCACCTCCCATATGAAGATAGGCTGAGAAAGTAGGGGCTGTTCAGCCTGGAGAAGAGAAGGCTGTGTGAAGACCTCAGAGCAGCCTTCCAATACCTGAAGGGGGCCTATAGGGATGCTGGGGAGGGACTCTTCATTAGGGACTGTAATGTGCGTACAAGCGGTAACTGATTCAAACTTAAACAGGGGAAGTTTAGGTTGGATCTGAGGAAGAAATTCTTCACTGTGCGGGTGGTGAGGCCCTGGAATGGGTTGCCCAGGGAAGTTGTGAATGCTTCATCGCTGGCGGCATTCAAGGTGGGGTTGGACATAGCCTTGGATGGCATGTTTTAGTGTGAGGTGTCCCTGCCCATCCAGGGGGGTTGCAACTAGGTGATCTTAAGGTCCTTTCCATCCCAAAATGTTCTATCATAAGTACATCATGAAAATTTCCGAAATGATTATATAATGGGGGTTATGGTGAGAGGAATTTCTGCTCCTCCATGAAGTACTCCCATGTGAGTAAATTCTTTGTTCCCCAGCACATTCCTGAAAGGAACAGAAGAGAACCACATCCCAACCTATTCCACATGACAGCTTAAAATTCAGACTGAATATCCTACCGCCAAATATCTGACAATTTTGCAGTGAGTTAATTAAGTTGGCATCAAATTTGTTGCGGCACCCGAATCATAACTCATGACCTTCGCGCAGCTGTCACGTCCTGCAATGGAGAGCAAATAGCTTGCACTTTGGGGTGAGCCTGATTCACCTGCAGAAGCTGTAGCAGGGTAGTAGGTTGGATTCAAAGCAAAATGCCCTTCTTTTCTGTGCAGAAGCTATATTGTCTCAACTCTAACAGAAGTCAGCATCTCTCTTTCAGGCAGCAGCAAGCAGAGAAATCCTCTGCCTTCTGTGTTATGACTGTTTTGGAGAGGTGCTTACACTTACCTCACTGCTCCGTAAGCTGTATTATTGGCTGCCCAGTGATATGCCTGCCATGTCAGACAGTCATCATCATTAGAAAAATACTACCATTTTCAGTAGCAGAAACTGATGAAACTTGTGAGAACAGGCACAGCCAGAGTAGGCGTTCAGAAGCAAAATTCTCTGATAGGAAAAAAGAAAAAAGGTGTTTACCCAGAGTTGGATTCTCTCCTTGGCCTGAGAGTTTCACACCCTCCAGAGGAAGGTCATACTCAGACTCAAACAAAAGACATTTAAAAATGGCTCCTCACAATACCTGAGAGTGCTTGCAACAGGGCACAAACTGAGAAGGCAACATTAGCAGTAGGAAGACACAACACATTGTTCAGGGTTTCTCTCAGAGCTAACAGACTGGCTGGGAGATGGGTGAATCAGGACGGATTAAAATATTAAGAAAGGAAGAAATCACCCAGTGTGTTTGCTGACTGAATCCCTTTGTCTGGTCTTCCATAAGGTACAGTTCAAGCATTTATCATTGTAGTTGTGGCAGTCTTTGCTCTGGCTAAAAATCCACATTTGTGCTTGGAATTTTTTATTCAAAAAGCAGCAAATGAATCTTTTGAAGCCTTTGATGTTCCCTCATATTACTTTAAATAGCTATAATCTAATCAGTTATACACACACATTGCAAGATGGGTGCTTTGTTATACATGCTGAATTATGAACTCTGCATCTCGGAGGAGGGCTGATTCTAAACAGTGGCCACTAGAAACAAATCCAATCTGAAAATTGTAAGATTTTCCTCTACAAAACACAAGAGCAGACTGCCAGCCTTTTCTCAGCCACTATGTTACTGTAACAATTCCACGAATGTCTTGATTAAAGTCTTTTAAAATATAAATGCTTGAGAGTATTTGCTTAGAATGGGGAGAAATAAATATTTTAGATAAGTTTCTCAGCTTGTCACACTACCTATTTTATTTTCCATAGTGCGCTAGTGAACTTGTTCACTGGAAAAATCACAAAAACAAATTCTGCAAATGCAAGTGCAGAAATTTATATAATCAAAAGACAAGCATACAGCAAGACATAAGCCATAAACACTCAATTAAAATGATCCAGGCTTGGTATGGATATTAAAGACAGAAGAAGCTGTTCATAAACCCTGTAGAGAAATAATTCATTGTACAGTTTTAAATAATTAAATATCGGATAACCAGGGCCTTCTTGAAGCAATCTGTGAAAAACAGCACTCAGAATTTCTGAACGTGCTATTTTCAAAAACCTATCACACAATGTAATTGAGCACAAATGCAAGAAATTATTAAAATATCTCAATATTTTACCTCTTTTTTTTTTTTTTTTTTCTGTTTAAGAACATGTTCACCTAGAGGCTAGGTATTTTTTGAAAATTTAGCTGAATATATTTCTATTTATGCAGGTATTTCCACTGTCGTCTTCTGTTAACCTTTTCCAGGGAGCTTGCCCATGCACCCCAGCAACATCCTGGCCCACGTCTGGAGGTGGCCAGCCACTAAGGTGCCTGGAGCAGGCAATCTGTGGGAAGGAGGCACATGCTCTTCAGAAGCTTATGAGGCCCTTTCACCCTGCTCCAGGCCTGCAGGTCTCACGGTGTCTGCAGTTGCACAGCAAACCCATACCACCTGACGGCCCTTACCATTTTGTGCCATGGGGTCCTGAATATCACCTAAATTAACTGTTTAAGCAATGACTTTGAGGACTGGTGGTTACCAGTTGCACTCAGCTTTCCTGTCTCATGGTGCCCAAGCAGCCCCAGAATTTTTCTCATTATTTCTGCTTTTATCCCTGTGTAGGTGGCTGTCAATATGCCGTGCTGGAGCACTTGAACTGCTAGTCGTTGTCCACAAAGGGATGAGTGGCTCACTGTTAATTTTTCAGAATTGCCAGGGTGTTTGCAGTTGTACCAGACTAACATGTGAGCTGAGAAGGAAACACCCTGAACACACCTACAGAACCCAGAATTTGCTGCATTGGAAAACCCATTTGAGTTTTCTGGAGGATGTCTGTCTACTAGGCAGAAGTAGTCCTGATCTCTTCGTTTCCCATGCAGAATAAGGCTGAGAGTCATGCTTTGGTTTTTTTATTAAGTTCAGATTTCCTCCTTTCCATCCATCAAAAGAAAGAAGTCTTAAGTAGCTAATAAAGAATGGGCTGATATGACAGAAACATGAACTGGACAGGCACACTAATGGAAATAGGCATTATAGTAGATACTTAACATGGAATCACAGAATCATGCAACATTTCAAGTAAGATTTTGCAAAAGCCAAACTGGACAGTGCCATTATGTAATTCCCCTCCAGTTTTACTGACCAGGACTTAAAATGACTGAGAAGCTGGGGGCGGGTTTTCTGGTGGTGTTTTACTACATTATTCCAGGGGAGTCAGTGAAAAATCTCAGTTTGCAGCAAACAGAAACCCAGCCTATAGACAACAAACTAGAAAGTGATGGTTTCTCCAGGGCAATTGCTGCTCACTGGCACTTTCCATGACAGCAAGAGGGTGCCTGCAGATGACAACCATGTGACAGCTTTAACCTCACACGTCTGTCTGTCTTCAGCAGAATGGTCCCTTTCCTGAAAATCTGTGGGACTCTTCCACTCCAAGACCAGTCTTGAACTCAGAAAATACAAAGAAAAATAAGGCTCCATCTATTGCTTTCTTTTCCTTCAGATCCAGAGATTCCCTTGACTCAGAGGAAAAGAGCTGAACCTCCACACAGGTGAATAGGAGCTTTCCTGTGCAAAAGTTGGGTGGCGATGGTCTTGGCTGTCAGTGTTGCTGGTAGTGGCACACTACCTCCATGCTTATGGAGATCAGGCAGTAAATATGCATTAAGCAATGGGATATTGATGTCAGTTCTCTGTGCACAGAAAACCTGCACTGTTCACACAGGGTAGTCTGCTCTTTGAGGGGAGGTGACCACCCACAGCTGCACAAGTAGACATGCTACTTGCACAGGTACCTAGTAGCTATGGGTTGGGCAGAGAAGTGATTCAGAGCAGCCCTGCGGAGAAGGACATGAGGGTATTGGTCAATGAGAAACTGAATATGAGCTGACTTCAGTGTGTGCTTGCAGCACAGAAACCAACCGTGTATTGATCTGCATCAAAAGGAGCATGACCAGCAGGTTTAAGAAGGTGATCCTGCCCCTCTACTCTGCTCTCATGAGACCTCACTTGGAGTACTGTGTACAGTTCTGGTGTCCTCAACATAAGGACATGGAACTGTCCAGAGAAGGGCCATGAGGATGATCAGGGGCCTGGAGAACCTCCCATACGAAGACAGGCTGAGAAAGTTGGTGCTGTTCAGCCTGGAGAAGAGAAGGCTGCTTAGAGACCTCCTAGCAACCTTCCAGTATCTGAAGAAGACCTACAGGGATGTTGGGGATGGATTCTTCATTAGCAATAAGACGGGGTAATGGGTTTAAACTTAAACAGGGGAAATTCAGGTTAGATACAAGGAAGAAGTTCTTTACTGTGAGGGTGGTGAGACACTGAAACCGGTTGCCCAAAGAAGTGGTAAATGTTCCATCCTTGGCAGTGTTCAAGGCCAAGTTGGACAGGGCCTTGAGCAACCTGGTCTGGTATGAGGTGTCCCTGCCCATGGCAGGGGGGTTGGAGCTAGATTTTATGGTCCTTTCCAACCTTAACTTGTCTATGGTTCTATCCTGATGTCCTTTCCAACCCAAATCATTCTATTGTTCTATGGCTCTATGCATCTTCTCTGTTGACTGGCCATGGTACTGGCATTTTGCACACGGGTCGTACTTACTCCAAAGTACAGCATTCATGCCTTGGTGCAGTAGTTGAGAACACCGCTCTTTAAGTACAGTTAGCAAGTCTGCAGCTGCAGCAGACTCACAGAACTGTGCTGATCTTGGCCAACCACTGCTCACCAGCAGAGGACATGGTTTCTAATGAAGGGGTGCTTAGAAGTGGAGAATCTGCTAAAAACCTCTTAAAAAATTCTGCAAGAGTTTAGACCATAGTCCTGGTGCCCACGGCTCTGACACCCTAGAATTTTGTATTTTCTCACTCTGTTCACTGTCATTCCAGTATATTACTCACAACCTCTTCTAATATGAATTTGTATATGTAATATGAACATAATAATAGGAGCACTAGTTTTATCCCATCCTACCAGCATAGGATTCCTGGTGTTTCTTGAGGGTCCAATGTATTTAAAAATTCAAGACTGCAGTCAAATTTTCAGCTGCCATGTCTTACACAGAAGCTCTGGTACTAAAAGAAAAACATACCCACAACCCATCAATTGTTATTTATTACAGGAGGGATTAAAACTTTTTTTTTACAATCACGTGGTTGGTGTGCTGTTTTCATAAAATTATTGATTTTATTTTGGTCATTATTTTTAGGGTATACTTTGACTTCCCATGTGAAGAGTTTTAAAAGTGTAAGTCAAATGTTAAAACCACATTGCGATACAGAAGGGATTTGATTCTATTTTTCTTTTTCCTTGACTTTGGTGAGCATAGCCACCTCTCTTTTTCACACGGTCCCAAATGCTTGTGAGGTTGAGTGATGGTTTGGCTGACAACTACCATTATTTGGAGAGGGCATGAGCGGTGAAGGAAACTTCACGTAGTGAAGCCAGCGCAAAAGGAAGATAGCACAACTTAAATAGGCCACAGAGATCCAGACCCACCTCTTTCCCAGGGGTTGCCCCTAGTTGCTACACAGTATCCCATCCCTAAAACCCACTGATTGTAGGGGTGGAATGCAGTCTTTAACCATCTTCAGTTCTATAGCAGTGTCTTAAAAAACCCCTAAGTACACCGGGCAATATAACATAAATAGCTTTTAACAGAAGCAGACATGAATACTGTAATAAAAATACAGCCAAAACTCCCAGGGATCCTACATAGGCAATGGCCTACTATCTACAGTAATGCAACGGCAATAACAGGTGGAAATCATTGTCAGGGTTGTCTCTGACCCATAATTAATGCTGATCAGAACATTATATTTGTTTTTCTACACACACCCAGGCGAAATCAGATCTCTAGCTGAAATATTCCTGAATACACTACTCACGCCCAGAGTGAACAACATGGCTTCCTCAACAGTCGCACTGGTCTTTCTGTTTTGAAAGTACCATCATGTGTGTTGTACTAAATATAAGCATGTATTACTAAAAGGGAATAAAAAGCAAGATGCCCAAAGCCACAGAGGACATCTGCAGCTGAAGAATGACATGCTTTCCATGGGCGCATAAAGCACTCTAAACTTGCATGATAATTTCTGTGGTGAAAATAGGAGCAAAACAAGGAATTTCAGCCATACCCAGTTATTGAGTGCGTTTATCTGCTTCTATAACACCTTTCAGTGGAAATTCTTACTGCCAATTCAGTAAACTTCAAAGTTTTTTGAGTATGAAAGATAGGATTTAGGCATATTTTACTGAAATAATTTTATTTTTTTAATCAGTTTCACCAGTTTGACAAAAAACTTTTCAAATTCCTTTCTTTATAGGATCATTTAGTAGAGTAGTATGCAATTTAATCTGAAGAGAATTATATCCTGCTTTTAACCATTGTATAGGATAAAAAAACCTCACTATCAAGCTCATGATATCCAAATATGGCAATGTCCAATAAGAGTCACAATTAGGCCAGGTCATTTGAATGAAATAAAAATACCATTAAGCTCAATGGAGGATATGCATGCACAAACAGTACAGCACTTTTGCAAATTGCTTGTTTGAAGTCATCAATACACTTTTGTGTTTTACTAATTTAGCAGATATTCTAGCAAGTATTCTCAGTTATCTACAGAACCCTGAGTATGTCTAAGTCTTTGTGCTTTGCTCAGTATATGTAGCTAAAATGCAGGGATAAAACAGGGTTGTCCTCAATACAATCTACCTCTTTATTTCACTGTGTCCGGTGTCTTCACATTTTCACGTTCTTCGTACATGTTAGTAATTTATCTTCCTTCTTTTGCAATACGAATTCCAGAGAGACAAATTTCAGAGGTGTTCGTTTTTAAATGCAACTATGTCTTGCAAAAATTTACAACTGTCTCTAGCTAATTTTTGCATCTTCAAAATGGTATTAATAGTAACACTGTCATTTAGCCATCTAAGCCTTAACCAGATGGATCACAACATGCAGTTGACATGTTTTGATGATGTGTTTTACTCAAAAGCACTATGTTCTGCCACTTCCAGGGGTTCAACGGACAAATATTGTCACAATGTGATATCCATGTCAATATTTTACCTAAATTTAGGAGAATAATACCGTAAATTAAGAACGAAATAATACGAATTCCTGGAAGCTACTAAACTAGGTTAGCAGACTGGGTATCTGATGTTGAAGAGTCGGGGAAAAAAAAAAAAAAACAACAAAATATTGGCATATCTACTTTGAAAATAAGCAAATCACAGAATCACAGAATAGTAAGGGCTGGAAAGGACCTCAAGATCATCGAGTTCCAACCCCCCCGCCATGGGCAGGGACACCTCCCACTAAACCATGCCATCCAAGGCTATGTTGTAACCTTGTGTGTGACACCTTGCGCCAAATGTTATGCTGGCTGGAGATTCATCCATACCATAAAAAAATTTATCGCTCTTTGATCAATGAGAGAATATAACTAAGGGTCAGAACAGCCTGGAGAGAATCCCTGGAAAAACAAGACCTAGAGTCATGCCCTCAGTAACACTTTGTGGAGTGTAACTTCAAATCATACTGAAGAAGCAACTAACTGTTTCAAATAACCTTCCTGTGAAAAATTCACTTTTCTCACAAGGATCAGAAGACCTTTATATTCCAGGCAGCCCTGCAGCCTGGCCTGCAGGATGCATGCACGGTGCATACTAGCAGTTCTCTATCCACCCTCGCTAATACAACGTTGCCATAACTTGTTAAGCTGGTTATCACACAGTGGTTCAGCATCTATACAACTGACTGGGTCCCTGGTTAGATACTCAAGCTCCTTGGTGAAGCTGAGTCTTCCTTTGTACAGCAAGCAACTCAAAATCCCTTATGAACTCCATCAGAAATACTCAATTACAATATGAAGAAACGAAACATTTAAGGACAGTGCACACATTTCTTTCTTCTCAGCCATGGCTCCAGTAACTCTGTCCACAGAGGGAGTGATGAAATTTTCTGACTTCAGTGATAACTGAACTAACCTTGTCAGGACAGCTTGTCAGTGCCAAAGGCAGCCTGCACATGCAGGAATATCAAATGTGTCTACTAGTGGTCACAGCAATGAAGTTATAGATAGCTGGCTAACACGCAACTCAGTAGCTTTTGCAAGGGCTCAGTGCAGCCCCATACTTGAGCATGTGTCTGTTTATCAGAACATTGTGATTTCACAGGGTTGGAACTTCAAGAGTAAAAAAGGCAAAATTTTAGCAAAATGGCTAAATGTAGAGAATGAAAAATATTGCCAGAAAAATTTCTATGAGAAAATATTGAAAATAAGGTTTCCCATTTCTTCTTGTATTTTCATTTTATTTGCTTATTTCAGTCTCTTTCTTCACAGAGGCCTTGAGTCCCTTTCTCTGACATTGTCATGGACCAAATATGCTGTCTTCCATCAGATAACAGCGCATGGTCCTATGCTCTCCAACCCCAGAAAAAGATTCAGACTTCCTAAGTTTCCTGAGAACATACACACTGAGACTGCCAGGAAGCATCAGTGTGCAGCAGAAATGTTCCTGAGAGTCCAGCCCTCACTGTCTGATCTGAGAGAGCTTGATCTCTCTCAGAAAGTCAATTACAATGGAAATTCTTTCTTTCAAAAAGCTTCTTTTGTACTACTGAGTGGAGCTCAACATAAACACAGGCAAATACCATTAAGCATTTTGCAATGACAATACAAAGCTTCTTTGAACTGTTCCTACCAACACAGTTAAATGAGCAGAATTCACTGCCCAGACTATTAGAAATCATTGGGTCTAGATGATGATGCTCTGGTAAAGAAGATCGCTACTGGTGCTGCCCAGAAAAAGCGGCAGGCCGTAGTAGTAGGGGTCTCTACTCTGAAAAGAACAGAGGCACCCATCTGTCGGCCTGACCCAGGCTCAAGGGAGGTGTGTTGCCTACCAGGGGCTCGGATCAGGGATGTTGCAGAGAAGCAAGATAGGCTGAGAAAATTGGGGCTGTTCAGGCTGGAGAAGAGAAGGCTGCATGGAGACCTCATAGCAGCCTTCCAGTATCTGAAGGAGGCCTATAGGGATGCTGGGGAGGGACTCTTCATTAGGGACTGTAGTGATAGGACAAGTGGTAATGGGTTCAAACTTAAACAGGGGAAGTTTAGATTGGGTATGAGGAAGAAATTCTTTACTGTAAGGGTGGTGAGGCACTAGAATGGGTTGCCCAGGGGTGTTGTGAATGCTCCATTGCTGGCGGTGTTCAAGGCCAGGTTGTACATAGACTTGGGTGGTACGGTTTAGTGTGAGGTGTCCCTGCCCATGGCAGGGGGATTGGAACTAGATGATGCTAAGATCCTTTCCAACCCTAACTATTCTATGATTCTATGACTCTATGATTAGTCTTCTGCAAACATCCCTCACAACTGGATTTTATCCATTCACCCAAAGGGATGCACTTTTGACAGCCTGAGTTTCAGCTTCTCCATTCTGCTGCACACCAGAAGTGTGGCACCATGCTGTGGAACAGGACTGTACAAATAGAAAACTTCATACTTTGCAAGGTAAGTGAATATGAAACTGGTGAGTGACAGAGAAATGTAGAACACGAAAGCCCAAAAGAGTATTTTCTTTTTCCTTCTGTTGACTCTACTTATGACCACTTTAAACTTGGTTCTTCTCACAGGGTAAGGGTAAGGCCACAGAAAGGATGTGGGTGGAGTGGACCTCAGGAGGTCTCTGATCTAACTTCCTGACCACAGCAGGGTCAGCCCCGGTGGCAGCACAAGCAGAGCTGTAACAGCTCTTCACTGAAGGAAATAAAGAAACACCAGTTTCTCTCACACAGTCTTTGGGTGCAGCTTTCTCTCCTTTCTCCTAGTGCTTTTCCCTGAACCCCACACCCCACCGTGACAGGGCTTCAGCCTGCTGTGGGATATGGCCATGGCTCCTGAGCCACTGGGCTGTGTTGCAGTGCCTCCTCCTGCAGGAATTCCCACTGCACTTGTGCAGCACAGCCAATGCTGAGAGCAGATGGGACTTTGCTGGGTCAGGAGCAGATTTTAGAGAAGTCAGTCCTGCAGACATCATGAGCCTCCAGGAGGAATAATGTGAAATCACAATATTTCTAAGTATCCCTGCTTCACTTACTCCCTGCCTCCCCATTCGTGGTTGTTCAGGGAGTTTTGGCCCTCCAGGCTTTAATGTAGTCACAGCCATTTCCCCATGACTCAACCTATTGTAAAATCCAGAGAAAGAGAGAACTGGGCCTGGGATGCTTAGGAAAAGGAAGGTTATGTGGAACAGGCTTCAATTTCTTCTGCCTAGGACCTCTGCTGCGCAACTTGGCAGCACATGCTTTCACCTTGATACTGTGGGACACACAGCCTTCTGGCTTGGAGCAGCTGGTGGTACAGCATCCTCGTGGGTGCCACGCAGAGCAACTGTGCCTGTGCAGTGAGAGGCAATACTTGTGTATAGTGGCAAGGAGCAGATGAGCAGGAGCATGCAGGCAGTTAGAGACTGAGCTTAACTGGAAAACATGAAAACAGGCAATAGGCAGCTAGGAGGCTGCTCCTGCCGTGCTCATGGCTCTTCATCACAGTCTGTCAAGGAAGGCATGTAGCAGCCGCCATCAGGTTAAAAGACAGGTTAGGGACAGCGTGGGTCCCCTCCAGAAGCCATCAGGAGAGCTGGCTACCCTGGATTTAGAGAAGGCTGAGGTTCTGAATGACTTCTTTGCCTCAGTCTTCACTGGCAAATGCCCTGACCACACCATCCAAGTCTTGGAAGGCAGACGCAGGGACAGTGAGAATGAAGACCCTGGGCCCACTTTAGGAGAGAACCTGGTTCGAGATCATCTGAAGAACCTGAACATATACAAGTTCATGGGGCTGGATGAAATCCATCCGTGGGTCCTGAAGGAGCTGGCAACTGAAGTTGCTAAGCCACTGTCCATCTTATTTGAAAAATCATGGCAGTCAGGTGAAGTTCCCGATGACTGGAAAAAGGGAAATATGACCCCTATTTTTAAGAAGGGGAAAATGGATGAGCCGGGGAATTACAGACCAGTCAGTCTCATCTCTGTGCCTGGCAAAATCTTGGAGCGGATTCTCCTGGAAGGCATGCTGAGGCACATGAAAAACAACAAGGTGCTTGGTGACAGCCAGCATGGCTTCACTAGGGGGAAATCCTGCCTGACCAATCTGGTGGCCTTCTATGAAGGGGCCACGGAACTGATGGAGAGGGGTAGAGCAGTTAATGTCGTCTACCTGGACTTATGTAAAGTGTTTGACACTGTCTCGCATGACATCCTTGTCTCTAAATTGGAGAGACATCAATGTGACAGGTGGACCACTCGGTGGATAATGAACTGGCTGGTAGGCCTCACCAAAAAGTTGTGCTCAATGGCTCAATGTCCAGCTGGAGACCTGTAACGAGTGGTGTCCCCCAGGGATCGGTGTTGGGGCTGGTCTTATTCAACATCTTTGTGGGTGACATGGACAGTGGGATTGAGGGCGCCCTCAGCAAGTTTGCTGATGACACCAAGCTGTGTGGTTCAGTTGATATGCTGGAGGGAAGGAATGCCATCCAGAGGGACCTTGACACGCTTGTGAGGTGGGCTGATGCCAACCTGATGAAGCTTAACCACGACAAGTGCAAGGTCCTACACCTGGGTCTGAGCAATCCTAGGCACAGCTACAGGTTGAACAGAGAAGAGATTGAGAGCAGCCCTGCGGAGAAGGACTTGGGGGTGTTGGTCGATGAGAAAATGAACATGAGCCGGCAGTGTGCGCTTGCAGCCCAGAAAGCCAACCGTATCCTGGGCTGCATCAAAAGGAGCGTGACCAGCAGGTCGAGGGAGTCGATCCTGCCTCTCTACTCTGCTCTCGTGAGACCTCACTTGGAGTATTGCGTGCAGTTCTGGTGTCCTCAACATAAAAAGGACATGGAACCGTTAGAACAAGTGCAGAGGAGGACCACAAGGATGATCAGGGGACTGAAGCACCTCCCATATGAAGATACGCTGAGAAAATTGGGGCTGTTCTGGCTGGAGAAGAGAAGGCTGCATGGAGACCTCAGAGCAGCCTTCCAATACCTGAAGGGGGCCTATAGGGATGCTGGGGAGGGACTCTTCATTAGGGACTGTAATGTGCGTACAAGCGGTAACTGATTCAAACTTAAACAGGGGAAGTTTAGGTTGGATCTGAGGAAGAAATTCTTCACTGTGCGGGTGGTGAGGCCCTGGAATGGGTTGCCCAGGGAAGTTGTGAATGCTTCATCGCTGGCGGCATTCAAGGTGGGGTTGGACATAGCCTTGGATGGCATGGTTTAGTGGGAGGTGTCCCTGCCCATGGCAGGGGGTTTGGTACTAGATGATCTTAAGGTCCTTTCCAAGCCTAACTATTCTATGATTCTATGATTCTATGAACTCAGAGGCAGGGCCAAGCACACCATCTAGACAAAGGATCATCAGATAGGTAGAAAACACCCGCATATCTACCATCACAACCTTCTCTAACCAAGTAGGCTATGTGAAATGTCACCTTACACATTTTCTAGTCATACTAGCTGCTGCTCATGGCTTCAAAGCATTGCAAAGAGGTAAAGTACCCCAGAGCGCTGTCGTGCAGTTGGGCCTTCCCACTAATGGGGTGGGTAGGCACTCCTCTGGTGCAGGGAAACAGAACTTCCTTCATTCTCCACAACCCTCCTAAGTAACATAAAACATATGGAGAATGTACAGAAATTAAATAGTCACACAACCACCAGCTAACAGCATTTCTTTGTGGCCTTTTCATACAAAAAGTGTGGAGTGGCAGAGTGGGAATTTGATAGGTTTAGAAATCCCAGTCAGTGTCTGGACATAACAGTTTGCCCTTGCTTCCTATCTTACCTCTCTCTTCTCTCCTGTGTAATGAGATCACTGGTGTATCTGTGGCAGCAAGGGCCCTAGATCCCAGGCTGGCAAAGGGTCGAACTCCGTGGAGCTGCAGCAGTACTGACAGTCACTATGCCCTGTAGCAACATTGATGATTTTGTAGAAATGACACATGATAAGATGACAGTAACAGACACTTGAATTTCCTTTAAGTGCCTCAGTTACTTAGATGGTTTCAATATCTTGAGGCCCTATGTTTTGTTGTGTGACAGGGAAAACTGTCAAGATGATGATTTCTAGTTTTTTCTTGATTAAGAAGCTAAACACACTTTCAGGGCTAAGGTTGTACCAGCAAATGGTGGTCTCCAATACTTCAAAGATTGAAAGCTAATTTGTGTTAAAGTACAACAAAAAAAAAAGAAATAGGTTTATCTCTGATTATCCATATAATATTTTATCCAGCGTTGCCCATATATGTGTTCCACCCTGTTGTCTCTCTTCATTTTCAAATTTTTGCAGTTGTGCATACTTCATTCTTATCATAGAGAGAAACAAAACACGATGGAAACTGTCACTGTCAGAAATGGAAGAACTGAGAGCTGAATGAAACAAAGCCTTAATCAAAACTGTAAAAAAAATCCAAGCCAACTATCACTTTAAGTAAAAAGAATCCAACCCTTTGCTTTGTTCCTCATTTATTGATCTTAACAAGCGCACAGAGTGACAAACACCTTTCTTTCATGAAGCATTCCAAATCTATCAAAAAGAAAAAGTAAGTTTCTAAGCTTAGTCAATCTCTCAGATTTGCACCTAAACTTGTTTAGGGTAGAAAGATTCAGACACAGGTCCACCTTTGCTCCTCTGTTTTGTCTGTCCTGTGAGCACAATTTACTGTTCCAGGGCCCATGAACTTTTCCAGGCTGGACCAGAGCCTAGGTTTTCTTTGCTCTCTCTTTAACTGGAACAGAAGGATTGAATGCAGAGGGAATGCAGGAGCACACCACCTGATCCACAGTAATTCAAGTGACTGCTCCATTACATGACTCTTCTACCCATGCACTATACCTTACAGTCCAAGGCAAACAAAAAACCTAGTAGCAACCATCTGTGAACACAGCCAAACACAGAGGAGGAACAGCCTGGCTCCAGTATCACTTGATCATTTTGGACACGGGCTGTTAAAGGCACCTCTTTTTGTCACACCACAACCTGTGTATCCAGGACAGTCTTGAAACCAAAAGCTTTAGTTAGCAAGAGCTCTTTAAGTGTTGGAAGGCAGAATCAGACGCATAAATTTTCTGCCATTCTCTTCAAAAGAAAACTCAAGGTCACGCTTGAGCCGCGCAATGGGAGTGATGCTTTTCCACCTACTGTTAAACATATAGTCCTATCTACATCTGTGATGCGCAAACACCACCCACATGGTTTTTCATGAGGAACTTCTGAAGGCTGTGGGCAGCCTGCATGCAATCCACATACAGGCTGTAGCTGACCACCTGGAGCTCCTAGCACAAGGAAGTTGTAACTAGCTCTTTACAACTTCCAGATCTCTTTCTGGAGTACTGTTTAACTTTCTGTTTGAAAGAAGAGCTTATTTTCTCAAATGCTACTCTTGCATAGGCTGCACTTCGGGATAAATGAAAGTCAAACGGCTCTCAGTTTGAGTTTGTAATGTTTGCTGATGAAATTCAATTAGGAGCTGTATATGTAAATGCTAAGGCACTCAGTTATGTTCAAGCTTGTGTGAATATATAATCCTCTTAAAGTTTAGATGATTTAATAGTCATTCTACTGAATAACAGTGCTTCTTCCCCCACAGGTAACACAGCTGAATACTACAGACACAGGATTTAACTGGTTTGGAGGCCTTAAACTGAAACAGAGTTGGAATGATGCCACTTGGAAAAAGTTATCTTTTATGCACAAAATATTTATCATTTCAACGTCACAGACACTTATGCAGAAACAGATCTCTTCTTAGAGGGCTCTGTGCACAGAGCTAACACAAACCAAATTAGTGCACTGAAGCTGAAAAGGACATGTTTAATCTCATCTTTCAGAAGTTATTCAGGAAGTCATTCAAAAGAAGTTTAAGGTTTTTGTGTTTTTGTTTTTAAATCATCTCACTAGGCATGATTAGAAAAAAGCAGCAATGGATTGCTAAGGGCAGAAGTCACAGAGCTCCATTCACAGAGGGGAAAACCTATCACCATCCATCAGATTATCTTTTTTAAATCTCCCGTCTCTTTAAAAAGATGGAAAAACTAGAAAGTAAATAAATGCTTTTTTGATCGAAAAACTTGTCAATGCCCTACATGATTCCAGTCACACACTCTCCAGTGTCATTCACTTGGAACCAGACACCAATGAAGGTGGTAGCTACTTCAAGAAGCAGTGCACAGGTTATCGCAGAGCAATGCAAAATCTAAGTATTTTTATATTTAATATAAACTGCATTTTGCAGGTGTTTTCCAGAGAAACCATCTGTCTATAGATTTCTTTTGACAGACCAACTCTCCTTTTTCCCCTCAAAACTAACAGAAATTTTTAATCCTATCTTATTCTATCATAGTGCTTATTCACACATGTGGAGGTATCTAGGATGCAGCGCTACTCTAAGAGAGCAATAAAAACCTCAAGAATTCTTCCCTCACCACGAATGCACTTTAAGAGCTCAAAAAAATGGATTTATGATTTGAAATTAACTGTTGTCTAAATCTTCCAAAGTTGGCCTTGGCCAACATTTTCTTGGAGGAAAACAGCTGCAGAGCTAAGAGGCCAACATGTTCAGCCTATGCAACATATAGGGAGTAACATGCAGCAAATAGATTTGAAAGCTGGGAGGGTGTCATGCTTTAAGCTCAGTCAGCCAGTAACTCAGAACCAGGCAGCCATTCCCTCACTCCCCCCACCTTCCTCCCCCATTCCCAGAGGGATGGGGAGGAGAATCGAAAGAATGTAACTCCCATGGGTTGAGATAAGAACAGTCCAGTAGCTAAGCTATAACACAAACCACTACTGCTACCACCAATGATAATTATGATAAGGGAAATAACATGGGAAGAGAATACAACCGCTCGCCACCCACTGATCGACACCCAGCCTGACCGAGCAGTAATCTAACCCTTCCAGGTAGCTGCCCCCAGCTTATATACTGGGCATGACATACTGTGGTATGGAATACCCCTTCAGTTAGTTTGGGTCAGGTGTCCTGTCTTTGCTTCCTCCTGGCTTCTCCTCCTCCCTGGCAGAGCATGAGACTCAGAAAGTCTTTGGTCAGGCTAGACATTACTGAGCAACAACTAAAACCGTCGGTGTTATCAGTGCTGTTCCCAGGCTGAAAGTCAAAAACACATCACTGCCCCAGCTACTAAGAAGGAGAAAAATGACTGCTACTGCCGAACCCAGTACAGAGGGTGACCACTCTCAAGCAGTCACTAATATATCTGAGCCTTACAGTACGTTTCTTGATGGAATTCCCTAATTTCTTGTTCCAGTTCTTTTCCACTTAAGCATAGATAAGATTTTCTGAAGGAAAAAGAAAAAAAGAGTAAGAACTTCTGACTTGGAAGGTTTTTAAAAGCTACTTCCCCCCCTTCTCCCCCCAGGTTTCTGTTCAGTTGCAAAGGTTTTCTAGAATAGTTATAATAGAAAAAATACAGTTTATACACAAAAAAATTGTCATTTGAGTATCAAGAGTCTCTTACATGGAGACAGTTCTCTGAAATAAGAGTTCTGTGCACAGAACTGACTCTATATGCTCTGGATGTCAGCATTTTCTTTTCCCTTTCAAGTAGAAATATTGTTTTCTATTTTTCCGTTTCAAACAACAGTGCACTACCAAAGTCCTATATTTCCAATTCTTATATCGAATTAATTTTTTTTTCTTTTTTTTTTTTTTTTTTTTTTCCTCATCATTAGAGCAGCTGGCACTGTTTTACCCCAGAGAAGTGATAAGTTTCTAGCCTTCATAAGTCAAGGTAAAACTCAATATATCAACAACACCAGCTTGAAACCCAGAAGGCATGCAGGAACAGAAAGATTTCGGGGTTTTTCAAGTCATAATTTTGATGTTTAGTAACTTGGGATCGACAGGCTTAAAACAACTGAACTAGAAGTGATCAGCTGAAGTGAAATTTTAAAAATATAAGTTTATGTAGTGAATTATTAAAATAGCAGGCTCCGTTCTGGTGTCCTCAACATAAAAAGGACATGGAACTGTTAGAACAAGTGCAGAGGAGGGCCACGAAGATGATCAGGGGACCGGAGCACCTCTCGTATGAAGATAGGTTGAGAAAATTGGGGCTGTTCAGCCTGGAGAAGAGACGGCTGCGTGGAGACCTCATAGCAGCCTTCCAATACCTGAAGGGGGCCTATAGGGATGCTGGGGAGGGACTCTTCATTAGGGACTGTGGTGAGAGGACAAGGGGTAATGGGTTTAAACTTAAACAGGGGAAGTTTAGATTGGATCTGAGGAAGAAATTCTTTACTGTGAGGGTGGTGGGGCCCTGGAATGGGTTGCCCAGGGAAGTTGTGAATGCTTCATTGCTGGCGGCGTTCAAGGTGGGGTCGGACATAGCCTTGGATGGCATGGTTTAGTGGGAGGTGCCCCTGCCCATGGCGGGGGGGTTGGAACTCGATGATCTTGAGGTCCTTTCCAACCCTTACTATTCTATGATTCTATGATTATTGTTAAAAAATATCTAATAGAAATTCGTGGTGCAAACCAGTAGAAGAAGAAGGTGTAGTCTTTTTAGTAACACGGGCAAGAATATTCATTGATGGTGCAAGCATGCCTCCAGTAACTCCACACTGGTTTTTCAAAAGGGGCTAGTGTGGTGGATGGGAAGGGGCTGTCCTTGCAATGTTCTCAGAGAGGGACTGAGGACAGGCATGGTGGAAAGCAAGAAGGAATAACCAATCAGTACATATTACTGCAAAAACAATGTATTAGAGTAGATATCTCTGTAGCAAATTCAAAGGGAAAATACTATTATTATTATTATTAAAAGATTACTTGCCCTGAGGGAGACTTATTAGGAGTGTTTACCAAATAGAAATGGACTGTTGAACCAAACTCAAGTGCAGCAATAGAGATGGCTCTTGCATCTGTTGGACTCTCATTCCTGTAATGCCTGATACCCAAATTAAACATCACAGAGGGACATAATTCTTGCAGCAGTATTGTCACTTAATATTGCAGAGTGACTGGTCATCTCATAAAGACAGGCAAAAAGGGCTGACTTTTAGAAAGGCTGTTGATTCTTCCAGCAGCCATTTCTGCAGGGCTCTGCATAAAATGTTAATGCCATGACATTTGTCAAAGGCTTAAATCCTTGTGATGAAACTGGAACAGTTACTGAAGTTATTCATCCCAGCATGCTTCACTGCAGATTTTTTATTAGCATTTTAAGATAATGCAATTATAACAAGAATGTTTCCCAGTGAGGTTTAACCATATGCCATTTTGTCTGTTTATTTAAGAACTTGAACAGTCCCTGTCACATATTAGGTGAACAAAGCCCAGTGTTCACATTTAGCAACAGAAATCGGCTGTATTTCTTTCACAGATCATTTTTATCTTAGAATTTAGGTGAAATATTTCAGAATTACTTCAGCGGGGGGGAGAGTCAATGACAACAAAATTATTCCTAACTATCCAGAGAAGTCCCCAGACCACTAAAAATCCTGTTGTGAACCAAAAAAGAGCAGTCGGACATGATCTGAGAGAGCTGTAGTTTCATGTCGTGTGTGATGCAGCAGAAGCTAGTGTATCTGGGCAAGTAAAGGAACAAAGCCTGAAAGAGGAAGAGGTGTTAAGGCACAGTTTTTCTCAGCCTCTAACCATGCACAAAATTTCTAGGAAATGAATGCGTTCACAGAGGCAAGTTAAACTGGGTGCATTTCTGCTACAGCTCCAATTATGTTTAATGTAATAGAAATTCTTGCATTATGTATAAAAAGATGCACCTGAACTTCCTCTCCTTTTGAGTAAGAGGTGAACAGAACTCATCTCCAAGATAATACATGCAAAATTACTTTGCTATTGGTAGGATTTGTATTTTTCTTTCTTTTTTTTTTTTTTTTTTTTTTTTATTTTCAATTCCTGTCTATGCAAAAACACACTTCAGAAATACTTACAAGAACTGCTGAAATGAAAATGTGGGAAACCCTATTAAAGATCAGTGTTTACCAAATAATAGCAACTGCTACAACAAGTTTTTTTACCAAAATCTTTGTTATAACAACGTTTTAATTGAAAACCATAAAAATCTGCAGTCAGAACAGATGAAGGCCCCTCCAAATTAAGACCATCACAGTTTTATTCCCTGCTGTCTATGATCCTCTAGGTGAGTCTGCACACTGTGAAGCTCAAATAAAATGCACCAAGAAAAGACAACAGCCTATAAATGTGTGTGTACGAGTTCATAAATGGGGAGTCTATTATGAATGTATAAATATGTATATATATATATGCACAAAAAACAGTGAGTGGGTAACTGAAGTTGTAGTTACACATCTTGTCTTATGTGATTATGCATATCAAATCTTCTCACAGAAATTTGCTAGAACAGCTGGGAGATGTGAGGAGACAACTGCACAGCTGATACATGGACTCTCAAAGGTGAATAAAATTTTCTCAGCTACCTACCATAATAGTTAAAGGAAGAGAAGTACATTGGGCTGCAATAAGAGACAAGGGAGAACCTGACATGCTAAATCAGCGTCCACATCATGCCACTGCACCATTCACAGGCACTACTTTCTGCTGATGTCACAGAATGCCTGCTGTAGGCATTATCTTAGTAGGAGGGACTCCTTCTACAGTAAACATGGAGTCAATTAAATGAATTGCTGTGGAAAAGGATGGTCTGCTTTTTAGTCATGGAAAGTTGTAATACAGTTTTACAGAACAATAAGACATAAGGCAAATACACAAGTAATTCCAGTGATCTGTCTCTGAAATGAGCCCTTCAGGCTGAAAAGGTCACTGGTATCACCACAGGCACACTGGCTTCACAAGCTGCATATCAAGTGTGTGTCGGAGTCAGAGGAAACCAGAAAACCATCAGAAAAGGAGAAGGAAAGCAGACCACAGTGCTGCATTTAAGTCAGTTTGACCCACCAAGCCACACCTGAAAACCTAGGTCACTCTTTTTCTTTCTGCTAGGCATGTTTCTGGAAAACAAACAAACAAACAAACAAAAAAAACCACAGCAACGAAACCAAATCATGGGTATGTCCCACAGCTCCCATTGCTGATCTCCCTCTCACCACTGGCAGACCCTAAATTTTACTTAGGAGATGGGATCTTTAATCTTGGACCAAGTGAAGTAGCTTTTTTGATCCAAGACTTACACTGGAAGAATTAAATAAAATTCCTGGCTGCCCCCTCCTATCTCCTAAATCTTACAAATTGAAAATATTCCCTCTTAATTTGCTTCCATGGCATTTCTTGGAAAATGGATTATTTTCTTTCTACAAGCTTAATGTCCATTGACTTCACCCTTGGAATCTCTCAAAGGATTGTTTAAACTGACTTACACTGAAGGGGCTGGTTGAACTCCAGAGTAACAGTAGTATTATGAAATGAAATATAATGAAAGATGGTAGTTGAGTGATGAACAACGAGGAAAACTCTCACACTTGCCCACTAAGTGAGAATATATACCATTTCTTGCTACTCTGCAAGACTTCTGTATCTCAGAAGCACTTCTCTGCTGAGTTTCAACATCTTATTTTAATTTGCACAAGGATCACTGCTATCCCACAGCCTCATAAGAATTTCAAAGGCTTTTGCAGAGTAACTGGGATGAGTGCAAATGCCCACATTTGCCCAGAAGCATGTAAGTCCTCACCCTAGGAATCCACCCACCAGCCACACCAGGCCCAGAGCAAGGGATTTATTGCTTGCATGAACTTACCACTTACACATGCCTACACACACACAGCAGCTACTGATGCCACATGTGTCTGGCCATAAGCAAGTCCTATGGAGATAAATAGCAGCTTACATGGGCATTATTCACGCAAGTGCTGTCAGATTTTTCATCTCTGACAGCATACTACCAAGTGAGTTTTGCAAAGCCTGAGGTTAGGAGTAGCTCCTTCTTGAGAGCCTGTAAGGCAACACTCAGGTGCTGCTAACTCAAGTACTCAGATGTTTACAGTCATTGAAATGAACTTTAAGTTAGAGTGAACTTAGATTTAACGCACTTCATATGGTGGCATCTGGTTAGTCAAATTAAGCTGTGTACAAAGAAGAGAGCATACAGGCTGCAAATTCTCTTCTGAAGCAGTAGTGCTAAATGCAGATAGGTACTGTTGACATAGTTTGATTCACAACAGGACGAATGGTCTAGATAAATGAATAAATTGTGATAGCTTTCGAAAAAGAGCCAAGTTTCTATTGTGGGGGGTTTCTAATCATTCTTACTCACAATAAACTACAGCCTGTTTAACCTGAGTACAACCATTTGTGTTAAGAGTGCCAAAACCCGTGAAAAAGACGGAGTGAGCAAATCACGGATGAGAAGACACTGCAGGAAAACCTCTTCCTGCAGCCTTCCAGCTTTGTGACAGCTCCTTTGAACCCTTCTTTGGCACTCCCCCCTTACTTGGCAAAGAAGTTCAGAATCAGCTAAGAGGCAACTTACTCCCATGTGATTCAAACAGAGTTAGACAGTATAAAACTGAATTCTTCTAGCAGAAACCACTGTTAATCCATACGCTGTATACAGAGGATGTTAGCTTGCTCAAGCCAGAATGTTTAATAAGACCATGTTAATTTCTGACCCTCCCCAACTGTCTTCTCCTATTAGACAACTGCCTTAGGAAATACAGTGGGGAAATACCCCTCTAAAGATTGATGACACCTCTCCTCCCATATCTCATTTTAGCAAAAATTTATGAAGCATCACTCTTTAAAAAATAATAGGTAGCATAATAATAAAAAACATAATAAAAATAATAAGGACAATTGGATGAGGAAGGAACAGAGATGCTATATCATAGTTGCTAGATGATGCTGAGAGGTTAAGAAGGTTATCTAGATGAAAAATGAAAAAAAATGTACGTTTTTTTATATGTTTTATATTGGAGATAGATCTCTATTACCACGTCTCTGATTGCAGAAGTGTATGAAGTATCTCACAAAAGAAAATTTTTCATGAACACATATGAAACTTGGATTGAACTGCAAACAATCAAGTGCCAGGGCAACTTCCACATGTGGGTGGTGGAACAGATTATTGTTCCAGCGAAATTTGGGTACTGCTAGCTACATTCCAGTGTTGCCAGCCATGCAGGACACAAAAAACCCTGGAGGTTTATCTTGGTGGAAGAAAGTGAATACAATCAAGATTAATCCAGTTGAAAAGGAAATCTGTCACAGGCTGGGTGTCTTCATGACCCAAGAGCCTACTTATCGCACTTTGTGTACCTACAGCACATACAGAAGGCGTGGATACATTGCAGGTGCACAGTGACTTTGACGCATCATAGAGTGCAACACAGAAGAAGAGCTGCCCTAACTTTGAACATTTCTTGTGTTAGAGGTGACCCCTCACTGAAATCCAGATTTGTGCCTGTGATGGTCAGGAAACAGAGTTATCCCATCCAGTCTTCATTCCTTTTACCACAGAATTTATTTATTTTTTTTTTTTAAAAAAAAGAAAAATTAATAGAAAAAATATTTCTGTGTATCAAGCTTGGGGAGGTGTTAGATTTGGTTTGTCCTATTTTAGTAATTTCCTAACACTGGTTTTTCCATCCAAAGTCTCTAGTGATTCAACAATAAATGCAGAAAGTATTTTAATGCTCCTGAAGTCTTCTCTTTTCTATTTTAATTTTTTAAGCTAGACATATCTGCCCATAAATAATGACATACAACATATCAAAGAATAGCTGTCAGCTCCTGCATGGGCCCTCTACTGAACTAAAATGATGAATAATGCAAAGTCGTAAAAATAAAAAAGGGAGGCTGAATCAAAACAGCAGAATCCAGAATTGCAGCCCAGTTCTTACATGGGGGTGTAATTCTGACCATTTGAAACTATTTTGGGTTGCAAAGCCTCCTGCCTCTGCATCAGCACACTGATTGAGGTGTTGAGGAGGGACCCATCTCTGCTTTCACTGGAGTGAAGCCTGCGGGACTGGGAAATGGGACCTCAGTTACTCAATAGAAATAAACTGCACTGCAGAAGCAACATTCTTTAGGTCAGAAAATACTTGCAAGTGTGTCATGCATCTCTTGTGTCCTGATTGTTCTGTTTGTGCATGGCATCTGTAAATAAGCATGGGAACACATTTGCAAGTGAGTTTATGCTGAAAGTAAAGCCAAAAGGGGCAGGTAAACCACAGATTCCTGCAGCTGAACAGCTCTTGTGTAGTCCAAATTAACACTATTGAGTTCATAAAACAATACTGTTTTATAAATAACAGTTCATAAGCATTTTATAATTAACTCGCATGTAATTCATGTGGAGATGACAGCAGAATTAACAGTTCTTTGAAATGAAGAAAACAGGTAAAATACTTCCTTTTATCATTCACTGTCAAAGCAATATCATCAAAAGCTTCTGTTACCTTAGGGACCACTGAAGCTCATCACCTTCAAGGAACACAGCGAACAGTGCATTTTAAAGCTTGAGTAAGTTGTAAGCTATGTTTCCATACTGCTTACGTCCCAAAGACAGCAAAGAGAGTTTAGAACATCTACTAAATATAAGGCAAGAAATAGTGTCAGATGAAGCATGTAGCCACCATGGTTGATTTACAAGAACATGGCAGGCTTAAGAAGTGACAGCAACAGGATCTAACAGTCCACTGGCACATTGTTTTCCAGCAATATTAATGTTGCCAAGTTAAAATAAATAACTTGTAGATTTCTGAGTCACTAGCTCAGCTAGCAATTCTGCATGACTTGACTGTCATCTATCTGGAGTTTTGTAAGGCCTTTCACATGGTCCCCCACAACATTCTTCTCTCTAAACTGGAGAGATATACATTTGACAGATGGACTGCATTGTGCATGAGAAGTTGGTTAGATTGTTGCATCCAGAGGGTAGTGGTCAACGACTTAATGTCCAGATGGAGATCAGTGACACACGGTATCCCTCAGGGTTCCATGTTGAGACCAGTACTGTTTGTTATCTTCACCAGTGATGTAGATGGGGGATCAAGTGTGTGGTGGAGGGCTACAGTAGGCCCGTGGATTCCCTGACTGAAGACATGAAGTTAGAACTCAGTCTCGAAGATGTTAAAGTGTATCCATGAGAAATGAGGAACCAAAGGCGTCCGAGTGGGAAGGTAGAAGGCATCCGAGTGGGAAAGTGGAAGGCTTTTTAGCCAGTGGCTAAAAAGACACGTGTGCTAGAAAAGGTATATAAGTAGTGGTTTGTAGTAATAAAGCATCTATCTATTTTTTTCTTCCTACTAAGTCACTGAAAATATGAGTGTGTATAATTTTTGGCTGTCTCGACAACGACGCAAGTGCACCCTCAGCAAGTTTGCAGATGACACCTAGCTGAGTGGTGTAGTTGACATGCCTGCAGGACTGAATGCCGTTTCTGGATAAGTTTGAGAAGTGGGCCCATGTGAACCTCATGAGGTTCAACAAGCACAAGTGCAAGGTCCTGCACACAGGTAAGGGCAACCCCTGATGCCAATACAGGCTAGTGGATGAGGGGACTGAGAGTAGCTCTGTGGAGAAGGACTCGTGAGTACTGATGAGTGAACAGCTGGACATGAGACGGTAATGTGTACTTGCAGCCCAGGAAGCCATATCTATGCTGGGCTACATCAAAAGGAGCACAACCAGTAGGTTGAGGGAGGTGATTCTGCCCCGCTTCTCTGCTCAGGTGAGATCCCAGCTGCAGTACAGCATCCAGTTCTGGGGCCCTCAGTACAGGAAAGACAGACATACTGGGGTGGGTCCAGAGGAGGGCTAGAAAAATGGTCAGAGGGCTGGAGCACCTCTCAATAAGGAAAGGCTGAGAGTTGGGGTTGTTGAGCCTGGAGAAGGAAAGGATCCAAGAAAACTTTGCAGCCTTTCAAAACTTAAAGGGGGCCTATAAGAAGGAAGGTGGCAAAATTTTTAGTATGGCCTGTTGCAGTAAAACAAGGGGTAATGGTTTTAAACTGAAATAGGGTAGACTTAGATTGGCCATAAGGAAGAAATATTTTAAAATGAGGGTGGTGAAACACTGGAACAGATTGCCAAGAGAGCTCAGATTGGATGCAGCTTTGAGCAGCCTGACCTAGCTGAAGATGTTCTTGCTCAATGAGTAGGGGTTGGAACTAGATGACCTTTAAAGGTCCCTTCCAACCCAAATCGCTCTATGATTCTGCCTTGACTTCGGAGACTTATTCCCAGCAATATCTTTAAAATCTCATCTTTGGAACTTGAGGCAAGCTTCTAGATATTTCCAGCCAAGTAATTCACATAAAAATGTTGGTATGTTTTGTATTGACTTGGCAATAGGACCCCAAGACAACTCCTCCACTGTCTTTGCTGGTAAACCCCTGTTAAGTGAGCTCTTTACACCTTTACACACCTTTTCTTTTTGCTTAACGAAGAGAAAGGAAGCTACAGTCTGGTGAAAAGCTGTGATCTGGGGTAGGTAGTTGGCCCTGCTCCTGTTTAGTTTGATTGCAAAAGGGGAAACAAATTAAATATAGCTTCTTAGTTATTATGTATTATTGTAGCTTACTATCCCTAGTACTCATTTAATGCTGGCTGCAACTTAGCACCAGAAATCTCATGCATGGAACTCACAAAAGGATAAATGCTTTCTTCTGTTTGCAAGTTGCATTTTCAGATCTCAGAAAGTATTTATTCTTACTTCACATTTTATTCCAAATTTTATTTGGGAAAATCATGCTTAGTTGTAATTTTACTTTGGATTTAGCAAGGGCTTATGGAGCTTTTGTCAAAATTTTAATCAAAAAACCCTCCAGCTCAATGTTTCTCAGAAAACTGGGATGCAATCTAAATGAAGAGTCTCATCTAAAAAGGATATCCAAGGTATTATCATATTACAAGGCAATCCTTGTAAAATGACATAGGTGCCCAAGGACAGAATGGCGGAACAGCTGCCCCAGAAAAAATGCATTACATTTACCAGGGTCTGTATGATTTACAGCATGAAGTTCTGGGCCAAGCTTGCCAATCCTTGGGGTTGTGGAGGCTCAGCAAGCCCCTCATCACCCATACATCAGGCAGGTGCAAGTTCATAGCCAAACTCTTTCTTATTCCTACCCAGTTTTCATCTACATGGTACAAACTACTTTGTAATATTTAATTATAATACCATTAATATGGTGGTATTTAAATCATAGAATCATAGAATCATAGAATAGTTAGGGTTGGAAAGGACCTTAAGATCATCTAGTTCCAAACCCGCTGCCATGGGCAGGGACACCTCCCACTAACCCATGCCACCTGTGATAAATGTAAACAGTTAATTTGCTGATAAATTGTAAATTATTAATTTGCCAGTTAAACAAGGCGTGTAAATTAAGCTTGATTAGCATTAACTATACCAAACTCTGAGTTACTATGTTCACATTGTTAAGGCAACGTTAATAAAAATCACTATTTGTAACTCCCTTGAGTATAAGCAAGTATTTAAAACGTGAGATCAAAATATTTCTAGTTTAACTTAGAGAACAAAGTAAGTCTTTGAAGTAGAAATAGCTCTTTTACAATGTAACAAGGCTGTGAAGCGAAAGTAGCCCTTTTACAATGTTACAAGTCTGTGAAGTGATAATGGCCCTCTTTACAAACTTTGTGTACTCCTCATCCCGCCTCTGGTTTGTTAATCGCTTTCTTGACGTGCTAATGAGATTTTGTAGTACCCCTAAAAAGTGTCTTCTGTAAATCTGCTAACTTTGTGTACTCCTCATCTGCACATCTGGTTTGCTTATCAATTGTTTGACAACCACACTGTTCTAAACTTTAGCCAATTGTCAGAAGCTTGCAGACATGTCTAATATTCAATTAATTGTGAAAACTGAGGCATTTAACCTGCTAAAGGTGAAAAGTGCAGCCTGAGGAAGACCACTTGAAGACCCCGGCCCACAAGAGGAAGATTTCTTACCTCATCTTGAAGACCCCGGCCCACAATTATCGGAAGGCAGTGCGCAAGCGCCAAAAGAGGAGGGGGCTTATAATAATGAGTACCTGAACTAATTGTAATATCCCCGCTTGTGTAATAAATACCTGCTCGTTTAACCCACCCGGTGTGCGTGCTGGCGGAGAGGAGACTCCCCGTGCAACCAGCGCTGCTTTGCTTATTAACTCTCATTGTTTGTGGCAAATAAATTGCTCTTGCTGCTAATTTGGCTCTGGGTATTTATAACACACCCAAGGCTATGTCCAACCCCACCTTGAACGCCGCCAGGGATGAAGCATTCACGACTTCCCTGGGCAGCCTATTCCAGGGCCTCACCACCCGCACAGTAAAGAATTTCTTCCTCAGATCCAATCTAAACTTCCCCTGTTTCAGTTTGAACCCATTACCCCTTGTACTCTCACTATAGTCCCTAATGAAGAGTCCCTCCCCAGCATCCCTATAACCCCCCCTTCAGACACTGGAAGGCTGCTATGAGGTCTCCATGCAGCCTTCTCTTCTCCAGGCTGAACAGCCCCTACTTTCTCAGCCTATCTTCATACGGGAGGTGCTCCAGTTCCCTGATCATCCTCGTGGCCCTCCTCTGCACTTGCTCTAACACTTCCATGTCTTTTTTATGTTGAGGACACCAGAACTGCAAACAATATTCCAAGTGAGGTCTCACAAAGTAGAGTAGAGAGGCAGGATCACCTCCCTCGACCTGCTGGTCACTCTCCTTTTGATGCAGCCCAGGATATGGCTGGCTTTCTGGGCTGCAAGTGCACACTGCCGGCTCATGTTCATTTTTTCATCGACCAACACCCCCAAGTCCTTCTCCGCAGGGCTGCTCTCAATCTCTTACCTGCCCAACCTGGAGCTGTGCCTGGGATTGCTCAGACCCAACTGTAGGACCTTGCACTTGTCATGGTGAAACTTTATCAGGTTGGCATCAGCCCATCTCACAAGTGTGTCAAGGTCCCTCTGGATGGCATTCCTTCCCTCCAACGTAACAACCGAACCACACAGCTTGGTGTCATCGGCAAATTTTAATTGTCTTAGTGTCTAGTGACCCTTTACTGTTTTGTTAAGTCCAGAGTTGCATTTTGTTACTAAAAGACAGAAGGAAATGGAGGGGAAACCATTAGAGAAAAATGAATGGCTTGGGGAAAAGATTAACAACACACACATGAATTTGTCATCTCATAAACCACCCACTGGAAAAACGACTGAGATGTTTTTCTTGTTGCTGACTGTTAATACTGTTGCTATTGCAGCTGGACCCAAGAACTGTTGAAAACTATTGAGGGTTTTAAGAAGCCCTGGTAAGCATGTTTTCTTTAAAGACAGTCCCACTCGATTTATTCTGAAGAACAAGTTAAGCAGAGTGGGCTTGCTAAGTGCTATGCAATTTGCCTTGTGATTATGTGCTTGAAAAATGGTAGTGCTTTAAAAATAGGTAGCATAATGCCAAGGTTGACCTTTTTTCTTTATGTGGAAAATGCCTGAGTCTCAAATAGCACACTGAAAGAAAGCTAATAGTATTGTTTGACACAAAGTGTATGCATCTCCAATGCATTTTGTTCACCATACAGAGCGATACAATTCCTTCTCCATCTGTACATTTTCCATATAGGGAAGAATTTTCATTTGGCAGAGCAGGCGTGTTTGCATTTCATTGTCAGCTCATGTTACTGACTCATTAATAAGCTATTTCCACATCATGCATATATCTCTCTTGTAAAGGGTGCTTTCAACTTTCATAAAATGTTAAATCATACAAAATTAGACTGAGTTGCATTAGAATTCTGTGTATCTCACTTCAAACTTCAGCTTATTGTTGCCTTCAGAGAAATGTTGAACTACAGAGAGCAGGTTTTATCACTGTCTTTAGAAGATCTGGAAACAGAATTTCCTAGCTTTAACCACTGGGACTTAAGAAAGTGCAACAGACAGCACCAATCAGCTACTCATAGTGGGATGATAAATTTAACCAAGGCATAAAATAAGTAAGGTCTGAAGATTTGTCTGGCAAGTTGCAGGAACTGCAGGGTGGCTTATTGAAAAGTTGTAATTTCACCTATTGTATCTAGAAGACTTTCAATTTTCCTGCTAGAAGGACCTATGTACTTCTAGAGTGCATTACTACAGTTCAAGAAACCAGTTGGCTAAAGTGTATGCATTTCACGAGTCAAAACTTCAGGGAAAAATAAAAAAAGGCAGCTTTCATGAGTGCAGCTAGAACAACACAGTCATTAAAGCAATGGATTATTATACGTAGTGACATTTCTGATGACATTTGTTCCAAAATCCCCAAAGAATTTACCAATTTCTACCAAAACAGAAGATCTCTACATTTCTGTATATTCTCCTCTGAGTTTCTTTTGTATTCCTCAGGAGAATTCCACACTGGATATTAATTTTTGCCTAACAAAGTTTTCATAGCTTTTAATGAATTACTGCTTTAATTTACGCATTGTTTTTAGAATGCTCTTCTACGTCGCTTTCTCTTTTACACTCAAAACAATGAGGGGAACATTTACAACCTGTAGGCTTGTATGCTTTGTACTAATATTTACTCATTAATGTAATATGAGTAATACAAGAGTGGTAAACTTGCATATCTCAGATCAATATAGTCAAATGTCAATAATGGCATACAAGTCTTTTTTGTGTGTGACATCCCCTTGTGCTTGGCACTGGTGAGGCCGCACCTTGAATCTTATGTTCAGTTTTGGGCCCCTCACTACAAGAAAGACATTGAGGTGCTGGAGCAGGTCCAGAGAAAGGCAACGAAGCTGGTGAATGGTCTGGAGCACAAGTCTGATGAGGAGTGGCTGAAGGAACTGGGGGTGTTTAGTCTGGAGAAGAGAAGGTTCAGGGGGGACCTTGTGGCTCTCTGCAACTACCTGAAAGGAGGATGAAGTGAGGAGGTGGCTGATCTCTTCTCCCAAGTAACAAACGATAGAATAAGAGGAAATGGCCTCAAGCTGCACCAGGGGAGGTTTAGATTAGATATTAGGAGAAATTTCTTCACAGAGATGGTGCTCAGGCATTGGAACAGGCTGCCCAGGGAAGTGGTGGAATCACTGTCCTTGAAAGTGTTCAAAAATCCTGTAGATGTGGCCCTCAGTGTCATGGTTCAGTCCTGGGGTAACAGTTGGACTTGATGATCCTAAAGGTCTTTTCCAACCTAGCTGATTCTAAGCTCACACACAAGAGTCACACCAATGCCATGTGAGAAGCTTATCTGAAGAGCCCTCCTGTGTTCTAAAAATAGCTTAGCACTTACCATACATGTACACAGCCAGCTCTCAGATCTGAGAAAAGAAAAAATCCCCAGTACATGACTAAAGACCCATCTTTCATTCTGCACAAGGTTTAGAGATACATTAAGGGAACAAAACCTGAATGAAATCTTGCTCAGCTCTTGACATAAGTAGGCCAGCTTCAATATAATGAGACAGTGAACATGAGGCCCTGTGCCAAAATCTTGACTTGAAAGGGCTAAAAATGACAACTTTTTTCTCTTCATCAGTGAGTTACAATTTCACAGAAGCACTTTGAGTTTTTAAACCAGGAAGTCACTTTCTCCCAACCTTTTCTGAATTTAATTAATAGACTAACAGAAGTTTAAAAAGTAGAAGCAGAGATACTCAGCTCATTGGCAGCACAGTATCTAAAAACAGCTGTAGCTCAGGGACGTTTGTGGAGACAAGAGAAGGGAGCAATAGTGCTTCATCATGCATCCAGAAAACAATGGTAATATTGTAATTGATTAAGTTAAAATACAAGATAGGGTCATTACATGATACTTCGAAGAGTGCCATTGTATTCACAACAAAATACACTTCTCTTACCAAAACCAACAGAAACATAAAGTTAGTTGGTTGGAACTAGACGATTTTAAGGTCATTTGCAACCCTAACTAATTGTAACTGTGATACGCTTCAAGATTGGCTTGTTGATAGCAATCTTACTAAAGCCATATACTTCTTGCATTCATTGCACCTCAGTATGCAGATGAGGTTCATGAGGCAGTAAAAATGATCTGTCCCTTTGTTCAGTGAATCTCAGGTCAAAGAGCTCATAATATGTAGCTTGCAGGCTCAAGCTTCACTTAGGAGCACTTTTGGAAAAGGCATTCTCTCTTTTATAAAGCTAAGCAGTTGCATGTAAGCATTGTGTCCCTGGCTCAAGAAAGAGTTGGCTCCTAGAAAAATTAAGTTCATTTAATTTGCAAGAGCTACTACAAAAGTTAAGTGTTGGCATCTTGGTTTATTTCTGAGTCATATTCAAATATGCCTTTTCATGAGAAAAATGCTAAAGGCATGTCTTCCCCACCCTTGGAGCCTGAAACACATAATAAATTCTCTGAGCTCATCACATCTTGTACAGATATCCTCTTAGAATCAAAACAGTGTTTCTCATTATTAAAGATGATTCTTCTCATAATTTAATTTTTTAAAATGGAAAAAAGGAAGGCCCAGGTAACCTCAGGCCAGTCAGTCTCACCTCTGTGAGATCATGGAGCAGATCCTCTTGGAAACCAAGCTAAGACACAAAGAAAAGAAGGAAGTGCTTGGTGACAGCTAACATGGCTTCACTAAGGGCAAATCATGCCTACGAATTCGGTGGCCTTCTGCAATGGGGTTATAGCATTGATGGATAAGGGAAGAACAATTGATGTCATTCACCTGTAATTTTGCGAAGCATTTAACACTGTTCCATACATCATCATTGTCTCTAAACTGGAGAGGCATGGATTTGACAGATGGATCATTCAGTGAATAAGGAACTGGCTGGATGTTCTCTCTCAGAGAGTTGCGGTCAATGGCGCAGTGTTCAGCTGAAGACTGGTAACGAGGGGTGTCCCTTAGGGGTTGGCATTGGGACTGATCCAGTTCAACATCTTTGTCAGTGACATGCACAGTAGGATCGAGTGCACCCTCAGCAAGTTTGCTGATGACACTGAGCTGTTTGGTGAAGTTGACGTCCTGGAGAGAAGGGATGTCATTCAGAGGGACCTGGACAGGATCAAGAGGTGGGTCTGTGCAGACCTCATGAAGTTCATCCTACACATGGGTCTGGGCAATTCCAAGCACAGATACAGGCTGGGCAGAGTCTGAATTGGGAGCAGACTGAGGAGAAGGACATGGGTGAAAAACTGGACACTACTGCACTACGGTGATGCAATAGTATCCTGGGCTGCATCACAATAAGTGTGACCAACAGGTCAAGAGAAATTATTCTGCTCCTCTGCTCTTGTGAGACCGCACATGGAGTACTGAATCCAGCTCTGGGGCCCCCAAAGTAGGGAGGACGAGGTCCCGTTGCAGTGAGTTCAGAGGAAGCTATGAAGATGATTAGAGGGCTGGAGCACCTCTCCTGTGAAGACAGGCTGAGAGAGCTGAGCTCGTTCAACCTGGAGAAGAGGGTGCTCCAGGGAGACCTTAGAGCAATCATACAATACTTAAATATATTTGTAGTGATAGGACAAGGGGTAATAACTTTAAACTGAAAGAAGGTAAATTTAGATTCGGCATTCGGAAGAAATTCTTTCCTGGTGAGGCACTGTAACAGGTTGCACCAAGAAGCCGTGGCTGTACCACCCCTAGGGGTGTTCAAGACCAGATTGGACGGGGTTTTGTGCAAGCTGGTCTAGTGGAAGGTGTTCGGAACTGGATGATATTTAAAGTCCCCTCCAACATAAACCATTCTATGATTCTATAATTCTATAAATGAATAGAACAGAGATCACAAGAGCTAACACTATCAACATTTTAGGATGAGACTAAACCAAGTCTGGTAGCAATGATCAAGCATTTTGTTTATCAGTGTTGACAGTCTGCTCCAATAAAGAGACTAGCAGAGCTGGTCAATTTGTTTCTCTCTGTTGTGCTCCTTACCACTCCATATTCCCCAAAATATTTATACGAACATCCAAGAGAGCTTAAATACTGGAACTAAGACACTATATTTGCTCAGTCCCAATCTCTTCACTGAACTTGAAAAAGAAAATCAATTTTTTTCTTCAAACGCTGAAAAACATCTGTGTCATAAAAGGTAATGTAAATGTGGATACAATTGCAACTGATGACAACAGCTCTCCACCCCCTCTATCTTTATTAAAACAAATGGAAGGCAAGATCAGCTGGAATCTATGTGGATCTCATTTGCAGCTTGGTAGCTTGGATGGCACAAACCCATTTCAGAGCTGTTGAAAATTTGAACATTTTAGGAGAGATCAAAGGATCAGTGCAAGCTTCCTAAGTGCGCTCCTCTTGAGACAGATTCATAGACTGCTTCAGATCATCACATGACCCCACTCAGGATTATATGAAACCACCTTGTTTTCAGCCCGTATGATATGATGCTTGATAAGATTAATAGAAGCATACTGTAAAACCATTATCTACTTCTGGTCTAATCTAATTAAGGGTAAAGGTTTGTGTGCAGTATTATCCACAAACCTCGTTGCAAACTCATAATGTACTTCAGTCAGTGACTGAATTAGACAAATCATCTCTGGTTTTGGGAAATTTTATTCTTACATATTCAGAAACTCTGTAGATAAAAAAAAGCTGAAACTCTTTGTTTAGTAGCTGAAATCAGCAGAAAGACTAGTTAACAGTAGTTTGGTGCTCCTTACAGTTCTAGTGACTCCAAACTAAGCTATCTTTAAACTATATAGTATCAGAAATTGGTTTTGGATCATTAAGAATAAAACAGAAAAAAAATCTGTGAGTAAATTAATTTTCTGTTTGATTCCTTTTTCTTTCATTGTGCACAAGCTACATTGAATTTTTTGCTACAGTTCTTAAACTGAGAGCAGAAATTCTTAAGCAGTCAGTTTGTGTACTAATTACTGATATTGTAATGTAACAACTTCAGGACACTGTAACATTATGATATTTTTAGCATGCACTTACTGAGCTTAGCTTTATACAGAATACATATGACATTTTTGCGTGTGACATTATTATGCACATACTAAGTTGTCCTTTATTCATGAAAATGCAAAACCAGTCTAAGACCGTTCCTTGGTCCAGAAACACATTTTTTTCCCTGCTGTGGAAGTATGCTACCCTCTGAAGACAAAAGACCACAATTTCAATTGTGTCTTGACTAGTTCTCTTTTTATCTAGTCTAAGCAACTAGAGAAGAAGACAAATTTATTCCATGCTTGAACTATTGCATCTCACAATTTGAATTGTGACATAGAAGACACTACAGCAGGAACCACCCAATCCAGAAGAGGACAAGACTTACAAGAAACTGGGAAAGTGCAGTTGCAACCCAAGCTGAGCTGGCTTTGGAGCCCAACAACGTGACACAACATGCTGCCTTTCCTCTCCTGAGTGACATAATGGGGGAAGCTCAAACCATGGACTAAATGAAGGCAATGGACATTTATGGACATTTGATGAGGGTTATCCAAAAAGTAAGGGAAGAATATAGACACGTATAACAAAGGACAGGAAAGGGCGTGCTGGCTGATGAGGATCTGTTGGGTAGTGGAGGGCCTGAGTATGCCGTCAATGGTATGGAATAGGAGGAGTTAGAGATTGCTCTGGGTCTTGAACGAATGCTCTTCACAGGCGTCCATAAGCTACTGTGTTTCGGATTTGTTACTAAAACAGTCTTGACGGCATGCTCCTGTTTTGACTGTTGCTGAGCAGTGTTTGCGCATTGTCAAAGATTTCTCTGCCCCTCACACTGCTGCCTTGTCCTCTGTGGACAAGAAGCTGGCCGTGGACACAGCTGGGACAGCTGACATGAATTGACTACATAGATATTCCATACCATATAATGTCATGATTTGCAATAAAAGCTCAAGGAAAGACAGAAGAAACAGCAACACTTGTGGTTACGGCTTTTATCCTCCACTTGCACAGCAGACATCCCATGTGCTGAGGCTCTGTTTTCCAGCAAGTGGCTAAACATCTGCTGCTGATGGGAAGAAGTGAATAAACCCCTCCTTTGCTTTCCTGATGCAATCAACTTTTGTTTCACATATTAAACTGCCTTTACTTCAATGCATGGGTCTTTTTGCGTTCCTTCTATTTCCTTCCTGTCCCACAGGATAGGACTGAGTGAGAGAGCGGTTGTGTGGGTGCTTAGCTGTTTGCTAGTCTCAATCTACAACATCCAGGAAATTCAGAATCCCAATCATGTGTTGTCATTGTACCAGCTGGGTCCCAAGGTAATGAAACCCAGGTTAACCACCTCAGAAGGTCTCATGATTTATTCTGTGTTCTAATGCTTTTTGCTGGGCTGTCCAGTAAGGCTTTCAGATGTATCAGCCCCTCCAGGAGATAAGGGGGTGTCCTGGGTTCAGCAGTAGCAGTCATTTTTCTCCTTCTTAGTAGCTGGTGCAGTGCTGTGGTTTTGACTTTCAGCCTGGGAACAGCTCTGATAACACCGATGTTTTCAGTTGCTGGTCATTAATGTTTAACCTGACCAAGGACTTTCTGAGTCTCATGCTCTGCCAGGGAGGAGGAGAAGCCAGGAGGAAGCAGACAGGACACCTGACCTAAACTAAACAAAGGAGTATTCCATACCACAGCACATCATGCCCAGTATACAAACTGGGGGCAGTTACCTGGAAGGGTTAGATCACTGCTCTGGTCGGGCTGGGTATCAATCAGTGGGTGGTGAGCGGTTGTATTCTCTTCCCTTGTTATTTCTGTTATCATTATTATTATTGGTGGTAGCAGTAGTGGTTTGTGTTATACCTTAGTTACTGGACTGTTCTTATCTCAGTTCGTGGGAGTTACATTCTTTCGATTCTCCTCCCTATCCTTCAGGGAGAGAGGGGGAGCCGGGGGGTGTGAGGAGAGAGAGAACGGCTACATGATTTTCTGAGTTAAGGATGGGCTTAAGCCATGACAGTTTTTGGTGCCCAATGTGGGGCACGAAGGGTTGAGATAATGACAGATCTGACCGGAGTGTGTCTAATAGTTTTTGTGATGCTCATTCACTGCTTTGGATTTAGAGTCACTTGTCACAATGCTGATTTATTTGCTCTCAAGGTTGTTGCTCTTGATCTCACAGTTTCAGCATGTTGTATCTTACTTACAGCCAGTATTTGCTGTGTTAGTGTTTATTGGCTAAGGGCCTTGGGCTAAGCTACTTGTTTCATTGTACTTTCTGGTAGTGACTTCTAATACAATAGAATCATTGATCATGAAACTGACCTGGCTTGTGTTCCCAATTTGATCACCACCTCTATACTTTGGGAGGTATATAATAGAAGTGCTTAGCAATTACACATCTTTTTTCCCCTCCTCAGGTGGTCAACCCCTGAAGGAGGCATTCTTTTATGCTCCCCCTCCCCCCCCCCCCTCCGTTTACATCATCATTTGAGAGTTCTGAAGATTTTGAATGGCCTTTGGGTATCCTTGAGACCTGCTTGCTGTTTATGATGGGGATCACCATGTTGGCACATATACTGAGACTGAGTGTGTTTTACCTATGACCATTTCGTCTGGTCTCAAGAGTTAAGCAGAGTCAGGTTTGGGCCTCGTCTAGTGTTAGACGGTGATATAGGAGGATCAAGAGATTTTCCCCGAGGCTAGACAGTCATGAGTGGCAGGGTGTGTGGGATAGTATGGTCAAGCATATAGGCCAGTGAGCCCCTCCAGTGCTCTGGAAGTTAACCACTGAACAAATGCAAGATCCAGAAAAATTAGTAAAACACTTTAATCAGGTGTGTTGTCATCCTGATCATACCAGGGATGGACAAATCATGGCAACGTGCTGGGGCTTGGCTTATGCTTACAGAGCCCTGTTCAACACTATCCAGTACCTTCAAAAGGAAAAAAATGCCCCTGGATCTGAGGGCAAAGCAACAGGCAGCGCAGCTACTCCAGCTCCAAGCACAGCAGCTACACCAACCCCAGCGACAAGTACAGTAACTACTCAGACTTCGATTGCAACAGACAGTGCAGCTACACCAGCTCCAAGCACAGCAGCTACGTCAACCCCAGTGAGAAGTTACCCAAACCCTGACAACAGATACTACAGCCACTTCATCCACAGTGATAATCGCTGCAGCTAAACCAGAGGACATATTCGTACCAACATCAGTTGCCCCTGTACACAAGGAGAAAGCAAAACAAAGACAAAAAAAGATGAAGGAACAAGATGAAGAAGCAATGGAAATGCACTTACTACCCAGGACAGCATGTGATCAGGAGGAAGAGGAGGAGGAGGAGGAGGAGGAGGAGGAGGAGGAAGAACAAGAACAGGAACAGGAGCAAGAGCAAGAACAGGAACAGGAGCAAGAGCAAGAGCAAGAGCAAGAGCAAGAACAAGAACAAGAACAAGAACAAGAACAGGAACAGGAACAGGAACAGGAACAGGAACAGGAACAGGAACAGGAACAGGAGCAAGAGCAAGAGCAAGAGCAAGAGCAAGAACAAGAACAAGAACAAGAACAGGAACAGGAACAGGAACAGGAACAGGAACAGGAACAGGAGCAGGAGCAAGAGCAAAAGCAAGAACAAGAACAAGAACAAGAACAAGAACAAGAACAAGAACAAGAACAAGAACAAGAACAAGAACAAGAACAAGAACAAGAACAAGAACAAGAACAAGAACAAGAACAAGAACAAGAACAAGAACAAGAACAAGAACAAGAACAAGAACAAGAAGAGGTGAGTTCTCGACCTCGGACCTCAACAGAGCTACGGAGTACGCAAAAAGACTTCACTTGTCAACCAGGGGAGCACATCGTGCCCTGGTTGCTCCAATGCTGGGACAATGGGGCCTATGGTCACAATCTAGAAGATAGGGAAGCCAAACAGCTGGGATCACTTGCTAGGGAAGAGGGAATTGACAAAGCAATTGCAAAAGAGAAACAGTCCCTCAGCCTTTGGAAGCGGCTCTTGGCAGCTGTGAAAGACAGGTTTCCATACGAGGACGATGTTATGAGTCATTCAGACAAGTGGACTACTCTAGAGAAAGGCATCCAGTCTCTGAGGGAATCAGCCATTGTAGAGATGATCTATCACAAGCCGGATGCAGAGAAAGGACCCATAGATCCAGATGAAGTCGAATGTACACGACCCATATGGCAGAAATTTTCACGGAATGCACAGTCATCATATGCTCACTCGTTGGCACCAATAACCTGGAATGATATAGCACCACCAACAGTGGACGAAATGATTCATAAACTCTGAGAATGCAAAGACAATCTCACCCCTTCCGTAATTTCAGCTGTGGAAAAACTGCCCCAGGAGTTCAAACAACTGAGAGACGATCTATCCGATCTATAAGGCTCCTCACAGGTACCACCACGCATCTCAGCTATTAACAAAAGGTGTCCCACTGCTCAAGAGAGGATATAGAAGGTATACGCCATGGGCCACCCTACAGTTTTACCTGTGGGATCACGGAGAAGACATGAGAAAGTGGGATCTAAAACCTACCTCAGCTCTGGAGGAATGGGTGCATGAATTGAAGACAAGAATGAAGGTCAAGGACAATCATCCCATGAAATCTGCGGCTTCCGTCTCTGGTGAGCAGGTTCCCAGATGGAGTGGAAGAGCTGATTTTACTTCAGCTCTTGTGATAAAGAAAAATAATCCCTTTCTACAAAACTTGAGCATCCAACGTTGTGATGACTATCAGAGGAGCCCTGCCTCCAGCCAGGTGGATGTAGGGGACAATTGGATTTACTGGACTGTGTGGATCAGGTGGCCTGGCACATCAGTCTCACAGAAGTAAAAGGCTCTAGTAGGTACTGGTGCACATTGTACCCTGACGCCATCAAGCTGTCAAGGGGTGGAGCCCATTCTATTTCTGGAGTGACAGGAGGATCCCGAGAGTAGACTGTACTGGAGGCTGAAATCAGCCTGACTTGGAAGAAGTGACAAAAGCTCCCCATTGTGACTAGTCCAGAGGCTCCATGCATCCTTGGCATAGACTAACTCAGGAGAGGGTACTTCAAAGACCCAAAAGGGTACCGATGGGCTTTTGGCATTCCTGCTTTGGAGACAGAAGAAATTGAGCAGCTGCCAACCTTGCCTGGTCTCTCAGAAGATCCTTCTGTTGTGGGGTTGCTGAATGTCAGGGAACAACAAGTGCCAATCGCAACCACAACAGTGCACTGGCGGCAATATCACACCAACTGAGACACCTTAATTCCCATCCTTAAGCTGACCCGTAGACTGGAGAGTCAAGGAGTGATCAATAGGATCCACTCACCCTTTAACAGCCCCATATGGCCAGTGCAAAAGTCTAACAGAGAGTGGAAACTAACGGTAGACTATCGTGGCCTGAGTGAAGTCACACCACTATTGAGTGCTGCCGTACCAGACATGCTAGAACTTCAGTATGAACTGGAGTTAAAGGCAGCAAAGTGGTATGCCACGATTGATAGTGCCAATGCATTTTTCTCGATTCCTCTGGCAGCAGAGTGCAGGCCACTGTTTGCTTTTACTTGGACAGGCGTCCAATACATTTGAAACCGATTGCCCCAGGGGTAGGAACACAGCCATACCATCTGCCATGGACTGATCCAGACTGCACTGAAACAGGGGCAACCTCCAGAACACCTGCAATACGTTGATGACATTATCATGTGGGGTGATACAGAGGAAGAAGTCTTTGAGAAAGGGAGGAAAATAACCCAAATCCTGCTGAAAGCCGGTTTTGCCATAAAACGGAGTAAGGTCAAGGGATCTGCACAGGAGATTCAATTTTTGGGACTAAAACGGCAAGATGGACATCACCAGATCCCCACAGATGTGATCAACAGGATAACAGCAATGTCGCCACCAACTAATAAGAAAGAAACACAAGCTTTCTTCGGTGTTGTGGGGTTCTGGAGAATGCACATCCCAAATTACAGTTTGATTGTAAGCCCTCTCTATCATGTGACCCAGAAGAGGAATGATTTTAAATGGGACCCTGAGCAACAACAAGCCTTTGAGCAAATTGAACAAGAGACAGTTCATGCTGTAGCCCTTGGACCAGTCTGGGCTGGGCCAGATGTTAAAAATGTATTGTACACCGCAGCCGGGGAGAATGGTTCCACCTGGAGCCTCTTTCAGAAAGGTCCAGGGGAGACTTGAGGTCAACCCCTTGGCTTTTGGAGTCGGGGATACAGAAGATCTAAGGCCAGCTACACTCCAACTGAAAAAGAGATACTGGCAGCCTATGAAGGGATTTGAGCTGCTTCAGAAGTGATTGGCACTGAAGTGCAGCTCCTCCTGGCAGCCCAGTTGCCTGTGCTGGGCTGGATGTTCAAAGGCAGGGTCTCCTCTACACGTCATGCAACTGATGCTGCATGGAGCAAGTGGGCTGCACTAATTACACAATGAGCTTGAGTGAGAAATCTCAGTTGTCCAGGAATTCTAGAAGTCATCATGGACTGTCCAGAGGGCAAAGATTTTGGAATGTCACCAGAGGAGGAGGAGGTGGTGCATGCTGAAGAGGCCCCACCATATAACGAACTGTCAGAAAGTGAAAAGCAATATGCCTTGTTTACTGGTGGGTCCTGCCGTATTGTGGGAAAGCATCGGAGATGAAATGCAGCTGTATGGAGTCACCGATGAAAAGTTGCAGAAACTGCTGAAGGAGAGGGTGAATCGAGTCAGTTTGTTGAGGTGAAAGCCATCCAGCTGGCCTTGGACATTGCTGAATGAGAAAAGTAGCCAGTACTTTTTCTCTATACTGACTCATGGGTGGCAGCAAATGCCCTGTGGGGGTGGCTGCAGCAATGGAAGCAGAGCGACTGGCAATGAAGAGATAAATCTGAGCTGCTGCACCGTGGCAAGATATCGCTGCCCTTGTGCAGACTCTGGTGGTGAAGGTACGCCATGTAGATGCACATGTACCCAAGAGTTGGGCCACTGAGGAACACCAGAACAACAAGTGGATAAAGCTGCTAAGATTGAAGTGGCTCAGATGGACTTAGATTGGCAACATGAGGGTGACTTATTTTTGGCCTGGTGGGCCCATGACACTTCAGGCCACCAGGGCAGAAATGCAACATGCAGATAGGCTCGTGATTGAGAAGTGGACTTAGCAATGGATGCTATTGCCCAAGTTATTCACGAGTGTGAAACGTGCTGCAAGTAAGCAAGCTAAATGGTTAAAGCCTCTTTGGTATGGAGGACGATGGCTGAAATACAAATATGGGGAGGCCTGGCAGATTGATTATATCACACTCCCACCACCCCGCCAAGGCAAGCGCCATGTGCTTACCATGATGGAAGCAATCACCAGATGGCTGGAAACAGCTGTGCCCCACGCCACTGCCTGGAACACTATCCTGGGCCTTGAGAAACAGATATTGGGGCGACACAGCACTCCAGAGGGAATTGAGTCAGACAATGGGACTCATTTCCGGAACAACCTTATAGACACTTGGGCCAAGGAGCATGGCATTGAGTGGGCATATCACATCCCCTACCATGCACCTGCCTCTGGGAAAATCAAATGGTACAATGGGCTGTTAAAAGCTACACTGAGAGCAATGGGTGGTTGGACTTTCAAACGCACCAGAGGATCTGCCAACAGGGCTGGACCAGCCCAGTCAGAACTTTTAAATACTGTAGAGGGGGACAAAGTTCCTGTGGTGCACATAAAGAATGTGCTGGGGAAGACAGTCTGGGTTATTCCTGCTTCAGGTAAAGGCAAACCCACTCGTGGGATTGCTTTGGCTCAGGGACCCTGGTATACTTGGTAGGTAATGCAGGAAGACGGGAAGTCTGATGTGTACCCCAAGCGGATTTGATTTCAGGGGAAAACAGCAAATGAACTCAATTGTATGCTGTTGCCTGCTATGTAGCACGTTTTAGAGTCCACCAACTAGATGTCATCAGGTGTCCAGCAACTGGCCCTGACTTTCCTCCAGTCATTATCCCAACAAAGAATGAACTTTGATGAAAGCAGATGAGTTCTGCAGTACAGGAACGATCAGCACCAGCAGGCAATGATCCAACACTGCACACAGCCTCTCCTGCTCTGAAAGACTGTTACAAGAGATGGAGCCTGACATCATGGACCCGATGGACTCAGCAGCTTCATAGGGATTGGTCCATGCACTAAGGAATGATCTCTCTCTCTCTCTCTCACTGTGGATGTATATATGTATATATATGAGATAAGAGCGATGGTATATTGAAAAAGTGGGATCTGAGCATGATGTGAATGGTATGGAATAAGGGGTGGATACTGTCTTGGGTTCAGCAGTAGCAGTCATTTTTCTCCTTCTTAGCAGCTGGTGCAGTGCTGTGGTTTCGACTTTCAGCCTGGGAACAGCATTGATAACACCGATGTTTTCAGTTGCTGCTCAATAACGTTTAGTCTGACCAAGGACTTTCTGAGTCTCATGCTCTGCCAGGGAGGAGGAGAAGCCAGGAGGAAGCAGACACAGGACACCTGACCCAAACTGACCAAAGAGATATTCCATACCACAGCACATCATGCCCAGTATACAAACTGAGGGCAGTTACCTGGAAGGGTTAGATCACTGTTCTGGTCGGGCTGGGTATCGGTCCACGGGTGGTGAGTGGTTGCATTCTCTTTCCTTGTTATTTCCCCTATCATTATTATTATTGGTGGTAGCAGCAGTGGTTTGTGTTATACCTTAGTTACTGACTGTTCTTATCTCAACCCATGGGAGTTACACTCTTTCGATTCTCTTCTCCATCCCTCCGGGAGCTGGAGGGAGGAAGGGCGGCGGGGAAGTGAGAGGGAGACTGTGTAGTTTTCTGAGTTACAGCTGGGCTTAAGCCATGACAGTGGGAATTCCTGCCTCTGTATTTTTCAGGTCATGTTTTACCTCTCAACTCTCTGTCTGCCTAGATATTATTCTCAAAATCTGCCCGTTTCTAAAGACTCCTGGACCTGTTATTTTCTGTGCTTAACCCACGTCTGTTAACAGGACAGATGAGACTCCAAGAGCAGTGTTTGGGAAGAAAAACAAGTAAGCAGGGAAGAAATGTGGACTGTGATTATTCCAGTGCACAGGGAAGCGCAGATGCAATCAATTCCTGTTTGAAGCCACCTTAATGCCAAAAGTGCTCTTGGAAGACCTGCTGGAGGGATGTGGGTGTGCATGGAACTGGAACCAGGCAGGTTTGCCCAGACTTGGAGAAAAGAACATCATCTTTCTAGAGGAATTTATTCCTGGGGCTCCTCTGCTATCGTTAATCTTGGGGCTTAGCTTTCAAGGTTTATAATTTCACAGCACAGATTAAAATAGAGCCTTATCATGCACGGTGTGGCACACCTTGCTTAAGCAATGAGACATGACAAGCCGTGGATTTTTGTGAGATTATTAGCCCATCATGGATGGTGTGAGATAACATGAAAGACTAAAGGTCAAGAACAGAGTCACTTTAATCACTGAGAAATATCCTAAATACCCTGAAGTGAATTTCCTGGTCTGTCTCATACTGCTGTGAAGCAGAATGGGTTCAGGCAAATACAACTGAGCATTTACTGGGCATGAAGACTGCTGCACCTTACCTTCCCAAGTGAGCAAGCACTCATTTATTACCACGCTCCTTAGATTACAGTTTATGTTATAAATGCAACTTATTCCACAAAAGGATCACATGCTTACAGACAAGGTGTTATACATAGCTGGGTATCTGTTTTTCCTACTTTACCAGCATGAAATATCCCATGGTAGCCTATTTTGATGCTAGATATAAAATCTCTTTGCTGTAGCTTCATATAGGAGAAAAACCATGAATCTCTACATCCAACAGACCTTATGACTAATGAATAGATACATGAGCACTATAATACACACCTCTGAAAAAGAGATTCAGTATTTACCTGGAGCATCAGATACAATATACCAACAAAAATCCATAAACACCTTCCAGTTTCAGTATTGCATCTCCCCATATGCTCTGACCATTCAGACCATCACTGCAGCACCAGCTGCAGGATACAATTCTGTTCTTTATTAAAGAACAGCAATCTCCACTTACTTATATAAATAGAGAGAAGCATCAAATAAGAATGTGAGAGTACAATCAAATTCACTCCTGTAGACAGCAGCAGAGCTTGGTCACTAGTTTAGCAAATGCATCAGAATTTTAAAATGCATGAATCTGACCTTTGTAAGTGATTATCTTAAGATTTCGTACTTTGATGTCTCCATATATTTACCCAAGCCAAATACCTAATTCTTCTGATAGCTGTTTATGGTGCCTTTATATACAGAAATTTACATTTTGGACTTCTTTGTCTGTAGAATAAAGCAGTGCAAGAATTTTTCATTTCTTATATTTGAGAAGACCTTTTTTACATATGGTCTAAATACACGCTTTGAAGTTTTTTGAAAATGCGTTTAGTCCTAGTCATAGAATCATAGAATAATAGAATAGTTAGGGTTTGAAAGGACCTCAAGATCATCGAGTTCCAACCCCTCTGCCATGGGCAGGGACACCTCACACTAAACAATGTCATCCAAGGCTATGTCCAACCCCACCTTGAACACCGCCAGCGATGAAGCATTCACAACACCCCTGGGCAACCCATTCCACTGCCTCACCACCCTTACAGTAAAGAATTTCTTCCTCAGATCCAATCTAAACTTCCCCTGTTTCAGTTTAAACCCATTACCCCTTGTCCTCTCACCACAGTCCCTCATGAAGAGTCCCTCTCCAGCATCCCTATAGGCCCCCTTCAGGTATTGGAAGGCTGCTATGAGGTCTCCGCGCAGCCTTCTCTTCTCCAGGCTGAACAGCCCCAATTTTCTCAGCCTATCTTCATATGGGAGGTGCTCCAGTCCCCTGATCATCCTTGTGGCCCTCCTCTGCACTTGTTCTAACAGTTCCATGTTCTTTTTATGTTGAGGACACCAGAACTGCACACAATACTCCAAGTGAGGTCTCACGAGAGCAGAGGGGCAGGATCACCGTCCTCGACCCGCTGGTTGCTCTCCTTTTGATGCAGCCCAGGATACGGTTGGCTTTCTAGGCTGCAAGTGCACACTGAAGGCGGTTCATGTTCATTTTCTTATAAATCAACACCCCCAAGTCCTTCTCCGCAGGGCTGCCCTGAATCTCCTCCCCGCCCAACCTGGAGCTGTGCCTGGCATTGCTCAGACCCAGCTGTAGGACCTTGCACTTAGCATGGTTAAACTTCATCAGGTTGGCATCAGCCCACCTCACAAGCGTGTCAAGGTCCCTCTGGATGGCATTCCTTCCCTCCAAGATATCAACTGAACCACACAGCTTGGTGTCATCGGCAAACTTGCTGAGGGCGCACTCAATCCCACTGTCCATGTCACTCACAAAGATGTTGAACAAGACCGGTCCCAACACCGATCCCTGGGGGACACCACTCGTTACAGGTCTCCAGCTGAACATTGAACCACTGAGCACTACTCTTTGCTTGCGGCCATCCAGCCAGTTCTTTATCCACCGAGTGGTCCACCTATCAAATTGATGTCTCTCTAACTTAGAGAGAAGGATGTCATACGAGACAGTGTCAAAGGCTTTACACAAGTCCAGGTAGATGACATCAACTGCTCTACCTCTGTCCATCAGTTCCGTAGCCCCTTCATAGAAGGCCACCAGATTGGTCAGGCAGGATTTCCCCCTTAGTGAAGCCATGCTGGCTGTCACCAACCACCTTGTTGGTTTTCATGTGCCTTAGCATGCCTTCCAGGAGAATCCGCTCCAAGATTTTGCCAGGCACAGAGATGAGACTGACTGGTCTGTAATTCCCCGGCTCATCCATTTTCCCCTTCTTAAAAATGGGGGTTCTATTTCCCTTTTTCCAGTCATCAGGAACTTCACCTGACTGCCATGATTTTTCAAATATGATGGACAGTGGCTTAGCAACTTCATTTGCCAGCTCCTTCAGGACCCGCGGATGGATTTCTTCCGGTCCCATGGACCTGTATATGTTCAGGTTCCTAAGATGTCCCAAACAAGTTCTTCCCCCACAGTGGGCCCAGGGTCGTCATTCTCACCGTCCCCGAGTCTGTTTCCAAGACTTGGGTGGTGTGGTCAGAGCATTTGCCAGTGAAGGCTGAGGCAAAGAAGTCCTTAAGAACCTCAACCTTCTCAAAATACAGGGTAGCCAGTTCTCCCGATAGCTTCTGGAGAGGGCCCACGGTGTCCCTAACCTGTCTTTTATTGGCAATGTACCTATAAAATCCCTTCCTGTTATCCTTAACATCCCTAGCCAAGTTTAATTCTAAGTGGGCCTTAGCTTTCCTAACCTGGCTCCTAGCATCCCGCACAACATCCCTCTGTTCTTCCCAGGCCGCCTGACCTTGCTTCCACCTTTTATAAGACTCTTGTTTCCTTCGAATTTTGCTCAGCAGGTCGTTATCCATCCAAGGAGGTCTCCTGACCCTCCTGCTAAACTTCCTTCTAGTTGGGATGCATCGCTCCTGAGCTTGCAGCAGGTGATCCTTGAATATCAACCAACAGTCTTGGGCCCCCTGCCCTCTAGGGCTGTATCACATGGAACCTTATTGAGCAGGTTCCTGAAGAGGACAAAGTCTTCTCTCTTGAAGTCCAGGGCAGTGAGCTTGCTGCACGCTCTTCTCACTGTCCTGAGGATCTCAAACTCGACCATCTCATGATCGCTGCGATCAAGGCTGCTCTGGAGCGTCACATTTCCAACCAGCCCTTCCCTGTTGGTGAGGACGAGGTCAAGCATGGCACCTCTCCTTGTCGGCTCCTCAATTACTTGCAGAAGGAAGTTGTCTTCCACACAATCGAGGAACATTCTGGATTGCTTGTGCCGGGCCGTACCATCCCTCCAACAGATATCAGGGTGGTTGAAGTTTCCCATGAGAACAAGGGCCTGCAAGCATGAGGCTGCTCCTATCTGCCTATGGAGCACTTCGTCCAGCAAGTCCCCTTGGTCAGGCGATCTGTAACAGATCCCCACAATAATGTCACCCATCGCTGTTCTCCCTTTAACCCTGACCCACAAATTCTCTGTTGACTGCTCACCTGTCCCCCGACAGAGTTCCATACTCTCTAGCCTATCCCTAACATAAATAGCAACTCCCCCTCCATGTCTGCCGGGCCTGTCTTTCCTAAAGAGCCGGTAACCTTCCATTCCAACGCACCAGTCATAGGAGCCATCCCACCATGTTTCTGTGATGCCTACGATATCATACCCCCGTATACATAGTCAAAAAGAGCAAGGTGGCAGAGAAGTTTCTTCTATAAAGTGATTGCAACATTCTATTCTGATGAAGTCTATTAGCCAAAGGCAAGAGACCTGAACCTTCAAAACTTGTGCTTTGCCCAAAGAATTCATCTAATCAGAGCATGTTTTCAATAGGTGCTCTTAACTGGTAGACGTAGTCCAAACCATGCCTTGTGATAGCCTAGTACATGTGTAACACTTAAAGAATGCGCAGACTCCTCTGGCCCAAAGCCATCCAGAGCACCTCCCGCTTCTGAGATCAGCAGAGTAGAAGAATAGTATCATATAATTGCAAATTAATTTACTGGAGAAATCTCGATTAAAAAAAAAATCTCACTTCGTTGCCGATTTGTCAAATTTGGCAGTCTGATGTGTCTAAGAGAAGCCGGCTGTGCCTCCTCCTTGCAAGCTGAAAATCGCTGATACACTTTCCACATTCCTTGTGGCTGCTAAGAAACAATATGTTCACATGGTACACTTCTTTTGGTGAAAATTGCCAGGTACTTTTTACAGCTTAACATGCTGTCTTGTCTCTTTTCTGTGACTGCACTTCTCTTACAACTTGACTCACATACTACTCATTTAAATGCCACTCAGTGTAGATTCCTAGAGCTGTTTTGAGCAGGAAAATAAAAATGTGGTTAGTAAGCAAAGAAATTAAAGCTTTCCTAGGGAAGCTTCCTCAGCATGTCCTTCCTGCATGTGGTGGGAATTGGCAAATTGGCAAACTGGGGCTGAAGAATCAAACCTGGGCTGTTACTCATACTCTTGCTCTATTCAAGTCAGGGCGAGTAACTGAACTGCACTACATTACTCTCCATTATTCAAGTTCAACTTTGGCTGCCTTTGAACCCACTGTTTTGGCTAGCTCATTTGGATGCCATGTGAAAGCTTGCAGCCACCCTGGACCTGTGCAATGTGAGTTACAGTCCTGCTACACCATCCACTCAATTAATATCCCAAATGGCTTTGTTCTCCACTAAGATGTTTGCCTTAGGAGAGAGTTTTTCACAGATGATACAAAGCAGCTAAAATGTTGCCTCAATTTTCTAAACCTCCTGAGTGATTCAGCAGCGGATGAAAAGTGATTGCTGGTCCTATTTGCTGACGAACACTCCTTATGTACCTGGCACAGTGAATCTATACCTCTGACAACTCATTTTTTAAGAGAAAGAATTGTTCTCTGTCTTGTGGCATGTTAAGGCAGGAAGCTTTGTTTTGCCAAGATAGCACTAACTGGAGGGATGGCTCCATTTTGAACGATGCAACAGAACCAGGGAACATTATTTAAATGCATGTGGAGGTCACGTAGAGTTCTGCCTAAACAGAGCTTATGCTGGCTACCACTATGCCAAACAGTTTGTATGTAACTGACAGGCTAGAGGCAAATGTCATATTGCTCAGACACACCCACTCAAAAAAAATCCATTTATTCTGTAAATAACTGGTTTTTACTTATCTCACTTACTTAATTTGATGGTAGTTACTCTAAGAGATTAAAATATTTTTAGAACCTGTCCATTAAGATTTGTCAGAAGAGGATGAACCTGTCATTTAAACCTGCAGTGCAATACATCTGTGTGAAGAGCCTGAGACAAGCCTCATGGATCTATGCAGAAGCAGCAGGAAGCAAGAAAGATGACATTCAGGAAAAACACAGTCCATCTTTAGGTACTGCAAATCTCGAAAAGTTCGGATTTTAAAGGAGCTGGCCTCTTGAACGCAGGTTGTTTTGCATGTTGTAGCATGGGCAGCTCAAGAACACATCTTCTGCACCTGAACTTTGATGCAGAATAGATACCCACTTGTGGGCCACACTGGCAATGTTGGGCTATAGCAATTTCAAATCCCAACACAGCAACAACCTCTTTTCAACCCTCACAGCATGTGTGCCTGCACAAACTATACTGGTAAAGTGGCATTCTGCTGGTAACCTCTTCTCCCTGTCATACAGTCCTGACACAATGAAATACCTGTCAGGGGTATTTAGGGGACCTGGAAACTTTGCAAACTACACGGAAGTGAGGAAAATATGGAGATATTCTTTGCATCCAATCACAAAAGAAAAGTTTTGCAAACTTACCATTTCCAAGTTGCCTGCTAAAAATCAGAAAGAGATTTTTGCTGAAGTTCAGGTAACAACATTAATCTTCTGGAATTCCAGAACTGTGCATGAGTACTTCCTCTTCTAAGAGAATCATATATGCTGGGGACCACATGGTAGGGCATGAAAGAGTTTTGACAGTTTATTCATCAGTTCTACTAACAAAACAAAATAATGTTTCACAAGAAGACAACATTCATTTCTCTTGGAATCTGTTTTTCTTAATTGACTTCTCAGGTTAAACAAATTCACTTTATTCCCGCTCACAAGTTAGCAGATACCTGAAATTCTGTCAGAACTGTTGAGAGTCCAAATATTAAGACACACTATTTACTATTTAAAAAAGGAAAAGTGTTACATTTATGACAGGATCTTTGAAATCTAATAACTAGCGAAACCACATTACACAGAGGTGTAAGCTAGAGGCAACACACAGCATGTAGCTCAGGGAATGAATAAAAACTGAAACACACTAGTGTGTTTGAAGCTGTGAAATTTAAAAATGATACAGTATGTGTATTTCACACTCAAGCTGTGGCATTCACGTGCTAATGGGAATTACCAGACCTTGACGACAGCATCAGTCCTTCCTAAGAAAAAAATTGCAATTATTTGATGAGGATTTGTTTGATTCTTGACGAACGATTTGCAACTGAAAACGTTATTTTTGGTGGAAAAAAAAAGCTCTGACTTGAGAAGACATTCAAAGTGCTTTCATTTCAGTTAGAATTTTTTTGTCACAGCTTGCAAAAACTGAGTTTCAAAACGTACGAAGTACAAAGAAGGCAAGGACTGGATTGTTTAAAGAAAGAAGGAACTATTTTTTAACATCAGTTCGTACAGGGACCAAATGGAAAAGACATGGGGCTTCTCAACGTGAACCTGCAGAAACTTGGTAGTTACTGGCTGTGGTCTCAGCCTTTGATGTCACTGCCAATTTGGGCAGTCTCTCCACAGGCATTATTTTCTTCTACGCTATGGGACTTCGGGTGTATTCACACCCCAGTACAGCTACCTCTGTAGTTGAGATGGAATGAGAAGATGAACTATCATTTCCTAAAAATGGTAAACTATGTCCTACTCAGCCATATGGAGGGAAACTCTACATTTGGTCTACAAAACCTCCATGGACATTGTATAGATCCTGAAAACAAACTAGCCAAGCCTTTGAGGACAGAAGCCCATTTTTTTCTGAATCAGACACAATTCATTTTAAAGTGATGACATAACATGACTAAAACAAAGCTAATGAAAATGCTAAATTGACATCTCTCTTTAAGAGTACTGCTAGAAGCACAAAGGACCAATCGCTTCCCAGTAACCAGTGCCGTTTCCATCCTAATGTGACCACTATTGTTGATGTTGTGGAGGCTTGAACAAGGCACCAACAGCCAGAAAATCAAGAATTACAGCATGGCCTTCCCCACTACTGTAGCAGTAATTTTTTACATTACTTTTTAAAAAGTCATCCCTGTTTGTCTGGAAACTGAAGAAAAGCAGTTTCAACAATTTTTCCTTGTCCATGAGGTGAATCCTTGCTGCAGAGAAAAACAGAGGCAGCTCTGTGTCACAGCTGAGATGAAGTCAGTCCAATTTTAATGTAGTCCAGTTATCTGTTGCCATGAAAAATATGAAAAATACCAAGGCTAAGAGCAACACTAAGCAACAGCAATGACAGAGAGGAGTTGTTGGTAAGACTATGATATCTATGGTATCTCCAATGAGTAAATGAAGAATATAAAGAATTTTTTAACTGAAATTGGAGATTGTTCATAACCTCTTTCACCTAAACCATGAAGTGTTTCTTTTTGTTCCCGAGATAGCTGATCTTCCATTTTTTTCTCTAAGGTATACAAATCTTGGCGTCCTACACAGCTGCTGGCAAATATTAATCCATTGCCTTTCCTCACACATAGTGTGACACTTTGACCATGCTTTAGATGACAGAATTTGGCAGAGTGTAGACTGCAGAAAAAAAATGCACTTAAAGATACAGGCTTCAAATATTTTACCACTGGTTTCTAAGTTCAGAATCTTCAGATTAAATTCTCAGGAAAAAAAAATAAATCTCACCTTTAGAGCAAAGATACAAACCCACATACAGTGAAGTGAAAGCATTCAGCATGAGCCAAGATGAATCAAAAATGCTGAAGACCTATTAATTGGGACAGCCATCCAGGTGACTTTAAACTTTCCCCGGCTACCTCCAGGGGAGGTATGGAGAAGGCAGAGCTAGACTCATCCCAGCTGAAGGAAAGGAGATCTCTGCTCACCAGGAAGTGGTCAAACACTATAACAGAGACCTGGAGAGGCTGTGGAGTTTTAAGCCTTGCAAACATTTGAACCTTAATCAGATGGCCCTGCTCTAGGAGGGGCATTAGACCACAGACCACCAGAGGTCATCCCCAGCCTGAATCACTCAATCAATTCTACCTCTTTTAGTTAATTAATTCATACATCCATCAAGCTGCAATGGAATATAATTATATCACAACATTTTTATCAGAACATTCAGCTTTAAGTGCAGGAATTTTGACTGAACAACATTCACTGAAACATCAGGATCCTTCATTAAAGGAAATAAATGCCTCCCATAGGGTCTGTTCCTCCTCCCCTGCTGTCTTTTTACATGGAAAGAACCAGTTCACCAGGAACTGCTGTCAATGGATCTATAAAATAACAATAATCTTTTCTAAGATCTGTGTTCAGGTAAATGTTCCGCTGGCAGATTTTGTGAGGGAATGGTAATTTTTACAAACACCTTCAGCTAACAAGCTGCCAGAACAAAATCAACATTGCTGAATTATTTAGTGCTGCTAAACTATTCTACCACCTGCATCTATTATTCCCCCACTTTAGCAACACTGTTCCTCCACTTGAATAAGCTAAAAGCAAACTCCCTACTTACTCTGTGCAAAAAGCAGGACTGCTCAGTTTTACATATGCTACTAAAGTCATTAATATGCTTCTTTTCCTGGACCTTGACACTTACTGTCAACAAGCACGTATTTCTGCAAATAAAATGGTAGGGCTACATATCAAGAGACAAAACTGTGTGCTCAATTACTGAGAATACATACACTGCAGACTCCCCAAACCAGTCCAAAGCAGGCCAAGACATCTGTTTGTCCTAAAAACATCTTCTATCCACCTTTCATGAGAACGTTTTTGAACTGATAGCTAGAACTAGTATAAATCCTGAACAACCACAATTTGCTGTATGCAACATCTGTGATGGTATTTGTACACAAAGTCTCCCTTCTCAGAAGCATGCTGCTCCCTTAGCCCAGCATTCAGGTCACAGCTCTGCCAACCATTTCCTGCATGACCTAAAAGAAGAGTTTACTTACACTGCGGTCTCCATCCTCACTCTGCTCATCAGGCCACATTCCTTGACCCGATGATTTTGGGGCAGGCTGCTAGCAACATCTGTTCGTCAGCTATGGAGGTCTTCTGTGAACAATCTGGTTTGTCTTACAAGACGCAATTTGGATGGCTTAACAGTGTGTTTTGGGAGTGGTTTTGGTGGGACAGAGGCAATATCACTCCCCTGACATGACCTTCCAGAGGAACCTCTCTGCTTCCAGTCCTGATTTGGATTCTTTTGTCTCCTTTGACTCATTAATAGCCCTTGACAAAAGTAATGCAAATCTTTCCCTATGTAGTTAAGACATCTGAGGAAAAGGAAGTTGGGCTTCACCATAAATTAGTACTTCACAAATGGAAGTGAAAAATTTCAGTAAAAAAATAATCAATCTACAAATTTTCTCAGCCTGTCTGCATTTTGCTAAAGGTTTTCAAGATCATTGAGGGGTTTTGCAGTCAAATAGTTAATATTCTGTTTGTGTTTTGAAGAATGAAGCAACATGTATGCATAAAACACTGGCATAGGAATCAAAGGTCATTGAACAAAGTGAGATTGTTCCTGCCTTTGGACAGGTGTTAGGCTCTCTGTTAATACCAACAGGTGCTGCTGTATTAGTTATGTTCTTCTCACATGCATTTGTCCTGACAGCACGGGAAAGACAGCTAAACAATACACCAGGAGAGGAGCCATACAACTTTCCTCCACCTACTGCCTCTTTTCATGAGATAGGCAGCCCACAAAGTAAAAGCTGGTGTCAAACAGGGCTTGTAATGACACCGTAATTGCTTTAGATAGTGCAATTAAAAATCAAGAACACTTATGCCCTTTGACAGAATTATTTTTTGGCAGCTGTAAACCAGCCATTAATATTTCCATGAATTTCAGGGGAAGAAAATGGCATTTAGTACCTATTTAGGAATATTAACCTTGAACAGCAGGGCTACCATACAGCATCAGGATCGGCTGTAGGCACAGCAAATTTTTGGACAATAGTGTAAATTCCTATGGTTGCCAAACTCTTGTTTAGACCCATAGCAGTCTTCAGATTCTGATTCAGCCCTTGATGATATCCTGAGGAAAATCACTGTGGACAGTCACTAGATGTATTATATTTCACACAGAACATTCCTGTGCTGACAAGGTGGAGGGAATCCAATCTCCTTTCTGTAAATAATAGAATCATAGAATAGTTAGGGTTGGAAAGGACCTTAAGATCATCTAGTTCCAACCCCCCCCTCCCCCGCCATGGGCAGGGACACCTCCCACTAAACCATGCCACTCAAATGACAAAAGATGCTGAGAGACATGCAGATAATTTCATGATAGGCAGGGCAGGAAATAGATACCTGTTTCTGGTTTTCTTATGGCTTCTTTATCAGTCCACAACCAGTCCAAAGAGGATTAACATGTGCAGAGCCAGGCAATTCAAAAAGCAAATCTAACTGGTCACCCTAGTTTACTGTTTCACCCCACCATCACGAGAAGTTGGTATTTTTCTGAGGTTGGCAAAGGGATTTCAAGGAAAATTTTTCGCATGGTTCCCAGATGGGAGCAGTGGCCATACCTGAAATAACAGGATTTTAGAGAAAAACACCTAATTCACATGAAAGAAGCCTTATATATATATATACACATGCGAGGAGAGCAGATGCATGAATTTCACTGACGAGAGTAATTTCTGGAGGCTTCACTGGAAACGTATTGTCTGAGAAGGAAAAAAACCTGAAATCTGCTTTTATTTCTAGGTGTCTCACAGTATATTTGTTTAAAATGTGTTTGCTTCCAAAAGTTTCTTCAGTTAATAACTCCAGGTGGAAAGGCAATTTTCCCTCCATCATGGTTCACTGTCCTTTTTTCATCTGCATATAGTACACATCTTCTAGCTATTATCTTCCAGAAGACTATTTTGCACTCAAGATCAGGTACATTGCCTTGGAAAAAAGTTGTTTTCTATTAATCAGGTTTTTAAATTCTTGCTAATATTCTGTGCTGCTGACATTAACAGAAATATTATTGGCCAGTAACCAGGTATTGCCACATTTCACTGCACTGTGACATTACTATTACTGCTGGTTTACTTAGTGCCCTAATCATGACAACCTGTAGATAGCAATTTCATCTGAAAAGATTTCGTTCTTCTATGACATTAGAATATACTCCCACTTTTCCTAGTCCAGATTGAAAGAATCTAATTTCATCAGCCCATTTTAGTTCAAAATATGCCTCTTTGCAGTGAAGTCACTCTTTGTGAAAGGAGAGCTACTCTACCCTTGCCTTGCAACTTGCACAGCTGCTCAAACCCACCATAGAATAAATAGAGTGAAGCTCTCCTGCCTGTCTATAGTGACACCAATACTAAAAAAATAAAGAGTGATGGCAAATTGTGAACTTGGTTTCTTAGCAGCAGCTTCTTTTATACGATCTCAGTTCTAATTTGATGGGAGTGACCAAATCCTCACAGATTTGAGAGAAATACCATGATCTTCATAGTGACAGAGATGCAGAGCAGGGCAGGGGCTGATTCACCTCATCTTCCCTCCAGAGGAAGGAGAGGGAGAGAAATGGCTTGGGCAGGCAAAGCAAGTGCTCAGCACAAGAGTTGCTCAACAGAGAAAACACCACTGGAGGGAAAGCTGGAAGTGATTCTCTTCATCTCAGCTATGGTGCTCCCAGGACAGTAGAGAGAGATGTTACCGCTGCTTCCTCACTGTGGTGTGATCCCACCACAGACTGTGCTCTCCAAAGCCATGGGAGATGTTGGCCTAAGGTAAAATGTGATTAACTGTACCACTGGATTAAAGGTGTTAAAAGGTCACGCAGTCAGAACAGAAGCCTGGGCACAGCAATACCATTGAACACACCAGCAAAATGCAATCAGTCTGCTAAGAAACTGAGGAAGCTGCAGCACGTCCTGCAGGTGGACTTTGCATAGGGCTGGCTGCCATCAACCCACATAGCAATGGTACCAGCACATATACCACGGCCTGGAAACCTGTAAGCTGTGTTTTCGCAAGGTTCTGACAAACACCAAGAATGTTGCCTGCAAGATATCCCTGAGCTACCTCAACGTTGGCAAATTCAGAGACCCATGGGAATAGATGCAACAGGAAGACAGCAGAAGAGGTGAATGTTCCACCTATAAACTAAGCTGCTTGCCTGGGTTTGATATTTCAGTTAGGCTGTTAAAATAAAATGGCTTAGCTGGCTTCAGACCATTCTGGCCATGCCCAGATAAGGTATGCATACACCCTGGCTGTAACATAACCCTGTGCTGTATGGATGTATTTTCTGCATTTTGATATACTGACATACAGCAAAGAGCACCAATTGAAAATTCTTACAGCTGTGGCTTACTGTAAGAAGGTCTCACACACTGGATCTGTGACTGGACACAGTTCACTACTGTGTGAAGGGCACAAAGCAACTTGTGAAAGAGAAATTGGTTTTTCCTCATAATGCCTCACAAGCATGAAAAATGGAACAGAAGTAAATGTGAAAAGTCAAGGCAAAATCCCGAACTCTTCGCTTTCTGTGCAAAAAACCTGACAGGTTTTGGAAGTGTAAAACTCGGGTTCCCAGGTCCTGGAAGCTTGCATTTTACTCACAGACAAGGAAATAAGCAATTTAATTTATTATCTGTTTATTGTCAGTTGGTTGGAGTTTGTTTGTTGTTTTTTTTCCCAAGCATAGGCTTCTCCTGGGACCTCACACAGTGTTGATAAAATCTTTTTCTATTCCAGATATAATGTTGGAAATGCATATATGCTCCAAAAGATAAGAAGTTTATATTGGCTAAACCAAGGACCACCACCTTAGATAAAAAACAAATAAAAATATAAACCAAATAGAAACAAATTCTTATTTGCATTAAATTACCCATAAAAAGCCCCAACATTATAACTCAGCATAGTCAAGCTGAATTTTCAGTGTATCGAAATTAATTATACACTTCAGAGCAATTTTGCATGACCCAGTGACTTTTCTCCTTCACAGGTGTCTTTAAACAGTAAGATGCACTAGAGAACTGCATTATTAAATATGCTGCAGAGTATATTAAAAATGCACTACTGCTGAACATTTGTTTGTTTTGCACAGCTATTCCATCTCTGATTCTTGCTAATGATTGTTGCCATTGCTTCAGTCTAAATCACTTAATCACCTGACTGGGGGAAGGGAGGAGGAAAAAAGAAACAAGGAAGAAAAAATCACACCAGGCTGAGCAATGTCTTTGGTCAAAAGGGCAATCTGTGCTGGAAATGCTGCTCAGCCTGTGTTCCCTGAGCTAGGAGGTACCAGTCTCTGCAGCTTCTAGGAAAAGCGAGATAAAAAGAGGTACTTCCACAGAAATAAACCAGATTACTCAAGATATGTCAATAAATACTTGAAATCTATTGTGACAGAACTGTGTAGAAAACCAATGTGATTTAAAAGCTGTATACTTCACTGCTTCTCCAAGCCCTCCTTCTGGGATACAGGATAAACCAAACTTCTGTATCACATCCTCAGTGATAAGGCCTCCAGCTAAATATATATAAATTCGTGTGCATGAATGGACAACTGTTTGAAGGAGACTAAGGTGATGCGGAGTATCTTCGGCTTAGCATTGAAAAACAGATACACAATCTGCATGGAAAAGACCTGCATCAAAGGAGCTGACACCTAAAAAGCACTGAGACCACATAAATAGACTTTTATAGTCTATAAAGCACTACAATCACAGACAAGGGGAAGAGCTAGCTCTTCTGCCACCTACAAAAGTATCTTTTCAATTTCAGAAGCTAACAGTGGTGGAAAGGATGGAGAAATGAAGAGGCAGTTTGGCTGTCTTCCCAGGACTGTGAACTCAGTAAGATTTGTCCATTGCTAACATTACATGCTGTCCAGTTTCTCACCTTTGGAGATGTGTTGCTTTCTAAAATGGAGTAGGAAGGAGCACTGCCCCATTTAGCCTGGAAGGACCATCTCCCTTTATGTGCTCAGGAGAGACTCTGGCCTCTGCCACTGGCTAGACTGCATTTAAACAGCAGCTTCTCTTGAAAACAATACTTTTCCTTTTCTCTGACATCCTTCTTTTCTCCTAAAAATAACACCCAGCACAATTTAAGATACTCTCTAAGGTACTTCGCACTCTTGCTTTTTCTCAGAAGACAGAATCCTCAGAAATGAAATACTAAATAAATCATAAAAACAGAGCAATATTGTCAAATGTGGAAGGCCAGATTCTCAGGACATAGAAATTGATATGACTCTGCTGAAATCCCTGGAACTAAGCCAAACTAAATTAAGTAAAAGATGACGGGCCTGGGCCACAGGCCAAATTCACTTATTTTTTCTTCTTGTGTTCGAAGTGGTGGAATGCAGTATTCAGTCCTGAGAGAGGTTGTGCATGTCAAAAAGATGTCAAATATCTTTGTACCACTTGCTTTCCCTTTGGCTAACATTTCCCACACTATCACATACCCTCTTCCTATCAAATAGCCACATCTTTTACAGTGGCTTCTCTCAAAGTTTCTCATTGATACTAGTTAGTGAAACCCTGATGGAGGTGCTTTCAAAGAAACTACCAGAGAAGTACGTTGCCTCACAGTCTGGTTGATGAAAGCACATATTCCTCAAGCCTGTCTCTCAGACATTGTTTGATGGAAATAAGACATGTGCAGACCTAAGCATATTGACAAGAGCTCTCATGTTCCAGTTGTATGCATTCAGACATGGGATTTCTGGTCACCTGTATTAGGATTCTTCAACCTCTACCGGCTGGAGCTGTACTGTACACCAGATGACCGTGTGTGATGGTGTGGCTGTGTATCACATTCTCCTTGCAAAAAACTCTACTTCCATTTGAAGATTATGATGAAAATTACTCCCATACTGATGCAAATCTCTAAGCCTGGTCTATGCATTTAATGTTTCCTCCTGCCTCTACCTAGGTTCATCAAAAAAGAAGTAAAAAATGCTCATTATAACAAGATTGTACTAACAAGACAGTATGGAGTAGCTTACCCCTCATTCATACGCCAGCCGCTACCACCTGTGTGAAGATAGTGTTCAAAACAACCTGGCTAGAGTCTGCTTTTAATTACCTAGTAATATTTTTTGCAATGTAGCAGGTTGTGTTCAACAGCTGATTTTTGCTCTGCAACAATTTGGTTTTATGATAAAAGACCTTCAAGGTCGATAAACATGGGTAAAAAATGTAAAAATGGTTTAGAATATGAATTTAAAACTAAACTGGATGAGTAAACAACATATTTATCAGCTTTGTCTTAGTAATGTGTAGTCATTGTATCTTGACACTTGCAGGCTGACAGCATCTGTGTTATATTTTCCTCTGCAAGTAGCAAGAGAGGAGCTTGGAATTCATACTGGTGTAGGTCTTTTTTTAAGTTAGCTTTATATAGTACACACCCAACGGGCATGCACAAACTCAGATCTATAAAAACCTTGTTTTCCTTCTCCTTTTCCAATGTAAATCCTGAATGTGTTTCAGATTTGTCATCATTTAACATCAGGAGACAAGAACACTATTCATGACACTGCTCTATCAATGAGTAGCAAAGCCAGTTTTAACCACCGGCAAAACAAGGTGGTTTTAGAGACAGACTACTCTTGCACCAGCCTGGGAAGTATCAAAATTGCATTGTCAACTCATTAAGCATTTTGTTGACCAATAATTTTTACTAAAGGTTGCTTATTAATTGCCCCTCTTGTTTTTCCAGGTTAATCTTTTGGGATAGCAAAACCAGCTGGCTTTCTCCTCAGCCATACTGCTCATGTGTCTGGGTGTAAATGGGCTTTTCTGGCTTTATAAAAGCTATGCCAGTTTTAATCTTCACGACGAAAACATGGTTGCACAGCTGGCTGTCAGTGCAAACTGCATTCTGCTCCTTGCTCTGGAAGGTAGGGAAGTTTGCAGAAATCGTACTGCAGGTGATTTTTTGTGTAAAGACTACACCTCCTGAAAGCTATATGTAATAATTCCATCGGTGGCATTTCCAGCTTAATCCCATCTGCTTCACAGTTATTTTATTTGCTTCTTTTGCGTTTGACTTTTCCATCTCACATTATTTACACTCAGATTCTGATGTTCTGGCTCTGGCTGACCAGCCCTCAACTTCATGCATGGGTCTGTGCCATTGTTTGCAATAACAGAAGTAAACATCTCACATGATAAGTCTTGCTAGTTATGGATGTCCTCCTTTCACCCTGTCTCCTCTAAGTAATTCCATACAACTGCACAGTTTAGCACCCTCAGTTTGAACAACACTGTAATAATGTTCGACTTAAGGAAAATTGCCATCAAGGTCAAAATAATTTTTTGTGATTCCTTTCTCTCTTCAACACATGAATAGAGCTCAACAGAGACTAATTTATGTTTCTTCCTTCAATTGCCTCTCCCTGATGAAAATGTGTAAGACTCCGGAAGAAAGAAGAAACTGAGAGCAGCAAAAATGAAAATGCAATTATAGTTCCCAGTTCAAACATAACTGTTTACCTCCTACGCTTCCACTATACCTGCCTCAGATAGGTTTTGTACAGAAAAAAAGGACTGTGAATGGCTCCATGATCACTTCTGCAGCTATTGCTGCTTTCAGTTTGACTGGAGAGCCAATAAGTTGACAAGTTATTAGTAAGCGGCTGTGCAGAGTGAGAAAACACACAGCTCCTGCTAAAACGGTACTGACCACGATGAAGAAGAAGCAAGTGCATGATGGTGGTGAGAAAGTTTTATAAACATTCTTAATTGCAAACAAAGCTTCCACCAATACTTGCATCATCCTCCATATCTATCTTCATCCGTCAGCTGGGAGATGAGTCCTCAGGAAACCAAATGCTATTAATTCCTTTGTTAACTGAACTATTTATTTGTTTGTAGCTCATTGCCTGCTTAGACTGCAAGATATAGTACAAGTGTAAAAGTGCAAGACTACAAGTCCCCATTTTATTTTGCTTGCACAGCAATAAGCACTGTACAAAACCTCTGGCTAACAGCCTTTATCGGGGGGATCTGGCATTCAACCCAAACAACCCCTGTGTCTTCTGATATGGAAAAGTCAAGCTTTTCACCCCAGTTATCAGGGAAATTTTTGCAGGCTTCAAAGAAAGTACCAGTGGCACAGAATATAACCTCTTTCTGCAGCTGCTAAAGCACAGAGTAACTATGGAAGTCAGAACTGCAGTTCAGAGAAAGGTTTTCCTTTCAGGCCTGTGTGTTTTTCCAGACAGTAAGTTGACCACAGAAAGCTGCAGAAATTATTTAGTGCTGTGGCTAGCCAATAGATTAACTTGTCCATCAGACATTTCCTGCATGTCATGCTAATTCAAGCACTGAAAAAGCATCCTGTTAATTGATGCATCTATAGTATGGTCCATCTATCGGCTGTTAAGGTTAGAATAATGTTGATTAAGAAACAGGAAAAACTTTTGTTACTACTATAAGCTGCTTCAAGCTTCAAGCAGCTTCACTGTAGATACTAACTGTACATTTATTCACAGTCTATTACAGCAAACTTCAAAAAGAAATGGACAGAAAGAAAAAAAAACAACCAACTGAAAAGGCAGTGGTCATGTGCTCCTTGAAGTGCGTTACACACCTATTCCCAATGCAACGTAAAGCGTAACAATGAAGACAGAAACAAAGAAGTATATTGATGTACGCCTTCATCAAGGAGATGCTTTTCTGTCACATCTTTGGGTGTATTTCTATCCCTGTCATCCTGTCAGTTACATAAATCTCTTTTCACAGTAATTAAAATCAAATCCTTGCTTTGCAGTCTGCAGGTTGTATCATACATTTTTATCAAGACTGTTCAAGGACACAGATCAAAAGAGCTATAAAAATTGAGCTTGTGGGTCAAGTAATCAGGGCAATGCTAGTGAGAAACTTGTCACTCATCAGAGGAGCAAAATGCAGCTTGATTTTTCCAGCCTGTTCTGTAAGAAGTAATTGTTGTTCTAGCATTTAATGCAAAAACAGTTGTCTTTTCTGGTGGTTAATCCCTGGCAGATGGAGACACAAGTTTGCAGCTTAGTGAATTAGTGGTCCTTCATTGTATTGGTTGTGTGGTAATACCAAATGCAGACCAAATGCATTCACACATTGGTACGACAGAACCAATTAATGGCAAAGCAGTCAACACTTCTGAGATACCATTTTCTCTTGCTATACATACATATTGTTGTTAGGGCTTCTGCTCTGGACTTTCCCCACTAACCATAGCAAGTCTTTTCACTATCTCCACCTCATGTGATCAGATATTTTCCTGAATGTTACAGAACATGATAGCTATCAGACCTCTCCCTTTCTGGAAGATTCAGGTGCAGTGATGGGTAGGTTTAAAAGTTAGTTACAATCCATCCCTCTTCAGAGCTGATTAACCAGTTTGTGCAGCTGAATAAACCCTACTGCATTAGAAAATCAGGCAAAAGTACTTCTTCACAGTTTGGTGAGGACTTTTTTTCCTAGCAGTATGTTCCAGATCAGGAAACCTGGTTTCTTTTAGCTTCATAAGTTGCTCCTACCACAGTGAGGATCTTTGAAAACAAGTGTGTGTTTGGGATGTCCGGTGGTAATAAGCATCCAGCCCTGCAGGGGCAGGAAAGGAAATATTCCATGCCTGCAAGGACATTCCAGTCTGCTGGGATGCTCCACAGCTAGGTTTGCTCTTGCCTTTAGCATAACATACAGAAAAAACAGTAAGAAATAAGAATTAAAATAAACCTGAGCTACATGCCTCCTTGTGTCCCCTGGAGTTCTACAAATTCATCTTTAAGTAATGTTTTCCTTGAGATTACTCAAGATTTGTGAGTTTAAGCCGATCGTTCAAGAGAATTAGTAAACCTGCAGATAAAAATCTTTACAGAAAGAAAACACTGCTGCTGAATGACCTCATAAAATCAGGAGTGTAAATGTCTTTGCATTGTTACTAGAAAATATTCTGAATTCCATGAAAAAATAAATATCAGAATATGTGAACACAGTTCCTTTTCCACTGGTTGCACACGCTTTCACTGGTCACAGACAAGCAGTAGGAAGCAGAGTCTGGAATAAGCCTGCTATTCTGTGAAACTGCAGTCACCCCATTAAGACCCATTGTGCTTTAAAGAAACCACATCATATCCAAAGCATGAAGAAGTGTATTTTGGAAAGAGACAGAAGCTCCCTTCATAATTCAGCATTCCTGTTAGTGGTTGAACAAGTAGGTCTGCTTGACATTGTAACTGGGGCAAATAATTACAGGTTTCTTGTTACTCTGCTATTGATGATGTCGCTGTGTCAGGTTTTGCTGGTGGGGAGCTACAATTACATTTCTCTTGCACAGTCTGGGCTTTTTTTCCTTTTTTAGTAAATTCTGCCAACCCTTTGGGTTCCCAGAACATTTTTCAAAAACCTTCTTTTAGAAACAGAAAACTTGACCAGGAAAGTGCTACCATGCTGGGCAGGATGTATGTTCAGCACATAGTGATTCTTGGAAATACAGCTTCAAGTACACATGCTCTCTCCCCTCAAGCTCTGGCAGAGCTGTGGAAAGAAAAAACTTTTAAAGTTCACAGCTATTTGTTCAATGGGGATGATCAGATGAGTCTATTACCAGGAGTACACAGATCTGGGAAACAAGGTTGCCATCCACTACCCTTTCCTGACTTAGACTCTCATTGCATGCTGCTGTAAGGCGATGGTTTTTCCACCTAGGGCAAAGAAAGGGGAGGATCACACCCTGCGTACTGCAGCATCACCTTCAAAGTGAAGCAAGAGTCTAAACTTGAACTGAACTGAGCAGATGCAGTTCAGCAGGGTTGGTGCCAGCTGCCAAAGGGCTCATCTCTCCCCATCTCTGCTCCATCAGCTGCCAGGGCAGCACAGCCTTCACAGACAACAGCACCATGTCAGCAGTGCAGCTGCAGCACACCCACAGCCAGCCACTTAGCCACCCACCAGTCAGGTGTATTGATCTGCAATAATAAACAATGACTCAGGGGCCCTCTGTGTTGTGTAACACCTCCTCTTTGCAGAGATGTGCAATAAATATAGTAGGGGGTTGGTTTATTTCAAGGTGGATGAGTCTTACCTACCTAAGTGCCTGCCTGCCTGCCTGCCTGCCTGTCTGTCTGTATATCTATCTATCTATCTATCTATCTATCTATCTATCTATCTATCTATCTATCTATCTATCTATCTATCTATCTATCTCAAAGCCCTGTCCAACCTAGCCTTGAACACTTCCAGGGATGGGGTAGTCACAGCTTCTCTGGGCAACCTGTGCCAGAGCCTCATCACCCTCATAGTAAGGAATTTTTTCCTTGTGTCTAATCTAAATCAAGCCTTGTCAGTTTAAAGCCATTCCCCCTTCTCCTGTTACTACATGCACTTTTAAAAAGTCCCTCTCCATCTTTCCTGTACACCTTGTTTTGATACTGGAAGCTGCTCTAAGGTCTCCCTGGAACCATCTTTTCTCCAGGCTGAACAAGCCCAACTGTCTCAGCCTGTCTACACAAGAGAGTAACAGAGCAATCTTTGAATGCAGAGACTTTTCTAGCAGAATAAATCAAACATCATGGGGAAAAGCTGGGTTTGTGGCACGGGGCTATGTACTTCTGAAAACCGTAATCTGGCTTGTCTGCAGGAGTGGTTGTAGAAGCTCTGAGTTTGATAATCCGTTTTAGCCACGAAACTGGCTTCATATCTCCACTGATGCTATTCTCCAAAATATGTTGCAAAGCCATGCAGTTAGCTTTTGTTCGGTCTTACTATTGTGTCCTAACAGTGTAGTTAGGATGCTACATTATGTCTGGAAAGAGGAAGAGGCAGGTCAACGGGGAAAATGAACAAAAGGTGCAAGTGCAGCTCAGAAAGCCATGGTTGCCTCAGACAGGTTCTGCGCTTACCATGCAAGAATGTTTCATAATCTGGTCCAGAGCAGGTTTTCCTGCACTTTGGTGACTTGTTGCCTTAATACTGGTTTCCATCACAGTTTTACCTTCGTTCATGGGGTTACCATGGAAACTTCTCTGCCTGAGGAGCAGACCCAGCTGTAGGACTTTGAGAAAACATAAATGAGTAAGTGGCGAAGCAAGTCAGAAACAAGCAAGAGATTCAGATGTGCACCTTTTCATTAAAGCCATACCTGAATGCGTTAAAGAGGGTAAAAAAGGTGCCTTATCCTAGTAGAAGCTATGGGTTACAGAAGCAGGCCATAGGGCAGTTAAGAAGATGTTGAACTGATATCTAGACAGCATGAGAAAGATTATTTGCTTGCATGAAAATATTTGATTATTAACATTATCTTGGAGCCTGATAAACACTTTTCCCGTGCCTGTCCCAGGCAATACTTAAAGCTATCCTGGCCTTGAGACTGTAATTGACTTCCTTCATTTCACAGTAGCATAAATCAGTTTTGACCAGTATCTCATAAGGGAATAAGCATCCTGTATCTTTCTTCTTCCCACACTGTTCTTGTCCCCCCCCCCTCTTCTTCTTCTTCTACTCTGTGCAGTCCAATAAATCAGAACTTAATTTGCTGTCTTGACCTAATATGTGCACTTATGGATGCACTATGTGGTAGCATTATTTTTTTTCTAAGAGTGAGAGATACACTGCATACAAAGAAGGAGATTTCGCCTCTGTCAGCTGCACAACTGTCAGATAGTAGCAGCAGACCAGAGCAGCTCATACTCTGTGGGTCACAGACAAAAGACTGGGCAATGAGGTGTTGCAAAAGGGGACCTAGTTTCGTCCCTCCCTTGGCTGTTTAGTACTACACTTCATGCCAAAAGATTTTAGTGTTTCCACTTAATAAATATGGTGAAATACTTTACATGGTCATCTTGATTAAGTCACTGACGCTCGTCAAAGGATTAAGGTACATAAAGAATTCAGCTACTTGCACCTTCTCGCCTTCTCCCTCTTCTGCATACCTGACTCTCAGCTACAGCCTTGATGGCAGCCTTTCTTCTGTCTAATAGTCGCATGCTCACAGCATCAACTGTACTGAATAGATCTCTGGAACAAAACCAAGGGCTGCTCTCCTTCTTTCCTGAGAATTCAAACCAACCTGCTAAATGAATTGACTCCACTTCTTGGTGACTTTTGGGGGTGCACAGTTGCAGTCTAATGCTCTCCCTGCTTAAAAAAACGGCTTTTTTTTTTGTCAAGGGCAAAGTGTCATCACACCTTGCTTTCAATACTGTCTCAGGAGACTGGAGGTTAAAATCATGCTATTTGCAATTACTCATTATAGGCCAAAGCAGACACAGCCTGTACTTAGGCAAACAGAAAGCAATTACTTCTGTTGCTAACTAGCCCCTTTGATCACTTTATTGCCTAACAAGTTGTTATTATTATTTTATTAAGTGTCTTTAATCCTTTCCTGTGGAAAAGTCTTATTTTCCACTATTGCCCTTCTGAAAAGAGTCTCTGTCTTAGCAAAACTTTATTTTCTTGCTCTGAGTTATTCATGTTGTTAATGTTTCATTACTCAGGTATTTGCACAGCAAAGCTTTGTGTGCAAGGGAGTAAGAAGCAGAAATTTCCATAAAAGACAGAAAGAAATTTATACCTGGTAATGCAAGAAATGCAGCCCACAGAGATTCATGTCATCAGGAAAGTCAATTTTCTGAAGAAGAGATAAGAGATGCTTCATACACCCGGTGATGGAATTTCCCCAGTCTAATATACGGCATTTTGGTCACACACACTCATTCTTCCTAGGTATTACCCAGATTCATAATTATTCTTTTCCCAAAATTCAGGAAGTTTCCATGCTACCTTCCTCTTCCCTGCTCTCAAAATACATAGTTCGCGGTTTGATACCAATCAAAACAGGTTTGCCAAACTGCCGGTACCTGGAAGCTTTTTTCACAGATCTTTTGGAAAAGGGACATTTAATATCTTTCCCTTGGTGCTGTGTGTCAATATGCAGTGACTCTAGAGCACAGGTTTTTGGACTTTTGCTCTCAAGACAACACAACCAACAAAAATTATTATGAAATTCAGGGTCTTTATTACCATGCTAACTACTAATAATTGCTAGTTATACTTTAAAATTTTGCAGGATAAAATACTTTAGGAAATATAAGTTGTTCGACATATGAGTAATTTTTAAACCCAAGTCACCAAGTCACATGTTTTATGGGATATTCCTCTTGCCTCTAGAGATGCAGACATACATAATCCCTCTATGTCACAGAAAGGACACCTTGGGGAATGTTGGCAGACATTGTCACAGGAATTTTCTGTTCATTAGATGAAGAGCTGGAGCACAATAGGGACCTAGTGATTTTCAGCAGGTCCACAGGGAACCTCTCCTGACAATGTAAATTTACATGCCCTAAGGCTGCTTTAATTTAAACCAAAGGTTAGATCAGTCTCTGAATACTGCCTGGCAGATAAAATGCAGGTTGGAGCCACTTTGGATGCCCAGTATCAGTTTCTAATGTTTAAAAAGACTGCTTGCCAAGTAGACTGGAAGAGAGATAGATTGACTTGAATTGGAAAAGGCCACTGAATAAGTAAATGATAGTGGATAATCTCATTCATTTGCTCTGACAGAGAAAGCTTACAAAAACTGTAGAAGTCCAAATACTGCTGATTATGTAGGTAATACTAAAGAGTTGACATTTGTGAAAGCAATGATAGCAAATACAGAGAACAGCAGTAGTTCTGCAAGAGTAAAATACCACTTTGCAGAACACTTACAAGAAAAAAATCAGGTCCTACAGGTAGAATCACTGTGCCCTGGAGCTGCTAATGGAAATTTAAATATATATCCTCCCTCAGCTTCTAAAAGGTGAGAAATGTGTTTCATTTTCTTTCAGCCTCCTTGATATTTTCTGGTACTGTTCTTGTGTTATTTACATCAGTTTAAAAATTTCAGCTGTAGAAGTTATATTTACATGCAGGTTTGTTCACATACAATTGTCTACTTTGACATTATTTGGGTAGCTTAACATCTTTAGATTTGCTGATAATATGCATTTGGTTTACTATGTGTTTACTTTCATCGAGATAGAAATGCATACCTGCCTGTATTTTTAGTCCCAAAGTTTTTAACCATGACAGATGTTCACTATTTATACTGTGTTATGATTTGTTAAAAAGGTTTTGGTGGGGAGCGAGAAGAGCAGCTTTCTATTCAACTCATCCTGAATGCTCCACTCTGAAGTCCAAGTGGACATCTTTGGAGCTGCAAAACAGAGATGGTCAAGAAAAGATTAGGGCTTGATACACAGGTATAGATGAGAAGATACCCAAGAAAAACAGTGGGAAATCAAAATTATTTTCGTGGCATGTAATACTGAGAAGAATATAGCAATATACAAAAGTTCTGTTTCCAAAGGAAGGAAATGGAAAAGCATTGTTTTGCATCTGGAAGCTGCCTCCTCTTCTTACTCCTGCATTAAAAGACAACTCAGCCATCTCATAATTAAGTGTTCCTTGAATATCACTGAGATTTTAGGTAGAAATCTTATGGTATGGTAGTGAACACTGCTGTTCATTCTAGAAGGCAGAAGCCACAAATGTTATTAGAAGCCTTTCATCATCAGGCCAAAATATCTAACGAGATTTCATTTCAGACCCTAACTTAACACCTCAGATTTTATGGAAAGCAATACCTTCTTAAAGCCTTCTCAGAAAATCAAACTAGATCCTAAATACTTGACTCCTAAAGGAGTATCCTGGATTGTATATCAAATTACCAGGTCAGAAGTCCCACATTCAGTGACAGCCTCTAATTACAGCAACCTCCATTTCTGCTGCCTTAGCATTTCCTCATTTACTTTCCTCAATAACATAAATTTAATCAATACAAATAAAAATAATATCACAAAAGCTTGCACTGGCATTAGGCTTTCTAGTAAGTTGCAGACAACAGCAAAAGTTGATATCATGTTGACTGCTTCTGTATGAGACTGGTATAACTAACTGCTGAGGAGAAAGTCTCTGTAGAGGCATAGCCATGACATTACAGCTCATACTCAGGCTCGGTTACAATGCATCCATAGCATTTTATTGGGACATTGAGTTTTGGGCTTACATGACTTCAGAGACAAAATATTTGGGTTTTTTGAAAAGCCTCTTTCAAATGACTGCAAAGTATAGGACTTCTGATTTATCCCTTGTTTATGTATCATGGTTTTGTCCATTGTTCATGTATTATGGTTTTGTCCCTTGTTCATGTTGTTTCCCTCTTTTCTGTTGTTTTGGACTTCTTTTTTCCCCTTCTCCCTAACTAAACTTTCCAGTACTCCCAGTAATGGACTAAACACAATCTCAGTCTGCAGGCATAATCAGAGAGGAAAAAGGAACTGAAAATGAAGTGGTGAGTAATTGCCAAGTATGCCGATGTTTCCAGAGCAGGGACTGTCTTATTAAATACCTGTTCACAAGGAGGTTTGCTCGTCTTCTTGCTTGCTTTTCCCTATTGAAATAGTCAAAGAACTTTGAATTATCTATCTACCTATGCAGTTCCACAGGCAACTAATCAGAAGACATTTACAACTGAACATTTGCAAATAATTTTAATAATGTATTTTACAATATTTTAAATGCACACTTTCTCAGGCCAGTTAAGGTTCATACAGTTAGTGAAAGAGACATCCCAATGCCAGTAGCAGAGTCACAGAATACCTCTTCATTCCTGTTAAAGTCAGACTTCAGTTGTTTTTTTTCTATGAGCATCAGTTTCCACTCATTCCCACAGGTCTTTAATCAGCAAAACACTCACCATTAAAGCAATGGGCTTGAAGCTGTGGTGTATGCTCTTATGAAAGGTAATCCAGCTTTGTTACCAATTGCTTCCCAAAGAGGTTTCAGCTCAACTGTAATCTGGGCAGACTTTCCTACCTCAGAATTCTTGCATGTAATCATACCCACATTATCAAGCCTGATTTTTTTAGGAGACACCATTTATAATATCATTTATTTTTAATAAACTTTCTTTTTCTTTGTTTGCATCTCATCTGTCAAGGTTGTTGTTTCCCATTTTCAAGACTTTTACCTTTACATTTTCTACTTATATTATTGCCCTACCTTTGAGCAGCTGAAATTACCCTTGAGGCTGACAGCTGATCAGGGCAGCAGCTTGGTTCTTGGAAGTGGAATTAGATTAAGAGCTGGGGAAGCATTTTATT